>CM076240.1:49466315-52308827 GCA_038380155.1 Pseudococcus jackbeardsleyi
CTCCACAACTAAATATCCTCGCCTTTCCAGTTCAGCTGTGCGCTCCTTTGTCTTCTGATGCAAATCACCCATACTTTCTTTAGTTTTTGTATTCACAGTATCTTCATGAAAACATTTCGGACATCCGTGGAAGAAACATCCATGAAACTGGTACACAGTGTTGGTTGTACCATCGAACCCATCAACTTTTGCACCACTGATTTTTGCTTCACCTCCATTCATTGCATGCATAATATTTTCATTATTGAAAGATTTCAGCCAAGATATGGAGATTTTTGAGTATTGATCTTTGTGTTGATTTGGTAGAACAGCTATGGAGTTTGGAGGTAAATACTTATTACGGTAATTTCCTAGGCACGCGCTTGCTATTGTTATATATCCACAGAATGGGTCCAAGTTAGCATCTTGCAGAAACTCTTGTCTAAACTGAAGACATCCACGTCTTAAAATATCAACATCAGATTTACAGTATTCGTACAGCTCTTGTTGCATTGCAAACTGGTAATTCTCAGCGACACGTTGATTATGCCACTCTATGAAACTTTTGCGCACACCTCCTTTCATTTTATCATATCCATAATACTGTTTATCTGGTATTGGACCGATATAGTTTGCATTCGCTTGGGTATTGAAATAATGGGGAAAATATCCCTTCTTTAGTTCTGTAAGACCAAATGTCTTTGGAAAATCTGCAAGGGAGGTTGCCACATAACTGTGGCTATCGATAATTCTAAAGTTCATGTGGCTAATTTTCAATTCCATTAATTTACCTCCCGAATAAATTGTTTTTGGTTTCACCGTGTTTTTTATGCAGTACTGCAGAACAAAATGACTATCATAACCGCGTGCATAATGTGCAATAGCTGTGTAACCTTTGTGTCTTGGGTGAATAAGCCATTGACAAAATGCATCATTTGAATGAAAACTATGTTCCTCACCATTAAAATACTGTGCAATTATTAGATTTGGAATGTGTACACCAGTCTCTTGCTGACACTCATAATCGAAGAATATGTATTTTTCAGTGTACGTACATTTTTCATTAGTTTTACTTGCTGAGGGATCACAGTTTGAACATCCTTTTTTACATCTACCACCTGTGGCTTCTTTTGGTCGCATATAACACTTATGAGTATCCGTTTTCACCATTTGACGACAATTTTGACACATTGCATAACCACATTGATGTTTTGAGGCCTCATCACGCTTCACCAGTTGCTTACACGTACTGCATTTATACCATTTCTTACAAACTGTCTCTTGATGATTTTGGAGGCAAACCATGTTTTTACAATATCGATTACAATCTGTACACAATACACGTAATATTATATCATGTTCATTTTCATTACACAAATAACATTTTTGATTATTGTGACAAATGTGTTGGTCTTGGTTTTGATATCCCTTACAACATTTATCACAAAAGTGTACACTACCGTAAAACGCTTTCATACTATTTATGGTGTCATAGTGATTACCACGTTTATAAAGATAAATTTTAACTTCTTTTTCTGCACCTCGATATAACACTGTATTCAACAGTTCTGCACTTATTATTATGATTTGAATATTCAACAGTTGTTCTGTATTTTTAAAATCCTCCAAGGTAAATCCGGTTAATGTATAAGACCCTAAGCGAGTGCACAATTCTTTGGCCAAATCCTTCTGTAAACGTCTACCTCTTTTTACATACTTCAATTCCAATGCATTAAGTTCCTTACCTAAAACTGTTGTGGACTGATATGCTAAACCTACAACTATTGCTCTAGGACCACACAAGTTATCTTTATTCTTAATAACCGTGATACACCTTTTTGTATGTACATCAGTCTCAAGGTTCACAATTTTTGTTCTTGCACTTCCTCGAGGCATGGACACTGTATTAACATCAAACACACACTTGATTAAATCCACAGTCTCATCAGATGTAATAATCTGCATGAGTTTCTCCTTCAAAGACTCTACATGATCCTCATTTTGGTAACCAGTGGATATGTAGCGTCCACCAAATTCAGGGTTGGTTACCCCTAAATCTATTTTATCTCCTGGCTGAAAATTTGATTGTGTTTTTGCATATTCAAACATTTCATGCAATGCTTTTGTAATAATATCGGTCATTGGCAGCTTTTTAATATTTTTTTTCAAAGTAATTTTGTATCTTCTCATCTGTGATGTATATTTCCTCACTTGACGACAACTAATTTCTTCTACTTTTATGTATTGCAAAGACACTGTACCTTCTTGTTCGTCATCAGCTTCACTCTCACTATCGTCGTCTCCATCAGAATCAGAAGAATCGCTATCATATTGTCTTGGAGGCGGCGGTTCTGTAGCCCTAACACCACGAGAAGTGGATGGTTGGTTTGTATTGCTGGTTGCAGTACCGCCACCTCCACCCCCAATGTATACTTGAGTATTATTTTTATTATTATTGTTTTCACCTCCATTACCTTCATCATTGTCAGAATCTGAGTCTGATTCAGAGAGAGAAATTGTAGGTATGTTCATTAACATAAGAAAGCGTTGTTTCAAGTCCTCAAATTTTTTTAAGTATTGCTTTACAAGCTCCTTTTTCTTCTCACCACGATTTAATGAAAAAAGTTTCTCAGCCACATCGTTCCTTCCAACTGGACCCTCCATTATTTCACTCAACTCTCTAAGGAATTCATTTCCAGTTTGTTCAAACGTATTGAGATAGTCCTCTCTCAACATCTCATCTCCACAACTCATCATTTTTATTTTCAACTCGTCCTCTTCCATTTCACAGAGAATTACATTCATAATATCATAATTTTTTCTCTTCATCTCATCGATCCTTTCAACATTATATTTCTTCAAAGCTCCAAATCTTGGTAGGAAACTTGTTATCAACTCGAGTTTATCACTTTCATTACCCGGTTCCTGGAGAAGTTCAGCAAGGTTTGATGGTTGAGCATAAGTTTCTGTAATATCAGACAATCCTTCTAAAAATTCTTCTTGAAGTTCATCAAATACCTCAAAATACTCTTCATCCCAACCTAACTCAGTCAATAATTCGATGAATTCAGGGTCATCGATGATGGCTAGTAATTGTTTTAAAACGTTTTTAATTTTATCAATATTTTCTTCATAGTTTTCGTTATCTTCATTTGTTTCGTTATTGTCGTTATTTTCATTGTTATTATTTTCATCACGGTTATTATTGTTATTGTTATTTTCGTTTGGTTCGTTATTGTTACTTTCACCTCCATTGTTTCCATCATCAGTGTCGTCTGAATCATCTGAATCACTGCTATCTGAATCTTCGCTAACCGATTCACTGCTATCGGAATCTGAATTATCGCTATACGAATCGGAATTGTCGCTATCGGAATCGGAATTATCGCTATCGGAATCGGAATTATCGCTATCGGAATCGGAATTATCACTATCGGAATCGGAATTATCAGTATCATTGGTTTCGTTACTGTTAGATTCATTACTGTGGGTTTCAGTTGTTTTGGCTATGTTATTGTCAGTTTCATCACCTACTTCAATTTTCAAAACTTCAGTGTTTATTTTTTTTTTTTCTATTTCTTCAGTATCTTCTTTGATTCCTGCTTCTTCGCGGTATTTTGGTATTTCCTCTTTCACTCTAGCGAAGAATGCAAACATTTTACCCATCATTTCCCTAAAAGTTTCTTCATCAAGGTCTGATTCTGAATCAGAATCGCTACAACTAGAGGCATAACCATCACTTGAATCATCTGACATTTCTAGGTCTTCTTGGAGTTGTTGGCATAATGCTTCGCGACTTATACCTACACGTTGATACCTTGGTGGGTTAAAATCCAGTTCATCGGGTAAGAGCTGGGATATAGGTTCAGGGTCTTCCCATTCAGTGTCTACAGTGGAGGATTCAGAGTGTTTCTGATTGTAGAAATCTAATGGTTGGGGTCTTGTTGGTTTATGTTGTACACGGTATTCTAAGGGATCCGGATCATGAGGTTCATCATCTGTAAAGCCAGTTTTTTCAAGTTCATAAGGTATAAAGAAGGGTTTTGGTGTGGTTCGTGTATAGTTTGGGTAATATTTATGATATGGGGGGACTGGATGTTTCCAATACCCTCGTTTCTTCATTTCTAAATCCGTTGGTTCCACATCTAATGGTGGTTCTTCATATCGTTTCAACACATTAACCAACGTTTCCCGGTCTAAATTATAGTACTCTCTAATATTAAATCGGCGAGCGTAAACTTGTAATTCAGGCAAAAGAGCTTCATCCAAGTTGGCATCACCAAATTTTAAATTTTCACTTACCTGATGAGGGAGCGCAATTTTCTGATTTTTCTTTTTCTTCTTCTTCTCGTCTGTTTTTTTTATTGCTTTTGTTGACGTTGTCTTCTTTTTCTTCTGATCTGCTGGTACTCCCCATGAATAGATGTACTTCTTACCCCATACGGTATCTGTCCACTCAACCTTATTCTTCACATGATTGTATCTTTCCAACAATGTTTTCACTTGTTCGCATTTTTCTTTTTCAAAACTTTCACGTAACCAATCTTCAGCTTCCTCTTTAATTTCCTCATACATTTCACCATACTCTCGCCAAAGACCTCTTTTTCTTATCATATTTTTCAATTCTGTGTCTTCTATTATTTCTCTCAGCTGTTCTCTCATTCTCTCACCCTCTTCCTCACACTGCTCCTGTTCTTCATTTGGATATTCAGGTGTCTCATTCTCAATGCTCAAATCATCCACTAACATTTGAAGAATATCCGTTTTTGGTTGAGCACTGTGCCCTTCTTCTTCTTCTATTCTCTTTTCTACACCTTTCTCCTCAAACATTTGTTGGTTACTCCTGTCATTTGCTTTACCTATTACCTCAGGGTCTGAGGTCCATACACTTTCTTCTAAAAACGCATCCAAGGTCTGTTCTCTACTCTCTTTCTCTTCCAAACATGGAGGGTTCAAAGCAGCTTCATGAGCTTCTACTTCAGCTTCTTTCTCTTCCTCAAGGTGTTCCAATACTCTCCTCTTTATTTCATCAAACTCATCCAGGTATTTCTCAATCTCCTTCCTTTTTTCCTCAGGCGTTATTTTTTCTAGGTTTGTATTCAATACATTGTCTTCTATACACTCATCCGTGGTCTGTTCTGTGGTCTCTTTCTCTACCAAACATGGTGAGTTTACTTCCTTTCCTTCCTCTTCACATTCTGGCTCAAAATGGTTTTCTTCTCTGTCATCTGTGTGTAGCATATATTGGATTGGCTTTTCTTTATTTTTTTCAATTTTTTTGGTCCCTAACTTACAACTATTTTCTAATTTACCTATGTATTTACCTAAACCCGGTTGTTTCCAACCATTTCTAATTTTTTTATTAAATAAATCTGCTTTAAATGGAAAAATACTAGCTAATTTAACATTACCACTACCTACATTAGGATTTTCTTTATTTTTTTCAATTTTTTTGGTCCCTAAATTACCACTATTTTCTAATTTACCTATGTATTTACCTAAACCCGGTTGTTTCCAACCGTTTCTAATTTTTTTATTAAATAAATCTGCTTTAAATGGAAAAATACTAGCTAATTTAACATTAACACTACCTACATTAACATTTTCTTTATTTTTTTCAATTTTTTTGGTCCCTAAATTACAACTATTTTCTAATTTACCTATATATTTACCAAAACCCGGCTGTTTCCAACCATTTCTAATTTTCTTATTAAATAAATCTGCTTTAAATGGAAAAATACTAGCTATTTTAACATTACCACTACCTACATTAGGATTTTCTTTATTTTTTTCAATTTTTTTGGTCCCTAAATTACCACTATTTTCTAATTTACCTATGTATTTTCCTAAACCCGGTTGTTTCCAACCATTTCTAATTTTTTTATTAAATAAATCTGCTTTAAATGGAAAAATACTAGCTAATTTAACATTACCACTACCTACTTTAGGATTTTCTTTTTTTTTTTCAATTTTTTTGGTCCCTACTTTAACACTACTTTCTACACTACCTATTTTATCATTACATAGTATGGTGTTGTCTTTGGATGAGCCCTGATAAGGGCTATTTTCAACAACAATTGTACTACTTTCTTTCACACTCATACTGGAAAATAAATTTCCAACTGCATTTCTTACATTCGAAAACAATGATGAAAACATTTTGTATGTACTAACTGAACTGTTGAAATTTTGGTGTTGCCCACTCGACATCTTAAACCACACTGCCATTACCTCAGCACTAGACCTGTATTTATAACTTTTTGGGTGGTATAAAAAGGAGTGGGGGTATTCACACTAATACACTTTTAAAATACAATACCAAACACCAAAACTCCCCGATTTTTTCAATAAATCTGGTTTGCTGTTTTACTTTTGTTTTTACTACTGACCAATTTGGGCTACTGGGGTTATAAAATGAATTTTGTAGAAAGATGTGCGAGTACTTACAGTTACCAGCTTGAAAAATATGTTGTTCAACTTCAAAACACACCAATTAATTCAATAAACTTCCGTTTTAGCTTTCCAATTAAAAAAATAAAAAATTTAAAGAGTTACTTTGCTCATAAAACAAAAAGAGTTGTTTTGCTCATACACTCAACAGGTAGTGTCACTGTATATATGATAACACCCAATTTTTGTTTACTATCAACATTTACTGGAAAATGAGTTGAAATGCACATACACTATATGACGCACCACTGTCACTGTAATAAAACTGGTTGTTGTTGTTTGTTCCGTTGCTATCACCATACTGAGAACCTACTGCCTGCTCCCCTGGTTATATTAACTCCATCATTACAGAGGACTGTGTTCTGATTGGTTGCTGTGTTATAAGCTGCGATGTGTGTACTGTGCAACTGGTTGGTTCTTCTTTTCCCTATGTAAATACATGGATGATGCTCTCTTTGCTTTTGTTTCCTATCTTCAGTCCTATTGATTGAAATTTTTTTTTTTTTTTAGTGGTGTTTTTTCAGTCTTGTTCAGACTCAGTTTTTTGGCAATTGATTTATATGTTTGCATTTGTACTCTTTTTTTGTACAATATAAGCTTGTTTTCAGGTCGTTTTTCAGTATTTTCTTGACAAAAAATGTAAAATTAAGAAGTGAGGTTTTTTAGTGCATTGTCATAAATTGAAAGTCATGTAATACTTTTGCTGACTATGCTTATTTTAATGCGTTTCCGTTGCTGGTTGTTTTTCTGGGAAATTGGGTGTGTTGTTTTCCTTCACTAAGAATTGTTTCAAATTAATAGTTCGTTTTCTTTTTGTTTCTTTGATAATTTAATAAAAAATAATGGGTGCAGTGTACAGTGTATATGAAAAGGTGTTCCCGTCCTCATCTCCTGATACCCCTCACCGTAGGGTGGAACCAAATCCCCGAAAATTATACTTGTAAGTATCTATTTGCGTTTTCCTAGTGTCTCTCATTACGTTTTGCGTCATATATTTAATTCCGTTGCTTTTTTTCTTAATTTTGTTTCAGTGAAGAACAGGAGGAATCCGTAAATGAGGAAACAGCAGGGCTCGATGCCTTAAAGTGAGTTAGGTTTTGATTTTTTTAATCCGGTGTCAATTGTTTTCGTTACTAACGTTTTTATACTTACAGCAACCTCACAACGGACGTAGCCTCGTTACCAAATAAGTCAACAGATTTTGAACCGCCACTATGCTCTACGATTTCGTTCTTCTCAAACACTAACTTCGATGATGCTTGTGATGTGACAGATGAAGCCTTCGCTAGATTTGAGTAAGTATTGTTCAGTGATTTTTTTTAAAATGTTGTACTTCAGCACACTTAATTTTATTTTTTCCTATAGCTCAAGAGTGCTCAAGGTGTCTTCACCATCACCACGTTCAACAGAAAATGAAAGTACTGAGTTGCATTTGATGCGTAATTAGTGAGTACCTACCTGCTTTATTTTTCAATTTTCGCGATCTTTTTTTATTTCGTTTTTCACGTTTTTTTCAGTGTACCTGAGGGTAACGAAGAAGTGGCGGTTCCATCTTCGGATAACTCTAAAACTAATGAATGGGAGCAGGTCACACCGGCTATGTCGCCTAACTACGCGCCTACCCCTTCACCATTAAGTTGCGAACCCCCCTTTAAACGGCAACGTATCCAATAATTATTTTCTCATTTTTAAAACACAAATAAAATAAATATTTTTTTAAATTACAAAAACATTTGTTTTCTTTTCAGCAGTGTGTGAGGTTTGGGTTGAGGACTTGTGTGAGGTCAGGTTTGAGGTTAGGTTAGGGGTCAGTCGGCTCAGGTGTGTGAGGTTAGGGTTCTTTTCACTCCCAGTGTGAGGTTTGCGTGAAGGATGGGTTGCTTGTGGATACTCCTTAAAAGTGTCCCCAAGTGACCCATATACTACTCAACTGTATAATTGATCAAAAATTAATTTATATTTATATTTTTTTTGTTACAGGTAAGCACTTTGAGAAAAGATGACCATTAAAAATTTAGTAAGTACGAATACACGAAGTACCTATCATTAAATGAATAGAGACTTGATGTGAAGTGAAGTGTGGGAAAAAATACTGTTGGGTAATTGAAGAAAAATTTTCAATAGTATTGTATCAGATTAGAATTTCCTTTCATCGGCGATTTCTTTCTGACTTTCCGGTGTGCAAGAAAAGCAGAATTATTCTGCCTTTTTCTGCTCGAGTCTGCTGATAATTTCTGTCCCTTTCTGCCGTTTTTCTGCCGAATTCTGCCTTTTTCTGAGAAATTATCCCAGCAGAGGAACAATGCGCGACGCGCAACGGGGTGTCAGAGGTTGAAATGAGCAAAAAGCGAGAATGCCTACTCTTTTCTGCTAATTTTTCTGCCTTTTTCTGCTTTTTTTGCACACCGAGTTAAGTATTATACGGAACGGTAAAATTTTCAAAACTGCCTCTAAATATTGTACTGACACCGTTTCGCTCTTCCCCTTTGGATGTTTTTCTTTGAGATACCTAGTACCTAGCTAGTAGCTACCTACACACATGATTAAGCTTTTCGTTGAATTTCGTATGAACGATGACCTCAGATTCAGAGCTAATGAGACGAAGGCAAATGCAAGATTGATGCAATAAAAATTTTTAGACTTTCTTGCTACCCCCACAATTTTGAAAATACATTTTTGAACCATCTTTCGTTAATTTTTTTGGTTCCATATTTTAAGCTTAATGTTGAATATTTGCAGTTTTAGAAAAACATGTTTTTATTTTTTTTTCAATAAGGTACATTCTCTCAAAATTGAATGTAAAATTAAAATTTTGGGCTCTCTGTTTTCTCATTTACAAATTACTGAAAAATCATTGAAAAATAAACAGTCAAAAAATTGCTAAAAAATCAGTGAAAATTCAGTAAAATATTCAAGATTTTTAGTAAGATGGGTGAAGTTTTTTGAAAACCTGGTGAAATTCGTTGAAATTCAGCAAAAATTCCCTAAAAAATCGAAGAATATCGTCGATTTTAAATTTCCAAAAATATTAAGTACTTATAGTGAAGTCATTGAATGAATATTTTCGGTCTTGGTTGATTGAGTACTGAATTTAATTTTACGTATTGAAAAATATCATTGACCTCGCAGACAACGTTTTGGTAAATTAGAAAATTACACAATGATACCTATCAATTAAAAACTTATTTTTATCGCACCAAGTTTGAATATGCAATTTATACTTTTCAATGGATTTTTCGTCAGCTTCGTTACTCCATTTCTCCTCCGAGTGTTTTCCAGCAGAATCAACAGCCTTATAATAGTAAGTGGTCGTCCCGAAATCCCAAATTTGATCCTTATACCCATCATTCGTTCGATGCATTCTGATTCGGACTGTTCCGAAAAACCAACTTTGAAAGACATCACTTTCATTGGTTTTTGAAATACTTACCAGGACTGGTTTTTTAATCCAGTTTAGCTTTATATTTTTATATTTTTCGTCTCTTCGGTAACGTAATTTGAAAGTGCTGCCTTTCCAGGTTTGATCAATCGGGCCGGATTTTTCGAATAATTTTCTGTTAACTTTAGAAGGTAGTTTGAAGCTATTCGAGTCGTAAAATGCATCTTTCGTGTAAATTTCACCATCGGGTTTAGTAACCGGTGATACGCAGACCGACAATAAATTCTTGATTTTTTTCCCGAGCCAATTTACCAAATTTTGGAAAGCAGTTTTTTCCAATTTTTTGATCATTTGATTAGTAATTGTTTGGGAAATTATTTCAGCTATTCTGGCAACGTAATTATTCGTAATTTCATCTTCATTACTATTTTGGTTGTCGTCTACCGGAAATTTTTCAATTTTATTCTCTGTTAAGAAATTGTCGAGGATTTGATCCATATAAATATTCTGGACTCGACGAATTTCGGATACAAGTCGATTGAATTTTTCGGAGTTATTTTTAGTTTCTTTTAGAGCATTGTTTAAAGCTATATCCAAATCAATATTGGATAATTCATCGTCATCCAGCTCTTCAGATAATATTTGCTCGACGTACTTTTCGATATCGCTGTGATTGATTTGACCCAGTTTTGGGTTCATGTTCATTGCAGGGCAGACATCGGTAACATGAAGTTGATCGAATTGGGCTTTCGATAAATAACTTTTCAATTCTTCTTTGATTTCTAATCCTGTTTTAAATGGTTGGGCGAGTAATGAGAAAGCGATTTGGGAAAGTTCATCATTAGATTTGATCTGTCGTAAAAGTTTTTCAGATTTGTCGAATTTCTCTTTCCATAGGCCTTCCAAGGTAAGATCTTTGGTGAAATTACAAATACAGAAGTATTTACCAATGCAAACTCCGCCGCCCAGTTTTCCAAAAGCGTTGGTCAATACGAAGCATTCGATGTCGCAGCCTATGTCTTTGAAAATCAGGCAGTGGAGTGAGAAAGATTCATATTCTGTGGAAAAAAATAGGAAACGAAGTATATTAAACCTTTGTGAGTTGGTGTTCGGTGGAAATGAATGAGGTACTGAAGCTAATACAGGTACTTTTTGTGGGTTGAGATTCGCTCAAAACTTCTTCTTCGCTCGGATTTTCTTCAATAATTTGCAATTCTATCGAATGCGCTTCTACTCTAGATGTGTTCAAAATGGCGTATGTTGAGAGTATGACGAATATAGGTGATGATTTGATCATGTCGTTTTCCACTCCTCGTAAAATTAAGCACAAAATAGGAGAAAAATCACCAGGACTTCCTTTTTTCAAATTTTGTCCAGTTTTGTAGAAATTATTTTTTCATTTTTCGCTGAAAAATAATTAATTCCGAGTAGTATCAAATTTTGATTTTTTGGGGAGGGGGGTAACATTTTATAATTTTAAGATCTACTTGGCTGATTTTTTCAAATTTTTGAACGCTTTTATGAAAAAAAAAAAATCAAAATAACAAAATAAAATTGGAAACGAACAGGTATTTTAAAGAAACATATTAAGGATATTCAATTACAATATGATAGTTTGTTTCGACACAGTTGAAATTGTTATCTTCTTATTCATTGAAAAAACTTGTGACCCTGCCGTAAAGAAGAGACCTTTTGTGTGTATAAAAATCGATGTTTTTATTTTTATGTGTTTGGTCCAGATTTGGTGTCATTTGGGTCGAAAAACGTGAAAAATGAGACATCTACACTAGGTCCCTTCTTTACGGCAAGATCACACTTGCAGATTTTTTTGCTCTTGGTGCCTACTTAGTCACATTTTGTCTGGCAAAAAAAAAGCTTGGTTTCATTTTTGATACAAAATTATTTCCAATCAAACTTCTGAAATATTGAAATCTTTTATTTAGTAAAATTTCTTAACCTGGAGAATTCTTAATCGTATCCATGACTTGGAAGTTTTTACTCCGTAGTTGAACTTGTGCAATTTTTTGCTCCTCCACTTCTGCAGTCTAATCTTAATTACTCAAAAAGAGTACTTTAGGCTCACTTGGTACCACTTACCTCTAAAAAAAATAATTGAAAAGCTAAAAACTCGATTCTTTGTATTGAAAACTATTTATGTAAAATATTTTACGTTACAAAAATCTAATGCAATTTGAATTGCACTCGACGCAATCGTCGCAGCGTCGTCTATTTTTAAGAAACGCTCACTCGCGTCGAAAACTGAAAAATTCCGAAAATTTTCTGGTTATACAAGCGATTTTTTACCTCGGTACCTGCTCATTGCGAGCATGTAATATTTTTGAAATATTGCGCATATTTGTTTAAAAATAGTTGTCCTTGATGAGGTTATGTACTTTTTTAGAATGTTTGCTGTTACCTACTGTTTGGGAAAATGAAAAAGTGATGTGAAGTAAAAGGAGATACGTGTAAATAAGTGTATAGGTAAAGAAAATTTTTATAGTGAGAGAAAAAGATGTCAAAACAAAAAAAGAGAAACGAAACGAAAACAAAATGAAATTTTATGAATGGAAATAACGCGGCTTTGAAAAAACACAATTTTTTGAAAAGAACGTTCTGAAATACTATATTTTTTCAATTTTTTTTCGTTTCACCCATTTTTTCATCTTGTTTGTTTGTTTTTTTTTTCGTTTTGTCTTACTTATTGAGTTTTATTTCGAAAAAAATAGAAAATTTTCGTCTTTGAGATATTTTTCTACATTTTTGAAATTTTATTTTGATATGAGACGTCATTTTGAACTGAAATGCTATTTAAATTGAAAACAAGCACGAAAAAATGACTTTATTTACCTAATTTTTTTGAAATTTTTTTTATGGTTTCATCACGTGAATTATGAGGTTTTTTTGAAAATTTTTGAAAATTCTTTTGTTGTTTAGAGCGGAAACTGGAGTGTGTAATGAATAGGTAATGTCTTACAAAAAAAAAGGAAACAAGAATGGAACTCGAGTTAATTTAATCAACAAATTTCAAGCACATTTATCGGTGAATACAATGAGTATACATAATTTATTGATAAAGTAATAAATGTGAGATTATTTTCTTCATTTCATCCGTAATAATAGAAATTCGTCAGTTGCGTTGGCTGGACACGTCGAAATATCCACAGGTATTTTTGGTTTAAAAATACGGCTTGAAAATATCCTTGATAAATTTCCAGACTCCATTTGATTCGTCTTTCATCTCTCTGCAGAATAAAAATAGCATCGAGTATTGCATAAAAATTAAATATTTTCCGCTTTCTCATTTTTGTAGATTTAATTTGCAAATATCAAACTCGCTTACTCGTTTCCTTGTAGTTTTTTACGTAATAATTCGATCATTATTTCGGTAATATTGGGATTGTTTTCTGTAATGATTTAATATTTTTCAAAAATAATTCCATAGTTAATGCTATTTTATTTATTTTTCATTGCTGTCAAAATGAAACTCACGACAATATGGACTTTCTTCTCTGGTGCCAACGGAAAACGATCCTCTGGCCGGATATTCTTCAGATTCTAAACCGATCGGACTACATGAATTCAATGTACATTCATCAAAATCTTCCCAGGTTGTAGCAGCTCTGCCCAAAGTAGCGATGCTAAAATGAAAAATATTTACACAAACAGAGATTAATAATACGTAATAAATAATTATGTTATGTAAACAAAGAAACGTACTCTAAAAGAGTACCAAAAACGCTGGTCGAACGTCCCCAAAATGTACAATTATTCTTGAGAAGTGCTTCGATGTAGTACGTATATGCTTTACCGTGGGAACATGCCACCCAAGAAGATAGAACTGTAAAAATTTTATCCATTTCATTAGGTTAATATTGCACGATAATTTTGAATCATCGTAACCAAAATCGTGAAAAAAAAAGCATCTTGTAGGTAATCTTACGTTTTGCGTACATTTGCACCATGGGAACGACCTGCTCGGGATCTTCAAGAATTTCGTCGATACTTTCGAATTTTTTAATATCAAAATCTTGAATCTGTGGAACGATACAGTCCGGTTGTAGTGCTCCTCCGTTCATGTAGTAGTCAACGTGGCCTAAAATTATTTTACAAAATGAAAAAATAAAATCATTCTTTGGCGAGCAAACAATCCCACAATATTATCTTGAAATTAAAAGTAAAAAATATGTGGTACCTGTTGGTAAAATCAATCCGAATCCTAAAAATGGTACAGATGGTCTGATATTTGTATGAATCACATCGATAAATTTTGCGTCATTTTTTGTAAGTCGAACTTCGGCGGAACTTCCTTCGAATCCTGGTTGAGCTGGGTCAAAAGCTATAAAAGTACGAAAATTTAAAAACACTTACATAAGTAGCTACATGGAAATATATCTTTTTAGAATTTATTTTTTAGAATTTTTGTGGTCAATTTGAAAATATTTAAAATTAGAATTCCCACCTGTCAATTGACCAATGCCAGGGATTCCTTTTGCTGCGTATGCCGAAATATGGGCACCCAAACTGTGTCCCATAAAATGAATTCGTATCGGATCCAAATGCCAAGCTTCAACTAGGTAACTTATGAATCTGAGGGAATAAAAATTGAAAAAAAAAATAATTGAACAAAAATATCGAATGTAGATGCATCACAAAAGAAGCCATTTTTTTCAAAAGTTCCGGCGCTATCGAATTTGAAAAGTTTGAAAATGTGAGAATTTGATATAATTCAATGTAAAAAACTGTAAGTATACGTAATTAGGTTCAAGTGTAGATACCTTATTTTACATCTTCCAAATCGATTGGAAGCAGTTTCAAAATGTTCTGAAAGGTCAATAAAGTTTTGAATCGGTTTGAGACTTTTTAGGGGCTTCAGAGAATTTTTAGCGTCCTCAAGCTTTGAAAAAAATTTCTGGAGAAAAATATGAATTTGACATATAAACTTGACTCAGCAGAATTTGGAAAATTGGGCTTAACGTTGAAATTTTTTTAAAGCAGGAAATTTTTCAATTTTTTTGGACTTCAATTGGATTAAATTTTCATTATTTGCACATTTTCAGAGCCATGGCCTTGAATTTTCAAAAATTCATTCAAATTCAATGCATAAACTTGAAAATTTTGAATAAGGGGTGTAGAAAAAATTCAATTTTCATTCAAAATTAGCTTCATTTTTGCACGTACCTTTTCAATTCCGCTCCTACGACCCGAGTGTTTGCAGCAACTTGCATATAATTCCAATTATTGGCACCTTTACCCCAATCCACAATGAATACGTTAGCGTCTCTCTGCATAAAATGAAAGCACAGTTAGTACATATTTTTCAGAAATTTGAATTAAAATTTGACCAATTCAACTAGGATGTTTTTTTTTAGCGAAGAAATTGAAATTTTTGTATTGTCTCTTCTTTTTTTTTAGTATATTTGAACTTATATACTTACTTGTGCTAGGTAAGCATCTTTTAGTTCCTTAACCCATGATACGTTTCCATCGCTTGAAAATCCATGAGTTATGAACGCAGTTCGAGGACGTTGAGGATCGAAATCCGATTCGTTGATGGAAATGTTCTTCCATAACTTGACAGTAAATCGTTGATCGGGGTATTTGCTGCAAAATATGAGTTTTTTAAATAATAAATCTTCTCAAGATGGTCATTTCAGTTATATTGGAATTAGCTCAGATTAGTCCTGATTTTTAAATAAGTATAAGTCTAATGGAAAATTTTCTTTTTTCTTTCTTTCTTTCTTTCTTTCGTTTTTTTTCTGACCGACATCACTCAAGTTTTTTATTTAAAAAAAAAAGAACTGCGTTTTTGTTGATTAGGCACTACCTAGTATACCGAAACCGATCACATTGAAAAATTCATGAAATTTTAATTTAATTTTGGAGTTCATTTTCAAATTTTAATCTACCTACTTTGAAAAATGTTACTCATTAGACCTTAGAACGCGGTAATGAGTATTAGGGCGGGCCGAAAAAACAATTTTTTCGATTTTCGAAAACATACCCCCCCTCCCAAGTTGTTGGCTGACGAGACTTGAAGAATAAAAAAAAATCAAAATCAATTCATGTCTTCCGATCGCGCATTGGCATTGAAATTTTCATAAATTGGCTAAAAAGCAATATTTTTACAACTTTTAGAAAATTTTGAAAAAAATTGAAATTCATTTAAATTGGTTTTAGAGCTTATCTAGTGACTATTCAAACCAAAAAAAAACAGAATTTTTTGAACAAAAATCATGCTTTACATCTTTTTTAAATTTCTGCTATTTCTTCGCATGAAGAAAAATAAAAAAAATTATAAAACGTAGATTTCTTCGAAAAAAAAAAGGTGTTTTCAGTTTATTTGGTGACTAGATAAGCTCTAAAATTGATTGTAATCAATTTTTATTTTTTTCCAAATTTTTGAAATTTCGAATTTTTGCCAATTTTTTAAAACTTCAACGCCAATGCGCGATCGGAAGATATGAATCGATTTAAAATTTTTTATTCAATTCTTCAAGTCCCATCACCCAACAACTTTTGCGGGGGGTATGTTTTTGACAATCGAAAAAATTGTTATTTCGGCCCACCCTAATGAGTATCTACTTTTTAATGTACAAAATCTCTCTCTCTCTCTCTCTCTAAAAAAAAAATGAGAAATGTCTTAAAATTTTGTTATTAAAAATTTCCTTACTAAAGAAATGGTCGCTGATTTTTTTTTCACCCCTTCCTCTCCGTTTTTTCAAAAAAATTTGAGTACGAGACTAACCGAATAGAAAGGAATAAAAAATGGCAAGAATTTTAAGTACATACATACCTAGATATTTGATTAGTGAGAAAACCAGAAAATGGGAAGAAATTTAGAAAATAAAGGAAAAATGGCATGAGAATGGTAAGAACAGTCTAGAAAACAGTAAGCATTTATATTTTTCTAACCCTGTAGGCACCATAAACTTGAATAAGTACATTTATTATTTTCTATTGAAAGATCTAAATTTTTGGCAGCATTATTCAAAATTGATGGAAACAATGAAAAAAAATTGATTAAAAAAAAATTACAAGAATGATTTTTTTCTCCCATAAAAACAAACTATGAACTTTTCAGAATTTGGAAAATAGTTAAAGGAAATCTTGAACTGAATCTTACCTGGTGTATAAGTAAATCTTGGCATCTATTTCTTTAGGACTGATTGGCATAGGAAAGGGTCGAAAAAATGTACGCCATGGAGCATCATTCGTAAAACATCCCAGTTCGGTGTAATTTTCGAAGCATTTTTGAACGATTTCTTTTGGTAGCTGCTGGGTCACGGTTTCGGTTTTATTTTTTTTCGCGAAAGGATTTCGGAATTCAAAACCGAGGTTGACTAGAAAATAATATTACAAAAAATTATTAAATTTTCTTTCGATAAAATACGTAGGTTAAAAAAAAAACGTTTTCACTTACTTCCAAATAACGCGCACAATATCAAGCAAGTTTTCATATTAACAATGAGTAGACGAATGACCCGTCGTATCAACGAGTGATGCATATAATTTTTTATGTGAATCAAATGGAAAATTCCTCGATTACAAAATTTAAATATAAAAACCATTCAAATCGAGGTATCTACGTAGTGAGGTAAAAGTTCAACCCTAATGTTATGACTGGTACTGCTGATAGATGGAAAAATATGAGGTCACGTGTCTGATTAGATATCTATTTGAAAATAATGTTCGAACTATATAAAAATTGGGTAATTTTTGGGTCAATTACAATTATTTTAATTATGTATATACCTTGAAATTCGAAATCAAAGTCATCTGATATCAGTTTGCATTTTCTATATTTTACTAATCAGTTCGTTATTTAATGACGTTGACTGGTGTGGAAAAATGTAAGAAAAAAAAACAGAAAATCTTGCGATCAAATATACTTATTTTAGCAAATCTTCAAAGAAAATCCTTTTTTGTTGTGATAAATTTCTATCAAAGTTTAAAAATGGGAAAAATGTTTGTCATGCGATATGCTTCAACAAATTTTATTCAACACACTACAATTTTCAATTTTGCAATTCTTCACGTAGATTTTTAATTGATATCCTATCTACGTTTTAATAAATAATGCAATTCTCTGTGCCCAAATAAAAATCATTGATGGCGCACCACGATTCGATGAACTTTTTATACTTCTCGACAGCTTTCCAATCTTCTTTGCCATCCCATTCCTGGCGACTGCTGCCTTTGGCGGTCTTGAAGTATTCCCATCTGGAGTCGGTGAAGGCCCATATTTGTTTCACAGCACCGTTCGCCTTTCGATCCAGCTCAACACTGATATTTCTGAAAAGCCAGTTCTGACTTATATCACCATTAGCCGATTTTTCCATTTTTATCAAAGTCGAGCCTTTTGGATTGTACCAGGAAAGTGACTCGTGGTTCTTGGTTCGAGTCAAGCAAACCTTATAGAAAGCAGGCTTCTCCCAACATTTGTTGCCAGTTTTTAACTGAGCTACTTGGTTCTTATCTATTCCATCCAACGTCCAGCGAATATCTTCGTTGACATTGGTATTGTCGTCGAACCAATCTACATCGATTTTTACTCGATATGGAGTCAAATCTGGTACCGTGAACTCGTTGTTTGCTCCTGATTTGGTGGCAAGACGAGGTCGTTTGATGGTTTCATTGATTATGGCTGTGTCCAGGATATCGACCAAGGTTTCTGGATCGTCAGAGGGCAGCCAATTTTCTAGAATTTTATTCTCTTCGACGTAATCGTCGATCAGACTATTGAGACGTTTGTTTTGCGAACGACGAATCAAATGTAGAACTAAATCGAATGTGTGTTTATCCTTCTTCTCCAATGTATCCAGAACTTTGACCAGAGGTCTTATGTAATCTTGACCTTCGAGAGGTGGTTTTTGAGATTTCAGTTTCTTGGCGACGTATTTTTGAACTTCTGTTGTATTCGGTTCTCCAGATTCGTCAAACAACTTCCGAGTTTCCTTGTCGTTCACAGGAAGTTTTTCCATTTGCTCGGGAGACAGAAGCTCAGCGAGATCTTGTTTGCTTTGTTCAGGCGTTCTGTATGGTTTTCTGAGGACATCGACTATTTCATTGGCGAGATCGGGATTTTTGTGAATTTGACGAAGGATGGTTTTCGAGTTGAATTTGCGTTTCCAGAAATCGTCGAGGGTGGCGTCCGGATCTATGCTGCAGTTACAGTTTCGATCAACGTCACAGGTGCCCGAAATAATCGGTTCTGCGTAAATTGATCCGATTATGGTGCACATTGCGTTGCAGGCGGTGTTATCTTTGAATACTGTGCAGGTGAGAAGGGGCGTTTTAGAATCTGTCGAGAAAATGAAAGAAAAAAATCTATAGTGGTGTGCTGTTCTGTGAGGAGTTTCATTTGTGGTGTTTAATTACCATCTTCTTCATCGTCGTCAATATCTTCTTCTCCTTGGTCTGTTTGATCTGCTTCCGAATCATCTGATTGTATTTCTGTAGATAATTTCGATATTTAGTGTTGTAATTTTGAATAAGAATTTCATGAAAAAACGAAATTATTTCAGAAATAGATTCAGCAATGTCTTACCCGAGTCTTCAGAATCGTTTTGATCTCCATCAATTTCTATTTTAGTTGATGATTTTAATTGAGGAGGGTTTGGACATACCACTTGAGCTGTGATAAAAAAAAATCGTTAAAATAATCATATCCAACAAATGAATACATTATCTACTTGAAATAAAATTATTATTAAAAGTGTGTTTTGTGCTTACCTATTAAAAATTCCATCAAAAGGGCCACGAATGCCAACGACTTTTTCATATTAATAACTAATGACGTCGTATATCCTTCCAACACTCGAATCGAAAAAATTACGAATGAAATATGCCTCGCAAGAGAATTTTTTGATTTATACGGTGTAAGACACACGTCTGGTTGAAAATTTTGGCATCTGTTTTCAAGGTTGACTAGGTATGTACATATTTTGTTACCTATCATTTACCTACTTAGCAATTTGTAGTTTTACAGTGTGAATTGTTTTCGAGTGTGGTAGCAGGCGCTTAATGAAGGGATTCAAAGTGAAGATTATTCACAAGATGAGTCTTTTCTTCGTTGATTGCTAGTGAAGCGGAGAAATAATTTCAAAATTTTGAGAATGTAATAAAAATTATATTAAAAATTTTTAAATGTTAGAAACTTCAAAATTATTATGTTATGAATATTTTTCTCCTTTAGATGAGCCAAGAAAGGGCACGATTTGAATTATTTTTTGTGATTCGTGATTCGAAGAATGATTCGACGAATCATTTTTCTAAGCATGATTCGTGATTGTGATTCAAATCACCAATTTCGTAATTTTGCCCATTTCTGGATGAGCTAACTCTCAGATCCAGCTGAATATGGACTTTTATACCCATTTGGTTAATTTTTAAAAATTTTTTGCCACTTTTTCAAAAATTACCATTTACTTTTTTCAAATTTCAGTTTTCTATTCGGAACTCTTAAAAAATTGAGATTGAGATCATGATTTTTTTTCTAAATTAAAATATTTCAATTTTTCAGTGTTAGCCTCTTTTTATAAATAAAAATTGGGCTCAATTTGAAAAATATTCGAAATTGAAAATTTCTGAAGTATTTGCGATATCTCTGATTTATCCTAATAGGAAATCATGTTGAAAAAGCCCCCCCCCCCCTCCTGAATAAACAGGTCTGAGTTGTGATATTTCATGGTAACAGTTGTTTGGAATTTACCTGTTTTGCCTCGAAATCATTAGACAGGCGAGACAGTATTTCCGGAGTAAAGTTAAATATTCATCTCACAAATATTCTGAAATATTACTCAAAAAATTTTCAAAATTTGGAAATTTTTGCGCATTTGAAATTTGTTTATGTATCATTTGAAAAAAAAAATCAGCTTGAAATCCCTCCTTCCCACATTTTGATGCTAATAAATATTTTTTTCGTTGTATTAGGTTTACTTTTATGAGAATTAAGACTGATCTTAATTGCTTGTGAAATTTTATTGATGTACTGTAAAATAAGCATTCGAATGTAATTTTCTCGAATTTTATTCCTGGTGTTTTCAAGGATTTTTGAAATTCCAATATTTTAAATGAGCTTATGAAATTTTGGTTCTATTTTTTTTTTATTTTTGATGAAAGGTAATAAGGTTAAGGTTAATGTACCTATCGACACCTAAAAAGTTCTGTAAACGGTAAGTGCGCGAAAAATGCTCTATCGCTACATATTGGAAGATTGAACCTGACGATGAAAAAGAAAAAAAAAAGCTGGAAAAATCTCACATTTGATTAAAAAATCCTTCATTTTTCATTGCATTCCAAACATTTGAGCCGGTTGTGAATCATCAAGACCATTTCAATTTTTTACGAAGGTGAATTTTTTTTTGAAGCGTGAAAAATTGAAATATGTACGACGTACGTTGCCGAAGGTCCTCCAAAAATTCTGAATTTCTGGTCCTCCCTTCTCAAATCCAAAAATGAAAAATTCAATTTTTTTTATTTTAAAAAACTATGTAATAACAAATTGCATCGTGCATTTAAATTTTATTTAATGTATTAATTAATAAAAATGAAAATAAGGAAATTCAACCAGACTCTCGTCGCTTTCCTTCACTATAATTTACTTACTTCTAATTAAACTGAAATTATGTACAGACTGCTTGAATTTGAATTAATATATAACGCACGATTCGCGTTTGACGAATATACCATTCTTATCGCACCACAAATCGATCAACGATCTGTATTTAGCCAAATTCTCTGGATCTTCTTTATTGTTTGTCCATACGTCACTTACGGAATTTCCTGATTTCACATGCAACAGTTGACTATCCGGAGCAAAATACCAAGTCTGTTCAAGATCTCCGTTCGCTGCTCTGCGGAGTGTAATTTTCACTCCTGTGTAGAATTCCCATTCTTGATCTATTTCACCCGTATCTTGAACAGATATATTGATTTTATCGCTGCCTTTTTTCCACCACAATTGTTGTTCTCCCCAGACAGCTTTAAAATGACAAACACGATAATCTGGTCTTTCATGAGTCCAGCATTTGTAACCGTCATTAAATGCTTCCACAGAAGCTACGTCAAGTTCAGGAAGATCCCAATCCCATTCTTTGGAAGATTCATTGGTCTCATTGGTGTTCTGGCTCGATGCATCCGCATCATCAGTTGTTATAGGACTGGGCGTGATGAACTCGCTGACGATCAGCAGATCCAAAATATCTGTCAATGGTTCGCCATCTTCGTCTTCTTCAGAATCGTCTTTTTCTTCTTGAATATTGTTCTCTGTTAAAAATTTATTCGCTAGATCGTTCAAGATCGAATTTTTGGTTCGACGTACGTCTTGAATTATATTCTGGACAGTTTCCTTGTCTTGAGTGTTTTTCAAAACATCATTGAATCTAGCTCTGAAACAGAAATCAGCCGGAAGCTGGAGAGGATCTGATTGCAGATTTCGAGTGACGTAGGAACGAATGTGATCGTGATCGAATCCACCTTTGCCATTATCCTTGATCATGTTTTGAGCTACGTTATCAGTGACATGTATTTTCGAGATGTACTCTGGAGCCAAAAACCATACCAGATCATTTTTGGTTTGTTCCCGTGTCTTGAACAGGGTTTGCATCACTGATAAGATGTCTTTGTATTTTTTACGGCTTGTTTTGATTTCTTGGAGAAGTTCCATCGGTGTGAATTTCTCTTTCCAAAGATCGTCCAAGAATTGATGTTCGACTATCGAACATTCGCAGTTGTTATTCGGGTCGCATTTGGCTTGATGGACTGGTGTGGCGTAAATATGGCCTACCATTTTGCACATGCGATCGCATGCTGCGTCTCCTAAGACGACGCAGGTCAAAGCGGGTGGATTTGATTCTTCTGAAAAAAGAGCTAGAATGATTAGCGATGATTCGTAAAAGTAGGTAGATAGTTATGGGTTTGATTGGCATCTCGATGGACTCACCTCCCGCAGATTCTTCTGGTTTGTCAGCAGTTGGCGGATTTTCTCCTGTAAATGGGTAATTTTCCAGGGTAGTTTTGTGAGTTTTTGGAGTTCTTTGTGCGATTTCAAGGGTTTAAGACTTACCTGGAGTGATTTCTGGGTGATCGACGGCTGGAGTGAGAGTTTCTCCTGTAATTAGAAAATTATTTTTTGTGGTTTTACGTGTTTTTAAGCTTGAATGCCATTGTAGAAGTTCAATACTTAGTTACTTACCAGTAGTGCCTTCTTGTTGGTCGACAGCTGAGATGAAATTTTTTCCTGAAATCGGAAAATTTTTTACAGGAATTTTGTAAGTTGTTGGTTTTTTCAAAAATTGTTCATTTGTCTAGTTACAAAAATACTTGGGTTTTGAAAAATTTTCAAAAAAAATATCCTACATGAATTTGGTTTGCTACAGAGCTGAGTGTTGGTAAAATTATCATACATGGCAATAAATATTGACACAACTGCTTGATAACTTATAAGATCTGCTTGGAAAAATTTAAAATAATTTATAAAGGAAAAAAAAGAGTTTAAAATATCATTAAAAATATGTTGGAAAAATTCTTAAAATTTTTATTAAATTGATTGGAAAGTGAAAAAAATTTGTAAAAATGTTATGTAACCGGTAAGTTTAGATTTTGAAAAAATGTAAAAATCGTTCAGAATTAGAGACAGGGGGTAAAAATTTCAATATTGTCGAAACATTTGAAAAATTTTTCAAAATGTCTTGTATTATCGAAAATATGTAAAAAAATTCGTCTGAATCGGGATCAAAAATTTCAATTAATGCACTTGATGATTCATCAGCGTTGAAATTTTGCTTCGCAAATTTTTTTCGAAACTTTGGGTAATTTTTTCACCCTTTTTTACAATTTTTTACTGATACGAGTGGTTTTTTTAATTTTGTTGATATTATTCGATCGAAAAAACACAATTTTCTTTACGAAGTAATAATTTTTTCCATGTTATAAAATATCAAAGTTTAACTCCTTTTATGATTTAGCAAAATTAATTACAATTTTCATAATTTTTGTTCCAATTGGACAATTTTGCTTAACGCCAACAACTTTGAAAGAATTAATTAAATGAGATAACTTACCTATGAAAATTATTATTGAAATTCCGATGAGCGCAAATGACTTCATAATGTTTATTTTGATTGAACTATTCCTTGGAAAATCGATGAGGGATGAAATATTTGTGAATCAGTTGCGAATCCAACAACAAAATAAATACACAAACAATGAAAACAATTAAACATTTACGTAAATCAAATAAAATTTGCTTCGGGTTTATAATTTTAAATAATTAAATTACGTGATGAAAAAAATTAAATCGAATGAATGGTACTTACGAGGCGAAAACGAAGTTTCTTCGTGGTTTTCTTGGAAAGTTTATAGTAATAAAATATGCTGGTACCTGCGTGCAATGTTCGTGAAAATATGGCTGGCAAAATGTCTAACACTCGTTAAAATTGTAATTTATGACGAAGTATTTTCAATGTTGTTACGTTTTACCTCCGTGCTTAAATTTGTGGGAAATTTTCCGATGTTTTCGGATGTCTGATGAATGTGCGTTTTTGTAAAGTAATGATGATTGCGAATGGTATAAATCATCATTTTTAAGAGTGGGAGCCTGATGAAGTGAGTGATCGTGAATATTGCAGTCTGCTTCAATTCAAAGTACAATATTTGCTTGGATTTTGAAATTGAAAAGATTGATGAGTAAAATCAAATTTTCACTTCATAATTTGATTTGGTTTGTGACTGAGTTAGCAGTACAAACAAATTATTTACATAAAGAGTATAATCATACAATCACAAGGGCAATAAATTATTCATGTAGCTAGGTACAAAAATTGGAAGATTTTTTTAATCTCAATTTTTGAGTTTTTTTGACAAATTATCGAACCGGTTTCGAAAAAAAAATATCACATTTTAATCGTCTCAGTTTGTAGACAATGTAGACTTCATTTGAATAAAAAACTCGGACATCCATTTTTTGACCAAAACCGGTTTCTCAATTTGTTGACACCCTGCAGGTAGGATTGAAAATTTGGTCATCAATTTTCAATAACCTTGTCATCAGGAAAATATTGTCGTTTGAATCATCCCTAAAATTTTTTTCACTTCCGGAGCGCGTTGGTTAAATTTGCATTTTTTTAAGTTTTTTTTTTTTTTTTATACTGGGCGTGTATAATTGCCAAGATTTTTACGCCCAGTGTCGGAGGGGGTTAAATTTGGCGTTGGAGCTTTAGATTTTTGATTAGTAGTAAAATTTTTTCGATTTCTTCGCGAAAACATTTTTTTTCAACGTATTTTCTGTATGGATGAATTTTTGTGTTGAAAAATTTCAATGACTCGTTTTAATTTATTCAAAAATTACAATTATAAACCCGCTAATCAAAGTTCTAAAATATCACAGTAGAGATTACTGATTAAATATTTATTATCCATGCACCACTGCGTAATATAATGTTTGTGCTTCTTGAGAACTTCTGGGTCGGTTTCCTTGCCCCATCGCCTTTTAGTGTACGCGTCTTCATTTGCATAGAAAAATTTTTGAAATTCATTTGTAGTCGTACCGAAATCCCAATTTTCCATCTTTTGAATTTGCGCCGTTCGAGCCATATAAACACGAACATCTCCGAAAATCCAATTCTGACTAACCGATTCGGGCTTTTGGCCAATTTTCAGTATACTTACCACGACTGGTTTTTTGATCCAAGTTAGTTTTATGTTTTCACCCGTTTCGTCCCTTTGATAACGTAATTTGTAATTATCGCCCCTCCACGTTCTATCATTTATCGCGGCTCCGGTCTTGAAAATTTTTCTATCGACTTTGGAGGGTAGTGTAAAAAATTTTGGTATTTTAAATGCTTCTTCCATGTCGTTGGTGATGATGGGTTTATTGGATAAAAAACCTAATGAGAAAACGTATGTGAACCTTTCTCCAATCCAGCTTACGTAATATTGGAAGGTTGTTTTTTCCACCTTCGCGATCAATTTATTGATAATTGATTTTGAAATGGCATCCGCCACATTGCTGATCTGGTTATTGGTGGCTTCTTCGGTTAATTCAATACGGTTATTTTTGATGAAACTGTCGACTACATCATTCATAAGTTTATTTTCGAATTGACGAATGCCAGAAACAAATAGTGTTAATTTTTTACTATCGCCTTTCATTTCATTGAGCGCTCCGTTTAAAGATTCTTTTACGTTCATGGTCAATAATTCCTTATTGCTGTATTTCAGCTCTTCGGATAATATGTTGTCGACATATAATTCGATTTCTTTCGTATTAACTTCATTTAGACTTGGGCTCATTTTCGCAGCAGGGCGGCTATCGATAACCTTAATTTGATCGTATTGGGTTGGTAATTTTTCCTTTAATTTTTCTTTGATTTCCAAGCCCGTACTGAATGGTGTGTTGAGTATTTTGTCAATATCGTGAAACAATGTTTTATCGTACATTATTTTATTGAGAAGTTCCTCGGATGAAGAAAATTTCTCCTTCCATGAGCCGACAAAAGTGGGATCTGCGGCGTAACTACAAAAGCAAACGTTGTCCTTGTTGCAAATTCCACCGCCTAATAATCCAAAAGCTTTGGTCAAAGCGAAGCATTCGACGTCGCATCCTACGTCCTTGAATAGCAAACAGTTGAGTGGGAAAGGATCGTATTCTGTTAGAAAAAAAAAAATCAAAATATGCATACGAACTTACTCGTATGCTGAGATTGTGAGTTTATTTTAGCCCAAACAAAAATAACTCGAAAGTATACCAAACGTCGATTCCATACTCAAAATTTTAGATGCTTTCGCGAATTTTGACGAATTGAAATTTCAAAATTTACTCATCGCCTTGCAAAATATAATCCATACTTTTATATGTATTTTAGGACATATCTACCAACGAATATTTTTTCCTAAAAAAATTTATCTCGAAAAACATGGATTTGGACTAAAAGTTGTGAATTTTAAAAGATGCTGTTTTATTAGTCGATCAAATACGAGTAGGTCATCAAAATTGCTTAATTGCTTATAAATGCTGAAGTTGAAATGGGCCATTTAAGGGGGTTTCTTCAGAGCTGGAAAATTCTAAAATTTTCCGGAGGCTTCGAAATGTCTTGAAATGGCTTCCAATCGTTTTGGAAGGTCAAAAATAGGGTATAAACCATAGGAAATTAAAGTTTTTTTCGTTGTCTGAATCAAATTTTCATATTCTGAAAGGCAATGAGGTTCCTTCATTGAGGTATCGAAAATTTGCCAAAATTCGAAAAATGAACTTCAGGTCTAAAATTTTGGATATGAAATTCTCTTATAATGCACTTTCGATTTTTTTTTTGTTTTCAGAGCAAAAGACATTTCACACACTTTTTGGCAAAGCTCTAACAAACATATCCCATTTGCGCTCATTTTTTTATAACATTGTTACAGGGTTACCCAAATTATGGAGTGTACGTTTTTTTTTTTTTAGTCATGCCATGAACGGATTGATAAGAACGATTTCTTCAACCGATCTTAATGGTAGGATCTCCTTTTTTATAGTTTCATCATGGTCTGTTGGAATCAGAGGCTAAGGAAAGAAAAATGAATGGAATAATCTTTAGAATTTTTTCTCCCAGTCGAAATATCAGAAAAGAAGAAGAATATATTTGAAATGATTTTTTCTCTTTTTCAACTTGAAAATTATAATTTTTAAATTCATTTTTTAAAAATTTTAAATGAAGACAAGGAAAAAAAGATGATATGTGCATTTCGAAAAAAAATCTTCATTTGACCAGAGATTTCCTTTGCTTCTGAACAGTATTTTTACTCACGTTTGAAGTTATTCGAGATTTCTTGAAGAATTCACTTGAAAGTTGAAATACGTTTTTAAAAATTCGAGCTGTGTTTCAGATTTTTTTTGAAAAATGTTGGCTCCATTCACACGACCTCTCCTTTAAAAATGAACCATTTTTCAATTTTTTACAGCATATTTTCAAAAAAAAAAAAAATTGGGAAGTTATCTAAATTTGGATAATTTTATCCAAACTCCCTGGCAATTGTTTCATATTTGAAATTGGGAATTTTTGGTGCTTGAAAATGCTAACATTATGGGAATTTTTGTTCAGATTTTGGTAACACTGCTCCTGAATTCAATCATAGTAAGTCCTTTTAGTATTAACACTAAAAGGCCTATGAATTCAATGTTTCTGAAAAATTTTTTATCCAACTGATTTTTTTATTGACCTCAGATCTGTGGATATTCATCTTCACAGGTACCATAATTGAATTTCGTTCACATTCAGAGGGAAAGACTTCGCTAGAAATCAGTTTTCATCGGGGAAAAAATGAATATCTTTAAATTTATCAATTTCTAAACACGTTTTTCCTCCTTTCCAATGAAAAATGGTGAAAAATTTGTTCCCATATTTAGAGTAAAATTGATAGTTGAAATTTTGGTTTCATCTTCTTTGATATGTTTGATTACTTAAGCATGTATCTTCTGCTCAGAAATAAATAAAATTTAAAAATCCAACGGTTACATACTCCCAAATTTTAGAAACCATTGCAAGTACAATACTGATTTTAAAAAGTATGCCCAAATGAGGTCTTAAAATAATAATAGTTCAGTAAGTACCTGGTTGGGGGCGCTGGTAGTCTTTAAACCTGGCTTCTTTGGCTTTGTTATTAAGTGTGGCTAGCAAATTATCGGGACCCGTTTCTCTGGGCATGCTTAGATTGGCGTTAGTTAGAAGAACAAGCGCTATGAACGTAAGCGATGAATTGATCATCTCGTTGAAACTCTTACCTGATGAAATTAATTGCAAGGAGTTTTGTCGTAAATTCGAGTCTTTTATGAAAAAAAAGAGGATGTGAATCGAAATGGAAAAAAATTCGTTTACATTAACATACAGCAGTCATCGTTCATTTTAAAATTAAATTTAAAAAATCGATGAAAAATGTAGGTATTTTTTAAAAAGTTTGCTTTCTATGATTTTAATTAAAATTCGCTTGGAAATGGAAATCAAACAAAAAATCACGAAGTCACGAAATGTTGTCCATTGCATAAGCAATTTTTTATGGTTTCAAAAACAGATTTCAATCGATTTTAGGATTTTTGCGAGAAAAAAATTATTAAAAAATTTTAATTGCATCAATTTCTCAATTTTCGAGGTGGCAGAGGAAAAAATCAACTTGAACACTGAACAAAAATTCACTTTGAAATATCTTAACCGAAATAAAATGATTCGATTTTGGTTACGGTTTTGATAAGTATTTTTGGATTTGGGTTTCGATTCACATTCCTTGAAAAACACGAAGCGTACGTACAAATTTTACTTGTGCTGAAGTTGGTTCCTTTACTTGATTTTTTTGTCGTCACCAATTTTCGGATACTTCAGTTTTTCTTAGATTCGACAAAATTTTGTTCTCCACGGTGAAAGAGGAATTCCTTGCGTATTTTTTTTCTTTGGGCGAATTTCCAATTTTTTCAATGCTTCTGGGTTGCATCAAACACAAATGGAATAATTTCCTTGAAAATGAAAAAAAATTAAGTGATTTGAAAAAAAAAATGACTCGGGTACTTACAGTGATTGGCTGACAAATAATTTTTTATGTGATTTTTGGGGGCATTAAATTTTTTTATTAGAAGCGATAAAAATATTGGATAAAAAATTTAGGAATTCTAACAAATGGCATCATAGTTTATTTTCATAAATAAAGAGACAAAAGTTGATGGTAAATTATGACCATTTTTTAACAATAATACGCATTTTTTACATTTTTTTGACACTTTACCAAATACTTTTTTCCTCTCCTTAAAGTTTCCAAAAAAAAATAATAATTTCCTTGGCTTACCCTGTGATATTTACCTGTAAACCCAAGGGAAAAATAACGAGAAAAAGGAACAAACAACTCAACACCTTGAAATGAAAACTACACGCGAAACATTCTACACTAAATACATTCAGGGTTTTTGATGCACCTTTAAATGCAATGAAGTCTATTTTACGGAGCAATCGTTCGTTAATTATTAAAGAGGGTCTGGTGTTTCACTGATTAAGGAAAATTCGTACCATATGTCAAATTCTTAGACGCTTCAAACGTATAATTTGAGTCGCACTAATTCGTTTATAACTATTCTCCCACTTGTATATTTCCTTGATGAGGTTACCCTGACACAGAAAATGAATTGTGGATTAGTTCAGGTACGTAATTATCCGTTTAGAAAAAAAAGACAAGTTTTTGTACCTTCTACCTGACGAATAATTGTTTAACGCGTCCAAGTATATGATGTGAGGTGTTCTGTGAAACTGCTATTTTCTTTACGACTGTAGGTAATGAGCTCATTTTGTAAATCAAATTGAAATTTTGTAAAATAACGTGGATTGAAAAAGCTATGGGTCAGAAGTGAAAACACCTCAATTCTTTCTCGGATTTATGGCCAATTTATTACGTTATTTTCAAAAATTTCTAATTTCAATGGAAGTCGAGAAAATTTTCGATTCTGTGGAAAACATTTAAATCTCGTAAGTGTAGGTATTTATGATAATTTTTTCAACTATTTTGATCCATTTATTCGCTCTTTTCGGCTATTCGAAATTTTTAGTCGTGAAAAACATCATGAAAGCAAAGAACGACTACCAACCGTGGAAAAATCATTTTAAAAAATATGTTTTTCATTTCTTTGAACTCATGACCAAAAGTTGCGAAAAACTGCACAAAAATATAATTTTACCAATTTTTCAATAGGTAATATTGAATTTTTGATGTAGAAATGACCAAATAAAAAAAACTTTTTATGGTCCTGAAAAATTAGTGAAAACGTGAATTTTGAAATTAAGGAAGCATTACTCGCATTGGTAAAATTTTACTGATTTTATTGATAATGATTTGTTCAGCTGGCAGTTCTTTATTTTTCATTTCTGTTGAGTATTTTTTTTTAATTTAGTTGGTAGACATGTTGTTTTAGGATAGGTATCTTTGAGATGATGATCTTTTCGAATTATTTAATTTTAACTTGGTAAAATTATTTCAGCAGCATTTTTTTTTTTCATTGCTGAAATTTTTCAGCTATTCATCTTTACCACCAACTCATTGTAAAACTTACAAATACTTGAAATTCTCTTGATATTTTTTCACCTGGGCAGGCTTGCAAAATGGAAAGTGGCAAATTCCCCACAATTATTTCCTCAAAATCCTGAAAAATCACCAAAATCAACATTTTTTGAACAAAAGTCTATTTATGAACCTGAAACGGTGAAACCATAGAAATTTTCCCCTTATTCCTCCATTCGAAAAACGAGTTGAACATTTTGTAAAAATATTCGATCCAAAACGATCATAGTTATTCAAACTTTGAAATTCAAATATTTTTATTAATGGAACAAAATTACCAAAACTTTCGATAAAATAATGACGTTTCCAAAAAAACATTTTCCTTAAATTCAATTTTTTTTTTAGAAAATTTCACTAAAAAAATTAATTTTTTGAGTTGATTTCAAGGAAATTGAATGTAAGTAATGTTTTGAAATGAAAGAAGCAAATTGAATTTTACCCAGTTTGATGCCGAATTTTAATCTTTTAAAAAAAGTGGTTGAAAAATCTAAAAAATAAAGCTTTTTGGTTACTGAAGTACTGAATTTATACAGTTGAACTGGTTTTCAGCTTTCCAAATGTCTCAAAAATGATCGATTTTAGGTTTTAGACTGAATTTTGATCCCTGCTTTCAAATTCAAACAAAAAATCTGTAGTGAAGATAGAAAAGTTTCGACAATTTTCAATTTTCAAACTATGTTTTTTGATTGAAAATTATGCAATTTGGTATTGTGAATGGAAATCGGAGTGAAAAGTCACCGAATTCCCCAATATTTTGAAAATCACCACCAAAAATTGATCTTGTCAAAATCACCACCTTTGGTGACAAATCACCACATCTGGCAACCCTGCACCTGGAGTTTCTCGGAGTTTCTTAAAATGTTCTACTCAAGGATCTAAACCAGAGTATGGGAGGTAGGAATCCCCCTCCGATAGATCTTTCGGGGCGGTAGAGGGAGAAAGTTGGAGCCGGAGAGAGGAATACCTTCCGGATTCCTGGGAAGGCCAGAAGTTTTTTTTTTTTTTGCTGAAGTCGGAGCCAGATATCTTGTTTTACTTACCATACTATGGTAAATAAAACACGATATGTTATTACGGTACCATAGTAATTTTCTTAGTAAAATGCGACGAGAAGGAAAATCACAGCTGTTAGAAACGAAATACCATTTGAACTTGGAGCAGAAAATGGAGAGTAGAGAAATTTTTTATCAAGATTGAGTTTTAAAAAACATTAAAATACAATTTTACAATACGCAGAATAGAAAAATATTTTATAAATGGAAAATTTAGTAAAATTTAAAAGTTTATTTGCAGGTTGAACAGCATAAATATCAATGACTCGTTTCGATTCTCTCAAAAATTTCACAAAAGTCTTTACTGATTAAAAAATCATTACTTTTGCACCATAACGTAATGTACGATTGGTACTGCTTGAGAATTTGTCCGTCGTTATCTTCGCTCCATTCTGCTTTGATGTGTGTTTTCCTTTTTGAATCGATAATTTTATAATATTCATACGTAATCTTGCCAAAATCCCAAATTTCACTTTTACGTCCATCATTTGTTTGGGTCAAATAAATTCTAACCGTCCCAAACATCCAAGTTTGACTAACATTCGAATCCTTAGTTTTCATGATGCTTACCACAACCGGTTTTCTGATCCAGGTTAGATTAATTTTCTCGTTGTCTTCGTCTCTGCGATAACGTAATTTGGATTCGCCGACGGTAAAGGTTGAAAATATCTTCCCGTTTTTTCCGAAAGGTGTTTCTTTGAATTTGGAGAATACGTTGAAAAAATTTGGATTTTTCAGTGTTTTATGAATGTCGACAGGGTTAGTGGGTAAAAATTCTAGTGCGAAAACGTACCTGAATTTTTCTCCGATCCAGCTTATACAATTTTGCCATGAGTTTTTTTCCGGCTTTTTCGTCAGTGTCACCAGTTTATTGATAATTAATTTGGAAATGGCTTCTGCCACGTTGCTGATCTGGGTATTGGTGTCTCCTTTGTTTAATGTAATACGGTTCTTTATAATGAAACTGTCGACAATATTGTTCATGAATTCATTATCCAGTTTACGAATCTCAGAAACAAATAACGTAAATTTATCGTTGTCGCGTTGAAAGAGTTCGAGAGCTTTGAGGACAGCTTCTTTCACATCGATGGCTGATAATTTTTTACTGATTGAATTTATCCTCTCGGGCGTGAGTATTGTGTTGACATAATTTTCGACTTCAATCGTACTGATTTCAGTCGGTGTTATGTTCATTGACGAAGCAAAATCGATAGCTTTAAAATGATCATATTGTTCTTGTGATAAGTGCTGCTTCAATTTTTCTTTGATTTCTAAGCCTGTGCTGAATGGTTTATTGAGTATTTTGTGTACGATGTGTAAAAGTTTTTTATCATCTACAATTTGTTTGAGAAGTTTTTTGGGTGAAGAAAATTTTTTTTTCCATGAGCCGATAAAAGTGGGATCTTGGGCATAACTACAAGAACAAACGTTGGTCGTGTCACAGACTCCGCCACCTAATAACAGGAAAGCGTGGATCAAACCGAAGCACTCGATGTCGCAGCCTATATCTTTGAAAAGCAAGCAGCTGACTGAGAAAGGATAAGATTCTGCAAAAAAAAAAAATGCGAAATTCAATACATGCTGGTATGTTTGAGCATTGAGTTCATTTAGACTGAGTAATTTTGGTACATGGTGTCTGCTGGCATGCAAAATATGAAAATCATGAATTTCAATTTAGCGCCAGGAAAACACGAAGATAGCACAAATTCTGATAATTTTACGACGAATCAAGCGTGAATTTTTAACACTTTTCACGTGAATTTTAAAACCGAAGAATTGCCTTCGAATAATTTTTCAACGTAAATTTTTTATTAGAAATTTCCGTCCTTGCATCGTTTTGAAAAATCATTGTTCTATTTTCTAAAAATCTCACAATTATATTTCTGTCCGAAATGACCATTGTAGGTGAGTAATTGTCTTTATATTTGGCTATTTCTTGAAGAATTCACTTAAAAGTTGAAATACGTTTTTAAAAATTCGAGCTGTGTTTCAAATTTTTTTTGAAAAATTTTGACTCCATTCACACGACCTCTCCTTTAAAAATGAACCATTTTCCAATTTTTTACAGCATATGTTAAAAAAAAACTACGCATAGGTATACCAAAAATCAAAATACTTCATTTGAAGATACATAATACAACTGTCATGATTGAGTGTGGCCAAAATTCTTCAATTTTGTTTAAAACCGATCAACTTTAAGCTAACTGAAGCTTTATTAGGTTATTTTTGGGCCGTAAGGTATTCATGCTCGGCGCTTTCTTGTGCACTCATTGTTTGATATTGTGATTTTCAAACATTTTTACTCCGGCTTCTTTTTAAAATATCATCAAAATTGAAGAAACAAATTATCAAATTTAAGAGAAAAATCATCAAAAATAAAAAATAAAAAAGCAAAATTGAGAAAATAATCCGGGTCGAATCATTTTTTCTTCTGATGTTTGGAATTTTAATGAATTAATGCGGATAAAGATGCCATGAAATTCATTTTTTGTTTACCTAATGTTTCTGTTTTTTGAAAATTCAACTATCTTTTTATTTATATTGAACCTTTAATAATTTAGGCATCAAAAAACTTCCAAAATGACGTTTTTTGATTCTCCCCTCCCCCAAGAGAAATAGTTTGAACATTATGACTTATGGCGAAATTGTATAATTAAGGTGGAGAAAATTTTTCTTTCTCACTTTCGCGATATTTATGATGAGAAATATGAAAAAATTGTGAATAAATCAATGAAATTCGTTCTAAAAGTATACGAATTCTCTTTTGATCTAGTTCCGTTGGGGCCTGATTCATAACCAAGAGAAATGTTTTTCTAAAGCTTTGGCGAAAATTCTTAGCACAATCCGTTTGAAAGGTCCGAATATAAGTTTGCCTGTTGATTTCATGAATTTGTTATTCATGCAGGGGGGAGGAACGACAAAAAAAGTGCTTGAAATTCTTCTCAAAACGGGTATACTTCTGAAGATTTTTTTCAGGAAATGTGGAGCAGAAAAAATCCAGCAGATGCTTTGTATAGTTGAAAGGATGTAATATAATGTGTTGAATACCTGGTTTGGGTCGACGGTAATCATCCCAATTTATTTCTTCTTCCTGATTATTATTTTCAGATTGCTGATCTCCTGAGACTGTTTCTGTAGCCACGCTCAGATTGATGTTAGTCAAAAGAACAAGTGCAATGAATGTAGGCGATGAATTGATCATTTCGTTGAATTCTTATCTGATGAAATTAATTACCTATTTCTGTTTTTTCCTTCTTTAGGAAAATTTCCAATTTTTTTTTAGTTCTGCCTTATTCGCGCAGTCATCGAACACAAATGGAATCCCCTTGAAAACGAAAAGATTTAAAAATTAGTAAAACGTGATTTGGATACTTACTACGACACGTCCCGAGATCAGTTTGTTTCAGAAATTCAGACAAAATACAATTAGAAACTGGTATCTCAAACCTTCTCTCTTTCTAAAAAACAACAACATCTTCTTGACTTATCCGTAGAATTTACCTGTGAGCCTGACAGAACAAAAAACGAAAGAAGAACGACAAACTCGGCTTTTCGTATTGAAAACTACGCGAAATGTTTTACACCACCTAAGAAAATTTCAAGTTTCTTGTTGCAGCTCAAAGTGCAAATCAAGTCTATTTTACGGAGCAATCGCTCGGTAATTATCAAAAAAAGGGAAGTGTTTCACTCATTACGAGAAATTTTTACCATAAGTTGAATTGTTAAAAGCTTCAAACATCTCATTTTTCTCAAGTCGCAGTAATTTGTACATAAATATTTTTCGCGTACTCCTATTTATGAGCTTAATTCGTAGAATAAATGGAAAAGTTGCAAAATAATCACTTGAAAAATTTTAAAGGAAGATAATATTATAGTTGAGCCTGACTTAGGAAGTTGAATTTTTATTTTTAATCTGTTCTACAGGCAAAAGAAAAACTGACCTTTAATAATTTAGGCATCAAATAACCGCCATAATGACGTTTATTGATCCCCCTCCCAAAAATAAATAAATAAATAAAAATATTTGAACATTGTGACCTATGACGAAATTAGATAATTCGGGTAGCGAAATTTTTTTCATCACTTTCACGATATTTTACACAAAATTTCATCAGAAATATAAAAAAATCCTCTCCTTTCAAAAATCGAACACTGAAAATTGCATTTCAACGTACTTTTTTTTTAGAAAAATGCGACTTTAGGTACACCTAAAAAAACAATAAGGAATTCACAAAAAATTAACGCACTTTTTAATATGGATTTGTTTTTCTTCTTCTGGGGTGGGGGGAGGGGGGGTCATTCCAAAATTTTTAAGACGCTATTTTTAATACCAAAAGTCAAAAATGATCGATTTTAATATCAGAAATGCAGAGTGACAGGAAACACCAGAAATTCAGTAGCTGACTTTAGAAAACACAAATTTTAATATTTTCGTAATCAACTTACTACACAGAAATATTACAAAGTCAGAAGCTGAAAACTGACTAAATATTAGAAAGTCAGAATGACAGGAAAAAATCTATCTATGTTAATAACATTTTTTTTTTTTTTTTTTTTTTTTCAGAGAAAACTGTACTTCATTTTCTTGAAGGTAAAAACTTTGGTTCATGGATAGGTATGTCTAAATGTACGTACGGAAAAATGCATATAATCGTTATTCGATATTTTTTCCAGAACTTGAGTGTTATCAAAAGAGTAGAGAATTAACTTTCTTTATGCATAGAAAATTGAAGTAGACTCGTTAAGTGTGACATAGTGTAGAAAAAAATAGCAATTTTGAGCCTCAAACTGGTATTTTGTATCTTTTTCATTTACCTATTTATATTATGTTTTGAAATGTTTCTAAATTTTGCTTCAAAAATTTTAAAAGATTTTTTAGGTTCAAAAATAAAATGGAAAAGGGTTTAAAGAATGACGTTTGAAAGCTCAATTTTTTACCTTTTTCTTTTTAGTTCCATGTAGAATTTTTCATGACTGTATTCACTTTTTTTTTCGAAAAAATAGAATTCGTAGGCCTGCTCAACTTGAACTCTTCGCATTGAAAATTATTTACATTGAAATTCAAGCACCACTTTTTTATGGAATTTTAGTTGTGACTTACCTGTCTAAAAAAAATAGGATTTACTCGACGCAGTCAGTATTGTCCATTTTTTACAAAACTATCGCTTGTCAGAAATCGAAAAATGTCAACTTACGCTGGTTGTGAGCAATTCGTACCTCGTATTTCTATTTTACCACCAATGCTCTGAGGATACAATTTTTTGAAATTAAGCTGATCTATCTATAAATAGAATGTCGTTCTTAATGAGGTCACCTTTCGTCAGAACGTGTGCAGCGTGTGAAAATAGAATAGTAAGTACCCATGCAGGCTGAAAATAGACACTTTGTACGTAGAGTCGTAGATGCTTAATTATTCATTTATGAACTTACCTTAGTAATGATTGTCACGTTTAATGTTGATGAATTCACTTATGGTTCAGAAAAGTTGACTTGAAATTTTTTGTGTTATTTTTTGATGAATTTGATCAAAAATAAATTCTCATAATTTTTTTAAAATTTTGAAAAAAAAATTTAATATTTTTGACTTGCCACCCCCTTAAAATTTTCATTGGACCTAGAAAATATTGCATGAATTGCCGCGACAAACCGTGGTAAGTAGGTCATCACTTGCGCAATGTTTGGTAGGTTTTTTCAATGATATAAAATTAATTTTGCTTCGTTCTTTTGAAAAAATATTCCATGTGATTTGTTTTTGATCAGATTTTCGCATTACTTTCAATTTAAACGTGAAAAATTGACACCCTGGATGAAATATTGAATTTTAGACCATTTTCTACATTACCGTATCCTTTATGGCAATTTTTCACCTTCAAAGCGCCACCGCACTTTACTTAGCATAATTTTTATATATTATAATTATTGAAAAATGTCAAGTTTTACTCGATATACATGCAAATTTGCACGTATATCGATTCGTTAAAGACTTCGGGCATGCGAATTTGGGATTTGTCCGCAAATAGTAATTTCTGATGAGGTTACCTCGACGGTTGGAAAGATGGATTTCATTTTAACTACTTTTTTGCTACTCTGACGAATAATCCATTTTGTAAATGAGACGTTTAATTAGAGTCAAAAACCTGCGACATCGTTTTTTCACGACGATTGAGCTATTTTAAACTAATTTACCTATATTATCAAATCATCTTTGGAACATTCTCGATAATTTCTTATGCCTACGCACTCAAAAAAAGTAGACAAATTTTCATTTCTCCATGAAAGGTAACTCGTATCCCAATTTCCTCAGGAAATAATTGCACTAGGGTCTTGATATTTTTGGCTGATTTCTTTCTCATCATGACTGACTTGGGGTACTTTTGATGAAAATCTCTTTCAGGGTTCAGTATATCCTATTTAATACTTATCTTGTTGAAATCATAAACGTTGGGAAATATCATTATTGTTTACTTGTGATGGAAAAAAAAACGTTTTTTTTTTTTTCATTTTTCAAGCATTTTTAGAATCTACAATTTGAAAATTCTTCTGTGATGATGGAATTGAATCCAGCGCCAGCGCACAGTGGACTGAATACTTAGTTCAAAGTTTCTTAGACCGCTTCGGACCGAAAAATCAGTCATATAAAATTGTGTATTGAAGTGTGGCCTATCTTCATAATTTTAGTTTTTCTTTCTAGAATAACCATTGTGATTGCCTTCTTGTTTGGCTTCCTTCCTGTAGAAAATCCCAATTACTTGGGTGAGGCTAAATTCTTAAATTTTTTCAAAAATTAATTCAATTATGTGCTTACCTAAAACTTGTACTGATTATTTTTGGGCAATAAAATATTTTTTCTCAGCTCTTTCTGATGCATGTATATATTGTATATTTGATACATTTCGATTTTCGATTTTCAAAAAATTTTACTCTGGATTTGCTAAGGCTAAATTATTTTTCCTTATGATTTTTGTGAATAAGATTGTCATGAAATTCATTCTAAATGTCTGTTTTTGTGTTTAAAATTTCGGTCTTTTAAAAATATCATTTCATCTTCATGTCTGTTGTATAATTTTTCCACTTGAAATGTAACAAGTGATTTGTTCCAAGAGTAGGTAGGTATTTTTTCAACATTTCATCCCCCCCCCTAAAATGTTGTTCTAGTCTCCTTTGGACCAAATTCATAGACTTCTGGTGTGCAACAGTAGCAGAAAAATTAGCAGAATCATGCAAAAAGCCTCTTATTTGCTCGATTCTGTCCAATTGTTCTGTTTCTGTTTTGTGTTGCATTCCGGTGATACTCTAATGTACCTAACCGACAAGCTTGACAGAATGTGGCTGAATATGTGGCTGAAATGAGCAGAATAGAGCAGAAATAATGGCAAAAATGGGCAAAATGACTCAGCAGAATGTGGGGGAATCGAGCTGAATTTATTACTCATCAGAATAAAACTGTCAGAAAAATGTTTGAAATTTCGTAAAAAATGAGGGAATGGCCAAAAAAAGCTTAAAATTTTCCTCAAAACTGGTATAAAGGAGTGGGTCTTTCTCTTTTTGGACGGATTTAGAGCCAATACCTGGTTTAGGTCGACGATATTCTTCCCAGTTAATTTTTTCTTCTTGATTATTATCTTCGGATTGCTGATCTCCTGAGACTGCTTCTGTAGCCACGCTCAGATTGACGTTAGTTAAAAGAACAACCGCAATGAATGTAGGCGATGAGTTGACCATTTTGTTAAATTTTTACCTGAAGATTATATTAAACATTTGTTTTAAAACTAGGATTGTTTATGAAAAAAAAAAAAAAATGAAAAAAATAGGTGTATAGGCACGTACAAATTTCCTTATATGCTAAAATTGGTTTAGTTTCTCGATTTTGTGGTGGTGATAGCGATTTTTTCGCGTACCATTTAATATATCAGTTTCTGATACTTTTACAAAATTTTGCTCTTCAGAGTGAAAAAAAATCCTTTGCTGTTTTGTTTCTTTTTCTTCAAAATTTTCAATTTTTTCAGTCCTGCCTTTTGATAGTGATCGGATTTTTTTTTATGATTCCCTTGAAAATGAAAGAATTTGGGGATTAACGGAAATCGATTTGAATATTAGCTGCATTGAGTCCAGAGATTACTTTCTTCAGTAATTTGGAAGGTATTTTGTGTGTATCAGACAAATACGCAAAAAACTGGGGTCTCAAGACTTGACCCTTAAATCATATTTTCTGCTTTGTTTAAAAAAAAAGGTGAAAAATGGTTGAGTATCTTTGAAAATTAGAGAAGAAAATGTGAAAAGTAAAAAAAATTCATTGTTCACGTTGATTTTTCATTGATAAAGAGTCGAGACATTGTTGATGATGAAGTTTTAGGTAAGTGCTTGATAATAATCAAAGTAGGTAAATGCCACTTCAATTTCAATTGCGCATTTTTTTTGCGAAGTTTAAAAATATTTAGTTTGAATTTGAGACCGAAAGCGAACGTTTATAGTCATTTTTTCATAATTTTAAATTTTTTCCTCTTTTCTGTGATTTCCGATGATGAAAGAACGAAAAAAAAACACGAGCATTTACCTGCAAGCTTGAAGAAAGAAAACGAGAAAGGCACATAAACTCAACTCTTCATGTGAAAAACTATTTACGCGAAATTTTCTTCACCAAATACGAAAGTTTCAGGCTTCTTGATGCAGCTCTTAGTGCAAACCAAGTCTATTTAACGGAACAATCGTTCGGTAATTATCGAAAAATGTCAAGTGTTTCACTCATTACGAGTAATTTTTACCATATGTTGAACTGTTAGACGCTTCGAGCATCTAATTTTTCTCAAGTTGCAGTACTTTGTTCATAAATATTCACCCACTTGTCTTCGTTATTCTTTAGTGAGGTTACCCTGTGCAAAAAAACAGACTATGGTTTGGATACCTACTTTTAAAATTTCGTGGTTTAGTGAAAAAATGTTTCACATGTACGTACATTACAAGTCATACAATGTGTGGATTTTTTAATGAAAATAATGTTTTCCGTATTACTATTTATGAGCTTAATTCGTAGAACAAATTGAAAAGTTGCAAAATAATCACTTGAAAAATTTTAATTAAAGATAATTATGGTTGAGCCTGATTTGAGAAGTTGAATTTTTATTTTTAATTTGTTCTACAGGCAAAGCGGAACTGACCTATGATAATTTAGGCATCAAAATACTGCCACAATAACGTTTTTCGATCCCCCCCCCCAAGAAAAAGTGTTTAAAAATGTTTGAACATTGTGACCTATGGCTAAATTGGATAATTCTGGTGGCGAAAATTTTTTTCTCACTTTCACGATATTTTACCTAAAATTTCATGAGAAATATAATAAAAATCTTCTCCTTTCCAAAATCGAGCACCAAAAAAATGCATTTCAACGTCATTTTTTGAAAAAATGCGATTTCATAACTTGAAAATCGAGAAGGAATTCACAAAAAAAATTAACGCACTTTTTAATATGGATAATTGGATACCTATGTTTCTTCCTCTGGGGGATCATTCCGACGTTATTTTTCAAGACCAAAAGTCAAAAACTTATACTGTAAATTATTCATATATTTTTGAAATTGAGTCATATGTAGATCGATTTTAATATCAGAAATGTGGAGTGACAGGAAACATCAGAAATTCAGTAGCTGATTTTTGAAAACACAAATTTTTATATTTTCGAAATTGACTTACTTACTTCATAGAAATTTAAGTCAGAAGCTGAAAACTGACTTAATATCAGAAATGCGGAATGACGGCGAAAAACATACATAACTTTACTCCAGGGTCATTCCATGTCAGTTCGTACGCAAAGTGGTAAGGTGGGTCGGCGATTTTTCTGATTTTTTTTATGTGAGTAGAACTCGATGAAAGATGACGAATGCCGCAAACCGCAGCTCCCAAAGTCTTTTTGGAGGGCAGCCACGAGCATTCAAAGTTTTGAGGTAAAGTTGGATATGGTAAATTTTGAGCGTGGATAACTTGAAAACCATGATAGGTAGAAAGTTGAAACTTTTTCCATTGTGTAAGGCCTTTGATGGGCTTTTTGACGATTTTTTGAAAATCAGTGTTGCCACTTTTTTTATTGCCAAAAATCAGCTGTAAAAGTTTAAAAACGACATTTCCCTATCAGGGGCACCTTCAAAAAATCTGAAAAAATTCTCCGAAGTACAACTTTACATGCTGATTAACATATTAAAAAATCGAGCTGACGTTTTTTTGTATTCTCGATTTAAAAAATTCCAAAGATAAGAAGAAAATAGACTTTTTCTTTTCAAAGGTCGAAATTGCGTAAAATTGACATATTTTTATCAATTTTACACCATATTTGAAGAAAAAGTCGGTAAAACTATTCAACTCCACTTACCACCCTCGATACTTTACTATAAGTAGACTTTTATGCTGATTTTACTTTGTTTTGATATTTTTTCATCAATTTTTCAACATTAAATTCTTATTTAATTTTTTAAAACATTTTTTCAATTCAAATTTTTTAATTTGTAATTATTTACACAAGTATAGTTCATTAAAAGTAATCAAATTCATTTTTTATCGCATGTATTAGTTGCCAATACATGCAAGTTATAACTTGTTTACCCTGCATGAACTGTAATAATACTTTAAATCATGGTAGTGGTGGTAGCATAATTCAGGGGCAACAAAAAAATAAATTTTGATGTTTTGTGTCGTTCTTTTCAATTTTTGTAGCATAATACTTGATATTTTTGCATTTTCACGTATATTATTGGGTGTTGGGTGGAGTTAGAATGCTTTTACTGACTTTTTCTTCAAATATGGTGTAAAATTGATGAAAATATGTCAATTTTACGCAATTTCGACCTTTGAAAAGAAAAAGTCTATTTTCTTCTTATCTTTGGAATTTTTTAAATCGAGAATACGAAAAAACGTCAGCTCGATTTTTTAACCCTTTGGTGCCCGGCGAAAAACTAACGGATGAAATTGAAAAATTTTCACGTTGCTGAAATACACCAAAGACCAATAGCTAAAAGCTAAAAAAATATTTGCTTCGGGTGAATTTATTTATTTGGAAATGAATAGCTTTTAAAAATCTTTGAAATTTGGCTATATTCGTTTCCAAATTTACAGAAGCTCCAACTGACCTGAAAATTGCGCCAAAATGTAAAGGACTGAAAATTTGGTAAGGTAACGTGAAAATAATATGCATTAGTTCAAAGGTCAAATCACCAGAAAAAATAAATAAAAATGAATCCAAAATTTTTTCAAAAAAAGTGAAACCTTTTCCGCCGGAAATATCAAAATTTGATCATGCTGAAAGCAAAATTTTCCGATAGAAAAATATTTTGTGGTAAATTCGAGACATTTACAGAAGGAAATTTGTGTAAGTTGTAAAGATGGGAATATCTCGCGGCCGTATCTCGCACGATCACGGGGAGCTTGGTAATGAACGCTCCGGGCAGTGGATCCTGAGGGCTGCCCCCGGCCCTTCTTTACTGTCGCGTACGGAGCCCAAATTCGGGGTTGCCGGGTGATATTGGTGGCTGCGGCGGTTCCAGCGATGTGTCCGGATGTGTCTCTTCGGCTGATGATTTTGACGACGAGCACAGAGCGGCGCTGAGAGAACCGACGACGGCACCAAGATGAGCGGCGTAAATGACCGAATTTGGCGCGACGTATTATCGTGTACCTATATTTCTGGCTGGGCTGCGCGGACGGAAGGCCGGGCTCGCAGCTTGGGTAAAATAAAGGACACAAGTTTCTGAACGGGTGTACGCGATAATGATGTATTTGGGCGCGAGTAGGAGTACAAGCGGCGTAAAAATACAAAGTAATTATCGCGAACGATTAGTCTAAATTACCGCGGATTAATTCGGAACAATTAACTCGCGATATCGAATTACGCTGAACGTGTGGACCGCGCGGGGTTTCGGGGTACGCAGGAAGAGAAATAGCAAATTCGGAGGCGACTACGAATTAATTGCAATTTCAACAAACTGCTTTAGCCTACTCGGTGAAACACGCGCGAGACCTGAGCCTTAAAACCGTGCTGAGCCTGACCTAGCTGTCGAGGAGATTTTGAAAGGACTGATTCGATCGATCGCAAGTTGAATCGCGAGTCGATCAACCACTATTTGCTCGCAGGGTTGCCACCACACCATAGCCCAAGATTATTTCCCAATAATCTCGGACAGGGCCATAATCACTCTTACATATGCCCCATCGGACTTGATGAGGGGGAGGGGGTAGCTCACACCCCAGAGTCGAGTTCGAACCCCAAATTCGAGGTCAAACTTTCAGTTCTTAGAGTGTATCATGGTCCCTGCCCCATCGAACTTGGCTATGGGTGGTGGTAACCTGAAAGTACCAGTGTTAAGTTGTATTCGAAGTAGGTCTGGCTTTAATTTTGAATTTTTGACAGTGATCGAAAGCACTGCGAGCTCTAGATGACTGTTTAATTTGAGATTTGATCTAAATTTTGAAGTTTTAATCTGAATTTTAAAATTTTGCTGAACCGAAAGAAATGAGCTTTTTTGATTAAATTTTGAACACAGACGCAGCTGTGGATGCGAAAAATTAGAATTTTGATGTCGTAGATTTGTTTTAAGTCATCTTTTTCATTTTTATAGTGGTTGTCCTTTTTGTTATTTCGAAATGCGTTGAAATTAATTTTGACAATTTTCGGTCAGGCTCTTGCCTTGCAAAAATGCCTTTTTTGTGCGGCGCGTTAATAGGCAGTTACGAGTCGCATCCGAATTTGCAAATTACAAAAGGGACATTATAAAGACAATGGGGGGATTGATGCGGTCTAGCTTAGATTTATAAAAATATTTTACACATTGACAAGGGAAAAGAAATGAAAAAGAAAAATGAAAATCTTATGATATAACAAATGATAATGAGAAAAATAAAATAATTGCACATTAAAGTGTGCGATGCGCTTAGGTTATCTTCGTAGGCAGGTTGGCTCGTTATCAGCGCAGTGTTTTTGTGATGCGTTTATGTGTCCGAGTAGACTGATGTCTAGGTGGTAAAATTTTTTTTTTTGTGGACGTCGTGGAAAACGCAGACAATGAGATTCATACTTAAATATAAACATGCATGGGTAAAAATAATGAGAAGAAATAAGTATAAAAAGAAATATGAATATAAAATATTGGGGTAATTGGTTTGTGGTGAATTATTTAAACATGATGAATTATTGTTTTGACATTTGGAGGGGAGGTTTTAAATCTATATAATAAGTCTGATTTGTTGTTTTGGTTTTGGGTTGGGTTTCAAAAATAAAATTCAATGTTTTTTGTCGGTAAATAAGAATAAACAGGTCGGGTAAATTTTCAGATGTGAAATTTGGGTATGAAAATAACAAAAAAAAAAGAAATGGGATTTTGGGTTTTTTAATCATAGTTGTTCTCTTCCTGCGACGTAAAAATTTAAAAAGACAAAATATTTTGGGGAATTTTGAAATAATTGACATATGTACAGGGGTCGATACAAAAAATATACAGTATAAAAATATAAAAATGCACATTATTTACAAATATAGGTATCACAGATCGGGAAGAGTTTTACATAATCGGTAAGTATGACAGTCTTGGTAGGTATCGACGAGAATGATGATAATATTAACGATGTTTTGATGCTTTCAGGTGTCGCCGGGCGGTATCGAGTTCCATTTTGGGCAGCGAAGAAAACATCAAACGTATCTCGACGATTAAATTATTGGCGTGGTGGACTGTGAACAGGTTAGCAGGTAAAATTAATATTGTATATAATAGAATATTTTATGTTTTGTCATTCCAGATTTTTGATTCTTCCTCTTTTTTTTTGTATTTTTTGAATTTTTTGAGGTCGTCGAAATTTCGAAAGAGTATTGTTTTTTGGTTTTGGGTGTGGCTATTGTTTTGGTCGACTGAAAATTCGCAAATTTCTTTATTTTTGAATCACGCACTCTGTTACTGATATATTTTTTGACAATTTTTTATTTTTCGATTTTTTTTTTTGATTTTGGTTTTATAGTTCACGCTCACTGTTGCAAGTATTTTTTTTTGATTTTTTTTAAGTTTTTACGATTTTTATTTTTATATTTTTCTTGAAATTTGCTAGTTTTCAAGCCATGAGATTATGGTAGAAAGTGGTTTTTGGTTCCTTGATTTTGTAATACGTACCAGTTTATGTGGGTGTGATACCAGGACTTAATATTTAATTAAATTGAGAGTAAACTGATCTTACTTGTGGGCGATGATTAGATCCAGGAAGGCGAGAAGCGGAAACGCTGATTTTATGGTGTGAGTAATCTCGCCATTTATCTGTTTCCTGGCCCCCAGGTTTTCTGCGTAAACCGGGAAGGCGATCTGGACCTCGAGGCCTCGGACCTCGGGGTCGACCAACACTTCCCGGTTGAAGATGTCGCAAATTGGTTCATGCTCCCCCTCGATTGGATCCATTGGGATGGGGGGAAACATGACCAGCAGCTGGGTTCCTTTATCTCGCAGGGTCTCGGCCACTTGCTTGTATTTCCCGATGACCCATGGGAGATTCCAATCCTGATGGATGTCCCCCGAGCAGGACAACATGACCTGTCGGGGGGTGCGCCTCATCGTCTCGATTTTCGATAGGAAGTCCACGAAAGTTAGTTGTGGTGGATGAAAGATCCCTGGAACTAGTCGATTTCGATACGTTTTCTTTTCTGTAGCTATCCGCGCCGCCAGCCTCGGGTACCCGTCTCCACAAATCCAAAAGTCCCCTCTAAAGATGGCGTACGGCGTCGCTGGGAATCTTGGAGGTCGAAGCTCCCTCACCGTGAAGGCGAGGGGGTGGAGACGGGTAAACTGGAAGTCTCCGTAGATTATCGCTTCGCCGTTGGTTGGTGCCATGGCCTGGGGTGGATCCTGGGCGGGGGGTATTTCCGCCCCCGCATCTTCACTGTTCTCGGCCATAGCACCTTCCTCGGATTCCAGTGTTTGGTTTATTAGGAAATCCACCGGGTTCAAATTTATAGTGAATAAATTACACACCGGTGGATTTTCCTGAGGCGGCGGCGGAGGCGGCGGCGTGATCCGATGTGAAGGTCCCGGTTGAGGTTCATTTTGATGGTCCATTGGCTCCGGGTCCGGCAGGAAGTCGATTCCTTCCCGCTGCAGCCTCTGATCCAGCGGTTCCACGATTATATCGTCGAGATCGTCATAGCGCTGGGTCCGGAGGTTTTGGAGCTCCACCTCCAGCGCTTTTACTTTGTTGTTTAGATGATAAACTTTTATTTCCGCCCGGCGCTGCGCCTCCATTGCGCTTATGGTCTCGTTAGCTTGCCGGGCGGTCAGCTGGAGGTGTTGATCGACTACTATTGGCCGCAGCGGGAGGAGATCTTCGATGCGCACTGGCCTGCCGCAGCCCGCGTACGTGCATTGCACGTGACCATCGGCAATGTGTGGGGCCAACATTATGCATTCCGTGTGGAACAAATGTCCACACTTTGTTGCGATGTATGGTCCCTTGGCCGGCACTTCGTTCGTAGCATATGGAGAGACGATTCCGAGCAGGCTGCGGCAGCCGGAGCATATTATGTTCTTCGTATCTGCCATAATCTGTTTTGAAATAGGAGAATTTTTAGGACGTCGCTTGTTATTAAATTTGCATTCCCACCCTGAATAGTGCGATGGGAATTTCGGACATTCACATTTTGTCCGACACTTGCACAGGGTGGGAAATGCCTTCGGGGGACCGGGGGGTCTACCCCTGGGACGCCTGTTTGCTCTTGTCTGCCGTCTTTGTGGCGGTGGTGTCGGTTCATGGTCAGAAATTGTTATTGGCGACGTCGGTTGATCGTTTTCGATTAACTCTTCATCATCTGACGGGATTGTGATCGGGGTATTCGGGTTAGTGTAGGTATGTTCCGAATATGTCTCGTATTCACTATCCGATGGAACGTAATCTTTGTCAGACATATTGCTATTTGTTTGAACGGGGAGAGAAAAAGAAAAAAGAAAGGGGTTAGAAAATGGCAATTTACCAAATATTTATTTAATTTAGGATGTTATTTATGGCCAAAATATGTTAATTTTTTGTTAAAAATTTACAAGAGTGTGTTAAATTTTTTTGTTACAGACATGGAAGCAGATTATAGGTTAGTTGATGCGACATATGTATTATTAGTAAGCAGAGTTCGTGCCAAAAAGGATATGGAATTTTTCTTATTTGGATCCTGATATGGATAAGGTAAGTGTTTTTGCTCGTTTTGCTTTATAGACATGATAAGTGATCATTTTCAAATTTAGAGGTCGTAGGAAGGTTCTGTTTGTTGAAAATTTTGGAGTTTTGACTGGAATTTTAGTCCCTGCCCCATATGTGCCACGAAGTATTTGGTTGAGTGAAAAATTTCTGCCCCATATGTCGTGGGATATCGATTGTTTGAAAGAAAGGAAAAAAAAAGTTTTTATTGGCAGTAAATTTTGATCCGGATATTCCGGTGCGGCTTATGCAGGGTTTTCGGTTAAATTTTGCGGTCTACTGACCCTCGGAATGGCCGAAAGGGATCGCCGACGGGTCGAAAGTGGTATTTGCTTGATAAAATTTTGATGCTCCTGCCTCATGTGCAGTAGCTGTCGATTTTTGAGTAAAATTAGTGAAATTTTGATGAAGGGAAAGAAAAATGAGTAAAATGGATTTTTATGATAATAAATTTTGATCCGGGTATTCGGTGCGGCTATTTAGTTTTTGGGTAAATTTTGCGGTCTGCTGACCCTCGGAACAGCCGAAAGGGATCGCCGACGTGTCAAAAAATGGTTCTTGTTCGATAAAATTTTGATAATCCTGCCCCATATGCTGTCGCTGTCAATTTTGAGAAAAAATAGTGAAATTTTGATTTTTATAGGTCGTGAGAATATTTTAGAAAGAGCATTTTGATTTGGTATGAATTTTTGTACGTCATATTTTAATTTTGAAGAAAAGGAAAGGGTAGGGGTTTCTAAATTCTGGTTGAAAGTCTGCCCCATTTGTACTTCGGTCGAATTTTGTAGATGGAATTTGAATTTTAGAGGTATTAATTAATTTTTGGGAAGGGGATTGTTTTTTTTTTTTTTTTTTGTGATCGAAATTGTAGCGTATGTTTTTTTTTTTGATGATCAAAGTCATAATTTTTATGGATATTTTGAAGTTTTTGCGGCATTGACTTATTTTTGAAATCGAAAAGATAGTATTTTGAAATTATTTTGAGATCGAAAGAGAGAATGTGTTTGTATTTTATTCATTAATGTATCGTATTATTTTTGAGATCGAAAGATGATGTGATTTTGTCATACGCAGCGTATTTTTAATAATTTATTGGTCATGAAATGTAATTTTGGGTACGTATTTTTCAAATGAACGTAAGATAAGTCAATGAACGAGGGTGTTTGAATGAATGACAAAAGAAAAAAGCGAAAGTAAAATGGAGCGATTAAACGGTCGTTGGTATTCTTAGAAATGTCGCATCGGTTTAGATAAGATAGAGCGTTTTTTGAATGGTTGCGGCGTTTCATTGATAATGAAGCGTAGTGGGTTAATCGGTCAGGCGTTGCATTTTTGTGAAGGTCGTTCTCGTGGCCGGTGAATTGGGGTAGATGCGACGTGTTTATGTTGTCGAACTTGTGTGTGTGAGTATAGCGTAGTCGTTGCTAGATGTGGAAGTGGTTGCGGTGGGGGGAACGTTGCGAATTGTGAAGCGGTAGAACGACGGGAAGTCGAAGAAAAGAAATGAGAAGAGAGAGAAAGGAAGAAGAGAGAGTGTATGAAAAAGAAGAGAGAGAGAATAAAATCAAAACAGAGAGTGAAATTTGAAATAGAAAATTTTGGATATGGCGATGCGTGTATTTCTATATAATTTTTATCAGGTTTTATTTTCGTACGTCGTTTTATTCAATTCACCGGTTACGTATGAACGTTTTAAGGAGTGAGCGGGGAGGAGTGGTACGTAGCGTTGGAGTTGTGTGCAGATTATTCTCGTTACACTCAGCGGGTGGTATTTTCCAAGTCGTCGGTTTCGATTTCTTTTCTGATAAATGGTTTATTTTTGGATTCAAGAGATATCTGAAGATTTTGAATTTTGATGGCGTCGTATTGGTTTTTATCTTGACGTCGGGTTTGAACGAATGTATATGTGGGTAATAATTTCAACGGTGTATGTATTCCAAATCTATTTTTGATTTTCGTGTATTTTCTTGAGTTGTTGGATTTTTTGTCTGCGTTGGAAAGCATCAGTGTGCGCTGAGTGTTCGAGTATGGATTTTTTACGGCGTGTATTAGCAATTTATGAATTGGCAATGAGCATTTGTGCGGTCCCAGGGGTTAAAGGGTTAAGGATGGTGTGTCTGATTGGTGCGTGGAATTATTTTCTGCCGGTGTGGTGATAATTTCCACGTAGCAATCGGATTTTTGATTATAACGTCGTGTTATTTTATGCAATTCATAGGGGGTGAATATGTGATTTTGGTTGAAATTGATATTCATTGATTTATGTGACGTTTAAATTTGTCTGAATTTTCTTTTGAATAATTTTGTTTGGTCACGGTTGATTTCGAGTGATCGTGGTATTTCATCGAATTAATTTTGAAGAGTGAGAGAGAAAATTTTTGATGATGGAATTTCGAATTTTTTGCCAAAATTTTTGATTTTAGATGTCGTCGAATTGTCACGAATGTAAAGAATTTTGATTAATTTTTTGATAATGGTTCGAATGCTTGATTTTTTATTTTCGTGTGGGTAATTTTTCTTCTTTTCTTTCTCTATTTTTTGAATTTCGCGTGATGAATTTTCGTTTTGATGTTAATAATCAATGAACAATGTGTGCGATTGTCATTTATTACCGCCTATGAATTGATTTTATTGTAAGCATGGGAGGTTTTTTGGTATATTGCTTGAATGATGTCGCCGGCTCGTTTTTTAGTCTTATTTTCTCGTGTTCACAGTCGTTGGTGTACACGTACTGTCGTGGTCAAGAGAAAATTTACTGAACTTTTTGTAGATTTTTTGAGGTTTCGAAGGTATTGAATTTTGATATTTTTGGAATTTGAAATTCATTTTTCATTCATCATTTTTTTTTTTTTTGTAATTGTGGAATCATTTACTGAGGTCGTCGTTGTCTACGTACTGTTACAGTACCTGATTTCACAATTATGTTTAGAATTTTTTCTAAAAATTTTGACGTCGCATGAAAATGTAGAATTGCTCAATGCGGTTGTCGTTTGCACGTACTGTTGCATCGAGCACTTCTTGTTTTCTGCTTACGCGACGGTGGTTTTTCTGTCGTAATAATACGAGGAATTTTTATTCTGCATGGTTTGCAGATGTTTTTCGAGATGGTTTTGTCACTTGCCAAAGAATTTAAAAATTTAAGTAGCCAAAAAGTTTTTATTTTTATGATTATTTTAGGATGGTTTTTGTCCATCAAGCCGGTTGCACTATTCAAGCAATAATAATGGTAAAAAAGAATAAAAAAAAAATATAATAAAGGAAAAAATCGCGAGAAATCAGCTAGGTATTTCTGAATGGTACTTACAATCTATTCGACGTCGACGAAATCGAAACGAGTAGGTTGGAATTGGCGAGGTCGGTGAGATGATGGTTATTTGTGGAAATATTAACGAGAATGTTGACGAGATGACAAATAAATCGAAAGAATATACATGAAATTAACATACGATCGGTCAGTTGTTTCGCGGTAGTAGTTAATTGTCGAGATCAAGGAGGTAATTAAGATGAAAAAACGAAAAAATAATACGGTCTGAAATTGAAATGGCTGCAAATGCGCGATTTTACGAGAAGGAGAAGTCGAGAACTTGCTCTTACCGAGTTACAAAAAGAACAGATTGGCTTTCGTGATTTTGGATGGATCTGGTTTCGTTTGTTGGTTATCTAAGGGGGGTGGGACTGGCACTAGTTCGGTTCGGTTATTGTATTGAGGATTTTGGATATTGACAGGTTTATTGTAGTTAGATATGGTGTTCAAAGGATCGTTTAGTCGAACTAGTCAGTTTCGTAGGCTCTCGCAATGTATTCTTTCTCGTCATTGTTTATGTATTTTAGCATTGCAAGAGCCAGTGGTAGTTTTTTGGGTCTTCCTCGTTTACGACGGGGAAGGTTATTGTCGTTTCCTAGAACTGGCTTTTTGTCACGTTTTTCAATGTATTTTTTCGCTTTATCCTTAATCTCAGACTTTCGTTTATTGGTGGCGGCGGCCTTGTCTATTGTCTCCTCTAGTTTGGCGAGGTCGTCGGTTTTCTTAGTCTTTTTTAATTTCGGTTGGAGTTGGTCGAATTTCTTTCTATTTTTTGAACGTTCGTCAGGGGGGTTAGGTATGAAATTTTCCTGTTCTTTTGCCCGCTTTGCAAGCCGTTCCGCTCGTTGTGCGGCCGCTTGCTTTTTTATGACGTCATCGGATACTGTAATTGTTGTTTTTTCGAGTTCTTTTTTGTTAAGGTCGTTTTCAATTTCGAATCGTTTTTCCAAAAATTCTTTGATTTTTTCTCTGACAGTTTTATGTTGTAATTTTGATTTAAGGGTGGCGTCATTATTCAAAAAATCAATTTGTTCTTTGGTCAAAAAGAGGGTGAGTTGCCGAATGTTTACAGTATGTTTTTTGAGGTCTTCCATTTCGATGTCTTCAAGTCGAGCAACAAGATAGGTGTTTGGAGTGACGCGATGTTTTATGATGAAGGGTCCATGTTTTTTGGGGAATAATTTTGATGAATGGTCAATATTTCTTTGATTTTGGTGTTCTGTGACCATGACCATGTCGCCAGGATTGAGGGGGGTGGGGTCGCCGTGAGTTTTATTGAAAGAATATTCGTCTTGAATTCTTTGAATTCTGCGTCGTTCGCGGATATAAGCCTCTATGGCCTCTCTATGCGTCATTTTTTCTATTTTTTGATTTTTTAATTCGCATGTGTAGACGGCCTTTTTGGCTAATTTATCCGCAATTATGTTCGCATGATCAAGCTTTCTAGCTTTCACATGGTATAATTGAAAGGATTCAAATTCAGTACCCATTTTTATAATTTCTTCGAAAAGGTCTTTATGGTGTACAGGTTTCTTTTTTGCATTTTTGTATCCATTAGTCTCCCAATTTTTACTGTACACATTTATTGCATTTACTGCATATTTTGAATCGGAAGCAATTTTTACTTTTTTGAGCTCATTAAAGCGAGCTATTTGCATAGCTACTTTAATAGCTTGTAATTCGGCCAAATTGTTTGATATTGGGTAATTTTGAATTTGAATTCTTTCACTTACATTTTCTTCACTCTCTGGATGAAAACATATTCCGATTCCGGCTATTGCATCTGTGTCACCGTTTCTGGAGCAAGCTCCATCTGCGGTGATGGTTGCATAACCATTTTCATCGGTCATTATTTTATCAGGAGGAAGTTTTTTGGATAACAAAATTTCGGAGGTTGTCGAATTTGGTTCATTTTTAGCCTGGTTTTCTTGAAGCTTTTTGAGTTCGTATCGAAAGTTGGTGGGGGCTTCTTTGGTGGGGATTTTTTCTGAGATGTTGTCTGTTATTCCCCAGGCTTCGTTGGGCTTAATTTGATATTTATTGGGTGTATTATTTATTTCGTTTTGGATGTCTTTAACGAATTCGTCCCATCCCCAATGAGTTTTTTGAGTATCTCGGTAAGTGTTGAGTTTTATCCTCAGCTTATCACCAATAATTCGCATCGTTCTTTCGACCAAGCTGGACATGGGATTAAAACTGGAGGTAAGGCCCCTCACTATACCGAAGGAGTCCAAAAGAGCAGCCCAAGCTTTTGATGTAAAAACTGAACCGTTGTCACTTATGACTTTTCTGATTTTTACGTTGTGTTTCTGGATGTCTTTGATGATAAATTTCATCTTTTTTGTGACGTAATAATCGTTAGGGTCCTCAAGGGGCTCAATCCAACATCGTCCAGTAAATACGTCCCTAGCTACAATTAAATTTCTAGGTTCATCTATGGGATTGGTAATTGGACCGTAGAGGTCGACAGATATTACTTCGCCGATGGAGTAGGCTTCAATTTGGGCATATTCTAGGACCTTTTTCATGGCGTAGTTTTTATTTACCTTGCATATTATGCAAGCGTTGGAAATTTCGCGTATGTATTTCATTGCATTTGGATAGTAGTACAGGCGCTTGAAAATTAATTCAAGTTTGCCTGGGCCCACATGTCCGTACGCGTCATGGAGATAATCTACGACGTCATAAAAGAGGTCCTTTGGCAATACAGGTACTGCACTGCCGTCCTCATAGGTTCTTAATAGGATATCTTGTTTTCGATCGTTTTGTTCAATTTTGTATTTTTTGCCACAAGCAAGCTGTCGTTTTATAATTTTGTTCACGTTTTGAGGGTCTTTCACCAAAAGTTCTGTGATTTTCTTGCATGCAGGGTCTTCTTTTTGAAAAGTGTGAATTTCTTCTAGATAGTAAAATAGGTCTTTTATTGAGCATTCCGAAAATTCGACAGCGTAGGGTTGAATTTGGGTACAGTCGATGTGATGGACTAGGGCCTCTAAGGGGGCCTCGATTGCACAAAGGGTTAATTCGGGGGCCGAAATTTTATAAAGTGATTTTTTGGATTTTAGGTCGTAAGTAAGGTCGTAGCCATTTAATTCGGTGATCCAGCCTGCCGCCTTACGGTGTGTATGCATTAGGGTCTCGAATTTATGGACTACAGGTTTCAAATTTGATCGAATGTGAATTTTTTGTCCATGGAGCCAAAAAGATAATTTTCGTATGGTGGTTACTAGTGCCTGCATTTCTTTGTCTACGATCGTGTATTTCTTTTGATGGGGTCTAAAAGCGTAACTCGTAAACATGAGTATATTTTCGGCGCCGTTGATAACCTGATATAATACGCCGTTCATTGCGTCGTCAGTTACCATGGTGTCCAAATATACATCGTATTTTGGATCCGGAGGTGTTAATTTAAAGTCTTTTTTGTATTCTGCTTCGAGCTGTCTAAAGGCCTCTTGTTGTTCTGGGCCCCATACAAAGGGAACGTTGTTTTCGGTTAATTTATAAATGGGTGCCAAAATTTGTTGATAATTTGGAATAAATCGTCTGTAAAGGCCGGTTAAGCCTGTGAGGGTCTGAATGTGTTTGATTTCCGAGAGCTTAAAAATTCCTTTTTTGGTGTATTTTTGTTTGAAGGCCTCAAATTTTTGAATTTTTTCCGATTGTTTTCCAATTTCATTCTTTGCCAAAGTATAGCCGAGATGTTGAGTTTCTTGTTTGAATAAATTTGTTTTTGTGGGATTTAATTTCAGGCCATTTTCCCTAATTTTCAAAAGTACTTTCTTTATTCTTTCTAGCATTTCTTGGAATGTTTCAGCCGTGATAAGTAGGTCGTCTACAAAAGTTTGTACGCCCTCGATGTCGTCGGGAAATACTTTGTTCATCATTTCTATGAATTCCGCCGAGGCCGTTTTTATTCCATAGGGCATTCGGAGAAATTCATAGACTTGACCGTCTATTTGAAACGCAGTGTATTGTCTTGACTCGGCGCTTAAGACCTGTTGCCAAAATCCGCATACGAAATCAAGTGTACTAAACCACTTAGCATTTGTGCCGTGGATAATACCCTCGATTTCACGCGGCTCGGTAAGGAGTCTTTCCAGCCAGGTATTTAGTTCGTCTGCGTTTAGACACAAACGTATTTCACCATTCTTTTTCACAACGGGAGCAGTTGTATTTATGTAGGGAGATTTTGAAGGTTGTATGATTTTGAGTGCCAGCATTATTTTGATGGCTTTTTTAATTTGGACCATTAATTTTCGAGACGGTTTGTATTTTTCACCTCTCCATTTTTCACGATGTCCGTTTCCGTCAATAAATTTGAAATGTACTTCGTCGCCAGTATATTTGCCAGGATAGCGACTGAAGCAGTCAGAAAATAAGATTAATTGATTGTAGGCGTCATCAGCCTCATTTTGGGTGATCCATCCCTTTTGTATGGCGTCCATTAGATCAGCTCGTAATTTGTTGCAAAATAATTCAGGGCCGTTATCTTTTTCGTCATCGTCTAGTTGTGTGAATTTGGCGATATGAGTCTTTGTGTAATACAATTGGGCATTTTCATGCTCGAACTCTTTTTCTACCTCAATTGCAAATGTTTCTACGCCTTGGTATTCATCTGTTGTTAAAAATGGTAAAATGGTGCGATATTCTGCCCCATTTGGCGTACAATGAGCGTAGCTTTCGCCTTGATTCATTTCAATTTTCAAGATTTTCATAGATAGCCTGCCTATGATGAAGAGGGGGGAGGCTATGTCGATTACGTAGAAAGGCATTGACATTACGATGTCGCCGAATTGAAATGTCACTTGTACAAGATGTGTCATAGTACGTACGATTCGTGAGTCGGCGACTTTCAAGTTTACAGGTCGGGATAAAGGGATGTATTTTACCGATTCGGGACAATTTCGAGTCAATAATTCTATTGTACCATGAGAGAGGACGTTGGGGAGGGCACCTGTGTCTAATTGTGCCGCGTATGTTTTGGTCTCGATCAATAAAGGTATAGCACAAGTGGGGTCTTCAGTTTTTTCCGAAATTATTTGATTTTTTATCATAGGATCAATTTTGTGTTGTAATTTATTTATGTTGTCGATTGCATCAATGGTGTTTAATTTTTGGTTTTCTTCTTTTTCTGTTTCAGAGTCGGAGGAGCCCGAGAGGTCGAAAGTTTTGTCCGAAATTGGAGGGAAGATTTCATCCGAAGAGGTGGGTTTTTCAGAAATTTCATTTTGGAGGTCCTTTTCTAAATTTTGATCGGTGTCGATTTTTTCAATGTGATTTAAGGGAGCTTTGATTTTTTGATATGTTCGCATTTTCTTATTTGAGTCCGAAAATTTTGATTTTATGTCCGGGGTGGGGGAATTGTCATGATTTGGGTTGAATTTTTGAGGATTTTCCTGAATTTTTGTTATAGATGTTTTGATTTTTTCGTATTTGGGAGGGGGTAAAATTTTTTCGGGCTTAAACGAAAAATTGTTGGGGTTCATAAGTTCTTCGAAAGCTTTTGAATTTGAGTCGAAAGTTTGTTTTACTGGGCCCTTTATGTCAATTTCTTGATTTGTTTTATTTAGGTCGTCAAAATCTTCTTTTAGAATTTTCAAAATGTCAGGATATGTTTTGATGGACATAAAGTATGTTTGAATTTTTTCCGCGAAAACGAATTTTGATTTGTCCGCAATCATATTCAGATTTTTATCTGCGGCGGGCCTTTGAAATGTTTTTCCAGCAAAAGTCTCCGATACCTCTTGCTTTATAAAAAATTCTGCTGGGCGTCGCCAAAATGTGATGCGTCTATCCTGTGTGAATTTTGCATATATTTGCCTGAATCGAATGTATCTACGCAGACTGACGTTTCGGTCATCAGGTTTGCGTGGTTTTAGGAGGGGGAAAAGTAAAATGATGTTTGTTGCGCCCATTTCGAAAATGCGATTTAAAATTTTGAGAAGCATTTTGTGAATTGCTTCGTAGGGAATTTTCATATAATTTAGTTCGCGCTGACCTATACAAAGTAGTACTTTTGTTTTAGTAAGCTTTGCATCAGTCAAGGCTTGGATTAAATTTGACATCGAAATTTGTCCTTTTAGGTAGGGGGGTAGATTAAGTCGGTCTTTTGCTCTCATTGTTCCGATAAAATGGGCGAATCCATCCCCTATGGGCTCGTATTCATCGAGTATCGGAAGATCAGGGGGTGGTTTCTTTATAGTGGGACTAGGGGGTTGCCCATTACCACCTAGTCTTCTTCGTTTCCCGACCCCTCCCCTTCGGATGCTGATTCAGAGTCCACCTGGTATAATACGTATTCGTTGTCGCTTGTATCGGCGATGTGTAATTCTTCGTCGATTTTATTGACCGGTGGATTCTCTGATTTGGGTGGCGGAGGTTGTGCGGGGTTCGAAGTCGATTTGGGTTTTTTGTCAAATTTGGGGTTGTCATTATTTTTGGGAGTCGAGTTGTCATTCTGTTTTTTCTTCATCATTTCCTCATATTGTTTCTTGGGTATCCTATAGATGCGATTTTGTTGAGGAAATTTATTTTTGTCATTATTTCCAGGCCGTATATTCGTTTCATATGGCCTTTTTGCGGTAGATGTTTGTTGGGGGTATCTAGATTGTTTAGATTTTGTAAACTTGAGTCTAGTTTCATCCCCATCGATTGAGAATGCAATTTCTTGCATTTTTTGCATAAATTCAGATAAGTTAGTTTGTTCCGAAATCGAAAATTTGCAATGAATTTCGTAGGGTAATTTTTCTAGCATTTCAGATATTACCTCTTTTTCTGTGGTCAAAAGATAAATTTTGTTTAAGGTGTCGTGCCATTTTATACACAGGTTGGCTATATCACTGTTGGTCTGGACTACCGTTTTTAGTCTAAAATGTTCAAGAGTTTGTCTTTGGGCTTGTTTGTTCCAGAATTCTTTTATAAAATTTTCACGTTGGGTTTCGTAGCACTCAATTTTGTCTTGGGTTTCTAGCCAAATTTTCTTGTTGGGAATTTGTATACAGCCTCGAAATAGGTGGCATTTGGCGTACCCATTCATTTTTATGTTTCTTAAATATTTTTCGAATTTGTCGATAAAATCAAAAGGGTGATGGCGGTTGTCCCAATTAAATACGATACCACCATCAGTAAGTGCTCGAATGGTTAGGGGTAAGTTTTTCATGTCCGAATTTTGGCTTGGGACCGGACCATAATTTTCAATATGAGAGACTCGTGTTTGTAAATTGTGAATTTTGAATGAATTTATATTTTGATTTTCCAAAAGGTGAGCAGCCGTTTCTTCGAGTCTGTCAGCTTGTCTATTTACAATGTTTGCAATTTGGGGAATTTTGTCTAATTCTGGTCGTGCCTCATTTGAAAATTGTACTAAATGGTTCACGTGTGCCATTACAGCGTCGACTTTCTTCTCTGCCACCTCGTTTTTTATTCTTATGTCGTCAAATTTTACTTCGACGTCGTTCATTTTCGAGTTTATGTAATTTTCGTAAGTTTTTTGGTTATTTTGGGTCGTCCATATTGCCTCCCTTATTTGGAGTAAGTCAGTTCCTTCAAGGGGGGGTTCAGACGTAGTTTCAGTTATGGGTTGAGTTTTAGTTTCAGTGTTTTGTTGAGTTTCAGTTACAGTTGGTTGAGATTCGACATGTTCAGTTTGAGTTTCGTTGGGTGGGTTAGTTATGGGGTTAATGAGGTGTACATTGACAGTAGGGAGCTGGAAGGCGCCATTATTACGATTTTCGTAGGTGAAGGGAGCTAAGCCACTGTTCACTTGAGGTACGTAGTTTGTCAACGAGTTTTGAACACTGGGTTCATTTTCGGTGGGTATGATAGTCTTATCTAACGGGTTCGTAATTACAGAAAGATCGTTTTGAGTCGGATCTGCACACGACGCATTATTGTCTTCCAGTATGGGAGAGACTTGCGGGGTGGCGTCCGCACTCAGATTTTGGATTCCTGCCTCGAAGGGAGGTGGGGCATTTTCAAACGATCCTATTGGTGGATTTTTAGGAATATTCATCTCTTTTTCAAAAGTTGAGTTTAAGTTCCTTTTTGTTTTCGAAGTCGTGGGTACCGCGAGCGGTATTGGTGGTCTCTTGTAAATCGAAGTTGAGGCTCTTGTAGAGTGTCTCGGGGTGACGGGTGAATCGGGTGGATTCATTTTTGATTTACGCGTCGCGGATTTATGAATTTTCAGTTTTTTATTTCGCGATTTAGAGATTTGATTAATTTTGGTTGTTATCCAGTCGAATTTTAATTTTTTAGGTCGAAGAAATTTTGAAAAGAAGAGAATTCTGAAGTAGCAGTCGTGTATGAAACGTGCTATATTTTTTAGGTAGGTATTATCCTATTTTTGAACCGATTTCGAAAATTTTGATGTATGTTTTAATTTAAATTTTGATTTTCTAGGTCGCAGAAATTTGAAAAGAAGAAAATTTTGAAGCTACGGTCGCCGATATACGCGTGCTGTTGTAGCTGGGGTCGAAAAGCTGAAATAAAAAATTGAATTAATAGCTGCAGTCGTCGTTTTACACGTACTGTCGCAGCGGATTGGAAATATTTGCGGGGGGTAAAAGGATGGTACACTGAAGTTGCCGTATAGCTCGTGCCGTCTCAGTGGGGAGGTCGAGGGAAGTACTGCGTCTCGAAATCGCTGAAAATTGCAGTCGTCGTTGTACCACGTACTGTCGCAGTTTTCAGAATTGTTGATTGCAGTATTTCAAGGTATTTAGGAAGAGAGAAAGGGAAATTGAGGAGAAACAGGAGAAATTAGACAGGGGAAAGTTTACTAGGCTGTAATTACTAGTAATTGCAGCGCTGTAATTGAGAAAAAATTTCAGATTAGCAGTTTACGTGATGAAGTAGGTAGCTTGGGTAGGCTTCCGTTGCTGCCTATTTGCGTCCGTTGGCTGCTTCTGAGATGACGTGTTCGGGGTTTATTCACAAGGTGCGTAAGCTTGTGTTTGAAATGAATCGGTATTGTCGTTGTCCGGTTTCCCTTGATGCGATGTGTTGGAATTCGGTCCGGTAGTAATTGGCTGAATGGTTCCAGCCGACCGTTTGTGTCGTTTCCTTTTAATTCAATGGGGTGAAGACGCCAGTGATTTTTTGTAAGAATCGGCGGCGTTATTAAAAGAGAAAGCGACACGATTTTTTCGTAATTGACCTTGGATGATTCCTTGGCCGTTACGTTTTTCGCGCAAAAGGGATTATAGGGGTCTTTGGTAATAGCCGTCAAGTAGGGAATTCGTGAATTTAAAATAATGGGATGATTTTATATGGTCCGAAAAGTTATATTTTAGATTTACAAAGTACAAAGGATTTTGGAGAATTTAGATAATTAATTGATTTTGAGTTGACAGATTTTTTGAAAAGAATAATGGAAAATGTCAAAACGTTTGTATCTTGTTTCCGTTGGTTTTGTGTTTTCAAAAGAATTGAATTTTAATGAGGTCGTGAATGATACGAAAGTAGGTTAAGATGCGATCAAAAGTGCGAAATTTGGAGCGGAGTATCGAAACGGTTTTTTGGTTTTGATTGACACGTTTAGAAAATGTAAGAATTGGTCGGAAATTTAGTGATTGTTTAATCGTTTTGGAAAAGAATGGGGTGATTTTTTGCGTACCAAAATGTGATCGTAAGGTGTATTGTTTGGTCCGGAAATCGAAACGTTTTGTGACAGGTTATATTTGATTAATCGATTTTGAAAAGTTTTGAAAATAATAGGCCGGATGAGATAATGTGCCGAAATGTAGACAGAATGTCTAGTTGATTTTTGTTTTCTAAAGAATAAGATTTAAAATAAAGAATTGAAAGTGTGCCGAAATGTCAAATTTTGATATTTAATGGACCGGATTTTCGAAAAAATATTATTAATGATAGGCGGTGCCTTTGTTGGATGTACCTGGACTTAAGATTTGGATCGTTTTTTGTTATCGAATTTCAAAAGGATTTGAATTTTAATGAGATGGTACAGCCTTGAATCTGAATCGGGAAATTTTACTTGACCATTTGCGCTTTGTTACAGATTTAGAGGGAAAAAGAATTGATCAGGTTGGGCTAAACCGAAAAATAAAAAGTATCTTTTTGTTCGAAAATGGATATTTTTCTGAATATTTAAATTTTGAGATGTAATATATCAAAATTGGCGAAAATTTATCTACGATTTTTTAGGGCGTAAATATATTTTCTTTTGACTGAATATGAGATGAATTTTGAATAAATGATCGAATTTAGAGATCGAAAATTGGATTTTTTACGAATTTAGAGATCGAAATTCGATTTTTTATGACGTATTAAATCGAAAATTTTAATTTTTACGTTAGAAATAGATGGAAAATTTTGAAAAGTATTCACGTTTGATGATTTTACGTTAATATTTTTCTTTTCAGGCTATTTACGTACATACCAAAGGGTGAAATTTGGCTGGTCGCACAGCTAATTTCGAAGGGTTCCGTTTTTAGCCAATTAAGGCCCCGCTGTCCGCTTTTAGTGGCCTATGCAGTTGCGATCTGCAGGCATAAATTAAGACACGCGTGGTTCGGGCGCCAATATGTAAAGATGGGAATATCTCGCGGCCGTATCTCGCACGATCACGGGGAGCTTGGGAGTTGAACGCTCCGGGCAGTGGATCCTGAGGGCTGCCCCCGGCCCTTCTTTACTGTCGCGTACGGAGCCCAAATTCGGGGTTGCCGGGTGATATTGGTGGCTGCGGCGGTTCCAGCGATGTGTCCGGATGTGTCTCTTCGGCTGATGATTTTGACGACGAGCACAGAGCGGCGCTGAGAGAACCGACGACGGCACCAAGATGAGCGGCGTAAATAACCGAATTTGGCGCGACGTATTATCGTGTACCTATATTTCTGGCTGGGCTGCGCGGACGGAAGGCCGGACTCGCAGCTTGGGTAAAATAAAGGACACAGGTTTCTGAACGGGTGTACGCGATAATGGTGTATTTGGGCGCGAGTAGGAAATACAAGCGGCGTAAAAATACAGAGTAATTATCGCGAACGATTAGTCTAAATTATCGCGTATTAATTCGGAACAATTAACTCGCGATATCGAATTACGCTGAACGTGTGGACCGCGCGAGGTTTCGGGGTACGCAGGAAGAGAAATAGCAAATTCGGAGGCGACTACGAATTAATTGCAATTTCGACAAACTGCTTTAGCCTACTTGGTGAAACACGCGCGAGACCTGAGCCTTAAAACCGTGCTGAGCCTGACCTAGCTGTCGAGGAGATTTCGAAAGGACTGATTCGATCGATCGCAAGTTGAATCGCGAGTCGATCAACCACTATTTGCTCGCAGGGTTGCCACCACACCATAGCCCAAGATTATTTCCCAATAATCTCGGACAGGGCCATAATCACTCTTACAAAGTATTGAATAATATTTGGAAATTGAGGTTCAAGGCTAAATTTGACAAAAAATTGAAAAAATTGATAAATTTTGTTCAAAAAAAGAAAATCCAAAAAAATTGTTTTTGATATTCCAAATCATGTAATACTTATAATTTGGAAAAAAAAAAATTCTTACTGAAGTTAACTCTTCATTAATTAATAAAGAGTGAAAATTTTCAACGGAAAAAAATGTTTCATTTTTTCGATAAATTTTTCTATGCATTTAAATGGGCCTTAGTACGATCTTGAAATCTGAATTCCAAAAATTATTAAATACTTATACGAATTTCCTTCTGTAAATGTGTCGGTTTTCCCACAAAGTATTTTTATATCGGAAAATTTTGCTTCCAGCAAGATCAAGTTTTGATATTTCCGGCGGAAAAGGTTCCACTTATTTTTAAAAAAATTTTCGATTTCTTTTTCTAGTAGTTCGATCTTTGAACAAATGCGTATTATTTTCATACTATTTGATTAAATTTGCAGTCCATCACATTTTGGCGCAATTTTCACTTCAGTTGGAGCTTCTATAGATTTGGAAACGAATATAGCCAAATTTCGAAGATTTTTAAAAACTATTCATTTCCAAATCAATGAATTCACCCGAAGCAAATATTTTTTTGGCTTTCTACTATAAGGCTTTGGTGCATTTCATCAGCGTGAAAATTTTTTAATTTCATCCGTCAGTTTTTCGCCGGGCACCAAAGGGTTAATATGTTAATCAGCATGTAAAGTTGTACTTCGGAGAATTTTTTCAGATTTTTTGAAGGTGCCCCTGATAGGGAAATGTCGTTTTTAAACTTTTACAGCTGATTTTTGGCAATAAAAAAAGTGGCAACACTGATTTTCAAAAAATCGTCAAAAAGCCCATCAAAGGCCTTACACAATGGAAAAAGTTTCAACTTTCTACCTATCATGGTTTTCAAGTTATCCACGCTCAAAATTTACCATATCCAACTTTACCTCAAAACTTTGAATGCTCGTGGCTGCCCTCCAAAAAGACTTTGGGAGCTGCGGTTTGCGGCATTCGTCATCTTTCATCGAGTTCTACTCACATAAAAAAAATCAGAAAAATCGCCGACCCACCTTACCACTTTGCGTACGAACTGACATGGAATGACCCTCCATTTTCTTGAAGGTAAAAATTTTAGTTCATGGATAGGTATATGTCTAAATGTACGTAATCACTTTGTAGAAAAAGCAATAGAAACAAAATTTTATAATTTTTTATCAAAATATCAATTCATTTAATATATTTTTTTAGATATTGTTTTTCAAAATTCTAAACTAGGTACTCACTTTTTTCGTTTTCCCCTCATTTTTGGAACCGTTCACTTGAAATTTTTACATGTGAAAAACGCGACCAACAATTTTTTTCACAATATTTATGTTTAAAATAGATAACACGACTTATGTTTTATGTAAACCCTTGAAACTCATATCGGATTCATGAAAATCCGATTTATTACTTTTAGAAAATCAAATTCCCAAATTGTGATTCTTTTTTGAAATGAATCAAGATTCAGAATCTGATTCTGTGGCAATTCTTTTGCCATTTTTTAAAAAATTTTTTGACTAGTGAATGTTATTTTTATGCGAATAGAGCACACAATTTCAGAATGAACATGTGAAATCGTAATTTTGAAATAAATTGCAGAATAAAAATAAATTTTGACTTGCACATGGTTGAAGCGGGTTGGGAGAGCACTAGGGAGAATTTTTTCGCTTCTCTTAGTGCATTGTGTCCAACAGAATCGCAAAAGAATCGCGAGTGGGCGATTCACAAACAAAAAGAATCACGATTCTCAAAATTGAGTTTCCCATTCTTTGAATGGCGATTCCGACTCAGAATCGGATTCATCCTGCTGATGCCTGAACAGGCCAATGTCTGAAGATTTTTTTGGGGGAATTTTAAAGTAGTCAAAAATATTGCAGTAGTCTTCATCGATTAAAAAAGAATAATTTTCGCACCATGATCTGATGTACGATCGGTGATCCTCAACAATTTCTCCGTCGTCATCTTCGTTCTTCTTAACATTGACTCTTTTCTTCCCATTTGAATCGATAATTTTATGATATTCAAAGGTAACTTTATCGAAATCCCAAGTTTCATGCTGATATCCATTTCTCGTTCGACTTAGATAAATTTTAGTCGTCCCAAAACTCCAATTTTGACCAACATTCAATTCGTCAGTTTTTAAGATACTGACGACAACCGGTTTTTTGATCCAGGTTAAGCTTACATTATCGCCACTTTCGTCTTTTTTAAAACGTAGTTTGAATTTATCTCCAGTGAAGGTTGAATCTATCGACTCAGATTTTCTGAAACGTTTTTTATCGAATTCGGGGGGTACTTTGAAAAATTTTGGATTTTTAAATCCATCATGCACGTCGTCGATAGGTTTACTGGACAAAAATCTCAATGTGAAAACGTACGCGAATTTTTCTCCGATCCAGCTAACATAAGATTGAAAGGAGGGTTTTTTCACTTTTGCCACCAGTTTATTGATAACTGATTTGGAAATAGCATCAGCCACTTTGCTGATCTGTTTATTGGTGTTTACTTCATTTAATTTAATACGATTATTCTTAATGAAACTGTTTACGATATCATTCATGAATTTATTCTCGATTCTACGAACTTCGGAAACAAGTAATTTAAATATGTTGGCGTCATGTTTCATGCCTTTGAGAGCTTCAATTAGAGCTTCTTTCACATCGATGGTCGATAATTCTTTGCAGCTGGTTTTCATTTCTTCCGATGATAATACATCGTTGACATAATTTTCGACTTCCGTCACCTTAACTTCGTTCGGTGTTGAGTTCATTTCCGAAGCGGAATCGATAACATCAAGGTCATCGTATTCGATTTGTGTCAAGTGTATCTTCAATTTTTCTTTGGTTTCTAAGCCTGTGCTGAATGGTGTGTTGAGTTTTTCATCTATAGCGTGTAAACGTTTTTTATCATGTACTATGTCATTGAAAAATTGCCCGTCTATTGAAAATTTCTGTTTCCATGTACCGAGAAAAGTAGGATCTTGGGCATAACTACATGAGCAAACGTTGTTTGTGTCGCAGACTCCACCTCCTAATAGATCAAAAGCGTGAGTCAAAGTGAAGCATTCGATGTCGCAGCCTGCATCTTCAAAAAGCAAGCAGCTGAGTGAGAAAGGATGATATTCTGCAATAAATAATAATAATAAAAAAAATAGAATTGTGAAAATCGTGATTATTGATTTTAAGAATTTGAAAGACGTTATGAATTTTATTTTGCTCTCTAATTTATGTGATTAGAGTGAAATCTTATTCGAATGAAACTGCTAGAAAAGAAGGTGTTATAAATTTCTCTCGCAACGAGTTGGTACAGGGAAAAGAGGTATTTTTGGGAAAATTCGGAGCCAAAAAAATCGGTCAAAAGTGGCAAGCAAGACAAGAAAATAGCACGAACTTTTACTTTCTTGCTGAGATTCAGCTGACTACGTGTAGAATGAATAATGTAATGAAATGCATCGAGTACCTGGCTTGGGTCGAGTGTATTCATCCCAGTTGATGATTTCTTCCTGATTACTATTTCTGGATTGCTGATCTCCTAAAATTTCGACACCTTCTTTAGCCACGCTCATAATGACAGTAGTTGAAAGAACAAGAGTTATGAACGTCGGTGATGAATTGATCATGACGTTAGATTTTTACCTGATGATAAATTAATCATTTGGATTTTTTTTATTGACTCGAGGCGTTCATGTTGAAAAAAAAAAAATGTAATACTCACGACACCCACGAATAAGTGTTCCTGTGCTGAAGATGATTCAGTTTCTGATACTTGCACAAAATTTTTCTCTCCAGAGTGAAAAATGAATTTCTTTGCGGTTTTATTTTTCTTCAGACTGCCTTTGGAAAGTCATCGAACAAAAATGAAATTATTCCCTTAAAAAGAAAAGATTTAGAGATTAGCAATAAATGATTTGAGTATCCTTGGTCGAAGGATTAGGTACTTCAGTAACTTGGAAGATGATAAAATATGTTTCAGTTATATGTAGACAAGAAGGAAGTCGAGTCTCAAACTTGACGCTCAAACCTACTCCCTATTTTGTTTTGTTTTTTAAAAGTGGAAAACAATTAAGTAAATATTTTTGAAAATGAGAGAAAAAGGGGGAAAATTTTAACTGATTATGTAGGTAATAAGTAATTAGGTATGAGATCTGTGAAATAGGGCCACAAGTCGGAAAAGTAAATTTCTCAGTACAGCGAGAAAATCGAATTGGGGACAATTTTTTTTCATATTCCGAAAGAATATATTATGTATTTCAAAAAACATTTTACACAAAATTTTGGCCCGTAAAAATTTTTTTTAATGAAAACTTTAAAGTGCCATATTTCTATCATTTTGAAACCAATTTTCGATTTTTTTTTTTTTTTCATAAAATGTTCAGAATATATTCCTCTATGGATTGGACCAAAAAATCGATTTCGATTTTTCCAACTTGTGGCCCTATTTCACAGATCGGAGATCGCATTACATTTCGGTTTTCCCTAAATTAAATGTTCACTTTGATTTTTTTTATGATAAAAAAATCGGAAAAATTGATGAAAATGAAGTTTTAAGTAATGGTAGTGAAATTAATACCACCGTAATTTTAATTGAAATTTTTTGAAAATTTTAAAAATATTTTGTCTGAAAACGAAAGTTCTGATAATTTTCCATATTTTTTGTTTTCTGCAAATTTTCAACAAAAAAAAACCTGCTTCTTGGCTTATCTGTAACATTTACCTGTTAGCCTGAAGAAATAAAATGAAAACTGAACTACAAACTTGACTCTATGTATTGAAAACTGAAGTATTTACGCGATATTCAACACCAAATAGGTACATACAAAAGTTTCAGACTTCTTGATGCAGCCCTAAATGCCAATCAAGTCTGTTTAACGGAACAATCGCTCGGTAATTATCGAAAAATTTCAAGTGTTTCACTCATTACGAGAAATGTTCACCTTATGTTCAATTGTTAGAAGCTTCGAGCATTTTATTCATTTCTACTCGCAGTAATTTGTTCATAATTCATACACTTGTTTGCTACTCTTTGATGAGGTTACCCTGACAAAAAAAAAAAGACCATGGTTTAGATACTTGAAAAATTTCCTTTGGTTAAAAAATGTTTGACTCGTTAAGTTCTCAGGTCATACGATCGATTATGAAAATGTTCTTTTCGTGGATCGAAAAAGCATTCATATTTCTTATAAGAGTGAGTTATTTTCGATTAAAAACATAAATATTTTCAATTTCTTTGCTCAACGATGCAGATCGGAGCTAGAAGTTCCTGAATAAAAAACAAGGATTAAACCTGATTCATTGACTTGAATTTATTTAAAAAATTTGGTAACCAAGCCGACTTTCAATCGATAAAGAATCAATAAAACAATTTTATTAATCTCGAGCAAATACATTCCTCTCTATCACGTGAAAAGAATGCAATCATTTTTATCGATCATATAATCATTGTCTTCGCACCACTGCTGAATATACAATTTATATTTTTTGAGTGATTTTTCGTCGGCCAACTCGTTACTCCATCTTTCATTGGAACGGACGCCAGCAGAATCGTCGATCCTATAATACTCGTACGTTTTCTCCCCAAAATCCCAACTCTGATTTCTGTATCCATCTGCAGTTCGAATCATATTGATTGTGACAGTCCCAAAAACCCAGTTTTGATTAACATTCGATTCTTCCGTTTTCAGTATACTTACCGCGACTGGTTTTCTAATCCAGTTCAAGTTTACTCGTATTTTACCACCACTTTCGTCTCTTCGATAACGTAATTTATACGTATCGCCTGTCCAATTTTTATGTAACGCGTTTTTTTTCTTGAAAAGTTTCCTATTGACTTTGGAAGGTAGCTTGAAACGATTTGGATGGTTGAAAACGTCTATTTCTTCATCGGGCACACCACCCAGAGATGTGCAAGATGTGAAAATTTGCGTTAGTTTTCTTTTGGCCCAAGTAAACCAATCTTCGACGGGTGGATTTTCGGCCTCTTTCACCAATTTATTGATAATTTCTTTATAAATCATTCCGGCAACGTCGATACCGCCATTATCGTCGTAGCTATCATCTTCTGTAACCAGGGACATATGCCGGTTTAAAAAAGTATTGAGGATCGTGTCCATTGATTGATTCTGAATTCGACGAATTTCAGATACGAGTAGCTTGAATTTTTTTTTATTGGTTTTGAAGGCTTCAAGAACTTTGGTCAGGGTAGTTTGAAGATCAGTGGCAAGTGATATTTTTTCTCTGATGTTTAACTCGTAGGTGAATTCATTGTTAACGTAGTCACCAACGTTGCTTTCATTGATTTTATCGAGTTTTTGGTTCGTTTGCATGAGCAGGAGTTTATTGGTGAACCAAAGGAAATGATATTGGGATCTCGGTAAACGTTCTTTTATCTGTTCTTCGATTTCATGCCCGGTTTTAAATGGTTGGGCAAGTATTTCGTGAACTATTTTGGAAAGTTCATTATCATCTTTCACTTGTTTTAGAATCCTACTGTTAGCCCCCGAGGGGAATTTCTCCTTCCATAAACCATCTAAAGTGGGATCCTGGACGTAACTACAAATGCAGACGTTGTTCCGATCGCAAATCCCGCTTCCTAGTTTTAAAAAAGCTTTGGTAATGGTGAAACATTCGAAATCACAGCCGAGATCTTTGAAAAGCAAACAGCTAAGTGAGAAAGGACCATATTCTGTGGGGGAAAATGTCACGAAATGGAATGAATATTTTGTTGGATAGAAAATACTTAATTTACGTGGGTACCTGGTCTCGGTTGGTAGTATTTTTTCCACATGTCTTGGGTGGCTGTTCCTATTCTTGTCATTCTCAGAACAACGATGGTGTGTATCAAAATCTCAACGAACTTGAATGGTGAATTGATCATGTCGTTGGCTTGCCCCTTGAAAAAAATGCATAATAATCGTTATTCGATATTTTTTCAAGAACTTGAGTGTGTAGGCACGTACAAATTTCCTTATTATGCTAAAATTGGTTTAGTTTCTCGATTTTGTGGTGGTGATAGTAGTGATGTCAAGGAGAATATTCTCACCCGCAGAATCTGAGAATATTCGCGAATATTCTCGAGGCTCAAGAGAATATTCTCTCAAAACCAAAAATTTCAAATAGTTTGTGGCATATCAAAATACTGGTATTAACGAGGTAATTACTGTTATTGCATCAGATGTCTGATTTTCTCCTATAAAATGTTACTTATTTAATATATCGATTTTTTTCCAGACTTTCTCATCATGATCATTGATCATTTTTTAAAAGTTGTGTGAAGGCTGTGTATCTATATGAGTCTCGCATGAGAATGTGGGAGAATATTCTAGCAAAAAGATTTTTCGCGAATTTGTACATCACTAGGTGATAGCGATTTTTTCGCGTACCATATATCAGTTTCTGATACTTACTTTTACAAAATTGTGCTCTTCAGAGTGAAAAAAATTCCTTTGCTCTTTCGTTTCTTTTTCTTCAAAATTTTCAATTTTTTCAGTCCTGCCTTTTGATAGCAGTTGTCGGGATTTTTTTTTATGATTCCCTTGAAAATGAAAGAATTTGGGGATTAACGGAAATCGATTTGAATATTAGCTGCATTGAGTCCAGAGATTACTTTCAGATCATTTCATGTCAGTTCAACCACGAAGTGGAAAGTGGGGTCTTCGATTTTTTTGATTTTTTGCATGTGTGTAGACCTCGATAAGAGATGACGAATGGCGCAAACCACAGTGTATATCATTCAATATCGGCTCGATAGAAATATTTTTGTCGACTTTTTTTCAATGTATGATTAAAATATGGTAAAAATAATGTAATTTAACCAATTTAGAAAATTTTCACTGCTTGGGATACAAAATATTATGTTTTCTTATAAACCTGGAAATTTTTTAAAACGAGTTTTAAAAAAAACGCCATCTCATTTTTTTTTATATGTTATTCAGCACAAAGAGTTGCATCATATATATTTTTTTCAGAATTTTTGAAGGTGTCCTTCATGCAAAAATACCACTTTTCAACTTTTCCTACTAATTTTCGACATTAATAAAGTGGCAACACTGATTTCAATAAAATCGCCAAAAAGCTCATCAAGGGCCTTACACATTGGAAAAAGTTTCAACTTTCTACCAAGCACCGTTTCTGAGTTATCCACGCTGGAAATTTACCATATCCAACCTATCCTCAAAACTTTGAGGGCTCATGGCTGCCCTCCAAAAAGACTTTGGAAGCTCCGGTTTGCGCCATTCGTCATCTCTTATCGAGAGGTCTACACATATGCAAAAAATCAAAAAAATCGAAGACCCCCACTTTCCACTTTGTGGTTGAACTGACATGGAATGACCCTTTCTTCAGTAATTTTTGCGTGTATCAGGCAAATACGCAAAAAACTGGGGTCTCAGACTTGACCCTTGAATCATATTTTCTGCTTTGTTTAAAAAAAAAAAAAAAAAAAAAAAAAGAAAAGTGAAAAATGGTTGAGTAGGTATCTTTGAAAATTAGAGAAGAAAAAGTGTAAAAAATTCATTCTTCACGTTGATTTTTCAATGATAAAGAGTCGAGACGTTGTTGATGATGAAGTTTTAGATTAGTGCTTGATAATAATCAAAGTAAATGCCACTTCAATTTTAATTGCCCATTTTTTGGCGAAGTTTAAAAATATTTAGTTTGAATTTGAGACCGAAAGCGAACGTTTATAATCATTTTTTCATCATTTTAAATTTTTTTCTCTTTTCTGTGATTTCCGATGATGAAAGAACGAAAAAAAAACACGAGCATTTACCTGCAAGCCTGAAGAAAGAAAACGAGAAAGGCACATAAACTCAACTCTTCATGTGAAAAACTATTTACGCGAAATTTTCTTCACCAAATACGTAAGTTTCAGGCTTCTTGATACAGCTCTTAGTGCAAACCAAGTCTATTTAACGGAACAATCGTTCGGTAAAAATCGAAAAATGTCTAGTGTTTCACTCATTACGAGTAATTTTTACCATATGTTGAACTGTTAGACGCTTCGAGCATCTAATTTTTCTCAAGTTGCAGTACTTTGTTCATAAATATTCACCCACTTGTCGTCGTTATTCTTTAGTGAGGTTACCCTGTGCAAAAAACATAGACTATGGTTTGGATACCTACTTTCAAAATTTTGTGGTTTAGTGCAAAAATGTTTCACATGTACATTACAAGTCATACAATGTGTGGATTTTTTAATGAAAATAATGTTTTCCGTATTACTATTTATGAGCTTAATTCGTAGAACAAATTGAAAAGTTGCAAAATAATCACTTGAAAAATTTTAATTAAAGATAATTATGGTTGAGCCTGATTTGAGAAGTTGAATTTTTATTTTTAATTTGTTCTACAGGCAAAGCGGAACTGACCTATGATAATTTAGGCATCAAAATACTGCCACAATAACGTTTTTCGATCTCCCCCCTCTCCCAAGAAAAAGTGTTTAAAAATGTTTGAACATTGTGACCTATGGCGAAATTGGATAATTCTGGTGGCGAAATTTTTTTTCTCACTTTCACGATATTTTACCTAAAATTTCATGAGAAATATAAAAAAAATCTTCTCCTTTCCAAAATCGAGCACCAAAAAAATGCATTTCAACGTATTTTTTTGAAAAAATGCGATTTTATAACTTGAAAATCGAGAAGGAATTCACAAAAAAATTAACGCACTTTTTAATACGGATACCTATGTTTCTTCCTCCAGGGTGGGGGATCGTTCCGACGTTATTTCTTAAGACCATAAGTCAAAAACTTATAAATTATTCTTATATTTTCGAAATTGAGTCATATGTTCCACCAGTTTATTGATAACTGATTTGGAAATAGCATCAGCCACTTTGCTGATCTGCTTATTGGCGTTTTCTTCATTTAATTTAATACGATTATTCTTAATGAAACTGTTCACGATATCATTCATGAATTTATTCTCGATTCTACGAACTTCGGAGACAAGTAGCTTAAATTTGTTGGCGTCATGTTTCATGCCTTTGAGAGCTTCAATTAGAGCTTCTTTCACATCGATGGTCGATAATTCTTTGCAGCTGGTTTTCATTTCTTCAGATGATAATACATCGTTGACATAATTTTCGACTTCCATCACCTTAACTTCGTTCGGTGTTGAGTTCATTTCCGATGCGGAATCGATAACATCAAGGTCATCGTATTCGATTTGTGTCAAGTGTATCTTCAATTTTTCTTTGGTTTCTAAGTCTGTGCTGAATGGTGTGTTGAGTTTTTCATCTATAGCGTGTAAACGTTTTTTATTATGTACTATGTCATTGAAAAATTGCCCGTCTATTGAAAATTTCTGTTTCCATGTACCGAGAAAAGTAGGATCTTGGGCATAACTGCATGAGCAAACGTTGTTTGTGTCGCAGACTCCACCTCCTAATAGATCAAAAGCGTGAGTCAAAGTGAAGCATTCGATGTCGTAGCCTACATCTTCAAAAAGCAAGCAGCTGAGTGAGAAAGGATGATATTTTGCAATAAAAAATTTTTTAGCAATTGTGAAAATCAATCGATGATAATTTTTATTTCATGCAATGAATTTTACCAAATGTACATCAATAAATAGGTAGGTATTAATATTTTCAGAATAAATTTTTCGAAATTTTGTGAATGGGGACATGTCATCTTTTTTTTTTTGGATTAAAGTTAGTAGGTACCTATTTTATTTTCTCATTGTACTAAAATCGTGATTATTGATTTTAAGAATTTGAAAGACGTTATGAATGATTTTATTTTGCTCTCTAATTTATGTGGTGATTTAAGTGAAATCTTATTCGAATGAAACTGCTAATAGAAAAGAAGGTGTTATAAATTTCTCTCGCAACGAGTTGGTACAGGGAAAAGAGGTATTTTTGGGCAATTTTGGTGCCAAAAAAAATCGGTCAAAAGTGGCAAGCAAGACAAGAAAATAGCACGAATTTTTACTTTCTTGCTAAGATTCAGCTGACTAATTGTAGAATGAATAATTTAGGTAATGAAATGCATCGAATACCTGGCTTGGGTCGACTGTATTCATCCCAGTTGATGATTTCTTCCTGATTACTATTTCTGGATTGTTGATCTCCTAAAATTTCGACACCTTCTTTAGCCACGCTCAGAATGACAGTAGTTGAAAGAACAAGAGTTATGAACGTAGGTGATGAATTGATCATGTCGTTAGATTCTTACCTGATGATATTATACATTTGAATTTTTTTTATAGACTTGAGGCGTTTATGTTGAAAAAAAAATATGTAATACTCACGACACCCACGAAAAAGTTTTCCTGTGCTGAAGATGATTCAGTTTCTGATACTTGCACAAAATTTTTCTCTCCAGAGTGAAAAATCAATTTCTTTGCTGTTTTATTTTTCTTCAGACTGCCTTTGGAAAGTCATCAAATAAAAATGAAATTATTCCCTTGAAAAAGTAAAGGTTTAGAGCTTAGCGATAAATGATTTGAGTATCCTTGGTCGAAGGATTACTTCAGTAACTTGGAAGGTGATGAAATATGTTTTAGTTATAGACAAGAAGAAAGTCGAGTCTCAAACTTGACGCTCAAACCTACTCCCTATTTTGTTTTGTTTTTTAGAGTGGAAAACAATTAAGTAAATATTTTTGAAAATGAGAGAAAAAAGGGGAAAATGTTAACTGATTGTGTAATAATATTATAGGTATGCTATCTGTGAAATAGGGCCACCAGTCGGATAAGTAAATTTCTCATAGAACAGCGAAAAAATCGAATTGGGGACAATTTTTTTTCATATTTTGAAAGAATATATTATTTACTTCAAAAAACATTTCACACAAAATTTTGGCCTGGAAAAATGTTTTTAAATGAAAACTTTAAAGTGCCATAAAATGCGTCGTTTGTGAAAATTTCACCATCTATCCAACTTCGCTGGTGTCTTCAAAATCGACTTCATTTTTTTTTTTTTTTTTCATCGAAACACATAAGGTTATGCTCATTTTTTACAATATTACAAAACTGAATTGATAATTTTGTCCATCTCTATTATTTTAAAACCAATTTTCGATTTTTTTTTATTTTTTATTTTCATGAAATGTTCAGAACATATTCCTCTATCAATTGGACCAAATAATCTTATTCCGACTTGTGGCCTTATTTCACAGATTGCATTACATTTCGGTTTTCCCTAAATTGAATGTTCACTTTGATTTTTTTTTATGATGAAAGATTGAAAGATTCGAAAAAATTGATGAAAATTAAGTTTTAAGTAATGGTAATAAAATTAATACCACTGTAATTTTAATTGAAATTTAAAAAAATATTTTGTTTGGAATTAACTAAGACTGAAAACGAAAGTTCTGATAATTTTTCATATTTTTTCTTTTCTGCAAATTTTCAACAAAAAAACCTGCTTCTTGGCTTATCTGTAACATTTACCTGTTAGCCTGAAGAAATAAAATGAAAACTGAACTACAAACTTGACTCTATGTATTGAAAACTGAAGTATTTACGCGATATTCAACACCAAATAGGTACATACAAAAGTTTCAGACTTCTTGATGCAGGTTTAAATGCCAATCAAGTCTGTTCAACTAAACAATCGCTCGGTAATTATCGAAAAATTTCAAGTGTTTCACTCATTACGAGAAATGTTCACCTTATGTTCAATTGTTAGAAGCTTCGAGCATTTTATTCATTTCTACTAGCAGTAATTTGTTCATAATTCATCCACTTGTTTGCTACTCTTTGATGAGGTTACCCTGACAAAAAAAAAAAAGACCATGGTTTAGATACTTGAAAAATTTCCTTCGGTTAAAAAATTTTTGACTCGTTAAGTTCTCAAGTCATACGATCGATTATGAAAATGTTCTTTTCGTGGATCGAAAAAGCATTCATATTTCCTGTAAGAGTGAGTTATTTTTGATTAAAAACATAAATATTTTCAATTTCTTTGCTCAACGATGCAGATCGGAGCTAGAAGTTCCTGAATTAAAAACAAAGATTAAACCTGATTCACTGACTTGAATTTATTTAAAAAATTTAGTACCCAAGCCGACTTTCAATCGATAAGGAATCAATAAAACAATTTTATTAATCTCGAGCAAATACATTCCTCTCTATCACGTGAAAAGAATGCAATCGTTTTTATCGATCATATAATCATTGTCTTCGCACCACTGCTGAATATACAATTTATATTTTTTGAGTGATTTTTCGTCGGCCAACTCGTTACTCCATCTTTCATTGGAACGGACGCCAGCAGAATCGTCGATCCTATAATACTCGTACGTTTTCTCCCCAAAATCCCAACTCTGATTTCTGTATCCATCTGCAGTTCGAATCATATTGATTGTGACAGTCCCAAAAACCCAGTTTTGATTAACATTCGATTCTTCCGTTTTCAGTATACTTACCGCGACTGGTTTTCTAATCCAGTTCAAGTTTACTCGTATTTTACCACCACTTTCGTCTCTTCGATAACGTAATTTAAACGTATCGCCTGTCCAATTTTTATGTAACGCGTTTTTTTTCTTGAAAAGTTTCCTATTGACTTTGGAAGGTAGCTTGAAACGATTTGGATGGTTGAAAACGTCTATTTCTTCATCGGGCACACCACCCAGAGATGTGCAAGATGTGAAAATTTGCGTTAGTTTTCTTCTGGCCCAAGTTAACCAATCTTCGACTGGTGGATTTTCGGCCTCTTTCACCAATTTATTGATGATTTCTTTATAAATAATTCCGGCAACGTCGATACGGCCATTGTCGTAGCTGTCATCTACAGTAACCCGGGACATATACCGGTTTGAAAAAGTATTGAGGACCGAGTTCATTGATGGATTCTGAATTCGACGTATTTCAGATACGAGTAGCTTGAATTTTTCACCATCGGTTTTGAAGTCTTCAAGAACTTTGGCCAGAGTGGTTTGCAGATCAGTGGCGAGTGATATTTTTTGTCTGATGTTTAACTCGTAGGTGAATTCATTGTTAACGTAGTCACCAACATTGTTTTTATTGATTTTATCGAGTTCTCGGTTCGTTTGCATGAACAGGTATTCATTGGAAATCCAAAGCAGGCCATATTGGGATCTCGGTAAACGTTCTTTAATCTCTTCTTCGATTTGATATCCGGTTTTAAATGGTTGGGCAAGTATTTCGTAAACTATTTTGGAAAGTTCATCATCATCTTTCACTTGTTTTAGAATCCTACTGTTAGCCCCCGATTGGAATTTCTCTGCCCATAAACCATCCAAAGTGGGATCCTGGACGTAACTACAAATGCAGACGTTGTTCTGATCGCAAACCCCGCTTCCTAGTTTTAAAAAAGCTTTGGTAATGGTGAAACATTCGAAATCACAGCCTAGATCTTTGAAAAGCAAACAGCTAAGTGAGAAAGGACCATATTCTGTGGGGAAAAATGTCACGAAATGGAATGAATATTTTGTTGGATAGAAAATAATTTACTGGGTACCTGGTCTCGGTTGGTAGTATTTTTTCCACATGTCTTCGGTGGCTGTTCCTATTCTTGTCATTTGCAGAATAACGATAGCGTGTATCAAAATTTCAACGAACTTGAATGGTGAATTGATCATGTCGTTGGCTTGCCCCTTGAAAAAAAATGCATATAATCGTTATTCGATATTTTTTCCAGAACTTGAGTGTATTAATAGAGTAGAGAATTAACTTTTTTATGCATAGAAAATTGAAGTAGACTTGTGAAGTGTGTCATCGTGTAGAAAAAAATAGCAATTTTGAGCCTCAGACTGGTATTTTGTATCTTTTTCACTTACCTATCTACTCGTATATGTTTTGAAATGTTTCTAAAAAATTTTGGTTTAAAAATTTTAAAAGATTTTTCAAGTTCAAAAATAAAATGAAAAAGGGTTTAAAGAATGATGTTTGACAGCTCAATTTTTACCTTTTTTCTTTTTAGTTCCATGTAGAATTTTTCATGACTGTACTCACCTTTTTTTTTCAAAAAATAGAATTCGTTGGCCTGTTCAACTTGAACTCTTCGCATTGAAAATTATTTACATTGATTTTTCTACATCGAAATTTAAGCACAACTTTTGAAATGGAATTTTAGTAGTTACTTTTACCTGCCAAAAAAAAGTAGGATTTACTCGACGCAGTCAGTATCGTCTATTTTTAACAAAACGATCGCTTGTGAGGCATCGAAAAATGTCAACTTATGTTGGTTGTGAGCAATTCGTACCTATTTCTATTTTACCAATGCTCTGAGGATACAATTTTTTTGAAATTAAACTGATCTGTCTATAAATAGAATGTCGTTCTTAATGAGGGTCACCTTTCGTCAGAACGTTTGCAGCATGTGAAAATAGAATAGCAACAATGCAGGCTGAAAATAGACACTTTGTTTGTATGTACGTAGATGCTTAATCATTCATTTATGAACTTTGGTACCTTAGTATTGTCTGCCACGTTTAATGTTAATGAATTCGCTTCTGGTTCAGAAAAGTTGATTTGAAATTGATGTAAAATTTTGTGTTATTTTTAGATGAATTTAATTGAAATTAAATTCTCATAATTTTTTTGAAGTTTTGAAAGAAAAAACAACTTTTTAGAAATATAAAACTGAAAAGCTACGAAAAATCATCATTAATGATTTTTTTTATTATAAAAAATATACCATACCTATAGTACGAGAAATTTTTACCATAAGTTGAATTGTTAAAAGCTTCAGACATCTAATTTTTCTCAATTCGCAGTAATTTGTTCATAAATATTCACCCACTTGTCTTCGTTATTCTTTAGTGAGGTTACCCTGGCAAAAAAAAAACATACACTACGGTTCGGATACTTAAGATAAAACTGAATTTATGTACATTGGTAGAATTAAGACAGATGTAGACCCTAATATCCACACAACTGATACCTCTAAATTCTTAGGTGTCACAATTCAACAGGATATTAAATGGAATTCCCAAGTAAAAAATCTCTCAAATCGCCTTGCATCAATAATATACCTACTTCTAAGACTTCGGCAGATATTAAATAGGGAAACTGTGTTACTAGCATACCATGGCCTCTTTGTATCTGTGATGAGCTATGGGATAGCAATATGGGGAGGGGACCATACAAACCTACAAAAAATATTCAAATTACAAAAAAAAGCAATTCGTATAATTTTTGGCCTTGGTTATTATGAATCTTGTAGGAATACTTTTGAAGAACAAAAATTGATCACATTACTTAGCCTATACATTCTCAATATTGCAGAACTCGTTCATACAGTGGCGGCGCGTCAATGTAATCGCTGTAATCGCCGATTACACTTGAAAAATCGAAAAAAAAAGTTTTTAAATCTTGTTTATTATTAGAAATGTCGATCATTTGTATTGAAAAAAAAAAGAAAAAGAAAAATGAAAAATCTGCACTCTTCTTGTAATCGCATTTCAGAACGATTACAAGAAACCCGTTCACAACCCATGCTCGTGCATTTTCGTCTGACGTTCGGCACATTTCGTACCGCACGTTTGTAATCGCTACAGAAAACGATTACGTGTGTAGGGCTTTTGATTGAAAATAACACGCCAGGATTTTTGTTACAATTTATTTTGACTTTTTCTAGGGCTATTTCAGACCTTTGCTATCATTTAAAATAAATGAATAAAATATTTTTTACTCAAAAATTTTGATTTTACAAATTAAAACCAAAAAAGTGATTTTATGACCTCAAACACATGGTTGATTGAGAGTAGTGTAATCGCTACTGTGAGCGATTATTCATGAATTCGAATCATAGAGAGGCGTTCTAAAGCACTTTTCAGGACCAAATTCTTAGGTAAATGATACTTGAATGTTCCTTGGATAAATAATGAATTTTCAGGCCAATTCTTGGAATTTTTGAATAGAAAGTTTGTAATTTTTTGATGATAAATCGATTTTTGAAAATCTCATTGTTTAATTCGAATGAAAAATTATATCTAAGGCTTCCCATTACTTTACTAAGAAATATGAAAAAACATCCTCTATGAATATGGCCTTAACATTTTCCCCCCTAAACTCAAAAAATGAATTTTAATGATGCGTTTACTACATTTTTTTGTTGATAAGACGATTAAATTTGACCCATTCTATAGCATCAAAAAATTTGAAATTTTTTGATCTTATGGCCAAGTCTCCTACAAATTACGATTACAACCCGAAAAATAAAAAAATAAACGATTTGATTTGATTTGATAATTTTAAAATTTCATTGTTTGGTGAAAAAATGTTTCACATGTACAAGTCATACAATTTGTGGATTTCTAATGAAATAGTATATTACAATACAAGCAGCGGAAGTGAGCCTTTTCATGACGAGCGTAACTTTGAGAAACGAGCCGAATGCGAGTGAGCAAATACGCGAGTCATGAAAATGCTCACGGCCGATGCTCGTATGGTAAGATATTTTTCATTTGTGCACCATCAAAATCATCATTTCTCATTTGTACTTTTACGTAATACGTATGCGTTCGTGTGGTTCGTGTACCTGGTCGCGAAAGTTTACTTCCGCGTCCTAGGACAGAAAAGTAAGCATGAAAAACACTAAAAACGGTGTTGACAGCTCAACAATGAAAAGACAAACTTCCGATCCGCAAATTAGCAATGAAAAGACGTACTTTCGATACAGTACAAATGAAAATAATATTTTTTGTATTACTATTTATGAGCTTAATTCGTAGAATAAATGGAAAAGTTGCATAACAATCACTTGAAAAATTTTAATGGAAGATAATTATAGTTGAGCGTTGAGCTTGAGCCTGACTTGGGAAGTTGAATTTTTATTTTTAATCTGTTCTACAGGCAAAGGAAAACCAGGGTTGCGTTTTTTTTTGTTTAAAACGGTTTTTTTTTTTTGTTTAAAACAGTGTTGAAAATGACGCTGTTTAAAACATTGTTTTAAACACGTTTTAAACGCATTTGAAACACGTTTTAAACAAAAAAACACATTTTTCGTTTTTTAATGCAAGAAAAAATGCATCACTGCACTTTTCACTCAGTATCAGTTATCAATATTTAATAAGTAATTATCATTTTTTTTCAAAGAAGAATCAAGAATCAATGTTTAAATTTAAAATCCAGATCCAAAAATTTATTTTTTTAAATAAAACGATAAAAATGGTGAACAATTAACCCCAAAATTTTCAATTTTGAAAGCAGAAATGAAAAAAACAATGTTTTTTTTGTAAAAAATGATCTAAAAAAACAGTGTTTTAAACAAAAAAAAAGTTTTAAACGTTTAAAACAGTTTCAGTTTTTTTCTCGTTGTTTTAAACGTGTTTTAAACACTTGTTTTAATTTTAAACATTCTGTTTTAAACATCGAAACCCTGAGGAAAACTGACCTTTAATAATTTAGGCATCAAACAACTGTCATAATGACGTTTATTGATCCCCCCCCCCAAAAAAAAAAAAAAAAAATATGAATAAATAAAATGTTTGAACATTAGGACCTATGGCGAAATTAGATAATTCATGGTAGCGAATTTTTTTTTATCCCTTTCATGATATTTTACCCAAAATTTCCTGAGAAATATAAAAAAATCTTCTCCTTTCAAAAATCGAACACTGAAAATTGCATTTCAACGTATTTTTTTTTTTTTTTTGGAAAAATGCGACTTTGGGTACACCTTAAAAATCAAGAATTAATTCACAAAAAATTAATGCACTTTTTAATATGGATATGTTTTTCTTCTTCTGGGGTGGGGAGAGGGGGGGGTCATTCCAAAATTTTTCAGACGCTATTTTTAATACCAAAAGTCAAAAACTTATAATTTATATATTTTCGAAATTGAGTCATAGGTCGATTTTAATGTCAGAAATGCAGAGTGACAGGAAACACCAAAAATTCAATAGCTGACTTTTGAAAACACAAATTTTAATATTTTCGAAATCAACTTACTACACAGAAATATTACAAAGTTAGAAGCTGAAAACTGACTAAATATTAGAAAGTCAGAATGACAGGAAAAAATCTATCCATGTTAACAACATTTTTTTTTTTTTTCAGAGAAAACTGTAAGTATGTACTTCATTTTCTTGAAGGTAAAAACTTTAGTTCATGGATAGGTATGTCTAAATGTACGTACGGAAAAATGCATAACCTTATATAATCGTTATTCGATATTTTTCCCAGAACTTGAGTGTTATCAAAAGAGTAGAGAATTAACTTTCTTTATACATAGAAAATTGAAGTAGACTCGTGAAGTGTGACATCGTGTAGAAAAAAATAGCAATTTTGAGCCTCAAACTGGTATTTTGTATCTTTTTCATTTACCTATCTACTCGTATATGTTTTGAAATGTTTCTAAATTTTGGTTTAAAAAATTTTAAAGATTTTTCAAGTTCAAAAATAAAATGAAAAAGGGTTTAAAGAATGGTATTTGAAAGCTCAATTTTTTACCTTTTTCTTTTTAGTTCCATATAGAATTTGGCTTGCTCAAATTGAACTCTTCGCATTGAAAATTATTCGCATTAATTCTTCTACATCGAAATTTAAGCACAACTTTTTTATGGAATTTTAGTTGTGACTTACCTGTCTAAAAAAAAATACTATTTACTCGATGCAGTCAGTATCGTCCATTTTTTTAGAAAACGATCGCTTGTCAGGCATAAAAAAATGTCAACTTACGTGTATCGAAAAATTTCAAGTGTTTCGCTCATTACGAGAAATGTTCACCGTATGTTCAATTGTTAGAAGCTTCGAGCATTTTATTCATTTCTACTCGCAGTAATTTGCTCATAATTCATCCACTTGTTTGCTACTCTTTGATGAGGTTACCCTGACAAAAAAAAGACAAAAGACCATGGTTTAAATACTTGAAAAATTTCCTTTGATTAACCCTTAATGTCGCAATGTACACTATAATGTACACCAACTTTGAGAATTTTTGTATTTTTTTCTAGTGATCAAATTGCAATTTTTGTTTCACGAATGATTTTTAAGGACCTTTAGGAACCTTCCACCAAAATTTCAAATAAAAATCTCATTATGCAAGCTTTGAACACAACTTTGAATTTTGAAGTTTTATGTTTTTTCTATACGTTTAAAAGAGACAAAATAGGAGAGTGTTTTTACATATTAATAAAAATTTCTAAAAAATAATTATGATATGTTTTTTGCAAAGAAAGATCGCCTATTTACTAAAATGAAAACACCTTTCCATTCGACCACTTAAACTTTCTACAATTGAAGCTCAAAGTTAGTGTACATTATAGTGTACATTGCGAACGACAGCACAGATAGCCGACTGAATCAAGTGTACATTGTACTGTACATTGCGAACGATGGGTAGTCGATGTAGCCGTGAAATCGGTTGAGTATTGTTTTCGTCACGTTCGGCGGTGGGTTCAAATGTCCGACAGTTTGGGGCAATAAAACCGATTTTATTATTCTTCTTTGAAATAGGAAGAGCTAAAAAAACACAAAATTTTAGAAAACCCGTTACTTTCACCCTCTTATGAAAAGAAATGCGGCGGTCAGTACATATCGTGCAACATGAGATATTCCTTTTTTTGACGAATTCGAATCATTCTACTTGTTACTGTCGTGCTGTGATGTTTTCAATTCTACATAAAGTAATGTTGAATAGAACTCAAAAAATTTTTAGCCTGCAATTCAAAAAAAATTGTGATGTTGTACTGGTACCACCTCCACCGGAATCTAATATTGAAAATTCATCTGATGATGAAGTATTCCATAATAGGTACCTAACAAGGTAGCAATCTAAATTTAGAAATAAAATTTTGAGCCGAAACAAAAAATAGATCTAAAGTACATTATGAGACCATCCCATATTCAAAAATTTTAGATTCTGAAGTTCATTTCTGAAATTTTGGCGATTTTTTTGAAATAAAATCATGAAAATTTGATCTGATCAACGCAAAAAACTGAAATTTAATATGTTCCCAATTTTCGACCTCTCATATCGATTTGAACCGGTTTTGAAAAATTTTGGAATTTTCCAGCTGCTGAGAAAATTCCAAAAAAAAGTTCGTATGAACTTCAACTTTTATAATTGCAGATTACCCACACTGATGACTTATTTGATCGATTAAACCACTATTTTCCCAAGTTTGTAACCTCCAGTTGAAATCCATATTTTTCAACAGAAAATTTACTTTTGACTCATTTTTTTTCAGACTCAAAATTTCATTTCTACTTAAAATAAGTCCCCCTGAAACAAACTCTCATAAAAATTAAAACATTTTATTCGAAAGAAACTAAAACGTTTTCAGAAGAAAATGGTAATAATTGACGAATTACAGAATTTTTTTTTGAAAATCACTTTTTTTAAAAGAATTTAGTATGGTACCTAATTAACTTCCTTTCAGTCTCTGCAAATATTTTTTTGCAGTAAAATTCCGCCATTTTCGAACACTTGAATAGCTCTTGAATAGTGATAGAGGCTGTTGCTAAAAAAAAGTAGGTAGGTATCATATTTCATCATAATTTTGCAAAAAAAAACTCCCAAAATCGGATAATAAAAAATTAACGTAAGGTAATCAAACTTCTACTGTACTAATTTGTATGATTTAATTTCATCTCGAGTGATAGGAAACGTTTAGGTTTGAAAATAAAGCATAAGACTGATACCAGTTTTGAAACATGTAATACGGCACGCATATAAACTTGTTCAAAAGGGTAGACCATCGTTCGCAATGTACACTATAATGTACATTCCATAAAGTCAGTTCTATGGGCTCGAAAATTTTTTTGGGGGCGTTTTATTGTTCAGGGAGCTCCTTAGACTTCGTTTATTCAAAAATAATAATTTTCTCAGCATTTCCCTGAGACCGTCCTTTTAAGGGTTAAAAAATGTTTAACTCGTAGATTCTTGAGTCATACGATCAATATGTGTATTTTTCTATGAAAATGTTCTTTTCGTGTAGGTATCGAAAAAGCATTCATATTTCTTATTGTCCGTCCAACATAGCATGACACTTATTGTGTCAGTTTCCTTATCAAAAAGCAAACAAAATTTCAAAATTTTCCCATTTAACTACGGCAATTTTATTTTGGGCTTTAAAACAATGAAACTGACACAATAAGTGTCCTGCTATGTTGGACGGACAATATAATAGTTAGTGAGTTATTTTCAATTAAAAGCATAAATATTTTCAATTTCTTTGCTCAACGATGCAGATCGGAGCTAGAATTTCCTGAAGTAGTGTAATTAAAAAACAAGGATTAGACCTGATTCATTGACTTGAATTTATTTAAAAAATTTGGTAACCAAGCCGACTTTCAATCGATAAGGAATCAATAAAACAAAAAGTTCGTACAATTTTTGACACCTCAATTAATAAATTTACTCTCTATCACGTGAAAAGAATGCAATCGTTTTTATCGATCATATAATCATTGTCTTCGCACCACTGCTCAATATACAATTTATATTTTTTGAGGGATTCTTCGTCGGCTAACTCGTTACTCCATCTTTCATTGGAATGGACGCCAGCAGAATCGTCGATCCTGTAATACTCATACGTTTTCTCACCAAAATCCCAACTCTGATTTCTGTATCCATCTGCAGTTCGAATCATATTGATTGTGACAGTCCCAAAAACCCAGTTTTGATTAACATTCGATTCTTCCGTTTTCAATATACTTACCGCGACTGGTTTTCTAATCCAGTTCAAGTTTACTCGTATTTTACCACCACTTTCGTCTCTTCGATAACGTAATTTAAACGTATCGCCTGTCCAGTTTTTATATAACGCGTTTTTTTTCTTGAAAAGTTTCCTATTGACTTTGGAAGGTAGCTTGAAACGATTTGGATGGTTGAAAACGTCTATTTCTTCATCGGACACATCACCCGGAGATGTGCAAGATGTGAAAATTTGCGTTAGTTTTCTTCTGACCCAAGTAAACCAACCTTCGACGGGTGGATTTTCGGCCACTTTTACCAATTTATTGATAATTTCTTTATAAATAATTCCGGCAACGTCGATACGGCCATTGTCGTAGCTGTCATCTTCTGTAATTCGGGACATATACTGGTTAAAAAAAGTATTGAGGATCGTGTTCGTTGATGGATTCTGAATTCGACGAATTTCAGATACGAGTAGCTTGAATTTTTCACCATCGGTTATGAAGTCTTCAAGAACTTTGTTCAGGGTGGTTTGAAGATCAGTGGCGAGTGATGTTTTTTCTCTGATGTTCAACTCGTAGGTGAATTCATTGTTAACGTAGTCACCAACATTGCTTTCATTGATTTTATCGAGTTCTGGGTTCGTTTGCATGTACAGGTATGTATTGGTGAACCAAAGGAAACGATATTGGGATCTCGGTAAACGTTCTTTTATCTGTTCTTCAATTTCATGCCCGGTTTTAAATGGTTGGGCAAGTATTTCGTGAACTATTTTGGAAAGTTCATTATCATCTTTCACTTGTTTTAGAATTTTATCGTCAGCCTTCAAGGGGAATTTCTCCTTCCATAAACCATCCAAAGTGGGATCCTGGACGTAACTACAAATGCAGACGTTGTTCTGATCGCAAATCCCGCTTCCTAGTTTTAAAAAAGCTTTGGTAGTGGTGAAACATTCGAAATCACAGCCTAGATCTTTGAAAAGCAAACAGCTAAGTGAGAAAGGACCATATTCTGTGGGGGAAAATGTCACGAAATGGAATGAATATTTTGTTGGATAGAAAATAATTTACTGGGTACCTGGTCTCGGTTGGTAGTATTTTTTCCACATGTCTTCGGTGGCTGTTCCTATTCTTGTCATTTTCAGAATAACGATGGTGTGTGTCAAAATTTCAAGGAACTTGAATGATGAATTGATCATGTCGTTGGTTTGCCCTTCGTTATTCGATATTTTTTCCAGAACTTGAGTGTATCAAAAGAGTAGCGAATTAACTTTTTTTATGCATAGAAAATTGAAGTAGACTTGTGAAGTGTAACATAAAAATAGAAATTTTGACCCTCAAACTGGTATTTTGTATCTTTTTCATTTACCTATCTATATGTTTTGAAATGTTTCTAAATTTTGGTTCAAAAATTTTAAAAGATTTTTCGGGGTTAAAAATAAAATGTAAAAAGGCTTAAAGAATGATGCTTAAAAGTTCAATTTTTTACCTTTTTCTTTTTAATTCAATGTAGAATTTTTCATGACTGTACTCACTTTTTTTTTTTCAAAAAATAGAATTCGTTGGCCTGTTCAACTCGAACTCTTCGCATTGAAAATTATCTACATTGATTTTTCTACATCGAAATTTATGCACAACTTTTGAAATGGAATTTTAGTAGTTACTTTTACCTGCCTAAAAAGAAGTAGGATTTACTCGACGTCGTCAGTGTCGTCTATTTTTAACAAAACGATCGATTGTGAGGCATCGAAAAATGTCAACTTACGTTGGTTGTGAGCAATTCGTACCTATTTCTATTTTACCAATGCTCTGAGGATACAATGTTTAGAAATTAAGCTGATCTGTCTATAAATAGAATGTCGTTCTTAATGAGGTCACCTTTCGTCAGAACGTTTGCAGCATGTGAAAATAGAATAGCAACGATGCAGGCTGAAAATAGACACTTTGTACGTAGAGTCGTGGATGCTTAATTATTCATTTATGAACTTACCTTAGTTTTGTCTGCCACGTTTAATGTTAATGAATTCGCTTCTGGTTCAGAAAAGTTGATTTGAAATTGATGTATAATTTTGTGTTATTTTTAGATGAATTTGCATAATTAAAATTAAATTCTCATAATTTTTTTGAAATTTTGAAAGAAAAAACAACTTTTTAGAAATAGAAAACTAAAAAGCTACTTTTTTTTATTATAAAAAATATTCCATGCTTATATAAGTAGATGTGAGGGTTAGGTCAAGTCGTAGAGAAATGTATCGATTTATTTGGAAATTTGTAAAATTGTTCGCTTCGGTGGGAGATCAGCCTTCCAAAGAATTTTTGAGTCTCTCTGCTCAAAAGATCTTACGAAGAGACGAAAATGGCATGGTGTTTACCGGGCATAAAATCATGAATTTAATGTTCTCAATCTAGTAGACAACATGAATGAGTTCATTTTAGGAAAAAATCAGCTTCTTACACTTCCATGAACATCATGAACGTCTGAACCGCCGACGTCGAAGGGATTTATCAAACTTTTTTGCTCTGTACCTGGATTAAAAGAAGATTCTTTGATTTTTTAGACGATTGCTCATTCTAACAACTTAAAATCGTTCCGGGGGGGGGGGGTCACATCGAACAATTTTTGTCTTTTTCAAAGAAATAATATTTTTAATAATAGTAAAAAAGAATTTTCGTTTGAATTTTATGGGTTTGGGTGAGCGATTTGAATTCGATAGAAATTAAAAAAATTGTTGAATTCGCCATCTGCAACTTTCCAACCTTCTTGAAGAGAGCAATAAATGGTATTCCATCTCTATATTTTAATTACTTACCTTTGAAAAAATTATCGATTTGATCACATCCGAAAAATATTCAAATCTGATTTTATGAAATTACCTACATCTAATTATTCAACTAATTGTGCTTATCATTTCATCTGTATATTATGAGTAAATGTTGAAAAATCAGATTCAGTCAAATTACGTCTGAAAAAAAGCACTCTCTTATTTATAAATCAGTGAAAATTATGGAAAATCGCTGAGAAACAGACAGAATTGCAGCACAGTAATGAATTGGTGAAAAAATTTTATTGAAAGCAAGCTGGAAAATAAATGAAAATCAACTAAAAAATCAGATAAATATTCGTGTCCAAAATTCCTTGAAAAATCGAACCAAACTCCGCTGAAAATCAAAGATTTTTGTCAATTTTTTCTGTGCTGCAATTCTGATTTTTTTATAGTCACTGATTCAAAAACAGACGGCATCTGGTTGGAATTTTCAAAAATGTTTCGATTTTTGGAAGGAAATGATATTGTTTTGTTTTTTTTCGAAAGTCCAAACAAAACACGGAAAAAGGCAAAAATTTTACGTAATGGAAAAATCATTAGAGACTTGATGTCCTTTTTTCAAAAATTTTTGCCCTCGCTTCGCTCAGGCTCAGTGAATTTACTTTTTTTTTTTTCGAAATCAGGGTAAAAACTCTTCTCTTTCATCTTAAACTATGAATGCATTTTGAAAGTGAAAAAATCTGTCCTCCCAAATTGAGTTTGATTTTTTTTTTTGGGGGGGGGGGGGGGCATGTTGGAAGTCCTTCTAAGGTCCTTTTTTTGAGGTTTTAAATTTTGTTAGACACCCTGTTTTTACACTGATGGTTGTTTGGTTAAAATATTCTTAGCTAATTATAAATTATTGTACATTGTACAAGTATACTTACTGGTATGAATTGATATCAATGTAAAACATCTGTGATAGTTCCCTAATCTGTGATTGAACAAAAATTTAACATTTCATTTACCTATTATTATTATTTTTTGTTTCAGGTAAGCACTTCCCAAAAAATACATCTCTTAATGGATATAAGTTGACGAAAGAACGGAAGTTTTTAAATGGATCATGAAAAAACTATATTAGCCCAGGAGAAATGCACTTTGAAAAAAGAAATATATGTTAGTCGAAATTTTATTGCTGAAAAAGTTTCTATATGATGTCCAGAGTATGTGGTAAAAACCCACCACCCCCACCCCTATTGCTTTTTGAGGGGGGTGGACCCCTTGTGGGGGAAAAAATTGTTTTGCACCGATTTTGCTCAAATTTGGGTGGAAGGTTAGGTGGGTGTAGAAGTACTCCCAAAAAAATTTTCAGGTCTCCCCGATCTCAGGGAGCTGAACCATCGCTCTCCAAAGTTGGGAATTTTTGACAAAAATGAAAAAAATCGAGTATTTCGAGTGTAAAATCACCCCATAATATCGATTTTGAAAACTTTTATGATTTCTGTGTACATTTTGAGATGATGAATCCGACTAGCACATCAACTTTTTCATTTGAGGTGTTTAACTACCCCTGCGGCCCCTTTCAAAGTATACAGATCACGGTTTTTTCAGATAAAAAAACTTTAAAAAACACGATCTAAATACTTTGAAAGGGGCCGCAAGGGTAGTTAAACACCTCAAATGAAAAAGTTGATGTGCTAGTCGGATTCGTCATCTCAAAATGTACACAGAAATCATAAAAGTTTTCAAAATTGATATTATGGGGTGATTTTATACTCGAAATACTCGGTTTTTTTTCGTTTTTGTCAAAAATTCCCAACTTTGGAGAGCGATGGTTCAGCTCCCTGAGGTCGGGGGGACCTGAAAATTTTTTTGGGAGTACTTCTACACCCACCTAACTTTCCACCCAAATTTGAGCAAAATCGGTGCAAAACAATTTTTTCCCCCACAAGGGGTCCACCCCCCCTCAAAAAGCAATAGGGGTGGGGGTGGTGGGTTTTTACCACATACTCTGGACATTATATAGAAACTTTTTCAGCAATAAAATTTCGACTAACATATATTTCTTTTTTAAGCGATTTTTTGATGCTAATTCTCCTGGGTTATATTGGACCAATCCTGGTTTATCAAATGAAAAATTGAGAGATCATGGCTCGATCATTGAAAAATGCCAAGTAGGTAAAAATTTTTTTTTTGAAAAACATGAAGTTGATATTAAAAAAAAAAGGAAAATTTCAAAATTATTGGAAAAAATTTTCAAAGAATCCAAATTGGAAAAGTTTTGAAAAAATTTCAATTTGAAACAATTTTACAGTTGGGAAACATTTTACAGAATGTTAAAAAAAATTTCCTACTCGAAAATTACTAAATTTCCAAAAAAATTTTCATCATATTATGTTTTTCAAAATTTCTTTCCAACGCAATGAGTAATTGGAAGATTTTAAAAAGTCATAAAAATACAAGAAACGTAAACCTATTTAAATTTTGAGCACCTAGTCAAGAAGGTACATATTTGATAAATTCGTATTTGAAAGATTTTGAATAATGTTCAATTTCTTTCAAGTTTCAAAATTCCTCAAATCTTCCTTTTTAAAATCGCCACTGAATGTACCTATCTACTTACAATTACATATGTATTCGAATTTTTGTGGCGTATACATTTTTCTTAGGTAGAAATATCATTGTCATTTTGAATACAATATTTATTCAATAGTAGGAAAATATCAATGACACGTACACATTCATTTGTTGAAAATAATGCAATGATTTTTACTACCAATTAAAATTTCGTTATATTGGCACCAATTGCGGATTACCGCTCTGTATGATTTTTTGTCTGCTTCTTCGTTCCGTGTCTTGTCATCAAGATAATTCCAATTTTCACTGGAATGTCCACCCACCTCCGTCGTTCGAGATATATTTATTGAGACCATCGTCTCGAACGTCCAATGTTGATTTATGTACGATTCGCTGGTTTTCATTATACTTATCAGAACTGGTTTTTTCATCCAGTTTAAGCTTATTGTACCTTTTTTGTCTCTTCGGTAACGTAATTTGATCGTATCGTACCTCCATGTCTCATCTATCGGTTTAAATTTTCCCGAAATTTTCTTTCTGATTTTGGAAGGTAGTTTGAAAAAATTCGGGTCTTCAATTACATTATTCATGTCAATGCGTTGGTCGGGTTTACTAGGCGAAGGTGGGAACGGTGAGAAGTAGTATACGAGTTGTTTTCCAATCCACTGTAGCCAAATAACGGCTGTAGATTTTTGAACTTTTTTTACCAGCTTGTTGATGATTGTATTTGAAATTGCTCCTACAATATTGACAGCTTTTTGAATAACTTCCTTGTTTTCGGCATCGCCTTCATTGATACCCTTTTCTTCATCGCCTCCGTTGGTACCCTTTTCGATATCGCCTTCTTTGGTATCCTTTTCGATATCGCCTCCGATGGTACCCTTTTCGATATCACCTTCTTGGGTACCTTTTTCGGTATCCCCTCCGTTGGTACCCCTTTCGGCCTCGTCTCCATTGATACTCTTTTTTATATCATCGACCTTGTCATTGGAGCCATTTTCGTCAGTTCTAGGTACAAATCCTGCCTTGACATTTTCTTCCAAGTATTTGTCCAGGATGCTGTTCATGTATGCATTCTGAATTTGACGAATCTCCAAATTAAGTGTTTTGAAATGTTCAGGTCTATCTATATTGTCGTTCAGAGCTTTGAGTAACGATGCCTCCAAATTGTTATAGGTAAACTTGGCTGCACTTCGCCATTACCTAAGTAGGATGGCAACACTGTGTGTGCATCGTATGATGAAGCCTCGAGCCGGTACTCGGAACCACCGAGTATCGCGAGAGAGCAGTATCAAAGTGTTCTTCAGTGAATTTGGTTACTAAGACGTCCGGCTACGAGCTTAGCTCGTAACCCCTCAGTTAACGTGGTCTCTTCGGTCAATTTGTCTATTCGAGTTAACTTGCAGTGCATAATTACGTGTCAATGTTGTTATGTACTTTCGTTAATATAAATATTTAGTTAATTTGTGTTCTTCTTTAATTTGTGTCGGCATTCATCCCTACCATAAGCTGTCTGCTGAATAAAACAGTAAAGAGTGGTCAGTAGCTACGACCTCTTCTTTACATTGGCGCCCCGGCGTGTGGTGAGTTTTGGGGCTTGATCACCCCCATCGCAACCCTCGGTAAGTGTTTTTACACTTTTTTGCTTCAGCTAACGTGTCTATTCCTTGGAAAATATCTTTTTTAAGATATTTTCTGCCTTCGGTTAATGTGTTTCTGCTGGGAATTTATTCCCCACCCTTTCCGCTAACGTGTCTATTACAGAAATATCTTCGATATTTCTTCCTTCTTTCCAATTCTAATCCGAAATTTCGATTTCCATTAGAACCCCCCCCCCCCCTGCTTTAAGTATAAGATATTAATTATATTTTTTAGTTATAGGCATATCTTTCTTTACTTAAGAAAGACGAAATCGAGCGGTGCATTGCATCAGTCGATTTCACATTTTTGTTTGACCTTCAAACAACTCGCGGACGCGATCCACGAGTACATCGGATACGTGGTGAATAACGGAGCACAGCTCACCCTCCCACGCCGCCCGACTTACAGCGAAGTTTGGCAACTGTGTGCCAGCAACGATCTTGCTTTCGACCACCCAGCGAACGTGTGTGTTCTTTACAGCGGAAATTCCAGCGTACAAGGCCAAGTACCCTGTTGAAAAGTACCATAGAGATCGCGACAGCGTATGCTATACCTGGAAATCGCGAGACATCGTATTGCTTCTGCATGTTTTTTGCTCATTCTTGCTGCTTGTATATATGTACATATTGCTGTAATTTTACTACGTTTTATTCAGTCGTAAATAATCACTGATTATTTATCACTTAGGTATACGTGTTTAGATCCTAATTTATCCTTAGGAAATTATTTTTACGTAAAATAATTTCAACCTATTCCTAATATTTGCAAAACTTTTGCTAATAAATCCCGATTGTATCATATTTATTGAACTACAATAAATAATCCCAAATATGTCAGATTTAGAACTAGGACAAGACGAAATTCGTTCCATACCAGATACGAACAACGTTGCCGAAGCCTCAATTAGTTCTCGCACACGCAGAGCAACTATCCAGGCACCAACAACCCCGGCAACTCCACCGACTGTCGTAATTACTAAAAATAAACCGAAAAGAAACAAACGATCACGAAAACGTAACTCAACTGGACCAACTGACCAGCTTGACGAAACTCTCGTACCGACGGCTCAACATAACAATACATTATCTGAAGCTCAGATAATGAATAATGAATTGAACATGAATCAAATCCCTGAACCACAGGGAAATCAAGTCCAATCAAACGAAGCGAATAGCGAGTTTGAAAGTAATATTCCTGAAGTACAGGAATTTGAAAATCAACTTTTAAACCTCGATATTCCAGAACCTTCAGCTCCGGTACAAAATAATTCACCACAGGTGAACAACGAAACACGTGATCCAAAAACCACGAATAAGACTCCTTTATCTGTAGATCAGCCATTGTCTGATCCAGACAAAGAATTATCGAAAGTGACAATTGAGGATGGATCTGGCTCCGATACGGATGGCGACACTGGTCACCACGACGAAGACCAGAATTCAGGCGAATCTGGAATCGAAGCAAACGTATCGACAGCATCTGATTCGGATACAAATGAGAACAATCTCGAAAATCAACACGGAATAGGCGCACAAGCACCTACTCCGGAGCCATTTCAACATAATGGCTCGAGACCCGAATCGATGAATAGTCAAGCACAAAGCTTTAGACCAATATCTCGTCCTCTGCCTCAATTCCTTGCGAATAATCGCACAAACTCGTCACAATCGACGAATTCACAACCGACTAGACAAGTGGTGCCAGTAAGCGTACATGCGCCACTGTACCACAATACCTCGATTATGACAAGGGGCATGCAACCCCTAATTAGACCTCCAACTTACTACGGACCAAATCCAGCGGAGACCTGCGGTGCGGGCCAGATGATAGGAAACTTGGTGCCGGCGAGTAGGAGGCACATTGTGCACTTGCAACAATGGCTCGAAAAAGAGAAAGTTAAAAACGATCAACGTTTTACCAAAATAGAAGACACGTTGGACGAACAAAAGAAAATAAATCGTGAACAATCCGATACGTCCAAAACTATTCAGCGAATAGTTAGCGACCATCACGTCCAAATAAACAACAATAGTGACACGATTATTAAGCTCACTGAGTTTGTAAATCGTCACACAACAAAGACTGACGAAAGTCTCAATAAATACGCTGAAGATTTAAAAACGTCCAACGATGCCAACACAACACGTTTCGAAGCTATCGAAAAAGACATCGACGTCAAGGATAAAAACATGCAGTTTCGCATGAATATACAAGAAGAAACTAGCCACAGGCTAACTGACAAAGTCGATGCAATTGAACAAGAAATCGAAACGAACTTCCATCAAAGAATATTTGAGCAGGTACGCGCTGTGACCGCTCAAAATAATTTCACGAGAGGAAGAGGAGGCGATTCACGCACAGGCAGACGCCGAGCGCTGAAAATCGACACCTCCTTTGAAGCCTTTAAACAAAAAGGCATTCTCCTCAATGAAAAAACGAGACACCAGCCTATGGACTTTATCAGAGCTTTCGAAGACCATGTCGAAGAACTCGACATGACTGATCATCAGAGAATCAATCTCTGCCTAATGCTCATTCAACTATATCCAGAATGGGTAAAAGAGAGATCAAAAGAACACAACTGGGAACTTTTCCTAGCGAAGTTCAAAGTACAATTTTGGAGTACTGGTGCGCAGGAAGCGTCACTAGCGTACTTCCAAAAAACTGACTTCGAAGCAGAGGATATGCGCGACTTGTGCGATAAATTCCTCAACTGGTTCAACACATTGGAAGATATGAGAAATTTCGATTGTACACGAATCATACAAATGATGTACAATAAAATGCCTCAACCGATGAAAGACAAATTTCATCACCAACATCGCACAAATCTTGAAACTTTCAAGAGACGCATGCTAGAACTAACGGCGGATAACGAGGACGTAAATGAAGACACCGTCTGTCATTTCAAAAACAGAAAAAAGCAAATAACGCGGAGCGAAGCACCTGCTCGCACATCGAACCAATATCCTCAATTTTCGCCAAAACAACAAAACCAAAACTACAACCAGAACCGAATTTACAACAATAATAATTCAAACAAGAATTATGTAAATTCAAACAAGAATAATAATGAACAAAACCGTTCGAACCAAAGTCGATCTCCGACAAACATTCCTCAGAAACAACCTGTTTCTGAAGGATATAAAAATAATAACAATCGAACGGAAGAACCTAACTCGATACTAAAAAAGGTCCATTTCAACGATAATAGACCGCGCAACCCGCCGGTCAACAATATCGAAACAGAAAACGCACATTGCGAGGACCACGAAAATAACAACGACGAAAATTATCCTGATGAACCTCATCAGGAAGTAACAATCGAAGATGCGTCGGAAAACGAGGAAAACTAGAGTCGAGAGGGCCACACTCTAGTGGAAATTTCGAGCCCGCCTATTTTGAGAAAAATTTTCCCGATTATGAGTTCATCGGTGATGGTATTCCACACTTTCTACAAAGAGATGCAGTAGGCAACAAGCCGCTACCATCGTATCTACGTCATCAAATTTCATTCGGAGAACTTCTCGAAGAAATTGAAAACGTAGAATTCACAAAAAAGAAAGCCATCGTAGGTCTAGGCACGCTAGAATTGAATTATTCTAGAAAACCTTTTGAAACTCTTGACAAGGAACTACGAGCAGTAGTAAATTGTCTATGTGAGAAAGGTTTTGAGGAAATCATCATCTGTTTCCCAATAGTAAAGCCTAGACTCAAGGACGAAAAACCGGTACGAAAATACAGATATGTACAATTTAGGCGTATGTTTTCTCGTCTCACGCAAGACGACCGCATCTCGATATGGCACCAACCTGCGCACTGCTACGCAGAAATGGTATGGGAAAATAATTATCTGGGTAGACGCATTGCGCGCCCAGCACACGACTCAAACGATAACATGATCATGCGAATGGATAAGTTTCATTACTCTGACACCATAAAGAAATATTTCCTGTCAAATCGCACATGCGAAGAAGCTGCAAATGCACTTCTACGTGAAAAACAAATACAGGAATCGAGACCAAGAAAACGCACAGCGTCTGGTAGATTAAAAATCAGGAACGACGATCCGGATTTTTATAAACCAGATCTAAATGGAGCTCTTAAGAAAGAACGTAGAGAAAAACACGCAGAGTATTACGAAACCTATACTCTACGTCCCGAAAAACCTATGGCTCCACCTGGAATGACGACTACGAATTTCCCATCTTTCACTGCAAAGAATGAGGGATTTGATAAATCCCAGGAAATTCCAAAAGACGATTCACGACGTCGTCAAATACACAATTCTGACTCAGATTCGAGTTACCTTTCCTCCAGCGACGAAGCATCGGAGGAAGAACTCCATGACCCAGTACCCCTGGGTAAAGGGCACAATGGTATCAAACCAATTGAGCCAGAAGACGTCGTGAAATTAAACGTTAAACTTCCACGTCGCCGCACAAAGCGCGCGAAAACGGAAATACCGATTACGACAAATAAAAATCAGACAGATACGTCTGATGGATTCGTAACAGCATACGAATCAGTACCCTCGGAATATGACGTCAAAATAGTTGATCCAGTCGAAAACGCGAAAATCTCCGTTAAAGACTTAGATCCAATTATTTTGAAACAAATTGTCACAGAAACGTCAGAAGATCCGACGTGCGTCATAGAAATGGAATTTGGCGACAAAATGATGCATTCGGTGCAAATGGACACAGGGGCACTGCCCAATGTCATTTCACACTCGTTGGTTGAAGAAATCACCATAAACCACCCGCATCATATCATGTATGTGCCACTTGCGCGTCCGATAAAAATGAAATTAGCAGACGGCAAACTTGTTGATTCGATGTCGAATATCGTCTTGATAGCCATGCACTTCATGGATATTCCGATGATTATGCCGTTTTACGTACTCGAAACAACGGCGAGAATCGTAATCGTAGGTCGATTATCGATGAAAATTCTCGGCATCGAACTAAATCAACAAGACGGCTATGCATGGTGCAAGCCAAAAGGTCGTACGCACAAGGCAAAAATACCCTTCTTGCCTAGCCACGCATTCCAAGGGGCAGATTTATATCATATGGATATTCTTAAAATAGACGTTCCTAAACACTACGAACACGAGTCTATACATGTGACAAAAGAACGTACAAAAAAGCTCGATTGGCTGCCGTTGGATCCCGAAGATCGGGATTATGGACCTCAACAATTTCGAGAGAAATTGAGAAAGGACCTCAACGAGGCAGTCAACGGCGGATGGATCACTCAGCGGGAAGCTGATGATGCATACGACGAATTAGTAACATTCGAAGACTGCTTCAGTAGATACCCCGGCATGTATACTGGTAACAGAAAGCCAGTGGACTTTAAATTCAATACTGAGCAAGAGAAATGGGGCACTTGGAGAGGTGAGAAGTACCGCCCCTCCAAGAAGCTCAAGTTACTAATTCGCAAAACGATTAAGACTATGCTTGCACTCAAGATTATTCGACCATCAAAATCGACGTATATAAACACTCTTGCACCTGTCGTCAAGAAAAACGGCGAATTGAGACTGTGTCTTAATGCCGACGAACTCAATAAATTACTTGAGCGCGTGCTCACGGAACCAAGATGTATTGAAACCATTATCAATGAAGCTCAAGGAGAATGGTTCAGTACTCTTGATTTTGTAGCAGGTTTTTGGCAACTTTTGCTATCAGCCCGCTCACGTCAATTTACGGCGTTCCAAGTCGACGGACAGGTGTACGAATTCAACAGAATGCCCTACGGTCTAAAAATTGCATCAGCTGAATTCATTGAGATGATGAATGAAGTAATTCCGATCGGAACCGAAGGCGTACAAACATTTGTCGATGATATCTTGATAGCAGCGAAAACCTTCCAAGAAATGAAAGATCGCTTGAAAATGGTACTAACACTGTTACGTACACACGGATTGAAGCTCAATCCAACAAAGACAGACTTATTCAAGCGAGAAACCAAACATTTAGGTTTCAAACTTGCCAAGGACACTATTGGCAAACAGAGCGAGAAAATTCAAAAATTCACTGAATTTAAGAAAAAGCACACGAATGCTAAGGGCGAATTTTCACTCACGAAAGTGAAACACGTCCAAACGTTGGTAGGCCTGACTGGTTTGTATCAGCGATTCATTCCAAACTACCAACAAATTCTCGCTCCAATTCACCGACTAGTGACTCCGAATAAAGAAAATTGCGTCTGGGGTCCAGAACAAGCGGAAGCTTTCAAACAGCTCGAGGCCGAGTATGTGAAAGATTTTAAATTACGTCCGCTAAATCCAAAGTTGGATTTATATCTGGAAACCCACACAACTGATGACGCAATGAACTCTGTTCTATACCAGATAGTAGAGGGGCAGGAATGTGTTGTGATGTTTTCCAGCTATTCCTTCCGTCCCCATCAGAAAAAATACACGATCTTAGACCGTGAAATGCAAAATCTTGTGACAACTATTCACAAGATGCAATCATGGTTACATGGTTCAAAAATCCATGTACGCTCAGATTTACGACCAGTGGTACGTAAATTTGAAACGATCGTACAAACTCACCGAAAAGCTGCAGGTTGGATAACTGAACTTAACAGTTACGACCTGGAGTATGACATAAAAACTCCGAAGCGTTATTTGCAAAAGCTCAACGCACCGGAGATAACGCTATGCACAATAGACGTGGCGTTACGTTCACTCGATTGGACAGCTGTCGAACCCTACGCTGTAGAGTTTGTCGGCGCAATGACAGGTGATTTATTATCCAACTTGGATGATATTTCACAATTTCAAAAAGATGACGAAGCCTGCCAAAAAATCACTGAAATTTTGGTCGGAACAACCGCCGAAAATTCAAAGGCAAGAGCAAAACAAGAACGTCACAAAAAGAAATTCGCCCTCATCCCTGACCAACAGGGAAGAGACGTACTGATGAGAACGTACGAAAACGGCAACACTGTTCCCGTTTTACCACGCGAATTATTCTTCGACACGATAGACTACCTGCACGACACCTACGGACATCCAGGCGCCGCCAAACTTGAATGTATTTTCAAACGTTTGTATTTCTATACGAACGCGATGAAATACATACGTACGATATGCAACCAGTGTATCGTATGTAAGGTCAATAAAAATTATTCGCCAAGAAAAATTTTAGAGTATGCTCAAGTTGAAGCATACTCGATGGGAGATGTACTCTCAGTTGACCTATTTGGACCCTGTGGCCCGAAATCGGGGCCCAGGTATTTGCTGGTAGTCAAGGACGTTTTCACTGGAAAATGTTGGCTACGCCCACTTCATAATATCTTTAACAAAACGATTAATCCAGCAATGGAAGCGATCATTAAAGATATTTTGAGTTTTCAAGTAAAAATCAACAAAGTGATTACGGACAACGGATCACAGTTCACAAGTGATTCGTGGACTAACTTGTTGAATAAATACCACATCGACGTACGCCATACCACTACGTATAATCCACAAAGCTCCTTGGTGGAGAGATCGATGCGAATTATCACTGATAAACTCAGGGTGAAGGTCAATGACCGATACAACCCCAACGCAAGTCACTACGGATGGCACCAGTACATCCACGAGATCGAACTCGAGATGAACAACACTCCAACTCCATTCCAATTCACTCCAAACGAGGCCTGGGGCATATCCAACGAACTTTCGAAGGATATACCAGCAAAAACTAACGAGTTCAACTTTCGTCATGAGTTAAAAGCACTGCTTGAAAATTTGACCAAAAATGAATCGGCGTCGGTGACGTCAGAATATCTCATGCAAAATAAATTAAAATGGGATCCCGACACGGGAGATCCAGACGATTTTTTGCATGACGATGACGGATTTGTCAGAGTGACAGCGGATGGAGCATGTTCACACAACGGAATGGACAAAGCTATCGCAGGCATTGGTATATGTTTTTCTCCGGACTCCGAGAAAAATGTATCAGAGAGAATTTCGGTGGAGAACTACTCCAACTCGAATAATCTCGCCGAAGTCGTAGCGATACAAAAAGCACTCGAAATATTGCAATACAACGAAGTGAAAAAAGTGAAACTTTTCACCGATTCGCAATACGTTGCAAACGCAATGAACGAGCACATACCAAACTGGAAACAAAATAATTGGAAAAATGCGAAACGACACGAAGTCGTACATAAAGAATTTTTCCTTGCGATTGAATCACTGATTAAATCATTCGACAGTTTCCAATTACATCATGTAAAAGCACATGGCGACGACTACGCAAATGCGTATGCCGATCGTCTAGCTAAGAAATCAGTGTATACATCGGAATTAAAGAAGGTGAAAATCGATTCGCTTACGCAGCGCGAAGTAATCGAAACCTTCACACGAGAAAAACGCATGCAGCAGCGTATGCATGCCGAGTACATACACAACAAAAATAATCTCGACCCACCCATATTGCACAAAGGCGATATGGTATTGCTCACTGAGCATAAACATTCCGATCGTGGATATGGAATATCGGAAAAACTTTTACCTAAAAAGTTAGGACCATATTTCATTGCTCGAAAAATGACCCACAATTGTTATAAAATTGTCGAATCCATCGACGATACAATTGGAAAAACGGTCAACGTACGTCAAATAGCACTGTTTTTAACGACGCAACAACAAGAAGAATTAAAACAGCACGCATGTTTTAAATCTAAATTAAACGAGCAAAGTATCGAAGATAAAATCTACAAATATCTTCATGACCACGAACAAATAGGGCGAGACTGTACTCCAGCTCAATTTCGTAGACCAGTAAAAATCACAGCGGAGCAGATTGCCCGCGAAGCTGCGAAAAAATTACACGACGAACGAGTAGCTCGTCGTAATGAACAAGCAGCGAATAATAACAAGGAAAAATCTGCACAGCAGACAAATTCATCGAATATGATACTACGTTCGAAACAGAAAAATATTGCGGAGACTTCACAGAAGCTTCGTAAGATTAAATCGCCAAACGAATTGAATAATCTCACTGAGAATATTAAAAAGGTAATAAAAAACCCAGAGCGATATACTCAACTTGAGTCAGCGGCGAAATCTTATCTCGCACAGCGAAATAAGAAACAAGCCGTAAATCAACCTATTTCTGGAAGTATAGGTAACCTACCTACCACGAAAATTCCAGGAAACGATACGAATAAAATCAACAACAACATCGGCGACAAACCGAACACACCGGCCGGCACGGACGGCCAAAACCCACCATCTCTGCAACGCAGTGATGTAAATCCTCAAGCTGAGGAAGTCACATTACGTAGAAGTAAACGTAAGAAAAAGAAACCCCTCCCCGTCGCAATGATTGAATTTATGACATTATCGGAAAAATTATATTTATCTAAAATATATAATTCGAACAACGAATTAAATATTTCCGACAATGAAGATGAAGAATTTGTACTCGCAAATTCGAAAGATTAAATTCAATCGCCCACTTTTTCACCCGAAAACGTGGTAGCCCTGCATCCCCCGTTTGCACTACGCAACATCGAACGCAAAGGCGACCGGTTGGATTTAGCTATGCTTCATTATATCCAAAGCGGTCACTTAGACGGTTCAAATTTTTTTTTTACGTTTGCCCCTGCGAATTGTAATGTGATTTTTTTTCTAATTGTTTGATTTTATTGCGGTTGTTTTTGTTTTTATTTGTTATTATTTCGTTATTATTTCGTCTATTTCGCGACAGTGCGATAAAATTTCGTTATTTGAACGTGTGTGCAACCTGCCACCGTAAGTAATCGATTATATTGATTATTGAGTGTTTAGAATTTAAGCACAAGCTGCGATTTTAATACAAAAAGAATTATGTTGTGTCGTTATAATATTGAATCGGGTAATACTTTCACGGAAAGTATGGTGATGGAAATCACGGTGAAGTACACCGTGACATTTCCAGTTACAAATTCTGGACCACCAAAGATAGATTCTACTCGCACCGTCGAGTGGAAAAAATATCTACGATTTGGTTCAGAATTCGTATACTGGAGATATGTATATGAAATTAATATACGATACCCGATTCCGTGAAAATTGTATGAAATCTGGTTATAAAAATCGAAAACCTGCAGTGCAGGACGATATACAGATTTTCATCAAAACTTTAACGAGCAAGATTATCACCCTTGAAGTCGAAACCAGTAATACAGGTTAATTCGACGAATTAAACAAAATTCTAGATTTATAACGACAGAACAAAGTTTCAACGTGAAACAATTTTCGAGATGATGCAACACGTGTCGCATCATTGAAATCGTAGCTTGTAATTATGTGTTTAGCTTTAATGCACGAAATATTATGCATGTGTGTGATATCTGCATGAATATTTTACGATCTACGTGAAATATGTATTTAAAATTTTAAATTATGTGTTGATTTTGATATTTTATATATGTATGTGTGTAAAATTCACGAACCACGTGAAAGATATTTCATCAGACTAAAATTTTCACGAACCACGTGAAAAGAATAGCTGAAAGAAATTTGTATAGAATATGAAATTTTCGTCACCGACGAAAAAGAAAATCCCAGTGATCAATTAATTACTATCATGATTTTTGATATACGTAACAATTACATTGTTTAATTCTCGAACTACGAGAAAATGACACGAAGTGCGACATGCATTAAAAGTGTCAATAATTAATAAAACGGATATCAAAATTTCCGAACAACGGAAACTGAACCAAATACGATTGAATTAAATTTCGATAGACGAAATGTAATTAGAAATAAATATCGCAACATTTGCTCCAAATTTTTTTTCTCTCTCTCTGTCTTTCTTCTTTTGCACGGCAAAAAGAATTTTTACCACTCGTACAAATTCAAGAAAGACAGACATCGACTAGTTAGTTCTCGGACAACGAGAAATAAAATTGATTAGATTAAGTTTAAATTTCTAACTAATTCTATACAAAACGTGAAGAACCACTTCACTTTAGCCCTCAAATAGTTTTAAGTATATATTTTTGTTAATACGCAGAAACGTGACGATGAACACGATTCAAACCAATAAGTTTCACTCGAAACTCGATACGCATTATTTTCAAAAAGGTTTTATTACCCTACGAACGAACATGTGCGTAGTATTTCTTGGACAACAGAAACCGAGTGAATTTTTCATCCAACGTTGCGATAACGTTCCATTTAAACGCCACTGGCGACAACAAATGATGAATAAAGAAACCTTCTTTTCATCAAATAGGAATTTAAGGATAATTTAACATTTTTTTTTCTTTTTAAGAATTCTTCTGGGTGTCTGTGCGAAATATTTTCTCGTATTCTTTCACTGAAAAAATACGTCGCCATGTTTTTCGTTCGCTTTATCTGCTCGAGGTTGGCACGACTGCTTCTTGCGTCTGAGTTGCAGACTGTCGCCAACACCGGTCGTCCGTATGAATACGGCTCTGAATTCGACTATTAATAGCTCGTTGGATATCACTGATAGAAAACAGGCTATTGTATTCGATTCTTCACCGGTTTTGACGAAGCATGCTTATCTCTTATCGCTTCGATTTCAAAACGGGCTGGTATTTTGTGCAACATACACAAAAAATAACACGATCGTTATTTTTTCCAGAGAAATGAATCGAAGCGAGAATGACGTAGATCTTAACCAATATAATTTGGACGACGGGCAGGCACCGCTGCTCGATCGTTTGATCGCAGCGGACAACATGGCAACGTATGGAGTTCCGGCACTGCCGAATTCTATACGCACAATCACCGAGAAACAACCGGTGAAAAGGCGGGCGGAAAATAATATACGACATAATAGCCCGACAAAGGTAAACGTTAGTCGCAACGACTACAGTGTAGTCATTGCACATAGACAAATACTAACAACTCAGTACGGTATAAATTGTGCACGTTGGCGCAATTATAGATATTCGCAGTACCACCACAAATATCCCAATTTTAATGTAACTAATCCATATGTAACGTACCCTATGGAAATAGTTAACCAAGAAACCGGCAATGCACGTGCATTACCGACAATCGAACAACCAAGTAGTAATAACGCACCTGCATTACCGCTAGTAGACGAGCAAATAAATAATGAAAACAATACCGGTGAACACAACGTATTTGATTTAAATTTCATAGCCATGGCACTGCCGGCAGTAGTGCCACTTTGGCCAACGTATGCGCAACACTGCGTATATGTACCGATGGTGCGTCGCCCATCGATACATGATTACATGGCAGCGTCGCCACCACGTACTGAAGATTTTGAAACTGATCCACAGATTCAGAATTGCTACGGTTATGCTACAATGTCAACGGAGACAACAACCATTGACATACATATACTCGATACAATCGTACATCCATTGGAAGTAGATAGATAAATAATAATTGTATTGCAATTATTTATATGTTTCAGGAAATGTCAATGGTACCACTGGTACTATGCACGAAGTGCCGAGTAAATTTGGCAGATCCACAACGGCGTCAGGGACAGCCGTTCAACATTCAAGTAATTGAATTACACTACAGATACGGATACTGCGGGCATCCATATCACGTACAATGCGTGATGGATGCTCTGCAGGAAGAAGACGTCGAGATGCGTCAAGAAAATCCACCGCACCCGCGTGGATATTATCATCCTGGTACTTTCCACTGTAGCAAGTGCCAGCATATCTTGACGCCGGCAACGATGCTAGAAGTAGCTCCTTTTAGCGGAATGTTTGCTTTGCAGGCGGTACCCGCCCCTGCACCCCAACAAGCAAATATTCAAGATCAAAATGATCTCCGTATCTGCAGAGAAGAACGATCGGCATTAACAGCAGAGCGTGATGCGTTACGTAATCAGTGCACGGCACTGACTGCGGAACGTGACGCACTTTCTGCAGAAAATAATACGCTGAGTGCCGATAAGACAGCCTGCCAAGGAATGGTCGCAAGACAGGCAGGCATTATTAGCGATTTGACACGATTGTTTGAACAAACAAACGGTCGCTTCAATTATGACAGATTCACTAAAGCACGGGCTTTAGGTGAAAATGGCATTTCGTTAATTTTAGCAGAGCTAAAAACCCCAATCAGACCTGGCGAACGACCGCTAGATCCGATGGGAAATTCTCCGGTAGCACTAGCTGACGATCTATATTCGAGTCCGATTCCATCGACGAGCAGTGCTCCCGACCCAATTCAGTATCCGCCCTTGCCTGACTTGAACCGACAACCAGGCAAGTCGTGTTTGAAAACACAAATGGACGAGGCGATTCGACGAGCCTCATCCGGCGGAATACCGCAGCAGGCACTTGCCGCAGCGGTAAAAGGAGCGGAACGAGCAGCGATGCAGCGACATATAAATTGGCGTATGCCAAACGCCAATTTACAACGAACATCGGCGGTACCTCCTCCAATGCAGCCAGGCGCTGCATCTCAGCAAAATTTACCCTCGTACAAACAGGGTATGCCGCGTCCACTGCCAAAAACGCCGCAGAATGCGCCGCCACCGCGCGCAATGACGCCGCTGCAACAAAAGCAGCAAAAACAACAGAAAGCGGCGAAACGTTCGCCTAATAATCCATTTCCAGTAATTCCACCCGCACCGCGGATGTATGGATTACCGAGACCGACGGTTGTAGAGCGAGAACGGCCAACTTGGTACGGACCTCTACAACCAACTGACCAGGAGCTGTGCCAATTCCGCATCGCGGTATGGAACGGCTACCCGGTTTTGATCATGGGATCGTTTGCGGTCATCGGTGATGGATATGTTTGGCTGATGCCACGGTCACTGATCCGTGGAGAAGCCAAAAATGACATCGATGCACATTTTTGGTACGGGCCACAGATACACCTGTTTCAACAGGCAACACCGATTGCCAATGATCGCAGGTTACCCCTTCGAATCGTAACATCGGTCGGCTGCGCGGACACGAACACCGATGTCAACAGCGAAGAAAATTTACCTGCACTGCAGAATGAATTTTTAGCAATGATCGAACGCTGGCGAGCTCTTGGACTTCTCGAGCTTGTAATCGTACTTTTACCGATCATCGAAGGATCGCCAGTTATACGGCAACAATTTAATCGATTCATCCTCGAAAGACGCCAATTCGAAATTGATTGGTCATACACAGTAATTGACTTCAATCAATATCCCGAACGACGGGAAAAAGAGGCCACGGTAGACGAAAATTCAACTTCGTTTCCATTCAGCGTAGGCCGAGCATTGCATAATGAACTTCATGCAATTCTCAACGGCGAACGTAGAGTTTACGTATACGGCGATCGACCTTTAACTTTACAGGAAGTTCAAAGGCCGACAGAACAACCGCAGGAAGTGGCGCAACCAGCACCACAACAACCACAACAAGCGGCTGCGGTAGCAAACATTCCAGCGGTACCTGTACAAGCAGTATCCCTGGAAATTCCACGACCAGCGCAGGTTGAAAATGCCGCACAGCAGCAACAACCGGACGCTGAAATGAAAGAGGAGAAGCAGGAACCCACCGACGACGGCATGGGTGATGCGGATTCTCCCTCGAACGTTGCTGCGACTAGTCAACTTGACCAGTCAACGTCGAAAAGCAACTACGTCTCGTATATTCTGCACGACATGTCAGAAGTATTACGAAACGACTTAGAACCGATACCAGAGGTATCGGAACAACAAATCGACAATATCGTGAACATCGACGATAATGCCGACGCCGATATGGAACCAGCGGTTCCAGGCGAAGATATTTTGCCACCCGTTATTCCTCCCGCAGAAGCGATGGAACAACAGTCCGACGAAAAATCGGACACGGCAACAGAAGAAGGACAAATGGAAGATGAGTAATCTCTTCCAAAAATTTCGAAGTACGAAATTTACCTTCTTCAAATATAAAAATTCTCGCACCGCGAGAATTAAAACATATTGTATATTTTTTTATTTTTTTTATTTTTTAAACTTGTACTACTAATCGATGTTTTTCTATTTTCATGCATTTTTCACTGTAAAAAATTGCACTTCTCAGTGCAACGTAATTATTTTTATTACTCATAAATTTAATTAATTGCACTACGCATTTCCTGTACGTCAAGAAAGAGATTTTCCAATGGAGACAGAAGATCGTCGATTACCCTAATAAAAAGTCATTAATTATAAGATTGCCTTATCATTATAAGTTCGTTTTTTAGTACATATTCGTTGTTGACCGAATATGGAAAATTTTGCATTACTTTTTGCATTTTTTCGTATTTTGCATTGCATTATATTTTTTCTGTATTATTTTGTCTTGTAAATATGTTCATGTGCCATAATATTCGTAATTTTTGATTAATATTATTTTTTTTTAATGTTTTCATCGTATATTATGCACTGCCAAATTTTTTATTTATCATTATTAGCTTTATATTTTTTTTATGTTTAATATTAAGAAAAAGTACACTTTTATGCATCCGTCCAGAAGAAATCACGCACCGTCGTCGACGAATGATATTAAATTTAAGAACGATTGCATTTACATATTCATGCATTTTATATTTTGTACATATTTTGTAAAAGACCGAAACTTTCGATTTTTCTGAATATACCACGAACTCAGCAGTGCTGAACGTGGTATATCAGACTCAAAATTGACCACCATCTTCCTTAAGAAGCGTTAACGTAGTAGTTTGAAAAAATAGTGACGTCGAGATGATCTCCGTCCAAAAAAGCTACTGCTCGTAGCCTACCCTCTGTTACCAAGAACCTGTACTGCGGGGTGCTAGCGAAGTTCGCTTTTTGTAACAGATGGTAGTCTGAGACAGTCCATCTTTGTCGGGGAGAAGGGAAGAAGGTACCTTTTTACTCGATTTCGAGATGTGATGGGTTGTCGTTACCCTGCATTGCAGTGGTAACATTTGGTAATGAAGATAGGTGATAAGTGCACTGCACTTATCGCTGATTCTTCAAGCACCCGCTTGAGGCATCATGACTGTGCTTCACCCTGTGTTGCCGCTTCCCTTCAGGTAAGAACGAAGGGGCAGGTAGGGTGCGGTGCTGGTCAAGTTATCTTATGGCGCTCGTCTTCCCTTCGGTTAGCTGTGCTCGCCACAGTGAAGCCGGAGGGGGCAAATGTTATAGGTAAACTTGGCTGCACTTCGCCATTACCTAAGTAGGATGGCAACACTGTGTGTGCATCGTATGATGAAGCCTCGAGCCGGTACTCGGAACCACCGAGTATCGCGAGAGAGCAGTATCAAAGTGTTCTTCAGTGAATTTGGTTACTAAGACGTCCGGCTACGAGCTTAGCTCGTAACCCCTCAGTTAACGTGGTCTCTTCGGTCAATTTGTCTATTCGAGTTAACTTGCAGTGCATAATTACGTGTCAATGTTGTTATGTACTTTCGTTAATATAAATATTTAGTTAATTTGTGTTCTTCTTTAATTTGTGTCGGCATTCATCCCTACCATAAGCTGTCTGCTGAATAAAACAGTAAAGAGTGGTCAGTAGCTACGACCTCTTCTTTACAAAATCAATGGCGGATAATTCTTCATCCCTGGATTTCAACTCTTTGGGTAACGTTTTTTCGACATATTTTTCGACTTGGCGAAAATCGATTTCACTCAGTGTTGGATTCATTTTCGTGACGGGGCTATCGATAACATGAATTTGACTGTATTGTTCTTCTGATAACGATAACGTCATCTTGAGCGTTTCTTTTATTTGTAATGGAGTTTTAAATGGTTCAGAAATAATGTCGTAAGCCAATTTGGAATGCTCGCCATTGGCTATTTCTTGTAGAAGATTCTCCGACGACTCGTCAAATTTTTCTCTCCACAGATCAGCCAAAGTTGGGTTTTCAGCGTACGAACATAAGCAGCTGTAGTCTTTACCGCAAAATCCGCCGCCCAATTTTCCGAAAGCGCTAGTTACGACGAAACATTGTACGTCACAGCCCATATCTTTGAAAAGCAAACATTGGAGGCGTGAGAACATATATTCTGCAAAAAAAAAGGATACGAATTAAATATTTTGTAAAATGATCGATATCAGAAAAATTATTACCATTGGATATTTGATTTTCCGAAGTCACTACTACTCTGGTCACACTCAGAATTGTGTATGTTGAGAGCGCGATGAACGTTGATGACGATTTGATCATGTTATAGATTTGTGCTGAAAACTAAAAGTTGAAAAGTGATTAAATCATCGAGATTTTTTTTTGATCTGGTATTCTTTAAATTAAAATTTTTGTTTCAATTTTAGACAAATACTTGCTTCTTATTCCTCTGATTTTGTCGAAGTTTACAAATTTTTAGAAGAAAAAATACTATGTAATCGCAATGTTATCGCGGGATAAATATATTTTTTCTTTTTATCATACTCAAGTCCATCGCCCCATCAAAAAAAAAGGGAAAAAAAGTAACTTGGACCTCTGGAAAACCAGAAAACTGTATTTTTTTGAAGGGAGTGAAATAGAAGTGCTTGGTGTCAATTCAGAGATCTAAAATTATTTTTTTTGATGATCTATATACAAACTTTTCAAATTGCTTACCTACTTCAAGCATTTCAACCAAGTGCCTACAAGTTAGCTTTTTTTTAGGAACTTGTTGGTCCTTTTCTTTATTGTTATCTATTTTTTTTTTTTATTCAAAAAATACTAAAAAATTTTAATTCACCCCAAATTCGAGCAACCATTTTGAGATTTTTAGATTTTACAGAGAATTTTTACTAGTTATGATGAATAATTCAGTTTCAGCTGTGAGAATTGTAAAAATGATGTTATGTTATTGTGAGTCAAAAATTGAAATTATTTTGATTTTTTTAAAAATGCCGATTAGGTTGCATTTGAAAATCCTACACGAATGCAATTATTGGAGTCAGTACCACTAATGCCCTTATCAGAAAAAAATCAAACAATCAAAGTTGAGGTTGTTAGGAGCGTATCTAAAAATTGAAATACATTGGTGTAACTTTTATTCTTTTAGTTTTGATCTGAATTTTAAGGGACTCAAAGGCTTACTTAACGAGTTTCAATAAATATCGAAAGGAAAAAAACTTTCAAGTTGAAGAAATGTAATCACGTTGCTATTTTCCAGAGAGGAAGAAGTGGGAAAGCACGAAAATGCTTCATTTTTTCAGATAGGAATACTAGATAAATTAATCAATTTTTTGACATCGTTATACCTACCTATAATAATTTTTATCAAGGGATTAAGGTGCTGGCTGGCATGTGATTGTCGACAAATTTGTAAATTTTTGTTACTCACTTACTAAATTATTCTAGTTTTTAAATTCTGATGAATATTGGAAATTCTAAGTAAAATTTGTTTCAAGAAAAATTTAATTACCTCTACCTGAATACGTAAGTACATATGAAAAAAAATCAGGAATAGGTAATTTTGGGCCTTTTTCGGTGAAATAAAATCCCTAATATTTCTCTTTTTTTGTGAAAAATATCGTCTTAGTGAATTTCTCCCTTTTATGTATCGTACCGACGAAAAAAAACTACTACTTTTTGCTCACCTTATGGCACTTCTGACAATGATAAAGCGAACGAAAATGATGGAAAACCTACTGCTTCGTATTAAAGCCTGTAACGAGGAATATTCTTCACGATGACACTAAACAGACTAAGAGTTGAAATTAAAAAAAATAATATTGCCAGTTTCACTTAACGATAGATCGTTAACCGTCGAAGAATGGCAGACTTTGCTGATTACGGGTGAATCGTACCTACACTTGCATCGGTACGTTACAAGCTCTGTGCTCTGAACCATCGGGCGTAGAAAATGTCAACTTGCATTCGTTACGAGCGATTCGTATGTACCTGTATCGATTTTGCAGATGCTCTGAGCATGCAATTTTTTTGAAATCGCGCTATAGGTTTATAAATAGAAATAGCTGGTTGTTCTTGATGAGGGTATGTTTCGTCAGAAGGTTTGCAGATCGTGGAAATACGTATGTAGAACTGTGTGAAAATCTGATTCGGAATGGGTTAGTGGAAAAATCCTGTTTAGAGCACAAAAATTAAAATCGTGAAAGTAGATACCTATCTGATAATTGCAGAAATAACTAATTCTTGATACCAATTAGAGGTTACGCCATCAGATTAATTAAATGACGATTAGGTGTCCAAAAAACCACAAAACGTGATTTTGGCCGAGAATTTTGGATGGAAAAGAGATGTTTTTATTTGGTCTAGAAATTTCAGCCACATACAAGGTATCTGATTGAAAAAAAAAGGAATTTTTTAGAATATCATTTTATTATCAGCAATAAAACCAAATACTTGACCATAATTTTATCACGTTTACTATTAAAAACAAAAATTAGATATCAGCAGTTAGATGGTTTTTTTTGGAATTTTTTGATCGAGAGATATTTTAGCCCAATTTGAAGTAAGAAAAGTTGAACCTTTGAAAATGGCAAAAGGAAACCTGCAGAGTGATTTGATCATTTCATTAGATTCTCGTTTGAAATTAGTACCTAATAGAAAAAGGGGTTTTTTGTTTTCGACAGTTCCCAAAATGATAAAAATGAGCAGATCGATTTCCGAATTTGTATATGTTTTTTTCATATGACTGATATCTATTTTTTTCTCAATATGCTCTCGCTTTTAAAAAGATCAGAAATCAAATTTGAATCAAGGTTATCCCATAGTGAATATCCTTATTCATCTCCCTATCAATCAGGTTCCATATTTTCTTCATTTTTCATAAAGATTTTAAAAACTTACCTACCAAAAAAATTCCAAGTAAAATAAAAAACCTATAACTAAATCTACACGAAAGAGGCTTCAGGCACGAAATTAAAAATACCCTGCGAATGACCAAATCGTTTTTTTTCAACTGTATGATTCAAGTGGTCCACTTGCTTTTATCCGAGTTCGAAATTTTTTTTTCAGAGTTCAAATTTTTTCTCCACTACTTTTTTTCAAAATTAATTTTTTTTCAGAGTTCGAATTTTTTCTCGACTACTTCTTCTCAAAATCAAAATTCGAACTCCGAAAAAATTTCAATAAATGATGGAGAAACAATCCAAACTCTGAAAAAAAAATTAATTTAAAAAAAAATGATCGAGAAAAAATTCAAACTCTAAAATAAATTTTAATTTTGCGAAAAACTAATCGAGAAAAAATTGGAACTCTGAAAAAAAATTAATTTTGAAAAAAATAATCGAGAAAAAATTCGAACTCTGAAAAGAAATAAAAAATTTCAAACTTAGAAAAAAGCAAGTGGACCACTTGAATCACACAGTTGAAAAAAAAAAACAATTCAGTCGTTCGCAGGCTATTTTTAATTTCGTGCCTGAAGCCTCTTTCGTGTAGATTTAGTCATAGATAATAAAAATATCTATTTTTCGAAAATTTTGAAAAATATTTTTTTTCAAAATGACTACTTATCAATTTTTTTCTTCAATTTTCAAAATCAAATAAATTTTTGACTGATGCAGTAGATACTTACTTCATAAAAAGGAATCAAATAACTTCAATTTTTCTTATTGGAAACTTTTCACGCGAAGTATTTTGTACCACAAATGTTTTGGACATTTCAAATACATATACTTACGACCTACGCACCTACCTCTGAATACATGCAACAGAATTGCCCGCTACATTTTTGTACAACGCGACGATCATTCATTATTATTAATTATCGAAAAATGTCAAGTTTTGCTGGTTATACGTGAAAATTCGTACCTGTATTGATTCGTTACAGGCTTTGAAGGAAATTACTCTAATTCGTCGGCAAATGTGACCCTGCTGTAAAAAAGGTATCTAGAGTAAAAATAAATCGATATCTCATTTTTTACGTTTTTGATCCAAATTACACCAAATCTGGGCCAAACACATAAAAATAAAAATTTCGATTTTTTTACACAAAAGTCCCTTCTTTACGGCAGGGTCACAAATAGTAATTCCTAATGAGGTTACTTTGTCACATGATTAAAACATCATTTGTCAATCAACGATTGAGCTGTTGTAAGCTCATTTTCACTGCCAAAGTCATCATTGGAACACTTTTTTCGCATAAAAATATCTTTGACGCTAGAACAACTTCTAATTGTTTAGATACCTACTTGAAATTGAATGTACCTTTTTAAAAATCATTAATTTCGAACATATTTTTAATGATTTATCTACCTACAAAGTTGAAAGTGTTCGACATTTATACGTATTTACTTAGGTACGCTGTTGAGTGAGAAAATTCAAAATTTGAAGAGTTTTGGCAAAATATTCATCCGCATTTGGGGAAAAATGAAAAAATGAAGTTTAAAAATCACATTTTCATCCATTTCCTTGAAAATACAACTGAAGCCCAGATTTTCAAACAGGATTTTTTTTATCATGACTGATCTTTTAAGGGCAATGGGCTTTCATAAAAATCTCTTCAGGAGTTATATCAAAAAAAAAAAAAAAGATAGAGATGTTGGGAGCTAAAATTTTTGTTTACCTTATGCATTATCGAGAAAAAATATTTTTTTTTACTTTCCAAGAATATGTTTTGTTCTAGTTTACTTTTGAAAATTTTTCCATATGTACTTAGCGAATAAAACGAATTTTGTGAGAAAAAGCGCAGTCAATTTTCTGGACCAGGTCAATTTTTGCACCAACAACATTGTCAGATTAAGAAGTACATGTCTCTGTTTTATGTTTTTTTTTGAAAATTTTCAGAAAATTGACGAATTCTATATTTTTGAAGAATGCAATTTAAATTAAAGGTCTTTATTTTTGAGAGGAAAAAGGTTGTTTTTTTTCAATAGAACTTGTATTGAGTATTGTTTTCGTTTTTCTAAAAAATAGCGAAGAAAGTTTCTATTTTGAAAAGAAGTCAAGATGTTTTGTCATCAGATTTTTAGACTTGAAATTGCCATCTTTTCGAATTTCTCCTTCACTTTTTAAAATCCGTTTTAATTATTCAACCAAGAACTTCGAAAGTTGTCAAAAAAACAACATTATGTAGTATACTTGAAATGGTTTTGATGTCGGTTCAATATATTTTAAATTCTTTCAAAGCTGTTGAAACTGCAGTATCGAAAATATTATATTTTATATTGCATCGGCACGTTACTTACTGGTAGCCACATTGCGGCTTACTCTACACATTTACATTTTACATATCATAAATAACACAATAGGCTCTTTGTATGAGGAAACTGTTATCTCTGCACCAGTCATCGATGAGTCCTTGATACATCTTCAATATTTTCTTATTTGGCTTACCGCTGCTCCAGTTGGAATTCGTGTATCCACCGGCGCTTCTAGAATATCGATAACTGGAATTACCGAAATCCCAGGTTTGATTAATATCTCCACCGGCGCTTTTGGATAATCTGATAGAAACGTTTCCAAAATTCCAAGTCTGATTAACGTCTGATCCAGAACTCTTCTGGAGCCTCACTTGGTCGGCGCCTTTAATCCAGACCAGATTAATATCGCCTCCCCAGCTTCGTTGGTAACGAACGTCGTACCCATTCTTATTCCAATTCTGATTTATTGGGCCTGATTGTTTGAGTGCGCTTTTGTCGAAGTTTTTCAACACGAAACGATTTTTTTGCGATACTTTTTTGGTAGAAGTATCATCATCGTCGTCGCCATCGTCATCATCATCTTCGGTTTTTTTGCTTTTAGATTTCTTGACTGGTTTCTTAGCCTTGGTCGCTGTTTTCTTAGCGGTGGATTTTCCAGCCTTAGCGGCGGGTTTCTTATTGACTTTCTTGACAAGTTCATCGATCACGTAACTGGCGATAGTATCGGCCAAGCTGATTTCATTTTTGTCCTTGGCTGGTTCCTTGAAACTGTTTTTCTTCAGGTATTCATTTAAAATGTCACCTAGAGTTTTATTCTCAGTGCGACGAACGTCCAGGACAAGTTCATCAAAAGCGTCGCTGTCTTGTTCGTCGGATTCGGTCTTGGCTTCTTTGAGAACTTTAAAAAGAACCGGTTTCAGTTTCAAAGCGGATAAAGTTTTACTATCGGCGGATTTCAGAGTCGCTGGCAGTTTTTCGGATACGAATTTTTTAATCGCGGCTGAGTCGAGTTTTCCGTTTTTCTTCATTTTGGCAGCGGCACTGTCGTTTTTCAGCTTTAATTTATTATACTGATCTTTGGTCAAGACGGATTTTAAATTTTCCTTGGCTTCCTGCGCGGTCTGGAACGGATCATCGAGAATTTCGCTGACTTCTTCCGAAAGCTTTGTCTTTTTTTTGATCTGCTGCAGGATATCTTTCGAGTCGAATTTGGCGTTCCAGAGCGAAGCCAAAGAGTCGTCTCGGGATACTTGGCAATTACAGACGTTATCATCCTCGTTGCAGGTGCCGGTCGCTTTCTTGTATCCGAAAGCCGAACCCAAGACGGAGCATTCGCTTTTACAGCCGATGTCTTCGAATAGGAGACAGCTCAGCGATTGATAAAGGGGTTCTGAGAAAATGATAGAAAAATTAATAATAGTGGATTATTGTGATGGTTTGAGATATTTGCAATTATGTGGTTACCTTCTTCTTCGTCTTCGGTTTCTGAGCCTTCGTCTTCTGATCCAGATCCAGATTCATCGTCCGATTCTGAAAAATTTTTTCAATAAAGAATACAGAGACGAAACTTTGGGAGGGAGCCCTCCCAATTTCGGTCGGCAAATCTTGGAAAAAGTCGGAAATTTTTGAAAAAGTCGGCAAATTTTTCAGACAATGAACCATTACAAAACGAACTATTTCCTTTCTGGAAATCATCAATTTTTCAAAGTCTTAGCCCTCGCTTCGCTCGGGTACCTTTATAAACTTTAATATACAAACTTGAAATATGGGTTGAAAATATCACCTCTCCTTAAAAACTAAAACATCAATTAAAATGAAGAAATTTTAGTTTAAAATGCCTTTTTTTCAAAAAAATTTCGCCCTCGCTCCGTTTGGGCTCAGTAAATTTATGAAATTATTTTTTTAAAAATTAATTCTTCTCGTAGATGAAAATCAGAAAACTTGGTGGCCTCTAAAATGAAATTTTCGAAAATGTTCAATTTTTTGAAAGGAGGTAATTTCAGAAATATTGTGGTTTTTTTTTAAATTAAAAAAGTAGCACAAAAAATAAGATTTTTTTTCATTTTCAATGCGTGTAGTTGGTAAAGTTCTCTTTTTTAAAAAAGAAATAATGGTCGTCAAATTTGATTTGACATGTTCATTCGAGGTTTTTGTACATGTTCTGAGTAAAACTTTGAGTCGGCAAATTCTGAAAATTTATAGATTTCGAGTCGGCAAATTCGTGGGTTCCACCCCCCTAAACCAAAAGTGAAGTTTCGCCCCTGAAAGAATATCCAACATTGTAAATATTGGTGAGTGAAACATTGCACTATAGGACAATTTAGGACAGTTTCGCGCCTTCCTCCATTCTTAAGGGGTCAAAAAAATCGTAAATTGTTTTAAAATCCTTTTTACTGAAAGGGAAATGCGTAAAATCTTCTCAGACGATGTCATATGGCGAAATTAATCCAAATTTTTCCTTCTGATTTTACATATTGTATTTATTGATTACCTTCAGCACTTGAAACGTCGCTCTCATCTTCATCTTCTGATCCAGATTCGTCGGGCTTTGATGTTCTAGCTGTGACAGTCTGAGCTGAAATTGAGAATTAAAATGGTAAATAAAATATCAGTGATTTTTTCGACCATCTTCAAATGTGAAAATTTTCAAGTGATTTGTAATTTACCCAAAATCGCGCACAGCAAAAGCGCGATAAACGTGAGTGATTTACTGACCATGTTGATAAATGGTCACCTGAAATATGAAATAAGTATCAACTACTGAAATATCAATCGAATTCAAAAAGACGGTTTTTGGGAAAAATATCGAGTGAAAAAAAATCAGAAGATCCGGCTCGATTAATAAAGAACAGCAATGCAAATGAGTTTACTCGTAAACAGCTTGACAATACTTACAGTAAAATTATTCTGTCTTTAGAAATATTTCAACGTTGAAGTGATTCACAAAGTTGAAAATTTTGAAAATTTATACGTTATAGAATCGTCATATACAAGTAATTGACACATACGTTGAGAAATTATCGTTGTTCAATGTGTTTCTGCCAACGTCGAAGTATCATAATTTATGCCTCGAAAAGCTTCAATGTGTTTTTCGAGAATGTCGCTTGATTAAGGTTACCTTGCGAGAAAGTCTGGCGTCGAAGTGAACGTGCGAAGGCATAGATCGTTCATTGTCGATAATTTTCCATTCTCTGGTTAGTCTTAGGTGGATTGGTTGGTTGGTGCAGTCAGGGTTGTTACGCAGAATAAATGGCGCATAATATTTTGCATTCTGCGCGCAGAATAGCACACGCAGAATAGTTCTCTATTCTACGCATAATGCAGAATATGCATAATATGCAGAATATACGCAGAATACTTATCTATCAATGACAAATTCAATTTAAAATATTTTTTAGAAATTTTCCATTCAGCTTCAGATTCATGAAAAAATTGAAAATTTATAAAAATTGATTCAAATTCTAATTCTAAAGTAAATAGTAGCAGGTTTTCCTGTTCACTGTCTCAAATTAGCACAAATCTGGGATGGAAGATCGATATTGATAGTAGTTACACCTAAAATTAGCAACAGTTGGTCAATTGGTCAACAAACATCGTGAAATTGGGCTTTTTACACGCACAAATTTTAGCTAAATTTATCACATTATGCATCATTCTACATATTCTGCGTATTATACGTATTCTGCATTCATTATGCATTCTGCACTGCATTCTGCACTGCATTCTGCGCAGAATGCAGAATTAATTATTCTGCGTACAGAATGACAACACTGGGTGCAGTACCGTAAATTTTAGGAGGAAACTACTATGAATGAATAAGAGAGCTGTTGGAAAATACATTAAGACTACTTCGCTGTGTTTTTATTTTGAGGTAATTTGTGAAACGAGTTGACATTAGAATTTCTGTCTTTTGTGTACGAGTTTATCTACAAATTTAAAAAAAAAATCTCCGTAAAGGTTTGGATTTGCATTACTTTTTAGTTTCTTTCTGTGTTATGGGTTTATGAGATATTTCGTGCAATTATGTGAGAAAGATCTATCTCATTATTACGTAATGCTAAGCACAGATGTTTTTTTTTTCAAGTTTAGTAAACCTTCGTCTGGTTGTAAAATAATAATTTTTTTGAATACTAACATACCAAGAAGCTACCTATTAATTATTGTCGATATTTAGAAAAGATATTCTGATCGATAATCTGTAGATAGGCAGATATATTATTGCACTTACCCTCAATCTTTTCAATTTATTGAAATTCATCATTATTTTATGTCACGATTCCTTAAATCTAGAAATATGGGGAAAAACGAGAAATCTTTGATTTTGATGAATTTAAATTCAGTACAATCAATTTTGGTATATCTCGTACCGTAGGTACTAGGTAGCCTAGGTACCTGTAGTGACCTATATCAATTCAGTCATTTTTTTTACATTAAAAACATGTCGATTTTATGCTTTGAAATATGGAAATGCAAATTTTCATTCAAAAAACATTCGGGAATTTCGTCAAAAATTCAGAAGTCCCTCTTTCAGAGGCGTAGCCAGGGAGGTTGGGGTCTGAACCCCCCCCCCCCCCTTGAGGTCAAGAATTTTTGTGAAAAATGTATTTTTTAGACATTAAAAAATCTAATTTTATCAAAGCTTCGCTCGGGCATTAACAAAATCATTCAGAAATACCTTTTTTGGACATTAAATATCCAATTTTTTCTAAACTTCGCCCTCGCTACGCTCGGGCGTAAATTAATTCACTATTCTACGGACTATTTAAGACTAAAGTGCAAAAAAGGCTTATTTTACCCCTCCCTCTTCTGCCTCCCCTAAACATTACTCGTTTTTCAAGTCTCTGTACTTATTTTGCAGCCTCCCCAAAAAAAACTTCCGACCCGGACCCCCCTTTCGGACTCTTCTGGCTACGCCACTGCCCTCTTTAGAGAATTCACCTGTAGAAGTTTGAAAAAATTCGATTAAAAAATCCCCATAAATTATTCAAAAAAGGACATTTTATGAAGATTGATGACATGAAATCTAAATCTACCGGTTATGAATATCTTGCATGAAACAGACACGAAGAGGGTTATGAAAAGTGTTGAAAAAAAACGTGATTTTTAGTAAATTAATGCTCTTTTTTTTTCAATCAATAAAAAACTTAGATCATGGATATGTTTAAAATTGTACTTTACCAGGTGATAAGATGTTCCTTATTTGCGTGTAATTAGGTAAAACTTCATGAATTTTCATTAAAATATCAATGAGCTTGAGTTTTTTTTTCATTTTTTCCCAGTTATGTCTCTCGCTAGAAATTTACCATCAGTGATATTATATAATTTTTAAGCTCATTTTTTATTAAAGCCATTTATTATTTTTTTTCTAAATACATTACGTTTTGAACTACGGCTTCTTTTTCTATTTTCTAACAAAGTTTGATTGAAAATTGAATAAATTTCATCGCCTTTTGAATTTCCTTAGATATTTCTATCAGCAACGTTACCGATTTTAACCAATCTTTGACTATACTTTCTATGGATATTTCAATTTTTCTCTTTAACCAATTTTTGACTATTTTCTATGGATATTTCACTTTTTTTTTTGGTCGTATTTTCCAAATTAAAGTTGCTGATTGAAATCGTTTTGAAATGTAGCTGAATGTTTGTTCTCTACGTACCGTCGTACCTAATACTTACCACCTACCTATACCAAAATATCTTGAATTTTTTTCTTTGAAATAACAAAAATGGTTGAAAATTTTGAATTTATAAATTTTATAAATTAGGCAAGTAATCGCCTGGTATAAGGTAAATTTTGCCTATTTCATGAATTCGGCAGTTTTACAGATTAGGCGTTACACATTGTAAGTTGGTAGGTACATACGTTTCGTGTAGATAATTCGTGGATAGGAATTTATTTTACATTGTGTTAATAAATAACACAGTTATCTTTTCCCACAAAGAAATCGTTCGCCTTACACCAAGACTGTATCAATTGTTTATATTTCTTCATAACTTTCGGACCCAGACTGCCATTTTTGACCACTCCCAATCCGGCAAGTTCCGCCATCTCGTAGCGTAATCCGCCCACTTTCCACGTTTGAGCCATTTTTCCACCGGCTGTTGTCGCTATGGAGATGGTGGCTTTTCCGAATTTGAAAACTTGTGCGATATATCCTCGGGGACTAACGGCTATAGTCACCTCGTCCGATCCTTTTTTCCAGCTTAAGGCTTTATTGCCTCTTCTTCTTTCGTAGGTTACTTTGTATGATTTTGTTTTCCATGTACGTTTCAATGGGCCAGTTCCTTTAATGTCTGATTTTCTGAAATTAGGTAAAATGAAACGTTTTTTTTGACCTGAACTGTTTTCATCTTTGGTTGACTTGGTTTTGGATTTTGTTGCGGATTTCTTCGTATTTTTTGCTGATTTACTTTTGGCTGATTTGGTTTTAGATTTAGATGAAGATGATTTTTTCTTTGTTTCTGGAAAATTAAAGTTTGAGTGGTTTAGCTGTTGATGAGGGTTTGTCGAGGAAATGGTTTTAGGTGTTTGAATGACGAAAATAGATAGGTATTGGGTACCTACCTTCATCGTCGGAATCGTCTTCATCGGAGTCGTCGTCTGATTTTTCATCATCTGTGTTTGAAATTAGACGTTATTGAAGTATTTTTTCCATAAAACGAATTATATCGTCAAATTGAAAAAATATAAAACGAACCTTCGGATTCATCACTATCGGATTCGTCGCTATCGGTTTCTTCGGCATCCGATTCATCAACCTTTGATGATTGTTTTTTCTTGGCGGCGGCAGCTCCTTGAACTATAAATCAGAATAATTAGGCTATTGATTTTTCAATTGTTTCGGTACGCGTTTCAAATAGGCACTATTGATGATTCACCTAGTAGAGCACATAGCAATAGTGCCAAAAGTGTGAGTGATTTGTTGAACATGTTGATCTGAAATAAGATAGATAGATAGATAGATAGATTTAGATACAACTATTGAAATGATATTATTACATGGATTCAACGTTCAGCGATTTTTAAATGATACTCGCGTTTGCAGTACTCACTGAAAAATTGTTCTTGATGTTGAAAAATGTTCGTATAAAAAGTTCAGTTTTAACAGAGAACGTGTGTATTTATACGTCCTCTGCTGAAAAAATTAGAAATAGTACCCAGACTTAGTACAACATATTTTTTAGCAACAAAATTGAAAATAATTGCTACCTTAACGAAGTTGACTCACTAAAAAGTTGTTCTTTTTTTCGATATTCGTCGTTTGTACATACGAAATTTAAAAAAAATAATTAGAAATGATTATCTTAAATTAATGTCACCTTGAAAAAATTTCGAGGAAAGACTAAAAGTTTCGTAATTTTTGTCAATTTATCATTATCCTAAGTACATATCTGTAGTCGAATTTCGTTCCAATTCTTTGGAAATGAACATTGGTTACAAGTGATCTGATGATTGGTAATTTCTTTGAACGACTTCAAGTTGACGTATTCAACTCGAATCTATACTTACTCGCGAAAAAAATGACTTTGGTTTGGCTGATGCACCTTTTTTCGATTTTTTATCACTAGACAGGTACCAACAGTAACTTTTTTTTTTCAATTTCATAATCATAACATGTACCTGTATATTGAACAATTTTCAACCGTTCAAAATTTTCTCGTTTTTTTTTCAAAACTGAAATTTTTTAATTTAAATTTTCTATTTGAAATTTTATGAACTCCATTAAAAAAAATTCAGTCCAATTTTTTCTCGAACTTTTTTAATTTAATTTTTTCTAAAAAAAATTTAAGCCTATTTTTTCTAAAATTTTCAACTCAAAATTTAAAAAAAAAATGTTCTCAACATCAACTTTTTTCCTCATCTGTACTATCTCAATTTTTTAAAAAATGGATGTATGATGCTAAATGAGAATAAAATTTGAACAATTGAATTTTTGTGTATTGTCAACTGATTTTTCTTGTATAGAAACAGAGTTCTGCTTTAAACTACTTTTCCCAAATGTTTTCATTTCACGCACGAAAAACTTGATATTGAGGCAGTTCAGATCTATCACACATGTTCCATTTTCAACTCTAAATTATTAGTAAAATGCCTGGTTTTAATATTGTAAGCTTTATCTATATAATATGATTGAAACCTAGGGTGTGTCAAGTTTCATTTTTTTTTTTTTTTTGAAATATGAGGGTGCCACCCCCTAATTTTGTTCTCTTTGATGAGAAAAGACCCCCATAAAAATTGTACCCCGAAAAAATTATGCCAAGTGGTGGCGCAATGAACGTGAAAATTCGTCATAAATAAGGATACTTAATGCAAAAAATGGTCTAAAATTCAATATTTCATCCCGTGTGTCAATTTTTCACGCTTAAATTGAAAGTAATGCGAAAATCTGGTCAATAACAAATCACATGGAATATATTTTCAAAAGAACGAAGCAAAATTAATTTTATATCATTGAAAAAACCCACCAAACATTACGCGAGTGATCGCCTACTTGCCACGGTTTGTCGCGGCAATTCATGCAAACACCGGGCAAATCGTATTCGTAACTTCACCCTTCTTGCGCCGCCACTTACTTAATATCATTTTTTTGGGCTGATTTTTTGTATTTCCTATTTTCTTAGGTTCAATGAAAATTTTAAGGGGTGGCACGTCAAAAATATTGAAAAAAATTTTTACCATATAAAAATGAAACACCCTATTGAAACCTCAAGAAATCGTAGGTAGGGTACCTATTTAAGAAAAGACGGGTGGTAGTCGAGACTCCCCTTACTTTTGATTTATTAAAATTTGGAATGAATTTTAAACTTTTCATTTTATTTCACGGAAAATAAGAAAGAAACGAAAACGAATACATTTTACCCAAAAAATAATGAATTTCATCAAAAGAAAATGAATAAATTTTACCAAAATGATTAAATTTTATTCGAAAAAAATAATAACGTGTCCCAAATTCACAAAATATAGGTAGGTGTTAATTCTAAAAAATGATATTTTTTCAAAAAAATAAAGTCAAAAAAATGAATAAATTTTATTCAAAAAAATAATAAATTTCACCTTTATCATGAATTGGGACACGTTATTATTTTTCAGAATAACTTTTATTTATTTTTTATCAATGTTAATTTACTTATTTTTTTGGAAAAAGTTGAATGAATTTCCTCATTATTACCAAATTGTTGAACAGCTTTTGGAAACTTTTAGAACATCAATTTTTTCCCTTCTTCGTAGCGATTTGGATGGTCATCGGTCAATTTTTATGACGAGAAGTGAACGAATAAGGAACCGAAAGTACTTAAATTATTCCTACATATGAAATTTTTAAAATTTTTAAATCCAATAACAGAGATCGACGACTCTCTAAGTATACATTTTTAGTAATCTGGCATCTGGATTGATCTCCTATGTATTATCATAGATAAACACGAAAGAAGTATTCGAATTAAAACGAAAATGATAGTGCGATATTTTATGAGGTCGGAAAGAAATTGTATTTTTCATTAATACTAAAAAATACATAGCATCCTGATTACACAGTTGCACACATATTACTTACATCAATAAATTATACATTGTTTTTTGTCAGAAAACAAGAAGTCGTTTTTATCGCACCATTCGTTGACCAAGCTTTGGTATTTTTTCAACGATTTCAAGTCTTTTTTTCCATCAGTCCAAATTCCACACTGGGTTCCCAACGATGACCTGCTATACGCGTATTTAGTTTTAACGAAATCCCAAGATTGAGCTATGCTACCATCAGAGCTGCGATTCAATGAGATTATGGCGGAGTCTAAACGCCAAGATTGACTGATTGATCCATCCGGTAAGATGTTCATACGCACCTCGTCGCCTCCTTTTGACCAAGTAAAGTGGAAATTATCTATGTCATTTTTATCGTAGGATAGAGTGTAGTCTTTGGATGCAAATGTTTTACTACCACTGATACCGATTTTTCTTATGAAATCTTTGCGGAAGCCTGGCAGATTGAAACGACTGTCCGAAGAATTACCGACTCCATTTTTTATATTTTCCTTAGAGGAAGGTTTATTGGAAATTTCCAAGTTTTCCTGTTTCGCGGGTATTTTATTGGCTGGCTTGGATCTAGACTTCTTTGGCAGTCTACGAACTGGTTTTTTGGCGACGGGTTTTTCCTTCTGTTCGATATGGTTTACAAATTGGTCTATTATTTGGTAGGCAATGGCGTCGCTGATGTCGTCGTTCTTGGAATTAACTTCTAAGTCGACATCGGCGGATTTCAAGAAATTATCGACAATATCATTTAGATTCTTGTTCTTGGTTTGACGTACCTCGTTGATGATGCTCTGCAAATCTTCATCTGTATTTTCCTTCAATGCTTTTTCCATGTTGGATTTGTAGTTCACGCTTTTCAATTGCTTAGAATACAATTTTATTACAGGTTTTAATTGTTCACTGACGTATGTTTTGATTTTATCGAAATCCAGTTGATTGGCTTCGTCGATCAGGCCCATCTCCCATGCTGGAGTTTTATCGTTGATGGCAAGTTGTTTGTAAATGGCCGGAGAGACAACATCTTGTAGTTGCCGTTTAGTTTGTACGCTTGTTTGGTATGGTATTTGTAGAATCTCCAATACTTCGGCAGAGAGGTCTTTATTTCTTTTAATTTTTTTAAGAGCAGCTGCAGCTTTGAATTTGGCACGAAATAGACTATCAAGAGATTCGTCTTGTTCTACATTACATTGGCAAGTCTTTTCTTCGGTACATTGTCCGCTGCCTTTGAAGGAGAATGCACTGGCTGTTGTGGAGCATTTGATGTTACAGCCCAGGTTTTCGAAGAGCAGGCAAATCAGAGCAGGTCCTGTGAAGTAAAGAAGAGGGTTAGCCTCAAAAATTGAGTGAAACGATTAAGGAGCTTTTTTCGTACTTCCAGCATCGCTTTCCTCTTCTTCTTCATAAGCGTCTGATTCTTCACCATCTGTTATGTCTTCGTCTGAATTGTCCGATGCCTCATCTAAACTTGTAGAAGACGCTTGTATCATTTGAGCTGAAAAATTTAGCTGTTCAGTAATTTGAATTTAGAAAATGAACAAATTGTGATAATATTTGCTCACTAAACACCGCTCCTGAGAGAAGGGTTATTAAGATCGCCGATTTCACCATAATTATTGGTACCTTGACTGATGGTGGATATAAAATATAACGTTATTCTGACGTGAAAAAAACTCAAAAGTGATACTGTTTCTTCGTGTTCAATGCGCTGAAATTTATCTTCTTCGACGGTGAACGAAATTCACAAAATTCGTGAACTTGAGTCAATTTTCGTTAATGAGGTACCTTCAAGTAATTTTCTTAATTGTTATGTACTGTTGACATGTGGGAATGTTCATCATCCAACCATTGTGAGACAGTTCCTAATTGAGGACACCTTGAATGTTCAATTAAGATGATACTTCACCTTGCTTCGTTACTAGAAATTTTAAGTAATTGCGAATAAACACCTCGATTCAATTTTTTTTACTTTTTGAATTAGTCGAATGCTATTGATTTTGAAAGAACGTAATGCTTTCTGAGGGGGAAACGCTTTCAATGCATTATTCTATTTTGCTGGGTTATGAGAAACGACGTGCATTTTGTATTCTTTTAAGCATGTTTTTTTTTTTCGTCAACTGCTTGTGTAACAATTTTCTGATTTTACATCACAAAGTTATTAATATTTATTGATACATATTTGGAAGAAGTATTCTGATCGATAATCTGTTCATTCATGATACGTATGTTCAATCCTTTCCAAATTTATGTTTTTCTTCGTATTTAATAACCCTCAATTTCTGTTACTGACATACTGACTGAGTGTGAAGGAGAATCCCTAAGGAAAATCGCACCTACCAAGATAGTAGAATGATCATAGTGATTTGTTATAAAATTAAAGAGCTTGCTTCTGTAGAGTAAATTCCATTAGATTAATGATGTGTTTGAACGTTCTTCAGAGATTTTTCAATGGTTGTTGAGTAAATATTTGCCTGTAAAAAGATAAAATGTCAATTCACTTATTTTTTTAAAATATTTTTTAAAATTCCTAATTTTTTTCAACTATTTTTTTTTTCAAAATTTCAACTTATTTTTCTACTGAATTTTCACAAAATTTGGGCTGAAAATTTTTTTAAAAAGTAGAATTTGAAAAAAATTAGCGGGAAAATGCTGGAAAAAGTCAGTTTGAGAAAATTTGAAGCTCAAAAAAACGAAAAAAATTAGAACTGCTTAAGAATTTCGCGAAATTCATTGATTTTCAGTGGATTTTCTCTGATAACTCAAATCTAGTATTGTATCAACTTTTGAATGAATTTTAACTATTTTTCCAGTAATTTTCTTCATTCAGTGGAATTTTTTCACTGATTTATTACTTGCTAGTTGCTATGTGCTACAATTCTGACTGTTTCGCCGTTATTTTCGATAAATTTCGCTGATTAATGAATAAGAGAGTACCTCCTGCTCAAGCCTTGTGACATATTATCAATGTCAAAAAAGTGTCCCACATAAGCAGAATTTGTCTTTCTCGTAAATTTAGATTCGAATACGGAATCTGCAAGAGCGCATTTTAACAATTTTTTTCGCCATTCAGATTTTCGTTTCAGTGATTTTTCTCACTGATAATTCCGTAAAAATCACTCGATTCCTATAATTCCCAATTCGCAAGAAGTAATGAATTACACCGAAAAAAATCAAAGAAAATATTCTTGTCACGAGGTCTGTTGAGAGGGAGATGCTTGCGTAGGTTAAAGTTTCAATTTTTCAAGATTTTACCAAAATTTTTCGCTCTTGTTTCGCTCGGGCAACATATGTTCCATATTTTCAGAATTTTGGTGCAAAACGAAAAAAGTATGCATTTTCCTTTGTTTCAAAATTTCGCTCGAGATCAACGCTCCAGTTCACCCAAGTACTGCAGATCACTTAAGAAATGATTTGAAAAATGAGGGCTCACAGGGTCATCTCGCATCTCAGTTGATCTTTCATTATTGTTAGATCAACATGAAAAAAAATTGATCTGATTGAATTGATACGAAAATAATAGTTCGAAATTTTAAGAAATCAGTAAGCGATTGTTGTATTTTTCATAAGTACATATGATAGATACAAAAAATACAGAAAATTTTTCAAGAGGTAGGTACTCGATACACACCTACCTAAATAAATATTGAATTAATAAATGAAACATTGTTTCTTGTCAGTAAACAAGAAATCATTTTTATTGCACCAATCATCCATCAAGTCTTTATATTTTTTCAACAAATCCGGATTTTTCTTCCCTTCGGCCCAACTTTCAGACAAATTTCCTGTCGAAGACACGCAATACCTGTATTTAGTATTGATGAAATCCCAAGATTGACATTTCTTACCAGCGTCGCTGAGGTTCAAAGAAATAACGGCGCCGTCCAAACTCCAAGTTTGACTAATTCCATTCGGTGAGACAAACATATTCACATTGTCGTTACCTTTTGTCCAAGTGAAATAGATATCGTCTGTGTCAAGTTTTTCATAAAACAAGTTGTAGTCATCGTATGCAAAAGTTCTGCAACCACCGACACTAATGTTTTTAATGGAATCTTTGTTGAAGCCTGGAAGATTGAAACGATCGTTCGAAGAATCGCTAGCTCCAGTCTTGGTATTTTCATCAGTGTCGGATGGTTTATTTGGAGTTTCCTGTATTTCTTGTTTTAAAGGTGTTTTGTCCACTGGTTTGGATTTTTTGCCATTCTTTGTCGGCCTTCGAGCTGGTTTCTTGGCGACAGGCTTTTTATTCTCTTCAATATGATTTATAAATTGGTCGATTATTTGATAAGCGATGGCATAGCCAATGTCGTCTAACTCGATGTCATGTTCCTCCTTGATTTTGGCAGATTTCACGTAATCGTCGACGATATCATTTAGATTCTTGTTCTTGGTGTTGCGTGCTCTGTAGATGAGGTTCTGCAGATCTTCATCCGTATTTTCCTCCAATGCTTTTTTCATGTTGGATTTGTAGTTCACGCTTTTCAACTGCTTAGAAGACGATTTTAGTACGGGTTTTAATTGTTCGCTTACGTATGTTTTGATTTTATCGAAATCCAGTTGATCGGCTTCGTCGATCAGGCCCATCTCCCATGCTGGAGTTTTATCGTTGATGGCAAGTTGTTTGTAAATGGCCGGAGAGACAACATCTTGTAGTTGCCGTTTGGTTTGTACGCTTGTTTGGTATGGTATTTGTAGAATTTCCAATACTTTGGCGGAGAGCTCTTTATCTCTCTTAATTTTTTTAAGAGCAGCTTCGGCTTTGAATTTGGCACGGAATAGGCTATCAAAAGATTGGCCTTGTTCTACGCTACATTGGCAAGTCTTTTCTTCGGTACATTTTCCGCTACCTTTGAGTGAGAATGCACTAGCCGTTGCGGAACATTTGGTATTACAACCCAGGTTTTCAAAGAGCAAGCAAATCAGAGCAGGTCCTGTCAAATAAAGAGTGGTTAGCCAGAAAAATTGAGTGAAATGATTGAGGAGCTTTTTCCATACTTCCAGCATCGCTTTCTTCTTCTTCTGTGCCTGATTCTTCACCATCAGTTAAGTCGTCATCTAAATTGTCAGCTGTGCTTTCCGAACTTGAAGGTAAAGCTGGTATCATTTGAACTGAAAAAAATTGATCCGTGAGTTGAAAGGAAAAAATGAACGAATTGTGTTGAAATATGCTTACCAAACACTACTCCTAACAGGAGGGTGATTAAAATCGACGATTTCACCATATTGGTAGTTTGGCTCGTGGCGGATAGAATGATCTGACTTGTGAAAATTCAGAAATGTTAATGTTTTTCTGTGTTCAATGGATTAACATTTATATTCGTTGGCGGTGAACGAAATTCTTGGAACTTGTGCACTCAAGACGTCAAGACATGTTTTGTTAATGAGTTTCACGAGCAATTTGTTAATTGTTATGTAGCTACTGTCGGTTTGTGTGAGTGTTTAAGTTCGAACTGTTGTGAAAGGGTTCATAATTGAAGACACCGTTGATGTGTAATTAAGTTGGTGCTTCGCCTTGGTAAATTACTAGAATTTTTAAGTAATTATGAATAGGCAACTAAATTCATTAGTCTTTTGACTTTTCAAATTACGTGGCTGAATATTACTGATTTCGACGGGAGAACGTAATACCTTGATTACCTACTTACTTACTTATATCTGCAGTGAAACGTTTTCAGTACCTACCTTATTCAATTTAGCTATGAGTTATAGCTTTAAGACACTTGATGCAATTATATTGGAACGATCTGTCTAAGGCATGTAACCTTTTTCTAATTGAAGAAGCATAGGATGGTTGTGAAATAATTTCCCGAGCACGTGCCACTATATAATTGATTATTGTTGGTAGTCGAAAGAAATATTCTGATCGATAATCCCTCCGTAGGCAATAGGTAAATACCTATTACCTACATGCCTAATTTTATTTACTTTCAGTCTTTTTTTCATTAAAGGCTATCTTGATCCCAATTTATGTCATCCATTTTTCCATCACTGCCTAAGTTATACTTTTGCTCTCCAGATTTCATATCCTGAAGTTTATATTTGATTGGTAATTTTTCACTGATTGACAGTCAATTAAAACATAAAGAAATTTATGTTTTAAAAGTAAGAAAATACTGACTTTCTGATATCACGTTAATTTCAAAATAAATTGTTTTTACGTGAAATTTAAAAATCTGCCTTTATAGTTCTCTGAATTTTTTTTGTCATTTCCACTTTCTGATATCAAGTCAATTTTCCGAATTTTTCAAAATTCATCTAGTCAATTTATGGCACGATTTGTTGAGATTGAAAATTAGAAAAAACTGTTCGATTCAAAAATGTTTGATTTTGCTGAATTTTTGATACCTCTCATGAGTACATTAATTCCATCATTTTACGCCATCTCTGTAAAAACGTGTCGATGTAAAGCTTTGCGAAATATCGAAATTCGAATTTTCATGCGATTAAACGTTTCAGAGAATTTTCAAAAAATTCATTTATATGTTTAATAAATTCGATTAAAAATTCCAACAAATTGAAAAAATTTATTTCATGAAGATGGTACTCGTATCTACCAGCCATAAATGCCTTGAAAACATAGGCGCATCCAGAAATTAATTAAGGGAGGGGCTCAGAATTTGAGAAAAATCAGATGAGTAGGTCCAATTTCAAATTAATCATTTTTCACTGATCTTTCAGCCAAAAATCATCAATTTTTTCTGACAAACTGGGAATTTATTGAAGAATTGGTGATTTTTGACTTGGCAATTGGTCAAAAATTAGGTATCAATTTCGAACATAGAAGGATTAAAAATTAAAATACTGCCCCAGCGAAGCGAGGGCCAAATTTTTCTGAAAAAATACTATTTGAAAAACAAAAAAAATGCACTTTTAATATTTTTGCAATAAAAAATTCTTTTTTCCGAGCTTAAGGGAAGGGCTCAAGCCCCCTGAGTCCACCCCTTGGGCGCGTCTATGCTTGAAAAAGTCATAAAATATGTGTACAAAAATTACAAGGGTGTTGATAGAGGCTGTGATTATCAATTTTTTCTTTAAAGTAAAACCGTTGAACACGAATGCGGTCAAATGTGCTTTTGAGACCGTGCAATGTTTCTTATTTGCGTGTAAAAAGATACAACTTCGTGAGTTTTCGATGAAAATTGTCCAGGTGGTCAAAAATTTTCAATTGTTTTCTTGTTTTGAAACATTTTTAATATTTTCCCAATTTTTCTTTGCTTTTGTTTTGAAATACTCATTTTCTTTTTTTTTTTTAAGGCATACCCAATTTTTTCTGAGAGAAACTCACTTGATGCGGATTCTGATAAATCAAAAAAACAGAAAAAAACGAGGCACTCTAAGAAAATGCGCTCTAGGTTGAAACCCCTTTTTTTTTTGGAAATTTTAGTACATGCTAAAATATCTAATCTATCAGGTGGCATATTGAAAATTTAAAAAACAAAACAACAACAGTCTACATTGAAACTTTAATTTTTTTGAAAATTTTCAATTAACCATCTTGTACCTAAATCAGATATTCCAGAACCAAAATTGTGAAAAAATCAATTATTTTTGATTTGCCCGCGTTTTCTCAGGGCGCCTCATGTTTACATTACATATTTTACAATGATAAGTCCACGGTCTCAAAGAGTGAGAAATCGTATTTTATTGTTTATTTATTTATTTTTTTTCGTGACGAGGAAATTCATGATGTAGTATCCTTATGACCTTACTGTTTGTATGTATCCACGAAATTTTGGATTTTATTTCACCCGTGGAACAGGATGCAGAAAAATTGGGAAATTTAAAACATTCTGTAAGGGTAAGGTATTATGATGCATTAAGTATGGGTTTTTTCAGTAGGATCAAAGCAATAAATTTGAACAGATGATATAGGTAACCAGTTTGTACAAATTTGGAAAACTATTTGGTTGTGTAATGTGCATCATGTTCAAAGTTCACTTACCGCATGATTGAAAAATAAGATTTGTAAGAATTCATTTTTTATTTTTTTTGAAAATTTTAAATACACTTGTCATTCTTTTCTCTTCTTTTGATAACTAAGCGAAGGAACTAAGTATACTAGTCATATGTGATCTTAATTGATCATACAATATCTTTTATCACCATGGAAAATAATTTGGTCAAATTGAACTAAAAAAAAATAGGCGAGGTTTCATCAAGTTGGAAAGGAATGATTGTATTTTTCATTATTTAGTAGATACTATGCAAACAAAAAATATAGCAGATCCACATCAATAAATTGTACATTGTTTCTTGTTAATCAGTAAGAAGTCGTTTTGATCGCACCATTCGTCGATCAAGTTTTGGTATTTTTTCAGCGATTCCGGATCTTCCTCATCATTTTCCCAATGTTTAACCCAGCTCCCTCCCGAAGACTTGAAATACTTGTATGTAGTTTTTCCGAAATCCCAGGATTGGCTACTACAACCTTCAGAGGTGAATTCCAATAATATATTGGCGTCGTCCAAATGCCAAGTTTGGCTGATAGAACCGTCCGAAGAAATAGTCATATGCACCTCGTCGTTTCCTTTTTTCCACGTGAAAACAATATTACCTTTGTTGATTTTGGAGTATTGCACCGTATAATCTTTGGATAAAAATGTTTCGCTCATGGTGTCGCCATAATCTTTTAGGAAATTTTTATCAAAGTCAGGGAGTTTGAAACGATCGCCGGAAGATTTGCTGCCTCTTCTCTTGGTGTTTTCATCATTTTTGGAGGTTTTATTGAGAGTTTCAGGTTTTACTTGTTTTGTAGGTATTTTTTTGGTAGGGTTGGATCTTTTTCCATTCTTTGTCGGTCTACGAACTGGTTTCTTGGCGACAGGCTTTTTATTCTCTTCAATATGTTTTATGAATTGGTCGATTATTTGATAAGCAATGGCGTAGCCAATGTCGTCCAACTCGATGTCATGTTCCTCCTTGATTTTGGCAGATTTCACGTAATCGTCGACGATATCATTTAGATTCTTGTTCTTGGTGTTGCGTGCTCTGTAGATGAGGTTCTGCAAATCCTCATTCGTATTTTCCTCCAATGCTTTTTTCATGTTTGATTTGTAGTTTACGCTTTTCAACTGCTTAGAAGACGATTTTATCAAGGGTTTTAATTGTTCGCTTACGTATGTTTTGATTTTATCGAAATCCAGTTGATCGGCTGCGTCGATCAGGCCCATCTCCCATACTGGAGTTTTATCGTTGATGGCAAGTTGTTTGTAAATGGCCGGAGAAACGACATCTTGTAGTTGCCGTTTGGTTTGTACGCTTGTTTGGTATGGTACTTGTAGAATTTCCAATACTTTGGCGGAGAGCTCTTTATCTCTTTTAATTTTTTTAAGAGCAGCTTCAGCTTTGAATTTGGCACGGAACAGAGTATCGAGAGATTTGTCTTGTTCTACGCTACATTGGCAAGTCTTTTCTTCGGTACATTTTCCGCTACCTTTGAGGGAAAATGCGCTAGCAGTTGTGGAACATTTGGTATTACAACCCAGGTTTTCAAAGAGCAAGCAAATCAGAGCAGGTCCTGTGAATTAAAGAGTGGTTAGCCAGAAAAATTGAGTGAAATGTATAATGAGCTTTTTCCTTACTTGCAGCGTCGCTTTCCTTTTCTTCTTCATCTGTGTCTGATTCTTCGCCATCGTTAATGTCTTCATCTGAATTTTCCGCACCGCTGTCCGAATATTGTGTAAAAGCTTGTATTATTTGAACTAAAAAATAATCTGATTAGTGATTTGAGTTTTAAAATGGGCGAATCGTGATAAAATACGCTTACCGAACACCACTCCTAAGAGGAGGGTGATTAAAATTGATGATTTTACCATATTCGTAGTTTGACTTGTGGTGGATAGTATGATCTGATATGACGAAATTCAGAATTCTTAGTGTCTCGACGTTTTAAATGCGCTGAAATTCATATCCGTTGATGGTAAATGAAATTCTTGGAATTCGTTTACTCAAGGCGAGGTTTGTTAATGAGGTACAAACAATTTCCTAATTATTATGTGCCTACCTACTGACGGCTTCTGCGAGTTTTCAGGTTTGAACTGTTTTGAAAGGGTTCCTAATTGAAGACACCTTGGGTGTGTAATTAAGTTGGCATTTCACCTTGCTAAATTACTAGAAATTTTAAGTAGGTAATTGCGAATCGACACTTGAATTCATTTTTTGACTTTTAGAATTAGTTGAATGGTGTTGATTTTGAAAGAGGAACGTGATACCTAATAGTGAAACGCTTTCAATTCATTATTTTATTTTGCTGTGGATTTTAAGATAGGTAGCTCTTTCGTGCAGTTGTGTACAAATACTCGCCTCTTCGTTATGTTGAGACACCTATTGTTTTTTAAATAAGTTAAATGGATTACTAGGTTGACAATATATTTTCCTGATATTGAAATAATTTTTTTGAAATGTTGAAATTCAGATGATCGGCGATTTTTTTTTATTCGTAACTAATATTATCCCATTTCCATAATTGACTAAGTTACTATTTTGATCCAGATTTCATAATATGTACCTAACCTGAAATCTATATTCCTGTCGTTTAATGTAAATTTCATTATTATTTTATTACCTACACGAATTTTTTTTTGAGACTAGAAATTGGAGGAAAAATAAGTCAAGAAATTCTCAATTCTGCTGAATTTTTGAATCATTACAAAGTCGATTTTTTTTTTCATTCGTAACTAATATCATCCCATTTCCATAATTGACTAAGTTACCTACTATTTTGATCCAGATTTCTTAATACGAGTACATATGCATATTATGAAATCTGGATCAAAACCTCCCAGCTGGCAGAGTGCTACCTTTTTAAATAAACGCTACCTTTACGCTACTGGTAGCACAAAGGTGGGTCGCGAACTGCTTTTGCACTGAATGCTACCCCTAATGCTACCTTACACTACCTTTTCACTACCATGTTTGCCACTCCGACACTACCTGAGTGCTACCTTTGTGCTACCTTTACCAGGTAAAAAAAAACAATAGCTTTTGTGGTAAAAAAAAAAATAGCTTTTGTATACTGCCCAGTAGGTGTACCCTGTTCCATTACCCTTCTGTACCTTGTATAAATATGAAAGAACCATTCAGTATATACTTTTTACTTACGTAGTGAAACAGTATAATCCAAGAAGTTCGCCTAGTTTACAGGAGCACGCCACCAGGTCGGGTAGCTAAGTGAGTGCTGGATGTGTTATTTAGCAAAGGGTTGGCCAATCAAGTCCAGGTGATGACGGAAATTTTTTTATTTTTTTTTTGTTTTATAAGCTCAACTAAAACTAAAATATCATTAAATCTACAAATTTAAAGTGTTTTTTGTGCTTTATTCACCTTTAAAAAAAATTATTCCAGCACTATACCCAAATGAATTCAAATTTCATCTAAGTTGGCACAATTTTTGTGTTTTGGGGCCCAATTGTCAAAACGTTACTTTTATACAACTAATAAAAAGAAAAATAATTTTTGGTCCAAAGTATGCTTTTGGAGGTATGGGGAAGGTGAGGAGGGGGTCAAAAAAATATTAATCATTAAACAAATGATTTTTTTTGTCCATCTCATAGCAAATTTCATAACGAATCTTATTTCTGGAACAAACCAAACCTTTTTTTTTTAAAAAAATAAAGCTCATTCTTTTAAAAAATTCTGTAAATAAAAATCCAATTTTTAGTGCTTTGCTTGGGAAAAAGATTACTGAGAAATCTAAGCATTCCAAAGCTATTACGACTGTGACAAAAATTGTGAAAAATTGAATTTCTTATCAGATAGAATCAAAGAAATTTACCTATTTAAAAATATATTCGAAACAATGTCTCTCAAAAAATGAAGACAGCAAACAAATTTTGTCAACTTGTGTTATTCATGTTCCTATTGAGTCCTTTTATCAAATTTTTTGAAATTCCAAAATTACCTCTATTGCTTAAATCTACCAAGTATGAAAATTTAATGTAATCAATAAAAAATGCTAAAATTGGGTTTATACCCAATTTTTAATACTTAATTATTCTTTCAAAAAAGTTTAAATACACGTAAGCAAACCAAATTCATATACACAGCGAGGTAATAATCTAATAAGTTTCAAATTTCAGAAAATATTAGACCTTAATTAATTAAGTAGGAAGAGCGCAGTGCAAGTAATCTGCAATTAGTAGGTATTCAAGTTTACAAATCGACTACTTTTTTGGGATTTCTTTGGTTCAGAAAATTCAAAAATCATTTTGAGACTCCCAAGCATCACAAAATTGTTTTCAATTGATGTTCATGAGGTCAAACAAAATGTGTACCTAAGCATACTGAATTCCATTTTTTTCTCTTGATCAGATCAATTTTCATACTTTTTCTACTGTTTAGTGATGAGGTGATTTTGAAATTTTAAAAATTCCAGAAAATGTAAAAATTTTGGATATGGGTTCTTTTACAATGTAATTTTGAGTTGGGTATTGAATCCTATAGAAATTTCATTTTGAATTCAGAATGGTACCTACCTTCCTTATCCCTTTTAAATATTAGTAGTGTAAAGATAGCACTAGGTATGTCAATCCATTCAAAGAAGCAGCTAGGTACTTTACACTACCTTTTCACTACTGGTAGTGTGAGGGTGGTAGTGGGTAGTGGACCCATCTTTGGTAGTGTAAGAAGAGTGCAGTGAAAGCGATACCATACATCAATCTGCTCGGTAGTGAATGTTACAATATGCTACCTTCTCGCTACTGGTAGTACAGTGGTGGTGCTAGAGTAGTGCGCACTTGATTAGTAGTGTGCAAGTAGCGTAGAAGTAGCGCTACGTCAATCTTCTTGAGAGCATATGCTACCACTCGCTACCTTTTCACTACCAGTAGCGAGGAGGTAGCGCGAAGTGGCGAACTTTTTCAAAGTAGTGTGGTGGTGGTGATTTGGTAGTGCTACTGTGAAATTGCCTGGAGCGAATGCCACCATACGCCACCATACACCACCTTTTCGCTGCCACTAGTGTACCAACACAACATAGATATTGCTCATGTATCGACAAGGAAAATTGTTAATGTGTTGGTAAGGTAGCGATGCTACCTCGCGCGTCGGTAGCACTGCCTGTTTTTGCCAGCTGGGCTGAAATCTATGTATACTCCTGTCGTTTAATTTAAATTTCATTATTATTTTATTACCTACACGAATTTTTTTTTGAGACTAGAAATTGGAGGAAAAATAAGTCAAGAAATCCTCGATTCTGCTGAATTTTTGAATCATTACAAAGTACGTCTGGCCATTCATTTTCCTCCACCTCTGTGAAAACATGTCAATGCTATCATTTGAGAAGTTAAAATTCAAATTTTCATTGGAAGAAACGTTCGAGAATTTTTTTTAAATCAGGGAGTTTTCATTTTTCGACTCTGTATTTATTACCTATTCTATTTCATTGACTGCGAAATAATTTTTTTCTCAATTCTGGATTTTCAAATTTTATCTTTTTTCGAAAAAAAAATGATGGAAATTTTTTCCCAAATTTCAAAACATCACTCGAATACTCATCATTACGTATTGAATCGTCTCCAAACTGCACTCCATTGTTATGATTTTTGTATAATTGCCTGATTCTTTGAGACTAAAAATTTGAGTCGATAAAAAAAGCCTCGATTCTTATGATTTTTGGTACACCTCGTGAGCATATCAAATCAATCATTCATTTATTTATTTCTCTCAGATTCTGAAAAATCGTCGATTTTACTTAGGTATGCTTTGAATTGTTGAAATTCGGATTTCTATTCGAAGAAACGTTCGAGATAATTTTCAAGAAATCTTTAAAATGACTCTTCATAGAGTGCATGATGCATAATCAAAAATTTGAAAAAATTCGATTAAGAAATGCCAATAAATTATTCAGAAGAGTATATTTTTATGGAAATTAAATAGAAAAGAAAGCGTGATGGATCTACCGGTCATAAATATTTTTGGAAAAAGACATATTGTGCAAAAACGCGGTTCAAAAATTTAAAAAATTTGAATAAGTATTGATCCAAAAACAATATTTTAGATTAATGAAGCAGATTCCCTGTGTATTTTTTTTATTGATGAAGCAGTAATTAGTAGATATTTTTGGAAGTAGATACCTACTCTTCATTCAGGAAAAATGAAGACCAGATCCAAGGGTTGAACCCTCGAATAATTTCAGGGGCTCCTTAGAAAGCTTAGAAATTCAGTAATAGAGATCAAGTGGAAAAAACGTTGAAAAAATTTTATACTGGTTAAAAACGACGAAAACAGATGATTTTTCATTATCCATTCATCAATATCAAAAACAGGAAATGAAAAGGATTGAATGATTGGAACGGAAATGAAGCAAAATTTTATGCATTGCAAAAAACATCTGAAAGAATTCTCAAAAGTTTGTTCCTCTCACTGTGTCCCAGTTCAATGGGACTTCGGGTGATGCAATAGTACCTGCCTAGTATTTTTCAGAAGTATGCGAACAAAAAATACAGAATATTTATCAATTTTTTCTTATCAGTAAACAAAGCAATTTTCAACAAATTCGTCAATCAAATTTTAATTTTCTTAGCGGTTTACTTCTCAATTAGTAGATTTTCTACCGGCTGCTTTAGTTTTTTTGTTATTTTTAGTTGACAGTTTACGAGCTGGTTTCTTGGCGGCGGGTTTTTTATTCTGTTCGATGTGGTGCAAGAATAAATCGATTACTTGATGACCGATGGCGTCGGCGATGTTGTCTTTCTTCGTGCTATTTTCCTCTTCAACTTTGGCAGATTTCAAATAATCGTCGAGGATATCATTCAGATTCTTGTTTTTGGTGCGACGTACCTCACTGATGATGCTTTGCAGATCTTCATCCGTATTTTGCTTCAATGATTTTTTCATGATGGTTTCGTACTTCACTCTTGCCAATTTTTTAGAGGACGATATCAATATAGGTTTTAATTTTTCGCTAACGTATTCTTTGATTTTATCGTAGTATAGATTGTCGGTTTCGCCAACCAAACCTAATTCCCATGTGGGAGTTTTATCGTTGATGAGAAGCTGATCGTAAATTGCTGGATAGACGACCTTTCTTAGTTGACGTTTGGTTTGGTTAATTGTTTGGAATGGTACTTTCAGGATTTCCAATACTTTGGCCGAAAGTTCTTTATCCTTTTTGATTTTTTCAAGCGCGTCTTCGGCGTCGAATTTGGCGCGGAACAGACCTTCGAGGGAATTGTCTTGTTCTAAGGTACACTGGCAAAATTCTTCGTCGGTACATTGTCCAATACCTTCGAGAGAGAATGCACTGGCAGTTATGGAACATTTCGTGTCACAACCCAGTTCATCGAAGAGTAAGCAAGTTAAATCAGGACCTATAAAAGAGTAGTCAGTCGGAAAAATGGAATCAAATGATGAAATGTTTTTCAATACTGAGTCATTTCATGTCAGTTCGTTCTCAAATTGGAAATTGGGATCGACGATGTTATTTTTTTTATTTTTGTTGCGAGAGTAGAGCTCCATGAAAGATGACGATTACCGGAGCTCTCCGCGTTCTTCTGGAGAGTGACTTCATGAGTGCTCAAAATTTGGAGGTAAATTTTCTTTGGTTCAATTTTTAGAAAATTTTACGGTAAATCAAATGGCGTAAACTGCAGACCTCTATCTCTTTGGAAAAAAATTGAATCGCATTCTTTTTAAAATTCTGTGATAAAATATCTTTTTTTTTTGCCTTGCCTGCGAAAAAGTGAAATCCCTGAGGAAACGAAGCGTTCTAAACCATAATAATGACTTTGACAAAAGTTGTAGAGAATTAAATTTCCTATCGGATAAAACCGGTGAGATTTTTCGGAGAGACATTGTTCTCAAGACGTTTTCGAGTAATGTTGAACAGTAATGGAGGCAATCAAGAAGAAAAAAGAATTTTTCGTTTCATTTCTCAATTTTCTTCACCCGGGTTCAATTTTACTTAGAAATAACTTGAAATCTATGCCTCCCATAAAATATCTTTGGTCTTATTCAACGGGAAATCCAGTTCTCTACAATTTTTGTCCTAGTCGTTAAGACTTTAGAACGCTTCGTTTTCTCAGAAATTTCACTTTTTCGTTTAGACAAAGCACAAAAAATGAGATTCACAGAATTTTGAAAATAATAAACTACAACTTTTTTTTTCTAAAAAATGTAGAAATCTGCGGTTTGCGCTGTTCGATTCGTCGTGAAATTTTCTATGACGTTGGAGTAAAAGAAAAAAAAAATGATTTTTTTTTTCTAATCGACCCACTAGTTCTAAAAGTGCTCAAGTGCAATTTTTTTTTTCAAAAATGAGATTTTCAGTGTTTCGGATTCAGTAATTCAATCTGCATCGATTACAATTCAGACAAATCCAAATAAATACTTTAAACCTCATCCCGATGAGTTTGAAATCTGGAATGCCCATGTTTTTTAGCTTTCTTGTAAGGACTAAAAAAATCGATTTGGCACTTGGACACTTTTAGAATTAGTGGATCGTAATGCTTGTGCTTATTGCACTCGAAAAATCCAATTTTTAGACCCCCAACCTCCAAGAAAACTTCGGAATCCAGGATTGAACAAGGGTGATGTATTTGTATTTCTAGAATCAAAATTTGAGCATTAGAACTGGGACGTAGAACAAAAAAATCTTTGTGGACTAATGTTATATGTAGGCATGTAGAATAAAAATGATTCAAAATTAATGTCGCATTAGGTATTACCTTTTTTTAAAAATCAAATACCACCTATACCGGTAGTTATTTTCATAAAATAATCTGTGTACAAATGAACGTGTCGTCCGTACAAAAATTTTCAACTTTTCCAATACTAATTTCAAAAAACTTTTTAAAGGTCTTAAATATTGGGAAAAAATCAAATTTCCATCCATTGTAGTTTTCGAATTAGGTACATATCTACGCTCAAATTTCACCATATTCAACTTTACTTCAAAACTTTGAGTGCTCATAGCTGCAAAATATTCCAGAAAGACTTGGAGATCTCTGGATTGCACTTTTTCATCGAATTTCACTGCTCTCTAAACTTGAATCAGTCAAAATCTGAAGGTTGATTGAAAGCGGTGGAATCATGTCACTAATTGGCAGTGAAATTTCCTTGATTCCATAGTCAATCAGTGAAATTTGACCATCAATCAGTGAAAAATTACCGATTCAATTAGTACATTTTTTTATTACTGAATTCGTAATTTTTGCTCAATTACTGAAATGAATCAGTGAAATTTTCAATTTACAGGTTGAATCGGTGATTTTTACGATTGAATCAGTATATAACTACTGATCGAATCGGTGAAATTTTATTTTTACGGATTTAAAAATGAAAATTCACTAATTGAATCAGTAAATTTTTCACAGATTTCTACTGTGACATGATTCTGTCGATTTCATCCGTTCAGATTGAAAGAGTGACATGCAAAAAAAAAATCAAAAAAAATGTCGACCCTATTTTCTACGAACTGGCCATGAATGACTCTACTTTTATCAGCGCTATCCTCGTTAGCTTTATTTGCATCTGAGTTCTCACCATGGGTCACGTCTTCCTCTGGATTGTCCGCTCCGCTGGCCAAATTTGACGAAAAACCTGGTATCATTTCAGTTGAAAAATAAACTTGTCAGTTATTTGGACCAAAAAAAAAAAGGAACGAATAGTGATGAAATGAGGCTTACCGAGCACCAGTCCTAAAAGGAGGGTGAATAAAATCGACGGTTTTACCATATTGATAGTTTGACTTGTGATGGATGGGATAATCTGACGTTGGAAAACTCGAACGCGTTAATGTTTCTTCGTGTTCAATACGCTGAAATTTATATTATTTGGTGGTGAACGAGCTTCTCAGAATGCACGTACTTAAGACAAGTGTTCTTAATGAGTTACCATAAATTTCTTAATTGTTATGTACTGTTGGCGTGTGTGAACGTTCAAGTTTAAAGCAATACGGGAGGGTTCCTCCTAATTGAGGGCACCTTGGGTTTGTAATGAGGACTTTACTTTGAAAAATTACTAAAAATTTAAAGTTTCTAATTAAGAATTGGCACCTAAATTCATTTTTCACTTTTCGAATTGGTTCAAAGTTGCTGATTTAGGAGTAAGAACGTAATGTAAACCTACTGTGAATTTTTTAAAAAGTATTATCCTATTCTGCTTTGTATGGATTTTGAGATATTTCATGCTTTACGTTGGGACGATCCATCCCTTTATAATTTTAAGCCTGTATATATTTTTTCAAACGTCCATGAAGCATTTTTGACCTATCTACGACTAAATTACCTGTAAATTTTTGTTGAATACCTTCTCATTTGAAAGAAATGCTGTGATCTATTATCTGAAGGTACATCATCCGAGCATTTCGTTTTGGTTGTGTTTTTTTGTTCTTTTACTCAAGTCTAAAACTCTCACAATAGGTATCGTATGGAAGTAGATTCATTTCTACAAATGTTTCAAATTTTGAGCATAATGAAAATTAATGACCAAGAAAATACATTAACGTTGGATTTGTGTTTTCGAGGTCGAAAAACACCTTTTTGAAATCGTTCTATTGCAAAAGGCTCAAAATTCATTATCTAAATACGAAGCCGACGTTAGTTTCTTCATTTGGTCTGTTCTATGTGTGAAAAACCTCCAAAATTTTGAAAAATTCGCTAAATTAAGTTCATTTTTGTACGGTTTTTCGGTCCTCGCGACCTTAAATGGTCAAAATCGAGTAGGTACGTGAGATGAATCTTTGTTTAAAAGATTCATTTTGAGGACATTTTCCAAACTTTATTATCCAGGCTCTTTTTATAATAAGAAATTTCAAAAGGCTGAAATCTCTGAAGGAGTGCACCAAAATCGATGAAAAAATTAACCTAAAAATACACCTCTGCAAGATGTACCTAACGTTGGGCCGAAGAACAGAAAATTTCTTCCCTTTCGTTGAAATGGAAAATTCTTGCATGTAATGTAAAAAGATAATCATAAAAGATGTCTAACGGCCAGGATAAATTTGGTTAGACATCCTGCCACAGTACCGAAAAGGAGGGAAAGGAGGATTGAAAAATTGGGAGTCAGGGCCCTCACATTTTTGCATTATACGAGTACATGTACCTATTAAGTATTGTATTATAATTCAGAAAAAAAGGGTTGCCAATATTAATTCGAAATTCAAGCATTTTCCTTAACCAATGTTTATTTTTTCATATTTTCTTTTTTTCAGCATTCTCTGTAAGTACCTTTTCTAATTATAATTTTCCTTTTTCTCAAAACAAATCCATTTTTTTTTTTTTTTTTTTGAAATTATGTTATCATGAAAGTTATGATTTTGAAGTGAAGCAAATCAAATTTTGTAAAATAATAAGGAATTTAGGAAGCAAAAGTAGTCGAAAATACACGAATAAATGAAGCAAAAAAATTCATCGTTTTTCATAATCACTTCTCTGTTTTTAATATATCCCTGAGGAGATTGGAAAACCCTGTTAGATAGGAGTATATTACATGCCTACCTATACATTAAAAAAAGGATGTTTTCAGCAAGATTGAAACAAAATATTTGAACAGCTGTTTTGACCCATTCGGCTATAGATTTAACAAACCATTGGGTCTAACCTTCCCGATGAAAAAATTTCAGATCTGATCATGTCTCAAAAATGTCCCAATCTAATTTTATCAAATTACATCAAATCATATCTCATTGTATCAATTCATATCTGAAGAAATTATGAAGGTGTTTGATATGATGTGATCAAATTAGGTACATCTAATTTGATCAAATCATATCTAAAAAGAAATCAGATGTAATTAGATATAATTTGATTAGGACATTTTTGAGATCAAATTTTATCTGTTTTGATAAAATTTGATCTAAATTTGATACGATTTGATCTAAAAAATTTTCATCGGGTTGTGCATTATGTCTCAAAATAATTTACCCCATGATTCTAAAACCAACAAGCGTGCAATTCAGGAAGAGGCGAGGGACCGAAATCTTCATCGTTCGCTTACAAGCTTCGCTGAATTCAAAATTTCGATTTTTTTTTTTTTAATTCGAAGTATTTTTGTTTCAGTGATTTTTTTTCAACGTTGAAGACAATCTCGATTCTTCCTTGTTCAGTACGATTTGGATCTTCATTCAATTTATTATTATCATTATCAGTCTCAAAGATCAAACAGACTCTATGCCATTTGTTGACATGTGGATTGATCTCCCATTATCGTTCATATCAATACTAAAAATTCCCTCTATGAATTGAAAAAAATAATTATGCAAAATTTCGATGAGATGATTGTATTTTTCATTTATACACAATTACACATTGTCAAAGCGGAGAGTTCGAAACGATCCTCCGATGATTTGCTACCTCTCCTTTTTTTTTTGGTATTTTCCTCAGTTTTGGGAGGGATTTCTCTTTTTGGTCAGATTTTTACTAGTTGATTTCGATTTCTTACTGTTCGTTGGCGACTTACGAGCTGCTTTCTTCGAATTTTTCTTCGGAGGTTTACGAGATAATTTCGTGGCGACGGGTTTTCTATTCTGTTCAATATGATTTATAAATTGGTCGATTATTTGGTAGCCGATAGCATCGGCGATGTCTTCTCCCTCGAAATCCTTTTCCTCGGTTATTTTGGCAGATTTCAAATAATCATCGACGATATCGTTCAGATTCTTGTTCTTGGTGCAACGAACTTCGTTAATGATGCTTTGCAAATCGTCGTCCGTATTTCCCTCCAATGATTTTTTCATGTTCGATTTATAGTCCACGCTTGTTAATTGTTCGGTGAAAGATGCCAGTACTGGTTTTAATTGTTCACTCACGTATGCTTTAATTTTATCGTAGTAGAGTTTGTCGGTTTCGCCAACCAGACCTAATTTCCATGCTGGAGTGTTATCAATGATGCGGAGCTGGCTGTAAATTGCCCCATAGGTGATCTCTCTTATTTGCCGTTCGATTTGGACGACTGTTTGGAATGGTACTTGTAAAATTTCCAAAACTTTGGCTGCGAGGTCTTTATCTTTTTTAATTCTTGTAAGCGCGTCTTCGGCGTTGAATTTGGCACGAAATAAACCATCAAGGGAATCGAATTGTTCTATGGTGCATTCGCAAATATTTTCGTCGGTGCATTTTCCGGTGCCTTTGAGGGAAAATGCGCTAGCTGCTATGGAGCATTCGGTATTACAGCCCAGATCTTTGAAAATTAGGCAAGTTAGAGCCGGACCTGTGGAATGAAGAATGGTTAGCCAGAAAAACTATGATTGAAGTAAGTAAGAAGTCGTTTCCATACTTTCAACGTCGATTTTCTCCTCGATTTTTTTTTCTTTTTCTCCGGATGTGTCTGCTCCGCATCCCAAACTTGAAGGAAGCACTGAAAAATCAGCCAGTTAGTGATTTGAATGAAAAAAGAAATGAATCGTGATGCAGTGGAGCTTACCAAATGCCACTCCTAAAAAGAAGCAGAATAAAATTGACGGTTTCACCATTTTGATAGTTTGGTTTGCGGTGGATAGAAAGGATCTGACGTGAAAAAACTCAGAAGTGATAATGTTTCTTCATGTTCAAAGCACTGAAATTTATATTCGTTTTTGATGTACGAAATTCTCAGAACTCATGTATTCGAGACATGCTTCGTTAATGAGTTGGGAGAATTTTCTTAATTGCTGGGTACTGTTGAGATGCTCTTAATTAAGGACACCTTGGATGTGTGCCTAATTCAGTATTTCACCTTGTAAAATTACTGTAGAAATTTCAAGGAATAGGCTCATAAATTTATTTTTTTGACTTTCTGAATTAGTTGAACGGTGTTGATTTTGGGAGAACGTAATACAATTTACTAAGAAATATTTTTAATACCTGCGTTATCCCATTTTACTGCGGGTTGTAAAAAATTTCATATAATTACGTGGGAACGATCCATTTTATTCATAACCACCAATTTCTGTAGCTTATAGGTACCTAGTTCCAGACTTTATATCTTGATATGTATCCTTATGTCATGTGATTTTTTAAAATTCATTGTCATTTGATTGCGTGATTTCTTGAAACTAGAAAATTGCAGGAAATGAGTCAAAAAATCCTCGATCGGCTGCATTTTCCATAAATCTCGTAAGTGCATCAAGTCAACTATTTCGCCCTTTCTTGTAGAAACATTTGAGTTTTATGCTATGAAGTCTTGAAATTCTCAAATTTTCCATTCAAATTGAACATTCGAGAAAATTTGAAAAAAATTTTAGAAACGACTTTATCTATAGATGTTTGGACAAATTTGATTGTCAACTCCCCCTCCCCCTAAAAAAATTGAATTGAAAGTATCTATATTTCGCAAAAGTGAAATAAAACATGATATCTGCCGATCATAAATAATGCTTGGAAAAGTCATAAGAAGTCTTTAGTTCGTTATTTTTTATAAGAAATAAATTTAAAATATTTTCAGTAAGTACCTACATGATTTTTTTTTTCATTTTACATTTCTGAGAATTATTCTTAACGTAATATTATTCGTATTATACTCCTGAAAAATTTTTAGGCCTTTTTTTTTAAATTTTGCTTTCTAATAATTCTTTTTAGGTACCTAGTTTAAAAGGACCAGAAAAAAGGCAGTAAAAAGAGAAATGGAAATTTGAAAGGTCAGTCCAGTAGACACTTTTGGAGAAAATTAAAGGTCTGAAAATTTCATAGACGTGCGGTATTAAGTAACAGTCCGAGAAACAGTTTTTCTTTCGAATTTTGAAAATTTCAATCGTGGGTCGATTCACGTCTTTTAATACCAGATAACATAAGTTCTTTTTTTTTTTCAAATATTCGTGAAAAAAAGTCCGAAACAATTTGTATTTTTGAATTTTCCTCTTCGTCAGATTGGTTCGAGTATGAATAGTAGATTTCATTATCCCAATGCATGTACCAATCTTGCATTTTTTCAGATGAAGACTAATAAATCAGATCTGGTACTTGCCTGCTGGTTTTATGGTCTCATTGAAAGCGTTCAGATTGTGGGTTTTTTCGGTTATCTTCTGCTAATTCGTCATTTCAAATTTGTATCGAGGAAATACGAACATTTTCAAAAAAAATCTGGAAAAATTTTGTGATTGAAAAACTCATTTTTTAAGGGGATGAGGGGAGGAGAAGGGATAATGAGAAGTAAGCGAATAAACTAATGATTTTTTTATGTAGGTAGTAGATTTCGACGAGAGATGACGAATGTCGCAATCTGCAGCTCCTCATGCATCCAAGTCTTTTTGGAGAGCAGTCACGAGCAGTGGAAGTTTTGAGGTTAGGTTGGATATGATAATTTTGAGCGTGGATAGCTTGAAAATTATGATAGGTAGAATGTTGAAACTTTTTCGAATGTGCAGAGCTTTTGACTAGCATTTTGACGATTTTTTAAAAATCAGTGTTACCACTTCTTTAATGCTAAAGATTAGCTAGAAAAGTTGAAAAATGGTATTTTTCTATCAGGAGCATTCTGAAAAAAAAATCAAAAAATTCTGTAATGTACGACTTTGTGTGCTGATTAACATATCAGAAAATCAAACTGAAGTTTTTTCGTGTTCTCGATTTTAAAAATTCCAAAAATGAGGAGAAATACAATTTTTCTTTTCAACGGTCGTAATACTGCGTAAAATTGACTTATTTTCTAAACTTTACACCATATCCAAAAAAAAAATCGTTCAAAGTTTCTCAGCAACACCACTTTCTCCGTCTTATTCTAATTTCTCATTTCGAATCAATAAAAACTTGGAAAAGTCACATCAGAAAAAAGTCAAAATTGCAGCACAGCGAAAATCAGTGAAATTCTTTGATACTTAGTGAATTTTTTCTGATTTTTCAACGAATTTCAAATATTTTACTAACTTCTCAGAGAATTTTCATTGATTTTCCACAATTTTCTTCATTGTGAGCTTTCAGTGAAAATTTGTTTTACCGATTTATCACTGTATCGAAATTCTGAATGTTTTTCAGTGACTTTCAGTGTGTCAAAAACACACTACAACTAGTATAACAATATGTGAAATAAGATGAATCCAACACTCGACAGAACTGACACGAAGCCTACAATAATCAGGAACATACGCATTATGAGTTGCCTGTTTAATTTTTGAAGGCAAAATTTTAAAAGCGTTTACTGAATAAGTTGTTTTCACTCTTCAGGTGGTGGGTTTCTTTGTGCAGGATTACAAGTGGGGATTTCTTGAAAAATTCACTTAAATGGTACCTATTAAAAATGCTTCTTGATAATTGATATTCACATTTTTGGTTCAATATTCAAATTGAACATCAGAAAACGGTCAACAAAAAACACTGGAACAATTGAAATTTCTAGTGGACGTTTTGACATTCGTCTTTCTAAAAATTACACTAAGGCATTCTATTTAAATCTGTGATATGCGCCTTGAATGAATCGTTTTTGGAAACTTCAAAGGTACGTTCCTCCCTCTTCATGATGACCCGAAAATCCGAAATGGTCATCGACTAATTTCAATGATAGAAACATTTATTTACTACTACGAAGTTTTGAAATTCCATAACACGATTGACAAAAGTTTACAGCTACTGCAGTTGTGTCAATTTTTTTTATTTTAACACTCTCGCTGCCATGTGTGCATATATGCACACACTAAAATTTCGCTTGGGGCCAGGTGTGCAGTATAGCACACAGTAGTACTCTCTATTCTATGGGCTGTGTACGTTCAAGCACACATTTTACGATGAAATGGATGGGATTTTCGGATTCTACGGGCTCTAATACATAACATTCACTTCTGGCACAAAGTTTGGTAACACTGGAAGCGAATTATGAGTAAAACAGTTTTGAATCTTCGTTTAGGGTAACAATTTGTCATTTTTCTCGTCGATGAACAGTATTTTTGCGAGTTTTCGGTCATTGGGAACCCACAGGAACCGACTAGGAACGATTAAAATTACATTTGAGACCAAAATTTTTGAAAAAATGGAAAAGGGTAAAAATCCAAAAATATTTTATTTCAATCAAATTTCGAAAAATTTTCCTTGTTTGAGTAAAATAATGATTTTTTAGACTGTTTACTTATTTTATTTCACAATTTGATCATTTTATTCGAGTTATATTCGCTGTTTCACATGCAGAATATCATGATTTTTTGGTTGGAGCCGTGTGTGCTATAGTGCACACGGGTGGTTTCTCCCCCTGTAAGGGGCTGTGGGGTGTGAAAATACCCTAGGCGTGTTCCTGAGGTGCCCCTTAGTCAGAATCAACCGCCACCCTCTCCGTGACAGTTACGACTTTTTTCGACAAAAGCTCTGGCAGCGAGAGTGTTAAACACTTGACCAGAATCAAAGGGTCTCTATGCTTCCTGAATCATCTGATCTTCCATTATCGAAGATAAACAAGAAAAAAATAAATCTGGTTGAATTGAAACGAAAATAATTATTACAAAATTTTATAAGGTCAGAAAATAAAAATTGTATATTTTTTCACGAATATAGGTACATACAAAAAATATAGAATATTTTTCAAGAGGTACATGCTGCACACCTGCCTGCATATGTATTAAATTAATAAATGGTGCATTGTTTTTTGTCAGCCAGCAAAAAGTCATTTTCATTGCACCACTCGTCCATCAAGGCTTGGTATTTTTTCAACTTCTCCGGATCTTTTTTCCCATTTGCCCAATTTCTAGACCAACTTCCTGTCATAGACTTGCTATAGGTGTAACTTGTATTTCCGAAATTCCAAGTTTGACTACTGGAACCAGTAGAGCTACGGTTTAATGAAATGTTGGCATCGTCCAAACGCCAAGTTTGACTTATCGAACCAGTCGAAGAGATACTCATTTGCACTTCATCGTTTCCCTTTTTCCAAGTGAAACTGATACTGTTTGTGATGCTTTTCGAATAGCTTAATGTGTATTCTTCAGTTTTAAATGTTTCGCTCACGCTGCCACCGTAGTTGTCCAGAAAATCTTTGTCGAAGTCGGGAAGTTCGAAACGACGGCTGGTCGAAGAACCTTTGGATTTCTTCTTAGGGTTCTCCTTGGTATTGGAGGATTTTTTGGAATTGGATGATTTTTTGGGAGTTTCGGGCTTTTCTTGTTTCTTTGGTTTTTTATCGTCTGATTTGGATTTCTTTGAATTTTTCGCCGATGACTTCCGAGCTGATTTTTTGGCTGCTGGTTTTGTCTTCTCTTCGATGTGATTTATGAATTGGTCGATTATTTGGTAACCGATGGCGTCGGCGATGTCTTCTTTCTCTTTGTTCTTTTTCTCGGTTACTTCGGCTGATTTCAAATAATCGTCGACGATATCGTTTAGATTCTTGTTCTTGGTTCGACGTACCTCGTTGATGATGCTCTGCAAATCTTCATTCGTATTTTCCTTCAATGATTTTTTCATGTTGGATTTGTAGTTCACGCTTTTCAACTTCTTAGAGGACGATTTCAGTACAGATTTTAATTTTTCACTGACGTATTCTTTGATTTTATCATAATCGAGTTCATCGGTTTCGCCGACCAGGCCTGATTCCCATGCTGGAGTTTTATCGTCGATGATGAGCTGATCGTAAATTGCTGGGGAGACAACCTTTCTTAGTTGACGTTTGGTTTGGTCGATTGTTTGGAATGGAACTTGCAGAATTTCCAATACTTTTTCAGAAAGGTCTTCATCTTTTTTAATTTTTTTGAGCGCGTCTTCGGCGTCGAATTTGGCACGGAACAGACCTTCGAGAGATTCGTCTTGTTCTATGGTACATTGGCAAACGTTTTTTTCAGTACATTTTCCGGTTCCTTCGAGGGAAAATGCGCTAGCAATCGTGGAGCATTCGGTATTACAGCCCAGGTTTTCGAAAAGTAAACAAGTCAGAGCTGCACCTGTGAAATAAAATATGGTTAGTAAGAAAAATGGAGTGAAATTATCAAGAAGCTTATTCCATACTTTCATCATCGCTTTCCTCAGCCTCTTCTGCATCTGAATCTCCATCACCACTCTCGTCTCCGTCTGAATTTTCTGCTTCGCTGTCCGAATTTGCCGAAATAGGTGGTATCATTTGAGCTGAAAAAAAGCTTATCAGTGATTTGAATTGAAAAAAAAAGAATTGTGATAAAACGAAACTTACCAAACACCACTCCTAAGAGAAGAGTGAATAAAATCGTTGGTTTTACCATTTTTCTAGTTCGACTTGTTGAGCATATGATTATCTGACGCGAAAAAATTCAGCTGTGTTATGTTTCACCGTGTTCAACGTGCTGAAATTTATATTCGTTGCGAGAACGGAATTCTCGGAACACCTGCGTTCAAGTTGAGTTTTGTTAATGAACGATGAGAAATTTGATATTTAATTGCAATGTGCCGTCGTGGGTAAGAGTTCTTGATTGGGGGCACCTTGGATGCGTACCCGAATATGTTTTTGGTGAAACTTATTCTAATAAATTTTTTTTCGAATTTCTTTATGATTAAATGTTATAAGAACGTATGAAATACTTGAAGAAAATGATTGATTTTCCCACTTTCGCAGATCAGAAAATAATTATTTGAGCACCATGAAGTAATAAATTGTTGATATGGAGATGAAATATTCTGATTTTTGTGTTCATTTTTCCATTCACGAGTAATTCTACATCTACTGTGAAATTTTCGACTCGATCTGTTCAATTTAACGAGAAAAATCGCGTTTTAGAAAGAAGACTTCAACAAACAAACTAAGGAAGTCCGCTAAAAAGGATACAACAATTTTATTTACGTAACGTCAACTACAATATTAAAAAAACTCATCGCCACGCCAAAATTCTCCTCGAATAACTTGTAAGCAGGGCATAGGAGTCAGCAAAAAAGTTGACTCCTGACTCCGACTTGACTCCGAAGTCAATTTTGACCTTGACTCCTGACTCCGAAGTCAATTTCAGACCTTGACTCTTGACTCCTGACTCTGACTTGACTCCGACTTCGGAGTCGACTCCTATGCCGTGCTTGTAAGTATGACCATAAAAATTGAAGTTTTATTTCTATGAGACATTTATGGGATTGATGTACCTACGTACAGGCATTTAATATAATTTTTTTTTTTCAATTTTTCAAAATACGATTATTCTATATCCTCATTTTGAACTTGGAATACTTCGATTTTTCTGTTTTCCTATTTTTAGGGTTTCCAATGTAACCGGGAACCCTATTATTTCCTTTAATGACGAGGAAAATAATTTTTTCGACCAAAGCTTGTTTTAAAATTTCACGGTGAATCGAATAAAGCAAGCTCAAACTTTCCTAAATTTCGTGAAAAATTTTTTTGTATGCCTTGTCCACCAAAAAGTGATACTTCAGAGCAAACTAAGCTTCTACACCAACATGACCACAACAAAATTGTATGTGGAGATATTTCTCAATTTTTTACCGACTTTTCCGTTAGGAAAAGTCGAGTACTAAATTGTTCATCGTAGTTGAAGGGAGCGTCGGGAACGATTTTTTTTTACGTTTTCGGACATTCTGAACACGATAGGACGTGTGGTTGAGAACGAGGTTTCCTTATATATATATATATATATGGATCGTACTATCATTGCGAGACCCGTTTTGCAAAAGGAAATGATACAGGCACTGTCAGGCCCGAATTTTCAAAAATGAGCATAAATGAAGGGTCAGGTATTAAGGCCGATGTGTGTAGCGGAAAAAATAGCCGAAAATGAGACGAATCTCGCTGCGCAAGCGCCATGCCGCTAGCTCAATTCGTATTCAAATGGCGCATGGTCGAAGTTTTCATGTGTTGTTGTGTGCAGAGAGGCGAGGTAATTTGTATATAAAGATATGCAAATGACTGAAATGACACTGCGAGGCCCGAAAAAAAATTCGCCTACAGCCTCCTGAGTATGCATACATCATGAAAAACCACTTTACATGGAATGACGTTGCGAGACCCGATTTCGGGTCTCGCAGTGTAAAATCGGGCCTCGCAGTGATAGCACCGTTTCCAAAACGGGTCTCGCAGTGCTTTGCTATGCCTGTATATATATTTATATGTTTATGTATAATTTTGTCCGCGATTAAACTCGAAAACTGTGTAGCTCCAGAAGGGGACAATGATCCCAAAAGATAGCATTTTTTATGTAGTTTTGAGATTTTCAAACCGATTTAAAATCGGTCCAGCCGTTTTCGAGATATTGAACCTTTTGTGTTTTTTAGGGGTTGGGGGGTGGGACTTAGCCGAAATTTGAAGCAACCAAGGTAAAAGTTGCATTGCGCTTAAAATTTCGATTTCTCTAAAACTACTGAACCGATTGAGCTGAAATTTTCAGGATTGGCAAAAAAAGGTTTGAGGACCCTACAGAAAAATTTTCAGCCCGATCGGTTGAGGTACACCGTCTCTCGGTAGGCTTAAACGCATTCTGGCATTAAAAAGTTTGTAAAAAAAACTTTGTAAAAGGGCATAAACTGATGATTTTTTGGTCGCTGATTCCGAATTAGTTCTTTGTTTTTCGATTTGAATCCTCTACATGTTCCTAAGTCGTCCCTCGGTAGGCTTAAAATTTGTGAACTGCCTTTTTTTAATTTCTTAATGCAAGCTTGAAACGTAAATAATTTGAATATTAGCATTAAAAAGTTTGTAAAACGGCGCAGTTTGATATTTTTTGGGTCGCTGATTTCGAATTTGGTATTTTTTTAAAACTTATTTTATTTCGATTTGAGCCCCTTCCCTGGATACCCTAGTGTACATGGGTGCCTAGGAGTCCAAAATTTCAAGTTTGGTACTCTTCAATATACTCAATATTTGTGAATAGTTGAACGAAAGTAAATTTAATCTTCTACACCGACGTTTGTGGAAAAGTCGGTTACCTTACGCAGAATGCGTAAGGTTTTTTTTTTTTACCAATGTTCAGTTTTACTTGAAAATATTTTAAGATGCTGCCTCTTTGAAAAATCTTACCTCTTCTATCAGATAGGAAATTTCATTCGTTAACATTTTTCGACATGATAATTTTGGTCGTAGATGCCTAATAGTTTGCTCTGGAGTATCACTTTATGGCGGGAAAGGTACAAAAAAAGGATGAAGTAAAGTTTCCTCTGAAAGGAGATATTGGTAAGATGGATAATAGGATACCTATGTTTTTTCCTGACATCCCGACTTCTGATATCAATTTAATTTTAAAAATTTGTTTTTAAAAATCTAATTTTAGCTCGCTGATATTTTTCCTGTCATTCTGACTTTCTGATATTTAGTAAGTTAATTTCAAAAGTAGAAAAATTGACATTTCTAAAAAATTTTGGTTTCAAAAATTTTGGAATTACTCCCAATCCCAGTAGAAAATGAAGTACAGTTTCCTGTGAAAGGAAATATTGATAACATGGATGTGTTTTCCTCCCAAGTTGCCTTTCTGATATCAAGTTAATTTCAAATATATATACTTAGGTACTTTGAAAGTTTTTAAAAATCTGCAGTGTCGTCTTGAAAATGTCGTCACGCAAAATAGCGTCTTAAAAATTTTGGAATGCCGCCGCCGCCGCCGCCCCCCCCCCCGGAGGAAAAAATATCAATTTTGAAAAAGGTTTTATCACAGAATTTTGGAAAAATTATGCTGTAACGCTTTTTCAAAATGAGATAGAAGTCTGCAGGTTGCTCCATTCAATTCGCCATAAACTTTTCTGTTAGACTGGACCGAAAAAAACCAATTTTTTTCTGAAGCTTTTATTTATTGTTCTCCCTCTTCACCCAGTTAACTGAAAGTGAGGAATGAATGTAATGTTGTGTTTTGATGTGTATGTAGAATCAGAATTTTGGCAATAGAACTAAAACACAGCATTTTTTTTGTCGACTAGTGTTCTTCAGTTTGAATGATGTAAATAGATATGTAATCTCAACCTTTGGCACTTTTTCTCATTTTCATTGCTTAAAATCTAGTGCGAGAACAGATTTTAATGATGCGCATAATTTGGTTTTTTGGATACCGATTTCAAGAATGTTAGGTACTCAATTCGTCAATTTTACTGGGAAACTTTCTCAGCAACAATTCGGACTTGAACACTTTTCTCTTCAACAATCATAAACGAGTTAACCGAATGAGAGGTGTCAGCAGTTGATTCAAAAATTCAGTCTTTGCTCACAGTTTACAATCTTTCATTTCTGTGGAAAGTTGTGGATCGATCTGGGTACACTTTCTCGATAATATTAGCCTATAGATATACTTACGTATCTTACTTTTATAAATGTAGTTCAACGTGGTGTACGGTCAGGAAAAAAATACAAAGATCGATAGAATCGGAGAGTGTGTGCGTGAAGGTATTTAATTTGTGAAAATAAAATGTCAAATATTTTTGCAAAATTAATAAAAAAATACCTACACCTTCTTTTTAGTCAGCTGAAGTTCGTTTTAATCGCTTCATTCGTCTGTCAGGCTTTTGTACTTTTTACGCGTAGCTGACCAGTCGAAGAATTGTTGGCTTTCCTCTTGTTATTTTCCTTTTCACTAGAAGATTTTTTAGGGATGTTCGATGTTTCTCGTTTTGTAGATTTTGAATCAGTTGGTACAGATTTCTTGCTTTTCTTCGTCGATTGTTTACGAGTTGATTTCTTGGCAGCTAGCTTTTTCCTCTGTTCGATGTGATTTATAAATTGATCGATTATTTGATAACCGATGGCGTCAGCAATACCTTCGTTTTTGGTGGTGTTATTTTTTTCATTAAATTGGTAGCTTTTTTCAAATAATTGTTAACGATATCATTTAGATTCTGGTTCTTGGTACAGCGAACTTGCTTGATGATGTTTTCCAGATCTGTGTTGGTTTTATCTTTTAACGACTTTTCCATTTTGGATTTGTAGTCCACGTTTGTCACCTGTCTAGAAAACGATTTCAGAACCGGTTTCAATTTGTAACTGACGTATTCTTTGATTTTATCGTAGTGGAGCTCGTCGGTTTCGCCGACCAGTTCTACTTCCCATATTGGAGTCATGTCGTCGATTTCAAGCTGGTCGTAAATTAATGGATAGGTGGCCTTCCTTAATTTCCAATACGTTTGCTCGATTGTTTGAAATGGCACTTGCAAGATTTTCAATACTTTGTCGGAGAGATCTTCATCTGCTTTAATTTTCTCCAAAGCGTCTTCCGCGTCGAATTTGGCTCGGAATAGACCTTCGAGAGATTCGTCTTGGTCTATATTACATTGGCAAATGTTTTCTTCGGTACATGTTCCGGTACTTTTGAGAGAGAAGGCGCTAGCAGTCATGGAACATTCTGTGTTGCACCCCATGTTCTCAAAGAGTAAGCAAATCAAAGCAGGACCTGCGAAGTAAAAAACGAATTACAGGCGAAATAAGGCGAATATATTGAGATTAATCATTTGTACTTTTTTCATCGCTTTCTGGGCCTGAGTCTGAAAAGTCGATTTCATCGTCCGAATTTACCGAATTATCTGGTATCGTTTCAGCTGAAAATTAAGCTGATCAATAAATTGAATCAAAATAAAACCTGTGATTATTGATGAAATTTATACCGAAAGTCACCCCTAAGAAGAAGATAATTAAAATCGACGTCTTCATCATTTTGTTCCTTTGGATCTCACAAAATCGCGTGGTTAATCGAATGGCCAGGCACGAGGAAAATATTCGCAGGTGTACTATTTTACCACGTGAAAGCGTTTGAATTTATAGTCGTTTTGCTGTTAACGAAACTTCATAGAGGGACAGGTGTTCGATTGATTTTGTTAACGAGCTTGGAATATTGTTTGAATTTTTGCAACTATATTGAAAAAGTATTCCTGATTGGGGGCACCTTGATAATTTTTAGATGATTATACTTTTCGAGAATTCACTTTGGTGATGAAATATTAAAAAAATTATTGTTTTAAAGCGAGGAACATATTGTAGAACAATTGGAAAAAAGGTCTCTTCAGCTTAGGTACATAAAATTTTTTATAATAAATAACGAGCTTAGAGTGTTGTGAGAATTTATTCAACTATATTGGGAACGTTTTCCTAATTGGGGACACCTTGGACAGTGGCGTAGCCAGAAGCGTCCGAAAGGGGGGGGTCTGGGTCGGAAGCTTTTTTTTGGGTGGCTGCAAAATGATTACAGAGACTTGAAAAACGAGAAATTTTTGGGAGGAGCGGAAGAGGGAGGGGTAAAAATGAGCCTTTTTTCGCACTTTAGTCTTAAATAGTTCATACAATAGTGATTTATTTCATGCCCGAGCGTAGCGAGGGCGAAGCTTTGAAAAAATCGGATATTTAATGTCTAAAAAAGGCATTTTATAATGATTTTGTTAATGCCCGAGCGAAGCGAGGGCGAAGCTTTGATAAAATTGGATTTTACAATGTCTAAAAAAGGCATTTTTCACAAAAATTCTTGACCTCAAGGGGGGGGGTCCAGACCCCCAAAACCCCCCCCTTGGCTACGCCTCTGACCTTGGATGCCGAGCTGAAATTTTTTTAAATTGATGATTACTTTGAAATTTTTTAAAAATTGTATGTCCTTTGGTTCAAATGATCAAAAGTTATTGATATTTCTTTTTCAGTAGCAAAAATGTTGAAGAGCTCTTGAAAAAAAAAATCATTTTAGTTGGTTTGTAAGACTTACAAATTACCCACATTCATTCAGTGTGTATTTCTCAATAAAGTACTTACTTAATATCGTTTCTCAATTGAAAAATGATTTAAGTAATGTATTTCTGATATTTGGCCAAACTGTTCTAATCAGTGTCCTTTTTTTACCTTTACGAGTAATCTTTCTCGATATCGTGTTCGTAATTACCGAACCGCTTTCAGTTTCCTTTTCTGTGTTATTGATCAGAAAAATAGCTATATGTTTTTTTTTTCAAAATTGCTTTTCAATTCCGAAAATTGAACAAAAAAAGCTGAAATTTGCTAACATTTTTACAAAATGTCATCATCTGTAAATTTTTAGTAATCTGACAAAAGTTAATATGCTTTAGAGCTAACTTTTTATGAAAACGTATTTTTTGTGTCAAATAGTTTTAATTTTTTGCAAGTAAAATCCATCTGAATATAAGAATATTCTTCTCAATAGAATTTTTTATGTTTTTTCAATTCCAAAAAATTCAATATTTCCAGGATTGACAACTTGAAAATTTTTCATATACTGCTCAAAATTGTTCGAAAAACAGTAGATAACTAAAAAGATCTGAAGACAAATTATTTCTCTATGAAAATTTTGGGAGGAAATATATGTTCTGATAGGTAAATTTCACTTTAAAAAAAGTATCCTAAAAACAAACAAAGGATACAGACCGCAAAAATTACCTGAAAGGAACAAAATATGTCTGGCTATTTAGAAGTAACATTACAGTGAAAAAAATTACTGAAATCAGTTGAAATTCACCGAAAGGTCAGTAAAATATGAATCTGAAATCCATTGAAAAATCAGTAAAATTCTTGAAAAAATCAGCGAGAATCCACTGAAAATCAAAGAATTTTGCTAGTTTTCTCTATGCTGCAATTCTGACTTTTTTCAGGGACTTTTCACTGATTCAAAATCGTTGATGAAGCTGTGAAAAATTGTTTTATTACGAATCATGTTTGCAATGAAAATATTAAAACCTGAGTATAAAATTATTGATGCATGTATTTTATAAAGCGTTTTATTTATATAACATGAGCATAAGCTTTTTGTTTGATTTATTTCGCTGTCAATTTTCTCGTGCCTGTTAATCAAGTCCATTTTAAACTATAAATCTATTTTCAGTTAATGTATACGCAGTTGATTTTCAGCTATAAATAGGTACATAGGTATATTTTTTTGATGTTTAAATTTTAAATTACGAATGAATTTCTAAATACTTGGTTAATTCCTACTGGTTAATTTATTGATGAGGTACCAATTGCTGAAAAAAAACCTGAACGTCATTTATAGGTAAACATTCAATTAATAAATTTCACAATGCCACCTTTCTATCAAAAAATAATTTTTAGCGCACCAAGACGATATGTAACCTTGATATTTAGCCAAAACGCTTTGATTGTTGTTATTATCCTTCCACTTTCTTTCAACACTACCCGAAGACCACTTACTGTATGAATAACTGACATCTCCCAATTCCCAAGATTGAGTTATCGATCCACTAGAAGCTATGGAAAGTTTAATGGAAGCACTACCAAAATGCCATTCTTGATCTATAGAACCACTGGAGTAAACCTCAATAAGCACACTATCATTTCCTTTCTTCCATTCAAGCCTTATTGATCCCGAAGACCATCTCTGATATTTTACATAATAGTCGGAAGTTTTCCAGACTTCATCCACAGAGCCACGATAGTCTTTTACCATTATTTGGTCGAATCCAGGCAATTCCCAACGACTGTCGTCATCTTGAAAAACTGTTGTACCTGAGCTACCTGAACAAGAGCATTTTTCTCCATCGATGTGAATATCGTAAGTGGCATCAAGGGAGACTTGAGTACTGCTGGCTGAATTCTGAGTAGCGTCCATACTGGTCAATTCGTTCGAAGAATTTGCAGACGCGGAAATTGTGCCAAGAAATTGCTGTATTATGGCGCCTGCCACGATGTTATCAATGTAATCGACATCAAGACAGTCGCATTCTTCGCTATCAAGATCCTCTTTGCTAAAATCCAAATCTCTTCTTTGTAAATAACTTTTAGTGTATTCGATCAACGAATCGATTTTGGTCTCGTGGATTTGTTTAAAGATGTATTTGAGTTGAGCCTCGTCATCGATCGAGTCTAAAAATTTCCTCAAAGTCTCTAGGTAATCTATTGATGAAAATTTTGTGGAAATTTCTTTTCTATACTTTTTGACCGATCTTTTGATACGATTTTCCAAACCGGTTTCGTTTAACTGATATTGGTCATCAATGAAACGATTGATTGGTGCTCTCCTGCGTGACTTGAGATCTCTCAAAGCTATCCATTCGGGATATGCTGTCGACAGCCTGTTTTTGACGTCATCGCCGGTTCGAAGAGGTTTACGAAGCATGTTCAGAACTTTTGATGTCATGGTTGGGTATTTTTTTATTTGGTTAAGAATTTTAGCCGAGACGCTGGATTTAACGAATTTGTAGTACCATAAATCGTCCAAAGATTGATTTTCATATTGGTCCAGGGTCATTGCTGGAGATTTCATGCCAATGATGGTACAGTAACAGGTTTTATCCTTGGTGCAGATCCCAGTGCTTTCGAAGTTATAAAGTAAGCAAACCTGGTTGCAGGTGATGGAGCATACGGAGTCGTCAAACATGATGCAGTTTAGGTCGGGTTTAGGAGATTCTGAAGTTATTTGGGTAAGATTAGAATTGAAAAAATGTCAAGTTTTGATCAAATTGCAAACATTTTTGCTTACCTCGTTTTTCATATGGAGATGGCATTTTTAACCGACTTGTAGCGGAAATGTCATGATCATAGATAGAATCATCGTCGGTTGAAGTATCTTCAATAGAATCAGTTGTGAGGATTGATTGTTGTGGATCATTGATGGAAACAGATTGTTGTGATTCACCGAATGAGAGACGTGTTTGGTCTGATGATGTAGGCGAGGAAGAGTATGATGACTTGGAACATTTGGATGGTGAAGATTGTACCCAAGATGAAGCTTGTTCCTCATATGATCTACTTTCCGTTGAAGATACGGATTTGGTTTTTTCAGAGTCAGAAAACCAATATCTGTACAACCAGCATGCCTGGACTGGAAAATTTTTCATTGATTAGGAAACTGATGATTTTTGCTGTAAGTATTGCAGGTTCTTAGCGAGGGGGGGGGATTTTCTTTCCAATTTTGACAGTAATTTTCCCCCTCCTCTGAGAAAAAGAGTATCAAATTTTCTTTAAATTCTGGGCTTTTGAAAAATTAATTAGAAAAGCTGCTTTAATAGAATCCTTCTCATTGGTTATCTGATTCCATTCAGTCAAAATTTCTATTCGAAAGGCTGAGAATTTTGAAAATTCGACATTGGATATTTTAATAAATTTTTCACCAAAACGCCAAATTTTTGAAAATCTAATTTCAAATATCAGCATTTTTTGAAATTCTGATGCTGATTCAATAATTCTTGTAAATTATTCTGAACAAATGTTTTTTTTTGAAAAAAATTGTGACATTTCAATAACTTTTAAGATAAGTAGATGTTTATAAATTGTGATCCGAGTTGAGCAATATATGAATAGGTAGTTTTTTTTTTTTTGTTTGAAAAATACCGAAAAAATAAATACCTTAAGTATGACTGGGGAGTTTATTAAATTTTGAACCAGCATCAGCATAGGTTAATTTTAGCCAGCAATACTATGTCTACTCCGAGGTTTTTGTGCTTCAAATTCTTTTTTTTTTGCAAAAAATCCTAACATCAAAAAATTTATCAAAAATGCTATTCGTTCATTTAAATACAAAGAAAATACATATGACTAGTTGAAAATAAAACAGATCCTGAATTTCGACGGAAATTGATAAAATATTCTGCTTCGAGTAAGAGACTTTTCAAAAATTTTTGATTTTTTTTTCTTCCTGCTGGAAAAGAAAATTTTTTGACTCGAAAATGAATCATCTTTTTTGAAAATTTTTATAGGAGTATACCTATTAGGTATTGTACTTCCTACTCTAATTTTTTTTGGAACTTCATCCAAAAATTTTCTAGATTATCAAGAAAATTGTGCTTTGATTTCAATTTGAATTTGATGAACAGAAATTTTTGTACCTACCTACCTTTAAAAAAAGGTAGGTAAATTTTTGTGAAATGTGACGATGTCATTTTATCTGTAAATTTTTTAAATATGGCTGAAGTATTGCATTAGTTGAACGTACCTGAAGATGTGAGAAAAATGCTGCAAAATATGATCGTCATGGACATTTTTCTTCTTGGATTGAAAAAGTTGAACAGAAATGAGATGGATTTCATTTTAAAAATAAACTCTGTATTGGAAACAATCATTAAACAATGAACTGATATAATTGAAATATTCGCTGCGTGCTTTTTATTACGAATGTGTTAGCGGATCGTTGGTAATTTGTTGACTGAACAAATAAGCCGATGAAGTTGATTTTTAGTTGCCATATATTGGCATGTGCTCGTTAAAAGAAGAGTAGGTAAATATGAGAGGTTTTCGTACCTGAAATTGTAATTCTGAGAATTTCAAGGAGAAAAATTCACCCTCTGACTCATTTACCTACTCATTTTTTGAATTGATTATAACGATATATTTTTCCACTGTAATTGATGGATGTCTCGATTTAAATTCAAAGAAAATTACTGTTATATTTTCAATATTTTTATTCATATTTTTTTTGGCAGAAAAAAATCTTATGATAATTCCATCAATTTTAATAAATAACGCAATCACCGCTTCTAACGAGAAAATAATTTCTGGAACACCATGACGATATGTAGCCTTGATATTTTGATAAAGTATTCTGATCCCTGTAATTATTCCTCCATCTTCTCGTTACACTTCCCGAAGCACCCTTGCTGTAAGTGTAACTGACATCTCCGAGATCCCAAGATTGATTAATAGCTCCACTGGCACCCACCGAAAGTGAGATAGATGTCCCATTTAGACGCCAATCTTGAGTGACAGCTCCACTGGCACCTACTCTGATATTCACATTATCATTTCCTTTTCGCCAGACCACCTCGTAAGCTCCCGAAGCTCCCCTCGTATAATGCACGTAGTAATCCGAGGTGCTCCATTCCTCATTCATTGACCCGGAGCAATCACTGATAATGTAAGCATCAAAACCAGGCAACACCCATCGGCTGTCGTCGTCCAGATCCTTTGTGGCTGATTTCTTACTAGGACATGAACATTGATCTACGTTGGCGTAAGTTGCAGTTGAGGAATTCTGTTCGGTTTGATAAGATGTCTTGGTATTGGTATCTTGAGTGTATGTGACCGATGATGTCGCTGTTTTAGATTTTTTATTGCTTTTTTTGGACGATTTAGAAGCGGAGGAGATCATGTTGACGAATTGCTTGATAATTACACCAGCTACGATGTTATCGATGTAATCAGCCTCAACACAGTCGCATTCTTTGCTTTCTGCATCTTCGACGCTGATATCAAGACTTCTATCATGAAGATAGTTTTTGGCATGTTTGATAAGAGATTTGATTTTAGTTTCGTGAATTTGTTTTAAGATTTTTGCAAGCTGTTTTTCATCGTGAATGGTGTCTACAAATTTGGCCAAATTTTGGAGATAATCTTCAGATGAAAATTCTCCCAAGATATCGTCTTTATATTTTTTCACCGATCTTTGAATTCGTTTCTCTAAACTGGATTCGTCCAATTTATAATCTTTATTGATGAAACGATTTATTGGAGCTTTTTTACGTGATTTGAGGTCATTCAGTATGGACCAGTTGGGGTAAGCGGTGACTAACCTGTTTTTGATATCATCTCCGGTACGAAGAGGCTTACGAAGCATTTCTAATACTTTAGATGTCATTTTCGGGTATTTTTTGATTTGGTTCAATACTTCGGCCGATGTTGTGGATTTGGTGAATTTTAGGTCCCATAAATCCTCCAAAGATAGAGTTTCGTACTGATCGAAACTCATTTTGGGAGATTTCAAGGTGGTGATAGTACAGCGGCAGGATTTTGTCTCAGTACAGACTCCAGTACTTTCGAAATTGTAGAGCAGGGTGACCTGGTTACAAGTGATCGAGCAGACGGAATCATCGAACATAATACAGCTCAAGTCAGGCTTGGAGGAATCTACAAAACAAACAGATAATTATTTGAGATTGATAAAAAATAGGTCCTTGGAAGTGGTTTTTTTTTTAGGATGAATACTACTTACCTTCTTCTTCTTCTGATAGGGGTAAGGCTGTCAAGTGATGTGAATTTGACGCCTCTTCGATCATTGCAGAAATATCATCAGTGGAGATATTTTCGGTGGAATCCATCATGATCGATGATTGCTGTTCTTCTACAGAATAAGATTGATGAGGTGATATTGATAAAGTTTTTGCTTGGTCCTGTGATTTTCCTGAGAGGCGGTTTGGAGGTGGCATTGGAGCTGTTGATGAATATGTCGAAGATGATGCAGTCATTGGTGGCGTTGTTGGCATTGGAGGCATTGGAGGCATTGGAGGCATTGGTGGCATTGGGGGAAGAGGAGCTGATGCCATGTACGTTTGTGAAGATGAATAATACTCCGATGGTGGGGGTGGCGGAGGTCCAAACTGGTAAGCCCAAAATGGGGGAGGTGGCGGTGGAGGGCCTGCTGATTGATAATAGCAGGGTGGTGGTGGAGGAGGACCTGATGACTGGTTAGGACAAGGTGATGGTGGTGGTGGAGGAGGTCCCGAGGGCTGATTTGAACAAGGAGATGGAGGTCCTGACGACTGATATGGGCAACGTGGTGGTGACGGTGGCTCTGGAACTTTTGAACTGGATGTGGAACTGTCAAAGAGCCATCCTGCTTCAACTGTAATTTCATAATTTCAAATACAAATTAGAAAATTATTTGAGTAATTAAAGATGCTAAAATTATCTTACTTGAAGTCGTTGAAAAAACAGTGCAAATCAATATTATTTTCATCATTTTACTCTTCGATTGAATTGTCGATTGATTTTTCACATTCGAGTCTGTAGTGTGAGAAAGAACATGAAATTATAAATGGGATTCTCGTTGCGACGTATTTTTAAGCGTGTGAGCGTTGGTATTTCGTTTGATTATCAGCCAACTAAATAAATAATCGTAGTGAAGATGATTTTTCAATTGTCAATGAAATTAGCTTTTGGATTACCTATGTTCATTTTATCGAAAATAAAACAAACAACTGCAGCTTTAAATCAACCTGTTGAAAATGTTAAATGAGAAATGGAAAGTAACATATACCTAGACCTACTGACTCAATTTCCAAGAATTATTTTGTTCGATGTTTAATTTTTGTGTTACTTGTGCCCTTCAACTGTGTATACAAGTGAGTTTTCCAATCACGAACAATGATGAGTCATAATCCTCGATTTTCATTTCAAAAATTTACTTGTTTCAGTTTTTAAATTTCCATTTGAGATGTCATATTGTCTTTTAAATTGAAAGTTGAAAATCAATAGAAACTTTTTATTTTGTGAATTTCTCTCAACAAGATTTTTAAGCCATTAAGAATAAGTGAATAACTTGGTTGGCGTAGGTACCTACTTCATGTGCGAAAATGTTTTTTTTTTTTTTCAAAAATTAGATTTACATGTTTTAAAATTATGTTTTATTCATTTAAAAATCAATTACCTACCTAAAAATAATCATAAATGAGCATGGTACATATCGTTTCTTTTTTAGAAATTCATCAAATCATCTTCTGGATCTTCTGGAAAATCGCAAGCTGCTGCTGAAGTATTTTCTTCAATTTTCGATACATTGTAATCCATATTATTAGTAATTTTGATGGGTATTTTGTTATTATTTGTAGTTGTAGTACTTTTCTTGGAGCTTGTTTTCACAACACTACTGGAACTGGATCCTGACTTGAATTTATGAGCAATTCCATCACCATTATCAGATGCATCCATAATTTCTATATTAATTCCATTTTCATCCGAATTCATGTTGGGAAAAATTAGATTTCCATTTCCATTTGAAAAACTATTTGATTTCATGCTACTAAAAGATGATTTGTATCCTTGAGAACCCCCATCTGCATCATCTGGTCCATTATTTTGGCTCATTCTGTTGTACATTTTTTGTTTTCCATTTGAAAAAGCTCCTAGTTTGCTGTATATCGTGGAGATATCACCATTATTGGTGTTATTTATAAAATGTTGATTTCCTTTTCCACCCAAATAGCTATTGGATTTAAGATTGCTGTATGATGATAAATTGTGTCCTTGAGCAATAGCATCTGCTTCATCAGATCCATCTAAGATTTTGATATTGATTTCTCCACTATTTGGGTTAATGTCTTGGTATACGTTTTGATTGCTATTCAAAAGTGGCCCCGGGCTATTGTATGTTGTAGAGATATCATCATCTTGAATCATATCATTTGGATAGTTTGCTGGCATATCTCCGTCATTTATCGAATAAGTTGACCATTGATTGTTACCAGAGCCACGCCCATCTTCATAATCCAAAGTCAAGCCATCGTTGCTTTGGATTTGATAAGTGTCGCCATTAATTTCATATGGGTATGGCGAATCAATTTTTGGCGGTTCTTTGTTGGGGCCAATCATCCCATTGGTACTAGGAATATCGTCCATATTGCCTCTATCGATTTCATATGAATATTGCACATCACCAGATGGTAAAATTATACCAGAACCTGGTCCATTACCCAATTGTGATTGTAAAACTTCATAAGAATTGTAATTGGGAACATTATCTGTTATATCGTGATCCGAAATGTAATTATTGCCAAAAGCATCAGGAGAAACCTGGAAAGTTCCAGAAGCCATATCAATATCTGAAGGAATATCAAAAACTGGTATGTTATCGGCTGTTTCCATATCATAGTCGATGACCACGCTGTCTCCAGGCTTGGATTTGGCTGCATTGAGTAAAGTATTTTTGTCAAATTTATCAAACAAAGGTTGATCAGGTTGATTGGTGGTTGAAGAGTATTGGATAATTGGAGCTGACGGCATTTGAGGCGTGTCTTGAATGTATTGGGGTTGTCCAGGATATTTGTAATTGGCTGATTTGATAATATTTCCGTTTTCATCCATGAGCACTTGATAGTAGATTTTTTCTTTTGGTTTTTGCATCATTGGAGGAGATGGCAGTTTTGATGATTGGGTTTGTATTTCGGAGAAGGTGGTGCTGGACGAAGGAAGGATTGGAAGTGATTCCATGTTATTGTTGCTAGTGGAGTAATAAGATTCTGGAGTTTGTGGCTGAGATAGACTTGGTTGAGTGTGCAAAGTGCTGTGTGAAGATTCAGTTAAAATTTGGGGCTGTGATTCAGAATCAAGCAAAGGAGATGAAGATAATTTTTGAATCTCATTTTTTGGCGTAGGTGCAGGAGTTTCCATTCCAAGTAAATATTCAGCATATGATGCAGGTATATTATTAGTGCCAGGTTTCTCAGGACTTTGGTCGTGTTTAACAAATAATGATTCTATTGATGGAACTGCATCTGGGATATCAAAAGTTTTCAGATCTTCGACCTTTGGAGAAGTGTCAAGGTATGGACTCGAGTCGACTATCTTAGGTGTTGGCTTCTGAGTTGCAAATTGTTGCAGGAGATTTTGAGGAGATGGAATTGGTTGGGGTTGAAGTTTTGACAAAGATGGTGGAGTTGAAATGGATTGAGGAGATTCCACCAGTTTCTGAGATGTGGTAGTTAAAGGAGTGAGATCTGGAAGATCATTAGGAATCTGAGATTTCAGAGGTTTGTCAAGAGGTTGAGGGAGTTCATTGATGATTGGTGGGGTAATGGGGGATGCAGGTGGAATTTCAATGATTTGAGGTTGTACAATTGTTGGCTGAGCTGGTTGATCAAGATTCTGCGGTGTGGTTATTGATGTAGTTGTTGTCGATTGAGAAGGAATTTGAAGATCTGGTGAAGTAACTATTGGAACCTGGCTACCGAGGTTCTGAGAAGATGTGATGATTTGTTCGTCGGGATTTTGGTAAATTGTTTTTGTTTCAGGAAGATTTGATTGATTTAGAGACATGACAGTAGTTTGAGGATTGGGTTGATTGATTAATTGAGAAGTTGTTATTGATTGAGAAGGAATAATGGGATTTTGAACAGCTCCCTTACTTGGCTGTACAACTTCTTCAAAATGAATCGTTTGTGGTTTTACAAACGAGTCTGGAATTTGCTGATTCTCATAGCTTATGAACTGATTACTGGGGATGTTTGGATTAGGCTTATTGAAAAAGGAATTATTATTGCCACTATTGATGAAAGTGCCATATTCTGGGTAATTCGAAGGTGTCATGAACATGGTTGGTTGTTGAGATGTCACAGAAGAAAATTCAGGACCATTGGAGGTGATCACATATTCAATATTGTTTGGAGGCTGCATTGAGTTCTCTTGGAATTCAGTTACAGTTTCGGGAATTACTTCAATGATGGTCTCAGGTGGAGATTGTAAAATTGTTGTATCCTGAATATCTGATGGAACATTATCATCTGCCGGAGTTGTGTAATCGACTTCTGGTTCAGGCATTGGTTGTTCATCAAGGCCTGTATTAACGGGATATTTACCTTCAGCATTATTGCTGCCAATAAGTTCATTAATAAGAGCCATTTCAATTTCCTCTTCCTCTTCTTCTATCCAGTCAGAATCAGCTTCGTTGGCAAAATTTGTACTTCCATAATTGTAAGAAAATCTCTTTGGTTTGGATTTTTTGATGCATTTACATTTGGCCTTCTTTTTGACACAGAATCCAGGTTTTCTGGAGATCGGTTTGAGATCATCATCGAAGAAAATCCTCCTTTTCATCAAATACCTTCTGACCCTTTCAAATATCCTCTGATTACCAGATTGGCGAAGTTGCCCCAAAATATAAGAAAGTTCGTTTCTATCGTCGATATCCTTCATCACATTAATAATCCTACGCATATACCTCGTATGACTCAATCGATCGTATACATTTTTCTGCATGGTGTTCATCATTTTCTGTATGTATTGGTGAAGATTTTCCTCAGCTCCAGGGCCACTGCCGAATAATTTTGCTTTGACGCCGTGCTCTCTAGGCTCCAAATTTTGAGCTGATTTGAGTTTCGGGTATTTTGACAATAAAGCTTCTTTGATTTCTCGACCGCTGATATGCGGATTCTGCAGCATAGGCATTACGTAGCCGTAGAGTTCGTCGCTGTTGAAAATACGAGTTTTCGGTGTCTGTATGTTGTTTTTCAGGGGTTTGAATTTATAGTTCCATAAGTCGTCGAAATTGAGTTTTCTGAATTGAGCCGGGGTGACCGGTCGATTTTGCACGATGTACACCTCGTTACAAACGCAGTGTAATTTTTGACTGCAAAATCCCTCACTTTGGCAGCCATTTATGTCGCACATCAGTCCGCAGGAGACGTTGCAGCCATCGTCGGCGAATAGTAAACAGCTCAGGTTGGAGTGTTGAGGGTTCCCCATGGAAGTGCCTGATGAATGAGACGATTACGAAAATGTAATAGAAAATTTGTGCTGGTGGGAGGAGTCTGCTGAAGGCTTACCCTTATTTCCAAATCCTGCGATGGCCTCTCTGCCAGTGAAATCATCGTCGAAAGATTGGTAATTGAAGGCGGGCGATGGTGGTGGAGGAGGCAATACTGGTAAACTTTGCTGTACGTATACGACTCTACGTTTACGACATCGTCCATCTGAATCGTCTGAGGAAAAATATCGACTCGAGATGAAGATTTTTGCAGATATTTAATCAAGTGTTTACGTTAGAAAATCCGTAAAATAGTCTTACCTGGGATGAAAACACAAACGATGATCGAGAGTATTGATAGTGATAATTTCATGATCGTTACAAGAGGATTAGTACATGGTGTGATTATAATTCGACGACTCGCGACGATTTATTTACAGGAAATATGGCATGTCTGGTGAAATCTGTGACAAGCCTCGTCGACGGTATTTTGTTTAACAAACAAGTCGAGTGATAGACGACAGCCAGGCGTGTTTCATCGTTTGATTTGTGAACTTGACAATGAAATTACTCAGGTTTATAGGTGAGTACCGAAATAGGTCGGCATTGAATAATTCACGTGTTGAAATGAGAATTAATTTTCTTTCGCCTCTCATCATTCCCTTCATTCTATTACTGAAAATTGAATGCATTTCACAGGTCATTGTGGAAAATGCTATTTGAAGTTTAATGGACGATTTTTATGGTACTTGTTGCGCTGATTACGAAACAAAAACAATGAAAATATTACTTAGGTACTTTACTTAGGATTTTTCACCGTTTGAATTTATGCGAAACATTTTTCTGTAGCTTCTGCCAATGTTTGAAATTTCAGTCAATTTCCTGAACCAATGAAAAATTCAACAAGAAAATAAAAATGTATGAGACATGAATTGCGTAGAGCATAAAATTTACTTTATTGAAGAGTTCAAAACTGTTTGATTTGAAGGCTTATTAAGTAATCGAGATATTTTAGCTGAAAGTTTAATCTTTCAAAAAATAACTCTCCTTGGAAAAAATCAATTGGGCTATACAATAAGGGAATTTAAAGATTTACAATTCATGTTCGGTTCATTTTTGAGGGGAGGAGGGAAGTTTGCGGAATTCATCAAATTTTTTCTGCATGAACGGTTCTGATTGACGATTCTTGCTCTTTTTTAAAATTTTTCCATGGTGCCAATTTTTTTTTTTTTTTTTTTTTGAAAACCTGTCAAGAACTTGGTTACATTTTTTGATAAAACATCCGACCTTTTCAAGTTGATTTTCTGAGCAAAGAAAAGATCCCAGAATGAAAGTTAATTTTACATAATATAAATTGTAAGGCCCTTTCCTAACATTGTATAATCCAATTATTGGTTTTTTCGTAGGAGGCTTGTATTTCGAGATATTTTCAATGAAAAAAAGAATTAAAAGTTGAATTTCAGAGCATTCAAATAAAATACCTATCTCAAAAGCTAAACCTTCTGAGAACAAACTAATCAAACTCTAATTAAGTGTATAAGAAAAATTTCACAAACGTTCAAAAAATAATTTAAAATCCTTGTGTGATGGAATTTTTTCGCTATTTTTCTTGTGACCATGGTGAAGAATACTTTTAAAATTACCTGGAAAACTTCAAACAGCATTTCATGAGTTTTAAAAGCCTGTAATTTTTGGAAGAATCCATGTGGTGATTTAAATTTGAGTTTAGAAATGAAAAGTCATATTTTTTTCACACGTTCAATTGATGTATTTGAAAAATACATAAATGTGATATTTTATCTCATGAAATAAATAATTTAATCGATATTTTTCGTTATAGGAAGATTTCTCGAAAAAAGTTCACAACTCCAAAGTTCTCAACTAAATACCTGTCATCGATCGTCTTCCTGGAGGAAAAAATCTGGACGAATTAAACTTCGATCCATACCCCATGGAAGGCCAAGGTGATGCCGGGTTTCCAGTTCTCGCTATCGGTTGTTCAGCTCTCATCGGATTATACCGATTCAATCGATTACTTCCTGAGCCATTTATCCTGGAATATAGAGAATTTCGGTTTATGTCTATCGATGGATTTGAGACAGTCCTTGATGAATTCGCAGTATCCGCAGATGAGATTTGTTTCGCTCTGTTTTCGTCGTTTTTCGCGATCATTTCATCCATGATGATTTGAAGAATGGCGTTTTTCAGATTTTCTGGTTCATCTAATTCGATTCTAGGTTCGCGGATATTATTGTTTCGCATGAATTCTTTCAATATATTCTCCAACGTGGTATTATTCGTCTGATATATTTTATAGACGAGATTATAGAACGAGCCTTCGTCGTCAATAGCGTCCTCCAAAGCGTGCAATAGTTTTTTCTTGTAATCTACGTGTAAATATGGTCGGTCTAAAGTGGCCCAAGACTTTTGCAACGTATCGTGGATGTATTTTTTGACAGCTGGCACGTTAGCTCTTCCATCTCGCGTGAATTTAGAGGCCAATGTGGCATCGCGTGTTTTAAGTTTCGAGAATTGGTACGGACTGATGATTGGTTTTAGGAGCTGTTTGTATTGCTCTGCGGTTGTGTATGAGAAACTCATTACATTTTGGACTTTTTCCAATTCTACCTCTTTTAAGTTTTCGCGAACCAAATTCGAGTCGAAATTTTTTTCCCACCGATCGAAAAATGAAGATATGGTTACGCATAAGCAGTATAAGTTTTCGTTGCATGTGCCATGAGAACTAGAGCCGTAGATTTGAGCTATCACGTTGCATTTTGTGTGGCAGGCTTGATTACCGAATATTAGGCAGGTCAGATCTGGATTTTTTTCGCTCGTTATTGACAAATTGATACTGGCTGAAATTTTATTTATAAGCAGGTTAGGTACATATATAAAAACAACGATCAAGTTCGTAAAAAAAAAAATGATTTTTCAAAATAAAAATTAGTGATTGGCGAATGCTTTACCCAAGTTTAAAATCAGGCCTCCAACAAAGACAACATTCACGAATGATTTGAGCATTTTCAGACGACGTACTGAAATATTATGCATAAATTTTCAAAAAAAAAAAACACAAACAAACAAATAATGCTGAATAAGTATAGTACCTACTCACTTGAAATTTTAATTCATGATTTGCAATCCGCAGTCTTAATTATTTCGACAAGATGTGGAAGTGAGTACTTTCGAAACGTCTCAGTAGAAAAAAAGAACAAAAAATTGTCTTTTTATACCTCTTCGGTTCTGGTTTTGCGCAATGAAATGCAATTTTTTAGCACAGAAGGTACCGTGTAAAGCTGGCAAAAAAAATTCAGAATGCTTTAATTATACGTTTTTTCATTTTTGTGTGAAGTATTCATTCTGAGTTTATAATTTTAAAGTTCGTTAATGATGAATGGGAAAAAAGTGCAATCAAGCGTTCTATTTATTTTAGTTTTAAAGTATTTTTTTCCTAATTTCTGTCGCTGTGGTGTAATTTATTGCCGAACTTGAAGGTCGAAGATTTATATCGGTTTTTACTGAAGGGTTCATTTTTTTCATTAAAGTTAGAGGCGTGAGATATGTTCGGAGGAGAGAGGTCTTCAAATTTTCCCAACCAATTTTTCGAAAAAATACCCAGTTATTTTTCCAATTTCCCAAAAAAAACTAACTAATTTTTATGATCAGTTTCACCATATTTGTAAAAAAAAAAAATCAATTTTGAAATAGTAAAGATTGGTTTTGACAACAAAAAAAAATCGTACCAATTCACAACTTCTGAAAAAATCAACAAAATTTTAATTTTTAAAATACAATAAGCGCTAAGTACCCTTATAATTTTCAAGGAAATTTTCAAAGCATGAAAGTGATTTTTTCATTCAATCTCTATGCGAGATTCAAATATTGAGATTGAAAAAAACATAGCATTCAAAAGCTGAAATTTCTTCAATAAAATCCATACTTTTTTGCTGTAATTTTTTTCCTCCAAAAAAACGACGTTCCTTTTGGTGAGCTTCTCTCCTTCAAAAAAAAAAATTAGAAAATCTTTGAAAATTTTATTCAAGATTGTCACAAAGCCTCCTTATAAATCAGAATGCAATTTTTTCATTTATAAATATTCAACTGTTTGGGCAGAAGCTATCAAAAAGTAATTTTTTCACTACCTATAAACTGCAGCAGAATTTTACAAAGGAATTTTGACATGTCGACCTAGCTATGTTTTTTGGAAGAATCTATATGTATGATTTACCTAGGTTTGAGTTGAAGGACGAAAATGGAGGAATGTATGAAAAAATAATTTTCATTGTTTGTCAAGTATAATTTTTTATTTCATATTTTCCGATTTTATATCGAACATTTAACAAAAATATGAAAATTTCATATCAATAATAAGTCTCTACAATTAATAGATGATACATTTTTCTTGATTTACTACATCCCTGTGATCGTTACACCATTTGTCGATGAGTTTTTTATGTTTTTGCAACTTTGCCAGATCTTGTTTCTCGTCGACCCATTTTTCGGTCACTTTTCCCGTTGAAGACTTATTGTAAGTGTATTTAATCTCGCCAAAGTCCCATATCTCTTTGATGGACCCATCTTCTTTGCGATTAATCCGAATACTGGCTGTTTCGAAGTTCCAGCATTGATCGATTGGGCCTGATTTTTCGATATACATTTCGATATCGGTACGCTGTTTTTGCCATACGAAATGAACATTTTGTTCTTCATCTTCGTCGGTAACTAAGGTGTATTCGCGGTTAACTTTGGCCTTGACTGATTGGGTGTTGGCTTTCGTTTGAGTGTAGGATTTTTTTTGAGTGCTGCCTTTCGTTGGTGTGCGGATGAATAAGCCTTGAGCTGGAAAGGAGATATTTATAGTGTGTTTTTAGGATTTTTTTCTGTTTAGATAATATGTATCTTGATACAAATTCAAAATATAAGAAATGTGTTTTCAATGCCTTCTGTAGAATGTTACCGTACGTTAGATGGTTCTGATGATAGAAAAAATTTTGTGAAATCGGAAAAATGTCGATTAACGTTAAAATGAGAATCATTCATGTTGTTTGTATTAGCGCAAAAAATATTTAATTTTTAAATTTTTTAAAATGACGTTTAACCTACTTATTCAAATTATGAAAAAAAAAAAAGACAAAAAAATGTAACTTGTATTCAAATATTGGTAAAATTTATGCTAAAAACATTGAAGTGAGTTTGAAATAGGTTTAAGACACCATGTTTTGGCAAATATTTTATCAAAATGTTAAAAATTCTCAAATGATCCTTGAAAGTTAGCTTTAAAAAATTTAAGACTTGGTACAACTTTTGTCGTCATTCAATAAAAATCTCTTACATTTCCATACTCGTAATATATTTTTAGGAAATTTTGAAAATCTTATACTTATTCAATGTAGATATTTCCTCGCAATTCTTGTAATGATTTTGCATAGGTAAATTATTTTCACTGAAGTTTATTGAATATTTTAATCAGTTTTTTATTCATCTCCAAAAATTGAAAAATTTAAATTATGTACTTGGATATATATTTTTTAAGCAGTTTTAGCTCAATTTCAAATAATTCGGTTTCTGTTCCAACGATTTATTTCTTCATTTCATTCTAGTTTGTGAGAGACTTCAATCATTTTTTTGTATCTCAACTTGAACAATTTTCATTTCCTTTTCAAAAAAAAAATTGTTCAAATGCTAAAAAAGTGAGTAAGTATCAATTTTTGGAACAAAAAATTACAAATTCTTGTTTTTTTCATTTCTGTAGCTATGTATCGACGTTCGAAAGAAACTTGAGAAAATAATCACCGCATGGATTCTTCCAAAAATCAAAGGTTGAAAATTTAAAACTCGTGAAATTCTGTTTGAAGTTTTCCAGGTAATTTTTAAGGTATTTTTCACCATGGTCACAAGGAAAGTAGCGAAAAAATTTCATCATACAAGGAGTTTTGATTAGGTAGATTTTTGAAGTATTATTTTTAACGACTTCGGTGTAATTTACCATTATTCTATTGTGAATTGAACTAATTTTATGTCATTTCGAAAGTATTTATTGTCAGGTAATACTTTTTGGTTCCAAATTTTGAAATTTGACCTAGAATAATTTATTAGTAAGTAACTTAAATTTATGTGATCTGAGAAAAAAAAATTGATTGAAAAATACGTTACCGAGTTGTATTCCTATGAATACCGCGATCAATATGGTAGAAATTTTCATTTTAACGGTTGAATTTATCCGCGAAAATAAGTTAGACGTGGACGAATTTGTGGTTAAAATAACTTCAACAAGAATGATTTTCTAAAAATGGATTATTGAGTATTTGTAGTCATACGTTGGTTTTAATTTTTCTACCAATGGGTGTTCGAACATGTTGTTAACAAATGTGAGTAATTGCAGATTAGCCTCAAGTGTGACATTTGAAAAGTAGTCGATGGAAAATTTTCCCCCTAAAGGTCACCCTGAATGCGTACAATGTATTTATAAATTTTTGAATGAAAAATTGTCTATTTTTGGGTTCATTTTCATTTAGGTAAACACACGTTTTCAAAAAAGAAAATGGGTATTTTTGGGCTTGATCGATGCTCATTTTTGATTGATTTACAAAACTTGCACATAGATTTAAAACTATGTTGAAGCGGATAAGATACGTTTTGATGTTTTGTGCCCATGTCGCAGAGAATAAAAATGAAAAGTCGTATATTTTTCTTGCGTTGAATTTATGCGTTTAAAAAGTACGTATACAAGATATTTATCTCACGTAGGTATCTTTAATTTACTTAGTTTATTTGCCATATAATCTTTTTTTCATAAGAATTGGAAAAATTCCACGGAAAAAGTTCGCGATTCTAGAGTTTCTCCCTAAATACGTCTTCCTGGAGGAGAAAATCTCCACGAATTGTACCTCGATCCGTACCCCGTGGAGGGAACCCAGCGTGGTGTCGGATTTCCGGATGTCGATGTTGGATTTCTAGCTGTCGCTACCGGATTTCCAATTCTCGATGGCGAATTTCCAGCACTAGCTGACGAATAATTCCGATTAAATGGATTATTCCTTAAGCTGTTCATTCTCGAATATCGAAAATCTGAGGTGAGGGTTGACGATGGATTTGAGGTAGTCTTTGGTGTGTCTACAGGATCAGCAGACGAGATTTGTTTCGCTCTATTTTCGTCGTTTTGCGCGATCATTTCGTACATGATGGATTGATGAATGAGGTTGTTCAAATTGTCTTCTTCCTCCAATTCAATTTTAGGTTCACGGATGTCATTATTTCGCAGAAATTCTTTCAATATATTCTCTAACCTGGTATTCTTTGTCTGGTGTATTCTATAAACGAGATTATAGATCGAGCCTTCGTCGTCAGCAGCATTCTTCAACGCGTCCAAGAGTTTTTCCTTGTAATCTACGTGTAAATATTTTGGGTCCAAAGTGGCCCAAGTCTTTTTCAGCATATCGTGAATGTATTGCTTGACAGCTGGGGCGTTCACCCTTCCGTTTCGGGTGAATTTGGAGGCCAATGTGGTCTCGCTTGTTTTAAGTTTGGAAAATTGGTACGGACTGATGATTGGTTTGAGGAGTTTTTTGTATTGCTCTGCGGTTGTCAGTGAGGAACTCATTATGATTTGGGCTTGATCGAACAGAACACTGTTGATTATTTTCTCACGAACGAAATCCGAATCAAAATTTTTTTCCCAGCGGTCGAAAAATGAAGATTTGTTTCTGATGGAGCATACACAGGTCAGATTTTTGTCGCATGTGCCGTAAGCAATGTCGCCGTAAATTTGAAGCAGCAAGTAACATTTTGAGTGGCAAGCTTGGTTTCCGAATAATAGGCAGGTCAGCTCTGGATTCTTATCATCTATGCAAAACAAAAAAGAACACACAGTTGGTTAAAATGTACCTAAATGGAATTTTGTTAATTCAAAATCTCATTGCTACTTATGTCATTTACCTGGATATTTATGGTCTGTGCCGGATAAATCTGCAATGAAGATTTGAAGTTTTGTAATCATCAAAATTTTCTTACGTGGTGACGTTCAAAAAATGGAAATTTTTTGCATAATTTTTGCAAAAAATCTCAAATTTTGCAAGAATTTTTTAAAGTTTAAATCCACTGGAAGCCTGTTACAGTTCTAATAAGTTATAAAAATTACCATTTTTTAATTCGTAGTTCCAGGATGCGTCTGCATTTGTTGTTATTGATGAATTGATGTTGACTGAAATTTTTTTATCGACATAGGTTTAATTACGAAGATAATAATTAAGTTCGAAAAAAATATTATGTTTTTTTCTTAAACATTATCTAGTAATGGCTGAATGTGATTTACCCAAATTTAAGATCAGGCCTCCAACTAGAGCAACGTTGACGAATGATTTGAGCATTTTCCGATCACGTACTGAAATTATTCAAAAATTTATGTAGAAATATCTAACAAATGCGAAATAATCTAAACAGCACGTTAAATGGTTTTCTTACTCACCTAAAATTTTAATTCGTGGTTTTCGATTTGCAGTTTTGGTTACTTCGACGAGATGCTGAAACGAGTAGTTTCGAAATGTCCAATGTCGAAAAAATGTTTTATTTTTATAACTTTTGTGTGCTGCTTTCGTACGAAGAAATATAATTTTATAGCACAGAAGGCAGGTGTTGAGCTGGTAGAAAAAAATACGGTGTGCTTTAATTGCGTTTTTTGGTTTTTGTGTGAAATGTTTATTACGAGTATATATTTTTAAAGTTCGTTAGAATTGAACGTGCAACTTGCAATCAAGCGTTCCATTTTTTTTTTCAGTTTTAAAATACTTTTCCCAAGCTACTGTCATTGTGGTGGGTTTTGTTTCTGAATTTTCGAAATGGATGAAATTATGGATAAAATAAACTTGAAGGTCAAAGATCACAGCTCAGAGCTCAGAAACCTGTGGTGTATCTAATTGAGAAATATCGTGTTCGTGTTTTTTTTTTTTCATCTTTTAGAAAAAGTATAAAAATTGACTGAAATTCTGCTTCTGCCAAAAATTTCATAAAATACAAAACATAGGTTTCCAATGATATTGGAATATTCAGCCGTACCATTGTCATAAAAATCATTCAAATCTTGATAAAATTAAGTACCTATATGTACGAAAAACGTCGAAAACTGTTGAAATTTACGGAGATGATGTAAATGTCTTGAAAAATATTAATATTTGTCAATTTATTCTATGATGACTTGAGAAAGAAATTTGGTAAGTTTTGCTTTAAAACAAAAGCCTTAAATCATGAATTAGAGTATTACAGATAATTTTTCATGAAAATGTCAGATGATTCTCTCATACGGCGTGCCTTAGAAAGCAGAAACATTAACAGAAAAGAGCAGACATTTTCACTTTTTGCTAATTTCGACCCCTGCTGCGCGTTGAACATACCTTTTTTGACAGTTTTTTGGGATTTGCATCACCTAAAGAAAAGAGAAGAATCAGAATTCGCTAGAAAAAATAGCAGAAAAGTGCAGAAATTATCAGAAACGAGCAGAAATAAATTGATTTCGAAAATACAAAAAATTTATAAATTTTCGATTTTTGGATAACTTTCTGTTATTGAGTTAATTTCGAAAATATAAAAATTTATAAGTTTTTGACTTTTAGTCACGCAAAACTTGGTGTCGCAAAATGGGGTCTTAAAAATTTTGGAATAACCCCCACCTAAGAGGAATTTCAGTTTCTAACTTTCTGATATACAAAATATATAAAAATTTATGTTTTCATAAGTCACGTTCTGACTTTCTGACATTAAGTTAATTTCGAAAATATAAAAATTTATAAGTTTTTGACTTAGCAAAACGCAAAACAACGTCTTAAAAATTTTTGAATGACTCCCCACCCAAGAGGAAAAAACATGTATGTTTTTTCCTCTAGGGTGGGGAGTATTACTAAACTGGATATATCCATTTTAGTAATATTTTGGCGCCAATAGGTAAATTTTATGTCAATTGTTTATGTTATTTCAAATCAATGACTTTTCATTAATATTTCAGTCAAAATTATTTATTTCTTTGACAAATTAGAAATTGATTGAATATCAATAATATTCAACTGAAAAATCTGTGAAAAATCATCCATTTTTGAAAAAAGGTCATTCAGAATCTAAAAGGGTACCCCCGGATAAGATAGGCGAATCGGCCTAAGAGCTACTTTTTGAAATTGACCCCCGGACATTGTTAGGGACCCCAAAAAATGATTTTAGGAAATTTTTTCAACTCCTCAACTCACCCCCCTTTACCCCCACCCCCCAAAATAGCGAATTTTCGTCAAAAAATCATATCTCCGAACCTAATGGACCAAAAATTCTGAAATTTATGTGGTGTATACAGGGAGTGGTGACAAATATTTGAGAATTTTTTCAGATTTTTTTTGCACTGCCTTCTAGCCAAAATTCCACTTTGAAACTTTAAAATCGCCATAACTCTGAAACTAAAAAACATACATTTTTTCTTTTTGGTACAAATATAGTCCTACCATGGTACAATATAATGATATTTTTTTCAGATTTTTCGAGTTGGTAGAACAGACCTAAAAATGCGATTTACTGTTCAAAAGCACCAATTTCGCCATTCACGCAACGAAAAATTCTGAAATTATTTATGTGGTGTATACGGGAAGTGGTGACCCAATTTTTTAAAAAATTTTCAGAATTTTTTTTGCAGTGCATTCTAGCCAAAACCCCACCCTCAAACTTTGAAAATTGCTCGAATTCCAAAATTAACAGGCAAACATTTGTTCTACTTTTTGAAACTGACCATCGGACATAATTAAGAACACCAAAAAAGTCTTGGGTGCATCTCCCACCTTTCACTTCACCACCACACCCCCCCCCCAATACCGGATTTCGTCTAAAAATCTCATCTTGGTACTTAATGAACCGAAATTTTGAAATTTTTCTATGGTGTATACTGTATATTGAGAATTTTTTCGGCCTTTTTTGCGCTGCGTTTTAGCCAAAACCTCACATAACGATTTTATAATTGCTCTACTTTCAAAACTAAAATACATACCAACTTTTTTTTTTGTGCAAATATGGTTTAGCTGGGACAATATGTGACCGTGTCAGACAATCGACATTAGGTGTCAAAATTTCAATTCAGCTTCTTCCCGGAATTTTATAATCTGAAGCCTTAAAATTGAGTCAAAATTCACCCTTTAAGGGACACAGAGAGAGGAACAAACTTTTGAGAATTCTTTCAGATGTTTTTTGCAATGCATTCTTGCCAAAAACACACTCTTAAACAACAACTAAAAAGAACGAATGTATATCTGGAGAAATTCAAAGTTTAAAAGGCAAGCGTTTTTTGGTTTTTCGCCTGGAATACACCACAAAAAACATTGAAAACATTTTCAATAGTTTGTTACCCCCTCTGTTTTCACCATATAAATATTAAAATTTGTGTATGGTGCGGGGAAAAAGTACTTAAAGTCGGATTTTTCAAAAATGAGTTTTTCGACTAAATGAGAGGGAAGGCTATGAGGTACATTTTAAGACTTGTGTGAGCATCCTAGGTCAATTTTTCGGTGAGATAGAGGTATTTGAAAATGAGAAAATCATGACTTTCAAAAAAAAAAAAAACCCGAGAAAAACATGTTTAAAGCATCATAGAGGTCTGAACTGCTTAATAATGCAAAAGAAAGAGAATTAATCGCCCATTTTTCATATTTTTGGCTCTAGCGAAAAATTAAGTATGTTTTCCGACTTTAGATACTTTCCTGAACCTGCACGGTATGCATTTTCGTTTGTATGAGTAACGAAATGGTTATTTTTAAACAGAAAAGTGCATTTTTTTCGTCTGTTTTTCCCAAGATGAGAATCTGAAAAATTAAAATTGGGCAATGTGACCACGATGAACCGAACCGACCGCGACCTTAGGTATATGCAAAACCAAGTTTTCAAAATGCGAGCTATGAAAATTAGCGGTGCGATACTGATAGAAATAAGGGTTTTATTCGCTTGTATGGGCTATTAACTACATTTTTCATTTGATCATTATGAATTTTTGGGATTTCGGGTGGATTTTCACTCAATTTTAAGGTTTCAGAGTATGAAATTCCGGAAAGGAGCGAAACTTAAAGGTAGGTATGTTTTTTAGTTTTGAAAGTAGAGCAGATATAAAGTCATTAAGTGAGGTTTTGGCTAAAACGCAGCGCAAAAAAGGCCGAAAAAATTCTCAAACTATGGTTGGTTACCATTCCTCATATACATTATACACCATGGAAAAATTTCAAAATTTCAGTTCATTAAGTACCAAGATGAGATTTTTAGACGAAATCCGGTATTCGGGGGGGGGGGGGGGTTAAGTGAAAGGTGGGAGATGCACCCAAGACTTTTTTGGTGTTGTAGAGAAGATTCTGCCGGACGGGGTGGTAAAGAAATGGACTGTTTATGGAGGACGTTGGAGGGAGTGTGGGGTCGGTAGGGTTGTCCCCTTCCTCACGAGTCCTCTGGCCGTTGGGTCCTTCTTTCCCCATTACACTGGTGCGCACCAGGTTCCCGATCTTGCTCTACGGACTTACCTCCCGGAGGATATTTAGGAGGAAGTCCCTTCGCCGAGGGTCCGCGGGGCCCGTCTGGGGTCTCGCACGTTGGAACGAATAAAAACACGGTTGACAGATACAAGCGTATATTTGCACGACGTATTTAATCGTACCTGTATGTGTGTGTGAGTGACGGCCGCGACCTACGGTTACGGATGGATCTAAATTGGCGATGATCGAGATGATTTTACACTCACCCGACGCCACGCTGCTGGCTGCAGAGGCGGTGGCGAAAGGAGCTATAGACCTCCCCGATCGGTGCCATCGTATTTTGCTGAACTCCATCGTCCCCTACTTCGCCGGAGCTGCAAGGGGGTCGATGGATCATATTATTCTGAACGTGTGGAAGAATTCGCGCGGCGGGAATAGGAACGACGCCGCGGAGGATATCTCCGGATGGATATCTCCGCGGAGGGAACCGATCTCGCGAGTGGCGAATTCCACCGGGGTCCCAGGGTCTCTATCCAGGCCTAGGTGCACTGGTACCTTGAAGGATCCCCATGTGCCCCCCATCGAAATGAGGGACCAGGATGGAATCGCGGGTGAATTCCGATGACGGGTAAATAAATCGAGCCGGATTCGATATTTACGCGTCCCCGGCTAAGTCCGATTCCGGTGACTTAGCCGGGCGTCGTACAAGCCGAAGCGAGAGATGTTAAAACGACATATTCGAATTAGGGGTAGAATCGGAGCTTGATGTTCTAGCAACGAATACATTTTCGGAACTCGAACGCAAGTAGAAGATCGAGCTCGATCGAGCCGCAGCTCGATCGATCAACGCAACTACCCCGTTCAAGGTATTTTCGGAACTAGTTTTACTCCGCTAACGCAGAGTTTATATAAGGATTCGAATCAACTTGCTAGCAGGGTTGCCACCACCACGGAACTATAGTCGTTTCTCTTGGGTCGGGCCATATTCACTCTGACATATGCCCCATCGAGCTGTATTAGGGGAGCTGACCTCCCATAGTAAAGGTCGAACTTTTAGTACTGTTGTCAAAGTTAAGTTCCATAGAGAGGATATTGGTCCCTGCCCCATTCGACTTTTGCTGTGGGTGGTGGTAACCTAAGTAATTAATTTTGGTCCGGTAAGATCCGGTGCGGCTATTGTATTCAATAATTATAAATTTTGCGGTCTACTGACCCTCGGAACGGCCGAAAGGGATCGCCGACGGGCCGAAAGTACTGCTAGCTAGATGACTTGATATTATGCTGAACAGAAAGTTTAGCTGAACAGAAAATTTTGACGCCATGTTATGATGAAAGACAGTAAAATTCACGGCGTAAGAACTATGGTGAAAAGAAAATTGATATTTTGAGTAGACTTTAGATTTTGATTTGATGGTACGTTTTTTTTTTTGACAATTAGTAATGGTTTTAAAATTGATAGGAAATGGTTGTTAAGTGTCCCTAAGTCATCTGTTTGAACCCTTGTTAAATTTTGATTTTGTGGTCACGGTACCACTGTGTGGAGGGGGAGAAATTTTGCGGAATTCGGACGCGAATTCTTCCATGCACGTACAGAGTTCAGCTTACGATTTTTTAGGGGGTTGGGTATATACAATTATGTACAATTATATCTAAGTAATTATTCAGAGCTCAAAACACAGAAAAATTGGGTTTGTATCTCATTATTGTCGTCTCAGGGGTTAGTGTGGATCTTGAAGTGGGGATTTACAATTTGTGAGACGTAAAAAATGTCGAAAAGAAAATTTACAAACAATTTTTGATTTTGATGGGGGGAGAGAATTGCAAATCTCTTTTTTGTAATTAAATTCACGCTCGCTGTTACATTTCATATTTTTTGATTTTTTGTTTTACTATTTTTATTACATTTTGTGTTTTTTATTCACGCGCTCTGTTACATTTTGTTTGTTTTTTTTTTTTTGATTTTGTATATTTTTCTATTTTTTTGTGAGATTTGCAATAAAAAATAAGAAGATTTTTGATTTTGTAGAGCTCTGAATAGGTAAATTTTTAAAGCTAGGAGGGGGGTGTATGCGTGGTTTGGTACAGAACCTTAAAAAAAATATAAGCGAGGGAGACTTATGGTTAAATTGTCGCAGCCGTCGAGTATATATGAAGACGTAAAAATAACATATTTGCTGACATCAGCATAAGAAACGATCGTATAGGTATGTACATCGAAATTAAATATATAATGCGACATGTGATCAGATACTAATATCGATTTTTGTTGTTACAGGTGCCGACAATGGAATGTCAATGGTTGATGGTAAAGATGGTATCGAATGGTGAGTATCGACGTGGTGATGATAGTGGTGTTATAATGTCCACTTTTTGTTACAGGTTGATTCAGCACGCCGATTCATGGTGGTTTCTGCGACATGGATATGGTTTACTCAGAACATGGTGTCGAAAGGCTATTGAAAAATCGAAAGGTAATTAGTAATTTTGTAATATTTAACCTATTAATAGGAAAAGCATGACGTGCAAAAGATGAAAGAATTTTTATCATATAAAATCATGAAGTATTATTTTTCAGCTGTGCTGAGATACAGTTACTTTTTATTGGTTCCGGGTTTTCATGGCTCCGGTTGATTTTGGTTCCAAATTGATCAATTGCTGTAAAGAATTTGATTAGTTTGAAAAAAGGTGAGGTTTTTTACACGTCGTGTGTGTTTTTGGTGCCGAAAAATAAATAGAAATTTTCTGGTTAATATTCAAAAAGAAAGAAAAATAAAAATCAGTACAGTGAATTTTGATTGTTGAATTTTGGTGTAATAATTTTGTGAATTTTTTGTTTCAGAATTTGGACGGTGTCGAAAATCGAATTTGGAGTCCAAGTGCCCCATATGCCAGCGTCGTTTGGGCTATTTCGGATTTTGAAAAGGTGAGAGTCAATTTTGATAATATTTCTTGAATTTTAGAATGTAGAATCGCCTATGATGTGCCCCATATGCGCGTAGGGATGATTTTAAGTTGAAATGGTTGCCTGTCTTGACTTTTTTACGGCGCATGTATGTTTTTAATTTTGATTGTGGGTTTTTCAAAAGTGAGATCGCGTGAGTTTTTCTAACATTTAAATTTTGGGATGGTAATGGGCGATTTTTTGTATCGGAAATATTTTTGATTTTTAATGACGTCGAAAATACCAAGAAGAGGAAAATATTTGATAAATGACAGTTTCATTTATTTTGCCGAATAATAAAAAAAAATAAATAAAGAAAAGAAATTTTGGTTTTGTGAATTTTATTGTGAAAATTCTGCCCCATATGAACTTGATGTTCGTGTGGGCTAAAATTTTCAAGCTTTTTGTTCCCATTCTTGATGTTTTCGAGCGTATCATTTTACCATTTTATTTCCGATGTCGTGGTAAATCAAATGTTCATAATTTTTAGAAATTTTTTGTATGTAATCAGAAAGTTTTTCAAATTTTGATTGGAATTTTGCCCCATTTGTACTTCGTTTGAATTTTGAAGATGTTGAATTAAATTTTGAGGTGTAAAATATTGCAAGTAGTCGTTATATTCGATGAAATTTACTTAAAAAGGACAAGTATCGCACTGATTTTGATTGTTCGAAAGTAATTTAGACTTTTTGTTTGTTTATGTAACCTTTTGTATAGGATTATATTGTTTATTGATTCTTTTTTCTGCGGTACTTTTTTGTTTTTGAGAGAGATGAAAAAGTAGTTTTTGTGTCGAATATTTGCATGTGATATGGGTTAAATTTTGATTTAATTTTTGAGTATAACGTCGAAATTGTGAATTGAGTTGAAATTTTGAATTTTTTGAATGATATTCTGCCCCATATGCAATCAGGTGGCGAGTTTTCGAATGGTTTTGATATCGGATGATTTTTAATTTTGTGTTGTGTTTTTTGATATGGAAAAAATTTTAATTTGATGAATCAGAATCGTTGGGGTAATATTTAGTCGAGTATGCAATTTTTTGGTCATGGCGGGATTTTAATTCGCGAAGTGGAGGTCGTATAAATTCGGGTTGGGATTTTGGCCTTGTGGGGGTTTCCAAATCAGAGGCGCTTTGCAAGTCAAATTGTCTTCGAAATATGTATGGAATTTGTAATTTTTCGAGAGTATGGGTTGAGATATGACCGATAATATCCTGCAGATCGGAGGGCGTAAATTTTATTGAGACTGGTCGATTTTCGTAGGTGAATTCTATTTCTTTGAAATAGTCGTTACGTAATATTGCAGAAGGGAAGAGTAATTCTATGGTTCGGATTATTGATTTTGAGATGGTGTTCTGATTGGTATATGGGTTTATGATCAGTGGTATCGTGAGAGTGTTATCGAGTTTGAAATAAATTTTGTCAAATGGGCGATAGGTTTTGCTTTTTGGTTTTGGTTTAAGGGTGGGATTTTTTGTTACGTCGTCCGTATCTAGATAAGTCAAATCGGTTTGAATTTTTATAGATTTTGTATTCGTATCCGAGGGGTATGCACCAGAAGCGATAATTTTGGGATTTTCTAGAGCCTCTTTTTTCAGATTTTCGGTTTGGAGTATTTTTATCGATTTTTTACCAATATAGCACAACGGTTGGTGGAGGGGAATGATTGAAAACGGGATTTTTATTTTGTAGCCTTTTACAGTGCCTTTTATGAAGGCTTTACGAGTCGAAAGAAAAGGTGTTGGGTGGTCTTCGAGTAGAATAATTTTGTGGATATTCCTCACATTTATCTCCACCGCATGTGGTGTATTCTGCATTATATCTTGCAGTGAGTGTTCGGATATGATATTTCTAGTTTGTTCCGGTTTTGTTTTCAAAATGAGGGTCGTTTTGTTGGAAATTGTTAGTAGGATCGAATCCGCTATTTCTGTGGTTTCTGGCGTCGTAGTATTTTTATTATCGTTGTTTATATTGTCGATATTTGATGACGATATTTTTTCAGTGGGTTGTAAGTAGGTTGGGCAGTCGGGGCTGTCAGTGGATAGAATTTTTGTGTTTTTTATATGTTTTTCGATTTCATTCCACTTGTCTATTGGGCATTCGGCAATGCGTATTGATTTTCTCATTTCATTTAAGTCTGGCATTTCGTCGCCTGTGTCGTGAATGCTTTCGGTTGAGGATGATGAGGATTTTGAAGATTTTGATAGGATATTTGGTATTGTTTTTGATTTTGGGGAAATGATAGGTATCTCTTCGGGAGTTTCAATTATTATTCCAAAGTTTTTTATTACTGTGTCGCCGATAATGCAAAATGATTTGAGACAGGTGTTTGCAATCGTGAATTGAATTTTTTGTTGGGAGATGCCAAAAGTACAGCTGATGATAGCAGTTGGTTTGTGATTTATGTTTGTCGTAAGAATTTTTTGTGGGTATTGATCCAAGATTTTGTCTGATTGGTATTTACTTATGATGTTTTCATCTTTTGAGGGATTTAATATTGCCTTTATTTCTATTTCATTTATTTTTAGGGTAATTTCATCATGAGGTAGGTATTTAGTTTGAATTTTATTCTGGTAGGTAAAGGGTACTAGGCCGTGATTATGTCCGCTGTCATCAGTTGTCGTTTTAGGTGAGGCGTTTTTCTCATTTCTGTGATATGTTTTAGTATTATTAGAGAAAATATCCTCAATTTCTGAGTCGGTTTTATCGAAGTCGTGATTTTGTAACTCTGTTTTTAATTGATTCGAGATTGTTTCTGTTTGATCGTTGTTAATTTTTTCAGAGTTGTTTTCAGTGCCGTGAGAATTTTTATTATCCGAATTTTGGGTTTGGGAAAAATTTTGATTTTTTAGGGTTTCGAAATTTGTGATATTTAGGTGGTCCAAACGGAGTTGTTTTATTGCGTTTTTACTTATATAGCACGTCGGCTCTTTTGATTCGATTATTTTGAAAGGGATTTTTATATTGTAGGTACCTATCATTCCCTGTACTATTGCAATTTCGGAAAGAGGGCTGGGTATGAATGGAGAAAATGGGAGTCCTATATCTGAAGATGCATGGTATTTTACAGGGACAATTGCGCGAATGCTGTTTAAGGTACCTCTTGATATGGTATTTGCGTTGGCTTCGGAGTTTAATTCGATAGTCAAGGTTGAGTCGGAAGATATGTTCAGTAGGAATGATTTTGGTTTACCCATTTGTTTTACTGGGTCCCAAAATGTGAAAAATGTTCTGGATTTTATGGCTTTTAGCCATTCTGGTACATCGCTGTCTTCTACAGCATATTTTTGATGAATCTTGACGGGTAGGTTGGGGACCTCTGTGTGCTCGAATATTTCATCGTCGTAATTTTCCTTATCCGAGTCTATATCGTAATCGTTTTCATTTTCTAGCTCGCATTTTTTAATTTTGTCAGTAATTTTTGGAGTTTCAAAAGGTGATGAGGAGGCTTTAGGGTTGAGAGTTTGCGCAGGGGTTGAAAAATTTGAGTGTATCAGGTTTAGGTCGACGTCAATGCTATCCTGATTTTGGGTTTTATTCTGGATGGATTTTATTTCAGAATTTACGTTATCTATTTCAGTTTTTAGGGTGTTGAATTTTGAATCGATTAGTTCGCGAATTTCTTTTAGATCGGAGGTGGTTTTGGTTTTTTCATTTGATGTGGTTGATTTAAAGTCTGCGAGTTCGTGCGCCAGGTCTCCTAACCCTTCCGCTAATCCTTGAATTTCGTAGTCGTGATTATATAGAATGGAATCCGTTTCCGTTATTGCCTCTTGATGTTCAGTGATTTTTCCTTTCACTTCATCTATTTCGTTTTCGTATTTTTCCGCTGATGATATTAATTTTTCTGTCATAAAATCAAATTTGTTCATGCTTTCTTGATGGGTGTCCAAAAGGTTTGAGAGGCGATTTATGTTTTCATCGATTTCGTCATCTTGAGATGAGATTTCGTATAATTCTTTTTTAGTTTCTAGGTCGAAAATTAGGTTATATTTTGCGATTTCATCGCACCATTTCGATGTTTTGTTTCTTGAAAGATAGCGGTATTTATTTACGATTGATTTTAGTTCTGTTCGGACGTGAATATATTGTCCGTTGAGCCAGGATGGAAGGCTCTGCAGATGAAGGAATAAGCTTAGCATTTCTTTATTCGCTACAGAGTAGTTTCGTTGGTGGGGTAAGAATTGATAGGAGACGCGCATAATAACGTTTTCGGAGCCCCTAATGAGTTGGTAAAGGACTGACTGCATGGTGTCTCCGGTCACCATGGTGTCTAGATACGCGTGGTGTTTTTTCCTTAATAATTTTTCAGCTTCAAAAATTATGGATTCTGCTTGTTTTTCATTTAATAGGACGTCGTCTACATAGCAGGTTTTTGAATTTAGATTCGGGAAAGCCTTGAGGGCTGCTTCCTTCTGTCTTAATTTTCGAAATTGGGAGGGGGAATAATTTTTTGTAATTACGTTCGCGAGATTCTTTTCGATAATTTGAAGTTTTGAGTCTACGTTTTGGGCCCCAATGTCCAAAATTCGGTTTATATCTTTTTGTTTTCCTTCCGGTACCGAAAGTACATTTAGTGTCAATTTAGCGTTCCAGAATGCTGTTTCTCTTTGTGATGTTTTTGAGATTTCGAGGGGGCTTAGGGGGCCTTGTGGAGAGGGTGTTTTATCAGAAATTTCGTTTTCATTTTGATCCGTAGGGGATTTTTCTGTTTTTTCAGAGGGATTTGTGATATCGTGAATGTAGGAAGCTATGCCTTTGCATCGTTTTTTAGATTTGGGTTCAAGAATCGGAGATTTTGGAGGTGTTTTAGATGTGGAAGGTTGCGGAGAAATTCGTTCGGGAGTTGTATCGAAGAATGAAGAGTCTGGGAATGACTGTGGTACAATTTGTGAGTCGTCAGAATTTTGATCTAAGGCAGGGGAGCCTGAAGGGGTTGGCGTATTGGGAGGTACGTCAGACATTTTTGATGTAAGTGTAAAATCGAAGCTTGTTAAAAAAAAAATTTTTTGATTTGGAGATTTTATATGATGTCTAGAATAAAATTGCCTTGAAAATTGTTGATTTTGAATTGAAGATATGGGTTTTATTCAAGTAGCGAAGTAAGAAATGTTTTTTAGAATTTTTTTTTTTGAATTTTTGTGGCTCAGGTATATTGAGCGGATTGATGGCGAGTTAGAATCAGTGCCAGTGGTATTTGGCGATTCAAGCGAGTTTTTACGACGTAAACTATGCGAGTAATATGCAGAGGTGCAAATTTGATCGAAAAAATATGTTTAATGAATTTTTGAGAAAATCAAAGGGTGAGAGATTTTTGAATTTTTATCCAAAGTGTTCGGCTAAAAAAGGATTTTGAGTGGTTTTGAGGAAAATGAGGAATTAACGAGTCGTAGAATTTAGGAGGAGAGGGGATTTTTTCGGAATTTTACTTTGTGATAATTGAGAAATTTTCAATTATTGAAATTTTGGATGAAGACGTGTGAATTTTTTGAGAGGTAGAAGGGTGTTTTTATGGTCCACTACCAGGAGTGGTGTAGGAAAACTGATGAATTCCAGAGATCAGCTAAGTCGGATTCGTAATCCCACGCTGACCAACTGGGCCTTACCGACTCTGCAAGCAGAGAGGGGTTTTTATGCGACTTTGAAAGGGGGAAGAGAATTTAGAGAGCCTTTAATCCGATTAGCAATAAACTTCTCGTTTCAGGCTGGGTAAATTTTAGGATGGTATGTGGAAAAATTTATAGGATCTCTCAAAAAATCAGGAAGGGGGAGGTATAGGTATCAAGTCCGCTGTTTGCAGTCGTGTCTGATGCCTATTTTATTTTGGAGAACGTAAACGGATAATTAATTTCTCAGATTATCTGGAAAATGCAATTTTCTTGAATTGCAGTCGTCGTTGTCCACGTACTGTCGCAATTTTCAGAAAATTGTAGGAATTAGCCGAAAATTTCCTATTGAATTTTGTAATTTTCTTTGATTGCAGTCGTCGTTGTACACGTACTGTCGCAATTTTCAGAAAATTGTTGGGTTTTGGCCAAAAGCTTTGTTAAATTTTGTAAAACGGATGTAGGTTTGGATCAGAAAATTGTTAAATGAATATTGACGCTGTATTTAATTCGCGAAAATTTTGTGGTATGAAATTATTTGCTACGGTCGTCGTTGTCCACGTACTGTTGTAGCTTGTAATTCCAAAATTTGATTTTTTATGGAACTGAACTAAAATTGCCGAAATAATAGGTCGTACGTTAATTAATTCGCAAAAAATTTTGAGGGTGAGATTATTCACTGCAGTCGTTGCGCGCTTACTCCTACAGCTTTTATAAGCTCAAAAGAAAATTTGCAGACAATAGTAGGTCGCGATGTATCGGTCGCGGAAATTCAGAGTATAGAATTGTGTATTGCGGTCGTCGTTGTACACGTACTGTTGCAGTCCACAATTTCAAAATTTAAATTTTGGATGAAAAAATCGAAATAGTAAGTTGCGGAATTAATTAATTAATTTTGGAAAGCGTAAAAATGTGAAAGTATTTACTGCGGTCGTCGTTGTACACGTACTGTTGCAGTATCTAAATTCACAAAATAATTAAAAGCAGAAGAAAAATAAATACGAGATTGACTATGTTAACCTTGGAAAGGTAGATCTAGTCAAGCGCGAGTTTTAAAAGCAGCGTTTAAAAGTAGAGAACGAGTGTACCAGATAGCTAGGTGTACTTGGTAAACGTTGAAAACGGCAATCTTTGCTGATAACCGAATAGCAGAAGAGAAAAACGTTAAATGATTTCGAATTTGAAAACGGGGTTTTATTTATTTGAGTTTTTGGTAGCTTGATTTGCCGAGAATCTGTCCAGTTGTGAAGTCGTGTATTTTGGGATGACCAGTTCTATTGTTGAAAATTCAATGGATTGTTCTTTTTTATGAATAGCGGACGCGATCCTTTTATTGTTTGGATTGGTTTAGGTTCGAGAAATCGCACGATATTTTTGTTTTGTTTCTATACAGTCGTTTCCGTTTTTATAAGGAAATTCTTAGATCTAAATATACCGATGTATGTACATAGATTTCGAAGGTCAATTTGTAGTAAAAGTATCAGGAAGTTTTGTGGTACAAGTGAAGATAATAGAATTGATTAAGTCAATTGATTGTGTCATTTGAAAAATAGAAAAGGTAAAAAGAAGCTTGCCGAAATCAATATGAGCTGTCAATTTCCAGATGACATTTATAAAAATTAATCGATTTTTAAATTTTGGAATATAATGGGGTGAACGTAAGTGTGCCAAAATGTGAGAGTCTTGATTTCCGCTGCTGTCAAAGCCGTGATAATATGTAAGAAAAGGTCAGTGATTAATTGATTTTTCGATTTTTTGAAAATAATGGGGTGAACGTAAGTGTACCAAAATGTGAAAATCTTGATTTCCGGAGCTGTCAGAGCCGTGATATTATGTAGGAAACGGTCGGTGATTAATTGATTTTTCGATTTTTTGAAAATAATGGGGTGAAGATAACTGTGCCAAAATGTAGGAAATCTTGATTTTGCCAAGAAATGTAATTTCAATAGATTGAATTTTAATGAGTTAAAAGTATTGTTTGAAAATCGTAAACGGATGTATCTTTGAGAGAAAATAGGTGCATCGATGTACATACATTTGTATAAACAATGGTTTACCGCCACCGTTAAAAATAGAAAGAAGCGTCCTTTGAATTTCAAAGGGGTGAAAGCGTTTGTACCAAAAAAGTATGCCTTAAGCTTAAATAATGAAGCGGATATACATGGCGGCTTTTGCACATAAAGTCGCCAATATTTTTATTTACAATGGAATTGAATTAATTTGACAGGTTGCTGTCATCTTTACAGATTTTACATTAATTGATTCTTTGTTGTAAAGAATTGATTTATGATTCTAAGTAAAATATTTTGAAAAGAATTGATTTTTCTTTATCGTGCCTATTGTTCTGAATGTGAATATTGACTAAACCATTTGCGCATTGGACTAGTGAAGGGGAAAAAAGAAGATCTAAACTGAGAATTTGGATCGCGATGGATTTTTGGTCTGAATGGGCATGTTGGGCCGGAAATCGTATTGGCGCCAACGATTTATTTTTCGGTTGAAAAGTGGAAACAGGGTTACCATTATTTTCGGCGAAAAATATAATTTTGAATATCGAATCGAAATATAGATCGAATCAATGGGTTTTGACTTGATTAAATAAATGAATTTTTTGAGATTTTTTCAGGAATTTTGATTTTATAGGTCATGGAAAGAATAATTACGTTGATTGAAAATGGTGATCGAAAGGAGTTATTGAATTTTTGAATGAGATTGTAATTTTTGATATTTTCCAAAGGAGGAAGTGAATTTTGTAGATCGAAACGTTAAATTGATTTTTGAATATTGATTTTGGAATTTTGATATTTTTTATGTCATGGAAAAAGAGATTTCGTTGATCGGAATTAATTATTGGAATTTTTAGTATGAATTTTGATGATCGAAAGGAATTATTGAATTTCTAAAAGGGGACTATGAATTTTGATATTTTCTGATGTTCGAAATGAGATATGATGGCCAAAGAATTGAGTTTTTGAATTTTTTAATTTGGATTTGAAAATTCTGATTTTCGATGTCATGAAAAAAGATTTTCGTTGAACCAAAGTAATTAGTGAATTTTGTAATGAATTTTGGAATTATGAATTTTGATATGTTTGATTTTGAAAAAGTATTTCGATGATCGATGTATTAATTTTGAATGTTTTAGTGAAAATTTGCAAATTTGATTTTTTAGGTCGTGAAAAGGGTTACCTAGTTCGAAATTAGTTATTAGAGATTTTGCTGAGTGAAATTTTGATGTTCTTGATCGTAAGAGAAGATTTGTGAGTGATAGAGATTTTATTGATCGAAGTAAATTCTTGAATTTTCTGGTGAAATTATGAATTTTGAGATTTTCAGTTTGAGAAAAAGGATTTCGTTATTCGAAATAGTGAATTTTGGATTTTTGGTTGAAAAATTTGAAAATTTTGATTTTTTAGGTGGTAAAAAAGGGGTTATTTGGTTCGAAAATTATGTCTATGAATTTTGATTTTCTCATTTGCGAGAAGGTAGGGTACTGGTGATCGAAGTGTTAATTTTGATATTTTTGAGTGGAATTTATAAGATTTGAATTTTTTAGGTCGTGGAAAAAGATTGTGTTGATCGAAATTTGAAAGTGAATGGGTTTATGAATTTTGAATGATAATTTGGTAATTTTTAATTTTTGAAGGTCGAAAAAATTATTAATGAGGTGAAAATGAATATATTTATGAATTTTGAGTAATAATTTTGGATTTCGATTTTCTAGGTTGTGGAAATTAATTTTGTAGATCGAAATGTTCGAAATGAGTGGTTGTATTATCTTTGAAGAAAAGGGCCTGAAGTTTTTCGAATTTTTGGGTGGGTTAGTCCATTTTGAATTTTTAGGGTGTGGGAAAAATAAATTCATTTCGCCACAAATGGGTTCGTAAATTTTGGGTATCAAGAGAATAGATAATGAATGCGTAGAGCATAATAAAAGGATTTCTTGCTGCAACAAAAAATACCTAATTATTGTGGTCGTCGCATTTTCAACTGGCGAATTAATAAAAATTGCCATGATTTTACGTTATAACGGGAATGTACCGATATTTTCATTTGCAGATGAAAAGTGGTGCATTTTTGGTTTTTTCACTTTATAGAAAGTGAGACTATTGGCTTATAATTATGTTTCACATAAAAATGTGAAATATCAGATTATCAGATCTTATGATTGATAATTTGATATCGGATTATATACATAGATTTACATATCCGGAAGTTTTCATCATTTCTGATGACGTAAGTTATTATTATTATGCACTTCGGGTGCATGAGGTGTTATTTACGTTAATTACGTTACGTTAATGGCCAGAAGGGGGGGGGGTCGTAGTTTTCTACTTTTTGACTCGTATTTTGGTGTGAATTTTTTTTTATGACCTTGATATTTCACACGTTTTTGGCCGAAATTAATATTTTATTATTTTTTTTTTGTGTACTTAAGGTACATAGTCCGAAATTTTCGAAGTGAGGAATTTATATTTTGCACTTAAGGTGCCTAGTTCCGAATTGACGTCACAATATTTGATAATTGTCAAGGATTTTTTATAGAAAAATATTGATTTTTGGGTGACGTTCTTGTGCGAATTTTTATGGCCTGAAATTTCGCAATTTTTGACATTTTTGCATTTATGATGCTTACAGCCAGTGATTGTGACATGGTGCGAAAAGGTGACATCCTAATCACATGATTCCACATCGTTCGGGGGGCCCAATATCCGGTACCATAACGGGGGAAATGCCGCGTTCCCTTCATCTATCATGTCGCCATCCCTGGGATTTTGGTGTTGTTTCTACGATGTAAAAAATTTTGTGGCTGTATTTCGCCATAAAGGGAGAGAAAAAATGAAGGAATTTGTGGTTTGACTGAGGAAATGGGTTAAGGATACACTGAGATTGCCGTGTACGTCGCACGTTTCCGTCACGAACTGTTACAGTGGGGAAGACATTTAAGGATGTTTGGTAGGAATTACAATATCGTATTTACTAGATTTCCGCGTCACGGAAATTTAACTGTAATTATTACTAGTAATTCGTGATATGGAGTTGGGGAAAACATTTTTGTTACATTTTTTCACTATTTACGGTGTCAGTTACGCCTAAATTTAATTTTTTATGCACTTAAGGTGCGAAAAATTTTGTAGTCCGGAGGCCTAGAGCTTGGGGACAAAATTTTGAATAGTGATATAATAAATATAGACGTTACCATATGCGATTTGTACCTAATTTTGCGTTTAGGACGCCTAAATAGATAATTTTTACCTTGTTTCAGATTTTTTACGAACATATGGTATACTTCCGACTTGCGGATTGGTGGAAAATCGGAAGATATACATACAGGATTTTGTCCGATGTGCTTCCAGCCTCTTTATCCTATGCACAGGTGGCCATCTGTGGGAGTCGTAGTCTGGAGAGTCACGTTATTTCGGGCGCCATTATGTAGAGAAGATTCTGCCGGACGGGGTGGTAAAGAAATGGACTGTTTATGGAGGACGTTGGAGGGAGTGTGGGGTCGGTAGGGTTGTCCCCTTCCTCACGAGTCCTCTGGCCGTTGGGTCCTTCTTTCCCCATTACACTGGTGCGCACCAGGTTCCCGATCTTGCTCTACGGACTTACCTCCCGGAGGATATTTAGGAGGAAGTCCCTTCGCCGAGGGTCCGCGGGGCCCGTCTGGGGTCTCGCACGTTGGAACGAATAAAAACACGGTTGACAGATACAAGCGTATATTTGCACGACGTATTTAATCGTACCTGTATGTGTGTGTGAGTGACGGCCGCGACCTACGGTTACGGATGGATCTAAATTGGCGATGATCGAGATGATTTTACACTCAATTCGACGCCACGCCGCTGGCTGCGGAGGCGGCGGCGAAAGGAGCTATAGACCTCCCCGATCGGTGCCATCGTATTTTGCTGAACTCCATCGTCCCCTACTTCGCCGGAGCTGCAAGGGGGTCGATGGATCATATTATTCTGAACGTGTGGAAGAATTCGCGCGGCGGGAATAGGAACGACGCCGCGGAGGATATCTCCGGATGGATATCTCCGCGGAGGGAACCGATCTCGCGAGTGGCGAATTCCACCGGGGTCCCAGGGTCTCTATCCAGGCCTAGGTGCACTGGTACCTTGAAGGATCCCCATGTGCCCCCCATCGAAATGAGGGACCAGGATGGAATCGCGGGTGAATTCCGATGACGGGTAAATAAATCGAGCCGGATTCGATATTTACGCGTCCCCGGCTAAGTCCGATTCCGGTGACTTAGCCGGGCGTCGTACAAGCCGAAGCGAGAGATGTTAAAACGACATACGAGAGTATACGGAGCTTGATGTTATAGCAACGAATACATTTTCGGAACTCGAACGTAAGTAGAAGATCGAGCTCGATCGAGCCGCAGCTCGATCGATCAACGCAACTACCCCGTTCAAGGTATTTTCGGAACTAGTTTTACTCCGCTAACGCAGAGTTTATATAAGGATTCGAATCAACTTGCTAGCAGGGTTGCCACCACCACGGAACTATAGTCGTTTCTCTTGGGTCGGGCCATATTCACTCTGACAGTGTTCTTAATTATGTCCGATGGTCAGTTTCAAAAAGTAGAACAAATGTTTGCCTGTTAATTTTGGAATTCGAGCAATTTTCAAAGTTTGAGGGTGGGGTTTTGGCTAGAATGCACTGCAAAAAAAATTCTGAAAATTTTTTTAAAAATTGGTCACCACTTCCCGTATACACCACATAAATAATTTCAGAATTTTTCGTTGCGTGAATGGCGAAATTGGTGCTTTTGAACAGTAAATCGCATTTTTAGGTCTGTTCTACCAACTCGAAAAATCTGAAAAAAATATCATTATATTGTACCATGGTAGGACTATATTTGTGCCAAAAAGAAAAAATGTATGTTTTTTAGTTTCAGAGTTATGGCGATTTTAAAGTTTCAAAGTGGAATTTTGGCTAGAAGGCAGTGCAAAAAAAATCTGAAAAAATTCTCAAATATTGGTCACCACTCCCTGTATACACCACATAAATTTCAGAATTTTTGGTCCATTAGGTTCGGAGATATGATTTTTTGACGAAAATTCGCTATTTTGGGGGGTGGGGGTAAAGGGGGGTGAGTTGAGGAGTTGAAAAAATTTCCTAAAATCATTTTTTGGGGTCCCTAATAATGTCCGGGGGTCAATTTCAAAAAGTAGCTCTTAGGCCGATTCGCCTATCTTATCCGGGGGTACCCTTTTATTATTTGGTAAAATAAAATTGTGCTTTTTTTGTGGTTTGTTTCAACTTTTGAAAAACCTAAATCGAAACATTTTCGAAAATTCCAATCTAATCATTATTAGGTCGTTTGATAAATTGCGCTCCTTTTTATTCAGGGGTGACGATCGATTAATTGCAAATATAAAGGCCTTTCAATGTATAGAACAAAAAAACCCCGTCTGAAATCGAATTTTCAGGGCATGACGAATATCAACGTGAAATGTAAATTTTCAGCAACATTTTTTATTCAAATGTCATTTTTTCATGGTGCGCGCGTGTAAAGCGCACAACTTGATTTTTGAGGCGTGCAATTGATCATTTCCATTTTAAAAAACATGGTAGGTAAGTATGTGTTCAAAAATATCAAATTCCATTTCTTCGGAAAGCTTTTTGAACAGGTACGCGAGGCAATGATCCATATTTTTTTTCGATCTCCAAAGAGATTAGAAAAGGAAGGTTTCAATAAGGTTACATGAATTGAGTAACAATTTAAAAAAAATTATAGAATCAGAATTAATGCGGTTGTATTTCATTTGCAAACAAAGAATGCCAAATATTTTTGGTATTAGGTTAGTAAATTATGCATTTTGTATCATCACCTAGCATAGATTTTTGGTATTAATTACACCATTGGACAATCCAGCTCTTGTATTTCTGCATTGCAACAAGATCTTCTTTTCCATTTTCCCACTCTCCAGAATTGTTGTAGTAGGTGTACTTGGTTTCTCCAAAATCCCGAGTTTTTCCTTGCTGGTAACTCAATTTAATTTTGACACCACCAATAATCCATCTTTGATCGATTTTATCTATCGGTTTTAAAACCCTCATATGTACGTAGTCGTCTCCTTTTTGCCAACCGAAGTCTATAACATCATCATCAGCTGGACTCAATGAAGCTGAAAAGTAGACTGATCAGTAGTTTGATCCGAAGGAAAATCAATCAGTGATTGATGAAATTTCTTATCGAATATAACACCCAAAAATACGGCGATTAATACCGAGAACTTCACCATAGTGCTGGTACTGCTGGTCGAATGATACGAACGATAGGAAATGGATCAATTACCGTCAGAAGAAAGAAAAGTTTCACACCGCTTCAAAATTGATTGTCGTTGGTAACGAACAAAATTTTTGAGGGACAGGCGTTTGAGAACTTTGGCTAACGAGTTCTGAGAAAATGAGCAATTATATTGATTGCAATTTACTGTTTCGCGAACGCCAGTTGAAAGTCGAAGTATTCTGAAAATTTCTTAATTAAGGACACCTTGAAACCTTGGTAGCGGAACAGTTTTCGTAACTAAAGATGATTATTTCACTCTGTATATTTTCCTTCAACTTCTTGGTCTGGCATCACTTATGATTAAATTCTTGACTCTTAATTAACGAACATATTTGCGTACCTCTATTATCTAACTTATTGCGATTTTAAAACAACTGCCAAGTATATTCGTTCATAACGTATTATTCATGCGTCACTCTGAAGAATTAGCTACATAAATTTCTTCAACGACGGGAAATGATTTCTTAGGCAGCACAATATAAAATATTGATCCGTTCGTCAATTTTCTCCTCTTCCAGTTACGAAAAATCTTTCCTGATGAAGATTAATAAACTCAATTGCTCCACTGTCTTTCGAATTCAGGGATTTTTTGAACCTCGTCTATGGTCTTGAGAAAAATACTTGAATTACCTACATCTCTTGATGAATCCCACCGATAATACCTATTTTCCACACTTGAAATTTTGATGGTCAAAATTTTACTCTAACGGGAGCATTTTCCCAAGTCACCTTTATGATTTGAATACACATCTTTAGTTTGATTTATTACTTATTGGAAAATTGGATGCATTGTTTGACTTTCAACACTTATGTGAATGGAGAAAGGTCAACTTTCGCCCAAATGCTCGAAAGTGAATGGTAAAAATTGAAGTAGGTAAAGTTTCCTCGGAAAGGAAATGTTGATAACATGGATATGTTTTTCCCTCTCACCCTGATTTCTGATAATAAGTTATTTTCAAAAATATAAAAATTTGTTTTTTAAAATTTAAAAATCGGCTTTAAGCTCTCTGATATTTTTTTGTCATTCTGAGTTTCTGGTGTCCAGTCAATTTTCAGCTTCTGACTTTCTGATATACGTTGAATAAGTTGATTTTGATAATATAATGATTTGTGAGATTTCAAAAGTCAGCTACTGACTTTCTGACATAAAGTTAATTTCAAAAATATAAAAATTTATAAGTTTTTGACTTTTGGGGACGCAAAACAGCGTCACGCCAATTAGCGTCTTAAAAATTTAGGAATGACACCCCTCCCCAGTCAAAAAGAAAAAAAATGAAATATCAGCTTTTAGCTCTCTGATATGTTCCTGGTCATTCTGACTTTCTGATATTAAGTTCATTTTCACCTTCCGACTTTCTGATATTTATATTTTGAAGAAATAAAAATTTGCAAGTTCTCAAAAGTCAGCTTCTGACTTTCTGACAATAAATTTTGAAAATTCAAAAATTCATAAGTTTTTGACTTGGCGTCACGCAAATTAGCGTCTTAAAAATTTTGGAATCCCCCCCCCCACCCAAAAGGAAAAAATATATCCATGTTAAAAAACATAATAATTCTGCTTTTCTTGCACACCACAGAATGATCATGAAATTTGTTATTTCTTCAACATTTCCAGATATCTTATCAGTTTCCTAATTGCCAGATTATTTCGATCAATAAAATTCATTAGAACTTTTCTGAATTTTCCAAGGTGCAAAAAAGTCATTGTACTTATATCGTTCCGTCAAATTTTTACCAAGTTTTTAACATTTTAATTAAAAGTCATCATTTTCATTCACCAACATTTTTTCAAGTTTAACAAAATGTCTCTACCTACTGTGCTAACGATTTAGAAAATTTATTCGCCCATTTTGTTGGAATATATTAGATAAGATCTTATCAATTTTCTGACTTAATTTTCGTATTAATGTTTCATGATTTCTGGGTATTTTTTTCAATTAGTTTATCAAAAAATTCGACCTTTTGTCGCACTTTTCATTGAAAAATTTGAAAAGAATCTCAACAATTCCTCGAATTTCTAATATTTTCAAGACATTTTGAAATTTTTTCTCGATATTTTGCGCTTCTTTCAACACTTGATGATTTTAACGCTAATTAACTGCGTGTACTTTACTTAACTAGGTATTAAAATTTATAAAATGAATTTTTTTTGACAAAAAAATTGAAATTGCATTCCAAATTGTTATCAAACAATTTTTTTGCTTTAAAATATTCAATAATCTGAACATGGAAGGGAACGGGATTTATTTGTGCTATCATTTCGAAAGTAATATGGAAAAATTTATCGATCCCAAATGAAAAATTTTGAGGAAAAGGGCATTCAAAAGCTGGAATTTCTTCGTTTTTTTTTTTCATCAATATTTTAATATTGACCCTATCTTTCGTGTACAATTGTTCATAATATGTGACGCGCCATGAGAAACCGACCCTTATGGTGAAAAATTAGATTTCGCGAAAAACGCCATAACCAATTTTTGCGTTTTTCTCAACATTTTATTTTTCACCTTAAGGGTCGGTTTCTCATGGCGCGTCACATATATTTTAGGCTTCATGTATACGAGTAAAAAAAACAACCGCCAAGAGGTAAAATATTGATGATTTTGAGAAAGAAAATAATTCTTTTAAATTTGGAAGTACGTTGTTGAAAAATTTCATTGTTTTGAAAAACAATTTTGTGATTTTTTTATTTGGTACTTTTTCGCGCCAGTTCGCGACAAAATTTGCCAAATTTTGAAAAAAAAATATAAGTGGAAGGGGTAGATCCTCTCACCCCTTATTGTTTGGTCTGTACTCTCTTAAACATTAAATTTTCATTAAAATTCTGATGCCTGCGACCCTTTTGTACTCAAAAGCGTCCCCCTCCCCTCTCCTCCCACCACATTTTTCATGAGAATTTACAAACAGGCCAATACCTTAATTTGAATAACGTACCTATACCGTTATTAATTTTAATTTTATAGATTTACTTGAAAGATATTAATACAGTGTATTACAATAAAAACAATATACTGATGCGAATGGTTTTATTTTTTATTTGTTTCAGGTAAGTGGCACGAAATTCAATTCGCTTCATAATTTTCAAGCATACAGGTATGTCTTTGGTTACTTTTTTGCGGCGTCATTTCGTTTGATTACCTCGTTCAGTATCGTGTAATGAAGTATATTCATAATCAACGGTTCTTCGCCCTTCTCGAGTTCGGGTTTTTCGATATTATTCTGCTCCAAATATTCGTTCAGATCGTTTTCCAATGCCTTATTTCCCAACCCAGTTACCTTGTAAACAAAATTATACAGGGTACCTATATCTCGAACTTTCGTTAATTCATTTTTAAATCTGTCTCGATAATTGGTTCGAAGCAGCGACTGGAAACTATTCGTACTCCCTTCGAACAAATCATTGAGTTGATCTGAAATGAATTTCTGGACCGATTCACGATCAACTTTTCCATTTTTAATGTACTTGGCAGCCAGACTATTATCATTCACTTTCAATTTCGAGAATTGATATGGACTGAGTAAGGAATCGAGAAGTTCTTTGAGCTCTTCTCCCGTTCTTTCCGGATCGTTGAGGATAGCCTTGGCTTCGTAAGCTGTTCCAGCATTATTCATGATTTGCTGGTAAACGTAATCAGAGTCGAATTTTTTCTTCCATTTTTTATAAGGATGAACACGAGCGTAGTTGTGATGGCAATGGCAGATGTTCGGCAGTCCATTCATTGCAACGCATTGTCCTCGAGATACGTAATCGTATAATCGTGATGTTAATTTGCAGTCTAAATTACAGCCAATGGTATCAAATAGCACACATGTCAGATTGAAATTCTTGTCGCCTGGGAAAAAAATCGAAGAGGGGGAAAAGTTCAATTTTCGGAGTCCTTTATGCATTTTGTTCGTAATTTTTTAATTTTGTAGGTTTCATTTATACGTAGGCAACGTACCTGCTCGTAACTCCTGGAGTGTGTATTTTGCAGCCGTTTTCGAATAAACTGTGTATAAATTTTAAAATTGTTAAAATTTTTAATGTAATGTGTATAGAAAACGAAAAAAATAAACGAAATCTTACGTGTGCTCAAGAGTGCTCCTAAAAACGTGAGAAAAAGGAATGATCTGGACATTGCTGTAATAGAAAATCTAAAACCGAAATAAATATTTTCAAACAAGGGGTTCAAAAAATACGAATCCGGTACCGGAGTTGTGGTGATTTTGAAATGAAAAAAGATGAAAGAGAATGTGAATTTATATATAAGGTCTTGACATTAAACGCGGGTTCGTCGATGTATTTTTCTGTGTCGTGTGAAGTGAATTTCGACTAGCAGATGTTCATCCAGATGATTTTCCGAGTATTTCTTTTTTCCAAATTACACCAATACTACTTAAAATAAAGATCGGATATTATGAAGTTCGTTAGTGTACTTTTTTTCAAGTTCGTTAAAAATCAACTTGAAAGTATTTCGGTGACAGTTAAACTTATGAGTGTGCTTTTCTGTCACAATTTCACAAAATTTATTTGCCTTGGTACCTATGAAATAACAGAAGATTTGAATAACGAACCGTAGAGTCCCAAGTGCAGAGGAAAATTTTTGCCCGGTAAACATTTTTTGCGTTTTTTTTTGCGATTTTTTTGCGTTTTTTCCAACCAAAACGCAGCCAAGAAACGCAGACTTAATGACTTTTTAACGACTTTTTGCATTTGTCGAAGGTGATGTTGACTGGTCAAACGAGTTTCTCTTGGCATGATAATGAGATGAAACTAGTTGTCTTTTGCGTTTTCGTTGCGTTTTCGTTGCGTTTTCGATGCCAAAAACGCAACAAAAACGCAATTGCGTTTTGTCCAAGAAAACGCCTGCGTTACGCAGGCGTTTTTCGTGTTCTTTGCATACCGGGTGGAGATAAAACACTCCCAAAAATTAATTTTTTCTAAATTACATATTTCGAAAAGTATCAACTTTGAGTGAGAATTAGTTACAAATTCGAAATCTGCATCAAATTCCCGATCAAGTGATACCCAATATAACTCCTTTCAAGTAAAACATAAGTCCTAAACGGGGAAGGGGGGCTCAGATTTTGAAAACTTTGAAAATTTCTATTGGGTATTCCAATTTTATAAATTGAAATCTATGCCTCTATTTCACAAATAAGGAAATAGATTTTGGACAAAATTTCATCATTTAGGCAACATTAAATAAACTGTGTAAGTAAGTATAGAAGTGGAATACAACAATCGATTAAATCCTCACCTTCCCATTAGCACACTTAGAAATTAATTATGGAGGGCTGAGAATTTGAGAGAAAATTAGGGGAAGAGGGGTCAAATTTCAAATCAGTTTTTTTCACTGATCTTTCGGTAGGTATAATTATTTTTCTGACAAATTGGGAAATGATTTAGCTGGAAACTACGAAACGCCTCGAAACTTCTTCCAATCGAATCGGAAGATTAAAAATGTATACAATACCAAATTTCAGCTTTTTTCGTTGAACAGATCAAATTTTTATAGTTACAGAACAATTTCGAAAATTTTCCGAAGGTTTGAAATCTTTGAAATGGAGTTCTTTCCAAATCGTACCTTCAATTTCTTTTTTGTTTTGGCTAAAAATTATATTTTGAGCTGGAATACCTTCAATCATGAAAAAGATGTTACATTTTTTTTGTTTTCATCTTTTCGTTTTTTTTTTGTTTTTTCATGTAGAACGCTGCACCAAATTTTGAAACCTAAAAATATATTATGTGATGCATGACCATTGACCACTTGACTAAAGTAATGAAAAAATTTCCTACTATGGTACCCCGGGGCCCCCTCCCCCCAAAAATCATTATTTTCGAAAATATCAAAATAGAAAAATTTGAACTGAAAATTTTCAAAAAGTTATAGGCAGGGTTTAAACCCGCTCAATTGGTTGTAGTATTTGTGGCGTGCAATTGATCATTTCCATTTTAAAAAGCATGGTTTGTGTTCAAATATATCAAATTCCATTTCATTGGAAAGCTTTTTGAACAGGTACGCGAGGCAATGATCCATATTTTTTTTCGATCTCCAAAGAGATTAGAAAAGGAAGGTTTCAATAAGGTTACATAAATTGGGTAACAATTTTTAAAAAAATTGTAGAATCAGAATTGATGCGGTTGTATTTCATTTGCGAACAAAGAATACCAAATACATATTTTTGGTAAGGTAACTATTATAGCAGGGACGTACCGATAAGGGGGGGAGGGGGGGAGCTTCCCCCCCCCTGAGAAAATTTTTTACTTGTAAGTTGGGAAAATTGAGCAATTCAACACATCAGTTGGGAAAATTGGGCAGTTGGGAATTAGTCACTTTATCGACTGAAAATTCATCATTTTCCCAACTGAAAATGTATCATTTTTCCAAGTTGGAAATCAATAAAATTTTCACTTGTTAGTTTAAAAATTTTTCGCCCTCGCTTCGCTCGGGCATGAACAAAATCATTAATCCAACAAACTATTTCAAGTAAAAACAGTGTTGAAGAAGGCTCCTTTTATTCATTCCCCTGAAAATACTCTTGATCTGATACTCTGTGTTTTTATTCTCAATTTTACGCTCCCAAAAAAGCTTTCAACACCATTGATTGTGAATATCTAATGGCTACATTCTTACCCTCCCCCTCTCAAATTACATCAAATAAGAATTTTGAAAGCCTTAAAATAAGAAAAAATGGCTTTTTTAAGCATTAAAAATATAATTTTTTCAAAGCTTCACCCTCGCTTCGCTCGGGTATTAATTAAATCATATTTAGGTGCATTATTTGAGGCGATAGCGCCAAAAAAGGTTTCTTTTTACTCATTCTTCATAAAATTGTTCTGGTATTTCAAGTTGCATCCATTTTGAGTTGGGAATTTCATGAATTCGAGTTGGGATTTTCATGAGACCTCCCCCCCCTGGAAAATGCCTTCGGTACGTCACTGGAGTTAGTAAATAATGCATTTTGTATCACCTAGCATCTGTTTCTGGTGTTCATTACACCATTGATCAATCCAGCTCTTGCATTTCTGCATTGCAGCAGCATCTTCTTTTCCATTTTCCCACTTTCCACGATTGTTGTAGTAGGTGTACTTGGTTTCTCCAAAATCCCAGGATTGCTCTTTTATTCCTTGCCGGTAACTCAATTTAATTTTGACATCACCGCCAATAATCCATCTTTGATCGATTTTATCTATCGGTTTTAAAACCTTCATTTGTACGTAGTCTTTTCCTTTTTTCCAATCGAATTCTATAATATCATCATCAGCTGGAATCAATGGAGCTGAAAAGTAGACTGATCAGTAATTTGAACCGAAGGAAAATCAATCAGTGATTGATGAAATTTCTTACCGAATACAACACCCAAAAATACGGCGATTAATACCGAGAACTTCACCATAATGCTGGCACTGCTGGTCGAATGGTACGAACGATAGGAAATGGATCAATTACCGTCAGAGGAAAGAAAAGTTTCACACTGAATACTGTTTCAAGGTGGAGAAAACTTCGGAATTTATAGTCGCTGGTGACGAACAAAATTCTTGAGAGACAGGCGTTTGAGAACTTTGGCTAACGAGTTCTGAGAAAATGAGCAATTATATTAATTGCAATCTACTGTTTCGCGAACGCCAGTTAAAAGTCGAAATATTCTGAAAATTTCTTAATTAAGGGCACCTTGGAACCTTGGTAGGTGAACAGTTTTCGTAACTAAAGATGATTATTTTACTCTGTAAGTATATTTTCCGTCAACTTCTTGGTCTGGCATCACTTATGAATAAATTCTTGACTAATAATTAACGAACAGGGTTTAAAACCGCTTCAGTTTCAATTGGTGGTGGTTGTTGTGGTTTTTGAGAATTGTAAATCAAATGGTTGTTGGTTATGGTTTTTGGTAGTTTTCAACAGAATATTTCAAATGGTTCCAATTGGTTGTGATAACCACTTGAAATTTTCAAAAAATCTGGCTGTGGTTGTTTTTCCAGAAATTCACCATAATTTGGGAAAAAATTAGCATTTTGGCATTTGGAAGTATGGATACTTGTCTTATTATAAGTTACAAAATGATTCAAAATTGAAAATTAAATAAGAAACAGAAAGTAATTTTATCATTGAAAAAATTGATGATTCAATTGGTGGTTTTTGTGGGTTAAAAATCAATTGGTTGTTGATTATGATTTTTAGTGGTTTTCTACAAAATATTTGAAATGGTTCCAATTGGTTTTGATAACCACTTGAAATTTTCAAAAAATCTGGTTGTGGTGGTTTTTAATGGTTGTGGTTTCAAGCGGTTTTAAACCCTGGTTGTAAGTATTACCTAGCAAGACGCAGAATCTGTCAAAATTTCAAAAAAATTTATCCGCCTTTTCCAGAATTATTGCGTATTGAAATTTGCGGACTTTGGAATATGATAATTCTGGAAGAGGTAGGTGTAAGGGGTAAAAGAAAATTAGAATAGTTTTAGATCATGAGTAACATTTTAGGCCACTTTTGATCGCTTTTGGGTAAATGGTTGTTTTTGACCCTTATCAGGAAAGGCTCTTTGTTATCTTACTTATTCTCATTAATTTTTTCATTATTACATCGATGACCTTTTTTCAAAAATTCGAGTTTCTCTTCAAATCATCAAAACTAATTAAATAAAGATATAAAAATATTTCGTCGGAAATTTCGCAAAAATTTTGGAAAATCGGTTTATTGGCAAAAAAGGTTGGTAGGTAGGTATACTACTTAATTTTTTAAAATAGGAAAAAACTGCGAAGAGAATATAATTTAAAAACGTCTGAGACGTGTTGATGACGTACTCTTGACCAACCCAGCTTTCTGATCACCTTTCTGTTTTCGTTCGGCATCATTTCGTTTGATGAATTCATTTATAATCAAAAAATGAAGCACCTCGAGAACATCGGGTTCTTTATCCAATTCAACAGCAAAGATATCGATACCTTTACTTCCCAAGTATTTTTCGAATTCATCCTGCAATGTTTCATTCTGTAATCGAGTGAGCTTGTATGCGTAATTATACAATGTACCTCGATCGCGAATGCTTTTCAAAGTCTGCCTGAATCGATCTTGGTAATCAATGTTCAACAAGGATCTATCGTTCGAGGCGTATTGCCAATACTTATCCAATTGGTTGGAAATATATTTCTGAACAGATTTTACGTCGACGAGGCCATTTTTTATAAATTTCGAGGCTAAATCGTTGTATTTTACTCTGAGCTGCGAATACTGATATGGGCTGAGTAAATGTTTGAGGTCTCGTTTTAATTCTTCCCCGGTTGCGAGTGGATTGCCCATGATCTGTAAAGCTTCGTTGGCTAACTTATCATTGCGTGTGACTTGATCGAAAACGTACTTGGAGTCGAATTTTGTCTGCCATTCTTTGTATAAAGGTATGGGAGTTTTACTGTATGGGCGGCAGAGACAACTTTGGTCTTGGAGGCAAGTTCCAGATCTTTTGTAGCCGTACAGTTGAGATGTTAAGGCGCATTCGATGTGGCATGCCTGGTTACCGAACAGTACACAGCTGAGGGCTGCATTTATGTCGCCTGCGTATGAAATAAAATAACATTAGCTACTAATTATTTCTGTCAAAAATTTGATTCCAACGATCTCAATTCAAATTTACCAAAATCGAATCAATAATTTTTTCAAATTTGTTTTTTTCAATTTTATTTAATTTTAAGATTTTCCAATTTCAGTTTTACAATTTATTTTTTTGTACCTATCATTTTTAAAAATATCTCCCAATTGCTTATCAAGCAAAAAGAAATTCTGAAAAACAAAAAGTTGAGAAATTTAGAAAGTTTTGTTTGGAGAAATTTTGATGTTGAAAGTACATAAATCTAATTAGGTAACATGTATTTGTCTAAAAAAAATTAAAGAAACGAAAGTTGGGGAAAATGTGTAACATTAAATTCTTTCCAATTTTAAAATTTTTTCAAACTGTAAATTTCGTTATGAAATTTTTTCAACTTGAATTTTTTCTTTTTTTCAGCTTCTTATTTTTAAATGAATTTTCCCTATCAATTTTTTTCAATTTTTCTCCCTCGATTTTGAATTTTTTAAAAATTATCAACTTTATAATTTTTTAAAAATATCTTCCACGTCAATAATTTGAAGAAAATTTCAAAAATCTAAATGGAAAGGGGGAAAAAATAAGAAAATTTGATTGAAATAATTTTTTAGAGAAAGGACTTAGATCGTTGAAATCCCTGTTTTGGCAAAATGGCAAAAATAATTGGAAACTTGAAATACATGAATTGTCCATGTCTTTTGGGGTTATTTTAAAATATATTACGAATAAATGTCAATTATTTAATTCTATTGTTACCCGTTGGTGATTGCGGGAGTTTTGATTCTAAACCTTGGTCCGAATTCGCTTTGTTGATATGAACTAAAAAATGACCAATTTTTGAAAAACCATTACGAGTACTATTTTTTTACGTCATATTTGTGCTAATTAGGTAGCTGTTATTACCGGCGCTGAGGAAGAGGGCGATGAAAATGTGTGATTTGTCCATTGTGTGATGATTTAAGCTCTGAAAAATTATTTAAGTTGTTAAATGTTGAGATACATTTCTATCGAAATCACCTGTTTTACTTATTATTTTGAATTTTAAACTTACACCTGATAATTCGACATGTGCGAATAGAACTTCAAGAATCGTGATTTTGAAGTGAAAATGTGGCATGGATGGCAAATTTATATGTACCTACCTACACGTAAATTTTATTTTATTTTGGGTACAGATAAATTTTGTCGACGTAAATTTTTATTAGGCAGACGTTTGTCACGTTCCAAACCTGCCTAATGTCACCTAAAATATTTTTAAAGCTATACTTACGATTTTTTTTACATTTTTCACTCGTTAACGTTGTAATTTTCAAGTTCATTTAAAAGTTATCCGTTTCTATTTTCGTTACCTTGCGAACGTTTCAAAATAATAAAATTATTCTATTGATTGGTAAACCCTGAAATTTTCGAAGCATCGATAATTTCGAAAACTCTAAAGGTATAATATTTTTATAAGAGTATGCGGAGAGGCAACAAAGCTGAGATCAGCAACTAATTGCTGTTAAATTCTGATATCGTCAGTATAAAATCGAAAAAATTATTGGAATTATTCAGAGAAGATGTTGAAAATATTGCGAAACTCTGAAATTTACATAAAAGTGGGTAAAAAATAATGAAAATTACCTAAACTTGAATAAAACGTTCTTTTAAAAAATACAAATTTTTATTTTGAATTATGTCGTAAAATGAAAACACTTGAAACAGGTTCTTTCCAATGCTGGAAAATTTTTAAAATTTCTAGAGGTTCGGAAACAGCTTCCAATGTTTTCCAATCGATTCAGTAGATTAATGAAAAGAACTAAAAAGTTTTACCTAAATCCAATAACCCAAATTGATTTTTATTCGAAATACAAGCACCTAAAAATTTATAATTTTTTTTTTTTCAAGATTCCCAATTATTATTTTTTTTAATTATGCAAAGCTTATAAATATTTTCAAAATTACTAAGTATACCTATGGATCTAGATATCTATTTTTCCAATTTTTTTTTCAGCTACGATTGGAAAGACGTCCAAAAAAATAGATATTCGATGAAAATGCATAGGTACCTAGAGGTGGAATCAATTTTTTGACGTCCTCATCGTAAGTTGGAACCTTGGAATCAGTGTTCGTTAAATTGGAAAATAGTTTGAAGCTGTTACAACTTGGATAAAATATATTGATGTATAATTTTCTAAAAAAAAAAGTGAATCCACAAAAAATTTGGTGGAAACTTGCGTTGAAAATTTTTTTTTTGGAAGGAGAGTAAAAATTGGAAAATTGATTATATGGGGAAAATGAGAATAGATTAGTAAAAAATTGTAACAATGTGAAAAACTGAATTTTGTCAAGTTCCGAGTATTACGTGGTAAAATTTTACAGAACACATTTTCGAAATATTCGTTTGAGGAAGAAGCATCCTGGGTTGCGATTCGAGCTGAAAGCATTTGGGTTATTAGATTCAAGTGAAAATTTTCGATTTTTTTCATTTGGAAGAATGTCTTTTGAGAAGGGAGATTCAGGAAAACGCACATCAATTGATTTTTCAGATATATTTTACAAAATTTATTTATTTTTCTGTCTTCTGTTTGTCAATTTTTATTCTTGTATATAAATTTAGAATGAAGCCATTTTGATAAGTAACTAAGCTTTTGTGAGAATTTGTTCCTCATAAAATACTGACGCCAACATTTGTTTTTAATGACGCGAGTTCTTTTGAATTCGTTGAAATTTCGCACGATTCGATGCATCTTGTCACATTTCCTCATCGGAATAATAATTATTACAAATAAAAAAAATGTGTGAAATCAAAATTCCATCGTATTTTCTAATAGCAGTTACCTTTCTTTTTTTAAAAAAATTAATTTATAAGTTCTCATGAAAAAGTTTCAAAACAGAGTCTTTCTCGATTTATGTAGAAAAAATGTGGATGCATATGCTTCAAATTGATGAATAAGTATCAATGAATGATGTTACTCTCGTATACCTATACTTGGTTTCAAAAATTTCAACCATTTTCGTTTATTAGCATTAAGAATATCAATAAAAATCGAGAGGTTCTTAGGATATTTTTTTTCAATCTCGAAAAAGGTAACTTTTAAAATATTTTTATTAATAGAAGTCCCAATTCCACCAAAAACTTTTCTCATCTTCCTCGTCCGATTTCAAAGCAGAATTTGCAGCTTCGACAATCGCCGGATCTTCTTCCATCGCATCTCTCTGTTTGATAATTTCGTTGGTAATAGCGTGATATAAGTGTGCTATTAGACCTTTCGGATAGTCAAGATCGATATTGGGTTGTTCGAGTTGATTTTTGGTCAAATGCTCGCGCCAAATATTATCCAGTTTTTCATTTTGTATCGACCGCAGATCGAAGGCGATATTATAAAGGGTACCTTCGTCGTGGACGTTTTCCAAAGCGTTCCGAAAATTCTGCTCGTAATTCACGTAAATTTCATGTTTCTCAGTTTTAGACGACTCGAAAATGTACTCGATTTTATCGGAGACATAATCTATAACCCACTGTTTATTTACTTGACCGTTTTCAAAAAATTCGTGAGCTATGGTATCGTCTTTAATGATCAATTTGTGGTACTCGTACGGACTGAGATACGGATGAAGGATTTTTTTTATTTGCTTGGCTGTTTTGAAGGGTATAAGGAAATGTATGACGGTAAGTTGAAATAGCGCGAGGTTTCTCTTCACGGCCCACAAAACGTAGTCGGAATTGAATTTCATATACCAATTGTGGGGGAAAAAACCATCCACTTCGTAACTACAAGCGCAATAATTGTTTTCGTCGCAAGATCCATTAGTATTGATTTCAATGTAGTATACGTCTATGTTAAAGGCGCAATATAGCTTACAGATCACGTCACCGAAAAGCATGCAGCCAATATTTGGATTTAGTTCGTCGTCTGAAGTAAAGTATGATGGAAATTAGTAAAAAAAAAATCATCGTCGATGTATTTTGGATCAATCTACTTACCATAATCGTTAACGTCGCGGGAAACGTGACCAAACGTCGATGATATTTCTGATTCCGCTGACTCAGTCGCATGTGCCAGAACTGAAACATAGGTCAAGAGGTGATATTAAAAAATGTACCTAGTTTTTATTTTTTTTATGATAAATAAATATAACAAGTTACCTAAGATTATACTCGTTAATGAGGCGAGTGAGCCGAATGATTTGATCATTTCTAGTTCGAATTTCGATTATGCTGAGTATTCGTTTGCCAAAAGTTTGCACGTAGGTAGAGCTTCTTTTAATGTGGTATGGCTTCAAATAACTTTTATATTCTCAGTTGTTCGTATTTAAAAGAAGTTTCAACTATGCAGGTGTTTTTTCACCAGTTGATTTCTCATTTGTTTTATTTTTCAATCATCATTAGTCACAAGTGGTTTCTTTTTTTGGTTCGCGTGGAAATATTTTTCGGCGTATTCTACGAATTCATTAATCACCTGTGGAGAAATGAACTTGAAGTTTATTCTTCACGTAAAATTATTTTTAAAAACATTTCTTCTATTCTCTTTGTAAAAGACGTTATCAAATGTCGAGTTGAAAAACTAAAAAAAAAATGAGTTTTCAAAAATTTACATTATCCGCTTATCAGAAGCGCAACCGGAACTTTTTTTTAGGTGGGGCAGTAACTAACTGAACATCCCTGGGGAAGGGAGCAGAAATCAGAGAATGATTTTTTTTTTTGGAGTGTGCTAAATGGGTATAAAATCCTTAAATATCAAAAGCCATTCAGGTTGAGGGGGTAAATTTTGTCGCTGCAAATAAGAGGGCCGTTCAAAAATTAAGGTAATTAGACCAATTACAGAAAATTTGCAAGAACTAAAAAAAAAGATGATCGACATGGAATTCTTCGTATTTTCTCCATCCACCAACAATACCAACATAGTTGAGAAAACATTTACCGATCTTTCAAATTTTGAGAAAAACCTACCTATTTTTTCCCTACCGAAGTAATTACAATATGAATTTTTCAGCTTTTCTGCCATTAAAATTTCTAATAAATTTATGTATCTACACTTCTACTGGGGAACTAATGGATGGGAATTTTCTCAAAAATCTGTGGAAAATTGAAAAATCGGTAATTTTCTTGATAAATGAGTAAAATCTCGTTTAACGTACTTCAAGGGACTAGGAAAAATAGTGTTATAAGTATGCGAATTCTCTTTATTACGCTTTTTGAGCATTATAAGCAGGCATTCGTTCATTTTTGGTCAATTCGTTTTTGTAAATGGTTGTTCGTTCCTTTAATTCAGTTTTTAAAAAAAGAAAAACATTCAGTTCCTGTTTAGTTCATTTCTGTAAATGACTGTTCCTTATTTTCGTTCAGTTCAAAAAAATATCCAGTTCATTTGGAAAAATTTTGGTTTTTTCATTTTTGTTCAGTTCATTTCAGAGTTTCATTCATGAACACAAGCAACTTTTCCATTCATTTGCTAAAAAAGTGAAAAAAAATTAACGTTGGGCATGTTTAGTTTGTTCATATTTGTTATTTTTTTGACCAGTTTTGGAACAGCAGAATTATTTGCTGTCCATTCTGTTTCGTTCTCGATTTTGAGTTATTGGGTTCTGTTCTTCACTTTTTTGTTCTTTGGTTTTTGTTTCTGTTTAGTTCTTCTGATTTTTAAGTTTTCGGTTTCAGTTCTATTTTGGTTCTTATCATGATTTTGTTTTTGATTACGATCTTAAACACTCTTCTTTTTTATTCTTTTCAGGGTGCGTTTTAGAAGTTTTTTTTTGAGCTCGTTTATGTGAATTAACTTTCATTTAATTGAAAAATTAAAATCATATCTTCGTTTGACCCTTTCCAGAAATTGAATTAAGACAAAAGTAAGAACGGGAAAAAACATAAATTTTTGTTTCCGATTTTTTCTAGTGTTGGGCAAAATGCGATTATTCAAAATAATCGACGGGAAAATAATCAATACTTCCGATTAATCGATGAGAAAATAATTTATTAATCGATTATAATCGCAGTAGAAATTCGTACGATTTTTTCTCCCTTTAAGCATCTGTCCACCGAAATTCAAACGGTTTTAAACTTTTTTTTTTCATAAGTGACGTTATTTATGACGTTATTATGTCACATAATTGTGAGAAAATTATGCGATGAAGACGTAAAAAATTGACCAATTTTTACTGCACATCAATTTTTTGTGTTTTAGAGATTTTTATTTTATTTTTTTTGCGAAGGTCCGCAAATATTTAAAGCAAAAACATACAGTAATTAAAGACTATTATTTGGAATTGAATTATTGAAAGGTGGTATAATTTGAAATTGAATTTTTTCTCTCCATTTAGGGCCAAAAATACCAAAATAAGACAAAAATTTCGAAAAAGAGGATACAGCGTGAAAATTTGTTGGGGGGGGGATGTGGCTAGAATGCGTTGCAAAAAAATCTGAAGAAAATCTCAAAAATTGGTCACCACTCGCCGTATACTTACACCACTTAAATTTCAGAATTTTTGGTCGCGTAAATGACGAAATGGGTATTTTTGAATGGTAAATCGCATTTTTTGGTCTGTGTTGCCAACTTTAAAAAATTCCGATTTTGAATCTTCAAAGTGGGGTCTTGGCTAGAAGGTAATGCATAAAAAAATCTCAAAAAATTCTCAAAAATTGGTCACCACTCCCTGTATACACCACATAAATTTCAGAATTTTTGGTCCATTAGGTTCCGAGATAGGATTTTTTGACGAAAATTCGCTATTTTTGGAGGAGGGTAAAGAGGGATGAGTTGAGGAGTGAAAAAATTCCTGAAATCATTTTTTGGCGGTCTTTATTAATGTCTGCTGGCTAGTATAAAAAAGTAGCTCTTGGGCCGATGGGGTGCCCTCTGCAAAATTTTGAGAAAATTTAAGGGGGTAGGTAGATAGGTACACTATTCACCTCCTCCCCCATTGTTTCGTAAAAAATCTTTTATTTTCCATAAAATATCTATAGTACCTAAACTTTTTGTATTCGCAAACGACCTCCTCTCCTTCCACCGGAATTTTTTCAGAAACAAAAACACGTAAACTTGTATGTAATTATGTACCTCAATTTTATTACTTAATGTGCCATTATTCATATTTCATTTGCTTAAATTTATTTGAAATGCATCAGTATTGTGTATCTCAATGAAACCAATGCAATTAATAACATTTTTCTTTTTTTATGTTTCAGGTAAGTGGTACAAAATTCAAAGCTTCGTAATTTTCAAGAGCGTGTTTGGTTATTTTTTGCGGCTTCGTTTCGTTTGATTAACTCGTTAACTACCAGGTTAACAAGTATATTCACAACCAGCGGTTCTTCGTTCTCCTCCAGTTCGGGCTTTTCGAGATTTTTTTTCTCCAAATATTCTTTCAGATCGTTTTCCAATGCTTCATTCCCCAACCCAGTTACCCTATAAACAAAATTATACAGGGTACCAATATCTTGAACCTGATACAAAACTTTTTTGAATCTGTCTCGATAATTGGTGCGAAGCAGCGACCGGAATCTACTCGTGCGCCCTTTGAACAAAACATCGAATTGTTCTGAAATGAATTTCTGGGCCGATTCTCGATCAACTTTGCCATTTTTAATATATTTGGCTGCCGGACTATTATCGTTCAGTTTCAGTTTCGAAAATTGGTATGGACTGAGAAAAGGTCTGAGAAGTGTTTTAAGCTCTTCCCCTGTTCTTTGCGGATAGGAAAGGATTTCCATAGCTTCTCGTTTTTTTTGTTCGTTCTGCATGATGTACCAGTAAACATAATCGGAGTCGAATTTTTTCTTCCACGCTACATAATAGTGAACGGGACCGCTCAAGTAATTGCAGTGGCAAATGTGTTCTTGTCCGTTCATTTGAATGCATTTGCCCTGAGATTGGTAATCGTACAATCGAGATGTTATTCTGCAGTATAAATCACAGCCAGTGGTATCAAATAGCAAGCAGACCAGTGTAAAATCCTTGTCGCCTGTGAAAACAATTTGAAGACGAGTTGAATTTTCGGAGCTCTTTGTGCATTTTGTATCTAATTTTTTAATTTTGTAGGTTTCATTTATACATAGACGACGTACCTGTTCGTAACTCTTTGAGTGTGTTTTTTGCAGCCGTTTTCGAATAAACTGCGCATTAAGTTTAAAATTACTTAAATTTTTAATGTACCTACTTTGTATTGAAAAAAAATTAAACGAAATCTTACGTGTGCTCAAGAGTGCTGCTAAAAAGGTGAGAAGAACGAATGATCTACACATTTCAGTGACTGAAATTCTAAAATTGAATTGTGTGCAAAAAATACGAATCCGATACCGAAGTTGTGATGATTATGAAATGAGGAAAGATGAAAAACAAAGCGAAATTACACAAGGTCTTGATATTTGGTGCGGGTTCGTCGTTGTGTTTCTTCTGTGTCGTGTAAAATGAATTCTTGACGAGCAAATGTTCATCTAGATGGTTTTTCGAGTATTTCTTTTCGCCGAATTACTATTTAAAATAACGATCAGATAATTTGAAGTTCGTTAGCGTGTGTACTTTTCTTTCTCAAGTTCGTTAGAAATCATCAACTTGAAAGTATTTCAGTGGCAGTTGAACTTATGGGTGCGCTTTACTGTCATACTTTTTCAAAATTTATTTGTCTTGGTACCTATGAAATAGCAGAAGACACGAATAACCAATTTTTCAAAAGTAATTTTTTGAAGAAAAAGATGGCAGAAAATGGAGTTATGAATGATGAATTCGCAACTTGCAAGTCATCAGAACTATACTTTTTTTTTGAAGGTTTCGGCTGTATGTGGTGAATTTTTTTTTTTTTTCAAAACTGCCTTACTTTTTACTGACTTTGGAGAATTTTTTTTGAAATTTTCGGTAACGGTGGAAAAAGTTCAAACATCGACTTCTTCAATTAGTGAAAAAATTTTCTGGAAAAGAAGACCAAATTTGAATTTGATTTTTTTTCCATTTACTTTCAGTAAAAAAACATGGTAAAATTTGAAAAAATTTATGAAAATTTGTTTTCTAGACTTGATATTCTTTTAAAACTTTTTCTTAAAACTTTTTTTCTCGTCCTTTTGCCTCTTTTTCTTCAAAACTGCTTGACCGATTATTATTAGGTATTGTTATTATTATTATTTTTAAAAATTATATTCAGAAAGTAGAGGTTTTTTTTTTTTGTAATTTTAGTAGAAATTTTTTTCGATATGTCAGTTTTCTATGTCGAATTGAAGTACATACAAACTTGTTCTAATTTTGAACAAAAAGGCAAAATTTTTCTGAGATAAAATTGGTATAAAAAATTGAACTTTGAGATTATGTAGCTTCTGAAAAAATAGGACGTAAGAAAGGATTTCCTTCTTTCTATCTTTCGACCTTATAGTTCTAGCAGAGCGTGGCTCGATGAAATTCGTGATTTTCTAGCCGTTTCTTACGTTTCAAACGACTCTGAAGTTTTTCCGGCGGTCGTGCCTTCAACTCCTCTCAAAAAATTTCTATCATATTAAAATTTTTTCCAATCAAGTAAGATTATGTGAAAAACAAAAAATATTTTTGAAAATTTCAAAGTTTAGAAAACATTTTGAGACATTTACAATTGAAAAAATTTTCAAGTTGGCAGAAAATTTGAAAAAAACATGAAGCTACATGAAAATTAAAAAATAAAAGTTGAAAAATTTTCAACATTAGGTATATTTTTTCAGATTTTAAAATTATTCTTTGCGATAGTAAAAATGTTTCAAATTGAAATTTTTCAACATTCTCTCGCCAAGACTTAAACATTTTTCATACCACTTTATATTTTTGAAAATTTCTTCCAACTCGAAAATTTTTCCCTATAGTTCTGTAATTTTTCCGCAACTTCTATTTTTTTTTTAAATTCTTGAAAAAAATTAATCTGAAATTTCTTCTGCATTATTAATTGAAAGAAATTTTTGAAAAAATTGAAAAATAAAATCTCATATTTTGGAAGTTGGATCCTTAGAATCGCAGTTTTTCGAGTTAGAAAATAGTTTGAAGCTGTTACAACTCAGAAAAAATACTAATGCTATTCTTAAAAATTGAGCTTTGAAATTGTGAATGAAATTCTAATTTGATTTTTCTTTTAGAAAAAAAGCCAAAAATTTGTGAATGGGAGGAGGTGATGAGGTGAGAAAAAATTAAAAATATTTTTAAAAAATTATAATCGTACGAAAAATCGAATTTCTTTTAAATTCGAAATTGAAAATTTTTCAACAAAATTTAATTTAACCTTGGAAAGAAGCAAATATACCTGTGGTAAATTTAATTACAAAACATATTTTCTTTACAATCGTTCGAGAATAAAACCATTCTGGGTTACCATTCTTGGTAACAATTCGAGTTATTGAATTCGGGTGAAACATTTTTCGAGTCAAGTATTTTCATTCGAGGAAATAAGAAAATGGATTGAGTAAAATGTATGGCAATCCATTAATTTTTCAAACATTTTTTACGAAATTAAATTTTTTCAACTAGATACCTGTCTCCTTCTAGTTAAATTGTTTATTCTTATGAATGAATGTGGAATGAAGTGATTTTGAATCGTATATTTTTGTAAGGATTTGTTCTATGCGAAATAAACCCAAAATTAGGCTCTGTAGCTTTTTAATTACGCGATTCCTTGTTAATTTCGTATCATTTTTTGTGTATTTTGCCTTTTTTCATCGAGATAATGTTACAAAAAATACTTAGGTATAAACCAAAAATTGTGCTAAATAAGAATGCGATCATTTCTTTCGAGAGCTATTTTCATTTAAAATGTTGAAGTAAATAACTTGAAAAAATTCTTTTTAAAAGAAGTACCACCAAGGTCTCTCTTCGTCTTCCTCGTTTGATGTTTCGTCAATCCCCGGATCTTCCATTGTATCTCTCTGTTTGATAATTTCATTGGTAATAGCGTGATATAAGTGTGACTCAAGTCTTTCCGGATATCCAATATCGATGGTGGGTTGCTTGAGTTTATTTTTGGCCAAATGCTCGCGCCAAATACTATCCAGTTTTTCATTTTGTATCGAACGTAGGTCGAAGGCGATATTATAAAGGGTACCTTCGTCGCGAACGTTTTCCAAAGCGTTTCGAAAATTCTGCTCGTAATTCGTGTAAAATTTTCTTCTCTCATCATTGGACTCGAAAATTGTTTGTACTTTTTCGGAAACATATTCTTGAACCCAGTGTTTATTTACTTTACCGTTTTCGAATAATGTGGGTGCTATAGTGTCGTCGTCAATTTCTATTTTGTGGTATTGATACGGGCTGAGAATCGGGCGAAGGATTTTTTTAATTTCCTTGGCTGTTTTAAAAGGTACGAGGAATATTTTGAAAACATGTTGGAGTAGCTGTATGTTTCCCATAATGGCCCACTTAGTGTAATCAGAATCGAATTTCATAGACCAATTGTGAGGGAAATAGGCATCCACTGCGTAACTACAAAAACAGGAATTATTTTCGTCGCAATATCCATCGGTATTGATTTCGATGTAATATACATCTATGTTAAAGGCGCAATACAGATAACAAATCTCATCGCCGAAAAGAATACAGCCAATATTTGGATTCTGTTCGGAACCTGAAGAAATTATGCTAGAAATTAGTCAGGAACTTTCATCAGCGATGTATTTTGGATCAATTTACTTACCAAAATCGGGAATATCGCGGGAAACGAGATCCCATGTCGAAGATATTTCCTGCTGAGATGTCACCATTGCGATTATCAGAACTGAAAAATAGGTCAATAGATTTAAAATGTGGTATAATTTTTGTAATGATAAATGAATAAATTGAAAGTAGTAAGAGAACAAGTTACCTAAGATTATTTTTGTTATTGAGGCGAGTGAAGCGGATGTTTTGATCATTTCGAGTTCGAATTTAGATTATGCTGACGAATCGTTTATCAAAAGTGTGCACGTAGGTGTGGAGAGAACTTCTTTCGATGTGGTATGACACTATGGCTTCAAACATCGTTTATGTTCTCGCTCGTTTGTATTTAAAAGAAGTTTTTTAATTAAGCAGGTGTTTTTTTTTTACTTACCCAGCTGTTTTCTCATTTCTTAAATTTTTTCAATCATCATTAGTTACCCGTGGTATATTTTTTTGCTTTTTGGGGGACTGTTTTTTGGCGTATTCTTCGCGTCCATTAATTATTATTATTGAGCAATAAATTTGAAGATTATTTTCCACGTGGGATCTAGGATTCGGTGGCGCAATCAAGTGAGGGGGCTGCTGAGCTAAAGCCCTCCAAACTTGGGTAGATTCAAGGTAAAGGTTTCGAAAAAATGTAAATTTTTTCCTCCGAACCAGCGAAACTATACGAATTTTTTCAAAAATTAGTAGCTTCGAAGACGCTTCTTTAGTTTGTGGAATAGAGAAAAGTTACAAGGAACTAATGATTCCGATTTATACTTTTGAGGAACCTTCAATTTTTAAAACAATTTCCGTTTTCGTATTCCGCAGTCAAATTTAGGTAGATATCTTACCTATTATTCGATTTTTTCGGTCAAAATTTCAAAATTTAGATTTCTTTGTCTGGCATTACTTACCCCTGTCGTTTTTCCATGTTCGACTTCCTTCTTTAGAAAATTTGAATATGCCTTTAATACAGAACTTTACTGTAGATCGTGCCCTTGGGGTTCTTCATTCGATTTTGTTAAAGATTTATAAATTTTGCTCTTACCTAAAACTTTTTCATTATATTTTTGGGTAATAAATTATCGATGCTCAGTTTATTTTTTGCGTGAATTTGATATTTTAATTTTTGATATTTTATTTTCACCTTAATCGGACCAGATTATTTTCCCTGCTGATGATTACAATAATTTGAATCAACTTTAATGGATAAAAATGTTTAAAAAAAATTTATCCACAACGTCTGTATTTTGTGTTTAAAATTTTTTCTCTCCTGAAATGTAATGATTTTTACGTTCCAAAATGATAAAAAATTCTCTAAATTCTTTTAAAGATTAATTTTTAGTATTCGCAATTTTTGTATCTATTTTTTAAAAAAAAGAATAATGGGGAAAACCTGTTGATGAGGAGAGGGCACCAAAAGAAAAATTGAGATATTTCACTCGAAAAATACTGAATGTGGAGAAAGGACGCGTGTTGAAATAATGTTTTTTCTCGAAACTCAAAGAAAATTTTTACAATATTCGTTCTGAAGGTCATTTCTTCTATGTAATATCTCACCTGTTGATTTGTTTTTTAATTCAATAATTGACATCTCATCAGAATGAAATTTAAAACAGGTTGAAATTCCCTTTAATTTGAATAGCAATATACCTACCTTGTAAGCATGGATTCAGAAACCATTATTGTAGGTGTGAAAAATTGGTTATTTAATTGAACCACCTCCCCTTTTCTAATCTCCTTTAAGGACCCAAAATCAGTGTCAACTCAAAAACCTATTTTTCATAACTATACGTAATGGAAAAGGTCTTTTTTAGGTTATTTCGAAGAAAGTAAAATGATATGACTATGGAAAGAAAAAAAAACTAATAGCAAAAATTTTATCTTTCAGGTCCATAGTAAACACCATCTTATTTGTAAGCTGTTGTAAATTTTTTCCATTTGACTTCAATATTTCTCCATACAAATTTTTCAACGTCGAACTCCAAAAGGACTTTTCTAATTTTTCATACTCTTTATCAAATTCAAAATCGAGTCTCTCAGATATCAACATATAAGTAATTCCCTACTTTTTCCTGTCAAATTTTGAAAATTTTGAATTTTTACTGTTCTTTACTCCATTTGAAAATTTGTTGAGAAAACCCTGAATTTTCCGAAAAAAATTGGTGTGTACCTAATTTAAGGGAAGAACGAAGAGTAGATGATTTTAATTGAGTAAATTTTTTTTTTAAAAAAAGAAGAAAAATTTCAATTTTTCAAAAAATTGTGGAACTGGTATAAAACTAAAATTCATTCTAGTTCTAGTTTTTAGTTTCCAGTTTTTATCATTTCAGTTCCAGTTTTTTTTATTTCTCAGTTCTAGTTCAGATTCCAGTTTTCCATCATTACCCATACCTCGGACAAAAATCGATCAAAATAAAAAATTGAAAGGACCCATTATATTCATCCCGTAGAGTTTAATCTAAATATTATATTCACATTTTGATTTTGACCATTTTTTCAAAAATAATTTTTTTGGAAAACAATGGAAGAGCTGCTTTCCAAAATGGAAAAAACATTGGGTTTCTATTTTTCTTCAATAAAGAAATGTGGGATAGATTTAATCTCGATCTCATTAATTTATGAAAGGTGGAATTTTTAAATGTGAAAAAAATATTGAACAGTTTGAAATTATTCATGATAAATAAGGTATGTTTGTGTGTTTTTTTTGCGAAATGCGATGGAAAAAATTCCTTGCACCTTCTTCTTTGATGAAAATATGTGAGAGTACTTCAGAAATCGTGTCTTTTATTTTTCACAAAAAAATAGAAGATAAATACAATGTTTTCAAAGTGATTTTTCATTAAAAATGACTTGAAGGTATTGCTACCTTATAAGAATTACATTCCGACGAATATTTTCAGTTGCCTGAAGGTTTTCGAGACGCTGCACCCTTTTTGACAGTTTGCTTCTTCGGAGCTTGTTTCTTGACTGGGGAAGACTTTTCCGAAGGTTTACTCTTGGCGTCATTTCGAGCTCGTTTCTTGGTCTGAGGAGATTTTTTGCTTACTTTATTCCGTTCGTTATTTTTTTTGATTAAATAATCCCAAAATACTTCTTCGAAAACATCGTCGAGATTTTGTTTTCTTTGCTCATTTACTTCGGGTTTTGTAATTTTACGTTTTTTAAAATTCGCTTCGAAAATATCATTCAAAGTTTGATTTTGTAACTGGTTTAATTTGACACTGAAGTTATACAAGGTCCCATTATTGTCTGTATTTTTCAACGTCGTCTCGAAGTTTTCCTTGTAGTTGGTGGTTAACAAAGGTTCGACGGATGATTTCAGAAGTAAATTGAGCCTCTCATCGATGTATTTTCGAATGGCTTCTTTGTCGGGGATGCCATCACCGGTGAACTTGGCTGCCAAAGTTCTATCGAAAACTTTGAGCTTACTGTATTCGTAAGGACTGAGTATTGGTTTGAGTATCTCTTTGTATTGTTTTCCGGTTTTGAGAGGATTCTTTTGGAATATTTCTTTGACTTTTTTGTATAGATAATCATCGCCGAGAATAGCTCGATAAGTGTAAGGTTCGTCATAATGGAATCTTCTATCCCAGTGATAATAAAACGGCTGTGGCGTATTGTTACATTGGCAGGTTTGATTCTTGGTGCAGATGCCTTCATCGTAGATACCGTACATTAAAGCTCGTAAACGGCATTCTGCGTTACAGCCTGTTTGGCCAAATAGCGCACAGATCATTGCAGGAGCTTTATCAACTGCAACGAATCATGGATTTGAGCATTAGTAAAGCTGTTGAATCGAATTTGGATCACGAATGGATTTGATTAGCGAGTTTTGTGCTTACTTTCGTTGGGGGAATCATCGTCATTGTCCGAGTCTTCTGCGTCGTTGTTGGAGCCGTCTTCGTCAGAATTCGAGTCGTTCTCTTTTGATGGATCTGTTTTTTGGTAAAAAATTGAAATTATCGAATGATTCGATGTTCCTTATTTCGTTGGTTGGGTAGGTGTAGACTGTAGAGGAGCTGCAAATATTATTTGGGTCGTTACCTGATTCTGGTTCTGGAGAATCTGCATTATTCGAGTTGGAGTCTGGTGATGAATCTGGTTTGTTATCTGATTCCGAAGAATTTGCGTTATTTGAGTTCGAGTCTGATGATGGATCATTGTTTGATTTTTGTTCTGATTTATTATTCGAATCTGGATTCGGAGATGGGTCGTCAGTTGACGGTGGTTCTGACTCGTTTTCTGTCTCCTCAGAATCTGAGGTTTCTTCGTCATCTGATTCTGGTGGTGATTTTGAATCTGTCTGAGAGCTTGGGGTTTCATTTAAAAATGGTTTTCCGCCAGAGGATGTTGATTTTGTCGGGCTTGCCTGATGAACTAAAACATTTTTTAGTTTTTATAAAAAAGTATAAATACCTACTCATTTTTTTTTTTAAAGAAAAAATAGGTGTTCTGGCTTACCCAAAATCAGGCTGATGACGAGGGTAAACGCGATTACCCCTTTGTTCATTGTAGCGTTCGATTCTTGTTGTTGAATCAGTCTAGAAAATTTTTTTCGACACCAACCACAAAAACGATTTCGAAATTTTGATGTGATGAGAGCAAAACTTGGAAAATAATGTTTCTTCGAGAAGAAACCATTGAATTTATATAGGCTGGCATTTGCAAGTTCGTTACGGCTGGCTTAGAACAGTTTCTTAATTTACAGGTGCTCGTTAATTTATATTTCGTTCTTTAATTACTCACTCGTGAAGATCGCAATTTCTCATTTTTCAGGTACCTAAAAAAAAGTTCGTTAGTGCAGTTTTTCAAGTTCGTTAGAAATTAACACCAATACTTGGTAAAAAGGTTCGCTTTCCTATCATTAGAAAATTTGAAATTTTACTTCAAGTAATTTTTTCCAACGATAATGATGTGATTGACGGGTTTTGGGGGGTATGGTGGGGGAGGGGAGTTGAAATACGTACGCAGTCAGCAACCTAAATTTACAATTCGTCAGAAAAATATAATTTTTGGGTGATTGCTTACCAACTGGTGTGAATTTCCAACTTTTGTCTGTAGAATGTCTGTATTTCAATTTTGCTCGATTGATATATGTGGTATTTCGTTGGTAGTAAAAATTAAAAAATACTGTAAATTATTGTGTTTTTTTTTTCAATAAAATTGTCTTTTTTTGGTCGAAACAGTTGCTGAATAAGATCTAGAATTGATTGATTCATTTTTGATTTTTTCCCCAAGATGTTCGATTTCATCAAATTCAAGAATTCTCTCTTTCTCTCTTTAAAAACGCCAATTTTATTGAAATGAAAATTTGCCAGAAAAATCCAATCATTTTTGAATTGCATTATCTATATGTGCATGAAAAGGTGGTTACCAACCTTTGCTAACCTAGCTGATCCTTCAAAATTATTGGTCTTGCCGTGCTCAGTCAGTTTTTTTTTTTTTGTATTTTGCTAGTTTATAGATACAGAAGCGATAAAATATAGTAGGTAGTTTTTGACTAAAAAATTTGAAAACTTTTAGAAGAAAAAAAATGTACCTTATCTAATAATTTGGATTTCGGTATAGGTTTTTTATCCTCCTTGTCCCCTTTCCATTCCCTTCAAAAATATGAAGGAAGTCGGGTCGAATTGAAGGATATTCATTCAATGAAAATTGGGGTTTCTATCGGTGCAGAGCAAAAGTGGCAAAATTATTTGATTTTTCAGCGGATTTTCACTGATTTTTCAAAGAATTTCAACGAGTTTGGGAAAATTTCAATTTATCTTGAAAGAAACTTTGAAAAATTTCCTTTCATTGTTGTATTTTTGAATATCGAATTATCTTATTTTGCAATAACCTTATTAAGAAAACTTTATTGGAATTTTTTGTCCCAATATTTTATTCATGGAAAATCTACGCACAATTTATTGTTAGATCGAAATTATAAGTGATACCTACCAGAAGATTTTTTTTTTGTGAAAATGTGAAAAGAGCATAAATGAAAATTCGGAATTTACGTTTTTTTTTTTTTTTTTTAGAAATTACTCTTCTCCGATTTTTTTATTGCAAAGTTTAATTGGATTGAGAATGAATAAATTTATTTGTATATTTCAAAAAACCAGATTAGCTGGAAATATTTAATTTGTTCGAGTCTCCTCGAGACTTTTTTTTTTAGATTTTTTGACCCCAGACTAGAAATGAGCTTGGAAGGTTAGAAAACGTGATTTTAATACCACACTCGATATTTTCAATATATTTTTCACCTCAATCTTCTTCTCCTTGTATGTATCTGTAGGTTCAGGCATGGGTTTGAGTTCAAATAACCCCAGAATCGGAATCAGGGACTTTGAATACTTCTTTAAACCCATTTTTATTTTTTCCCAATGTATTTAGATCTTTAGAATACCTTTATAAATTAAGGTATTTCTTATTTTTATTCAAACTTTCAGGAATACAAAAAATACTTAGTAGGAAAGCAGCGAAGTAATCCTTTACTTAATCACTTTTTTGAAGTAAAATTCATCACAGAATTTGAATTTGGCATTGATTTTGGTCTTGAATGTCATGAAGAGGGTACATAAATACTCAAAAAATCTTGAAACGCCATTTTTGCCACTGTGACGTCATTTCACCACCCTCAAAACAATATAAAAGGGCTTTTATGTCATTTTTGCATGAACTTACATTATCTGAGAGTAAACCAAAAATTGAGAACAGCGACAACGACGTTGAGGCGAATTTTCTATTGTTCATGTTATTTACACTATTTTTAATCATTTTTTTACAAGTTGATGTGACTAGTTGAAGTGATAAATTGCAAGAATTTTGTTGATTAGATTTCTGGTATTTATATTTTTAATACCATTCTCCGAGATTTCTTCCCTGTCAAGATTTCTTCGCCAAAATTATTTTGATTTCAGAGGTATACCTCTCTATATTGTCATCAAAATACCTATTTTTTAGGCAAGTACCTGCTTAGGTACCTAGATACTTGATTTAAAATTTTGTAGTACCTATCTATTCATGTTCACCACCAGGTAATGACTGATTTCATAAGTTACCTAATTTTTTTTTCAAACCCAAGTATTCAAAAATAATTGAACGAGAAAAATGTCGTAAAATCGATGTATTAAATATTTATCGATACATTAGTTTTGTCTCAACTCTAACCTTAATGTACACGTAGATAATCATTGATTAAATTAGGACGAATTATTTGCTGACTGGGGACTCATAGATGGCTTCTTCGCCGCGGCAGAAGACTTCTGCGAGTTTTTATTTTTTTCATCGATTCGTTTGATAATCTCGTTGACGAATGCAGCCTCGAAAACATCGTTGAGCTCTTGTTCTTCCAACTGGACTTTCGGTTTTTCGATATTTTTCTGCTTCAGGTATTCTTGGAAAATATCGTTCAAGCTTTGATTATTCATCTGATCCAATCTGTAAGCGATATTATAAAGAGTGCTTCTTTTAGCTATATTCAACAACCCTGTTAATTTCGCCTTATAATTCATGTTTGTCAATAATTTAAGCGACGGTGATGATAATAATTTATTGACTTGTTCGGAGACGTATTTTTGAACTGCCTCGGTATCGGGTTTGCCTTCTTTCGTGGTGAATTTAGCTGCCAAAGTATTATCGCGAATTTTGAGCTTGGTGAATTGATAAGGAGTGATAATGGGTTCGAGGAATTGCTTATACTGTTCAGCGGTTTTGAGCGGAGTTTCGAGAATTTTTTGGGCTTGTTCGAGAACCTCTTTGTTGTCGAGGATGGCTCGATGAACGTAATCAGCGTTGAATTTCTTTTCCCATTCTTTATCGAATGATAGATTTTTATATTGGCAATGGCAGGTGTAGTTTTGGTCGCAGGTACCGCTTGCTTTGATGTTGTAGAGCTGAGATTTCAGACGACATTCTTGTGAACATGCAGAGGCTCCCAAAAGAAGGCAACTCATTGATGTCTTTTTTTCGTCTGGGTAAAAGAATTCGTCTATGTCTTCATCGGTCCAGGGTGTGTCTTCTTCGTTATCTGGAAACCAAAATATGAGAATATTCAAATATTATGCTTCTGTGGTGTAATTTATTTTAGTTGTAGGAGTTATGAATTATAATTACCTTTTTGGTTTTCGTTTTTCGGACTTGGAAATGATTTCGAATCTGGTGAAGGTTTCGCACCATTGCTGGATTTAGCTGCCGAGCATGTCTGGGCTGAAACATTCAACAAAGATATTACATACATTTTAGATTCACGATTTTAAATCTGAAACGAGGTGAAATTAATTCAAAAATGTTATACCTAAAGTTAGACTAACAGTCAGAGTTACAAGGATAAACAATGTGTTCATTTTGAACATTTTTTTATTGTTCTATCTGCAACAGAATGAAAAAAAAAATTAATTTCAGTGACTCTAATTCGGTCGAATTATTTTTTTTATTTACTTACTGCGTTTGTTGAATCTAAAGTTACAACTTCGGTTATGTTGGTGAAATGTGAAATCCACGAAGAATTTATACTATTCGGCGAAACTTTTTTTTTTTCATTAATTTCTTATTGTGCAAGTGTTCGGCAGACAATTCGTTAATATTTTCGTATAGTTGTTACTAATGAGAATTTTCGAGGAAGAAATTCGTTAGTGCGTCGTTTTTCAAGTTCATTAGAAATTGTCGTTGAAAATTTTAAGGGTTTCGTTAATTTTGGCCTCGTGAAAAATTCTCAATATTATAGTGAAGTACCAACGATGTTCGTTCATTTTCGTAGAATACCTATGACGATGATTTTCCCATCCGATTTTATTCCTTATTACGTTCGGATCAGAGAAATGTCGTCTTATTTTATCAAGTCGCATAAAAGTTATATCTGACTGCATCATCTGAAAAAAAAAAAAAAACAATTGCATTCAATTTCTCGTGAGTATACAATTTTATCAAATCAGATAAAATTTGACGTATCTAAATTTGAATAAATCAGATATGATTTAATGTCCAATTTTTTTTCGTCGGATGCCTTGAATTTTCTATATTATTGTTTAATCGTGGTAAACACTTGAGTATCTAAGTACATTTTTCGAAAAAATTTCGTATTTTTCGGTAAATTTTTAAAATTTTGGTTCATACCTATTTATAAATACAGAGTAAGGGTAATGTAGGAATTTTAGAAGTTACTTACAACCAAAACCTTGATTTTTTTCTTCAAAAATCTTGCTTTCTGATTTAGTAAATAAGCCATTATATCTGAATAATTTTTCGAATTTCAAAAAAACTTCGATGCATGTACATAGAATTTTCGCGAATTTATGGAAACTTCAAATTGGTCAATTTAAAATTTTTTCTTTTAATCTTTCGAAATCGCAATTTTTCCGACTCGAAAATCTTTTAATTGAAATCGTATTTAAATCACGTTTTTGGTAAAATTTAATCGGAAGTGTAAATTTAGTGAAAGTTATTTGAAAGATAAGTTTTTCTAGTCTGAGAAGTGAACAAAGTATTCAAAAATTAATATTCATTGTCCAAAATGAAGTATATGTAGGTAGTAGGTACCTTCCTAGTTCCTACCTTCACAATGTATTTTCCAAACTGAATTTAGATAATTATCGGTGTAAAAATACCTAAATTGAGAAAAAATGGTCTAAAAATTTAAAGGACATGCGAAGAGTGAAAATTTTTAGAAATAACACAGGTCGACGTCGGAAATCCTGTTTGAAGTTTGTTGAATTTTTTCCAAGTGTACCAAATATTTTTCACAATTTCAATTTCTTGTTTCGCATTTTTTTACATTTTATGATAACTTTTTTGACTTTTAAAATCGATTTCCCGAGAAAAAAGAGCTTCCCAGAGAGAAAAAATAATGAAATATAAACGTAGAACGTTAAACTTTCCATCTGATCTTAAGAAGTCATGATGGCGTTTCTGAGGAGACTTAACTTGCGAGATTTATTTTGTTTCAAAGTTGGACCTTTTTAAAAAAAAAAAAAAAAAATATATGAAAATAGGTACATATCTATCTCGAAAATTAGACCTCCTGAGAAATAACTAATGAGACTCTACAGATGGAAAATTTGACGTTCTACAACTCATGCTCCAATCGTATTTTCGTTTGGAGGCTTGGTTTTTTCAGAAAATCGATTTTTTTTTTTGTTGTAATGACCCGCATGTTTAACAATTTCCCATTTGTAACAATGGAAATACCAAAGGTTGGCAAATCAATAATTTTTTTTTCTGCATAATTAATTTTGATCGGTGATTCTGACCTACTTTTCAGTGTTGAGTCCAAAATGATATCAGTTTTTTTTCCTCACGTCAGGATTTTTTTATAACTGAATTTTTGATTGAAAATTTGTTTTACATTTTTCAATGTATAACTTTTGACTTCTAAAGTCGATTTTCTAGGCAAAGGAAGCCTCCAAAAATTGAATAGAACATGAATTGTAGAGCGTCAAATTTCCCACCTGCTCAATCCAATTATTTTTTCTTAGGGAGTATAGTTTTTGAGATCTTTTCAATTTAAAAAATTAGTTTAACCTTAAACTTTGAAGTGAAATATCTCAAAAGTAAGCTTCTTTAAAAAAAACTTTCAAAATTTTGTTAGTTCTGCTTTTAATTTAAAACCTTGGATTGTCCCTCTTTTTCCTGTCTGTCCCAACTCTCCGATCGAACTCTAGATACTTTTACAAAAAATCCACAAGTTTATCACAAAAATTGGGGAATTTTTTTCAATTTAGGAAAAATTTCAACGAACGAACGAAAGTGCAAACTTTTATTAATTAATTGTGCAAGATCAATATGATTTCTTGGAGGAAGTCTGAAAAACCATTGCTTTCTACCAATAACGTGAAAATTGAGTTCGTTCCAGCGGTGTTATTGAGCGATTTGATGTCTAAATGGCACCAATTAAAAGATTAATTACTTACAAATTCTTTTATGGTACTGCTACTTATTTATATTTGTTGCTCTTTACGCTTTATATTTATTGTACCTATGGTAGCTGCTCAAAAAATCGAGTAAATTGGATTATTTATTCCAAAAGTTCTGCAATTATGTTCGTTACTCGAGATGAATAGAATTTTCCTAGACGTTTCAATATTAGGCCAAATAGTTGGAAAAAGTAGCTATAAATTGGCGGAAAAATCATCCATAACGAAATTATTTCGCTATTGAGGTGCGCTGTTAATGAGGAAAATTTCATAATACCTAGTTCGACTTTAAATTATTGCACAAACAGCAAGGCATAATTACTCACTTACTTGAAGCTCGTTAGCGAAAATTCTCGAACATCGAACACCTGCTGCCTCTAATGAGAGGAGTCTATTTCATGTCTACGTACGAAGTGTTCGTCAATTTTATCGATGATGTCTTGTCGATGATGACGATCCTATATGTACTTTTCGCTTTTCCAACATCCTATAGACTTTCATATCCTATTTTTGGCATCTATAAAATATGTATTTACCTAATGTACTTTTCGCTTTTCCAACATCCTATAGACTTTCATATCCTATTTTTGGCATCTATAAAATATGTATTTACCTATCAAGAAATTGGCATCGTACACACGTTGTGTTTGGTAGATTTGTCCTTTGTTGAGTGAATTTAAACAGCGATCTGAGGTGATTCGCGATCCAGCCTCAATTTTTTTTCAAAAAAGTGTTTCTTGGTCATTCTCAAAGTTGAAATTTTTTGACTGAATGATTTTTATTTCTTAACTGCAACTGATTGAACATACAAAAGTGAAGAATGGTGTGAGAATAAGAAAATTGTTAATAGTTCTCAAGCAATTATTTCGGAAAATTTTATAACACGTGAAGAAATTTTCCTAGTGATTAAATTATCTGTCTACAAATTACTAATTTTTTCAATTTTTCAAATTGGTGAAATTCTGTTTGTCTTGTCACGAATAAAAAATTCATTAAGTATTTCTTCGCATTTTTTTGATCAAAATTGATTTTTAGTAAACATTTTTTCGAAAATTCCAAATTATTTTAGATGTTGAAAAACGACAAAAATGAGGAAAATTGACCAAAAAAATTGCGTAAATATTAGAAATTCAATCGACTTGTTTAGTTTGCTTTCCCTCTTCTTCGACTGCATTTCTTTCGAAATTTAAAAAAAAAAAAAACAGTATTAGGTATTTCTCTAAGTTTTCATTCAAATTTCGATTTTTTTTTTTTTTCAAAATCAAGTGTTTCGATGCGACGATTTCATAAAACAAAAAGATGAATTCGGTATTAGATAATATCAAAAAAAAAAAAAAAACATTGAAGCTTTTGTCAAATCACATTTATTCAAGTTATCAATCAGGTTCTTGATGTAATCTTACATTTGTGTGCGGTCAATCTGTTGGCAGAGACGTCTCGCTGGCATTTGATTCCTTTTTGGTCACTTTTTCGGTAGGGTTTTGTTCCTTTGATGGTGGAATTTCAACTGGTTCAAATTTTTTCGGTTTTGAAGTTCTTTTGGCTTGAGGTTTGGATCGTCCATTGCTGATGTTTTTTCTGGGCGGTTGTCTTCCATTTGATTTATGGAAAGCTGGTCTATTGAGCTGATCGATCTCATTTGCGATTTGGTCAACAGTGTAATAGCCAACGGCATCGACGATTGTGTCCTGTTTTTCACTGGGATTTTCTCTGATGTTGCGGTTCAACTGTAAAAATAGCTTCAAAACGCCATTCAGGTGTCGATTTTCAGTACGATGAACTTCGTCCATTAAGCTTTGTAAAAGTTCATCATCATCGGCATTTTCCTTCAACACTTCGGATAGTTTCTTTTTGTAGTCAATTCCTTTCAACGTTTGGGCCAAGGATTTCAACTCTGGTTTTATTTTTTCGCCGACGTATTCTTTGATTTTATCGGTATCTAGGTTGTAACATTCGTCGAACATTTTATCTGCTGGAGTCTGATTTCTGGAGTACATACGATCGAAAGTTTCCGAATCGACGATGCCTAGTAGTTGCGCTTTAACCTCGCCGGCTGTTTGGTATGGTTTTTTCAAGATTTTCTTAACCTTCATGAGCACGTTCGGATTGCTTTTTATTCTATTCAAGGCATAATTGCTGTTTTCAAAGTAATAATTAAATAGATTGCTGAAGAGTCGTTCTGATTGAATATCGCATTGGCATACATTCTCAGCGGAGCACTTTCCACTGCCTGAAGTCGAAAAGGCGCTGGCAGCGATGGAGCATTTCAGATTGCAGCCGAGGTCTCCGAATATAAAGCAAGCCAGTGTTGGACCTGTTGAAAAATATAGTTGGTTGAAAAAAAAAAAGAGGATTAAGAATGAATGAAAAATAGTGTCGTATTCAGAATTTTTTTCGATTATTTTCTACTCGACTCTGGAATTGAAATTTGGGCTAGAAACGATAGTTGAAAAGAAAAATATTCTTAAGAAATAATTTCGATCATGGACATTACAAAAGCTTGGAAAACTGGATAAATTTTATCGTCATGATATTTAGGGTAAGATGAAAATGTGAAGAGGTCAAGAAGTTAATTTGGACCCTACACCGATTTTCGACCTACCCCCCTAGAAACAAAATTCAGAAAAATTTTTGATCTTATTAAAATAGCCTTTTCGCAATCGTTCTACTCAATGACTCAAACTTCACATTTTTCACGAATTTTCGTGTCAAAGAAAGTGAACTGTGAATCTTTACGTAAAATGATTGTAAAAATTGTGTTTTTCGGGGCATGTCGAATTGTCGAACCGTTGATCACGATTCAGACCACAATTTTTATATTTGGTCATCTTTTTTTCGATAAAATACTTGAAATTTGAAAAATTATTAAAAATTGTCAAACCTGCATGCGTGATATAAATCTACGTTAAAAAGAATATTTTTCAGATATTTTCACAAAATGGCTGAAGTTTGCTATCAAAAGGTTGTTTTTACAATTAAAAATTTCAAATTTTCAAAATCTCATGAAAGGGTGCATCAGAATTAATGAAAAAATTAATATAAAGTATAGATTGATACAACTTTATGAAAAGTAACTTTATGCTAAAAAACAGAAAATTTCCTTCACTTCCGTCTTATTTTTTATATATCAAGGGCCACTATTTGGGTCATTTTTTTAAAAAGTTAGAAATCAGTCTCCCCTCATTTATGGATCTTTAAAAAAATATTGCAACGTGAACAAATTGAATAAAAAAAAATACGATCGGAAAAATCAGCTGGAAAGAAGAAAATTTGATTATACATCTAAAATTCTTTCATAAATATCTCGAATAATTCATATCATTATTGCTATTTCAAGGTGGAAAGGATTCGAATCCATTTTCGAATTTGAAAAAATCGATTCGATTCCGCCATGTGAAGCTTATTTATTTCAGCAATTCAAATCGAAAAAACATTTCAGATTCGTGAAACGAATTCGAATTCTTTTAAAACATTTGCGAGGATGTATTTCTTTTCCATTTCATTTGGGGAGGTTCTCTAGAGTTCGTGTTTAAGAATTTGTGGGACCCGTTTTAAAGCAAAAAAGAAGAAAATTTTGTCTTTATCGCTGGAGGGTTCCTAAACAGAGAATTTGTATTCGTAAGTTTGGCGTCAATTTTTCCCGGAACGACGGATTCGAATTCAATTTTGAGCGGATTCGTTTCAACCGATGCAGTAAATTTGAGTCAGACAGTGGTTCGTTCAAAAATTCTATTTTATGGAATCTCCGAATTAAATTAGATCTTTTTAATCTGTTATGCACTTTCTTTTCCATAGAATTGAACACAGTTGGGTTCTGCGCCAGGAGCCTCCTCAATTCATTGAAAAGAATAATTAAATGTTCTATAATTTTTTACTCCTCTTCCACAGATATTATTTCATTTGAAAAAAAAAAGAGAAAGTAGTTGAATAAGTAATGTACTGATTTTTTAAAGAAATAATATAAGTCTAAAAATAATTATTAATTTTAATCTTTTTTGATTTTGTTTTTGAAAATTTTCTGATAATTTCTGAAGAATTGAAGGCTCTTGCAGAATCGAAAGATATTAATTGATTTGATTTGATTATTATTTGGTATTATCATCCAATTTACTGAATAGATTTGCACTCTAATTTTGTAATAATTTAATAGCAAGAGAATTAGATTTTGTATTTCTGAAGAAATTGCAAATGTGAGAAAACAACGAAGCCTCTGATTCTCATATCTAGGTATTTTTGGTAGGAAAAATTCGCAAAAAATTGTGAAGAAAAGTCAATAAATCTAAAAGTGAATTAGTTCGGATATTAAAAGTATAGATTTCCTCCACTTTAAAAATGACTCACTCTCCGGCTCTTCTTCGTCTCCTTCATAAACGAGTATTTCATCATCATCGTACTCGATGGACGCATCTTTGTCGTCAGATTCCCGCCGCACCGTATAAGCTGATACGGTTTGAGCTATAAAGAAAAATGAGTTATTGGGTTATTCGAAACGAAATTCATTTCGAAATTAGTACAATTGAAAAATACGGTACCGAAAATTACGCCCAGGGCGAGAACAAATAGAACCGACAATTTAAACATGATGATTGTTGAATAATTCGCGAATAATGTTTCAATTGAGAGTACGAGTATAACACTTGGTGAGAGTTATTCGACGTTAATGTTGCTTCGAATTGGAAATTCTTTGGAATATATAGTCCTCGTTGAGTGAAATTATCGAGACGCAGATATTGGAAAATTGCTCGTGATGAATTTCGAGTAATTGCCGAACAACAATGAGATGATTGAATGTTGTTTACATTTCTAAGAAGTGCGGAAATTGGAATTTTGCTTAATTGCAGGGCACCTTGAGATGGTATTGAGGGAGCCAGCTGCTAAGTAGGGTTTAGTGTTAATTATTGTCTGTATGAGTTAACTGTAATTATGTTTTACATGGTATGGGTACTTTAGAATCGGTTTAATTTTTCTTGAAAGTTTTCAAGGAGTAGGTAATTGGTAAGGTACTTGAGTAATTACCGACATAACGAAGGTCGTTAGTTTGGTAAATTTACGACTCGGGTAATTGCAGAAATTTGAAAAATTTCGGTTGATGGATATCTTATGCAATTTTTTTTTCAAGAGCTTTTGTCGTGTTATGTTGAAAGTATTTAGAAGAATGGATTTGATACTTGAAGATCAGTGTTGACAGTCTTTTTCTTCTCAAATTATTTTACTGGGATTAGAGTTTTTGATGGGTAACTCAACATTGTATCATCCAACAATTTTTATTTTTTTTATGGTTTAAATAGGTACTTTCATTTAGATTATCTATTGCGGAATAAGTGTAGAAACGAGATCAGGAGTGAAGAAATCTATAAAATTATTGGCTTGAAACTTTCAAAATTTTATAAAATCCATCTGATTTTACATCAGTGCAAGAAAAGACTGAATTTGAGAAAACGTGGAAAGGGGGTCAAAATAATTATATTAAAAATTGAGCATTCTGTTATTTCAGTGACATAGTCGACGTATTTTCAATTTAAGCCAAAAAAAAGAGAAAAATTACGGGATTTTGAGAACAAACAATAAATTGATTATTATTTGTTCTCATGTTCTTCTTGAATTTGAATCAGTCTCATAAATTAGTAAAATAAATTTCACGCAAAATCAGTGATTTTTCGCTAATCTCTCTGTCAAAATTCTCAAATATTACTGAATTTTCTGGGCAGATTTAAAATATACTGTGAGATTAATTGTAATAATTTTTAGCCGAAAAACCTGTGAAAAATCACTAATTCAAAAAGGCATGAATTTCATTCAGATTTAAATAGTAATTTATGTTCATTCTAAAAATATATCAACTAAAGCGCTATACTTGAATGAAGTGAGGGCGATTTTTTTTTTGAAAAATCATTCTTGAAAAGCATACACCAACCAAAAAATATATTTTCATTTATATTTCAAAAAAAAAATTCATTTAGTGTGATTTTTCAAACTAATTCCAAACATTCTCAAAACTTTTTAAAATCTGAATCGAAATTTTCATCTCGAATTTTGTTTATTAATTTTTTCCTAAACTTTCTACAAAAATTTCCGTTTGAAAATTGGTTTAATTTTTACAGAGAGTGGAAAAAAGTTTGAGATCAACGATTTTCATATGAAGGAATTTTCAATAAATTGAAAAATTCAAGGTTGGAAAAATTTTGATGTGAAAAATTTAAGAGTTAAAAAAAAGAGAAAATTCATACTGGCACTGGCCATAATGTTACCTAATGTATTTAGACGTGAATCAATTGGGAGATTTTCGTAAAAAAAAAAAATCGTTGAAAATGATACTTACCTAAGTAATGAAAAAAATTCCATAAAGTTTTTTATACTCGTTTGATACTTTTTTCATTAATATTTTTTCAGCAAGATGTGTATTTTTCAACTAATTGAAGGTAAGACCAACTTAAATTAAATCTGAGGAGTTGAAAATTGAAAAAACACGATAATTGTTAATTTCCTTTTCAGTTGAGTAGGTATACCGATTTTTGGGGGGAGGGGCGTAGAAAAATTTCAAGTAATTATTTTTATATTTTTTGAGTGGTATTTTTTAAAAAATCGAAACCCCCTTTTTCTGCCATTTTTTGAAGTTTGCAAAATGTCCTTTTCCGTCCAAATTTTCAAATTAAATTAAATTCTGTAAATTAGGTACCTACCTATAGCAAAAATTCATAATTTCAACGCAAAAAGTACCTCGGTAAAAAATTATTTTTTCATGTGTATTTTGAATAATACATCCAATTATTATTTAGGCTGCTTAAATCAAAAATTAATTACATGATAAATTATTCATTTAAGACGATTTTTTGGCTGCTTGAAAACGACCAGCAGCACGTTTCGGTGCCGACGTTGCCGCCTGTTTCTTGGTCGCAGCAGCTGCTTTTGCTCCTGGTTTTTTGGCAGCAGCTTTCTTCTTGGCAGGTTTATTCTTTTCGTCACTCTGTTTGATAATTTCGTTGGTAATAGCGTTTGTGAGAATTTCGCTTAGCCCTTTTTTCTCATTCGTTTCAATTTCAGGTTCTTCGAAATCATTTTTCTTCAAAAATTCTTTCAAGGCGGCCTCCAGTGATTTATTATCAAGCTGGCGGACTCTGAAAGCGAGATTATGCAAGGTGCCTGCGCTATCTTGGCTTTTTTCCAAAGCTTCCTTAAATTTCTCTATATATTTGGTGGTAAGCAATGATTCTTCAGACGATTTCAGCAGCTTAGGGACCTCCTCCGAAACGTATTTTTCTACAGCTGCCGTATCTACGCGGTCGCCCTTTTTGATGAACTTGGCTGCCAAACTGTCGTCGTGTGGTTTAAGTCTGGAGAATTGGTACGGACTGAGGATTGGTTTGAAAAGCTGCCTGAATTGGTCGGCTGTTCTGAGTGGATAGTTCAAAACACGGTGAGCTTGTTCGAGAACCATCTCGTTGCTGACGATTTTATTGTAGGTGTAACCGGGATGGAATTTCTTTTTCCAGGCGTCTTCGAAGCTGAGTTTGTCGGAGATGTTGCATTGGCAGGTTTGGTGCTCGTCGCAGTGGCCTTTGGCATCGATGTTGTAGACTTGGGCGATTACGGAGCATTCGATGTGGCAAGCTTGGTTTCCGAATAGGAGACAGGTCAGGGCTGGATTTTCCTCATCTGAAAAAATAGAAAAAATGAGGGTTGGGATGTAAAGCGAGGGTTTCGTGGAAGATGAATTTTAGTCCTACTGTCGTTTTTTCATGGGCTGAAAGACCTAGAAGTCTGAAGACAATAAATAAAAAATAATTTTAAAAAGTCTTACTGTCGTCATCGTCGTCTTCATCGCTTTCGGAATCAGCTTCAAATTCGGAATCTGCGCCGTCAGCTGAATTTAGAAAAAAAAAGTTACAAAATGATCTGAATAGCGTATTTCAGGGTTTGATGTTTTATTTTGGAGTAAAATTGATGGAGATTTAATACGAGGTCTGTCCGGAAACTATCCGACCTGTGTTCATATCTCCTCTCTCAGGCATCGGAGCGATATCTACCAAGCAGGAGGGTGACCACCGATGCCTTCCGATATTCTATGCTCAATTTCAAAGCTTTTGAGTCCATAGAAGATGAGTTAGCCGTGTTTATTTGAGACATGATAAATGCGATCGCCGCATTTTCTTTACCAGCAAAAATAACAGAACGAATTGAGCAACGTTATTGCATCAAATTTTGTGTTGAAAATTAAAAATTGTGCAAAGACACTATTTAGTTGATAAAATAAGATTTTTAGGGACAAATATACCCGAGAATATCCAGATTAAATGAGTGGTACCGGCGCTTTGAAAATGGTCGCTGGAGCGCCTCTAGTAAAACCTTCTTCAAGCAATGTCAAGGGTCGTTTTTACCAATTACCAAACTTTGTGCATCATAAATGTGTTCTGAAGGGTCAGATGGTTAATACAAAATTCCAAGTTGATGTTTTGAAACGATTACGCGATGCTACGAAAAGAAAAAGATCGGAACGGTGGGGAAGCAGAGATTGGCTCTTGCACGATGGCAATGCTCCGGCATATTTGTCGCATCTGGTACAGAAGTTTTTGACCGAACACAGCATCGTACGGCTTCAGCAGTCTCCATAACACCTTGATACAGCCCCCTGTGACTTCTGGCCACTTCTGAAGTTGAAATTATTGCAAAAAAGGGAACGATTTGACGACTTTTCAACGATCCAAGAAAATGCGGCGATCGCATTTATCACGTCTCAAATAAACACGGCTAACTCATCTTCTATGGACTCAAAAGCTTTGAAATTTAGCATAGAACATCGGAAGGCATCAGTGGTCACCCTCCTGCTTGGTAGATATCGCTCCGATGCCTGAGAGGGGAGATATGAACCCAGGTCGGATAGTTTCCGGACAGACCTCGTACCAACAATTTTAATTGATAAGTTGGATTATGAGGAACATAGTGTAGGCAAATAAGAAAAAAAAAAAACATTTTTAGCCAGGAAAGGTTTTATTGCGAAAAATTGTTGGGAGGGGTCCCCTGACCAACCTCTAAAAAGTCCGCACCCCCTAGACCCCGTGCTTCATTTTTTATGGGGGTCCCACCCCCCTCAAAAACGGTTTTTCGCGAATAACTCCTCAGGGTTTGATTTTACGGCAAAAATAACTTCGTATTTGGATTCTACACTTAATTTCCTACAAATATTGTCCATAATTTTTTTTTGAACGATCATTGGTGAGGAGGTGGGGAGTCCTGAAGAAGGGTGGTTTTGGAAAATACGTTGTAATACGAAGTTTCATGTTTGACATCATTTCAAATGATGGAGGAAATGTATTCTACGATATTTATTTGAGGTATGAGACTTCCTACCTCACGGCTAAATCGCACCCTCCCCCTCCCCTCCTCACCACCACTTCATTAATAGCACAATTACTGAACAAAATCAAAAATGGGATGATTTTTTTAAAATTTATACGACATTCAATTAGAGTATGAGACCGCCAGATTTGAGTGTAAGTCTCACCCACTCCTCCCCCCCCCTCGCCCTCAATTATAACGACCGTTTGAATCACATAAAAGGATGAGAAACTGTTTGTAAACATCTTTTGTTTTGTCCCCAATTTTCGCGCATATTTCAAGAAGGTAGTTTGTCCGAAGTCGAGTGCGTCATTCCAATGGCGGTTATTCACCCCCCCCCCACCACCAAATTAGTTTGTAATGATTTGCAGTGGCGTAAATACGGAGGGGGAGGGTTGAGGACACCCCCCCGCCAGGTACCCTTCAAAAATTCATTTTTTGCACATCAAAAATCAAATATTTTTCAAAGCTTTTCCCTCGCCTTGCTTGGGCATAAACAAATTATTATTATATTATAAACTTCTAAAAGTATAATACTTATCAAGATTGGTCACAGAAAATCCGAAAGAATTAAAGGAAAAAAATGAAACGATTAAACGGTATCGAATTTTACGCATTTTTTTAACAACAATTTTTCAGATTTCCTCAGATTTTCCAGAATATTTCCTCCCATTCATTCGTCACATAATATAAATTAAGTACCTATAGTGACTGAAAACTTGAAAAATACGTACAATTAACTTAGCTTAGTGAGAGAGAAATACGAGTAAATTTTCTCGAAAATCTGTAGAATTTCAAAAAATTAATGAGTTTTTTCTCCAACTATAGGTATGTTGATTCGTGAAGAAAAATACGCAGAATTCTGCTATCCATCTTTTGTTTCCAGCTTTTTTCAGCTTTTCAGGCATCATAGCCAGTGGCGTGGCCAAGGGGGGGGGGCGAAGGGGGCGATTGCCCCCCCCATGGCCGGCCATGGCCTTTAAAAAATATGGTATGATGGGAGAAAAGTGTCAAAAATTGGGGAAAATGGTCTATTTTAGACATCAAAAATTCAATTTTTTCAAAGCTTCGCCCTCGCTTCGCTTGGGCTTGAACATAATTATCAATCGATCTCAATTTTAATGAACGTTCTGAGAGAAGCCTGCGAAAAAAGGCTTATTTTTGTACCTCTAATCTAAGTCCTGTGTCCATTTTACATCGTTGTGTTAGTCTTTTTATTACACACCCCCTACCTCAGACTCGGTTATACGTACACTACGAAAAAATACTTGCTATGTTTCAAAACGACCACAGAAAATTTGACATAATTCGTTCTTGCCCCCCCTCCCCCTTGACAAAATCCTGGCTACACCACTGATCATAGCGAGTCACTTTTTTACGATTTTTGTCACTTTATTCGAATACATATGTAAGCCTGTGGCGTAAATAGTTTTTCATCCTTTAATGTGATTCAAACTGTCGTTATAATTGAGGGCGAGGGGGGGGGAGGAGTGGGTGAGACTTACACTCAAATCTGGCGGTCTCATACTCTAATTGAATGTCGTAGAAATTTTAAAAAAATCATACCATATTTGAATTTGTTCAGTAATTGTGCTATTAATGAAGTGGTGGTGAGGAGGGGGAGGGCGCGATTGAGCCGTGAGGTAGGAAGTCTCATACCTCAAATAAATATCGTAGAATACATTTCCTCCATCATTTGAAATGATGTCAAACATGAAACTTCGTATTACAACGTATTTTCCAAAACCACCCTTCTTCAGGACTCCCCACCTCCTCACCAATGATCGTTCAAAAAAAAATTATGGACAATATTTGTAGGAAATTAAGTGTAGAATCCAAATACGAAGTTATTTTTGCCGTAAAATCAAACCCTGAGGAGTTATTCGCGAAAAACCGTTTTTGAGGGGGGTGGGACCCCCATAAAAAATGAAGCACGGGGTCTAGGGGGTGCGGACTTTTTAGAGGTTGGTCAGGGGACCCCTCCCAACAATTTTTCGCAATAAAACCTTTCCTGGCTAAAAATGTTTTTTTTTCCTCAAAATAGCGCTAATTTGCCTACACTAACAGTTGAAAATTCGATAATTATGACTTGTCAATTTACGATTGTGGATCAATGATCAATGATTTTTTTCATCATTCTCAACATATTTTACGATTTTTTAAAATTTTTACAGCTTTGAAAAATTCATTCCCTTTCATTTTCATTGGAACTTTTTTGAGCTATATTATGAAACAATGAAGTGTGCCTAATCAAATAGATCTGATCACTTTTTAAATCGTATTTTATCTTCCTTTACTTTTTTCGAAGTAATATTTTTTTATACATACCATCGGATTCATCATCGTCTGAATCAACTCCTCTAGTTGATAATTTTGTCGGTCCAGCTGAGCAAGTTTGAACTGAAAGAAAAAAACTGTTGTTTAAGAATCAGAAAAAAAGTTACCAAATTCAAAAAAAAGTGCTGTAAAATATTTTACCCAAAATTAGGCCCAGAGCTAGGGCAAGAAGGGCAAACGATTTAGTCATTGTGGCAGTTGACACCCAATGAAACACCTCCAAAAATTTTTTATAATTTTTAAAATATGAAATGAAAAAACAATTTAATATATTCTTTCCTGCTGTTTTATCGATTATTCACTTACTTCGAAAATGAATCCTTGGCTCCAATATGTTGGCGAAAAATTCACGTAGGTAAAGTTTTAAAACCCAACAAAACGTAGAATTTAAGAGTACAACTCTAGAATGCTGCTCGCGGTCGTTACAATGTGAAACAATTTTTTTCGCACAAGTGTTACGCCAAATGCTCATCGACGATTAATTTTCCCTGATTAATGGTGATGGGTTCGTTTAATTTTTTATGTTTTACAAGTAAACTTGTTCGTTAGGTTGGGGTTTCAAGTTCGTTAGTGAACTCCCAGGTTGATTTTACGACTTTCCTACGTGCTAAGGAAAAATTGTAAATTTTATCGTTAAATGAACGTGTATGGTTTTTCCAAAGTTGTGTAAAAATTCTGAAGCATCTATCTTATCAATGTGAATTTTGTCTGTAGGATTTGAACTTGGCAATGAATTTAAATCAAGAGAGGAGTTTTTAAACTTTCCTTCAAGCGATTTAATTCAGTACCCAGATCGAGTGAATTATTCTGGGACGATTCATTCACTCGAATGAGATAATTTTAATGATAGGTAAATTTAATAAAATTCTACTAGGAATAATTTCGGTAGAAAATGATGAAGTATTATCTTATCTTCATTACAATTACGAATGTTTGAACTCCATTACTTTTGGTGCTTGGTACACGTCTTATCTGGCAGTTGAATTTACCAAGTTCTTGTGTATTTTGTTTACGTTATATTGATGAGATTTCGTATAATTGGGAATCTTGGGCGATTAAAAAGTAGTAATAATGAATGAAATTTATGGCTTAGATAAAGAAAAATATTGAGAAGAGTAATGCTATTGATTGTTTTATAGCTCGGAAATATTAAAATATTTTTAGAAAATGATTTGATGTTGGAAATGAATTTTCCTCGAGCATTTTTCATGCTGAAGCATTCCCTCTCATCCTATAATCTGACCACGATTTTTCATTTGCCAAAAATCATTCATTTCTTTGTCAAAATTATCAATTTTGATGTCAACAGTTTTTGCTAGAAATTCAAAATTAACCTTACAGATTTTTATGTCACTTGGATTTCTCAGTCAATTCCTAAAATATTCAAAAATATAAATTAGGTTTGATTGAAAGATCTGTGAAGAAACATAGATTTTAAATGAAATTAATTTCAATGATTCAAGAAGGCAAAATCGCATTAAATTTGCCTGATCGAGCTCATATTTAGAGACTATCTTCGCTCAAATGTGTTCTTGTATCATCTGTTCATAAAAATATTCCAAAGAAGCCAAAAAAAATAACACACGTACTTATTTTTTCGATACAGTTCAACCCATTTCTTGTTCGCCAATTAAACTTTTTATCAAAATATTTAAATGTGTTCGTGTTTCTAAAAAGTGATTTGAAATTCTGAATCAATTTTAATGATTGATTGTAATTCGAGAATTCTCTCGTCACTACTGAAGTGATAAAATTTTGCAAGATGATTTTTTTGAAGAAGGAAAAAGAATTTTTAAAGCTTGAGAATTACTGTTTTCTTGCAAAAATATCAAGTTTTCGAATTATATTTATAATTAGAAAAAGTTCAGCTTGAGAAAATTCAGTGATGTTAAATTTCGTTGATCGACTGGAAAATCATTTTTAATTACTTATACTTAGATGTGAAATGGAAAAGTACCAATTATTTTACTTTATATTTGGTATAAAATGATTTTTTTTTTTCATTTAGAAGAAAAATTTCAAATTTTTCAGTGCATGTGAGAAGATAGAAAATCGGAAGTCATTGAGTAAAAATTTTAAGAATTTTAAAAACTTTTGAGAATGTTTTAAAATTTTTCTTATGATATTCGACTATAATGTTTAAAGTTATTTTCGAATCAATTTTAGCAATTCTTGCAATATAAAATCAATTTTCGCCATTTCATCAATTTTTACGTAGGTAGATAATTTTCAACTTTTTTCATGTGGAAAATACTTAACAAGATTTCGATCAAACTGACAAAAAAGCAAGAAAATAAATTTTGAATACTTGTAGATTTTTTAACAAATTCGAAGTTTTTCCGACGAGTTCTTTTTTAAGTTCCTACCTAGGCACGTATCTATTAATAAGCTATTTACTTGTATTTTTTTTTTTGAATTGCGGATTTTTTACTTTATTTTTTATTCATACATATAATATATTTGAATACGGTTAAAATGTTCGACTTCAGGAATTTGAATTTATTCATATTTTTAAATTTTAATGTGTATACCCATTATTTCTGATTACAGATTCCTGTTTCTACGAGTTCCCATCCTAAATCTGAAGAAAAATCGGCAGCAGGTAAGATTGATTTAAAATGTACTTTGTGTTTGCCTGATACAAATACGTCGATTCTCGATTCATTGATGCGATGTATGAAATGGAACATGTTCATTGAACCAACTGCGAAGTTTTTCGTTATGCATTGAAATTGAATTACTCATTTTGTTTGATAACAACGTACTTGGGTCTTATCGGATTACTGTTGAACTTGATACTACTAAAGTCGATGCTCGTAACCTACATAAATAATCCTTAAATTATTGTGACGTTCTGTTTGTATTTTCGGGAATCGTGTTTCGAATTCTATCCGATAAGAAATTTATTTCAATCTTTTTTTTCGATCACGAAATTATCACTTTAAAAAAAAAACGAATGTTTGATTTTTGAAATTTATTTTTGATCCTACTGAAGAATTTTTGATTTGTAAAAAGCAAATGGAGAGTTTATGAAAGAGATCAACAAAGTTGTGAGATTTCGGTTCAAAAAAATCTGTATTTCGTTTTTTCTTCAATTAGAAATTTACTCTTATTTACATAAGGCATTTTATTAAAATGATACTAAATCTTCGCATCTTTTCACTAAACAGTTTTCGTCAATTGTAAAACACTTTTCACAAAATCGTACAATTTTTTACTCTCTTTTCATAAAATTGAGCTAACGTTGGTACGTTTATGATCGTCTTCATCCAATCCTCCATTTAGGTAATTGTTTGGGCTCTTCAATCGGTCCATTTTGTACATATAAATTAAAGAAATTACTGGTAAGGAGTCCTCTTTTCGAATCTCCGGTGCATCTATAACTGCCATTGGAAGATTTTGCAATATCGTCGAATATTAGAACTTTATTTTTTCTATAGAAGATACCCTCCGTATCTTTCTGATATATCACTTTATTCTGTACGAAAAGTAAACACGAGTATTTAGTTTGTACAAAATTGAGGTACATATAAAAATTTTGCTTACATTACGAATCCAATTATAATGGAAAACTTTGGTCGATTTGGGAATCACGTCACATATGAATTTTACGGTGTCCCCTTCGCGGATATTCTCTTCTGTCTGCGAATTATTTGAAGTATGCAGAGTCAAATTTGTCCTATCTGGGAAAAAATTTTGTTAATTGGTTGATATAGGAATCGAGTAGAGTAATGTATTCATTCAGTTGATCTTGATGTTTAATTTTGAAGAAAATAGGTATCCAATAATTTAATTGACGTAATAAAACATTAACTTACTGTAAGGACTGAAGCCTAATATCTGTAATAAAAAATATGGATGGAAATTCAATCTCAAAATTACTCGTAAAAATGAAAAGATTTATATTTAATTACTTACACGTTCATTAACGTTCAAAGGTACTGGTAGACTTATTATGGTATCGTTATAATCGGTCGTTATCTGGCATTTGTAATTCCCGGAATCGGTGAGTTTGATATGATTAAACTTGAGGACTTTTCTTTCGAACATGGCAACGCCTTGTTCCATTATCTTGCCCTGGTTGAAAATTAAAATTGAACAAGTTTCAAAATAGAACGAAAACGTAGAGGGGTAAAAAAGGAAAGAGTGAGCTGAAAACGGAAGTCATCAAAATTTTTCCATATTCAGGGTGTTCGAAAATTATTATTATTCCATTCACTTTCAGAACTTCCTTCAATCATTTTCTCAATAAATATAATTTTGGAATTTCTCGAACAGATCCTGAAAATTTTACATCGATTTGAAGAGCCCTCCTTTTTTTTTGGATCATTCTGAGATTTTGGGTTTTCAGATGAGGCTCACAATATTTGAATTTCGCCCTTTTCTTCGGACTTTCCAGTAAGATTATCTCTTCCCCTTCTCAAGAAATTCATAAACGTAAGATGACTAAAAATTTTGAAAAAAAAACGAAAATACTACGTGATATGACTTTGAAGGTCTACATCTGAATCACCTGTTAGGAACGTTTGTTTTCTAATTTCATCTAACCATTTTTTTTCTCCCACGAAGTCGAAATTTTTGAAAATTTTCCCCTGTCGGACCTTGCCGGAAGAAGGGCCCATGTGTGGAAAAAAATCAAGTATTTTTTTTACGTTCTTGGTTCAGATTTGGTGCATTTGGATCAAAAACGTGAAAAAAATATATCGATTTTTGTTACACATGGACCCTTCTTTCCGGCAGGGTCACAATCGTTTGAAAATGAGTTCGAATTTTGACTCATGTTTTGGGATTTGACCCATCTTGACGTTTTAGACTTAAATTTAGATCAAATTAAGAGAGGGGAATCGTTTCATCAGTCATGATAATATATTTTCTACCAAAAATTACATTTTCATAGTCATTTCTTGCCTTATTTGTTATGAAAATGATTCTTTGCCTTTCAATCGTGTATTATTCTGAGTGGTGAATTTTTCCCATGCTGTAACACGTTCTATTTCTCACTCTGCATAGTGTCTCCTGGCAAGGAAAAAGGAAACCCCAGAAAATGGGAAGAACTTCATTTTAGTAACATAAGAAAATCAAAAAATAACCGGATTTTTAATGAGACCTTGACTACAAAAAGCAAGGATTTTCAAAATTTTTCTCTTTAATTTTTTTTTTTTTTTTGTCAAATAGCGAAACAGTTTTTTTTTGAACGAATTTGAATCAAAAAAATTCATAAAATAGCAAAAAAAAATATTTTTCATATCCAATTGACTGTTGATTTGATACTTTTTCAGTATGAAGTCGTAAAAATAAAGCAGCTAACCTCATTTTTTGTTGAGGAAATTTGAGGTCGTACAGGGGAAAAAAATCCAATCTGTCAAAACTTCAAAAGAAGTCGAGACATCTGATTTCCAAAATTTTCGCAGATTTAATATTGACCTTCGATGGAATATTTTTTGAAATCTTTTTTCACATCCGCATTCGAGATCGAAAAATGTTTAAATATCTTAGGGGCTTAGTACGTGGTATTTGGTATAGTTTAATATATGAATTTAAGGTAATTACGTTATGGAGCCAAACAACTGGACCGAGGTAGTTGAAAGTCTTTGGATAAATATTGCAAAATAAGAATATTTCTTCGTCTTCAAAGACCAAATCGGGGTCTGCCAAAACTTCTGCGACCAAAGTTACATTCGGAATCGCTGTAAAAAAAATTAATCCAGATTGATTTAATACAATACCAAACTCTAGTTTTGAAAACTTCATTAAAATTTTAATCAAAAGGTATTATTTCAAGAAGTGCGAATCTACTAATTCGATTTTCGGTGCCTTTGAATTAGGCTTAGGTACTCACGCAAAGGATCCCCTCCCCATATTTCACCAACTGTTGCAGGATTACTTGGCACAGGAGTTTCACCTCTTCTCGTTTCTGCTTGACAGTGAAACGTGCCGAATGATTTGGAATCCATTTCAATCAGCACCAAGGTATAATTACCATATAATAAATCGAATTTATCGTTTGAAATCATCTCCTTTCCCTAGAAGAAAAATATAGGAAATATTGGACATTTTTTTTGGGAACTGCGAAGTCAATTTGTGAAAAAGGATATTTGAGCAGTGCTAAATTTTTAAGGTATAAGTATAGATATTATAGTGATATTTACATCGTGAAACCAACTAAGTTGAAGAATATTTGATGTATCAGTAACATCGCAAATCAAAATTATGGTCATGTTTGCTTCGACATGTACTTGTGCAGGATTGTAGGATTCTGTTATCCTGGCTCGTATTCTCGGAGGTCCTAAAAATAATTTTTTTTATTAAATGAGTGCCGGATTTGAACGAAGAGTGGGATGTTTTCTTTCCATGAACTCATATGGAAATGTTATTTAATTATTTTTCAATTTGCTCAGGCTTATGGATTTTTACCTGTATATTTTCGTCTTGAAATATGGACATAAGGCTTGGATTTCTGTATGAAAAAAAAATCGAGGTGAAATTGAAGCGGACTAAACGTGTACTTCGAGCTTGAAATTAGGTTTTAAAACTTACTTTTTTAAATTCTGGCAGAGATAATGGAACACTTATCGCGTCTTTTATGCTTACATCGCTACAAGAATAATTTCCAAGATATTTTTCTTCGATATTTTTGATGAATAAATCCAGCGCTTTGAGGTCACTTTTGTACTTGACCCACGGATCTACTTTCTGATCCTGTAGAAAAATCATTACGTGAATTATTTATCTACGCTGGTCTTGGCACGCATTTATTTAGAAATCTTGAATGGAATTTTTTTTCGATGTATTTTTATTTCGGAAAAAAAATTTATCGAATGGTATCCAAAATTTTGATAACTCAAATTTCAGGCGTTCGAGGATTTTTTTTTTGAATAAAAATAATGAAAATTGAGTACTTCAAAAATATCCATTTAACGATCCCGCATTCCACCCATTGTAGTCATTCTGGAATCCCTGTGAGATTTTTATTTTCACTCGTGAATTTTCTTTCTCCAGAAAATGTAGGAATTCCTTTCGAGCAGTCAGAAATTTTCTTACTGCCTGAGATTTTAAAATTCACCCTTGTTAGTCCAGGTGTATTTCCTCGGATAAGATCTCAAACCGTTTTTTTTTAACGAGTTTTTTATTTTCAAAAATTTTAAATTTAATATTTGAAAGCTAATTTAAAATACGACCAGTTGAAGTTTTTTTCAAAACCGAATATTTTCACTGAGGTGCCTAAAAAGTTTAAAACCCTGGTTCTCAACTGTTCAAAAATTTTGTAAGCTCCTAAAATGAGCTGGGAAAAATCAAAACTCCATTGGAGACTTCGAGGCGATTGGAAATCATAGTTTGGAAATTTTATGAGGTATCTAATTTTCATCAAGTTTATTAAAATGATAAATTTTTGTTGAAAATTACAATTTTTAAAAAAATTTCCAAGATTCGAAAAATCTATTGGCTCAGACAAAATGATAATCAAGAGGGTAGGAATTTTTGAATTATTCAAGTTTTTTTTCCAAAAGTTCCACTCTTGTTTAAATTTTAGAACGACATCTCAAATGAGATCACTTGCTAGATAATTTACTTGACAGTTTGGCAGAATATAGTAATTTACTTACATTATGGAACCAAGTTATTTTTTTGATTACTGCTGCATCATCGTAATACACTTTACAAGTGATTCGTGTTTCATAGTCGTCTTCTTCGATCAGATTTGGATCATAGGGCATGTCTGCGATGAATAGAGGACGCGAACTACCTACGGAAGTAATTATACACAAAGATAGTGTCATTGACTTGATTTTTTGAATTCTCAAAAAAAAAAAATTATCATCAATTATCAAAATCAACTCAACTTAAAGTTAAGTTTTTTTTTTAAAAAAAAATTTCAAAAATCATAAAAATTCCATTTTTTTAGCATTAATAAATATTTTTAAAAATTTATGAAGAAGAAGAGTATTTTCGAAGGAAAACAAATTTTCATCGTTACTACAAACTTACTAAGATGGAACAAAGTATCTTTTACGTCTATCTTCAGTATATTACTTCTGTATGCTATATTGTCGTAGTCTTCTGTCACGCAAAAATATCTCCCAGATGATTGCTTCTGAATTTTTGGAAGTACCAGGATTGTATTGGTCTGGACTACATCGGCATCTTTATTCGGGTATATTGGCACATACTGAATTTAAAATAAAACAATCCTTAGTACATGGGTGGTATGTTAAGTTCATCTTAAAAATTTTTTTTGTTCTTGATGATGGTGCAAAAAACCATGGCCACTTGCAGTTTTCATTTGAGATTGCAGAAGTGAACTCTGACGAAGGTAATTTTACCCTGATTTATTTTGTAGGGCAGAAGCGTTTAGCAGTCAACGGGTACGTGGGTACTTGTACTTCTTATGGGAGGTTTTTTTCAAGATGTGACAAATTTAAATTTGAACATCGATAAATAATGAATTTCTCATGTTTTACGAGCTTGCATTTAATTTTTTTTTAATTTTGAATTTTTAAAGAATAGTCCATTGACCAATATTCTGGAATTCTTTTTAAAAATTAATATCTTAAAAAAATTACATCAATTTTTGCCAGTCATCGATTAAATCAAATTACCCCTTTCTTCAATTTATATTTATCAAGAAGAAAAAATATGTTTTCCTATAAAAAATGACGAACTCCGGTCTGGAAAGCCTTACCTACCTATGGAAATATTTCGAAATTCTTGTTCTACTTACATCATGCACCCAATACATCTCACGAATATTTGTTTTGTTTCCTCGAAATCTGCAAATAAGGTACACGCTATCCCATTCCTTTATGTTATCTTTTTCAAATTCCTTTCCCAGTTCAAGGTGCATCTTTGTACTATTGATCTTCAGGTAAAAAGCCTGCGGAAAGTTGGGAAGAAAATTAAAAAATTCAATAATTAACAACGAATGGATGTAGGTATACGTATGAAAAATATTCATTCCAACCTTTCTGATCCTTATTTCCAATAGATTACTTTCTAGCGTTTCGTTTGGCGAAATCGATATCAGCTCGCATTTGTATGTTCCGTTGAACTTCATTTCAATACGTTCCATTATCAATTTTGAACCGTTCAGTATGACACCGGCCGTGATATTTTCATAAATTGGCATGTCCTAAATTAAAAACATGCTTATTTTATGATAAATTCTGATGTAGGTAAATAGGTGGCATAAATTATGTCGATTTATGGATTTTTTATGATATTTATTACTTACATTACAAAACCAATTAGTTCGGACAATTGTGTAACTTCTACCAGTGCGTTTAAGATCGCAAATGAATTCTACGTGATCGTATTGTTGAATATCGGTCGGTTGTATTTTATCTGCTAGTCGTAATTTCACTGGTTCGTGTATTATGGTTTGTTCGGTAAAGTATAAAATAATTAATTGGGTGGTACTTGGTTCTGTGGTAGTGGTACTTGGTGTTTCGGTAGATGTAGTTGGTATTTCGGTTGTGGTGGTTGTTATCGATTGCTAGTACGAATTGAAAAGGGGAAAAAAGGTCAAATTGGAAAGTCATTATTAAAACTCTGGGTATAGGTGCTCGAATTTTTATAAATATTCTGAGCGTATGAAGTTGAATAAAAGATACTTACATATCTAACAGTTACTTGTAGATAATCACTTTGTAATAAACCTCTGAAAGTTTCGACGTGGCAAGAATAAGCTCCTGTGTGGAAAATTTTAGCTTGCGAGAATCGTAAAAGTGATCCGTCGGTCGACATTGAAATGCCAAATTCAGAAGCGTTGAATATTTCTCTACCCTGTGTAAAGAATAAACAATCTTATACTGAAAAATTCGCCAAGGGTGTAATGTTGAAGGCTTGAATGAATTAAAAGTGGTGTCGTATGGATCTAGAAATTTGGCAATCCTCTTTAGTACGTCTATTGACGTGCCAAGTTGAAAAAAAAAATCGATTGAAAACTGGCGGAGATCAAATTTTTAATTTGGAAATCGCACGTATTTCGAGGTCTCAGCTCCCCAGAGGTGGGATAAAAATTCGTTCGTGTGATCTGAAATCATCTTCTGCTGAGACAAGTTGAACGGCACAAAAATTTTTATCAAGTTCCATCAGAGGTCAATTGACTCGCTTACCACACCGCAGCCTTTATGGAAATTTAATTAAATTAATGTGAAATGCTGAAATTTAATTTCATTTTTGAGCTCTCAAATCGATTGAAAATGTTTTTGAGACGAACTGAAGCCTTTGAGTATTTCTGGTATCTCCAATTTTTAAAAAAGGCATGTAAAAATTATCCATTATGGACCTGCATTTTTATCCAAAAACGATCAATTACTCACTTGAAGCTGAATTTCATTCTACAAAGTTCGTTAATTAATGCTAAATTAAATCCACGTTTCCGAAAAAATTTGTGCTTCCCTCGAAAAATCAACAATTTTAAATTCTTCTGGTAACTCAATTTAAGTTTTTGAATGTGAAAAATTTGCGAATTCAATAGTTTGCATTTTACTCTCTAAATCTGAATCAGTCACATCTGACGAAATTCAGCGTTTCAAAATAAATCAGTGTAATGAATTTTATTAGAAATCAGTAAATTTTTTTACTGATCTTTTGGTCAAAAATTATTGAATTTTCATGAGAAGTCAGTAATTTTTGGGCTGGAAGAACAATGAAAAATTATTGGTTAAAAAATATGAGATTTCAACTATTTGACTGATTCAGATTCAGAAGGTACTTTTCAATTTTGAAAAATGATCATTTAAACTTTTTTTTACTGATTCTTACCATTAAACTTTCGAAAAACGATTTGAATCAACATTCATGAAAATAAAACGTTAAACTAAATTTCGAACTCGTCTCGTGACTCGTGAGTTTTAGATATTTAAAAGAAATCCCTTTGGCACAAATCGCATGAAATTTCGAAAAAATTTCTCTCTTGTATTTTCTATTTCTTGTAGTTTGAGATCCAGGACCATTTGAAATGAAAATTTATTAAAATCAGCTTTCTCGAAAATTAATTTTTCAATCGGTAGGGAAATATGAAGGATCAGTTTGAACAATGTATGTAGTTGAAGGCTTTCTAAAAAAAAAACACTGCATGTGGATTTATGTTTCTGAAATTACTTACGTCTTGAAACCATCTACGTCGATTGATTGTTATATTTTTGGCCTCAACGGTGCAGTTGAAACCCAATGGATTATTCACTGTGATATCATCCGGCGAATTCCAGTTGGCTAGTTTTAAAATTACTTTTGGTTTTTCTTCATTTTTTCGTGCTGTACCTGAAATGATTGAACGAATAAGTGGTATTTTTATTTCTTCACCTAGACTTGTTTCAATTTTGTTTAGTTTCAAAAGTTTTCAAGATAATGTCTAATTCGTTATTTGTTATTTTAATGAAGTATTTTTTCAACTTCATTCTCGAAACACAATTTTTCGAAAAATTGCAATAATGTAGAAATTAGGTAGGAGGTTTGATTGATAATAACTGGATTTTTTTTTCAAATTGTGTAGGAAGATTTCTTTTCGTTGAAGAAAAAAACAAAAAACAAAAATCGACCTTTCACCCTCCAAAATTTTTTTACCAGACCTCTTAAGGCTTTGATAAAAGGAAATATTTCACCAAAAATTCTGGAATCAACTTCCTACCTTATCTCTATACATATGAGAAATTAAACAAGTATAATTACGTGGTGATGCTTTCGGATCCTGAAAAAAAAAAAAGATTATCGTTTAATAATTAATAATTATAATTATAAGAATTTTCACTTTGAATAGGTTGTACTTACAATCGCATCCAGGATAAACATTGTCACGCGATTACTTCGTAGTACACCCATTTTTTCGGTTACACCGTAACAAAAATAATCTCCATGATGACTTTTTTGAATCTTTGAGAACGCCAATTCGGATTCATCTTCGCCCAAAACGTACGTATCGGTTGAATAGTCGGTTTGTACGATTTCTCCCTGGAAAAATAATAAGATACCTATATTGATACTTACGTACGTATTACGTGTATTAAATATTGGCTGATTTCAATTTTGCTAAATTTTCCAGATGAAAAAATGAGGTGAAATTTGTCTCAAACATTTTTGAAAATTCAAAAGTCGGTTTTCTGAGAGTACCTGAGTGCGTTATTTGGCATAAAATCATTCCTTTACTACGAGTAAAAAAGAGCCAGCTGGTTAAAAATAGTTCGCAATATTAGAAAAAAAATTGTAATTTTTGATTTTCAAATTTAGTTTTTCTAAACAGGATTTTTTTCTGTGTCACCTACTCCATGTTTTGTACTTGTTTGACTACGAGTTTCATGGCATAAGCTAAAATATTAAAAATTTTACTTGCATCGTGAAACCAAATGTATTCCTTAATTTTGAAATTGTTTGGTTGAACTACGCAATAAAAATGGCATTTGTCATCTACTTTCATCTCATTCAACGAACACCATTCAGCCACCTTTAAAGTTATGTTTGGTTTTATTCTTTCTGTGGAAAAATTACATCACGTGAGATATTCAGATTAACTATACCTAGGGTATCTACGACTCTACGTATAACTGAATATTTTTAAAGTATTGCAAAATTACCAGGTTTTTCTGTTGTCGTTGTTGTTAGATATTTTTTATTGTGAGCCACGTACTGCAAGGAAAATGCATAGTTGACGTTTTATAAAATAAAATTGAAAATCTGAATGATATGGAAGTATAACTCGATAGGTACTCACATGCTTCAAATTGAAGTTGATGGAATTACTAATGATAGGCCTGTTGTTGATTTGGCATCGGTAATTTCCATCAAGAGCCGTTCCATTAATTTTTGAGAAAGTGAATATTAAGCTGTTTCCATAAATGCCAATACCGTTTGGTCGATCATCGAAAACTTCTTCGTACTGAAATGATGCAAAATGAGTTCGAATACGTTTTTCGATTTCAATGATCAGGTAAAAAAAATTGAATTCGTCGTGGCTGTCTCGAATATTTTCAATGCATCTAGATTCTAGATATCAAATAATAAGATGTTTGTTCAAAATTGATCAAAAGTTTCGCGAATGAAAAAAAAAATAATAAAAAATAAAAAAAATGTGAGATTAGAAGTCTGATATTACAAAATTTTGAAACAATCATCAATGAGTTCCAATTTTTGTCATTTTTTAGTAGATATTCTGTCTATCCAAAGTGATGTGTTTACCATAAAAATTCAAGAAAATTTCATCATTAATTTGATATTTTTCAACGGTGACCGTTTACGAAAAAAATGTCCTTAGATGTAAAAAAAAAAAAGGTTTTTGAAAAGCGATCTTTTTTGCAATGAGGCTTGAAGAAGTTCTCGTACACAATGTCGATTTAAAAGCTAGTTTTTCATCCTAGAGTTTCAAAAAAAATTTAGTCCATTTTTCAACCGTCCAGGAAGTTGCAGACCTAGCGATAAAAATATGAGTTTTGAAATAAACAAATTTTTTGTAACTTTTTTGCAGTTTATTTTGCAATAGAATTTGAAGAAGTTTTGCACAAAATGTCACTTTAAGAGCTCGTTTTGCTTCATATAGGAATCTCAGGAAGGGTTTAATCAGTTTTTAAGATTTTGAAGTTCCAAATCCGAAAAAAAGTGATTTTCAGTAAAATGACTTTAGGGTCATTTTTTTTCGTGGACGGTCGTTTTGATGCCTACCGGCAAGACAAAAAAAAATTAGAAAAGGGCAAGAATTTCAATTATTTTACAACAAAAAGAAAAAATTTTCAACGTCTTTCTGTTCCCATGAATTTTTTTATCCAAAGATTAAAAGAAGCTGTTATTTTTTGAGTAAATTTGAAGCAGGAAAAATTAAATGAAAATGGTGAAAAAAATCTAGAAAATGGCATCAATTTTAATTTCAAGATTTGTTCAATACAATAAGTTGAGAAATGTTGAAAATTTTCAAAAATAGAGTATCGACTTAGTATTGAAACACCGTACAAAATTTATTACGTTCTCTTCTAATAATTGGACGAATTTTTCATTCAGAATGCCAGGTATTCAATTTCAATTTTTTCGAAAGTCAAGTCCAACTAAAATAGGAGAAGTTTTCGAAATCGGAAGTAATTTGTAATTATTTTTCAATATAGAAAAAAAATGTAAGTTCGATTTATCTTGAATGACTGATTTACATATCTATACTTATAGGTATTCGTTTTTCTAATATAAAAAAAGCTGCCTAATTGAAGTAACTTGAATAAGTACCTTGCTTTTTTCGATTTTATACCTAGCTCCAAAAAATTTTCTTTGTGCAATTATAATTCACAATCGCGATTTTTTCAAGTTTAATTATCGTGTTTATTACTTTTAATGTGTTGGATATATGTAAGTACTTACAGTATCGATGTTTATAAACGAAACCTGGACTATTTGGAATCCATAAACTTCGCATTCAAAAGTCAGCATATCTGCATTCGTATAGAGATTGTCCTGCCTTAAAACAAGTTCAATATTTTCTGAAAAAAAATATCAATTTCTATTATTTTTCCAATCTCGTTGATGGATAAAAATAAGCAAATTTTTCCACAAGTTTATAATTTCTACCTATGTGAGCGACTTGACCTAGCAAAATAATCAAAGCTAGGAAACCGCTGAAATGCCCAAAAATCAAACTTTTCATTTTTTCGAGTAAGGAATTAACTATGACTTCGACTGGAAACGTAAACTGAAAAAAATCTGATCTGGACTCATCGAACTCGATTACAATTGACCAATTGCGGTTACGAGAAAGAACAATTAGACTCGATAGTTTATGAGCAATTGAATACACGAATGGATCACTATTGATAAAAACCACCAAAAGTGAAACAACGAAATGGTTTTTAATTGCGGAAGAAGAAAAGATGATATTTTTATGGGTTGTGTTTTGGATATTGTAGATTTTCTTGGCGTAGGTCTGGTAATTATTAATGGTTCGGTGAGAATCGATTACGATTATGTAGGTTTGATTTCGTTCAGCCTTGGTAATGCCCTTGTAGCATATTGTTAATCGTTTCTGATAAAAGAATTAGGAAATCAACATATTTTTTTTGCAAAATGTCAATTTTGAGATTACCTGAGAAAAATTTGTGAAATCGATTCAATCGAATTGCCAGTTTTTATGAAATTTGTTATTGTGTCCTGTCTCGAAAATGGGCTAAAGTACCGTTTTTACTTTGATTGTATCTGAAGTTTATTTCAAATGAAGAAATCTGTCTACAATAAATGTTAGAAAAATCCACATTTTACACCGGCCAACTTTCACGTGCCAGCAAAACGTTCGAATCTATTTGTGTTAAACTTTCCATAATCACGTCTTGAATTCTATTCAAGGTACCTAAAGATACTTTTTTTCTTTCATCAGAAGAAAATATTGAGAATTTCAAATGTAAGGAATTCTAAAAAATAGGGGATTGGGTTGTCTTTTTTTTTACCATTTTTTTTCCTTTTTTTCATTTCAAGTTTGAAGAAGGTATAGCCCAAGATAAGAGTAACGTAGAAATTTTACCTTGAATTCTGGGTCATTTTAAAATTATGTTTACTTCCAGATTACGTGATCAAATTAATGTACCTAGTACCTTTACGAAATACTGATTTTTTAAAAATTCATTGCGAATGTTCATGAGTCGAAATAGAATTATTTACCTACGTCATATGTACTTAGTACTTACTTCATGAATGTATCGTAGATAACAGAATGGCTCTTTAATTTTTATCGGATACTTAATTATCTATTCGACTTTATAGATGTTTACTGGTAAACTTTCAGGTGTTCGGAATTATTCTTCTTCTGAAGAAAAAATTTTCATTTTTGATGTCGAATGGCTTGAAAAAAATCGAAAATTTCTCTTTTTCAAACAATCCAACTCATCTGGAAAGAAATGTCACGTCGTATGTACCTATTATTGATCAATTGTTCGGAAATTTCCAGAGTGAAAGAACTCGAACAGAATTAAAGCAAGGGAAGTAAAACCCGAATTGAAATGAGAATTCATATCTATCTGAAAAAATTTAGTTGCCAAGGTTATTCGAAATTTCTTATGAAATTTTTGAAAAATTTTGATGCTGCAAAAAAAACCCATAGAACATTAAAAGATTTCGTTCAATATCGGAAGTTCTTTGCACGAAATGACATAAAATCAGATCTTGAGAGATTTGTTGGAATTTCAAAAAAAATTATCATTCCTGCGAGTGACCATATAATTTCATCGCAAAATATGGATGAAAAATTCTCCACTTTTCTTAAATTTTGATGCTGAAATCCACCAAAAAAATTATTATAATGATGTAAATTTCTTCACAACGTAATAGAAAGAGGGGGAGGAGAAAAACAGAATTTGTAGAAATTGCGATGCTGCAAAAAACATGGAATTAAAAAAATTGCCAATCTTGGAAGTTCTCTACAAGAAATGACATAAAAATAAGCTGTTGAGATCTGTTGGAATTTCAAAAAAAAAAAAAATCAAAAATTATTATTCCTACCGCGACCGATGACCATATAATCTCATCGAAAAATATGCATAAAAAATTCTCTGCTTATTTATATCGTAACTGATGCTGCGAGTGATTAAAATGATTTTGAGATTATGCAGTTGATGAAGTGTTTCGCTAAAAATGAAAAAGTTATAAAAAGTCCTGCATTTGGCTCAGAAGTCCAATCTTAATCAAAAACCGTTTTTTCCCATAAATCGATTCTTATTTGTGATGGACTTGAAAGAATCAAGGAATTTTGCATAAAAATTATATTTATGAAATATTTCACACATTGATTGCTCGAAGAGATTATCAAACTCCGCTTTCTTGAATTTCAAATGGTGGAATATAAAAAAATCGTGAGGTTTCTCAATTAAAAAAAATTGTAAATTTTTTGCTTACGAGGCATATCTTCGTAACTGGTGAAATTCTGGGAATTTTGTTTAAGTAGGAAGTAGAGTTTGGGGTGCTGATTTTTTTTCGAGAAGTGCTGTAGGAGCAGTTTTTCTGGATTGTGTCAAGTGATCGGTAGAGTAAGTAAGAATTACTCGAAAAATATTGGACAATTGATCAGAACTCAATTAATAATGAATTTTTGAAAAATATTTTCATACTCCGTGAAGATATCCACATTACATTATAAATAGGTATAATTACCTACTCACCACTTCTTGAATCATTTTATTCTTCGAAGAGTCTCCTCCAAGAATGGAGTGAAAATAGTACAAAATAAAATAAAAAATAATATATTTTCTTTTTGTACTAAGATTAAACAAAATTTCTCAGTGTTTAAACGAAAATATTCTAATTAGGTACTCGTCAAAAATTCGTTTTTCCTCCCTCGTTGTGAAATAAACTATACTTCCATTTTCAGGTTTTTTGAATTAGTATATCTATAAACTGCATATGGAACGGTAGACGACTCTGACGATTCCTTCATGTCTTTTGATAATATTCGGGGCTTTTCAGGTCCATCTTTCACATTCAAATCAATTGGTCCACTGTAAAGATATCTGCTTTGGGTTTGGGCTATGCATTTGTATCTTCCACCAGATGTTTTTTCAATGTTGTTGAATATTAGAACTTGTTTCCTTTCTTCGGGGAGAAAGTTATCCTGAATGAAAAGTAAAAATATAAATACCCCACTATCGTCCCCTGTACCTAATACCTACTAAAAGGTGTTAACTTTATTCATCGCTTGAGACTTGTGCAAACGATTATTCGAAACATCGTTTTCTTTTATCGTCAATTTGAGATAATTCGAATATCGATTTACCTCCATTCCTAGTGCTCTAACCGAATGAAAAATATACGTTTTTGAGGGAGGGCTGGGTTAGAGCTAATTACTCCCTCAAATTAGTGCGAATTGACTTTTTTATTATTTTCTTATCATAATTTTCCCAAAAATTGAGAGGCTCGGTGGGTTCTCTAGAATCCTGAGGTATATGGGCCATCTGCGGGAACAAGTGAAAAATATTAAAATAAAATTGGCAGCCCTGACTTCATGTTGGGTATGTTTTAGTACCGAGTAGTCCTATTGCCACATCACAAAGTGCATTCAGCTGAATCTTACCAATTGTATGCCGATTTCTAAATAAGGTACAATTTTTACTTACATCACGGAACCATATGGTTCGGATGATAGTTTCTGAATTTGGACGAATGTCACAAATGAGCTGAACGGAGTCGCCTTCAACAATATTGTTTATTGACTGCGATGCATTTGATAGACGCACGAAAAGTTCCATTCCTTCTGAAATAAAAATTAAAAATGCAAAGCGAAAATTGCATGTAACTCTACGTTTTGAAATTTTGAACTGCTTTATAGCTAGCAAAATATCGGAATTGATCTAAACGATGAGAATCGTTGACATTTGGTATGTATCTTAATTTCGACCTGTCAAATCGATTGGAAGCGGTTTTGAGACGTTTCGGAACCATCAGAAAATTTTGGAATTTTCCAGCCCTAATGAAAAGTTTATAAAAATGGTTCAAATGAACTCCAGTCCCTGTAATCGCGAATTACCAATATTGGTTACATGTTTCATCGATTAAAACCCAATTTTCAAAAATATGTACCTTGGACTTGAAATCTACTTTTTTTGGGAGATTTTTCTGCAAAAAATGTAAAAATACAATATTTCAACAATTGAATCGTCAATTCTATTGGTGATTTGTTATCGTCGCAGTCCTCCCTAAATCTAAATCATTCAAAAAACTGAAAATTCACTGATTAAACAGCGAGAAGTGTGCAACTGTTAATCCGTGAAATTTGACTGTCAATCAGTGAAAAGTTACTGATTCAATTAGTGAATTTTCATTTTTGAATCAGCAATTTTTTTTAACTACTGAAATGAATCAGTAAACATTTAAATTTACTAATTGAATCAGTGAATAATTACTGGTTCAATCAGCAAATTATAATTTTTACCGATCCAAAAATGAAAATTCACCGATTAATAGGTAAAATTTTCACTGATTTCTTCGGTTGTACACTTTTGTCTTATTAATCAGTGAATTTTAACTGATTTAAATTGAGAGAGTAGATAACGTATTTTGGAACTTGAATCGAGCATGATTGATGGAATCAATCAGTCGAGTGAAATGATCTACCTCCCTACGTATGAAATCTTTTATGTATTAAAATTTCTACATTATGTATTGTTACCTGGACGAATGAAACCTTCTGGCTGTAAGAAAAATAAGAAAGAAAAATAGAAATTTAAAATTAGTCATGAAAATTGCGAAATACTTATAAGTTATAATACGTCTATAGGTATGTTCGATTACTCACAAGATTATTGGGTAATAGCAACGTAGCTGGACTGAACATCGGTTCATCATTTATTGTAATTTTACAACGCAAAAATCCTTCATCGGTTTCAGAAATGTTTTGCATAATTAAATTGTGTCCTGAGAGACGGATGCCTCCTAGTTCTTCCTTGAGCACGACGCTGTCAACTCTTCCTGAAATGGCATATCTGTAACCCTGTAAATTTTTTTTTACAGCGAAATATAAATTAATTAAAGTCTCGAGAAAATCGAATGTATGGTATCAAAATCTATGCTTTTTCCGTTTCTGATAGGGAGGAGTCCAATCAAACATTTTTTATGATAATCGAGTACCTATGGTACATAAATAAAAATCCTTGTATTTTATACGCGAATTTCGTTTCTGATATAGTTTCATTAGAAATCCGAATTGGGCCCATATGAGCAGGGGAAGGGGTAGAAATAGGACCGAATCAAAAAAATCATATTTATCGAGATAACTACATAGATATTCAGGTGTCGAAATATACGCCTTTAATCTCTGAAAATCCATTAAATAACTTTAAAAACGCACTTTGTGGGTAAAAAAACACATTTTGATATGACGCTCGATTTGGACCAAAAAAAAAGTTATCTCCTAAGTTTTAGGGGTTCTTGTGTTGCGGAAGAAATTCACGCAAATAAGAAACCTCCAAAACATTCTTTCGTTAATTTTAGTTCATAGATATGTTTGTTTTTTTTTTAGCTTACGATGTAGTACCAAGTAACTGGTAGGCTCTTCAAGTGAGTAGGTTTGATATTGCAATAGAAATGGGCATCGTCGCCTAAGTATATTGAATCTGGATCTGGTAACAATTCTATAGTAAAAATATCTGAAAAAAATTCAATGCTCATCAGTAATAATTTGATAAAAGAATTTTGAAATATCTACGCTCATTTTTGAAAATTGAAAAATATATGTATCACACCTTGGGTGATGCTGTAACATTTTAGAGGAAAATTAATTCGCCCCCTCCCCGCCAAAAAATGATTTCTTTAAAAATTTCAAAGGCCTAGGTATTCCATAATAGAAGTTAGGTCTTCCAATTTCGTTCAAATTTTATTCACGAGTTTTCCTGTATGGTCTATTCAAATACCTACAATAATTTCCCTCTCAATCATCAAGGGGACAGGATGGCTCGTAAGTTTTATGCCAGATTATCCAATTCTGAAGGTCACATCTTGAGATCGGTTTCATGGTCGCTCAATTTTGACCAAAATTTTAAAAAATTGAAAAAGTAAAGTAGCATACTGACTTCTACTTGAACTAAGTTTTTTTATTTGACCCCTGATTTAAAATCTTTAAAATGGTCAGAAAAATCTAAAAAAAATTCAAGGTGCTTCCAGTACGTCCACTTTAACTCTAGGTACCTATACTTAAGTACAGCCAATTAAAAAAAAAAAAAAATGATTGAAAACCCGAGGAGATATAATTTGTGGGTTAGAATCAAGTAAGTATTTTGGAGCCCCAGCCCTCCAGTGGTGAGATAAACATCCGATCATGAGCTTTAAAATCACCCTCCACATATTAAGCCAAATTGATTGACATAAAAATATTTTAAAAATTTCTCCAGAGAGCAAATAGCACGTAAAAGTAAACGAGTCAAAAAATATAAGACTTTTGGGAAACAGCGACGAGTTCCTTTTTCCTACATTTTACATGTTTGAATTAATACCTATTTATTTTTTATAAACTGCACGTGGTAGACCAATCTGGCGATTCCTTTATACCTTTCGATGATATCCGGACGTAGTCAGGTCCATCTTCTACTTCCAAATTGATTTCTTTACTGTAAAGATATCCGCTTTTGGTTTGGGCTACACATTTGTATCTTCCTTCAGATTTTTTCTCAATATTGTAAAATATTAGCGACCGTTCATTTTCTTCGGGGAGAAAATCGTCCTAAATGAAAAATAAAAATATGAATAGGTAACACATGATCGTCCCATGTAATACTAAAAGGTTGCAACTCTATTCATCACTTATTTGCGATTTTTCTCTCCTTTTTTCTCTCGATTGAGCAAATTTCTCATTTTTTTCTCCTTTTAATCTTTCTCTTTTTTTTACTCTGATGAACAGCAGCACCACGCTACAGTGCAAAGTGCACACGGCTGAATCCATCTATTTTATGTCGAATAGGGTAAAATTTTTACTTACATTACGGAACCATAAGGTTCGGAAAATAGTTTCTGAATTAGGACGAATGTCACAAATGAGCTGTGCAAAGTTGCCTTCTGGGATATAGTTTATTGAATGCGAAGAACGTAGACGAACGAAAAGTTCCGTTTTCTCTGAAATAGAAAATTTATCAAATAGGTAACTCTACATTTACGTATGAAATATTTTTGTCCTAAAATTTCTACATTATGTAGGCATTGTTGTTGGTTACCTGGATTTTTAAGACCTTCCGGCTGTGAGAAAAATAAGAAAAAGGAATAAAAGTTTAAAATTAGTCGTTTAAATTGCGAAATACTTTTATTTGCAATATACGTTTTGATGTTTGATTACTTACACGATCATGGGGAATTAGCGACACCCGTGGACTCGCAATCGTTTCATTTTCATTTGTTGTAATTTCACAATGGTAAAATCCTTCATTGCTCGTAGAAACGTAATCGATAATTATAGTCTGTGCTGCGAGGTAGGTACCTATTCCTGAATTATTCCTACGCCGGATAAGTGATCCATCTCCGGTCCTAACGGCGTATTTTAGCTTCCAAAAATATGAGAAAATAGATAATACGAATACAAAAGGTTGCAAATTTTAGTTAAATTTGCGACCTTGTTATTTCAATAAACAACCATGTCGCTTATTGGCTGAAAAATATTAAAACTATGGTGGGGTAGGACCATTCAACATTTTTTTTCAATTATCGAGATATTTGCCCAAATGCGTACCATTAGACCCCTAAAAACCATTTTCAGGATTACCAAACAAAGATTTTGATACCAAACTCTATTCTAACATGGATGTGTTTTTTCCTCTGGGGAGGGGGGGGGATTCCAAAATTTTTAAGACCCTATTTTGCGACACCAAATTTTGCGTGACGAAAAGTTAAAAACTTATAAATTTTTACATTTTCGAAATTAACTTAATGTCAGAAAGTCATCCTAAAGTTGAAAGCTTATTTTTTTGTATGTATTTCTGAAATTAATTTATTGTCTATATTTATTATCAAAAAGTCAGAAGCTGAAAATTGACTTGATATTAGTAAGTCAGAATAACAGGAAAAATATCAAAGAGCTGAAAAAATTTTGAAAACAAATTTTTATATTTTTTTGAAATTAACTTGATATTAGAAGTCAGGATGAGAGGGAAAAACATATCCATGTTTTCAACATTTTCTTTCAAAGGAAACTTTACTTCATTTTTTTTTTCAAAGCTTCCTCTTTTCCCCCTCCCAGGTATACTGGTTATAGCTCGAAGTCGAAATCACCTCGGAACTGCATTCAAAAACTTTGAATATCCCCTGAAACCAAATTATCATTATATGGTCAGTTTCAAAAAGTAGAATAAACGTTTGCCTGTTAATTTTAGAATTCGAGCAATTTTCAAAGTTTGAGGGTGGGGTTTTGGCTAGAATGCATTGCAAAAAAATCTGAAAAAATTCTTAAAAATTGGTCACCTTTCCCCGTATACACCACATAAATAATTTCAGAATTTTTCGTCGCGTGAATGGTAAAATGGGTATTTTTGAACAGTAAATCGCATTTTTAGGTCTGTTCTACCAACTCGAAAAATCTGAAAAAAATATCATAATATTGTACCATGGTAGGACTATATTTGTGCCGAAAAGAAAAAAAAGCAGATCTTGGCTAGAAAGCAGTGCAAAAAAAATCTGAAAAAATTCTCAAAAATTGGTCACTGCTCCCTGTATACACCACATAAATTTCAGAATTTTTGGTCCATTAGGTTCCGAGATAGGGTTTTTTGACGAAAATTCGCTATTTTGGGGGGTGGGGGTAAAGGGGGATGAGTTGAGAAGTTGAATAAATTCTCAAAAATCATTTTTTGGGGTCCTTAATAATGTCCGGGGGTCAATTTGAAAAAGTAGCTCTTAGGCCGATTCGCTTATCTTATCCGGAGGTACCCTTTGAGAATTCCTACGGATTTTTTAACCGCATAGTTCCTTTGCAAAAAGTGTCTAGATATCATCTATAGGCATTTAATTTGCTAAGCATCGAACGTTGAAATGAAGGTTCGAAAATACGATTCCGTTTCCTTTCTGAATCCAGGGACGGTTTCAGCATAATTTTTTTTTTTTTGGGGGGGGGGGGTGAGAAGGGAAAATTTTCCAACTAACTACTGTACAACAAGATATACCTGAAAATTTGAATTATGCTGAAAAGATATTTGGAAACTGAGAACGAGGGATTTTCTCATTTTTCGGATAGAATTAGAATTGAATGAAAGAGTTTTCAAAATATGCAATTTATTATAGCCCAAGCGAAGCGAGGGCGAAAATTATTGATAAAAATTTTATAAAAAACCTGAAAAATTGCGGCTTTAATATGTGATGTGAATTTTCTGCTTATCTTTTATGTCATTTCAAAGCAGTGATTTTTCATAGATCTTTCAGTCAAAATTACTGATTTTTTTTATAAATTGGGAATGGATTCAAAATTTATAATTTTTGATTGAAAGGTCAGTGAAAAATTAATAATTTTTGAAATAAAATGATTAAAATACTGCCCGAGCGAAGCGAGGGCGAAAATTTTTCAAAAAAATACTGCCTAAAGACCAAAAAAAGAAATGCACTTTTCACATTTTTGTAATAAAAAAAATCCCCTTTAGAGACCCGCATGCAGGGTCTTCCTGATATTAAAAAAAATCGAACCCGGTACAAATGCATCATCATTTGTACCATCTCTCGTCAGACTTGAATAAAAGTAAAAAAAATGTAGGAATTTTTAAACGAGTTTGACTAATCTTCCACTTCAAGGTCAATTTTCAAACTTCAAATTTTACCATCTCGAGTTGGCAAAATAATCATTTCAGTCGGAAAAAAAATCTCGATTTTGTGGCAAGGTGCTTTCCGGCTGAACCCAGAATTTTCAAAAATTACAATTTTTGAAACAGTCCCATTCGTGCATTTCGAGTTATTTGCAGAAGAAAGGTAACAAAAAAGCGAAAACTTGATTTTAAAAATGAATTTGTAGAACTAAATTCCCGTTTTTAATTTTTGGAAAATAAAAATATTTTTCACTTCGATTTTGCCGACTGGACATAATTTTCACGTATTTTCCGACCATTTTCCAACTATTTGCCAACTGAAAACTGCCTGGGGGGCTGGGGGGTGTAACACCCCCCTACACCCCCTCTCGAACCGTGCCTGTCTGAATCTTATTACTTACAGGCGAAACACTATGATCTTCGATCGAGTATTTTTCGACCTACCTATATTTTTTTATTTCACGGAACTTGCCGTCCGATGATTTGAGTAGGTGAGTGCGTCATAAGTATTTTTACTAAGTATAAGTCAGGTACCTATTTAACAGGTGTAAATTCATGATATATGTGTTTGTTTAACTTACATCATAGTACCAAGTAACTGGCAAGCTTTGCATATGAGTAGGCGTGATGTTGCAATAGAAATAAACTTCATCGCCTTTATATACTAAATTTGGATTTTGCAGAAGTTCTAGAGTTACTGTTATGTTTGGAATCTCTGAAAAAAATTTAATTTTCAATAATTTGATAGAGAAATGTAAAAATACTCGTGTCTTGTTAGCAATTTTGAAAATTAAATAAATGATTTGACAAGAAGTCATGATTCATGAACTAGTTAAAAGGCTAGTAGAAGAAATTCTTTCTACATTCTTTCTACCTAGCCTGACAGGGTTTCTCAAAATAGAGAATCGATATGTCCTAAAAATGGAGAAATTAAAATCCCTAACATTACATATTTTTCATAAAAATACATCGATCATTCATTTTTGTGCGAGAAAAATTGATAAAGAATGTTTTGATATACAAAGAACCTTCGAATCGATGGCTGATTTCACCATCTTAGTGGAGGAGGTTCTTTGCATGAACTCCCTTCTTACTTTTTTCTTGGAAAAAATGAAATTACGCGTTATTGGACTTTGAAAATTTGACATTTCTAAGAACCAATTTCAAAAAAATAAAAAATAAGAAAGCAAGCAAACAACAACCAAAAAAAGTATATAAAAATGTTGAACGATTGAGAAAAAATTTGAGTGTATTGACGTTTAGGTAAAAAATTGTGAAGTTTGGTCTCTATTGCCTCATTTCTAAAGTAAGTAGATGATAAAAATATACATACATTTAGACATAATGTAGCTGTACCTATAGTATAAGGTCGTCTGTATGAAAAGAGTCAACATTGTCACAAAAATGTCGAAACCGATATTTGTGACAGTAAACCTTTTCATATATGTACACTTTAACAGTCTCATATCTAGGTATATCTACTTAATTTACATAGGGCTTTTATTCTGAAAGGGATATCAGTGTTAATTTTTTTCTCGCGACTTTTTTCAAATTTTTTTGAGAGGGGGAAGAGGCTGAACAAATATTTTTTTACCTGCGAACACAATTTGAAACAGCGGCAAAACCACAACACCGAACGCAGCTACGACACATTGAAATGTGTAAGAATTATAATTTAATTAGTTTCAAAATCATTTTTAGTGGGTATTACAGATGATTATTTGCTCACCAAAAGTCTTCATCTTGCAAACAAATTACTACAAAAATTCTTGCACTTTGAATCTCTGCGTAGAGTTGAGAGAAAACAGGACACGCTGTGTTGGCTAACACTCCACAATTCGACTGATGAACTCGATGCGGGTTTTTTCAAAAGTATGTGGCGGACGAAACTATAATAATTAGACTTAGAAATGAAATCGAATCTGCTCCATGTTTAGCCCCCTAATGTTATACTTCCTTTAGTTAATTTCTTCTATTAAGTACTTATGTATACATAAGTGTGGTTCCAATCCTTTGTAGATGTCTATTTAGATACAAAGGAAATATGTCTTTCAAGATTATCAAAATCATCGTTTAATACGGATATGAATGCCCATTAGGTACTTTTGAAATAACTTCAGTTCAAATTTTTTTTATTTTTTGTTGCTTTTTACGTGAAACGATTATTAAAGTTGATCATATAAAGATTGAAACTTTTTGTCTTCATCTCCCAGATTTTTGTCCAAGTTTCGTTCCTTTTTGTCTAATTTTAGAAAATTGTGCTTTGATCGACTAAATACATAGGTCGCCAATGAGGTTCCCGGACATTTACCCGAAGCCGTTTGCTCGACACCATTTTCCCGACAAACCATTTTACCACCACCCATTTCCTCGAAACTCAATTTCCCAAATGCTATTAATTTTTTTCCGAATGTTATTAATTGAAGTCGTGTATTAGTGTTTATTTATAAATTAATGTTGTACGACAGAGTGGAAATAAGATTGATTTTAAAATTTGAGAAATTCATGATTCTCGAAGTCTATACAATTTTTTTCGCCATTTCGGTGAATTTATCAGTGATGTCATAACGAATAACGTAACGTAACGAAATAACGAAAATAACGGAATTTTTTCCGTTACACGTAACGAAAAAAATAACGGTAACTGAATTTTACTTGTAACGAAATAATAACGTTACAATATATTTCAAAAATGTAACGTAACGAATAACGAAAAAATTACGTTATTTTTTCGTTACTTTTTTCGTTATTTTTTTTAGTGCTGTGTGTGAAAAATATGTAGTTGGTGAAATTTTTAAAAAAATTTCCAGGTGAAAATCGTCTTTAAAAAAATTTAAAGTGACCCCTCCGTCTTACTCTCACGTCTCACATCAGATTTCAAGGCAAATTTTCCGTTGTAATCTGAATGAAATCTAAATCCATAGTAGGTATTTCAATTATTTCATTAAAAACTTTGGAAAGAAATGAAAGAATCATGAAATAAAATAACGACATAACGATCGACAACCTTTGAAAATAATTTGTCAAGAGTTCAAGTTTACCAAAATTACTTTAAAAAATGAAAAAAAGTCTGAAACAACCGATTTTGTGTTTTGCAGTAATTGCAGTTCCTAAAAAAGGGGGGAGCTATGGGGGCATAATATTTTTGAATTTTTTCCTGTAACGGAATAACGTAACGAAATAACGGTAACGAAAAATGGAAATAACGTTATTTCCAAATGATTGCGTTACAACATTTTTCCGTTACACCTACTGGAACTAATAACGTTATTGAGAAATTTGTAACGTAACGAAATAACGTAACGAAAAAAAAATTCCGTTATGACATCACTGGAATTTATCCCCCCCTCCCTCCCTCCTCAAAACTTACGCTATGTTCTGTATTGTTTGCATGAAATTTCAAAATTCATTTAATGCTTTCAATGATTTTTTTTTTAATTTTTGACGTTAATTGAGAACAATTTTCGTAAAATTTTATCAGCTCATAATTTTTTGAATGTGACTTACAAAATTTTAGGCATTTATAACAATTTAAAAACAATTTTTTCGAAATGAAAGTTTGAAGAATTTTATTCAAATTTTTATGTATTTTTTTTCAATATTTTGTGCAGCTTTTGTGAAATTTTGAATATTTTTCGATACTCGACGAATATAGATTCTGATACCTTGGTCGACAACATTCGAAGTTTTTTTGTAATTTTGGTTTTCCATCCTTTCCAACACAAAATCGTGCCTTTTGAAATTGATTTTTTTTAATTCTATAAATGAATTTGATTTTTTTCAAAATCCTGTCCATTTTTTCAAAATTCTGTTCATTTTTTCAAAATTTTGCATGAATTTGATTTTTTTTAAAGTTATGATGAATGGGTGTCGGGGAAACGTCATTTCGGAAAAATAGGTCGGGAAATTGAGTTTCGAGGAAATGGGTGGTGGTAAAATGGTTTGTCGGGAAAATGTCCTGTCGGGTAAATGGGTGTCGGGAAAATGTTCTGTCGGGAAAATGGGTGTCGAGCAAACGGCTTCGGGTAAATGTCCGGGAACCCGCGTAATTCGCGATTACAGGCGCTGAAGTTCCTATAGGCAGCTTTTATTACCTTTACTCTAACGCTGAAAAATTTCAAAATTTTGTTAAGGCACCGAAACGTCTTGAAAGTGCTTTCAGTCAATTTAGCAGGTCGAAAATGACTAAATATCAATTTTTTCGTTGGTCAAAACAAATTTTTTATCTTGCAGGATGATGAAGTAGGTACCCGTCGTGCAAAGCGGGTGCCATTTGACACGGAAATGGCACGATTTTGACTGAGAAAAATGACACCTAAAATGACACGAAAATGGCAAAATTCAACCAATCAGCGCGGAGCAGGAATTGCCAGTGTAGTGTCAAAATCTTGCCACAAAACCAGTTTATTGGTAGCGGGTATGACAGCGTTTTGACTCTGTGGCAGTGAAATGACATGGAAATGACACTCTTTTGACATATTCAAGATAAGTGGTTTAACTGCTTTTTTAGGCACTGTTACACATATGTAGCTGGCGTAGCGGCATGTTAAACGAATTGCAGTGTTATTAAAACCTAAATTTATCCGCATTCATTAAATAAAAAAAGCATGTAGGGAGTCCTAGATCATGATTTGATTATGAATATTGTCATTCTCTCTAGAATTACAATGGTTATGTACCAAATTTTTCCACTAAAATTCCTGATGTCAGGAGGAGGGGGGAATCGAACCTGCAACTCTAAAATCCTAACTACCTAACTACCTAACTACCTATCCTATGCCACATGGCTACCAGACTATGACAATGATCTAGTCAGTTTAGAATTTTAATGCTTGAATGTTTACAATTCATTCGATTTTTCTTGGTAGAAGATGATTTTAAAAATGTACGACCGAATTTTTATCTCATCCCTGGAAGGAGGGGTGCCCAAAAATGTGTGATGTTCTCTGGTTAAAAATTCTATAGTGACAAAATTTAAATAGATTTTTTTCAAACGTTGCACACAGGTAGAAGTACTAAAGGGGGGTACTCTGGAATTTTTCAGCTTTTTTCAACCACTTTAGTGATCTTGAATTTGACTTCGAAAGTTTAAAATCGCCTCAGGAAAGACAATTCCAAGATGAGTGAAAATTTATTATTTTTTTCAAAGTTTTTCGATATATTTTACACCTCTCGGAATTTCTTTTGATTTATTTGACAATATTCCAAAATTCTGCGTAGTTATTCATTTTTGTTATTTGAAATTACTGCTTTTCATTTATTTTTCACGATTTTTCTAATAATTGATCAAATTCCACCTCTTGAAAAAATCTGAAAAAAATTCTGAGAGGTGTATCTAAAATACATCGAAAAACGTCGTAAAAAATCATTCCCCTCAGGGATTACGTGAAAAATGTCTTTTTTGAATATTGAAAAATTCAAATTTCTCAAAGTTTCGCTCGGACATGATCGTAATTATAACTATATCAACCTATCTGCGATGACTGCAAAAAAAAAAGTCTCCCATTTTCTCCTCTTTATGGTATTCGAAGTCTGGTGAGAGGCAAAAAGGAGTATAAGATTGAAACATAACACTTTTTTAGGAATTAAATATCAATTTTTTTTTTAAATACTTCGCCCTTGTATCAATTAAATGACATTTATATAAATTATTTAAAGCACCCCCCCCCCCTCCATAACATGTCAAATTCACGCCATATCGCTGTCACCGGAGGCCACTGTAAAAAACTGGTTAAAAAGTGTTGACAGAAATTTGGCAAAATTTTGACAGTATAATGACAACTTTGATTCTGTGTTGCTCTCGGAACGAAAAGTAGGCGGAGTCTTCTCTACTCTGATTGGTTAAAAAACATTGACACTGAATTGACACGTTTGTGGCAAAATTGTGGCAAAAATCTGACACTCATTGCACGACGGGTAGTAGGTACTAGGTACTTAATTGTGAAATTTCAAAATTTACAGAAATTCGAGAAATGAACTTGAGCCTTTGAAATTTTGAATAACCATGTAACATACTAATGAATATTTCGATTATTCTGATTTCTTGGTGATTTTTTCAGCAGTCGTATGATTATAAAAAATAAGTACCTACATAATAACGTCCATTTATACCATATTACTTATATTCTTTGTAAATGAACATAGATAATTGGAGTGAATAAATAAATAAATAAATAAATAAATGGGATGTATAAATACGCGAAAAATAATATAATATTATCATACATCGGTATTTTTCATATCAGGCCAAGTTCCTATCCTTTATCTTCTCAACACCTCAGATATGCAAGATATTTCAAGATATCTTCACAATCATACCTCTACCATTTTTCTCATTTCGAAATAATCGATAAAAATTAACATAACATCAAATTTTAACTTCCGAAGATCTGTGAATTGTTGGTATTCATTGTTCATTAATTTTTCACTCATCCGTCACCGACAACCATATTGGATTACTTTCCATGTCTCCTTTCTTTGTATCTCCCATACACCAATAACTTCCTGTAGCGTCTACTCCAACATTATGCATAATCAAAGTTCGATTGTGATGGTGCTGTATAATTCCGGCTTCAATATTGGAAACTATGACATCATTCTGGTTGAAAAAGTAAAATCAGCATTCATATTACGTATTTCGGTCATGATCTAGCTTCGATTTAAATTCTTCTTATTTATAAGTACTTACACCTCGGAGCCATGTTATTCGGAAGATGGGTGTATTTTTTGGAAATACTTCGCATGTAAAATAAACGCTGCCTCCTTTGCGAATTTTTCCTGTCTGAGATGGAAAGCCTTGCTTTGCTGTCAAAATCGCGTAACCTGCGAAAAATAATCAGATAGAATTTCTTCCTACGTAGGTCTAATTTTTTGCTAATACTTGAATGCCTTTGAATTGATCGTATTCTATCGAAAAAGATTTTAGTTCTTTCAAAAAAAATAATTTTCACCTACTATCGTAAAATTGATCCTCACTTCTGAATATTTATAGAGAATTTTGGCTTTCTCATTTCAAATCAGATGGATAAATAGTCAGAATTTCAGCCGAGGAAAAATCAGAAAAATGGGTTGATTTTCAGCAGAATTTTTTTTAGCGAATTTCTACGATTTTACTTTATGTTTTTTTTAGTGAATTTTCGCTGATTTCTGGACAATTTTTTTCACCGTTTACTTTTAGTCAAATTTTTCAGTGCTGCAATTCTGTCTGTTTTTCAATGATTTTCGATTTTTTTTTTCAATGATTCAAGTATAAATGAGAGAGAAATATTTTAAAGAATTTTCAGAATAGAGTGGATTTAGATTCGGCATTCGTCGTATTTCGTGAAAAAATAGATTTACGTTTCGTTACCTGGATTCCAATAATAATGCATATTTTCCTGCGTAAAATGACAGCAAAGAGAAAAAACATAAGTTGAAAATTGGTAAAAAAAAAAATAAATTACAAAATATTGTAAATTTCTGTAGATTTATAATACTGAAAATACTCACAGTTACATTTTTGATTTTTGACAGACTCAAACGGTTACTCTCTATGTAAGTACCATTTTCGATTTTGGCGCAACAGCTATAATTTGCGATGTCTGTTGTCTTAACACGGCTGATAATTAAAGTCCGTCTATTGAATGAGGTGGATAAATATCTAGATTGATTATACAGGATTTCGCCCTAAATAAAAATAAAACATACTTTAATTATAGGTTTTGTAAAAACGAGATATTTTTCAAGTCAACTTTCATACGTACGTCTCGAAGCCACGTTAGATTACTGAATTTTGCGTAATGAGGATAAATATTGCAGTAGAAATATATACTTTCTTCTGTGTAAACAAAGTCAGGATAATCTAGTAGCTCTGTGACCATCACTGGTATATCTGTGAAAAAAATTGGCAAAGTTAATAAATAATGAATGTCTATTTTGATGATTTCATTATGAGATGTCGTAATTATAATCATTTGTTTGAAATTTTGTGCCCAAGAAAAATTTTGTCGATGGAATTTTAAATTTTTCATCCAAAAGTTTATGAAAAATTTTCAGAATCTCTCTCAACCTTTGAATGGAAAGGTTCTTGAACTTCTTCAGTTTTTAAAATTGGAGCTTTTTAGGGAAAGTCAATACCGATTTGTTTGGGGTTGGTCCCGGATATATTCAATTCATCCCCTAAAATATGTAATTCAGGGAATTCAAAATTTCCATAAAGTTGAGAGAAAATGAAAATAGTACAAGAAAAATCGTCATTTCAGACTAGATTTCGAGATTCACTTGATTTTTATACTTGATATGATTTTAAAAATAACACGATCTTTTATTTGAAAAAAAAAATGAGTGAAATTTTCTTCATCTTTTTCATTTTGAGACGAAAAATGTTTATTCTTATTCTCATTTTGATGCAAAAATTTTTCTCGTGATTTTAGGAGAATTTTAAAGATAGGTACCTAGTTGTTTTTCTGTACCTTTGAAATTTCAATCCGAATGAGAAATTGTCTTATTGCTTTCATTTTTTCAATGATTTTGAATTTTTGGTTACACAATTGTTACAATCTGTGGATTGAAATTTTTACAAGTGGTATGTTTGTTGTAAAACTCATTCTAGTAATAGACATTGGACGATTTTTATTTGAATCAATTTCCAGTTAAAGTTTCCTATTGGGGTGGGGGATTTTGTTTCTCCCGATATGAGTCCACCTGGCGTGCAAACGTCAGCGAGAATTCTGCAAAAATTCCACTGAGATTTTTTGCAAAGTTTCAGCAGCCTCGTCGTATTACACGAAGCACTTCGAGATAGGCAACTCACAAAACACGTGTGAATTGCAAGATAAATTCAGATATAGAATATTTGTAGAATCCTGACACGAGACACGAATCGTAGGAGACTTCATTTTTGCAGAATTTTCGCAGAATAGTGAGACTTTCAGCAGAAATTCTGCGAAATTTTTGCAATTCTTACTTTCTGGTACGTTGTGCAGGGAAAATTTAAAAATTTCATCGGCCAGATTTTTTCTCAGCTTAGTAGCCTAGTGGGGTCAAAATGAATGCGTACGTCATTTTTACTCGTTGTAAAATTATAATTTCGAATATTAGATATTTTGCTATATCCTCGAGTTGACAAAGTTTCACTTTCATCATGAGAGCTACTTGAATGGTTTCCTATTCACTTGAGAAGAAGGATAGAAGTGTTTAAATGAAGTAGAATTTGATTTTTTTTTCTTTTCAAAGTTGACAATTTTTTTAAAAAAAGATATCACAACATTTTTTTAAATTTTACGGTTTGAATCTTTTTTCTTCACCTACGATATTCTTGATTTTAGAGAAGCTTTCTTTATTGTCTAATTTTAAATGAGACTTCAAAATTTTGAAAATTAGAAGAAATTATGGGGGAAAAAAATGGAAATTTACGTGCGATTTATTTCGATTTTTTGATAGCATTGTAATGGATTATTTCTATTTCAATTTTCAGCATTACAGTGATGTGGGGATTTTCTCGAAGAACTATAATAATTATCTAGTCATCAATGTTTGAAATCTACAGTTGGGGAAAAAATAGATGAAAAATGATCAATCATCAGTCAACTTGGAATTTTTTCCTTCGAAATTGAAAAATTCTCAGTTGATTGATGATTGATCATTTTTCATCGTTTTTCTCTCGTACTTTTAAACATTTTTATTTTGACATTGTAACCCTGGAATGCATACATGGTTCCATTACCTTTTTCAGGATAAGAATGGTAGTACTGCGTAGGTAGGGTAAATCAAGTACCTGGAAAGGTAGTTTTGGCAGGTGTTACAGAATTTCGCATGTAAGAGGGGGTAGTTACTCGGTAGAAGATGGTGAAATGAAATGAAATTTTAAATTTAGAAATAGTTTGTGCCGAACGGAGACATCGAAAGTTCGTGGCGTGCATTTTATGAATGAATAATTTCGTATTTTTTTTTCAAAATCAATTAAAAGAAATGATTTCGTCGCGTATTCTATTGATCGAGAAAAATATGATTCCGGTCACGCGGCATGGTTCGGTACATATTTGTAACTCTCACGATCGGTCTTACGTTTGCAATTGTATTTATTTCGAGTAAGTATTTCCTCGCGATTAATATTACGGTGTATGGTCATTTGACGAATATGATGTGATTTTGGCCTGCTAAGTTATTTCGGTAGGTACTGGGTACTTTATTTTTCTGGAGAGTCTATTAGGTCATTTAATCTGATTGTCTTTTTTTTTTTTTTTTTTTGATTCGAATGTTAAAGAGAAAGTAGCCTTTAAAGTCATGCCTCGACCTTGAAAAACACGATAAAAATTTTTCTTCTTGATACTTTTTGGTTTCAAAACCTTATGATATGAAATGTTCAAAAAATTTTGAAAATTTTTTTAAAAATTGAGAGATTGAAAGAAAATTATTTTTCAAACCCATTTTTCATCTTCACCCTACTTTTCATGGAGTCCTTCAAAAATAATTACTTTTGTTCGATTCATTCATTCGGTTAAAAATTGTTTTTTTTTCTTGGACTTTTCCTCCTAAAAAGATTACCACGTGAATATTTTATCCCGTGAAAATCACCGTCACCAATTTTTTCTCCTTTTCGATAGAAAAAATTATATGCAATATAGACGTAGAGGGTATTAGTATCCCTCTACCACCCTGTTAAGATGGTTTGCATCTCTTTTCTGTAATTTAAAACCAGTTTGCCATTATCACGCCTTTTGTTCATATGAATTTGCTGCCAGGTGTGCGAGATCGATCTACCTGAACGCAGTTCTCGTGTGTCAACGCGATTTTGACCTGTATTTTTCTATAGAGTTACTTCGAGATTCTGTAAATAGATCATTTTTTGTTTTGATTATTGATGCATTTCTTTTTTCATTTCGAAAAATGGCCAGAAATGCCGTGGATGAAAAGGGGGAGGGGTGGTGTAGCATGATTTCGGTGATTGAAAATTAGAGGAAGTATTCTTCTATCCTTCTTATAGTCATGCAGAAATACTGCAAACTTGAATATTGAAATTCAACTTTCGTGTTGATAATTTTTAATCATAATTTGTTATTTTTTTCTTTCTTCGCATAAAAATTCGAAAAAAGTGAGGGATGATGTAAAATTGAAAAATTTGATCCGATGGCTGACGAATTAATTCCTCGCATCGAATTTCTCACCCAGATTGGTAAACTGACAAATAATCTGAACTCAGATCGTTAAAGCACTCGTGTTTTCCTCTGGTTGGCATTTAGATCAATTTTTAATGTTTTTTTTCGGTCTTTTTTATCTGAATAGTCATCGAAATTAGCTGAAGAATTGCTTGGATTATTGTTTAGATACGTTATGTTACTTACTCGTGGAATTTATACGATCTTTTGGAGCAGTTCTCACTCGTTCTATTGTCACAGAATGACTTGGCACCACGAAGCCATGTTCGGTTACGCCTACACATACGTATTTTCCAACGGCTTCTTTTCCAACGTGTATCAGCACCAGTGTGATGTTGCCAAATAATATGTCGAATTTATCATTTGGAATGATCTCCTTTCCCTGATTTCAAAATAAATATATTTATTGGATTCGTAAAATGAATATTTTTGGTGGCATAATTTTTGGTAGTTTTTCATACGTGAGCCTGATGTATAGAAACCACGTTTGGACGTAAAAAATTGTTCTTTGAGTTTGGGCCTTTCGGAAGGAGTAGAATCAAGGGGAAATATCGACTCAAAAACCAATTTTCAACGCCCAAGAATGGTTTCTAAATCCAGGATCGCATTTTATTTAGAAAAATCCGCTGTCTAAAATACCGATTTCTTCAAATCCAAAGTTTTTGATTCTTATACTTACATTAAAGAACCAAGTAATTGTTCGCACGCTCGTTGCATCGGGTGTTGCATCGCAGGTCATGAACAGAGTATCAAATTCTGTAATATGATTCGGGTCAATATGACCTGCCAGTTTGGCGATCAAGGTGGGGACCACCCCCGTGAAAGGAATCACCTTATTGGCTAAAAAATCAAATTAAATACGTTTAGTTGAATAATTTTTAAGAAAATTGCGATTCATCTATGAATGGATGAGATTTACCTGTATCAACTCTTATTCCGGTAAATTTCTGTGTAGAGTGAAAAAAATTAGAAAAATCATCGATTAAAAATTATCGAAATGGAGATTGGATTTTTGTGTTTGAATTTTTACGTTCTCGTCTGTGATTATGGAACATTTACTTACATTTTCAACTTCGTATAGTAATGCAGGAATGCTTGATACATTCGCTTTATCAATCTCAACTTTACAAACGTATTGTCCATCATTTTCTCTTCCATGATAATGCTTGATTATTAAAGTCCGATTGTCATTAGTGAGTAAGATGTTGTCATCAATGTTGTGGTCTAATTCGGAGCCCTGGAATGTAAAATACGAAAAGGAAGCAATATTCAAAATGTTTCAACGTGGTTAAAGTTTTGGGACGAATGAGGATTACGTAAGGGTTGAAAAAGAAGGCTGAAATTCTTATCAGATCACTTTCGAGGCTTGATGAATGATGATTCAGAATTTAAGCTTCTAAAAACCCCGAAAAATTTTCTGATTTTTCTATGAACTTTACAATTTTTACAGGCATTTGTGTGTATTTTTACTGTTTTATTTCTGTGCTACAAATTTCTACTGTATTTCAGCGAATACAATAATTTTCACAGATTCATAGACGAGAGAGCCTTGATTCAATTTTCAAAAATTAATTACGGAACGATCGCATTTGATTAATTTAATTTCAATTTTACATTGACAAATTTTTCATTTCTTTTCTTGCAGTTTTAAACAAAGAAGGCAAATAATACCCAAAATTGGTATTTTCTTTTAGTTTTTATAATTTGATAACCTGGTGAAATTTTGTTACTGGCGAGCGAATTTCAAAATTGTTCGATTTCTACCTCCTCCTTCCCTTTTCATAATTTTTATTAGAAAAATCAAGGCTGAAGTAGAGAATTTTTTATTGAAGTATTTGATGTAGAAAAGCAGAATCATGTTGAGTACAAAATTTAGAAAAGAGATTATAATTTTCATTTTGATTCTCACGCCGTAATGTTTTTCCTCTCTTATAATCTCTTTCCATTCGTTACTACCTATTTCATTTGAGTCCAAAAAGAATCTGTAATTGGTTCGAAAAGAATTCAAAACAATTTGAATTTTTATTCTCGTGATTTAGTGTATACCGTGAAACGAAATTTAGTTACAAAAATTTCATTGTCTATTTTCATCAATTTTTTTGAGTGTTTTTTGATGTCAATTGGACCAGAGCTTGCATTGTAGTGGATTAATTTTTTACCAAATTTTTTTCCATCTCTGTGGATATAATTTCTTTCTCATCCAAGGTTGTTTTCTTTCATTCATAATTTACTTTTTTTAATTTAATATACCAGGAAAAATTCTTAAAAATTGGTCAAACGATTGTGGAAAAGCTGAGAAATTGCCTCAAATTTGAGTCTCATCAAAATTTGATTTTGGCTAGTTGAAAAACTTCGCCTTGCTCGTTTTATTCGTTATAATTTCACCGCTGAAGGTATAATATACCCATGTTTCGTGTCGATTTTTAACGCCTGACGATTTTCGGTCTAAAATATGAACAATCTCGACGAACGAAAGAATTGGCGTTTCCCTTCTCTCGACGAGTGGCTCGCATTACAGATTGTCCTGTGGTATATTTTTCAGTGTATTGTACGCGATGTCGAGGTTTTGTACTTCGAAAATTTTTAAAAAAATTTGTTCGTCGTGGTTTATAACTTTTTTTTTGTTTTTACCTATTTATTAATAGGTATTATAAATTCAAATCTCGAGGAGTGTTCAAAGACAAATATTTTCGAAGAAGTATACTAAATCTATCAAGATGGTGGTGAGTGTTTATTTTATTTAAAATTTGATTACCCATCCCCGTCCTTATGCAGGTAAAAACTTTTTAGAAAAATTTTTGTCCCCAACCTCCTCGCTTTCAGAGTTAGGCCATTTTATTTGCTGATTTTCAAGGATCTGAAAAACTGTTTTATTTATTCAGCTGGTCAAAATGCCTCGATAAACTCTCATTTTTGCCATTGTTTCGCTTGTAGTTTCAAAATGTACTTCTTTCGCGGATTTTTCATGGCAAAAAAAAACTGGAAAAAGTGAATTTTGAAGCTATGAGAAAAATCAATCGCAGAAGGAGTGTTAATCGGTATATTTTGACTTGCTGAACACGAAGTTGAGATTGGTTCTGATCGTGCAATAAGTATTGTAGGATTTGGGTTTGAAATATGTCTTTTAAGCCATAAAATAATAATGAAAAAAATTAATAAATGCGATATTCTTGTTTTGCGATCCAAAAGTAGTTGGAAATTTACATTTTACCGGTTTTAAATGGAATTATATTACATAGATACGTATGATAAGTTGTTTTGTATCATGCTTGGAGCAATTACAAATGCTGTTCAAGTGGAGTAATGGAGAAAATTTCACTCCACGCATCTTCAACGACTTAAAACATTGAATCGTAGGTCAAAAAGGATACCTACATTTTTGTCTCGAGTAAATATAGAATTTTGAATTAGTTTCTGCCCGAGCGAAGCTCTGAAAAAATTAGATTTTCAACTCCAAAAATTATGTTTTTTCGTGTTTTAATGTTTTGAAAATGTGACCCTACCGTAAAGAAGGGACCTTGTGCAAAAAATCGATGTTTTTTTCCATGTGTTTGGTCCAGATTTTGATGTCATTTGGATCAAAAACGTGAAAAATGAGATATCGATTTTTTTACACTATAGGTTCCTTCTTTACGGTAGGATCACGGATAGGTATTTCATTTGATGTCAATGGGAGGGATTCGCATTGGATATTTTGTGTCCCAGTCGTTGAAATTTTAACGGAAATTTTTTTGAAATGGTCGAAATTTAATAAATGGATAACTCAGTATCCAATGAATTAAAAAAGCAAATATTTTGGGAGTAATAACTTGAAAAATGTTTTTAGTAATTTGGATTTCTGATTTCAAATTTTGCCTTGGTTTTTTATTCTATTTTTATTCATTTGAACCCGGCTAGATACGTCTATGAACACTTGATATAATAAGCCAACATTATTTATTTCAGTTTTGAGTAATAACTTGAGAAAAATAGTATACCACGAAGCAATTTAGGCTACTAATTTCAAATTTAGCCTCATTTTTTCGATTTGACCCTCTCTCCGGATTCCCTGAATTTTTTCATTTTTTTCAACTAATCGATCTCAGTTTCACCCTCCTAATTTATATGTACTTAGTTTTGACCTCCCATCCGATATGGATGGGGCTGGGGACATGCAGCATCTCCCATAATAATTTGATTCACCGTGGATGCACAAGAAAGAAAAATCGTGCAAAAGTTGATTCCTCAAAATAGGAGGAATCTGGCCCATTATTTCTCGCTGGCAGTTTAGCCCACAATATTAACGTCTGTTAACGTTTATGTGTTTATTCGTCTTTTGAAAGTGCTTCCCAGCCTTTTCTCGGTGAGATGAGCCAAGGTTCCTAAATCCTGGTAGATCGAACCAACCGTTGGTTTCTTTATTCGTGTAAGGAAAAGCAAGTTGGATCAACGATACCTATCCATATCATAGATTAAGAATACTGGTTTTTACTGATTTTTCAACGGTTTTCACTGATTTTTCAAAAATTTAAACTAATTTTTCAGCAAAATTCAAAAATTTTACCGATTTTTTAGTTTATTTTCATTGATTTTTCAGTGAACTTTCATTGATTTTTCAGTGATTTTTCTCCCTAATTCATTTTCAGTGAAATTTTTCACTGATTTCCTCCTAAGCTGCAATTCTGACTGTTTTTCAGTGATATTCGATAATTTTCACTGATTTATAAATGAGAGAGTACGTATCAGTGAAAAAAATTTCAAAATCGACAAAAATCAGTCGATCGGTTCAAGTTTTTTAATTAAGTAAAACAAATTAGGTAGTACATACATCTCGATACCAACGAATTTGTCGAAAATTGGTTGTGTTGGGATAAATTCTGCAATGAAAGGTCACTTCGTCGTCGATATCGATGACATCAGGTAGGTCCATTAGGTCTGCGATGACCAATGGATTGTCTGCGAAAAAAATACATAAAAATGATGAATTTGAATGAAAATCGAGATTATAGGTATGCTGCTAGATTACTAAAACTTCCTCAAAAAAATTGGTCGGTAAAAAAAGATTCGAAATTGTAGTTTAAATTATTTTTTTGCTTTTAAAAAATCCAATACGTACTGTCTGGATTAGCTCCATTTGTTGGATCAGTTTTCACTTCAAAAGTTAATGTATTGCTCCGCTGTTTGGATCCGGTAGCATATTCCAAAACGCAGGCGTACCTTCCTGCAGAGCTTTTTTGAATCCTAGGTATCACCAAAATTGAATTGGTGTACAGGATATCGACTTTATCATCTGATCTCAAGGGTTTCCCCTGCGGAAAAAATAATCAAAAGGTTCTTCAATTATTCATATGATGAGGGAGGGTTTTGAACTGGACAATAATTCTATTGCCTCGATCGATTCTTGTCTGAAAAATTGTCGTGCAAAATATAATTACTGAAAAACGTACGTTATAAATCCACGACACAGATCGGTAATTTTTCATGTCGGGCTTTATGCTGCACACGAGAAAAATGTTATCATTTTCTCGGATACGACCAAGTTTCGTGTTTCCGCCGACGGCGAGATAAAAATTCACGCGCACGGCATCTGGGAAAAATTGATTAATTGATCAGAATCCAAAGGGAAACTGTTTCGTGTGAGATATTATGATCAATTTTTACCTTTTTCTTTGATTGTACCGATTCCATGGCCGTAAAATTTCTTAACAAAGTCATGAAACAAAAGAAAAACATTGATTAGAAAAATACATCGTGACTGATCTACTCATCATTATATTTATTCGATGAATTAATTACATCAAATAGCCCATTTCACTATTTTTTCGATCAATAAATTTTCATGATAGGATATTTACACCCCTGGGGGTACATGGGTCCACAATTCTGACCAAAATTCAAAAATGTAAAAAAAGTTATGTACCGTTTCGATTATTTCTACTAATTCAAGAAGATAGAGTTCGAATAATATGTACTCAGTTTTTTCTTTTGACCTCTTTAACCCCCCTCCCCATTGAAAAGATTGAAATTAAAATGAAAAATAACTTTTGAGTTCAGATATTTGCTCATTTTTCAAATATGATCCTTCAGCACTTCCTTAGTCTCCGCACCCAATTTTGAGGAAAGTATGCTTCGAATTTTAAAATGACGTGTGGCCTACCGATTCTCATCAATTTGTGAGCGTGGAACTGAAATATCGACTTATTTTTCGATTCGACTTTTTTCCTCGTGCTCTAATTAAATAAAAAATACAATTTTTGGGAAAATTGTGGGGGGGAGAGACTTGAAAGGTCATATTCAAAAAATAAGTAAATATATCGCAATTGCATAAAAATTACGAGATCCATCCCCAGCCTGTTTGAAGGGTTGAAGGGAAATAATCGTGTTTCAATGAATAGATCATCTAGAGAAACTCGTAAAAAAGCTGATCTTACGAAATAGTCTCACTTACATCTTTGATTCGAATCGAGATTATACCACTTTTTCGATAAAGTCCCGTCACAGTCGTGATATCGCAACTATAATTCCCTGCTGCATGTCGTTCAATCCTTGGTAATTGTAAGGCCGAATCAACCAACAAAACGCCAGCCGAATAATTCGAAAGTAATTCCACGCCCTAGTAAAAAAATATTATTCAAGGATTACGTATAAGATTAACTTTAGATTTTTTCTGCGACTTAGGCAGTTTTATACTCTTACTAACATTAAAAAACCATTTACGTTTTCGAACTTTCGTATAGCTGGGGACAATTTCGCAGAAAAACGTCACGTCCTCGAAGATTTCGATATTATCTGGTTTTAATCTTTCTTCCAGTCTGAAAACTAGGATCGGATTATCTGCGAAAAAAATAATCGGAATATGAATTTTATAATAGAGTAGGGGTTTAAAATCAAGTAGCATTTTTCCTATTTCGAAATCGTGTTTCGTTCCAAAAAAAAATTTATAATTGATTTTTACATTGAAAATAATTCTGAAGATGGATGAATTACAAAAACCAGAAATTACGTATCTCGTTTCCTACCTGATTCAGGTGGTTCAGTTGTCGTTGGTTTTTTCTGAAACAAAATTGATGAAAAAAAATGAACAATTCGAAAAATAGGAGTTAATATTATGGAATATTCCTGGAATTAAACGTAATAAATTTAAATAAAAATACTTACGTAGTAATCAGTCAAGTCCAACGCTGTACTGCTCATGCTACCGACACCTTTGACCTGAGATTGGCATGTATATCTTCCAGCAAGTGATCGGTTATAGCCTCTTTGAAGATTTGCGCTCCCGCCGAAAATATTTATACCTTTGTCCAAATCGGTGTGTAAACGTTCACTCTGAAAAAATGAAGAATGTGATTTTTAATTTGATATTTCGTAGAAATTTATTTATGGATTTCGCTGATCCAATCCTGTGGCTTGATTTTTTCTTTGTAATTTTTCATCCTACTTATATTATCATTTTTTTTTTTTTCAGATTTCAAACCGATAATCAGTTCAATGGCCGGAAATTCGAGTTTTCTACCGAGTGAGTTATATTTTTATATTTTTAAGCATTTTTTATGCTATACGAATAGAAAAGATAGGTACTAACGTCTCTGAAAAAGTACGTTGTCTGCATCAACGATTCGTTCGATGTTGGCTCCAGAAGACAGTCGAGAGTCACGTATTCGTCATTGCTCAACAAATCGTTCATCATTAAGATGAGTCTATATTCGTCCGTGCTGCTAGGCGATTCCGTAGTCGGTTCTACAAAACCAAAAAAACAAAAAAAATGCATATTTTTCGACTAGGTACATATATCTAGATACCTCGACTTGAGAAAATCAATCTGTTTTACAACGATGAAAAATGATACTCATTTACCTGCGAGATTGATACCACATAACGATGCGATCACGACTACGACCGTGGCTGTGAGCGATTTGGAATTCCAAAAAATGCAAATTTAGTTCGTGATTTTTCTAAATACCAAATCGATTTAAAAAAATTCAAAATATCTCACCAATACCAATAGTTTTCATTTTGAGATCCGGTAATTCTGAGTATCGATTTGAAACTTCGCGAAACGAAAAAAATATTACCACTTTTGCACCATTCAATTGAACACAATTATTTTCTAAATCGTACGTTTGACAGATTAAACTGGGTTTTCGAATACGTGAAATAAGGAAAAGTTTGAATGTACGAGTTTAAATATTGAAAATATTATCTTCGATTTGTCATCAGATTAATCAATTTTCGCCGATTAAATTATAATTAACCCATATGAGATGGTTGAGTGAAAATATTTGTAGATTTTGTTACTTTGTATCATTTTAATACATGTAAGGTGCCTGACAGTTGAAATATCTGGTAATTATAGATGCTTCATTTGCCCTTTCGATTGCGATTGTAAAAACGGTGAAAAAACTGGATAAAATTTGCTCGTTTATTTTCGATAACTAGACCATAAATAATCGTTTGAGAAATCACCAATATAGTTTTTTGAACTCTTAGATACCATACACACGTGTTATGACAGTTGTTATATCTGATACATATTTCGTTCATTGGTGTCGGATTTAATAATTATAGCAATTGAGAATGATAATTGGTGAGAGGCGACAGCGTTGTTGAGAATGTTTAACTTGATAATGACATGACTAATTGACCATAGATGAAAAAAATGTTCTCAAGAGAATTAACGAGTAACGACCTATGCCTCGTACGAATTCTAGAAAGTTTTTTGTTGAAAAGGAATATTATTCAGATTACGATTAATTATCATTATTGAGGTTGAGTAAATCTGGCGCTGCCTTATTATTTAGGTATTTTAATGATGGTTTTGACGTCGATCGTGGGTTAAGTGGGAAAATCAAATAAGGCTGGGATGAAGCATCAGCTTCCTCTACTTTTCGTAATCTTAAATTTTCTTATTTTTAAGGAGAATCCCATAGAAAATTGAGAATATTTCTGCTCAGCATGAAAATTATTCGAATTACAATGAAAAATAATATGGGTACTTGAATTTCTGCAAAAATTGGCAAAGGTATGACACGAGGATTGGAAAAATACTGATAAATTTCCTTGAATTATTGCAAAAGTCTCAAAAAAATCTGCTTTATGTTGAATTTTGATTAAAATTCATCAAAAATTTCTCTCAAAGATGGACGAATATCGGCTCATCTTGATGATAAATGATGATTTTACAAATGAAGAATACGTAACTTTCGACTGTATTTTTTTGTTCGCGATGCGCAGAAAAGAAAAAAAATCGAGCTACCTTTCGGAATATTAGCGAAGAGAAAAAAATCGTTGGAAATTTAAGAAAAAAATAAGGATATATTACTTGAATGAAAAGTAATTGCATGATTAATTTAAATAATAAAATTAATTTAATAAAATTCAAAGCTCTGAGGGAATATGAAGTCGGCGAAAAAGTTGACTCTAGATTCCTCCTCGACTCCGGAGCCGTTTTCAGACCTCGATCCTTGACTTCTGCTTTACTTTTGAGTCAATTTTTGGTCTATTTTTAAGTCAAAGCTGGAATCGGAGTCAATTTGGAGTCAGTCTGACTCCTATTAAAGAATAAGATTTAGAAATCAGCCAAAATTATACTTTTGACTCCATCTTGATTTTGGAGGAGTACTTTCAGACTTCGAGTCCTGATTCCTCCTCGACTCCGGAGTCAAAAACTCACACCCTGACTCTGACTTCATCTTGATTTCGAATCTTTGTATTTTACTCCATGACTCCGATTCGACTCCAGAATTTCAAAATTCTGGAGACAAGAGCATCAGTGAATAATTTTTATTAATTAATGAATTCGTTATTAATACTCGGTGCGGATAAAATGAAAAAAATGCGGGAATATTGAACTTTTCAAACAGGAGTGGGAAATTGGTGTAAATTTGGTGTCATTTTCATATAATTCGATCTTCCTGAACTCGAATATGTGATTGGCTCTCTGATCCAAGTGGTAGAATTCGCACACTCGTACATTTTGTGTCGTGAAAAATGGCCAATTTTGGGAGAAACGTGGCAAAATTGCGATTTTTTTCATCTTAAGACGAATAATGGATCAAGTAAACCTTCTGAATCTGAATTTGAAGCTGGTCTCCAGATCGGAAGTCAAATATCTTTTTGATTACCGATTCGATTTTTGCTGAACTCGACTCAAATCCGCAATTTCTCATTCTTCCCCATAGTAAATAAAGAATTCTCTTAATCATGCTAAATTGGACACGAACTGTGGAGATGGGTAATGGGTTCGAAACCGATTTTCATAGCCTTCGAACCTTCCGAACCTGAATTTGTCATTCGTTTTAAAATAGAAAATGAGATACCGTCTTGATAGTCGATTTTTAGCAGGTAGTAAAAATGTAAAAATATTTACTCGAGAACGCCAAAAATATTGGCTCGAGAACGCCGTGAGAAATGTGATGTATCAGAATTCTTAACAGTTTAGAATAGTTTTCCCTGAATTCTAATATGAGAAATTAAATTTCCCCCTTAGACCACTCTGTCGACCACAACAAAAGTAATTGTTAAGAAAAATGGCGAAGTGAAGATAAAAATATCGCATTCATTGTATTATCATTCAGGTTGAAAATTCTCAGACAAATGGTTGGTCTTTGCTATTGTGTTGCATTTCCTTTGTTTATTGTATTTCCTGACTTTTTAGATGAATAAGTGCGGATGCTCAATGATTTGCTTTTTTTTTGTTATTTTTTGGGTTATCGAATATTCCGTTATTCTATTGTATTTCTTTTCTATTTATTCGTTTCATCGTCCGGACTACGTGATATTCTTATCTGTTAAAGCGTGGATTATAATCAAGGTTTAAGACTTAGACTTTTGACTTATTCCTTAGAATAGGGATAAATTGATATTTTAAGGAATAAGTCAAAATATATGTGACCTTCCAGGAAAAAACCGACCTGCGGTCCAAAAAAAAAATCTAAAAAAAAAGTTTCCCAATCAATCCAAAACAAATAATAATCATGGTTTTGGACTGATTGGGAAACTTTTTTTAAATTTTTTTTCGGACCGAAGGTCGGTTTTTTCCTGGAAGGTCACATATTTGAAGAAGTTGGTGATTAATTTTGACCGAGAACAAGTACATATTTAATATACAAATATATTATCAAAATTTAATTTATTTTTACTTATTCCTTAAAAATTTGATTTATCCATGTTTCAAAGTTTAAGGAAAAAGTCAAAATTTTTATTTTAAACCACCCTTAAGCCACAATGAAATTCTACGAGAATTTCAAATCGTGCCTTAGCTGAATATGGTCGTCTTATAAGGGTTTTCAATGCCCATGAAACATGAAACTGATTCAGATGTTCCAAAACTGGTACCTAGCTACCTACTTAAATAAATAGATATCGATCGTAAACATTGAAAATTTGTATTTCAATATTTTTGTTCAATGGGGAAAAATACCTAAGTAGGCTAAGTACCAATGTTTGATTCCTTAGGTACCTACTTACTTACTGATTTAAAGTAAATATTAAAATTAATAAGTAATTTTTCTAGTAATGATTTATTTTGCTGTTCAACTTTACATTTTCTCAAAAATTCTACATACAAAATCGGAGACAATTATTAGGTACTTATTCATGTAAAATAAGCACATTTTTTCTAATAATGTCGCTGCGCTGCTGAGGTAACCTTTTGTCAATGTTCGAGTGGGAAGGTCGTGAATGATTTCATCTATGATCCATGTCTCGGCTGAAAAAAAAGTTGAATTTTTAAGGTCAGATTGAACTAATGATATTTGTGAGACTTGAAAAAATTGGAAAAATTTGGATTACCCTTGACGTAATAACATTCTGTTGGGCTTATCAAAGAATTGAAATTTCTACAATTTTTTAAAATTTTTAGTAATTCTTGCTTTTAGCAATTTTTAAAACATGAATTAAATTTTCTGATCATTTTTTTATTTTATTTTCTTAAAATCATTTTATGCTTGGAAAATTCTTGGGAGGACTTGTAAAAATGTTTTTCATCTGAAAAATCACCCCACAACTAGAAAAAAATACACTCTGGTTCTATCTGATGACTTGTTAAAGTGAATATCAAGAAATTCAGTCTTACTCCTCTCTCCTTTTTTAAAATTTTCGAGCAAATAGACGTTCAAATCTTTTTTCCTTTTTTCTGATTTTAAAAATTGGCAAGAAAACTATCCAATGGAAATTTCAGTGAAAAACATCAGATATTGAAACCTTTTTTTTTGCTACCTATGTTATTTTCAATTTAAAAAATTTTAATTTATTAAAATTGCTGGTCAATTTTGTAAATGAAAAAAAAAAGTATAAGATATCTTGTCAAAAATCACTACAATTTTTCTCTGTAATGTGATTTCATCTGTACAAAGATTTTCCAAAATGTAAAATCATTTCACGTATAGAATGAGACACGAGAAGAAATATTTACGTGTTTTAAAAAGAAAAAAATGATTTTATTTACTAAGCATCAAAGCAATATAGACGCATTTAACAAGATATTTTTTGACCTTAAGATAGAAGACATTTTCCCTCCACCTCTCAGATAGCCTCCGATTCAAATATTTTCCTTACCGGCTTCACATCCAAGTAGAAAGGAGTACTAAACAAATATCCTTTTTTGGTATCTGCCTGGCAGGTGTATGTTCCGCTGGCACTTTTTGGAAGTCTATAAATGTTCAAGGTTCGATTTTCAGCGGTAAAAAAAACTCCACCTTTAGTATCCTCTACAACTGGCCAATCCTAAATGAAAAAAAACATACGATTATGATTTTTTGGGTACCAGAAGTTTACTTAGGAACTGAGCATTATTTGTATAAATTTGTCGCTTACGAAATACGTATTTAATGCATCTTACTTACATTATGAAACCACTTCATCTCGAAATAGGTAGTTGATGGGGGCCGAAGGGTGCAGTTTAAATATATATTATCCTTTTCGTGGATGTTATCAATTTCCGACATGTTTCCCAATTCCGCAAATAAGTATGCGTTGCCTGTGACAGAAAATTTATTTCAGTTTCATCATTTTGATCGATTTTTGTAAACGATTAATAAAATTCAAGGAAAAATATTTGTATTGCCATTTTTGTTGAAAAAATGTCAAAATTGCTTAAAATCTCACAGAAATTATTTAAAATCGTAAAAAATATCCAATAACTTTTTTTAAAAATTGTATCTATGGCCAAAATTGGTTGAAAAATGAAAAAAGCGCTCGATTTTTATCCAATTTTTAGAACAATTTTTTAAATTTTGAGAAAATTTCATCGTATTTATTGTTACACAATTTTATAAAAATTTCAAAACTTTTTGTAAATATTTGATCACTTTGAACAATTTTTAAATGAAAATTTCAATTTTTCACAATTTAAAGGCATTTGAACAAGCTGAACTTTATTTTAAGTGACTGTATTGCAAATCTTATCAAAGTTTTTAAAAAATTATCATTTTTTTCCAAATTTTAATTTTTTTCTAGCGTTTTACAAAGTTTTTGTGATTTTTACTGTGAAGGGTGAATAATATGGCTCTTTTATCCCGTCTGTTGGATACTGGTAGCCCTGCTAGCTCAGGCAAGATACCAGATTTAAATGATTTTATAGGCAGGTATGCATTAACCCAATAAAATAGCCTCACCATTTGGATTGCGGTACAAAAAAAAAAAGAAAAGGCATATCCGATCAAAAAAAAGGTATAAGTAAGCAATTTGTTGTTAATTTTTCCATTACTTGATATTTTTTCTTAAAACGTGACGTGATATAATTACCTACTGTCCAAGGAAGTCGGTAAACGTTCTAAAAAAATTATAAAAAATATTCGTCAAAATTAGGTTTGAAAATTGACAATCGACTGAACGAAAAACTTACTCCTTTTTTTATTTTGTTCAACGGGGTGGGCTCACTTACAAGAGTACCGATGGCTGTGTCCACTTGGCATGAAAAATTCCCCATAGTTTGCCTATCAACTTGAATAATAGTCAGGGTTCGTCTATTAAATCTGATACGATCGTTGTTTATTCGATTTAATTTCTGCCCCTATAGGGTAATTAGTCAAATATTGTATTATCAAATTAACTGTAAAAAATGTTCACTATTTTATCTGTGGACGATTTGAAATGAAATGGGGGGGGGGGGCACCAAAATACTCACATTTCTAAACCAGGCGACTTTATAGGCAGGCGTTTTGGGATCGTCGAGGCCACAGTAGAATGATACGTTATCGTGCTCGTAAAAAGGATAAGAGGCATCTAGTAATTCTGCTATAACGGTTGGACGCAGATGACCTACGAAAAAAATCATGTTTGGATACAGGCCGTTGAAAAGACTTTGATTAAAAAAAAATAATAAAAATTCACTGGAAATTGAAAAAAGTTATGTTTTAATCTTTTATGAATGTAGAATGATAGGATCTTTGCATCAGATACAAGGATCCTCATAATTATACCTACTTTCTCAAATTTATAATTCGTTGTACTATTTGAAAATTTAAAATTTATTTTTTTTAAAAAAATATTTTATAGGATAGGTAGACCAAAATTACTCGTATTTTATGCTTATTTGTGGTTAACATGGCTAAAGTTTAAAAAATGAAATTGAAAATTGCATTTTTTTTTCAAAATTGATTATAATTTTTTTGATTTTTTTTTTGATTTTTTTGTTCGAGTTGCGAGAATCGATATGGAATAAAATTCATAGTTTGCCTGTATCCAGACAACATTACCTGTAACATTCGTAGTAGTTGTGGTTTCTTCGAGCCACTGTGAAAAATAAGAATTAAAAAACATTATCTAGTTGGAAGATTGAAGATAATTTGAAAATAAATTTCTGGTATACTTACTCCAAAAACTTTCGGCAACGGCTTAGAAATACTTTTAAAAGTTTCTTTGCCAATATTAACCTCGCAAGTGTAATTTCCCACATCCTTTTCCGCGACATGACGAATTATCAAAGTTTGGCCATCTTGTCTAATGAAATTATCCGTCTGTTTTACGTAAATTATGAAGATTTCGACGTACGGTACCAGTTTCTTTCCCTGAATGAAAAATTAAAAGACGAATATGATTATGAAAAATTGTTCAATGAACTTCAACCACGTGTTTTTTTAATTTGTAAATTTTTGTGGATAGGTATGAGAATTATCATTCAAAAAATTCTTACATCGCGAAACCATGTTATTTTCCAACCTTTTCTTTCCGGTGTTTTGGGGTAAATATTGCAATAAAAACGCACTTCGTCTTCCATATAGATGAAATTCGGGTTATTAAGCAATTCTGGTATCAAGGTCAGTTTCTCTGTGGACAAAATTTACAAAAATTTTAGATTTAGTGAAATTGATCAGGTTGAAGAATCGTGTATTTCGAAATTGAGATTTTTTCAGTCAGAAATTGCCTTCATAAATAATTTTTCTCGGTAAAGAAAAACTATAGTCATTCAGTCCAAAATTGGTATAAAAACAAAAAAGAAAGGGTCTGGCCGAATAAGGGGTGAATTTGGCCCCAGGCTGGATTTTTGTTTTAATCCCCCCAAAAGGTACCCCTTGATGTAAAAAAAATCTGGAAAAATTTTTGACCCCCCACCCCCCTCCATTTCGGAGTTATGGCCATTTTATTACCCGATTTTCAAGAATTTTTAATTCCAACGGAAGTGAACGAAATTTTCTGTTCTTTGGCATAAAGTTACATCTCGTAGAGATGTATTTATGGAAATTTTTTCAAAAATTTTCATGCACATCTTCATGGTTTTTCGGCCATTTGAAGTTTTCAATCGCATCAAACACCATGAAATCGAAGAGGGACCTCGCTGGAAAAATTACTACAAAACGTGTTTTTAACGTAGATTCACGTCACGTATTCAGTTTTGGCGATATCGATGCAGCACGGGCCGAAAAGCGCGAAAAACTGTACAACAATGTGTGGGTTTTAACCATTTTTTTCAAATTTTGAGCATTTTGTGTGGAGAGAATTGACTAAACGAAAAAACTAACGCCGAATTCGTGTTCAGCGGGTCAAAATACCCCCATAAACACCCTTTTCGCAATCGTTTCATTTGAAGTCTCGAAATTGTTTTTCTCCACCGATTTTTCATGACGAAATAATCTGAAAAAGTGAATTTCGAGACCTTGAGCAAAATAATCGCGAAAAGGGTGTTAATCGGGGTATTTTGACCTGCTGAACACGAATATGAGATTGGTTTTTCAATTGGATCATTTCTTTCTTGAGAATCCGCCATTTTCAGGTTTTTGCTCAAAGACTTGATTTAAACTTGAAAATGGCGGATTCTCAAGAAAGAAATGACCGGATGGAAAAACTAATCCCATATTCGTGTTCAGCAGGTCAAAATACCCCGATTAACACCCTTTTCGCGATTATTTTGCTCAAGGTCTCGAAATTCACTTTTTCAGATTATTTCGTCATGAAAAATCGGTGGAGAAAAACAATTTCGAGACTTCAAATGAAACGATCGCGAAAAGGGTGTTTATGGGGGTATTTTGACCCGCTGAACACGAATTCGGCGTTAGTTTTTTCGTTTAGTCAATTCTCTCCACACAAAATGCTCAAAATTTGTAAAAAATGCTCAAAAAAGCAACATTTTTGTACAGTTTTTCTCGATTTTCGGCCCTTGCTGCATCGTTATCGCCAAAACTGAATACGTGACGTGAATCTACGTTAAAAACACGTTTTTTAGTAATTTTTCCAGAGGGGTACCTCTTCGATTACATGGTGTTTTTTGCGATTGAAAACTTCAACTGGCCGAAAAACCAGGATGATGTGCATGAAAATTTGTGAAAAACTGTCCATACATCCCTCTCTACGAGATGTAACTTTATGCCAAAGAACAGAAAATTTCGTTCACTTCCGTTGGAATTAAAAATTCTTGAAAATCGGGTAATAAAATGGCCATAACTCCGAAATGGAGGGGGGTGGGGGGTCAAAAATTTTACTAGATTTTTTTTACATCAAGGGGTACCTTTTGGGGGGATTAAAACGAAAATCCAGCCTGGGGCCAAATTCACCCCTTATTCGGCCAGACCCTTTGGAATAAAAATGAAAAAAAAAAAAAAAATACAAAAAGTTGAAAAAATTAATCAATAGTAATAATTTGGAAAATTTGTTTTTTAGAAAAAATCTTACCTTTCTATTTTTGAAATGATTTTGGCTTTAAACTTGACCACAAAAGAAGATCATGGTTAAGAAAAGAATGAAAATGACTTTCCATGTTTTTTTTTTTTTTTTTTGATACCATAAAAATATTATTTTTACATAATGTGATTTCGCCCCTCCCCCCCCCCCCCAGAAAAAACATTTTGTGCTTCATTGAGATTCTTCTAAAAAAAAGTTCTATTGCCATTGTAATAATATTTTTTTTTTTTTTTTTGGCAGAACTATGAAATTTTTCAAAACCAACACTTATTCTTGATGTTTTTTTTTATCTCGGCCCAAAATTCGGAAATATTTGTTTAGAGAGAATTTTTGAAAGAAAAATTTGTTATTATGGTTTCAACCTTCGAACGAATTCGACTTTTTTTTTGTAAGGAATATGACTGGAAACTTTTCGAATAAATAATTTTTTGGCTCAAAACATCAAGTGATTCTAATCTCCTTGTAAGTATTTCATTCTGCAGTTCTAAAAACATACTTCTTCATCCCTAAAATAACAATTACCTGTATTACACGTTGTAGAATCAGCATTTGTGGTGGCGTCTTTAACATCGATTATCAGTGGGCTACTTCGTATTACTGTTCCATTATCTGTTTCAGCCAGACAAGAAAATCTCCCAATATAGCTTTTTTTAATGCAAGGCAGGACTAAAGTGTCATCGTATAGAATGTCTACCTTTTTACTTGGATATAACTCTTCACCCTGTGTAAAAATTGATCCGAGGAATCAGTTTTTTGATAGATGAAGGTAGCTTTGAATTTAAAATAATAATAAGATATCATGCTCACGTAATAGAACCATCGAATTTTACGAATTTTCAATGTTCTGGGTTTTACTTCACAAGTGAAATGAACGTTGTCTAGTTCTTTAATATTGTCTGGTGTAAATCTCTCTCCTAATTTTACTTCTGCGGTTGGTTGGCCTGTAAAAAAATTCAAGTTGGAAAAAAGTTACATTTAAATGGTAGAATGGTCTTTTGGATCATAGACTTGTAAATTAAAAGAAAAAGAAATTGCTCTAATGAAAAGTTATCTTAAAGGTATCTAATGAATCTGTTTATAGACATTTTATCAAGTACCCAATTTGAAGTTTTTTTTTTTTTTTTTTAAATTTTACACGAAACGATTTTTAATTCACAATATTTTTAAAGAGATTGAAACTGATTACCTACCTTTATTTTTCAATGAAAAAATTGGATCTCTCTGAAAAAAGGAAAAAATCAATAAAAATCGTTTGAATATTTTTCCATTCATTTGACACTGATGTGCAAATACTTACATCTTTTACTCGTATACCCAAAGGGGGATTCCCAAATAATACTCCTTTATCGGTATCCACATAGCAATTATATTTTCCAGATGACTTTTTTTCAATTCTTTCGAGTATTAGAGTTGACATATTGTAGTGTGTGATGCCTGGTTGGTCAATGGGCGATACGTTCGTACCCTGTAAAAAATTAGGAGATTAAACACCAGTTTTCGTCTTTTTTAGGATTTTTAATGTGGTTTGTTTTTCTCACATTATGGAACCAAATAATATTTCGGACGTTTGTTGTACTGGGCTTTACAATGCAACTGATTTGCACATTATCGAATTCTCTAATATTATTTACGTCCAATCCATCTCCCAGTTTGATAGTTGCGGTTATTACATCTGCGAAAAATTAGCGATTCGTGGTTATCAACTGTGAAATATTTTAACGGTTTCACATTTAGTATTTAATCGAACTGAAGTAGGCAATCTAATGCGAATTTTTCGCGAAAAAAATACTAGTTTTCTAATTATTGAATTATTTGATTGCTAAGGGAGTGAAGTTTCGCGTTATTTTTTTCGCCAATTTCTCCTCCGATGATATTTCAATCGAGGTAGGTTACTGGAATTAAGCACTATTTAAGTTTTTTTTTACAAAGTGTTTTGCATAATTACCATCATACTGGTTAAACTTCGATGGAGCGTATAATTTCTGTAAAAAATGAAAAAAGTATGAGTTGAAAATTGAAAATGAAAATGGTGAATTTTGTGAAATTTTAATGGGGTTTTCAAATTTTTCCAAACTTTAATAGGCTGTGCCTAGATAAAAAAATATTTTGAAATGGACTCGAAAAGTCGTAGCAAAAATTGAGATTTTTTGGTCGGGGTTGAAGTTCTCTCCCTTCAGAAAAATTCAATTTTCAGAGTTTTAAATTTGTTTTTAAAAAAATCAAAAAAGTTTCTAATTTTTTCACCCTTGATTGGTTGTATTATTATCATTGAGAGTGAAATAATTTTGTTTTTTCTTCAAGTCTTTGAATGTGTTTTTACGATTCGTGCGCCTGGCCAAAAACTTTATTTGAAGATATTTTGAAAATTAATTTAGAAAATGAATAAATAAAGTTTGGTCAATCTTAAGAGGTTGTGATGACCTTTGAGAATATTTCTTTGTTTGAGGATTTTTGTAATCATTGAACCACATTATTTTATAAATTATATAGTTATTTCATAGAACTTTGAGAATTCTTTTCAAAAGAAATTATATGATGATCTGATCATCTTATTAAAATCTAGAGTAAAAGTTGACCCCATAAGTCGATCAAGCCTCTCATTTGTGAAATTTTATAAATTCAATTCTGAAATATCTACAAAATTGACTTTTTTGGTCACCTCAAATATCACACACCTTCGAAAAAAAAACAACGAAAAAATCGGGCTTTTTTATTCTATGGAATTACTTTAGTGCCAATTCGGCTAATTACAAAAAAAGGGGGTGAAAAATTCAACGTTTCGAAACTTTCAGATTTGATCGGAGAAAGAAAGTTGAACATTGCCTGAAAAATCTCCATTTTTATCAAAGTTTTTAAAAATCATTTCATAACACTTTTTCTCTCAGGCCCGTTAAAATTTGAAAAAAGTGAAAAATTTTATATGTACCGTGCCCTGACCAATATTTGTCATTTTTTTGCCGGCTGAATTTGATTCTAATGAAAGTTGATTTTTCTCGACTTGAAAAAAAAGTTTGTCCAAAAAAATCACAAATCAATTTTTTCTCAAGAAAATCTTAGAAAAAAGAAGACAATTTTTATGAGACGAAATATTTCTTTTTAATGAGATCAGCGGTTCTCAATTAGGTATTAATTTCATTTTTTTTTTTTTGAAAAATACGATAATTTTTTCCTCATTTTTAGAAGAGCAGATGCAGATACGGTTACTTCCTATGAATAATAAAAACATGAAACCAAAATCAATTTTTTATCCTTTTAAAACTTTTCCCCTAATTTTTCCAGTTGTCTAATTTTCCTTCTCTGTTATCCCCATCAGAAAAAAATGGTTTTAAAAAAATGATTTGAAAAATATTTGAACTGAAGTTTTTGGTAGAACAGCAGAAAAAATTGCTATTTTTTTCTTCTATCAAAAGCTCCTTTTTCCACTCACTATAAGAAAATTCATCTCATTTGAATGTACTCGATTCTTTTAGTTAAAAAAAAAACGGGAGGGTTCATCGATGTCCGGAACTTGATAACCCATTCGAGTAAATACATAGGTATACTACTTACTTCTCTGACATGAATTATCAAAGGTTCACTATACAAAATCATTCCATCCTTTTCAACCCTGCAGGCGTACACTCCTTCCGATTTCCTTTCAATACGTGGTAATTGTAATGTCGAATGAGTAATATTAATACCAGCGGTAGCATTCGATACGATTTCGTTGCCCTAGATGAAAATTAATTCATTAAGTAGGTAATTGAGTGATTTGTGCGAATTCTAGATATGGAATTGTGTTGTTTTTTCCTACGTTTTTGAACCATCTACGTTTCAGCAAGATTGTTCCTGGAGTCTTGGGCTGAACGTCACAAATTAGAGAAACATCATCGAATTGTACTATATCATTTGGTATATTTGATGGTCTATGTTTGATCGTACTGCCTGTGTCTAGACGCAAGTCTATGAAAAAAAAAAAATTGGTTCGACAAATTACGACGAGTACCTGAGATACATATTTTTCAAAAATACCTAATTCGAGGATTTCGTTTAAAAAATTGTAAATTAATTTTTCTAAATGTATATTGAGAGAAGCAATTTTTATATTGATGTGTTGTGCTGTCGAGATTAAAAGTCCATTTGGCTGAGAAAAATGGGATTTATGAAACAACTTGTTTACAAATAGAATTTTTCTACCACTTGGATCAAGTTTTTTTTCCATTTCTTCTAAAATGTGAAGATGTGTGTAAAAAAAAACACCACAGTTTTAAAGATAACGTTTTACTTAGTCAAAATTTAATTAGATTTCGAGTAAATTAAACAGAAACGAATCACTAAATGATGAAATATCCCAATAATAAGCAGTCGAGTAGGTATTTGAAATCGAATTATTTCAACGAAAAATATTATGTTGTTTCGTTATGTCTATCTAATTTTTGTTAGTTAATAGTTTGGAGTATGTTTTACTGATAACGAATACGTAGTATGTTCAACTCAGTAGTGTCGATTTTCTTATCATAAGTAGATAACGTGGTGTTATAATTACCTAAGGAATCGGCCATTTCTTCTGTAACGTTTGGTTTCTGTAGAAATAACGTAAACAAATCAGAAAAATATCGATTGAAAAATAAAAACTAAATAACGAATTCTTCGGACGAGTAGAATATGAATACTTACAGCGCCAACGCTCAAGTAAAATATATTACTTCTATAGGTATCGTTGGCGGTAATCACAGCGCATTCGTATTTTCCAGCAGTTGACAGCTTGATTTTTCGCATATGTAAAGAATTGCCCCAAATTACGATACCAGCATTGTCGTCAGTTTCCATTCGAGTATTCTGAGCGAATGGGAAATATAATTATTAGTTTTTCAATTCGATTTTTTTTTAAATCTTGATTTTTATGCGAGAAAAAATTATGCTTACGTTATGGAAAAAATCAGTTCTGATGATTGCGATTTCTTCCTTTAAGACAACATCGCAGTTGAATGTTATATCCCTTCCTTCTACAGATAGGCTGTGGACATCGTCGAGGTCTAAAACAATGCCTCCTTGAAGGGAAGATGGAATACGAGACAGTAGAGAAATCACGACGCAAATCGGTACTGAGAATGAGTTAAATGTTTAAAAAAAAAAAAACAAAAACAAAAAAAAACGAGAAATTATTAAATCATGACTCACATAACAAAAATTTCGCGTCTAAATAAATTGTAGGTATCTAATGATTGAAAAAAAAAAAAAAAAAACTCACCGAAAGTATTCATTTTGTAAACAGTTGAAAACGTTTCGATTTATGAACTCATTCGATCACTTTCACAATCAGTCCGTAAATGTCTATTCGAATGTTCAAACTGGATCGGATTTTTCAAAGATGTCAAATATATTTTGAGAGAGAATAATAAGCGAGCATGGAAATACTTATGTTATCTTCGATGAAATTGCCATAATTAGGAGCTGAATACAATAATATTGTATTCGAGGTATATCAGGTGAAGTGGGAATACTTTTTGTATACCTAATTTTGCTCTGGATTTGTGTCAATGTTTCAATTTAGTTCTCTAGTAATTAGAAATGGTTCGTTTATTTTATACGGTGAAAGCGATGATTTAGGTCACGAAGAAATTAGATCACATTCTTCTGTTTTTTTAGACGAGGCTTTTACGAAATTTTTAAATAAATTTACACGTGTTTGTGCCGTCGAGATGAAAATTTCATACCTGATGGTTTGTAATATGCAGGGTGACCTGGTTTGGATTGGAAAGAAGGTCACTGATGATATTTATTTTTAGAGGGCATCAAATTTTTTCACAATTTTACACCTCAATTTCAAAAATGAAAGGTGAAAAGAGCAACAATTTTTCGATAATGTGATTAACATTTAATTTTTCGTCGTTATTTTTTTGAGAATTTTTTTTTGGAGCATTTAAGACGAAAAGCTTTGCTTATTTGTATCCGGCGTTGAAAATAGCTCGTTTGACAATGATCTCACTCTGAATAGTGAATATTCAAGGTGGCTCAAAATACTGATGAAATTGACATTTTTGGATATTTTTTGATCTACATATGTATTTTGAAGTTGATTAATCTTGTATTCGTTTAATTTTTTGGACTAACTAGAAATTTTGATTTTTTTTTGCTAAATTTTCATCAGAGATAATTGAAAACAAGTTCAAAAAATATGCATAAAATAAAATTTACGTAAGGTGATGCAAAAATAAACCATCATATCTTGAATTTTGTAAAAATTTGTCATGATAAGTACTCGTAGTTGATTTTTAGTGGGAAGTCTTTCAAAAAATTTAAGTCTTCCTGCCAGCTCGAAATGAATCATTTTTTATGCCATTTTTCTGTAATATTACGTTTTGAAAACTACGCGGTCACCTTTTCCTGGGGGAAATTGCGATTTGAACTTCTACACCTTCCCATATACTTAGTTACCTTAGTTACCATGGATTTCGAAATTATTGGATGCCACTTTTTACCCTCTATGAGGAGGATGGAAGGTTGAAGACGTGAATTTGAGTTATTTTTCATATTTACCAGATTCAAATAACTCATCATGAAATCATTGAAATTAAGCCAAACATTTTTTGGTCATTTGAAATTTTTTTCGATGAAATTTATCAACAAAATTCAAGGCAGCATTAGCAATGAAATTTAAATTTATGCAATTTTTATGAAAATTCAAATTGATAAGGAACTTGGAAAGTTGGTTAAAGAATTCTTCGGTCCTTAAAATTAATTTAAATTGATTTTAGAACGTTTTCTTGTCTTAAAATTTAGTAAATTGAAATGCATAATTTTTTTCGAAAAACTCCATCAAAAAATGTTTCAATTTGCTAAAAAAAATTCGGGACGAAACACGAATTTTCAGTTATTTTATTTTTTACCGGAACCCCCTTCCTCCTCCCCCCAAAAAAAGGAGTAAATAATTGAAATTTAGAAAAAATTTAAAATTTAAGGATGGGAAAAAATTAAGGGTAGGTCGCCTAATATCGACCCCATCTTTTTTTTGGAATTATTTGACCTGTAATTGAGCTGGAAATATAAACTAAGTATTGCTTAAAATGCTGGGTAATGAGTCTAGTTTATATCCCAAAGCCCCGGTTCTCAATTTTTTTCCGATTTTTGATGAATTTTTTTCAAAAAAGTGCATTGACTAAATAATTGCGAGGAAAAAATTTTCTGATGTATTTTTCAAAGTAAAAACAAATGAAACCAAAATCATAATTGTAAAGCCAAAACTCGCGGAGATGATGAGAAAAAACGATAGTAATAAAGCCAGCACGTATAATTATGGCAAGAATGTGATCAATGGTATTGTTATTTTGCAAACTGTGATCAATAGTGAAGAAATCAAGTAAGTAATTGAAAAGGGTAATTGTTTCAGAAGTTTGAAAAAAGTAAATTTTAAAATTTGTTTTGAAATTAAATATTTACTTTTTTCAAACTTTTGAAACAATTACCCTTTTCAATTACTTGATTTCTTCACTATTGATCATGATCACAGTTTGCAAAATTACAATACGATTAGTCACGTTCTACCCATTCATATTTGAAAGCATCGAAAAATAATATTTTGGCTCTCCCATTTTCGTTTTTTCTAATTATCTCCGTGAGTTTCGAGTTCAAAATTGCGATTTTGATTTCATTCGTTTTTTCTCGAAAAAATACCCAAGAAAAAATTTTTTCCAGCTCGATTGAGACATTAGGTGACGAGTAGAGCCGGAGGTCGATATTATGTGATTTTTACCCCTAACATTTTTTTTATTTTTGAAACATTTTTACGTTATTTTTGATCGTATTGGGGTTTTCTGGGAAAATAATTTTCAAGAATCGCTTTGAAAATTACGATGAAATAATGGTCATGAAAATTGAAAAGATCAGTACATATATGTAGACTCATTTTTGAATAAGATTGTAGGTAAAAATCATCCCAATGTACATATTATGAGATTCGTTGATGTGAATCACGAGGAAAATTAACAAATTGACTTGCAAATTATTGAAAATGATCAAAAAATGTTGAAATTTCTAGAAAAATTTGTCATTTGAACGAGGAGTCCAAAAAAGCAATTCTTTGATAAATTTTAATTTTATTGTCGTTTTATTATACAAATTGTAAATTTTGGACGATTTTCGTTCTGCGTTCACAATTCTTCGATAATTTTTTATTCTTTGAACAATTCGTTGATTTTTTCCACCTTTGTCATAAATTTTGAGATAATTTTGGATTTTTCACACGATATTTTAAATAATATCGATATCCTGATGGGTTTTTTTTTGTATTTTTCGTATTACTCATCTCTATTTTGTACGGTGATGAGGTTTTTTTTTGTATTTTTCGTGTTACTCATCTCTATTTTGTACGATGATGAAGTTTTTTTTTTGTATTTTTCGTGTTACTCATTTCTATTTTGTACGTGGTGATAAAGTTGGCCTAAAAGTTTTATCTTGGTTTCACGGATTGTTCATGTGTTTTGAAACGTATCGCTAGATTTACTTAATGCCTAAATCGACTTGTGAGGTTTTTGTGTCGAAACAAATGCTAGATACGAACCACGTAGGCGTTCTTTGTACTCTCTATGTTCTTATCGTATAGATAAACGCGACTGTACCTAATTTTGTCGGATACTAGATGATTATTTCAACGCTACATAAAAAATCATTTCAACTGTGATGTTTAATGATGTTTTCGACACAATCAGTGGATTTGTTCATTAACGGTTATTTCCCCATATTGAGTTATCGAATCGTTGAACGTGTTTCCAGTCATTCAATATCGTATCGAGAACCAATATTAACTTCCGAGATTAAAAAAAAAATGGAGTGCATTTGTTATCGCTTGAAAATATATAATTAGGTATATCTTACCAAAATAAGTATCAAAATACATGGAATGGAAAATGTCTAAACTACGTTCTTCACTCTTTTTACTCTAAACGTATCAACATTTTAAAAAGCGATAACACTAATAATTATGGTTTAGAAAAAGCATCGAAGTACGTCTGATATACGTGAATAAAAAAGTAAATGATCTTGCTTCTGGCATTTCAAAGTTAACCGAAGCGTAGAGGTCTAAAAGTGAACCACTTTGATTCGTACTCATATTCTCTCGCCTGAAATGAAAAAATTTAGAAATAAAATTTTGAAATAAAGCTGATACGTATTACATGCTCGATAAATTGCATAGGTCGACAAAAAAAAATGTTCTGTTTCTGGGTTCTCATGTCAAAATTCTGTTTCTAGACATCGAAATACATCACTTTGCGGAATCTTGGCTTCCAAAGATTGCTTTGGGGGTGAGGGGGCCAAAAAACTGATTTTTCGAGGGCAATAAGCCTGAGCATTACAAAAAAAATTGAAATTTTTTTTTCCCCGATTAATCTTATAGAAAATTTTACGGTGAATCCAATACCGCAAACCGCAGACCTCCATCTCTTTTTTAAAAAAAGTTACAGCTCATTCTTTCCAAAATTCTGTGAAAAAATCGCATTTCATTTTTTCATGAGAAAGACACAAAAATTTGATTTTTTTCACATAATTTTGGAAAGAATGAGCTGTAACTTTTTTTTCTAAAAGAGACGGAGATCTGCGGTTTGCGGCATTGGATTCGCCGTAAAATTTTTTATAAGATTAGTCGAAATTTTTTTCAAATTTTTTTGTAATGCTCGGGCTAATTGCCCTCGAAAAATTAGTTTTTTGCTCTCCCCGCCCCCAAAGCAAACTTTGGTAAAAAAAAAATATATTTTTGTTCATTAGTTACATAAAAGTGACCCAAATTTCACAATGAGGCCCCAGAAACAAAAATCGTGTTGACCGGTGTTGCTCGTATGCATTTTACTTGTGAATTATTCCTTACCCCTTCTTTCACGTTTAAATAAATATGAACACTCTCCCAAAGTCCTTTTTTAGTGTTTGCTTGACATTGATATTTCCCCGCGGCGCTTCTTTGAATATTATGCAAATAAAGAATTCGATCGCTCAGTTCGATAGTATCTGTTCTATTTGGATATAACCGTGTATCCTTTAAGAAAAGAGAAAAAAATTATTTTCAAGTGACTCAAAATCATATTTTGAAGATTTTTTTTTTCGAAAATGTTTCGAATTGGTTGATAAAATAAATGAAATTTGGATGCTCGAGAGACTCGGAAAAAAGTGTTAAAAAAATTCATTGTACTTATCTAAAATCAGTAAATTTTTACAGATTTTTTTTCAAGGAATTTCCTTGAATTTTCGATGAATTTTCAATAATCGTGTAGTGATTTTTTTACTGACGAATTTTTTCACTGATTTATTTTTTGTGCTGTAAATCTAATTTTTTTAGTGATTTTTTTTGGTAATTTTCATTTGTTTGGGAAATAAGAGTGTGAATTCTTACATTGTGAAGCCAAATAATTTCCAATAAGGTCGTTTTAGGAGGTACTATTTCGCAAGAGAAATAAATGTTGTCTTTTTCGTAAATATTCTTCGCTTCGGACGGGTCTCCTAATTTTGCGTATGGAAACACTTCACCTGTGAAGAAGATTAGATATGGTGCTTGAATAAATTATCAGTTCGTGATATTGGGTGTGTCTTGAATTTGATCATTACCTGCATCCCAAGGATTACGATAAAATTTAGCCTGAAATTCGGTATAAAATGATCAGTGCTGAGGAGTGGAGAACTTTTGAATTTTTTAATGTGTGAAGTATACTCACTCCTGATTTTATTTTCAGCGTTGTAGGTTCACTTGTAAAAGTGCCCACGGTCGTCTCAACTAGGCAAGAAAAATTCCCCGCGTGAGATTTTTTAATTTTATTCAGTCTTAGAGTATGGTTGTTTATGAAAACGTTTTTATGGACCATTGCGTCGAATAGTTCATCCTGAAAGAGAAAAATTATTTGAATTTTTGGCTGAAAATTTTTTTGGAAATGGTATTTTTGATTCACAAAATCATGGTGTAATAAATCATGGATTTTTTTTAAAACGAATATTCATCGTGAGATTGGTAATGTTGCGATCTGTAGGTCTCGACGGTTTTGACCACTATCAGGATGGCGAGAAAAAATTTTCAAATCTATTTTTTTGCAAATGGAATTTTTTTTCAAAATTGTGAAAAAATCTGGACTATTTGCTGTTTTTTGAAGGTAATCAGTTTTTCTAAACCATCAGTTCGCAACATTTTTTGAGTTGAATTTTCAACTTACATTGCGAAACCATAGAACCCTTCGTTCTATCAATGTTTTTGGTTTGACATTGCAATAAAAGAACACGGCGTCGTTTTCGTATATACTATTGAGATCATGTAGGAGCTCGGCGATAACGGTCGGAGGAGCTGTAAAATACAACTCCGAATTTATTTGTGTTGTACGATTTATTAAATATGCCTACATAAACATTGAGAGGATAGAAAATTTGAAAATCTTTGGAAATTGAAAAATGTGTGTGTGCTTTTTGATTCGGAGTTTTTATTGGTTAGCAGAGATGTATTCGTGAAAAAAGTCCACGTTCTTTAAAAAGATGTGAAAAAGACCTCAATTCGGTTCAAATTTTACGAAATTTGAAAATATCGACGATGATTGATGAAAATACTTTGAAAATTTTTCAGTAATTTTTTTTTTTGAAAAAAAATCTTTACTTTTAATTATGGAAGGAATGCACTAAGGAGAATAATTTTTTTCTGGTTGTTTATGTACCGTACTTTGGGACGCATTGGTAGGTTCACTTGATATCTAAATTAACTTGTGTGGTTTTTTGTGTCGATACAGATGATAAATACGAACCGTAGGTGTACTTTGTACTCCATAAGTACTTAGAATAGTTATCGTATAGATAAAGAAATGCTACTGTAATTTATCGAGATGATTATTTCTGGCTCTTGAAATTTTTTCAACGTTTCTGACTCAGAAAGAGAACAATTTTCTAATTTTTTCATTAAGAAGAAATTGTAACGATAAGATGTCCAACAGATTCTCGAGCTTTGCCCTTTTCATTTCCGAAATTTTTATTGCGAAATTGACTCCTGGCGCAGAACTCCTCATAGATATGCTGTGCACCAAAAGCCACTTTTTGCAAGGAGAGGGGGTAAATTTTACTTATTGTAGGAATCATCCACGTCAGAATGACTTTTCAAGTGATTTAAATACATGTGAATCATTCTCACATCGAAAAACCCACGTGCAGTTCTGCGCCTGGAGCCGACCGCGACTCCTGACGCAGAACCCCTCGTAAGTTTTTTCAATGAAAACGAATTCGCAATTCTAATCCAAGTACATTACTAGCAAATGAACAGGGTGGGGCATGGATACGTCCTGCAATAAATAAAATTTACCTCCTTTCCTTTGGAAAAGTGGCTCCTGGCGCAGAACCCCTCATGAGTTTTTTAACCCAAAAATGATTCAGGTTGATTTTTCGACAGATTTTCAGTGGAAAACCATTATAATATGACGAACGGAATTCAAAATAGCGAAAAAATTTCCAAGTAATTAGGGGAAAATCATGATTTTTAAGCTGATTTGTGAAAAAAATGGATATTTTGAGATTCAACGGTGAATTTCTCAGTGATTTTTTTTTCTTTTAAAAAAAGTGCCGTTACATCTCCTTCAGTACCACCCTCTTTTTTTTTTTTTTTAAAAAAAAAAAGAAAAAGTCAGCTTGCTTCTTGCTTGTTTTTTTTTGAGCGAAAATAGATCAAAAATTATCTTACTCGCGATTCTCCAGGATGGAATTCTATTTCGCTGGAAAAAAAAACAATTCTTGTTAAATATGATTATTGAAATATGAGCAAAAAAAAGACTCCTATTTAATTTTCATGTTTCACGTACAATTTGTAAAAAATGGATATGAAAAAGTACGATACCTAAGTATGAATTTATGACTTACATCTTTAACATCAGAGATCGTAGCAGGATTGCTGAAGGTTGATTGATGACCTTTACCATTTTTAATCTGACACTGATATTTACCGATGTACGATTCTTTAATACGATGGATTTTCAAACTTTGTCCATGTTGCGTTACGTAGTCTTCGGGCAGATTTGCGGGCAAAGTACCGTTAACAATTTGTTGTGGTTTTAATTCTTGGTCCTGAATAAAATTCGTACATATGATTGCATTTTCGAAAAGGATTTTTAAAAAAGTATGACTCTGAGACTCACGTCGAGGTACCAGACAATTTTATCGATTCTGAACGGAATGTGTTTTGGGAAAATGTGGCAATGCAGCCATACTGCTGGTTGGTTGATGTAGATAAATTTCGGATGATGAAGTAATTCCGCAAATAAGGCCGGATTGTCTGGGGACAAATTTTCAATTTTTATTAATTCGTATGTACAATTGTGGATTCACGATGACCATGTTGGAATTCATCGTTCGAATTTATTTTGGGATTATTTCGACTCCGGATGGACTAAGAAAATTGGTATTCATCTCGCAGTATTTGAATAATCTGCTGTACGATTCATCACGATTCTTATCTATATACATGAAATATGTGTAATAATACAAAACTATTATTTTTTTTACCGCTTTTACAAGGAGTATCGGCTGCTCTGTCGGCGTCAGCAATTTCCATTATCAAAGCATTACTTCTAGGATTGGTATCGCCGTCGATTTCAGCCAGACAAGTTATATTTTTTCCAGCATAATTATGCCTTTTTTTGATACAAGGAAATATTAAAGTTGAAGGATGATTTATGATTCCGACTGTAATATTTGGAACTAGCTCTTTTTCCTGAATAAAAAATTGAATAGGTAACATGCCTGTGCTCTTTAGCCCTTAATTTTTCGAATTTTTTCACTCACGTTTAGGAACCATCTTATATTGCGTACTTTGGCCGTGATTGGGGTTACGGTACAAGTGAAATACACTGAGTCGAATTCTGTCAAAACTTCCTTGTTTTTTTGGTATCTGGATCCGAGTTGTAAACGAGCTCTTGGTATATCTGTGATGAAAAGTATTCAGTGAGCGAAGGTGTTTTCAAATTTGAGTTGCTTAGCAGGTGCCAAAGAAAAAAGTAATATGATTCAAAAATATCATCTTTCTTCAGGATTTATCGTAATTTTGAAATTGAGATAATTTTTTTATTTTTAGAGGTGATGTGGGAATTTTTTGCATTTTTTAAATTTTGGGAGCTAAAATTTTTTCCGCAGAAAAGGGAAAAATCAGCAATTTTGTAAACCCCATATCAAGTCCATTTTCATTAGCTCTTTTTGTGAAAATTTTTTTGATTGATTGGAATTTTCATATCATTGCCAATTTTCGAATTGATTTCATTAAGTAAGGATTTCAATGAGAAAAAAAGTTTCAGACGCAAAAAACGATTTGAATAATCCACCATCTTTCAGCTGGCAGGATCAAATTTAGCTTCAATTTATTTAGTGGTATATCGGTAATAATATAAATCTGATATTTCTTACGAGGCAAATGAAGCAACCTCCATACATCTGGGCATAGTGTCTCAATATCTATGCTTTTGAACTTTTCGGATACAATTAACATGGCCGTTACATTCTGTAAAAAATCAATGTATAAAATTTAATTTTTTTTGGAATTTATTTAATGCAAAAAAAGTATGTACTTACATCTTTGACTTGGATATTCACCGCATTACTCATTAGAAGGCCTTGATCAGTGTCCACCATACATGAATAATTTGCCATTGAGCTTTTTGTGACATGTTTGAGAATTAATTTCGTGTGTTGGTGAATGATCCCATTTTCGATATTTTCAGGTAAATTCTTAAACTAAATGGAATGAAAACAAACGTATTAGGTGTAACCTATTCGCCTGATTTTTTAGACCCTAAAAGAAGTTTTTTTTTAAATAAATATATAACATCGAATTTGAATCTTTGATCAAAAAAACGAAAATAAAAAATTTCACAATTTTGAAAAACCAAGATTGAGGTTGGGCAAAAGTCGATTAAGTAAATTGTTTTACTCATAAATTGTCTAAATTGAGTTTCGAAGGGGTAGTAATCCAAAAAAATCATTTTCCTGTCAAGTGAGGCAATTTGTGCGTTTAATAATCTTTACTTATTTTATTGACCTCTACCCAACCACCACTTTAGTTTTTCAGAATTGTGAATTTTTTTTTTCATGACTACAAATTTTTCATGTTGGTAGCCTGGCACAAAAAAAAAACTAGGATCTGGTCAGATGAAATTTGTGTGTCGTGAAAGTACTCTCTCTCGTTCTGAATCAGTGAAAAGTCACTGATGAACAGTCAAGATTGCAGCACAGGAAAAATCAGAGAAATTCACTGATTTTTCAAAGATTTTCACTGATTTTTCAGCAAAGTTAAAAAATTTTACTGATTTTTCAGTGAATTTTCAGTGATTTTTCTCATCGATCGTTTTCAATGAAAATTTTTTCATTGATTTTCTCCTGTACTGCAATTCTGACTGTTTTTCAATAATATTCGAAAATTTTCACTGATTTATAAATGAGAAAGTAGGCACCTGAGGTACTTCAACATAGACAACCATTCGAACAGATTGGCGGATAACATATCTGACCGGCCTCTCCTAAGTTTCGCCCAAATTACTTACTTGATTAAAATTTTCTGTGGGATGACTGTGTTTCATAGTGAAATTTACTTATTTTATTGGGAAAATATCGTATTTCATTTTTCCCATAATTTTGGATTATTCGTTTACGAATTGAGACGAATATTTTGGAGGAGGGAGAATAAACTTTTTAATAGAAGAATTTTAATTATTTTCAAGAAGATTACAAACTATTCAAAAAATGGAAACTATCGAAATTTCTACATTGAAAAAAAATTGAAACTATGTGGGGTTGATAATTTTTTTCAAACTAAATAGGGTGTTCCGTAAATTATCCGTTCAACTCATTTCTATGGATGTAATTGGGTACCACTTGAAAAAAAAACCTTGAGATGAACATGTTGCCGGTCTTAATATTTGAAGGCAAAAAATTCTGATTTTAAAAAACCGCGTTTTTTTAAAAAAATCTTTGAGATGGATAGTACTTAAAAAATGAATGAATTTTCATCAAAATTTAATGGGTTAGAAAAAAAATTGTTCAAAAAAATTCTTGAAAAATAAACTAACAAAGGCATGAATAATGCATTGAAAATTGAAAAAAAAGTTTGGTGACCGTTTTCTTCGACATCAAAAATAAAGAAGAGTTGAGAAATTTTTGAAAAATAACAAATTTCAGTTATTTTGAATAAATTCCCTTGGCCTCTTTATTTTTTATATTGAAAAAAAGTCCATATAACAAAACTTTCAGTTTTCGACGTACTATCGATTCCCTCGATAAGTTAATTCTTTTTTTAGAATTTTTTATGACCGATTATTATTGCAGCTCCATTAATTCTAAAATACGTTACAAGCCATGAATTGAAAGTTGTTCAGCTTTTAAATCACTATCATACTACCTATTCTCAATATTGGAAAAATTTATCAACTTGATTTTTTCTAGAAGCAGTATTTTCATTTTCCCCTTCAATTCTCAAGATCGGCAACATTTTCATCTCAAAAGTTTTTTAGGTTGCAAGTACATTGGCCATGTTTAAAAAAAAAAATGTGTTTGACATGCGATTTATGGAACACCTGTAGATTCAAAATCTAAAAATTCTCATTTAAAAAAAATTTCACTGCTGATTCTCGACAGTGGAAAAAAAGACGAACTTTAAGAATTTTAAACACCTAACGTCAGATTATCAAATTGAAATAAAATACTGAGAGACATCCAAATATTTCAGGATTTTTTCAAAACGTATTCAAAATATCGAAAATCCAATGATAATAATCATCGACTTTAGATTTCGATGACGATCGACTATGTTTTTGTGAGGTGTTTTTTTTGGAAATATCTCCATTTGCTCTATTTCTTTCAGAAAACTGTGTCATGTAATTATTACTACTACCATAAGTATAAATTTTAATTTTTTTCTGTTTCAGAAGAATGCTGGTCAAGTATCGGAAATTTCCTGTCTGTTAATTTTGGGTGAGTGAAAATTATTTCTCAAGTAATAATACAAATATAGTTTGAATGTATGTACTTAGAAATGTCGAAAAAGACCGCGGATAAAGATTTTGAAGCTTTTCAAGACAAAACAATGAAAAATAATTTTTTATAAAAGTTCAACTTATTTGCAAACGATATTCTATAACTTTGAATTCTAAGTAACATACGTTTCGAAACCACGTGACAGGGAGGATAATCGGAGAACTGGGCGTGATATCACAGGTGATTTCAATATCGTCAAATTCTTGAATTTCGTTTGCGTTGATTTCACGTCCTAGATTTGCCGTCAAGTTCAAGTAACCTGTACAAAAAGTTGTCCCAAATGTACATGAATTATCCAAAAACAAATCGTACACTTTTAGTTGAAATTTCTATGAATTTATATGATTACTTGTCGCTCTTAATGGATGGTAAGGTACCTGAAAGAATTTTTAAAGAGTTAATTCAATACGAACGAGCTTTTGGAGTTCGCAATTCTGAATGTACAGGTACATTACGTATTTATTTTTGACACTTACATTCATGACGATAAGTGGCAAAGGATTACTGAATATATCACCAAAAACAGTGATAGCCTCGCAATAGTATTTTCCTCTGGAGTTCATTTCGATACGTGGCAGCTCCAAAGTAACTTTGGAAAATATGGTTAAGCCTACATAATGCTCTCCTATTTTCTCACCCTGCATTAAAAAAAAAACATAATAAGTGAGCACGTTAATTTGAATGATTTTATGAAAAAGGGATGATGATAAGAAAGCAATTCCGTCAACGTAAACCTTTCAATTTTTATATACTTACATTACGAAGAAAAATAATTCTCTTAATGACGCCTGAATTTGGTTTTGCGGAGCAAGTCAAAGATACGTTGTTGAATCGTGATACCGCGTTGATATTTGTGTTGTTTCCTCCTAGTTCTAAATGTAAAATTGGAAGACCTGCGAGGTAAAAATGGAAATTAGGATGGTTGTCAAATTTTTAAATTGTGAACTAAAAAGCTTACATTCCTTGAATAGTTTTTCTAGGAATTTTTGAGTGTATTGTTATTATTTGACAGTTGTTTGTCTCTAGAAGAATGAGTTTGATTAAATTAATTGTCCCCCCTCTTCTAAAATCTATGGTTGTGAATTGGATGTGAGGGAGTTTAGGTATGTTGCGAGTAAAAAAAATTAAGTTTGAAATTACTTCTTTTTAATTGCTGTAAGGAAAAAATTAATGATCACCTGGAGGGAAAAAATATTATGGATGCGGATAATTTTTGGAGCGTTTGTGCTGATGAAGCTATTTTGGTAAAAAAAATTCAATTTTTATATCATATCTCTTTTTTGAGAGCCTATTTTCAAATTTAGGGTCAAGGTTATCCGAAAACTTGATTTAGAGAGTTGGAAAACACGCGTTTTTGAACATAATCACTCGATAAAAATGAAAAAGTTTCAATTTTGGGCTCAATCTCTCTGTTTCGAAGGTTCGAAAAAATCACGGCAAGATTATAGGCATGAAAATTTATTTCAAAGTTCACCTCTGACTGAAAAGCACGAAAAAACCGTTGAATGATTTTAGAATGGAAATTCATTCCAAAATTCATCTCAGCTTCATAAGTTGGAAAAAAACGTGGGATGATCGTTGAGATTGATATTTTTCACAAACTTCGTCTCAAAATTAATCCCAGGTTGAAATTAGGATGAATATTTTTCCCAAACTTCGTCTCGAAACTTGCCCCGGGCTAAAAATCCGGCAAAAATGGTGAGATGGCAATTATTGCGATGAATAGTCAACTCAAAATTCATCCCAGGCTCAGGACCTCGAAAAAAACTTGAATTAGTATTGCGGTGAAATTACTTATGTGCATTCCTCGTCGGGGTCTATTTTAGTGGCCAGAATCATAATATCCTGGGAAATGAATTTAAGGGATTGAAATCACATTTTTTAACTCCTCACTTGTTAAATTAGGGAAATTTTAAATGGTTCTACCTTCCCATCTTTTAAAGTTCAAAATAGCTACACTGATGAATCCATGAGCTTTGACATTCCTATTCAAGCTATTTATGAAATTTTTTCAATATTTTTTAAATGAATTTTTCTACTTCAATTATCTTACTGTAAAATTTTTCGTTCTTATAAAAATACTTATCGTAATTATATTCCTGAATAAATAATTGTTGGAAGTTTTAAAAATAAAGTGAGATTTTGATTTTTCAATTTCGGATTGAAACACGCTCTTTCTGAAACTCTTTTCTTATTTTAAAATTGAATCGAAAACAGATAAAATATCTCAAATGATTTCTTTGTCAATTAAAAAAAAAAAAAACTTCGTCAATAAATTTTAAAATAATCAAAGCAATATTTTAAGTTCTTGATAAAGGAAAATCTGGATGAGGAAGAATTGAAAATTTTCGATTTGAGTAGAATTTTTTCACATTTGCTATTGATGAGAAGATCTTGACTTCCAAAAATTATTCATTTTGAATATAATTTTGCTCAGTTAAAAATGCAATTTTAAGTACCTACCTACAAGAATGAGCATATCTTTTATTTTTTATTTACATTCCATAAAAGTATTAGTAGAATTTCAACGAAAGTAAAACTGATAGAATGACATAATTTGGAAATTAAAGAAAAAAAATACCAATTCGGTTTTCAATTTTAATTTCGTGAGATTCAGTTTTTCATTCTTTATATCAGTTTTTAATTTGGTATTTCCCTCAAAGGGATTTGATTTTTAGACTTAAGCTCGATTGCCTGGATATTTCATATTGATATTAAAAAATCTCATAATTTTCATATGTTTTTCGAATTTATCGAAAACTTATTTTTAAAATAATATCATAAAATACGTGAATTACCTTGAAAATCAGGATTATTCGGATTCGTACTCTGTAAAAATTGAAATAAGAAATTAATTCAAGTATCATAACATTTATTAAATTATTTTACTAGGTTAGTACATGTGCATATTTTAAAAGAACACTTACGTCAGGAACGTCCAAGATAAAATCTTCCCCAGGCCTGTTTCTGCTTCGACTGTTCCTAATTACGCAAAAGTATTTTCCAATGTGTGTTTTACTAACATTTTGTATCGTTAACGTATCTCCAAATATGGTGATACCATTCTCCGGCTCATTATCCAACATTTTCTTCTAAAATACATAAAAAGAAAAAAACTGTAAGAAAATGATTATGATTTTGAATATTGAGGATGCTTATAAGTGAAGGTAAACGTTTTCTATTCGTCGTCATATCATAATTCATTAATAATACCGTCATTTTGCTATTTGATGATTTTTTTTTCAATTAGAGTTTGATATAAATTATTTGCATTATTTTATTCTCTACTCTTATAAATCTATCATCTGATTTGTAATTGACTGGTTTTTTTGTTAATCTCGAATCAACGTGCACTTACTTCGAAAAAAAATTTATATTCCTTGACTGTGAGAGTTTCATTCGCAGATGGGTAGATACATTTGAAATGCACATCTTTACCGACTACGACCTTTCCTGGTGTCATGACATCATAGTCCAGCTTTAGGTAGGGACGTGAGGAAAAGTCAACGATAACTAAAATGTCAATAAAAAAAATTAATTTTGTAACATTTTTTAAAAGCATCGATACAAATCAGAAAATAAATACTTGAATGTTTAAATTACCTTCTTCATTTTCTTCATTACGAGAAAAAGAAATTTCACTCAGCAATATGAATAACGAAACGCCGATTAATCCTGCATAGATACACAATGAAATTTATAAAAATTAAAAAGAACGTGATATTTTATAATAATTCATATTTTACATTGATTTTAATTACTTACAGTTACTATGCATTTAAAAAAAAAAACAACAGAAAATTACCTATGAGCTTCATGGTTTCAATGTCTTGAGCACTTTATTCGTATGAAAAACTTCGTATGTAATCACAAAAAAAAACTTACTGGTGATATATTTATTCGCAAGTCAGCTGTGCTGATTTTGATACTTAATTATAATAATTAAGAATTGATTGCACGCAACCGGTTACTCGAATTGTGCGAATACGTACGAAAAAAAAATCTGCTGTGAATAAATACAAAAAATTACCTATTGTCCTTACGATAAATTTAGGTTAATCGATTATTTGTTGCTTCATTTAGTTAAAGTTGAAGATAAGAGGTCATAAAAAAAACTTCCCTGTATTTTTTGCTCGTTGAAAGAGTGGATTGTTTACCATTGAATGAGCATCGTAGAAACACGTACTGTATTATCCACTTTTATCTCATTTTCAATCGAAGAAAATCAAGCTTCATTTAGAAATTGTCCTACTAATTTGTTGGTGTATGAAGTTTGTAAAAACGTGTTTGGTATATTTTCGCTGTTCACGTTTTTCAGCTCAGATTTCTTTCAAGATTGATGAAATTATGAATTTATCCGAATAATATCGAAATACATATAACTCGATACTCAAATGCTTCAAATTGAAGTTGATGGAATTACTAAAAATAAGCTTGCTGTTAATTTGGCATTGATTGGAAGAATTTTGAATATTTTGCCATTTTACTTACATTATGGTACCAATTGACATTGCTGACATTTTCTGACGCTCCGTATACCAGGCATTCGAATTCGGTTTTTCCCCCTTCTATGATCATTTCAGGAAGAGTTTGCAGATCTGCGATTACTAGCGGAGAAACTGCGAAAAAGTTACGTCAATGATTATAGAACCATTTTAAATGCATTAAGTACATACATACGTAAAAAATACTTCAAAAATTGATTTTATAAAATTCTAAATAATATTCAAAGAGGTTATCAAGTACTTGGCAAGTACCTATTGGGGAGTTGACCAATGTATTTCGATAAAATTATACGAATTCTTTATAAGATTCCACACTGAAAAAACAAATAATAAATATCTAAAAAAAATAATAGCGCGTCCCAATTCATAAAATTTAGTAAAATCTATTCTAAAAATAATAATATTAATCCCATATTTGATAAAATTTATTGCATAAAAATAAAATTCATCGTAATAGATTGATGAATTTTTACTATTTAGAGCATTTTCGTGGAATTGGGACGCGTTATTTTATTTGCTGATAAAATTTATCCATTTTCATGACACTTTTTATTTTATTTTATTTTTTTGAGTGCATGTATGTAGATTTCTGAAGTCTACTCCAATTCCTGCTATTCTTGTTGAAAGCAAATTCTTTGCTCTTTAAATTAAAAAATCATACCTGTGAAAAGATTCCACGTTTGAAGATTATCAATGGAAATTTTCTAAAGCTGAAATTCCATTATTAGCTGAAATAGCCAATCGTTTACACATAATTCAAACCAAGGTCATTTCAGCTCCTAGTTTTATATATTTCATCTTCCCATATCAAAAAGCTTTCAGTAATTTTCCAGTTGGGAAGTTACTTAGAGAGGATCAACCTCCCAATGAAACTTTTTAAATCTGATTAATAGGTACTGACTTTTCTGAATGAGATCCCGTATTTACAGACGGATCTGAGAAAGAGGAGGGCTGTGGATAGCTTTCTGTATTCCTAAGTATGAAATTAAAAAACAATTCAAGCTTTCAATTATAGCTTCTGTCATTACTTGAGAACTTTTTTGCTATATTGCGGAAAGCTACTTTTCATAGAATTACTTATTATTGGTGGAATTTGTACTTTTATCGATGAATGGCGATTTTGAAATCGTGTAGAATTTAATTAGATATTTATTTTTCTAAAATCGCTGGCAATTGAGACAACCTAATTATTGATAGGATTTGTACCTGCTTATATTAATGGATGGCGATTTCGAAACCTGTGTGGAATTTTGTTGGATATTAATTTCTCCAAATGAGCAGAAGAAATATTTGACAATTTCGTACAGATCGTTTGAAAAAACATCTCGTAAAATAATTCAATTTAGGTAATAAAAAAAAAAGTTTAAAAAAAGAGTAAAGAGTAAAATTTGATAAAATACATATTTTCGTGTTTCAATTGATAATTTCGTTTAATTGCTCTATCAACTTATCGGTTGGAACTGGTGTATAATTTGATGTGTAATTGAGCAGAAATTATTGTGTAAAATGCGAAAATATTTCTGTATGAGATCTTGCGTGTACCCAACCTTATGACCTAGATTTTAGACTTGATAGATTTATGGAAAATAAGTAAAAATACGATTCGGAGAAATTGAGGACACCTGATATGGGTAAATCAATCGTCAGAAATGAGAGAGATAAAGATGGTAGGTATTCGAACCATCGTGTATCCTGATTTTTGCCCAAAATGGTCCATTGGACCGAGATGTTGACTTCGTATTTTTGATTTCGCAAAATAGAAAATATCTGAAGACATCAACAGTAGTTGAGCTGAAGATTTTCGAATGTAGGAGAAAAATCTGATTCCGTGGTATGAAAAATTTTCGTATTTGGGTGATTTCGTGCCCATAAAATTGAAAATAGTAATCAGGGTACAGATTTTTGGAAGTAGAGGAAAAAACCCAATTTCGTAGTCTGAAAAATTTTCACCGGGGTTTTAAAAAATTCATAAAATTTTAAACTAGTGTAAAGTTGAAAATAATCATCGATGGAAGTCAAGTTCTTCAAGTGGAATTCGAAGTTTTAAATCTCAATCTTAAAATGAGTTTCAATGAGGAGAATCATGGATGAGAATTTCGAAAAAACTGGCATTTTACTAAGATAGAGAATGTGAAAGATGTTCATTATGATTTTATACGTCAGCTTCAGTACTCATGATAATCCAAATTAGCATACTCAGAATACTCTTATTTGGATTCGCGCTGGTTTTTTCAAAATTTTGAATCCTTCCCACATCTGGAGCTCCGTTTCAAATTTTAATAATATTGATATTTTAAAAAAAGAATCAGTTTCTTCAATAATCGATTGAATTATCGAATCGTTGAACACACTCTCTGGTGGTTCAATTTCGTATCGAGAACCAATGTGTATTAATTTACGAGATTTAAAGGAAGAAATTATGTAAAAATAAAGTACAAAATTCGTTACTTCTTGAAAAACATGTAATTATATTTTACCAAAATAAGTATCAAAATACATCGAAATGGAAAATGAATTTAAACTTATACATATTGGAATTCAAACATTGAAAAAAGTATAAATATAAAATAATAAGGGAGCAGAATAATCATCGTGGCACGTCTGATTACGTGACTGAAGAAGTGCATCGTCGCTTCTGTTGGTACTTTAAATTTACCCAATACCGAAGTGTAAGGGCTTGAATCGCAACCATGTATCTGAATCGACGGATTTCCTTGCGAAATTTCTCTCCTAAAACAATAATTTTTTTAATAAAACATTTAAAAATAGGTAATGTGTAGATACTTATTTTATGCTCGATGAGTTACTCGTATGAATACATTTCACTTGTGAAATTATTATATACTTACCCCTGGTTTTACGTTTAAATAAATATTAGCACTCGTCCAAAGTCCTTTTTTAGTGTCTGCTTGACATCGGTAATATCCGGAAGCGTTTCTCGGAATATTATGCAAGTAAAGAATTCGATCGCTTATCTCGATTGTATCAGTTCCGTGCGAAGATAATCGTGTATTCTGAAGGAATAAAAAAATATTTTTTCTTTTAGGTGATTTAAATCATACACGAATCATGACGAACTCGGAATTGTGTTTTGAATTAGCTGATAAAATTAATAAAATTTGGATGCTTGAGTGAGTTGAAAAAAATATGAAAATAGTTCATTGTTTTCCTTCTTTAAGTGAATTAACCACCCACCCGATTTTTGAGAAAAAAAATTGCTTGGATTTTTCTGTTCGTAATTTTAATTTATAAATTCATTGGATTTGTTCTACTCTCGTACTCTGAATTTCTAAATCAGTGAAAAGTCACTGATTAACAGCCAAAACTGCATGATAAGAAAAATCAGCGAAATTCATTGATTTTCAGGCAAATTTTCACTGATTTTTTTACTGAATTTTTCTGGATTTTCAGAGAATTTTTTATAAATATTACTGAATTTTTAGTGAATTTTCACAGATAGTTCTGATTGTTTTTTTTTTAAATAATTTTTGGTAATTTTCAGTGATTCAGAAATAAAAGAGTTATTAATACTCCCTTTATGATACCACTGAAATTCAAATACGACCGTTTTGGGAGGTATTACGCCACAGTAGAAATAAATATTGTCTTTTTCGTAAATATTGTGAGTTTCCTTCGGGTCTCCTAATTTCGCAAAAGGAATCACTTCACCTGCGGAGAAGATCATAATATGTACTTGAATTATTTATTAATTTATGATATTGGAGAATATATGATTTTCCTTTTATCCAATATACAGTATCATTACCTCTGTCCCAAGGAGATCGGAAAATTTTGGCCTAAAAAAAGAAAAAATATCATTGTGAAGGTCAGAGCTGAGAATTACGAAATACTCGAATTTCGTGGCGAGTAAAATATGTATACTCACTCCTGATTTAATTTTCAAATTTGTAGGACCACTTGTAAAAGTACCCTCTGTCGTCTCAACTTGGCACCAGTACCTCCCCGCGTGAGATTTTTTTACGGGATTTATTATCAGAGTATGGTTAGCTGTGGTAACATTTTTATGCACCATTTCGTCCAATAGCTCATCCTGAAAAATAAACAATATTTGAGTTTTCCGCAACGGAATTTTTTGGGAATTGTATTTTTGATTTTTGACATAGTGCTGTAGTAAGCGGTTAATTTTTTTTCAATGAATATTGGTCATGGAATTGATAATATTGTGATCTGGAGGTCTCGTCGATTTAAATTCCAAAAATTCTCAAGATAATGGAAAAATGTTTCGAACCTAATTTAAAAATTGTGGAAAAAACAGACTTGGTATCTGCTGTTTTAAAGGAAACCAGTTTCACGAGACCTTCAGTTCGCATTATTCACCTTGTTAAATGTTCAACTTACATTCCAAAACCAAAGCACTCTTCGTTCCATAAACGTGTTTGGTTTGACATTGCAATAAAAAAACACGATGTCATCTTCGTATTTCTGATTGGGATCATCGAGGAGCTCAGCGGTAACGATCGGAGGGGCTGTAAAATTAAACCTGAGTTTATTATGCCTAATTGATACTTTACTTTAAAGATTCGCCCTTATTATCTCCAAGTGGCGTGTCATAATCAGAGGAAAAAATGGCTCCTGGCGCAGAATCCCCCATAAGTTTTTCCGAGGAGAAAATTATTTCCATGCATCTACATCTCATGTAAGGTTGTCGGTGCATAGATATGACTTAAAATTAGTAAAATTTGACACCCCTCTCCGTCTTCAGTTTGAAAAAGTGACTCCTGGCGCAGAACCCGTTTTGGAAATTTAGTCGAAAAAATGTAACTTTTCAAATGTCTTGTGGAAAAAATGCACATTTTGAGTTTCAACGCTGAACTTCTCAATGATTTTCATGTTTTTTTTTTTTTGAAACTTCAACATTATTAAAAATCTGCTGCATTACCTATCTCCCAATTTTTCATAAAAGAGTCAGCTTCATACTGTTTTTTTTTTTTTTTTTTTCAACGAAAATATAATACTAAAAATAAGCTTACTTGTAATTTTCCAGAAAGGGATATTATTTCGCTGGAAAAAAAAAATCGTTGATGATTAGACAAGTATTTTAGTAGTTTATGTATAACCATGAACATGGATTCGTAACTTACGTCTTGAACATCTGAGATCAAAGCAGGGACACTAAAAGATGCTGGATAATATTTGTCTGTCTTTATCTTGCAATAATATTTACCTATGTGCGTTTCTTTAATGCGATGAATTTTCAAACTTCGTCCATGTTGCGTTACGTAGTCATCGGGCAGATGGGAGGGTAAATTACTGTTGCCAATTTGTAATGGTTTTAACTCTTGATTCTGAATGAGATTCGCGTGTATTCGTTTGATAATCAAGCGTTATTCAAATAATTTAAATAAGTATGAAATCGTGACTCACATTGCGATACCAGGCGATGTTATTGAAATCAAAATGCATTTGTTTAGGGTAAATGTGGCAATGAAGCCAGACTGCTGATTGGTTGATGTAGATAAATTTTGGATGATGTAGTAATTCTGCAATGAAGGTTGGATTATCTGTGAACATATTTTAAATTTTTATTGAAATTTGGATCGTCCAATTTTTGATTCATTCCCGCCATTTTTCAGTTTAAAAATTTTCTTGGAGAATTTCTCGAATTTTTTTTTTGAAAAATAATTGCTTTAAAAAGTTTTCTGGATGCCTGAAAAAATCTCCCATAAAAAATTTTATGAAAAAATTGAACTGCCATTAAAAAAAAATCAATTTGGAATGATTCAAGCAATCTTGAAATTGATGAAAATTGATAATTCCTAAATTAAGGCACATCTGAAATCATCATCATTGACTTAAAAATATCGATTACACGAAAATTACTCGTTGAAGTATTCTCAATCTTCAAATAGGTACTATGTGTAAAAATAGGAAAGTTATTTTTTGTTTACCATATCTACATGTTTTATCGAGCATTGTTTGGCCTTCAGTAAGAATCATAGTCAAAGCGTTACTTCTTGGACTAGTATCACCGTCGATTTCAGCCAGACAAGTAATATTTTTTCCATCGTACTCGTACCTTTTTTTGATACAAGGGAATACTAAAGTTGAAGGATGGTTCAGGAATTCGACGGTTTTATTTGGAAATAGTTCTTGTTCCTGAATAGAAAATAAGATCGGTGCAATGCCCAACTCTGTAGTTATAAGTTCTTTCAAGTTTTTCTACTCACGTCAAGAAACCATCGTACATTGCGTATTTTGGCCGTGCTCGGAGTTATGTTACAGGTGAAATATACGTTGTCGTTTTCTATCAAAGTATCATGAATTTCTAACTCTTGTCCGAGTTGTAAATGAGCTCTTGGTATATCTGTGACAGAAAATTATTCAATGAGCGAAGGTGTTTTTGGATTCAGGTATTTGATAGGTACGAAAGAGAAAAGAAAATGACTTAAAAATATCATCTTTCTTCGTAATTTATCGTACTTTCGAAATGGAGATGTTTTCTTTGTGATCAACGGTAATGTGAACATTTTTTTATTTTTTAAATTTTGGAAGTTGAAATTTTTCTTAAAGAAAAAACATCAGGAACTTTGTGAATTCTAGTGAGTTCATTTTTATTCGTTTTTTTGTGTGCAAAAACTTATTCGATTTATTGAATTTTTCAAATTATTTAAAATTTTGAATTCATTTGAAGAGCTCTTTTCCAAAATGGGATAAAATTTCAAACCGTATATGGGGAAAGGGGCTCAAAGGTAAATTTTTTCTTAGCCTATGACATAAAAAAATTCACCCTGAAGCCCTTTTTCTCATGCAGAAATTTTGGACTTATCCCACTTTGGAAAAGAGCTCTTCATTCATTACGTAGGATTTCGATCCAATTAGAGTAAGGATCCCAATCCTTCTCCTTATTTTGGTAAAATGAAAAATTGATATTCCTTACGAGGTAAATGAAGCAATTCCCATACATCTGGGCATAATTTCTCAATGTCTAAGCTTCTAAACTTCTCGTATACGATCGATATAGCGGTTATATTCTGTAAAAAAAAAAAATTGTAGAAAAATATAATTTGTAAGATTTTAAAAATATTTTTTACTTGACTAAAAATATATGTAAAACTTACATCTCTGACTTGGATATTTACGGTATTATTACTCGTTAAAAGACCTTGATCAGTGTCAACCATACAGGAATACCTTCCCGTTGAGGTTTTTGTGACTTGTTTAAGCGTCAATATCTTGCGATCTTGTATGATAACTTCTTCTACATTTTCAGGTAAATGTTTAAACTAAACGGAATAATAAAAAAAAGGTTCTTATTACAAACTACTCGCATGGTTTTTTACACCAAAGAACTAAAATGTGAAAAAAAAACTGGAGATGAACGAATTGTCGGCCTCAAAAATTGATGGAATAAATGCAAATTCTAAAAAAAATTGCGTAGGTACTTGAATTTTTTTTAAAAACATTGAAGTGAATAAGACTTTGAACTTTGAAGGAATTTTCACTGCTGACTTTTTACCAAACTTCAAAATTGAAAAAGCAATCGAGCTGTTCTTATCATTGAAATGGTTTGAAGGGCTGATCAGCCTCGTACCCAAAACCCATTCTAAGGGAGGAAAAATGTTTTAGAAAAGCACAACCATTGTCAAAATCAGAAAAGTACTAGGAAAGTAGTTTCAAAATTAATAAAATTTTGTAAAAATGCTTCAGACTATAGGAATCTTATGAATTTGCTTGAAAATCGTTGAGATGGTGATGAAAAAATTTTCATATTCTTTCATAAATAAGGTAACTTTAAAAAACGGAGCTCAAATTTTACTCAGAACTCGAAAATTTTTATGATGGAGAGTTTCAGCCTTCCTATTTTCCCAAGTTTTTTCCTTCAAAACAGATCATTTTAAAGAGGGGGTGCCAAACTAAAGGTCTGGGTTGAAAAAAATGATTAAAAATAGAAGTTCGAAAATTAGTCGGAAGAGAAAAATTTGAAAATTGCATTGAAAAAAATTGTTAAAGAGTGTCCAATTTATTTTCAAATTTGAGCATTCTGCAACTTTGAATGTTAAGTTAATACGTATGGTACTTTTTTTTTATGCTTACATTTTTGAACCACGTGATCTGAAGGATTTCTGTGAAACTGGGCATGACGTCGCAGGTAATATAAATATCGTCGAATTCTTGGATTTTGTCTGCGTCTATTTCGTATCCTAGATTTATCGTCAAGTTTAAGTAACCTGCAAAAGAAGTTGTCCAAATATGCATAAATGATCCAATAATGGGCTGTAATGTGATAGTTCTAATTTATGTATGTTTTAATGAATTTTTATAATTACTTGTCGCTCTCGATGGATGGTAAGGTACCTGAAAGAATTTTTTCATATGTTAGTTCCATAGGTACATTTTTTTTTGAATGGACATTTGTCCACATTAAGTACTTCTACTTATTATTGATACTTACGTTCATGACAAAAAGTGGCAAATGATTACTGAATATATCACCAAGAATAGTGATAGCCTTGCAAAAGTATGTCCCTGCGAGATTCATTTCAATACGTGGCAGGTCTAAAGTGGTCTTGGAAAATGATCTGAAGTCGGTATAATACTGTGCTATTTCTTCACCCTGAATTAAAAGAATCAAGCGTGTTTATCCATTTAAATTAATATTGTAAATAAATAAATACGACCTTGCGTATAAGGCAGATACGTAAATCTTTAAATTTTAAGGTACTCACATCACGAAAAAAAATAATTCTACTGATGTATGTTGAGTTGGGTTTAGCGGAACAAGTCAAAGATACGTTGTTGAATCGTGATACCACATTATGTTTCGTGTTGTTTCCTCCTAGTTCTAAACGTAAAGATGGAAGACCTGTAGAGTAGAGGGATGAGTTTGATTAAATCATTCTACAGAAAACCTGATAAAAAAAGGTGAATAACATTTTTTCAAAAGTATTTATTTTCAATTACTGCAAGGAGGTTTTTCAAGCTCTAAAATCCATTTCCAAAAATCTACGTTTAAATAATGAGGAAACGAGATCAAAATTGATTTTTTTTCGGATTATCGAGTGAGATATTCGAACCCTAGAGGCATATCTGAATCCATGTTACCTGTTCATGTTTTTTCAACTCACTGAATTCATTGTTGGAGTCATTCTCATCTCAATCATAAAAGTTTGACTTCTAGGATGATAAAGAGAGAGAGAAAACTCGAAAAAAAAATCGTGTGATGATTTTAGGAGTGAAAATTCATCCTAAACGTTGATTAATAATTATTGAGATGGAAATTCATTCCAGCCTTAATAGCTGGAAAAAATGATAGGGTGATTATTGTAGATTGAGGATTCTTTCCGAAATTAAGCTTTGATTCAAATATTCGAAAAAATCGCAGTACCTATGATTGTTGGGATAAAACTTCATCCCAGCCTCAGAATCTCAAAAAAAAGCTGGGCTGATCGTGGAAATTTATCCTCCGTAGCTTAGATTCATTTTAATGAATTTTTTGAAATCGGCTTAAAATTACTCGGTTTTGGATTTAAGAATTTTTTTTCATCTTTGGTCCGATTTTTTTCATCCTCTTTGGTTTAAAATAACTCCAAAGATGAATTCAGTTGTCTTGAAATTCCTCATTTGGCAATTTTTGGAGAATTTTCAGAATTTTTCTTCTTTAGTTTTTATGGTAAAATCGTTAATTTTTATAAATATCTAGGTACTGCTTATTGTAATTATTTTGCTGAATATTGTTGGTAAAATTTTGAAAAATGCTAATCAGATTTCGATTTTAAATATTTGGATTGCAGCATGTCTTTTCAATAATTTAAAACTAATTGAAAACAGATGCTGTATCTATCTCAAATGGTTCCTTTGTTAATCAAGTAAACAAATTTTTTATGATACCAAAAAATACTTTAATTGAAAAAAAAAAAAAATCAAAAGCTAGATTTTGAGTTCTTGTTATTAGAGGAAGACCATGAATTGAAATTAATTTTCGATCCATTTTCAATTTCAATTTTTTTTTGTTTCAATTTCAATTTTTAGTTTTTTATTTCAATCGATTTTTTGTCAGTTTTCAATTTTATAATAAAAAATATGCCAGTTAAGATGTGTGAATTACCTTGATAATCGGGATTCTCCGGATTCGTATTCTATAAATGTAAAAAAAAAGTTCAAAATATCTATTAAATTAAGTGAATAAGTTCACTAGTGCACGCATATTTCAGTGTGGACTGAAAAATATCTACTTACGTAATGAATGATCAAGGGATAATCTTCGCCAAGAATGTCTCTGTCTAGACTGTCTCTAATACTGCAGGAGTATCTACCGGTGTGTGATTTCTTGACCTTTTCTATTGTTAACGAATTTCCAAATACGGTGATACCGTTGCTCGGGTCGTTATTCAACATCACCCCCTGAAATACATGGATAAATGAATAAAAAAAAAAAAAATACTATAAAATAATTATAATATTGGTTTTCTCTATACTTCGATATGTGTTTTTTTTTTCATTTGGAATTTGATATCAATTATCTTTTTTTCTCTCTCTCATAAAACTTCTATCTGATTTATTAATTTTTTTATTCGCAAAGCAACGTGTACTTACATTGAAATAAAATGTATATTCCTTGACTGAAATGGTTTCATTAGCATTTGAGTAGGTACATTTAAAATATACATCTTTTCCGACTACGATGCGACCTGGTGTCATGATATCATAGTCCAGCTCAAGAATAGGGCGTGAGTAAAAGTCATCTGAAATGTCGACCAAAAGAAAAATCATTTGTATAACTTTTTGAATGCATCGACACGAATCAGAAAATAAATTAATGTTTAAATTATACCTTCTCCGATTTCTTCGTTAAGAGAAAAAGGAATTTCACGTAGAAATATTAACGAAACACCGATTAATCCTGCATAGATAGAGATACACAATAAAATTCATCAAAATTAAATATAACGCGATATTTTATAATAATTCAATTCAATTCAATTCTTTAATTCAATAATTAATATTTTACATGGATTTTAATTACTTAATATTAAATATAATCAGAAAATTACCTATGAGATTCATGGTTTCGATGTCTTGAGCACTTTATCCATATAAAAAATTTTATAACTACAAAAAAAACTCACTAGGTGATATATTCGTAACTCAGATGTGCTGGATTTGATTAAAAATGGATTGTACGCAATCGGTTATACGTAGAATATTGTACAATACGTGTGAAAAAATAATCCGCTATGGATAAATACAAAAAATTACCTAGTTTCCTTACGATAAATTTAGGTTAATCAATTATTTGTTGCTTCATTTAGTTAATGTTGAAGATAAAGAGGTCATAAAAAAAACTTCCCTGTACTTGCGAAAAAATAATCCGCTATGAATGAATTATTGTATAACTACGAATGTCACCCATTATCCTTTCGATAAATCTAGGTCAGGTAATTAGTCGATGGGTCGTTAATTTAATGTAGGTACCTACAAGGTGAGAGGTCAGAAAAATTGAATAAAATTTCTTTCCGGTAAATGAAGTTTTGTTCGGAAATGTCCTAATTTTTTGCTGCTTTATGAACTTTGTAGAAATACGTGTTTGGTATTACCTAATACCTACATATTATTTTTTTGATGAGAGAAAATCAAGCAACGTTTAGAAATTATGCCATTAGGTAATTTGTATAGGTGTTTTAACTTCGTAGAAACGCATGTTTGGTACATATATTTTAACCCAGTTTATGTTTCTTATCTCAGATTTCACATTTTCTGGCAATCGATAATAAATTATGGGTAGAATTTGTAATTATGTTAATAGATTTCGATTAGGAACATTTCTTGGATATTTCATTCAATTCGTCTGAGAAAATATTACCTGAAAAAATGCTGATGTTTTTTAAAAGAAATTATTATTACTATTTAAAAAAAGGTTCAACTTGAATGTTGATGAATTACGTAGGTATAATTGAAATTCACTTCCTTTTTTTCAATTAATTTCGATTAGCTAGTCGATTAGCTTATCAAATGGAAATGGTGTGTAATTCAATGTACCAATATTTATAATTGAGCAGAAATTATTTGTATAAAATGCGAAAATATATTTCTGAGATTCGAGAAAATCTTATTCACGAAAAACACATTCGATAATATGATCAAATATTGATCATTCAAAAAATTGGTATATTTTTGATTTCACTATAGAAATAACTTCAGAAATAATCAATATTTCGGATACCTACAGATTTTCGGAAGGAAAGCAACAAATCAGATAACGTAGTCTGAAAAACTCTCATATTCGAGTTGAATAATATTCTAAAATTTGTAACTGGTGGCGAGTTGAAAATAATTATATCTAGTTCAATGTCAAGTTTTGAAAGTTGAACACGAAGTTGGAAACCTTAAAATCGAAACGTGCTCTAGAAAAGAGAGCCACGAATAAAAATTTCGAAAAACTAGCATTGTACTGAAATTGAGAATTTTGAAGATGCTAATTATTATTATTTTCATGGTAGCTGCAGTAGGTACTCATGATGATCCAAATTAGCATGTTCAAAAAACCCAAGTTTAGATTTCTGCCGGTTTCTCCAAATTTTAGGTCTCAACTTTCTTCCTTCTCATACCTGAAACCTCATTTTGTTTCAGGTAATATTGTGATCAAAAAATTATCAGTATCTTCAATAATACATAGTTTGAATATTATCGACTCGTTAAACGTATTTTCCGGTCTTTTAATATCGTATCGAGAACCAATAAATCTCGTGAATTAATTCGCGAGATTTAAAAGAGGAAATTATGAAAAAAATAATGTACAAAATTCGTTGCTTTTGAAAAACATGATTATATTTTACTAAAAATAAGTATCAGAATACATCAAAATGGAAAATGCTTAATATAGGTATGTTCTTCATTTCGTTATAATTTAAACATATAAGTACGTATTGGAATTCAAAATTTCAATAAAGTAAAAAATAACAAGAGTGTAGAATAAACATCCAGATACGTCTGATATGTGAATGAAAAAGTGCATCGAACTGCATCTGGCTTTTTAAATTTACCCGATACCGAAATTCATGGGCTTAAATCGTAACCACGTTTCTAAATTGACGGGTTTCCTTGCGAAATTTCTTGCCTAAAATCAATTTTTTAAAAAATAAATAAAACATTGAAATAGGTAGAGGTAATGTGTAGATATTGCATACTCGATGAGTTACTCGTATGAATATATTTCACTTGTGAAATTATCACATACTTACCCCTGGTTTCACGTTTAAGTAAATATTAGCACTCTTCCAAAGCCCTTTTTTGGTGTTTGCTTGACATCGGTAATACCCGGAAGCGTTTTTTGGAATATTGTGTAAGTAAAGAATTCGATCGCTCAACTCGATTGTATCCGTTCCATTCGAAGATAACCGTGTATTCTGAAGAGAAAAGAAATATATTTTTATTATTTTTAGATGATTCAAATCATACACGTTGAGAAAATCTGAAAAATTTTTCATTTTTTTTTTCAAAAACCACGACAAATTTGGAGTCTTGTTTTTCATGATAATTTTCACTGACCTTTTTTTTTTTACAAATTTTTTCTGGATTTTCAGCGTACGTATTTCATAAAAATATTACTCAGTTTTCAGTGAATTTTCACCGATCTTTCAGTGAAAATTTTAAAACTGATTTATTACTGAGCTACACTATGATCGCCTTCTTTGTGATTATCGGTAATTTTCACTAATTCATAAATGAAATAGTTGGTACTCACATTATGATACCACTGAAATTCAAATACGACTGTTTTGGGAGGTATTACGCCACAGTAGAAATAAATATTGTCGTTTTCGTAAATATTGTGAGTTTCTCTCGGGTCTCCTAAACTCGCAAAAGGAAACACTTCACCTGTAGATAAGATTATAGTACTTGAATTAATTATTAATTTTTGATGCTGGTATTGCTGGTGAGGTGAATCTGGGTATATTTTTTTAGGTATATAAAATATATCATTACCTGTCTCCCAAGGATTGCGGTAAACTTTGGGCTAGGAAAAGAAAAAATATCAGAGTAAAGTTCAGAGCTGAGAATTACGGAATGCCTGACTTTCATGGCGTGTAAAATATGTCTACTCACTCCTGATTGAATTTTCAGCTTTGTGGGGCCACTTGTAAAAGTACCCTCCGTCGTCTCAACTTGACATAAGTAACTCCCCTCGTGAGATTTTTTTACGGGATTTATTATCAGAGTATGGTTAGTTGTGGTAACATTTTTATGCACCATTTCGTCCAATAGCTCATCCTGAAAAATAAACAATATTTGAATTTTCTACAACGGATTTCTTTGGGAATAGTATTTTTGATTTTTGACATTGCGCTGTAATGAGTCGTTGATTTTTTTCCAACGAATATTGGTCGTGAAATTGATAATATTGTGATCTGGAGGTCTCGTCGATTTAAATAATTCCGAAAATTTTCAAGATAGTGGAAAAATGTTTCGAACCTATAAATCTAAAAATCGTGGAGAAAACAAACTTCATATCTGCTGTTTGAAATGAAATCAGTTTCACGAGACCTTCAGTTCGCAGCATTCATCTCGTTAAATGTTTAACTTACATTCCAAAACCATAACACTCTTCGTTCTATCAATGTGTTTGGCTTGACGTTGCAATAAAAGAACATGATGTCGTCTTCGTACTTTTGAGGATCATCTAGGAGCTCGGCGGTTACGTTAGGAGGGACTGTAAAATTAAACCTCAGTTAATTTTCGTTGCACAGCTTATTAGAAATAATTAAGCACTGAGCGATTGAAAATTTCAAATAAATTGGAAATTGAAAAATGTGTTCATTTTTGGTGCAGATTTATCAATACTCTTGCAGACGGAAAATAAGAAAAATAAATTCTGAAATGAAAAGTGAAAAATACGTGAAATTGGCTCTTCATGAAATTCAAAAATAAGAATGAAAAATTTCTGAATAACTTTCCAGGGGATTTTTTTTGAAAGAACTTCACTGTGAGTTGTGAAAGGGATGTAGAATTGAGGATAATTTTTCCGAATTATTTTCAGTGTATTTGGATTAAAGTTGACCAGTATTGGAAATTCATGAAACTTTTCTCATTGATTCCCACAGAAAAATTTTTTGAGGTTGCTCGAATAATTTTTATTTGGCAAGTGTAAATTTAGACCAATACGATTTCTTCCACTGCAATGTTAATTATTTTAAATTGGGGTTTTTTGTCTTTCTAATTTAGAAATAAAACGTTTTCGAAATTTTTCATCAAAATGAAATTTAAGATGCCGAACAGAAACACCATTTTTAAGATTCACCCTTAGCATCCTTATATTTCATATTGTAACTGGATAAAAAAAAATGACTCCTGGCGCAGAACCCCCCGCAAAGGTTTTTGATGAAAAAAATATTTCCATGCATCTACACCTCATGAAGGATTGTCGGTACATAGACATGTCTCAAAATAGGTAACATTTGGCACTTTCCGTCCTCAATTTAGAAATGTGGCTCCTGGCGCAGAACCCGCTTTGGAAATTTTGTGCAAAAAATGTAGTTTTTGAGCAGTTTGTGGATAAAATAGACATTTTGAATTTCAACGCCAAACTTCTCAATGATAAAAAAAAACAGCTAGCTTCACGCAATTATTTTTACCCAATGAAAATATGATATTAAAAATAATCTTACTTGTAACTTTCCAGAAAGGGATACTATTTCGCTAAAAAAAAAAGAAAAAAAATCGTTAATGATTAGGCAAGTATTTTGGTAAAAAAAGGAATGCGATTTAATTTTCATGGTTCACATATAATTTGAGAAAATTAAATCTAATATAAAAGTACAATGAACATGAATTTGTAACTTACGTCTTGAACATCTGAGATCAAAGCAGGGACATAAAAAGATGCTGGATAATATTTAGCTGTCCTTATCTTGCAATGATATTTACCGATGTACGTTTCTTTAATGCGATGAATTTTCAAACTTCGTCCATGTTGCGTTACGTAGTCATCGGGCAGTTCGGTGGGTAAAGTACTTTTGTCAACTTGTAATGGTTGCAACTCTTGATTCTGAATGAAATTCGCGTGTATTCGTTCGATAATCAGGCGTTATTCAAATAATTTAAATAAGTATTGAAATCGTGACTCACATTGAGATACCAGGCGATGTTATTGAAATCAAACTGCATTTGTTTAGGGTAAATGTGGCAATGAAGCCAGACTGATGTTTGATTGATGTAGATAAATTTTGGATGGTGTAGTAATTCTGCAATGAAGGTCGGATTATCTGTGAACATATTTTAAATTTTTATTAAAATTTGGATCGTTCGAATTTGGATTCACTACCACCATTTTTCAGTTTAAAAATTTTCTAGGAGAATTGCTCGAATTTTTTTTTGATAGATAATTGCTTTAAAAAAATTCTGGATACTTGGAAAAATCTTCTTTAAAAAATTTCATGAAAAAATTGAACTGCCATTAACAAAAAAAAATTGGAATGGTTCAAGCAATTTTGAAATTGACAAAAATTGATAATTCCTAAATTAAGGTACATCTGGAAAACGTCATCATTGACTTACAAATATCAATTACACGAAAATTACACGTTGAAGGATTTCTAATTTTTTTATGGTCCTGTAGGTATCTGCATACTTTAAATATGTGTAAAAATATGAAAGTCATTTTTTGTTTACCGTATCTACATGTTTTATCGAGCATTGTTTGGCCTTCAGCAAGACTCATAGTCAAAGCATTACTTCTTGGACTAGTATCACCGTCAATCTCAGCCAGACAAGTAACATTTTTTCCATCGTACTCGTACCTTTTTTTGATACAAGGGAATACTAAAGTTGAAGGATGGTTCATGAATTCGACGGTTTTATTTGGAAATAGTTCTTGTTCCTGGATAAAAAATAAAATAGGTGCAATGCCCATCTCTGTAGTTATAAGTTCTTTCAAGTTTTTCTACTCACGTCAAGAAACCATCTTATATTGCGTATTTTGGCCGTGCTCGGAGTTACGTTACAGGTGAAATATACGTTGTCGTTTTCTATCAAAGTATCATGAATTTCGAACTCTTGTCCAAGTTGTAAATGTGCCCTCGGTATATCTGTGACAGAAAATTATTCAATGAGCGAAGGTGTTTTTGGATTCAGGTATTTGATAGGTACGAAAGAGAAAATAAAATGATTTAAAAATATCTTTCTTCGTAATTTTTCGTTTTTTCGAAATAGAGGCGGTAATGTGAATATTTTTTCAATTTTTTTAATTTTGGAAGCTGAATTTTTTCCTGAAAGAAAGAATAACATCAGGAACTTTGTGAATTCTAGTGAGTTCATTTTTATTCGTTTTTTTGTGTGCAAAAACTTATTCGATTTATTGAATTTTTCATATTATTTAAAATTTTGAATTAATTTCATTTCGTAGGATTTCGATCCAATTAGAGTAAGGATCCCAATCCCTCTTCATATTTTGGTAAAATGAAAAATTGATATTTCTTACGAGGTAAATGAAGCAACTCCCATGCATCTGGGCATAATTTCTCAATGTCTAAGCTTCTAAACTGGTCGTATACGATCGATATAGCAGTTATATTCTGTAAAAAAATTTTTTTGAAAAATATAATTTGTAAGATTTTAAAAACATTTTTTACTTGACTAAAAATAAGTATGTAGAACTTACATCTCTGATTTGGATATTCACGGTATTATTACTCGTTAAAAGACCTTGATCAGTGTCTACCATACAAGAATACCTTCCTGTTAAGGTTTTTGTGACTTGTTTGAGCATCAATATCTTGCGATCTTGTATGATTCCTTCTTCTACATTTTCAGGCAAATGCTTAAACTAAACGGAATAAAAACAAACGTAGTTATTATAATCTATTTGCGTGATTTTTTTCACTCTAAAGAACTAAAATCTAAAAAAAAAAGTGGAAATGAATGAATTGTCGGTCTTGAAAATTGAGGGGTCAATGCTGTTTTGAAAAAAATCGCATAAAATTTTTTTATCATTGGATGAGTAATAGGTACTTTCAACACTGGACGAATTTTCACCAATGACTTTTTACCAAATTTCAAAATCAAAAGAATCGAAAGAGAAAATTTTTCAGAAAAGAAATTTAAAAAATGATAAATCAATTGAAGGAATGGACAGTACATTGAAAACTGCATAAAATTCCCAAGATTGAAAAAAAAAAGTTTTATAAAAAGATTTTATCAAGAAGTAGCATTTGTCCCTTAAATTTTCTGATCCGACGAATTGTTCATGTAGAGTATTTTTTCATTTAAGGAAATTGAAAAAAAAAATTATTACAACCACCGTAAGACATCAAAGATTTCAATCGACTTTTAATCACTAAAAATGTTTTCTAAACATTTTTTACTCCAATTCAAACGAAGCTTCAATTTTTTTCAGCAATTCGAAACTTTTTATGCCTGAGAAAATATCAGCATTCTATTTTCCTGTTTTTTGTTTTTTTTTTCAAAATAGTACAATTTTAGGGAGGGGGAGGTACCAAACTGTTCGTTTGTGTTTAAAAAAATATTCATAATAAGAAGCCTGAGTATTAGTTGGAGTAAAAAAGTTGAAAAATTGCTTTGGAAAAAAATTTGGATTTGTTGAGACTACATAATAGAAATAACTCGTTTCGGTGTGTCCAACTTATTTTCAAATTATAACATTTTGTAGCTTTGAATTCTGAATAACATGTGAGGTAATTATTTTTTTACTGACGTTTTTAAACCACGTAATCTGGAGGATTTCTGTGGAACTGGGCATGATGTCACATGTGATATAAATATCATCGAATTCTTGGATTTCGTCTGCGTCTATTTCGGTTCCTAGATTTACCGTCAAGTTCAGGTAATCTGTGCAAAAAGTCGTTTGAAATAAGATAAATTATTCAATAATGGCCTATATACTTTCAATTTAAATGCCATTGAATTTATATAATTACTTGTCGCTCTTGATGGATGGTACGGTACCTGAAAGAATTTTATGAAAAATCAATGCAATACATAAATGCTATTTTGGATCTTGTAACGCTGTATAGGTGCATTATTCACTTATTATTGGCACTTACGTTCATGACGAAAAGTGACAAAGGATTACTGAAAATATCGCCAATAGTAGTGACAGCCTCGCAATAATATTTTCCTTCGAGGTTCATTTCAATGCGTGGCAGCTCTAAAGTGACATTGAAAAATGATCTGAAGCCAACGTAGTGTTCTTCTACTTTTTCACCCTATTTGAATAAATTAATGAATCGTTAAATAAACGTATCAATTTGAACGATTTTATAAGAAAGATATGGTAATAAAAGAGTAGTTGAATAAATATCGTAACCTTTAACTTTTTAGGTACTTACATCACGAAGAAAATTAATTTTATAAATGTATGTCGAGTTAGGTTTAGCGGAACAAGTCAAAGATACGTTGTTGAATCTTGATACCACGTTATGGTTCGTGTTATTTCCTCCTAGTTCTAAATGTAAAATAGGAAGACCTGTGGAGGATTGAGTTTAATTAAATACATTGTACAGAATACCTAAGAGAAAAAAGTGGACAAATCGACGTTTTAGTACTTTTGAAATGCTGTTTAAATGAATAGCGAAAAAATTCCACCATCCGAAGATTTTTCTCAATTATAATTTTTTGTTTTGCCAATTTTTGAATTTTTTGATAACTTTGACCTTTAAAGTCGATTTTTTGGTAGACCATAAATTGTGGAGTATCAAATTTACTATCTGTAGAGTCCAATTTTATTTTTTTTTCTTAATTGAGGCTCAACTTTCGATATATTTTGGCTCTTAAGCTCAAATTTGATACTTTTTTTTGAAATGAAATGTCTCGAAAATTGAGCCTCTTGAGAAAAAACTAATCGGACTCTACAGCTGGGGAAATCGACGATGTTCAATTTTTGTTGCATTTATTTTTTTCTCCAGGAGGCTTCTTTTGCCCAAAAAATCGAATTTGAAGGTCGAAAGTCATTAAAAAATGCAAAAAAAATGATGGAATTTTTCCACCATTTTCTCGTGATCAGCGTGGAAAATGTTATAGAAAATATCTATCAAGCTTTCCAACAGCATTTCCTACTTCAACCTGTGTAATTAATACCAATTATTGATTGGTTTTCAATTTTAATTTCTTTCAGTTCTGGATTTTGATTTTTTCCATTTCAGTAGCATTTTTGCCAGTTTTCAATTTTGATTTCGAAATGAACAATTATTATAAAAATGTAAGATAAGGTGCATGAATTACCTTGATAATCAGGATTGTCCGGATTTGTACTCTGTAAAGATGAAAAGAAGAAATTAGTCTAAGCACCTATAGATATATGAAATTAAGTAAATCGATTCACTATTACAAGTCTATTTTAGTGGACTTACGTCTTGGACTACGAAGAAATAATCTTCGCCAGGCTTGATTCTGTCTTGAGTATCTCTAATACTGCAGGAGTACTTACCAGCGTGTGTTTTTTTAATCTTTGCTATCGTTAACGAATTTCCAAATATGGTGATACCGTTGTTTGGGTCATTCTCCAACAATTCACCCTGAAATCCGCGCATAAATGAAAAAGCTTAAAAAACTGCAAAATAGTGGCAATTTGATTTTCAGAGGGCTTATCAATGTATTAGGTAAACTTTTCCCAATTGTCCTCGTAATTCCCTTATGGTATCTTCATTCTCTATACTTCGATGTATTTTTTTTTCAATTGGAATTTGATATATCAATGGACCTATCTGCTTGTTTTTTTCCTCCTCTTATAAATCTCCCATCTGATTTTGGATTTCTTAATTTTTTTATTAATCTCAAAGCAACGTGTACTTACATCGAAATAAAATGTGTATTCTTTGACCGGGAGGATTTCATTCGAAATCGGGCTGATACATTTGAACGATACATCTTTTCCGACTACGATGTCACCTGGTGTCATGATATCATAGTCCAGCTCAAGAAAAGGACGTGAGTAAAATTCATCTGAAATGTCGACAAAAAAATTGTATGATTTGACACGAATCACAAGATAGATAAATATTCAAATTACATTCTCCAGTGTTTGCTTCTCCATTTTCTTCGTTGCGAGAAAAATGAATTTCATTTAGTAATATTAACGAAAGACCAAATAATCCTGAGTACGTACACATTGAAATGCATGAAAATTAAAAAAAAAAAAAAAAACGATATTAAATAATATTTAATATTTTAAATTGATCTTAGTATTGAAAATGGATCAGAGAATTACCTATGAGCTTCATGGTTTAGTTGTCGTCAGAACTCGATCCATTCCTAAAAAATTGTCTAACCGAGAAAAAAACCTCACAAATACTCGTATGTTTATTCGCAACTCAATTGTGTAGAATTTGATGCTTAATTATGATATTAAGGAATCGATTGTACGCAACCGTTTGTTCGAATTTTACGAATAAGTATAAAAAAATAATCCGCTATTAATAATACGAAAAATTACTCACTGAATTTAGGTCAGGTAATTATTCAATGGTTCGTTTATTTGATGTCGAAGATAAAAAGTCATAAAAAGCTAAATTAAATTTCTTTTCTGGTAAATGAAGCTTTATTCGGAAATGGCCTAATTTTTGGCGGGGTGTATGAAGTTCGTATAAACGTGTACCTATTTAAAATTACCGATTATTTTTTTTTATTTTTTCAGCTCAAATTTCACATTTTCTGGCAATTAAGCATAATTATTGGTAGATTTTGTACTCTTGTTAATAGATTGCGATTTTGAAATCGATACAGAGTTTACCTAGTTATTTCTATTTTTCTAAATGAAGAGGAACATTTTTTGGATATTTTATTCAGTTCGTTTGAGAAAATATTACGTAAGAAAAATGCTGTTTATTAAAGAAAATTATTCCTTTTTTTAAAAAAAAGTAGGTGAATGTTGATAAAATACGTAGATATGGTCCGGACCGTTCAGAATCATTTCGGTCAGCGAACATTCGACTCTTTTTTACGTCTTATCAGTATCTGAAAGAGGGAAACTGGAGAGTGATGAAATAACAGTTTCGGATTTCGTCGTTTTTTTTATTCTGAATAATTGAAATTTATGCAAATTATCAAATATTATTCAATAATTTGTACAAATTCAATCATTTGGAATAAAAAAGACGACGAAATCCGAAACTGTTTATTTCATCAATCTCCAGTTTCCTTTTTTTCAGATACTGATCAGACATAAAAAAGAGTCGAATGTTCGCTGACTGAAATGATCTGAACGGTCCGGATTGAAATACACGTCCTCTTATTTCAGTTAATTTCGAATAGCGACTTCATTAGCAAATCAGGCAGAAATTGTGTATAATTTAATGTATAAATGAGCAGAACTTTTTTTTTTAGTATAAAATGCGAAAATGTATTTCTGAGATTTGAGAAAATTATACTCGTGAAAAGCATATTCGATAATTAGGATCATTCCAAAAAATGGGTAAATATATTTTTGATTTTACTAGAAATAACTTCAGAAATCATCATCAATATTTGGGATACAGATTTTCAGGAGGGAAGAAAAAATTTTCATATTTAAGTGAATATTCATAAAATTTGTTACTGGTGGTAACTTGAAAATAATTATAGTCTGATTTTGAGTTTTGAAAGTGGAACTCGAAGTTGAAAACCTAAAACTCGAAACGAGCTTCAGAAAAGAGATTCTCGAATGAAAATTTTGAAAAACTCACGTTGTACTGAAATTGAGAATTTAGAAGATGCTTTATTATGATTTTCATGACAGCTGCAGTACTCATGATAATCTGAATTGCCATCTTCAGGAAACATCAATTTAGATTCAGGTCAGTTTTTTCAAAATTTTGGACCCAATCTTCCTTCTCATATCTGAAACTCATGTTAGATTTTGGGTATAATTACCTAAGTATTGTAATCAAAAATAGAATCAAGTGTCTTTGAAAATTGATGTAAGTGGCTTTTTACATTTTATCAAAATTTTGACTAATTTTGATTTTTTAAATCGTCATTTTCAAGCTGAAAGGTGAAAAAGAAATCCAACTACGGATCATCAGCCATTTAGGAAAAGTAATGGTGAAAAAATTACAGCAACATAAATATACCTAAGTGATCAACTCGTCCCGCCAGAAATTTTACTCAAATTTTTTCGCCATGCCCCATCAACGTACCAGCACCACAATAAGTGGTATTTAGAAGGATTCATAATTTCTTTCCAGGCATTGCACATAGCTGGTGCATCATTGGAAATGAATGTATGTGTAGTTATATTATTAGATTTATCCAAGCCAAGGTTCACACTATTGAAAAAAATCTCCATGAATTTTTTGTGGATCTTATTTCATACTAATGCAAAACACAGCCGGGCATTCTTCACCGTACCTAATAATCCATTACCACGAATACGGTTAATTAGAAATCACACACATTTTTCTTATAAGTAAAATTGATGCAAATGATTTGATCACCATGCATTGATGAAATATCTTGCTGACCTGGTGTCATTTTTACAAATATAAAATCTTTAATGTCCAACGATGGCTCACTAGGACCAGACGTTGCCGCTTACCAGTTATAAAGTGATAAAAATGATGGAGTTTTATTTCATTTTTTTACCCTCAAAGTTCAGTATGCTGGGCAAAAACTTTGATACGACTTTTCTCAATTTCTGAGGCAGTTTTTTTTGGAACTGTACTTCCACGAAATCTTCCTCTTGCTGGAGGCCATCCAATGGTTTTGGTCTCTATCCTCAACTCATTGAATCACCAAAGATTACCTGCTCCAATGAAAACACCACTTGGCCTTTATATAATAACAAAGGTAACATAAAATACTATCCGTTAGGTTATCGCTTTCATTTCTGTGTAACCAGGGTTCAAAACTATTCTTGCAACATTTTCTTCCTCATTGAAATTATCACTCGAGGATGGGGTCATTTTGGTGCTTGTTTCATCTGTATCAACCAAATCAACAAAATGCTGGAAATTTTCCTAAAAGAATTCACATACATGGTAAATGAATACATTTCCTACCTATCTAGAGGGGTTTCCAGTTAAAATTACAACTGAAGCACATAATTTTTTAAAACTAATTACTTTTATTCTTATGAATCTACTCACAAATTGTTCATTTTTGTAAGCTATTAAGAAGTTATTCACAAAGTTTTATGAAGGATGGTCTTGAATTAGGACCATCAAATAAAATAAATCCACGAATAAATTTACCCATTTTACTGCCAATATCTTTTCATTTTTCAGTGGGTACCTACCTAACGAACGGAAACTAGCCTCGCATATTTCCTGGAGTAGTTTGGGATTAGACTTATGTAAATATTTCCAACTTTCCGTGTCCATTATTTCAATTTTATTAACCAAAATAAAATCGATGATTTTAGATTTCATTTTATTACAATCGATCAGCTTGGCGAAAGCTAACACGTCCAATGAATTGGAACATGATAAATGCTCCACCAGAATTTTTCGCATTTGGTGCTTGTTTCATCTATATCAACCAAATCAACAAAATGCTGAAAATTTTCCTAAAAGAATTCACATACATGGTAAATGAATACATTTCCTACCTATCTAGAGGGGTTTCCAGTTGAAATTACAACTGAAGCACATAATTTTTTAAAACTACTTACTTTTATTCTTATGAATCTATGTAATTCACAAATTGTTCATTTTTGTAAGCTATTAAAAAGTTATTCACAAAGTTTTATGAAGGATGGTCTTGAATTAAGACCATCAAATAAAATAAATCCACGAATAAATTTACCCATTTTACTGCCAATATCTTTTCATTTTTCAGTAGGTACCTACCTAACGAACGGAAACTAGCCTCGCATATTTCCTGGAGTAGTTTGGGATCAGACTTATGTAAACATTTCCAATCTTCCTGTTTCATTATTTCAATGCTATTACCCAAAATGAAATCGATGATTTTAGATTTCATTTTATTACAATCGATCAGCTTGGCGAAAGCTAACACGTCCAATGAATTGGAACATGATAATTGCTCTATGAGAATATTTTCGCATTTAGCTTGTAATTTTTTTATATTGTACTTGTCAGCTGCTGCAGGGTGTTTCAAGTAACATTTTTTTTTGAAATATGCTCTCAAATAACTTCATAAATGTTTTCAGTGTACCTAAAAAATGAGATAAATCAAGTTCCATGAGAGTACTTTTAAGTGTGAATTTTGTGAAAAAAAATATTCAGTTATTGAATTAATTAAATAGGGAAAAATATTAATAAAAAACCGAAAAATTTATTATTATAATATTTGAATAATAAAAAAAAAACAACATGAAATTACTTAACTTACATATGTTGCCACCAACCAGTCATATCAAAAACCCACAAATCTTAATTCGAATCCATTTTTTTACAATAAAATATAATTTTGTTCCTTTTTCCAAAAAAAAAAAAAAAGAAAAAAAAGAAATTCGAAATGCTCAGTTTAGATTTTTTTATGAGTGATAGGTACCTACGCTTTTCTTCATAATTATTCAAATTCACATTGGTAAATTACCAGTGTTTCTAAGCACAAAGGTATTTCCATTTTTGGGGGGGAATCTTTGCCTGCCCTTCACCCCTCGGATTTTTTGAACTATGACTTTGAGAAAGAACGATACGAGGCCAATTATTGAATTCGTGGTCGAAACTGTCCCAAAATATACATTTTACAGAAATGTGCCTTATAATAGCTTAAAAATAAATGCTAGGTAAACGATTGAAACCATGGTATTTTTTACCAAATTCCATCAATGAGCCCTAAGGCGGATTGAAAATCCTTAATAAAATAATTAAAATTCAGGAAAATTTGAAATTTTTCGGAATATAAAGAAGGTAAGAGAGAATATCGTAAGCCAGCTTTTTTTTCCATCTTCTTCAATTGAACTAAAAAATTTGAAAAAAAAAATACGATCCGCTTGAGGTTTTGGCGATGTAGGGGAGTTCTAATGTTCTGTCGTCTGCGTGAGCATGAATGGTACCGTTTTCAATATTTTGAGGTAAATTTCGATGCTAAATAATTAACTCAATACTCCATTTTTTTAAGCAATTTTTTATGCCATTGATGGCTTAAGAACTTTCTACTCAGTAACTGTGCAACTTTCTATTGTGCATATGAAGATGCAAGGTCAAAGTTGAATGCTTATTTTCATTTTGAAAAATCTTCATTTGCACAATTTTTCTCGCCATTTTGAATCATCATAGCGTCTACTGGCAAGAAAAACAGGAAATCTCTGAAAACAGCAAGAATTTTAGTTATTTTTCTGCAGAGAGAATTTTCAAAATTTTCTTCTATCCGTGAATTTTTAAATCAAAGGATAAATACTTCTTCGATCGATTTGAAGCATGAAAAATTACATAAAAATGACCAAAAAAAAAAAAAAATAGAAAAGAACAAGTTTAGATCCAGTAGACACATTATTTAAAAGCTCGAAACCTAGATTTGAAATGAGAGCGTATCAACATGGATTTTTTGTGGCTGTGGTCGATTAGAAATTTTATGCTAAAAAAGGTTCCATTTTCGATCGTTGATGAGGAAAGAACTACTTTCAATTTCTTCGGGAAAAAAATGGAAATTGAATACCGGAATACATAGATACTTACTCAACATTTCAACTAGAAATAACCTACCTAGTTGTAATTCAAGTTACTTGACGAAGGATGACTTAATTGTTTTGCAATTTTGGCAGATTAAAAAAATCTGGGTTTTATTCCATGGAATAAAAAATTTCGATTGGCTTATGATTGTTAGATTCTTGAATTTTTTCCAAACTGTTTTTAAAACATTGAAAATTTTCAAAATCATATAATTTTTTTCCTAATTGAAAAAAATGGCTCTGATCATGAAAAACAATGAAATGAAAAATGGCGAAATTTTTGAAGTATTTTGGAAAAACACAAAAAAATGAAGCTATTGCAATTTTTATTTTAGAAAATATTGAATAATTTTTTTTCAAAATTATTAAAATTGCATTCAAAGAAATATTGAAAAAAATATGCAAATTTTAAAAAAACATTGAAAAAAATCGTTGTCACATTATTGAAATTGCTTAAAGAACTTCAAAAATTGATGTTTGAAAATTGTTGAAATGCTAATGAAAAAATCTTCCAATTGTTATTTTGAAATGTTTAAAAGGTGTCAAGGTCACTGAAAATGTTTGAAAATGGTAAAAAAAAAAAGGTCGAAACCTTATGGAAATCAGAATACAGAACGCAGTTCAACCATTTATGGATACCTATGTATTGAAGTACATGCCAATACGATTGATTGAAAATTTTCAAGTAAAAAAAAAAAAAAAAATGGGAAGTCTGATTTAATTTGATGAAATTTTGTCAGACATGGAAAAACTTGGAAAATTCTTTAGTAAAAAAAAATAAAATCTGAAAGAAGTGAATTTCGCATCAGATTTTACTTCATGGTAAAATACCAGTTGTTCACGAAGAATGTGAGAGATTAGAAATGTATTTCTAAACTCGGTATGTGGTCTACCATTTTTTTAAACATCAAAATACGTGTTGAAGTTTTTGATGTAGTGCAGTTGTTTTGCACTTTCATAGATTGCTTTGAAAGCAATGACTCATTAGCTCACCTATATTCCAACAATAATGATCGAGCTGGTAAGGTGGTTTTGTTATGCTACCTTGTATACACACTGTGGCATATAAGTTTGCCATAATTTATGTAATTACGAAACGTTTTGTTTCGAGATATGGTACTTTGACCAATGACGCCGACGATGTCAAATTATCTTTCATTTTTTTTTTTTTGAAATTGGTAAACAATTTTGAAAAAAAATGAAAATCGAGTTGAAATATCTGACATTTTAGCAAAAAGTTGAATTTGATGTGATATTTATACTCGAAAGAATTATTTTATTAGTTTTCGAATGACTGACAAAATATCTGAAAATTGAAAAAAAAATGAATTTGATTGTTTTTGCAATCAGTTTATTGAGATAAGAAAGCGATGAGGAGAAAAGTTGAAGTAGATAAGTATTTGAAACTTTTTTTTCCTTAAATCGATTGCAAATACTTGAAATCATATCCATAATTTGGAAGATTTTGCTGTACAGCAAACATTATACAATATTGTTATTGATGAAAATTATAGGTTTTTTTTTTCAAAAAAAAAAAAGTATATGTTTATGAAACATATCTTGACAACTCGAGCTTAATTTTGAATTACCTCATTTTTATCTCATGAAGATTCATGTTTTAAACAATTTAACGAACTCGAGGCGTTGAATTATTTTTTCTTGCATTTTGAACAATTTTCATTACGTTTCCAAAAAAATTTTCATTATACCTATGTTTTGAAAAATTTTTTCTATCTTGATTGATTTTCAATAATCATATCTTGAAATTTCAACTATTTCTATAATTTGAAAACTTTATGATTATATGATACTTATGTCTAATTTCGACTTCATTTCAAACAAAATTTATTTTAATCGAAGTTTTAAAAAAAATCCAAATCCGAATTTTGAGCATTTTAAGGACATTAAAAAAAAATTTAGGTTATTTTTCGTGATCTCGTCATTTCAAAAACAATTGATGTCATCCGGAATGTTTTAAGATTTGATTTGGACCAAAATAATGAATAAAGGTTAAAGAGCTGTGGGGGGATGTATTGAGTGTATTTAAAAAAAGAAGAAAATGGATTTAAAAATGAAAAAAGAAAAATTAAAAAATTAAAATTATGGAGATCATTTGAAAATTGGAAAAAATGATCCAAGCTATATAAAAAAGAGCGTTTTTAAAAAAAAATCCTAAAACATGAAAAATGAGAAAAAATAGAGAAGTGTTGAAAAAAATTTGAAAAAAATCAAAATATTAAGCTAAATTTTATTTTAAAAAAAGATAGATCGATTATTAAAATTTTTGAAGTTTAGGTGCTTATCAATAGTTACCAAAAATTTACATTTTTTCTGAGAAAAAAAAAAAGAAAGTGGTATCTATATTCGAAAATATCGATGTTTTCAAGTTTTTATTCTGAGGAAAAAAATTCATTAATTTACTATCTGTATTTTCTATAATGATTTTCGTTAGAATAATGCTACATTTTCAATAAAAAAGGATACTTAGACGAAAAAATTTTCAACTTCGATGTCTGGCGGATGCGTCGATTCAGATTTATTACTCATGTTGCATAGTTACTGAATGAAAGGCGTTTCTTCTGTCATCTTAACTGAAAAACCCAGTAGATTGAGATTCTAAAAAATGTAAAAATTTTACTCACATTATGAAACCATGTAGTTTTCTCAGAGGGCGTGATGTGCAAATGATGAACACATTGTCGAATTTGTAAATTTCGTCTGGATTTATTCCTCTTCGCCTGAATATGTTGTCGCGTTTAGGTAATCTGTAGAAAAAAATTGTCTCATAGGTGATGAATTTTTCAATGATAAAGTAAAAGCATTTATTTTAAACGGCCTTTTGTGATTCGTTTTATGAGATCAAGAGTTAATTTTGAATAATTTCAGTTTTTGTAATAAAAAAATATAAGTATATATATATAGAATTTAATTAATTTTTATGAAATAATAAAATATAATTTTGTACTAAAATATTTAAATAATTTTTAAAAATTTATTTAAATAAGTATATTAATTTTTCTACCTATGAGTACTGCAATTTTCATGAAAATCATAATGACTCTCGTGCAAAGAGAAAGCGAGACTATTTAAACTTCTCATTTTTATTCAGCAGAAAAAAAATCACTATTCTCAACACCTTATAGAAACACTTCTGCAGTCATTTCGATACGAAATTTAAAATATACTTTCAAGGTAGAGATGGAATCGATGCTAAAAAATTTTCTCAAGCAGCTTCAAATTTTCACTTTTGTCTCTGAACTCAGTGGTTCAAATCTCATAATTGAGATTAAAATGACACAAGGAATGAATTTAGATGAAATATATATATATATTTAAAAAAAATAGCATGTTCTGAAAACTTCAATCAAGATTTACGTTGTTTTTTTAAAATTTTGAGCCCAACTTCTTTTCCATTTCTGGAGTTCCTTTCAAAATGAGGTAATATTGTTATCAAAAAAAACCTAGACAAATATCAAAATTTTGGTAAATTATAATATAGTCTGGTTTATTGGCAATGACGCGTCACCATTGGAAACCCCATTTACATTATTTAGTCACTTGGGGTCGTTGGGGTTGGCCTTACTCGAATAGCTCTGGCACTTTGATTTTCCTTCACCAAATCTAGAGATAGTTACTTTTTCCCAAGTGGGAGTTGAGCAATTGGTAAAAAATATCATGTAAGCGAAGACAATAAATGCAATAACACAAAAAAATGTTGGGATAGTGTCCCGCCAAAATAAAAGAACATTACAGCCATCAGCAGCTGCTTTACCAGGATCCGAATGAGCGGCTTGAATTGCTGTCATAAAATATTCTCTATTTGCTATTTTTCCCTTTCGTCACGTATTTATTTCAATCTTCATGTTTAAAAGAAAATTACGTAACATTAACGATGCAATATATACCTTACAAAGATGAACTCACTCGTTTCATTGTATTCGATGTATTCATTTGCCAAAAATATGTATTTTTGCCCTCTCTGAATTGTTTTGAAGTATATACTTAATCCGTCAACATTTCGATGTTTGAATTTAAATCTGAAATCACCTCATTATATTTCGATTCGGTGAGGTGTTGAAAAAAAAAAATGAAAAAAAATTTCCTCACTATTTGGCGCCTAATGCCCCAACATAGTGATAAACCTAATTGGACCAAGTGTCAGTTATAAAATTATATTCAATTATACTGATTTTCTTTTAGTACATATAATCTGTTTAAAAATCAATGTTGAAAGATTTTCTGGATAGACTAGAGAATAACCTTTACGTTGTTTAGATTGCTCAAAACCCTACTTTTGTAACATATTTTTATTTGCATAATTTAATGAAAATTTTCAACTCTTATACCTACTATTAAATAATTATAAATGAATATGAATAAGTAATTTCAAATTAATTTTGTTCTCGATTGTTAAAAATAACAGAATAATTTAGGGTTTTCAATCATCAACTTGGAATCTGAAATACCTATTTTAAGTTAGATCTCAACTTGGCAGTGTCATCACAATTTTTGAAATTATATTCTTCCAAAAATTTTTGTCAAGTTTGTTTTTACAATTTTTAAATTTCAAATTACTTAAACGCTCAAGTTCGAACATATTTTTAAGAAAGTAGTAAAATCACAACTGAGAAATAATTTTTAATACTGTCTGTCGGTTATATCATGACACTTTTTACAGTGATACCAGCAGGCGAAAATTACTGAAGGGTTTCTCAAATCAACAAAAAATTAACAAATAAGTGGCTAGCAAAAAGGAATTTTGTTTCAATTTTTCAAAAAAATCAATGTTTTGATTTTTTATTTTCCGAATAATTTTTTTTTCTGAAATTTGAGAATCCCTAGAATTTAGAACTTTTTGTTCATTGGTAACCCTGCAAAAAGTGTCATGATATAACCGACAGACAGTAATACTCTCTTATAAAAATATTATTCGGTGCCTTTAAAATTCACCCCTGGCGCAGAACTCCGTCAATGATTTTTCATTGAAGTATCTATTCCACTCTAGAGAAATATTTTTCACCTCGTATCCTCACATCAAACATTGAAAAACAGATCAGGTATAAAGACTGATAGATAATCTGAAATCTTGGTTTTTTCACTGATACTTGATTAAGCAAAGTTTGAATGCAAAATACTAAAAATCATTTTTTCAAAACTAACTTTAAGAACCCCTAGTTCTTTAAAATTTTATGTGTGGGTACCCAAGAAGTTGAATGAAAATTTCGAATCTTTAATTTTTAAATTCCTGTACCTACTCCGCGCTGGTCAGTAGATTTTTCTACATTTTCATTACTTAGGTACCTATCTCTAGGTATAATAATTATTACTTATGTATGATTGTCAGAAACATTTCTTGAATACCTTAATGAAATTGCTTAGTAGGTATTTGAACTGATCTTTTAAACTGAGTGCCCATTTTCTTGAAAATTTCAAATATTCAGCAAAAATCATAAAAAGGTGAAGAAATTTTGAAATTTCTATTATGTTTTTGTAAAAATCAAGATATTTAGGGAGCTAGCATAAGAGGACGTTTGTCAAAAGCGTTTTCTTCAATATGAGAAATTGAGAATATCTATTTACTTTGGTGAAACCAGTCAATAGTTAAAAAATTGTGTTCAAAAATAGTAAAATTTTTATATTCTTTGGTAAGAACGTATCAGAATACTTACTTTTAACTTCTATGTCCGGAGGAAAACTAAAAATGAAGTCTTTGTCAGTTTTAAAGCGTATCTTCTTGCAGAATTTTTTTGAATTTGGTGAAAATCTTTGACTATACTATAAAATCAATGGTGAAAATATAGAATTGTACCTATTGTTTTTATTCATAATATCCGCCTGATCAATCAGAGATATTTTCGCACCCTTATAGAAAGTGAATGATAACAAGTTGAAATGTATTAGTTTCTCTATCAATTTTTTTTTTTTTACATAAATTATCAAATTAAAACGAATTATTTTGCGCTTACTTACATTCTTGAACGATTTCATTCTTCTAAGGCCTCTGGTATCTTGTGTAAGTTGGCTAATAAAGTACACGTCATCAAATTTTCGATTATTACCTGGACCTATTTCACTTCCCAATTTGAAGTTACGTCTATTCGATTTAATTGCCTGCATTAAAATTTTTCTATATCTAAGTATTAAGTAATATAAATACACTTTAGTGGACAATTATCTGTGGAATTTGTTGGTACATATACTTTCTGCAGAAAATATAAATAAAATATTTATTAAAACTTATTAACATAAAAATAATTAGGTATGGACTTGATACATTAAATTTCTATATCTTGGTGTATTGAGAGGCAAAAATATAAGTGAATAAGTAGGTACCTAGCTACCTACTTACATCTTTGACATAAGATGGGACTGTCACATGACATAATTTCATCAACTTCTACGCAGCATTCGTATTCTCCTTCCGAGGTTCTTTCAATTCTTGGCAATTCTAATGTTGAATTGAAGATCTTGATACCGGCTGTTATATTTGATGATATCTTCTCGCCCTGAGCGTCAATTTGATAAAAATTTTGAGCTCATATTTTTCAATTTCGCTCAAAATTATTTCACAAAGTTTCATAACTAACTCTATACAAAAAAAAAACACTTTTCACTGATCTTTCAGTCAAAAATCATCAATTTTTTCTGACGGAGAGTTTTTTGAGAAATTAGTAATTTTTGACTGAAAAATCATTTTTTTGTCAATAAGTAAATATGTGATTCTATCACATCAACAAAATGTTAAGAGTTAATATTGTTTTAGTAACCATGGTTGGTAAGGTGTTTTGGTTGAACATAGACATCGTTGAATTTCTGCAATGAAATAATGTCTTATGGAATTTTTCAGTTTGTCCTGAAAACGTTCCCCAATTTCTTTGATTAAATACCTCCTCATTGTGTTCTGCAGTTTGTTCTGAAAATTAAAAAAAATCAGTAGGTGGATGCGCATCTTTCAGAAAATAAAAATAATTTTACCAACTGTTCCTTTAAACACATCACTCAATGGTGAGTATGTGCAGTGAGATTCCATTTCAAAGGTGCAATTGTCTCCATTAGAATAATTGGAATTTTGGGGAAACCGTCAAATATGACTTCAATTATTCCTTCGCAGGGGCTGGTATTTGATTGGCTGGTGAAAAATTGCAGCAGGTAGACGAGTATCTTTCAGAAAATAAAAATTATTTTACCAACCGTCGCTTTTAATCACATCACTCAATGAATTCGCATGTACAAGTTGAATTGCATTTGAAAAATGCAATTGTTTCTGTTTGAAAAATAGAAATTTTGGGAAATTGCTGAACATGATGTTAATTATCTCGAGACATGGACATTTCTGCAGGTGGATGAGTATATTTTAGAAAATGAAAATAATTTTACCTACCAACATGATTTCGATTATTCCTTCGCAGGGGCTGGTATTTGATTGGTTGATAAGAAAATGCAGCAGATATATTATGGGTATCTTTTAAAAAATGAAAATAATTTTACCAATCATTGCTTTCAATCCCTCATCATAAAAATAGCAATCATTTTAAGCAATTTAATATTGTCACATTTCTAGAAAAATGAACAATGGTTTTACAAATATAAATACCTAAGTTAGTTCTTAAAAATAATTTTGAAACACGGAGGTATTACCTTCTGAAGGAAAATCTTCTGGTTTCTGCAAGAAATAGAATACAAATAATTGTCAAATTGAGTTGAACTAGATTTCGATGAATATTTTTTTTACTCCACACCTGTGAACATACGGTAATAGGTATGTGAATACTTACTGGGTTCACTTTAAAATAGGTTGGTATGCGACCAAACGTACTGTTTGCTACATAGCAATACAACCCTTGAGCGAATGTTCTATTAATTTTTTCCAAAGAAACATTATTACTTTTTCCATTCCTGGTTAACTTCGGTCAACCTTCTAAGAAGGTGCAATTTGCGTTTCTTCATCTTCCTAAACTGTTGATCTTGAAATTGAATATCTTGTTGGCTCTCTTCAAATCGCTACCTCAAAACTGTGCCAATTTTTTAAATAATTTTTTTTTATAAATTTGAATATATTTTTTAGAGATAATTTTTGGGAGTGTTGCCAATTGGAATTTTCAAAAAATTACTTCCTAAATCCAAACTAATTTGATACTGTAGATGTTGTCATGAAAATTCTTTGATAAATTTTATGAAAAAAATTGACTCAATTTATTGTATTAGTTACTAGAAATGGTAAAAATCTGTTGAAATTCTTTAATGTTTTATTTATTTTTTGTCATAGACACGCAATGATCCCCTGAAATACAAAGAGTCCATTTTTCTCCTCAACAGACTCCCTCAACATGAAATTTTATTTAGCATGAAAAATAAATTGTAAAATTACCATTGGTATTTTTTAAATGAGCAGACGGCCTCTGTGGAAAATAAACAAAAAATTGAATATAAAGTAAATTCAAAACACGAAAATATAACGCAAGTACATTGGTTATTAGTGGTTAATCACCTTTTATCTACTTACTCAATAAACTTATGAATAAGTACACTTACTTACTAGAGTTGGTATAACATCTAGGAGATGCTATCTGACTTCTCCACTGTTGGTTTCATCGATACCTTCGAAGGTCATGGAAAATCGCCTATCAGCTTTAATAATTTTATTCTGAACAAGTATTAGAAAAAAACAGGTTAAATATGTGCAAGTTATATGTATAATTGAATGTATGAAGTTTCCTGATTTTAATTTTCTTCATTAAGGTGTCGATCGAATTTGTAATTTATCGATTTTTTGAATCAAATTTAACATACCAGAAATATTCACCGATCTGAAACTTGTGAAATAGTGGTAGTGAAGATTTGCATTCGGTGGCTCGTAGTGGCATAAAAAATTTGTAGGAATAATTTTTTTAATTAATTTTTTTTTTTTGAAAAATTCAACTCTGAAGTTTTTGAAAATTTGTAATGGTTATAAACAGATAGTGGGGACCAAATGGTATACTTATCTGTTGAGGTGTTGGACCAGTCTATAACTCCATACCCAGGGCTTACGAATATAATCAATGCCTAGGCAGGAGGGCCCTATAACCATACATACCCTCTTCACTAATACTTAAAGGTTCACCGAAATAATGACACAACTCGAAATACAACTACTGGTTTATTAGGAAAGGTCTTCCTAAACTCACGGCTCCGGTTGTGCAAAAGACACACGAGTACACCTATACGCCGAATGCTATCGGCCTTAATATAAACCATGTCTGCCTTTTGGGCAGAAATGGAGTGATTCCCCACAAAGGGGACTGCAATGAGTATGTTGGAGCGATACTGCCACCGCAACAATTCAACAGGGACTGAAGCACTCGATGCTGGCACCCTATGTTCGTAACCATATGAGTGTGGCAAAGAGGTTGACCCTCGCGACTTAGAAGCCCGCGAGAGTCATAAAGACTTCGTTCGACTTGAACAAAGAGTCATAAAATCTCCCCCCTCAGTCTTCATCTCCATAGCGGAGAATCGACTGGGCTATGTCTCACTCTAACAAATTATTTAATATGCACACTTTGACAACCTCTGATAGAAAATTAATAAATTATCTAATCAATTAAAAATGCATTTATTGACAACCAACAAAATACAATATACATTACAGGTTTTCGAAACTATAAACAAATGAAAAAATGTTCAAGAGTTTCGCTACTTTTTGAATTATCTTACAAAAGTTTGCTTGAATCCGCTGCTTTCAACAATCGGTCTGCCATTCAGAGGAATCGTTTTATTCGATGTAACCAACCGTTTCCCATTGAACTTTTTCAATTTGCCGAAAGAATTTTCGAACTGAAATTATTAATGTATCGATGTATTGAATATTTATCCAAGATTATTAATGTGCGTTTATTCGTTTTACTTATTTCCAAAACATGAGTAAGCTGAAAATTACTTGTTTTCTCGACATATAGGCGTTTACTGGTCGAAGTACGCAAACAGTGGCACTGAAATACACTTTTTTATTGACTAAATCAGTGTATGCGCCTGGGTATGTGTAATAAATTTCATCTTCTGGAATTTGACTGTCCCAACGTCCTGTGTCTTTATGAGGAACAATTATCGAAGATCCTGGGTGTTTGACTTCTCTCAGTTCTTTGGGAAATGGAGGATATAATTTGTTTGGTTTCAATTCCTAAAATTATTATTGCAATTTAAACGAATATGGAGTAATGAATATCTAGAAATCTTTATAGTATTTTGATATATTTGTGACATGCTCTCAGATGCTTTCAGTGGCACGGTGATGGAGGGGGATGACACCCCAGACCATCCCAAAGTTACAAAAAGTTGAGAAAGGTTGGGTAAAGTTGGTATTCTCAACTTTTTCCCAACTTTTACTAAATTTTCCAAAGTTTGAATTTGGAAAAGCTGAAAAAAATTGAGAGAATTTGAAAATATCACGAAAAAATTTTCGTCTGGCTTTACGTGGGCTCGGTGACCTGCCTTAATTTATTTTCAAAATGGTGACATGAATTTTCTTCCGTTATTTATTTTTTTATTCAACGCCAGGCCATATTGGACCCTGCCGGAAAGAAGGGACCTTGTGTAAAAAAAAATCGATGTGTTTGGTCCAGATTTGATGTCATTTGGACCAAAAACGTGAAAAATGAGACATCGATTTTTTTTTACACAAGGTCCCTTCTTTCCGGCATGCAGGGTCACATATACAGAAATTAAGGTTAGCCAACTCAGACAATTGAATATTTTCAAATGAAACAATAATTCGAATATCACGCGGTGTTTTATTTCATATTCGTTCGAAAAGACTACGCGCGAGAGTATTTAAATTTGGTCGATAGATTGGACGCCGGAGTGACTGAGGGCCCTTACCGAACACCCCCTCCTACCCACCGACGACCCAAATATCTATCATCAATTTATATTACAAATTGTTTTTTAAACGTTTTTCTACTCGATTTTTTTTCAACATTTTTTAAAATTCCAACTTTTCAACTCAATTTTACTCTCGTATATTTTAGACTTGCATTGAATAAAAAAATCATTTTCGTGTACAGGCATCATAGCGAGTTACTTTTCAAGGGACTCGGTTACTTTTTGTTACTTTTCACACGTAAAAAGTTTCATTGGTTACTTTTTACATGTCGTCAAAAGTTACTTTTTCTTCGCATTTGGAACGAAAAAATCCCCCCTCCAAAAAAATATACATATCACTGATATTCAAGGTTTTTATACTCTCCTAGCAAACTTCTCAAAAAATTATATTCCTTGATTTCTTTCTCCCTCCCCCCTCCCCCCGAAGGATTAATTACCTAACTCGAGCTTAATTCTGGTCGAAGGTCGACGTACGATTCTTGTTGTAAAGGATGCAAAATTGTGGCCTGGGGAGAAAGAATTTAATAAATAAAGGTTGATTCATCTTTGAAATGTTTGCAGGATACTTGGAAAATTTTACCCCCCCCCCCCCCCAGAACTAAAAAAAAGTCCTCGAAAAATTGAATTTTTGGATATTTTTTACCACTTTTTTATTACTTTTCGTCGAAAAAAAGTTACTGAAAGTTGCTTTTTTCTTCAGAATTTTGCTATGATGCTTGCATGTACCATATTAAAATTTTCTTGTAAAATGATTTTTGAAAAATTTAAATTTTTTGAATTTTTTAAAAAATTGTAAATCGGAAAGTTTTTTTCTCGATCAAAACTAAGGTAATCTTTAGTGAATTTAAAATTGGGAAAATTTTGAAAAGTTGAGAAATTTGTGAAATAAAACTGGAAAATTCTATGAAAATGAAAAATAGTGGAGAATAATTCAGAAAATCAATTTGGAAAAATTTGAGGTATTACCCCCTTCTCCTCAGTGTATGTAGCTTCATCACGACTCTGTGTCTGTGCATGTGCTCTACGAAAAAATACCATCGTGACGGAAAACTAAATTTTCTTTGAGAGTTGAAACGTCAAATTGTGTTTTAATAAATCCATTTTCAGGCTTTAAAAGCAATATTGAATTTTAAGTTCAATAGATTCAATGTCATGCTGTTTTTTTTGTTTTTTTTGTTTTTTTTTTTTAAAGGAATGGTTAAAAATTTCACAATGTTTGATTTCCTTAGGATTTTACTCTGAGCGTAAACCTTGAGAGCCATATTTCAGTCAATTTCCAACAATTTTTCGATTTCTTTGGATTTGATTTTCTACGGCTAAAAAATAAATTTTGAATTTTCCGTCAAATGGTCTTTCTTGACAGCGCATTGCATTTAATAAAATTTTATCTAGTAGGTAGGCTTAAAGGTATAGGTTTCATTACCACCGCTATTCCGATTGAAATTACTGATATACCATCGGGATGATGTAGGGCGTTATTCCATGTTTGATATTTTTTATTATACCCGTATACAACAGCTTCTAACTGAGTTCTAGAAATGATGAGAAAAAATTTTAATGTTTATTGAAATCTTCTAACCAAACGGTGTTTGAAAAATCTCGTATAGGTACCCCACACCATCGATGGTGGTGGCCGCTGGTATTTTTGGATCATCAGAAAAGTAAAATCTTGTTTTATAGTATTTGAATTTATTGCTGTAGAAAGGGCCTCCAGTTATAATTTGTTCAGTATTCGGATCAACTATGGCTTCGACTAAAATATTTAAAAGTTTGATTTTTTTTTCAAAGGAAAAGTAAAGAAAAAAGTGTAAATACACGTATTTAGTTTACCTGCTTTTCCATTGTTTGTTAAATTCATCGAATCTTTGAAGTTTACATTCAAAATTTTCAACGGTGGCAATTTAATTTTCTTCGCTTTATTTGTTGGTATGTTGATCGGATCTGGTGTCATTTTGTTTGGAATCCGGTACTTACCGAGGAATAAATTCTCATCTCCTGGCAATCGAATAAAAATAAAAATTAGGTAATTTTAAATGGACGATTTACGTACCTAGGCACTTGTCGAAGAAATATTTCGAAAAATGGATATTTACTCGTTTGAGAATTCACGTAAAATTGGAATTCGCCAAAGAAACTACCAATATAGCACAAAAAAATACAAAGGATTGAATAAGAATTCATATTTTGAAGAATTCACTAATTGCCTCCTTTTGTGTTTTGCAGTTTATAGTTTTCGACTAATTATTTCGTATTATGGTTCGACGTGGATAGGTAATAACAGGTATACTAGGTACATAGGCTTGTTATTTTCGAGTTCTTTAAAAAGAAAAGCTAACATATCTATTTTTTTTTTGAAAAATATCGTTCTGTGAGCATGTTTTTGAAGCGAAGGTTGCCGGGTTGCCGAAAATTTTCCGCTTTAAATTATTGTTTTAGATGCCTCTTGGTAGGTAGAACTCAAAACGTAGTATCACTATCATGTTTTCATTTTTTTAAATAGATAGGCAGACATCCGGTTGATAATTTTTTTTTATTACGTGTTGCGTGAAATCAGTACCTAGACCTACCTACGGCTATTTTATAGATTTAACAATGATTCGTTACGTTATCAATTTTGGTTCATTGTTTGCGCGATTTTTGACGAATTTTTTTTTTTTAATTGAAAAATTGCACGTATGCAATATTTACTTGTTACTTATTGAAAAATATTATCTGTTTTGGCTGTAAAATTATGAATTAAAATGAGATATTTATCCGATGTCGACCACCTGGACCCGAGTTACATACTTTTTTTGTCTTAATTTTGCTTACTCTGAGAATCCATTCTTACTTTAATAATTATTTACTTCAGAAGAGAGTGAGACATTCCAGATTTGTATAAAATCTTTAGAATGTGTCGTCGACTAGGTTCCAATGTAACGTTTTCGTCTGGAATTTTTTTTGACTGGGTATTTGAATTTCTTTAAAGGTATTGTGAAGTAAAATCATTTGATTTTTTTGAGATCCTTCTTCGTAGCCTTCACCTCCTATCTTTTGAGTCGATTGACCCCAAAAATTTCATTTGAAATAAATAAGTTGAATTTCCAGAACCTAAAGTCGGTTAACTGCTAAATATGGCAGGATATGGGAACGTAGAGGAGACCAATTGACATAATTCTGCTTTAGTCATCTAGTTTTCGTACTTGATTGTTACTCGTATATTTCCTCTACGTAATCAAAAAACGAAACGTTCAGGACTCACAATTTGAATAAAATGTTTACGAGAAATGAAAGTAAATCAGATCATCACCATGATCGTATGTTTTCTGATTTTCTTCAATATAATTTTTTTTCACAAAGTTTAAACTTCTAAATCATTTATCAACAAACGAAATCGTCAATTGTTGGGCCATAATTCTTCGAGAAGAAAGGAGCCCTAATTTAACAATTTGAATGAGCTTTACTTCGAATTAAAGAAACTTCAAAAAAAAAATGCAAGTTGTAAAATATTTATTGCAATTTTTCAAGTAGAACAAAATTGGAGTCTTTGAACCCAAAATGTGTCCCAAAGGGAAGGGCTGGGGGTAAAAATCTTGAAAAAAATTGCATTGTATTAAAATGAAGAATTTGGAGAGTACTCTTTTACATTGAAGTAGCGAAAAGTCACTGAAAAAAGACAGAATTGCAGTAGGTACTAAGTACCTACATAGGAAATGAACAATTTTTTCTGAGGATTTTCAGTGCTTTTTCAGCACTGAAAAAAAAATATAATAAAATTTATCCAAAAAAATAATAACGCGTCCCAATTCTCAAAATAGGTAAAATTTATCATTTTTTTGAATAAAATTTATTTTTTTTGATAAAATTTATTCATTTTCTGACAAATTTTATTATTTTTTCTGATAATAAATATTATTTTTTAAAACAAATTTCACCTATTTTGTGAATTGAAACACGTTATTATTTTTTTTGAATACATTTTATTATTTTTTGATTAAAATTTATCATTTTGGTAAAATTTATTAATTTTTTTGATAAAATATATCTTTTTTTTTGATAAAATTTATTATTTCTGGGGTAAAATGTATTTTCTGTTTTTTCCGTGAGCGAATTTCAGATTTTTTTCTTACTTTGTAGTGAATTTTCAACGATTTTTAGCTATTTTTCTCACTGATTTATTACTCTGCTGCAAATCCGACTACTTGCCAGTGATTTTCGATCATTTTTACTGATTCATTAATCTTGAAGTTGTAATTACGACTTTCTGACATTTGCAGTACCTATTTATTACAATCCGAACGAGCTTCGTTCAAAAATTTTTTTTCGATTTACATAATTTTTTTCAAATTTTAGGCCTCGTCCAATTTTTTACTTCTGAGCTCCGTTTGGACTGGTGTGATGTGTGAAACTCGAATAATATGAAACTTCTGAATTATTGTAATGTTTCGCAACTTTCTAAATCCAAATCGATCGAATTTTTCTGAAATTATTCATTTTTTAAATTTAATATCGTGCATTGGCGATTACTTTATCATTTCTCTTTCCAGTTTTTTTTTTTTTTTTTTTTTTTTTTAATTCATTGAGCTACGTTATCATTCAAAAATTTATTTATTTTCAAAACAACAAAAAAAAATATTACAAAAATTTTATATGATTTTGATATGCTTAATGCTAGATATGATTTATGTAAAATTCAAAAGAAAAAAACATAGATTACGTTATATTTTTAAATTCAATTTACGAGTGAAATAAAAAAAAAAACTATACTTACATTGGGATACCAAGTAACATTGAGGATCGTAGTTGTTGGAGGGAAAAAACCATGCAGAATAAACATAAATTTCCAGTTTCGGTAATCACATCTATTGCTTGCGTTTTATCCAGTGTTGGATATGAAATTGGTGGCCCTGTGGAATAAAATTATTATTCAGTGGTTGGTATCAAATTGAAATGTATTTTTAAACTAAAATAACATACGCCTTGGCCAAGAACCACTTTTGTGCGATCTCAGCAAGAAACAAGGGAAAAATATCGATTAATAATCAGAATTACAATTTCCATGTCAGCTGTGTTGCGAATACGTACGCCGCACAGTGGTCCAGGGAACCCCTCAAAACCCTCGAAATTAATTATCTAAAAAAGTTTGCAATAAAAGTTGGTGAAATGTAGTGTAGGTATGGTTTTTGGGGGCGTAGAATACGAATTTCATAATGAAAATTTGTTCCGAGTTAAGGGGGAGGGGGAGGAGAGGTCCTAAAAATTGAATTTACCCAAAATATCGTGTAGCATATCAAAATCTAGGTTTTCGAGGTCGTAGATTACGAATTTGATGATGAAATTTTTTTTTGAAACAATGGGAGGGAGTGGGGTTGCACAAATTGAAATTTACCTCGAATATCGTGTAGTATTTCGAAATCTAGGGTTTTGAGGCCGTAGATTACGAATTTGACGATGAAAACTTTTCTGAGACAATGAGAAGGAGGTGGAGGTACATAAATTTAAATTTGTCAAAAATTGGTAATTTTATTGGACCAAAACCATGCAAAGTACACCACCGTAAATCTAACTATATAGCTAGAAGTATAGTTTCAGATATGTAAAACATGAGTGTGATATTACTTTTTGGAAAAACTTACAGAAGTATGATTTATGAACGAAAACGTTGTTAATTTTCAAATAATTACACCCGTTGGAGTTTTTTTTCATCATCACGGTGTGTTTTTACTTTGTACCCATATGAACACAAATATAGTACGTGAGAATTGTGAAAAAAAAATTCAAATTGCTATTTCATTTTGTTGAATTTGTAATTTACGACTTTGAAGCCCTAGATTTTGATATGCTACACGAAATTTCAAGTAAATTTCAATTTGTTCACCCCCATCCCTCCCAATTACCCCAAAAAAATTTCATCGTCAGATTCGTAATCTACGATCTTGAAAACCTAGATTTCGATATGCTACACGATATTTTGAGTAAATTCAATTTTTAGCACCTCCTTTCCCCCTCCCCTTTACCTCAGAAAAAAATTGTATTGTCAAATTTGTATTCTATGCCCTCGAAAACCACACCTACAATATATTTCACCAAGTTTCATCTCAAATTTTTCAGATAATGAATTTCAAGTGTTTTGAAGGTCTCCTAGACCACTCTGAGCTACGTTTTCCTTTCTAGATCTTCATTCCGCAAGTTTCCGCAAAAACTAACACCACAGTCGTGTTTAGGGCATCCAACACTATCAATCTGGCCATATAGTTCATCGAACTTCGGCGAACTTTATATAGATTTGGTCCAATTTATGTTTCTAATGTTGCAAAATTATCCTCAACTTTAACTCATTTTTATGAAATTATGGCCCCTGATAGCTCAAAACCAAATATGGCATTGAAAAGTACATACTTTGAGGAATATTTTTCAATATTTACTTTTATAATTACGCCATTTTAAACGCGAGTTATCGGCACATAAAGATTAACATGTGGAAGCAACTACCAGGCTATGCAGCGAACACAGTTTTCAACACGCGCTCAGAATTAAAGGAAAGGGGGTAACAAAATTTAGTTGCTTGTTTTTAGGTACTGGGTATTTAGGTTTTAATTTAGTGAAATTTTCAAATCGAATGGCGGTGATTTTTTTTTCACCATTTCAAGGGTTTTGAGGGGTCTCCTGGACCACTGTGCGCCGTTTTGAAATGTGTTTAACAATGTGGCAGGACTTGTGTAGGTTCCGTAGTCGGTTTCGATTTGGCGCCTGTATTCGCCATGGTAGGCTGTTTTAACGTCTTGCAGTATAAGAGTCCGATTGTTTAATTTGAAGTAATCGTCAATTTTTTAATCTAATTGTCTACCCTAGAGAGAAAATCAAAAATTCAAGTTTAGTTGGAATGAATATCGCGTTCGTAGAAAAAAAGCGAACAATCTTGCAATTCTGCTGTCACATTTATGTCTTCAGTGAGATAATGAAGAAAACTTAAGTAGGTTCCCAGGGGTCAACTTACGATTAAAAATAATTTTGCCTTCAGTTCAAATTTCGAGGTGGTTTGAAAAAGATTTGTAACCCTCCTCTTCCTCCTCCTCGCTTCCCCAGGAGAAATTTCCATCCCGTGTTACGTAATTTTTCGATTGAAATTTTAAACCGAAGTTTTAATGCAGGTCCACGTGAAAGTGCATCTCTGTGAGGAAAAAAATCATTTCTTGATATCTAATAGGTGAAAGGTTTTCTCTCACTCCAGAATTTTTCCAACCAAAATTTTTTCGACTGTGAAATTTCGTACTAAAATTTTTTCTCATATATTACCTTTTTATCCCCTAAAACTTGAAATTTTTATCAGAATAATGTCTGCTTGATTGTTTCTCCCAATTTTCCAATGAAAAACTTGGGGAATTTTTTTTCAACGCTGGAATTTTTTCTTAAAATATTTTCCTTCTCTGTAAGTAGGTATCTACTATCTACCTAATAGATTTTTATTTTAAATTCATTTTCAACTATGAAAAGTTTTTTCAGAAAATTGTTGGAAAAATTCTGAGAAAAGAGAAAAGTGCTAAATTTTATTAGAGCTGCAGACATATTGAAAATAGTATGAACTTGAGAGTTGTATGATAATTAATTCGAAGACTCGCACGAGTCAAATGAGAAATGTGAAAAAATTCAATCTTTCTCACTGGATTTTTTTTTTATACTCGATGCATATTCCATGTAAATTTGGTCCTGATTTATTCGTACTTAAACATGGATTTTTTCTTTCTTGGATGAGTAAGTACGAAGTATTAAACGCATCTCGCCTACATCGTAATAATTTTCAGAAATCCTTTAAAATTACGTCGTCACATGTTGAATAATCCCATTAACAATTCAATTTTAGCGAATATATGCTTTATTAGGTAAAAATAAAAAACAAAATATGATTAGATACGAGTAAATATTATTCTTACGTACAGTAGGTATGTCGAATACTAATTTTACATTTAATAGACAATTCGACATTTACTAAAATATGAATTTATATCGCGTACGCTTCCAATATAATCATCATTAATTCTGGCTGAGACATTAAGTCAACCCTTGCGTCAGAACTAATTATTCTTTTCAAGTTCGCCTGAATAAACTCGATCGCATAAAATTTTAAATTTTTCAAATTATAGGTATTCGAGAATGATACCATTTTCACCGCATTTTCGGTTGTTAACATTTTACACAAGGCAGTTTCGCACATCATCTTCAACATCGCGAGATCATACTTATCAGCCGCACTTAATAATTCGAAAGCCACAGTTTCCAAATTCTCAACCTTTCCTGTATACATATAACGTAATACCTCTTGGAAAATATTTTCGTCTATGTCATCGATATCTATGCGATTTAATTTCTTCTCTTTCATTTCGTGGGTCAACATGGCTTTAAATACCGAGCTTCTTATTGCCAGAATGTTTTTATGGCATGGAAATTTCTTACCGCCGACGTGAATTGTGATGTCGCTGAATTCTTGTTCGTTGAAAAGTTTTCCATAATCTTCTATCGTGTGCTTTTCGGATGTTAATGTTGTATTATCAAATTCATGGATGTAGGAAATTCGACAGTAAATTCTCGTCACGGTCTCTGGTAAATTAGCCACAGGAAGTTCCATGGGTTGAAAATAATACGAATCCTTATCGAGACGAAAATATTGCGAATCGGTTTTCAATTTTTGACCTTTCGAATCGATTATTGAGCATTCAGATTTACCACTTACTGAACCGTACTTTCTGAAGTCATCTTTGTCGTATACTTCGAGGAAAAACCGTATTCCGGTACCGAGACTGCTGTAGTAAGATGGAGTATGAAGCTCTAGAAACCACTTATATGTATTTTCAGCAGCTGAAAATTGTGGAGATTTCATCTGGAAAGTTTCTGAGCTGCAATGTGACTTGAGATGCGGAATCGACCAGGTGTACTCGAACTGAAATCGCGTGTTTGTAAAATTAGACCCAAAATCGTAAGGGAAGGTGCAGCTTTCTGAAGCCATTGTCAAGTCCAACGTATTTTTAATTCGCAAGCCTCGCCGATGGAAATACCGCTCTTAAAATCTGCCGGAAATATTCGTTATGATTAGAATGACTAGATAATTTAACTTGAGATTATTATCAGCTTAATGACTTACCTTAGTAGAAATGCTCTTCTTGCTTGTTTATCAGTTTCAATTTTGTTGCAAAAAAATACAGAATTATTTGTTAGAAAATGTCCCAGCGAACAGTAAAAATCGTACAGTGTTGCCAGATGAAAATACCGAAAATCCCCACATCGAAGTTTCCAAAAATCACCAATTTTTTTTCAAGGCTTATGAGAGACGGATCGAGGGGAATTTGCCGGGTAAACAGTTTCACAAGCAAAAAAAAAAAGTCATCGATTTTCAAAATTCACGGAAATCAATGAAATCATTGAAATCAATAATCATCAAATGAGTGAAGCAGTGTTGATGCAAAAAACCGAAAAACCAACAAAATTTCCATACAATTTCATTCGTTAGTTTCGATTTTTCATAAAATATTCCATCATAACTTTGTAAGAATTATAAAAATCGGTATTTTAAAGGAAAATTTGAAAAAAAAAAATAGAAAAATCATCAGTTGACATCAAAATCACCGGTAAATCACCACTGCTTCAAACAAAACCTTCAATTTCCCCACTTTTGCGGACAAATCCCCACTACTGGCAACACTGAAATCGTAGGATATGACTAGTGATTCACATGTGCTCTCAAAATGCAAAACAAAAACACTGATAACAACTTCAAGGTCTGTACAGAATTGTGGAGGGGAGAAATGGTGTAATTACCATGTAATTACGAAGTAGGTTCCCCACTACCTAAGTATTTGGACTTATCCTTATTTTCCAACGGCATTTTGGGTGCTCGGCTCGGTTCGGTCACTTTCGCGTGACTTGCGTTTTTTACGTGAGCCTGTTTTACGGATAATTTTCTTTCAAAGTCCACATTCCGACGTTTTTCAAGTTCAAAATTTTTCTTGACCAGGTCTAAATTTTTTACGAATTTTTTTTTCAACTTCAAAAATCAAAATTTTTCTTGACGTGGTTGATTTTTTTTCAACTTCAAAATTTTTCTTAACGAGGTCGAAATTTTTTTCAACTTCAATTTTTTTGACTTGTTCTAAATACTTTTCCAAACTTCAATTGAAAAGGGACTTGAGTGTAACTTTGTTTACAAAACAACAAAGTCTCTTTTCTCATATACAGTTTTTTGACTTATACCATTTTTTTGTATTTCTTCACTTTCTTGACTTTTGACTTATACCCTTTGTACGAATTATGCTTCAGTTGAAAAAAAATTCGTAAAAATTTAGCCTTCGTCGAGAAAAATTTTGAAGTTGAAAAAAAAATCAACCACGTCAAGAAAAATTTTGATTTTTGAAATTAAAAAAAATTCGCAAAAAATTTAGACCTCGTCAAGAAAAAGAAATGTTTTATTTAAAAGTTGAAAAAAATTCAGACCTCGTCAAGAAAAATTTTGAAATTAGAAAAAAACGTCGGAACGTGGACTTTGAAAAAAATCATTCGTAAAACAGGCTCACATAATCACGTAAAAAACGCAAGTCACACGAAAGTGACCGAACCGAGCCGAGCAGCCAAACTGCCGTTGGAAAATAAGGATAAGTTCTATTTGGAGGAAGAATTTAAAATTACGTCGTCACACGTTGAAATATTCCATTATTAATTCAATTTTAGCGAAAATATGCTTTATTAGGTAAAAATAAAATATCAAATATGATTACCAATTAGACATTTACTAAAAGGTAAAAGATGAATTTATTTCGCGTACGCTTCTAATACAATCATCATTAATTCTGGCTGAGACATTAAGTCAACCCTTGCATCAGAACTAATTATTCCTTTCAAGTTTGTCTGAATAAACTCGATCGCGTTAGTTTTTAAATTTTTCAAATTATAGGTATCCGAGAATGATACCATTTTCACCGCATTTTCAGTTGTTAACATTTTACATAAGGCAGTTTCGCACATCATCTTCAACTTCGCAAGATCATACTTATCAGCCGCACTTAATAATTCGAAAGCCACCATCTCCAAATTCTCAATCTTTCCTGTATAGATATAACGTAATACCTCTTGGAAAATATTTTCGTCTATGTCATCGATATCTATGCGATTTAATTTCTTCTCTTTCATTTCGTGGGTCAACATGGCTTTAAATACCGAGCTTCTTATTGCCAGAATGTTTTTATGGCATGGAAACTTCTTACCGCCGACGTGAATTGTGACGTCGCTGAATTCTTGGTCGTTGATAAGTTTCGCATAGTCTTCAATCGTGTGCTTTTCGGAAAATAAAGTATCACATTGGCTCGTCAAAGTTGCATAATCCAATTCATGGATGTAAAAAATTCGACAGTGAATTCTCGTCTCGTTCTCTGGTAAATTAGCCACAGGAAATTCCAAGGATTGAAAATAATGCGATTCCTTATTGAGACGAAAATATTGCGAATCGGTTTTCAATTTTTGACCTTCCGAATCGATTATTGAGCATTCAGATTTTCCACTTACTGGACCGTACTTTCTGAAGTCATCTTTGTCATATACTTCGAGGTAAACCCACATAAGGTCACTGAGACTGAGATTGCTATGGTAAGATGGAGCACGACAATCTAGAAACCACTTACATGTATTTTCAGCAGCTGAAAATTGTAGAGATTTCATCTGGAAAGTTTGTGAGCTGCAATGTGACTTGAGATGCGGTATCGAGCAGGTGTACTCGCACTGAAATCGCGTGATTGTAAAATTAAACGGAGAAACGTTAGGGAAGGTGCAGCTTTCTGAAGCCATTGTCAAGTCCAACGTGTTTTTTATTCGCAAGCCTCGCCGATGGAAATGTCGCTCTTAAAATCTGCCAGAAATATTTGCTATGATTAGAATGACAAGATAATTCAACTTGAGATTATTATCAGCTTAATGACTTACCTTAGTAGAATTGCTCTTGCTTGTTTATCAGTTTCAATTTTGTTGGGGAAAAAAACCGTAAGAAAATACAGAATTATTTGTTTAAAAATGTACCAGCGAACAATGAAAATCGTAAGATATGACTAGTGATTCACATGTGCTCTCAAAATGCAAAACAAAAACACTGATAACGACTTCAAGGTCTGTACAGAATTGTGGAGGGGAGAAAAGGTGTAATTACCATGTAATTACGAAGTAGGTTCCTAACTACCTATCTATTTGGAGGAAGAATTGGTCGTACTAAATGATTCGTTATTTTCTGAAGTTCTTTCTTATAAAATTTAAACTGGGAAAATTTTTTCTAACGTTATTCTTTCGACTTTGGAACTTTAAAAGCTTCTAACTATGTTTGCCTCAAACGAGATTTGAACGTTCAAATAATTTATTCAGTTCGAATTTTTTCCATATTTCAATCCTTGAATGTTTCGACTTTCAAATTTTGTTTCATTTTGAACTACTTTCAAAATATGTATTTTTCAACGGTAAAATTTTTTAGACCGAAATTTTTCCAAATTTTTCCAGGTTTTCATTTTTTCAAAATTTTTTCAATTTCATATCATTAAAAAACTCTTTCAATTATTTGGTTTAGATCAGGGGCGGCAACTTGAATTTTTCTCGTGTGCAGCAAACAACAAATTCCAGCAATCGAAGGTCGAAGGAAGGTGTGGGTCCCTCTCGCCAATACCGCGTTTTTGTGCATACAGCCAATTTTTTCGTGTACAGCATTCGCAGCACTGCTGGGGTATAGATGCCGCCAATGGTTTAGATAATGTTTGAAAACGTCAATTTGGAAGTTCAGATGAAATATTGAGAAAAAACTCTAAAATTATTGAAATAGGTGGGTATATTTCAATTTGGTCTTTAATTTTTGATTCGAATCTCATTGTGAGCATGTGAAACGTCATTGACTTTTTTAAAAAATTATTCTTAATTCGAATTTTCAATATCTTCGCGTCATAAGTATACTTAGTATCATCTCAACACTGATTTCGCCATCGTAAGCCAATTTTTCTATTTTTTTTTTTTTTTTTTGAAATGAACGTAGATCAAAATGAATAAGAATGAATAAACGTTTAATTTATTCTAAGTTAAAATTATGGTTACATTTATCCTCGTTTGAAATTTTCCAGTTCAGCTCGAAGGTTCTGACGTCACAACAGGAATTTGTAAAGATGAAAAAAGTTTTGAAAATTTTAATAGAAATTATTAAATTAAGAAAAAAGTTTCCCGTAAATTTTTCCTAAAACTCGATCGTTTTCACTTCCACGATCTCTCATTACTGGTATTCCAGACTTCGAAGCCATTTGTGACCTTTGACTTTGGAGCTGATCAAAACTCATGACTTTTCCAAAAAAAATCACACTGAACGCTGATTTGTGTCATTCTTAATCGTTGATTTCTCGGACATTTCGATCGAGTTGATATGGATTAATTCTTTTTCCTATTATTTCAACTTTTTTTTTTTTTTAAAAAAAAAGGTATTTCAAAGAATCGTAACAAGTGCGAAATTCGACAATATCAGAATTGACAATATTAATAAGTTTTTGTAAAATTTTTCAGTGGCGAAACTTTTAAGCAAAAATCTGGAGGCGTGAAAGTGAAAAAATTGCAGACAAATATTATTTTTTTCCAAGAAAAAGAGATTTGCCTGTTAAAATTTGTCTGAAAAAAAAACTATTCCTTAATAACCACCTATCTTTCTAAAAAATGGGAAATTTTTGAAAATTCCACTTCAGATCTACACGCAAGTTCCTTAATAAATAAGGAGACCAAATTTTTCTCGCTACAAAAGATTCATCTATGGATGTAAATTGGAAAGGTGGAGAGGTCATACCATTATTTTGTAAAATAATGAGGTAAATTAATGAAGTCTGAGCGAAGCCAGCCCGGGCAAAAATTTTTGAAAAAAGCATTTAATGAAATTTTTTCATTTTTAAAATCAATATTTTAGAAGGTACCTATTGAAAAGGGCGAAATCTTCAATCTCATTTCTTATCACATACATTTGATTTGAAATGCCCGAGCGAAACGAGGGTCATGATTTGGAAAATTGTCATTATTTTATTTTCAACAGTTTGTTGAATGAATAATTCCATTGCTTTGGATTAAAAATTTCGTATTTTTTGAAATTTTTCAACGAAATTTCTTTTTTTTTGTATTTTTAAACAACAATAAAAATCGGTGTTTTTCTTTTAATTTCGTGATTTTTCGTGCTAGTTTACAATTCAATTTACTGATCATTTGAGAAATGATCACAAAAATCTCTTAATTTTTTTCGTTAGATTTGAAAGAAACCATGTTAATAGTTGAAAAAAAAAACGGGAACTTCGCCACATATCGATAGGTAGTGTTTACGTTGAAAATTAAGTATTTACATAATTTTTGAAGCGAAACATACACACGAAAATAATTTTAGGGCTATAAATTAAACATTTCCTCATGTCCACCCTCATCTCCGCCTATGAGTTGCAGAAAAGTGAAAATTAATTTCCATCTATTGCCCGTTTTCATTTTCAAATTCAAAGAAATACCCGAATACCTAAAATGGGTCATCGATGGTTACATAAATTATTTGATCCATGAGTTATTTATTTTTTAGATTCGAATCCGAGAAATCCATGATTTATAAGGGTTCTCTTTGAGGGAAAACATAATAATAATGAATGCAAATTCCTAGGCAAATTTTTCAAAGGAAAGAAGGGTTGAATGGAAGTAAGTAGGTAGGGTAGGGGAAAACGGAAAACTGTGGATAGATAGAGTTGGAAAAAAATTTTTCTCTCGTACAGTGATATTGTTTATGAATACTATGAAAAATACATACAATGGTTATCGGCTACCTTAGACTACCTGTGCTAAAATTTATAATCTTTATAATCTATATTTATCGATTTCTTTAATTTTTGGATTATGATACGGTAGTTTGCTTGTAACCTCTGCTTTTAACAACCGGTCTGCCATTCAGAGGAATCGTTCTATTTGATCTAGTCAGATTTTCCCCTTTCAAATTTTTCAATTTTCCAAAAGAATTTTTGAACTGAAATTAATAATGTATCGGTATAATGAATATTTATCCAAGATTACTTAGTAATGTGCGATTATTCGTTTTACTTATTTCCAAAACATGAATCTATTAAAAATTACTTGTTTTCTCGAAATGTAGGCGTTTACTGGTCGAAGTACGCAAACAGTGGCACTGGAATAGACCTTTTTATTTTCTAAATCAGTGTATGCACCTGGGTACGCGTAATAATATTCGTCTTCTGGAATATTATCGTACCAACGCGCTGTGTCGGCATGAGGAACGATTATCGAAGATCCAGGGTGTTTGATTTTTCGCAGTTCCCTGGGAAATGGAGGATAATCTTTGTTTCGTTTCGAGCCCTATAATATGATTGAAATTTAAACGATCTATAGAATATAAATACCTTGAAATCTCCATGGTATTTTGATACATTTTTGACGTGCTCTGTGAAAAAAAGACCAATCCCAGGAAACTAAATTTTTCTATGAGAGTTGAAACGTAAAATAGTGCTTTAATTTTTTTTTTTCAATTTTAATGAATTTTGATAAAACAATATTAAATTTCAAGTTCAATTTAACTGCCATGATAATTTTCAAAGGGACAGTTGAAAATTTCATAAGGTACGATTTCCTCAGGATTTTTTTCTTCTGGATCTCAACTTGGGAAGGCGTATTTCAGTCAATTTTCAACCGTTTTTTATTTCTTTTTTTTATGTGTTCGGGATTTGATTTTTATAAAATAGACTGAAAAAATCGATTTCGATTTTTCCATCAAATACCTAGTCTTTTTTGACAGAGCTCATCGAAATTCATGAAATTTTATCAAGTAGGCTTAAAAGTACGAATTTCATTACCACTCTTATTCCAATTGAAATCACTGATATACCATCGGGATACTTTAGGGCGTTATTCCATGTTTTATATTTTTTATTATACCCGTATACTATTACTTCTACTTGAGTTCTAGAAATCATAAGAAAAATTGTCATGTTGACGTTTACGATTAAAATCTCCAATTTAAACGTAGTATAAAAAATCTGCATAGTTACCCCACACCATTGATGGTGGTGGCTGCTGGTATTTTTGGATTATTAGAAAAATATGATCTCGTTTTATAAAATTTGTATTTATCGTCATAGAAAGGGCCTCCCGTTATTATTTGTTCAGTACTCGGATCAACCATGGCTTCGACTAAAATTTTAAAATGTAATTTGAATTTTTTTAAATGAAAAATACTTAGAGAGGAAAATATGTAAATAAATACGCCTACCTGCTTCTCCAGTGTTCGTTAAATTCATCGAATCTTTGAAGTTTACATTTAAAATTTTTAAAGTTGGCAGTTTAACGTTCTTCACTTTATTTGTCGGTATGTTGATCGGATCTGGTGTCATTTTATTTGGAATCGGATACTTACCGAGGAATAAATGCTCATCTCCTGGCAATCGAATTCAAAATAAAAATTAATTAAAAACCGAATTACGGACATACCGTACTTGTCGAAGAAATCTTTCAAAAAAAATGTATGATTACTCGTTTGAGAATTCGCGTAAAATGGGAAACTGCCGACATGGCACAAAAAAATACAAACGATGAAATAAGAATTCATTTTTCAAAAAACGTCTGCTTCAGAAGAAATTCACCAATTGCCTCCTTTCGTGGTTTGCAATTTGTAGTTTTCAACTTGACATTTTGCATTATGGTTTGACGTGGATAGATAAATAATATTCCTTCATGGGTTTGTTATTTCCGATTTCTTCAAAAAAAGTGCGATAACGTATCTTTATTTTTTGAAAATGGTTTTCTATGTGCATGTTTTTAGAGCGATGATTTTCGAAACTTATCGTTTTAAAATTTTATCGACTTGTTAGATACCTCTTTTTACGTGGAACGTGGAGTCGTGTTTTCATTTTTTTAAAAGTGAATGCGCATTTGGTCGATATGGTACCTTTGTTTTTTTATTACGTGTCGCGTGGAATAAGTACCTAGGCTATCTACCTGCTGCTGGTTTATCGATTTAACGATTCATTATTTTTATCAATTTTGGTTCTTTGTAGCGTAGGTAAGTTTTGATTTTTTGACGAATATTTTTTTAAAAAAATTAAAAAGCACGAATGTTATATTTTGGTGGTAAAACCAAATAATGGATGAAAATGAAGCAAGTATTTATCTAATAACGATCATCAAGACCCAACTTTTATTTGCAACCTTTCAAGAATCTTCGATGGAAGATTCCGGTTTACTTTAGAATGCATCCGAATTAATTTGAAATTGAATATTTGTCTACTTTCGACCATCGTTGAACGAAAAAAAAAAGTGGAATACTTGAGGTTAAAAGTACTGATGATTTTTTTTTTTTGATGAAAATACTCGATGAAGTTGCCGACAAATATACCTACCTATTCTTCGGTTTTCAACCAAATGAATTTTTTGAGACAACGCAATAAAAAAAAATTCATCAAAAGCGACAATAATTTACAAAAAATTCAAATAGGTACCTAATAGGTTTCAAAATGTTAAAAATATATTTTGATTTTTCATTTTACAATTTTTTTTTTTCAATTTCGTAATAAAATGGAAATGAAGCTACTTTTGAAAAAAAAATCGGTGAAAATTATCTAGAAATCGATACCTACCTAATATTGTTTTGAATATACATTTTGAAGTATTTTCAGGACATGGAAAATTTTAAAATTCTGATGAAAATGGCTCAAAACGCTTTTTTTGATTATTCAAAGAAGTCAATAAATCTTAAGAAAATTCTAAGTGGGAGATAAGTACAATACCTAAATAAAATTTCATTGTAATTGGTGTAGCGATAGCTTGAAAAATGTTGAAATTCATTGAGAAAAAACATTCAGAGTAAGAAAATCAAACCAGTTTCTGAAATACTTTTATAAATTACGTGTATACTGATGTTTTACCTGTCTAATTTTACGATACTGACGATTTTGTTTTTTTCTCAGCTCCTAGTAACTTTTTGTCAAAGATCTATTCAAAATTCAAAATTTTTCAATTCCAATTTTTTCCATTTTTTTAATTCCACTGTTTTATAAAATTGTTTTCAGTTTTGAAATTTTTTCCACCGTGAAATTTTTTTTTGCATTTTTTCGTAATTTTTCCAGCTTTGATTTTTCCAACCTCATATTTTTAAAAATTTATTTTCAACTGAAACCCTTTTTTTTCAGTAATTTACAATTTTTCATGCTATGAATTTAAAAAAATTAAACTTCGTCTTTTCAAAATTTATTTCAACTTCGAAACTGAAAAAAATCATGGAATTGAAACAAAAATCAAAAATTGAAATGAAAAATATTTTGGTGATAAAAAAAATTTTTCACTGTTTTATAATTTAAACTTTAAAATTGGACACAATTTTGAAGGAAAAAGGTAGAGAAATTTAAATAATTCATAGTTGCAAAATTTCAACTCTTGAGTTTTTGATTTGAACTTGACGAAAATAACTAGAAACTAGAAACCGAAGATGGGAAATTGTCGGTGCACGACTTCGAGGTGAGTCGGAGAACTTCGTTCATCGCCGGAGTAGATAGCTAGATACCTGCTGCGTCACTCGTCGAAACGCTCTACCTATTACGTATTTTTAGTTGGCACTATACGCCGAACCGGTTCACTGCTATTTCGTGTTGTGTCTCTGCATCGGGTAGTTCGTTCTGTTCGTGTTGGTGTTTGTGTTGTTTTTTCCGCATTCCTAATTTCTTTCGTGTTCGTGTGCGTATAAGAATTTCGAATTTTCGAGTTATGTGTTGAGTCATTTTTTGCTGCTGTTAATGATTCGTGATAAGTGATAAGTGATGATAAGTGATAAGTGATAATTTACGTCATGCGTCATCGTTGGAAGTACTCTGCGCTACAGCATTGATTATCGAAGAAATTCGCAGCAGGTAAAATTTTGGCTTCATAATTTTAATTTACGTGCCAGTCTTGGTTCAAGTGTGCTTTTTAATTACGCGAGGTGATATGAATGGGAGATTTATCATTTTCTCTCATCGAATTAGGTATTTAATAGGTATGCCCAATTGTGACGTGGCCTTTAATCAGTTTTGAGGAGAAATACGAATGCAGGATGGAAAATTATTAATTTTCGAGTGTATCAGAAAATCGACGTAATTTATGGAATCATTTATTCTTTTTTTTGAAGAATTCTCGCACCGAAGATAACGAATCGAGATTCTATGAAAAGGATGCATACGAATGATGAAAATGTACAATTTTTTAAAATTAAATGCACCTGTTGGTTTTTTCCTCTCTCGAAAAAATCTCTCACTAGTTCAAATATCTACTTGATACTTTCATTCGTCTACTTCCTCTCACATGGCCAGAATTATTGCTAGAATTTATACTTATTACGAAATTAAATTTTTTTAAAATATTATTCGTTTCCTCGAACCTCCCTCGAATCGACTTTTTAAAAAATAAATTCACTCAAAATTCTAACAAATCCGAATACCTTGAAGTACCTGCCTACTTGATGGAATATTTCCAGATAATTTCAATTGAAACGTAGTTGCATTAAGATGAAAATTATTATTGGATATGAATAATGTGCTAAATATATAAAATTATGTCATATTATAAGCATTTATATACGCTTATGTAGCTATAGGTGCAAAATAATAATTACATAAATGTCTGAGGAAGTAACTATATCAACTCTGATTTTTTGAATATTCGCATCCACAAGTCCAAGTGTAGAACTTCGTTCTTCTCTCGAGGAAAAAAATTAATTGACCGTTTTTTGTTGTTTTTCGGGGATTAGCAGGAGAGGTAGAACAAGCGACTCAATAACCTCAGAAGACCGGTTCACATATTGAGGCAGACCTCTTGGCTGTAAAGTAATAAATACTTGGATTAATTTTATCGATTGAATATTGAGATAAAAAAACTACTTAATTAATTTTTTGAATTCTAGATAAGATTGATCGCAAATAATAGGTATGAAAATCTCGAAATACTTACTTCTTTTACATTTAGATGTACTTTGTTGCTGTATATCACTCCTTTTTTTGTGTCTGCTTGACAAGAATAATATCCCGAGGCACTTTTCGCAATATTATATATAAATAAATTTGAATCAATTTTCAAGACACCGGATCTAGCACATGGATATATGGGTTCACCCTGGTTAAAATTGAAAGAAAATAAATTATTCTTGTCTAGATACATAAAATGGGTGATCTAAAAACCATAATTTTTTTCAAATTTTATTTCATATAAATACGTAGTCTATAAGTCCTTCGATTTTTAATATCTCTGACTTGGGCCATTTAAAAAAAAAAAAGAAGTTTTTTACCACCTTTGGATATTGGCACCTGTTGGGAACTTCGATTATCCCTTCGAAAAAGATGCCTCCTTGAATTATTGGCCTCCATAAAAATGAATTCATCACTTTTTCCTTCGTCAAACGGGTGGAAAAACTGAAGTTGTCTTTTTGAGGTTTTCTAGTTCTGCTCCCTTTGAGCTGAAAGACGCGAAAATTCTTTTGAAGGTCTCCCCCCCCCCCAGAAAAACTAATTTTTTCAATTTTTGTCAGAATCAAAGAACTTCTTTCAATTTATTTGTATGGATATCCATTCTTCAGACGTGGTATTGAGGACTAATCAAGTATTTTTCCTACTTACGTCGATACTCCAATTTATCTCAAAAACTTGCATTGTATTTGTTGTGATACTGCAAGTGAAATATATATCATCATTTTCGTGTATATTGTCGATCTCCGAAGGGTCTCCCAGTTGCGCCAATAGTTCTGCTTTACCTGCGAAAGACTTTTTTTAGGAGGTTGTACCGGATTTAAGTCATGAAGTATTCTCGTATGCAATTAAAGTATTTTTCAAAGAGAAAAATTATTTGATACGAGTAATTACCTTCGTACGGAGAAATTCCGTCTGGTCTCTGTGAACAAAAAAAAAAAATGTAGAAAGCGGATTAGAATGTGTGGAAAGAGAATGAAGTTCTGACGTAAAATATTCACTAGTTTAAAGTTCTATGTGTATTTTAATACTTACATCGGATTTAATGTACAACCGAATGGGCTCGCTTTTAAATAAAGTACCTTGGTAGGTAACAATTTGACAATAATAATTCTCTGCGGAGGGTTCGTCGGTGACTACAATACCTGGCAGAGCTAAAGTACGTTCGCCAAATTTGATAAAATCATGTTTTCGTTCAGATATCAGTTTACCCTGAAAAAATAAGGACTTTTTCAAGTACCTAGGTGTACGTAACATTGTTTGAGGAGAGGAAGCTATTCGTTTGGAATCGAAAAAAGTGGTGAGACGTGGAGGTGTAGAAGTATTTTGCTGTTTCAATTTGGCCAGTATTTCGTTCTGGGGAATTTTTCAAAAATAATTTTTTTTTTTTGGTGCAGGTGTGGAAGTATTTTGCTGTTTTAATTTTGTCAGTATTTCGTCCTGATGAATTTTTCATTTTTTTTTTGAAAATATTCATTAAGTAAGAATGAGAGGGGAAAAAATGAAAAATCGTACGTTTAATCGAAAAAAAAAATCAGATTATTTTTTCGAGTAGATTCATCCTTCACAGTGTTCTTTTTAACCTTGATTTAAAAAAGGAAGAAATTGTCTTTCATATTGTTGATTCCAAAAATTTCATTTTTTGATTATTCATAATGCCAGTGTTTTTGTCATCATGGTGAAAATTTTGAGAAATTTTTCTCTCGAGTATCAAATGATGGTTGAAAGGAAACGATGAAATTTTCAAATTGATATTCAACATTTTGAATACTTTTCAATTCGTAATTGGAAAAAATAGCATTTTGTAATAAAAGTTTAGTTAAAAATAAGTTGCTTACATTGCGGTACCATTGAAGTACATTGAATTCAGTTGTATTAGGTTGAACGTCGCAGTAGATATATACGTTGTCCATTTCATAGATTTCATTCGGATCACCTTGCAGTTCTGCGGTCAATTTAATTCCCACTGTGGAAAAATTACCCGAAAGTTTAAATCTGAATGTTCTACAGCGTTTGTATAATGCATACTGATGGCCTTATAGGTGGATCCTTTTGCTTTTTTTTTCAAAAGTTAAATGGAAGGAGAGTTATCAGAAAGTTGTACGTTGTTCTGGTGAAAATTTAATTTTCTGTCTGAATTATTGTTATCTTTGATTTCAGACTGCCCTTAAAATCTGAGGGTATTCGAAAAAATCAAAAAAAATGAAGGTGATGAATTTTTTAGTTTAAAAATAATTTTCTAAAACCCTCATTGCCATGCTCCTCCAGTTGACAAAAATTTATTTCTGTTTCAAATTTTTTTCAGAAAAAATTTGATATTGAAAAAAATTCCTCGCGAAGCTTGATGAAAATTAGATCTACATTAAATATACCTAAACCTTCCGAACCCAAGTATGGCCATCTTTAGCCCTTCTGGAGCCTCAGTCGTATAGTTTAGATTTTTTCCAGTATTTTCATATTTCTCTGGAAAATATCTGCATTCACTATCTCTTGGGCAACTAAAAATCGAGTTTTGGTTTCCTTTCGACTAATTTAACGAAAAAAATTTGCTTTTGGCACGATTTTCAGATGGACACCTCATGTGTGTATTTTGATAATCAGCTATTAAAATGGAAAAAAGAATAGATTTTCTTCAAAGAAATGGCCCTAAAAATTATTAGACGAAGTTAAATTCTCAACTTTGCTGAATTTTAGAGAAATCCAATAATTTCTTACTACTGTTTTCTAGGGACTGTGGAAATTCTAGCTCAATATAACGTAAAAACTTCATAAAAATTATGAAATGTACCTAAGTGATTTTTTTCAATTTATTTACGTCATTTTTCGTATTCAATGATCGAAGAATTTTTCCTTGATTATTTTTTCTTATAAAAAAATTATCTAAAGTGAACATTTTTCATACTTCCTGCAAATTCTCTTCATTTTTTATTTGATAATTGGGAAATTTTTAGAAGTAAACTTTATCGTATTTGCTTTGAAAATAAAAAAAATGATGGGAACTTTTTCCGCTGAAAAACTAAGAAATTAGCTATTGAATTTGGTGGCAGCTACAACGTCTTCAATTCAGAATTTTGAAAATTTTTCTAAAACGAATTTCTAGCCTTCTATATGAAAAAATTTCATTACTGCGAAAAAATTCTCTCGTGAATTAATCCCTCTGAAAAAATATTGAGAATTTTAACAATTTCAAATAATTACCTACATTAGTCTTCAACTGAAAAAAATTCTTTATTTTTCACGAATCTATTCAGAAAATTTTTCATTAATTTTTGTTTCCCTCCCTGACTTTAATTTTTATAGGCTCCGAATAAGTATTACTTTATCTGCATCGCCTCAATTGCAATTCTGCAAAGATTTCATTTTCAAAAAAAAAATTAAAATGAAAATAAAACACGTGCTTCTCAAGATGATATCGAACCAGTCCCCATTTAATTTTACATATCCATGTAATATTTTGTTCATTTTACCTGTTTGAGTCAGAGAAGTCTCGATTCTTTCAGATTTCTGACAGGAATGAAAAAAAAGAAGAGTTTGATAATTAGATATGGATATTAGGAGGTATTTGAATGTGTATGATTTATTCATCATTATTCAGCTAAACTTTACCGTATGAATGTGAGTACTTACATCTAAAACTTTCGTCAGTTGCGCTGGAAAAATACTATTGTATATATTATTGCTTGTCTCCGTCTTAATCTGAACCATACACGAATAGTTTCCAGCGTGCTCTTTCTTGGGTTTAAATATCATTAAACTATTTTCTCCGTAAAGGTACCATGCCATAGGATCGTTCATATTCAATAGTTTGCCCTAAATGAGAATTATACATAAATAGACATGTATTTCATATCCATTACGTTTTTGGAAAGTATAGTACTGAGAATTTTCTTACATTGTGGAACCAAATGATACTTTTGTTAGCATTCATCTTGGGATGAACGTGGCAATAAAAACAAATCTCTTTGCCTACATAGACCATTTCTGGATGATCTACCAGTCCTGGAATCACGAGCGGCTTCCCTTTAAAAAAAAAAGTTCAATTAGTATTTCATTCGAGTGAAATGCTCTAATGATACGTGATACGAGAGTATTCGATTTACCTATATTATAAGTAAAAGTAAATCATATACGTATTACGAAAAGAGGAAAATGCTTTGAAATATTAACAGGAGTTTTTTCAAAAAATGTGAGGCTCCTTGAAACAAAAAGTTAGCCAAAATTTGAAAATAAATTTTTATTTTATTTTATTTTATTCTGAAAAATCGCTGAATTTTGTGATTTTTTGAAAATATTTCTTCAGAGTTTTGTATCGAAATACTGATCGAAAACATTTTTATACCTAACGCAATCTTAATTCTGAATTTTAAAAAAAAATTTGATTCAACGCTTAGGCAGTCGGGATCGGGACCATTTTAAAATGATGAAGATTATGTGTTAAAAATCCGAAAAAATTATGCTTTATCGGATTTTTGAATCAACTATTTTTTTTTAAACTTTGATATTATAACAATTTTCAAACCTCTCTCCTTCCTCTCCCTCCAAAAAAACACCAAGATGTATTTTTTGGGGGTACCTGATGACCTTTTGTCAAAATGCCAGAAAAATAATTTTAAAAAAATGGAACATTACTTGATTTATGAGAAACCATTAGGTAAATGAGGGGCTTGGTTCCAAAACTCACTTTTGCCAAAAAAAATCGATGTCGTTTTTTTCGCGGATTCTGATTCAGTTTTTCATGCTCTATCAGAATCCGCTAAAAAAACGAAGTCGATTTTTTTTGGCAAAAGTGAGTTTTGGAACCAAGCTCATTCAAAGGCTCTTTCTCGAGTCAGATGTTTGAAAAATTGCATAATTTGATAAAATTATACTTACTGCTGGAAGAATTTTTTCATGATTTAAAAGTTCTATTATGCATTGAAAGAAAAATTATTTTTATTTTTTTAACTTTTTGATTAAAATGTCCCTTCTCATCTCTCCCCTCATCAAAAAAATGTGAAAAAATTTCCATTAGATTTTTGTTAGAAGAAAACCGCGAGAAGAAAATATTTGGTAAAAGGTAAAGATATTTTCATTTTTTTTTTTTACATTTCCTAGTTTTTCAAATTTATTGACTTGAAAAATTTTCAACTTTTTATAATTTTATCAATGCTGAAATCTTAGTCTTGCTTATCAAATGAAAAAGTGGGATAGGTAAGTCCAAAATTTGTGCACGTGAAAAAGGGCTTAAGGGTAAATTTTTTAATGTCAGAGGCTAAGAAAAAATTTACCCTTGAGCCCCTTTTTCCATATACGGTTTGAAAATTTGTCCCATTTTGGAAAAGAGATTTTCAAATGAACGTGCACTATTCCGAATTGAATTTTTTCTCTCTAGATTTCTCTTCGTTAAAATGAAGAGAATTTTTTTCATGATTTATAAAAAATTTCATCGTGATTTTTCAAAATCGTTCAGAGCTTTCTTTCATTTATTTCAGAATAATGGAACTATCTTTTTTAGGCACACAAATCAACTACATATCTGTACCATTTTTTATGTCTCTGTTGTGTGTAAACTTGAGACTTACCGATGAGTTTGGCGTCATCGTCTGGAACGTCTTTGACCGTTATGGACACTTCATTGCTTGGTACTGTAACACCCAATTTGGTAATGACTCGACATTCATATTTTCCCGCTTCGTTTTTTCTAATTAATGGAATTATCAAAGTGGAAGTCCAGTATATGATATCAACTTTATGATCCAGCTTATTTAATTCCTTCCCCTGATTTAAAAATGAATAATACGTTATCAATGGAAGGGTGTCGAAGGAATGAGTTGCGGGAGGGTGAGTCTAAAACTTTTTATCCTTATTTTCCAAAAATTTCTCTAAAACTTCCCAATTTGGTGCAGTGGCATACCACCACAAATAGAAAGTCCCAATATTTATTTCTTAAAGGACAAGGGATTTTTGTTGAAGCCTTCGGGAAGATTATTTTCCTCGTAAATTAATTTTATTTTATTAAAATTCGGAGGAGGTAAGACAATCCCTCGCCTTGATCGTCGCGTAGGTATTTGTTGATTTTAATGTATTTAGGTATTTTTTTTTTATGTCGTACTTACATTATGGAACCATTTGATTGCGCGAACGTTCGTTAAATTGGGTTTAATGTCGCAATGAAGGTACACATTATCGAATTCCTGGATAAGGTCTAATCTCAATGAGTCCCCGAGTCTTGCAGTCACGGTCGGAAGGACTGTAAAGTAAAATTATCAAAAAATAAGGTTAGTAAGTAGTGAATTTAATAGAATTTTTTTGTAAGTTGTGTCGATAAAACGTGAAACAAAAATTTAAAAATAGATAAATTCTGATCGCAGAAAATGATTAAAAATACCAAGATCAGATTGACTGATTAAATTTTTTCTATCTTTTTGAAAATTAACGAATTTTTTGAGGAGATGAAAATTCACAGTCTAGATGTTTTCTAGTTTGAAAATTTTTATGGGTTTCATTAGGAAGGTACAGGTGCAGTAATTTTTGATAAAGGCAGAATTTTTGTTCAGATTTTATCTGAAATTAGTGGAAAATATTTTCGACTTTGACGATTTAAAATCATAGTTAAGAAATCACGTTAAAATTACTTGGAAGGTATATGATTCGAGTGCATCTGATCCATATTTCAAAAACGTATCGAAGTTTTCTAAATATTTGTCACGAATCGTATTAACGTACCTCTTACTTCGGATCCATGAACATTGATCATCACATAATGACTTTCGAACCAACCTATGTCGGTGTCAACATAGCATTCGTAATCTCCAGCGAAGTCTTTTTGAATACTTGGAAGTACCAAAGTTGAATTTCCATTTAACAAACCTACTCGTTCACTTCTGAATATCTGCTTACTCTACAACCATAGTAATGTGTTTTGAATATTTGGTTTATCGCTGATTTGAATATATTGGTCAAATAACGAGATATCCCAAAAATAATGAAAGTTGGTTTCACTCGCAAATTTCAAAGGGATTTTATTGGTAAAGTGGGGATAAGATATGGATTGGATTCTAACGAGATGAAAACTTTTAAAAGCTGACAAGCTGATGAATAGTTTCGAATTTTTTTTAGAAAATTTTCAATCGTGTTAGAATCGCTGCTCAGAGACATCCTGGTCACTAGGTTGAATCGAAAAATGAAAATAAATTCGATTTTGCCAATTTTCTAATAATGTAATCAGTTTAATTTGCAACTACCAAAAAATTTTCATCGAGTAGGGTACCTAGATTGCAAAAAAATCAATGTTTTTCGTCACCCCCCCCCCTCCATGTTCATTATTTGAAATTGAAATTACACTGAAAAGATGGTGATTTGGGGAGACGAAATTCGTGATATTTTTGATTTTTGGATTGGAGAAATTTTACTTCCTCAAATGTTTATACAGAAATTCAAGTACTTTTTTTCTCAATTATAAAAAATAAATTTTAATATTTTGAGTGAAATGGTCCTTTAAATTGAGTAAGAATAGTTATTCTGACCTGCTGAGCACAAATCTGATAATGATTTTTCAATTTGATCGTGTTTTTTTCTCAAAATTATATCAAAATTAGAATTTCAAGAAGGTAATTATCAGTCCAACCCAAATGAAAAGTTTCTCAAATAAATGGCCTCAATTTGGAGCTCCCTAGTTCAGAATCGAGGCACCATGAGTGATAAAGAGCATGTCCGCGTTAAAATGGTAAATCTGCTTCCGAGCGATCTTGGAATTATACTTTTTGAATTTCGAATGGTGCCTCTGAGATATGTTTTCCCACAGTTTTGAACCCTTTATCTTCAGTTAGGACTCAAAAGGTAGAAAATGAGTTTCAATTTTTGTCTCAGGATTGGTGAAGGATTTCTTCAAAAAAATTACAGATCGCCTCCAATTTTTTCCTTCAAAAAATTAGACTGAAAGACTTGAAGCAAAATTTTCAAAATATATTTTTAGATACCTTATTCATCATAGAATAACACAATATAATTTTTTCAAAATTTTACTTCGAGTAGACCATGATTAAAATTTGCCAAAACCTGGAGGTAGTCAATTTTGACCCTGGTCTATCTGAAGTAAAATTTTGAAAAAAAATTATTCATGTAATTCTAGGATCAATAAAGTACCTATCTAAAATTTTTTTTTGAAAATTTTGCCCAACGAACGTCTTTCATAGGTAGAAAAGCTTTCAAAATATTATAAAGTCAAATTTTTTATTTACTCTTGAAAGTATCATTTCAAGATCGTTCGAGGGCCGATTCACCACAATTCAGCTAAACCAGATGAATTAAATATCAATAAATTGGCGAAATTGAAAACCTTTCTCATTTTTCTATCCAAGTATCCACCTTGCCGCAGCTACGAAAAATTTGTTCAACTCGAATAAATTTACCTTGTGGCGCCAAGTAAGTTTACGGATGCGTGTTATGTTTAGTGGTAAAAGAGTGCACGTCATGTACACATCATCGAATTCTACAATGGTGTCAGGGTGAATTCCAGGTGCCAGTTGGACAACTAAGACTGGTTTGACTGAAAAAAAGCATATTGTTATGAAAGATTAGCCAATAATTCGTTTGGAGTTAGCACATTTCCTTTTATCTTTATCAAAAAGGAATGAGTGACCCTGCTCCCCCCCCCAAAAAAAAAACGATCAGAATATAGTGTCAGTGATAGAATTAAATAGTATCTCGAAAAAAAAATCGTAAGAATTAAAAGGATTAAGTACGAAAGTTAATTTCCAAAAAAAAATTAAAGAAAAAAATCTGCTTTGTGGAATTTTTTCGATGTGTCTTTTGATGTCGAGTAAAATTTTCCTTTTTTAAATCGGACCTCAATTTTCCATGTTTTCTTTTGCTGTCTTATTTTCTGTCAATATTAAGTACGAAATAAACATCGGAACGATTTTTACCTCGAAATACTCAATTAAATATCGAATATCTAAAAACCATTACCTTCCTTTTCCGCACTGGTAGTATTTGTTATATTCTGTGAAAAAATGAGAAGAAAGTTATTAGGAGAATTGAAATTGAAATTTAATCTAGGAATATGCGTGTTGAAACTTACATATTTAATCGTCAATTTCGTAGGATTACTGTAAGCCAAAGTTTTTAGATCGTCGAGTAAAACCATGCACTTGTATTCTGCATCCATAGTTCTTGGGATTTTTTTCAATATTAAATGTGGACCATCTTGAATTATACCCAATTCAGCGTTCGTCTGTATCTTCCTACGCTGAAAATGCCCAGTACGTTCGTAAACAGTCGGCTTATACTCAAATAATATTCCATATTATTCACTTACGTCTTGAAACCATTCAATTTCTGCAACCTTTGTCTTATTGTTCTTGAAGCTGCATGTGAAATAGACGTCGTCAAATTCTCGAATATCATCCGATTTCACATCATCTCCAAATTGTGAGTATACAGTCAGATCAGCTGTGAAAAATAAGATGAAGTCGATTCATTTGAGTATCGGTAGAAAATCTATCGTTTATATTTCGGTGACTATGTTTCTGTGTTACGTATCATTACTTGATGAATTTGTTTCAGCCTCGTGAAATTCCTGTAAGAAATAATAATAATAATCAAGTGAAAAATTGAAAAAAAATCTATTTTCATGGAATTTTACCTACCTGTATCCATTTTGTAACGTATTTGTCAGAATATTCCTGGAAAACAGTACTAATGTTAGATTTTTTCTAAAATTTGGCGAAGTTTAAAGTTTTATACGTTTGAAGAAGATTTTTGAAAATGCAATTTTTTTTAACCTAACGAACGACGGGTCAAACGTTGATTTTTATTTTTTTTGAATTTTGACTTCTTTAAGGAGGCTAATTGAGGTGGGGTTTGGAAGGGTCAGATGAAAAAAATGAGTACATATTCGAACTTGGCACTTTTGGATTAGTAGAAATCGATGTGTTACTTTACTTTTTTCAATTTTTGAATTTTAATTTTTAATCAAATTTATGAGCCTCTGTACCCCCAAAGATGTGGAGATCTCATATTGAAAATTCATCAATTGAAAAAAGGGTAAAAAAAATGGCTTTTCATTGTATTTTTTTCAGATTTTTGACCGGTAGCTTTCAACTTTTGTACTTATCATAAAAATTGAGCTTTCGCCATCAAAAATCAACTTGAGGCTTTTCAAAATGTGATTATTGTTTTTGAATCTCCATCAATTCTCTTTCAATCCCCACGAACAGTTTTTTCTCAAGTACAGTCGGTTTCGAAATAAAATCCTTCAAAATCAGGTAATCTGGCGAAAATTTTCAATTGCGTGAAAATTACGAGGCTCATCCTCCAGCCATCTGGAGGAGTTGGAAAGGGGATGATTGTGAAAAGACCAGACTTAATATTCGATTCAAACTAGTATGGAATAGCCCAAGTCATCAATGAATAATTTTTTTAAAATTTGACATTTGGATACCAAATCGTAGATTATATCCATGATTTTAAAACTTTTAGTCGTGAAGCAAAATTTGTGCAACATTTCTCAATTTCAGCCCCCCCCCCCCTTCTCAAAAAAAAAGAGTAAATAAGTAAGTAAATGAATAAAAATGATTCATTCTACCGAATACTTACGGATACAACATTGATTGGTAAAGGATTACTCTCCAAAGTTTCCGTGTCAGTTTCAATCTTACACATATAAATTCCAGCTAAATTTGAATAAATGTGTCGAATTTTCAAAGTTGAATAATTTTCGAGCTGTATTTGGCGAAGTGAATCGGGTATTACTTCTTTATTCTAGATGAAAAAATCCAGTCAAAATGTAATATAAATTTTTAATCATTCCACATTATAGTAGGTATAACGAATAGAGGTAGGTATTGGAAAGGTAGCTGCAAATCTAATAGTCAAAATTATGATGGGTGCAGAGTTTTAGATAAATAAATTCGCTTTTTACTTACGTCGAAGAACCATCTTATTTTACGAATGTTGATAGTTTGGTTTGAACTAACAGCGCATAGTAGATATACATTTGAGTTTTCTTTTATAGCATCTGGCGGAAGCGATGTCTTTATCAGTTGAAGATTTGCAATTGCATTTGCTGTGAAAAAATTACACTTTTGAAGTAGAATATCTCTCGAGGTCATTATTTTATCGGACTCGATGAGTCGAGCAGCTGTGTTAATTTTTTCAAAACTGGAGAAATTAAAAAAAAATTATGGATAATTTTCTAAAATTTTGGGAAATTTTTAAAAGAAATAAAAATTTTTAAAAAATGAATGATTTTTCAAACATTGACATATTTTTAATGAGGAACTCGTTTTTTAAACTCAACAATCTTCCAAAATTGGGTCGATTTTTTCCATAACCATGGTGATTTTCCAAAGCTTGAATCATTTATTAAAATTTGTACAATTATTTAGAAAGAAGAGGCCAATTTTTTCTAATTTTACAGTTTTTCTGAGAAGTGCACTTTTTCTTATGAATTGTATTAAATTTTTTTAAAAAATTGATGATAACTCGAGGGAAATTTGAAAACACTTTCAACACACAAATTTGAATCTAAAAAATTTTAACATTTCTGAAAGCAAAATATTTTGTAAAGGTTTGGATTTTATTTTATTGAATATTAAGACATTTGCTCACTCTAAAAAAGTAGATATTGACCCGAATAGCACTTTCTTATTTTAATTTAGTGAAAAATCTCTGTAAAAAGTCAAAAATGCAGCGCAAGGAAAATCAGCGAAATTCGTTGATTTTCATCGGATTTTCGCCGGTTATTCAAAGAATTTCCCTGATTTTTCAGCAAATTTCAGATAACTTGTTGATTTATCAATGAATTCTCACCGATTTACCAGCAATTTTTTTTCAAGTAGTTACTTTTGTGCTGCGATTTTGACTTTTCCCCAATGATTTTCGATCAATTTTACTGTTTTTTATAAATAAAAGAGTAGTATTGAATTTCTCATGGTAAGCGCCATTGATACTTATCGATGAAAAAATTTTCTTGTCTAGGGGTTTATAAATGTCACAAAAATAAAAGGTATTTTGTTTGGAAAAAAATTTTTAAATTAGGAATTCTTTTCTTTTCAGACGATGAAAAATTTGAAACAAGAAATTTTTCATTTTTCAATGTTTTCGGATCTCTTCATTTTTTTCAATGCAGAAAAACTTCTCGTTCGAAAAATTAATTTCCAAAGTATTGTAATTTTTCATTCATTGAGAAATTATCAGAATTTGGTTCTCGAGAGTACTGTTACTAGATCGAGTTGAAGTTTCCCCTTTTCTTTCTCTAAATTTTTCTAAAAAGCCTTGCTTCAAAATTTCTTGCATCATCGTCAAAAATATTAATCACGAGAAATTCGATTTTATCAAAATTAGCTGCCTTCATCTAATCTCAGAATAAATTAGGTAATGTGAAATTTCTTTAATTACTTTTGTAATTGGGAACTTGTAGTATGAACTTTCTTCTCTGCAAGGAATCAAAATACCACAAAAAATGATTAGTTGATAAAGAATTTTAAAATTTTCATAATCCTTTGTATAGTTCCATCGTAATTCTAAGAAATACTTACATCGCCGATTTTCAGTCGATAAGGAACACTTAATGCCACAAGCTGATTAGCCTCGATGGATATGGCACCACATTTACAGATTTCATTATGAAATGTTTTATCAATTCTTTCAAAGGCCAGGTATTTTCCGGTAACCTTGATTCTAAGTTTTTCATCAGTAAATAACCGTTGGTCCTTGATGAATTAAAACACATTAATAATGTGAAGTGACGATTGAATGGGATTTTCATTTGTAAATAAATGTAAAAAAAATTATATTTTATGCTCTTTATAGAAAGTTGGACTTCAAAAAAAATTGCTAATAATCCATTTCACCTCAAAATCAGATCAATGTTCACTTTTTAATTTTTCTCTGGGAAAAATTAATATTTTTTCAAAATCGAGCTTCGTACTATCAAGAAAAAGCACAATTTTTTCCACAATTCGAAATCATGATTGAATTATAAAATTTTGTCAAAAGATTTCAAATAGCTCAAAATTTTTATAACACCATTTTCATAAATTTTCGATTTTTTTGACCAATCGTAGATTCAAAGTTTTGCGAAAATCAAAAAAGTAGCCAAAAAAATCACAGAAAAACTTGAAATAGTTCGTATTTTTTTTTTTTGATTTCAACAAAATTTCTAAATTTTAAAAAAATTAAGCTTAGAAAATGTCTATTGATATGTACCCAAGTGCTTTTGACCGAAAAAATAAATGATCATTTTTCACTGTTTCCTCGATTTCGCTAAAAAAAAATATTTGAATGCATTTTCTTTTATTATTGGCAAATGTAATCAAAAAGGGGAAAAGAGGCAGGTAACCTCATAAAATCGTCGGTGATGGATTTTTTCCTGAAATTACACGGGTCGACCTGGAAACTAATGGGTGATTTTTATAGTATTTTTGGTCCTAATACAAAGAAACGGCTCAAAATAAAAAAATGAATGGAACTTGAAAGTTGAATTGTAGAGCATAAAATTTCTTTTCTGCAAAGTCAAATTTGCTTTTTCTAGGGAGGCTTGTGTAATTAGATACCTATCGAAATATTTTTTAATAATAAAAAAAAAAAAATGAAACTTTCAACGAAGATGTTTCAAAAGCTAAGTTTTCTAAGAAAAAATCAAACTGGATCCATCGAAAAAAATATTACCTATGGTCTAAAATTCAAGTTCTATTCAATTTTTTTTTTTGTTGAACCTTTTTTTTTGCTGAGAAAATGTAATTTTAAGGATTTAAAAATTTTTTGATTATAATTTATTTTTAAAGGTAACTGCATTATTGAAAGTGCGTCGAATTGATGAAATTTTTACAAGTATTTTTTAATTCTAGACACATTTTATCGATTTCTTTCATACTTCACTTGCAAAAGTAAAAAAATGTTGAACCGACTTACCCTGAGCGATTAAATATGCTGAGAGAACGCTTACTTTGCAGGTAAAATAGTATGTGACGAGTGTTGATAATTCCCAAGATTCGATTTGGCAACGAAAAGTTATACATTATCTCCTTGTACGATATCATCTGGTGTGGTTTCTGGTGACGACTGTTCTGTTTCCAATATCATCCTAAGCTTGGGCCTACGACCACCTGGAATGAAAAAAATTTTGGAATTGTAATCAGATTAACGATTTAATTCATACGTAAGATTTAAATACGATGCTATGTTGGTCTACCTTGGCATAGCGGCGTTATGAAAACACCAATCGCAGCTACGTACACTGAAATGCACAAAACTCGATAATAATGCGAAATAAAATTTAAATAGTTTGGGCTCAACATCGATTATTTTGATTAAAAACGATATTGTTGAATTTAACTCACATAAAATCTTCATTTTTCGAGCATCGAGTAACGTATAAATGAATTTTTAAAATTGGTAGAGATGGGAAGAACTGGAGAGAACACGAAATCGTATATGTATCTGCTGGACTCGGTCATACACAAATGTTCGCTTAATTTTTTTCTGATTCTATCTGAAATGAACGAGAGTAAAAATGATGAAACTTCCTGAAACAGAAACATCTATTAAGGTTAGGTAAGGTCTTTCTTTTATGGTTCCATAGGTTTGAAAAAAATGATATTTACGTATTATTTTGATAACAGAAATTATTTGAGAAAGTATTGGGTAACAAAAGTTGGCTATAGTTTTGTTAATGAGTGGTAAAGCTTCATTTACATGACCTATAAATTTTCAACTTGAAAATTTCTTTTGGTAATTTTCAATTTATTATACGCACCATATCTATATCGAATAATTTCTTTATTATTGGTCCTTGATTATTATTGTTTTTTTTTGATCGGGTCATTTAAATGGAAACCACAATTGGAGCAGATCGAAAAATCAATTAATTTTACGAGGTTGTAATAAGTGATAGGTACTTGTAAATTTTGAAAGAGATATCTGTACCTGTAGGTAGTTTAGGTATACTCGATTGATTCCAAACATTGTTGAGTTTACGAATTGGTGTCGTGTGCGCTGAAAATCGTTTAAAAAACCTTGAAACTGATGAGATAAATAATTAAAATTTGTACTTGTTTAGGAACTTCCTTAACTTAATTAACATTGTACACGATATTAAATTCGATAAAATTTATCAAAATGTGAAAAATTATTCGCATGATTGGAATTAGAATCTTTGGGAGTCTTATTGCACTAAGATGATGTAAAAAACAGTACTTGAAAATTATTTTTAAAAAATCGAATGATGTGGAAAATCATCCGAATGTCGACGATAAAATGTATCGTTAAATTTTAATTGAAACATTTCAAAATATACGTATAAATAATTAGGAATAGTAGGTGCTTTATAGGTACATAGATACCTGAATAGTTTTTTTTTTTAAATAATTAAAATAAAAAATTTTATAAATTATTCAATTCAACTGCTTATAAACAAAAAAAAATTGAAATTGATGTTATTCAGTACTTTTGTTCCACAGAACAACCTGAAAAAAGTGCTGGAGTGGGGAAATTAAAATGGAAGGTTTTTCGATCAAAGCTCAGGCAATGAGACTCGATGAAGTGGTGTCTTGTGATTCTGAAAGCTGAATATGAATTTTTTCCACATTCAGTATCAGGGGATTCTACTTTTATCAAGTGTCACTTAAATTTTTTACCTGATGGGCTTAAGTCGAAACTGCGCAATTTCAATAAATTCTAAATGATTCACTGAGGGCTCCAGAATTCCTGGGGAAAGTCGAATTCAGTTCTGGGCAGTTTTTCTGTAGAAAGAGGAAATACTTGACGCCATCGATTGGTAACGTTGATTCGAGAATTTTACGAATTTTACGAATTTTTTGCAGTTTAAAAGCTAAATTGAGCCGGGAGTGGATCCTCTCGTTGGACTCGTTGAGAGGTAGAGAGAACTTGAGTTTTAGCTAAACTCACGAGAGTAATACAAGATTTCCTCAAGTGGTTTTCATTTATATTGGCATAAAATTAAAATACGTAATTTCATACATAGGTACCTCATCGAATAGCCCTCTTGAAGTGTACATGTATTGATACGTTATGTTTTGTGGGTGAGTTATTTCAATCTTGAATAGTTCCAGTCTAGAGAGTATGGAGTGTTTTCTAATTAATTTAATAATTGAAGCTAGGTACTTACTTATTTTGAAATAATACATGTAAATCAAATTAGCCTATAATTTTGGTAAACAACTAAGTACTTAATCGAATACTTACTTACTTATTTCACATTGAAAACATTCAACAATTCAAAAAAAAATAATGATAAAAATATACTGAAATTTGTGGATAAAAATTTCAAGAAGTTCATCAAAAATTGAAATATTTTATTTTTAAACAAAATTAAATTCTAAATTTAATTAAATAAATATTATATAATAAATTATTTAAATTAATTAATCCTTTCGTACTAAATTAATATAACTATTTAAAGATAAAAACCAGAATTTTTTGATACACGAAACGGATTCAAATAATACATGTAAATCAAATTAGCCTATAATTTTGGTAAACAACTAATCGAATACTTACTTACTTATTTCACATTGAAAACATTCAACAATTCAAAAAAAAAATAATGATAAAAATATACTGAAATTTGTGGATAAAAATTTCAAGAAGTTCATCAAAAATTGAATTTTTTGATACACGAAACGGATTCAGCTCGAATCATTAACCTTTTCTATGTGTTTTCAACATGGCATCTAACTGTCATTTTTTCATTTACCAAAATCGAAAATTTCCCATATTTTCAAATAATTTTGAAAAAAAAAATTCCCCAGTGATTCTGATCAAATCCTGAGAAATTTTCCGAATGGAAAACGTACAGACAGTAGACTCTCCTTTTCTCAAAATATATTTTTCATGTAGGACGGCAATTTTCAGATGGACGAAATAATTTATCGGACAATTTGAACCTGAGATTTTTTAAAAATGATTTTTCACCATCAGGTACCCTTCTCATTGATTTCACTTTTTTCACCTATTTCGTGTGTACTGTGTAAGTCTTCCAACTGTGAGCGCTAAACTCGGAGACACATTGAGCTTAGAAATCATAGAAGAATTCGACAATGTGTCCATTTATTGCGACATTAAACCCAATATGACGAACGTTCGTCAAATCCAGTGGCTCCACAACATAGGTAATGCATAAAAAAGAATATTAACGCAGAATCTACGACATAGAACACAAATCGATCAAGCTTCGGTTGGGTACATGTCCAAACGATAAGAATGTATCGAGGGATAAGGTCGATATCGTTCGCTGGGATCCGACATTGATAATCAGAAAAATCAGAAAAACCGACGCTGGAAAATATCAATGTGTGGTCACTAACAAAGGAGGTATTTCAGTGAAAAGCAATGAGGTGACGATAAATATCGACGATAGTCCAAAAAATGCTACCGTTTTCAACATTAGGTCTTAAAAACAAGCATATAATAAAACTAGTACAGCCGATTCGAGTGCCCTGAAAATATTTTGAAAATTTTTATTCGAAATTATTTCAAAGAGGGTGAAAATTAGCTGAATTTTCGATGTATTCGATTGAAAAATTCAAATTCTCGTTCCGTAATAAGTATGTATTCAATCACCACCTTGTAGAGAACAAACATAATACGAGGTATCAAATTTCTAGACCAGTGATTTAGAGACTTTGGTATAGAAATTAAATCTTCCTTCTATGGGAAATATTTCGCTAAAAAAGCGGAAAGATTTTTTTCGAAAATAACCTCCTTTTTTCAAGTTCGCCAATTCTGTCTCCTTTCGAGTTAGAAGACTCTAAAATTTTTCAGAAGGTCTCCCACTCAGAACGAATAATTTCGACGATTTTCGTTAAAATCGAAGAAAATATTTTTTCATTTGCCTTCACGCATATCCATTCTTCAGACATGGTATTGAGAACGAAGTAGACATTTGTTCTGCTTACGTTGTGAATCCAATTTATCTCAAAAACTGCAGTGGTATTTGGTATGATACTGCAAGTGAAATATATATCGTCGTTTTCGTGGATGTTATCGATCTCCGAAAGGCCCTGTAAGTTGCAAAAATAATTTTGATTCACCTACGAAAGAAATTTTTTTCAGACAGCTGTATAGCTGTATGGGTTTCAAGTCGTAGAGTACTATTTTTGTACATGATAAAAAATTTTCAAGGAAAAAAATATTGTATTCGGGTGCTACATTCTCTAAAAAACACGTGTATTACCTACCATGGTATGGAGAATTGATACCTTGTGGCCTCCGTGAACAAAAAAAAAGTGGGTACGTAGATTGGAAACTGATAGAAAATGAAGGAAAATGTACAAACGTGAAATACTTACATCTTGGAGATGAATTTGTATTTCAGTTGGGTCACTTTTGTACGAAGTGCCATCGTAGGTTACGATTTCACACTGGTATTTTTCAAATCGTTCTTCGTTGCTGATTCTACCCAATCGCTGAAGAGTACGTTAGCTAAATGGGATAAAATCGCAACTTTTTACAGCAATCAGCATAACCTGAAAATATAGATTTTTTGAAGTAAGTAGATAACTAGCGTAAAATTCATGGAATTGACTTCAATAACATTTGAGAAGATGAAGTTATTTTTTGGTGGTCGAAGCGACTGGGGAGGAGCAGTGGAGTCCAACAGCGTACCTTGCTTTGCTGTTGGCTTCAAAACATAATAGGTGGTAAGCGTGGAAAATTTCAACCGATGGGTTTTCGGTGAAACCCCATCGGTTGAAATTTCCCACGGTTACCTCCTCCTATCTTTAAAAGTCAAGAGCAAAGCAATGTACGCTGTTGGACTCCCCTGCTCCTCTCTACTCATTTCGTACACCATCAAATAACTTCATATTATCAAAGCTTATTGAAGTCAATGTCACGTACTTTTAATGTTAGATACCTAGGTATTTTAAAAAGTTTATATTTTCAGAATATGCTGATTGCTGTAAAAAGTTGTGATTTTATCTCATTTAGCAAACGTACACTCCAGCGATTGGGTAGAATCAGCAACGAAGAACGATTTGAAAAATACCAGTGTGAAATCGCAACCTACGATGGCACTTCGTACGAAAGTGACCGAACTGAAATGCAAATTCATCTCCAAGATGTGAGTATTTTACGTTTGTACTTTTTTCTTCGCTTTCTATTAGTTTTCAATCTACGTACCTACTTTTTTTTTGTTCACGGAGACCACAAGGTGTCAATTCTCCATACGATGGTAGGTAATACACGTGTTTTTTAGAGAATGTAGCACCCGAATACAATATTTTTTTCCTTGAAAAATGTTTATTGCGTACAAAAATAGTACTGTACGACTTGAAACTCATGCAGTCATACAGCTGTCTGAAAAAAAATTTCTTTCGCAGGTGAATCAAAATTATTTTTGCAACTTACAGGGCCTTTCGGAGATCGATAACATCCACGAAAACGACGATATATATTTCACTTGCAGTATCATACCAAATACCACTGCAGTTTTTGAGATAAATTGGATTCACAACGTAAGCAGAACAAATGTCTACTTCGTTCTCAATACCATGTCTGAAGAATGGATATGCGTGAAGGCAAATGAAAAAATATTTTCTTCGATTTTAACGAAAATCGTCGAGATTATTCGTTCTGAGTGGGAGACCTTCTGAAAAATTTTAAGAGTCTTCCAACTCGAAAGGAGACAGAATTGGCGAACTTGAAAAAAGGAGGTTATTTTCGAAAAAAATCTTTCCGCCTTTTTAGCGAAATATTTCCCATAGAAGGAAGATTTAATTTCTATACCAAAGTCTCTAAATCACTGGTCTAGAAATTTGATACCTCGTATTATGTTTGTTCTCTACAAGGTGGTGATTGAATACATACTTATTACGGAACGAGAATTTGAATTTTTCAATCGAATACATCGAAAATTCAGCTAATTTTCACCCCCTTTGAAATAATTTCGAATAAAAATTTTCAAAATATTTTCAGGGCACTCGAATCGGCTGTACTAGTTTTATTATATGCTTGTTTTTAAGACCTAATGTTGAAAACGGTAACATTTTTTGGACTATCGTCGATATTTATCGTCACCTCATTGCTTTTCACTGAAATACCTCCTTTGTTAGTGACCACACATTGATATTTTCCAGCGTCCGTTTTTCTGATTTTTTTGATTATCAATGTCGGATCCCAGCGAACGATATCGACCTTATCCCTCGATACATTCTTATCGTTTGGACATGTACCCAACCGAAGCTTGATCGATTTGTGTTCTATGTCGTAGATTCTGCGTTAATATTCTTTTTTATGCATTACCTATGTTGTGGAGCCACTGGATTTGACGAACGTTCGTCATATTGGGTTTAATGTCGCAATAAATGGGCACATTATCGAATTCTTCTATGCTTTCTAAGCTCAATGTGTCTCCGAGTCTAGCGCTCACAGTTGGAAGACTAACACACGAAATAGGTGAAAAAAGTGAAATCAATGAGAAGGGTACCTGATGGTGAAAAATGATTTTTGAAAAATCTCAGGTTCAAATTGTCTGATAAATTTTTTCGTCCATTTGAAAATTGCCGTCCTACATGAAATATATTTTGAGAAAAGGAGAGTCTACTGTTTGTACGTTTTCCATTCTGAAAATTTCTCAGGATTTGATCAGAATCACTGGGGAAATTTTTTTTTCAAAATTATTTGAAAATATGGGAAATTTTCGATTTTGGTAAATGAAAAAATTACAGTTAGATGCCATGTTGAAAACACATAGAAAAGGTTAATGATTCGAGCTGAATCCGTTTCGTGTATCAAAAAATTCAATTTTTGATGAACTTCTTGAAATTTTTATCCACGAATTTCAGTATATTTTTATCAATTTTTTTTTGAACTGTTGAATGTTTTCAATGACTAATATGTTTCATTGTGTTTACATATGTATCAAGTATTGTAATTAAGCAGCGTATACTTTTCTGTTGCGCTGAGGACATTTATTATCACGGAATGGGTTTTGAACCAACTCTCGCCGCTGTCAACCTCACATTCGTAAGATCCAGCGTAATATTTTTCAATACGTGGTAGTACCAAAGTTGAATTTCCGTCTATTAAGCCCACTGTTTCACTTCTGTCCATACGATTACCCTGAATAAAAAGGAAGCAGATGGATTACGATTGTAGTAATATTTTTAAGATACCTACACCTAGCTACCTACTGGTCAAAAATATGTGGTTGATCGTTGATTTGATTATTGTTCAAAATAATAACAGGATGTCCCAAAAATAAAACCAGCGCTTACCTTCAGAAATTTGAAAGAATTTTGCGAGCGAATAAGAGAAGAATCAAAAAGGAATCTTTTTTCCATTTTTTCAATTTCATTGTGGTTAATAATGTATTCTGAGAATGGCTGAATGAAAATATCATTGCGTCAGACGATCCTTCTTTGTGATCATCAATTCTTCATAATTTTCTTTTACTTTCTAACCCTGAATCAATAAACTAAAGCATGTTTAAAATATTAATATTGTTCTTTTTCTCCGTCCCAGTCAATCGGAGTGCTTTCCACCGGAAATCTGACTTATCTTGTTAATATATACTTACTTACCTAAAATATCCTTATATTTTCTTGATCGTGCTTTCCTTTCCTCTCAATTTCGAGAGAAACATAAAAAGATTGCATGAGCTACTCAAGATAATTAAATTTCAAATCCTGTAATTCCTGCGCTATTAATATGATTTCCTCATAAACGACTAATAAGAATACGTGAAATGTACAGTTGGCCTCTCGTACTAAATGAGTAGGTACAATTCTTATAACACGTTGTGGTGGTTTCTTCATTACCATTATCATGTTTTTAGATCTTTCTGATGGTACATGGACATGATAATAATTATCACCTGAATTTAAGTATATTTATTCTGACATTGAAAATTTTTAAAGATTATTTGTTTCTCCTAACCTCTCCCAAACTGACTTTTTTTTCAAGCAAAAATTTTCAAAATTCCAACAAATAATCCAAATACATTGAAATACCTGCCTATTTAATGGGAAATTTAAATGAAAACGTAGTTGTATTAAAATCAATAATTATAATTCGATATGAATAAGTGCTACATAAAATTGTCTGTTAGGTATAAGGATACATATGCACCATAGGCAGTCGTTAAATACATATTTTCACTCTGGATCGTTGATTACCTATTCCACTGATTGATCGGATTTCTTCGCGAACATTCAAATCCTTGGCTGGCTGTAAAAAATAATTACTTGGATGAATTTTATCGTAATTTCATCGATAGAATATTGAGATATAAGTATAGGTAGGTTTTTAAATAACTTTTTTTGAAAATCTAGATTATATTTGTCGCAAATAATACGCTTGAAAATCACCGAATAGGTACTTACTCATTTTACATCCAAATGTATTCTGTGGCTTAACATTGTTCCTTTCCTCGAATATGCTTGACATGAATAATCTCCTGAGAATTTTTTCGTTACATTATATATGTATAGATTTGAATCAATTTGTATGATACCGGCTCTAGCATTTGAATATATGAGTTCACCCTGGATGAAAAATAAATAAAAAATAAACTTTATTAAAATAAAATAAAAATATACAGATGAATGGTCTAAAAAGCAATTCATGTTTTAAAAAAAATTAATATTTTATGTATTAGGCACATAAATCATGGGCCTTTCGATTTTTGATAAGTATCTCAAATTGAGGCCATTTTCGAAAAAAAAATTCCAACTTTGGGTACAGCCACCGGTTGGGAACTTCGTTCATCTTTTCGAAACGGATTAATTATGAAGTATTGACCTCAAAAATGAGTACCTATCATTTTTTCTCCTATGTAAAGGGGTTGAAAAATTGCAGATCGTAGATTTGAAGATTTTTTTTGGCTTTTATCCAAATCGGAATTGTTCACTGAAACGCCTCAAAATCGAGCTAGTTTTCTTTAGTCTCCTGTAATGATTTATTACGAAATTTCAAAAAATTATAATTTCTTCGCTAATATCGACTGATTTATAGAATTTTCACGGAATTCAAATTATTTACTCGGTGCTTTGAAAAATAGGCAGAGCAAATTCAAGTGCACCAGTTCTGTCTCCTTTTGGATTGGAGGACTCTAAAATTTTCTCAAAAGGTTTCTCACTCAGAATAACTAATCTCGCCGATTTTCGTTTAAATCGTAAAAAATGTTTTCTTTTATTTGCCTTTACGGATATCTATTTACAGAAACGGTCGAAGTAGGTATTTGGTCAACTTACGTCGTGCAACCAAAGTATCTCAAAAATTGTCATATTTTTTGGTATGCCATTGCAGGTGAAATATACATCGCTGTTTTCACGGATATTATCGATATTTAAATATCCTCCAAGTTTCGCAGTTAACTCAAATTTTACTGCAAAAGAGATTTTTGTTAGACAGTTGTATGGGCTACAAGTCATAGAGTATTTTCGTATACTTAGGTACAATAAAAATTGTTCAAAAAGAAAAATATTGTATTCTGGTGCTAGATTCTTTGAAAATACGTGTATTACTTACACTCGTATGGATCATAGATAGCCGCTGGATCCTGTGAACAAAAAAATGTGGGTAGTTAGATTGAAAACTGATGAAAAGTGGAAGAAAACTTACGTGAAACACTTACTCTAAGGCGTGTAATCCATACCGTAACATTTTTGCTTTTGAATAAGCTCCCGTCGTAGGTGACAATTTCACACACATACATATCGAATTGTTCGTGTGTTAGGAGTCTAAGACCTCCTCCCTGCTGTAAAGTACGAAAGCTAAATGGGATAAAATCACCACTTTGTACACCAATCAGTTGACCCTGAAAATATACTTTTTCATGTAGGTATCTAATATGGAAGTACATGACATTGACTTCAGTAAGCTTTGAGGAATTGAAGTTATTCGGTATGGTCGAAACGAATGAGAAGGAGCAGGCGAGCATTTCGCTCTTTTAATACCGTCAGTATTGCATCGCCAGGAATTTTTCGAAAATGATTTCTATTTTGAAAATTCTCATTGTAAATGAAGGGGAAAACTAAATAAATTGTACTTCTGGTCGAAAAAAATCATAAAATAATCATATTTCAATAATTTTTGCAAGAAGTGAACATTAGGGTGGGCCGAAAAAACAATTCTTTCGATTTTCAAAAACATACCCCCGCAAAAGTTGTTGGCTGATGAGACTTGAAGAATGAAAAAAAAAAATTCAAAAAATTTTCAAAAATTAACAAAATTCAATATTTTCAAAAATTTTAGAAAATTTTGAAAAAATTTGAAATTTATTTAAAATTGGTTTTAGAGCTTGTCTAGTGACTATTCAAAACAAAAAGCTGATTTTTTTGAAAAAAATTCATGCTTTACGCCTTTTTTAAATTTCTGCTATTTCTTCACATGAAGAAAAATCAAAAAAAATTATAAAATGTTGATTTTTTCAAAAAAAAAAGTGGTTTTCAGTCTACTGTAGAGAAGATACTGCCGGACGGGGAGATAAAGAAATGGACTGTTTATGGAGGACGTTGGAGGGAGTGTGGGGTCGGTAGGGTTGTCCCCTTCCTCACGAGTCCTCTGGCCGTTGGGTCCTTCTTTCCCCATTACACTGGTGCGCACCAGGTTCCCGATCTTGCTCTACGGACTTACCTCCCGGAGGATATTTAGGAGGAAGTCCCTTCGCCGAGGGTCCGCGGGGCCCGTCTGGGGTCTCGCACGTTGGAACGAATAAAAACACGGTTGACAGATACAAGCGTATATTTGCACGACGTATTTAATCGTACCTGTATGTGTGTGCGAGTGACGGCCGCGACCTACGGTTACGGATGGATCTAAATTGGCGATGATCGAGATGATTTTACACTCAATTCGACGCCACGCCGCTGGCTGGGGAGGCGGCGGCGAAAGGAGCTATAGACCTCCCCGATCGGTGCCATCGTATTTTGCTGAACTCCATCGTCCCCTACTTCGCCGGAGCTGCAAGGGGGTCTATGGATCGTATTATTCTGAACGTGTGGAAGAATTCGCGCGGCGGGAATAGGAACGACGCCGCGGAGGATATCTCCGGATGGATATCTCCGCGGAGGGAACCGATCTCGCGAGTGGCGAATTCCACCGGGGTCCCAGGGTCTCTATCCAGGCCTAGGTGCACTGGTACCTTGAAGGATCCCCATTGGTCCCCCATCGAAATGAGGGGCCATAATGGAATCGCGGGTGAATTCCGATGACGAGTAAATAAATCGAGCCGGATTCGATATTTACGCGTCCCCGGCTAAGTCCGATTCCGGTGACTTAGCCGGGCGTCGTACAAGCCGAAGCGAGAGATGTTAAGACGACACGAATATTCGAATTAGGGGTAGAATCGGAACTTCGAAACTTAGCCTAAACGAAACTTGATTTCGACTCGTTCGAGGGTTGAAAACGCGTCAGATCGAGCCTAAGCTCGATCGAGCAACGTAACTACCCCGTTCGAGGTATTTTCGGAACTCGATGTTATAGAAACGAAACCATGATCGGAACTAGTTTTACTCTGCTAACGCAGAGTTTATATAAGGGTTCGAATCAACTTGCTAGCAGGGTTGCCACCACCACGGAACTATAGTCGTTTCTCTTGGGTCGGGCCATATTCACTCTGACATATGCCCCATCGAGCTGTATTAGGGGAGCTGACCTCCCATAGTAAAGGTCGAACTTTTAGTACTGTGGTCAAAGTTAAGTTCCATAGAGAGGATATTGGTCCCTGCCCCATTCGACTTTTGCTGTGGGTGGTGGTAACCTAGGTAATGAATTTTGATCCGGTATGTCCGGTGCGGCTATTTTAATTCAATAATGATACAAATTTTGCGGTCTGCTGACCCTCGGAACGGCCGAAAGGGATCGCCGACGGGCCGAAAATGCTGCTAGCTAGATGACTTGATATTGTGCTAAACAGAATGTTAAGCTAAACAGAAATTTTGACGCCGTATTTTGAAATGACAATAAAATTTACGGCGTAAGAACTATGGAGAAAAGAAAATTGATAGTTTTGGTAGACTTTAAATTTTGATTTGATGGTTTTTTTTTTTTTTTTTTTTGACAATTAGGAATGGTTTTAAAATTGATAGGAAATGGTTGTTAAGTGTCCCTAAGTCATCTGTTTGAACCCTTGTTAAATTTTGATTTGTGGTCACGGTACCACTGTGTGGAGGGGGAGAAATTTTGCGGAATTCGGACGCGAATTCTTCCATGCACGTAGAGGGTTCAGCTTACGATTTTTTAGGGGGTTACATATATACAATTATGTCTAAGTAATTATTCAGGGCTCAGATCACAGAAAAATTGGGTTTGTATCATATTATTGTCGTCTCAGGGGTTAATGTGGATCTTGAAGTGGGGGTTTACAATTTGTGAGACATAAAAAATGTTAAAAAGAAAATTTACAAACAATTTTTGATTTTGATGGGGGGAAAGAATTGCAAATCTCTTTTTTGTAATTGAATTCACGCTCGCTGTTACATTTCATCATTTTTTTTTTTTGATTTTTTCGTTTTACTATTTTTATTACATTTTGTGTATTTTTTGTTCACGCACTCTGTTACATTTTTTTTTTGATTTTGCATTTTTCTATTTTTTGTGAGATTTGCCTTAAAGAAAATTTTGATTTTGTAGAGCTCTGAATAAGGAAATTGTAAAACTAAGTGGGCGGGTGTATGCGCGGTTTGGTACAGAACCTTAAAAAAAAATATAAGCGAGGGAAACTTATGATTAATTTGTCGCAGCCGTCTAGTATATATGAAGACGTAAAAATAACATGTTTGCTGACATCAGCATAAGAAACGATCGTATAGGTATGTACATTGAAATTAAATATATAATGCGACATGTGATCAGATACTAATATCGGTTTTTGTTGTTACAGGTGCCGATGATGGAATGTCAATGGTCGAAGGTAAAGCTGGTATCGAATGGTAGGTGTCGACGTGGTGATGATAGTGGTGTTATAATGTCCACTTTTTGTTACAGGTTGATTCAGCACGCCGATTCGTGGTGGTTTCTGCGACGTTGATATGGGTTACTCGGAACATGGTGTCGAAAGACTATTAAAAATCGAAAGGTAATTAGTAATTTTGTAATATTTAACCTATTAATAGGAAAAGCATGACGTGCAAAAGATGAAAGAATTTTTATCATATAAAATCATGAAGTGTTATTTTTCAGCTGTGCTGAGATACAGTTACTTTTTATTGGTTCCAGGTTTCCATGGCTCCGGTTGATTTTGGTTCCAAATTGATGAATTGCTGTAAAAATTTTGATTAGTTTTCAAGAAGGTGAGGTATTTTACACGTCGTGTGTATTTTGGTGCCGATAAATAAATAGAAATTTTCTGGTTAATTTTCGAAAAGAAATAAAAATAAAAATCAGTCAAGCGAATTTTGATTGTTGAATTTTGGTGTAATAATTTCGTGAAAATTTTTGTTTCAGAATTTGGACGGTGTCGATAGTCGAATTTAGAATCCAAGTGCCCCATATGTTTAGCGTCGTTTGGGCTATTTCGAATTTTGAAAAGGTAAGAATCAATTTTTTATTGATTTACTTGAAATTTTAGTGTAGAAATCGCCTATATCCTGCCCCATATGCGCGTAGGGATGATTTTAGGTTGAATTGGTTGCCTGTCTGGTGTTTTTTACGGCGCATGTATATTTTAATTTTGATTGTGGGTTTTTCAAAAAGTGAGATCGCGTGAATTTTTCTAACGTTTAAATTTTGGGATGGTGATGGGCGATTTTTTGCATCAGAAATATTTTGGATTTTTGATGACGTCGAAAATACCAAGAAGAGGAAAATATTTGATAAATGACAGTTTCATTTATTTTGCCGAATAAAAAAAAAAAAAAATAAATAAAGAAAAGAAATTTTGGTTTTGTGAATTTTATTATGAAAATTCTGCCCCATATGAACTTGATGTTCGTGTGGACTAAAATTTTCAAATTTTGGTTCCGGTTCTTGGTGCTTTCGAGCATATCATTTTACTATTTTATTTCCGATGTCGTGGTAAATCAAATGTTCATAATTTTTAGAAATTTTTGTATGTAGTCAGAAAGTTTTTCAAATTTTGATCGGAATTTTTGCCCCATTTGTACTTCGTTTGAATTTTGAAGATGTTGAATTAAATTTTGAGGTGTTGATTTTCTTCTCCTTCGCTCTATCTTCATGTTCTTCGTGTCTTGATTTCTTGATGGTTCTGTATAGGATGTGATAAAAATAAAAGAGAAATTTTTTGCATTTGTTTGTGCTAACCTTTTGTATAGGATTAGTTAGCGATTCGTTGAGGTATTGATTCTATTTTTCTCTTCTTTTTTCTTTTTGAGAGAGAAAAAGAAGAAATTTGAAGTAGTTTTTGTATCAAATATTTGCATGTAATATGACCTCATATGTATTTCGAAAATTTGATTGAATTTTGAATTAATTTTTTGAATATGACGTTGAAATTGTAAACCGAGTTGAAATTTTGAATTTTTCGAATGATATTCTGCCCCATATGCAATCAGGTGGCGAGTTTTCTAAAATCAATTTTGATATTGTGTAAAATTTTGTCACTTTGAGATTTTGATTGATACAGATGGCCAAGAATGTTGAATTTTGATGTACCACTTGGTGTATTTTTTTTTTAATAATTGTTGATATCGGTTATTGTACTCAAAAAATTATATTTTATTTGATGTAGTAAAAATACAAGCGCGAAAACGAGCGCGAAAGAAAAAGAGAGACAAGAAAGAAATAATAATAATGCAGATAGGTGTGATTAAACGAAGGAGAGAGAAAAAGAGAAAGAGAGAGAAAAACAAAAATTTTGATACGATTTTAGTCGACGATGGTAATTAAATAATTGATGATTGTTTCCGGTTTATCGTTGGGTAAGAAGGCGACTGATTTTATTAATTTTGTGGCTTCGGCTATCGTTTCGGAGTATTTTTCCCACTTGATTTTTTCTTTCGTGGTATTTGATTCTAGAATAGGTGGTAGGAAGGAAATTCTGCTTGTGCCGATGGTCGTTAACGTGTTTTTTATTGTTTGTATATCGTGTTTAACTACGTAGTCCGGATTTTCGATGTCTTTTGATGCCGAGAGTAGAATGTTGTTATAGTTGGTGAGATGGAGTTGACTTCGTAACTCGTTCAAGGAAATTTTTTCCTTGTAAATTGGCGAATTCTCGAGGTAGTTTTCAAATTCGGTCTTCTGTAGGAGCAATCTGGCAATCTTGTTTATATGGCCGTCTCCGGCGATCATAGTCTGTTTGATGCAGATGTGAATCATATGTTCTTTTATTATTAACGTCGTATATCCGATTGTTATCTGTCTTGATTTTGGTGTAAAGTATTTGATCTCGTTTATCTCTTCCTCCACCGATTCAATGTCGTGTTGGATTTTTTTGTCAATTTCTTCGTTGTCTCGAATGATTTTTTCGATTGTTCTTTTTGAATTTTTTAGGAGACGCAGGCGTTGCTAAAACAGAATTCATGTTTTAATCTGATTGTTTTAATTTTTTATGTTTCAGGCGTTGGAATTTTGGATGATGCGGCGAGGTAGGATGTGGAGATTTTTGAATATCTGCGGTCGAAATGTTTTTTGGTTGGATGAATTATCAAAGTCTTGGTAAGTTGTGCTATATGGATCCTATTTTTGGTAGTTTATTTTTTGATTGTTATCGAGAAGGGTGGTCGAACGTATTTTGAATGGGTTGTTTTCGAAAGTAGAATTTGTGTTATGTTTTTGGAGTAGAAAATGGTCGGGTTGAGTTACTAATGATGATTATTACTGATATTTGTTGGCCGAAATGATATTATTTGTAATTTTGAGGTCGTGAGTTTGTGAAAAGGTGTGCGTTTTGGTCGCCGGGTAATTTTTGGAAGGGAGGTTTTGTTAAATTTTTTATGCTAGCTAATCTAATGAATAAGTGGTACATACCTCCAAATCGTCGAGCGTATCGGACATGATTGTTTATACGAGAAAATATATATTGCGAATACGAAAATATATTGCAAATAGTCGCTGTGTTCGATGAAATTTACTTAAAAAGGACAAGTATCGCACTGATTTTGATTGTTCGAAAGTAATTTAGACTTTTTGTTGGCTTTGTAGTTTTGAAACGAAAATTATATTGTTTTTGGCTTTTTAGAGTGTGCTACTTGCTTGTTTTCGTGATGAGTAGGTTTTTGTCCTATCTTTTTTGCAGTGTTGCCAAAAGTGGGTTTTTGTAGATCGAATGTGTTTTTTTTTTAATTTTGGGTTCCTGAAGGGTTTTATCCGGGATTTTTAATTTTGTGTTGTATTTTTTGCTAAAAAAAAGAAATTTTAATTTGATGAATCGGAATCGTTGGGGTAATATTTGGTTGAGTATGCAATTTTTTGGTCATGACGGGATTTTAATTCGCGAAGAGGAGGTCGTATGAATTCGGGTTGGGATTTTGGCCTTGTGGGGGTTTCCAAATCAGAGGCGCTTTGCAAGTCAAATTGTCTTCGAAATATGTATGGAATTTGTAATTTTTCGAGAGTATGGGTTGAGATATGACCGATAATATCCTGCAGATCGGAGGGCGTAAATTTTATTGAGACTGGTCGATTTTCGTAGGTGAATTCTATTTCTTTGAAATAGTCGTTACGTAATATTGCAGAAGGGAAGAGTAATTCTATGGTTCGGATTATTGATTTTGAGATGGTGTTCTGATTGGTATATGGGTTTATGATCAGTGGTATCGTGAGAGTGTTATCGAGTTTGAAATAGATTTTGTCGAATGGGCGGTAGGTTTTGTTTTTTGGTTTTGGTTTAAGGGTGGGATTTTTTGTTACGTCGTCCGTATCTAGATAAGTCAAATCGGTTTGAATTTTTATGGATTTTGTATTCGTATCAGGGGGGTATGAGCCAGAAGCAATAATTTTGGGATTTTCTAGGGCTTCTTTTTTCAGATTTTCAGTTTGGAGTATTTTTATCGATTTTTTGCCAATATAGCACAACGGTTGGTGGAGGGGAATGATCGAAAACGGGATTTTTATTTTGTATCCTTTTACGGTGCCTTTTATGAAAGCTTTACGAGTCGAAAGAAAAGGTGTTGGGTGGTCTTCGAGTAGAATAATTTTGTGGATATTCCTCACATTTATCTCCACCGCATGTGGCGTATTCTGCATTATATCTTGCAGCGAGTGTTCGGATATGATATTTCTAGTTTGTTCAGGTTTTGTTTTCAGGATGAGAGTCGTTTTGTTGGAAATTGTTAATAGGATCGAATCCGCTATTTCTGTGGTTTCTGGCGTCGTAGTATTTTTATTATTGTCGTTTGTATTGTCGATATTTGATGGCGATATTTTTTCAGTGGGTTGTAAATAGGTTGGGCAGTCGGGGCTGTCAGTGGATAGAATTTTTGTGTTTTTTATCGATTCCTTGACTTCGTTCAGGTCAGGCATTTCGTCGCCTGTGTCGTGAATGCTTTCGGTTGAGGATGATGAGGATTTTGATGATTTTGATAGGATATTAGGAGTCGTTTTTAATTTTGGCGAAATGATAGGTATTTCTTCGGGGTTTTCGATTATTATTCCAAAGTTTTTTATTGTGGTGTCGCCGATAATGCAAAATGATTTGAGACAGGTGTTTGCAATCGTGAATTGAATTTTTTGTTGGGAGATGCCAAAAGTACAGCTAATGATAGCGGTTGGTTTGTGGTTTACGTTTGTAGTCAGAATTTTTTGTGGGTATTGATCTAAAATTTTATCTGATTGGTATTTACTTATGATGTTTTCATCTTTTGAGGGATTTAATATTGCCTTTATTTCTATTTCATTTATTTTTAGGGTAATTTCATCATGAGGTAGGTATTTCGTTTGAGTTTTATTTTGGTAGGTAAAGGGTACTAGGCCGTGATTATGTTCGCTGTCATCAGTTGTCGTTTTGGGTGAGGCATTTTTCTCATTTCTGTGATATGTTTTAGTATTATTTGAGAAAATATCCTCAATTTCTGAGTCGGTTTTATCGAAGTCATGATTTTGTAACTCTGTTTTTAATTGGTCCGAAATTGTTTTTGTTTGATTGTTGTTAATTTTTTCAGAGTTATTTTCAGTGCCGTGAGAATTTTTATTATTTAAATTTTGGGTTTGGGAAAAATTTTGATTTTTTAGGGTTTCGAAATTCGTAATATTTAGGTGGTCCAGACGAAGTTGTTTTATTGCGTTTTTGCTTATATAACACATCGGCTCTTTTGATTCGATAATTTTGAAAGGGATTTTTATGTTGTAGGTACCTATCATTCCCTGTACTATTGCGATTTCGGAAAGAGGGCTAGGTATGAGTGGAGAAAATGGGAGTCCTATGTCTGAAGATGCGTGGTATTTTACTGGAACAGTTGCGCGAATGCTATTTAGGGTGCCTCTTGATATGGTATTTGCGTTGGCTTCGGAGTTTAATTCGACAGTTAAGGTTGAGTCGGAAGATATATTCAATAAAAATGATTTTGGTTTGCCTTTTTGTTTTACTGGGTCCCAAAATGTGAAAAAGGTTCTGGATTTTATGGCTTTTAGCCATTCTGGTACATCGCTGTCTTCTACAGCATATTTTTGATGAATCTTGACGGGTAGGTTGGGTACCTCTGTGTGCTCGAATATTTCATCGTCGTAGTTTTCTTTGTCCGAGTCTATATCGTAATCGTTTTCATTTTCTAGCTCGCATTTTTCAATTTTGTCAGTGATTTTTGGTGTTTCAAATGGTGATGAGGAGGCTTTAGGGTTGAGAGTTGGCGCAGGGGTTGAAAAATTTGAGTGTATCAGGTTTAGGTCGACGTCGATACTATCCTGATTTTGAGTTCTATTCTGGATGGATTTTATTTCAGAATTTACGTTATCTATTTCAGTTTTTAGGGTGTTGAATTTTGAATCGATTAGTTCACGGATTTCTTTCAAATCAGAAGTGGTTTTGGTTTTTTCATTTGATGTGGCTGATTTAAAGTCTGCGAGTTCGTGCGCCAAGTCTCCTAACCCTTCCGCTAATCCTTGAATTTCGTAGTCGTGATTATATAAAATGGAATCTGTTTCCGTTATAGCCTCTTGATGTTCTGTGATTTTTTCTTTCACTTCATCTATTTCATTTTCGTATTTTTCCGCTGATGATATTAATTTTTCTGTCATAAAATCAAATTTGTTCATGCTTTCTTGGTGGGTGTCCAAAAGGTTTGAGAGGCGATTTATGTTTTCATCGATTTCGTCATCTTGAGATGAGATTTCGTATAATTCTTTTTTGGTTTCTAGGTCGAAAATTAGGTTATATTTTGCGATTTCATCGTACCATTTCGATGTTTTGTTTCTTGAAAGATAGCGGTATTTATTTACGATTGATTTTAGTTCTGTTCGGACGTGAATATATTGTCCGTTGAGCCAGGATGGAAGGCTCTGCAGATGAAGGAATAAGCTTAGCATTTCTTTATTCGCTACAGAGTAGTTTCGTTGGTGGGGTAAGAACTGATAGGAGACGCGCATAATAACGTTTTCGGAGCCCCTAATGAGTTGGTAAAGGACTGACTGCATGGTGTCTCCGGTCACCATGGTGTCTAGGTACGCGTGATGTTTTTTCCTTAGTAATTTTTCAGCTTCAAAGATTATGGATTCTGCTTGCTTTTCGTTTAAGAGGATGTCGTCTACATAGCAGGTTTTTGAATTTAGATATGGGAAGGCCTTGAGGGCTGCTTCATTTTGTCTTAATTTTCGAAATTGGGAGGGGGAATAATTTTTTGTGATTACATTCGCGAGATTCTTTTCGATAATTTGAAGTTTTGAGTCTACGTTTTGAGCCCCGATGTCCAAAATTCGATTTATGTCTCTTTGTTTTCCTTCCGGTACCGAAGTCACATTTAGGGTCAATTTTGCGTTCCAGAAAGCTGTTTCTCTTTGTGATGTTTTTGAGATTTCGAGGGGGTTAAGGGGGCCTTGTGGAGAGGGTGTTTTTTCAGGAATTTCGTTTTTGTTTTGTTTTGTAGGGGACTTTTCCGTTTTTTCAGAAGGATTTTCAATATCATGAATGTAGGAAGCTATGCCTTTGCAGCGTTTTTTGGATTTGGGTTCAAGAATCGGAGATTTTGGAGGTGTTTTAGATGTGGAAGGTTGCGGAGAAGTTCTTTCAGGGGTTGTATCAAAGAATGGAGAGTCTGGGAAAGATTGTGGTACCATTTGTGAGTCGTCAGTATTTTGATCTAGAGAGGGGGAGCCTTGAGGGGTCGGCGTATTGGGAGGTACGTCAGACATTTTTGATGTAAATGTAAAACCAAAGCTTGTTGAAATTTTTTTGATTTGGAGATTTTATATGATGTTTAAAATGGAATTGTCTTGAAAATTGTTGATTTTGAGTTGACGATTTTGGGTTTTTATTCAAGTAGCGAAATAAGAAATGTTTCTAGAATTTTTCGTGGCTCAGATATATTGAGCGGATTGATAGCGAGTTAGAATCAGTGCCAGTGGTATTTGGCGATTCAAGCAAGTTTTTACGACGTAAATTATGCGAGTAGTATGCGGATGCGTAAATTTGATCGAAAAAATATTTTTAATGAAAATTTTTTTTACAGTCAAAGAGTGAGAGATTTTTGAATTTTTATCCAAAGAGTTCGGCTAAAAAGGATTTCGAGTTGTTTTGAGGAAAATAAGGAATTAATGTGTCGTAGAAATTGGATAGGGGGGGTTTTTCGGAATTTTACTTTGCGATAACTGAGAAATTTTCAATTATTGAAATTTTGGATGAAGACGTGTGAATTTTTGAGAGGTAGAAAGGTGTTTTTATGGTCCACTACCAGGAGTGGTGTAGGAAAACTGATGAATTCCAGAGATCAGCTGAGTCGGATTCGTAATCCCACGCTGACCAACTGGGCCTTACCGACTCTGCAAGCAGAGAGGGGATTTTTATGTGACTTTGAAAGGGGGAAAAGAATTTAGAGAGCCTTTAATCCGATTGGCAATAAACTTCTCGTTTCAGGCTGGGTAGATTTTAGGATGGTATGTGGAAAAATTTATAGGATCTCTCAAAAAATCAGGAAAAGAGAGGAATAGGTATCAAGTCCGCTGTTTCCCAGTCGTGTCTGATGCCTATTTTATTTTGGAGAACGTAAATGGATAATTAATTTCTCAGATTATCTGGAAAATGCAATTTTCTTGAATTGCAGTCGTCGTTGTCCACGTACTGTCGCAATTTTTTAGAAAATTGTGGAAATTAGCCGAAAATTTCTTATTAAATTTTGTAATTTTCTTTAATTGCAGTCGTCGTTGTACACGTACTGTCGCAATTTTCAGAAAATTGTTGAGTTTTTTGGCCAAAAATTTAGTTAAATTTTGCAAAATGAATTTAGGTTTTGATTCAGAAAATTGTTGGATCGAAAGTGACGCTGTATTTAATTCGTGAAAATTTTGCGGTGTGAAATTATTTGCTGAGGTCGTCGTTGTCCACGTACTGTTGCAGCTTATAATTTCGAATTTTAATTTTTTATGAAGTTAGATGGGAATTGCCGAAATAATAGGTCGTACGTTAATTAATTCGCAAAAATTTTGTGGGTGAGATTATTTACTGCAGTCGTTGCGCGCTTACTCCTACAGCTTTTATAAGCTCAAAAGAAGATTTGCAAAAAATAATAGGTCGCGATGTATAGGTCGCGGAAATTTTGGAATGTGGAATTGTGTATTGCGGTCGTCGTTGTACACGTACTGTTGCAATCCACAATTTCAAAATTTAAATTTTGGATGAAAAAGTCGAAATTATAAGTCGCGGAATTAATTAACTAATTTGGAAAGCGTAAAAATGTGAAAGTATTTACTGCGGTCGTCGTTGTACACGTACTGTTGCAGTATTTAAATTCACAAAATAATTAAAAGCAGAAGAAAAAGAAATACGAGATTGACTAAGTTAACCTTGAAAAGGTAGATCTAGTCAAACGCGAGTTTTAAAAGCAGCGTTTAAAAGTAGAGAAAGAGTGTACCAGATAGCTAGGTGTACTTGGTAAACGTTGAAAACGGCAATCTTTGCTGATAACCAAATAGCAGAAGAGAAAGACGTTAAATGATTTCGAGTTTGAAAACGGAGTTTTATTTATTTGAGTTTTTGGTAGCTTGATTTGCCAAGAGTTTGTCCGGTTGTGAAGTCGTGTATATTGGGATGACCAGTTCTATTGTTGAGATTTCAATGGATTGTTCTTTTTTGTGAATAGCGAACACGATCCTTTTATTGTTTTGGGTTGGTTTAGGTTCGAGAAATCGCACGATGTTGTTGTTTTGTTTCTATACGGTCGTTTCCGTTTTTATAAGGGAATTCTTAAATCTAAATATACCGATGTATGTACATAGATTTCGAAGGTCAATTCCTAATAAAAGTATCAGGAATTTTTGTGATACAAGTGAAGACAATAGAATTGATTAAGTCAATTGATTGTGTCATTTAATATGTCGAAAAGGTAAAAAGAAGTTTGCCGAAATCTATAGGAGCTGTCAAGTTCAAGATGACATTTATAGAGATTAATCGATTTTTAAATTTTGGAATATAATGGGGTGAACGTAAGTATGAAAAAATGTGAAAATCTTGATTTCCGGAGCTGTCAAAGCCGTGATATTATGTAGGAAACGGTCGATGATTAATTGATTTTTCGATTTTTTGAAAATAATGGGGTGAAGATAACTGTGCCAAAATGTAGGAAATCTTGATTTTGCCAAGAAATGTAATTTCAATAGATTGAATTTTAATGAGTTAAAAGTATTGTTTGAAAATCGTAAACGGATGTATTTTTGAGTGAAGAAAGGTGCATCGATGTACATACATTTGTATAAACAATGGTTTACCGCCACCGTTAAAAATAGAAAGAAGCGTCCTTTGAATTTCAAAGGGGTGAAAGCGTTTGTACCAAAAAAGTATGCCTTAAGCTTAAATAATGAAGCGGATGTACATGGCGGCTTTTGCACATAAAGTCGCCAATATTTTTATTTACAATAGAATTGAATTAATTTGACAGGTTGCTGTCGTCTTTACGGATTTTACATTAATTGATTCTTTGTTGTAAAGAATTGATTTACGATTCTGAGTAAAATATTTTGAAAAGAATTGATTTTTCTTTATCGTGCCTATTGTTCTGAATGTGAATATTGACTAAACCATTTGCGCATTGGACTAGTGAAGGGTAGGAAAGAAGATCTAAACTGAGAATTGGATCGCGATGTAATTTTGGTCTAAATGGGCATGCTGGGCCGGATATCGTATTGGCGCCAACGATTTATTTTTCGGTTGAAAATGGAAACAGGGTTGCCATTATTTTCGGCGAAAAATATAATTTTGAATATCGAATCGAAATATAGATCGAATCAATGGGTTTTGACTTGGTTAAATAAATGGATTTTGAAAATTTTTTGGAGAATTTTGATTTTATAGGTCATGAGAAAAAATAATTACGTTGATTGAAAATAGTGATCGAAAGAAATTACTGAATTTTTTGAATGAAATTGTGATTTTTGATATTTTCCAAAGGAGAAAGTGAATTTTGTTGATCGAAACGTTAAATTGATTTTTGAATATTGATTTCGAAATTTTGATATTTTTATGTCATGGAAAAAGAGATTTCTTTGATCAAAATTGATTATTGGAATTTTTAATGTGAATTTTGATGATCAAAAGGGTTTATTGAATTTTTGAAAGGAAGTTAAGAATTTTGATATTTTCTGATGTTTGAAATGAGATATAATAGCCAAAGGGTTGAGTTTTTTAATTTTTTGATGTTGGTTTGAAAATTCTGATTTTCGATGTCATGAAAAAAGATTTCCGTTTCTCCAAAGTAGTTAGTGAATTTTGTAATGAGTTTTGGAATTATGAATTTTGATATGTTTGATTTTGGGAAAGTATTTCGATGATCGATGTGATAATTTTGAATATTTTAGTGGAGATTTGCAAATTTTGATTTTTTAGGTCGTGAAAAGGGTTACCTAGTTCGAAATTGGTTATTGAAAATTTTGCTGAGTGAAATTTTGATGTTGATCGTGAGAGAAGATTTGTGAGTGAAAAAGATTTTATTGGTCGGAGTAAATTCTTGAGTTTTCAGATGAAATAATGAATTTTTAGATTTTTGGTTTTGAGAAAAAGATTTCGTATCTTGAAATAGTGAATTTTGAATTTTTGGTGGAAAAATTATGATTTTTTAGGTGGTAAAAAGGGGTAATTTGGTTCGAAAATTATGTCTATGAATTTTGATTTTCTCATTTTGAGAAGGTATGGTTCTGGAGATCGAAATGTTAATTTTTGATATTTTTTTTTTGAGTAGAATTTAGAAGATTTGAATTTTTTTTAGATCGTGAAAAAAGATTGTATTGATCGAAATTTGAAAATGAATGAGTTTATGAATTTTGAGTGATGATTCGGTAATTTTTAATTTTTTTTTTTTTTTTTGAAGGTCGAAAAAATTATTGTTGAGATGAAAATGAGTGTATCTATGAATTTTGAGTAATAATTTTGGATTTCGATTTTCTAGGTTGTGGAAATTAATTTTTGTAGATTGAAATGTTCGAAATGAGTGGTTATTTCATTTTTGACGAAAAGGGCCTGAAATTTTCGAATTTTCGGGTGGGATAGTCCATTTTGAATTTTTAGGGTGTGGAAAAATAAATTCATTTCGCCACAAATGGGTTCGTAAATTTTGGGTATGAAAAGAGTAGATAATGAATGCGTAGAGCATAATAAAAGGATTTCTTGCTGCCAACAAAAAATACCTAATTATTGTGATCCCCGCATTTTCAACTGGCAAATTAATAAAATTGCCATGATTTTACGTTATAACGGAAATGTACCGATATTTTCATTTGGCAGATGAAAAGTGGTGCATTTTTGGTTTTTTTCACTTTATAGAAAGTGAGACTATTGGCTTATAATTAATTTTCACATAAAAATGTGAAATATCAGATTATCAGATCGTATGATTGATAATTTGATATCGGAATATATACATAGATTTACATATCCGGAAATTTTCATCATTTCTGATGACGTAAGTTATTATTATAATGCACTTCGGGTGCATGAGATGTTATTTACGTTAAATACGTTACGTTAATGGCCAGGAGGGGGGGGGTCGTAGTTTTCTACTTTTTGACTCGTATTTTGGTGTGAATTTTTTATGACCTTGATATTTCACACATTTTTTGCCGAAATTAATATTTTTTGGTGTACTTAGGGTACATAGTCCGAAATTTTCGAAATGAAAAATTTCTATTTTGCACTTAAGGTGCCTAGTTCCGAATTGACGTCACAATTTTTGATAATTGTCAAGGATTTTTTATATAAAAAAGTTGATTTTTGGGTGACGTTTTTGTGCGAATTTTTATGGCCTGAAATTTCGCAATTTTTGACATTTTTGCATTTATGATGCTTACAGCCAGTGATTGTGATATGGTGCGAAAAGGTGACATCCTAATCACATGATTCCACATCGTTCGGGGGGCCCAATATCCGGTACCATAACGGGGGAAATGCCGCGTTCCCTTCATCTATCATGTCGCCATCCCTGGAATTTTGGTGTTGTTTTTACGATGTATAAAATTTTGTGGCTGTATTTCGCCATAAAGGGAGAGAAAAAATGAAGGAATTTGTGGTTTGACTGAGGAAATGGGTTAAGGATACACTGAGGTTGCCGTGTACGTCGCACGTTTCCGTCACGAACTGTTACAGTGGGGAAGACATTTTAAGGATATTTGATAGGAATTACAATATCGTATTTACTAGATTTCCGCGTCACGGAAATTTAACTGTAATTATTACTAGTAATTCGTGATATGGAGTTGAGGAGAACATTTTTTGTTACATTTTTTCACTATTTACGGTGTCAGTTACGCCTAAATTTAATTTTTTATGCACTTAAGGTGCGAAAAATTTTGTAGTCCGGAGGCCTAGAGCTTGGGGACAAAATTTTGAATAATGATATAATAAATATAGACGTTACCATATGCGATTTGTACCTAATTTTGCGTTTAGGACGCCTAAATAGATAATTTTTTACCTTGTTACAGATTTTTTACGAACATATGGTATACTTCCGACTTGCGGATTGGTGGAAAATCGGAAGATATACATACAGGATTTTGTCCGATGTGCTTCCAGCCTCTTTATCCTATGCACAGGTGGCCATCTGTGGGAGTCGTAGTCTGGAGAGTCACGTTATTTCGGGCGCCATTATGTAGAGAAGATACTGCCGGACGGGGAGATAAAGAAATGGACTGTTTATGGAGGACGTTGGAGGGAGTGTGGGGTCGGTAGGGTTGTCCCCTTCCTCACGAGTCCTCTGGCCGTTGGGTCCTTCTTACCCCATTACACTGGTGCGCACCAGGTTCCCGATCTTGCTCTACGGACTTACCTCCCGGAGGATATTTAGGAGGAAGTCCCTTCGCCGAGGGTCCGCGGGGCCCGTCTGGGGTCTCGCACGTTGGAACGAATAAAAACACGGTTGACAGATACAAGCGTATATTTGCACGACGTATTTAATCGTACCTGTATGTGTGTGCGAGTGACGGCCGCGACCTACGGTTACGGATGGATCTAAATTGGCGATGATCGAGATGATTTTACACTCAATTCGACGCCACGCCGCTGGCTGCGGAGGCGGCGGCGAAAGGAGCTATAGACCTCCCCGATCGGTGCCATCGTATTTTGCTGAACTCCATCGTCCCCTACTTCGCCGGAGCTGCAAGGGGGTCGATGGATCGTATTATTCTGAACGTGTGGAAGAATTCGCGCGGCGGGAATAGGAACGACGCCGCGGAGGATATCTCCGGATGGATATCTCCGCGGAGGGAACCGATCTCGCGAGTGGCGAATTCCACCGGGGTCCCAGGGTCTCTATCCAGGCCTAGGTGCACTGGTACCTTGAAGGATCCCCATGGGCCCCCCATCGAAATGAGGGACCGAGATGGAATCGCGGGTGAATTCCGAAGACGGGTAAATAAATCGAGCCGGATTCGATATTTATGCGTCCCCGGCTAAGTCCGATTCCGGTGACTTAGCCGGGCGTCGTACAAGCCGAAGCGAGAGATGTTAAGACGACACGTATGTTCGAATTAGGGGAAAAATCGAAACTTCGAAACTTAGCCTAAACGAAACTTGATTTTTGACTCGTTCGAGGGTTGAACACGCACCAGATCGAGCCTAAACTCGATCCAGCAACGCATCATCCCACTCGAACGTAGATTTCGGAACTTGATGTTATAGCAACGAATCTATAATCGGAACTAGTTTTACTCTGCTAACGCAGAGTTTATATAAGGGTTCGAATCAACTTGCTAGCAGGGTTGCCACCACCACGGAACTATAGTCGTTTCTCTTGGGTCGGGCCATATTCACTCTGACACTACGTGGTCACTAAATAAGCTCTAAAATTGATTTCAATCTATTTTCAATTTTTTCAAAATTCTTTAAATTTTGAATTTTTGTCAATTTTTGAGAACTTTAACGCCAATGCGCGATCGGAAGATATGAATTGATTTTGAATTTTTTTTTTTATTCTTCAAGTCTCATCAGCCAACAACTTTTGCGGGGGGTATGTTTTTGAAAATCGAAAAATTGTTTTTTCGGCCTACCCTAGTGAACATTCAGTTGATCGATGTGTTGTTGGAGCATTATCATAGAATTTCTTGATTCTACGAGTTTAAACAACTTTTCTATCATATTTCTATTCGTATTTCTGATACTCAAAATTTAAATTTTCGCTTCATTGCGCTGATATAATTTTATCACCAATAAATTTTACAGATCCCCCCCCCCCTTGAATCAAATCGACGGTTAAATGAGAACCATGAAAATTTCAAATATTCATCATTTTGAATATCTTTTTTCTCGCGGCAAAAAAATTTGTAATTTGCTTACATTGCGGTACCATCGGAGTTCAGTGAAGTCCGTTGTATTCGGTTGAACGTTGCAGTATATATATACGCGACCCTTTTCATCAGCGTCATTTGGTTTATTTTGCAGTTCTCCGGTCACTGTAATTATCTCGGTGAAAAAATTGCATGAAAGTTTAAATCTGAATATTATAGTAAAATTAGGGCTTTTTCAATTTTTTTTTTTTTCAAAATTAATGTGTATGAAAAATTGAAAAAAATAATTTCCAACAACTTTTTTTTTTGAAATCATCAAAATAATAATATTTTTCATATGATCAGCTTGCAAATTAAAACCTGTCATGTTTAATAATTCGATGATTTCTCTTTGATTATTTCTTAAAATGAATTGTATTAATATATCGGAATCTAAAGCGAACATTTTTTAGATTTGCAATGAATTTCAGTTTTATTCTGTTTGAAAATTTGAAAGGTGTGTTGTCTCGAGGTATCGAATCAGTTTCCCCTTGTCTATAATTTAAGTAACACTTTATGATTTTACCTGTGATATTCTGAGAAGAGCCGTTCTTTCCAGGTTTCTTAAAGAAACAGAAAAAAAAAAATTAGAATTAGGTACATACGAAAATTGAAAAATATTCGAATGTGTGGTTAATATACAGGGTGCGGCAGAGAAAATTCAAAAATCATGAAAACAGCAGAATTTGGACAAAGGCTCTAGAAAAGTTGGAAACGATAAAATTTGGTTGATATGGAGAATCGGTAATTCTTCAATTTTACAGGGAAATTGATAACACTTTGTTTGAAAAAGAATTTTTATTTTTCAAAAATTCGTTAAAAATTGAAAAATTTACTTACTCGACTGAAATTGGACAGTTGAGCAATTTCTGTGGGCTCATTGCTGTAGCAATTCTCATAACACTCAAGTTTTTTTTTTTTTTGTTTCCTTTTGTTATATTTTTCATGTTTTTTGGGATATCGTACATTTTCTGTTAATAACTTCAAAAGAAATGAATCTCAAGAGTTGATTTTTATCAAAAAATAAAGTAAAAAGATGAAAATTTAGTCTACCTAAGAAGGTAATTCACATGGACAAAATCCGGTAGAACCTTTCTGTTTTCGAAAAAGGCGTTTTTTTGAAAATTTGCAATTTTTTAAAATTTTTGTCAATTTTTTATGACATGAATTTAAAAAAGTGGAATTTCCAGGCGTATTAAGCGTCCTATAAAAAAATGACATGCAGGAAAGTTGTAGAGAATTAAATTTCCTTTCTGCTATGGGTGGTCAAAATTTTCGCAGTAATCTGAAGAAGTTGAAAACAGAATTTAACGAATTTCAATTTTTAACTTTGCAAATACCGCGAAAAGATCGACCCCTAAGAAAATTTTGACCACTCACTGCAGAAAGGAAATTTAATTCTCTACAACTTTCCTCGATATCATTTTTCTGTAGGACGCTTAATACACCCAGAAATTCCTTTTTTCTACACTCAAGTCATGAAAAATTGACTGAAATTTTGAAAAAATTTCAAATTTTCAAAAAAAGCTCAGTTTTTTGAAAACAGAGTGGTTCTACCGGATCTTGTCCATGCGAATCACCTCCTAAGTTAGACTAAATTATCATCTTTTTACTTTATTTTCTGATAAAAATCAACTCCTGAGATTCATTTCTCTCAAAATTATTAGCAGAAGAAGTATGATACATTTCTCTGCCGCACTCTGTATTTGGGTAAGTTCAAGTACTTACATCTAAGACTTTGGTCAGCTGCGCTGGAATACTTTTGTAACTACCGTAGCTTGTCTCAACTAGACACGTGTAATTTCCAACATATTCTTTCCGGGCATGTGAAAATGATAGTTTGTTGAGTTTTTGAAGATAGTTACCACTATTGTTTACTAATACTTTATCCTAGTTTAAAAATATAGGTATGATATTAGGTGTATGGTGCATGTTTGTGGAATACAAGAGGATTTGCTCACGTTGTGTAACCAAGTGATATTGTAGCTGGAATCAGTGTAGAGATGAACATGACATAAAAAAGTCAACTCTTTGTCTACGTAATTCGTTTCTGGATTACTTATCAATTCTGCAATTATGACCGGCTTTTCTGTAAAAAAAACTAGACAAACTGTGTCAAAAGAAGGGGTCTTCCTATTATATATATAAACTAGTGACTATTCGCGAGAATTAAAACTTTAAATTCATTTTTTTCAACGTTGTGAGCTAGCAAAGAGTCCATTTGGTCGATCAAAGATTTTGAGTAAATCGCGTTTTTAGCAAAAGGAGTCAATTTTTTTACGAATTTTGGTTCTTTAGTGTCTACTATCGTGTGGTAAAAGAATTTTTTCGAAAACGCACTTCAAGTCACTTGAAATAAGGTTTGAAAATTTTTTGAAAAGGGCCCATTTGGTCGATTTTGTGTTTTTTGTAAAAAAAAAAAGAAAAAAAAAAGGGAAGGAATCGATTTTTTTTAATATGTTGATGCCCCGGCAAAGGTTGAATGGGCCCTTTTCAAAAAATTTTCAAACCTCATTTCAAGTCACTTGAAGTGCGTTTTCGAAAAAGTGCCTTTACTACACGATGAACATATTGAAAAAATATCAATTCCTTCCCTTTTTTTCCAGAAAAAACACGAAATCGACGAAATGAGGCCTTTTTTAAAAATTTTCAAACCGGAGGGGCATCGATTTTTCAGCCAAATGATGAAAAATGACATGATGAACAATAGTATCAAACCTCAAGGCGATCGATATGCGAAAAAAAATTTTCACTTTGAAAAATTCTTAACTCACTTTTCTCGACTTTTTAAAATTTTGAGACTTTTTAAAATTTTGACTTGTCATATTTTCAAAATTCACAATGCGATATCTCGGCGAATTTTGGACTTTTTGGGCTGGGATCGGGTTTATTTGATTACTTAGGGTCTCCAGTATTGCCCTTTGGCGATAACTTCGTTTCGACCATATGGGCCCTTTGCTAGCGGAACAACACATATTTTCAAGAACAGAATCAAGCTTAATACTAAGAAAGCTCAACTTTGAATGGATGAATCGACTTGAAAATTTTATCAACTTTTCTCCTATAGCACTTTTTCAAATCACCATAAAAATTTTACGTCGATTGGTCAACTTCAATGTCAATGATCACTTCAGAAAAAAATCTCTCAAAAATGAGCTTTAAAGCAAAAAAATTCAGCTTCCCATGTACAAATGTGTAATAATTTTAAACCGATTTGTGCAGTTTAACGGGAGAAACTTCAGTAGAAAAATAAGCCTTCAAATTTTGAGCTCGTTTTTCTCGGGAAAAGTGCGCTTTTAAGAAAAATTCCTCAGAACCAAACTTGTAGAGTGCGAGAGTGCGAAATTCTCGACCCTTTTATCACCTCCGTTTTTCTTTACGATGCACCTTAAGCGAGAAATTTTCGAATAATCAGTTTAATTAGGGAAATTGGAAAATATATAATCAGAATTGACTAATCACAAGCTTTTATACTTCGAACTCGTATTTCTCATGAACGAAGAGCTTTCAGAAAAAAGTTATGAGTAACAAAATTATAGAGCTTGCAATTCTTGACCACCCTATGAACCTTCGTTTTTCTCTTAGATGTTCTATTTGCGAGATACGAGTATATTCGAAAAATCAGTTTAATTAAGAAAACTCACAATAACCAGAATTGACCAATCACAGGTTTTCGAATTTTGAATTCAATTTTTTCGATAACGGTGAGCTTTGAAGATAAATTCACGAGAACAAAAATTGTAAAGCATGAAATTCCTGACCATCATTTTGGCCTCCCCGTTCGCGAGAATTTTCAAAAAACTGAGTAATCTGTGGACTCAAAAAGCTCAACTTTCAAAGCTCGGTTCTCTAAGGCACTGGAATCAGCTAAACTAGTTTCATTATGTGCTTGTTTCAAGACTTACTGTCGGAACCGGTTGCGTGGTTTGGCCTGTCGTCGACACTTATGGCCAACTCATTGCTTCTCACCGAAATGCCAGCTCTGTTGGTGACGTAACATTGATATTTTCCCGAGTCGCTTTTTCTGATTTTTTTGATTATCAATGTCGGATCCCAGCGAACGATATCGTACTTATCGCTTGATAAATCTATTTGCTCACCCTATGGACATATAAACATAGCTTGATTGATGTGTATTCTATGTTAATATCTTTTTTTATGCAACACTTACGTTGTAAAGCCACAGGATTTGACGAACGTCCGTCGTCATGTTGGGTTTAATGTCACAATGAATGTACACAACGTCAAATTCTTCGATGCTGTTCCAGTTCAATGTGTCTCCGAGTCGAACAGTAACGGTTGGAACAGCTACGTCAAAAATACAGGAAACACGATGTTTAAAAATATGCGAAAAAAAGAAATTTATGAGAAGATAGCCGTAAAAAATTATTTAAAAAAAATCCCAGGTTCAAATTGTCCCATCATTTTTTTGCCCATTTGACAGTCCATCTGTATTTTTTGAGAAGAGAAGAGCCTTACGTTTTCAAGTTTGAAAATTTCTCAGGATTTTATATCAGAGTTGGTGAGCGAAAATTTTTTTTCGAAATTACTCGAAAATATAGGAAATTTTCGATTTGTTTGGTAAAAAAATTACTGGTTAGGTGCCATGTCGAAAATATGTACTTGAAAAAAGCAAATTTTTCAAGTACATCCAATTTATGTTTCAAAAACTTCTTTTTTTTTGATAGAAATTCTCAAATTTAGGCAAAATTGATTAACTTCTTGAAATTTTTAACCACGAATTTCAATATAATTATTTTTATCGAATTTTTTTTTGAACTTTTGAACGTTTTCAATAACTAATAGGTATGTTTCATTGAGTTTACATTTATGTATCGAGTATTGTAATTAGCATAACCTTACATTTGACTGTGGAACTGAGAACATTTATTACGACGGAACGGCTTTCGAACCAACCCTCGTCGGTGTCAACTTCACATCTGTAAGCTCCAGCGCGGGATCTTTTAATACTTGGTAGCACCAAAGTTGAATTTCCATCTATTAAGCCCACGGTTTCACTTCTATCCATACGTTCACCCTGAATAAAAAGTAAACAGATGAATTACGATCGAAGTCATATTTTTTTAGGTATCTACAGTAGGGTGGGCCGAAAAAACAATTTTTTCGATTTTCAAAAACATACCTCCCGCAAAAGTTGTTGGCTGATAAGACCTGAAGAATAAAAAAAATCAAAATCAATTCATATCTTCCGATCGCGCATTGGCATTAAAATTTTCAATAATTCATTATTTTTAAAAATTTGAGAAAATTTGCAAAAATTCAATATTTTCAAAAATTTGAGAAAATTTGCAAAAATTCAATATTTTCAAAAATTCGAGAAAATTTTGAAAAAATTTAAAATTCATTTAAATTGTTTTTAGAGCTTATCTAGTGACTATTCAAACCAAAAAGCAGAATTTTTTTGAAAAAAATGCATGCTGCACACCTCTTTTAAATTTCTGCTATTTTTTCACATGAAGAAAAATCAAAAAAAAAATTATAAAACGTTGTTTCTTTAAAAAAAAAAAAATGTGTTTTTTGGTCTATGTGGGCACTAAATGAGCTCTAAAATTAATTTTATTCAATTTTGAATTTTTTCAAAATTTTTAAAATTTTGAATTTTTGCTAATTTTTGAAAACTTTAATGCGAATGCGCGATCGGAAGATATGAATCGATTTTGAACCTTTTTCTTTTTTATTCTTCAAGTCTCATCAGCCAACAACTTTTGCGGGGGTATGTTTTTGAAAATCGAAAAAATTGTTTTTTCGGCCCACCCTAATTCTACAGTTCTACACCAAATAGCTATCTACTGGCCAAAAATATGTGATTGATTGTAGATTTGATTATTGTTCAAAATAATAACAGTATGTTCCAAATATAAAACCAGATTTTATCCTGAAAATTTGAAAGCATTTTTTTGTCGAAGAGAAATTCAGAAATTGATTCCATTCTAAGAGGTAAAGTTTTAGATGCTGAATTTCGTGGTGCAGTATTTTGTTTTTCAATTGAAGGCAATTGAAAGAAAAAAAAATTAAGTACAAAAAAATGATAAATTTAAAGAATTTGGGTGGAATCGCCGTTAGAACCGTGTTAAAGGAGGTATTTCGACTTACGAAGCTTGAATCTAATAATGGTTTTTCTATTTAATCTATTTTTTTCCCCTTAAAATTCTATAAAAATTAAAATTTTAACGAAGTAATGATACAAGTAAAATAAAAATAAATGAATCTGCAAATTTTCAAAAAAATTAAGGGGTCACATGACCTTTAGTAAAAACGGCGAATACATAATATACATATGTACCACGAAATTCAGAACCTGAAATAAATGGCATTACTTTGGGATCCCCTTGAACATTTTTGAGGGGAAAAATTCAACTTAAACTTTATTAAATTATATATTAAAAATTGGGTGAAATTAATTTTTTTTTCATTTTTTAATCTGTCACTATGAAAAATTCGAGCACCCATAAGTTCATATCGTGGCGAAAAATAAGTCTACGAATGGGCGTTCTGTCCAGTGGCAAAAGATTGCAAGTGAAATACACGTCAGAGGATTCCATTATATTGTCAGGGTCCAATCCAGGTGCCAGTTCGAGTAATAAAAATAAATCGCCTGAAAAAAAAAGTATTTTCATGAAAACTTAAGGTTCAACAAATTCCTTAATATGCGTTTTTTAGAAAAAAAAAAAAAAAAAAAAAAAAAAATTAATCAGAACATATGTAGCTTTAGTTGTGGGATTGAGAGGTATCCCGAGAATCACGTTCGAAATTGAATGTAAATTTCAAAAAAAAAATCCAAGGAAGAGATGAACCTTTGTTTCATAAATTCTTCGATTTCACTAAGGTTAATAATGTATTCTGAGAATAGCTGAATGAAATTATCATCGAGTCACTCGATCCTTCTTTGTGATCAATTCTCGACAAAAAATCTCGTCTATCATGGTAATTTCATCCAACAGCGAAATCTTGTTAATATATGTATCTAAAATATTCCTATATTTTCTCGATCGTGCTTTCTTCTCCTCTCAATTTCGAGATAAACATAAAAAGATTACCTACTCGATATAAGATAATAAATTTTAAATGTCTACATAGAAACAACCGTTGTCCGTTACCGTTATTTCTCGTGCTCGTGGCATTTGTTGCGTTCAATCTCTGCGTGAAATAAAAGATAAAAATCATTTGAATAATTGAAAATAAAAATTAATCTAGGGATAAGCTAATTTACTTACATCTTTAATTTTCAACTCCGTAAAATCACTTTGGGCAATAGTTAGGTTGCCAGCTTCAACCCAGCATTGGTATTTTCCAGTCATATTTTTTTTGATTTGTGTCAATATGAAATTTGGACCAATAATTATTATACCATTGGCAGGGTCGTGCTCTATTCTCCTGTTCTCCTCCTAAACATGCATAGTACGTTTACATATAAACATTATTTCTTAGGAATATGTAAATACACATGGGTCTCTGATAAGTGTATTTTTTGACAGTTTCGTACGAGCTATTGTACATAGGTGTATTACATGGTACATACTCGAATAATATTCTCAATTTACTCACTTCACGACGCCAACTAATGTCTTTAATCCTTGATACATTATTTTTGAAGGTGCATGTTAAATAGATGTCGTCACCTTCGCGAATATTATCTGATTTCATATCATCTCCCAGTCTTGAGTATGCGATCAGATTAGCTGTGGAAATTCAGATTAGGTCGATTAATTCTAGTACTAGTTGAAAAATCTATGGTTTATGGTATTTTTCTGACTTTGTGCCTGTATTCTTTATTATTACCTTTTGAATTCTTTTCAGCATCCAGAGTTTTCTGTAAGATATATAATAATAATAATAATAATAAAGAAAAATATTTAATGACACTTAATTTATTTTTATGAAATTTCATCTACCTTGAGATTTCCTTGCTTTTTTAACCATTCTCGAACTTTTTCGGCAACATTTCTCTGGAAAAAGTGCGATGGATCAAAATACCTCGATTAACACTCTTTTCGCGTTTGTTTCTCTCGAGGTCTCGAAATTCACCCCTTTTCAGCTTTTTCATCATGAAAAATCAGTGAAAAAAGTCAATTTCGAAAATGCAAGCAAAACGCTTGCCAAAAGGGTGTCTATCGAGGTATTTTGACCTGCTGAACACGAATATGGTATTTGTTTTTTCATTTGACCCTTTTTTTCTGTATAAAACGCTAAAAATTTGAAAAATCTGCTAAAATAACAACGTTTCTGTACGGGTTTTCGCATTTTTCGGCCCTTAGTTCAAAGAATCGGCCAAAACCGAATATACAGCGAAATTCTACATAAAAAAACACGTTTTTTAGTAATTTTTCCAGGGTGGTCGCTCTTCGATTATATGGTGTTTTTTACCATTGAAAACTTCAAATAGCCAAAAAAACACGAAGAAGTGCACCAAAATTTTTGAAAAAATTTTCATAAATACACCTCTACGAGATATAACTTTGTGCCAAAGAACAGAAAATTTCGTTCAATTCCGTTGGAATTAAAAATTCTTGAAAATCAGCTAATAAAATGGCCATATTTCCGAAAGGGAGGGGCTTGGGGGGGTCAATTTTTTTTAGAATGTTTTTACATCCAAGGGCACCACTTAAGGGGGTTAGAGTGAAAATCGGAGGGGGGCCAAATTCACCCCTTATTTGGCCAGACCCTTTTGTGATATATTTTTACAAAAAGGGACAGGAAAGTAGGTCGAATCCAAAAGTAAGTCTATATTCAAATTCTAAGCCCTCAAATTAGTAAAAATTGATAACTTTATGTTTCATTTTTTTGAATTTTGACTTTTTCAAAAAGGCTAATGGGTAAGGGGTCAAGTCGGATGAAAAAACTTGGTACGTATTCGAACTTTGCACCTTCAAATTTGTAGAAATCGATGTGTTACTTTACTTTTTTGACCTTTTTTTTTTGAATTTTGATCAAAAAGTATGGGTCTTTGTAGTATCTCCAAGGGTGTAGAGATTTCATCTTGAAAATTTATTAATTGAAAAAGTGTGAAAAAAGCTGTTTACAGTTATTTTATTAGATTTTTAAATGATAACTTTCAGCTTTCGTACTTATCATGAAATTTTTTATCGTTTGCCACCAAAGTTCAACTTTAAGCTTTTCAAAATGCGATTATCATTTTTGAATCTTTCTTCAGTTTCTCTCTCAATTCCCGCGAACAGTTTTCTCTCAAGTACAACTGATCTTGGAATATGAGCCTTCAATTGATAAGTTGGCAAAAAATCGAAATTATTTAGAAATTACGAAGCTCGTCCCTCAGTCATTTTGAGGGTTGGATGAAAAAAAATCGTGGAAAGGTCCAATTTTATTTTTGGTTCGGGCCCAAGTCACCAACGAATTTTTTTAAAAAATCCAACATTTCAGTAGGTACCAAATAATGAAACCCTTTGCTCTAAAGCAAAATTTTTACTACTTTTCTCATTCCTCCGCCCTTCAAAAAAATAATAAATAAATAAAAATGATTCATGCTGTCGAATACTTACCCGTACAATACCGATCGTTAAAGGATTACTCCTTAAAGTTTCCTTGTCAGTTTTAATCTTACACGTATATATTCCAGCAAAACTTGAATCAACGACCGAAATTTTCAATGTTGGGGGATTAGGAATGCTGATTCTACGGCTATTTTCGGGTAATAATTCTGAGTTCTAGGTGAAAAAACAAAAAAGTCAATGTTTATTAAAGTATGAAGAATTTCCAATCAGGTTCCTAAGTCAGTTAGTAACAATTGGAAATGCGTGTGCTATGAATCTTATAGTCAAAGTTATATTAGTGTAGAGTTTTAGATGGGTGAACTAGCATTTTACTTACGTTCAAGAACCATCTTATTTTAAGGACGTTGACCGGTTCGTCGGTATTTTTTGTACTAACAGCGCATAGGAGATTTATAGTTGAGTATTCCTTTATAGCATTTGGAGGAACAGAGGGCTTTATAAGTCGTAGATTTACATTTGTACTAGAAACATCACCTGGAATTATGAATTATGATCAGATGGCGATTTAAAATTCATACGTATTGAAATTCGATGCGATGTTGATTTACCTTGGCATAGCGATGTTATGAATACACCAATCGAAGCTAAGTACACTGAAATGGCCAAAAATCGATAATAATGCGAAATAAAATTAAAATAGTTTAGGTTAAAAGTCGATTATTTTGATTAAAAATGGTAATATTGAATTTGACTCACATAAAATCATCATTTTTCGAGAATCGAGAAACTGATAAATTAATTTTTAAACCGGATGAGATTGGAGGCACTGGAGAGAACACAAAATCATATACGTTTTCACCGTATCTACTCATTCATTTGCATATTTTTGATGGAATGATTTTCTCTTATTTATTTGAAATAAACGAGGTCAAAAAATGATGTAAATTTCCTCAAACAGAAACATCGATTAAAGTTAAGTAAGGTATTTTTTTATGGTTTCACCGGTCTAAGAAAAAATGATACTCCATTTACGAATGATTTTGATAAGAGAAGTTATTTTGAAAAAGTATCTATTAACAAAAGTTGGATGTAATTTTGGTAATGGGTAAGAACGCTTCATTAGCATGGCATTCAATAAATTCTCAAATACAAAGAATTGATTTTAGCAACTTCCTATGTAGGTATAGGTAGTTAGGTACCTATTAGGTATTAACTTATTTATTGAATGATTCGTTCATTATCAATCGTTAATTGTTATTGTTTTTTTTTTGATCGGATTTAAACGGAAACCATAATTAGACCGGATCGAAAATCAATTAATTTTACAAGGTTGTACATAAGATGATACTCGTAATTTTTTGGAATTTCTGTACAGATAGCAAAGGTACCTTTCGATTGATTTGACTTAATGAGTTAATGTCGCGTGAGCCGAAAAAAACCTTGGATCTGATAAGATGAATACCTAGTTAAAATTTGTACCTAGTGACCTACCTACATAATTATTTCGGGAGGGACATCGTTATCATGATTAATTTATTGTACACGATGTTTAGTAAATTTCGTTGAAAAAGTTAAGGAAAATAAAACGATAAAATATTATCAAAGCGTGAAAAATTCGCATGATTAAAATTACTTACAATTTTATGTCTTAGATGTCTCATTGTAGTAACGATAAAATGATGTAAAAAAAAAAAAGTAAAATAGGTATCAAGAAAATCGAATTATAAGAAAAATCACGATGAAATAAATTTTTAAATTTTAATCGAAATTTTTCGAGGTACCTATGCATCAATTATTGCCTTTTGACTTGAAAAAAGGATGAAAAATTTAGCAATTTTCTTCAACTCAGTGCTAATTAAATAAAAATTGTTGAAATTGATGTAATTAGTGTTTATGGGTCTCAGGGTCTGTCTATTCGCACACGGAATGAACAACAGAATGGCCGTACTATGCGCGATCTCGTTCATTTTTTTTGTCAACTTCACCGATCTCAGCTGTTATCTGTATTATTCCTCGAAATTTTAATATTTTTCAGCTTTCGAAATTTTTTCTTATAATATCAATTTTTTCAACTTCTTCAATAAATTTTTCCCCCACCAAACTTTCTTCTTCGAGATTTTTTGTAAAGTCCAAAATTTCTTGTATGATTTCTTCGATTTTTATTTTTGCCAAAATTAAAATTTTCATTTTATAAATATTTATTCAAATTACAAACGTGAAATCCCATTCTTTGATCTTAAAATTTTTGAAAACTTGACAATTCTCTCGATTGTTTCTTAAAATGATTTTCAACTCAATTCTTCCAATTTTTTTATTCTAAAAATTTCAGGAACTGGAAAATAATTTTGGAAAAACATTTAAACTAAGCTGGGAAAAAAAGGAATTTTGAGAAAAAAAATCAAAAGGTGGAAAAATTGAACTTCGAGAAATAATTTCAAAGGTGAAAAATTTGAGAAAAGATTCAATTTTGAGATATAATTTCTAGAGTTGAAAAATGAAAAATATTTATTTTTAGAAAAAAGTGCCAGAGTTGAAAAAATTTTATAACTATCAGAAAAAAATTCAGAGTTGGTAAAAATTCATTCCAAATGAAAAAATTTTTAGAGTTGAAAAATATTCGGAGGAAAAATTTTTCGAGTTGAAAAATATCTGGAGAAAAAGAAATTAAAAATTAAAACTATATTGGAAATCGAAAAAAAATTCGGTTGAAAAATTTGTTGATTTCGGGTTCAAATTTTTAATACCTAATAGGTATCTCAGGAGTACCAAGTTACAACGCGACATCATGTTATGAGATAGGTTGCGAAGTTGAGATTCGAGCGAACAATTTACTTTTTGTTGCTCATTCCGTGTGAGAATAGACAGACCCAGTTTTATAGTCTACAGACGGTACAGACCAAGTTGAAAAAAATTCTCATGACATCGAAATAGAATTCTTGCTTCATTTCGTCCAGTTTAACGAGAAAATCTATCTTTAGCTTGATCTGCAAACAGAGTCTTCGAGCGTGTATTTTCCTACTCGATATATGACTAATTTCAAAAAATCCTATATAATTCACAAAGGGCTACAGAATACTTGGGAATAGTCGAATTCAGTTCTGGACAGTTTTTTAAAGAATGAGAAATACTTTATGCCATCGACTGGTAACGTTGCTCGCGAATTTTTCTATATCAAATTTTTTGAATTTTTACCAGTTCAATAGCTAAATTGAGTCAGGAATAAATTCTCTCGTTGGACTTGTTGAGAAGAAGAGAGAACTTGTGTTTTATCTTTAGTTTCAGTCTTAAGAATATGAAGTGTTTTCGAATTAATCTCCATAATGAGGTAATTGAAGCTATTTTTATTGATACGATTTCCTTATCTCCGATGGATTCTTTATTACCTCTATTATGTTTTTAGATCTTTCTGATAGTATATGGACATAATAATTATCACCTGTATTTATAATCATTATGAAATTGAAAATTTTGAAAGATTACTTAGGTATTCGTTTCTTCCAATCTCTCCCAAAAAGATTTTTTTTTACAAAAGTTTTCAGAATTCCAACTAATTCAAATGCATTGAAATACCTGTCTATTTGATGAGATATTTAAATGAAAACGTATCTGCATTAAAATGAAAATTATAATTCGATAATATGTGCTACATAAAATTATCTTTTATAATTATACATAATGCATAATTGGCAGTAGGTAAATATTTTCGCTCTCTGGATGGTGGATTATTCCAATAAATCGTATTTCTTCGCCAACATTTAAATCCTTGACTGGCTGCAAAAAAATAAATAATTAGATAAATTTCATCGATAGAATGTTGAGATGTAAGTAGGTAGGAATCTAATTTATTTTTTGAAATCTAAATTACAATTGTCGACCAAATAATACGCTCGAAAATCACCGATTACTCACTCATACGGATATTACATCCAAGCGTATTTTATTACTGTCTATTGGTCCTCTTTTCGTTTCAGCTCTACATGAATAATTGCCGGAGGCCTTTATCGTCACATTATACATGTATAGATTTGAATCCATTTGTATGATACCGGATCTAGCATATGAATATATGGGGTTACCCTGGATAAAAAGTGAATAAAAAAAATAAACATTAAAAAAAAATTTAAAAAATAGTACAGATGAATGATCTAAAAAACCATACAATTTTTTTAAAATTACTATTTCATATGTATAATTACATAACTACGTAGTTCATAGGGCTTCTAATTATTGATATCTCGAATTGAGGCCATTTTCGAAAGAAAAAAATCCTACTCTGGATACTGCCACCTGTTGGGAACTTCGATCAACCCTTCGAATAGGAGTCATCCCAAAGTATTGACCTCAACATTTTTTCTCCTTTGTAAAGGGGTTGAAAAATTGAAGATCATTTTGAAGATTTTTTTGGCTTTCATCAAATCTGAATTGTTCACTCAAATGCCTCAAAATCGAGCCTGTTCTCTCCAGTCTCTTGTAATAATTCATTATGAAATTTTAAAAAATTTCTTTTTTTTCGTTATCGATTGATTTATACAAATTTGCGTACCTAATTTAAAGTAGGTACCTATCAACATTGATATGTTTTTTTCTCTGGGGTGGGGTGGGGGACATTCCAGAATTTATAAGATCAACTTCAACATTTCTAAGACGCTATTATTTTGGGTCGCGTCATTTTTCAAGTTCGTAAGTCAAAAACTTATAATTTTTTTTTTACGAAATTAACTTTACCTAGGTATATCAGAAGTCAGGATGAGAGGAAAAAATATTCCATATGTTATCAATATTTTCTTTCAGAGGAAACTTTACTTCATTTTTTTTCAATTCAGTGCTTTGAAAAATGGCAGAAAAAATTTGATCATTTTTTGTATGAAAATTGCAATTAAAATCTCAGGAAAAATGTAACCTGAAATTATTTTGAAAATTTTTATTCAAAGAAGGGGAAAATTGATTAAATTTTTAACGTATTCGATTGAAAAATTCAAGTTTGCGTTCCATAAACGTAATGGAATCAAATTTCTAGACTAGTGATTCAGAGACTTGGGTATAGAAATTGAATAATTGAATCGCTCTTCTTTGAGAATATTTCACTCAAAATAGATGGAAAAATTTTTTTCTCCAAAATAACCTCTTTTTTCAAGTTTTCCCAGTTCTGCTTCTTTTTGGGTTGTAGGACACTAAAATTTTCGGGAGTGTTCCCACTCAGCTAATCTCGCCGATTTTAGTTAGAATCAAAGAAAATGATTTTTATTTGCTTTTACGGATATCTATTTTTCAGCCGTGATATTTGAAACGAAGTGGGTATTTATTCTACTTACGTCTTGAAACCAATTTATCTCAAAAATTCTAGTTGCATTTGATTTGAAACCGCAAGTGAAATAAATATCTTTGTTTTCGAAGACTACACTGGATTTCGAATGGCTTACAAGCTGCACAAATAATTCCGGTTTACCTGCAAAATACATTTTTTTTTTTAGACTACTGTATGGGTTCTAAGTCGTAGAGTATTCTTGTATGCAATAAAAAATTTTCAAAGAGAAAAATTTTGCATTCGGGTGCAACATTGTCTAAAAATTCGTGTAAGGTTATTACCTACCGTTGTGTGGAGAAACGGTATTGTGTGGCCTCTGTGAACAAAAAAAGTAGGTACGTAGATTGGAAACTGATAAAAAGTGAAGGAAAATGTACAAACGTAAAATACTTACTTCTTCGAGATGTATCTGTATTTCAGTTGGATCGCTTCTATACCTAGTGCCATCATAAGTTGCGATTTCACATTCGTATCTTTCAAATCGCTCCTCGTTGCTTATTCGACCCAATCGCTGAAGTGTACGTTGGCCAAATGGGATAAAATCGCCAAATCGTACACCCATAGCTCCACCCTGAAAATATAAATTTTTTCTAGTAGATATCTAGCGTAAAAGTACGTGACATTGACTTGAATAAGCATTGAGGAGATCAAGTTATTCGTTGGTGATCGAAACGAATGGTGAAAAGCAGAGGAACATTTCGCTCTTTTAATAACGTCGATGTTCAGGAATTTAACGAAAACGATTACTTTTTTGAAAATCTTCATTGTAAATGAAGAAAAAAACTAAAAGAATTGTACTTTTGGTCGAAAAATTCATCAAATATTAATATTTCAGTTGTTTTTGAAAGAATTCAATATTCAGTTTGTCGATGTGTCGTTGCTTGGAGCGCGTTTTCATAAAAATTTTTGATTCTACCAATTTACACAACTGTTTTATCATCTTTCATATTTTTGACATTAAAAATTAATTTGTGGTTTTTGCGCTAATGTGATTTCATCGCCAATAAAAAATTTGAGGATTTTTTTCTCTCTAGAATCAAATCGATGGTTGAGTAAGAACCACGGAAATTTCAAATATTCAATTATTCATCATCTTAATTTTTTTTCGTGGTACAAAAAAAATTGTAAAAATAGGCGGATAGTTAAATTATTAGTTTAAAATAATTTGCTTACATTCAGGAACCATGTGAGTGATTTGAAGTTTGTTGTATTCGGTTGAACGTTGCAATATAAATATACGTTGTCCAATTCATAAATGTCATACGGATCATTTTGCAGTTCTGCGGTCACTGTGATTTGCTCTGTGAAAAAATTGCACGAAAGTTTAAATCTGAATATTAAAGCTGAGTATTTTAATTGATGGCGTCACAGGTGGATCGTATTGTCTTTTTTTCCTCAAAAGTTGGATAAAAACGAGTTTTCAGAAAAGTAGTGTCTAGAGTTCGAAAAGATATTTCCTGGCAAAACTTGTAGGTACCTACCTTTGATTGCCAGTTACTCTCTCATTCTGAATCAGTAACCCTAAAATTCACTGATCAGCCGAAATTGCAGCACAGGAAAAATCAGTAAAATTCACTGATTTTTCAATGATTTTCACTGATTTTTCAGCAAAATTCAAAAATTTTACCGATTTTTTAGTGAATTTTCATTGATTTTTCAATGATTTTTCTTATTAATACGTTTTCAGTGAAAATTTTTTCACTGATTTTCTCCTGTGCTGCAATTATGACTGTTTTTCAGTGATATTTGATAATTTTCACTGATTTATAAAAAATGAGAAGGTACCCTTAAAATCTAACTATTGCAAAAAATTTGCAAAAGTTGAAAATAACTTGCAATTTTTAATGAAACACGATTCCTGTTAACTAGTGTAAAAGTTCTTATTACAAAAATACCCAACATTGAACCTTTTTATTTTTATTTTATTTTTCATGCTTGGTGAAAAGAAGTTAGTTTTGTCTCAATTTTCTTCAAATTAAATGTGTATGAAAAATTGAAATAGATAATTTCCAAAAACTTTTTTTTTGAAATCGTCTCAATTTTAACATTTTTTATAAAAATCGATCCCTAATATTTTTTGAAGCTAAAAGCAATGTAATGTATTACGCTTTTGGACTTATCAGATTATCATTTATTTACTGATTTTATCGTTTTCGTAATAAAATAACAAATTCAAATTCCGAGCACCTTAGGAAAGTAAAAATGAATTTTCAAAAATTTGAGAAATGAAATTGAAAATAAAATTGGTAATTTTTTACTAAATATAGGTATAAATTCTCAGTGCATAATTTTTTTTTAATTAAGAGACTAGATTTCAGCTGAATAACTTGAAGTCTGATTTGGTGATCTGAATTTCATATTTTCATAATGTTCGTGGAAATTAACATCTTTTCTTAGCCGCTTTTCATGTTCAATAATCAGAAAATTTCTCTCTGTTTATTCCTTAAAAAAAATTTTATTGATAGATCGGAATCTAAAACGAACAATTTTTAGATTTTCAATGAATTTAATTTTTGTTCTGTTTGAGAATTTGAAAAGTGTGTCGTCTCGAAGTATCGAATTAGGTGCCCTTTGCCTTTAGGTAATTTAAAATTCTCGGAAAATTTACATTTTTTGAAGGCATTTAAGAAAAAAATAGTTTTGTGGAAGGAATTTTTTTGATAAAAATTGTGAGTATATATGTCCTTGATATGATTTATGGTATTTGGCTCAAGTCCTGTCCCTGGGGGGAGGGGTCAGAGGAGCTGTTCGAAAGAGTGTCCACGACCTCAGAAGTTCTTAGGTCGTGATTTATAAAAACGAGTCATAGCCGAAGAAGTTCTCAGGTGGTGGGGCAAAAAAATTGTACCACATCGTCAGAACTGTAAGCTACAAATCAAGATAAATCTGCAATAGAAAAGAACTACTAAACTACTATTCAATGTAGGTTTTAAGTAAATTATTTTTAGTCATAAATTTCAATGAAAAACATATGAGTTTTTAAGCCGTGGCCTTGAGAAACGGACAAATCTTTGAATCTCCTTTTTTCTAAAATTCCTGGGACTAAAATATTCTGATCAACTTTTAATAAATTCTCCCCTTCCCCCCTCCCAAAAAACACTTCTAGTATCATTTTTGAGACATTGAAATTTCAAAACGTGAGTGGTAACAGGCCACAGCCGTGGAATTTTTTTTGGCTTTGAGTTGAGTAAAAACTCATCTGAGCGAGGGAAAGATAGAGGAAGTCTTAATTTAAGACATATTTAAAAAAATATGAAACATTGATTGGTATTGGAAAAAAATCTCGATAACTGAAAAATGTATTCAGAGAATTAACCTTACCTGTGAGATTCTGAGAAGCACCGTGTGTTTCAGGTTTCTTGAAGAAATAAAAAATTAGAATTAGGTACGTACAAAAATTGAAAAATATTCGAACGTATAGTTAATATGCTGGCGTAAGTTTAGGCACTTACATCTAAGATTTTGGTCAGCTGCACTATATTACTTGTATAAAAATCGTAGTCTGTAACAACACGGCACGTATAATTTCCAATATTTTCTTTCCGGGCATGAGAAAATGATATAGTGTCGTTACTGTAGTAGTAGACTCGTGTATCGATTGTTCTTAGTAATTTTTCACCCTAGATGAAAAGTATAGGTATGATATTACGTGTATAGTGCATGTTTGTGGAGTACAGAGGATTTGCTCACGTTGTGAAACCAATTGATATCCTCATAGCTGGCATTCATGTAGAGATGATTATGACAACGAAAAGTCAACTCGCTGCCTACATAAATTGTTTCTGGATTATTCAACAATTCTGCAATTATGACCGCCCTTGCTGTAAAAAAAAGTTGGTATTCAAGGTGAAAAATTTTATTCATATCAAATATTATACCTAGGTCCTTGAAAAACACTGTAATATTTTAATTGAATTTTTTTTTACAAAAGATGAGGTCAAGGGCTTCCTAGGTACAGAAAAGGCAAAAATTTAAAATTTTTCAATTCAATTCATTCAAAAATCGTTACGTTTCGTGAATTTTTTCCACGATTTTTGCAATCTTTAATTCGTAGTGACGTTTCGGGAAGGTTTGAATATTATAAATTAAAATTTTCTATGAACTGGGATATACTCAATTAGGTGCTCACTTTCGAATCTTTGAAAAAAAATCAAAGGATTTGGAAAAGGTTTTTTAATTTGCACGATGATTATGAAAATATGAAATTTAGATCGAAAAGTCAGCTCTCAAGTTACTTAGCTAAAATCTCTAAGTCTTCTTATTTTATTTTATTTTTTTAAACAATGTATTGAAAATTACTTATATATTTAGAAAAAAATTATCAATTTTATTTTCCAATTTTTTTCTCAATTTTTTGAAAATTCATTTTTACTTTACTTTTAGGGTCTTGGAACTTGAATTTATTATTTCATCACCGAAACAAACGAAAATGATAAAATCAGGAAATGAATGAGAATCTCAGAAGTCCAAAAGCGTACATTTCTGTGCTTTTAGCTACAAAAAAGGGGGGAGGTAACAGTGGAAAATTTCAACGGATGGGTTTTTAGAAATATTCCCAAAGAAGGACGATTCAATTTCTACACCCAAGTCTTTAAATCACTAGTCTTTTGATTCAATTATGTCTGTCCTCTACAAGGTGGTGGTTGAATATTGGGTACGGAACGCGAACTTTAATTTTTCAATCGAATATATCGAAAATTTAGCCAATTTTTCCCCCTCTTTGGAATAATTTTGAATAAAAATTTCCTAAATAATTTCAGGTGTGTAACACATTTTTCTAGGAATGTACAAAACGTGTTTTTTTTTTTTTAAAAAAAATGTGGTTTTTTATTTGAAATGTTTTTTTATTTATGTTTTAAACTCTAAAATTGTCAAAATTGAAGTATTTACAGTGTTACATTTCACAGTTTAAAAAACAGAAGATTTGGGTAAAAAACTCGGAGAGGGAGAGTGAAAATGGAAGATTTGAAGACTTATATTGTATAAAAACAGAGAAAAATTTGCCAACTAGTCATACTAAAATCGAAAAAAAATTAAATTTCGTGTTTTTCATGCTACTTTAAGCGTGACTTCTGAAAAAATCTAATGTTTTCCCCCTTCCAAAAAAATCGAAAATCCTTTTTTTCTCTATTTTATCAAAATCGATCAAAATATTCAATTTAGTTGGAGTTAAAATGGTAAGAATGAACTGTGTAGCAAGGACCAAAATGAAAAAGACGCCTAAAAAACTGTAATTTCTTCATTTTAAAAAATAAATTTTTTAGTACTGTCAAGAGAGAGAGGTCACTAATCTTCAGTCCCTTTTTTAAATGAATTTCAATATGTCCAAGTAATGCAAGAATTAAGATATTGAAAATTGTCAATTTTCAGAAAGAAAATAATTCGTTTTTTAATTTTACCGACTTGACAATAAATTTTGATGTAAATCGGAAAATCATCTCTTAAGGGTGGTAAAGGCGGCTTATTTCATCGCAAATTGACAATTCTTAAAATTTGAAAAAAAAAATGCTAATTTACCTACTGCAGTTATTTTGTCTCTGAATCCAAAAATAATTATTGTTGTAATATATTTTTTATTCAATTTGCTAAAAAATTGTTAAAAAAATGTGAAAAAGCAAAAAAAACATCATCTACCAAAAAACACGTTTTAAACAAAAAAAGTTTTGTTTTAAAACATTCACTTGTTGGAAATTGAATGTTTTAAACACGTTTAAAACATTTCATGTTGTTTTTTTTTGACAACCCTGCATTTTTTCTGAGATTTTAATATGCAGTTTTGATGTAAAAAATAATCTATTTTTCCTGCCTATTTTTCAGGGCACTGAATAAATAAGTAATTTCAATACCGGAAAGAAATTTTTTTGAAATTTCATAGTACTTAGATTATTAAAAGAGACTATAAAAGAAAACAAACGCGATTTTGAAGTGTTTGATTAAACAATTCCGATTTGATAGAAGCCGAAAAAAAATCTTCAAATCTACATCCGCAGCTTTTCAACCTACTTCAGACTCTCTAAGGTACTCGAATCAGCTAAACTAGTTTTATTATGTATTTGTTATATAACTTACTGTTGTAAACCATTTTATGACTGACTACCCCGACATCTAAGTTCACCTCATTGCTTTTTACTGAAATTCCTCCTTTGTTGGTGACCACGCATTGATATTTTCCAGAGTCGCGTCTTTTGACTTTTGGGATTATCAATACCGGATCCCAACGAACGAAATCGATATCCGTTGGCCATGTCATCTTACTCGTATGCCTTGATACATTCTTACCCTATGGACAATTGAACATATAAACGAAGCTTAATCGATTTGTGTTCTGTTTCGTAGATTTTTTGCTAATATTCTTTTTTACGCCATACTTACGTCGCGAAGCCACTGGATTTGACGAACGTTCGTCATATTGGGTTTAATGTCGCAATGAATGGGCACATTGTCATATAGTTTGATCTTGTATATGCTCCATTTTCTTCCGATTCGAGCAGTCACGGTTGGAAAGACTGAAATAATTGAAATCATCAAAAATATGGTAATCGGTGTTTAAAAAATTGCTAAAAATGTAAAATTAATAAGAAGGTGGTCGAAAAAATGATTTTTGAAAAATCTCTGGTTCAAATTGTCCCATCAATTTTTCATCCATTCATTTTTTGAGAAGAGAAGAGCCTGCTGTTTGTACGTTTTCCGGCTTGAAAATTTCTCAAATGTCTTTCGAAATTACTTGAAAATATGGGAAATTTTCGATTTCGGGTAATGAAAAATTATAGATTAGATGCCATGTCGAAAATATTTAGAAAAAGTAAATGATTTCAGTATATCCAATTAATCTTTCTAAAACTTTTTTTTTTTAAATTGGAATTCTCAATTTCGGGCAAAAATGACGATAATCTTGAAATTTTCCAACAAATTTCAATATCTTTTTTTCAATTTTTTTTTTTGAACTGTTAAACTTTTTCAACGACTAACGATTTAAATTGTGTTTTCATATGTATCAAGTATGTTAATTGACGTACATTTTTCTGCGGCGCTGAGGACATTTATTACCAAGGAACGGCTTTTGAACAGACTCTCGCCGCAGTCAGCTTCACATTGGTAAGATCCAGCGTAGTATCTTTTGATACTTGGTAGTATCAAAGTAGAATTTCCGTCTATTAAGCCGACTGTTTCATTTCTGTCCATACGTTTACCCTGGATAAAAAGTAAACAGATGAATTACGATCGTAGTATTTTTTTAAGGCACCTACACTAGGGAGGGCCGAAAAAACAATTTTTTCGATTTTCAAAAACATACCCCCGCAAAAGTTGTTGGCTGATGAGACTTGAAGAATGAAAAAAAAAAAATTCAAAATCAATTCATATCTTCCGATCGCGCATGAGCATTAAAATTTTCAAAAATTAACAAAATTTAATATTTTCAAAAATTTTAGAAAATTTTGAAAAAATTTGAAATTTATTTAAAATTGGTTTTAGAGCTTATCTAGTGACTATTCAAAACAAAAAGCTGATTTTTTTGAAAAAAATTCATGCTTTACGCCTTTTTTATTTTAAATTTCTGCTATTTCTTCACACGAAGAAAAATCAAAAAAAATTATAAAACGTTGATTTTTTCAAAAAAAAAAAGTGTTTTTCAGTCTACGTGGTCACTAAATAAGCTCTAAAATTGATTTCAATCTATTTTCAAATTTTTTCAAAATTCTTTAAATTTGAATTTTCGCTAATTTTTGAGAACTTTAACGCCAATGCGCGATCGGAAGATATGAATTGATTTTGAATTTTTTTTTAATTCTTCAAGTCTCATCAGCCAACAACTTTTGCGGGGGGTATGTTTTTGAAAATCGAAAAAATTGTTTTTTCGGCCCACCCTAACCTACACGCTACACCTAGCTTACTACTGGCCAAAACTATGTGGTTGATCGTTGATTTGATTATTTCTCAAAATAATAACAGGATGTCTCAAAAATAAAACCAGATTTACCTCTAAAATTTTAAATAATTTTGTGGGCGAAGACAAGTTTGAATATTGATTCGATTCTAAAAAGATGAAAATTTATGAAACCTGTTAAGGAGTTTTGAAACAGGTGAGTGTTGAAAATTCGCTAAAATTGTGATTAAAAATAGTTTTAAATGAAAGTGGTATGAGACCAAATCACGAAAATTTTATGTTCTGCAATATTTTTTCAACTAGCAATTGAAAAGTTTTAAATGGAAGGAGGAGCATAAGAGGGTATTTGTGAATCTTCTGTATTAGTTTTGGAACGAAAAATGGTTTCCTTGAATTTTCGACAGTTTAATTTTTTTACACGTTTCTATTTTTTGAAGAATTTTCTGTATATTTTTTTTTCATCACTTTTAATAGGTACTCATTTTTATTAGGTACCTAAAATCATAAACATTGAGAATATGTAATTTTAGAAGCTGAATTTCGTGGTGTGTTATTTTGACTTTCTGAGCTCGAATCTAGTAATGGTTTTTTTATGTATGTGTTTGTATTTATATGCCACGAAATTCAGAATCTGAAAAAATGGCATTACTTTGGGATCCCCTAGCTCAAGCTTCAGGCATCGCAAACATCTGAACATTTTTTTGGATGGAAAATTCAACTCAAATTTAATTAGGTAAATAGATATTAAAAATTGGGCGAAATTAATTTTTTTAATTTTTTACTCTGTCGCTACGAAAAATTTAAGCACTCATAAGTTGAATAAACTCACATTATGGTACCAAATAAGTCTACGGATGCGAAGTTTGTCCTTTGGAAAAAGATTGCAAGTAAGATACACGTCGGTGGATTCTATTATGGTGTCAGGATCCGATTCAGGTCCCAGTTGGATTAATAAAATTGAATCATCTGAAAAAAAAAATTATGAAAAAATATTTGCTACCTCTTCGTTACAGCTTAATAAATTCCCTGTTCGAAATTGAAGGTAAACTTCAAAGAAAATCCAAAGAAAAAATTAATCTTTGTAAAGGTTAATAATGTTCTAAGAATGGCTGAACGAAAATATCATCGTGTCAGACGATCCATCTTTGTGATCATCGATTCTTCATAATTTCCTTTTACCTATTGATCGTCCTTTCCTCTCAATCTCATCTCGAGAAAAAAATTTCGCTTATTCGATATAAGATAATTAAATATCAAATATCTAAGAACCATTACCTTTCTTTTTCGTACTGGTGGTATTTGTTGCGTTCCCCACCTAAGTAAAAAGAAAGGAAAAAAAATCATTTGAATAATTGAAAATAAAAATTGATCTAGGCATATGCTAAAACTTGTCACTTACTTTTTTGATTTTCACCTCCGTAATTTCACTTTGGGCCTGAACTTGCTTGCCGGCTGTAACTATGCAATGGTATTTTCCGTCTGTATCATCATCGATATCGTTCAATATGAGATTTGGACCATCTAGTTTTATACCTTTTGCAGGATTGTCCACTACGGTCTCCCTGTTCTGAACATGACGCATCGTACGTTTGTAAACATTATTTTTTAGGAATATAAGTAAGATATAAAACGTATGTCTCTGATACGAGTATTTTTCGACAGTTTCGTACGAGCTTTTGTAGGTGTTTTGCATACTCAAATAATATTCTCAAATTACTTACATCATAAATCCAAGTAATTTTTTCAATCTTTGTTACATTGTTTTCGAAGCTGCATGTGAGGTATACATCGTCATCGTCTCGAATATCGTCTGATCTTATGTCATCTCCCAGTCTTGAGTATGCCATCAGACCAGCTGTGAAAAAACGAGTTTAGTCGATTTATTCGAGTATCAGTAGGTAGAGAATTTGTGGTTCATGATATTTTTGTGACTGTTTCTGTAATAATTACCTCTGAAAGGCGATTCAATATCGTGAGTTTTCTGTAAAATATAATAATAATGATCAACTATAAATAATTAAATGAAAATTTAGTTTTTGTTTTTTTTTTTAAAATTTCACCTACCTTGAGATTTCCTGTCTTCATTAACCATTCCCGAACCTCTTTGGCCTTACTTTTCTGGAAAACAATAATTTTAACGTTGTGTATTATTGAAAAATTTAGTGAGTTTAAAATTTTATAAGTTTGAAGAAGATTTTTGATAATTCAATTTTTTTTACAAGATTTTATGGTTATTAAATAAAGACTAAAAAGTCTAAATTTTTCCCAGAAGTATTTCCATTGTTGGTTGACCAAAATCGATAATTAACATTAAAATTTTCAAAAATTGGCAAAAATCCAATATTTTAAAAAATTTTGAAAAAAATTTGTAATTTATTTAAATTGGTTTTAGAGCTCATCTAGAAACTATTCAAACCAAAAAGCAGAGTTTTTTTTGAAAAAAATTCATATTCTACACTTTTTTTAAATTTCTGCTATTTCTTCACTTATGAAGAAAAATCAGAAAAAAATTATAAACCGTTGATTTTTTTAAAAAAATGTGTTTTTCGGTTTATTTGGTCATTATAAGCTGTAAAATTGATTTTAATCAATTTTTTTTCAAAATTTTGAATTTTTGCCAATTTTGGAAAACTTTAATGCCAATTTGCGATCGGAAGAAATGAATCGATTTTGAATTTTTTTTACTTTTCAAATCCCATCAACCAACAACTTTTGTGGGGGGGAGGGGGTATGTTTCTGAAAATCGAAAATATTGTTTTTTTCGGATCACCTTTAGTGTGGAGATTTCATTTTGAAAATAGTTGAAAAAAGGTAAAAAGGCCTGTTTACTGTTATTTTATCAGATTTTTAAATGATAGCTTTCAAATTTCGTACTCATCAAAAAATTTGGGCTTTTGCCATCAGAATTCAACTCTAAGATTTTCAAAATGCGATCATTATTTTTTGAATTTTCTATGTATCAGTTCTTTTTTAATTCCCGAAAACAGTGCAGCTGATCTTGGAATATGAGCCTTGAAAATTTGATAATTTGGCAAAAAAAATAGCAATTGCATATTATAAATTACCATGCTCATCCCTCAGCCATCTTGAAAAAAGTTGGATAAGAAATGATCGTGGAAAGACCCTATTTAATTTTTGGTTCGAGTTAATAAGGGGATAACCGAAGTCACCAAACAATTTTTTTAAATCCATAATTTCAATACCTGAGAAATTATGAAACATATCCTAATTCAAAGCCATTTGCTCTAAAGCATTTCTGCTACACCCCCCCCCCCTTTCAAAAAAATGAAAAAATAAATAAGAATGATACATTATGTCGAATTGTCGAATAGGTACTTACAGGTTTTATACTGATCTTTAAAATATTACTCGGCAAAATCTCCGTGTCAGTTTCAATCTTACACATATATTTCCCAGAAAAACTTGAATCAACTGCTGAAATTTTCAATGGTGCATTTTTTGGAATTATGATTCCGCGAGTAGTATCGTGCAATAATTCGGTATTCTAAATGAAAAAAAGAAGTGATATGTATTATCGTATGACGAATTTCTAATTAGATAGGTACCTACGTAAGTGAATAATTCGGGGAATTAGGTATTGGAAATGTTTACTCACGTCCAAGAACCATCTTATTTTACGAATGTTGTTGGTCGGGTTTTTTGTGCTGAAAGCGCATAGAAGTTTTACAGTGGAGTATTCCTTTATGGCATTTGGTGAAACGGCAGGGCTCAATAAATGAAGTTTTACTTGTAAATTATCATCATCATCATCATCATCATCATCATCATTATTTTCAGCTGAAATGAAAAACATTTTTGAATTATGATGGCAAGACGATTTAAAATTCATAAGTATTGAAATTCGTTGCGACGATGTTCATTTACTTACCTTGGCATAGCGACGTTATCAATACACCAATCATAGCTAAGTACACTGAAATGGTCAAAAAATCGATAATAATGCGAAATAAAATTAAAATAGTTTAGGTTAAACGTCAATTAATTTGAAAATGATAATATTGAATTTGACTCACATAAAATCTTCATTTTTTCGAGAAGATGTAAATGAATTTTTAAACCGGTCGAGATTGGAAACACTGCAGCGAACACAAAATCTTTAACGTTTTCACCGTATCAACTCAGTCACTTGCCTATGTTTGCTGAAATGATTTTCTCTTATTTATTTGAAACAAACAAGGACAAAAATTGATGAAACTTCCTCAAACAGAAACCTCGATTAAAGTTAAGTATGATCTTTTTTTTACGGTTCCATTGGTCTAAAGAAAAAGTGATATTTACGAATTGTTTTGATAACAGAAGTGATTATTATTAACAAATTTTGATAATGGGAAGTAAAGCTTCATTTGCATGGCTTCCAATAAATTCTCAAATAAAAATAATTCATTTTAGCAACTTTTTGTGTACCTGAGGTATTTATCTTTCGAATGATTCCTTCATTATTGATCGTTAATTGTTATTGTTTTTTTTAATGGTGTAATTTAAATGGAAACCAGGAAACCACAATTGGACGAGATTGAAAAATCAATTAATTTCACGAGGTTGAAGTATGATACTTGTAAAATTTTGGAATTTCTGTACCGATAGCTTAGCTAGGTACTCGAATGATTTGAGTTAACGAGTTGATTTCCCGTGAGCCGAAGAAAAACCTTGAAGCTGATAAGATGAATAATTAAAATTTGTTTCCGCGTATTTCGGGACATCCTCAACATAATTTATTGTACCTGATGTTCCGTAAATTTCATTGCAAAAGATGTTGAAAATACGATAAAATATTATCGAGGCGTGAAAAATTATTCGCATGATTAAAACTACAATTTTATGTGTTGGAACTGTCATTGTACTAACGATAGGATGATGTAAAAAACAGTAAAAAAAGTACCTATGAAGAGAATCGAATGATATGGAAAATCATCCAAATATCGACGTAGAAATAAATTGTTGAATTTCTGTCGAAATTTTTCGAAGTATGCATCAATTATTTGGTAGTGGGTGCCTATAGGTCGGAACTCCTAAATGTTGACTTGAAAAAATGATAAAAAGTTTAGCAATTTGAACTGCTAATTCAATAAAAAAAAAAAGTTAAAATTTAGGTAATTAGTATTTATAGTCTACAGACCAATCAGCAAATGTGTTCAGGGAAGTTGATTCTGCTGTCGATTTCTTGGAGTTGAAAAAATGTAGGTGCCTACTCTCTAATTTATAAATTAGTGAAAATGATCGAATATCACTGAAAACCAGTCAGAATTGCAGCACAGGAGAAAATCAGTGAGAAAATTTTCGCTGAAAACGAATTGGTGAGAAAAATCAGTAAAATTTTTGAATTTTACTGGAAAATCAGTGAAAATTTTTGAAAAATTTGTGGGAACCTTTGAAAAATCAGTGAATTTGGCTGATTTTTCCCGTGCTGCAATTTCGACTGTTAATCAGGGATTTTTCACTGATCCAGAATGAGAGAGTACTAGTTCAGCATTAGGTACTAAAAATAGTGAAAATATTTTTTAAGCCTACGCGTGGAGTGGGACAAGTCAGAAAAAATATTTTTCAACCCATTCTAATGTGCAGGTTTAGAAAATTATTTTCGCCATTTTTGTCAATGCTGAGCTGGTACTTACGATAAGTATCTCTAGCAATTAGCTCGACCCCAGGAAATGTATTGTGGATGAACACCTTTTGGCGCTTGGTCTTATGTAGACTGGAATTATTTCCACCATTTTTGAAAACGGTCTTGAAATACTTATTATGAACGAAATTTGATGAAAATGGGCAAAAATAACTTGAATAATTGATAATGTGAAACATCGATGAAATCAAATTCATTTTCATCAAAGATTGTCAATTTTTTTCATTTTAAATTCAATTTTTTCAGCTCAAGTATGAAATTTTTGAAATGGTATTATTTCTTGCCATTCTAAAGCATCTTGTGAACTTGTGAAGTTCGACTTTCTTCAGTTTTTTCAAATTTTACAAAAAACATCCGAAACAATTGATAACTTGGGCACTTCAAATTCAAAATTGTAGAATTCTTGATTTATTTTGCCCAGTTTAATGAGAAAATCTACCTTCATCTCGATTTCTGAACGGAACCTCAAAAAGTATTTCTTTTTTGACAGATAGTTATGGTAAAAATTTCAAAATATTTTAATTAAATTCTTCACAAAAAAACTGCAGAATTCTTGAAAATAGTCGATTTCAGTTCTGGGTATGTTTTTTATGAGGTGACCTTTCCTCTTTTCCTCTGTTTTAACTGAAAAGTATGTAGATGTACGATTATTTTGGGTGAGGGTCGATTAGAGCACGAGAAAGTGGATGAAATGAAAAATGAAGTAAAGTTTCCTCTGAAAGGAAATGTTTTTCCTGTCATTTTGACTTAAAATATGTATCAAGTAAATTTCAAAAATAAAAATTAGTTTTTAAAAATCTGATTTTAGCTCTCTTAAATTGAATTTCTAAAATGGCGTGGAAAAAAAAATCGATCCATGACTTTCTGACTTTCTGATATCAAGTTAATTTCGAAAATATAAAAATTTATAAGTTTTTGACATGAGGTGACGCAAAATTGCGTGTTAAAAATTTTGGAATGACCTCACAATCTAGAGGGAAAAACGTACCCATATTCGTATTTGATATTCGAATCCTGCGCCCTCAAATTAGTGACAATCGATATGCCACGCGTTATTTTAATTTTATAACGTGATTTTCCCCAAAATTAGAGGTACAGGGAGCACTGAAGGTTGAAATCCAAAAAAAATGAGCAAATTTTCAAACTCAGTACCCTCAAATACCTAGCAAACGACAGGTCACTTGTGATTTTTAATTTTTTCGAATTTTGACCATATTAAAGGGGGCTAATAGCGAGGTTTAGAGAGGTCAGATGAAAACAAGTGCCTTCAAATTAGTAGGAATCGATGTGTTTTTGTACTCTTTAAATTTTTTTTTGGTTGGAATTTTGGTTAAAAATGTGGACCTCTGTATCCCCAGGGGTCTAAAGATGCCATCTTGGTCGCAAAACAGGTAAAAAGAGCTACTTAGTGTAATTTTTTCAGATTTTTAAATGGTAGCTTTCATCTTTTGTTCTCATCATAAAAGTTGAGCTTTTGCCACCAAAGTTCAACTTTAAGCTTTTCAAAATGTGATTATAGTTTTTCAATTTTCTTTCGGATCTCGCAAACAGTTTTTCTTCAAGTATAATCTATTTCGAGATATGAGACTTCAATGTTGGGTAATTTAGCAAAAAATTGCAATTCTACGCTAGATGCTCCAGAATAGCAGAAAAAAAACAAATTTTAATTTGAAAATTTTATGCTTGGTTAAGAATTGTATTTTCCTAAATTTTGGTGGAAAATGGTACTCAGGTGATTGCCCAAAAATATCGTACTTCTAATGAATAATTGAATCATTTTATTTTCAAAAATTCGCCAAAAATTGAAATATCAACTTGAGCTGCTGTAATTATTTTTTGGAGGGTTGGGACGAGTTCTTTTTGAAAATCGAAGTTTCTTTCTAATCAGAGTCAGTCATCCAGAACTAGGCATTTTATTATAATTGTTTGATACCTGATCTTGAAAAAATGTCATATCACTAACATTTTTGAATTTTTGTTTACAGATTTCCGCTTGAAAATATGATCATCCAGACTTCCTGGAAAGAATTCATGGAACAGAAAAATTCGCAGTTGGTAAGATTATTTTTGAAGATTTTTTTATTATTAGGTCAAGTGTCGGGTTTATTAAAAATGAGATTTTTTTATGCTGCGGTCGTTAGCCAGTTCATTAAAAAGCACGAAAAATAAATGAGAGAAAATGAAGACGAATGTTTGAATGTGTAGATAACAAAATCGATTTGTCTATTTTAGAACAGTAATTCTCTACACGCTACCATAATATGCTGTAGAATTCACTCGTGAATGATAATAAATCGAATTACGTTGAGGCTAAGGCAATAACTAATTTATATGAAGTAGCCTTGAATTTGAATACCTTTACCTACCAAGATAATAAAAATCCGTACTTTTTTTTAATTTACTGAAGGTTTCTTTTTTTGATTTTTTTCAATCGTCTCTCGATTTCTGTCTTCAATCCAGATCCTTATTCAGGCTTATGGTTCCTTTCTTCTCGTGTTCTCCTTCCTTCTGAAATAATTTTTGAAAAAAGAATTCTCCCAGTCCCTTTGATTTTTTTTTACAATTTAAAAATTTAAACAAATTCAAAATAATTTGATTAGTATGCTTGAAGAATTTTTTGTTCTCAAAAAAAGCAACAAAATTTTTAGTGAGCTGCATCGAAGCACAGCTTTTTTTATTTCAAGTAAAATTCAATATTACAATGAACCATATTGTTCGATGAGTCGTACATTGCTACAAAGTAATCACTTGTGCAATTACATAGCTAAATATAAATATATTTAAATTAAATTGGTACTTCAGATAGAACATTTTTTTTACTTTTGCAATTTGGATATTTTCATCAACCATCAATACCGCCACTGAAAAAAAAAAATTAATTGAATATTCTGCAAGGAAGTTCAGGTGCCTCAAAGTCTCGATCGAGTTATCACACAAATACGATTGCAATTTACTAATTACTTACATCTTTGACATCTATTTGTACTTCATTGCTGTATTTTATTCCTCTTTTCGTGTCTGCGCGGCAGGAGTAATTGCCAGAGGTTCCTTTTCCAATTCCATAGAGGTACAAATTTCGATCAACGTAAATGATGCCAGCTTTAGCATTCTGATATATTAGCTGACCCTAAATGAAAAAAAAAGAATAAATTTATCTTTTTAAAAAAAATTTTTGGATAGACTGCTCAAATGAACTTCATTTACTCAAATTATTAATTATAGAATCAAAATAATATGTAAGGGAAAGTGTTGTACCACGGGTACATTTTTTTTATTTCTCAAATAAATCCTCAATTTGAATTTTTTTCGAAAATCTGAAAATCCCACCTAATAGACCCATCCTTCGGACACAACTTTGCTGTAGAAAGTTTTTTCCCAAATCCACTTCCCTATTTTTCAGAAATTTTTTAAAAATGTACTATTTTTTGTTCCGTGGTACATTGGGTTATGTACCACGGAACATATCTCATAGAAGCACAAAATTCACAGTAAAACGTATGATTTTTTTGAAATTCGGATGTTTATTCATTATAGTTGAAATCCATGTTGTAAAAAATAAAATAGCCGCGTTCACAGGGGTTTTTTCATACCACTTTTAGTTTGTGATATCTGAAAATTTCAAAATTTTGAAAATTAGATGAAATATAAGTTTACGCTGCACTTTCCACTATTTTGGGGCCAAACTTAGGTTTTTTTGATACCACTTTTAGTTTCCGACACCTGAAAGTTTCGAAATCTACAAAATTGGAAAAAATATCTAGTGTTCCGTGGTACAAAAACCGTGGTACAACAAGATGTGAAAATACAAAAAAAAATTATTAAAAATTCTGTATGATCGCATTTTGAAAATTGAATAGGCGTACTAAAACTTGAATGTTGTATCAACTCGTAGCCTTGAACACCTTCTCAAATTATCAGTAAATAATACCTCTAAATTACTTCGCAAAAATTCCAAAAATTAAACTTTTTGCTGAAAAGCGATATTTTTGAATGTAAAATCGTAAAATGATAACTTCAGAGAGTGCGGGTTCGTTATAAAGCACTGTCAGGCGATGCTTTAAGACTTGGCTATCTTGAAATTTCTCAAAAACCGATAGCTGAGGAATGTTCCGTGGTACACTATGGTCGAGGTACAACACTTTCCCTACTTACATTTTGCATCCAATTTATTTCAAGAATGGTTGTCTCATTTGGACTGATGCTGCAAGTAAAATAAATATCATCGTTTTCGTGAATATCATCGATGTCTAAAGAGTCTCCCAGTCGCGCAAATAATTGCACTGCGCCTGCAAAAGAAATGTTTTTGAGGTGGGTTTTCTGGATTGAATGAGTTGAGATAATTTTATATACATTTAGAAGCTAATTTTTTAAAGGAAGGAGGGGGTAATTTTTGCCATTTCTTATACTTAGAAGCGTATTGTTTTTGTTTATTACCGTCGTATGGAAGATGAATGTTGTTGCCTATTTCCTGTAAAAATTGAGGAAAATTTGTCAATTGAAAATGGAAAATATTCGTTCAAGTTTTAGTGCTTGGAGTAGGTTGTAAGATATACATACATTAAACATATTTGGTACATGAAAATGGGGTATGCTAATACTTACTCTGCCTTTTACTTCTATCGAAACATTATCACTTTGGAATACGTCCGGGTCCCGACCGTAGAATTGTATCATGCATGAGATATTTCCAGATAAGTTTCTTTCAATTGCTGGAAATAAGTAAGCACGTTCGCCGAAAGAGACAAAACGTCCAAAATGTTTGAATATTAGATTATTCTGAAAAAATTGAAATCTCGTAAAGAAGAAGGAATATTTAGTTACAGTTCATTTTGATAACTTTAAGATTTTGGACATTTTTGGGGAAAAAATTTGAGATAATTTTTTTTCAATTTGTTTATTCAAAACTGGGTACAAATTTTTCAAGATTTTGTTTTGGAAAGGGGAATTTAAAAATGGTAAAAATGTATTACACCTAATTTTATTTTAAAAGCAGAATGTTTTTTCCAAAAAGTTCGAATTGATGGTTGAATTAAATCGGTATTAATTTTACAGTTTTCATCCTTTTGATCTTGATCAATTTTTAACTCAAAGCTATAGTTCGTTCCAAAAGAGTTTGCCAAAAACAACAACATCCTGTAAACAGCGACGAACAAAACAAAGCAATAATATTAATTGGCTATTGATAAAATTACCTAATTTTATTTACGGAACAGTGTGAATAGCTACTTTTTCTTTCCCCCTCACCGCCTATATTTACGGCCATTTTTGGCAAACTATTTTGGAACGAACTATACTTACATTTTTTTTTTTTTTTGAAATTCGTCATTAAAATAAGTTTAATGTTGTGATAAAACTTACATTCCAAAACCATTTAACGCCACGGAAAAGTGTTGTGTTTGGTTGAACATCGCAGTAGAAATATACGTTGTCTGATTCATAAATATCGTTTGGATCTCCTTGTAATTCAGCAGTTACTTTCGGTGGCACTGTAAAAAAAAATCTCAAAAATATAAATCTGATAATATGATTCTTTTTAGACTTTTAGAGGTGATTTTTTTTTAAATGGAAAATGACCTTGAAGAGACGCTTGTTTTTGGTGAGGTCGAAATATTCAAATATTGACTTGATTTTTTTAAAAAAATTTGCAACAAATTTCATGTAGGTATTTATGTCTTTCCCCTCTGAAAAAAAAACCTTTGGAAAAACATTAGCTTTTCAACTTGAGAATTGATGATTCACTTCAATTATGAAGAGATGAAGAGCTTTAATTCTGATGAAAAAACTCATTCGTGAAATTATTAAATTTCAAACTTTCAAAGTTGTATCAATTATTATTTTCAAACAGTTGTAAGTACTCGAATTTCATCCTCTCCCCTTCACCATCCCTTCCCTCCGGTTCACATGAATGAGGAACCAAAATTTTTTCCATTAGGTATTATGTATATATTTTTTTTTTCAAAATAAAGTTGCATTTTTTTCACTTTTTCAATTGCAACAATTTTGCTTGAAAAAGAAAAAATATAGTTGGTTTCCACTTTTCCTAAACTTGAAAAAGAAAATATAATATGGGAATTAATTTTTTCTCAAAATTCAACGAAAATGAATCATTCGATTTCGTTCCAATATCGTCAACTTGATGTAATTTTTAAGTATGTTTTGAAGTTTATTCACTACTTAGTCAAAGTACCAAAATATGGGGAAAATTTTAATGTTTGATATTGATTTTTTACGAAAACGTAAATGTTAAGATTTATAGACTTGGTCTTTGTTGAAAAAAAATTGAATACATTTTTCGTTTTCTCAATTTTTTACGAGCTTGACCTGAATTAATTTTTTGCTGTTTTGAAATTTTGTAATTTTATTTTTTGAACTGAATATTTTGTCTTGCAGACGGTGCTACGAAAATATTACACATGTCGACAAAAAATTTTTTTCTTTGTGTAACAGAATTCTAACTCTAGGCATAAAATACACCGATACACATTTGTGGCTTTCAAAGTTTACTTTGGGGGTTGTGAGGTCGGAAAATGAACTTTTTTAAGAAAAATAAACACGGATGTGAGGGAAAAAAATTTAAAATATTTTTTTGAACTCCCGTCTTGTAGAAAATTTCAGAATGACGCAAATCGCAGACCTTTACAGCTTGAATTTTCCTAAATTCTGTGAAAGAAATTTCAGTTTCTTGTGCCTTGCCCACTAAAAAATGATATTTCAGAGCAGACTAAGAATCTACAACAAAAATGACCGTTGACCATGACAAAAATTGTAGAGAATGAAAATTCCTATCAGGTAGAAATGTGGGAGGCATAGTTTTCAGGATAGTTTCGAATAAAGTTGAACATTTTCGAAGGAAATTGAAAGAAAGAAACGAATTTTTTTCTCTTTTTCCTAATTACTTCCACTAAAGCTCAACTTTATTCGAAATTATCTTGAAATCTATACTTACCTACTAGAAAATTTAGACCACTTCTGTCATGTAGGAGTTTTTTTCATCGATTACATTACATTTTGATATTTTGTAAGCTATGAGATAATTTTGAAGACTAAAATTCATCAAAATTCGAGAAGTGTACTTCAGCTCTTGAAATTTTTGATATGACTTCATTTTTTCTTTTTTGTTTGGGGTCGAAATTTTTAAGGGACACCTCTCTCGTTATATTCAAAATAAGTTATTAAGTATATTTTGAGTATTATAAAGCAGCGAAACTCCTAAGATTTCCTTTTTTTTTTGGAAGGGAGGGACTCTCCGTGGCGTTTCTAATCTTAAACAAACTTGATTTTAGGTATATTTTATTTTGTTCGATACCTTTGCGAGCCGAAGGTCCTGCGTAGAATACGGGTATCTGTGAAAATTATGAAAAAAATGATAAAATTATGTTTGTAAAATGTATGATTAAATTGAAAATAGCTATTTGAATTGCCTACTCCTTCCATCACACGTGTGAATGAATTTGCATCTGAAACTTTCGACAGCTGCGCAGGAATACTCATAAAAGTGCCATAGTCGGTTTCAACCTGACATGAATAATTTCCAATAAATTCTTGTTTAACATCGAACAATGCTAGAAATGGTTCTGAGATGTAGTACACATCGGGATTTTTGCTTGGATCCAATAGCTGATTCTGAATAAAAAGTATAAATATGCGATGTATCCTTGGTCTTTGTTTGGTTGCGGGTGAATGATGATGGAATTTTAGAAATACATAAGTTATAACGTTAGTAAGTTTGCTTACTCCATAGAACCAATTCATTTTTCTGACTTCAAGTTCAATGTTTTCGGGATAAACGTCGCATTCAAATGAGATCAGTTTGCCTACGCGAACAGATTCTGGATGACTTAACAATCGTGCGACCGCAAGGGGGGGTATTGCCGAAAAAATACCTAAAGACAGTATTATTTATTAATGGTTTGAATTTTTTTTTCGCTGTGTTGAAAATTAGCATACAAATAGCAAACGCTTTAATATAAAATTTTTTACAACTTTTCGTTTTTTCTACGTGGGATTCTTATTCTCGCAAAATTACAAATACGAATCCTGAAACGTTTTCATCGTGATTTTTTTTTCGAAATTTTTCGATTTTTTGTAGAATATGGAAGTACGTGAAAACTTGAATGTATAAAATTATTAAATTTACCAACCCATGCGAATAATAAAATGAAAAATTCTCACCTGAAATTTCAGTAATTTTTTTGTCGACATTTTGAATATTTTTTACGTATTTTTTCAAAGAGTATAAATTTGTTTCTTGAAAAAGAAAAAATGAGAAAATCCAACTTTTGCCCAAAGTGCTACAGAGTTGATGATATGTTCTTACTTTCCATTGAAGTACGATTGATGGGAACATCTTTGACTTTTATTACCACTGGATTGCTTCGTATTGGGATATTTGATTTGGTTATGATTTTACAATGATATAATCCAGCGTCGGTTAATTCAATAGATTGGAGTATCAGAATCGAAGCCCATTGCACGATGCTCACTTCGTTTGTTATGTATACCATATCACCCTAGTCAAAAATTAAACGGCGGTTTCATTCGTGTGTTTTGACAATACATTCCATAGTAACGAGTTTTTATCATTAGGATGTTAGTTGGATGATTTATTTAGAAAATAGATTCAAAATACGTGTTCGTTTCATGTTGTACTCACGTTACGGTACCATTCAATCGCGCGAACATTCGATAGATCGGGTCGAATGTCGCAATGAATATAAACTCTGCTCCATTGTATGATGTTGTCTGGATCCAAGGTGTCTCCGAGTCTAGCTGTCGCCGTTGGAAAAACTGAAAGGAAATTATGAGAGAGATGATATGTGGGGGATTGAAAAATAGATTTTTGAACTGCGTCTAATTTTTTTATTCAAAAGTTGTGTCCATCAAAGTGATGAAATTATGGGGAAAAAGTATTGAAAGAATGAAAAAATCACTATTGACCTTTTTTCGTTGTTTTTAGAACTTGTTTCTTTCTTTCGTATAATTTTTTAAATGTATTGGGTCAATCAGGTTGAAAAATTTTCAGGAATCAGAAGCATTTGTGGATGTGAAGTAGGAGGCAAGGGTAAAATAATTATTGGGGGGTTTCACGGTTTTTGAAACAATGGTTAAAATTTTTCTGAAGAAATTTTTTTAAACTTAGGGAGTAGTAAATAATTTTTCGATTTTTTTCGCGTTCAATTTTCCAATTGGTTCGCTATAATTGTCAAGACTGAAGGAAATTTTCGTCAATAAAATGTTAACAATAGGCATAGGTGCACCCAGAAATTAATTAAGGGAGGGACTGAGAATTTGAGAAAAAATGGGGAGGGGGTCAAATTTCAAATTGAGTCATTTTTCACTGATATTTCAATCAAAAATTATCAAATTTTTCTGACAAACAGAGAATTTATTGAGAATTTGGCGATTTTTAACTGAAAAATCAATTAAAAATTGTCAAGTTTTGAAATAAAAGTACTAAAATACTGCCCGAGCGAAGCAAGGGCGAAAATTTTTAGAAAAAATATACTTTGAAAAGCAAAAAATGACTTTTTTCCCATTTTTGAAGCAAAAAATTATTTTTTCCGGACTAAGGGGGGCTCGAGCCCCCTGCGCCCCCCTCCCCCCTTGGGTGCGTCTTTTACAATATGAAGACATTCCAACTCAGTATAAAATTTTGAGTCGAAATAAAAATAAATAGGAATTACATTTTATTCCCAAAATTTCAGATGTTGAAGTTAATTTCGAATATTTTGAAGAATCTTTGATTTTTCAAGATTATCTCAAGGTTCTACAAAGTATGAAAATATGATCTAATCAACGAATAAAAAAACGATATTTGGTATACCAAATTTTTGAAGAGATTTTTCTCTAGTTCTGGAAAATTCCAAAATTTTTTAGAGGCTTCAAAATGGCTCGAAACCGCTTCCAATTGATTTGGGAGATTAGAAATGGGCACCTATCCCAATTTCAGTTTTTTTCGTTGATTATATCAAACTTTTGTAGTTTGAAGCGCGACGAGATAATATTGAAGATTTGAAAATTCGTCAAAATTCTAAAAAATGATCTTAGCGCCTGAAATTTTGGAAATAATTTTTCAATTGTGTAATTTCTGGTAATATTTTTTTGAATCGGGATTCTTAAAATCTAAATTATATGCTCGTATCAAGTGTATCGTAACATCCGTTTACCTTCGGTTGTAAAATTCAGAACATTAATCACAAAGGGTTTGCTGTAAAATAATCCTAAGTCGGTGTCAGCCATGCATTCGTAAGCTCCAGCGTGGCGTTTTTCAATACTTGGGAGTACTAAAGTTGAATTTCCATCTAAAAAACCGACTTTTTCGTTTCTGTATAACATCTTTTTCTGCGTAATAAGAAATCAGTATCGTTAATTATCGATTCAAATAACACGGTGCTTCGAAAATAACGAAACCCCTCGAATGTCGATCTGTTGTTTTTATTTTTATCAGTGGAAATAAGACATGACTAAAGAAGGGAGCGAAATTTTGCTTTTCATCTTTGGTACCTATTCCTAATATAATTTTTTTATATCATAATGAAATGAGGGAAAAGCTATGATAGTTTTTTAATTCATTTCAATTTTTATTTTGAGTTTTTTTTTCGTCATGTTTCCATGTGTTGGCAAATTTTTGAGAACTGCATTGAAATACCTATTTTGATGGAATAAAATTGTTTTTTTTTTCGATGCAGTAAAATTAAGAATTTTTTGATGGGAGTAAAATTGAAAATTTTCTCAGTGCATTAAAAGTCAGAAACAATTCATAGGCTTTATCAAAAGTTCAAAACCTCGCGATCCTTGCTAATTTCATTCAAAACCCACCAAGATTATCAATTTTTTCCTGGAATTATGCCTTTTTTAAAATTTTTCTCAGCTTGGAAAATCAGTTCTAAAATTTTAAAAAAATCATCGATAATTTTTAAACTTGAAAATTTGAAAAGCTGAATTTTTTCAAAATTTGTTTCACTTTGAACCTCATTATTTCCTTTCAAATGGTCTATACCGATTGAAAAATTTTCTGGTTAGTTTCCTTTCTCAAATAAAATATTGGGGAATAAGGAAACTGGAAAAATCCCCCCCCCCCATACCCTAATTTTTATACCATCGATAAAATTATTTAATTTGCTAACGAGAAAAGGAGTCGTTATTTTTGAGACACTTTGTAGACTTGGATATCTACTCATTCCTTGCTGATTCTGATTACTACCAAGTACTTACGTTGAGAAACCAACCAAGTTTACGAATACGAGCTATGCCAGGTGGTGAAAGAGTGCAAGTTAAATACACCTCGTTGAATTCTACGATGGTGTCTGGATATAATTGCGGTCCTAGTTGGATGGATAATTCAGGTACGACTGAAAAAATTGAAATAAAGTACGATATAGAATGTTTTCGTAAAAATTATTCTGTTTTCCTTCACAAAAAAAATACATTCGATATTCTATGATTTTTTTTTCAATTTTACGTTTCATATTCACGAGGTATAGGTATTTCCCTTCCAAGGAAAAAAAATGTTGAACGTCCTTTCGACATCTCGAAACTAAAATTTAATGAAAATTACTCAAGAATTTCATTGAAAATTTTTTCCAATCAATCAAAATATTTTTTCACTTTATAATTATGGAAAATTGGAGGAGAGATTAAAATTTTGTAAAAATTGAGAAATATTCAAATTCATGATTTGCATTTTTTCAATTTTTTTGTAAAGGGAATTTTGTGAGATCCAATTTCAAAGTCAATAAATCAGGAAAAGCTTCCTCGAAGATTAGAAAGGAAATGATCGTGGATTAATGAATAGGTAGATTATTATAGAGAACTCGTAAAGAAAATCGAGTGAAATCGGAAGACCAACTTCATTTTCGGTCCGAATTAGTATGGAATGACCCCACGCCCACTGTTTATTATTTGAAATCCTAGATTCAACCAGGCCAGTTATGTATAATTTTCTGCCTAAATAATGTAAAAACATTTATTCATTACTTGGAATAATCGAACTATCGATAACATTTGTGGAAATCTCCGAGTCCTGTAAAAAATAGGAAAAAAATGTTTCAAAAAAATTAAGAAAAAAAATTGAAGATGGGTACGAATACTTACTTGTTGAAGTCCGAGCGGTATAAGATTACTCGTCAAAATTTCTTGATCTGTTTGAACTACACATGCATAATCCCCTACGGCAGCTCTTGAGATATTTTTGAGTATTAAATACGAATCCTTTTGTATGAGACCTGGATATTCAGGATTTGGGACCAATTTTCCACCCTAGAAAATAATTCTATTTGAGTATTAAGTTCGTAATTTTTTTTAAAGCGCCAGATTGGATATTTTTAATTTGTGTGCGGATCGAATGGTTGTTTTTTAATAATTGTTTTGCGAGCAATGCTCGAATAATTTTTTCGTTTCACGTACATTTAATAACCAAGTATAACTATGGACTTTTAATGTTCGAGGATGAACTCTGCATGTAAAGTAAACGTCATCGAACTTTCGTACATCGTCTGCATTCACTTCCTCTCCCAGTTGTGCATACGCGGCCGGAGAATCTGCGAAAAAATTTCTCATTAGTAGACAAAGGACGACTCGATGGTATAGACCTTTGTCAGCGTCTACCTACCTTTGTATCTGTTGCTTTCAGCAGCGAACATTTCCTATGAGAAATAAAAAAATTAGAAATTGGAATTAGAATCTTTTAAGTATTTTTGATTTTTATCTGGGTACCTTGGCTCGGTTCCATTTTGTTGTCCATTCTGTATATTCTTCATTGGTCATTTTCTGAAAAAAATAGTAAGAATTGATATTCTTGATAAGTTCAAAATTTTTAAATTTTCAAATGATTTTTATCTAGGTACCTAGTACCTACCTTGCCTGGATTCCCTTTTGTTGCCCATTCTATATATTCTTCTCTTGTCATTTTCTGAAAAAAAAAGTAAGAATTGATATTCTTGATAAGTTCAAAATTTTCACATTTTCAAATAAGTACATATAATTTGATCAATAACCTTATTGCAGAAAAAATTCGAAATTAATTTTTGATTTTTTTTTAAGCATCGTTTCGAAGATGATACCCAGATTTTGTTTTTTCGACATTGAGTATCTCGCAATTTTTTCAATGCCTTTTTTTAGGGTTTTCAAAAAAAATTAAGTTAAAGGTAGAAGACTCATCTTAAATAAAGATACTTACACGCAAAACTTTAATTTCTAAAGGTTTACTCGTGAAAGTACCACTGTCAGTTTCAGGCCGACAAACATATTTTCCAGCAGCGGCTGGTTGTATTTGTGGCAGTTTTAAAGTTGAATTGATGATCTCAACTTTGGCTGGATCATTTGGCAATATTTCTGTATTCTGTGTGACAATATGTAAAAAGTATCTTTTTATGAACTTCAATTACAAAATTTTTTTGGATGGAGGTGAAAAGCGTTGTACTTACATCTTTGAACCATCGAATTTTGTGAATATTTGTTGTGTTGGGTTCTACGTCGCAAAGAAGATAAACGTCCGAGAATTGTTCAATGCTATCTGGCGTGCGCCAGCTCTTCGTCAGCTGTAGACTTACATTCACCATTCCTGGGGGGGAAAATGTATTTTTATGATACACGCTTAGTTTCAAGGGACAATGCTCTGTATTCTCGATAGCTGACTGTCTAGGTAATAATTTGGTGGATTGGAAAATAGTTGAATTGAAATTAAATGAATTTAAGGATTGGAAATATGAAGGATGGAAAAAGATGAAATTTTAAATTTAAAAACGAATCTGATTGAGAATTATTGACAATTTGGAAAATTGAAAGAAGATTGAAGGATCCGAGATAGAGAATTTGTTAAGAATTAGAGATTTGGAAAAATTTTAGGATTTGAGAACTGAAAATTTTAAAGATTTGAAGGGTAAAAAATTCAGAAGAAAATTCAAGGATGGTAGAAAGATTCGAGTTGAAAACAATGAAGAAAATGAAATGAGATTAGTACTTTTTTGAGTTTCGATATTTCCCCTTCCATAAGCGATTTCCATAATTTGAATTTGAATTTATTTTACTTACATTTTTTGATGACCTTTGACGTTTTGACACTCTGCATAGGCAGAGCCAGAATGTTTTCTAACTCAAAATAAAATTTTGAGCCCAAAAATGAAAGTCGAAACTACATCTTGAAAGAAATTTTAGATGCTAAAGTACATTTCTCGAATTTTGACGAATTTTTGAAAATTTTTAAAATCTTACCCAGCTAAATACTTATGAAAATTTGCTTTAATCAAAGAAATAAGCTAAAATTTTGTATATGTACTTATAAGTATACAAAATTTTAGCTTATTTCTGGCTCAAAACTACTTTCAATCGATTCGAAAGATCGAAATTAGGGTTTATACCAAATTTCAGGTTTTTTTTTTCGAAGTTTTGATATTTTGTAGGCTGTGAGGTAATTTTGTTTGAAAAATTTGCTAAAATTCGAGAAAAACACATTTCAATACCTGAAATTTTGGATTCAAGATTCTTTTAGGGTGTACTTGTTACGCTTAATCCATGTACCTATTTGCTAAATTCATGAAATAGGCAAAATTTTTGCCTAATTTACGAAATTTATAATTTCAAAACCTTCTACCATTTATCCTGTTTCAGAACTGAAAATTCGAAATATTTTGGCATAGAGAATGAACATTCAGCTACATTTCAAAAAAATTCCAACCAGCAATTCTAACTGGAAAATTTTTTGTGCTACGAAGAAGATTTTTCATTCATTATATTTTTCATTCAGTGTAAAAAATTTTCTAATTGAAGTGGCTGGTTGAAATTTTTTTCAAAATGTAGCTAAATGTTAGTTCTCGCCGTTTTCGGTGCCAAAATATTTTGAATTTTTATTTTGGAAATAAGAAAAATGGTGGGTTTTGAAGTTATAAATTTCATGAATTAGACAAGCGATTGCCTAATTTATGCATTAGGCAAAAATTTTGCCAATTTTATGAATTCGCCAATTACATGGATCCTGCGTAACATTCATATTTTTGATTTTGTTTGTTCGGGCTCAGATTTTTCCCTCGAATTGGGATAACTCCCTTATCACTCCTCTCTTTGGGTTATCGAATGAATGGACTTCAGATTCGCATTTGGGAGGTCAAAATACATACATTTTGTTGCCTCACGCAATAAATTTTAAAATGTCAAGTTTCGCCTTCTCAGCCCACGTTGAATTTTCGAATAAATAGAACTCAGATTCAAATTTGGAAAATCAAAATTCACACACCCTTGTACCCTCCCTCTCTCCCAATACGATGAATTTGAAAATTTTGCGATTTGTTCCTCTTCCCCAAAAACACTTTCTTGGTTTTAAAGCCAAATAGACCAAAAAAGTAGAATCAGCACAATAAAATACTCCTGCACCTATGCTAAATTTAAGAATTTTGAGGTCCTGAATTTTTATAACGGCTAGGCCACTGTGAGACGAGGGAGGGAGATTTGGAGAATTGGAATGCTGAAAATTTGGAAAATTTGGAAGATTGATAGCAGATTGTAGGATTTGAGGTGACGAATAATTAAAAAAATTGAGGATTTGAGGATTTACTGCTAGAATTGCTTTATCAAGAGTAAGGTTTTTTGCCTTGCAATTTTTTTCAATGTTATTTTTCTGCAATTTTTAACCCTGCTTTACAATGATTACGTCCAAGATCAAAAAATTTGTATTTTCAATTTTAAAAAAAGAAATTACATAAGATTGAATAATTTTTACGGCACGATTTCATTTTTGATAATTTGCCTTGATTTTGTAGTCGAAATGTCTTCAAAATTAAAAAAAAGTTGTTCTACCTACGCAATGTTCAAAAAGCAATTTCTTGAAATAATTCGAATAAAGAAGTTTTTTTTTAGCAGAATGATTCCCAGTTATTACCGAATCGAAAAAAATTATGGGACGTCTAAATTTTTTATCCGGATATCCCAGAAGAATTTTTCGAGAATTTTTTTTCAATTTTCTAGCTAGATTGTGAAGAAAATAACCCATTATGATAAATCAAATTCAATTGAAAATTAGCTTAGTAGGTATTATTTGATAAAAAACCACGAGAATCGATTAGGACCATGAACTTGATAAATTGATTGCTTAGTTAAGTACCTACATCGGGTTATCTAAGAGTAAAAATATTACATTTGATTACCTGTGAGATCAGGAGTTTCAGATGCTCTATTTTCTTCTGCCTGTAAAAATGACAAAAATTTGGTAATTAAAAACTGAAATTTTAAACGAAGATTGAATTTTTTTTTTCAACGTAAAGACATTAAAATATCTACTCGTAAATTACTCATAATTAATGAGTATTCGTTGCTTCTTAGTCTTCCTCCTTCGATGGTTTGAGCGGAGCATGTATAAATCCCAATGTTTTTTTTAGTGACTCTTCTGAAAGACAAGTATCTGCCAAAAATGTAAGTGCCATTTTTTGGATTATTATCAATCGGGTAGTTCTAAACAAACAAAAAATTCATATTAGATATACTCATTTTATTTTATTTTCATCCAATTATAATTTATAACTGATGCTTACATTTCGGTAAAATTGGATGCTTAGTACTGTGTAGTTATTTGGCTGGGCAACATCGCAGAAAAGAGTTAAACGGTCTCCTACGATGATTTTATATGGTATCGTCCTAATCGTTTGACGTTCGTTTACATTTAAAATTAATTTGTAAGAAGCTAGAATCATATTTTTTTTTTTTACAAAGAGCTTGTAATAATAAGATGGTGAAATCCGCACTTTTTCCGTTGGGGCTGAAACTCACCCAAAATGTTAGTCTTGATGTAAAACATCCCCAAAAAAATTTTTGGCTCGATCCCCCCACCCCAACCCGAGTAAAATGGCCGTAAATGCCCAAAATTCAAAAATTCATAGCTTTGAAGGGGGTGGTTCAAAAATTTTGAAATTTTCACAAAAAATAGTTGATGGATAGGTGTATACGTGAGAATTTTTTCAAATTTTTTTTCGCATATTTGGGGAGGTTTTGGGGGGTTTGAAAACTTCAAAAATTCGTAGAAAAAAAAATCGGGGGGGACCCCTCGCTGGAATTTTTTTTAAAAAGTTGGTATTACCCTTAGGTATAACATATATTTTTTTCAGACCCCGTGAGGGGGTGCAACATGGTCAAAAAAATCAAAAACTATGAAAAAACGTGTTTTTTGACGTTTTTTTCTCCATTTTTACACCTTTCAAGGTCAATATTTCGAAGATCAATTGAAATTGGTTTAATAAGGGTCCACATATACAAAAATTACATTTTTGAATAATTGGGCCAAAAACAGATGATAATAGCATCGCGGCGCTTCTGATTTTTAATGAAACTTAAGTCTAGTGCAATTAGACTAACAAAATTATAAAGTACTGAAAAAATTCTGATCAAATTTTTTTTTTCTGGTTCAATTGATTCAGGTTACCATCATACCGAACAACATGATAAGACTTCTTGCCCCATCTCCCCTCCAAGAGTGTCGGAGGCCCTAGAGAAGGGGTCATAAATCCAAAAAAATTGGGCTTCGCCTTGTAACTCGGCGAAAACGTAATTTCTAAAAAAAAATATTTCGTAGAATATTGAGTTCGCTAATAAAATGGATTTTTTCACTTGTTCGTGCAAAACGCGTACTAAGCCTACTCCCTGAATTTGAATCAGTCAAAAATAACAACATTGACTGATGAAATAAAGGAAATCAAGTCACTGATAATCAGCAAGGATCACCGGTTATGTATGAAAAAACATACCTATTTTCCTATGAACATTCCATTTTCCTATGAACATTCTTATCGCGCATATCAATAGTTTCTTTACAATTCAAAAAATTCTGATTATTTTGAGCTCCATGTTTGCGCATTTTTTCGCATATTTTTTGGTATGAACTCATATTTTTACATATTTCATCATTTTTGGCGCCTAATTAGTCATATTTTAACCATTTTCCACGTTTTTAGGCATATTTTACTCATTTTGTTTTTTTTACCCCCTTTTTTTTATACTTACCACCCAACATTTAATTTTTAAATTTTTTTGTCTGAGAAATGAAAATGCATATACCGCAACTTTTTTTTTGAAAAAGTAAATATTTTGGAATTTAAATCAAAAATCACTTTTTATCAATGAGAAATTACTGAAATCAGTTAAAATTGCCTAAAATCAATTATATTTCAGCAATTTGAGAGGATCAAAAAAAGCTATTTTTTGATACCCTTGACCCATATCGTATTCACATATTTTCACATATATTCTGCGTTTTTTAGAACATATGTACATATCCGGTCCTGGATAATCAATCAAATTCCATTGATTCTCCTGGTAACCAGTGTAATTTTACTGCCAATCAGTGAAAAATACTTATTCAAGTTCTATCAATTTTAGCTCATTTTTTGTCTCAAAGGCTTAGTACGCGTTTTGTACGAACAAGTGAAAAAATCCATTTTATTAGCAAACTCAATATTCTACGAAATATTTTTTTTAGAAATTACGTTTTCGCCGAGTTACAAGGCGAAGCCCAATTTTTTTGGATTTATGACCCCTTCTCTAGGGCCTCCGACACTCTTGGAGGGGAGATGGGGCAAGAAGTCTTATCATGTTGTTCGGTATGATGGTAACCTGAATCAATTGAACCAGAAAAAAAAAATTTGATCAGAATTTTTTCAGTACTTTATAATTTTGTTAGTCTAATTGCACTAGACTTAAGTTTCATTAAAAATCAGAAGCGCCGCGATGCTATTATCATCTGTTTTTGGCCCAATTATTCAAAAATGTAATTTTTGTATATGTGGACCCTTATTAAACCAATTTCAATTGATCTTCGAAATATTGACCTTGAAAGGTGTAAAAATGGAGAAAAAAACGTCAAAAAACACGTTTTTTCATAGTTTTTGATTTTTTGACCATGTTGCACCTCACGGGGTCTGAAAAAATATATGTTATACCTAAGGGTAATACCAACTTTTTAAAAAAAATTCCAGCGAGGGGTCCCCCCCGATTTTTTTTTCTACGAATTTTTGAAGTTTTCAAACCCCCCAAAACCCCCCCAAATATGCGAAAAAAAATTTGAAAAAATTCTCACGTATACACCTATCCATCAACTATTTTTTGTGAAAATTTCAAAATTTTTGAACCACCCCCTTCAAAGCTATGAATTTTTGAATTTTGGGCATTTACGGCCATTTTACTCGGGTTGGGGTGGGGGGATCGAGCCAAAAATTTTTTTGGGGATGTTTTACATCAAGACTAACATTTTGGGTGAGTTTCAGCCCCAACGGAAAAAGTGCGGATTTCACCATCTTATTATTACAAGCTCTTTTAGCTAAAATGCGAATATTGAAAAACAACAAGTTAGGATATTACCTAGATTTTGATAATAATATACGATTTCGCACAGACACGACGTTATCAGAACACCAATCAGAGTCGAGAATACTTTAAAATGCACAAGAATAAAAATTTAAATTAATATTTGCGTAATTTTTGCTATTTCTAATTCTACGTCGATTATTCGTATTGATTAAAAATAACTCACTTAAAGTCTTCATCTCTTATGAAAATCAAAAAACGTTCGAGGAGGATTTTTTTCAACCGGTTGGCATTTGGGTATTCTCGATGAACTAATAAATTTAACGTGAATACTTTGATATCGACTTAGTTACGTTAAACTGTCAACTCTTACGATTGTCTCACGTATAAAAATATTTATCGTTCGCGAGGGTACTTAATCCTAAATTTCCTCAAATGGTTGTTATTTTATAGTTCCGGTTTAGAGAAAATGGAGTACCTATTTTCGAATTAATCTAATAATTGAAGCTATTTTGAAATAATATTAATCAAATTATTCTTCAATATTGGTAACCAAATGTAACGGCTGATTGAAAAAATATTCAATAAAATTTCAGGTGTGTAAATTTCGCGATTATTTCCTCATTTCTGGTAATTAACTGATTAAGGACACAGTTTTACGAATGAAATGTACAGTAGGCTCATCGTACTGAATGAGTATGATTCTTATAACACGTGTTAGTGGATTCTTTATTATCTCAATTAAGTGTGTTTTAGGTCATTTTGATAGTACCGTAGTAGTAACAAATGAACTAGATCGAAGAAGTACTTACCTAATATATTTTTACGCGATCTTGAGCGTGAAAACCTAAGATCCTTGGGAATTTTTACTGTCTGTGTGTAAGCTAAAAAAATAATTGAGGAAGCAGATAAAATATAATGTCGAATTCAGTTTTTCGATAGGTATACATTCAAGTTCCTGAATTAATAATGTGCTCGATATTTTATGTTTTTGTTTGAAAAATCGACTATATGATGAAATACTTACCATCATAACGTGAAAAAAATTAGTTCTCTGTAAATACGCCGTGTAATTTGTTTGGAAAATTTTAATGTTATGTCGTGATAATTTGGAAATCTAATTGCATAAAGTGAGGACGTAAAATCAGAAAACTATCGATACAATTCAGCGATGTCATCAAAATTGTCCAAAACCTTCATCATTGTAATATTTGTCTGCTTGAATGAAATTTTTTTCTACTTAAATAATTAATTATTGGGAGATTAGAGGTGGGTTTGGGTCCTAAAGTAGCAATAGAAGTTTGACTCGACATCTATTGAAGTTTACTTTAACTGGTTTGAAAAATTCGCCGCCTAAAAATCCGAAGAAATTTATTCCTACGTTTTTCAATTATATCTGAGGGGAGAGGGGGGTTAATAATCCTCAAACATTTGGGGTAATATGCCCATTATTTGTGATGCTTTTGAGGACATTTTATTCGAATCTTAATAACTTGTACTTTTTCAATAATCTCTTCATAAATTTCTATAAGTCTCAAATTTTGGTCCAAACTTGTAAAAAAAAAAATGAAACTAATCGTGTTACGTATACTTGATTTATGACGTTTTAATTTTCAAAAATGTATAGAGAAAAAATTTTGACTTTTTTTGGAACCGAGTTTCACGAGCTCCAGTAAAAAAAAAAATTGTATAAGTTTGTAGTGTAGATATAGAAAAAAATTATGGAGAGGGTTTTGAACTTCAATTTGTTGTAAAAATAAGATGATTTGGTCAAATTGAACAGATCTGGCTTTTAGTTTATGCATTTTCCGATTATTTGTGTTGGAAGATTGAGATGAGAATTGGAAATTTTTTTAAATTGACCCTTCTTCATTTTCGAAAAATTCCCAGGACAGAAAATTCACGGTGAAAATCTTCGAAAATGATTTTTTTTTGTGGATATATGTAGGTAATTTCAATAAAAGTTTTTTCGGAATGATTTTTTATGCAGGGAATATCAAAAGTCAGTAAAAATTTGAACGGAAACTGAAATAAATTGAAAATGCATCATAAAACAAGCCCATATCCATGCTCGACTCTACTTTTGAAATTTTATTGAATTTATGAAATTTTAAAACTGCCGCGTCTCCCTGCAAAGTATACAAAGTTGATGTGATCGACGGGTATCCTATTTTTGACCTTCCAAATCGATCAGTTTGAACGAAGTCTTGAGAAAATTTCGCAATTTTCAATCAATGAAAAAGAGTCAATAAGAAGAATTCAGATGAACTGCAGCTGGCATTTCAAAACTGATATCCGTGTTGGTGACCTATTTGGTCGATCAATGCTTAATTTTCCAAAATCTATAACTAACGGGTCAACTTTCAATTTTTTCAAAAAAAATAATAAATCTTCCAAAAAATACAAATTTGGTCCGGTAGTTACCGACTTCAAAAAAGTGGAGTTTAATTGATTGAAAATATCATCAGTACGGGTAATTTGCGCTAAAAGTTTATCCGAACTATTTTTTGACCTGTTTTTCATCTCTGAAAATTTTTTAAAAATTTTGAAAGCTCCAAAATTTCTTCAAACCACTTCCCATCGATTCGGGAGGTCAAAAATAGGATAAATAGGTAGGTACCAAATTTTAATTGTTTTAGTTAATCAGATCAGGGGCGATTGAGCAATTTTGAAATTTCAAAAATTCGCCAAAATTCGAGAAATAAGCTTGAGCACTTGAAAGTTTGGACAAGGGAAGATGGTTCTTTTATGATTATTTCAACTCGAACTTGCCCCTCATTCTCAGTCACAATCAGATTTCCAGGAAGGAATAACATCTTGGATGGAAAACCGATATGAAAATATCTAAATGAAATTGAACGTAATGAAACTTGACAGAAGTCAGTAAACTCGTTTATTGAATTTCATAAAGATGAATCGGTTACAGAATAATTCCAAATTCCAAAACTACATCACCTATTCACCTATGGCAATTTTCGATGGCGTTTGGATCTGTGAAGTATTGGAAACGGTTGGATAGAACTGTGAATTGAAATTGATTCAGTACTCGAATATTTCGGCGGCTTTTTACCGCCGGTCAATGGCTTGATAAACATTTCGTCGATGACGAAGGCGGCGATAAATTCGCGAATACTGGCATTATCGATATCAACATGTTCGATTTTTTTAAAATTTCTTCTTTTCACGTATCTGTCTACAATTTCAATCAATTCTGTAATTCCGGTTCGACGAGCGTCGATTACCAAATTATTAAATACAGTTTCATCTTTATTCCTGTGAGCACGTTCGAGAGCTTTTACAAATCTATCATGAGCTTTATCAAAATCTGGGAAAAAATCATGTCGAAATCGATACGCATCCCAGTATATTACGTTGGTTACGTAATACTTGACGGAGTATCGGTGAGGTTTGCCGTTTTCCAGCAAATTTGATGACGCTTCACTTTTTTTGACGTGTAATTTTTTATACTGGTCGTCGTTTAGAATGGATTTTAATCTTTCTTTGGTTTCCTCGGGTGTTCTGAATGGTCTCCTGAGTGCGGCATTTACTTTTTTTCTCAGTTGAGAATCTGCTTTGATTTGTCCTAAGACGACCTTGGAGGTATCGTCAAATTTCATGCTCCATAAGGAATCGAAATCAGTATCCTTGGGTATTTTACATCGACATGAGGTGCGGTTGTGGCACGATCCAGTTACTTCCTGGTTATAGGCTATGCCAGTTATGGCGCATTCCATGTTGCAGCCGTATGTTTTGAACATGACGCAGCTCAAGGAATAATGATTCGAAGCATTTGCTGGAAAAAGAGTTCAGGTGTAGGTACCTACTATCTGCCTAATTGTTTCGAATTATACTAAGAAATTCTCTGGTATTTTTGTGACAATGCAATGGCCGAGAGGTGTGAAATGATTGCAATCGAATATCGAAGTTTCAATCCAAACTGTGAGAGTAGGGTGGAGTTTGATGAGGCCGGGTGGAACAGTGGCGTAGTCTGGTAGAGTTTCGTATGAAAAAAATTCAGCAGGGAGAAAAAAATTGGCGAAAAATATTTTTGAAAAATAGCATTTTCAATTTTGCGTATATAAATTTTCCTTCGTGAAACATTCGAAGGTTAAATTTTCATCATATTTTACAATTTTTCAGTCGAAAGAGTTTGAAAAAAATCACAAAAAATGTCCTTTTTGACCCTACATTAATTTTGAAAAAATGGTCACCTTGTTGAAGGTTCTATATTTTTTGTAGTTGAAGAAAATTTTCACTGAAAGTGAACAATAAGAAGAATACATGGTTGAAAAATCAGTGAAAATTCACTAAAAAGTCAGTAAAATATTGACATTCGCGAAAAACCGGTGAAATTATTTCAAGAATTAGTGACTTTTTTTTGCAAAATCCGTGAAAATCCGATGAAAATTGAAGGATTTTGCTTATTTTTTTCTGTGCTGCGCGTAATTCTGATTTTTTAAAATGACATGTTACTATTCGAAATTGGAGAAGGCGTTTTGTGAGATTACGTAATGAAAGTTTTACCTGAAATTCCCAATACGCAAAGTATGGTGGTGATTGAAATGGCAAATGTGGCCATGTTTATGAAATATGGCTTCAAATGGCACCACGTTTCCTAAAAATGAAAATTAAATCATAACGAAAAACTGCTCATTATTACGCTTTAAAAATTAATTGAGGTTTTCGAAATGGTTCTCGCAAAAATTTAGCAGATTTTATAAGCGGTAGATATTTTTTTCAAGTCATTTTTACTTCCTACAATACATTGTTGTTAGGTAATTTTGTCCAAAGATAATTAATAATTTTATAATATTTTTTTCCCCCATCTAGTCTCATTGTTATTCGGCACAAATGATCTTTAAAAAAGGTATTTATGAAAAAGAAAACTCTCGAATGTTGAGTATACTTACTTTAAATTCAGAAGCACAGTAAAATTGAAACGGTAATATTTATCAATTTGAACAGATTTTCGAACGAGTTGAAGGGTTTTAAAACTGAAAACTTGAAATTCACAATAGGTTGAAAGCAATCGAATTTGTGTTTTTTGAAAGCGAGTGTTTTCTTATGCAGGCAAGTAGATTTACTGACTAAACGATGGAAAATGAGCCAGGTGTTGAACATGTGTTTTTCGAAAATTTCTTATTAATTATTCTGTAAGTGAGGAAAAACCTTTCAATTATGAACAATGTTGAAAAGAAATTACGACTTGAACTGATGTCAGAGAAAATTAGTTCGGTTAATGATACGACCTCATCACTGAAGTGAAAAATTTTCTTCCCCGGGTGACACAGTGTAATATTTCATGAGATAACGAAGATTGATAGGTATCTAGTACCTACTGAATGGGGGCACCTCTTTTTTCTTTTTTTTTGACTTGAATTTTTTTTTGCAAACTCCATATGACTTCTTTCAAGTCTTAAATTTTTGTGAAAATGAAATGAAAAATAATAATAATCGTGGGATTTTTTATGACGTTTTCAAAAATGTGGATTAGGTATAAATTTTGATCTTTTTGGGGGCAGTGTTTTATGAGTTCCACAAAAAATTTCGTGAGGTTGAAGTATGCAAAAAAAAAAGGATTTTCTTTGAAGAAATGAAAGGAGAGTTTTCGAACTTAAATTTTTGTAAAACTTGGGAAATTTTGGTCAATGTGAAATGATTTGGTGGATCGATTGGTCTAGGATGGTGTTTCTTAAAAGCAAAATTTTTTATATTGTGATCGTCCTTTAAAAAAAAATAACCTTAATGGTCACTTTACCGAGAGCCGTTTTTTTTTTGAATTTAGAACCCAAAGCCCTAAAAAAATCAATTAAAACGTTCATGTTAATTTTTCAAATTTTAGCGAATTTTTGAAATCTCAAAATTATTCCATTGCCTAGTGAAGTATAGAAATTTTATCTAGTGAACGAAAACAGCTGAAATTTGTCAAATTATGCACATGTTACGCTTAATCGATGTAATTGCCTGATTCATGAAATAGGCAATTTTCTTGCCTATTTCATGAATTAGGCAATAAATTGAGAGAAAATTTCATGATTTAAGCAACGTTGATTTCAAGCATTGAAATAATTTTGAATGCAGCAGTTCAAGTTTGTAATGCGAATTATGAATGGAGGTAACCCATTGAATAGTCCGAAATTGGTGTCAACTGAAAAATTAATTTTTGATCCTCAAGGATGATTTCAATATCCAGGCTCACATATGGTGCTGATCGTGTTTAAATTGATATCTTTGCAATATTTTCCCAGAATGTGACATTTGCTTTCATTTTCAAATCAAATATGAGGTTTGCCAAAATATCCGAAAATTGAAGTTCTCTTTCCATTGAAAAGAAAAAATGGAAACCGTTCTGCGTGGTTGCGCGATGTGTACCAAAAAGGAATTTTTTCAGCAAAATGAAAGTGAAATACTTATTTGAACTTGAATTTGTTGCGAAAATCAGACAATTTGCCCAATTCGAATATCTTTGGTAAACCTTTTGGTCTGAGGTGATGCAACCTGCCCCTGTTTCCATTACTCGTTTTGGTGATGATTGATTGAACAGAAAATAATTAGATTCAAACGATTTTTAAACCAGAAACAAAAAAAAAAAAAACTAAAGAAAGTTCAAACTTCAAAACACGCTCCAGCTGCATCGTTATCAACTGCGAAACGTCAAGTCAAATGAAAAAAAAAAAAGTTTCGGTATCGTTAGTTAATTGATAATTGGTCAAATTTTACACCTGATTGGAAGCCAGCTTCGAAACAGACACGTGCGTGATTATTATGAAATTTTACAAGGTAGGTAGGTATAAAAAGTCAGAAAAATTTCACACATTTCACATTATTTTTTACTTTGAAAATCTTCTCATTTGAGTGCGACAAACATTATGAGTAACTTGTGTTTAATTTCGCTTTTGGCGGTGTCGAGCGTTTTACTATTTGGTAAGCTACTCGAAATTTCTTCCATACATTAGATTATTTAAGTACAAAACTGAACAATTAACGCATATTTCAGCTCAATCGGTTCGCTCAGCAATACCACCGGCGTCTCCTCCCAGTAAGGGCAAAAATCCTTACATTTTACAAGGATTCGATAAAGAAAAAGTAACCCGACTAAAAAATGAAAAAAAAGTGTATGACAAATGCTGGAAAAAAAGAAAATCATATGAAGTTTGTTTGACAAAAACACCTAATGAGGAATACTTCACCTGGATCAACGAAAAAATTCCGCTCAAGGTGTTAACAAAAACATACCCAAATGGCAGCTACAGCCAGAGGTGGCTTTTCGAAAATGGCGGAATCGAGTTTTTCAAAGGAAAGAGCGGGAAAATCACTCAAAGTTGGGATTTTCCAAATAATACTAAGTGGGAATACACTAAATTGCCGAATGGTGATGTTGATGATGAATGGGAAGGCGAGAAGGATGAAAAGGCTTTGAAATATTTCAAATCGATGATCGATTCGTGGTGCGCTGTTAATGATTTTTACATGGGCAAAGAGAACTGCGTCATTTATGATTTGAAGCCAGCTCAGTCCGGAAACTAGACGAAACTGTGCTCTTGCAAATATTAAAATTGACAAATAAAATAAATAGAAATATCATAGCGTAATGAATTTTATACTTTTTTTCATTGGTTTTTGGGACAAGGTTATCAATAATAAGGCATATACTTACTAATAAAAAAGCTAAAAAATGGACCTCCTTTTCAGAATCAGAAAATAGAAACGAATAAAACGCTAAGGTTAAAAAATAGTCTGCCTCTGTTGTCTTTCCTCAAACGTTACGCCCATTTTTGGGGAGGTAAAATTCGAACAGAAGTAATAATGTTGCTTTAAAAAAATAGATAACCCCAGCCCCAGTTGGATTATTTAATCATAAATTTTATCCCCCCCCCCCCCCCCTCAAAAAAGAAAGGTCAATTTTGATCCATCCTAATTTGTACTTTTCTTCTCAAGTTCTCATAAGTTTGGATACTTAATTATTTGTGTTTTGAAATTCATGTAACTGACAAGGGATTTGTGTTTCAATTTCGTTTCAACACTTTATTGAATAATTTGTACGCGACAGAATTCGATAAACTCGTTGATTGCATTTCTCAATGAAAGATCTGGAAGAGTCAAAGATTACGGTACAAATCCTCTTTTTACGTGGTAATTTTCGATGTTCTTCGGACCGCGTAAGTTTTAAAAACGACCGAATAGAAGATTCAATCGGAATCGACTCAATACTTGAATATTCAGCTGTACTTTGACCGACATTAATCCTGATATTTTTTTTTCTCTGATGTGTACATATTAACAAAATAATAATTTTTCGATAGAAAAACCTATTAAAGCATGAAGCTGTGCGCGTGTGACAATAATGAAAAGATAATTAAGATGCAAATTTTAGAAAATTCTTCTTCAATCGATCAAATACGTCACCGATATTGGTAATTCACTGTTATCGGAGCTGAAGTTCCTAATAGATCAATTTTATAAAATTTTCCCAAGGCTTCAAAACGTCTTAAAACCGCTTTCAATCGATTCGGGAGGTCAAAAATAGGGTTTATATACCTAATTTCAGATTTTTTTTGTTGATTACAAGTATTAAATTTTCATATTTAGCTGGGTAAGGTTTCAAAAATTTGCCAAAATTTGAAAAATGGATCGATTAATTAGAATTCGTGTTTACTTTCAAATAAGAAATCAAGGGATCTTTCAGTACTTACGTTGGAAAATCATTTCTGATTTTTAGAGATCGACTTGATGCATCGTATGGGCTGAATGATTGAGGTTTTTTTTTATTCGTCTCGGAACGTCGGAGCCATTTTGTTTTGGTTTGATTTCTAGTCGAACGTGTATTAATGAAATCGCTTGTTAAATGGTTTCCACTTTTAATCCCATTTTGTAGATGTGAAAATTTCTTCGAATATATTCCATGTAGGTATTGTAGGTCGTAGGTACAGGTACCTACTTCTCGATAAGTATGATTTTCATATCTCTCAAGTCTATTTAGAGTGATCTCGCTAAAATAAATAAAATAAAGTTTAAGACTTTGCTTGAAATTTCTGAAAATTTCCAATGACATTCGAAAGAAATTTTTGAATTTTTCCAATAAACTGGCGAAAAATTAGACTGATGTCACATTAGGTACCATTGCAATTGCGATATTTCACGCTTAACATCTCCGCAGAATCAATATTTTTACAAAAAAATCTCAAATTACAAGCATCAATATTTATTTTTCAAAAATTATGTGATATTTCATTTTTTTTAATTACTATTTTTTTCTCTAAATTTCTTGAATCGAATATCCCTAATCAATACAGAGCACCACCACGAAATCTAAAAAAAACACGCGAATCTGCCCGTTTTTTTTTTCTTACAGAGTATGCCACTGTTTCGCAGCATTCAAAGTCAAGATCCCTTCGTTGATCATTTTGTCATTTCCGAGCTCACGTTTGTTGAAAAAATACTCGGGGGAAATTTGTTCGGGTTTTCCGCCTGTTTCGTAGAACGTGCTGTGTAAAAATTGCTCAACTTTTGGAGGAAGATTTGTATGTTCTTTGATTTCATCCAGTAAGATTGCCCAGCTGAATTTCATAGTCAGCAGCGATTGGATTAGGTTTAATTGTAGTTCTGATGCGGAGTCATTCGGCAAATCAAGATTGGCTGGAAATGTTTATAAATTACGTAGAGTATGTAAAAGACATGGGGAGAGTGTTTGAATTCGTCATTCCTAGCCGTTTAGAAAATCATACATTACGAAAATAATGCCAGATTTTTATTTTATGATTTGAAATTGAACAAAAGTTGAAATTTTTTCGATTTCGAAAATTCCCTAGAGTAAGATTCAGTTTGTATGAATGCGATTGTTTTCGAGATGGCTTTTGGCTTTTGTTTTAGTGGCAAGCAAATCGTAATCATGTAAAACTAGATTATTTTAGAATAAAGTTTTAAAGTTTATTGGTTTGAAAATTTTCATTTTATAAACTCTAACAATTTTTTCACTTATTGAATGAACCATTTTTCAGTGGTTTTTTTTTCAGTTGATTTTGAATAATCTTTTTTTTTTTTGTTTCTTTGTTTCAGGTGAGTGATGAATTTCGTGACGAATTAGTACTACTCACAAGAATAAGAAAAAAATAGAATGGAGTAAGTTATCATTTGTGTATTCACAAAACTCGTGAATGCTCAAGCAGTGTTCTTCAAATCGTACATTTTATAACTTTAACAATCCCAGTATATGGTGTATTGTATAAAATACTTCGGTCCTCCGCTCCTCCCCTTCTAAAATTTTTATGACCCGAAAATTTTCCAAGCAAGATGATTCTCATTTTTAAAAATTAATAATTTTGGTATTTTCTGAGCAATTTTCGTTTTGGAATTACGCATACACACCAAGCAAATATTGAACTACCTAACTACATTATAAATACTTCAAAAATACCTGAAGGATGATTATTAAATCTCTTCGATATGTTGCCAAAACTTGCACATCCTGTAAATAAATAAATGTAAGCAGTAAAATTTGCGCAAATAATTGGATTACACATTCCCAAGCGGCGAATTTCTGGAAAATATTTTACCTAGAACTGCTTCTATGAATAGAATTCCAAAAATAAATGTGAAGATTGATCTTGTGGTATACATGATGAAATGTTTCTTGAGTAAAACCTGTGAGACAAAAAGTAAGAAATGTGGTATCATAGATATTAGGGTGGGCCGAAAACACAATTTTTTCGATTTTCAAAAACATACCCCCGCAAAAGTTGTTGGCTGATGAGACCTGAAGAATAAAAAAAAAATTCAAAATCAATTCATATCTTCCAATCGCGCATTGGAATTGAAATTTTCAAAAATTTTCAAAAATTTTGAAAAAATTTAAAATTTATTTTAATTGGTTTTAGAGCTTATCTAGTGACTATTCAAACCAAAAAGCAGAATTTTTTGAAAAAAATGCATGCTGCACACCTTTTTTAAATTTCTGCTATTTCTTCACGTGAAGAAAAATCTAAAAAAAATTATAAAACGTTGTTTCTTTCAAAAAAAAAAAAGTGTTTTTTGGTCTATGTGGGCACTAAATATGCTCTAAAATTGATTTCATTAAATTTTGAATTTTTGTTAATTTTTGAAAACTTTAACGCCAATGCGCGATCGGAAGATATAAATCGATTTTGATTTTTTTTTTATTCTTCAAGTCTCATTAGCCGACAACTTTTGCGGGGGTATGTTTTTGAAAATCGAAAGTATTGTTTTTTCGGCCCACCCTAAATAGGTATACTTAAGGTATGTGGAAAACGTACAGAGAAGGTTATGGCGAGCGAGGAAAGGGAGCTCAACTTTCCAAATTTACATTTGTGGATTCTGATAATAAGTTGGGAATGTTTGATTGAAACGATAAATTTAGGTAAAAAATGAAATTTAGGTATTTCTCAATTTTATTTTTCTAATTCAAGTACCCGTTATAAAATAAAATAAGAAATCAGAGGAAAAAATGAAGGAAAATGTATTCAAAATCAGCGGCGCCCACAGATTTTCCGAGTGGTAAGGCAGAAATTTCAAGGGGGCCCCCAAATTTTGTCTGAAGGGGCCCCATTTTTTTTACTCCAAAGGCCCTCTTCACGGACATTCAAATTTTCAACTACTACAAGGGGGCCCCACCTAGCGCCCCCCGACGTGGGCGCCCCTGTTATTTTGAATTAGTGAAACGAATTTTACCCAAGAAGGTTTCAGTCAAAAATCACTGATTTTTCAGTCAATTTCCAACTTTAAAAAAATCACCAATTTTTGACTGAAATATCAGTGAAAAAATCACTGAATTTCAGCCAATCTCTGGTTCAACACGCCGTCGTATTTTTTTGTCCAACTCGAGACCAGTTTGACGACGTTGGAGAAGTATCGCAAGTTTTTCAGCAAAGCAAGTGCCGCACCCCGGATCGATAAAGCGGATGTTAAAATAGGTAATGTGAACGACTATCTGTGTTATGAAGTTATGATTATGAATTACGCCAATCTCTGGTTTTGAAAAAACCAGAAATTTTTGACGAAAAAATCACCAAGGGGTCTACTATATCAGACAAATGAAAAATCTTGATTTTTTTCTGGATTTTCTTACCATTCTTCCTGCTTTACATCATTTCAAAAAATTATTCTTTGATTCAAAAATTCAAAAAGAAGGGTAGGTAAAAATATGAAAAATGCTCGATTTTTCTCAGTAAAATTATCGAAATTTTTGATATTTTCCAATTTTTTGCCATTAGCAAAATTCTAGTTGGTTTATGGTTTTTTTTTTCGATTTTCTTACCAAGATCTTGATCATTGATTTTTTTTTGTAAAATTTACATCACTAATTCTAAATGGTCAAATATTATCGAATTCAACTGATTTAGATTTAGAAAGTACATACAAAATCTCAAAAGTTTTTCGAATTATACGAACGAAATATCTAAGAAAATCTACCCCTTCTCAGAAATTTACAGGTAAGCGACTTCATATGTGCCAAGCATTTTTACCCTGAAGAAATCAAGGATAGACGAGAGTTTGGAGGAAGATGCGTTTTAAAAAATACCAAAATTGTTCCTCATTTAGGTGCGAGCCGCCGCGTGAGAATCAATTGTTGGCACCGGAGAACCGGCCGGAGAGAGATTGTCGATTCGAAAAGAAATTATAACGTGGTCGTATTCTAATTAACCGAAGAATTCGTTTCCGAACGATCCGCCCTCATCTCTATCACCCAAGATGAAATTTCTATTCCATGTGCGGCCATGGGATGGTAAATTTATCGAGAATGAAGATTCGTGCGAAGCTAAATTGAATATCACTTCTAGGAAGGTTTTAAATTGAGCCTTGCTTCGTTAAAGAAGTTTATTTTGCAGCGGCGCCCACAGATTTTCCGAGTGGTAAGGCAGAAATTTCAAGGGGGCCCCCAAATTTTGTCTGAAGGGGCCCCATTTTTTTTACTCCAAAGGCCCTCTTCACGGACATTCAAATTTTCAACTACTACAAGGGGGCCCCACCTACCGGTGGGGCCCCGTGGGCGACCGCCCACGCGCCCCCCCGACGTGGGCGCCCCTGTTCAAAATATGTCACGAGAGATACGTTCAATACACCTTATTATGTATTTGTTGCTCAACATGAAAATGTTTATAATTTTTTATCTCGCTTTTTTCCTTCATTTTATCAGAATTCATTTTTTTAGTTCGAAATTTAGAATTTTTAAAATTTTTGCTTTCCTTCACTTGAGGAATTTTTTCATCAAGTTTGATGGTAGAATATTTTATAAAAATCGTTAATAAAAATTGCTGTAGTAGGATTTAGGTAATTTTTCAAAAATTTTCACCCTCAATGCAAAATTGAGTTGCATGTACTTAATTGTTTTAAACAACACATAGATATTCACATTCATACATATTTCCAGAAATGTTATTTTTTATTTGAAATTAATTTTTGATTTTTCTAAATTGGTTTCCTTGGGGAATTTCACAAGTTTGTTGAATATGTAGCTATGTAATGTAGGTTTGTAGGTAAATACGTAGGTTAAGGTTAGTTGATAATTTGCGGGGAAAATAATTGTGAATTTTTCAAATTTTCGTTTTTGTCAAAAGTCGATTCTTAGCTTTTTACGCAAAAAAAAAAAAAATTATTATTATTAATAGAACCTATTATAACAAGCAACAAGAACTGACCTACCTGCTGGTGAATTGTAAACACTTTTTTCACTAGAAAACTTGCAATAAATATATCTTGGTATCCAGTTACCTACTGAATTTTACTGAGTATCTGGGTGCGATGTAGTTTTTTTTAAAACAATAAAAAATTCAAAATCAGATCAACAGCTTGACATACCGAAATTGATAAAAACGACGATTTAATTCAAAAAGGAAAGAATTTCGTATTTTATACCTTATCAAAATAAATGAAAGATACTACATATTTTAAATTCCGAAATACATGAATTTTTTGATCGACCATGTCGAATTTTGCACATTATTTGCTTAATGGATGAATGAATTATGTAACCTGTTACTAGGTCATTTGTTCAAAGTGCTAATGAATAATTTCTAGTTCATTAGGCTTAGTTAATGAGTGCACCACTTGAATAAAATTCATCGGTTCAAATCGTGCGGGATTTTTTACAAAAATAAGCAAATGAGGTGGTTTCTGAAAATCGTTATCGTCGTCTGGATTTTCTGGATTTTCACCAAACTCAGGCGGTGCATTTTATGCACGATTGCAAATATACTCACGAGAAGGACAGTTTTGTTTCGCGCGGTGCATTTTTTTTACGCGTCCTTAACGACCCAGTATAATAAGATACTTTTCCAAATCCAATTTTTTTTGCAATTTTTGCAGTGTTTGAATTTTCTTCATTTTTTTCTCCCTTCAAATGTTCTCTAGTTATGAAATTTTTTCATTATAATGTTTGAATTGCCACATTTGTTCCCAAACTATAAGAAATTTAATGAGCGCATAACTGGCTCCTTGAAAAAACCATTATCTGGATGGAGGTGGAAATTCGTTTACTGTTTTATAAAATACATACCTAATTTAACGATGTAAGATGGCCACAGGTCATATCTATTGATAAACGGATTGATTGAGAAGCTTTTTCGAAGCATGAAATTATTTCATTTATACCTAATATCTGAATTTAGATTTCTTACACAAATTTTTTCATCTTCAAGATTTGTTTCTTTTGTGAAGCGTTCTTGAAATTTATTTCAACACAAAATATTTAGCTGCACATTCAATAATTCAATTCTTTATTTTTTGTAATTTATGGCTATGCCATTTCTACGAGTACAATGTCTTTTTAATAATTAACAATATCAGAATAAGAGGGGGATCATGGACTGTTTGATGGTTGGTAATCGATATCAGAGGAGAGGAAAGAGGGTATAGAATAAACTACTTTTGTGACAAGCCACTTCTTTAATTTTGGGCGAAATTTTTCAAGGGATGAAATTTTAAAATGGTTAGACATCTTTTATACGTATTTTTGTTCAACTTTAGAATTTTTTCAACTAAATGGTTTGTTTTTTATACGATTGGAATTGAAAAATTTTTTAGTATTTTTTCTCGACTTTCCTTCAGTATTTTTTTTTCTCCCTAAAATATTCTTAGATTTTCCTCAACTTTATATTTTTTTCATTTTTTCCCCCAACATTTCCAGCTAATAAACTTTTTTAATTCAAAGTTGAGATTTTAGAAAAGAGATAGGATTGAAAAAAAAAGTTAAAATCAAATTTATTTTTACTTTCAACATTTTTTTAATGCTTCGTGTAATTGTAGGTTTTAATTTCATACCTATCAATATCATTCGTTAAAATTTACAAAATAAATGGGATCCATACCTAAATCTAGAGTTTTATGTGAGTCTTTAAAAATATTTAATATTTAGATACTTTAAAATTAGGTATAAAAATTCTTTGGAAATTATTTACCTGATACTTATCGATAAATAAATGGTGTTCAAATTTTTATCAAGTCAAGTAATTTTTTAATGAAATTAAATTATCAGCATGGAAAATATCTAATACCTAACTAATCAAATTCCAAACGAAAATTGATTTTTTTTGTTGGATATAACTTTGAGATTAGGTAATTTTAGGGTTGGAAAATAATTGAAAAAAATTGGGGATAAGTTATATAGTTTGAAAAATTTTAAATTACCCGGAAAAGTGAGCCAATAATTTCTTGGCCGCTGGAATAAATTTAAATTGATCTTTGAACATTTTTTTGTCCTAACGCTGCCAACTGAAATTTTCCAGGAATGACTTCCCGAAATCGAAATGTAACCAGATGAAAATTCCCTGTAGCAATAATTTACGTATCACGAAAATTTCGACTCGACTTCCTTTCATATTTTTGGTGTAATTTTTTAATTCGACTTCGACCATCTAAAAGTTTTTTTCGCATTTCCAAATTCAGTTTTTGAATTGGAAAAAACATTTTGGTACGTTTTCTCGAATGACCTAAACATTGAAAATTCTTCATTTTTTTGAACAATTTTTTCAATTATCAGTCGGTTCAAAGACTTTATGAATAATGTAGATATTTATGATTTCTGCGGTGGAAATTATCCATAATATCGTTTATTTTTTTGACGACGAAAAGAAAAAAAATACTTAATTATTCGGGTTAGTCATCCTCATCCTCAGAGGATTCAGGTATCCTGTCTCCATTAATACCATTTCGAGTTGAATCGATAACCTTGATCATATCATCGATAATTCGATATTTAAGAATCTCGGACATATTGATATCGTCGTCCTCTCGAACTGCTTCTTTCTTCATGCTCCGGTTCGTTTTATTTAAATATTGATCTAAAATTTGAATCAATGCATTATTTTCCGTTCGACGAATATCGCTCGCTAAACTTTGGAAGTGTTCGTCTTGGTAATGATCGAAAGCTTCGAGTAACTGGGAATCGTATTTGACATGTGCGAGAAATTTTCTATACGTCCTCAATAAATAAGGCAAAACAACACCTATAAATTGTCGCATGAATTTCGTATCTAACACATTGTCTCGTAGCATCCAGGCAGCTGGAGTGTTATCATCGACTTCCAGTCTGCTATATTGTGATTCGGTCAGGAATGGTTTCAATTCTGATTTGGTTTGCGAGCCAGTTCTAAATGGTTTTTCGAGTACTGCGAGTACTTTTTCGTATTGTTCGTCGTTTTTTCGAATTTCTTCCCTGATGTCATCCGACTCATGGCCGAATTTATCTGTCCATAATGTTTCGTAAGAGGTGTCATCGATCATTGTGCATTGGCAGAAATTATTTTTCGAACATTCGCCTAATACATTTTGAAAGAATACTACGCCTTTCATGGTGCATTCGACTAAGCAGCCTTTGGCTTGAAAGATTACGCAGCTTAAGGAAGGATGTTCAGAGTTTTCTGTAAGGATATCAAAAAAAATGCAATAATTACTGTTTTTGTTGAAATCGTGTAAAATACATATCATAAAATTATTTAATGGCTAAATAATTGTTTGAAAGGCGCTGACTGGTGTGGTAAGGGGATCTTTTTTGGCCTTTGGTGGAACTTGATCAAAATTTTTATTCCATTCGATTTTTCTTTGTAGAAGATTATTTTAAAGTACATGAACGAATTTTTATCTCTCCTCGGGGGAGGGGGCTCAAAATTGATCATTTCTGAGCTAAAAATTCCAGAGTCGTGAGTTTTCAAATTTTTTTTTTCAAACTCGGCGAGAAGGTAGAAGTAGGTATTTACTTGGAGGACAAGATAAAAGTACCCTGAAATTTTTTTTGATTTTTTTAACCACTTTAATGACCTTGAATTTTACATTGAAATTGAAATCGCATTTTGGAGTAACAATTTTAGTACGGGCAGAATGATAATTGTTTTTTAATGTTTCCCAATGTATTTCACGTATCTCAGAATTTTTTCAGATTTTTTCAAGCGTGACCGTGAAAAATTAATGAAAAGCAGTAATGAAAAAAAAAAAATTAAAATTAATAACCTCCGTAAAAAATGTTATAGTTTTGTTAACAATATTGAAATTTCAATAAAAATCGGCAGGAAATTGACAATCAATGAATATGTCCAAAATCTTGAAAAATTTTTACGTGTTTTTGTAATTTTTCAACGCATTTTTTGAGGATTTTTGGCAGTTTAAAATTGTTACCGAAGTTTTTTGTACAGGGAAGGTTCAAACATATTTTTTTGACGAGTACCTAAGTAATCGGTTACAAAACTGCCAAGTAAAATGTTTCGCTAAAATTTTGAAAAGCCGGAGCGAATTGGAGGTGAAATTTTTACATATAAGTATAAATAGGTTTTTCGGTTTTAAGAAATAGATGTTTTATGCTTTAAAAAAAAAACTATTTCAGTCATTAGTAAAGTGCTGAAACCTCTGGTTTCTTCTTTCTTTAAGAATAGATGTTATATTTCGATTCAAGTATTGAATTTTATATTTTATAGAAAATTTTGGTAGTGTAAAAATCGTTATTTTTGGATTCTTCAAATTTCAAGATTTTACTGAAACAGCGAAATCAAATCATTCAGAATTCTGCAAAATTTTTCCAAATTCCGTAAAATTTGTTCAGTATTGTCCGAATTTATCGAATATGAAATCTTTGAGTAAAGGCTACCTCATCCATCCCATCGCCTCTTTAAAAATTTTGCAGTTTTCTTTTTCTAATCAAGTGGATAAATGTACTTAAAGTGATTTTCTGTGGTCTCAAAGTTCGAAAATTAATTTCAAGAATTAAATTTTGAATTTTTTCATTTCATCTTTCATTCGTACGTATGAGAAATAAAAACTAGGATAGCATCGATTTTGTTCGAATTTCTAAAATGAAAATCAAATTTGAAAAGCATCTTCACAATTTTTTCTAATATACCTAAAATAACTAAGATTTTTTACTGGAATTTTTTTCAGCAATTTCCAGTTAAAAATATGAAATTAAAAGAAATTGTAATGATGCAGTGTCATTTTCCAGAACAATTAGGGAATTTTGAGATTTTTCTATCCACAGATAATTATAACAATGCAATTTTGATTATTAACGCTGAATTTATGCTTTTTATTTCGAAAGCTAAAAGAAAAAAAATTTCAAAATCATAACTTGAATTTTTTTTGTTGAAATGTGATGAATATTTTTTGAAGTTTTGTGAAATTCGTTCCGAGATTCTCTCGATCGTTTTCATTTGATTTTTTTTGTATTTACTTATTCTGGATAGAATCCCAGCCACCTTCAATGTAATAGTGAAAAATCATTTTTTTTTTGTGAAATTTTCTATTGGGCAATCCTACTCTCTATGTAGGTAAAATTTTTACAAAATTGATGTGAAAATTCATCTAAAATCGTGCTTTTGGGTTTTGATGTTCTAGCATTAAAAAAAAAAAAAAGAAAAAGAAATTGTTATCTTGCTGTTTGGCAAAAAAAAAAAATATGAAAAATCTTTCAAGTTTTTGTACTAACGTTGCACTCTTTCAAAAAAATTTCCGATGCCACTGACCTGGGATTTAGCTCTCTCACATTTATTCCTCTAAATCCATCCATTTTACATTTTTACTTACGTATTTATTGTAGAAGAATACCTACCACTATTACTTGCAGATATTACACCGTGACCGCCGTCGTTGTCTTCGGATTTCAACGGTATTGCGTGTATTCCTTTAAAGGTGACGCTGGTTTGAGCTATAAAATAAAAAGAAATGATAGCTAGTTAATTAATTCAGTGCGTAGAATTACCTCTATAAAATTATGATAATTTATTACCAACCTAAAATGATCCAGATTGAAAACCACGCGAAAATATACGGTTTATTGGCATTGATCATGATGATTACGTAGGTAACCGAGTTGACCTCAAAGATCAGTCGAATTTTTCAGCGAATTTCACTTAGGCTAATTTTTTATGTAAATGGGATGCACGTACGCGTTGAACAAATTAAAGCACTAAACTGATGCTAGAATTTCGAACGAAAGTGAATTTATGTGACACATTTTACCTGTATTGAGCTCGCATACGGACGTTGATTATATCAAATAACTCAAGTATTTACTCGATGAAGATCAAGGTGACGTTAATTGTTCGCGGGAAATTGAAATTACGATCAAATTCGCGGAATAAATTATAATTCGTCGGTGTCAAATGTGATAATCGTCGGGTGATTTTCTTCGGAATTTATTGCGTAGAAAGGATGTTTTTTTCTATAATTTCTCGAAATGCAAAGCTAACGATTGTCGAGCGCTTCTTTGAGTAGGTAGCTTAGATAAGTGTACTTGGTAAAAATGTATGGGTAAAGATGATATGAATTTTATATATATTTCGAGTGGGTATTTATGATAGGTGATGGAAATAAACATGGTGTATGTATCTACGGAGACGAAATTTGGGTAATACTTTCAGAAAAAGTGAGAGAGATTAGGTACCTAATAAGTATATCAAGCATTTCAAGATAAATACTACAATTATTTCATTGATTTCGAATTCTAAACGCAATTTTAAACTGATCGGCGTGCTTTTGAGATTTTTTTTTCGAAATTGAGTACCTATTATTCGTTTCAGCGAGTTTGTAATCTATTCAAATTGGTAGTTTCCATTTGCGTCAATTCTATTGATTTTCAAGCACAAAAAAAATTATCAATTCTTCGGGTAGTATTTGAAGACGATGCCAATTTTCACGATATAATTAATACAATAAGATTTTTCGTTTTGTAATATTCGTAGTGTAAAGTCAATATTGGTATTTTTTTAGTTCGTAAGTATATTTTATAGATACTTATTTCTCAAGTAGAAGGGGAAGGGGGGTTAGAATTTTTTTATGCCTGAATTTCGAAATTAGCACCATAAAAATAATGATTCGCGAAAACGTTACATGATTTTCCACCCCATTCATATTTTTTTTTCAATATTGTGAAAGAGGCGGTTCAGAATAAGAATTCTCAATGTAGGTATAAATATTCAAAATATGGCAACTTGGCAAAAAATCAAAATATCTTTCATAGTACATCAGACATTCTTCAAATTCATACTTTTTTCATATTTTTTTCTTTTTAATGTATATTTTTTTTACCCAAGAGTTTTTTTAGATGTTTCTCAAATTAATATATATTTTCTATTTTTTTTTTTTTGAAATAAAAAAATGTTTTCTAATTTAAAACTTATTAGCAACATTTACTACTACTAATTTTGAATTTTTTGTTAAAATCGTTTCGAATAAGTACCAAAAAGTGTTTATTTTTTCGTTCTGAAACAAACAAATTTTTTTCATATTTGATGATGAGACCATACGTTACGACACGAAAAGAGGGAGAATTTTTTGAAAAAGTTTTAGTAAAGCAGGAAAAATTATGAGAAAATTTTTCAAAAAATTGGAAAAATTTTGATGTTGGTAAAATTGAAAAAAGGAGCTAAAAGTTGGTAGAAACTTAATGAAAGGATAGGGCTATTCTATGCTAAAACGTACGAAAAATGAAGTCGAGGGTTCCGCTTTCGCTCAAATTTTTTTTACGAGTTTCCCTTAAAGGGGCTGTCTATTTTGAAAAGGTTCTGCTGAAAGTCCTGCCAAAATCCTGTTTTGGGATTTTGAGATTGCCACTTTGCCAGAGCCTAGTAATTTTTAGTTGATTGCGATTTTTTACCAAATTATCCAACTTAAAAGGCTCATATCTCGAAATAGGTTATACTGGAAAGAAAACTATTGGCGGGGTTCGAGAGAATATTACTAGGGGATTTAGAAACGATAATCACATTTTGAAAAGCTCAAGGTTAAACTTTGGCGATAAAAACTCAACTTTCATAATGATCACATTCACAATAGATGAAGGCTATCATTTTTGAAAATCTTATAAAACTACAGCAGATAGCTTTTTTCATCCGTTTTTCAACCAAAAAATTTTCAAGATATCTTTAGACCTCTGATGGGAGTACAGGCAGGATCCATAATTTTGACCGAAATTCAAAAAAATCGAAAAAGTAAAATAGCATTTCGATTTCCACTAATTGGAAGGCACTGGTTTCGAATATGTGCTTGGTTTTTTCATCCAACCCCTCAGACCCCCCTATTAGTCCCTTGATAAGGTCAAAATTCGAAAAAATGATAAATAACGTGTGACCTGTCGTTTGCTTGGTATTTGAGGGTACTGAATCCGAATATTTGCTTATTTTTTGGATTTGACCCTTCAGTACCCCCCTAGCTCCCAGTTTTGGGGATAAATATGTTGGAAAATTAATATGGCATGTGACATATCGATTGTCACTATTTTGAAGGCGTAGGATTCTATTATAGATTTTCGTTTTGGTTTTACCTCCTTCCTCGTGCTCTAACTGACCTCCTCCCGAATTGAATACATATCATTCAGTTAAAGCAGGGACAAAGTTTTTCATTCTTACAGCCCTGCAAAGTAAAAAAAAGCAATTCAGACGAACTTCTCGTAATTTTGAACAATTTTTACCCAATTTTTCTGATCTCTACTAATTTTTCCAACTCGCTTCCAAATTTCCCAAAAATTTCCAAACTTGAATCCGTCTGGGGGCAAGGCCTCTCCCCCTCTTCCTATAGTCTTTTCCCTCCGATTTTTTATTCGATTTGTTTCAGATTTCATATGCGTCGTAAAATTCTGAAGATACTTGACCCTAATTCAAAATTTCAAAAGTGATTGCTTTATCTGAAATGGCACTTCAGACGTTCGCCTGAGAGATGTGGCTGCTTCAAAGACTCGATAAGAAAGAATTTGTTGAATTCTACTCATGATATCGTTTATTATTTGCATTAAAATTACACAAAAAAATTGTCAAATCATTTAGGAGTGTCAGAATAGGAGACACTTCGTACTGCGTACCTGCCAAACCCGCTGCTACCATCTGGCAAATCTGGACACTCACGTCGTGAAGGAGGAGTCCAAACTCTTTTTGAGTTGTTGCCTGCCGTATTCAAAGTCGTACCTTGCTTTATCGATACTTTTGACAAATTCGTCAATAAAGTAGTACCCAATTGCATCGGGCAAACTGGTTTCAGCCTCTTTTTGTCCAGCTTCTTGGATACCTCTTTCTAAATCTGCCGTTTCTTGTCGTTCATTACAAAAACGATCACTCTCCCCAGTTTTAAATCTGTCGTTTCGTTTCGTTTTTCAAAAAACTACGATGGCACTCAATTTCTCGAAAATGGTTGTTTTTGGATGTTTCTTCAAAAACGATGAAGAAGAACAAAAATGTAAATAAATCATGTACCTATTTTTTGTTCTCGCTTCAAAAAGAAGGCAAAACGACTGCACCTATTCCAGATTTGTAAACCTATTGTTTTTTGTCGTTTCTTCAATACCATAATGGTAAAAAATGGCCGCGCTCAGTTGCTCAAAAAATATTTTTTACTTTTTTTCTGATCTTTTCTTCAAAAACAACATTGACCTGATTACCTACTCAAAAATTGTTGTTTCTGATCGTCTCTTCAACAATGATGAAATACTTAACCATTTTTTAATTTTGTAAATCCGTCATTTCTTGCGGTTTCTTGAAAAAACACGAGATTAATAATTTTCTCAAATAAAAAGAAAAGAAAAGAAAATAGAAGTCTTAAATTTTTTCTTCGATCTAAATATTTATTGAAATACCTAATACGAATTTTTTAAAAGTTGTTTTCCAACGGATGAATTTTGACATCCTTGAAAATAATTCTAAAACTAATTTTTCGAAATTTAAATGATATTTCAATTTCGAAAAATGAACTCTCATATTAATTAGAAAAATTTTAATTTATATGAGAGTTTTCTAATTTTTATGAGAGGTCCTGGCAAATACGTAACACGCAAAATTGAATTTTCCATTCAATTTATCAATAAATATTAATAAATTGAGGATTTGTCAGAAAACGTGAGCTGATTTTTGCCAGAATCATACGTTCTTTGATCACTTTTTTAATTCATTATCTAAAAGGAGACAATTCAAGCCCATCTGAATCGAACTCTTTCCTCTATCGATGGAAAAAATAAAATTATGAACAGATTTATGCAAAAGTTCGGATCTGTATTTTATTTCCCTGGATATCTGAAAAAAAAGTGTTGAAAATGCATACTTGATTTTGAATTTTGGTCTACAATCAAGAGTATGAAAAGTTTATTTACTTACTTTATTAGATGCAAGTTTATTAACAAAGACGAATAAAAGTTATGATTGACATTATTAAAAAAAAAAAAAAATCATTTGATATTTTTTTCAATTTTATCGACTGGAAAGAAAATTTTCACAAATTTTTTCGACTGAAAGTGTAAATCAATTTTTAAATTGAAAACGACAAAGGACGCCAATTTTAACAAATATTGAGATTTTTCAAGGGACCATAGGCGCACTCGAATGGGCTTGAGCCTCCCCCCAGGCTCGAAAAAATATTTTTTCCCAAAGTGCATTTTTGACTCTTTAAACAATTTTTTTTCCTCATAGTGGGAACAAAATGCTACTTTTCTTCCCCCTCGCGAAACGCTCGCGTGTTTAAACTCACAATTTTCTCCCGCAATAAGAAAAAATATCGTTCAGAACTCAGAAAAAAAAACAATTTTTGCTCCCTGGTTGGAAAATATATTATTCGAAAAATTTTCGGCCTTGCATCGCTCGGGCAATATTTTAGTCATTTTATCTTGCAAGTTGATAACTTTTGACTGATTTTTCAGTCAAAAATCACCAATTCCTCAATAAATTCCTCGTTTGTCAGAAAAAATTGATGATTTTTGACTGAAAGATCAGTCAAAAAAGACTACTTTGAAATTTGAGTCCCCCTCCAATTTTTTTCTCAAGTTATATCTGTCTCCCTTAATTTCTGGGTGCGCCTGTGCAAGGGATCGAACAAATAATAGTTCTTTTTTCGACGTTTCTTCATAAATGATGAAAACTAAGTAACTATAATTTTTCATTTTTTATAAATCTTATATTTCCTGACGTACCTTTTTCAAAAACAAAAACACGACGAATTTTAAATATTCTGAATTCATCGTTTCCTATCACTTTTCAAAAAAACGACATTAATTTAGTGGTTTGGAAAAAGATCGTCTATGGCTGTTTCTTCTAAAACGAATAGCAAGGATTACTGAACTGTTCTAAATTTAAAAACAAATATTTCCAGTCGTTTCTTCAAAAGAAATGAAAAACAACCAATATTTCAGTTTTGTAAATCCGTTGTTACTTGTCATCACTTGAAAAACGATATTATCTACTTGGTTGCACGATTTTTTTCCCCAGTTGTAGGTTAATTTCAAAAGAAAAAATCATCCGTTTTTCAATTTTATCTATCGTTTCTTGTCGTGTCTTTGAAATTGTCAAAACATGACTAACTATTTCAAATATTCTAAATCTGCCGTTTCTTGTCGTTTATTACAAAAACGATCACTTTCCCCAGTTTTAAATCTGTCGTTTCGTTTCGTTTTTCAAAAAACTACGACAGCACTCAATTTCTCGTAAATGGTTGTTTTTGGATATTTCATCAAAAACGACAAAGAAGAACAAATGTGAGATGTTCTAAATAAATCATGTACCTATTTTTTGTTCTCGCTTCAAAAATAAGACAGAACGACTGCACCTATTGCAGATTTGTAAACCTATTGTTTTTTCTCCTTTCTTCAATACCTACCTAAAAAATGGCGGTGCTCAGTTGCTCAAAAAAGATTTTTTTACTTTTTTTCTGATCTTTTCTTCAAAAACTACATTGACCTGATTACCTACTCAAAAATTGTTGTTTCTGGTCGTTTCTTCAACAATGATGAAATAACCATTTTTTAATTTTGTAAATCCGTCATTTCTTGCCGTTTCTTGAAAAAACACGAGATTGATAATTTTCTCAAAGAAAAAGAAAAGAAGAGAAAATGGAAGCCTTAAATTTTTTCTTCGATCGAAATATTTTTTTAAATACCTTATACGAATTTTTTAAAAGTTGTTTTCCAACAGATGAATTTTGACATCCTTGAAAATAGTTGTAAAACTAATTTTTCGAAATTTAAATGGTATTTCAATTTCGAAAAATGAGCTCTCATATTAATTAGAAAAATTCTAATTTATATGAGAGTTTTCTAATTTATATGAGAGTTCCTGGCAAATACGTAACACGCAAAATTGAATTTTCCATTCGATTTATCAATAAATATTAATAAATTGAGGATTGACCAGAAAACGTAAGCTGATTTTTGCCAGAATCATACGTTCTTGGATCACTTTTTTAATTCATTATCTAAAAGGGGAAAATTCAAGCCCATCTGAATCGAACTCTTTCCTTTTTGATGGAAAAAATAAAATTATGAACAGATTTATAGTATATAGTCAGTTTATTAGATACTTATTCGTATTAGATAAATAATACATGCATTCGTCTGAAACGAAAACATTTTAACCGAAATGCAAATGCAAGAATCCTAATCAGACGACGATTTCGGAATTCCGAGCTCGTTCATCATTCCATTGGCGACCATATTGGCCACAATTTGCGGAATGGTGTTATCTTGTGGATACTCCCGAGTTTTATTTTCCTTTTGGACACCTTTCTTTTTCAAGAATAAATCGAGCCTTCTTTGCAAATAATCGTTACCGGTTAAACGAGTTTGATGGTATACTTTTTGGATGAAGGATTTTTGTTTATTCTTGTTCAAAAATTTCAAGTAGTTACTGACCCAATTCAATTGACCTGAAGCCGTACTATCGAAATGAGATGAATTTTTAAGTGTGGGTCCTACTTGTGGTTCAACATTATGCTTTATATATTCCAAGATTTCCGGTTCTGGAGTCTCTTCATCGGTTAATATGGCTTCGATTACGGATTGATCCGATCCAGCTTTGTTTATCGATTTGGCGGTGCAAACGCAGGCCAAGGATTTGTCGCAGGTTCCAGAAATATCGTCACTGGTGGCTATCAGGTTCCCAACTATTTTACATTGAACGTCGCAGCCGAGTTCTTTGAAAAGAATGCAGCTCAGAGAAGGTACATAAGTTTTGATGGCAGATAATACGGTGGCTTGGGTTTCCGTGTCGGAGTTTGATGTTTCCTCGGGATGATCAGCCAGCCATTCCTGTCGGAGTCGTTGTGCTTCCTCAAGATCCAAACACCTGATCCCTGGAGGGCATCCATTAGATTGGTTCTCCGATTCTGAAGTTGGCGAGGCGTTGATTGAGTCGAGGTTGGCTGAAATTCAATGTAAATTAAGTGATGGTGAAGAGGAGGAGAGGTGTCAAGCTTTTAATCGCGCGATGGTTTTATTTTACGTAAAATTAAACTTTATTTAATTAAAATTATATCAAATTTTGTCTGATTTAATAATGGATACAAAAAATGTCTTGACAAAAGTACGTCTATTTGCATCCGCGCCCCCCCCCCCCCAAGATAGGTACAAAATTCGATTGAATTTGATAGATTTTGATTATAATACCTACATCAAATTTAATCTGAACTTGCATAATTTTATATGAATTAATGTGTGACATAATCTGATAAAATTATATTAGGGCATTTTTCTCATCCGATCCTTTAGGTATATGAAATCAATTCATTGAAAAGTAAATTACGTATTTTGGAGTAAAGATTTTACCTAAAATCACACCAACTGCTAGAATCCCGAAAATGATTATGGATTTTGTACTATTCATGGCGAAAGATGAATATTCAATTGATTTGAAATCTGTAAGAAAAATTAACAAAATATTTGGTTATTTTAACACGAATAGGTTTTATTGCTGAAGATCAATCCATAGAATGTAAAACCAAAATTTACTTCATTTTCAAGTGACCATGACATGCACATAAATTCTGTGTATTTTTTTCATAAACAATATTCTTCAAGCATAAAAGATGGTCTGTTGGCACTTGATTTTTTTAATAAAATTTCGTTATTTTTCCAAAGAGATGTGTTTCTTAAAAGGTTTTAATAGAATGAAAAAACAAATGTAAATGTAGAGCCGAACTTGATTCAAAACTTTGAAGTAAATTTTTTTAAAGCTAATTGTAAAAAAAAACCTTGTAATTTTTGGCTTCAAAAAGTTTCACGTAAAATGAGTTTCGAAAAAGTTTACAAGTAAAATTGACCAACAAGCCGGCCAGTCGAAGGCCAACTAAAACTTTTGAACCCTCTTGAATAATTCTAAATTGCTTTTTAAAAATTTCTCAAGATTCTTAAAATTTCGAATATTCTTCCACGTTTTTTTTATCACATTTTATCAAAAATTTTTCGAAAATTTGTGATATAAATTCATTTTTTTAATATTTTCTGTTCATTATTATGCTATAATCGGATATTTAAGTAAGTACCTACATCGTAAAAAAAAAGTCCAAAGTATATTTTTTGAGAGGGGAAATATTATACTTACGAAAGAAGAGCGAAAACTTTTAAGAAATTTTGATTTTCTGGCATTTCATTTTTTGAAAAAATTGGCGAATTTTTTAAAATCGATTGAAAAAGCGTCAAAATTTTTCAAAAAGGTTAATATCTTCCACATTGAGGATTTATCCTTTTAGGTTGGCAGCCCTGATTTTGACAAGGTTGCATAGTGTAGTTATTTTCAGTTCTACCATCAATTAAATAATTTTTTTCGAAAATAAATAAAGTACAAACGAGACCTGTTTCTGGGATTTCAAAAATCGGTCAATCTAGAAATTAATTTTTCATAAAAAAATATATATATATACCTATTTATCTATTGCCTACACAATATGTGATATTCTATCTACGCCTACAGTAAATCTACCAAGTAATATTAATTCTATGGTACCGACTTACTTCTTGAACTGATGAAAAAGTTCAACTTACGGTTAACTCAAAGAATGAAGCCAACGTAGATAATGATTCGGGTAGTAAAAAACTCGGTGGTTTTATATCGAACTACGAGAAAAAAATGTTTTCGAAATTTCCAGATGAGCAGGTGTTATTTCAAATGTGACTAATTACATTAAGTTGTTTGTTTGATGAATTGACGAATTCTTCGAAATTTTTTACCTTGATCATTGTCGAGGTACTGAACGATTCGTGAAATTAATCTGGCATATGGATGTAAGGGTTATGTAGGTAATTATTTATCAATATGACGATGCCTGGGTATTTGAAAAATATTCGTTGAGTGAACGACCAGATCTACGTAATTTTTTTTCAAATTAATGTCACCTTCATTTTCATGGAATTTATATGGTGGAATTGCTTTCGAAAAATTGGACACAAGTTATTGGAAATTTTTTGATGAATATTTATTAAAGTTTGGAGGAAAGTAAAAAGGCTGTTTGAATTTTTTTCTTTGCTAAAAAATTAGTAAAAAATGATCAAAACTTTTTGATCGTTTTTTTTTTTCGATAATTATTGAAAAAATCAATTTGAAGCAAGGTGACATCAATTAAAGAGGAGAATGAAACTATGATCGAATTCTTGGAATAGATCATTGCTCGTTATCGTAAAGGAACCGAATAAGTATCTACCTATATAAAGTTGTTTTTTTCACAATTTTTCAGTCAAAAAGATGTTATGTGAGTAAGTAGGTACTTTGAATATACCTAGATATTTTATAAGCGTGTGTAAATTAAGGTAATGAGATACGAACGAAAAATTCTCAAGTACCACGTTTCCAATAGATGGTTACGTAATGTTTAATTTGATTTATCTCGAGTCGGTATTTTTCGACCATTTCTGATTTAAAGGGAAATAAGAAATTTTTGATATCTGGAAGGAACGTGGTCCTTTATTTTCGTTCGTGTTTTAAATTTTAACCATTCAAGCTCACTTTTCCATTTTTTTGAGAATTTTTAAAAATTACACAGGTCGACAAAAAAAAAAATGTTCTGTTTCTGGGTTCTCATGCCAAAATTCTGTTTCTGGACATCAAAATACATCACCTTGCGGAATCCTGGCTTCCAAAGTTTACTTTGGGGGGTGGGGGGCCCAAAAAACTGATTTTTCGAGGGCAATAAGCCTGAGAATTACAAAAAAAATTTTTTCAATTTTTTTTGTAATTCTCAGGCTTATTGCCCTCGAAAAATCAGTTTTTTGGGCCCCCCACCCCCCAAAGCAAACTTTGGTCAAAAAAAAAATTTTTTCGTTCATTAGTTACATAAAAGTGACCCAAATTTCACAAGTAGGACCCAGAAACAAAAATCGTGTCGACCGGTGTTAATTAATCGATGAAAACTGGTTTCAAACGAATACCGACCTTTATCCGAATTTTGCCGAAACCAGTTTGATTTTTCTGGAAGTCAATATTTTGAGTGGCCTGAGAAGAAAAATTAATTTTTAGCTCAGTTTCTGTATTTATGAATGTTGGATGAGGTTTTTCCATTAATTTTTTAACCACATTTTTACCGAGGTACTAAAAAAATATATAATCTCAAAATTTTGCAAAAATCTCAGAGAGTCAATTTTGCATTGTCATTTGTTGAAATTAACTATTACCTTTTGAACTTAATGTATCTACTTATACCTTTTTAATAATTTTCAGCCATTTCGAAGCCGCCTGTGCATAATTTAAGTTTCAACAGTATTTTAGATTTTTTTCCGAATGGTTGTAAAAATTGACGTAAACAGCTGAAAATCCACTTTTGGTTCAATTTTCAGTTGGACGCCACAAGTTTGTATTTTTTAAACCAGTTTTTTAAATTGAGAAGAATTGAAAAAATTCAAACTTTAAGCATAGTTTTAAAATGGTTGAAATGATAGAATTTGGGTTCGTAAATTAGATATTTCGTAATTACCCAAAAATTGGAATATCAATTTGGACAAGAGAAATTTTGACTACGAGAGCCTCGGATCCTAATTTAATCGCCAATTTTGTAAAATTCTGCATTTTTTAGAACAAAAATGTTTGATCTTTGAGTCAAAAATTGATACTTTCTTGTCACACAATCGGTGATTTTTGATTGAAAAATCGATGGTTTTCGATGCAATTCTTCAGCTGGTTCAGGAAGGCAAAATTTCAGCTGAACTGTTAAGATTTTGAGAGCACATAATGCTTACCATTGCCTATTGACGTAAATCTAAAAAGAAGGGAGTGTGGCAAATGCTGAACCTAGCAGTTGTTTTTCTGCCATATTTCAAAGTTCATTTCATAATTAATGACACCTTGATCAGCCATGTGCGCAAAAAACACTCATTACATTGAAAAATGACATTTTCACGAACGTTTGTCATTGCGAATTTCTTGAACGTCATTTGGCAAAACAACGTCTCTGAAAACGAGGTCGTACACCATTCTTGGTTATAGTTTCGAGACGTTTTCGTTAATTTTTTCCCTTGTTATTTTCATCTAATCATCTTACGTTCTTTTCTCACTCATTCTTTAAATTATTGATGAGATGAATTCTGAAGACATCACCTGGAAGGTTTGGAAGGAGTGAAAATGATATTGCTGGCTGTGCCAGATATTAAAAATACCTACTACCAATTATAGGTAATTGAATTTCATTCTTTCATCGAAGTAAAAGAAAGGTGTTTTTTTTTGTATGCAAATTTTTGTATTTACCTAATCGTGTGTTTTTTTTTTGAAAAAATATTATCAATTTTTTATTGCCTTGAAATTTTTTTAGAATTTTTAAGAATTATGGGGTTGGGGAGGAGGTTTGACCTTTTGTTTTTTTTATTTTTTTTGAAAAGCACTGAAAAACAATGAAAAAATCAAAGACATGAATAATTAAAATGTAAAATTAAATCAAATTTTTTAATAATTCGCGTTCAGTACATTTTTTTCAATAATAATAACCATGTGGCGGCATCGGTGGCATTGGAGGCATCGGAGGCATCGGAGGAATAAACATAGGTGGCGGAGGAGGCACGTAAACTGGCGGCGGCGGCGGCGGCGGTGGCAAATAAACCACCGGTAATGGTGGCGGAGGCGGTAGCCAAGTCATACACCTCGGAGGCTCGAATGGGATCGAGGTAACACGATCTAGCCACGTGTGATATTTAATATAATTGATAAATTCGTCGATTATGGTGAACCCTATGAAATCCTCCAATGTCTCGGCAGCATTTTTTACTTTCTTAGAAACCGGTTTCTCTTTGAATTTTTTATTCTTTTTCACGTATTCGTCGACGATATTGACCAAATCTTTATTCTTTGATTGGCGTACTTCGCCGATAATGTGCTGCAACGTATTTGTATTCTTGGTTTTCTTCAATGCGTCTCTCAGCTTATTCTGGAATTTGATCCCTCGAAGGCGATTGTTAGGCAAAGGCATTACCCATCTGAGAACCCCCAATACATACGATTCGATATTATCGTAATCCAATTTACCATTTGGTTTGGTCAGGTGGGAAGCCAAACTGGTATCCAATGGACGAAGTTTTTTGAATTGATCCGGCGATAAAATGGATTTCAAATCTTGCTTGGATTGTTTTTCGGTACGAAATGGTTGTTTTAGTTTTTCGCGTACCTGCTTGGCTAACGTTGGTTTTTTCTTGATTTGTCGTAAAATGGCATCGGATTTGAATTTACGTTTCCATAATTTATCCAAAGAAGAGTCCTGCGAGCTGGTGCAGTCGCAGGTGTTCCGAACATTGCATGATCCTTCGGTTTTCACGTTATACATGGCGCCGATCATGGTGCATTCGACGTTGCAGCCCACGTCGGAGAATATTATGCAGGTTAGTGAGGGCTTTGAGGAATTTGAGTTATCTGTAGGAAAATTTATGGCTGTGAATTGACGAAAATGAGATGAGAAAATAATTGGAAAATGCTTACTTTTCGATTTTGATAGTGAATTGGTATCTTTGGATTTTGAATTTTTTGATTTCGAATCTATCTGTTTAGATTTTGAACTTTTTGATTTTGAGCTACTGTCTACATCGTCATCACTGCCATCGTCATCATCATCACTATCATCACTATCATCATCACTGTCATCGTCTGTGTCGGATGAGTCATCTTGATCTGGCAAATTTTTTCCAAATTATTCGTAGAAAAATAAGCTAAAATTTTAATTTTTGAAAGTATCAAGTAGTTGGAATGAGTCAACTTACCGGAAGCTTGAGCATCGTCGTCTGAAAGCTCATCTGACGAATCCTTAGATTGAGTGGTCGTTTTTTTTGCTACCGGTGTTTTCTTGGCTGCGTGAACTGTTGAATTTTTTTTTTTCAGTTGTAATCGATTTTTGGATAAAATTTATGAAAAAATTCCTAAAATAATCTGATGTGATTTACCCAGAGTCGCGCAAATAAGCAAGGTGATCAAGAATGGTTTGATCATCGTGATCAATCAAATATTTATGCTGGAAATTTTAGTTTCAATTTTAATGTCTGACTTTTGTATTAAAATTCAGAAAAAAATTATCAATAAATACGGGTACTCACTGAAAATAATTGATCCCATTCGATAAACCTGGCAATACTTTGGATATTATCTCACAAATTGAACGTATTGCCATGAGCACATTTCTTTTTAAAACAATTTTTCCCCAATTTCACAGGTGGTAGGAATCTTGTCAATTTTGGCGTAGCTTTGAACTAATGGAACGTGCCCTTGACATGACATTGACTGCTCGTAGGTGTAGCGACAAATTAAAAATTAGGTCGATTTTGAATTTTCGTTCTATATTTTTTTGGTGTGCACCAATCGTTAGTGAATTTACGTTGAGACAGAATTCGATAAAAATTGAAAAGAGAATTTTGAATGATTTTTACTAATTTATCAAATTTTAATAGCTACCAGGTTATTAAAAATTTGCAAAGTTTGTAGTGTAAGAAGGTACGAATAGGTATTGAAAAATATCTCCATAATATTTGAACTTGTCAACCTATTTTAATGGTGATTACCGTACTTTTTTACCTTTTACGATATTTCATATTTTTTCTTCTGTTTTTGAGATTTTGTTGTATTTGGGAGCCTGAATCGTCTACGAATGCTGACGTATTCGACACTGTGATGGAAATATTGCCTATGTTTAAGTGGCAGGTGTTGACTAACGTATTCGTCGTGTCATCTATTCGAATTATGATAAACGTAACAGTGAACTAGTGAACTTGATATTATTGATTATCATCACGGTTGCTTTCCATTCTCTTTATCTTCTGATCACCTAAGCTGAGATTTTTCTTACGTACGGTAATTAGTGTTAAGTATAAAATTTTACAGAAATTAATTTTTCTTCAGATGAGGTTTTTTCGTTCATTTTATTAATTTTGTTTGCTTTGACGATATTTTTACCAAATTGTTCTCTCACGTTTTATACTGTGCAAGTGTACATATAATAGTCAAAGTTGATAACAAATTGTCCAAGTTAAAAAAAAATTACAGGGGGGCTGATGCTGGGTCGAATTTTTATAACGTACTCACCTTTAAAATGACTGCTTTCGAAATGATTGTAGAAATTTCATAATCCATTTAACAGGTTCAAATTCGATCCACGAAACCATTTTTATGATTTTATTGCTCCCCCCCCCCCCAAAAAAAAACAGATGAATAGTTTGAAAAAATCACCAAAGAAAACAAAAGAAAACATTCCCGAACAATGGCATACCTGACATGGGTAAAAATTGAGAAGGTGATACAGAGCCCCCTCCTCAAAATTATGATCGGAAAATGTTGAAAAAAATCGTCAATTTTTGCTTTTTTTATGTGATTTTTTGAAAAAAATTGGCTTCATGATATCAATTAATGAACATTTTTGTTTTTCTTTTGTTTCAGGTGGATTAAGAATTTTCATCGACAGATTTACGAAGAACAAATATGAGTAAGTCATTTTTCATGATTTTCAGTAAATTTTCATTCTAAGGTTTCTATTATGTTTTATTATTTCGAACTTTCTTTTTCTAGAAATTATTAAATTTCTAAGTTTCTTTGTTCAAACTTTTTTTTTGGATCGTTGAAATTGCCATTTCAATCTCCTCGATGGTCGAGTCGAAATAATTGGAGAGGGGAATTGAGAGAGATGAACTTGAGGAGAAATATCAGTTTGAATTTGAAAAAAAATGGCACATTTGACATCTACGATCGTTCAGATCTCACGAGAAACTTTGGAACTAAAGAGATTAAAAGCAAATATCTAAATAGGTAAATAATTTATTTGAACGAGGTCTTGAAAGCTGACAAATTAAATTAGTTTAAATTTTCTAATCGCAGAATTCATTTTCAAAAAAATTAATTCGAATTGAAAAATTTGCAAAAATTGTGATATTTTTTTGAAATATCTGTTGTTTGAGTGGAAGAAAATTGAGTTTTAAATTTTTAAAATGGTCACTTCAAAATAAATTGATCATTTTGTGAACTCATATTTACGCAAATTTATTTTTCCGACATCGCCGAAATGAAGTTAGATAGGTAGATACCGTTTTAAAATTAAAAAAATAAAGTACACCTACCTATGTGACCCTGCCGGAAAGAAGGGACCTTGTGTAAAAAAAAAACGATGTCTTTAATTTTATGTGTTTGGTCCAGATTTGGTGTCATTTGGACCAAAAACGTGAAAAAAGAGTCATCGATTTTTTTTTAAACAAGGTCCCTTCTGTCTGGCAGGGCCACCTATGCTTGTTTTCGAACATAGTTCCACAAAAGATCGAAAAAATTTGAAAGTCTTTACAAAGCTAAAAAGGTTTGAACTTACTAAAAAAAAATTTAATAGGTGATAAATTATTCAAAAAAATAAGAGGCCGCATTCACAAAACTGGTAAAATTTGTTCTGAAAAAATAATATTTATCGCGAAATTTGACGACATTTATTTCTTTGCAATAAATTTTATCAAATTTCGCGATAAATTATACAGGTATATTTTTTAATAGGTTGGTAAATATTATTTTTTAGTGATAAATTTTATCAATTTTATGAATGGGCCTCATTATTACTTACATTTTTTTTTTTTTTTTTTGGTTAAAATTCATCAATTTTTGTCTGTAACATTTTTTATTTTTCATTTTTGTTTTCAATACGTTGTTTAAAATCGTATTTTTGTCTTGTTTCGACAAAGGGATTGCTTTCTCAAACATTTTTTGGTTTTGTATTGAAAAATTGCAGAATGTAGCTTTTTTTAGAGTTGTATTTCCCACCCCTTCACCTTCAATAATTTTCGTATTCAAAAGCATTAGATTTGTGAGAAATAATGAGGGAGGGGACAGGGGAGGTTATGTGCTACTAAAAACTGAATCATTAATGATCTCGTGTAATGAAGTTCGACCATGAAATCCATCAAAAATATATTCATTCTCTATAACAATCAGTTCTAAAAAATTTCAAGCCATTGGTATCGACATCGACACCATGAGATTCCAAAGTCCTGCAACCCTACTTTTTTTTATTTTTGAAGAGTAATTATTTCTTCTAATCGTAGAAATATACGAAAAAGGGAGAGAGATGCAGTCTTACCACTTCCATTAAATTTTAATTTTTAAAAAATTTTTGTCCCTTAAAATTTTTAATTAGGTGAAATCCGCTTTCAACTATTTTTGATCTTTGTCCAAAAATCTTTCATGTAGGTTCCTACAACTAAGTACATGTCTCTTTTTCAAATTTTCGATTTTTTTTTTTTGAAGAGTGCGTAAATTGAAAAAAATTCCAAGAAATTCTTATAATTTGAAAATAACAAGGGGCGACTTTATATTTTTTGAAGCGAAAGGAGCATCAATTATGCTATAAATGGGGTTTCATCCAGCATTCGTTAAGTATTTTTTTACCCAGCAAAATTTTGTGAGATTTTAGGATTATTGGACCATCCTATACTATCATTTCCTCCTATTTTTGAACAATCTGCTGCGTCCTATGTTCTATTCTTTATTTGTTCAGATTATCATTTTGTTCAGTTTTATTTATTTTTCAGTCAAAACAGAGATTTAGGTTTTTTTTTTTTTTTATTTGCTCATACCTACTGTTCAATTCTGTTTCACCAGCTTTGGTAGGGAGTTCGAAATTGCACTTAAGTACTTATTTATTTTGTGCCAAATTCATTTGGGCATTCTCATCCAATCTACAATCAAGGAGGATGATTGTTGATCGATTTTCAACTGTACTTTATTTCTATTCAGTTGCAATTTGTTTTCTGTATGGTTTGAGTAATTTAACGAAAAGGCTGCACCGATGAAACAAATCTGTGACCATTTAATTCAGCTCTTTGTTTGGCCAATTTTTCGATATCACATTAACTAAGGAGATATCATACAGAAAAATCGTTACTTTTTAAGGGGAAAAAATGCCCCTCGATTAATTTTGATAAATTTTTAATAGGTGAATTTTTTTCTTCTGTAAGTGATTTTTTTTGGGGGTGCTGATTCTCTGCAATTTCTTATGGAATTTTCAGCAGATTTCATTATGATAATTTCCATTCTTCGTTTCATTTGATCATAGCTCGAGGCTGGAATAAAAATGAGAGAGAAAAATCGCCGCAGAGGGGAAAAATTTATCGAAGAATATTTGCCTATTATAATTTATCCATCATCGTACCCTCGCACACTTATTTGTACTATTTCGTGACGTAAAGGAAAGAAACACCTCGCACCAGTTCGTCTATTTACCATACAAACAATTATACGAGTCTATTGCGAGCACGCTGACAACGACGTTTGTAAAAACAAAACAAAAAATAAAAGTAAAGGAAGTCGGAAAATAAATAAAAGAGGATGCAATTAAGACAGAAAATAAGTCGGGAGTAATACGAAGCCGCGCAGCCAGCAGAGCACGGCCATTCGAGTTGTTGGCTTTGAAGAAAAAATATGATATTTTGGTTAATTGGGTATACCCCGGACTCGTTTCTAGCCTACTACAAAGTACCTGCTCCGAATACCTTGTCGTCTTGATGGCTATTAACAGTATTGAAAATGACAGTTACCAAATTACGTTCGAAGACGAGCTAAACCAAATTCAAAAAATCTAGGATTGAGAGTATATAAGTAAATTTTTGGTCTGGAACGATTTATGGGTTTATTTCGATTGCGGTAGGTTCTCGAATTGGAAAGACTCGTTCTCGTTTGTTGTATAATGAAATTTTTCACCAGATCGTAGGTCGTGCGAGTAATGAGATGGGTTACAATTACCCTGGTTACGTGCTGCGCCCTCCTCGTCCGAGTCCGAGTTGGCAACGAAGGGAAAGAAGGCTTCGTGTGTTTAATCAAATGTCAACGTCGACGGTGTTTTTTCATTTCTGACAAGCAGATTAAAGTAAACGAGTGTTTTCATCGATAAATATAATGTTGCCGCGGCGACGGCGACGCACGAGGTGTTGAAATGTTTAACTTTGTAACGCGCTTTGATGGTTCGCTGTATGACTAATGGTTTGGATTATATTTTCGCGCGTAATTTTAACCCATGTACTGATGCCGCTTTGGTTGCTGACGAAGGTACCCAAAACCCAGCGTTAGATGGGATTTTGTATGCGTCAGTATGAAAAGATCGCACCAAAAAGGGTGGAAAAGAGATGAGACGGAGACAGAGAATAAATAGATGAACAAAAGGCGAAAAGAAGTCGAGGTGTCATGCAGAGTTCTAAAGATTTTGAATGAGAAAGTGTGAAGTATGGATTGATCAGCAGGGGGTGGCGCAGGCGATGGCCATGGTTTTGTTTTAGCTACGATGTGGCATCCTTCGTTATGTCAGGTATTCGTAGGAGGATTGGTATTGGAAATATTGGATGAGGGTTCGAAAATCATGAGAAATTGTACCGAAATTCTCCGAGAAGAGTGTCGAAAGATTTGTAATTAATTGCCAGAATTGTAAAGCAGAAAAGGCACGAAGGAATTCTATCCAAGGTTCTGTTCGATACCTATTTTTTTTTTTAGTACAAATGCATTGTCAGGGATGAACTGAAATTACGAGGAAGCGAAATCGAAAATTTTCTGTTGCGATTCATTTTTGTTCAGATTTTCGTACCTACATAAAATATAATTTTTCTTATTTTTTTCCGACTCTTTCAAAGAAGTCGTATTTTTGAATCAAAATAAATTGCAATTGGAATCCAATTTTTTACGATAAGAAAAAGACACATTGTCCTTCATTATTTGGTTTCAAGCCTACCTCTTTATATTTTGTGGGAACAACTTATGGAGGATTTTTGTATTTATCAAATGTTTCAGAAATTTTTCTTCCAGGGAAATTTCGATTTGAAACGTTAGAAAATTGGTACGTACAGAAAATCTGAGATCGAAATCCTGAGGTGACAAATGTGTTGCGATACTTTTATTTTCAATATTATAAATTTTTTCAAGAAATTGAAAATTTTTTTAACTGGCATGAAAATATAATAACTAATAAGTGAAGTATTGTACTTAATTTTAAATAGTAAAAATCAGTTTTATATAAAATTTTTGAACTGAAAAAATTTTTCGAGTCTGAAAGTTATGAAATGAAAATTTCAAACATTATGAATCACTCAAAAATTATAAGTACGTAAAAATTGATTTTAAAAAAACAAAGAGTTTTCAAATTGCTCTAATTTCCAAAAAATCGACTTTCAAAAAATCCTGTGCAAAATATTTTAATACATTTATTTTTTTTAAGTGATTCAAAATGCATGAAAACGTAGGCGCACTGTAGGGGAGGGCTCAGGGGTCTCAAATAGCCTCTTTAAACTTGGCCAATAGATTTCTCATCATAAAAATATCAAATGAAGGCATATTCGTTTGCTTTTCATGTAGGTTTGATTTTTCCAAAAAAATAAAAAAATCAAAGGCAATGTTTTAATTAATCTGTGATATTTCAATAATTTTTCAGTTTTTATGAAGTTATTAATTTTTTGGTAAATTCTTCATTGATCAGGAAAAAATCATTGATTTTGATTAAAATTAATTTAATTGATGCAAAACAATGGAATTTTATCAAATTGAACTGATTAGAATTTATTAATATGTACCTACTGTTTTAAAAAATTTGCAATTTTTCAATTTTTCTGTGCAATTTTTTTTAACAAATGTAACCGCCTCCCATTTTTTTAATTCAACGCCTCTTCTACATGATTTCTGGGTGTGTTTGGGCACAAGACCGTGCGTTTTAGTGAAAACTGCAATCTTGAAGACGAATCCAATCATTTATAAACTATTGAATTTTGACCCATAACTTTCGAATAGGTATGAGAAAACAAAACATGTCTCAAAGCACTTGTAAAATGTGAGACTATTTTTCTTTGAAGTTATAGGCAGTTTTGTCTGGTGAAAAAATTTCAATTTTGAAGACAGAACTATAAAAGAACCTGAAATAAAAATAAATGAATGATTGGTGTACCAAAAATTGGTCGAAATATGAAATTTGGAGCTCGGAAGCTGGAAGCCTTATTCTCCATAGAATTGAAAACTTTTGTGCAATTTTCATGTTATTTCCAATTTGAAAATCTTTCGAAAATTTGAATTCCGATGTAGTTTCCACATGATTTCTCTTTTTTCGCCATACTTAGGAAATTTTCCAGCAATACCTTGTATACTTAATTTTTTAGAATCGTTTTCTCGAAATCTAGTTGAAAATTTGATAGAATTTCATATACTTATTCAACAGTTATTTTTAAGCAGATGGAAATTTTTTATTCTGTTTTCATTTTTTTTTTTTTTGTTGCAGTCTTACAATAACTGATATCATTTGTATGATTTCGTTCAGTCTTGAAGAATTCTCATGCGACAAACATTTTAAACAATCTTTATTCATGTATCATCAGTTTCTACTTGTGTCATAAATCCCTCTCCCCGTCTTAGCTTATACTTAGTTCACTAATTCGACCATGCCACGTATCCACTTACCCGTTACTTACTCGTGCGGTCGCGATGACCGGTCATTATCAGGGTTGGCAATATTTTGGGTATAAATTAATTTTCACGTCGCCGATCGCAATAGCGCGGTAATTTAATTAAGTACAAAGTCGTTAGTACGAGTCGCACGGTAATAAATATAATTATAATGGCATTACACCAAAATATGACCGTTTATACGTGTGAGTGGTCTCGCGACGTCCGTTTGTCCCTTGCATATGCGTCAGATAACGACCCGCCCGTCTAGTTACGAATTTTCGCTCCCATTTCAATGTCGTTGTACGGGCGCTCGCGATTCGACCATCGAATGTAACGAAATTGGCAAACGTACAATTTGGCTTACGCCATAGACAACGACTCGCGCGAGATTTGATAAAAAACAAGAAAAATTGTGATTGATTTTGAAATGTTTTATTTTAAAAGATTAAAAGAAACAATAATTTAGGAGCTAGAACATTCGCAATGTCTTTTAAAATACGTTCACGTACATTAAACAGCTGTAGAGGTTGATTCGGATGCTGTTTAATGTCGATTTAACTCAACGGCTGAAAGGCTTTCTTTTGAGATAACCTGGCTCTCCAATTTTGTCCGCTATTTTTACCTGTGGATGTATCTGATTGAGGAGGCTGGGGCTGAGAATTTGATTTAGGTAGCGTGATGGGTATATCGAAGTTGGCCATTGGAGGCGAGGGTAGCTTGAGGGGTTTGAATGAGTTGAACGAGGGGGGAGTTGCAGGGAGATCATCGAAACCAGCAAATATATTTGTTGGTGGTTTATTGAAGTTTGGTAATGGGAGAGGGGTTGGTGGGATTAGTGGTGTTTGGACGTTGTTGAAGTTGGTGAATGGTTTGTTGAAGAGAGGAGATGGCGCAGGAATTGGAGAAGAAGGTTTGGCTGAAGGACTCGAAGTGTTATGTTCTTCAGAAAGTGCATCTGATGGTAATTCTTCAGAAGCAAAAAGTTTCTTCAAATCTATAGAAGGTTTCTTGACACCTGGAGGAGGTGTAGCAATTGAAGGCGAAGCTGGTGGCTTTGGAAGAGTTATTGGTGGAGGTGAATTCAATGGTGAGGTATGATCTTTGTGGTTTTCTTCGGAATGTACTTCATCTGGTACCTCTTCTGAAGTGAATAATTGTTTCTTAGAGTTTGGAAGTGAGGGAGGTTTAGAAGAGGGTGGATCAATGAATGGTTGCTGAGTGGGGGTTGGATTGATCAATGGTTGGAGTGGTGTGATGGGTGATGTAGGCTGATTAGGAAGAGAAGCTGATGATGGAGCTGACTGTTGGGGATTATCATTTCCAGGTAACTTGATTTTCAAAGTTGATGGATTTCCCAAACCCAAAAGTGGAGATGGAGGTAGTGGTGGTGCCTGATTAGCAGAATTCAAAGGGGTTTTTGGTAAATCGTTTAATATCGAAGGGGTTGGTGAAGTTGTTAGCTGTGGTGATGGATTTGCCATTGGAGAACTTGGTAATGGTGATGGTGTTGTTGAAATTGGGGTGCTGGAATCTAGTGAGTTAGCAGGATGCCCATCTGGCATTATACTTGATGGTGACTTATTACTTCCAGATGCAGATGATATTGGTACTGGACTGATGGCGTCCAAATCTTTGGGAGTGAGAGGAGATCCCAGTGAAGGAGTCGGTGCCTGTATTGGTAATGGAGGTATAGATGCTGGAGATGTACCATCTGGTTTTTGAGGCTTCTGAGTGCCTGCAGGAATTGATGAGGATTTTGTGGGTGATTTGAATGATGGTTTTGGGCGGTTATGTAAGAATTCCATTGAATCGTCTGAGATATCAATTTCATCATCTATCCATGGAATTGAATCTTCTAAATCTTCCATAGGTGATGGAGTATGCAATAGAGGTTTAGGAAGAGCTGGACTGCTGGTGGGAAGTGATGCCTGAGGTGTTGATGAAGGATTGGATGACAAAGGTGATGGTGTGCTTGTGTTTCCCAAAGGTTTAGGTGTGTTTGAGTTACTGCCTAGTAATTGATTATTAGGAGGTAAGGAAGGATTGGATGGGCTAGATGGATTAAGTAATGCATTTGGATGAACTGGAGTGATAGTTATTGCATTTGGAATATTTGAAGGTGAAGATGTGCCTTGTGGTTTGGAATTTGATGGTGCTGGGATTCCATCTTTTGATTGTGCTGTTACAGTTTGATCTGGTGATGGAATTCCATTGGTTTGTGAAGCCATCAATGGATTTGAGTTTGGTGGTGATTGATTTTGATTGTTCAAAGGAGTAGGTAACATTGGGTTGCTGTTATCTGGTAATGAATCAGAACTTTTATTGAATTGAGGTGTAGATGTGGTTGATAAAGGTACAACATTATGGGAATCGGTAATTGGTTGCATTATAGGTAAACCATCTCCCACAGGATTATTCACTGAAGAACTAATAATGGGCTTGTTCAAATCATTTGACAATGGTGTAGTGCTTGTTGATGAATTTAATAAATTTTCCGCTGGTTTTGCAACAGGTGCCAAGTTTTGGGGTGTGGTATTCTGTGGTACTGTAGATACATCTTCTAATTTTGTGGCCTTTGGTTGACCTGATAATGGACCATTTGATGTAACAGACTGTTGTTGTAGTGGAGCAAGATCTTTTGTGAGAGGGAGAGGAGCTTGGTCCAGTCCTGCTTTTCCTGGAAGTGGTGGTAAAGGATTTGAGGCTAAAGATCCAATGACAGGTTTTCCATCCGGTGTCATTGGATTGAATGTGCCAGGTGTTGGGATATCTGGGTGATTTGGAATTGTATTGGAAGGAGTTGAATTCAAACTGGAATTATTTGTTGGGGACTGCGAAGCTTGTATGCCGTCATTAGAAGGTGTAGGTAGTTTTCCTTCAGTAATTGGCAGTGAATTTGAGGCTAAACCTACAACATCAGGTTTTCCCATCAATGGTATAGGGTTAAATGCGCCAGGTTTTGGAGCGGTTGGTTTATTTAATGAAGGACCTTCTTTCGATGGTTGTAGTGAAGAAAGAGGATTATCATTCAATGTTGAAGGTAGTGGTGATAAGGGATTCATTGCATTTGATGTTAAATTGTTTGGATTATTCAAAGGTTTTTCAGGTGGTGCATCCAAAGGTGAATTCGACTGAAGAGGGCTTGAATTTGATGGTAATGTTGATGGATTATCTAGTAAAGTTGATGGCTGATCAATTGGCAAATGTCCTGCTGAAGACATTCCTGTTTGAGGAACATCAGTTGGAATTTTATTTGGAGAAAGCAAACCATCAGTTGATATGGGGGGATTCAAAGGAGATGCGGGGTTTGACATATCTGTTGGGGATGATAATGAAACATCAGGTGGTATTTGAAATAATGGATTGGAGTGGCTATTTGGTGGATTCAGATTGGCATTTTTGAGTTTATTGAGTAGTGAGGCAAATTTTGGATTTGATGGTGAAGGTGATGGCATGGTTTTTACATTTGGTGCACTGGAAGTAACATCTATTGGACTTCCAGTGGGATTAGACATTGGTGAGTTTGTCAATGAGGTCGATGAATCATTGGGAATATTAGGTGTATTTGTTGAGATTGGTGTATCAGTTAAGGCTGTTGGAAGATCATGTATTTCAGGCAAATGACTTGAAGGAAGTTGCACATCATCTAAAGACCTTCCTGCATTTAAAGGTAATGGCGAATCAATTTTCAAGGGCATTTCATTTTGTGATGGTTTTGTTTTATCAGCTGATTTTAAAGGTTGAGTGTCTCCAAAATTGTTCATTGTTGACAGAGGGGTATTTGAATTAATTGTTGGCAATTCTGCATTACTCGGTGTTGTATCTGTTGATGGTTTAGCAGAATCTGATAAAAATGCTTCAAAAGGGTTACCATCTGTTGGCATTAGTATTGGAGACAGTGAAGATAATGGCATTTGTTGAAGTGATGATGGTGATTTAGGAGCATCTTTCTTACTTGATGGCATAACATCAAGATCTTGAGCTGATAAATCTGGTTTGGAATGATCATCTATTATAGGTGTTTTACTATCAGATGAACCAATTGGTGAAGCTTGATCATTTTTAGGGAGGGATGAAGGTGAACCAGAAGCTGGATTGATTGCTTCATCTAAATTATTTTCTGGTATGGAAGAATGTGAATCTGAAGCACCATCTGTAAGAGGTGTTTTAGGATTCGATAAACTTTTCAGTATTTCAGAACTTGGTGAATTTATATTTGGGGATTCTAAAGGAGGACTGTTACTTCTGTTACCAGATGATGATGGCAAAATATCGGAACCAATTGGTAATGGGTTTTCTTTACTCAACAATGTTGATCCATCATTCAAAGGCGAGGGGTTATCTCCAAATATTCCTGGGTGTGATGGTGTAGTGTCTTTTAACCCAGTTAATGGAGAAGAAATACTGGAAGCACCTAATTTCATTGGTGCATCATCTGTCAATTTTGTTAATGTCGGTACATCAGCTAAAATAGGTGGCAAAGAATTTTTCACTGGTGAAGGTAATGTGGTTGGTAATTGGTTGCTCACATTTGACGAATCAATTCCTAATGATTTAGGTAAGGTTGAACTACTTGGCAGATTACTTTTAGGAAGGATATTAGGTAAATTATTTGTAGTGTTTTGAGGAGAAATTGTTGATGGTGTTAAATTTGAAGGATTTTTGCCAACAGGGCTTGGTATTTGCATTGGATTAAGTCCCAAATTATTTAAATTTGTTGGATTTTTCAGTGCAGAAATTGGTAAACTGGGATTGTTTGGCAGGTCACTTGATTTGTTGGGTAAGACTGTTGAGGGATTTTCTTGTGTTGGCAGTAATATCGGATTTCCATCTTTGTCTGGAAATGGAGGTAATTCACTTGATGGTGTTGCTAATGAGATTGGGTTATGAGATGTAGGACTACCAAAGCCTTTTCCTTTCAGCTTGTTAAGTAGCTTATTTGGAGTAGTAGTTGTATTCCCAGGAATCTGTGGTGTACCATTTATGCCTTTACTTGTAGGATCATTCAAAGGTTGGGGTAGATCAGTAGGTAGGAATGACCCATATGGTGTATGTGTTGGATTACTAGCTGGAGTTAATTGCAATTTTTTGATTGGGTTTGGATTATTACCACTACCAAGTTGATTACTTGGTGCAATGTTTGTGTTATCATCACTATGTTTTGGATCTTGAAGTAAATCTTGCAGTGAAGGAGATCCATCAACATTTCTAGTCAAAGGGTTTTGTGATGAAATCAATGGGTCTTTACCTAATTTCAATTTATCCACTAGTCCTTGAAGAACTACATCATTGGGTTGAGTTTTTGAATCCAAAATTGGACTCAGCGAACTGCTTTTACCAGATTTAAGTTGATTTACTAGCCCCTCGAGATATCCATCTGTAGGATCTTTAGGTGCATTTGAGTCAGTAATTGATGGAGCTTTACTAGAATTTTGTGGTTTAGCAGTAGGAAGATTTCCAGAATCTAATTCATTAGCTAAATTATCTGTAGGTTTGGCTAATTTTGTTGGCAATGGGCTTCCTGCCTTCAAGTGATTTACTAATGCATCAAGATATTCATCCTGTGGTTGTTTTGTTGGATCCAGATTTAAATTTGAAGGATCACTGGATGCAGAATTTGGTATACCCAATGATGGAAGGTTGTCAGATTTAAGTTTATCAACTAGTTTTTTGAGTTGTTCATCACTTGGCATGTTACCAGGAGGTAAGTTTTTGCTCAAAAGTTGTTTCACCAATGCAGTTTCTGGAGCAGTGGAGATATCTTGGCCAAGAGGATCACTACTAGTTTTTTTAGATGGAAGAGCCTCGTCAGTTTTTGAAGCATGAGGTTTATCATCATCTATTTTATTCTTCAGTGAGTCCATCAAAGAAAGTTTTGATGAATCTTTTGGTATGAGATCAGGATCTCCAGTTTGTGTTGGAAGAATTTGTTTTGATAAAGTAGGTGAAATTTTGGGATCAGAAGGACTATTTACCGACATGGGTCCATTTCCAGGCCTAGATGAAATTGCGCCACTTGAAGAAGGTCCCAAGCCATTTTGGGGTTTCTTTGAATCCAAGAATGATTTCAAACTGATTGGTATGTATGGTTCATTCTTTGGAAGTGATTGTGAGTGAGAGGGTGGTAATACATCTTCTGGACTATGATCAGACAAGTCTCTACTTCCTTTGAGCATGGTTGTTGCTTGGTCTGAAGTTGAACCAAGTGGAGAATTTGATCCACCATGAAAGACTCCAACCATAGGAGAAGAATTATCATTTAGAATAGGTGCCTCATGTGATAATGAAATCTCAGAACCTGAATTACCTGGTGCATTGAGCGACTTAGTATTAGGTGTATCTGCAAGTTTGCTTGCAGGAATAGGATTACCAACTGCATCAACCAATTTCCCCCCTGGTATTGGATTACCAAGAGCATCAATAATCTTAGCCCCAGGAGTATTAGAAAGTTTGCTGGTAGGAATTGGATTTCCCAATGCATCAACCAATTTTCCACCCTGAATAGGATTACCATGCTGATCAACAATCTGTGCTAGTGGTGTATCTGCAAGTTTGCTTACAGGAACAGGGTTACCCAATGCATCAACAAGTTTTCCTCCTGGTATTGGGTTACCAAGAGCATCAACAATCTTAGCCGCAGGAGCATTAGCAAGTTTGCTAGCAGGAACTGGATTTCCCAATGCATCAACCAATTTTCCTCCTGGAATGGGATCAACATGTCCATCTACAATCTTGGCCCCAGGAGTTTTTGCAAGTTCAGTGGTGGGAATGGGTTTACCAAATGCATCAACAAGCTTTCCTCCTAGTATTGGGTTACCAAGAGCATCAACAATCTTAGCCATAGGAGCATTAGCTAGTTTACTTGTAGGAATTGGATTTCCCAAAGTATCAACCAATTTTCCACCCTGAATAGGATTACCATGTTCATCAACAATCTGTACTACTGGTGTATCTGCAAGTTTGCTTGCAGGAATAGGATTACCAAGTGCATCAACCAATTTCCCTCCTGGTATTGGATTACCATGCGCATCAACAATCTGTGCTACTGGCATATCTGCAAGTTTGCTTGCAGAAATAGGGTTACCCAGTGCATCAACCAATTTTCCACCAGGAATAGGATTACCATGCGCATCAACAATCTGTGCTACTGGTGTATCTGCAAGTTTGCTTGCAGGAATAGGATTACCAAGTGCATCAACCAATTTCCCTCCTGGTATTGGATTACCATGCGCATCAACAATCTGTGCTACTGGCATATCTGCAAGTTTGCTTGCAGAAATAGGGTTACCCAGTGCATCAACCAATTTTCCACCAGGAATAGGATTACCATGCGCATCAACAATCTGTGCTACTGGTGTATCTGCAAGTTTGCTTGCAGGAATAGGATTACCAAGTGCATCAACCAATTTTCCACCAGGAATAGGATTACCATGCGCATCAACAATCTGTGCTACTGGTATATCTGCAAGTTTGCTTGCAGGAATAGGATTACCAAGTGCATCAACCAATTTCCCTCCCGGTATTGGATTACCAAGGGCATCAACAATTTTTGCCACAGGAGCTTTAGCAAGTTTGCTAGCAGGAATTGTATTTCCCAAAGCATCAACCAATTTTCCACCAGGAATAGGATTACCATGCTGATCAACAATCTGTGCTACTGGTGTATCTGCAAGTTTGCTTGCAGGAATAGGATTACCAAGTGCATCAACCAATTTCCCTCCTGGTATTGGATTACCATGCGCATCAACAATCTGTGCTACTGGCATATCTGCAAGTTTGCTTGCAGAAATAGGGTTACCCAGTGCATCAACCAATTTTCCACCAGGAATAGGATTACCATGCGCATCAACAATCTGTGCTACTGGTGTATCTGCAAGTTTGCTTGCAGGAATAGGATTACCAAGTGCATCAACCAATTTCCCTCCTGGTATTGGATTACCAAGGGCATCAACAATTTTAGCCACTGGAGCTTTAGCAAGTTTGCTAGCAGGAATTGTATTTCCCAAAGCATCAACCAATTTTCCACCAGGAATAGGATTACCATGCTGATCAACAATCTGTGCTACTGGTGTATCTGCAAGTTTGCTTGCAGGAATAGGATTACCAAGTGCATCAACCAATTTCCCTCCTGGTATTGGATTACCATGCGCATCAACAATCTGTGCTACTGGCATATCTGCAAGTTTGCTTGCAGAAATAGGGTTACCCAGTGCATCAACCAATTTTCCACCAGGAATAGGATTACCATGCGCATCAACAATCTGTGCTACTGGTGTATCTGCAAGTTTACTTGCAGGAATAGGATTACCAAGTGCATCAACCAATTTCCCTCCTGGTATTGGATTACCAAGAGCATCAACAATCTTAGCCATAGGAGCATTAGCAAGTTTACTTGTAGGAATTGTATTTCCCAAAGCATCAACCAATTTTCCACCAGGAATAGGATTACCATGCTGATCAACAATCTGTGCTACTGGTGTATCTGCAAGTTTGCTTGCAGGAATAGGATTACCAAGTGCATCAACCAATTTCCCTCCTGGTATTGGATTACCATGCGCATCAACAATCTGTGCTACTGGCATATCTGCAAGTTTGCTTGCAGAAATAGGGTTACCCAGTGCATCAACCAATTTTCCACCAGGAATAGGATTACCATGCCCATCAACAATCTGTGCTACTGGTGTATCTGCAAGTTTGCTTGCAGGAATAGGATTACCAAGTGCATCAACCAATTTCCCTCCGGGTATTGGATTACCAAGGGCATCAACAATTTTAGCCACTGGAGCTTTAGCATGTTTGCTAGCAGGAATTGTATTTCCCAAAGCATCAACCAATTTTCCACCAGGAATAGGATTATCATGCTGATCAACAATCTGTGCTACTGGTGTATCTGTAAGTTTGCTTGCAGGAATAGGATTACCAAGTGCATCAACCAATTTTCCTCCGGGTATTGGATTACCAAGGGCATCAACAATTTTAGCCACTGGAGCTTTAGCAAGTTTGCTAGCAGGAATTGTATTTCCCAAAGCATCAACCAATTTTCCACCAGGAATAGGATTACCATGCTGATCAACAATCTGTGCTACTGGTGTATCTGCAAGTTTGCTTGCAGGAATAGGATTACCAAGTGCATCAACCAATTTCCCTCCTAGTATTGGATTACCATGCGCATCAACAATCTGTGCTTCTGGCATATCTGCAAGTTTACTTGCAGAAATAGGGTTACCCAGTGCATCAACCAATTTTCCACCAGGAATAGGATTACCATGCGCATCAACAATCTGTGCTACTGGTGTATCTGCAAGTTTGCTTGCAGGAATAGGATTACCAAGTGCATCAACCAATTTCCCTCCTGGTATTGGATTACCAAGGGCATCAACAATTTTAGCCACTGGAGCTTTAGTAAGTTCACTGGTAAGAATGGGATTGCCTAATGTATCAACAAGTTTTCCTTTTGGGATTGGATTACCATGTGCATCAACAATAGTTGCAATGGGTGTATCTGCAAGTTTTCTTCCTGGAATTTTCTTTTTGGTTGTTTTATTACTTTCTTCTGATGTATCTGGGATATTGAGGTTCGTGCTTGCAGTTAAGTTTGTACCCTTTTTGGGCTTTTTATTTAGCTGTATTGAAGGTGATGATTGCTCATTTTCAGTAGTTTTCTCATCACCATTACTATCTTTATCATCCAATGGTTGCAGTTTTTTTGGTTTTTTCTTTTTATGCTTATCAACTTTTCCATTTTGTACAATTTCTTCTGATGAGATTTCATCACTATCATTACTTTTGCTTGTGGAATGTTTGGACTTATTTGGAAGTTCTGATGGTTTGTGTTTCTTTTTCTTCTTCTTATGTTTCATTTTTTCTGGTGAATTTTCCTCTGATGAGCTCTCATCACCATCTTTTTCATAATCAGATGGGGTTTCTGATTTTTTTGAAATATCTGGGGCTTTGTCTTTCTTTTTCTTTTTCTTTCCGTGTTTAACAGTGGTTCTATCTGGTAGTTTCTCTTCCAAAGAACTTTCATCACTACTTTCATCATCAGTTGATGGCTTCTTTTTCTTTTTCTTGTACTTTGATGGTTCACCCTTAGGCAAGGCTTTCCCTATTGGATTTTCATCACTATCATACTCTTCGCCATCTGAATATTTCCTTTTCTTTTCATTTTTGGGACCACCATTTGGCAAAACTTGTACCACTGAAACTTTGGCATGATCATCTGGCTTCTTGTGATGTTTTTTCTTCTTGTGTTTTGGTTGGGATCCTGGTTGGGTAATTTCTTCACTAGAGCTTTCATCACTATCATCTGGTTTCTTGTGATGTTTTTTCTTCTTTTTATGTTTTTGTTGAGATCCTAGTGGTGTAGTTTCTTCACTAGAGCTCTCGTCACTATCAGCTGATTTTTTGTGATGCTTCTTTTTTTTATGTTTTTTAGGTAAACCATCTTTTGGTGTAGTATTTTCAATTGTGCTCTCATCACTACCTGATGGTTTCTTATGATGTTTCTTCTTCTTATGTTTTGGTGAACCTTCTTCAGATGAACTAGAGTTGCTATCACTTTCTCCTGGAGAATGTTTGCGTTTTTTATGTTTATGGTGTTTCTTTGGTTTACCTAGAGTTTCATCAATGGATTCCATGTCTGGGAAAACATCTTCTGGCAAATCTTTTGTTTTTTCAATTTTTCGTAATTTTTTCCTATCTAGTTTTTGGGGTGTTTTCTTTGGCACAGGTTCAGTAGTTAGTGGATTAATGACTCCACCATTATCCAACGATCGTCCATCATTATTTGTTGGAGTTGAGGGTCCTATTGGTATAAGAGCAGTGGCAAGACCAGATTGGTCAAGTGATAGATTTGGGTTCAGTATGGTATTCCCTTGGGAACCAGATCCAGTTGGCCAATTCCACGAAGGCCATTTCCAAGAACCGCCAGAATTTGGACCTAGATTTGGTGACTGGTCATTAGGCTGAATTGGTGCACTGGTTGTGTTGGTAATATCTGCAAGTGGAGGAGCACCAGGTTGATTAGTACCATCACCATTCGCTGGATTCTTCCCTTTACCCCATCCCCATCCCCACCAACCATCAGAAGGTTTAGATGATTGATTTTGAGCATTAGGAGGCATATTTTCTTTTACAGGTTGTCCGCTATTACCCCAAAATGGCGGACTCCACCATCCATTCTTTGTAGATTTACCCTGGGGTTGATTATGATCCAGTTTTGGTTTTTTGGCGTCTTTCTCTTCTGAACTGTTTTCACCACTGTTTTGTGGGCGTTTTCGTTTGCGACCTTTTTTCTGCTCATTTGATTGGTCAATTTTGTCTTGCAGTTGTTTAATAACATCGTGACTGAGAACTTTTTTTTCAATATCATCTGGGTTTATGGCTGGTTTGACTAAAAGGCTTCCATCTGGAGCCTGCATACCTTCGGTGAGGAAATATCTACAAATATTCTGGTACAATTGTTTTTCTGGGGAATCCCTTAGTACTTCAAAGGTCTCCAAGATGTCGTGCTTATATGGTAATTTTTTTATCAAATTGATTATTCTTCTTTGATTTTCGGGGGAATTGACATCAATTTTTTTTGGTTTTTGTTTTAGCCAGGATGAGAAATATGATGGGGGTGGGGAGGGCTGTTCTTCTTCAACGTTGATACCTTGTTTGAGAACTTCATTGCTGATGTTTGGATCCATTTGAGCCAATGGTCTGGGTCGCAATCGTCTAAATAGTGGTTTCAACGTAGGGAATCGACGCTTCATCTCTTGTTTTAATTCGCGTCCGGATAGATCAGTCGTATATAGGAATTTTTTCACTTCGAGCTCGAGATCTGGTACTGTAGGCATGACTTTATCTAAATCTCGAAATACAGGAGTCCTCATGAATTTTACAACCAACAATTGCCTGAAAGTTACGTCTGGTGGAAGATCAACCGAGTTGGCGGTACTTGGGATCACGTTGAGGAATTTAATCGGCAATCTTTCTTGGCAATCGCAAAAAACAGTGTTGCATTGTGGATTGCATGATATGCAACGAAAAGCGGTACAAAGCAAAGCACATTTCCTTTTGCATCCCACGTCGCCCCATAAAATGCAACTCAAACTGGGTTTCAGGCCTACAAGCATTTGCAAGTATTCAGATAGATGATAGATTTAAGTATAAACGAGGCGAATATTAAAATAGACAACGGTCTGAACTTACCATCTTCTTCCGAGTTAAAACTGTCCGCTTGGGCTACAGCTGTGAATGTTGTGAAGACGATCAACAATTGTAGACATTTTAGGCGCATTCCTAAATCAGAAAAATCATTCGAACTGGAACGTTTTCGTCAAATACGAAAGTAACGAAGATTTTTTCTCAATTTTTGTGCAGGAAAATCGATTTTCGAATGCTGACGATGCAGCTCGATTTACGTAAATAATTTATCGAAATGCCACTACAACGGAATATTGATCAACGTATCGAACCGAGCACACGACATCGAAATGCAGGTAAAATTTCAAAATCATTTACTTTGTAACTGATATCGATACCTAGATACATACGGATAGCGTAATCGCATTCGACTACTGTGCAAATAAAAGCAGGTAGGTAAATGGATCGGGTATAGAAGGTTCGTACCAATAATGGGAAAATTTTCCCAACGTCATGTTCACACCGCGTAGGTACATTGCGGGGGTGCTCTGTTTGTTTTATTGTGGGCTTTAATTACGTTTTATCTGCGAGTCGAAATGCAGTTACCTAATTAATTTTTTTTTTGATAGTCGAATCGTACGTATAGGTATGTACATGTGGTATCAGTGTTGAATGTTTGATGTTTTTTGCGCAGACTGGGTCGACGATATGTGTCATCACGCCTTGCCTTAGTGTTGGATGTTGGATTTGCTGACAGCTGAAACAAGCTACCTATAGATAGATCTACTTGACTACCAATAGTTTGCCTTTCGTAAGCTGATGCAAAATTGGATTAACATAGCGGCGAAAACTCGATCGAATGCAGAATTTAAATCATCGATACCGAAGGTAAGATTTATGATGTATGTTTATACGAAACTGCAGCGGTGATGGGAATTCATTCGATGAACTGAACGGATACGAGGAAATTGAACCGCGATATGTGGAATGCATGGTTTTTTGGCTCGTCTGAGCCGAATATTTGTTTTATTTCAAATTTAGTCTGAGCTTGTATTGCGTCAGCGTCGGATCGTGTCGACGGATGAGTAGGTATTGATTTTCAATTTCAATCGTGTGCTTGTATTGGTGTTTCTCGGTGTGTGGAAGAGTTGACGTAAAGTTGCCTGTGTTGAGTTGAAATTTCTGATTAGCATGTGAATTGGGGAAAAGTTTACATTCATTTTTTGCGAAAGTAATTTTAAAATGATCGGGAGCAAATCGTATGCGTAAGATTTCAGGAAGGAGGAGAGGGTCGCCGATAATTTCAATTCGTTTTTGTTTTTCCTTGCCCTATTTTTTTCTCGAATACCTGCTTCCAGTTTAATGGAAATTTTTTTCAAAGTGAAGATAATTGAAGATTGTAAGCGATTTCGAAAATTTGTAGTTTCATTGTTCGAGGCCCGTGAACTATGAGGGAATCGTTTAGAAATTGTTAAAGGGTAATTTCATGTACGCTCAAAATTTAGAGAAAACTGATTAAAATTATTTTAGAAGCATAAAAATCACTTGAACATTGTTAAAATTCAACAAAATGGGACAAGTGTTTGAAAATTTTCCAAAAAATTCGTAAAAATTGTATAAAATTGAGTACCTACCTAAAAAATAGACAAATAAAACTTTGTTCATTGAAAAAAAAAATTGTTGAAATATTTAATGCTTCTAAAAATAATTTGATGCATGAAAAATACCAAAATCGTTGAGATTTAGGTTGAAAGAATATAAATCACAAAAATTCTGAAATTAATTCGTTTCAAAATTCTTAGAGGAAGCTGCAAAAAATTATAAAAATTGATTTTGATTGGCAAAAGCGAACCTAATCGGATGTTTAGGGCACTTGAGTCTTCTTTTTTCATGAGAATGTCAAAAAGAACCGCATTTTTGTTTATATACCTATTCAATGATTATTTTTAAAAAAAAATATTTTCTCTCCACTCTTGAGATGAAATTTTTCCTTTTTGGATCAGTGAAGCAAATTTCACCAGAAATCAAAAAAAAATTACTGTTCTTTCAATAAGAACTCACTAATTTTTCAATCAATTCCAAGTTTGTTAGAAGAAATTCTTAATTTTAACTGAAAAAATTGGGCAAAAATCACTGATTTGTCATCAAATGTATTTTACCAATTTAGATTTAGAAAGTAGGTAGGTACATGCATTTTACCATCAATGTCCAATTACCCCCACTCCCAAAAAATCTCGAATTCTCAACTTCTTCCCACAGAATTGGTGGGTGTGCTTAGAACGATGTGAAAAATCGATGGCGATTTCATGAACTTTGCTCAAAAAATATCTAAAATATGTACCGATATATAATTTTAAAAAATTTAATTCATCTTTACCTCCCTCACCTCCTTAAAAAAATTGAAAATTTATTGAAATATTCGTACATTTTTTTTTCAAAAATCATTCGAAATTTTTTCCTATTTCAAAATAAGTACCATGTCAAAATATACCATAAAACTTGAAACTTGGAGAAAATTTTGAACAAATCTTCTCAAAAATTGAAATTGTTTTTAGAATTATCAAAAAATTATTGAAAATTGTTCAAGTAACATGATTGAAATTGAGTAAAAGTTATTAAAATATCGTGAACGTCACGCAAGAATGTATGCGTCTTGGACTGTTGAATCGTAATGGAGGTGAAATGCTCGAGATTTCGATGATTTGAGGCCAGTTTTTTATCAGTAATTCATAATTAAAATTTTTAATAAAATATTTCAATTTTCGTAAATTATCTTGTAATGTAGCTTTGCTGACAGTTCGAATATATTTTGAAGCAAAACAAAATGGAAATTTCCATCCTGCTCGTATCCGTCGCAATAAGTTGTGCGCGTGTTTGTTTCTGCTTGCCTTTCATTTTCGTTTATTATCTCATATGGAAATCTGTCATTCCACTGATAAGGTTGTTTTAATCAAAAATACATGAAACAGCATCCCGCTGGATAAGATGACGATACAAAACTACATTCAAGTATGATTTGGGTTGAAATTTCAAGCTTTCAAACTCGAACATTATCAAGCTTGATTTCGATATTCTCGTATGACGTGATAATATTGATAATATGAAAAAAGGCTGCCATAAGCAGTATCCAGGCCATGTTTCCTTCCGATAGCTCCCCAGGGATGAATTTATTCAGTTGACAGAAATGACATCGTCGATAATCTCGAACTCGAATAGCGAAAAGAATAAAACAGCGATAATGAGAATACGCAGTTTTTTCTGTTTTTATTTCGGAAATTAGGAGGTTAATGTGGATTTCATGTTTTGATGCAATTTTTAATGGAATTCGAGTTGTTTTTTTAATTTTCAAGGTATTTGATGGTGGGACGAAGGAGTTTGGAAATTGAAGAAGGTACAAAGAGTTCATGGATCCCCTGAAATCGATTTTCGGAGTGGAAGGTATCAACCTTTTCCCCCAAATTACACATCATCGAAATTTTCGATTTGAAAATTTTTTTTTTGGAGCATTAAAAATCGTTTTTTTTTTCAAAGCTTCTTTCTTTTGGGTTAAGGAAAAATTGTCAAGAAAAAATTTCAAACATTAAAAAAAATTTAAGATAAAATTTTACCATAGGGTAAGTGGGAAAGTATTTTGAGAAAAAATTTAATTTTTGAGAGAAATTGGAAAAAATTCTAAGAAGGAATTTTATAGATGAGGAATCATCGAGCCCTCCCACTCCAAAAAAAAGTTCTATTATAAGATTTCGGCCTAATTTATTAGATTTTTTTGAAAGTACACCACCTAGATCTTTTGATTTACCTAATTAAATATTTTAAATTGAATTTTAATCAGTGATTTTTACTTGAAAGAAATTTTTGATAGGGGAGAGGAAAAAATATTTTTATAACTTTGCCAAGAAATCGTTCGAAAAAATTGAAACATTAATTTTATCGATTCCTTATTGATAATTCAAATGGCACTTGGAAAAATTTCAAAAGCCTGTCCCTAAATCTTCCAAATTGATTTTTCAAATTTTCGCAATGTCAATTTTGAAATTGAATACTTACCAAAAAAGTGTAAAAAGTGATTCCGAGCTGTTCGATAATTTTTAAACACAAGAAGTTGTTCAAAAACTTGGAAATTGGATTGAAACCGACTTTGAGTATTTTACGTCAGATTTCCCTCCGACCCTCGAATCCTGCAATTCTATTTGAATTTCGAGGGATAAATTGAACCGGTTCTCTGATTTTAAGTACCTAAATCCGTACTCGATTTTGTTACCTAAATGAAGTCGGGCTGCATTTCATCTCTGGCCAAAGATGACAAAGGCCACCACACCACGACCTTTTCTCTGTTTTTGATCTTCCACGTACTTTGTTTCACTTCAAGGTCCGCGGTGATGCTTTGCATTAGATAGAGAATTGAAAGATGCCCTGGTCGGTTTCGTTTTTTGTTTTTTTTTCCTCCCTTCAAATTCCAAACCACACACGATACGGTCTTTTTAAATGCGTATAGTAATGGGTCTTCGAAAAGAAATCAAATCGGTAGCCGGGTATAAGATCCGAACAAAAAGGAACGATGTGAAGACGCGGCAGGCCTAGATTTCGGTATAACAAGGGTATTATGTTTCCGGTTGGTCGAAAACGCTGCTCTTTAGAGGGTTTTGGAAGAAGAGAAGGGGGAAGCAATTAGTGTATAGCTGAAGTACACGAGAAACGTATACCTAGGCGATTAATTAAATCCAAATGTGACCGCCATTAATGGATAGAATTTTTTATTTCGATTGGCAACTCCGAAAGGATGGGGAGGGATCAGAAGAGGTACGAAGGCGTGGATAGAAAATTATCTTTCTTCTATAAAATTTCTCTTTCGAAATGTAGCAATGCCACAAGAGCATAAGAGTGAGAAAAATGACGCTCGGCAGCATCCGGCCATAAAAAATACACGAGAGATGGACAAAGATGCAGAAAAAACTCGTCGAATAATGTGTCTAATATATGTGCATGTTCTTTTCCCTTCCTCGCCCCTTTTCATGCATAATTTTCATCGTCGTACAGCATTCGAGTACCTACGTAGACGAGATACACGTACACTTACAACGTTTTTACACGTCAGCATCGTCATAAGCGAAAAGGAAGATGCGCGGCGGTAGAGCATCATAGGACTCGCCTTTTTTTTTTAATCTTTACGACTTTGGAATAGCGAGCATAAATAAGCGGAGAATTACGGTAAAGAAAGATACGCGTTGTGGTCTGTATTTTTCTGTGTGTAGGTCTATACTTACTATGTTTGTGTATTTACATTTGTACAATGACAGCGTGTTCCGAAAGTCTTGGAAAATGTTGATAATTTTACATAGGTTTCGAACGAAAAGAAGGCTCGTGGATGATGAGCCAAAAATTAAATTTATTAGAATGGGGGTTCAAAATGGACGAGAGCAGTGCTAGGACTCGGTTCTTCGAATGAACGATGTAGTTTCTGAAAATTTTCCTTTCTAGACTATAAATAGGATTCTTTCAATTTCCGGAAAATTTGAAAAAATTCGAAGAAGTTCCGAAGTCGTGAAAAAGTTGAAGAATTTTAGAATTTTTATCAAGTAAAAGAAAGAAAAATCATTTGAGAATATTTTTTTGTCTTTACCTAAAAATTTTAAGGAGACAAGTTCTTCCCTATGAAATCAAAAAATTATTGATTCTTGAAAAAAATTGTATTGATTGTTGACCTTGGTGACGTTCTATTTCCTAACCAAAAAATGGAGAATTTTTGTAATTTTTCAAAATTTCATCGTATCTATTTGGTTTTTTATAATTTTTAAAATTAAAAAAAAAAGAAAAAACTTTAGATAGGTACCATTTTATATGTATTTTATTCAATATTTTAAAGTGGCATTTTAATAAAAAGTCTCGTCGCTCATATTTTATCCTCCTCTTCAAAAAAAAAAATTAAAAGGTTGCATATACCTACTTAAGGGTATTGCCAACACTTTTCCTTCAAGTTGTGGTAAAATGCAAAAATATCTAAAATCATTTTTGGGGAAAAAGTTTTTTTTAAATGAGAAAAAAATGGAGAAATATAAAAAAAAATGCTGGGAAACATTAAAAAATTGAAACAAAATCTTTTAAAACAGTGAGTTGATTTTTTTCATTTTCAATATGATTTTTGTAGATTTTTTTGCCCTCACTTCGTCTTTTTTGGTAGGTATAAAATAAGCCTATTTTTCAAAAACTTTTGTAAAAATTTCGTGTTTATTTATTTTATTTTTTTATTTGAGCGTTGTTTTTTTTTCATAAGACCATTGCAGTCACCTATGTATTTTGTCCCCTCCTTGAGAAAATTCTGAGAAGGCTTTTGTTCTTTCAACCAACTCAAGAACTCGATCTATACGTCTCGTTACAAATTACTCCAATCCTCCCTCTCCCTCCATTCTTCAGTAATCTCGTGTAAAAGGTCTAGAAAACTTAGAAAAAAAATGATAGAAAACCTAGAAAAGTTGCAGAAAATCATTTATAAAAATTAGCGGATATCATGTAAAAATAGTCGAGGCAAAAAAAAAACAGTTATGTGTAGTAAAACTTGAAAATCGTATACTTAAGAAGTAATATAAAGTACAAAAATAATCAAAAAATCATAAAAATTTTAAAAACTGGTTGAAATATCATAGCATGGTTTTAGCAGTCAGGGCCTAGGGGGAGAGGAGGTACATACGTTTCAAAATTTAAGAATTTCAATACGTGGTGGATCCATTTTATTACCTAAATTAAGATTTTAAAAGAATTTTTTATGACATTGAGTTCCAGTAGTTTTATTTTTACACGAGAGTAAATTTCACACTTTTTAGAATTTTTTTTTTTGATTCTTTAGAGTGATGGAAGTTGGTCAAACATTCAAAAAACCGGTGTTATTCGTCATTTGGCCCAGGAAAAATAGCATTAAAAAATGCTTTCGCTTAAAAAACATCTCTGAGAAAATTCTACTCTAGTACATACCTCCATAGTCCATACCTACGTGCCAAGTTTAAAGAACATGATTGAAAACTCGTCGAGATGAAATTTTCAGCTTGAAAATCACATATTTTGAGGTCACAGCCTTCCAGTAGTGAGATAAAAATTTGATCATGTGCTCCTAAAATCATATTCTACCGAAAAAAAACCGAATGACAAGAAAGTTTCAATCAATTTCCACCAAAGACGAAAAATATTCGCTCAATCGAATGAGAATATAATAAATTAGGTACCTAGCTTTGAAGGGAAGATTTTTCGAACACACTGTACAGCCATCTTCATCAACATATCCCTTGAAGACCTCGACGAAATAACTTATAAGCACCTTCGATGACTTTAGGTAGCGGGTCGTAATAAACATTCGTCTCGGAGCAGGCGATACAATAAATTGTCGAAGATCGTAACGTCGTAAAAAATTAACAAAAAGACTGCGATAATGAGATGCGAGCCGCGCTCTAATTAGGATAGGATTCGAACAGGTCGTAAAAATTTATAACCTATGAGAAGATTAGCTCTCGGAAAGGAAATTTCTTCCCTTTCATTTATGTATCTATTATGGAGCTTGGAAAGAGTTAAAATCGTATCTTTTTCGATTCTGTTTCCCTCGCCATCTTCGTAAAGTATCTTTCCGTCAAAAAAAAAACAAAACAAGAAAGGATCAACTATTAGAATCACAATACTAAGGAGAGAAGAAGATAGAGGGACTATTTTATGCATTTTTATATAAATTAGAAAAGTCCAAGGGGAGTTGAACGATTTTAGATAAATTGTAGGATTTCAGCTGCGCCATTTTTCAAGTTTTATTGTTTTCGACTCGATTTTACTTACTTAGGAATTCACGAGAGGGTCACCCGCCAAGCGAAAGGAAAATACCTCGGTCACCACGGGCAGTCTTTAAAAGAAGTTTAGAATAGGTACCTAAGGGTCGCATGCAGCGAATACCTACATTTATTCTCGACAGAAGGATGGTATTTTTAAAAGAGGCATCGCCGACGATTTTCGAACCAGCAATCTCTCTCTGGTAACCGGTTACTTCTCAGGTTAATTGGATTCCAGGTAAAAGAAGGGGCTTTTATCTGCAAAATGATTGGTGAACTGGTCGTCGAACGTGAGATTGGTTGAAATTGAAACGAGCGTAGTGCCAGGTGAGATTATATAGGTGGATAGGTAGAGATATGGCATCAAAAAATGGAAGAATTCAGGTAGGGTCTGCAGGTATACAAATAAAGTAAAAGGCAGGTGTGATAAATCGTGTACCTATCCAATATGTAATGGCGACTCCAAAATATGGTGGTATCAGTTCTAAAGGTGGAAGAAATTGTGGTATTGGTACAGGTGAGATTTTTTGAGGGATCGTAAATGAAAGACAAAATGGTAGCAGGAGGATGCTTTTAGGTATGTTTCTAGGTATTTTTGTATTTTTTTTTTTTTTTTTCAGCGAGATGAAAAATTATTTTTGTTTTTGGTGCTATGTCTTTGGGCCTATTCATATTGGAACATGTGGTATTGTGGTATAAAAGAGTGTAATTCATCGCAGGACAAAAAAATATATAAAATAAGGTCGTTTGTAAGCTTTATTAATTACCATGCTAGTACACGAGGTCTTGGGTGGTTGTGTTTCGAGGGTTCATCTCTCTATTTTTTCTGTCATACTGGTGTGAGAAATCTAGTTAGATACGTACGACATATCGTTGCTATAACTAATGCAAACGACACAATGTGAAATGAATAAAAAAAAATTAGTATATGAAATATATACTGTGTATTTTGTAAGATGTACGTACGTATGCGTTTTTATTACGTGAACTGTGCAAGCATCAGGAATTCTCTGGGGTATGATGCATATCCTGTCAAGATGAATATTTTTTCTCGAAATTTATTGCCCTTTGTAGGTTTCGCCGCGCGGACGAATGTGAGAAATTTTGATTTTGTGGGTCGGTCGGTTCGAAAATTGGAGGTCGTTGAATTCTCTAGTTAAGTAGACTTTTGTTTCGAGATACGAAGTGAACGGATTTTCAGATTTTTTATGGGTCAATTTAACAAAATTCGGAAAAAGTATCCATGCACATTGCACACAGCCGCTCCTTAAAATAGGAGATTGAATTTTTTAGAAATTTTATTTCTACAAAAAAATGGACCAACTTTTTTCTTGGAAAGATGAACAGTGACATATCAAAGTCCAAATATTGGGGAAAGGAAGCAAAATTACAGAATTTTCGACTCAATTTTTAAAAAATTTTGAAAATCAGTTTATTCAGGGATGAAAATGATTGTTTTTTGGGGGGATGGGAAATTGGAAATGGATAGCACAAATTTTCCAATCAAACCAAATTTTTTGACAATTTATCCCTCTAAATTATCTACTCATTTTATTTATTCTCTCTCGGCAATTACAAGGTACTTTGTTTTTTTTTTTTAAAAAAAAAACTTCAAAATTTTTTATTTGTTTCTAGCAAAGCACAAGTGGAAAATTTTTTAGAAAATTTTCAAAAATCAATGAAATCAGCTTTGAGAAAGAAAAATGTAATGATTAATTGAAAGAATTTCAAGAAAAACTAGGTACAAAAAAATCACTTTTGTAGAATTCAAATTTTTTCAAAATTATGAAGTAGGGGCTTAGGGGGATACTACAAGACCGAGCTCATCAGCGAGGTCGAAGTTTTTGACAAATCTTGAATTGTGATTTACAGTGGCGTAGCCAGAAGAGTCCGAAAGGGGGGGGGTCTGGGTCGGAAGCATTTTTTTGGGTGGTTGCAAAATGAGTACAGAGACTTAAAAAACGAGTAATTTTTAGGGGGAGGGGAAGAGGGAGGTGTAAAAATGAGCCTTTTTTGCACTTTAGTCTTAAATAGTCCGTAAAATAGTGAATTAATTTACGCCCGAGCGTAGCGAGGGTGAAGCTTAGAAAAAATTGGATATTCAATGCCCAAAAAAGGTATTTCTGAATGATTTTGTTAATGCCCGAGCGAAGCGAGGGCGAAGCTTTGATAAAATTAGATTTTTTAAGGCTGTACTTCAGCTTCCAAAAATATGAGAAAATAGGTAATACAAACACAAATGGTTGCAGATTTTTACAGATTTTAGTTAAACTCGCGACCTCGTTAATTTTGTAAACAACCATGTCGTTTATTAGCTAAAAAACATTAAAACTATAATAATTGGCCAATTTTTTCGGAAATAATTGAATTTCAAACATCTATAGTTCACTTTTGTTAGTTTTGTTGAAACAAAACAAAAATATTAATACATAAATGTCAAAAAAACTGCGAATAACTTTACGAATAAAGCGATTTGAAATTGATAAATCGAACGATATTGAGCATTACAAACTTGAAAAATTATTGGCTATCATGGATGTTATCTCTAGACTCGATATCAGTACGTAATTGTATAATTTTTGCGAAAGTTTTGTGGGTCACTGAATGAATGGATTTTTTTCGTTTTTGCTTTATTTTGTTCAGAAAGGCCAACCTTAGAGCGCCACGAAGCCTTTTTTCCCGTAAACTGCTCTTCAAACGTGTAATGTTGGAGTGAAAACAAGTGAAAATGACGTAAGTTTGCCAATTTTAGAGTCATATAATTAATTCAGATAATTATTTATTCAAAAAATAGCTTCGTGGCGCTCTAAGTTTGGCCTTTCTGAACAAAATAAAGCAAAAACGAAAAAAATCCATTCATTCAGTGACCCACAAAACTTTCGCAAAAATTCGTCGTTTTTACCTACTCATTTACCTACTGAAGTACAGCCTTAATGTCTAAAAAATACATTTTTCACAAAAATTCTTGGCCTCAAGGGGGGGTCCAGACCCCCACCCCCCCCCCCCCCTGGCTACGCCTCTGGCTGATTTATGAAAATGAATGTTTTCTCCTAACAATTTTTTTTTTTTTTTTTGAAGACAGCCCTCAAGATATCACGTTTTTTGGCATCTTCGCCTTAAATTTTCAAACTTTACCGAAAGTAGAAATATTCGAAGAAAAATTGACGATAGTTATTCAATTTTACAACTCTTTTCATTGAATTCCCTGTCCCCTCTCCCTATCTTGATTGAGTCATATAAACCTACATTAACAAAGCGAACCTAATCTGGAGAATAATTGAGAGAAATGATGTAAACGAGTGAATACAAAAATAGATTGATAAGATATAGGCAAATAGCAAATAAAAGCATGAAAAGCATTAAGCCACTGTTTATTTTTCTAACTGATGGAAAAGAGATTGTACGAGTTTATTTCGTTTGTAAAACAAATCCGAAATGATGGTGTGTGTTGAGTACCTGCTTTTCTCTCATTTGATCCTTTTATCAGCTAAAATAAAATGCAATGTAGCAATATCCTCTCATTAACAGATTGGCCTCTCTCGAACCATTTCACCGCCGCCCCAGGTAATTCTGAATATTGGCGACTCGAAAGTTATATGCATCCAATTTACATTTGACAGATATTGACAGATCCATATGTACTTTCTGTATTACGTTGTCTCTGTCTGGCAAATTTCAAGAAGAATAGGAAAGAATTCTCGTGTTATTGAATATCTTGAGTTTCCTCTTTTTCAGCCGCAGTTTATTAGACGCAGGCTTGTCATGGCAAAGATGAGAAAAACCACTCGTTTAAAATAGACTTATTATTTACCTTGCCATGTCTCTGTCTGTAGGTGGCATTTTCAATTTGTACAGTGGCGCCATTATCGATGTCTTGCTGGGTAAACTGCTAATGTGCCTTTTGGTAAATCTACGTCAACATAATACCTTATTTTCCTGGGAACTCTGCACCAAAAATTACGGTTTTTTGTACTAATGGTGGATTTTTCTGAAATCGCAATTGGAAAGATATTTCAAATGCAGTAAAATTGAATTATTTTGGGGGTTCTTTGGTATCTCATGAATGGTTCAACATGAAATGAAACGAAATTTTAATTTTGAAAAGGTTCAACGTTAAAATTATTAATACTGTTCTCAGATCAATTTTTTTGAATTTCCTGATGAATTTCCTATGAATTAAATAATTTTTCAAAATGTTTTCGTGATATTTTTAATTTTATAACTAAGTATAAAATTGACGCTTTTTTCACTTTTAAAATTTTAAGTTGGATCAACGTTTTCTCAATATTTTGGTCGATGATAAATGTACCTACCTAAATTTTTTACAATTTTTTTCATCATTTTTCAAAAAAGTCAATGTCTAATAAAATTTTTACCTTTGCTTTTTTTAGTTAAAACCGAAAAATAATCTTTCTGTGTTCTGTGCCCTTTTAATTATACATGCAAACCTCACTAACTGGACCCCCCCCCCAAAAAAAATGAAATTGGCAAGCAAGAACTGAAGACGACATAGAAAACAGTTGGATATTAATAATTTTCCTCCGAAAAACAAGAATTTTCAGGATTTTACTCCTAGGAGCATCCAAAGGGAGGCTTGAGAGCTTGAATTCTCCCTCCCCATCCCCCTCCTTTTCCGTCCCTTTCCATTTCCATCCCTTCTCTTCCACTTGGCTAGTGGATTTCTTACTATAAAATTGTCAAAAAGTGCATTTTTTCTTTTCTAACTTGATTTTTCAAAAAAAAAAAATCGTCCTTACTTCACTAAAGGAATATTTTAATCAATTGGTTACCTCATCAATTCTTTCATTAAATTTCAATTTTTTCTGGAATTCTTACCCCCTGAGGATTTAGCTTTTCTTTAAGGAGGGAGCTGTTTTTTGATATTTCAAGTTTTTATTCATCAGATTCAGTAGACATCTTTAATTTGAATTTGAAGGTACTTTTCATAATTTTTTTTTTGAAGAGGAGGGGAGGAGAAACTATTGAAAAATTATATTTTTGCTCGTTGTTTCAAATTTAATAATTTATCACATTCGTTTCGAAAGCTGCATCGGAGTGTTCCAATTTGTGAAAAAAAAACTACCTTTAGACTTACAAAATTACAATTTTTCAAAACTTGTTCATTTAAGAAATGTTTTTTTAATTCCAGAAAATTTTTTATGGTATTTGAATTCAAAATTTTTTAAATTTCAAGATTTTTCTGAAATATTTTTCAAAAAAAGAAATGAAACCCAAAATTTGTATTTTTATTGTAAAAATAGGTACCCTACCTACATTTGAAAAATTTCAATCTCGCTTTTCTTGATCAGTGGTGTTTTATTTCTAAGAAACAAATTTGCATTTTCAAGGTCAATTTTTAAATCAGATGCCCAAGAAGGTTTTTTTGATTTGATCAAATCAAATCATATTTTATCAAATTTCATCTGTTTTGATAAAATGGCATCTCCAAAATGTCCAAATCAAATCATATATCTGAGTATTTCTGGATTTTTCCGAATATAATTTTGATCAAATTATATCAAACTGTATCTGAACATAAGTATAATCTTCTCATATTAATTGATGTAATTTTTCTCGAAAAACAAACGAGGGTGATTTTAAAAACGTTCTCCCTAAAATTCTATTTTCAAAGAAATTTCTTTATACCTAAAAATTTTCAAAATTTCAATCGGCAAATACGGGCCTTTTGGAGTTTTGGAAGTTCAGATGAACAATAATTAATCAACTGAAATCAATTCTCAAATGCAACCAAATTCTATCAATCTACGCGATCATTCGATAGCCAAGCAAAAAAAAAAAAACTGAAAAAGTGAAGCCGACGACGTGTACCTCGTACGAGATGCTGAGAAAAGATTCCAACTACGAGATGAGCTGTACTGGCAGCGTAGAAGAGAGCGGGGCGTTAGCTGCGGGTAAGCGAGTATAAAAGAAGAAGATTTCGCTACGAATAATCTATCATCGAGTCGAAGGAAATACATGTATTATACAGTTATACATACGTATAAGCTCTATGTGTGAGAAAGGAGCAAAGTAAGGAAAAAAATCAGGGAGAGGAGAGCAGAGACCCCACCTTGGCTTGAAGAGAGAGAGCACTCTGTCACCCGTCGTCCTAGGCGGCTGCGATATTATAATAGTACCCAGATAGATGGAAAAAGAGCGGCAGGGGAGGGCCGCAGAAGATGGCGCGCTATTCGTAGAATCGGAGGATGTGTCAGGAACCCCTCGACCGTTTCGTGGTCCAAAGACAGAGACACGAAAGCTAGCATCGTAGGTTCCTCATTCATCATTAGAATTCGGTGCTACTTTGTCCCTTTTTTTTTTCTTTCGGTCGAAATGCCAGTTTCGAGTCGATGTCGATCGTAAATTTCGCGAGTTGTTTGGGCGAAATTTTTGTTATGAAAATGTGAAACGATTTTTCGGCTGTTGCGGTTGATTATGTTCGAGTTGAGTGTTTTTCGGTGATTTTTTTGGTGTCGATTTTTGTGCTAATGATGAACTACGCGATGGCTCCGGCTTTACCGGGTCCCACCAGCAGCTGTACCATGGAAGATGATAAACTTTCGCCTTCGATGTATTACGAATTTGCCAACGGTGCCGGAGACGCCGGTGGCCAGATCTTGATGCCAGCCGATTATTACGGTTCGTTATCGCCGAAGAAAATCCAATACGAGAAATTTCAGGATATCAAATTCACCGACAGTGCGTCCGCCGGATCGATGATCGGGTCTGGCCATGACTTCGATTATGTCAGTTCGACGCCCGCTGAGAGTCGAAAGTCAGCCGAGATCGAGGATCTGGTCGATCTCAGCTCGAAACAAGACCATCTCTTTGGATCGAACGGTGGTCCTCTTGGATCTGGATATTTCCCAGGTATAAATCGAGACCTCCAGATGAAATATTTACCTCCGTATTATGTCGACAATGGTGGTCGAATTAAACACATTAAACTAGAACCCGATCAAATCGAGTATTCCGACGAAACAGCTGTTCAAGCATCCCTGGCAGCCAGTTCTTTGGCATTGGAAGAGTATTACCAATCGACGACGACTTCGATAGCTGCCCACGCGACAACGACGACCACGACGACCTCTGGTAGCAGCAAATCCGCTGATTACGCCGAGTTCTCCAGCAGCTCATCAGCAGCCGATACGCCCGTCGCAGCCATTCCGAAAAAACGCAAAAGATCTCAACGAACTCCCAAAAATACGGCCGTTGCTTCCTCGACATCTCGTAATTCCGGGTCCGGCACGGAATCGCCGCTGAGCTGGGATGAGCCGGCGGATTCGACGGGTCGAAGGAGTTCGATGGGTAAAATGCGTAAAAAAGGGCCTCAGACGTACGAGGAGATCCAGAACCAAAGAGTTATGGCGAATGTGCGCGAAAGACAGAGGACCCAGAGTCTGAACGAGGCGTTTGCGTCGCTGCGAAAAATCATTCCTACCTTGCCGTCGGACAAATTGTCTAAAATTCAAACGCTCAAGTTGGCCGCCCAGTATATCTATTACCTGAACCAGCTACTGAAATGCGGTAATCGAGAGAATGGTGATACTGATAATGAAGATTCGTCTCCGGGTAAGCGATTTTGGTAGAGTTTTTTAAAATAATGGTACTTAGTTGTAGTTGGCGGTATTTTTGAAAGCAGGGGTTCAATTATTAAAGGGCAAGGATACCTTATTTTTCTAGGGAAATATTGAAAAATGTCAATTCTTGGGAGGAGGGTGTCAGGGCGGAAATCGTTTTTATTAGAATTACTCGAAGGAGGATTATTGATTAAATTAATAATCTATTGGAATACTTAATTGAAGGCTTTTTTGAAAAAAATTCATCTACGTTTCACTCAGACTTATACATCAATTTTCTCTAACTAAAACGTATGATTTTCCAAAAAAAAAAAAAAATGAATAACAAATTCAGCGAACTTTTGTCTCAAAAAATTCCCACCTTTGGCCACCTTTTTGGCTAACATAAGTCATTGTTTGAGAGCATTAAATTGAATGATGAAAAGTATAGATGGTGAGTTCACCTGGAGCAAATAAAGATCGCAGCGTAGGGGGAAAAGTTGAGATAACAAGTCAGTTGAGGTACCTATCTGAGAAGATCATTTGATTTTGATAATCAAGTCGAAAATACCAGTCAACTTTGTTTTCAGTGTTCAAGATTTTTTCGTTTTCAAGAGATTTTTATTTCAAAATGAATCAAGATTTCCATTTAAAAATTCAGACATTAAATCGTAATACTTACAGCTAGTTGAATTTTTTTTTTTTAAATTGAAAACGAATTTTAAAAAGTTGTGAAATTTCAATTATATTATTTTTTCGAGAATTCAAATCTACTTGAATCCCTTAGATCGAAGGTTTTTCAAGTTTTGAATTAGGTACCTACCTATTTATGGTTGAATCTGAAAATTGGTGAAAAATCAGACAAAAAAAAAGTCGGTGTGAATTCTGGACAAATTTATTTCGACTGACAAGAAAGATGAAAATATAATTTTTTCAAAAATTTAGGTTTTTCCAGCCAGAATGAAAATTTTTACTCCATTTTTTGTTGTATTGGGTTAGGAATTTATCAAATTATTATATTTTTTTTGAAAAGGGAGAAAGAGAGCTCGTCAAGAAATTAGCTCGAGGAAGAGAAAAAAAATGAAAAACTTTCGTTTCTTAATTTTATTGTTAGAATAAAATTAAGAAACAAAAGTTCATTATTTTTTTGTCTTTTTCTAGCTAATTTTTCGATGATTTCTCTTTCTCCCTTTTACGGAGAAAAATAATTTGAAAAATTCCAAACCCAATTCAAGAAAAAATTAAAAATCACCAACTTTTAATATACGACAAAAAGAAAGCAGAAATCTGCGAATTCATCGAAAAATGTAGAGAGGAGCATTCGCATAAAATTTCTGCGATACGTCTTAAAACTGCTTCCATTTTACCAGGAGGGTCAAAAGAGGGTATAGGTACACAAAATTTCTCATTTTTTTTTTGCTGATTACATAAAATGGATTTTTGAAATCGAGTTCTTTTATATGATATACTTTCAATTTATTACATATTGAAGGAAAAATTTAAATAATTTCGATTTATTCCAAAATTTTTTGTCCAAAAAATTCAAACCCTTCCTACAGATTAATTTCCATGTTTGAGCTTTTGCTTCGTAAAGAAAACAACAAATTGGAGAAGACAAGTTTTCTGTAAAAAGTTGATTTATTTTCTGGTATCGACATTCCTTTTTTTCGACGTCAATCGAAAATAGAAAAAGAAAATTGATATCCTATGGAGTGATAGAAAAAATTGATCGTGACGAGTAAAATACTTAGGAATCAGCAGAAAGTCATAAAAAAGGATTAAAAACTCTTTTAAAAATTTTATCGTATGTGAAAAAAAGTGAGACAGAGACAGGAAAATTTATGAGCAATCAAAATCTTTAGGTACCTACATACGTTTAAAAATTCTGCAGAAATCAATCAATTTTTCAGTCAAAATTTTAAAATTTTGGGATTGTAGTTGAAAACTGGACATTCAAAAAAGATGCCAACTTTAATATCTTGACGTAATCTTCTTACTGAAAAAAATGTTTTGTACTCACTGGTGATTGATTTTGATAGATTTGGCCAATGAATGATTTGCGAAAAAAAATTGTAGTTTTTTTTTTTTAAAAAAAAAAAAGAATAAAAAGATGTAAAATTGCCTAATAATTTTTGAAGAGGATTTATTTTCGGTAATTTTTCAAGTCCGAAAAGAAAAGTCGATGCCTTTAAATTTTTTGCCTTGTGATTTTAAAAATCGTAAATTTTTTTGTTAGCTATTTTTTCGACATACTCTTTCATTTCAAATCAGTGAAAAGCCACTGAAAAAAAATCAGAATTGCAGCACTGGAAAAATCAGCAAAATCCTTTAAAATTCAGTGATTTTTCATTGATTTTAAAGCATTTTTTTCACTCTTTAGTGAACCTTTTCACTTTTAATTCTGACTGTTTTCCAGTGATTCTTGATATTTTGACTGATTTATAAATGAGAGAGTATCTAATTGAGAAATAAATATCAAGAAGTCAATAAAATATGGTTTTCAGGTACATATGAAAATTCTTGTAAACTGGGATCACCAAATACAAACGCATCGCATAATTTATAATCAAGGTAAATTATTACTTTTTTATGGCTTTCGAACTTCTTATTCTTCCTATCTTTTTTTTTCGATTTTTGAATATTAATCTCTCTCCTCTTGAACATTTTGAGGAAAAAATTTACATATCGCACTGAAACAAGTAGGTATTGTTTCTTGTTTCGTCAGTGAGAAGTTGAAATATTTCAGCTTTTCAGTAAAAATTCCAAACAATTTCTTATGTAGAATTGTTCAGTAACAATTCTTAAAATTTTCGAATTGGTACCTAGGTATTAAATGTAATATAAAATGAATTCGAGCAAAAAAAAATCAAACAAAAACAAAAGGTAGGTAGTTTGAAAAAAAAACAAAGAAAAAGATTAGATTATCTCTCGATTATTACCTGCCATTCGGAAAGAAAATCATTATCGTTAGTAGATTCCATTTCTACCGGTTTGTATGAATTTCTTGAAACCGATTTCTTAACTATTTGATTCCCTTTGAAAAAAAATAAAGATATCCGCTATTTTTACGAAAAATTCATCGTCATTTAAAAACCTATTCTTAAAGTTTTTCTTTATCTGGCTTACAGTTATTGGTATTGTATGGTAAAGTAAAAACCAAAGAATTAGAGATTATTTTCGTTGAAAACGAGATTTCTAAAGAGATGGAACGATAACAAATTAGCCGAAGTAATGAATAACGAGTTGAAATGAGTTTGGCTGGCGTGGTCGTAAATACGCGGATTAATAACCCAGAGAAAAGAAATACACTGGAATCCGCTCGTAAATAGGTTTTTTTTTTTTTTTGAATTGTATTGAATAATTTAAATACTCATCCTTTTTTTCCCTTTTTATCTTATCTTCGAGCTGGGCTAGGATCGTGTTTTATTTGTAGTATTTTTGTAGGCTCGTGTGTCGTAAAAAGAAAAGTGAAAAGGGTGGAGGCCATTTGACTACGATGATGTTGATATTCGAAGCTGATGGAGTGTGACGTGTGATTTAGATTTTTGAGTGAGGCTCGATAAGAATTTAGAGAACCTTTTTTTTTTTTTCAAATTTATGATCAGGAGTTTTCATTGAGGTTTTATATTTTTTCCAGATTTGATTTCATATGGTGATGCTTTCTTGTGGGGTTATTTTTAAATTTGTTTCGAATGGAGATGATGAATTGATCTATTTTTTTTCGTTTGTTTTTTTGACGATTTTACTCCGAAACGAATGCAAACTTGGAAATTTCAACCCGAAGTGAAGAATTTTGAAGGCGGAAAATTTTGGGATGAAATTGAGAATTAAGGTGAAAAATTGGGAATATTTTTCAATTATATTTTCTCAGCTCATCTGTATCTGCAATGAATTAAAAAATTCAAAAAATTGGAAAAAAAATTTAAAAAATTGTCCAAAAATGATGAAAAATATGTTCAGAATGCTTTGTTTTGTGTTAGGTATTCTTTAAAAAATCTAAAAATTGTTACATTATTTTTTACTTCATTTTTTCAAATTTTTTCACACGACGTTCGTATATGTAGGTACTTTGAATAGGCAACTTTGATATTAGGTATGCAATTTTCTTGGTGTCGATGTTCAATTCAAAATGTTAATCTAAAAAAAAATTACAGAAAGTTTTATAATTTTTTCAACATTAAATTTTAAATAATTTTAAAAATATTTATATTTAAGTTTTTTACTTTGATCTCAATTTTTTGGGGTTTTCACATCAAGTATTTTCCTAGTGATACAAACAAACGCGTCCATTGAAATTTTTCAGTCTTAGTACCTACCTACCTATGCCTTTTTTTAACGCAGAATTTTTATTTTCAATGTTTTCCCCTGAATTTTCAATTTCGATTTAAAATAATGCGAAAATTGTTTCCAAAAATTCCATTTTAAAAGATTTGAAAATATTGTTTTCAAAAATGCTGCAAAAACAATTCGAATGAATTAAGCGTTGAAAATTCTTGGGTGCGAAATTTCAAAATTTTTATTCAATTTTTTTGTGGTTTCTTTGGTTAACAGGAGGTGGCGACCATTCCAATACCAGCGAAGAGAAAAGCTCAAAAGTGGGCATGTCCTCGTGCAGTTACATGGCTCACGAACGACTAAGCTACGCGTTCAGCGTCTGGCGAATGGAAGGAGATTGGTCGAATAGCAGTAGTCACGTATAAAGGGTGAGTATCCGCTTGGAATCTGCCCTCGTCTCATGCTATCGAACCCTTCGAAATACATAGAGGGTGGAAATCGTCAACAAGACGCATCCTTAAACTAAGCTTTCCAAAACCGAAAAAAATGGCCACCCTTTTAGTTTCTATTTTTATACCAGGAGATGTGCCTAAATTGAATTTTTTTTTTTTTTTCGTTTACAGGCCACGTTGACCTTTTTTCACGATGATCGATGTGTTATTGTTTGTTACGTATTGTTTTACTTATTGTATTTTGGTGCTGGAAGTTACGAGAAGCGTTCACCGATTTCCATTTTATATTTTTACGTTCTTTTTTTTTTATCATTTTGATGACACGATTTTATTATTTGTATAAATTTTTGCAACTGTTTCTATCAGACAGGGTGCTGGGGAGATTTTTTGACTTCATTTAGAGATACAAAATTTTGATTTTTTGAAATAAGGATGTTTTTAGGGATATAATTTGAAAATTGGACAAAATTAACGGAAATTTTGGAAATAATTGATAGAAAGATTATGTAGGTGTTTACCAATTTTCATGGTACCACCGAAAAATTTGTTTGCTGATCTGATTTTTTTTTTGGGGGGGGAGAGAAGGGTTGAAAATTCAAAATCTAGGGATTCAGATGGAAGAAATTTTTCGAATCATGCTCCTAAAAGAAGAGAAATTTGTTGACTTTTTTTTTGCAAATAATTTACTTATTGAAATCAGAAAACTAAAATTCGAGATTTTTTCGTTTTTTTTTTTTTTTTGAATTCCAAAAAATTCTATTCTTCAATGATTTCTTCTTCTTCGAAATGAATCCAAAAATTTTTTAAATTGTATTTGAGATCGTCACCGAGTTTTTAGATTAATGAAGAGAAAAAAGTCCTCTTCAAAATATTATTCAATTGTCTGGGGTGAAAGGGAAAAGGGTTCATACTATCAGAAAATTATTGGGTATTTAAATTATTCGAACTCGAGTGAAATGAGGGTAAAAATTTCTGCAGAAAAAGGCATCCAAAATCTAAGATTTCCTTACTTTTTTTAATTTATAGGTATTTTAGTACTGACAGGGGTGTGAAATCTTTAGTATCTATCTTTCATACGTAAGTAAACCTGGGTAAGTGTAGGAATTGCCCTAAAAGGTCAAAAATTAATTTTTGAGTTACCACTGATTTTGAGATTTCCGGAAAGAGTAAAATCAAAAGGAAATCCCAATTCTCCATTTTATTCCCAACTTTAAAAATTGATGATTTCCAGAAAAAAAATTATTGTTGGATAAAATTATAAAAATTTGTGCTTTTTCATAATTTTGTGATATTTTGGGTTCGTTTGAAACAGAATTTGTCCAATTTTTGAGAATTTTTTTCAAATAGTTTTGCAAATTTCGTTGTAAATGGATACATTTTCAAAAATTTCCCAATTTATAACAGAATTTTTTGACTTTCTGAAACATTTTCAAAATTTTGGAGGAAATTTGCAGATTTTTTGAAAAAATTATGATTGGGGGAAGAAAACCATCTCTCACCCACCTCCCTCCTCTCTCGTACCGTACATTCCTCCGATTCAACTACCTCGAGATTAGTGGTCTTAATTTCTAAATTTTCTATAAAATCCCGAATCTGTGGACCACCGATATACTTTTATTCAAATGACAAGCTCTCGAAAAAAATCATTTTGGAAAAATGTTATTTCAATCAAGTTATTTAGCTTTTTGAATAAAACTTGGGTTATTAAAATCATAATCAGTGATAAAAGGCCTCGGAATATCAAAAAAAAAAAATCATTCAAAGTTGAAAATTTCTCACATTTTTGATATTTTTCATCCTGACGTCTCATTAATATTTTTAAACACTGCATTTCGGTTTGATCTGAGCTTTTTTTGATAACTCGGTGGGAGGAGGAGTTCAAGTAGCATGAAAATCCGAATTGCAAGGATTCGAAGTTTAAAAATTCGAGATTTTTGAAAGCGCCAAAAGTAATTTGGGTTGGTGGATTTGGGATCGAAATTATTTTAGATTTCGGTATTTGGATATTTTTATAATTGAGTGATTTTTTTCGGGAAAGTGTACTGCAATCCCCTCTCCCCCTCCTACCTTGTCTAAGGACTTCTCAATTTTTTTTGGAAGGATGTCCCATTTGAAGTGAGCTTTTTTACTAATTTTTTTTAAATGAAAGAAACATATTTTGTACTTATCTACTTAGTTTTGAGGATCAATCTACCTACATAATGTAAAATTTATGATCAAATTTTTATGACGAAATTGTCCAAAAACGTTGATATTTTTCGTGATAAGCACCAAAGTTTTAGGATCAGAATTTTAATCCTAAATTTTCAAGATTATTTAAATAGTGGCATTGAAAAAAATAGTCAAATTTTGATCAATCAATATCATACAAGAATCAGACTTTTGAAAACGAAAAAATTTTGACGAATTGATAAACTTGATGACTTCTGGTAGCAATTTCAAAAAATGAAAAATGATTTTAAAATAATGTAAAATCTGCATCATTTTTCAACATTCGATCGGGCTATTTTTTACCAATTTTGAAAATCAGCAGAAAATGAAAAAAAAAAATCATAATTTTACGTTTCCAAATGAGATGTAAAAATCACTCAAGCTCCCTTATCTGATATTTCAGCGGATTCGTTTTGTATTTTTATTTGGATGTTTTTTTTTTTTTGTATGTAATTTGTACCTATGTCTAGAAATTGTAATTTTTAAGCTGTTTATCTTTACTTTTTGTTACGTAATTTGCATATACTCAAAATAAAGTGATTCTTTTTTGGATTGGTTCGACTTGATGGCCCCAATCTTAGCTCTCAGCACTGAGTTCTCTAGTGCTGATTTTTTTTCGACTCAGCTACGTAGGTTCGCGGAAACGGCGGCTCGTTCGGTTTGCGTGTGGGAGATGAAGAGGAAACGGAACGACAGAGAGAAAGATAGACGACGGTAATGGAGAAAAAAAATTACGAAAATAACTCGGTCGCTGTGATGAGCTGGCTGCGTAACGGTTACCCAAGCCAAAGACGCCGTCGCCATTATACGACGTCGACGAGGTATATTATTCCAACAACCGATGCCAATATTTTGTAAGATTGTCGACGTCGCGCGGACGTTTCTTTTAAAAATGAGAAAATAAAAGAATCGAAACGTAATAGGAAAGGGATATGTACCGATTATTGGACTCGTGTGTATGACAATTTTGGCGGTAAAAGTTCCTGAGGGGTTTTCCTTTTCCTGCGGCGTATTTTCTTTGTGATGATGCGACGACCTATTCGATGACCCAAGCGGGGTTCTCACGATAGGCGGATGCTCGGTGGCCCGCGGGGAATTTTGAAATACGTACGGTGGCCGATCAGAATACGATGACGATACGGTGTGGAGTTGTAGATGACAAACGGCAGCTGTTTGGGAGTTCTTGTCGTAGGGAGCTTCGAGTTGGTCGGTTTTTTTTTCACTCTTTGAATTATCTGTCGGTTTGGTACGATGCTGACGAAGATGCGAGTATAATTAACCGTAACGTGACGACGGTATTAAGGGCGGTGCGAAGCACGGATTAATTCGACATGTGGAGAGGCCTGTGAAAGCGTCGACGGAAAAGAAAAAATTTCGTGACGAGGTTGAGGAACGTTGAACGGTTCGGAAGCCAACGACTGGAGAGGGAAGAGGAGGCAAGGAGGGAATCGTGAGAAAGCCATCGAAAGCTTATTTTGGAAGATGCCACCGAAGCGAAATATTATCTATGTATGGGCGATGGAAATGGACATCATTTCACGACCTAATTAGCGACGTTTGTGTTTTATTTTTAATTGCGGAGAACCGGAGATGACGTAGTTTTGCGAAGAAAACGAGATGAGGGGAAGAAGGGTGTGCCAAATTCAGACTGGGGGAGTTGAAATGTGTAAGTTGGCGGATTGTGTTTTTGGTGAGAAAAATTTGTGTGGTGGAATTCGATGAGAAAGGGATCCAGTATTGTATAATTTTGAATGTGGAGTTGAATTGAAAAATTATTCTGATTTTGTTCATTGTTTTTAAATGAAGCGTAAAATTAATTTGGAAAGAAACCGACGATTTTTCGAGCTTTTTTCACAATAAATGCTCAAATTATTGAGGATTTTCATTTCAAGGTAATAGAAAAGAAAAAAAATTGTAAACAGATGGAAAAACTGCATACGGGCATTATTTTTATATATAGGTGAGGCAGAAAATTGATGAAAAGTGGAATGAAAGCATAGAAAGCCTGTAAAATTTTATTCTCATTTTCAAAGAAAATTCTGACGAAAAATATCAGTTTAATTCGGCAGTTGAAAATTTTGAAAAATTGTGATTTAAATCAATCGATGTTTCTCATCCAGTCCTGAAAAGCAAAAATTTTTTTGTTCTGTTCTGGTTTTGTTCAAGTTGTTTTTTTTTTGTTTTGATTTTTAGTGCCCAATTTTTTGATATCGAGTATGAGTAATTGAAATATTCAAGTAATTACTTGAATATTTAGATTCTGAGGTAGATATCGAGGTTTCATATTTCAGTTCCTGCCAAATGTTTTCGAAAAAGTTAACCCAATAGAGTCAAATCATCTCTGAAATTTCTTTTTGAAAGGGATTTCTCGGGGGTCTATTCTTAGAAAATTTTTCTCGACTCGAAAATATCTTCATCAAAATTATTCTCACTTCTAAAATTCACCCTCAAATATTTTCCAACGGGAAAATATCTTCTTCAAATATTTTTTCATTTCGTAGCGAAATTCTATCTCAAAATTGTTATCAACTTTTAGAGTTTTTTCTGAAAATTTTATCAATTTCCAACTTCAATTCTGATGAAAATTGTTTTTAATTATTTTCCGTCAAACCCGTTTCGAAGTACAAATTTACCAAATTTCAACAAAAATCATCTCAATTTTAAATTTTCTCTTTATTTTCTAGGTCTACAATTTTCATGATGATTTTTCAAAAAGATATCTGAAGTGAGAAAAATTCGGAGAAACTTGAAACAAAAATATTAAATTTTAAGGTGTAGGAGTTGAAAAACTGGAAAAAAATTTGGTAAATGGAAAATTTTAAAAAATGTATTGAAGCAGAAAAAAAATGGGAAAAAATTCAAGAATTGAGAGAAAATTTTATTGGCGGTGAGAAATTGAAATATTTTCAATTCTCTTTATTTTCTAGGTCTACAATTTTCATGATGATTTTTTAAAAAGATATCTAAAGTGAGAAAAATTCGGAGAAACTTGAAACAAAAATATTAAATTTTAAGGTGAAAGAATAAAATTAGAGTTAGGAGTTGAAAAACTGGAAAAAATTTGGTAGATGGAAAATTTTTAAAAATTTATTGAAGCAGAAAAAAATTGAGGAAAAAATTCAAGAATTTAGAGAAAATTTTATTGGCGGTGAAAAATTGAAATATTTTCAAAAATCTAATGAATCAAGAAAAATTTAAGGAAAAAATTTTTCAATTAAAAAATATGTAGGTAAGTATCCTGAAAAAAATGTTAGAACTGAAAAAAGTTGGACGAAGGAAAAAAATTTGAGGAAGGCATTTCAAATGTGAGAAAAAAATCAAATTGAAAAATATTTTGAGAAAAATATAGGTAGGTATTCAAGTTGAAAAAATCCAGGGGAAAAAAATTAGATATCTTGATTTGAAAAATTTTTGAGAGAAATGAAGAAAAAATTGAGTTGAATTTAATCGAAGACTTGTACATATGGTTGAAATAAAAAAGATTCAGTCGTTCGCATCATATTTTTATTTTGATGTCTGATGCATTTTCCGTGTAAGAAATAAATGTGGTAGTGAGTGTTGGACTCCAAGGGATAATTTGAGTTTGCAGGTGCGAAGTTCCTTTAAACCATTTTTATGGGCTATTTTCTAGTGCTGAAAATTTTCAACATTTTCTGGAGGCTCCGATACGTACGGAAACCGCTTTAAACCAATTTTAGAGGTTGAAAATGGACAATCTACCAACTTTCATCTTTTTCGCTGATGGGATCGAGTTTTCATATTTTCAAAGCGATGATGCGGTTTTTGAAATTTGGAAAATTTGTCAATCAAAAGATGAACTTCAGTACTTACTTGAAATTTTGGGCATGACATTTTTTTATGATTCATAATTTTATACATATTGATTCACTTTTGTTTCAGCTCAAAATTTTGTTACCTTATCTTCCTTGTAAGCACGAAAATTTTTCAAATACTTGGTCGAAACTCTAATTGACCCATCAAAATTTTTTAAAAATAGAATTAGTTCGATTGTCAAAGCAAACTTGAAGTTTAGTCGATTTAAATTTTGAAAATTTTACAAAAATTTCAAATCGGTAGACTATTTTTTTTTTAAATTTTCATGAAGTTTAAATGGTAACATTTTTGGTTCAACGGGAGATAAAATAAAATCTCACTTGAGTCAATTATAGGTAACAATAATTTTGCGAAAAAAATTTAAAAAATCTAATAAATTTAACGATATTTATGAATAATTTCATCGTAAGCCCCCTCCTCCTAAAAAAAAACTCAATCTGAATTTTTCAATTCGACTGAAAATTTTTTGAAAAAAAATTCCCATCATTTAAAACTCCTAAAAATACCACGTATACAAATATTACGTAATTATGAATTTAACTCGCACTTCCTTTTCATTCTTATCTGATTTTTTTCGTATAAACTTTCAATTACCTAGCGATAGCATCTTCTTCATTACATTTTCTCGTTATCTCTCCCTTCTCTCGCAACCATCTCTTCATTTACTTCCTTCAGTTTCTATTAATCATCAGAAGACTGAGTACGAAGAACGAAAAATCCATGGTAATCGAAATTTTATCATCATTCAAATTTCTTGTGAGTATCTTAACGTCTTTTTTTTTCGATTTGAGAAAAACTTAAATTTCTGTTTTATAATCACTCTATTTCAACTCGAATATAACTTTTAGACCATTTTTTCATTTTATTTTCTCTTCGTAGCCACCTTCGCACCATGATTCCCTCATCCATCTTCGTTTTTCTACTCAGCACCTTTCACATCGTCCTCGGCAACTCATTCAACATCCAAAGAAAATCCACCATATTCGTCGACAAATCCGAACTGTTGGCCGCCTTCTTCGCCCCCTCTACCCCTCCTTACAACCTGATCACCTGCCCTTTTAAATTCGGTAAAACCATCAACTCAGACATGATCGCTTTATTTTCCGACGTCGAAGTGGATAAAACTCGAAAACCGAGACGTCCCAATGAAACATTCGCCTACAGTATCTTTAGCACTTTGAAAATATCCAAACATCGTTCCATCATCCAAGATCATCTTGCTCGTCATCCAGTTATCCATCTTTCTCTGCCGGAAAATCTAGAGGTGAGTCCGAAAACCGGACTGGGGGCAGAGTTGAAAAAAATGATGCAAAAATATCGCTGGCTGACTAATCTGGCGCCAGCCAAGCTCGGCTCGGTCGATCCGGATGATATAGATTATCTGAAAAAATTACAATCCGATGATCCGGCCAAGTTACGAATTACCGAGGCAATTTTACGTATTTCTCGGACCCTTTATACGTATTTTAATCAATCCACTGTGGTGTTATTGATCGATAATTACGATAATACTTCTTGTCGAGGATTCGTCAACGAGGCAGATCCCAGATATACCTTGGAATATTATAAATATCTGAATAAAATGATCTCCAGAGCTTTGATGAATGGAACTGAGTACATAAGTCGAGCTTTAATCTCCGGCCTGACCAGTTTACCTTTTAGTTTGCCTTATTGCGAGTTGGGCATGGTTAAGCATCATGTTTTTTTGGATAATCACCCATTTGCCAGACATTATGGGTATCTGGAACACGAGACTGATGAATTGATGGTCAAATTCACAATGTCCGAGGGTCTGAGGACCACTGTGCTGAATTTTTACAAAGGCTATCGAATCAGAGGCACGAATTCGCACGTCTACAATCCAAATACCATTTATCAATTTCATCTGCATAGGCAAAAGTTACGATTTGAGAGCAGAGAATCGCTGAAAGTGCATACGGATGCGATTAAAGAATTAGACCTTTTCAACCCTCTCTACCATATGCTCAGGTTTCGTGAAAAAGTGCTCCTGTTGAGTATCAACGATCGAATAAATTTACCCTACGACATAAGTCATTATCACGTTGGAGCTTTCGAAGAAATGGGAGTTTTGAAAAAACGTAAATATTACGAAAATTCTGATAATTACACCGAAACCATTCTGACTGTGTTTTTCGAACTGGGATACCTGAGGAAGGCTGACGATTGTGAAGAGACAAGCAATCAGTACATTTGGGCCAATGTCGAGCCTAAAATTAGTATTTTGCATCAGCTGATCCATCGGTTCGAGCATTTTTCGCAATACGCGACAATTGGTGAAGTTTTTCTGGAGATAATGTGGAGCAAGCCGGGTGCAAATTTGACTACACAGATGGAAAATTTGATATCGTACGCGTCCAAGCTTCATAACGGTGTCAGGAAAATCTCTGATGAAGCTGTGACCCAGCTTCAGTTCCAAGTCATGATATACCAATCGATTGGTCGAAGGGTGAATACCCCAAATAGCCAGAATGTTTGGATTGCTGATAAAATCCCGTTGGAAAATCGGACAGCTGTTACGCCTTATGATATGTGTGTCAGATCACCCCAGACTAAAAAAGTGATCGGAGTTGTTGCGACGAGATTTGAGAAAACTGCTGAGGAGGCGTTGAACGATGCCAAGAGTATCAAGTTTTTGGCCAATGAGACGACCAAAAATGTTAAGTATATTGGAATGAATGTTATTGAGGAGAATCAGCCTTTGCAGGTGGATGCTCTTGTTCATGTGGAGTTGAGGTCTCCTCAGGAGCAGAAATGATTTTTTTCTGGGGATATAGTCATCGAATTCGATGAATTAGATAGATATCATACCAAAGTATTATAGTCTATTTGAGAATTCAAGAAATTATGTCGATAAATATAAATTGATTACTAAATTCGTAACTTGATTATTTTTATGTGTAAAATATAAGTACTTGATATTCTATTTTTCCATCAATTGCATAAAAGCACCCAGAAGGGCTGAGAATTCGAGAAAAATTGGGAGAGGGGTCAAAATTCATTGAAAAAATTGAAAAACTGGTTATTTCAGTTTCAGAGGGAAAATTATGCAATTTATACCTACATTTGAGCGAAAAATTGAAATAAGTATGGAATTTTTGGAGAAAGCAATCAAATAATAGGTATACCCACTTTGAAAATTTGAATGAGTCAATTTTAGTAAAATTCTATAACTTTGAATCAGCGAAATGATTTTCACGGAAAATTAGTAATTTTTCACTGATTTTTCAGTAAAAATCACTATTTTTTTCTGGCAAATTGAAAATGGACTGAAAAATTAATGATTTTTGACTGAAAAACAAGAGAAAAATTACTGATTTATAATTAAAATTTATTCTTTGATTCGAAAATGCGAAATTTCACAGAATTTGTCAAACTACGATGTAGAACGAAACCCCTCCCCACCCGACACTAAGCTTTATCATCTAAGTTCAAGTGGGATGAAAATTCAAATTGAAATTTGTCTACGACAACTGAGTGGTTTGTAGTAAAATGATTTTCTCTTGAATCCAAAGGAAAAAAATCAGAAAATTATTATTTGCCCAAGATTGTTTCAACATCGCGTATTAATCAATCCCTGAATTGAAGAAAAAGAAACGAAAATCTATTATTTTTAGTTGGAAAAATTGAAAATTTGGTTCGAGTTGAAAAATTTTAGAAAATGCTGACCTTCTTCTGAACAATTCCAGATAGAAACACTTAATAGGTAAAAATTATCATACGAGTCAAAAAAATCGAAAAAAAATTGCACTCACAATCATACAACCCTCCCCCCCCCCTCAAAAAAAGGTGAATTCCGTGTTTCTAAAATTTTAGTGAATTTTTAAAATTTAAAAATTGTCCCATCACTACCTTGCAAATACAAATATTTGATCTAATCAGCGAAAAAAAAAACCTGAAAGTCTGTAAATGTCCCCCAAGTCAATTGAAAGTGATTTTGAGTCGTTAATTTTGGGATTTTTCATCTTTAAAGAAAATCCAATGAAAATGGAATTTGAGCAGCTAAAAACTCAAATGACTTACCCCTATTGGAGACCTTTTTTTATCGATTAAAGCTCAATTTTCCAAAATTCGTTCCCGCTAAGTCTAATTCGTACTTATTTGTTCACTGATTTTTTTAAACAAATAAAACTGGAATTTGGTCAAAGTTTTCATACTTTTACCTCGTATTTTGTCTCGCTATAGATTTCAATAATGCATTTATGAATTTTTTCAATCATGTTTTAAAATTTATTTTTCGTATTTTCTCTCATTCCGTAAAATAATTCTTTAATAGTTTGAACTTCGAGAAATTTATTAAGAGAAAAATCTTGGTGTTTTTTCGAATTTTAATTTACTTTTTATTCGAAAGAAAGTGATAAAATCAGGAGAAATTATGCAGTTGAATTTCCTGCTTACGAGGGAAGTTGGTATTTCAACTCGAAATAAAAATAAATCGAAAGAACGTGATAAAAATCCTTAGAGGTACCTAAAATTTCAAGAGATAAAATTAATTTTCAGAATTTTTGAAACTTCAATATAACCTCAGCACTCTGGAAAATATAAAAATTTGATACCTAAGTATTCGTATGCTTAACGAAAAAAAAAAAAAACCTGAAAGGTCTATCTACTTTTTTTCGACCTCCTATTACTTTGATAATTTAGGTTTTGACCAAAAAAAAGTTTCTTATGTAAACTCAGTAGGACACTTGCCTATTCCACTATTCCCGAACTTACCCAAAATTGGTGCATATTTTGTTCCCATTTTGGAGGCAGATGAGTTCAATTTTTTTCAATTTGTTTTGAAAATGAATAATTTTTTCACCTATAAAGATCACAGAAAAAAAACTGTTTGAAAAACAATTTTATTACTTTTATTCGCCTACTTTTTAAATTCAATTAATTTTCAAAAAAAAAAAAATGGAAAAAATTTCAAATTTTGACCCATTTACTCTTTTGAATTCCAGAGCCCAATTCAAATTTTAGGAGTCAAAAATGTTTGAAAATCTGGAACAGGATTTTTCAAACATTTAGTATCGATACCTATGTCCAAATTTGTTAAGATTCTGGATTTCGAACCTCCCTTTTGAGGCCCAATTGGGGCCCTAAAGTTTAATATTTTATAACATCCAAAACATCCAATTGAAAATCTCATACATAAATTCTCGTGATCAAATTAAGAGAAATTTGAAAATTTGACCCCTCCTAAATTTGACCCCCCTCCCCTCTTGGAACTTCTCTCGGGTCCAAAAGCTTAGAACTTTCGAAAAACTGGAATATAATTTTTCAAACTTTTATATCGATACCATGTCCAACTTCAAATTTGGGATGATTCTGAATCTTGAGGGCCCAATTTGGTTCTTGGGGTCAAATTATTACAAACATCTAGTTCATTCGACTTTTTTAAAATCAATGCTCAATTTCGAATCTTACTGTCGAAAAATCAAAATTTCAATTCCCTTCTCTTCTAGAACGGAAAAAAAATATGCACCAATTTTTAGGAAGTTCGAAAATATCGAAATACGTGCCCTATTGAGCCTATACACGAAACTTCCCTTTTCTGCTAATTTTTTGGAGTGATGGTTGTTTTTCTACTTAAAATGTCCGTCGTACCTACAATTCTTTAATTAATTGTCACCTATTACCTATATCAATTGGAGATGTTTTGCTTTTAGACGCGTTTCAGGATTTCAAAAAATAAAAAAATGAATTTTTAATGATTCGTCGATTTACTCAAATCATCGATACAATGATATTGACTCAAATATTGGGCAAAATCGTTCGTATTCAAAAATTATGCAAAAATTTCCAGCATTGCGCAGTCCACAGTCCCCCAAATACGCGTATATTTCATTCTACACACCTAGAATGTTTTTCGAAATAATTTCTTGGCAAAGCAGATACAATTTATCACCGTAGTTTCTCATTTTCACATCATATTACGTACAAAACCTTATGCCACTGACGTCGCCACTGCCGCCACAGCTGGGGCCCATGGCAGCCTCACATCGCGATATGTCGCTATATCGTTGAAATATACGACACATTTACGTAGTAAAGAGAAACTTACAGTGTAAACTCGTATATCACGCGGCCAACTCGATTAATTCTCCCAACAAGTTCAAGTTCGTTGGGTTCTCAACTCGACAAATCGCGTGTATTTCACTTCGGATCACACCCACGCAAACGTAAGCAACAGCGAAAAAAAAATGACGCAGTATGATCCTAGTATTTGTACTTATTATCTATGTGTTGATTATTTCCTTTTTTTGGGGTATCCCTGCCCCCTTTCCTCCCTAATGCCATTCTTCGAGTCAAATTTGCCATAAATACGTCAATATCGTTCTCACGCGGTGACGACAAATGCACGTTTTTCCCTCTTTCTCTTTTCAGCTCTCTTTCACGTGCGTATTTTTCACTTCAATCTAAACGTTGACAATTTTTTTTTTGTTTTTGACGTTTATTACACACGTGTGTTCGTCCCACGCATCATCGTATATTTTAGAGCAACGTTCCCATGAGCTGGGAAGCCCGAAAGATCTAACGATACTGTTTACACTTTTCTTTCTGTGTACTGAAATTGAAATTCTGCGTCATTTTTTTAGTGAGTTTTTCCCATGACCCAGATAGCCAAAGCTTGAAATATTTAACCATAATTTTTTTTTTTTGAAAACTGTTCTCTTCTGAACGATCCTAATTAATGTGACTAATAAATGGGTTCAGCAAATTATAGGAAGGAAATGTCTTTCGTTTTTTTGATAAAGACTTGTTATTGGTAAAAATTCATCAACTTTCCAGGATTAGATAAAAATTTCCGGTTGTTCAGTAATAATTCTCAAGAAAATTTTCCAAAGTCTCGAAATTTCCAATCATAATCTCTTTTTATTTATATTAAAGATTAAAATATTTGGGAAAAGGTGGGAAGAGAACTCACACAGTTTGAAAAAACACAATTCTAACTTCAGCAAAAGGATAAGCTTCTCAAGAGGATCTTTCTAGTTTGGATCGAAAAAATTTCATACGAGTTGATAGGATTTAATTTTTCTTCTTGTGGTTCGTCTCAAATTTTAATTTTGGTTTTGAGGAAAAAAAATGTGAGTCGAGATTTGAAATTATTTTCAATAATTGAGGTGCACATTATTTAGTATCGACGCATCCAATTATTCAGATTAATTTTATGTCTGAACCGAATTTCCCTGTTTGATTAAAATTTTAAAAAATGGGGTGAGTTCAGGTTAGGAGATTCTCAACATTTTTGAAGCCATACCAGATGAGAATGGAATTGAATTTTGTCAGACTGATGAAAACTACGACTTTTCCCTTCAAAATTAATTCTTATCCCTCTATAAATTTTGATGAATGACAGTTGCTGTTCAAAATTTCCGCCTCAAGAAAGTGATTTTTTTGAAGAGACGAAACTGCTCCAAGACCTAAGACAAATCTTTAAGTTAAGCTAAAAATTCGATATTTCTGATTTGCTTCCTCAAAATTTAAATTTTCATCGAATAAAAATGAAAATATTGTGGCTTTTAGAAATTCTTTAAAAACCAAAGAATTTATTATTGATATAACAGATATAAAGTTTTTAAAAAAATTTAGACGTGATTTCCAAATTTTGTATTGTTAAATAAATTTCGGATGCGTTTCTGCGCAGGAGCATTAATGTGAACCTCATTGTGGTAGTGGTTTGGGATGACTGGTGCTTTCATCTGTTGGCTGTGTTTGATATGGTTTCAAGTACCAAGCAGCTGAATCATTTTGAGCTCAGTTGCGTTCTGGATGCGATAGAGTGAACATCTTCTAAAGTGGATTGTGTAATTAGATTTTTTTATTCGTTTTTTTACTGTTTGTTTCTTAATTATTACATCAATTTTTTGATTTTTATTTTCGGGAGTTTCGGGTTTTCATTCGTTTTGCGATATTGTTTTTTTTAATGCACTTATCTTATCTATGTAAGTATTTTTGGTATGTTTCCTTGATTCCATTTAATGCGCTTTTGTTCTTAATTGCTTTTTTGATCTGTTTCGATCCTTTGTCGCTTTTTTGATATTTCTTCCATTTTTCGCTTTTTTGTCGTTTTTTGCTTCTGTTTTATATTTTTTTTGCTTTCACTTTTTTTGTCTTTTTTGCTTTTTGTTTTTGTTTTATATCGTTTTTGTTTTCACTATTTTGTCGTTTTTGCTTTTGTTTTATTTTGTTTTTGCTTTTTTGTCGTTTTTTGCTTTGGTTTTATATCATTTTTGTTTTCGCTTTTTTGTCGTTTTTTGCTTTTGTTTTATATCGTTTTTGTTTTCGCTTTTTTATCGTTTTTTGCTGTTATTTTATATCGTTTTTGTTTTCGCTTTTTTGTCGTTTTTTGCTTTTGTTTTATATCGTTTTTGTTTTCGCTTTTTTATCGTTTTTTGCTTTTGTTTTATATCGTTTTTGTTTTCGCTTTTTTGTCGTTTTTTGTTTTTGTTTTATATCATTTTTGTTTTCGCTTTTTTGTCGTTTTTGCTTTTGTTTTATATTGTTTTTGTTTTTTTGTCGTTTTTTGCTTTTGTTTTATATCATTTTTGTTTTCGCTTTTTCATCGTTTTTGGCTTTTGTTTTATATCGTTTTTTTCGCTTTTTTGTCGTTTTTTGCTTTTGTTTTATATCGTTTTTTTCGCTTTTTTGTCGTTTTTTGTTTTTGTTTTATGTCGTTTTTTGTTTTTGTTTTATGTCGTTTTTGTTTTCGCTTTTTTGTCGTTTTTTCTTTTGTTTTATATCGTTTTTGTTTTCGCTTTTTTGTCGTTTCTTGTTTTTGTTTTATATCATTTTTGTTTTTGTTTTATATCATTTTTGTTTTCGCTTTTTTGTCGTTTTTTGCTTTAGTTTTTAATCGTTTTTGTTTTCGCTTTTTTGGCGTTTTTTGCTTTTGTTTTATATTTTATATCGTTTTTGTTTTCGCTTTTTCGTCGTTTTTTGCTTTTGTTTTATATCGTTTTTGTTTTCGCTTTCTTTTGTCGTTTTTTGCTTTTGTTTTATATCGGTTTTGTTTTCGCTTTTTTGTTCTTTTTTGCTTTTGTTTTTTATCGTTTTTTGCTTTCGCTTTTTTGTTGTTCTTTGCTTTTTTGTCGCTTTTTTCGCTTTTCTGTCACTTTTTTACTTTTTAATGTTTGCTTTCACTCTCTTCCCTTTAAATTTCATTTTCACACTTTTTTCCCACCCTTTTTACTTTCATTCGTCATTTTTACTCCATTCTCTGCAATAAGTATTTTTTTAAAGACAAAAATATGCATTTCTACACAGAAGCTTTAATGTGTAGCTCTTTGTGGTAGTGGTTTGGGGATGATTGGTGCTGACATCTGTTGTCTATGTTGGTGTGGTTTTAAGTACCAAACAGCTGATTCATTATGAGGTCATTGTGGTCAGTTGCGTTCCGGATGTGATCGAATGAACATCTCCTAAAATGTTTTGCGTTTTTTTTTTAAATGTTCATTTAAATACCATTTCTATTCTTTGATTTTTTTACTTTCGCGTTTTCAACTTTTTACTGTCGCATTTTTATTTCGAGCTCAGTTGCGTTCCGGATGTGATCGAATGAACATCTCCTAAAATGTTTTGTGTTTTTCAAGTGTTCATTTTCAATACCATTTTTATTTTTCGATTTTTTTACTTTCGCGTTTTCAACTTTTTACTGTCGCATTTTGATTAATTTCTCGGAATTTTTCCTTTCGCGTTTTCAATTTTTTACTTTACGGTCAGTACGGTCACATATTTTTCATTTTGAACTCAGTTGCGTTCCGGATGTGATCGGATGAACATCGCCTAAAATGTTTTGTGTTTTTTTTTAAATGTTGATTTTTTAATAACATTTTATTCTTCGATTTTTACACTTTCGCGTTTTCAACTTTTTACTGTCACATTTTTATTATCTAGTTTCTCAGAATTGTTTTTCCAACGCACTTGATCCATGTGAGTACTTATTATTTTATTTTCTCAATTTTCTTTTATGCTTTCGCTTTCATGCTTTCGCTTACATGCTTCCGCTTTCATTCGACATCTTACCTTCCACATTTTTCTATAATTTTCGCATTTTTCAACTTTTGATTTCATCTATTGTACATTTACTATCTTCCTTTCCGCTTTTGCTTTCACTGTCTTCTCTTTAAGCCGTTTTAGAATTTTTTGTCTACATTCTCCATAGGCGCACCCAAGAGGAGGACTCAGGGGGCTCAAGTCCCTCCCTTATCTCTAAAAAAAAGATTTTTTGTGGCGAAAATTTTTAAAGTGCATTTTTATTGTTTTTCAAACGGTATATTTCGCACATTTTATTTTAAACTTTGATAATTTTTGACAAGTAAATTTTTAATCAAAAATCACAGATTCCTCTATAACTACATTCCCTATTTGTCAGAAAAAATGGATGATTTCTGACTGAAAGATCAGTGAAAAATGGCTAATTTGAAATTTGACCCCCCTCCTCCCATTTTTTTTTCAAACTCTTGGATGCGCCTATGACATTTTCTTCTCGTCACTCTGCAGCTTTCTTTTTTTCGCTTTTGTTTCCTCTTTTTTTCCTTTTCGCTTCTGTATTTTGTTTTGGTTATTTTTTTTTGGTTATACTGACCAACTTGACTACCTGGAATTTTTGAATTTTTTATCACAATTTTAACAGAATTTATCATTTTTTACAATTTTTTATCATTTTGGAATGGTCCGAGTCACTCCGAGACACCGAGTGCAAAATTTTAGGTAGTCAAGTTCGTTCAATTTTATGTACTGATTACCATACTGGTTTCAAAACGTACTTGACTACCTATAATTTTGCACTCAAACAGCTCAAAAATGATAAATGTAACTTGAAATTATTAAATAAACGGAAATTGAGGTGAAAGATTACTATTATAGCCCTACAAAGATGTTACCTAGTTATATTTGTATCAAATTATCAGTTAGGTTAGGTAGATAGTGATTTTTTTTTTAAATACCAACTATAACTGCCTTTACATCATTGATCTTCTTATTCTAAAAAAAAAAATCACTACTTACCTAACCTAACTTGAACAAATATCAGAACAACACTTAACTACCTGGAATTTTTGAATTTTTTATCACAATTTTAACAGAATTTATCATTTTTTACAATTTTTTATCATTTTGGAGTGGTCCGAATCACTCCGAGTGCAAAATTTTAGGTAGTCAAGTTCGTTCGATTTCATGTACTGGTTCCCATACTGGTTTCAAAACGTACTTGACTACCTAAAATTTTGCACTCAAACAGCTCAAAAATGATAAATGTAACTTGGAATTATTAAATAAACGGAAATTGAGGTGAAAGAATACTATTATAGCCATTAAATAATGATAAAACTATAAAAATATGTTACCAAGTTATATTTGTATCAAATTATTAGTTAGGTTAGGTAGGCAGTGAATTTTTTTTTTAAAATACCAACTATAACTGCCTTTTCATCGTTGATCCTTTCGATAAAAATTTGAAAATGAAACACCACCATTCAAGCTTATATTTATCATCTCTGAGCTGTTTGAGTGCAAAATTTTAGGTAGTCAAGTACGTTTTGAAACCAGTATGGAAATCAGTACATAAAATCGAACGAACTTGACTACCTAAAATTTTGCACTCGGAGTGACTCGGACCACTCCAAATTGATGAAAAATTGTAAAATATGATGAATTCTGTTAAAATTGTGATAAAGAATTCAAAAATTCCAGGTAGTCAAGTTGGTCAGTATAACCTTTTTTTTTACCTTGACCTTACTTCATTTTTACTTTTGCATTCGCCTTCTCTTTTTTTCCATTTTTGATTTCACATTTTTCATCTTTGCAATCACAATTTTCTTTTTGCTTTCGTTCATTTTCTTTATACTTTGGCCTGCTTTTTTCAACCATTGCTTTCAGTTTTTTTTTTTCACTTTCTCATTCAACCTTAATTTTTTTTACTTTGGGCCTACATTTTCCGCTTTCAGTTTTGTTTGTTTCTTGCTTTGGCTCTTTTTCTGCTTTCTTTTTCTTTTTCACTTCATTTTTCTCTTTCGCATTACATGTTTTTCCACTATCATTTTCGTTTTCACGTTTTTTCACCCTTGTCCTTTTTAAATTTTTGTTTCCTTCCACTACCTATTTAGCCTGATTTCTTCTCCTTCAATTTCGCTTATTTATCGCTTTCGTAATTTTTTCGATCTTCATTCGCTTTCGCTTTTTATTTCGAATTTATACCTATTCTTTGCTCTTTTTTTTATTCTTTTATTCGCTTTTGCTTTTTATTTCGAATTTATATTCAATGCTCTTTTTTTTTCATTCTTTTCCCTTTACCCTTTCTTTACCACTGCTTTCCCTTGCTTTGCCCCTGCTTTTTTCTCGTTTTTGCTTTTTTCATATTTATTACAACTTTAGGTATAATTTTGGCTGTAATTCGTTATTTTTTTGCATTTGCGTTCACTTTTGCTCTCCTTCTCGGTTTTTTTCCCCTTCGCGTTTGCTTTTGCTCTCCGTTCAGTCTATTTTTTGCTCTCGCTTCTTTTTTCATTTTCATTCTCTTAAATTTTGACAGTAATTCACCCTTTTCTCACTTTTTTGCCTTTTTTTCTTCTTTCGCTTTTTATTTCGAATTTATATTCAATGCTCTTTTTTTTTATTCTTTTCCCTTTACCCTTTCTTCACCACTGCTTTTCCCTTGCTTTGCCCCTGCTTTTTTCTCGTTTTTGCTTTTTTCATATTTATTACAATTTTAGGTATAATTTTGGCTGTAATTCGTTATTTTTTTGCATTTGCGTTCACTTTTGCTCTCCTTCTCGGTTTTTTTCCCCTTCGCGTTTGCTTTTGCTCTCCGTTCAGTCTATTTTTTGCTCTCGCTTCTTTTTTCATTTTCATTCTCTTAAATTTTGACAGTAATTCACCCTTTTCTCACTTTTTTGCCTTTCTTTCTTCTCTATTTTTTGCTTTCCTTTTCGCTTACTTTTCTTTCACTTACGCTCTTCTATTTTGCTTTTTATGTCATTTCCACTCTTTCTTGCTCTCTTCATAAAACTTTCCTCTCTCGCACCTTTCACTTTTGCTTTTTTTGCGCTTTACTCCTTAGGTTTTTTTCTTTCGCTGTTTCTCGGTTTTTAAATTACTTTTGCTTTTTTTTATTTGCTTTCCTCATTTTTTTTACTTTCACTTTTCCGTTTCTTTCCTTTGAATATCTGACGATTGGTTCATTATGAGGTTAGTTGCTTTCCGAATGCGATGAAGTGAGTATTAATCTCAGGTTGGTTTACGTTTCACGATTTCCGCTTCTATATTTTTATAAGCCTACTTTTGATTGAATTTTTTAAGTATACTTTTCGGTTTAAATTTTTTAAAGGTTTTTGATTTGGATTTTCACATTTCGAGTTTCCATTGCTCGTTTTTCTGGTTGTTATTAAATTTTACTTTTGAAACTCCTTTCTCCATATTCAATTTTTAGAAATTCGCTTTGTGTTTTCTTTTCACTTTCTAATTACAGTTTCTGAATTTCATTAATTTTTAGTGTTGATACTTATAGGTAGAGGTACATAGTTTTTTCATTTCATTTTTTAGTTACAAAGTGAAGTTTTAGTTTTTTGTAACTGGGATCTAACTTGATTTTTATTGGTTTTTGATTTTAACTAAGTATCAGGTGTTTTATTTCAATGTTTTCAATGTCTCACCAACTCGCCACCTCTAGTCAATTTTTGCATTTTGATTACGGATTACTTCGAGTTACCTGCATAGGTACCTATTACCTACCTATTTATTTTTCGTTTCCATTTCTTATTTTATCCTTTGGTACCTATTGTTCAGTCCCTTCAATTAGGTAACTAATTGTCTTCATTATTTTCATTTCCTTATTTTTTCCTGCATGTTATGCATTGTGTTTACTTATGCCTTTTTTTCTTTTGTAAATTTGCATTCCTAATTTTTTTTCAGAATCGATAGAATTATCTTCATATTTGGACTTGCTACTTACCGAATCCATGGATGAATTTTGATATAATCTGAAAAGCATGGATTACCAGATTAAGAAATAAATCGCTTCATAATCAACCTATTGAGTCAGCAGCACTGTGATTTATTCGTATTAATGCAGAGAAATTACCCTGGTTATCAATTTTCGTGGAAGATTTGGATTTGACATTAAAATGAGTAAGTTTTTTTTTCTACTTTCAGTGCTTATTACCTTCTCAATTTTTGCGTGATTATAGTTTTATTTATTTATAATTCTTATTATTTTGTTTTTGCAAATTTCATCGTCATATTTTCATTTTAAAATCAATGGATATGGAATGCTTCCATATTTTCGTAGAAATGACCCAAGTTATCAATTTTTAGAATCTCGCATTTCTATTTCCAAAGATTTGTAATTTTTCGTCCGAGTGAATTTTCAATTATTCACAGAATTTTTTGCGTTTTTCTGAAAATCGCGTCTTTCTATTGATTTATCGAATTTAAAAATTGTTTACCCTCGAATCAAATTGTAGCTCTTGAGATATTATGTGTTATTTCAACTGTAACAGAGTCTGTGCTTTTTTTCCAGGTCATTCAATTTCAGAATTGGAAGCTTCTTCAATCATCCTCACTTCCGTTACCATTCAGAAATGTACTCAATTTAGTGCAATGAAGGTAGAAGATAGACTGGGACCCAGGAAGATTACGAATTTGGTAAGAATAGCTTTTTAATTTCGAGATTTTCAATTGAGATTTCATATACCTAAGTAAATGAATTTTTTTCTCCCGAATTAAATATCTCGCTACTTCTCGTTCATAAAATCTATGAATTCTGTTTGTTAAATTATGCAGATATTTGTGATAGGCAAACTTAATTGATTGAATTTTTTTAATTTCAGATTTGTTGGATGAAGTACCTACTTGAACCTGCGAACGACTAAGTACCCACCCGTCAACTGCGAACTACCTTCATTAATTTATGGGAAATGAATAATTCTGCATACCTAGTGTCAAATTCGGATTCAAATTCCAGCCATTCAATAACATGTAAATGAATATTAATTTTTTAGTTTCATATTTTTTGAATTGAGCCATACAATGATAGATAATCAGGTTAGTTTAGGATTTTCTGAAGTTTTGAAAAGTTTTCAATTTGTACGATTGTTGAACTCCCCTCCCAAAAAATCAAGGACGTACGTCGTTGCAAAAAATAGGCCTGATCAAAAGTAATCATAGAGAGAAAATGTTTTCAATTTTTGAAAAATTACGTTCAAAAGTTGAATCAATAAAACAATAATTTCAAATTTTGAATTATCAATTTTTGAAATATTCTACCATATTTCTGCAATTGACTTCCATTAAAATATCAGATGATTATACGTAAAGGGATTTCATGACAAGGGAGAATGGGGGAGGGGGAGGAGGAAGAAAGAGGAAAAAGTTGCTAAAGAATTGTTCGACTCAAAGGCAGGATTTTGTCTTGCAAGTTGCCTCAAAAGTTTTTAGAAATTTTATACTTTTAAATCTGACACAAAATTTTCTACTTTAAATTCAATAAAAAACAGTTCGAAGGTTGTATCATCACCATTCCTTAAAAGGGCCTCAAAAAAGGCTTCAATTCTCAAAAAATTGAAAAATTAGGACTTGGCAAGTAGGTAGTTCGATTTTAGTGTAAAATTTGAAGAAAATTGGTCAGAAAAAAATCGTATGCTTCCAAATGACTTTACAAAAAAGTCTCATTTCAAACTTTCAAAAAAGAAATTTCCAAATTTATGGAGTTTTGGACCCTTTTCTTAGCGAAAAACGAAGAGGAGGAGAGAGGAGAGTAAGACACAGCTTTTTCTAATTCCTGAATTCAGTTACCTAGGTATATTCGGCTAATTTTCACATTGAAAATGATTAAAAAGGAAAAGGATCAATTCGTGGATTTTTCTTTCATTAATCAATCACCTACCTATGCAGAATCATAGAAATAAATAGCTCAGACAGCGTTTTAAAATTCGATAAATTTTGGTTTCAACATTTTTTTTTACTGAACATGAATATTAAAAAAAAATCCAACATTTGAAGCAAAACAAAAAACAAAGCAGGCACCTAATGAAAGAATTTTTGAAATTTTTTCAACTTTTAGGACATAAAATTACTCTGCCAGGTATTTTTCAATTTTGAAGTTTGGCAAAAAAATTTATGGTAATAAAATTATCAGTTTTCAAGTTATCGTTTATTTTAATTTCAGTTTTCGAATTGAAACGAAATAAAAAGTAGTATTTATTTTTTCGATTGATTTTTTCTCGCAATTTCTACTTTGCAATACCGTTTTTTCATGGGTTTTGACATTAAAATCGTGAAAATCGATAATAAAATTATAAACGTACCTATTCCAAAATAGTAATTTTTAATACCACTGCACGTCCTCGCATTTAATTTCATTCACTAGTTTGGAAATCCCTGCATTCTCAGAATTGGAGCAAAAACAAATTCGGCATCCTTTCAAGGTCATAAATCAGTCGCTGTTCGATTTGAAATTCAGATAAAAATTTTCCGCATTTTTGAGCCATAAAATAGACAAAGGAGCCGAACCCCTACAGGTGGTCTGAGCATGACTCGCTGGAATGTAAAATTCGAATAAAAAATTTTAGTCACGTTCTCGGAGCAATAAAATGAGTAAAAGGGGCCGAAACACAGTCGGAGGTCCGAACACGTTCCAGGGTAATCCATTCAGAGATCATTCTCAGTTTTTCGGGGCCATAAAATAAAAAAAAACAACAATGAAAAGGCAACACGATTAAGATTATAAATTATTCAGGTCATATTTTTTATATCCGCTGGTAGGGGTAATAAACCAGCCAAAGGAGCCCGCTTTGAAATTTTTTCAAATTTTATTACCTTCATTCAGAGCAATAAATCTTGACAAGAAATCTGAAACACAATGAGGCCGACAGGACACATAAGTATTTTGAAGGCAATAAAAGATATATTTTTTTTACAACCACTGATTGGGGCAATAAATTTTAACAAAGGAGCCGAATTTGTTTTCCTAAAATGTCATGTGGTGGGGGAAATTTTTTCGAAGGGTGGGGGTAAATGGAAACTGACATAGGGAGGTGCAGTGCTCATTTCTCTTCGAACCGTTTTACGGAAACCTTGGTCTCGAAAGATAGGCGCAGCGAGGGAGATCGTCCTGATCACTGGACGCTTCGTCGTCGCTTGAGCTGAGTTTTACTCACTCTTGAGGTGCCCTGCGTTGTCCGCGCTCCGGCGCGGATGGTGATTCGGATCGGGAGAGGCATGTAAGGTGTGATGGCCTTAGCCCAGCGCACGTCTATCCGGTAGGGCCAAGGAGGACGTTACCCCTGCAGACGTTTCGAGTGCTGGTGATGGCTGTGTCAGCTGCCGCTAGTATCCGTTGATCGCTCGAAGCCAGCCTAGTCGGGAGCTTTATGCTCGCTGCGCGTGGCTCGCAACTCCAGCATCTTTATGCTGGACGCGCGTGTTTTATAGCCTCTCATAGAGGTCCTATAAGTCGCCATCCGCAGTAAGTGCTTTCGAGTAGGTGGTTGTCATAGACTTTGCCAGCATAAGTCACTGAGCATTGTGGTAACGTCCAACCCCTTTGTCTCTCCTGGGGTTAGGTGGTGTGTGTTTTTTGAGGGTGAAGGGTGAAGGGAGAAGGGTATTCAAGAAAAGAAGACTGCGAGATGAAGATTAAAGATATTTATTTTACAATTATGTAGCGATTAGTAATTTTAAGATGTATTTAGTTGTAGGTAATAATGTTTACACTTGTAATATTTTTAGTAGGGGTTTTTTCAGGATCCCCTTCTTTTGATAAAAACTAGAAAGGGCTCCTTTTTTCCCCATCATTTTTATTTTGATCTTTTTTAGAAACATTTGTAATTTTTCAAACTTTGGGCATCTTTTTTTATTTTTTTTTTTCAAAATTTATTTTAAAAAATTACTTGAGCAATGGTATGCGACTGATGTGCATTATTGCATCAAGTCGCACCAATATCGCTCTACAATAAAATGGAGATATTACTCTCCGACAGTTTTCTAGACTAAATTAAGTCCACACATTTTTTATTGCTAATTTTTTTCCAATTTTAAAATGGTTTTATATTTGAGTTTTATCAACATTTTTCATATTTAATATTTTTAAAGGTTTCCAATATTGGTTAGTTTTGAAAAAAAGAAATTTAAAAATTCGTTTGTTAGTTTCGATTTTGTAATGATTGCATCTTTGTGATTTTGATATGTAGGTGGTGGTAATGATTTTAAAATTTTATTGTGGATTATTTGTACCTATTTATTTGACAGCTTTTGGACCTATTAGTTGAATTCAGAAAGATATGACACAAACTTTGTTGTCTTTTGTAATGTCCTTACCTTTTGGATTATCATCACGGTATTTTTCTTATATTCTTCATTTATTATGGTAGGTATTCGTGCGTAGTATTGTAATATGGTAGTTTCTCATAATTGAAGTTTATCTTAATTTATTAATCAGTGGTTGTGATTTTCTTTTTTGGATAGCTCATTCACTTGTGCATACGTATTTCATTTTTAAAATTTATTTAGTAGCAGTTGTAATGGGTATAATTTTTGTAATATCTGTTTAATTTGTAATTTATTTTTTTAGGCTTATAATTTACCAGAATTTGAATCAATCGCAATGATCAATTCTCCCAGGATGAAAAACCAGTGACTGGGTTATGCTTCGTCGAAGGAGAAATCAAGAATATTTCAAGTAGGTACCTACTTACCTTTATTTTAAATTTTTTCGTTACGCTTACGTAATGGATGTTAATTCTACTTTTTGTGTGTGTTTTTTTCCAGATACCTAGTTCAATTTACTTCAGATTTAGCTGTGGAACGAAATACGGATATCTCGTCTTCAAAATTTATTTATTCGCAGTTGTATTCGGCATAATTTTCGTAATTTCTCTTCGGTTTGGATTTTATTTTCTAAGCCTCCTCGTTTACCTGAATTTGAATCAATCACTGATCGATTCTCTTAGGGTGAGGAAGTATGTGACTGGGTTAGGCTCCGTCGAAGATGAAAAATCAAGAATATTTCAAGTAAGTTTTATTATTATTATATTAACGATTGTTAATTTTACTTTGTGGTGAATTTGAGTCGTTTTACTCGAATTGTGCTCTCTTTTTCAAATTTTTATTAGCTCGTGTTTCAATTTGTATTGTGATTTTCAGAATGTTCCAATGCAGTTCAAGATTTTACAAATAAGACGCCAAATAAGCCTAAATCATGTAAAATTAATTTATATTCATTCATCACCAGTCCTTTGTATGTGGCAAATCTCAATTAATCTGGCCAGAACCCATTTCAAAATTAGCTGTGAAAGAAGTAAAAATAATAAACACAAGATTCCGTTTTAATTCACAATTTATTATTATCAAGTTATAAGGCCCCTTAATGGGAGCGGGAACCAAGTTTCCTGCTCCAACTCCTAGTCGCACGTCCACGTCGTGGGGGCTGGGACCTCGCCGGAATTGGTTCCGGCGTGCAAACGCGACAGGGGGGCGAGTCAGAGAGAAACTCTGACACGCTGCTTTTTTTTAGATTAAATTTTTTTGGGAGAGGGAATCAAAAAATTGTACATTTTGGCTCGGGGCTTTGAAATTAATTTTTTTTTGGTAGAGGGAATCAAAAAATTGTAAATTTTGGCTCCGGACTTTGAAATTGAAAAAAAAAATGGGAGAGGGAATCAAAAAATTGTAAATTTTGGTTCGGGGCTAAAATTGAGTTAGGTGCCGACTCATGCAGGGTCACCCTAATACTTGGTATCGGGTTACCCTGCATGAATTGATCTCGGTGAGTGAATCGTGTAACTGCATCGGTATCCACTGCGGTTCGCCGATTTGGTGCCTTTGTCGGTGCATTTTTCTCTCACCGGATCAGGGATTTGTCTTATAGTCGTAGGGATGTCTTAGGACCTGCGTAATGCGCGAAATCTTGTGGCTTTGCTGAGGGTCTTTGATCCCCATATCTATCTTGGCAAATCCGGGATGGAGGGCATTACGTGGCTCGTTGCGCAATCAGGCGTCTGGTCTTTTCATCGTGACTAGCAAAATTTGAAGATGCTCGGACCCGGACGCTCTTTTTAGTACCGTAAAAAAATCAAAAATTGGCAAATTTTCATTCAAAAAAAAAAAAAAAAATTAGCGTAAATTTTGGGATTTTTGATTTTTTTAAGATACTAAAAAGAGCGTCCGGGTCCGAGCATCTTCAAATTTTGCTAGTCACGATGAAAAGACCAGACGCCTGATTGCGCAACGAGCCACGTAATGCCCTCCATCCCGGATTTGCCAAGATAGATATGGGGATCAAAGACCCTCAGCAAAGCCACAAGATTTCGCGCATTACGCAGGTCCTAAGACATCCCTACGACTATAAGACAAATCCCTGATCCGGTGAGAGAAAAATGCACCGGCAAAGGCACCAAATCGGCGAACCGCAGTGGATACCGATGACGTTACACGATTCACTCACCGAGATCAATTCATGCAGGGTAACCCGATACCAAGTATTAGGGTGACCCTGCATGAGTCGACACCTAACTCAATTTTAGCCCCGAACCAAAATTTACAATTTTTTGATTCCCTCTCCCAACTTCTTTTTTTAAATTTCAAAGTCCCGAGCCAAAATTTACAATTTTTTGATTCCTTCTCCCAATTCCTTTTTTCCAAAATTTACAATTTTTTGATTCCCTCTCCCAATTTCTTTTTTTAAATTTCAAAGTCCCGAGCCAAAATTTACAGTTTTTTGATTCCCTCTCCCAAAAAAATTTAATCTAAAAAACAAAAAAATTTAATCTAAAAAAAAAGCAGCGTGTCAGAGTTTCTCTCTGACTCGCCCCCCTGTCGCGTTTGCACGCCGGAACAAATTCCGGCGAGGTCCCAGCCCCCACGACGTGGACGTGCGACTAGGAGTTGGAGCAGGAAACTTTGTTCCTTCTCCCATTCAGGGGCCATTGAAAAAACTACATTAAAACGTAGGTACTTAGAATAACGATACTTAGAACTTAAAATAGCAATACCTATTTTAATTTTTTTTTTCTTTCATTAATTAATTATGTTAAAATTTTCTTAGAACTTATATAATAAACACTTCATTGAATAAAAAAACATGCATTTAAATTAATTGTGTACATTATTTTTTTTTTTTATAAATATCTATCAAAAATAATTAGGTACAAGTGCGTAGTGCATACACAAAATTAATGAAAAAATCGCGACTTCGAAAAGGTAAAAAAATTGCATCATTCAATACGCCATCTAACTGTGAGCTTATCAAAATTGCATTCATGTCATGCAATAACACTGCTTAAAAGAAAAAAATCCCGATATCAACCTTAAAACTACGCAATAAATTATTAAGAATTAAATAAACTCACTAAAAATTGCCAGAATAACTTCAAAATTCACTTCGTTTAGACCAATTAATTAAAATACGTACCTATGGTTAATCTTCACTTACTGAACTGGATGCTCATTCGATGGAAGCCAGTCTTCAAATGAATTGGAACTTCACTCGATGAAGGACAGGTATTGACTGAGCGAAATCTGCACTCCACGACTGTCAGTTGTAGACTGAGCAACATCTTCACTTGACGAAAGCCAACTGATGACTACCTGCTCTTCAGCTCCACCTGGATAACTTATTGGGGTAGGCAAAGCACTAATGAAACCTAAAATTAAATATTTCAGACTCATTCAACTGGTAAGTAAATAAAATGGACATTTAAACATTGAAAAATACTTCTCAGATGGAATTTAAAAAAAAATTAAAAAATTAAACTAATCTAAATATCAAACCACTTCAAATTCATTTGCGCTTCAACGTAATCCGAAAAATTTTTACAAGTTGAGAGAAAAAAACTTCGACAGATGTTAAAAAAAAATTACGAGTGAAAAAGAATCAGATCGAAAGAGTAATATCAACTTCAAAGTAATCTAAGTACCTTAATTCTTGAAAAATCATTTAAAATACTTTTCAAAAATAAAAAATCATTTCTCGGAAACCATAGGTTATGGAGCTTCAAAGAACATAATTATATCAAGTAAGTACCCTACCTACATAATAAATTTAACATAAGAAACAAAAAATGAATAAATTTACGATGAGACTTCAAATTTTTTTGAAAAATCAAAAAAGTACTTTAAAAAAAACCTATTTTATCAACGCGGACGTTATTTTTAAGCAAAATAAAATATTATAAAAATTCTAATTGAAAATTGTTCTAAAACTGGAAATTATATCTCGACAAAATCACTGAATTCACTGGATTAATTTAAAAAATGATTCAAAATTCAATTAGATAATTTTGAAAAAAATCACTTTTCAATAAAGTGCATAATTGATTATTTTAAGCAAAGAAATACTAAATCTATTTCAACATTTAAAAATATTAAAAATTCTAAAAAAAAATGACTTCATTTGAAAAATAAAATTGGAAAAGTTCAGGAAATAGGTATAAATATGGTAGATGTAAATTTTCAAACAATAAAAATGAAAAGAAAACACTCACCCAACTATGATTCGCACTAGCCATTAGCCAAATGATTCAAAAACTCGAAAATCAAAAGAATTCGGACGTCAAAGAGAAAAATATTGCTGAATCACGACGAAACAAAATCAGGAGTCAACACAAATACAATTTAAAATTTAGAAAAACATCGTCGGCTACGGATAACTGACTATAGCCTGAGCAATAAAAATTTAGGTCACTTTGAAACTTCGAAAACCAATCGCTTGCATACCGAAACGTCAACGCGAAAAATAATTATAATTTCACAAATTCTGATAAACAATTACTCGCGACAACAAAATATCAAGTTATTCGATAGAAAATTTTAAAAAAAATCACCAAAAAAACGTTAAATGAGATGTTCACTTCACAAGAGCCAACGGAAGACTGACCAGCGAGGTGCATTCTGTGAAAATCTGCAAAACTAGAGCAGCAAATTAGTATCACGACAACAAAATATCAAGTTATTCGATAGAAAATTTAAAAAAAAAATCACCACCAAAAAAAAGTTAAATGAGATGTTCACTTCACAAGAGCCAACGGAAGACTGACCAGCGAGGTGCAGTCTGTGAAAATCTGCAAAACTGGAGCAGCAAATTAGTATCACAAACACAAACCAATGAGAAAATTTTAAAAAATTCTAAATTTTAAAATAATTTTGCAAATATAACGATAGAAGAATTAACTTACTTATAAAACTTCCTCGATTGGAGATTGATCTTGTACAACATGAGATTCTGTCGAATGAGACATGTTCACTTCTCAGCTTCAAAGGGAAAACTGGAAACGTCAACGAAGCACTGACTCCATCTGTAAAATAAAAAATTCAAGGTAAGTAGAGTACATGGAATAGAATGGAACAACGAGAAAAAGTGTTTTGAAATAAAAAAAAACTTTGAAATAATTTGCAACATTGCAAATGGTAGGTAAGGAAAATTCCTATAAAATAAACAAACTATGCAATAAGTATTAAGTACCTAATTAAAATCTACACAAATAAGTAAAATTTTACATTTTTCAAACAAAAAAATTTTAAACCGCCTGTAAAAAAAAGTATAGGCAACTTGAATAGCACTAATGGATGAATTTGTTGAAGCTACAACCATAGATAAAAACTAAAATAGGCTAATTGAGCCAAAATGGTTGAAAAACAGCTAAATTATTCTGAGTATGATTTCGAAAGCTATTTATGCAATCATATAAACATTTTCTGTCGTACTATTAATATTTCCCTTTACAAAAATTTTTAAAGTGCAAAAATTGAAACAGAAGCATTAAAAATTAGTAACCAAAACGTTAAAAAATCGAAACTACACAAAACCAAAACATAAGCATCAAAAAAAATATTCGAACACGCAAAAAAGTTTACCCTCCATCTTTTGGCTTCAAAACACAGACGAATGGATTGATTTTCAAGCTCAGAAGCTATTTTTAACCACATTATGTTTATTTTTCGTGAAAATAATCAATATCATTCTTTTCAAAAAAAAAAACAACTGAAAACTCAAAAAATCAAAAAAAAAATATTGAAAACTCATCACCAATACGTTGAGACACCATAACCAAACCCATTCTGATTTGATATTCTACCAGATTCCAATCTTAGAACGGAATCATACAAAAAAAAAAATCAAAATAAATTCAATACTTACGTACGTACTCTAGTTAACAGTTTATCCAGGAAATTCGGCGTTTTCTTGGCACCTGAAAGAAATTGAAAATACATTAGTACATAATATTCAAATATACCTAGTCACATATAAAAGGTTGTTCAAAAATAAATGAAAATAAAACTCAAGTTCGAGTAGAAAATCATTAAAAATTAAAAAACGTCAATAAAAATGAGATGAAGATATTCGTCACATGAGACACGATCACTTCACAAGAGACGACAAAATACTACGCGAGATCTAGGTACATTAATATCATCGAATATAGCAGAGAAAAAAAAGATCCCGCAATGATGGAGAACATCTACCAAATTAAAAAAAGAAACAACCTTATGTAATGGAAATTTACACAAATTAAGAACATTCTATGAAAATTCAGCATAGGCAATTTCAGTAGCACTAAAATTCAAAAATAAAATGAATGTTCATGTACTCACCAGAATAGACGATCCATAGTCCGGGCAATTCGATGTTTTCTTGGCACCTGAAAAAAAATAAATAAAAAATTACTGTAATATGTAGACAAAGCAAAGTAATAATTTATGTAGAATTATTTTTCTCGAAACTGAATTTAAAATATGCTTACTTGATACTCTCTCAGGATTACTCAGCAGCCTTTGAATTGCTTCTCAGAATATATTCCAATATTTCTTAGGCGATTCCAGAGTTCTTGGCTCCATTCAAAGCAAAAAATCCGGCGTTCGCTCTGTAATGATTGGAAACTACATAGTAAATACTGAGAAGTCGACAGCATGGAGAAATTTCTTCAGGGGTCTGCAAAACAAAATATAAAATATAAAATATAAATACATAAATCCAGGTACTTTAACCTACCTAAAAAAAAATATCAAAAAATAAGGTATTCCTACAAAGTAACTGTACAAATGAATCAAGTTCTACAATTTTTTTAATCTAAATGTTTTTTAAAACGCCTATAAAAATAGGTATAGGCAATTTAAATAGCACGAATGAATAAATTTATTGTGTACATAACTACTTCCGAATAAAATTAGACAAATTTATCGATTTACAATTTCAAAAGCTATTTCTCATTGAATTTTTTCATTTATCGCAAAATAATCCATATTTCACTTTATAAAAAAATTGAAAATTGCAAAAATTTAAACCAAAAGGTTGAAAACTCATGATCAAAACATTTACGAAATCATAGCTACATAAAATAACCAAAATCATCATAATCAATATTCAATCAGATTCCAGTTTCAGGGCTGATTCATTTTTCGTAAAATAATCCATATTTTTCTTCAACAAAATTTAAAAATGCAAAAAATAAAACCAAATAACGTACTTACTCTAGTAAACGATTCATAGTTCAGGAAATTCGGAAATTCGGCGTTTTCTTGACACCTGAAAAAAATTTAAAATATCTTCATTAATACCTACATAATATTCAAATATGGTTAAATATAAAAAATTGTTCAAAAATGAATAAAAAGAAAACTCATACTTGGAGTTTTGAAAAATCATTAAAAATTAAAAAACTTCTAGACAAAATAAATCGCGATGCAGAATAATACGTAAGTAATAATTTAAAAATTAATAAATAAATGCAAAACTTTGACTTACCCTGGTAAACAGTTTATAGGTAGTTCCAAGAATTTCGTCATTTTCTTGACACCTGGAAAAAAAGAAGGAAAAAGGTCCATTAATGCACAGACAAAAAAATATCAATGAAATAAGAAAAAACTTAAAAGTAAGAATTGAAACCATAGATAATTTTAAATACACACTTCACAAGAATCGGCAAAACATTAGGTAAATATATCATCGAGTTGGCACTTAGCAGAAAAGAAAAAAGATTTTCGAAACGAAATTGCCAGTAATATCGCGTGTGCAACTTAACGTGCACGTTCTTGTATGTTTCTAATTTTTACATTCGGAACTCGCGATTTAAAAATGTAAAAGCGTAAAATAATCTCAATCAAAATATTGACATTATCACCCAACATTGATAACAATAATGCGCCAGGAGCGATAAGAAGGGCCCGCGGAAACCACAAGAAACATAGGCTGGCAACATTCACGGTAGAGAGCGCCGTAGTTATGAACTCGTCACTCTCTATGGTTTATCCAAGTTTAACCAACTTTTTTCCCCCCCTCCCCCTGTATATTTTCAAAAACCTAAATAAAAAAATAAGGTCAAATTAAAACACACAAAAACAGATGCCTGCATAAATTGTTCCATTACCAGCCTATTTTAAAAAATACGAAAATGAGCTTGAATTAGAAGGAAAAAAGAAAGTTTAGGTGTAGGTAATAATAATAAACACTCACTTGAATATTCAATTCTGTAGAAAACTGATCTTCGAATGAGTTCCTCAGGATACAAATATTTCTCAGGAGTTTCCAAAGTTCTTGGTTCCATGCGATGCAAGAAATCCAGCGTTGATTCTGTAATTTTTGGAGCTAGATTGAACATGAGAAATAATATCCATGGAAGTCTGTAAAATAAAATTTGTATTAAATTGGAACACATAAATCCAGGTAGCAGGTACTTCAGCCTATAACAACTAATTAAGAACACAAACGCCTTGGTAGGTATTTCAGCGTATTTAAAAAAAAAGACAAAACCTTGAAGAATTTGCAAAGCGAAAAATATTCAAAACTTATGAAGATAATCCAACAAAAAAAAGAGTAAAAATTACCTGCAACATAACAGCTAGTTCTGGTTATTTTGAAACAGATGGAAGGTGGACAACTGGATGTACGATGCGATGTACCTTCTATATTAGAACCAAAGTAAAAATGACTGCTCAAGCATAAATTCTTCAAAAACCTAAAAAAAAAAAATCAAGGAAAAAAAACAAATTAGAACACACAAAAATAAATATGTACCAACATAAATTAATTCACAACAAAGCTATTTTTAAAAAAATGTGAAACTAAATTTAAAAAAAGAGACTAGAGGTAATAAATACTCACATATTATATCCTGTAGAAAACCGATACTTCATGGTCCATTCACGGTGAGCGTGTAGAAAAATGATTTCTTCAGGTAACCAATGAAGAACCTGTTGAAAAAAATGTTTACAAATCAATCAACTAGCACACAAACATGCTATTTGAGAAGAAGAAAAAATGCAAAAATAAAATTACATTACTCAAACCATGTAAAAATAAGAATAGGAGCTTGAAAATAGATCGAAAATGCGTAATATTGATCCAATATTTTGATACTTTTGAAATTAATTACACAGAAACCCCGCAAAAAGAAGGGAAGCATGAAAATTTGTAAAAGAAAAATAAGATGCTTAATTCATAAGTTTACCTGTGATCAAGTGACAGAGTATGTAGAGGTACACCTACCCATGGTGTGGAGCATGAGAATCCGGTGAAGTGTGAATTCAGGAAAAGATTTTATAACTTGAAACAGTAGAAAATCACAAGTTGTCTGCAAACATAAAACAATCAAAGATTAAATAGAAAAAAATTAACAATTACAAATGAAAATACATCCACATTCACCAAAAAAATAGCATAATGAAAAAATAGTTCATTAGAAGGACAAACACATGCAAATTAAACTCACTTTTTGAGAAAAGATTTGAGACCATTTACCAGGTGACAGCATGAGGATCCAAGGTGACCTTTAAACATCACTCCTTTAGACTCCGCCGAAAACCTCTTACACTTACGAAAGTTGTCGGGCTCGTCGCCTCTTATATTGTCGCCCCCTTCATCTCGCCAAAATTGCTATCTGTACCTGTGAGAACAGAAAAATACATCAAGTTCAAAACATAAAGCAGAAAGTCGCAAGCAATGTGAGAAAATTATACATATACAACAAAAATCTTACCCAGGCTTCCATCGCACATGAAACACTTGCTGCAACCTACTGAGAACCAAGTTGAAATCGCCATCCCCTCTGGTGTCAAGGGTATCATCCACCCACAGAAAGTTGCCGTCAGCCAAAATTCATTTACACCATTGGAAAAACAGTGCTCAACATTACACAAAAACACCATTAAACAGTATTGAAAAAATAAAAAAAGAAAACTCTTACCTGCAACTCCACTAATTTGAGCGAAATCATAATTGAAATCAGGTAAATCACTGAAATCTGTCCAAAGTCCACTGATCCTGAAACCACCTCTGAAACTCCTTTGAAACTGTAAAAAAATGTCCAAAAGCTACAATGAAAAATAAAATTGCCAACTATCGCTCTTGTAATAAAAGCATATTTACATACCTTGTTTACACTGTAAAACACCAACTATAAAAGAATCTGAAAATCGCAGCGGCAGACACTAATTGAGTATCATTACCACTATCACTGATGTCCAGTCTAGATCAAAGTCACTGCCACCACCTCTGTGAATCCTATAAACTACTGCTGTTATCACATCCCCATGAGGTATGCTGAATCTAGAATACCCATAAAGAGATTGAATTACAAATGAAATCAACGAAAATAAATTAAAGCTTATCTACTCACCCAGTTTCCATGCTGAATTGCTGCCAGAAGTACACAAGACTGTTATCACAATCACAGAATCGCGGCCTCTACCAATGCTGAGGATATTCTGAAGCACTTAGACTGATAAACTTTGTCCAAAGTCCACCAATCCTGTAACCACCTCTGGAAATAAAATTGCTAATTATTGCTCTTGTAATAAAAGCTTATTCACTTACCTTGTTTAAATTGTGAACCACCAACCACAAAAGAATCTGAAAATCGAAGCGGCAGATATTAATTGTATATCATCATCACTATCACTAATGTCCAGTCCAGATCAAAGTCTCTACCACCACCTCTGTGAATGCTACAAACCACTGCTGTTATCACATCCCCACTAGGTATGCTGAATCTGGAATACCCATAAGAGAGATTGAATTACAAATGAAATCAACCAAAAAAAAATCAAAGCTTATCTACTCACCCAGTTTCCATGCTGAATTGCTGCCAGAAGTACACAAGATTGTTATCACAATCACAGAATCACAGCCTCTACTAATGACTATCGCTGTATCCTGGGGGATGATCTGTCACCGCTGAGGATATCTCAAAGCACTTATACTGATAAACTCTGTCCAAAGTCCACCAATCCTGTAACCACCTCTGGAAATAAAATTGCTAACTATCGCTCTTGTAATAAAAGCTTATTCACTTACCTTGTTTAAATTGTGAACCACCAACCACAAAAGAATCTGAAAATCGCAGCGGCAGATACTAATTGTATATCATCATCACAATCACTAATGTCCAGTCCAGATCAAAGTCTCAATCACCACCTCTGTGAATGCTACAAACCACTGCTGTTATCACATCCCCATTAGGTATGCTGAATCTGGAATACCCATAAAAGAGACTGAATTACAAATGAAATCAACCAAAAAAAAATTAAAGCTTATCTACTCACCCAGTTTCCATGCTGAATTGCTGCCAGAAGTACATAAGATTGTTATCACAATCACTGAAATTACCGCCTCTACCAATGACTATTGCTATATCCTAGGGGATGATCTGTCACTGCTAAGGATATTCTGAAGCACTTATACTGATAAACTCTGTCCAGAGTCCATCAATCCTGTAACCACCTCTGAAACTCCTTTCAGACTGTAAAAAAAGTCCAAAAGTTACAATAAGAAATAAAATTGTCAACTATTGCTCCAGTAATAAAAGCTTATTCACTTACCTTGTTTAAATTGTGAACCACCAACCACAAAAGAATCTGGAAATCGCAGCGGCAGATACTAATTGTATATCATCATCACTATCACTGATGCCAAGTCCAGATCAAAATCTCTACCACCACCTCTGTGAATGCTACAAGTCACTGCTGTTATCACATCCCCACTACGTATGCTGAATCTGGAATACCCATAAAAGAGACTGAATTACAAATGAAATCAACCAAAAAAAAATCAAAGCGTATCTACTCACCCAGTTTCTATGCTGAATTGCTGCCAGAAGTACACAAGACTGTTATCACAATCACAGAATCACGGCCTCTACCAATGACTATCGCTGTATCCTGGGGGATGATCTGTCGCTGCTGAGGATATTCCAAAGCACTTATACTGATAAAACACCACCAGAAACTCCTTTGGACCTGGAATAAAAAAAAATATATCAATTAGTAATGCTGTTACTAATTATTTACTTATTCAATGTCTGTATTTATTTATAAATAAGGTACTCATGTTTTACTAAATGTTTACATTTTCAGAAACATCTTTTCCTTTGCTGGAACTATTGGGGTACCTTATACTGCAAGTTCCTATCATAATTGTCTTGAAGTCAGGTTAGCAGTAGTACAGTCAAGATGTAACCACTGTATGTTCCTTCTTATTTATAATAAAAAAAACAAAAAAGTTAGAAAATGAGCTAAGTAAACTTTCATTAAACTTCACATATTAAATATGTACTATGTGCAAAATTTGAAAATCAACATTTAACTAACATAAGTAAATTTTAAAAGCACTTAGAAGGGAAATTAAAACACGAAATCATGAAAACAAAAACTGGAAGGGAAACTATGATAATTAGTGAAGGCCTGAAATTGAAATGTGCAATTGAAGGGGCATTCTCTAAAACATTTTGCATACACTTTAGCCTGCCAATTTACATTCCGCTTCTGGGAGCTCATTGATCATAAAATGTTTGATATAAGAAGAAAATCATATGTAGGATTGTAGATATTATCTCAAAGAATGTAGATTTACAACTTTGAGATAACTTCCATCAATCTCATTACAAATATTATAGCTTTTAATGAGCTCTTATAAGCCCAATGTAAATTGGCAGGCAAAAGCATGGGCAAACTGTTTGGAGAATATCTCCTTGAAACTAAACAAAAAAGTGAAATTCTAGGTAGGAATTTCAACTCAGAATCAAAAGGGGGAAGTAGAATAAAAAAACAGAATGAAAATAAAGACCAAAATGTGAGAATTGAAAAACAAAGCAAAAATGAAATTACTTAGCAAATTAAAAAAGCGATATGGAAAGGGGGAAATATGGAATTGGAATTAGAAATGAAAAGTAGCTAGAGGGTTGAATTGCAAAATTAAATTAAGAACAGAAAAATTCATAGTGATGATTGAAAAACAAAGTAGGTAAAAATATCAATAAATTTAAATTGAGGGCAAAACATATTCTAAACTGAGCAAAATTTTAAAAGAAGTAATTACTTGCTAATTAAATGGAGCTACAATTTAAAATTAATTACCTGCACTTGATGAAAGCCTTCTAAGTACTTGAAGTTGGAACACCCACTCCTAAATTCATGCATTCATGGCAAAGAGCATAATAAACACAACACACACTTTGCAATTTAAACTTGGAAGAACAATAGAATTTGTAAGGAAGTATAATGATCAAAAAAACACCGCAAACAAATGTTACTTCAAAAAATTTCAGATAAATACATAAAAACAAATTTTACCACTATGAATAAAAACTCATCTGCACACACCAAAATAACTTACAATAATACTTGAAACTTATACTTCTATCTTTTTAGGAAACTTTAAAATTAAAGAAACTGGGAAGTTATGGGGATTGCGTACCCTTAACTCTGTGAAGCTACATCATAAGTATATGTGACCTTCCATGAGAAAACCGATGTTCAGACGCGTGTACACCTGTTTAGACAAGTTCAGACCAGTTTAAACATGTTTAGAAAAGTTCTAGAGTGTTTAAATGTGTTTAGACAAGTTACAGACAGGTTTAGACGAGGTTTCAACGTGTTTAGACAAGTTCAAACGTGTTTAAAAGGGTTTAGACAAGTTTGACTGTGTCTGGACAAGTTTAAACATGTTCAAACATGTTTAGACGAGTTCAAAAGTGCTTAGACAGGTGCAAATGTTTTCAAACGTTTTTAAATGTGTTTAGACAAGTTTAAACATGTTTCGACAAGTTTGGACAAGTTTGAACAAGTTTGGACAAGTTTTAAAGTGTTTAGACAGGTTCAGATGGGTTTAAACTTGTTTAGAAAAGATCAAACGTGTTTAGAAAAGTTTAAACGTGTTTAGACAAGTTCAAACGTGTTTAGAAAAGTTTAAACATGTTTAGACGAGTTCAAACATGTTTAGACGAGTTCAAACATGTTTAGACGAGTTCAAACATGTTTAGACGAGTTCAAACATGTTTAGACAAGTTCAAACATGTTTAGACAAGTTCAAACATGTTTAGACAAGTTCAAGCGTGTTTAGACGAGTTCAAACATGTTTAGACAAGTTCAAACGTGTTTAGACAAGTTCAAACGTGTTTAGACAAGTTCAAACGTGTTTAGACGAGTTCAAACGTGTTTAGACGAGTTCAAACGTGTTTAGACGAGTTCAAACGTGTTTAGACAAGTTTGAACACATTTAGACAAGTTTGAACACGTTTAGACAAGTTTAAACACGTTTAGACAAGTTTAAACAAGTTTAGACAAGTTTAAACACGTTTAGACAAGTTTAAACAAGTTCAAACACGTTTAGACAAGTTTGAACACGTTTAGACAAAGACAAGTTTAAACACGTTTAGACAAGTTTAAACACGTTTAGACAAGTTCAAACACGTTTAGACAAGTTTAAACATGTTTAGACAAAGACAAGTTTAAACACGTTTAGACAAAGACAAGTTTAAACACGTTTAGACAAGTTTGAACACGTGTTTAGACAAGTTTGAACACGTGTTTAGACAAGTTTAAACACGTGTTTAGACAAGTTTAAACACGTGTTTAGACAAGTTTAAACACGTGTTTAGACAAGTTTAAACACGTGTTTAGACAAGTTTAAACACGTTTAGACAAGTTTAAACACGTTTAGACAAAGACAAGTTTAAACACGTTTAGACAAAGACAAGTTTAAACACGTTTAGACAAAGACAAGTTTAAACACGTTTAGACAAGTTTAAACACGTTTAGACAAGTTTAAACACGTTTAGACAAGTTCAATTACGTTTAGACAAGTTCAAACACGTTTAGACAAGTTCAAACACGTTTAGACAAGTTCAAATACGTTTAGACAAGTTTAAACACGTTTAAACACGTTTAGACAAGTTCAAACACGTTTAGACAAGTTCAAATACGTTTAGACAAGTTTAAACACGTTTAAACACGTTTAGACAAGTTCAAACACGTTTAGACAAGTTCAAACACGTTTAAACACGTTTAGACAAGTTCAAATACGTTTAGACAAGTTCAAACACGTTTAAACACGTTTAGACAAGTTCAAACACGTTTAGACAAGTTCAAACACGTTTAGACAAGTTCAAACACGTTTAGACAAGTTCAAACACGTTTAGACAAGTTTAAACACGTTTAGACAAGTTTAAACAAGTTTAGACAAGTTTAAACATGTTTAGACAAGTTTGAACAAGTTTAGACAAGTTTGAACACGTTTAGACAAAGACAAGTTTAAACACGTTTAGACAAGTTTAAACAAGTTCAAACACGTTTAGACAAGTTTGAACACGTTTAGACAAAGACAAGTTTAAACACGTTTAGACAAGTTTAAACACGTTTAGACAAGTTCAAACACGTTTAGACAAGTTTAAACACGTTTAGACAAAGACAAGTTTAAACACGTTTAGACAAAGACAAGTTTAAACACGTTTAGACAAGTTTAAACACGTTTAGACAAGTTTAAACACGTTTAGACAAGTTTAAACACGTTTAGACAAGTTTAAACACGTTTAGACAAGTTTGAACACGTGTTTAGACAAGTTTAAACACGTGTTTAGACAAGTTTAAACACGTGTTTAGACAAGTTTAAACACGTTTAGACAAGTTTAAACACGTTTAGACAAAGACAAGTTTAAACACGTTTAGACAAGTTTAAACACGTTTAGACAAGTTTAAACACGTTTAGACAAAGACAAGTTCAAACACGTTTAGACGAGTTCAAACACGTTTAGACGAGTTCAAACACGTTTAGACAAGTTCAAACACGTTTAGACAAGTTCAAACACGTTTAAACACGTTTCGACAAGTTCAAATACGTTTAGACAAGTTCAAATACGTTTAGACAAGTTTAAACACGTCTAAACACGTTTAGACAAGTTCAAACACGTTTAGACAAGTTCAAACACGTTTAGACAAGTTCAAACACGTTTAAACACGTTTAGACAAGTTCAAATACGTTTAGACAAGTTCAAACACGTTTAGACAAGTTCAAACACGTTTAGACAAGTTCAAACACGTTTAGACAAGTTTAAACACGTTTAGACAAGTTTAAACATGTTTAGACAAGTTTAAACATGTTTAGACAAGTTTAAAGATGTTTAGACAAGTTCAGATGTGTTTAGACAGACGTGTTTAAACGTGGCAAGTTCAAACGTGTTTAAACAAGTATAAACATGTTTCGACAAGTTTGGACAAGTTTGAAAGTGTTTAGACAAGTTCAGATGGGTTTGGACTTGTTTAGACTAGTTCAGACGCGTTTAGACGAGTTCAAACGTGTTTAAACGAGTTTAGGCAAATTCAAACGTGTTTAAACGTGTCTGGGCACGTAATTAAACGTGTTGTACATGTGCCCACTCGTGTTTACACGCGGTGCGCATGTGTTTCAACGTGTTGTGCACGTGTCCACACGTGTTTAAACGTGTTGTACTCGTGTCCACACGTGTTTAAACGTGTTGTGCACGTGTCCACACGTCATTAAACGTATTTAAACGTGTCGTACACGTGTCCACACGTGTGTACACGTGTTCAAACGTGTTGTGCACGTGTCCACACGTGTTTAAACGAGTCGTACACGTGTCCACACGTGTTTAAACGTGTTGTGCACGTGTTTCAACGTGTTATGCACGTGTTTAAACGTGTTATGCACGTGTTTAAACGTGTTATGCACGTGTTTAAACGTGTTGTGCACGTGTATAAACGTGTTGTGCACGTGTATAAACGTGTTGTGCACGTGTTTAAACGTGTTGTGCACGTGTTTAAACGTGTTGTACGCGTGTGTTAACGTGGTGTGCACGTGTGTTAACGTGTTGTGCATGTGTGTTAACGTGTTGTGCGTGTGTATAAACGTGTTGTGCGCGTGTATAAACAAGTTGTGCGCGTGTATAAACGTGTTGTGCGCGTGTATAAACGTGTTGTGCGCGTGTATAAACGTGTTGTGCACGTGCCCACACGTGTTTATAAGTGTGGTACACGTGTCCACGTGAGTTTACAACGAGTCCAAACGTGTTTAAACGTGTTGTGCACGTGTCCACGCGAGTTTAAACCTGTTGTGCACGTGTCCACACGTGTTTAAAGGTATTTAAACGTTTGGCATACGTGTCCACGCATTTTTTAACTAGTTGTACACGTGTCCACACGAGTTTAAACGCGTCCACACGTGTTTAAACGTTTTGTGTACTTGTCCACACATGTTTAAACGTATTTTAACGTGTTGTGCACTTGACCACACGTGTTTACACGTATCTAAACGTGTTGTGCACTTGTACACCCACATTTGTACGTGTGTTTAAACGTGTTGTACACGAGTTTAAACGTGTTGTACACGAGTTTAAACGTGTTGTATACGAGTTTAAACGTGTTGTACACGTGTCCACGCGTGTTTAAACGAGTCCACACGTGTTTAAACGAGTCCACACGTGTTTAAACGTTTTGTGCACTTGTCCACACGTGTTTAAACGTGTTGCGCACGTGTACACGCGTGTTTGAACGTGTTGTGCACGTGTACAACACGTGCACACACATATGGATAAGTGTACAACACGTGTACACACATATGGATACGTGTACAACACGTGTACACACATATGGATACGTGTACAACACGTTGCAACACGTGTACAACACGTTTATACACGTGCACAACACGTTTATACACGTGAATGACACGTAGTAACACGTGTACACACGTGCACAACACGTCTAAACACGCGTGGACACGTGTACAACACGTTTAAACACGTTTGGACTCGTTTAAACTCGCGTGGACACGTGTACCACACGTATAAACACGTGTGGGCACGTGCACAACACGTTTAAACACGTGTACAACACGTTTATACACGTGCACAACACGTTAACACACGTGCACAACGCGTTAACACACGTGCACAACGCGTTAACACACGTGTGCACATGTACAACACGTTTAAACACGCGTGGACACGTGTACGACCCGTTTAAATACTTTTACAACACGTTTAAACACGTGACTAGCGAAATTCTAGCAAACAAAATGCTGGCATCACTAGCGTAAATTGGTCTATCTTCGCATTTACTAGCAACTTGCTAACGTTTGATGACTAGCAAAATTCTAGCAAACAAATTGCTAGCGTCACACTACAGTAAATTGGACTTGGTATGTTAGGTTCTTCACCAACACTCTATGAGTATATTTGCATAGCTCGCGAGCTATCTTAGCGCCTATGCTGGACCCATACCGCATAGGCCGTGCGGTCTGGACGACTGATTTTGCGCTCAAAATACGGATGGTGAAAAAATATTTCGACTCAACCTGTTTTGAAAGCAAAAGGGCAACATTTGGGGATTTTCGGGACGATTGGACTCCACCTCGGGGTGTTTTCTTGGATGAAAAAACGTGAAGTGTATACGTTCAAAAAATCTAAAAAACGAAATATTTTACAAGACCGGCAATTTTTGAGAATGCTCGCCACCTCCCGATCATCTCCGTCCGCTTCCCACAGACAACTATGAACTAATGGAGTAGTTTCAAGAGTTCGGACGACAATCGTAAAGAAATGAAAAATCACTCGTGTTTTCATCAAAGAAAAACACCCTGAGGTGGAGTCCAATCGCCCCGTAAATCGCCCCAAATGTTGCCCTTGAGCTTTAAAACCCGGTTGGGTCAAAATATTTTTCCACCATCCGTATTTTGAGCGCAAAATCAGTCGTCCAGACCGTACGGCCTATGCGGTACAGGCCCGCCATAGGCGCTAAGATAGCTTGCGAGCTATGCAAATATACTTATAGCGTGATGGTGAAGAACAACTCCGACTATTGACAATTTGGTTTAGCATAACGCTAGCATAAATTTGACTAGCTAAACGTTGGTTAGCGACACACTAGCATTTCGCTAGCGTAGTTTTATAACAAAAAGTTACTCCAGCCAACTACTTGCTTCACACTAGAGTATGTTAGGCTAGCTTTATATCTGTTAGTGTAACGCTAGCTTTTCGCTAGCACACGCCAACGTTTGACCCCCTAACAATATCTAGCGTTACGCTAGCAGACATTATGCTAATCTAACATACGCTAGTGTGAAGCTAATAGTTGGAATGGGGTAACTTTTTGTTAAAAAACTATGCTAGCGAGATGCTAGTGTTTTGCTACCCAACGTACAGGGTCTATATGTGATCCGGGCAGTATCAGCGTAAAAATTCCTAATTGTTCTTTCCCTTTTTTCCCGTTTCTTAACGTTGCTTCGATGAAATTGATGTTGTTGTATGCGACGAAAGCTAGAAACGATCAAAAACGTCTTGATAAGATTACGAGTTTGAAGTAAGGGATGAGTCATCTTACCAAACTTGCATGCGAAAGTGTGAAACGTGTTTCACTGAGTTTGAATGCCCACCTGATAACATTAAACGAGTCCTTTTTTTTTAACTTCAAAATGCCGTAATCTCTAAACTAAAATTATCAAATCTTTAAAATGAAATTTTTGATTTATCAATAATTAATCAGAAACAGAATATGAATTTATTATTAAAAATTAAGTCTATCAAAATTACGATTTTTTGAACCTAAAAAACACGTTATTGGATTTTTTAAAGCAGAAAACAAAAAAATCAAAAACATTACATTATCAACGAGGGATTTTCACGCAGACCATGCCCGGATCACATATAGACCCTGTATAGCTAGTCAGATTTATGCTAGTGTTGTGCAAGTGTTTCGTTAGCTAAGCTAGCGTTATGCTAGTGATGCTAGTATTTTGCTAGCCAAATTGTCAATAGTACTAACATTTTGCCACTCCCAACCTAATGCTAGCATCACACTAGCATAAATTGACCTATCACATTTGCTAGCAATACGCTAACATTTGACCTCTATCAAAATACTAGCGCATCATGCTAACATTAGGTAGCATCTTTTTGAACACTTTTTGCTAGTAGGTAAATACGCTAGCGTCCTCACGCGAGCGAAATTCTAACACATTTGCTAGCGTTTCGCTAGAAAAAAATTAAGCTAGCAGAAAGCTAGCGCTCAAAGTGCTAGCATTTGGTAGCATCTTTTTGGACACTTTTTGCTAGTAAATACGCTAGCGTTTTAACGCTAGCATTTCGCTAGAGAAAATGAAGCGAGCAGAAAGCTAGCACACCGTGCTAGCATTAGGTAGCATCTTTTTGGACACTTTTTGCTAGTGAATACGCTAGCATTTTTTGCTAGCATTATGCTAGTATAAAATGCTGGCTGAATTCTAGAAAATAGAGTGCTAGCATTATGCTAGCAACATTGCTAGCGTAATGCCACCAAAAGATGCTAGCGTATTTACTAGCAAAAAGTGTCCAAAAAGTTGCTACCTAAAGCTAGCGCGGTGTGCTACTATTTTGCTAGCATTTTTTAAAAAATTTTTGTCAATAGGGACTATCAAATAGGAAGTTTTCAAAACTAAGGAAGGTCACTCGTTTGTGCTTCATTTGTGCTCCATTTGCACAATTTTTTTTTTCATTTATTCTTCTCATGAAAAAATTTGTGAAAAAGATTACAATCTAGCTCCCTACTCCCTTCAGTGATATACGACATTGAGAATACAACACAAATATAAAAAAAATACTCGTAAATGCTTGTTCTCTCTTTTTTTTTCATTATGGGTATTAATAAATTAAATATAGGTACTTCTTATACACTTAATCGATCATACTTGTAGTACCTGCGTAGCGTAGTAAGTACGTATCTTATAAACTTATTGAAAATGAAAAATACAAATAGCTAATAGTCCGTTTGTTTGTTGAGATGGTAACAAATGAAAATAATCCATCGTGTAGAGTAAGTAGATGAAAAGTAGGTAAACGCAAGTGTAGGTACATGGAAGGTAGATATATCAAACAATTCCATTTAATATATTTGATAGTGCTGAAAAATAAAATCGTAGATGAACTTAAATTCTTATTTCGTAAGTAAATTTTTACCTACAGCAGAATAAGGTCATTTTCAAAGAATATTATGCACCAGAATGAATTCGTTTTTCTGCCCTCTCCTCCTAGTTGAACTGGAAGAGGAGCTAGGAAGTGTAGTGACTAACATAAAACTTCAAAAGATCAGGTATATGTTTTATACTAGAATTCACCTAACTACTTTGAAGTAAAAAAAATTCTACCCCAAAAATTTTTCCCTCGAAAATAGTCAAGGGTGAAGTGAGAAAACATTTTTTGACGATTAAAATAGGTTTTGGCAGGGTTTTTTTGGTGAATTTTTTGTAGAAATCCGGAAATGGAATTTTATAAAAAAGGACCAAGTCGAAATGTAATTGATGCCCAGCACTGCCATACAATTTTTTCGAAAATCCACAAATAGTCAATAATTTTTCAATACTCACCGATGGATCAGTATTATAGCTGCAAATGTTCAAATTGTAGGCGACTTCGCATGCATTGCTTCCTGTTTAAAAAATTATGGAACATTTTTAGTTACAAGTTATTGTTTATTGGCTATAATTAGCAGAGATGACGTATGACGAAGCTGGGTGTGAAAAGAAGATGGCCACTGATTTTTCTAATTTTACAAATTTTTCTCTGGAATTTTGCATTTTAGCACAGTAGCATCTCGATGTAATTTGGATGCACTAAGGAGATAAGAAAATTCTTCCATTAACTTTTACAATGTTTACCGAATTTTCCAACCTCTTTCTTAAATTTTCGCCAAAATTTTCAATTTTGAATTCACTGGTGAGAGGCAAGGTAAAAAAACCCCAAACCCTTCGTTCGTCTGGCTTCCAGCCCTAACTATAAAAGTATAGGATGTAGGTAGCCTAAAGGTACATGCATATCAAAAAGAAATTCTATTACCTTCTGGTTTACAGGCAGCAACTATCTTTTTACCATATTCGGTCAAATGCGGAGGAAGTAAATCGACATAGGCTTCGCCATCGAAACCACCATCGTCGTCAATCTGAAATCATAAAAGGTATTGAATATGATCACAAAATCATGATTTTGAATCACCTAGATAATTTTTAAAACTAGATAAAAATTCCACCGGTGATACTTACGATACCAACTGATGCCATTAAACATTTCAAGTAGCACTGAGAAAAACAAAGGAAAAAAAAACAAATATTAGCGAATAAGTAGATACTTGATTATTATCAATCAAATTTGAATGGGTCGAGTGCAATTTAACTACTTGCATTGAAATTATTTGAACAGAAAAAGAAATCAATAACATTTCATTAGATAGGTTCTGTTTAGAAATCTCAAGTTTTTTTTATATTAATCTTTAAAAATAAATTTAAATTAGAACATTTTTTGAATATTTTGCAACAGAACTAACAACGTGAATTTTATGAAAAAGAAAAGCAGATTTCTGAAAATTCTACGATAAATTTCACCAAACATTTTAGGTGATAAAATAAATTGTTATATCTAATTTTGATTACCTATGAGAAAAATTTTGAGTAGCTATTTGAATTTGGTAACAATTTTAAAATTTTAAAATTGATGATCGACAACTTTTTCGTTTTCAAGGATCTAAGAAAGATGATTCAATTTCAAAGTCAAAGGTCCTTCAGCGAAAGGCTGATTTTTTTCGAAGGTCTCTCACTCAAAGTAAACTACTGCCCCAATTATTGTCTTCAAAATTCATAATTTCTTTTTTTTTTCTCGCAATCCGTATTTACAAAGGTATAAGCATTATGAATTTTCAAAATTCCGGTTTCAATTTCTAAAACTTTTCAGTTCTTTCCAAAATCAACCTCAATAAAAGAGATTCTCAATAAAAAAAAATTGAAAACAAGCTTGAAAGATTTGGAAAATTGTTTTTGAAAAACTTCAACTTAGGTACAGAATTTTCTCGTTTTTTTTTAGAGGAGAGGGGTCCAAAAAATGAAGTAAATTTTCAAAAAGTTGAGAAAAAATCTAAAATGTCAAGTTTTGAATTTTGAAAGGCAAGTTTGTGAATAGAATATTGCGATTCGAAATAAAATACTGCAAAAATTTGCTTTTTGATGAGAAATCAATATTTAAAATTTTCATTTGATTTGAATTTTTATTCAATTTTTATCCCATTCTCTCCTCACGGTCATAATGCTGATTTCGGTTGTACATAACCGATGAAGAAAACATTTTTTTCTCAAACAATATCTCTTTTTAAGTGAATGGAAAAAAGAAAGTGATTATCTAAACAATTTTTTAAAAAAACTGGGTGTCAAACGATTTTAGCCAGAACATTTTTTACATCCTCCAAAATGATAAAATTAAATTTTCTAATCCATTTCAAACCATTAGCTACCCAACGATGACCTCAGGATTCGTCGAGAGTTGGCCCATAACATCGTTTTGTAAAAACGAATAATTTTCATTTTTCATTTTTTGTCTACTGAGGAAAATTTCATTCGGGAAAACGGATGCGGGAATGAATTTTTTGGGATTTCTTTATTCGAGAATTCGGGCGTTCGGGAAAATGGGTGGGAACTTTTTTGTCGACTTGGTGGTAGAGAAAATCACTTTTGAAAGTCTTCAAATTTATTAAAAATTTTCATATTTTCCCCCTTCATTTCTCGAAACATTAATTGACATTTTTTTCACATTTCCCCCTTCATTTTCATGAAAAATTAATCGAATCCAATTTTATTCTTCGTTAAATATACCTACATCATTTTGATAGGTAACATTTTAATAAAATTTATTAATTTTCAAAAATATATTCATAGGTAAAACCAGAAGTTCAAAATTAGCATCATTTTTAAGTGTTAATTTGCTCAATTTTTATTTTATTTTTATTTCTCCCTCCTTTTGGATTCAGACCATTAGATTTTTATCATTTTATCAGCCTCCTGCTCACTCCAGGTTCAATTTTTCAAAAAAATTCACAACACAGAAAAATACGAAGACGAGAAAAACTCACCTTTAGATTTTCCGTTCCGCTAAATTTTCCATTATTGGCATCACTGATTTCATCTACAAAACACACGAGTCAATTAGAAATTAACCCAAAATACATTTTTCGTGGCCGAATCGTTAAAAGAAAAACTTACTTTCGCCGACGCCAGTTTCTTTGACGCACGTATCGTGCAGATTTTTCAGCATCTGTTTCACCTCCGGCGGTAAATCATCCATGGATCGCTACAACATTACAATAAAATCATTACACTCTCAGTATGATCCGGCCATAGAAACTCGACGATCAAATGATCCTCGCGAATTAATAAAAAAAAAAAAAAAGACTTATCAACATACCACAAAATCAACACAAACGCAACACAACACCAATAAAGTAATTAATTTGATCATTTTGCGGTGTAATTTTTAAAACTGTAGGTTCACTTAATTCGCAGACTATTGAAATAGAAGATCTAAGATAAGTAAGTCTATTTCTTAAATAACGATTATGAATTACATTCGAACAAGCTACGGTTACGTTTCGGGAGTCCGGTATTAATAGTATTTATTTAAGCTTAAATTATTGCCAAAACAAGGTCGTATGTTTACTTTGCTAATTACACGTTGGGTACCTGTACCAGCGATTATTTGTCGTGTACATTGCGAATCGTCGCTATGTCACCCCCGCCCCCTCTTATATCGTTTTCTTCGCCGGACACGACAATTTTCTCGAAATTTTCCGCCGTACCGGTCACCTCGTCTCCTTTTCCCGATCGGATCGTTTTTCCGCGCGATGACGAAAGGTTCTATTCGCGTGCGTAGATTGCTGCATGAAAAACAAACTCTGGGCGGCCTGTGGCGTAGGTATCATTTAACTTGTACTAAGTTGTCAAAAAAACTACTTTTTTATACTGATTCGTCGTTCGATTAATTACACACGGTGTGTTTTAATATTGCCGGAATGTACGTGTAATGAGTAGTTTTGATTCGCGTGTGGTATCCTGTGAAGGTGCATTAGAGCTTCTGTACAAAGTGTCCAGAGATACCGGACATATTGACAGTGAAAAAATAAAGATTACCTCGCGAAAAGACAGGAAAATAATAAAAATACTAATTTATTGCAGTTTAAATTACTTGTTTCATTTTTATCGAGATTTTTAATTTTGTATGCAATGAAAGTAAAATTATCAGGCAGGAGAGATTTTGGTAAACAAAAGAGCAATTTAATGTACATTGAATGAATCATTTTTCAATTTTTTGCCAAAATTTGAAGAAGGCAAAGTGTATTATAGAATTGGAAGTTGCACCTGGAGAAGAAAAAAATAGATGAAAATTCCATTCCTCTGGCATAACATCAACCCCAACCCCACCCCCCAAAAAAATTAAAATCTGGTCACATTTTTGAAAAAAAATATATATAAAATCATAAAAAAGAAAATTGACACCCAATTTTAATTTTGACAATTTTCTTCAAAAATGATTTTTTTGGAAAACAATCGTGTGTAATTTTCAAAAAATAAAGAATCGTCCATACCTCGGACATGAATCAATTAGAATAAGAAATCGAAGAGACCATCAGATTCGTTCTGTCGAGACGAATCTCAATACGAGTAAGAGTATGTATGTTCACATTTTGATTTTGACCATTTTGTTCAAAAATGATTTTTTTGGAAAACAGTTGTGTTACTTTTGGTTACCTGCTTTTTAGATAAATCAGGAAAAAATCAAAGTACAAAAAATTTAATTTACCTACAAAAAATTGTATGAAAATTCATTCTCCGTTTAAAATTAAAAATTAATTTAAGTAGCTGAAAAAAATTTTTAAATTCATTCTCGTTCAAAAAAAATTCATTCTCCGGATGTGTTTAAAAAATTCCAATTGTTTTGTAGCAATCTCAAAGGGCACTTTAGGCCCGGAAAATTCATGAAATGATTTGTGGAAATCATTTCAATTTCAGAGGTCACCTTCCATCGAAAGCTCGAAAAAAGATTAAGATGATTTTCAGAAATTATTTCACCTTCGAAAGTGAATGAAAATTGTAGGATGATTTATGAAAATATTTTTTATCTCGAAGATCATCTCATTCCTCGGAAGCTCTGATTCGTAAAAATGAATTTTATCTCCCATAAACAATACATTGCATCTCAGTTGTTTTTTTATTCATTCGGAAAATAAGAGTAAAAAAAGAAAAATATCTGTACTAAGACCATTTCATTAAAAATTTTACGAAAATAATTTTCCTCGATCTCTGACAGAAATGGTTTTGAAGATCTCAAATTTGAAACTTTTAAAAATATTTCTAATTTTTTAGAGCAGAATTTTTTTTGAGTTGATTAAATGTGCAAGAAAGTTTTTTTTGTTGTTGTAGTGGACATTTTCAAGCTTTTCTTAATTTTTACCTAATAGCTGTATTTATCTGTTTCTGTACCTAATTCAATTCAATTTTGACTTTGAATCGAAAATTTTGTTTTTCACAATTTTTTTATTCTTGATAATTTGGAAACCTCTGAAAAGTTAGAAAAAAGAATTATGGAAGACGTTTTCTTTCTCCGTTTCCGATGATTTTTTTTTTCGTTACAAGTTCGAATTTCTGTTCGAGTTTTTTTTTAATGAAAGTCGGTTCGTCTTCGTTTTTAGAGAGTGAATTTTGATTTCTTTTAAAAGAAAATTGTACGATCTTTCCCAAAAATTAGAAGGAAAATTCTACTGATTATAAGTTTTCTTTTCCTCTTCCTGAATTGAAATAAAAATGAAAGTCGATTCGACAACTATACCCAAGTACAAGTTCACCCTCCATCTTGACTCATCTACGAAAAAGTCGTTCCTATGGCAGCATTTATAACATAAGAAATCTTCCCCATTAACTTAACTCCAGGTACCTGCGTTCAGTCTACAGTCACAGTATGTCTAGCACAGACGATGGAAATAATTTAGATATCGTGGAAATCGTGCTTAGCGATCAATGGCCTCAACATTTGACCCTTCGTAGTGAGCAGCATTTTAGCGAAATATTTTATCATGAAAGATTATGGAAATTTATCCAAAAGAGTCAGATACTCGAAGATATCAAAATCAACGACGAAGCTTCAGTGTTTTGGAAGATTAGTAATCATCTCGAGGTAAATTGGGCACAATTTGATTGATAAATAAAATATATTCTTCTTTTTAAAAAAACTATCAACCTAATTGCAATGAGTTATTTTTTTAATTGGTATAATAAATTGTTCTGTTTTTGCATTTGAAATTTTTTTGGGAATTTTTTTCATCGATTGAAGCGAAATGGTATTTTTTTGATACAAGGAAGATGGAAATAAATTTTGAACTTTCCAAAAAAGGGAAATGGTAAAATTGCGTCAGATGATCTTCATCATATATTTTCTTAATACATAGGGCTGTTGAAACTACGTCATCCTTATCAAAAAATGTGATAAGGAACTGGTGGGAAAAATAAAAAATCATTCATTTCGTGCGTATTTATATAAAATTTTCATAAATTTATCAATTATTGCCAAAAAAATGAAGTTTTATGACAATTGTGAAAATAATAAAATTTGTAGCAAGAAAAAAAAATACCTTAAAAATTCAAAATTTTCCCACCAGTTCAATTGTGACGTCAGTTTTAACAGCCCTATAATTTCAAAAATTACGAAAAATACAGAAAATGGTACCATGAAATTTTATCTAAATATTTTTGAAAAATAAAAAACATAGGTACTTACTAAAAAATAATAATTTTCAAAATTTCCCCAAATGTAAGGTAGAGGTGAAAAAATGTCACCTACGTTAAAACTATTCTCAAATCATATATTTCAATTTATCAGAATTTGTTGACCATGAACAGATTTTGGGGCTAATTTGGGAGGGATAAATGTAGACCCGATCTCGAGAGGAAAGGTAAAATTTTTATTCATCGTTTTGAGATCCACTTCAATTTTCGAAAAATTTGCAAAGCCACCACTTCTTTGTATTACTTAGTCTCTCGACGACAAAATTTCAATACATTTGAAGTTTTTTTTTTTTCAGTTTTTAAGCGTTTCTAGAGCATAATTTTGCTCAAATTTATTCGTTACTTTTGAGAAATACACCAAATGGTATTGTTTTTGATACAGATTTATAAAGAAGACGAGCTTCTTATCGGTTACAATTCGCTCGATAAAAATGCCACGTATTGCATGGCTCGAACCGTCGACTCCAAGAATGCAATATTGACAGCTTTACGAAATCTACGAGACACTTATGAGATACGAGTATCAACCCTAGAATCATGCGAACCTCGAATTTGGCTGTCTCACGGTAGCGAGAAGGAAGTGGACGAAGCTCGAATTGAAACCACGAGAGAAAAGGTACCCAATGTGTTCTTTTCTGAACCGTATTTAAATTTTCAATCACTAGATCGGAAATCTGCGCCCCCAAAAAACAACAATTTACTTTAGTTTGATTTCCAACGCAGAAATGCACAATATTCCTTAAAATATTCAATCTACATAATTTTCCCTCATAGATCAGCGTTGAATGGATCGGGAACCTGGAGAAACGTTACGAAAGCGTGAATTTAATCGACGAGGACCTAGACTACGTCGAATTTCCAAGCCATTCGTTGCAAAGCTATAAAATTTTACGAAAAACCCAACTACACATCGGTATACAAGTTGGTACCAATTTTTTAAAATTAATTCATAGTCATTACACCCGGACTGGGCGCTATTTATTATAACATCGTATTACCTACTGCGGATACCAACTCGGGGCCATTAATTATAATAACCATTTATTGTACAATAACCACGGCTGACAAATTTTAAGGTAAATAATCATTCGAAAACATTCGACACAAAGACATTCTAAAATATTACAAAAAATATACCTAATTTTCCAACCTTGAATTTTACGCCATCTTTTGGAAAATAACAATTTTCTCATCTTTTATGTACATTGTGGTTACAGGTCAACGTTAAATACCACACCATTCATACCCAAACGGACACTTGCGAGATTTCTTTGGAATTTCAGACAGATTCTGATGTCGTTGAAGATCAATCCGATCAGAAACAAGAAATCGAGTAATAAAAACTCGTTAACTTTTTTTAAAAGGGTCGATTATCAAAATATGTACATATTACCAGCAAAGTATACTTTGTTTGGGAATTTTTTTTTCGCGGATTCGATTCCTTAAATAAAAAGAATTAATTATAGGAAAATGCTTGAAAACAAACATACGCAATTAAATTATATGATTAGATGGTAATTTCGCGTAATTACCATCAATTAAAACCAATAGCGATGACAAAAGAGCAGAAAAAAATCATGCATTTAGCTAGGTGTGCGTTTTAATGGCGAGTAAAAAGTAAACACCTCTTTAATTTTTATAGCTATGAAGAAATATCCGACGAGGCAACGATACTCCACCCTCGATCATTTCAAGATCACGATGTAACATTGAATTACCATAAATCTTTCATAAACATGGAAAATCGATTCAAGAAAATATCATCGATAGCTTGGCACCCGGTTAAACCTGGTAAATGATTCGATCATGTTATTCATCTCTCATTTGCCAGACTTTGTAGATAAACTGTGACAATTTTCTTTATAAGAGTAAAATGCTTGGACAAGATTGTAGAAATGGGACAATTTTCCCAAACCTTGAAACATGTTAAATGACCTAAAAATTTCCAAAACATGGGTAATTTTCCAAAAAATTGAACAAAAATTCAAAAAAAAAACACATTAAAAATGAAACATTGATCAAATAATTGATCAGAATTCAAAAGTAAACAGAAATTGATCAAAAATAAAAAGTTTGAAAATTAATCAAAAATAAAACATCGGGACAATATCAAAAAAATGAACAAAAATTAATCAAAAATTTAAAACTTGATCAAAAATCAAAAATTAATCAATAAAAATCCAGGCTTGGGTCGTTCGTTCAAAAAGTGAACGAAAGTTCGTTCACGTTCACGAACGAAACACAAAAATGAACTGAACGAAATGAACGAACGAGTTGTTGGAAATGAACTGAACGTGAACGATGAACGTAAAAAAAAACAAAAACGAACTGAACGAAATGAACGAACGACCATTTTCAGAAACGAACTGAACGTGAACTGAACGTTTTGTGTTTTTTTTTCGAACTGAACGAAATGAACGAACGACCATTTACAAAAAATGAACTGAACGAAAATGAACGAACGTGTGGGATTTTCAAAACGAACTGAACGTGAACGCGTTCACGAACGACCCAAGCCTGTAAAAATCAAAAAATTGATGAACTGATCAAAAATCAAAAAATCAATCAATTGATCAAATTCAATCAAATGATTAAAAATAATTGATCAAAAATTTGATCGAAAATTTAAAAATAAATCAATTGGTCAAAAATCAAAAAATGATCAATTAATCAAAAATCAAAAATTAATCAATTGATTAAAAATTAAAAATTAATCAATTGATTAAAAATCAAAAATTAATCAATTGATTAAAAATAAAAAATAATCAAGTTTAAAAATTGATCACAGATCAAAAAATTAAACAATAATTTATCATCAATAAAAGAAAATTGATCGGAAATTGATCAGAAATAGATCGCCAATTATCAAAAAATTGAACAAACATTGATCCAAAATTTAAAAATTAATCAATGGATCAAAAATTTAAAAATTAATCAATAGAACAAAAATCTAAAATTAATCAATTGATCAAAGTTCAAAAATGATTGAACGATGAAAAATTGGTCATAGATCAAAAAATTGATCAAAAATTGTTCATCAATAAAAAATGACTAAAAATCAAAAAATTGATTGGAAATTGATCATCAATTAAAAAAATTGATCAGAAATAGATCATCAAAAATCAAAATAATGAACAAAAATTGATCAAAAATTGAAAATTAATCATTTTTTTCATCAAAGTTTAAAAATAATCACAAGATTATGAAATTGATCATAGATCAAAAAATTGATCAAAGATGAAAGAATTGATCAAAAATGATTGGAAATCTAAAAATTGATCAAAAATCAAAAAATTGATCAGAAATTGATGAGAAATTTTAAAAATTGATCAGAAATAAATCATCAGAAATCAAAAAATTGAACGGAAATTGATCAAAAATGAAGAATTTGAAAAATTAAAGCATTGATCAAGACATTGTTTGAAACAATTTTTTAAAAATTGAGGTACCTATCTCGAATATTGAAAACGCTATTTTGAAGAGCTGTGACTTTTTTTGAAAAATAGTTAAGATTTTGTTACAAATGAAATACCTAAGTTTCAGAAATTGAAAAAATTTGAAGACGATTTGTTAAATAATTTGGACTCGCACAAGTTTACGCGATTGGATTCGCCTAAGCACCTCCCGCCCCATCTCCTGCCAAGAGCATATTTCCCATTTTCAGTTTTTCTTCAGGTTATGTAGCAGTAGCTTACACCACACCTCTTCTGCCATTCCAAGATACAAGCATTGTTAGCGAAAAACCTCATCGTAGAGATACAATAATTCAAAAATCACGAAAACCAGTGAATGAGAGTGACATCGAAACCATCGATTCGATTTTCGATATCACCTCCGATACGAAGAAATCTCACAAGGAACAATCTGCGGACGAAGATTCGGCCAGTGAGACTGAATCGGTGAAAGTACGTGATATTGGTAATTTAGAAAATCTTCGTAGGTATTTTTCTCGATAAAATGTCTACCGAGCAATTAAATTAAAGGAAGAATCAGATGACGAGAACGACGATCATCCCACTAAAGATATCCAAAATGCTGCTTCTTCAATGATATACAAAGATACGTTACAGATATCTGAACCAGCACATTCTGGATCACCTTATAAGCCAGAAGGGCTTGGAGAACATCTGGATGGTGATCTTCGATGGGCTTTGGATATGCTAAAAATGAGCAAAGATCAACAAAAAAGGTATCCAGCTATATCCTGGAAGCATTTCGAAAAAAATTTCCAATGGTCAATTAAAAATACCCATCAACCCTTTATTTTGAAGCTCGCCAAAAGAAGAAAAATTGACCGACGATTCAAGCGACGATGGTGCCAGCGTCAGCAGCCTCGAATCCGAATCATCATGTTCGACCATGAAATCAGAGCAATTTGCCAAAATCCCAATGTACAAGGATACCGACGGCGAAGATGTCGAATCAGTTGAAGACGATTTACCCATCATCGATACTGATAGTTCTGTGCTTCTGTGGAGCTGTGATAATGATCTGACTCCTCAGGTAGGTTGGTTTATTTTTGTATTTTTTCGACTCATTTCTGAACCGAAATATATTTCCTGGGTTTCAGCTCGAGTTTTATTATGTCCACGATGTACATGTCGTTAAATTTTACCCTCTGGATGGTAATTTCCTAGCAGGAGGTAGTCGAAGTGGACAACTGGTTGTATGGGATATTCGAGACGAAATTGAGACTTCCAAAAAACAACGAGGCCAATTCGATCAGCAAAATCTTGCTGCTGAATTCATGGTAAATTAGTAAAAAAAAAAAAAAAAAATGCAGGGTATGCCGAAAAAAATAAAATGTACTTTAATCCTCAGATTTTTAAAATTTGTATGAAATATCATTGGATTCCATGATAAAAAAAAATCATCACATTCTCGCACAAAAAATTAAGTAAAAAAATCAAATAATTCGATTTTGAATTGGAGAAAAGTATAGAAGAAAATTGCTTTCTTAAATTATTTATTGTAGTCAATTTAATATTTCTGAATACGATTTTTAAAGATTTATTTGAGTTATCACAAGAGACTTCAGAATTACTGGAAAATACAAAATTTGAATTGTGTGGGGGGGACGGAGAGCTCCCAAGCTGTTTAAGCAAAAACAAAAAAATCTTCTGAGCCTCTTTCCTCTGAGGTTCTGAGATCAAAGAGAAATTCGTCAAAAATTTTCAATAATCTATTATTTTTGAAAATATTAAAAATTGTAAGAAATCACCCTCAAAAATTGAATTTTAAAATTTTATATTTTTATTCAAAAAATATTACAAATTTTTTCCCCAATTTTTTCACAGGAATGTTTCCATTTCAAAAATAAAATTATTTCCTTTTATACTTTACACTATTTTTTGAAGAATTTTTTTGGTTCTGAAACTCAACAATTTTAGATTAATTTTCATGAAATTTTCTCCACCTCAGGAAGGGAAAAATTCATAATTTTGAAAAAAAAATCATTCGATCAAACCTCATAATCCACTCAAACACCTATTTCCAACTCCGTTCATGAACCCAACGAACATTAAATGTCGTATACCTAAAATTTTAATTCCTATAAATTCAGGAAACTCTTCCACATTGGGAAGCAGACCAATCGAAATGTCCGCTCGTGCATCCAGCGGCGATCAGTGTCCGTAACATTTCGCATGTCGATCGAGTGACCGACGTTGAATGGATGCATCCGTCACTCAAGGTGAGCCCGTGTCCATTTGATGATCGTGTTACTTTGGTTGCCTACCATGTATTTCAAGGAACCAAAATCTTCGATAGTTCTCTTCTACAGGTTCGATGGTCAAAATGACGGAGCCTGATTCGAAGCAGATTCTGACCGCGTCGTTGGATGGCAGTATTAAAGTATGGGAAATACATTCTAGTCATAGTTCAGCAGAGAGTCATAAGGGAGAGTCTCGTTTATGGAGTTTGCATTTAATTTATAACGTAAGGATTTTAACACGAGTTCACTTATCAGGCTGCTTTTTGATCGTACATGATTCATTTTCGTACCTTTTTCAATGTGATTTTAGATGATCGTGACGAATCCTAAATTAGACAAGTACCCATTGTCAATCGTAAGATTTAAAATACTTCAACCATCATCTCAATATGTTTCCACGTCTTCGAAAAATTACGTCTTTGGTAGATATTTTCAATTTTTTTTCTGGAAGTTATTTTTTGTGAGAATTTCAATGACGTATAAAATTTCAAAACAAGTTCCAGAGTTGAGCAAAAAGATTAATTTATCGATAGCTGTCGCGAATACCATTGGAGAGGTAGGAATAATAAAAATTGTCGAGAAAAAGGACCCATTTGCAGATACACCTGCAGCGAAAGCTCCTGAAAGTAAAATTCTTCGTTTAAATTTCTCTAAATTTTACTTCAAAGACTCATTTGCCACTAATTTTTTTCAATTCAATAGATTGCAAACACGAATGGTGGGGAATTTGTCACGACGATTCGATCACCTCTTTGTCTCAAAACTATTATTTCCCGAATGTATTCTTATCCACAGGTGGCAGAATATTCGCTTTATGGAATGCTGATTTCAAGGTAGCTACTAGCTGCCTGCGGGTTTTTTCAAACATTGGTATTTTTTCAAATTCATTCATCGCATAAATTCTTATAGAATGGTCCAATTTGGTGGAAGCAATATTCAGTCGAGATTACATTGACTGGAAGCTCGTTCTCTCCGTATCATCCAGGTCTCGTCTATATTTCAAGATCTGATGGTAAAGTCGACTTGTGGAATGTTACGAAACAAGTACATTTGCCTTTGTTGGAAATTAAAGCATCAGGATATCGAATTGATGGTAAATTAATATAATCAAAGTATCAAATTTGACAAAAAAATTCTCAAAGTTCAAATTCTATTCTGAAAAAGATCACAATGGATGTAATAGTGGTATGATCTATAATTCAAGGAATGTCTTTGGTGACACCTCCATCGATCGAATTTCAACTAAGTATCGCTGATTCGAACGGTATTTTCCATATTCTCAAAAACCAATACACCGAGCCGTGGGGAGAAGACGAAGTAAAGATAATAATTTCATACAATTTTTGCTGAAAAAAAAGTACTGGATAATTTTCAAAATTTTCTGAACTCGATGTACCCAGTTGCAAGACGTCGACGTATTTTTCAAACGAGCTGAAGAATGTAAGAAACAATTACTTCATTGGAACAAGCACTGGAAAGAATTAAGCACTACTTCAGACGAATACGGATTTCAGTATAAACCTGAGCCAAAGAAGAAGGAAAAATATGATCCTCATAGGTGACTAAATTTTATTTACGTATAAAATGAGTTTTGTCATTAAATTTTGAAAATTTTTGTGAATTCCTTTCAATTGTAAATACTAAAATTATTTTTCGATTTGTTGCAGAATTAAAAGTCAGAGGATGAGCAAACCCAGTCTTCCAGCAATCGAAAAAGTAAAGTATTGTATTTTTAAATAAGTATAAATTATCATAGGTGAATTTTATCAAAAAAAAGTTGCTGTAGCTATAATTTATTTTCCAAAAATAAATAAGCCTGGACGAAAAAAAACCACCCTTTGGCTAGATTAAAAAAAAAAACACCCTGGAGAGAGTAAAAATTGGTTTTTGAGTTGACACTGATTTTAAGCCTTGATGAATTATTCGCGAACGAAGTGATCAAAACTACAATCTGATCAAATTCGTTCATTTAAAATTCACGTCGCAGAAAAAATTTTCTATTGAGAATTCGCGAATAAATCATTTTAGAATCAATTCATTTACCATAAAATCGTTCATTAATCAAACTTCACAATTGTTCACCAACGATTCATACGATTTCTAAGCTAATCAGTCGCAAACAAATCGTCCGACGTAGAAACATTCGGCAGAATTCATTCGCTCAGAATTCATTTTGAAATAAAAATTTTCAACACGAAGTGATTCATCTGACTTGCACACAAATCATTCGAGAACGAAAACATCCATGATTGAATCTCTGATTCGGGTTTGTTTTTATTCATCAAGATTTCAAAATTTCGTTTCCATAAAATTTCGAGCAAATCTTCATTCAAATCGTTCGCGAACGATTCACTTGTCTTACGAGCAAATCGTTCACGAACGAAATTTTCTGACTTCGGAAGATTCCAATAAAGCTGTATATTTAAAAATATTAATTATATTAAATGATGAAATTTTAATTCGAAGTCGTTCGCGAATGATTCATCAGCTCACTGAATGAATCATTCGAAAACGAAATCATTCAAAATTGAATCGTTGGTCCAAATTGGTTCTCCCACGATTTCCAAAATCGAAATTTTATAAACCAATTTTTTTTCAAGTCGTTCGCGAATGATTCATCAACTTATCGAGCAAATCGTTCAAGAACGAAATTTTCTATAATTTAATCGGTTAACCTGGATTAATCCTCGTTCACCTAAAAATATTCTGGCAGATTCGATTCCCAAGTCGTTCGTGAACGATTCGTAAGTTTCTAAATTGGAATTCATTTGAAAACGATTCATCGACTCTCCGAACGAACCGTTCGAGAACGAAATTACTTAAAATTGAATAATTTGTCCAAAAATCTATCCGTCGGATAATTGACCATTTCGCGATCACTGGAGCGCTAGTGTAGCTGAGGTGATAGAATCAAATAAAATACATTAGCTCTTATGGGAGGAATTCAGTTTTTCGAATTTTTAAGGAAAATGGTGGGTTTATGTGAAATTTACCCATAATAAGAATTAAAGATTATTAAATTTCACATCGATTGGTGCAAAAAGTTTTGAATTTCTTTCAATGATAAACATTTTATGGGCATTTCTTTTTATTCGTTTTTTGCTCACGTCAACTTTGAATTGAAATAACTCAAAATTGAGATCGACAACACCAATTTTTATTACAGTAACTTGTAGAGAATTTTATCCCTCCTTCCAATGACGTATCAACGAGCTTAATCGCGTAAGTATTCAAGCCGCTATCCGTTTGTTAATGTGTTGAAACGTGTACTACCATTTTTGAAAATAACGGATCAGCTGATCAGCTGTTGTGAAATAATTCTGAAAAATGAAGATGACCGTTTCAACGCATTAACAAAAGAATAGTGGCTTGAATATTTACGCGATTAAGCTCGTTGATACATCATTGGAAAGAGGATAAAATTCTCTACAAGTTGCTGTAATAATAAATTGGTGTTGTCGATCTCAATTTTGAGTTATTTCAATTCAAAGTTGACGTGAGCAAAAAACAAATGAAAAGAAATGCCCATAAAATGTTTATTATTAAACGAAATTCAAAACTTTTTGCACCAATCGATGTGAAATTTAATAATCTTTAAATCTTATTATGGGTAAATTTCACATAAACCCACCGTTTTCCTTAAAAATTCGAAAAACCGAATTCCTCCCATAAGAGCTAATGTACTTTCTTTGATTCTATCACCTCAGCAAACGTAGTTCCAACAAGTTCGCATAGAATGCAGCCACTCCGCGCGAAATGGTCAATTCCACTCATATAATTCCTCGAAAAATTTCTATTTTTCAAGTCGTTCGCGAACAATTCATCAACTTATCGAGCAAATCGTTCGAGAACGAAATCGTTTAAATTCGTATCCATCAACTAAATTAATTATTAATTTATTGACTCACAGTTGAGAAAAAAACCTCAATTTCAAATCGTTCGCGAATAATTGAAATCATTTTCTGAACAAATAAATAGGTAGAGCAATAAATGCGAAATTCATTTTCAAAAATTTCCAACTTCACAATATTTTTTCAAGCAAAAAAAAAAAAACCATGCCCAACTTTAATCTCTTCCACATTATTTCTCAATTTCTCAAACCTCTCTAAATCGTTCACGAACGATTCACTCAATTTCCAACAATCATATCAAAATATTTGGAAAATTGATGAAACAAGTTGAACGACCTTTCAACCCAACATCGTCACTTGGCCTTATCACACGTTCGTTACAATTCTCATCATATAATAAAGAGCAATATAACTCTTTTTTGCGATTAAATAGCAAACACACGCTTGCAAAGTATTTCAAAGCACTCTCGTGGGTAAAATATTTGAAAATGAGAATTCTTATACGAAAAATAACCGTTACGTCTCCCCTTTTTCAACACATTTTCGTCATTTTCATCGCATAATAGAAAGTTTGACACGAGAGGCGAACTCGAAATTACGAAATAATAAATTTCCAAACATCGTAGACAAATAAATGACGCAATATATTTTTTAAAACTTGTTTTCGCGTAAATTCGTTCGCGATTTTTTTATTTCGGTGCGAAATATCGAACCGGCGTGAAAACGAAATCTTACGACGATTTCTATAAATACTAATGAATTAATATTTCGCAGCCTCGTTCAAAATAGGTATTCGTAATTTTTATTCTATTTTTTAGCTCATCGATACTTCGGTGGTTGACGAAAGACCATTATTAGAGAAAATATCCGATTCCCAAGACCACAAACAATTACTGAAAAAACTCTTGGATGATTATAAAGCTCTGCCGAAGATTACACTTGCCAAAGATCCTACTTCGACGAATTCGGAATCTTTATCGATTAACGATATACATCGAATTTATTGTACTTGAAATTTTGATGGAAATTGTAACTTTTCATAGTGTTTTTAAAATAAAAGAATGCAAATAATTCGTAACTAATAATTAAATTAGTTGAGGTCATCAAAATATTCGACATCTATAAAATAGTTTCATTCGCCTTCCTATTTCCTAACATAAGGTATTTTATCGTGACGATAATTTTTAATTTTTTCGTCGCGATAATACGAGCAAATTTATTGGTTTTGGCGGTTACGAGTTCATAGATGGAGTAAAAGAAATAGAAAGAGAAGCGACGAGAAGAGTGTAATTCAGATAAACGCGAATTTATTGCCGTAAACTGCTTTAAAAATATTATTTATGGGTCGTAAATTTCGACGTAGTGCCTACTTCTGCTGCTAATAATAATCATTCAAATTTTCAATGAGAATTTATTTTTAATGAGTATTTTAAAAATTCATACCCAGATTACAACCCTTAGCTATTTTCCCAAAAAAATTTCACCGAAACGTTATATCATCGTTACCCCTTTCAATACTTGAATATTTCATTGGACGATGGACGTGTTTTTTATATCTAGACTCGTGCTCCGATCACCCCTTCCACCTTTTACCTATATTACTGTTCCGCAAAACTACATTTCCGTGTGAAAAATTCCCTCTGTATGGCATAAATATCACAAATCGCGATAATTACACGAGCACGATTCGTTTTAAAACGTTTTTAATTAAACTAAGGCTAATAATTTAATTCACACGCCAAAAAACGTCGTCATCGCTGAGTCCAGCCTGGCAACGTCATTGAACGAAAAATACTCAACTAGACACTTGAATATGTAAACGTAGTATTGGGAATAGCACCAGAAGCAATTAGGTACATCCGATGACCTATAATTGCCCACGATTTGGCGACATCTTTATTAAGTTGATTTTGGCATGTATAAGGAAAAAATGGCGAAAGGAAAGAGCCGAATTTCTACTTAGATTCGAAATACAGAACATAAGGTAAGGGGGAGAAATATTCAACAACAAATTCTCCGGATCTTGGGAAAATTTTTAGAAAACATCGTGGGATTGATTTTTCCCTGAAATTATGAAATTGGTCTTAAAAAATTCAAACGATTCATTTTTGAGAAAAATTTTCAAAAAATGTTTCCAAAATTTCTTCCAAGTAAAAAATCCATTTCTTGAACGAAATTTTTGAAAATTTGATTAATGACTCATTTGTTTACAAACAATTCTAAGGACTATATGAGTGAAGAAAATTCGAAAAATTATATTTTTCCACCATTAAAATAGGTAATCAATTTAAGAAAAATAAAACTTACCAAGCGTTTTGAAATTCATTTAGTATGATGATGGAAGCATAATTTTCAAATCAATTGACAATTTGACAAGAATTATGATCGAAAATTGGTCCAAATAAAATCTGCAACCAGGAACGATTTCCTGTAAAAAAAAAAAAAAAAACACAGAAAATTAATGATGATTAAATTATTTGTAGAAATGATTCATTCATAGAATTGAATTGAAAATTGCAGCCTATAAAATAAAATTATGCCTAAAAAAATGGAACGTATATGTAGGTACTTCAAGTAAAATGATCAAAATCAACAACATTGCAAAACCAAGAGTTTTTTAAAATTTTCTTTATGCACAGTAACCAATTATCGTTCCTTTCTGGCTCGAAAAATTCACCTAAAAATTTATCTCATAATCTGGCAACGTTTCAAATTCGTAGGTACATAAACGTCGTTTGAACTATCAAACAAAAACTACGAAATAACGACAGAGGGTGTACGAAATTATTATAGTAAGGGGCAGACAATTAGATATGAGTACTTATGGTAGGTTAATGAACATACATTTAAAATTAAAGATTTTAAAAATAATGAATGCAGTTGAAATGAAAATTTAAAGTCTAAAAAGCTTTGTTAGAACGTATAATTGTAAAAAAAATTCAAAATATCACGGTGTAGGTAAATATTAAACAAGTTGTGAAAAAAAAAACTTCTAGTTTAAAAATTATTAAAAATTCTATAATGCCAAAGATTGCACAAATATTATTAAAGAGAACGGACAGAAAGTTTGAAAACTTGAAATGATAATCAGCCAATAAATTAATATCTTAGTAGATGATACAAGAACGAATGACCAATCGAGTTTCAAGTTAGGAGAGGGGAGAGGATGAAAAACGAAGCTTTTTGCTTTTTCATGAGATTTAATCTTTCTGTTTCTGATTTTTGACTCAACTCAAAACGGAAAATTCTTCCAAAACGTTTCATAATTCTCTTATGAATGATTCAGTGAAAATTGTTAGAAATCATCGAAAAATCAGAAAAAATTCAATGGAAAGTCACAAGATTTAATTAACCTGTACATTAAAATCAATAAAGTCCTCTTGAAGATAGGTCAACTTATTTTTAAAAACAGTAAAAATCGAATAAATTGTATGAAAATTCAGTGAAATTTTTTAAAAATCAATGAAATTTGTTCAAAAATTGATGAAATTTGTTCAAAAATTGATGAATTTTTTTTTGAAAACCAATGTTTTTTTTAAAAGAAAATGGTGAATTGTTTGACAACTTGGTGAATTTTTTTAAAAAAAATTAGTAAACTTTCCAAGTACAATCAGTGAAATTTTTTAAAAAATCACAGTTTTTATTAAACTTGGTGAAAATTATTTTAAAAATCATTGAAATAATTTGAAAAGACAGTAAAAGTGTATGAAAACTCCGTGAAATTTTTTAAAAATTGGTGAAAGTTGTTCAAAAATCAGTGTAATTTGTTTAAAAATTGGTGTTTTTTTTTTTGAAAACTCGACGAATTTTTTTAAAAAATTAGTAAACTTTTGAATAATTGATGAAAAATCACTGATTTTTTTCTAGTTTAGTGAAAATTATTTTAAAAATCATTGAAAAAAATTGAAAAGACAGTGAAAGTGTATGAAAACTCCGTGAAATTTTTTAAAAATTAGTGAAAGTTGTTCAAAAATCAGTGTAATTTGTTTAAAAATTAGTGGACTTCTTTGAAAACTCAACGAATTTTTTAAAAAAATTGGTAAAATTTTGAATAATTGATGAATTTTTTTCAAAAATCACTGATTTTTTTCTAATTTAGTGAAAAAAATTATTTAAAAAAACAGTGAACTTTGTTAGGAAATCAGTGAAATTTATTCGTAAAATCAGTGAAATTCACTGAAAATCTGCAAAATGATTTAAAAAATCAGTAAACATTATTTTAAATCAGTGGAATTTTGTAAAAATATATTATTTCAAAAATCGATATCAATTTGTGAGAAAGTAAGTGAAATTTGTTGGAAAATCGGCGAACTTCATTGGAAAATCAGTGAAATTATCTTGAGAATCAATGACCTTTTTCAGCATCAGTAAAATTATTTCAAAATTCATCCAATAAAACTCGCGATATAATTCGAAAATCAGTGAAAATTCGTTGATAACCAGTGACTTTTGTCGATTTCTCTGATGAATTTTGACTATTCGCCAATGATTATTCACCGATCCTAAAATGAGAAAAATTTTCTAAAAATCGAAACGTGCTTTTTTTAAAAATTCCCCCTAAATCTTAAAATCTAAATTGGTCAAATTCGTCGAAATTCTAATCTTTTGAATCAGTGAATCGAATTTCATCAAAAATCAGCAATTGGCCAATTGCTCACTGATCTTTCAGTCCAAAATCAACAGTTCCTAATAATTCCAAATTTACCGAAAAAATTCAGCAATTGTTGATTGAAAGATCAGTCGAATTTCACTGATTTACCTAAATAGGCAGAATTCCTGTAAATTTAACTCATCCTGATTTACGAACTCACTCTCGTCCAAATCTAAGCCACGAACCATAAAAATTTTCTCATTAGCTAAATTCATAGCAATTTTGTTACTCAAACGTAATTTCTTTACCCAAACATGAAGTAATTACGATTAGAAGGGAAACTGCTCTCTCCTCGCCTCTGCCAGCCTTTATCCAGGTGATAATGGATCTTAAAAGGGAAAATCCTTATGCCAGGCATAAAATTTAACGCCCAATAAATCCATTTATTTTCGAATTCGACATTTAATCCGAGCCTACATATACGCAAATTGGTCGCCAATTTCGTAATAAACATCTGAACGCTAAACTAAAACACGTCCTAAATACCTACCTGTACTTAACAAGTATCAGAGACTAATAAGTACCCAATATCGATACTTTTTATCACACTGTTCGTTTAATCGAACGCCAATGACATAAAAGGGAACGAAAAACAAAAAAAAGACCAAGCTCGAGTCGAACGAGCTTTATGATTATGAATGAGCATACGTTCGCGCGCACTCCAAACATATTTTGAAGGTTAAAACGGCGAGTTTTTTTTCTCCATTTCTATCGCGTTATGTATTTATGAGTCGAGCTACCGCGTACCAGAGTGAGAGAGACAGACTGGCTCATACGCGCGATATATCGTTTAATTAACATACACACAACGGTTTTCGGTTTCGTATAGGTACCTATTACATCGTACCGCGAGTGGCAAGTACCGTACCTTAAGTTCGTCGGCATATCGCGTTCATTAAAACGCGTGCAACCGGCTTCAAAAGGCAACCGAGAGTTGGCGAAGTCGCTTCGTATTCGTAGAGGTTCTTTTCAGCCTTTTACATACATTTCGAATCGTGTTTTTGCGAAAATACCAACGGATCGTGTATGTATCGGAGTTTCAATACATCGAAATCTCATCGTAACGAATTTCAATCATGACCAAAGAAAGTACCGAAGGTAAGTGCTGTCGTTATTATTTTACGTGCCTACTGTTTCGAACTTCGTGGAGCTAATTTTAGCTGAACTTAATTCAAATCGCGTTAAAATATGCAAACAGCAATCACGTTATTCGTATGTACGGAGTAAGAACGTATTGTACGTATCTGCTGTCAGATAATATTCGACAAAGTGTTCCGTATGTATTACCTTCTCGTATTTAATCAGCCATATGCTGCGAGTGTGAGCCTAGAAAATTTTCAAACATGTGAACGTCATTCGAACATGATATAATGTCAAGTTATCTACAAGCAGCTCAGCTGATCGTTGATTAATTTCTTCTGAAAATTTTACATAAAACGGGTTCGAGGACCACTCGAGAATGGAATGGGAAGGAAACAGTATTTATTCGTTTTGAGAAGAAAGTGATTCTTTGAAATACGAGTTTCCCCAAACTATAAGCAAAGGAACTAAGAATTCGAGAAAAATGGGGGGGGGGGGTCAAATTTCAAATCAATCTTTTTCACTGATATTTTATTAAAAATTACCGATTTTTTTCGAAAAAATGGAAATCAATGGAGAAATTAATGCTCTTTGACTGAAAAATCATCGATTTTTAAAATAAAATGCCTAAAATACGGCCTGAGCGATTTTATTTTGGAAAATGCTGTTTTAAAAAAATGCAACTTTTTCAAATTTTTTTGATGAAAATATTTCCTTTTCGAACTTGAGGGGAGGGCTCGGGCCTCTTAAGTCTTCCTAGGTACGTTTTTATGCCCCACAAATTTTCATAGTATGAGTTAGGTAGGTTGTCTAGGTACTTCTGTCGAGACGTCGATTTCGTGCTGATGACCATTATAAGCTCAAAATGATCTCTACCCTCCTCTCTTTGCTCTTTTCCAAAAAAAATCAAAATTCAAAATTTGTAGATTAATCAAAAATAAGACGAACCTTTGAGAAATTTGTAGATTAATCAAAAATAAGACGAACCTTTGAGAAATCTAAACAATTTTGATCCGAGTTGAATAGTTCAAGCGACAAAAGCATCGATTCTCCTGAAAAATATTTCGTAAAAAATGAAACCACCATCTTTCCTCCGTTGAAAAAATGTTGATTTTTAAATTCGATAAACCTATCGAAAGATTATTTTTCAAACTTTCAAACAATCGTGGGCAAAAAAACGATTCAAAATAAAGATTCAAAACTTTTATCTTGTGAAATTTACACTCAATCAGATATTGCTCCCCATCGGTTTCGATCCCCTCCCTTCCTTCAACTTAAAAACTTGATAATGTTCAAAAAATTCTAATAAATTTACAAAAATTGGAAAAATCAACTGCACCGATTTTTGTACCAACAGATTATTCAGAAAAATCGCAATTGGACATGATTTTCTAAAAAAAAAGTGATAAACCTCGACAAGTTCAAGTAAAGTAGGGGGAGGGCGGGTAAAGCGAGGGTAATTTTTACCGAATGGTTTTGGGGCAACGTTGCCAATTTTGAGGAATTTTGAGGTTTATAAAAAATTTGAAGGTTGTTGAGGAATTTTTTAAAAATGTCGAAAAATATAAAAATGAACAAAAAACACATTTTAAAGGTCAAAGTCATGCATTAAAAAATTCTCTGACAATTTATAAAATTCAAATTATGCCCTCTGCAATTCCAAAATGCATTCGAACCTTTACCTGCCATTTTTGCAAAAATTTGTAAATAGGTATTCCTCAAAAAAATATATTTTATTGCTCAATTTTTACGTTCTTATTCAATTTTTTTTAGAACTAAGCGGCAGAGAATGTTTTCATCTTTTTAAAAGAAGGCTTAAGAAATTTCGACCAATAGGATTTTAGCTGTTTCTAGAATTTTTAAAAATTTTGGTTGGCAATGCTGTTTTGAGGCACAAATTCTACATTTTAAATGTACTTACATTCAATGAAGAAGAGAAAAAAATAAATATTCAATTATCAAATTTTGATCAATCGTTGAAAAAGTCTGTCAAAAATGGAAAAAATTCTCATAAAGGATTCATAGGTACCTAATGACCTACCAATAGTTTATTCGAAGTAACCACCTCCATCTGCATCACTGTTTATTTTTCGCCATTAATTTAAAACGAAAAATTTACTTCAGATGTCTTGTTGAAAATCAAAATAAAAAATTAATCATTCAAAGAATGATTATTTTTTTATTTTGATTCTCAACTGAAAAGGCTAAAGCTTATTTGGGCAGTTATAAAATAAATCGAGTTCTCAATTCAGCAACATTTCATAGTGAAAAAAAAAACTCACTTAAAATACTAAAGACAGGAAAAACTAAAACCGAATGCGTTCTCTTCTCCCTCCCCCCCCCCCACCCTCCTCAAAAAAATAAAAACAAAACCGATGTTTCATATGTAGAATCTTTTTTTTTTTTAAAAAAAAGCAGAAATTTAATCAGGTAAAACTGCATAAAATAGCTCAAATTTTGTGATTTTTTTGGAGTTTCAAATGTACAAGGTCTTTTGAACTGAGAGGAACTCGTTTGAGGAAACGGACATTATTGATAAGGGGAAAAAATTGAAAATTTTCAATTCGTGGAATTCTCCCAGCTTGAATGAAATTGTTTTCAATTTTTTCAACTTGAAACTTTTTTTTCCAATTGTTTAAAGCAAATTTTTAGAAAAATTTTAAATTAAAAATGCAATTTTTCCATTCTTGGAAAAGCCAGCTCAGCCCGCTGATTTTCATTGTCTTCTTTCAACTCCAAACGAATATTACTTAGATTAGGTATCAAAAATTTGCCAATAATTTCAAAAATCAACCTAGGTAGCTGAAAATTTGGTTATAGGGATTTTAGGATATGCTTCTCTCAAAAATTTCAGTTTAGTTCAAAACAGATCCGTACCCATTTTAATTTCAGTAAAAAAAAATTCTACACTTCATCAAAAGTATAATTCAAGAAAATTTTCCATCGAAAATCAATCGACTGGAAATTATTTGATTTCAATCCTGGACAATAATGAGATAATCAAAAATCTAAATCCAAAAATATTCATCCTCTTTCAAAAAATGTACTTGAAATCAAATATTTTTCAATGTCGTCAAATCCAATTGAATGTGTAGACTGTTCTTTCCATTTTCAACCGAAAAAATTCCATTTTTAGCCATCTCTTTTTATCAATCCACATAATCGGCTGATGAGCTAATGACACCACATTCTTCCAACCCATTCTCCTTCTTTATTTTACATAATTTAATCTCAAAAATGATGTTAATTTTTGACTAATAAACCATAAGTACATATGTAAGGCAAGGCAATATTTTCCTTATCGTTTGAATATCGTGACGTATACCTATAAAGATAATAATAGATAATACATACATTGAACGAGTAAATTTCAAAGTTTCAATAGATAAATGACAATTTTCGAGGACGAGAATGATTCTACCACTGTTAAGCTTTTTTTTCTATTTCCTTACTTCCGTAGGATTTCATTGAAAAATTATACTTATTTTTTTTGAGTAGAGAGAGTGTTAAAGAACTGGTAGAAAATTTTTCAGACAATTTTTAAAATTTTGGATAAAGCACTGAAAATTTGATTAATTTTTCAAAAAATTTTAAACAAATTTTTAATAAATGAAAAATACAATGTTAAAGTTGATGGAAAAAAATAGGCATTCATGATTTTTTTTTCACACGTTTTATCAATTTTTAACCGACAGATTATCGAATCAAGTGACTACCTCGACAACTCGATACCCACTTGAAAGAGAAATTACCCACTCGTGATACACATTTTTACGAATTTTTTTATCAAATTTTTTACAACTCGTATTGTGTACATAGGATTATCAATTACGAAGAACTCTCGAATCTAAAATACTCAAAAAAAAAATACAAGAATTCATATCAATTCAGTCCACATGACACCGCTTACATAACACAATGACTTGAATTCGGTAACTTAAAGATTCGAGATGATCATAAAAGGGAGGCGACGAAGGAAGTTCTAATCTAAATTGTAAATACACGTCTCGAACTTAATTCGAACGTATCATTTAATCGAGGTTCTTTTTCTGTCGGCGATCGCGACGGCGGCGTGTTTTCAACGAGTTTGTACAATTATATGACGACGATATGCAGTGAAAAAAAAAATAATAAAAAATGCACGCGTTCCTCCCCCGCGCAATCGTTTATATATTAATAAGATAAATCGTCCGTGTCTTCGGCGGTATCGCAAATTAAGTCATATTACATACGTACGTAGGTATTTAATGACGACAATTTTCCTTTCTTTTCCGGCTCGCTGTTTTATTTGCATCTGATTATCGTATAATTAGACTACGGAGTACGCGAAGAAAGTCGAGTAGCGTGTATCGTCGTATAATTAAAATCGACGGTGTCGTCGGCACCCCCTCCACCATTACCGATTGACGAGTGAGTAATGTAGGAACGTGGACGAGGAGTTGCAATGGTGGGGGGGGATGTTTGTTTTTGAAAAAGTAGGCAATCATTTTTACCAATTTCTCTACAAATTGGGTATTATTCAGGAAAAAAGATGAAGATGGAAAAAGGGATAGAAGGCAAAAAATCTGAATTTTCTGTTTGAAAATTTAGTAAGGGATAAAAATATGAACATTCGTAATCAAAGGTACACTTATTTAATGTTGAAAAGTTATAGCTGATTTCTAGTGGGGAAAAACACCTTTTTTCTCATTTCTTTACCAATTCCCTTCGCTTCCCAACAAATGACTAAACTCATTCTATCAGCTGAAAAATTGCAAAAATAAAAACGTCAATTTATGTAAATATCATAAGAAAAGCCTAATTAATTATTCGTTCATTATCCGAGTGGATGGGCATGAAAAACAAAGATAGCCTGGAGGGAGGGGAAGGGGGTATTTTTACTCGAAATTTATTATGTTGTGTTCCATACACGAAGCTCATTTCCATTTTCAAATTTTGCATTTATCAAACATGTATTTATACAAATTCATTCAAATTTTTCATCCAGTAGATATTTTCAAAAAAAAAAAGTTTCAAAAATCCTCATTTGGCTCTGTGAAACACAAAGCAATAAAAAAAAATCGTGAATTCGATTAAACAAAGACATCGATTTTCAAAGTGAAGGGTAAATTTTCGACTGGAGCCAAAAAGCCGAATTCGATTTGTCCCAGCACAAACTCAAGAGTTTACCAAAATGAAAATCTTTTTTATTTATTAATTCAAAAAACAAAAGACATGAATAAATACAAAATGGTGTCTGATTTTTTTCCCACAAAAATCATCAATTTTATACACTTGCACTCTTTAAAAAAAAAATCAAAAACACCACTAAAAAGCCTCTCTGATGAAAATGGTTCCAAATCAGTCTTAAAAATTATTTAGGTAGGATGAAATTTAGATTTAACCTCTTCCCTCGTTGAATTTCAAAAAATCCTCTGTTACCAATTTCTAAGAAAAAAATGAATCAAAATTTTTTTAAAACCAATAAACAACGTTTTTATGATTTTTCAACCAGTCAAAAAAAATTTTGTTAAATATTTTCATTTTTTTATTTATTCAAAGTAAAATTGTACGGGAGAGGAGAGAGGTAGAGTTTGTCTCATTTTTCACAGTAACAAGACAGTATTTTTAATCGTTGTTCGAAACAATTGGGTTTGAGTCAAAAAAATTTACGAAAATGTTCACTTGAAAAAATAGAGGAAATCAGAAAAATAGAGGAAATTTCTTGGCACCAAAAAATCTCAATTTTTATTGGCTGATCCTTGAATTGAAATTTTTCAAAACATAGACCACAAAAATTTTCAAACATGAAATTTAGAAAAGAATGAATCAAAAAAAAGATTTAGAAATTTCTTAAGATCCAAACAAAATATTTAGAAAACAGAAAAGAATTATTTTTTCAAAATTGGTCAATAAATTTCAAAATTGGGTCAGTTCTTTGCAATAAAACATTAAAAAAAAAATTGAAATAAAAAGCTTCTTTGAGTTCATTTTTATTTTTCAAAAAAATTTTAACTCAGATTTTAAACCAGTCAATTGGTTTTGGAAAATGTAGATCAAATAATTTACTCAAGTAAAAATTTTATTAATTTTATGACTGGAATTGATAACAAATAAACCTTCGGAAAAATTTTCAGGGTAAAGGGGGTATAATATCAATTTTTTCTAAATGCCTCACTCAATTATTATCACAATAAAATAAAAATAATATGCAATTCTCGATTTTGGGGGGACATTTCTCAAAAAATAAAAGGTGTAGAAATTTGCAAACCACCTTTTTCCCCGTGAAAAGATAATACGTAATGAAATTCTCACATTTCTTCTCCCACTCCAAATAAATTTTAATCTCCACGGGTGGTAGGCTATCGAATTTTTATTACATTTCAAAAAGATGAAAATTGTAAAAATTTTCAAAAATAAACTTTTTATATTTTCGCCTTAAAAAAACACACTATTTTATTTTTTAAAATGGAAAAATTTGAAAAAACTTTCCCAAAATTTTCTGAACGTTTTCTAGAAAATTATTAAAAATTTTCTACACGATTAACAACCGTATTCGAAAATATTTCAATTTCTCTAAGATATACACTTTCAGGCTTTTAAAAATTTCACTTGTTTTTTTTTCAAAACATTCGACGATTTTTTTTTGAAAGTTTTTCGAATGATTTTCGTTAATGGGAGGGACCTTTGGCATTGATGAGATAAGTACATGCATTTCAAATTTCTCGTCTTATCAAGAGACTCTGACTATTTTGTATATCTAAGTACCTACGAGTGGTTCTTAGAAATGGTAATGGGCTCGGTGCAAATTTATCTTTTGCACCTTCCCTCCTTTTCATCTCCGGCCCAAAAAATTGCAATCAAAATGAATTGCGAATTTTCCAAGTATATATGTCTTGGTTGTTTTTTGAACCTGGCCTACAAATCGTGGATTGATAACGTTCGATGTTGAAAACAAATTTAACTAACCTTGGGAATGGTAAATCAGCAGCAGCTAAACTGATAAAAAAAAGCGTAAAAATAACAAAAATAACAGCAACGTATTTTCGTTCATTCAATGCGGTACCTAATAATTTTCCTCTCGAATATCTCAAAATTTAAAAAATTTTCCTTAGAAAATTGTTCGTAGATTTTTGGAATAAAAAACCAACTTAGCAAGACTGGAAATCCTAAACAATTTTAAAGAATGCATTTCTCCATTATAAATTGTTTTTAAAAAAATCCAAGTTTTCGGATATTTTTCAATCAAATTCGAAGCACTGATGAGAAGAAAACGTCCCAAAGCTGAAATCATTTCAAATATCTACCTTTTAAATCTGACCTATTAGGTACCATTTATTTAAAATTTTCGAAAAATACCACAAATAGAACACTTATTTAACGATATCAAAAAATTCGAGACTGCATCCATCAAAATGATATCAAGTGGCATGAAACTGATAAAATATCACGACACCAAGAAGCCCATAATCATTACGTAAATTAATCCAACTACCTACACAATTATAAACCGAGCATTCTTGATACTCAACGAATTAAAAATTTTATAATTGATCGAGAAAAATAGCAAAAAAAATCTCCAAAACGATGAACATAAATCGAACCGATGCATTAATGATTTTTGTTCATTCAAAAATTATATAACGAGTACATGAAAGGCATTCATTTGTTACAGTTCATTTCAGGTATTGAAAGGCAGCGAAAGAGATGCATATCACAAATCTCGCACATATCTAACCTTTATCGACCGAACCACCGCAGATAAAAAAATTTCTACGTTTAATTAAGAGAGAAAATAAATACATAAAAATAATAAAAAACCCGAACCGGTTCATTCGGTATGAATAATACAGTGCAATACCGGTAGGTAACGAGAGTACTGATTTTATGGCGATTCTGTACTCTGACCCTATCGATTCGATTCGAGCGTCCTTATGCGTTTGGAATGGAAATTATGTAATCGATGGGTAAAATATTACACATTCGATACGCGAATTTTTAAATTTTAAATCAACCTTTTTAATAATTCACCGACTAGGAAATGATTTTCATTTGACAAAGTTACCAAATACCTATACCAACGTTTTCGATTACCTGAAAAGCAAGGCTCGAACTGTAATATTTCATAACGAGGCGTGTTTTTTTTCTTTACGACTTTATAGCTTGATTTTCGAACATTAAAATATGTATTTTGAGTGACGCTGCGAGTACCGAGCATTTTTCTCTTATCAAAATAACCGCGTAAGTTCGCGGAGCCGATGTTTACAAAACAATTCGACGTGATATTTTCGATCTTCACTATCGTTTGACCTTCGATCTCGAGAGAGCAATTATAAGCCGCCGCGTTGTTCTTACAATTAATATCAATAAATTATCGATTATTTAAAAACAACCCGGAGTCGGTGCGATGATTGACGTTCAACAAGAGGAATCACCGACGCAGTGCGGCGAATGCAGGCGCGAATCACGTTACCATGTGAATATAAAAACATGACTAAGATGTCGAGGGTCGGTGTGTTAGCCCCCTTTCCAGACGTGATATCGAATAAAAGTGTTTTTTCAAAGGTCTATGGCCTTTCCTTGCTGAGTTTATCAATTTAGATGAGCTATTCGAAGAGTAGGAAGATTTTGATAGCGAGTATTCAATTATCGATTAATATTCGTGTGAAAATTCCATCGAATTTAATTGGTCAAGTCGTAAATCGTATTTTGCATGCTTGGTTGTTATGTTTCCGAAATCATTTTTTCTTTTATGGTTGTTGAGCTGATTGTAAGAGACAAAATTCTCAATAATTTCAAGCAATTCGTTCACAAAAAATTTTACACGTCTTTATTGGGAGGAATAAATTCAAAGGGTGGAAAACATGAATGAACGACTGATTTTTGATAGACAAAAGAGGCAGCCAACAAAATGAATATTTTTTTTGAAAAGATTGGGTGAAACTATGATTTTTAGAATTTTGAACGAATCGTTCGCGAACGAAAACTTCATCTCGAAAAAGAGATTTGAAAAGCAATCTCTTTAAAATTACGAATTGCAATTAAAACACAAGTACTAGAAATTTTTTTATAAAAAATTGATCAAGTCGTTCTTGAACGATTCAATCTTACGAATAAATTCGTTCAAGAATGAAAATTTGGGTCGTAATTTTTCTTTTTAATTTGAAAAGTAATTTTAGATTTCAAATATAAATAATTTAAAGCAATGATCATTCGAACTTTTGAGCGAATCGTTCGTGAACGATTTCACACTGCAGAACTTTGCGTACGTTCTTACCTTGAATAAGGAATAAAAAATTAAGAAAATGGAAAAAGTGATTTTTTTTAAATTAAAATTTTGATCAAAAAAGAGATATATCATTCACGAATTGAACATTTTGCTCTGAAAACTTGAACAAATTCGAGATTTTTGATTTTTAAAGCGAATCATTCCCGAACGAATGAGTATAATCTCGTGGAAAAAAATCAAAAAATTATATCGTTGAATAACTGAATCATAAAAAGAACGTCGATAAAATTTTTCGCTCAAAATTGATTCAGTCGTTCTCGAACGATTCACTTTTTACGAACAGAATCGTTCCCGAATGAACATTTGAAAAATCAATTTTTTTTACCAAAGGGGAATAAGATTTGAAAATCTACGATTTCGAAGCATCATTCTTGAACTATGATGATCATTTGAGCGAATCGTTCGCGAACGATTGTGTAATCTTTTGTGAGGTCCTCAACAGATGAGAATCCTGTAAAATAATAAATGGAATTGGCTCATAAAATTTTTGTATTTTCTTTATGAAAGAGACAGCCGTTCACCAAATAAGAGTTTCGTTCAAAAAAGTCGTTCGCGAACGATTCATTTCAAAATTATATTTTCAAGGATTGAATTCGTGAAATAATCAATCGACCATACAATTAAAAATTCAAAGTAGTTCGGGAACGATTCCTTCATGAGGCAGGTCAAAAAGACAGGTGATTTCTTTCTCCTATAACAGAAAAATCGAGCGATTCGTTCACTTACGAACGATGGAACGATTGCATGATAGGTACTTTGAAAATTTACATTGAAATAATCCTAAGAGATGAAAAAAGAACGTAAAAAAAGTTATCTTTAAAAAATAATTTTTCGTTTGTGACTGATCCATTTGATGAAATCGTTCACGAATGATTCATTTCAAGATGGTAATTTTCTATACAGGAATGAGATAAATCATGGGCTCAATTAACTTGTTGATAAAATTATGAAAATCACTCGAACTTTCCAAGATTTTTGAGCAAATCGTTCGCGAACGAACTAGGATGATTCAGAGAGAAGAAAAACTTGCACAATTATCTTATTAAATAAATAATAGGTACCTGAAACACGTTTAATGATAATTTTATATTTTGAATCAAATACTGATGCAGTCGTTCTCAAACGATTCAATATTTTTGAAAAAAAATCATTCGCGAACGAAAATTTTGATGGGTGTTGGTAGACTTTTCGTAAACGAAATATTCAGTTTGAAGACTCAAAAATACTTTTTTTTCAATACTATAAGGCTACGATTCCTTTTAGAAGAATGAATCAGTCGTTCGAAAACAACAAATCGAACGAATCATTCAGTAAGTTTCACAAAAACAGCATGACCACGATTACTTAAAAATTTTGGAAAATTTCTGCACCAAAGGAGGAAAATTTTTAGACCACGTATAAAATCAAAATCGTTCGCGAATGATTCGTTCGAAATACATCTCGTAGTAATCCTTCAATCGAATCCTTCCTGAATAAAACCCATATCTAACTTGCTTAAAAACCATTTACCAACCAAACAATCGAACTAAACCTTCGCGAACGATCGAATCACAACCAACTTTCAATAGGCATCCAAAAATACCAATTTAATCGATTGAATCGATTTCAAACGCCAATTCCGCGACACAATTCGCATACTTACTTATCTACACATTGCGAAACAAAATCGACAATCGTCCGCTCGAGTAGATTTTTTCAAAATAAAAATCTCTATCTTGAACAAAACGCCAGCGCCATTCACAACCCAGCTTCGACTTTTATTCGTTTATCGCGCAATTTCGAAAGATAAAAAAATTCCTTTCTCGGTCGTTTTTCGGCCTTATTATTTAGCAAAATTTAATATAAAAAATGTTCGGCATTCGACTATTCGATAAAGAAGCAACCATTTCCATTTGTTTTCATCGTAGCGTGAAAATTCGCTGATTATTTCGCGCGAGCCGTCCGATAATGGGCAATATTCGACATCGCAATTCTCGGTAATGTATTTTAAACGTTATAATTAAATCGTTTCACTACGTTCTAAAGATTCGCTCTGCGGCAAGGTAGTTTGTTCGGTTACGAAATGGGAACTTTTTTTTTTCAGAAATACTAAAAATCTTAATTAAGAGTTTCTGTTTTCTTTTTTTTTGTCCTGGTTGACTTTTTTTCAGCCCGTAGCAACGAAAAAATTCTTCGCAGTATCGTCGAATTTTTCGCTATAAATTAAACTCCAAATTCTCTCCAATGTGCTATACATTCTCATCGTGTAAACCTCTTCAAAAGCTTTATCGGTTACTGAACACTATAAAAAGGAAGAAGCAAGGAGATGAAGAGGATAGAGGGTTTTTCTACGATAACAACCACGACCACCAAAATGTGGCACACTTTTACACTCCGACTAAGTATAATAAGTAAAGTACACTACAAAGCAGCAGAATCGGAAACTTTTTACACGCTCGCAAAATAAACTACTCGTAAGTTACAATTCATATACCGCCAAAGTAAATAATTTCGAAAAATCTCAACGCGTGTGCTCCAACTTTATTCTTTGCTGTACATTAGTTTGTATTTACAATGCATTCGAACTCGTTTGTGTAAGTCCAAGTACATCTATAAGTTTTCGAATCATCGATTGAATTCACCATGAAGAATTGTATATTAAACGTTACACCTACACTTAACTTTACAAAGACAAAGAGGAAAAGATAGCACAGAACGTCGAATTCGTTTTGTCGTTTCATCAATTTTTTTTCGCTTTTCCTGCATTATTTTTTTATTCGTACGAGTGACGTTTATGTTGCATACGGGGAAATCATGAAGGCAACGTTTTAAAAAATTCTTGGTAAGATCATTTACGAGGTGTCAGCTATTGAAGAGAAATCCTTATCTAGATCTGCGAAGAAAAATAATTCATGACTTTGACAAAAATGGTCAGACAGTTTACTTTGAATGAAGGATCTCTCTAGAAAAAAATAGGATCTTCAGTTCAGAAGGAAATAGAGCTTAAACCCTGTATCTCAAAATCAGGCCGTTTAAAAAAAAACTATTTTTTGCCACCTTTGGATAGCACTACCTCATTTACTCTTCGAGAAGAAGAATTTGGATTTAGGTATAGACTTATTGATGATCAAAGAAAAATTAACTTGAGTGCTTTTCAGAATCAGAGAATCTCATTTGAGAATATTTGGTGAAAGTTGTCCCAAGTGTTGCAAAAATGTTAATAAATTTATTTGTATGAAAAAAAAATGAATAAATATTCAAGAGATTTGCAAGATTGGTCAAAAAAAAATTAAACTTGCTTATTTAACAAAGACATCATAAAATTCACCGAAATTATTACAGAAATGGGTCAACTTCATAATTGAGAGGAAAATCAACATTCAACAACCAAAATAACAACCTCTAATTTTTTTCAAAAATTATCGTTTTCTGAGACTTTTTCCAGATTTTCCACGCAAATTTTTTAAAATTTCCTAAAAATGGGGGAAAAGTTTACAAAAAAATTGTTCAATTCCGAATTTCCCCATTTTTTAGGTTGTAAGGTAATCTCGCAAATCAGGGAATTTTCAGCAGTAACACAGAGAAAAAGAAAACAAATTTCATTAAATTTGGAACAACATCCATCATTAAAAAAAAAGACTGAATATATGTACCTATTAAATTCGTGATTTTTTCATACTAATTTTACAATTGATCTTACTTCCGCTTTCTCCTCAATCGCAGCTTTCTGTTAGTATCGACTTTTAAGAAAGAAAATGAAAAACTAATGATTTTTCTCTCCCCCCCCCCTCCTTCAAAAATCATGCTACTGGATAAATTATCAAAATTTTATTTCAAAATAACTAAGTGAAAAGTTTCAAAAAAATAATAAATGTAATCAAAATACTACGTACTTACTTTCTTTAAGGAATACCATTCAAAGGTTTTCTGATTTTTAGGTGAAATTTAGTGGTTACCCATAAAAAAATTTCTCGACTTTAAAAAAAAGGATTTCAATTTTTCTAGATGGCTAAAACACTTCGATTTTTTTTTTTTTTTGGTTTTCCAAAATCTAACAAGGAAAGTCGGGAAAATTGAATTTTATTTTCAAAACAAATTCAATCGAATTAAGTATAAAAAAATATTTCTTTTTTTTTGTAAAAATTGTTTAAAAGTGATGAGATGTTTTTCGAAGTTTATTGAAATCATAGACAATTTTTTGAATGACTAGAAATGGTTTAAATATTGTTAGAATTCAATAAACATATTGCAGAAAATTTATCAAATAAGTGCGAAATAAAACATTTTTCAAGCCTAAATTAGTTTTGATGATTTTAACTGGTACGTTCCCTTCGATTGAAAATTTTTTTTGGATGTTTGTGGAACCCCCTTGACTGACGAACTACCTAGCCAATCAGTTTCACGAAAAAAAAAAAGTTTAAAAAATGGGACACAATATTTTGCTTCTACTGAAAAATTACAATAATGTACTAAGGCCATTATGGAATGTCACCCTTCAATGTTAAAGAATAAAAAACTCATCAAAAATATTTGCACAGATAATTAAGGTCTCACTAAAGATGTGTACTTGAAATTGTGAGGCGATTTGTTTTTGACAATCCAATCCATGACTTGAAATAAAAATACTTGAGACGAAAAAATTCTAGAAAAAATGTAGGTAATAACTAATAAGTGCCTATTCATTTTAAAGTTAAAATTTGAATTTCAGAAATTAATAAAATAAATAATAATTAAGAAATATAATTTTCTTTTACTAAAATCATGGATGGCGGGGGCGGGGGGGATAAAAATGAGAAAAAATTCATACACACGTCAATTTCATAGTAATTTCTTGAAAAAATTTACTCCACTGTTATTTTTGGCCAAAACCAACTGCACACGTGACCCTGTCGTAAAGAAGGAACCTAATGTAAAAAAACTCGATGTCTCTATTTTTATGTGTGTGGTCCAGATTTGGTGTCATTTGGACCAAAAACGTGAAAAAATGAGACATCGATTTTTTTTTTACACTAGATCCCTTCTTTACGGCAGGGTCACATAGTCCAATTAGGTATCAAAATGATACGAGTACTTCAAGAAGAGTAATATTACCTATCCAAGTAAATATTGTAGGTACTTGACAATTATTTTTTAGGTAATCTCTAGTATGCACTTTAATAAAATTCAATCATAATTACTTACCCCTAAAAATAAGCCCAGGGTCTTAACATTTTTCTTAATCGTCATTTTTCCAAAACCATTCTATGTTATTGAAACGTTTTTCCTCATCCAACAAATTTCACATCACTTGAACTTTCCAAATACTGTTTTCTCAGATCCCACACCTTCATTCTGAAGTTGTCACCTGAGAAAAAATACTCGAAAAAACTCACTTTCCTCTTCTTACAAGTGACACGACACCTACGTGGAGGGGAAACACTCCAAAAATCACCTCCGTTTATGGCCAATTCATCATAAAAGGCGGTATGGCGTATTGAAATCACTCAATCGATGATAAAAGATGTCAAAAAATTATTTGCATAAATTGGTTATCAATTTTTTCGATAACGAATTTAAATAACAAAGCAACGATAGAAAAATCAAATCGTAATATTTTCAATTCAGTTTCGAGATTTAAAAAACGTTATTGTCGATTGTTGAATCGAAAACGTAAACTTAGGTACCTAATACCTATCTGGATATGGAATTGGAATCCAACGAGGCTGAGGTGCCCCATTTGCACCAATCTCGTATTAATCTGGCCGGCTTAAGATCTGTTCGGAAGTTGTGTCTGTGCGTACTATGTGATTTAATTTTCGCAGGTTCGATATATTTTGATTTTTTTTTTCGAAAGTTCGCCACCGATAAGAATAATGTGTAAATTCTTTTCGAGTCGTCGTGTGTCTCAACTCGATACAAAATGGTTATCAGTAGGCTGCTTGTACATACATTTATTTAGAGGCAGAAGGAGGCAGAAAAGCAATTACTAAAATCAACATTTCAAAGTTTATGGCTTTATTAGCCAAACTATAAGTATTATAATTAGACCGTGTGGTATTTTAAGAAATTTGAACTATCGAATGTATAGGCCAAAATATCATATTACGATACACTTAGGGCTAATTTTCTTCATTATGAAGATGAATAACAACGTACGTATATTTTCGAAAGCCAAAGCTTAACTGTAATTTCGTATTCGACGTTGCAGATTTTTTCAAGACAGCGTTCAACGCAGACGATTTCCAAGGTCTTGGACGACGTAAGATTTGGAGACTGGTAAATCTATTTTTTTCGGAATTTTTCGCCACAGCTGTCACCGTGTATTTGGGATGTGCTATTATACAATCTGGTCTATTTGGCAAAGGCCAAAACCATCTATCTATCGCGATAGGTTTCTCATTCGCTGTTGGAACTTCGATAACGGTAAGCACTTGGATGAATTTCACCTTTGAATGGAATCTATAATTTTTCTCGATCTCAATAATTTCGAATAATTTTTAATTTTCAATTTTTATGTTTCAGTTGTTCGGTCATATTAGTGGATCTCATATCAATCCTTGCTTATCACTGACGTCGGTGATACTTGGCCAAATGTCTTTTTGTACAGCTTTACTGTATTCGGTGGCTCAGTGTTTAGGATCAACGTTTGGATATGCTTTGACCAGGGTAATTCATCTCTTTTGTAATTATTTGAAAATGATATCATTTATGTAATTTTTCTGGCCTTTTTTTCCATCATTTCTTTTCCTCTCGATAATTTTTTTAGTATGTATGAGTGAAATACTGGGTCTATTTTTTTTTTTTTTCTTTTTAAACAGATATCATAGAAATGAAAAATACTTGGAAAAAAGTTTGAAAAAAGGCCAAAAAAAAGCTCAGCAGTTTTTCAAACAAAAAAAAGACTGGAAAAAATCACAATTTTCAGATATGTAAAAATTGAGAAACCAAATTGAGGAGATTTCAAAAATGGATCCATGATTTAAAATCTATTTCCTTAAAGGATAACTAAAGTACCCAGGTAGATAATTTTGGAAAATTCTTTTTTTTCGAATTTCTCAACAAATTTGAAAGATTTATCCCCAACACAATTCCATTTCAAAAAAATTTCACCTCATATCTTTTGGTTGGAAATTTTCTCCCTTTTCGAAAAAATGACTAAAATTTATATGATAAAATTGGGGTAAAATCCAAAAATTAAAAAAAAAATGTACACCCATTCAAATTATAACTGCTGTTGGTTTTTTCTCAATTCTTGATATTTTTCGTCATGGATTCGTATAATTGAGCTCAGGATAAATTTGGCCTGACTACATTTTCCTCTCATTGCGCATTGTCAGAATCAATGATAGTTTAGTGCCTTCAAAATTCCGATTCTGCAACCAAATCTACTCGAAATCGATAGTTTGCGGAGTATTAGATTCCAAAAAAAAATATTATCAAACCCAAGAATAGAAAAATCAACCACCACTCGTACAATTAAAATTGCCATACCGTCGATTCGAAGACATTCCACTACTTTTCTTCGTTACTCCCTGCATTTTTGACCCTGATCAACACCAAAATCTAATTTTTATCTTTTTACAGGGTATTTTGCCAACCAATACAACGGAGTATCTCGCCAACACAACTATCTCAGGTTACGACCATAAATTTTACGGATCCGTATGTTGTAATGCATTGGACCCGCAATTCAGCGTATGGCAAACTCTCCTGGCCGAAATTTGGGGTACTGGTATCCTCATCTGGGCCGTTTGCAGTGCTTGGGATAAACGTAACAAACATTTGCACGACTCGATGCCTGTTAAATTCGCCGTAGTTATGGTCGCTATCGTTATTCCCACTGTGAGTCGTTGTTTAGGACAAATTTTCGTTATTTTTTGATAAAATTTCAACGTTGATATTTTCTTTGTTACTTATATTTTTGTATTTTGCAGGGTTTGTACAGCAGTTGCAGCTTAAACCCGGCTAGAAGTTTTGGACCAGCTTTATACAATGGTTTATGGGAATATCACTGGGTAAGGATCATAATTACCTACTCGTGCGAATTTTATCGTTGAAGATCGTTCTTCCCCAAATAAATTTTGCCTCGAAATTTTGATCGTCTACCCAATACTCATTTTGTTTGTTTATTTTTTTAATTCAATGGTATCAAAAATAGATTCAGGAGGCCAACAGTCTGACGAATATTTTAAAAATGTTGATTTCGGTTCGCTATTTCAATCCCTACTACCGGGTGACCGGAAAGTACATACCGAAAAAAATTTAAAATTTCAGTAAAAAAAATTTATTGGCGAGGTAATCTTTTTTTTCTCATATTCTACTAAAATAGACTGTCTTTTAATCTCTGCATAAGTTATTGCTCGAAGAACCTCAATAATCCACAATTTTCTCGTAAAACAGAAAAATAATTCAGTAATTCAGGGATAAATCATCTGGTTCCAATTTGTGAAGCGCTGAAATCTAATCTTCCTTATTTCAAGGTTGAACGCATTGTTTTGAAATTGACAGGGTTGAAATCAAGCTTTTGGCTATCTTGAAACCTACCCCCAGATATTCGAAGATTTTATTCCGCGCAATTTTTAAATTTTGCTTGACTATGTTTAGCTGTAGCATTATAAACTAAAATCGAATTATGCTTCATAAAAAATTTAAATTAGTTGAGAATCTATGAAGTGGCCTATGATCGAATAGTAATGAACCAAGGATTCTGCCAGAATTGAAATTTTTCGGATAAATTGATTAGGGGATTTTTGAGAAGCATTTATTTTTGGGAACTACTTTTCGGTCACCCATAGGATCTCTCCAGAAATGATCTCATTAGGGATGAAAAAAATAAAAACATTTCGGTATCCAATTTGAATATTTAAAAATTTTTTAGCCAGTCAACTCCTCTCTTCTATAAACTCAGTTCAAATTGTTTAAGATGAAATAACCTCAGAAAACCATTTGAGAGAAAAAACACGCGATTTACTCGTAATATCGTAAACATTGATTTCGACTTCTTTCATGAATTTAGTGAGATAAATTCTCAAGAAAATTTGTTTCGTTACCCCGTCAACCTGAAATTTCGACGAAAATTGGTGAATTAGTTCATTTTGCACATTGGAAAAATTTTGCAAAAAAATTTAGGTAGCTCTCCTAATAGGGTGGTCCTTATTTTCACTTTTTTGAGTAATCTGGCGTACCCCTCCTCAAAGTTGTTCCTTTTTATGAGAAAATAATTCCCTATTTTTTTATTTTTTTTAAATTCAATATTAACACGTGCCTGTAAGCCCCTCAATATCTCTCATTATCCAATATATGAAAAAATACCAATTTTCAACAAAAAATTTCAAAATTTTCATTTTTGTGCCCAAATCTCGAAAAATTGTACATTGCAGACTGACTTTATTTTTACAAATTTGAATCGCTCGCCTAATCAGTTCAAATTTAAGCCAAAAATTTCCGATCGTCAAGAATAAATGTTGATAAAATTTTTCAAAAAAAAATTCACAACAATGCTGCCAACTTCATTACGTCTCCAATAATTTTCATACAATTCCTGTCTCATTTTTGGTCCAATAATAAATAAAAAACTGGAATCAGATTAAGGTTGCATGAGTTTTAATAAAAGTGGTAGCATGGTCAAGAAAATTCGTCGAAAAAATTGATAAAAATTATTTTCTGGCAACTAAAAATTTTTCTCTCAATATCGAAGCAATTCGAGAACTATAGTTGAATTCAAAAAAAAAATCAATTTTGCTATTTGCATTTTTTTCAGCACCCTCTTCCATATCGAATTGTTTAAAGGACCCTTGTCTCAATCCATTACACAGCTAGGGAGTTCAAAATTTTTTCTAAAGGATCCTTCTATTGACTAATTTTCAACAAAATTCAGAATAAAAAATTTTTTCAATCATTTTCGAAAATTATGACTCCTCCTGGCGCAGAACTCATACCCAATCCAAACATCACATTACTAATATTGTTTTCTTCCTGCAACAGATTTACTGGGTTGGTCCAATTGTCGGCACCTTGGTAACAGCCATTCCCTACAGACTCATCTTCAAACCATCTCACATGGAAGTCCTTCCAGAATCCAAACGTGACCCGGCCACTCTATCTTTGAGACATAACTCTCATAAAGACGAAGACGCCTAATTCGGCTTGGATTTTTTTTACAAAAATTTTTTTCTCTTTACGTTAAATTCGTACTGTAAAATCGTAATATTTAGAAATTTTTGTATTCTTATTTTTTGTGTCTTTGTTTAATTTTCTCCTTTTGTCTGTTTTTGTCTTATTTGTACAAAAATATAAAGATTATTTTTAAACACCCAACTACTTCCAGCTCTAACTTTTTATGGTTGTATTTTTTTCAGACGTATGAGCAGACGTAACACATTTCGTCAACCGACAATCCTGTAAAATTACCTCTGCTTTCCCCCTTCCCTCAATCATACGGGTTGGCTCCAGATATACGACGACGATGACGACTATGCCACGTTACCACGTACTCGCGAGTAATTCCGCCGTTTTATTCGGTTTTATCTCGCACATTTCAACCCTATTAATGGAAAACAGCGAGCATTTCTTCATTACATTTGTAATTAGGTATATGTCACCCTTGATAATAGCTCTGCGCCGTATAATAAAGATATCTTTTTTATGGCATTCTAAATAGGTACATACCATCCTCATGTTCTGGATGTACGAATCGACCCAGCAATTACATTCGTACGTTGCTGGTTAGTTCGACATTTCGTACGATCTCGTAAACCAAACAAAAAAACTGCACGAGAACTTTTCAACTATTAGAGCCAAGGAAGGAGTTACGAGTGACAAAATTCGCATTATTCGATTTACGAATATAAACCAATTTCAAGCTATTTTCATTTCTCTCGTTCTTTTTTCTTTTTTTCTCGCTGGTAAGATCTGGAGGTAGAGCTGAACGAGTAATAAGTACCTAGTAGAGTACAAATACGGAAATAGAATCGATTCGAAGTCTCAGGTTTTAGACACTACTACACATTTACACGTTATACCTACGTAGACCGCGAACGTTATAGCGAGAATTTTATACTTTTTTTTTCATTTCTTTAAAGCCAATTCCATCTTATTTTCTTTTTCTTTTTCGAATGTACGAAGAATTGTTGCTTTTAACGGAAATTGCATTTTATTTTCCGGAAAGGAGAAAAAAACTATCTCGTATTTCGCGACCTCCCTCTTCATCGACCATTCTATAAGGTAATCGTGTCCTCCGACGAAGAATTGACCTAACAATAGCGAATCTCTTCGACGTTTCGAGTCCGATTTCAACGAAACTTCGATATCTAGTTTTTTCTCTGTGTGAGAAAAATAATTTTTGCCTAAATCTGTGAGTTGTAGGTGTGTTTTTAAATTTTTTGCAGGGAAATTTTCGGCCAAAAAATATGGATTTGAACTTAAAATTACGATTTTTCAAAAATTATGTTTCAGTTGATTAATTAGGTCACTCATGATGGTAATCTGCGATTATAGGTGCTGAAGTTCATATTAGTTGTTTTTATGAGCTTTTATTCAGGGCTGAATTTTTTTTTTTAATTTTCTGGTAGCTCTGAAACGTTTTGAAACTGCTTCCAATCGGTTTGGCAGGTCAAAAATAGGGTATATACAAAATTTCACTTTTTTTTTGTTGACCAAATCAAATTTTAATGCTTTAAAGAACGATGAGGTAATTTTGAAATTTCAAAAATTCGCCAATATTCGAGAAATGCACTTTGGCGCTTGAAATTTTGGAAATGGAATTTTTCAATGATGTACTTTTAATTTATGGCTATTTTGACTCAAAATTTTACTTTGAGTTGAGATGCTTTGCTTGTTATTGCGAAAAAGTAGAAAAAACACTTGCCGAACTAATAAAAAAAATTCCAGTCATGAAACTCCCTCCCCCAATTTTTTGGAAATTTTTTGAAAATTTCAATGTGAAAAAAAAATTGGTAAAATGTGAACCGAAAATTCTCAAAACATTCTCATAAATTTTTTTACCCGCCCTTTCCAGGGATATCGCGTGTTGAAATTTCGACATTAAAAATGCCATAATTCCGAAAGAGGAGGCGGTAGGGAGTCAAAAATGTTTTGGGGATGTTTCTACTTTCTACATCATAAGTAACATTTTGGGTCAATTTTGACCAAAACTGGGTCAAGATCTATTTTCGAATTTTATTAGAAAAGGCTTTTAGTAAAATAAATGAAAATTTTGGAAAATTACGAATTAAAAAATTATAAAAATCTGCAAAAAAAAAATACCACAGGAATTTGTTTTGTGACCAAAAAAATCAAAAATAGGTAAATCAGCTAAAAATATGAAAATTTTACCCTCCAATTTCGAAAAAAAATTCAATATTCGCATGAGTAGATGATTGAAATCCAAAATAAATTTTTCGGTTGACAGATAACCTCATAAAAAAATATTAAATCTGCTGCGTCTCACTGATTGTTGATGAGGCACCTATAGTTCATTTATTAAATTGAAGGTTTACAAAATTGTCTCATTTTCGGTTTTACATATGATTGGATATTTTTCCACCACAAGTATCAAAAAATTCTTCGTTAAGCCGATCATGGAGTTGAAAAATTTTCTAGACCATCAAATTTTTCCATTTGTTGCTTCTAAAAAAAAAAAAAAATGAAATTATTCCTTTCACGATGAAAAATGAAAAGAATCTTAATACTTTTTTAGCCTTGAGTGGCTCAATTTTCTGACCTTTTTTTTTTCAATTTCTGCTCATTTTCAAAATTCTTGTTTTTTAATTTCTGTTAATTTTTAGCCCTTTATTTGTTCGCCAACCATTTCATTACTCAATACTTGAGTTGAATTCTTCACCGGTTGCAAGTCTTCCTTTATCTTATGATATTTTTTTTTGAATTGAGGTAAGTAAATGCAATTCGAATCAATGTAAATTAATTATGCAATGCAAAAACATAATATTACTGAAGTTTAGACACTCGCTTTTTGAATCAGTGATGATGTGGCAGTAAAAGTACTCTGAAAAAAATTGGGAATGAATACTTAGTAATGCGCCAAAAAAATCATATTTTTTTTGGCAGGAGATGAAAATTTCTTCTGATAATCAGTTACAGAGATTTGATCGAACAATTTTACAGAGTAATTTATAAGACTGATGAAAATTTTAGAAACCATAAATTAATGTAAGTACTTAATTTGCTTTTATTCTCTGCATGACATTTATCAACATTTATTAAATTGTTCAATCTAAACCATTTTTTTGAGCATCTCTCGTTTAAAAAAGTTCTAAATCGATAAGTATTAAGGTACATTTTCAAAAATTTCACTTATGATTTGACGAAATTTCTGAATTAAGATCAAACATTTCACTAATGAAAAAAAAACTTGAAGGCCCATTTATTGCTTGAAAAATTTTGACCGAATAAAGAGTGAATTTGGTCCTGACTCTAGATGTTCAATCTACTCTCCCCATGGATTCCCTTGATGAAAAAAATTCTGGAAAAATTTCTAACTCCTGAACTCTCTCCCTTTTGATGCCATGGCCATTTTTTTTTCATTGCATATTTTCAAGAATTTTCAAAATTCGACGAAAACGAAGGAAATTTTCTGTTATTTGGCACAAAAATTAAATCTCGTAGAAGTATATTCATGATAATTTTTTCATTAATTTGAGTGCATTCCTTCACAAGATTTCGGCCATTTGAAATTTTCATTATTAGTTATTGATGAAAATTTCAAATGATTTTAGAGTTGAAAAATTTCAGAATCAATTAATTTTCTAGAAAAATTGAGAAAAAAGTTCACTACTGTCAAATTTCATAGTCGAGAAAAATTAAGAAAAAAGTTCACTACCTACCATCACAAAAAAAAATCAAAAACTGGATTAAATTTCAAGAAAAAAATTCCAACTTTGCGAAAATTTGAGAGAAAATAAAATTAAAAAACGTGATGTTTTACCCTTGGTAAAAAAAAGTGTACCAACCACATGAAAAAAATTCTCTAATTCCTCCCCACAAATTCTCCAAACACCAGTGAAGTAAAATCATAATTATCGCCGTTCTCGACGAAATAAACCCCATTCTCATTTCAGTTCTCATTCAAACAGGCGACTTTTAACCTCTCGCTTCATTCTAAAAGACATTTAAATCAAAACCCACGAACCCTAACAACTCAGCAGGGCAAACGAAGAAGCAGGAAGAAGTGAAAACTCGATTATACGATAAAATCTCGGGTACCTACCCGAGGCATTCGCACCACAACGAAAGACAATCCTTCTGTACCATACCTAAAAAGAATACTTAAATAAGTAAACTCGAGAGAAAATATTTTAAAATTTAAATTCCATTAAGTCGAAACGCAGGTGACAAGAGGGTTTCTTTTTTCCATACATTAAAATTTGCTCTACGAATCGAAAACTGGTGCTGACGATTCGCGAATTTGCTTTCTTAAAAACGAATATAATACGAGTAAGTTTAAGTATATCGTAGGTAGCTGTATATTCATATTCTTCCTTATAGCTGTTCTCTCGTATATTTTCGTATACCTGGTATAGTTTATGTAAACAATAAACAACGCGAAAACAAGTCGAATAATTAAAACACCTTTCTATATAATACGTAGAAATGTTCTATACCAAGTATTTCGCTTAGGTTTACGTGAATATACGAACAAGAATTAGAATTCAATTACCACCCCCAGCCTCCCAACCTTCTGTTCAGTGACTGAAAACAATCTCGATCCGTTGTTTACTACCGAGTTGGCAGATGGAATGACATTTCCATAAGTTTCTCTTAATACATACATTATTTTATTGTAATACACTCTCGTTCGAGAGACCGCAACACCGCCACACGACATCCATTGTTGGAATTTCTTCATTTTTCCTGCCCCCTCTCCTCGTCGCAATGTTGGCGGGTTCAAATTCTGGTGAAATTTCTATAATAATAACGACTCGTCTCAAAAGTCTCGACTATAAGGAAAGATGCAACGGGGTAGAGTCAGATGGTAGAGGGAGAAAGGGAATAATCCAGCGAACAGATTGCGGTTTCGAGATGAAATCTTATCGGTTGTAATTAACGTCCGAAGTAATTTCTAGTTTTATACGAGCATCTCAGATATGGCTTTCGGAATTGAATCGAGAAATATAAACCGTCTTTTGCTCCCTTCAGCTCCCTCGTAGGTCTTACACGACAACAAAATTGTCTAGATTGCCAAGCTGCGTATACGAGATGAGTACGAGAAAGACAGCACTGATAAAGAATCTCGAGAATACACTAAAAACAACAACCTAATACTTCAAAGACCTCCAGGATGAGGGGCAGAGCAGGGATGAGACTCCGAGAAAAGAAATAATAATTCTTTTTTGCTTTTCCAAGCCAACGAATTACACGTTTGCATTGTGCTACCGTAAACAGCCTGGATCTCCCAATGCTGCGCAAAATCAAGTACAAAAGATAAGAAGAAAAAAAATTAACTCGACTGTTTCTCGAAGAAAAAATCCCAAACCTACGTCAAAAATAGTAAACGAAAGAAAACGGCCAAAAATGAAATGAAAAAACTATAGCTGCGGAAAATGAAATGAAAACTCGAGCTGAACCTCGAAGTATTTCTGAAAGAATACTTGAATAAGAATCATACGAAAGAAGGAGAAAAGTGAGGAAGAAAAATCGTTGCTCATCTTCTCTAATTATTGGACGCAAAACCGTGAAATTTTTCAGCAAATTCGCATGATTCTTTGTTTTAAATTAGTCAGTTTTTTTTGAAGGTATCGAACATTGTGATACTTGGGCTTACAAAATCTTGGCAAAAGGCTAAAATTTAATTTTCGAATCGATTTTTTCCAACTACGTACAAAATAATGAAAAACCATATGAAAATTTCAATTCTGATGTTTATTTTTTAAAATGCTCCAAGGTCACGGCGTCTCACGATTTTTTCACTAAAAATATCGATTCTATTTTACGTAGTTTTTCAACAAAAGTACGAAAAACCATGTCATTACCATTGAATTTCAAAAAATTTCAGAAATTAAAAAAAATATTAAAGAAAAGAAACTTGCTTACTTTTTTATTCAGAAAAGAAAAACTGAAACTTGAATTGATCAAAATATAAGATGAATTTATGAGTTAGTGATGCGAAAAAGGACTTGAAATGATGGGGGGGGGGGATTTCATTTCAAATTTTGATAATGAATGAAACAAAAAACTGGTATAGATTATACAAAATTGAAAGTTACCATGATGAAAAAAATTATCCAATACAGATAAACTTTCTGAACATACAGTATATTTTATTGAAAATCTGATGAAAATTGATTTCAGATCCAAAAAATGCAATTAAATCGTTCAAATCTCTAGAAAAATTCGTTAAAATGCAGTTGATAAAATATCTAGGTACCAATTAATTGAAAAATTAGATGGTACGAAATAGGATTGAAATTGCTCAAAATATCATAAACCTTTTTTATTTTTTCAAATGTTGAAATTTCCGAGAGAAGAATTTAAAAAATTGAAAATTAATGAAACATGAAAAATAATTTCCAGAATCAAAAACATGGAGGGAAATGTACAAAAAGGGTCTGTCTATTCTCACACGGAATGAACAACAAAATGCCCGAATTATGCGCGATCTCGTTCATTTTTTCATCATCTTCACTGTTACATTGATCATCTCATTATCTCAGCTGTTAACTGTACCCTTTTCTCAAAATTGAAATTTTTTTCAGTTCTTGAAATTTTTTCTTTCAAATTAAGATACCAATTTTTTCAACTTCTCCAATAAATCCCCCTCCCCCACCAAACTTTTTTTTAAATTTTTTGTTAGCTTCAACATTTTTTTTCAATTTTTTCGATTTTTATTGCTGCTAAAATTTTTATTTAAATTAATAACTGCAAAACTCCATTCTTTGATCTTGAAATTTTTAAAAACTTGACATTCTCTCGATTTTTTCTCACGTCAAGTTTTCTTGAAATGTTTTTCAACCCAGTTTTTTCAGGTTTTTTATTATAAAAATTTCAGAGCAAGAAAATAATCTTGGAAAAAGATTTGACTGAGCTGAAAAAAAAAATGTCACTTTGAGGAAAAAAATTGGAATTTTGAGAAAAATTCAAAAGGAGTAAGAATTGAATTTTGAGAAATAATTTTTCGACGGCAAAAAATTTGAGAAAAGATTTAATTTCAAGAGAAAATCTCCAGAGTTGAGAAATAAAAAAATATGTACTTTTAGAAAAAATGCCAGAGTTGAAAAAATTTTATACGTACATGAAAAAAATTGAAGGAAAAGTTTTCAGAGGTGGTAAAAAATTATTCCAGATAAAAAAATTTAAAGTTGAAAGATATTTGGAGAAAAGGAAATTAAAAATTGTAACTATTTTGAGAATCGGAAAAAAAGAAAAACTTGTTGATTTCATTTTCAGTTTCAAATTTTCAAATACATATCGCATTTTTTTCAGAAGAAAAAAAATCGAAAACCTAAGTATTTAGGCTGTTGGAAATTCTATTCAAATAATTTTGAAACATATTTTCAAAAATCCAACTTTATAGTTTCAATCCGAATTCCGAAGCAAATAACTCGATGGATTTTCTGCCAGAACTACTATCCCTCTCTTCAAACACAATTCAAAATCCAGTAATAATATCAATAAGTGTACGAACATCGATCTAAATCTCATAAAAATCGTCTCATTAAAATAAATACCCCAACGTAGGTATCCATTTTAAACAGAAAAGTTCACAGGGAAAAAAAAGTCCGAATATAATCGCTTCGGTGATATTTACTAAGGTTAATGATCTGTGGAAATGGAACTCTCGTAGCAGTCTTGTCGCATCGTCATTGCATAGTCGTGTCGTTATATAGCAAGAATAAAAACCAGGAGGGTGGCTTGAGGAACCCCTCGTCTTCCATAGAATCGGATCATTACCTATAGAAAAGCCTAGTATTCGCCAAACGGTACAACGCAACGCCACGATTCACGTTCTAAAACGCCTGCAATAATTACGTTGTACTTTATATCCTACTCGTGTACACGACATACGTACATTTTTTCCTTTACAAATTCAAAAAAAAAATCCAGAAAATGAGAGAAACGTTTCATCGACAACAGAAAAAGATACTGCTAGAACTACGAGTAAAAATAATTTAAATTTTGGACAAAATTCAAAAGAAACCCAAAAACCCCCTCGAAAAAAGATAAATTAGGAAAGAAAGAGCACGATACATCACGAATTATAGTACACAGCGTGGTGTCAAATATTCGGCAATTTTTCTCTTTTATCGTCGTCGCGTCGTCGAAAAGCTTCACACGAGTGGTTGAGAATTTCAAAAAAGAAAAAAGTAAGCCCAGACGAGCTGACGAGGGGGAAAATACGAGCTGCGAATTTCTGTATTTCCATCTCTGCCTCTTTCTCTATGTTTACAGCAATTTCCGAACATCGCATCGTTGTCGACACTGATATGCTTCGACGAATTCGTCAATTTATACCCGAACCTTGTCACGTGTTCATCGAGCGTGATTAATTTAGTAGGTAGTACGTTAAGCATGAAAGTTTTCGTTTCTCGTTTTTTTTTGCCGAGTCGAAACACCCGAAGCAACACGCCGGGCGTGTTATTAATTTCGAATGTAAATAGAAATGGAGCTTTGTTTGAAGAATTCGGTGTAAAAAAAGACGACTATGGCAACCTTTTGATTATAGATTCGTCACCGTCGAATTCGCTTCGAGCATCTGCTAAAGCCGAAACGTAATTAAGGGGGAGATGATTTTTCGTAAATGGGGAAATATGAGAGAAAGAGAGAAAATTGCGGCTTTTTGGTCGGATTTTCCATTTTGAAGTAAACCGATGAAGTTTGAAAACAAGATTGGCGATTTGTAAAATTTTGATGTTTTTTTGGAGGGTAAAGTTGTATATTGTTTGAATAAAAAGAGAATCAGAAATCAACTATAAAAATAATAAATTAAAATTAAAATTATTCAGAAATTTTAAAACCATATATGCTCCTTACAAAGAAATAATTCACAGCATTTGACTTTGATTTGAACAAAGGCATGATTTTTGAAATGAATGGAACATGTTTCAAAACACTTTTGTATCAAAAATTTCAGCTGCCAAGGTGATTTTTTAATAGTGATAAATTTTTGAAAATAGAAAAATCATTATTACTGTTTTTAAAAATGAAAATGAGATAATTTTTTCGAACGTAATTTTCCAGTAAATCTGGTGAAAATTGAGTTCATATCTATTATCGATCTACCGAAACTGAATTTCACTATTTACATTAGGAAAGAGTGAAAAAAAATGGATTTTGACCAAATTTGGTAAGATGGTTTAATTTGAGTGGGGGAGACCTCCCAAAAAAATTTGAGCACCCAAGGAGTAAATGGAAGGGATTAGGAGGTGATCAAAGTGCACCTACTTTTGAAAAAAAATCGCTATTTTTGTGTTTTTGTCTGTCAAAACTGTTTTCCAAAATACACGTCTAGTTGGTAATTGAAAAAAATACATAATATTTTCAGGGTAAAAAATAATTCAACGTCGAAATGAAGTCCGTATTTTGAAATTTTATAATTTACTGTTGGCTGCACTAGTGTATAAGATTTTCAATTTTTTCTTCAATTTTTACTTTTAGTGGTTGAAAAAATTTTTTTGTTCAATTATTCAATGAAAAAAATCATTCTAGCTTCGTGAAAATTTTCTATTACTGGAATATTGTACCCGCAGCTTTTCAATCCCCTGGTTCCCGTCTGAGTTTTGATCGGAGAAGGATGACAATAGTTTAGGGAAATGTAGAAACTCAAATCGCAACTTTCAAGTGCTACAACAGCTTCTCACACAATTTTTCCTGACAAAAAAACACTTTGAGCACCCCTGCTCTCCTCCACTTGACTTTTGGAGGCTCAGAAGTTTTTTTTGGAAGGCCTCTAACTCAAAGTAAACCACCCCACCAAATTTGGTCAAAATCCAAAGTATTTTTTTTTTGTTATCAATAATTTTTTTAACTTCTTCAAAAAAAAGAGGAAATCATCTTATGAAAAGGGCTCATTATTTTATACTTCGTAATAATTTTCATTTCAATCATAGTTTTTGCAAAATTTTCAAAAACAAAAAAATAATAGACTTACGAAATTCTCAAAAAAATTATCTCAAAATTTCATTTCTTCTTATCCGAAAAATTTTCTTTGCGCATAATCCAATTACTCATTTGTTTTTGTTCTCAAAAACGAAAAAAATAGTTTGCTTGTTTTCATTTAAAATTTTTTTTTGCCATTTACAACTTGACCCATTTCATATCAACTAACTCTCAATAAAGCTTAAGAGGCAACCTCATTCATAAATATTGAGAACTTAATTGCGATACTTAGTTTTGGCGACCAAATTCCTATAAATTCGTCAACTTCATAAAATCAAATTAAAATCTTGAAACATCTTTTTTGAAAAATTTTAATAATTTTTTTTAGGATGTTCCAACTTATTTTATTTGAAAAATCGGCCCAACTTTCTTCGGGAAATTGACCCGAATTATTTTTGGGAAATTGATCCAAGATTTCTTTTGAAAAGGCAACCCCAAAATTTCTTTGGATAATCAATCCATAATTTTCTTTAGAAAATTAACCACTTCATTTTCTTAGGGAAAAATATCCAAAATTTTCTTTGGAAAATCGACCCAAATTTTTTTTTCGATACTCTCTCATTCATATATCAGTGAAAATTATCGAATATCGCTGAAAAACAGTCAGAATTGCAGGACAGGAGAAAATCAGTGAAAAAATTTTCACTGAAAACGAATAAGTGAGATAAATCACTGAAAGCTCGATGAAAATTCACTGAAAAATCAGTAAGATTTTTAAATTTTGTTTTAAAAAAATCAGTGAAAATCTCTGAAAAATTGGTGAAAATTTTTCAAAATCAGTGAATTTTGCTGATTTTTCCTGTGCTGCAATTTTGACTGTTCATCAGTGACTTTTCACTGATTCAGAATGACAGAGTAATCAACCTATAATTTTCTTTAGAAAATTGACTACTTTATTTTTTATGGAAAAGTATTCAAAATTTTCTTTTGAAAATTGACCACTAGTCAAAATCTGATCAAAATCAATGTGAAATAGACTCGCGAAAAAATCTCTAAATTTTTCAAATTCCATTTTCAAACTTATTTCCAATCAACAAAACCGAAAATCATCTTCGCAAGACGATTCCTTACCAGTCAAACCATCTCATCTCTTCACCTTATCCCTACTCCAATTAAATACAATCAAGTTGGAAACTACGAAAGTACATTTAGCCGAACCACTCGACTAACGCGGCTTTCCACGCCATATAAAATATTTTAAGTGAAAATAAACAAGCCGAAAAGTACCCGAAAACTTTTCAAATTGCCCCGAAAACGACTACTTAAAGTAGTAAAAATAGGCAACAGAAGAGAATCGGGGGGCGAACCTGAGGCGCAGATTATGTATTTTCATATACACCGACGAAGCCTCCGCAGCCGCGATGGTAGCCACGTAGAAAACGCGAGTTGGGGGGGGGGAGTAAGGGGGCGTTCGCTCATCGTAAATGTTTTATTACCGTATAAAGTAATACCTCGGATGCTTTCTACGGCATTAGCATTGATAATTTGGTGGCATCGTCTCCTCCCCTGCTCACCGTCGTCCATCCAGTATACGGACGCATTAAGAATTCAAAAATCGTATATTATCTTCTTTTGTTAGCTTGGGCCGTCTCGTCGCGCCAAGTCGCTCAGAGGGGACTGGAATCTTAAAAGTTTACTCGCAAAATGTCTTAATTAAAAGGGACCTTTGTTCTTCGCCGAACGAGAAAACCGTTTAAAATGGTTACATTTTTCGTCGGTCGCTTTCTCCGGCTTCCGCTTGTTGTATATCCTTTTATAAATATAGGTGCCTACCTTGCTGGTACGTGCGGTATAGTGCCATATCCCCAAATGTGCTATAATTTAAACAAGCGCTATATAGTCTACTCATTACGTCACCTTTAAAAATGGGCCGTTCGCCAAACGACTCAGGATGAAGGAGAGAGGGTTCGCTCGGTCGAGGTATATGGCCGCTCAGACTTTGCTAGGTACCATTATACATTAAGAGTATGCTTGAAAATTTTTACATTTTTTTTCGTTCGCTCGGGTCCCATTCTTTTGTGGACCGGAGCCAGAATCGTATAGCTTTGAAGTTTTCGGTTATTATTTTGTATCGTCGAAAAGAATAATACATTTTTTTGGACGGCGGGTTCTGCGCCAGGAGCAAAGCTACGTAGAAAAGAATGGCGTCTGCTCAACAGTTAACTACATTGGTGGTGCCTTTGATCGACTTTGACTGTCTGGTTACAAGTGGAAAAGGTGCTCGACTGATTTTCAAGCACGTAGGATCGATTTAGTTTGGTCTGGAATTTTGGATAACGGTTGTGGCAAAGCAGACGTAAATAACGGAGGGAGAAGATGAGTTATTTTTTAATAATGTCATCAAAACGGTAAAATATTGAGTTGAGATTCTCATGATACGTGATTTTGAACGAATCAAGGATCAGTTTCTGGAATGAATCTCATTCGAAAAATTTTCAATTCTCAATTCAAGTTAAATTTTTGAATCAATTGCAAGCGATTTTACTCGATACCTACACTAACTTTGCGCCATCCGAGTACTGAAATATGGATGAGACCGTGCAAATCCGTTCTGTTTATCCCATCTCATTTTTTATTACAAAATTTTTTTTGAACTTCAAAATTTTTCTTAACGAGATCGAAATTTTTTACTTTTTTTTCAATTTAAAAATTTTTATTGACGAGGTTGAAATTCTTTTCAACTTCAAAATTTTTATTGACGAGGTCGAAATTTTTTTCAACTTCAAAATTTTTCTTAACGAGATTTTTTTTACGAAATTTCTTGTCAACTTCAATTTTTTTGACTTGTTCTAAATACTTTTCCAAACTTCAAATTGTTTGTCAAGGTTACAATTTTTAAAATTGTCTGGGAAAAATTTTCGACTGGAAGAATTGTCTTGGGCTCTTGTACTTGTTTCACAAATTTGAAGTAGGTAACGTTGAAAACATTTTGTTAAAAAATTGTAACCTTGACAAAAAATTTAAAGTTTGGATCTGGAAAAATATTTTTAAAAAATACGTCAAAAAAAATTGAAGTTGAAAACAAATTTCGTAAAAAATTTAGACCACGTGAATAACAATTTTGAAGTTCAAAAAAAAACGGCGGAATGTGGACTTTAAAAAAAAATCGCTCACCAACCTACGTAACACAGGCTCACGTTGAATGTATTTTGACGGATTGGATTACACGAAAGTCCGCAAGGCGCAAGGTATCGATCTAATCACATAGGCCTCAATTTACTTGGCTCGAAGAGTTGAAACAGCCAGCCATACTCGATATCAGTAATTCAACTGTTTATCAATAATTTATCGATGTATGAAATTAATAAACCACTTATCACTATGATAGGCAGTAAATTAGACTTAAATGCGTTTATTTTGAAAATGTTTCTGTATCAAGAAAAATTCAATTCTTTGATCGAATTGTTCAAATTACGGTTTATTCTGAAGTAATGAAGTATAATATCAAAAAAAGTAAGCATTTTTGGCATCTATATTTTTATAGTTCGTAAAGATGAAAATTTCTTTAAAAATACTTGACAAATAAGTCAAGAATTGATTCACTTTGAAAAGAAATCCCTCTCAAAAGTAATCTTTCAACATTGAAGGTATTTCCACACTGATGAAAAAACAGTTTTTTTTTTTTCAAAATTCAATCAAAAATTTTCATTTAGTATGAAAAAATTGCCCAACAAGAAAAATTCAAGAAGAAGAAAAGTTGAATTGAATTACTTTTGCGTTCATTATTCTTCAAGATTTCCTATTAAAAATCTAAAATAGAAGTGCTTTCAGTTTAGAAAGAAAAATTCACTGAAAATAAATAATACCTAGTTAAGAAAAATAGAAATTTGAATGTATGGGAAGATTCCTTCTCAACGTGATCAGATTAGGAATAAATTTCTGGAGCTGAATGAAATTTCAAGGTCGAAAATTGAAAAGTATGAAGATCGAAAAATATTGGTTAGATCTAGTTAGATCATTCGATGATCAGAATAGAACCAATATCCCAATAACGTATTTTCTGATCAGCTTCTCACTATGGAGACACAATCCATAATTATGACACAAAAATACCGATAGAAAAATACGATTATTAGAAAGGGAGGAGGGTAAAGTGAAATTGTCAGCCAATTTGCAAATAACAAAAAGATGAATTTAACTCTCCATGTACAAAATTTGCTTTAAAAAATCAAAAACTCGAGTAAGACAGCCAAAAAAGATCACACAGGTTTTAGAACACCTTTTATCAAAAATTGCAACATTCAAATCTATGATAAGTATTCGCCTCGAATGCATTTGGTAGTTGGTACCTAATTTTAGCAAAATAGTTCATGATTTTTTCATCATGTCTTGTCTGTTTGCAGCATCAATGTTCAATTCATGTTGAAAATCACATACTTAAAGCAAAACCCAAAATAATTTCCAAAAAATTTCAAAAAATCCTAGAGAGTTGGAGAACGCACAAAAAGGGTTTTTTCGGTGTAAATATTTGTAAAAGGAAAATGTTTGCAGTTCAAGTTGTTGCAAAAAACATAGATTTGGCCAATTTGAACAGATTTGGCGGATTATTTGGTCTAGATCTGGAGAGCTGCATCTAGTCTCCGATTATAACAACTGGGTGAAGAGGAGATTATTATTTTGAGAAAAAAAAATTATAGTTTTCCACCTATAACCATCATTTTTGGAAATAATTTTTTTAAAAAAATCACGAATACTTTCAGTATACCCACCTAAAAATTAGGAGCCACATTCTAATAAATAAAACTATCTTATTAAGTAAAAATTGTTTTTTTTTTAAAGTAAAACTTGATTTTTTTAGTAAAAATTTTTTTTCTTTGGATTTTGTGATTATCTAACTTTACCGCCTAAGAATTAAAAAAAAAAATGAGGAAGTTCAAAAATCATATAAAATGTTTAAGTATTTTCAATCGATTTTGGTATCTTCTGCTCTTCTCCATCGAACCTTTATCTTAAAAGACACTGGCGAATTTCCCACTTACCAAAATTTGAGAGAGTTCTAATTTTGTAACAAAAATCGAGACTTTATAGAATTTTAAGAGGCCTCTAAAAACATCAATTATTATTTTTTTGTAAAAAAAAATTGGGGATGAAATTTACTAATTTTGATTTAATTTTGCTCTCAAATGTTCATACAATGAGCTCCAAAGGGAAGGAGAAGCGAGAGTCAAATTTTTGACATTTCCAACATAGGTACCTAGGTATCGAGTTGCAAGTTTTTAAGGACGGAATTTTCAAGATTATTTTGTTCCGAAATTCAAAATAAACCCAACATTTTAGAATTTTGAAAAATTCAAAAATACAAAATTAAATTATTTAAAAAATTACAAAACTATTTTCTTCATTTGATGAAATTAAAGCTTTTGAAGCTCTTTTTTCGAATAAATTTTTGTACTCACTTCATGGTAAGAGAGAAATTTGTATTTGCATTGTACTCACTTCGTCAATTTTGTACTTTTTCGGATTCTCGATCGTGATAGGAGCAAGGACTTGAAAATTTGTAGTTTTTGAGGACCACGGTCCATTTTTTAACGTTTAATTTCAGATCAACATTGTGCATTTTTTAAAGCTTCCTGAAAATTAGAATTTTTTCAAAAATTGCAATTTTAAAAAAAATTGAAAATTATGAGAAAAAATTTAATTTTGTTTATGCTTATCAATTGAAATTCTAATTAATTTATTTCTGAAATATTTATTATTCCAAATTCAATCCAAATTATGTAAGTATCATAAATATTCTCTACATAGTCGATCCCATTTTCAAAATCTATGCCTCTTGCTCCTCTTCCTCCTCCTCTAATTCATAATTTCCCACATCCAAAGCCTCGTAAAAAAATCCAAAAAAACTCAAAAATAAACTTGATTCCGTTTTATTATTACAGTTCCTCTCGACCGGTTATGCATAATCTCAATAATACTTCTTTCATTCGGATTCAATCATGCAACCCCATTTTACCCCGCCAATACCGACACATCCATCAACACCGACGATTTCCGAGCACTACTCTTGAACCACGACATATTCGTCGACAAGACCTTCCTGCTGGACGAATTCATCAAACTCGAAGGATCTCGCCTAGTTCCGCTAATAATCAGACCCAAAGGCTGGGGCAAAAGTATAAATATGGACATGATTCGCAGATTTTTCGAAATCGAGGTCGACAATTCGGGAGAACGTTTACTCAAAGACCAGTCAATCAACGACAAACTGTTCATGGGTGGCGAACTAGCATTGAATTCAACCACAACCAAAAAATTGAAAAAACTGAAAGTTAGCTTGTTCGTGGCTCGACATTTGGGCCAATTTCCAGTCATCTTGCTCAAGCTGAAAAACACCACCGGTGTCAATTACGAAGAAATCGAGACGAAAATAAAAAATCGAGTGATGGACATGTTCAAAGATCACGAATACTTATTAAACTCGACCAGAATCACCGATAAAGAAAAACTTAGCAATTATGTGAAAGGAGAATTCGACGCCAACGATTTAAAATCCAGCGTTCTATTTTTGAGTCAAAAATTGTACGAACATTTTGGGCGAAAATTACACATATTGATCGATGATTATGATCAGCCTATAATCAACGCGTATATGGCATTTGGCAATAAAACTGAAGAATTCGATAAATTACTAAAATTACTCATCGACGTTTATACTTCGGCAATGAAATATAATCCGAATCGAGATGTCGGATTGATCACCGGAGTTCTACAAATATCCCTGACACCCACGATGACCACGGGATTAAATAATCTAGATATTTGCACCTTGACGAGGACCAAATTCTCGAAATCGTTCGGTCTGCGTGAACCAGAAGTTCAAGAAGTACTCAAACAAAGACCAGAAATAAAGCTGGATCTGAAAGATATCAAAAATTGGTACAACGGGTACCACTACAACGAACAAATCTATTACAATGCTTGGTCAACGATACGATGTCTGGCCCAAAATGGAACCCTCGGTTATCACGGTTTCGATCTCGATAATCGTAACGCCCTCGTCGATCGAATACTTTCATCCGATGAAATGCAAGAAAAAGTGCATCATTTTGTATCCGGAAAAAGTGTGAATTTTCCCAATTTACACGCTCGTACCGAATCCACCAATTGGGAAAAAATAGACCAACTTCAGGTACTATTTTTGAACGGATATTTGAGCCCAGAGACGGCATCGGATCTGAATTCCAATATCGCCATACCGAATAAAGAAATCAAGCAGATTTACGAATCTAAAATACTTGAATGGGTGTGTAGAAAGGTGTCAGTGGATGATTCTGAGTTTCGTTCTTTTGCCAGCTTATTACCAAATGCGAAAGTGGATCAGTTTCGAGACACGTTGCAAAAATATCTTTCCAGTGGGGCTAATTTCTTATCCAAAATGTTGTACGATAGTCTCGTAATTGGTGTGAAAAATGCTCTCAGCTTGACTCATACAGATGAACAAGATGAAGCTAATAATTTGATCTTGATTCCTAAACCATCCAAAAGTGATGTTGCCATTATTCTCAAGTATAAAACTGGTAAAATAGAAGAGTTGGCATCATTGGCTACAACCGGATTGCAAGAAATTTCTACCAGTAAAGTTGGTAGCGATTTAAAAACGAATTCTCATTTGAAAAAAATTATCAAAATAAGTATTGCCTTTGGAGGTGAAAAATTAGGCTTAGAATACAACATTGATTAAGTAATTGTTTTCACTAGTTGAATAGAATTTCGATTTTTTTTTTGTATGCTGCCTAAATATGTATTTTTCAATTTAAATCAAGAATAGGAATGCAGAAAATGAAATAAATAAAGACGTTGAGGTATTTGAAGGAAGAAAAACATATCTGAGGAGATCAAATCCACATTTTATACGAATTTTAAAAATATTATTATTTTCAGAAAGTTGATTACCGGTAAACTGGGGTAACTTTGATTCTCGTGGGGTAACTTTGATCACTTTTTTTTTTGACCTGATCAGCGCTCTCAACGGCCCAAATGTTGGCCAATCGAGCTGATTTCACCGGCATTCGATAGCCAGGCCTTGAGGCTAACTGATTAGTGTGGTTTGGTTTCGCTTCTCATTTATTTTGTGCCTTAAAAATTGACGTTTCTAAAAAAGTGCGCTTTTTCAAGAAAACGAAGAACTGCAAAACCTCCCGACTAAAAGGTATATACACTTATTTTAACGAACCGAGTCCTATGCACACGTCTCTAGCAACTCATTGGCACCAATAATCCGTTTTTGAAAAAAAAATTTCTTCAAACCTGTGCCGACCACGAGACATTTACAAAAGTGGGGTAACTTTGATCACTTTTTTTTTAGCATTTTTATTGTTTTTATAGATGCCGCGAACCCAGCGTAGGGGGCCGGACACGCGTAAATATTGCCGGTATGACGAAGAGGTTGAATGCGATCTTAGAAATAGTCGAGGGTAGATTATCGATCAGAGCTGCGGCCAAGCAATTCAAAATTTTGTATAAATTTTTCCTCGGAATTTTCCACCATTAATTTTCCAAAAGTAATTTTTTTCTTCAATTTTTTAAAACTTCAAAATTTTTCAAACGTCAATTTCTGAAGTCTAAATTTTTCTTTTCTTGAATTTTCAACGTCAATTTTCCAAGTGTTACCTTGAAATTTTTTAATGTCAACTTTTCAACAATTTTTCAAGTCTAATTTTTGAAGTAACAAAGTTTTTCATTAAAATTTTTCAACATCTCGGCAAGTCTATAGTCCTGTAAGCAGTATATTTGCATTAATTGCATTGCGTAGGAAAGTTGACAGCCACATACCTTCACTCAACTTGAACTTTGAGCTTTTTTCTCTCATTTGAGGGCGCATTTTTTTCTCTAAAAATGTTATTTCCGTATTTTCGATTTTTATGTAATTTAGAGATCAACTTTCGATTTTTTTTCAATAAATGATATAGGTAATATGTTCTAGTATATGTGTACCTAGTTTACCATGCGTAATTTTGGGTTTTCCCCACTGAAATCCACGTTTTTTGGGGGGCGATCAAAGTTACCCCATTTTTTTTTTTTAGAGAGCCTTTTTTTGGGAATTTCTGTAGTGGCAACACTGCATCCGATCAAGACGCGGTTTGCGCCATCCGATTCCAAATCCACTCTAGTTTCCCTAGAATTTTTTTTTTCCTCGCCAGCCCCCCTCCCCTCCCCTCCACAGCCAAAAAACTACAAAAAATAGCCATTTTTTGATCAAAGTTACCCCAGTTTACCAGTACATTTCAAGTAAGTATCTTTCAACCTGTTGTTTTCCTTGGGAAAATAATTTTGCAAAAATGAGGTCAAATTCAAAATTTTTACTCAAAGTTCAATTTCTTCATAGACGCACCCAATGAGGGGGCTCAGGGGGCTCGAGCCCCCCCTTAGGACCGTAAAAAATAATTTTTTGCTTCAAAAATGAGAAAAAAGTAAATTTTTTACTCTTCAAAGTATATTTTTTCAACAAATTTTCGCCCTCGCTTCGCTCGGGCAGTATTTTAGTACTTTTATTTCAAAACTTGACAATTTTTGATTGATTTTTCAGTCAAAAACTACCAAATTCTCAATAAATTCTCTGTTTGTCAAAAAAAAAATGATGATTTTTGATTGAAATGTCAGTGAAAAATGACTCAATTTGAAATTTGACCCCTCCCCATTTTTTCTCAAATTCTCAGCCCCTCCCTCAATTAATTTCTGGGTGCGCCTATGAATTTCTTTCATTATTATTATTATTTTTTTTGTCAAAATTGAAAGTATTTATCGAATTTTGAAAATTTTCCAAATGTAAAAATTTTATGAATTAAATTTTCTCAACATTTTTCCAAATTTGAATTAAAAATTACCTAAAAAATTGACATAACGGCAAGTTTCTTCTTATCTCCTCCCAGTAAATAATTCATTACCTGGCTCTTCTGTAACTCTATTAATAGCAGCTCGAATAAAAGATTTCAGAGAATCATAAAGTTGAAAAATACTCAAGTATTCTCATTCATACCATTTGTTCCATGCAGAAATGAAATTCCATCTGTGACTCACCTGAAACAAAAAACAGAAAAATTGTTCATCAGATAGGAAGTTGATGAAAGTAAACATGAATTTCAATGCTTCTAACTGAGCTTGAACAGAAAATTTTTCAAAAGAATTTGTGCCTTGAAAAGCAAGAATCCAATTTTTAAAAGTCTTCACAATATTTTTTCAGTTTTGTCAGTTAATTTTTTTTCAAAATTAGTAATTTCTAGTGATTGAACATTTTGAATTTTTTGAGGATTTTTCTCGGATTTTTGTGCGCATCTAGAAAATTTTCAATTTCGGCCTCCGTTCGTTTTTTAAAACTTCTTTTTTCCAATTGATTGGGCTGCGGTTCTATGTATTGACTTTTTTCGGTGTAGGGAGGGGACAGGGGTGGTAAATTGTGCCTTCAAAAAACAATTTGAATTCCGATAGAAATTTTCGAGATACGTGAAAAATAATTTTTTCATATTTAAAACATGTAAGACGTGATTATTGTTTTAAAAAATAGAACGTGAAAATTTTTACAAAACATAATATCCTGCCAGGAAAGGGAAAAATTCGTGTTTTTAAGCACACGAAATAATAATATCAGGGAGGAAGGAGCCAATTATCCTCTCTTTCTCTAGGGAATATCAGCTCCTAATTATTTTTGATAAAAATGATATTTCAAAATCCAAGTCCAAATTTATTCCAGAATTTCAATTTTTTTGAACTCCAAGTAATTTTAATTTCTTTAATAATTATTTTTTCAAACTTGGACAAAATTTTAACAATTTTTCAACTGTAAAATATTTTTAAATTTTCCCAACCTTAATTTTTCAATTTTTTTAAATTCGTGTTTTTATGCTTTTAGAGAATTTTTTTCAATTATCAACTTGGTACTTCTTAAACTGGAAGAAATTTTGAAAAAAAATGAAGTTGATTTTTTTGGAAAATTCCAAGTTGAACAAAATTGGAAGAAAAATTTTCAGAATATCATAAAAATTTTCGAGTTGAAAAATAATTCGATGATAATTTTAAATACTGAAATGTTTTCAAGGTTCAAACGTTATCAAAAAGTAATCGACTATTCGTGAATTATCAAATCCATAAATTTTTTCGTGAGCAGCCTAATCATAGCATATTTTTAGAATAGACTGCCAATAAAACACAACCTCGTACATTTTTTTCAGACGCTATTGCTATCGAATTTTCCTTTCAATATGACGAAAATTCTTCAAATTTGTCTCCTCTATCTGACGTTGTTAAGAAAATCTTTCTCCAATGAGATAATCTGGGACACAGACGACTTTCAAATCCTACGCCTTCACCATGAACTATTCATAGACAAAAGTCGATTCATACACGATTTTCTGGAAGCAAAACAGTCATCTCTGCTAATCGTAAGACCATCAGGATGGAGTAAGAGCACAAACATGGACATGCTTAGGAGATTTTTCCGACCAGAAATTGACTCAAAAGGTGACATCGTGATCAAGGAGGAATCTAACAATGGTAAACTATTCCTAGGAGGATCAATTCAACTACAATCAAATCTATCAAAACAACTTAATCGTTTGAAAATTGCCGATGTTGCTGACGCCACCAAGCACATTGGAAAACACCCGGTGATTTTCGTAAAAATGAAAAACACATTTGGAAACAGTTACGAAGAAATAATCGGCCAAATAATAAACAGAATTAAAGATGCTTTCGAAGAACATCGATATTTATTAAACTCACAACGAATTACCACGGATGACGAGCTTCGGAAATATTTCACTGCCTTGGCCAAATCCGAAGTGGCGGATTTCCAGAATAGTTTGTATTTTTTGAGTGGGAAACTTAATCAACATTTTAAGCAAACTGTGATCATCCTGGTTGACGATTACGATGCCCCGATAATCAACGCGTACCTTAAATTCGGAGCTAGATCTCAAGAGTTCAACAGGATTTTGGAATTGATGAAAAATTTGTACAGAACAGCTTTGACTTCTAATGTTAATCTATTCAAAGGAGCGCTGTTTGGGTCGTTGAAAATATCATTGGCGAATGATTCGTCGAGCATGCTCGACGTTAGTACCCTGGCCCATCCCATATTCTCTGATTTTTTCGGATTCAAGCATTCGGAAATATCGGAATTACTGACTCAAGTCCCATCGGCAGATTTTTTCGATTTGAAAAATATGAAACTTTGGTACGGAGGGTATTCGTTCCCATCCGAAGGAATGTTTTATTATAATTCGAGATCGATAATTGGATATTTGAAAAGTAACGGAACGTTACAATATTACGGACCGGATTCAAACAGGAGCACAGGACTGGTCGACAAATTACTTTCCTCGGATAACATACAACCCAAAATCCATCAGCTTTTATCAAACCAAGGGTTGGAATTTATAGAATTTGATTACGCCAAACCCATTCGTTGGGATAAAATTCCGATACTCGAGGTTTTATATTTAAATGGGTATCTTAGTTCGAAAGAAATATCATTTGAAAAAAATCAAAAACGTTTCATAATCCCCAACAAAGAAATGAACTTTTTCTACGCCACCAAAGTGTTACAATGGGTGATTGGAAAATTTGCCATAGACCAAGTTCAATTTTACTCACTGGCTGAGGCATTACGATCCTCAAACATCAACGGATTTGAAAAAATATTAGAAGCATTTCTGATCAAAGCGGCATCCTACATTGGGAAATTAGACGAGGAAGGCGAAGTTTTCTTCGTCGGTTTGATGGTAGCCCTTCAAAGGGCAATGGTCTCAAGTCATTTTACATTGGTGGGTGAATCGGAAGGAGATTTTTCCACCGAGGAACAGATGCTTTTGATACCCAAACTGAGCCATGGCGATACCGCCATTGCGATTAATTACAAAAGAGTAATGAAGACATTGGGATTTATGGCTCAAGCCAGCATCGAAGAGATTCGAGGGAGTCAGTATGAGGAAAAATTGCGAATAAGTTCGAGGTCTCATGTTAAGAAAATGTTGAAATTAGGAATCGCGTTTTGTAGAGATATGGTATTGGTTAAACATGAAATAGGGGATCTATAACAGTTTACTAAGTCAGCTTTAGAGAATTGAATTTGGACATTATTGAGTTGAAAGAAATTTTAAAAAATGAGATTGAATTTTTTTGCAAAGTTACAAAGTTGGAAAATTTTCAAGGTTTGAAAAATTAAAGGAAAGTTCTCGAAGGAAAGAAATTTTTAAAAATATGAAGTTTAAAAAAAATTGAAGAAATCAAAAATTTTTAACACTGAAACGTTTTTACCGCTATGCAAATTTTGCTACTCCGAACCTATATCCACCTAATACCTTCTTTTGTTCTGCCAGAAACCTAAAAAAGGAAAGACAAAACCTCAATATTTTTGAAAATAAGAACTATTCCAGACTCAAAAACAGAAACTAAAAATCTTACAACTGATTCAAAAACTCCAACGCCTTATCTAAACCTTCTCCCAACCTCCTCTTTCTGATACTGGGCGTAAAAATCTGGGCAATTAACACGTCTAGCACTAAAAAATTATTTTTAAAAAAGTGCGATTTTTCAATCAATTTCAAAAAAATTTTCAATCCTTCATATTAAAAAAAAAAAAATGTTTTCCAACTCGAATTTTTTCCCCAATTTTTTTCAACTTTGATTCTATAAAAATAACTTTCAGCCTCGTATTCTTCAAAAATGCGTTAATAAGATACGATTCCATTCGATAAACCGATACGACGACCATTTTTATCAATATTTCATCGAGTTAGTCTGAATTTTTGATAAGCAGAAAAAAATCAATCATTAAGTAGGTATTGAATCCTCTATCATGATTAAATTCGAATTTGTTGATTTAAATCGTTAGTAACCTATTTCGAGATCAATGTCCATTCCCAGCATCTCACTCTTTCAAATTAGGTATGTCAGAGTATCACAACAGGTAGGTCTAAAATCATATCAGTAGATAGAATTGCATCACTATTAAAAAGATCAAAGAAAAATACTCGTCAACAGATCGAAATTTCCACAATCGCGATCAGCTTATCACAGATTATGAGCGGAATTTCATCAAAATTTATGACGACATTCGCATAATAATCTAAAAATCGCAATACAATTTCAGAATTCATGCCCCGAATACCAAGTCTGATTGGACACAGAGATAAAGATTCATAATCATGAAAATATCAAACTTCATGATTCCAGCTCGAAATTTCATCACAACTTGAAGCTAGAAAAATCACAAAGTGAGCCCTCCATATTTGATAAGCAGGTGGAAATTCGCAGCATCCAGCTTCTAACTTAAAATTTTTTTAATAATTATCTTTTTAATTTGTTTAATTAATTTTTAAATTTTTATTATTTAATTTTATTTAAATAAATTTATTTTTTTTGTTTTTCCTCAGAAGAGCCCATTTGTCTGCCTCCTCAAACACAATGAAATCTCTGCTACCAGTGCTCCTCTGGTTACTCTCCAACCCTTTGCCTAGTTTCAGTTTCAATATCGATCCCCACACCGATGATTTCAAATTACTGGTCCTGAACAACGACGTATTCGTAGATAAAACCATGCTGATCGAAGAATTCATGCAATTTAAACCGAAACACTACATACCACTAATAATACGACCACGAGGCTGGGGCAAAAGTACAAATCTGGATATGCTCAGGAGATTCTTTGAAATCGAGGTAGACGATCAAGGCAATCGTCTACCCTCAGAAAAACTCACCAATGATAAACTTTTCCTCGGAGGAGAATTTTTCATAGACAAGAACTCCCCGCCAAGAAAACTTAACTCTTTGAAAATATCTCATCTGCCTTCAATCACCCAGCACATGGGCAAAATTCCAGTAATATTAGTAAAATTTGAAAACGTAACTGGAAAATGCTACGAGGAAATCGAGCAAAGTTTAAAATCTCGAGTAGCCGAAGCTTTCCAAAACCATCGATATTTATTAAACTACACTGGAGTAATTCCCGCCATACATGGCGAAAAAAACTTCAAAAAAATCTTCACCGGAGATTTCAAAACGACTTCTTTGAGAAGAAGTTTGTTCATTTTGAGCCTCGTGCTGTACGATTTTCATGGTAAAAGTGTGGTGATCTTGGTGGACGATTACGATGCTCCTTTAATCAACGCCCATTTGCAATTTGGCCATAAAAAGAAAGAATACAAAAAAGTTGTCGATTTACTCAGATCATTGTACCAAAAAACCTTGAAGGGTAATCCCTTCATGTTCAAAGGGTTGGCCTCAGGTATTCTGAAGATATCTTTTGATACCGCCGAAGGAGAAGATTCGATACCCAAATCAGATGATATGGAAGTATGTACGTTTTTTCATCCACGTTTCAGCCATTTTTTTGGATTCACTCGACTAGAAGTCAAAGATATGGTCGAAAAATTGCCAATATCCGTAGATGTGGATCAGATGAACAGCTGGTACGGAGGGTACGCAATCGATGAAAATATTTATATGAATGGAGGTCTGGTTATGAAATCTATTTCGTGTAATGGTTCGATGGGCTTTTACGAGCAATCTGGTATCGTTGGCGAAGCACTGCTCGAAAATATTCTGACTACTGATAAAATGCAGCCTAAAATTCAAGCTTTGATCGCAGGCCAGAAATTATATTTTAATAATTTCATGCTTTGGATGAGCTTGCGTTGGGAATCCCTGCAAGAGATTGCAATCTTGTTCCATTATGGATTCTTGAATAAAACTACTGTGGTAAGTCCTGAATTGGCTGTACCCAATAAACAAATGCAACACGGTTTTGAAATGAAATCGTTGAAATGGGTTGCCACTAAATTCGGCGCTAATAGTTCAGGATTCGTGTCATTTGCTGAGTGTTTATCCAACGGATCAGTGCAACAGTTTAAAGAAACTCTGACCACATTTTTGGGCAAGGCTTCTGAACTCATTCAGGGTGGAGAAAAAAAAGCCAAAGCTGTGTACAATGCGATGATCATAGCTTTACAGACTGCCCTGTCATCCAGTCACGAAAAAATCGCCGATGGTTTGGCAGATGGCTTCATTTTGGAACCAAAATTAGGTCGAAGTGATACAGCGATCGTTTTCAAGTATAAAATTATCAAGAAGAAGGGCGATTTGAATTTTGGAGCTAAATCTAGCCTCGAAGAAATTAATGGGTATTTGAATGAGACCAGTTTGAAAACTAGTTCGCATATTCGAAAGATTAATAAAATTGGATTGGCTTTTTGTGGGATACAACTCGCTATGGAGGATCAAATTGAAAATATTTCCACAATCTGAGATGTGCATGACAATGACATATTCTGAAAGTCTAGGTATATTTTATATTAGCCCATGAGATGAATCCGAACCTCTCCATTCGTGTCAAGTAGCATCCTAAATGCACTTATTCGAAGAGATCTAAAACAATTTAAGGGCTCAAATTCAAACTTGAGGGATACTTACAGAGAACATGCTTTAGAGAAAAAATACGGGTTTGATGAAGCACGTGCTGAATCAAGAATTTTACACAGTATTACACGTGATTCAAATTATATTAGGATTCGAATTTGAATAAATATTATTAAAAATTATCATAATTCAGTAGAGATATCTATAATCTATATGTTAAAAATGATGCCGTAAAAATTGATTTAATAAAAATATTAATTGTATTTATATCGGAATTAAAATTTCTCATTTTATAGAATTTTTTCTAATTTTTGAATTTAGCTCGAATCTTCCCTCCTGACTTCACTTTGACTTTGGAGTCACTTCCGGACGATCTCAACTCCTGACTTCACATTGACTCCCTGCCCCTGTCTCAATGAAAATTCAGGTACCTACCTATGATCATTTGATCAATTACTCTAAATGTCTGCTTTTTGGACGAAATTTGCACCGACGACCTTTGTCTCCCGTCTCCCCTCTCTCCCACGGGCCATAGAAAACTTCGAAAAATATATTATGCTTTTCAGCTCAAATAATTTTTGATGAATTAAAAAAAAAATCAAGGAATTTCGGGCGAGAGCCCCGTGACCATAAATTTCAAAACAATTTAAATTAATTTTAATTATATGTACCAAGCAAATTTTTCGATTCGATTCTCAAAACCACTGAATAATCTCACTCCACCTTGAATCCGAAGTCAATCCATGACCTCGAAACCCTGAATCCGGCTTGATTCCTGAGTGAAGATGGAATCGGAGTCCATTTGGAGTCAATTTGACTCTCGAACTCATATGAATATCAAAAAATTGAAATTTTGTTTGAAAACCAAAATGATTATAAAACCAAAAATTCGTCACCGACTCAATTGGATTAAAAAATGGAGAAACTGCGAGTAGAAGATGAAATGAAAAATTTTCTGACGCTGTTGAAAGAAATTTCAAAATGCATGAGTAGCTAACTAGCTCAATAAATGATCTCAGATACAGATTTATTGGTTTCAAATGCCTTATACATGTCCAATTCTTAATTTTTTTCCAAAGTAGATATCTGTTTCAATGAAAATTCAGGTACCTATGATCAATTACTCTACATGTCTGCTTTTTGGACAAAATTTGCACCAACGGCCTTACAGAAAACTTCGAAAAATATATTATGCTTTTCAGCTCAAATAATTTTTGATGAATTTAAAAAAAAAAATCAAGGAATTTCAGTCGAGAGTCCCATGGCCATAAATTTCAAAACAATTTAAATTTATTTTAATTATGCACCAAGCAAATTTTTCGATTCGATTCTCAAAACAACTGAATAAAGAGCTCAAATTATAAAAATAACGTAATCAAAACGTTTGCAGCGTTGCTGTAAATTTTTTTGGAAAAATATCACCCAAAAAATATTTTAACCATGCACCAAAAAAAGTTGGATAAATTTTCAGATGTACGAGCGAGTAATTCGATTTTGATGAAAACCCTGCGTAATTGGGCCAGAGGACTTGGTTATTTTCTGGAGGACCTCCATAAAGTATTAAATCAATTTTCCGCAAAAATCCATAATCGATGATAACTCAAGGTAGGAAAAATAGGATAATTAAAAATTTTTAGAGTAGATATAGATACCCTATGAAATTTACTCTTCGTACAGAATTTTTAATAATTTTTCCAAGTACAAATATAACGTTCAATTTTTGGAAAATTAATATATGCCTTAAAATTCAAGCTTCATAGAAAAAACAATCGCCATGGGCGAATAAATTTCATCCTCTGCAAGTTTGACTCAATCTATGATACATTTTTTTAAATGAAACTTTTTGCATCGAAAACTCTCTTTAAAAAATTGCAAAATTTGTATAATGTAAAAAATGAATCGATCACGACTATACCCATGTGCTAATATACTTCCTTCCTTATAGATAACGCAGGCTTATACTGTTTTTATTCGTAGAAATTTTATTACCACGGACCGCAAATTCAACAATTTCCTGCGTATAATTAATTCCGAAACGTGATAGTTCAAATATGTTTTCAGTTTTTTTTCCATCGCGTCATTGTTTCAGACAATTTAAACTTTTAGTTGAATTTTTTTTATCTACATTCTAGAGCTGATTACATGAACACGGGAAGGGTCCTACGAAAAAATAACCGGAACATGAATTGCAGAACGTAAAATTTCCTATCAGTCGAGTCCTAATAGTTTTATCCCATAAAGTTTAGGTTTTGAAATATTTTCAATAAAAAATGAGAGATGAAAATTAAACTTTCGATTATTTCAATTGAAAAATCATACTTAGAAAAAAACTATTGGGCTCTGCAGAAAGGAAACCTCAAACCTTACGATTCATGTTCCATCCGTCTTTTCAAGAACTCTTTCTTTATTCAGAAAATTAACTTCGAGGGTCAAAAGTTATCAAAAATTCTAATAAAGTTAATTAAATTTGAATCAGTAAAAAAAAATATCGTTGCAGTAACAAGTGCGTAAGATTTCACGTGATAAAATCAGCTGGTCTTTTTTATCGATATTTTATCGAGCCTAAATTTTCAACAAGCGCAGCCGAAGTTCCAATCATTATTAGATTCGAATTGTGTCATTTGAGATGCATCTGAAAGTACCTATGTGCTTAATTCATAATAATTGTTCGTTTTTGTTATTCATATTTAAGCACATGGATTCGTCGATTTTTCCCAGATATCAAAACAGGTAATTCTGCAATTGCATCAATACCAGTAGATTTTAATTACCTATATTTCAACATAAAAATTCGAATGAAAATACTACAAAAATAGATAGACCGGAATTATTACAATTCTATAATCGAATTATCACAGTTCAAATTTCATTAAAATTTTTTAATTAAAATACCCACGTGTTTCAGCGCTCATAACCTCATAATGTACGAAAAATTAACTTATGTAGGTGTTCAGTCTGAAACTATGTCATAATCTGGGATCAGAGTTGAGGATCAAAAAAATCATAAGTGTGAGCTCAACATATTCGGTAAGTAAAGATTTCTCACTTTGATCTAAAAGTATTCGTCATTATCACATTTTTCATCTTATTACCGATTATTTCCTCCACAGAATCATTTTCCATCTCAACCACGATGAAATCTCTGCTACCCATCCTCGTCTGGTTACTCAATTCCAACCCGCGTCTCAGCCTTAGTTTAAATATCGATCCCCACACCGATGATTTCAAATCACTGGTTCTAAACAACGATGTATTCGTGGATAAAACTCTAATGATCGAAGAATTCGTGAAAATGCTACCAGGAAGCTCCGTACCGCTAATACTTCGACCACGAGGCTGGGGCAAAACTATAAATATAGATATGATCAAGAGATTCTACGAGATCGAAGTCGACGACCGAGGTAATCGACTTCCCGATAATCAAACCATTAACGATAAATTATTCACGGGAGGAGAAATTCTCGTCGACGAAAATTCACCGCCGAAAAAATTCGAGCCGTTGATAATTTCCAATTTTCATGACACCCTTCAGTACATGGGAAATATGCCGGTAATTTTGGTAAAAATGGAAAACGTAACTGGAAGTTGTTACGATGAAATTGAGCAAAGTGTAAAATCTCGAATAGTTCAGGCCTTCCAAAAACATCGATATTTACAAAACTATAATATCTCAAGCATTAAAACCTTCGGCGAAAATGATTTGAAAAAATACTTCACAGGAGATTTCAATTCGACCGATTTGAAAAAAAGTTTGAATGTTTTGAGTGGCACCCTGTATCATTATTTTCATCGTCGAAGAGTAGTAGTCTTGATTGATGATTACGATGTCCCAATAATTAACTCCTACCTCGAATTCGGCAATAATTTCGAAGAATATAATAAAGTGGTAGATTTACTCGATTCGATTTATCAATCAGCCTTGAAAAGTAATATTTATCTGCATAAAGCTTTGGTCACCGGTACCCATAAGATTTCTTTCAACACCCTAAATCATCCAATTGATAGATTGGATAATCTGGAAGTTTGTTCGCTGTCTAATCAACATTTTCGAGACTATTTCGGATTTACTCGCAAGGAAGTCAAAAATTTACTAGAAAAATTGCCAATACGACTAGACGTGGATCAGATGAACAGCTGGTACGGCGGATACAATATCCAGGAATTTAGCTACTTTAATGGTGACCTGGTCATGAAATGCATCGCCAATAAAGGTTTGATGGGATTTTACGAGCAAACTAATATCTTCGGTGGAGCACAACTCGACGAAATATTCGCCATTGATAAAATGCAGCCGAAAATTCAAGCTTTGATCTCGGGTCAGAAATTATCTTGGACGGGTTTGCGTTGGGAAGTGCTGCAACAGGTGGTAGTATTGGTAAATCATGGATACTTGAATAAAACTGATTCTTTGTTGGATTCTGATCTAGCCATACCCAACAAACAAATACAACATATTTTTGAAATGAAATCTTTGCAATGGGTTGCGACCAAATTTGGCGTCAATAGCTCGGAATTTACGTCATTTTCCGAGTGTTTATCGAATGGTTCGATGGAGCAGTTTCGAGAAACGTTGACCATCTACCTGGGCAAGGCTTCCCAGCTCATTGGAGCTGGTGAGAAACAAGCTAAAACTGTGTATAATGCGATGACATTAGCTTTACAGACTGCTCTGAAGTCTAAATACGAAAAAATATCGGATGGTTTGACAGATGGATTTATTTTGATACCGAAATTGAATCGAAACGATACAGCGATTATTTTCAAAAATAAAATAGCCCAGAAACAGGATGATTTGGTTTTGGCTGCGGAATCCAGCATAAAAGAAATCAACAGCCATTTGAATTTGACGAGTATGATGAACCGGTTGCATATTCGAAAAATAAATAAAATTGGGTTAGCTGTTTGTGGGACAGAAGTGGCTGTCAGCCATCAGTTCGAAAATATTTCGACGATCGGAAGTGTTTTATAATAAATTTTGATGCTACGTGCTAATAATTTTCTCTCGTTCAGTCGCAATTTGAACAAATACTGTGAGTTCAATGGTATCCTAAGCGATTTTGATCAACATGAATGTGATATGAAGGCTTGAAATATTTTGTTTCATTCGCTTAAATACATAAATTTTGTAAAAATACTTAAATCATTTTAAACGACAAATAGAATAATTTGTTAGATTTTTTTAAAATCAACAATAGGTGAAAAAAAAATTAAGAATAGGGTATCTATAATTTTTTTTAAAATGGTAGAGACCTAGTCTACAAAAAGAAATCGCAGACAGCAATAAAATTTTTAGAGAAAAACAATTTTAAAAAAACAGATCACATTCAAAAGTTAAACTTTGAACTTTCAATTAAAATAATTATCTCAAAATCTTAGCTTTCGCGGAAAACAACTAATTGCACTGTTATGTACCTAGTACCTACATTCTACAAAAAGAAAATTTTTATGCTCTAAATTTATGTATTCAGATTTTTTTGTACAATCCTTCTTTTGCTCAAAAAATTAACTTAAAGTGTCAAAAACTGATAACGAGCATTTAAAAATTTCCAATAAAAATAAGCCTTGATTTTCAAAGTCGAATTTCTAAAAGATTTGAAAGAGATCAGAAACTGAGATTAATTATTCAAATTTTAATGCCCCAAGAAATCATTTTTTTTCATGAAAATTCTTGAAATTATGAGGGGGGAGGGTACGGACCTCTTGGACCCTCCTCCCTTTCCCAAAGGCTGCGTCATTGCTCTAGGTAGCACCAGTCTTAAAAATTTAAATCGTAATTCTATAGGTAGGGTTGGGAGAAATACAAAGTTTTTTTTTCCTATTTCTTGTTCTTTCGTCATTTTCCTGGTTCATTCCTTCAATTTTTCTTTCAAAATAGAGCTTTTCAACCTTCTCTTGATTCTTTTCCTAAAATAATGAATTTTTTTTCATCTCATGCTCGCTCATCGTTCATCATTGTTCCCACGTGAGTCTGAGTAAATATTTTTTCTTTTTTTTTAAGAATCAAACCAAAGATAGCATCACTTGGGATAGAGAGGGGGGGAAGTAAAAATTTATAAATTAGATCGATTTTATTTTTATTTTTCTGACTCAAATGCAATACCCCCTCAACCCCCTCCACCACTTTACCAAAAAATGAAAAGTAATCAGGTTGGCAATTTTTACAAATTGAAGCGATTTTTATTTTTCAAAAGAAAAAAAAAGAAGATTGAAATCAACCCATTATGACATTTTTTATGAATAATTTTTCGAGATCTGATGAAATAGGTATTTGAAGGTACAAGAAAAAAATTGGAAAGAATAAATAAAATACTGACTGAATTTTTTCTCAAATTTAAAAAATTTTTTAAAACATTCAAAGCTGTCCTTCTGCAGTGAAACTTGGGCAGTTTTCTTTTTCTTCTTGTTTTTTTCAAATATTTGACTGAGTGATTTTTAATTAAGTAAATAAACAGAAAATTCGAGTTGTCTGAATGAGAAAAGTATTTAGGAGACAATGAGGTTTCAACTTACTGTTTAAAAAAATGATAAAATTTCAGCTTTTATTTGTCTGCAAAGATTTTCACTTTCGACTAATTACTCATTTTATTACAATAATAAATTATTCAAAATTTTACACGAAATTATTTTTTCTACACGAGAAAACCCACTTTTTGATTAGGTACCAGAAAAAATTATCAGAAAAGACAAACTGAGGAAATCCCAAACAAAATGTTTTCGCATGAGAACATACGTATACATGATAAAGATATGTATTTATTCACATCGGTGATTTCAATGCTACTGTTGTTAGAACAATCATTCGTTTTTATTTTGATAAAAATCAAATTATCAGAATTATGATAATACCGCAGTCGTAGGTAGGTACTAGGTACAGGTAAACTTTACAACCGTACAGAGATGTACCCGTTTTAATGACGTATAATCCTATTATAATCGAAAAGTAGAAAAACAAGTTATTGGATAATTAACAATGGCAGATTAGCACTTGAAGAAGACTGCACCTACATAGAACTTTAGCCCGTCACCATAAACGTTATTCGACCGAAATAGAACTCAGACGTCTGTAACAACGAGGTTTTTTTTGTAATTTCCAAGATTTTTCTACCTTATAAAGTTTTTTTATTTATGTATTTGAGTGAATAATGATGAAATTTCTGATAGAGCAAAAATGAACACAAATTTTTCGTGTATTTGTTTCATATTGTTGAATTTTAGTGTTTATTTTATCGGTGAGTAGAAAATCAAATTAATTTTTAAATTAACCTACACGAATAAGTAATTCAAGTATTTCTTTTTTTCAATTCTTTGCAGTTTCATGTTCAGCTAACGAATTAAATTTGGGCAGACGTAAAAGGCAAATTACAATCTACAAAGAGTAAGCCCACATATCCATTTCAGTCATTAAGCTCAAAGATAAATTGGTTCTAATCTAGGCATTGAGAATTATTTCAATTTATTTATAACCTTGAGTGTTTTTCATGATGGAAATTTTCGAAAATTTTCCCAGTTCAGAATTTCGCTGCGAAAATGACCAGTACATCGATAAGTCATTGATCTGCGATGGAATTACGGATTGTGTAGATGGCTCGGACGAAACTCTGTACCAATGCGGTAACTTGACGTATGTACATTTGAGCTTTCCAAATTCCATACTTGAGTATGAATTCCGAAATTTGAATAATTTTATACGAATTTCTTCAATTTCATAGGTGTCCATCGTACGTGTACAAGTGTAATTATGGAGCTTGCGTTGAGCAGAGAGCAAAATGCGATGGCAGAATTGACTGCGTCGATCAATCTGACGAATCCCCTTTCGTATGTGCATTTCAAATTCCTGGCCGCGTGAATGTGTGCAAGTAAGTGAAAAAATGGATCGAGATTATTTTTGGTCAAGAAAATTGAGTAAAAGCTTGAAATATTCCATCTTAAAAAATCATAATAAAAAATACCTATACATTTGGTAAAATTCTCAAATTTTTCAAAATTTATAAAATCAAAAAAGATCTGGCCCACCAAAAAATCTTTCAAGAATGCGTAATGAGTTCTCAAAATGAAAATTTTTTTAAAATTTTGAAATCATGGAATAACTTTTTCAATTTTTTGGAAAATATAAAAATACAAATAACAATCATTTTTGGACGAATAATTGAAAGGGAGAGAGAGTGATTTTTTTTCAAAAATATTGTACATTAGGTACCATTTTCTATTTTTTTGTCGATGAAAGTAGATAGGTACTTGAAAAATAGTCAAGCTGTTATAATTCGATTAGCCAGAGCACATTTTATGCTGGCAAGGAAAAAATGGTTTTTTGTTTCTTCTTAATTTTTTATATTCTGGCAAACCCTGAAAACCAAAAATTTTCAAATTTTTCACCTAAGAATGGTCGTAAAAGATGTATAAATTTTTGTATTTGATCGGAATAAAAAGAAAACTTGAGATGAAAAATTTTAGAATTTTTTCAAAGGAGTTTTGAAAACGAATTCTGTGTTTTCGATATCAGGAGATGAATTTAATGGTGTGGGTTGGGCAGAGAAAAAGAAAGACAAAATAAGGTATTTATAGTGAATTATAAGAGAGGAAAAGAAACCAATGAAATAAATTGAATTTTGAATCATGAATGAAAATATTTTAGAGTCCCAAGAAACCTCTCTTCTTTTAAAAAATGGTCGTAGTTGGAGGGGGGGAATGATAAAAAATTGTGAAAAAATTTTTAAAAAATCATCAAAATTCATTTTAATCCATATTTCAGAGAATATCAATATCAATGCTATTCTGAACAATGCATTGACATCAAATTGTTATGCGATGGGAAAAAAGACTGCAAAGATGGCTCTGATGAAACGTACTTTCGCTGCCACAACACATCGTAAGTGTAAAAAAAAAACAAATTCTTTTAAGTAGGTATGATGGGGAGCTTTGATAAAGTCACCCACTTATATTTTCACAACTCTAAAGGTGCAACAACGATCAATCCTTTCAATGTGATTACGGAGCTTGTGTGAATAAAACGTATCAATGCGATGGAATAGAGCAATGTATCGATGGATCTGACGAATCAATTCAAAATTGTAAGATGAAAAATGGAACAACAGAAATTACCCCTGATACAACTCCGAATCCAAGTAATGAAAATTATTTCCTAAATGAAACTTGATTCCTACCCGGAGCTTTTTTCTCCTCTCCGATCTAATCAAAAACTTTCCAATGTTTAGAAAATACTCAAAACTCATTTTGAATAAACCACAACAGACTTTTTACAGAAAAAATGCAAAGAACTGACTCCGATAAATGTAGATTTAAAATGCTATCGTAATGGATCACTGGTCAATTGCAGCGACGATTTACTGGTGGGTACAAAAGTACGTCCGATTTGTAAACCATTCCATACATATAAAGATTTGGTTCCCGTTTATCAAGAAATCGTTTGCCAAGACGATGGGACCTGGGATTACGATCTGTTTTCGTGTACTTACGGTGAAAAAAACTTCCAATTTTTTTTTCAAAAATCATTTCCCCTTCATTAATTAAAAACTTACTTTTGCTTTCAGAGTGTGGACGTCCTTTCTCAATTCTCAATACGACCACAATCAACAACGAAACATCTTTAGAATTTCGTAGAGTTGAATCTCCCTGGCACGTGGGCATTTACGATAAAAATAAAAACCTGATTTGCGCCGGAACGATTATATCTCCTTATTTAATTTTGACTGGTTCGTATTTCATAATTTTTTCACCTAAAAAAGGTAATTTTTGACCAAGTCAATGGATTTTTTAGCTGCACATTGTTTCGACGATCAAATAACTGGAAATGTTGTAACCATCGACGATCACAAAATCCTGGTTAGCAAAACGACCAAAAATTATGACACGATGGATAATGGAAGCCAGAAACCATATAAAGTATGGCACAGAGAGCAACTCTACCTATTCAAAAAAATTATTTATTAACTAGAAGGCCAATTTCAGATACGAGAAGTTCGTCTGCCGGACAAAAATTACATCGGTGGTGGAAATTTTTACGCTGCTGATATAGCTATTATTATTTTATCTGAAAAAATCACCTTAGATGCAGCAGTACAGCCAGCTTGCGTTGATTGGGTTCGTACGTGGAAATATAAACCTCTAGAAGGTACTCCGGGAAAAGTAAATGTTCTGATGCATCATATGACTAATTGACTTATACCTACCTCTGCATCAAAAATTTTACCAATTTGTCAAAAAAAATTAATATTTGAATTTTTTAACTTCAGATCGCAGCTTGGGAAATTGGCAACGCAGCAGATAATTTTGAAATTTGGCAGATTAAGTTCCTATCATTCATTAGTTCAGAACGATGCATCAGAAAGGTTCCTCAAGGTTTCATTCCGTACATAACATACGATAAATTTTGTGCAAGTTCAGATGACAGCGACGGTGAACTACCCATTATTTTAAAAATTTAACAATATTGAAAAATAAATTTTGCTAATTTTCATCCTCCTTTCCTCAGATTCGAATGTGATTCTTCGAAGTCCTGGAAGCGGTTTATTAATTCGAGAAGGCTCTTTTTACTTCATTCGAGGAATTTTAAGTACAAAACCGTCCACGGATAAGTTCATAGCGACGTTTACTGATCTGACTCCTTATGTTAGCTGGATTGTCCAAGTGCGGAATGAAATCGAACAGCAAACGCGTAAAATATGAAACATGTGTAAAATGATCCACCATTTTTTTTCTTTTTTTTTCTCCAAAAATGTAACCCAGTCGTGCAAAATTTTCGAAAAACGATTGAATTTTTACAAAAATTGTCGAAAAATTGTGCAAGAACGATAAAACATTGTCGGGTTGAAGTACTTTTAAAAAATGAAAAAAGTTTTTCTTAATGGTGCAAAGTGAAAAAAAAGTTCGAACTTCCACAAAAATTCTCAAAAATTTAGAATTGGGATTGTGAAATAAATTGTAAAATACTTTCTAATGGAAAAAAAATTCAGGTAGTTATGTTAAAAATGATGAAATGCATTAGGATAGGGTGGGAAAACGAGTATCAAAACCCACTAGGTATTCCTTTCAGGCATTCAACAACACGAAAAATTTTTCCATTTCATTTCACCTCATTATTTTTAAGATGTAATCCCACCTATTTATCAAAGTTATATTTTTTACTTTTGAAATTCTATACGTAATTAATAAGTTTGTGATAAAAAGCCTCCAAGCGCTGAACCAAAATAAAACACCTTTTTCTACCTCTCTCACAAATTGTAAAATGAATTTTCATTTCAAAAATCATAACAAAATTTTTCAGCCATTCTCAAGTCTGGAAATTTATCCCAGGATAATTTCAGGCTGTTGAAACCATGACGAATTCTGGGATGAATTTCAGTCTTAAACATAATTCCTCTATTGTTTTGAGCTTTTGAGAAAGGAAATTGATCTTTAGGATGAATTTTTTGGTGTGAAACATTCTCTCAGTGCTTTTCAATTATTTTTTTTTGATTTTAGATGACTTTTTTAATCAGAAACAGTATCACAATTTATTTCATGCATTTTTTGAGGCTGGAATGATTTTTGGAATGAAAATAATAATTTTCATTCATTATGTCACAATTTTTCAGGTCTAAGAAGACTTCATATATAAAAAAATTTCACAAATCATCTCATGAATTTTTTGAACATCTCAAACAGAGATGATTTTTGAGATTAAAATCTATCCTAAAAATCATTCCAGCCTCAAAAACTCGGAAATATCTTGGGATATGATTTTGAGATGAAATTTCATTCCAAAAATGACTCTACTCTCAAAATTTTTGAAAAATTTAGGGGTGATTTTTGAAATGAAAATTCATCCCAAAAATCATCCCAGCCTCAAAATCTCAGAAAAGTCGCGAACTGTAAAATGATTTTTGAGATGAAAATTCATTTCAAAAATTATCTCAGCCTTGAATGCTTGGAAAGGTTGTGAGATGATTTGATAAAATCATTTCCATCGCAAAAGTCATCTCACACCCAAACAAATCATCTAAACCTGAATAACTTGGTGAAATCGTGAGATAATCTGAGATTGATTTTCATCCTAAAAATCTTCTCAGCCTCAAAAGCTCGGAAAAACCTTGGAGTTATTTGTAAGATGGATTTTCATCCCAAAAATAACCCCAACCTTAACAGTTTGGAAATATTGTGGGATGATTCGTAGAATTGATTTTCATCCCAAAATTATCCCAAAATTCATCTCAACAAAGTCATGAAGTTCTATTCTATGCCTCATAATTATATCTGTTGTTGGTGAAGAACAAAAAATGAATATTCTTCAAATTCTTGTGGAAATAAGTGTGACAGCTTAGATTGAAAAGAGGGACCACTCAGAAAAATTTGAGCATAAAAACATCAAACCTCACTTACCTAATATCGTACAATTCATTCTTTCAGTGACGACATTTGATTCCGGAGTATACGGGAGCAAATACTGAACTTTGATTCCTTTATTGGACGAAACAATTTTGAATTCATTTGAGGCGTACTCTCTTCCATTATCACATCACAACGTTTTAATCGATCTACCAAATCTCTCAGTCACTGGAATCAAGCTCAAATATTTCTGGGTGATTCCTCTTTTCAATGTAAGCTGCCACACTAATTTCTATGAAAATTTAAAGAATTCCTCTGAGGGACTCTTCAAAAAAAAAAAATGATACTTGGAAGGTGCCACCAGTATTTTACATTTACATTGCATGTCAATTGTCACCCTAGAAAAAGAGCAATTTGAATTTCCACATCTCATGACTCGTATATCGATCTTGAAATCAGACACCATTTTATACCCTCACCAAAAAGTTGAAAATTTTTAGATCTCAAAATTATTGATGATTTTTATATTTTTACCTCCCCAAGTCAAATTTCCCACTAGAATGCCTCAAAATCGATTAGTTAAATTGATAATGTAGATACATGAATGAAAAAATAATAATTCTCACTGATAAATAAAAAATTCTACCTAAGATAAGAACGTTGATTAGTTTTAATCATCAACAGAAAATATTTTATTCAACGTGCTTTCGTTGAAATTCTTTCAAATGATTTTACAAAGCTAAATATGACTTTTGTTCCCCATCGATTTATCAGAATTGTTCTCATATGCGGAGGCGTGTCGGTTTGGGGAGGCAATCAGCCATACACCGAAGAAAGGTAATTAGCTTGGAATCTTTTTCCACACACTACAGGCTTCAATCTCATTCTAATTTTTTTACGCAGTGTAAATAAATTTAAAGATATCTTGGAAAAATCACAAAACCTTTTGATCCTTTCGGGTCATGGAATGACCATGGAAACTGGAGGCGTGACTTATCGCGCCGCCGATCAAAAATTTAGACGTCGTTTCGTCAAAGATATCGGTTCTCATGCCATGTTCAACGAACATCCTGAAATATTGTGGCAATTCTATGGGTACCTGCAAGAGGTGGCTTTATGGTCGGATCCTCATCCCGTAAGAACTAAAAAAAGCATATTTTCACTCGAAGAGAGATAGCTTCTAATTATTTTTCAAATTTAGGGTCACAAAGCACTAACCAGACTGGAAAAAAGGTTCTTGAAGGATGGTAAAGTGTTCAACGTAGCTACTCATAATGACGACGATTTACATCAACGAGCTCGTACGAAGAATGTCATTGAAATGTACGGATCGAGGTTCAGAACAATGTGTGTAAAATGCGGATTCACCAAAGAAAATCGATCAACGACTACTTGGGATGAGATTGTCGAAATGAAGTAGGTTTCCTTTTACAAAGCTGGATTTTCGATCATTTCGTATGCTATTTGAAAATCTTTCATGTTGTAGGCAAAAAAATCCCAAGGACGCATTACCACATTGCCCTCTTTGCGACGGATTGATGAGACCAGATACCGTATGGTTTGATGAAAAAATGAACGAAACGATTGATAAGCAAATAGGTGAAGTACCTAACAATTTCAGTTTGGTTTCATTTGAAAACCCTCTAGAACTCTTATTTTTCTTGTAGAAAAACTAGCTCAAGAAGCTGACCTATACATCGAAATAGGTGTCACCCCAACGATATTCCCTTCCAAGAGCTATTTACCAATAATTCGAAAAAGGAAAGTGCCTTGTGCTGAATTCAACGCCAAGACGACTCCGAATTCGCAAGATTTTACGTAAGTTTGAAAAATATCCAGGAATAGGTCAAATTGGATGAAATTATTCACCTAGAAGCATCTTAGGACACTTAAAGCAATATCTGAAGACGTAATATATTTTAGGTTTGTTTTCACCGGACCTGTGGCAGTCACAGTGGAAGATATAACCGCGTATTGGAACAGATCTTTGATTGGAGAATTGTTTATTTACGATTAACTCACGAGTCGAGTTCATCCAAAGTGGAAGGATGAGAAAACGACGGATTCATCTCGAGCAACCATTGCCACAGATTGGGGATTTACGACATTGCAGAATAATTTCGACTCTTTTTAAAGTCGTCTTGATGGACAAATTTTTATCAATAAAATAATTACTTTTTTACGTCTCAACTGTCATAAAATTCATAACTGAAGAAAATTTTAAACTCAAAATTCTACCAAATACTTCGGGCTTAATCTTGATAAGATAATGTGAAATTTCTATTTGATATTCGAGATAAGAAAAATTTCAAGTACGTATAATTTTATCATCAGCAGCGTCATAAATTATGCGTTCGATGCAAACTTGAACAAAAATCTCGAAATTACGACCTAATTTCTCTGAATATGCTCTTTTTCTCCTTCAGCTGGATTTTCAAACTAGAAAATCTTGGCATTCGCTCATTACAAGTTCCTCAACAGGAATAGAGAATTTATTGGGACAAATGATGAATACACGATTTTAATTGTCTTTGGAACAGTATTGCAGAAAAAGTTGAATATGGACATTTTTTTTTACTGAATTTTCCAATCATAAATTCAATGATTCAGGCGTAATCATGGCCTCCCATGTCGCCGAGCCAGTCAGGTTGACCATCTTTATAATCCTGCTTATCGTCTTTGTAATTGATGGTCATGTCGTCTATGTTTTCTACAAGAGTCGTCGTCGTCAGCTCGGGAGGCTTCAATATTTTTGGCACGGTTTCATTTATTGGTCCTATGAAACTATACCTGGATTGAAAGTTAAAATTTTGTTGAGTTTAAAAATAGTTTAAGGATTTTTTATGATTATGTTGAATTATTTGAAGAAATGATTACAACGAGAACAAGGAAATGAAAAGATTTACCTTTTTTGGAGATCTAAAAAATACAAAATTGCGAATTAAGATGTGGTAAAAAATGTTTTTAATGAGATGTGAAATTTGGAAATATCATGAAAATCATTAAAAACTGATCAAATTTTCCAATGATAAAAATCGATTTAAAAAAAAATTGATTATATGATTTAGAAAATTATTTACTTAGTGAAATGCTTTTGTTAATTTTTCCAATTTTTTAGCTGAATTTTTGCCATGTTTTTAGCCATTTTTTGTAGTTTTAATTTGGTTTTGAAGAATTCGAATCCTTAGATTTCCAAAAATGTTTACTACTGTTTCCACGTCAAGAATTGGACTTCTTCAGTCTTTTGGATCGTTTTCATGAAATTATAAATTTTATGAGATTTTTGAGATACTTGAAATTGGAAGAATTGGGGGAAATTGTCAATAATTTATTGAGGCAAGAACTTCCATTCTACGACCACCATTTCAGGACTTTTTTTCAAAAAATAATTTTTACAATTTTTTGCAGAAAATTAAAAAAATGTGTTTTTCGTGCATCTAAAAAAAAATGAGAAAAAAGTGGTCCAATGATACCTATCCCCAGAGTTGTTACATTTTATTGTTGATTCTTACTCTATTTTGATTTTTTTTTTCAGTAATTGAAAAAATTATCATTGTTTTGCTAACAAACTTTTTTTTAAAGAGATGTTCAAGAATAAGAAATTGAAAACAGCTGCTCAATTTTAATGGTTTGATCTTCAATTTTTTGCAAAAATCAGATAATTTGGCCAATTTTAATAGATTTTGGAAACAATTTTGATTCAAAGTCGTGTGTCAAGCCTCCGGTTTTCTTTTTTTGAATCAATTTTTACGAATCAGTTTTTTTTTTTCAAGGGTTCAACTGTACAAAAAATTTTTTATACTTCTGACAGTTTTTTTGTTTTTTATTTAGAAATCATCAAACGAGTTCGATTTCGAAAAAGATGCCAAATTTTGAAATATTTTTGACCAACTTCGTAATTGTTTCTTGAAAATGGAAATTAGGCAGAAAGTTTGCTTACGTGTAGGTAAAAGATCTTTCTGACTCGACGGGATTAAATTCGATACAAGGAACCCCCTTATCTTCGAACTGTGGCTGATAAGCTCTGGCGTAACTTCTATCAGTCGGACTTCCTATTACAATGTACAGATCAGCATCGTTCAATGCTTTTACTGAGAAAAAAAATCATACTTTGATTAATTTCTGACAAAAAGGAGTCATGATTGGAGTAGAATAAGGAATACGAGGAATACGAACTGAGATTCTTTATGGTCGTTTTATCCATAGAAGAATGATACCAAACTGTATCCGGACCTAATAGGCAATGACACCCTCGTCTTTTACAGTGAGGTAGATCTTCCCTGAGTATGATATCGGGCATCCCTGGGATTCTAAAATAGGAAATTTTTCTTATATTCTCAGCACATCATGAGAAAAATATTATAATCAGATTACAGACTCGCTTCCTTTTAAAGCATCGCAAATAGGATAATTTCTATTTATCTCTTTTTCGCCACATCGTATACATTTTGTCCGGAAAATACATCCATACAGTTCGATGACATTCTGGATCCCAGCCCGCGAATGGAAATCATCCTCACATTGAGTGATCACAGTCAGTTTACGATTTTCCTCTCTGAGACGTTGTTGAAGGGCAGCCAACGTCCGATGAGCCTGTATAGATATGGTTTAGTTTAAACGGACACAGATTCACCAACTGTAAGACGAATGATTATACCTAACACCTCATTTGGTTCGAATGGTAAAGCTAACCATCTCAGGTAGTTGTAGAACTCCCAAACTTTGCCGGGTGTTCGTTCAAAGGCATCTGAGGAGGCTAAGTCTGAGGAAATGGTGTCCCTCCAGGTGTAGCTGTCGTCTCGATATTCGGGAAATTTTATTTCGGGGGTGATTTGTAGTCCGGTCAGTACTAGGATGTGTTTGGCTGTTGATACGAGATTTTTTACGTCATCGATGCTGCAATTATAATTTAGTTGTTGAGGGATGACTGGTACCAAATTATTTAAAGATTTAGAGGGATTACCTGGATTGATTGTAACAATAAATTTTCAGTATCGATATTAAATTGACGTATAGGAGAATAAAACTGCGAATCGGAACACTTTTGTGACTCATATCGAATAAGATTAGATTCTAAATGAGTAAAAAAAAATCCCGGGAAATTTTGAACGTCGAGTTGTATTCCATTTGTACGCGGAAGTATCCGAAAAACTAATCTTTCCAATCAGTAAAAATTTCACTATCGCGAGTAAAACTAATCAGATTTATTTTATCTAATTATCTCGACTTTGTAAATTCTATTTCAATTTTTTTTCTGAATTTAAATTCACAAGAAGCTTCTGATGGTTTTTTGAGTGATTGTTTGTCCTGATACTGCAGCAAAGCAAACTGAATTAATTAATTTTTATTCTGCTCTAAAATTGTTTATCAAAATATTTTCGAAGCATAAATTTTTAGGATGAAAAAAACTTTTGAGAAACTCGAAAAAGAAAAAATTTTACGATTAAAAAATGATTGTAAAGCTGAAATTTTTTTAAAAAAATTTTTATTGGTAAGACCATCGATTCTGATAGTACCTAATTCTTTTGAGCATTTTTTTAAAATTTAGATTAATAAAGCCATGATCAAAATTTGATGAAATAATTTCTAAAAATGTAATTTTCATCACAAAAATCATTCTATTTTAAAAAAAAATGAAAGCGATTGCCATTCCAAAAGTCTTCTAAATTCATCATTTCTTTAAAAATTCTCCAAATTTTAAACTTTTTATGCCGGAAAGGGTAAGTAACGTGTTATTTCAGAGTCAAGATATTTCCAAAAAAAAAAGTTTAAATCTCACACGATATCAAGATCAACTTTCAAAATACATATGTATGTACTATGAAATTTAGATAGGCAGCAGTTTTTTCGACTTTGCATCACAGCAATTTTTCAGAAGGATGACGAATCTCTGTTTGAAACTGGACCTGGAGAAACGGAGAAATTTTTCCCGAAAAATCTCAAGAATACAATAAATTTTCCAGTAAAAGTTTTTTTAGTCATTTCAAGAAAAATACCATTTTTCTGAGGTTGTCTTGGGAAGACAAGGGATTGTTACCCATAGATAACGATTTATGTCCCATCTTTTTTTTTTTTTAGTACGATTTTTCCATGAGAAAAGTTTTTTGTCTTAAAAATGAAAGTCTATGAGAAAAGTTTTTTGTCTTAAAAATGAAAGTCTGATATCCAACAATTACCTATACTTATATTTTTAGCTTTTTCCAAGCTTTTTTTAAAAAAAAAATCAACGACGAAAAATATGAAATTAAAATTCCACCGATGTACGCTTATAAGATTGATGCCTTTGAGAAAAAAAGGCACTTCTACGGTTGGCGCGACGCGACGCTTCTTCGGTGTATTTAAGAACGTATTTGTATTGTACCTAGTCTCATGTAATACCACCCTGAAGGAAATAAAAACTGCAAAGGCACGCTTTAGATTCCTCTGCGACTACTGTACTTTTCCGGAAAAGGTCAAATGTTGTAATTAAACGTGTCTGGAATCACAATCAGGCCTTTGAATGTAAGATTGATCCTCACCATTCACTTTTATTATTACACTGGAAATTGTCTCAATTTTGAAATACTTCTTTTTTCAACTATCTGCAGTTGTCGTTCCATAATGAACACAACTTTTAATTATAATTTGAGTAGGATTTTTGCCGAAATAAGTTTTCAATCGTTTACCCTTCTACGTAACGCAGACCTTTTTCCCTCGGCTTCCAAATCAAGTTTCATTAAAACGATAAAAATTATAACCAAAAATGATCAATTCTTGTCAAAGCAAAATAACAAATCACCGATAAGCTATTAAACTTTTTCTCGCGCCGTCCGTTACCATTTTGCCAATAATGAACCCAACTTCCATAGACTTATTTCCCACGAGAGGCGAGCTCGCCGTCCGCGTCGCCCAAACAAAGCGGCGAATTTATTTTCAACTCCATTAATCACCCGGTTTGTTCGTTTTCTGCTTCGTTTTTGTGTTTTGTTTTTTTTTTCGTTAATGTTTTTCTCAGCCATCGTTAACAGTATGCTTAGCTAACAATAATGATGTATAGATGCGTAAGCGCCACCTTTGAACTTACGTTTTGGTTCTTGGAAGGTGTCGAGGAGGAGGTTGATAAAAATATGATTAGGGTGGGGAAAGGAAGAGAATTTCGGCCAAAAGATTGAAAAGATACTGAATGAAAAGGAAAGAAAGATGTCATTGGTGATCATTGATCTTGAAATACTTTTTATGCAAAATTTGAAAGTGGCAGGCATTTGAATTGAGCAATTTTGAGAAATAATACTGAAAGCTTATTTTATGCCAATGTTTAGTGATTGGGCCGAAAAAACAATATCTTTGATTTTCAAAAACATACCCAGCAAAAGTTGTTGGCTGATGAGACTTTAAGAATGAAAAAAAGTTCAAAATCGATTCATATCATATCTTCCGATCGCGCACTGGCGTTGAAGTTTTCAAAAATTAACAAAAAATTGATTAAAATCAATTTTAGAGCTGAATATTTAGTGACCACATGAACCGAAAAACGCATTTTTTGTTAAAAATGAACGTTTTATAATTTTTTTTGATTTTTTTTTTTCATACTTAAGTAAAGAAATAGCAAAAATTTAAAAAAGGGATAAATCATGATTTTTTTCAAAAAAATTCTGCTTTTTGGTTTGAATAGTCACTAAATGAGCTCTAGAACAAATTTAAATGAATTTCAAATTTTTTCGAAATTTTCTAAAATTTTTGTAAATTGAATTTTTGCCAATTTTTGAAAATTTTAATGCCAAAGCGCAATTTGAAGATATGAATCCATTTCGGATTTTTTTTAATTCTTGAAAATCGAAAATTTGTTATTTCGACTCACCCTAATGTTTAGGTTGATCTTCATTTTACGAATTTTTATGGAGTGAGGACGAGGGAAATTGTTTGTTTTTCATAAGAATGAGTACCTATAAATCAAAGAAATGACAAAATATCTACTGAAAATTTGCTCAAATTGTACCTAATCCAACAGTCGTGCAAAATCTCGTTGTTTTTTTAAAAATTTGTTTGTCATTGTTAAATTTGAAAGCATAGAAAGTGAGAGGGGGTCAAATAGAAGAACTATTTGTAACCGGCACCTCCAAAATCATGTTTGAATTTTTTGAGGTTTTGATTTGAATTTGAAGGTATAAAGAAGTGAGGAGATGAACCCGAGAAATGGAGCTGAAATTTGGATTTAGTGCTCTTGAAAACGATGAAATTTTCAAAATTCATTGAGCTGGTAAATAGGTATGATATTTTGTGAAAAACAAAAATTCAAAGCAGTCAACGTTCCTTTTATTTTGTGTTACCTACTTTTTACCAGAAAATTTTACATCCTTTTTTTAAACAATATTAATTTTTTATATCCTACTTTGTCACATGAGAAAATCAATTTTTAAAATGGCTCTCTCCTCCTCCTCCTCCTCCTCGTTCAACGAAAGAAATCATTTTCTCTCATGAAACATTCTTGTCTACTGCACAGCTCGTGCCATCCTAATTGTGAAGTACCTAAGCCAAAATTACCTCGTATCAAAGAGTAAAATAAAGACAAGATACTTTTTCCAACATGACTTGCAATTTACGATCTTTTCATTGTTCCAATAGCTACGCCAAAAGTATAATATAGGTATATTTGGAAAATATCTCGTAACTTATCCACACATACGAATGCGATGGGAACATCATCAGATGTTTTTCGGTGCGCGGTACGCCGGTTTCTATATTTTCTTTTACTGTTCGCCCTCTAAACCCTCTCTCCCCACCGCCACGACATCTCCACTTGTACCAAACCGTCACTTTGTGGGCAAAGGAAAACGTAGAAATCGCGTATAAAAAAATACGACGCCGAGCACACATCGAACCCTTTAGGTGTATTTTCTATTTTCGCAGCAGTGTGGCGAATCCACATGTAATTCTGTACCCAACCTGAACTGCTCGGAATTATGATGGAATACGTATTTGTAGCTGTAGTTATGCAGCGTACACGATGAATTGAATTATTTAAACGATTTATAATTGCTGCTACGTTTTCGTTGTAGAGAAACCTGACTGACGTCTCGTCGCGTTAATGTCAAAACTTCCACATTAATTTATTATCCGAAAATGTGTATGTGAGCGAATTTCGCATATTCAGATGTAGGTAGCAGTTGTTACGAGTTAGACGCTGATTTTGAGCTGAGATGTAGACAATGAGTGAAGTGCTCAATTTGCTCAAACACCACAAGGAAAAATGTCAATACCTGCCTGACGAACTGGGAACCTCGATAAAGTGTCATCTGAAAATTTTAATGAAGAGTGGCCTCAGCGGTATTCCTTGGCCGAAATACCACAACAACAAAATTTTAGCTACCAATTTTGAGTTCTGTTCTGAAAATGAAGAATTAAAGTTCAGATTATTGTCATGTATGTATTATGGATTAGCAGAAATTTTCCTCAAAACAGACACCTAAAATTATTTCAAGATTTTGTCCGCATTTTCTAATTTCTTTCAATTTTTTAAATAATTTGTCCCATTTTTTGAATTTTTTTTTAGGTAATACTTTATTATACTACTTTTTCAACAAGTTTGAAAATTAAAAAAAAAAAAAGAAAGTATAAGTAAGTAAATAAATCCTAAATTTTATTCAATTTTTTCCTTATTTCAATTTTTTTAGGTTTCCAACTAAATGTAGTGTTATCATCTCCTGCTGTTTTACAGAGAAGCATATTTGATCAGCAACTTCTTCTGGAAGATACCGGATGTTCGATTAATTCTGGCTCCCTCCCGGCAATTTTTGTGTTAAAAATTGTAAGTTGATACTACGTTCCATTTTAAACAAATACAAATTATTGCCAATTTATGATTTTCAACAAAAAAGTATATCGAGGAGAGCCAGAATTAATCGAGCACCCGGTACATCAAAACTTTATATAATGTAGCAATATAATATCAGCAACTCTGGAAAGTGCAAACTGCAGTCATATTGTCATAACTGATTGAATTTCAAATTCAAAGAAATTAATGACATAAAAAATCCAGAAAGTGTCAAAATAAAAAGCTCTAAGCTCTTTAATCAGGAATGTGTGGTATCATCAAAACAGTAAGCAAATCAAAATTTTAAGATAACTTTTTTCAAGTCGAAAAATTCACCATTTTGCTCAGGAATCGAACCTAAGGTCTTCGAATCCTAAGATATTTGAAAATTTGAAACCGAAATCAACAATTTTTCAACCCAATTTTTTTTAGATTCTAAAAATAGTTTCAATTTTTAATTTCCTTTTCTCCAGATATTTTTCAACTCAAAAAAAATTTTTCTTCAAAATATTTTTCAACTCTAAAATTTTCTAATCTGGAATAAATTTTTACCAATTCTGAAATTTTTTCCTTCTTTTTTTTCAGGTAAGTTTAAAAAAGTTTCAACTCTCGAATTTTTTCCAAAAATATACCTTTTTTTCTCTTCTTAGGTAACTCTGGAAATTTTCTCTCAAATTTTTTTGCTCCCGAAATTATTTCCAAAAGTTCAATTGTTAAACCTCTGAACTTTTTTTCAAAATTACATTTTTTTAGCTCAACTCAAATGTATTATTTTCAAGCTTTGAAATTTTTAGAATAAAAAAATTGAAAAAATTCGCTTGAAAAACATTTCAAGAAATTTAATGTGAAAAGAAATCGAGAGATTGTCAAGCTTTTAAAAATTTTAATATTTAAGAATAGAACTTCACAGTGTTAATTTAAGTAAAATATTTAATATAAGTAAAATAAAAATTTTAGTAAAAATAAAAATCGAAGAAAATGAAAAAAAAATCACGGCGTTTACCAAAAAATTTTGAAGAACGAAGAAGAAAGTTCAGTGCGGGAAAAATTTATTGAAGGAATTGAAAAAAATTGATATACAGTAGTTATCGGTTATAACGACATCAGCGGGAGCGCGAAATCTGGTCGCTATAACCATACTTCCCTTCCCTTTTTTAGCCCAATCTATTGCATTTTAAGTGGGGATGGGATAACTTCGACGTTCGAGGTTCGACACAGTAGAAACGAATGAAATAAAAGTAAGAAAGCGATCTCAGGGGGGGGGGGGGAAATGTTTTGCAAAAAATCTGACTAACTGTTGTCGCGTCTCCTAAACTCCAGCGCCATCACCTAAACGCCTTACTGTCGAGGAATTTTTACCCAAAAATGAAAAGACCAGACACATACATCTGGGAACAGGACAAAACTAGGCTGAGACAGTTGACATAGAACAATACATTCAATACAATCACTGGTATCCTGACCAAGTCTGTTGAAGTAAATGAGGTAGGTATTCCAAGAAAAATTGAAATTACTTTGGTTTCAGCTATATTGTGAAATCAACATTGTATAGGATGCAAAAGTAAACAGGCTAAAAAAACACAGCAAGTGGTAGCGATCATTATCACCTTAAAATCTGTTGTACTTCTCAGAATAGACACAAAACTACCTGTCTTCACCTGAACCCTAGGGATCATTAATAACAGGTACTAGCCAAGCAGTAGATTTGCTGGTGTTAAAAGGAAATAGTGATTTTTTCAATGTAAAGGTCGCTATATCCGATATTTTTTTACTAAAGGGACCCAAAAATCACATTGTTATAACCGATATGTTGTTATAAGCGATGTCGTTATAAGCAATATTATTTAACAGAGTCTTTTGGAGTTCTGCCGGCACTTTTGAAATTGGTCATTATAACCGATGTCGTTATAACCGATAAACACTGTATGTATATAAGAAAAATTTTAGAAAGCAGAAAAAATTATTGAGAAAGGTAAGTACAGTTGACAGCTGAGATCATGAGATGATCAATTAGCAGTGATGATGACGAAAAAAATGAACGACATCGCGCATGTGAAATATCCTACAGAAAATGGGTATAAAATTGACACTTTCTCTCTCTCTCTCTCTAAAAAAAAAAATACACTTTCCCACCTTTCTACAAAAACGCCATATGGTTTCTCACAATATTCGACTAAAATAACTTCAAGCTTTCGTCACACACCGAAGCATCGATGGCTCATGAATCGTAACTGATTACTGCACTTTATACTCGCAGCATATTGCGCTACCACCTCGTTTAAAAATTGATTACCCATTCAAACTAAGTATATATATTTTAGTTTATATGAAATTGACTACAACCAAATGCAATATGTACGTAATAAAATGTAGGCGTCATATTTTCCAAATCTCATAGGTGACTCGAGCTGCCATTATGTAAAACTCTCTTAAGCCGGAGTACGAAAACGTGACCAAACTTACGAGTACGGTTTATCCATATGTACGGTAGAGGAAGGGGAAAAAGTGGAGGCAAGCGATACATAACCCAACGTAAAGTAACCCCAAGTCGGAATATCTATCCACGTATATGTTTATGGCGAATACGCCATCAATACAGATCAAACTTTTTATAATAAACAAAATAATACGTAGATATACCTTCGAATATGTACAAAGTACACATTCAGTATGGCCTTCTTCTTTTTCAACGTTTATACTTGGGATACCCAGATGGAAAAACTTTTTCCCACATAAACCAGCAACATCTTTCAAGTACCTAAATACCTCACAATCCGCCCTCTCAGAATGCTGCTATATTAAATAGGTACCATATTTGCAACAGATGCTTTACCAGAATGCGCCGAATGTCGGCTGGAATTTTTTTTTTGGCCGAAACGATAAAAAAAAATACATAAACATCTATAGCCGTGAAATCGTCGTTAAATTTCACGATCCGTTTTATAAACTATAACAGAACGAAGGAGAGGCAACGATTCGTCGTTCCACAGCTAAATACTATACGTTTTCTATGCTCGTAATGAAAATTTCCAAGATAAAGATAGCGGCAGGGTGGGAGGGGCAGGGAGACGGGCATTAGAAATTATGATCATTTCAACAACACCGCGTTTTAGCTGCCTTAATACTTACTGCGTCAAACGTTACACACCGGAGCGAAAATAAATTTTCATTTAGCTTCGTAACAGCTTTTATAACGTAGGTAATCGAGGGTACTCGTATGTAAACGAAATTCAAATTAAGTCGCGTGAAGAGCCCGGCTGATGCGAGACGAGACTCGGTGTGCGGTTCGCTGGAGGGGGAAAAAGCTGCAGTTTTTGATTTGAAATTTTTCATACTTCTTGACGTCGTCGAAGGGGAAACAGGTTACGTAGGTGGTCACCTGATGGCCGAATTTTCCGCATAAAATAATTTTTGTGTATTATTTGTGACAGGCTTTGGTGGTCATTATTCTACCCAAAGTCATTTTTTTTTCGGATTTGTCATTTTTTTCGAATTTGGGATTTCAAACCCCTGAAAAATCAAAATCCTCCCAAGGTTCTTTATTTTTTTGGGAGTCTAATTAATAATTCAATTCTCAAAATTAGAATTTGAAACTTCGATCGCCATAATTTGATTGCCAATTTCATATAATGCCCCCCCTCTCCCCCCGAAAAATCATGCAAAAATTAAACATTACCCTGAAAAAATAATAATATCGTGTCCCAATTCACAAAATAGGTAAAATTTGATATTATTATTTTAAATAACATTTTTTTTTTTTTGGTAAAATTTATTCCTTTTCCCGACAAATTTGATCATTTTTTTGATTAAAAAATTTGATTTTTTAGAACAAATTTCACCTGTTTTGTGAATTGGGACGCGTTATTACTTTTTTTGAATAAATTTTATCATTTTTTGATTAAAATTTATTATTTTTGGTAAAATTTATTCATTTTTTTGATAAAAGTCATTATTTTTGGGGTAGGTGAACTGTATTTGTTTTCGTAACTTCTGTTTTTTTCGTGTGAAAATATTTTTAAAAATTTATTCGATTCTAGCAACTCTCAATATCTCAGTTACAAGATATTTCCCTCGAAAATTCAATAATTATCTTTCGGTTAGAGCATGAGGAAGGGGGTAAAATCAAAAAGTAATTTGATATTTGAATTCTACGTCCTTAAATTCACATGTAATTTTAATTTTTCAACATACTTTTACCAAAAATTAGGGGGCTAGGAGGGGCACTAAACGGTCAAATTAAAAAAATTAGCATTTATTCTTACTCAGTGTCCTTAAATATCTAACAAACGACAGGTCAGACATTACTTATCATTTTTTCGACTTTTGACCTCTATTGAGGGGATAAAGAGGGATTCTGAGGGGTCGCAAGAAGAAACCAAGTTCGTATTCGAAATCAGCATTTTCAAATTAGTAGAAATCGATGTGCTACTTTGATTTTTTAAATTTTTTAAATTTTGGTCAAAATTGTGCACCCTTGTACCCCCAGAGAACTAGGGATCCCATCTTGAAAATTTTACGGTTGACAAATTTGTAAAAAGAGCTACATACTGCACTTTTTTCAGATTATTAAATGGAAGATTTCATCAGTTGTTCTCATCATGAAAGTTGAGCTTTCACCAGTAAAATTCAACTTTGAGATTTTCAAAATGTGATTATTGATTTCGAATCTCCTATCAATTCTCTTTCGGACTCCGCAATCAATTTTTCTTCAAGTACATATAACCTATTTTGAGATAATAGCCTTCAAAGTTGGGTAATTTGGCAAAAAATCGCAATCGCCTAAAAATTACGAGTTTCCCCTCTCCCAAGCCCCTTGGAGATTAGAAGCAAAATAATCATGGATTATGAATAGACCATCAAGGGGAACTCGTAAAAAAAATTAAGCAAATTTGGATGACCCGACTTCATTTTTAGCCCAGGAGTCGAATTATATTAACAGCTTTTGCGAAAATTGATTCAGGTTTATAGAAAATTGAATTTTTTCGGGCCTTCTCTACTTTTCAATCAATTTTGTCATTTCTCATGCTATTTCAATGGTGCTACATAAATTTTTGGGCTGTTTGGCTCAACTTTCTCAAAAATTGAACATATTTTCCTTTTTCCACTTCAAAAAAATAATGCACTATTGAGTTGCCTACTCATCAGATTTACTCATCTACTCGACTTCTGAGCCACCTATAAGCCGAAGCAAAACACCCTCCTCTCCCAACCTTCGCATCGCCACAATACCCACATACCTTTCTGATTCTCAACACGCGGTTAAATTCATCCAAAATGTCGCCCCACAACGCGTCGTTAATTAGCAATAAATAACGTACGAGGAAAAAATAAATAAATATTGTTGCGTGCGCGAATGTACCTAGAAAACCGCCACCGCTTCCAATTTACGACGAGATTTCTTTTCAACTGTAACCGAGGCTTTTTTCGCTGCTATTCGCAAACCGCCTCGCACCAGGCACTCATCGCTACTTGACATTTCACCCTTTGATAACGTAAACCATTTGCAGAAGGCTGGGTGGGTACTTGATGTAAATTAATTCGTTGTTCAACAACGAAAATTACTTAAAATATTTATGTTCTTTGGTATAAAGCGCCGCGCCGTACACTTGGAAACGCGAACGACCATTAATCGGCCAAAAAGGCACGAAATTCGTCTCCCTCTGCTTTTTCTTCGCCATCACCTTGGTAGATATTTCTCGCATACATCGACTCGTCGCTGCGGCATATACGCGAATAGTCGTAACCCTTTCAAAAAGGCCTTTTCGTCGACAAAGCAACAGGCATTTTTCGCCAAATCTTACCTAGCCTATCGTACGATAAGAAACTGGCGGCGGGGGCGGCGAAAAAATACGCCGGCATGGAAACGCGACTCGACAAGTTTAATAAGTTTACAACTCATCTTGGCATTTTAATTTGATCCGTTTCCGCGCTCACCTCCTCCACCAGATCTCCCTTCGGTTACTATGTGTAATATCTCGTATTTTTTTTCTCCTCCGAGGATCCGTCATCTCGTTCTACGTGGAGTTTTTTTTATACGTGTGTCAGGTTCGGTTAGGCGTAGACTTATTTCCAGCCGCGTTCCCGTCCCACGTTCCGCTTCATCGCGTATTTTAATAATAATTCGCCGGAGAATTTGTTATTTTCACTTCGGCGCGCTTTATTTTCCCATCGCATCAAAAATGCCAGCCGCATGAAACTAATCTCGCCTCCGAATTTGGTATTCATTTTGTATATCTGGATTGCTCGCTACAGAGTCGAGTAATACCTCAGCTCGAGCCAATCTGACTGAAGTATGAGATTAGAATGCAGTTCGCTTTTTTCTCATACCTTCCTGGATGAGATTTTCGTACATTGGATTACGAATAGTAAACTAACTGGAGAATTTGTGCCATTTGTACGCGTCGAAATTATTTGTACGTTGAAAATGGAAAATACATAGGTAGATGAAATAAAGCTTACCTGGGGTAGATATACGTCTTTTTGCCATGAGACTCCGGAGATTTGCCATAAAAGTGATCAAAATCCTCTCCGTGAATCTGTAACACAATAAAATAAATGGTGGAAATTATAATCACAGAATTTCAACTCCTGCGAATAACATGATAGGCAATCAAACACACAGAAAATGAAAAATGTAAAAGTGTTCAGCGAACGTGATTCAAGGCGACAGCAGGCAACATATTTGACATGAAGGATGAATATGCAATTTAGGAAAATAAAATTGACGCGACATGACGTGAGAGATGTTTTTGAAAAAGCCAACTCAACAAATCTGGATTTTGGAATTATTTCGAATTAATTCAACGAGATTGCGAGCATTGGTTTTTCGAATTTGATTTTACAAATTTTCTCTGAATCCGGGTCTTTTGTTCATTTCTCTAGATGAAAAAATATTTTTAAAACATGATTACTTCTCGACGGAGGGGAGTTGGGAGAATTTTTATCAACTTCTCACCGTAGTCGAGGAGCCAGCATAGAAAAGTTCTGCCCCAGGTGCATTCCCTTATCCCCACTGACCCTCCATGGAATATTCCTAGCGGTTGTCCTCCAAAAAATTGGCTGGATCAACAAAATGGAGGCTCTAACCCTCAAAATCAATATTTCATCCTTTGAAATTTTTTAAAAAGTGGAGGGTTGATCTCAGGTGGTATACTTCTTGAACCTTTATTTTTGGCAATATCATGGCATTCGAAAATTTGTCTTGATTTTGAAACGTTTAGATGAGAAAATTGGATTTTATGAAAAATACTTTTTCATTATCACCTCCCCTTACCTCTGTAAAAAAACAATACGTGGAATCCATTTTCAAGGTTAATTTTTTTTGTAACTTTTTTTCTAAATTGAGAGGCTAGAGGGAGCACTTGAGGGTCGAATCAAAAAATTGGGCAAATATTCAGAATCAATGTTTTCAAAAATCTAACAAACAAGACGTAAAATCACACTTTTTTTCATTGTTTTGAATTTTGACTTCATATAGAGGGCTGATGGGAGGGAAGAGGGTAAGATGAGCCGGATGAAAAAACTAGACGCATATTCGAACTCATCGCCTTCGAATTACTTAGTAGAAATCGATGTATTACTTTACTTTCAATATTTTTTTGAATTTTGGTTGAGATTGAAGACCATCAAACCATCATTACCTCGAAAAGAGGCATATTGAGATCCCAGTTTAAAAATTTTTCGGTTTTAAATAATAAAAACGTTATTTGTTGTAATATTTTTCAAATAGTAGCGTTCATCTTTTATACTCATCATGAGAGTTAAGCTTTCATCGCAAAAGTTCAACTTTTTTCAAAATGCGATCATAATAATTTTTTTTTCAATTTTTTGCCCCAGCACGCGAATGCATTCATTTTAGATCAAACCAATCTAAAAATATCGGTTTTTAAACTTGGTTATTTTGCGAAAAACTCAAATTGTTCAAAAATTATGAAAAACACCCGCCCGCCCTCCCTCCAAAGTGACGAAATGAAATCCGTTCCAAACAAGGCCAGGTACAGAACGAATTAAGGATGCAAAATTTCAATAAAAATTATACAATTTATTGAAAAAAAAATTGTATTGCTCTTTGATTTATGAATCATCAAAAATTATCTACTATCACTAAACAACAGTCAAAATTGGAGTACAATACCAAATCAGAGAAAAAAAAACACTAAAAGCAATAGAAAATTGGCGAAAATTCATCGAAAAGTTGATAAAAATCTCTGGAATTCGGTAAAAAAAAAACAGAAAATTCTGAAAAATCAGCAAAATCCACTGAAAATCAAAGAATATTCTTCTGATTTTTCCTGTGCTGCAATTTTGACTATTTCTTAGTGAATTTTTGCCGATTCAAAATGAGGAAATAGTTTCAATGTGAATATGAGAGAAATCAAAAATTTTACACCCAAAACTTTAAATTCAAGGTGCAATAATCACAGATGCGACTAAAGTGTGGGCTCAGAGGACTCGAGCCCACTCCTCAAGTTCAAAAAAGGAATTTTTTAATTACAAAAGCATGGAAAAGTGCATTTTTTTGCTCTTTAAATCAAAAAATTTTCCACAGCTAAACATGGCTCTGGCAAAATTTTGGGTTTCAAACTCCTCCCCACCCTTCCTTTTTGAGTTTAGGGTCAAAATTCTGCTAAAAATGAATTCAGCGCGTCAAAAAAAACCCAAATTACCAATTTTCAGATTTCTTGCCGATATCACACTGTGTGGCGGTATATTCTAGTTATTTTATTTTGAAAATTAATAATTTTTCATTGATTTTTCTATCAAAAATCACTGATTTTGCGATCAGTTTTCAATTTGCGAAAAAAGATCAACACTATTTTTTTTCTTGAATTCGCGGCCTTTCCTAAATTAATTTTTGGGTGCCCCTTTTAGCAATAAAATAATGTTTTAATTCAAAAAAACTGAATAAAAAATCGATCACTTTCACTTTGAAGCTGTTAAAGGGGAAAAAAATCGAAAACTTTTTCTTTAAAGCTGTTAAAGGGAAAATACATATGATGGGAGTGCTCAGAAAGTCTAAGGCTTCTGAAAAGTTTAGTTTTCAAACACGAAAAATTAGTTTTAATGATGAAAAATAAAAAATAAATAGATAAAAATTGAAAAAAATGGGATAAAATACTAAAAAAAAATCACTTCAGTAAGATTTACTTAGGTTATTTTAGATTTATGAAAAGAAAAATACCGCAAGGTCGAGTCAGCGAGGAAAAAGTTTTTGAAAAATCTAAATTTTAGATGCAATTTCATAGCTAAATTGCGATTTCTAAAAGAGCACATTTTCCATCAAATTTTTTTCTGCGGATCAATTGGTCCGCAAGGCATAATCTTTCTCAGGCACTCCAATAATTTCAATTTGCAAACTTCAAATTTTACTGACTTGATTTATCAAAAAAAAAAAAAAGAAAAAAAAGGAGTCTAATCAATTAACCTTATCATAATTTATCGATTTAAAATTTTTTAATCTAAATCGTTACAATATTGATTTTGCAATTGAAAGACGACTCTGAAGGATTGGGATTGAAATTATAATGATCCCTTCATTAGACTATCGAAAAGAACTCGTAAATTATTTTCCAGAAAATTCGAAAAATCAAAGGTCAGAAAAGAAAAGAAAAAAACTACAAATGCACAAATGAAAATTTCCACAAAAAATCTTTTTTTTTTTTTAAATTCCAAGTATCAAATTGTAATCATTTCCGACCAAATTTTTCCGAACGTAACCGAAGTGCTAATTCAGACGAATTCCGTAATTCAGCTCCGAAGAGGAAGAGAAAAACAGATTTATAGGCCCTTTGAAATGCAACGAAATAGACTTTCGAAGAAAAATCCCAGCCAAAGCGTCACCTTGAACTCAACTTTCCAGCCCTTATCCGGCTTCCCGACACAACTTAATTCTTCGACAAATTACGTATAATTACCAACGTATATAAATTAACCCTTATGTAATGATTTTCGCTGCATTGTGCGCATTTCGTTGCAATTGATCGGACGAGGCAAGAGGGGATTCCTTGGCACCGACCAGAGACGTTCGACGAACGGAAAATCAAGGCGGAAATGTTGTTTACCACGTCGTCGTCGAAGCGAGCGGGAAATTTGAAAACTTTCTTAATATCCTGACTCGACATATTTTCCAACCTACCTAAGCATTCCTTTCGCCGTGCTTGTCTTCGTCGACATGTTAATCGCTAATTGGTCTGTGCGATGAATAAATGACGCGGCGGTATGTAAACGTCAAAGAGTCTACGATGAGTACACGGAGCTTGGCACCGGATCGATACTCCAATTTTACTAAAAACGGGTTCTTCGGCTGCGTTCCGTTGCCGATGTTGATATTAACGGAGGTTTTACTCACGTCTCCGTCGGTGTCCGCAGACCGCAGAGAAATGCAGATTTTACGACGTACTTATACTAATTTAACCTCGTTTTTTTTAAGTGATATATGCGCCGATATTGTCAATTATTTTTCTTTTAACGGAGTAATGTTTATTTTTCTGTTTGACGATTCACGAGCGAATGTGTTAATTAGGTTAGTGAGGTCGCTTTGGCAAAGTTTATATAATTTATAAATCATAATTATGGATTTTTAGTTTTTTTCGTATGTTCGTAAATAGATGAATTGGTGGGTGGTTGGATTAGATGTTTCCATTGGCACGATGTGATGGAATCAACGTTATAGATTTAAGTCGTGGTATGTTTTTAATCTGCCTAGATCCCTTTTTCGATGCGGTTTTATTCATCTTTCCGAATGGGTATCATTTTGGCCACATCGTTCGTTAAATTTAAACCGATGAGATAATTAAAAGCCGATAAATATAAATAAGGCGTCTTTTGATAATGACAACGATTCCAAAAGCGGCGCGTGAAGTTTTAATGAACGCCAGACACGCGGGAGTTTCGATTCGAATACTCGTAGGGGTTCTTAGCGAGCGATTTTCCGCCGCATCGAATTCATATAGAAAAGATTCTCTGTGATGTTGGAAAAAGTTGAATAATGAGCGAGGGTGGGTATTTTTTTAATGATTCGATCGGATATTCGAGTTGTTTGTAAAGGTGGTTAAGGAGAGGGGGTTGAATTTGGTAAGTCTGTGTTTGAGGTTTTTGTGTAGTGGGTGCTGGAAATTCGATGGGTTTTGAGTGTTACGAAGTTTTTGGAAGGGTGAATTAAGATTTTGTAGCTGATCGGGAATTTGAGTAGAGGGGAGTTCAAAGTTTGGTGTGGGTTTTGTTCTTATTTCGTGGTGACGATGGAATGGTAATTTGTGTTTTTCGAAAAATATGAACAGAATTTTTTTTTAGAAGGATTATTTCAACTCAAATCACCCAGGTTTTGATCTTGGATCTTTCGATTTTGCTCAAGAATTTTTTACATAATTTCGATCCGAATGCTTCAGAGGGATGGAGAGTGGGAGTGATCTTCAAAATTTTCGTACAATTCAGATGGGTTGATTTTTTTAGGTAAGTATTTTTAATTGCACAGTTTCTCACGAACCTTGACGAAAAAATTGATCATTTGCCAGATAAATAAGATTTTTTTGGATTTCGGCTGAGACGGAACTTGGGCAAAGATCTGGGGGGGGGGGAGTGAAAATGAAAACTTTATGGGGCGATATAATTTGAAAATGAATGAATTTGTCTACTTGTTTGAAAAAGGAGATTTGTTAGCAATTGTGCTGAAATCAAAAAGGAAAATTCGTGTTTCATTTTTGATTTCCAAAAAAAACATATTGAATATTTTCCTTATTTTCCTGGAAAATTGAAAAAAAAAATAGAATGCCATTCGAGGTAGCCACTAAGTCGTTCGATAAAATACAAATTTTTTCTATCTCAAAACGTAAAATTTGAAAACCTGGCGATTCAAAAAAAAAAATGGAAATAATTTGTTTTTCAATAGTTTGTTGTTTTACCCTCCCTCACCCCTCATTGTTCGTTACTGGATTTCGATGCTTTGAATTTTGAAAATTCAGTTTAAAAAAATGGTCAAAATACGTAATGACAACTTTTTCCAAAAGTGAAGAACAAAATTTTTTATACTGCCCTGCCTATATTTTTCCTACCACGAATTTTCTTTTAACTTCGATTTCTTTTCAAATTTTCTCCAACTTGACTCCAATTATTTAAAAAAAAATTCTCATTTATTTTCAATTTCCAATTTTTAAAGAAAATTTTGATTTCATACTTTTAAAGATTTTTTACAACCCCCAACTCGATACTGGAAAACTTTTAATATTGGATGCAATGAAGAATTTAAAATTAAAGAAACTGGAAGAATTTAGAATTTTAGAATTTTTACTGGGAATAAATTAGAAATCCCCTGAACCCTCCTACCCAATGCAAGACAGAAAAAAATTGTAAAACAAAAAATGATAGGTAGATATGTTATGTACTTAATTAATTTTTTGTTAATTTTTTTTTTCGTTTTTCCAATCTTGCTAAATTTTTTCACCCAGGTGTCCCAAAATTTTAGTTTTGCATAAAAAATAACAATAGGTGCCTCCTATCTATGAAAAAAATTAAAGTAAAAGTTTAAGCAAATTGAAAATCGAGAAATTTTTCTTATAATTTTTTTCCGTCTTGAAATCCATTTTTCACTAAAATTTAATTTTTTAAATAACTTAGAGCAAATGAAGAACGTTTCTTCAATCAACATTAATTTTTTATTTAGGTCATTTGGGAGGGGGGGATACTTGGGAGTTTTAGGACCAACTTTTTCGAATTCATCGTTGAACCTTCTTCGAAGTTACGATAGAAATGAAACTCCGGAAACCCCCAAAACGAACATTTTTCAAATTCAGTTTTCTCAGAATGTTCTGATTTCGTGGACCTCGTTGATTTCTTGAAACCTCGTAACACATCAGAATTTGGCGATAAATTTTAATACTTTTTGGCTTCTAACCTGAAAATTTTCGTATTTTATTCAAATTGAGTAGGCATCCGTCTCAGAAAGGTCATGTAAAAGAATATTCTAAGAATTTAAAAATTCACCTAAAATCAAAAAATGAACTTAGACAACAGAAATGAATCTAGATTAAGTTGAATCGAAATCAGAAGATTGAATAACGGTTTTTGTTAAGTAAGTAGGTATAAATATTTTTCAATATTTACTTCTCTCCTTCTCAGACTGAAAATCCATAGAAAAAAAACTACGTGTACTTGAATTACGAATAAAGCATCTCGATCAATATCATCTTTTCATTCCTCAAAATAACATAATTAATCTCGCAACATCTCTTCAAAACAAAATCACTCGAACAAAAAATTAATGAGGAATTTCTATTCAAAAAATACACACGAGCGACACGTTGATAAGTAGCTCCATTCAATTCCAAAATAGGTAAATTTATTCAAACAAACAATTATTTCCATTCACCACATATACACATCATTCGGTGCAATCTGCAATTACCAACTATTCACATCGAAACAATGGAAAATATGGTTTTCAAACAATGTCACACATCAATTAATACAAATTAGCGGTTACGTAAGGTTGGCGATCGTGCGTTACGTCTCCGAGATAGTAACAATTTGCAATACATCCTACAAATCGGATACGACTTCGTAGTCGATGCCTAATTGAAAAGCCCAGTATAGCAATATATGTTAATAGCTATGGATGTATTTTTATGCAAATTTATTTAAAGGATCACGGCCGCAATAAGTGGTCGACGCTTAATTAGGTGTACTCGTAATTCACCAAGCCTTATACATTCGCATGGTGCGGTTTTTAACGCATACATTAGATGAAGGGTCCAGAGGCTGCATATTCCATTGAGAATTTTTCCTTCGGATCCAATATACCTACCTAAATAAAGTTGAGATATCTATTTTTGAAAAATTTCAAAAATGATTTCATCTAATTTTTTTAAATTTTTCAAATTTTTATGAGACATTGAATGAGGGGGGGGGGGGGATTTTACACTCGGTTACGTGATCATTAGGGTGTTTCAAGTAACATTTTTTTCGAAATTTGGTCGTGCCGCCCTCTCATTTTGTTCCTCCTGATGAGGTTAGACTTCCATAAAAATTTTACCCCGAAAAAATTATTTTAAGTGGTGGCGCAAACGAGCTGAAAATTTGCCATATAACACAATGTAAAAAAAGGTCTAAAATTCTACATTTTATTCGGTAGGTCAATTTCTCAAGTTAAAATTGAAAGTAATACAAAAAAAACCTTACGCATTCTGCGTAAGGTAACCGACTTTTCCACAAACGTCGGTGTAGAAAATTAAATTTACTTTCGTTCAACTATTCACAAATATTGAGTCTATTGAAGAGTACCAAACTTGAAATTTTGGACTCCCAGCACCCATGTACACTAGGGTATCCAGGGAAGGGGCTCAAATCGAAATAAAATAAGTTTAAAAAAAATACCAAATTCGAAATCAGCGACCCAAAAAATATCAAACTGCGCCATTTTACAAACTTTTACCGACTTTTTTTAATGCTAAAATGTAAATTTCGATTCTTAGACCTCCTTTTGCATCCTTTGAGGACCGTTTTCGAGCAAAGGAAGGGCCTTCCAAAAAGAGGCCGTATAGCAAGTTGTAGAGAATTATTATTAAATTTGTGTTCTATAATGTGTCATTAGATTTTTTTGAAGAGCCCTAGTTTTTATTCAAATTATTTACGTTTCAAGCTTGCATTAAGAAATTAAAAAAACGGCAGTTCACAAATTTTAAGCCTACCGAGGGACGACTTAGGAACATGTAGAGGATTCAAATCGAAAAACAAAGAATTAATTCGGAATCAGCGACCCAAAAATCATCAGTTTATACCCTTTTACAAAGTTTTTTTTACAAACTTTTTAATGCCAGAATGCGTTTAAGCCTACTGAGAGACGGTGTACCTCAACCGATCGGGCTGAAAATTTTTCTGTAGGGTCCTCTAACCTTTCTTTGCCAATCCTGAAAATTTCAGCTCAATCGGTTCAGTAGTTTTAGAGAAATTGAAATTTTAAGCGCAATGCAACTTTTACCTTGGTTGTTTCAAATTTCGGCTAAGTCCCACCTTCAACCCCTAAAAAACACAAAAAGTTCAATATCTCGAAAACGGCTGAACCGATTTTAAATAGGTTTGAAAATCTCAAAACTACGTAAAAAATGCTATCTTTTGGGATCATTGTCCCCTTCTGGAGCTACACAGTTTTCGAGTTTAATCGCGGACAAAATTATACATAAACATATAAATATAGATTTGTCTATGGTCAAAGTGGCATCTTTTTTTTTCGTCTACAGGTAAACTGGCATCTTTTTTGGAAACTGGCATCATTTTTCGGATGCCAGTTTCCGTTTGCTGTTATTTGGCTAAGATAAGTGCTATAGATGCCAGAAAACCTATCAGAAACTTGATGCCACTTTACCACTTATATTCTACTCCTTAGAGCAAAAAATTTTTTTTCGTGCCTACGGTCGAGATGGCATCTTTTTGTGAAGTTTACAGGTAAAGTGGCATCTTTTTTAAAATTCGTTTTTAAAAAAAACTATGAAGTTATAGATTCTGTACAATTTCACAATGTCATTAATGTTGCATTTGATGAATTTGCAGGGGTTATGAAAAATGATGCCACTTTGACCATAGATGACTATTAATATATATAATATTAGATTTGTCTATGGTCAAAGTGGCATCTTTTTTTTTCGTCTACAGGTAAACTGGCATCTTTTTTGGAAACTGGCATCATTTTTCGGATGCCAGTTTCCGTTTGCTGTTATTTGGCTAAGATAAGTGCTATAGATGCCAGAAAACCTATCAGAAACTTGATGCCACTTTACCACTTATATTCTACTCCTTAGAGCAAAAAATTTTTTTTCGTGCCTACGGTCGAGATGGCATCTTTTTGTGAAGTTTACAGGTAAAGTGGCATCATTTTTAAAATTCGTTTTTAAAAAAACCTATGAAGTTATAGATTCTGTACAATATCACAATGTCATTAATGTTGCATTTGATGAATTTGCAGGGGTTTTGAAAAATGATGCCACTTTGACCATAGATGACTATTAATATATAAGGAAACCTCGTTCTCAACCACACGTCCTATCGTGTTCAGAATGTCCGAAAACGTAAAAAAAAATCGTTCCCGACGCTCCCTTCAACTACGATGAACAATTTAGTACTCGACTTTTCCTAATGGAAAAGTCGGTAAAACTGTTTAACAACAAGTAACATAAAATATGTTTTCAAAAGAATAACGAAAAATTCATTTTATATCATTATAAAGATTTACGGAACATTGCGCGTGTGATCACTAAATTCGCACGGTTGGTCGTGGCGATTCATGCAAACATCGGGCAAATCATATTCGTAACTCTACCTTTCTTGCGCCACCACTTAATATCATTTTTTTGGGCTGATTTTTAGTATTTCCTCTTTTCTAGGTCTAATAAACATTTTAAGTGGGTGGCACGTAAAAAATACCGAAAAAAAATTTTCCCATATAAAAATGAAACACCCTAGTGATCATGGTCAAAAGAATCCATATGATTTCAAAAAAAGAAAAAAAAATGACTTTAAATGAATTTTATGAATTTTTCAAAGAATTTCACAGAATTGTGAACCCAAAAAATATGACTTTAGATAATTTTTCTTCAATTCCAGTGAAAATTTCAAAATTCCTAGACTTTCAGATTCTGTAAAATCTCTAATTTTTTAATTTTTTCAAAAATTGGACACCCTGTATAAAGCACCTCTATAATTCTCGAAATTCTCTGATTTTTCTACTTTTTCAAAAATCGGACACCCTGTATATAGTACTTCTAAATGATTCGAAATTCCTACACGATTGGAAAACTACCGTTTAATAGTTAGTTCATTATAATACAATCAGAATTCAAATTTGTGGTTCGGTGGTACGATTTTGGTTAAACTCACGTCGAACGTATCTACAGAATACGCTGTTTTTTAATTTTAATTTTCGATTGCGGTTTTTTCCTTCTATCAACCGAATACGTCTATTAAATTGGGAAACTGGTAATTTGGCGGTTCGGCGGTGAACTCTAGTTGGACTTTGGTTGACCGATGCGGCGCCAACGTCAACGTACTTGGCGATAATCTTATCAAAACGTAGAAAATTAATTCGATTTCGTACTATCTATCGAGTGTCATACGAGGTCGTATTGAGAAAAAAATGGGGACACTTGTTGATTCTAGAATAAGCACCGCAGCTGTATCGTTCCCATATCGTCAACATTCTCTATACGAGCCTGTTTCGTATTCGGGTATTTTTTTCAATTCCATGGAGTAGATTCATTTTGCGGCTCAATACATAAATAATCGACTGTATCGAGGAATATGAATTGTCTTGCGGTCGATGCACAATGCATATGGCATAGACTCAGACATGAAGTCGTATCTGGCCTGTTGATTGTTTAATTGGACCAGTCGAGTAGGGCATAAAAATCATTTTCGTAATATTTCTGGATAGGACAGGAGGTATATTTAGGATTCATTTTAACAGCCTACATCCGTGAAGAAAATATCCCATTTGAATGTTATAGGCAAAGTAGGGTCCCTATTCTCCCATTATAATTATGCCACCGCAGTCAACGAATACACGTAAGTGGTAAAATATGTGAAATGCGATGACGCCACGGATTACCCGCTGATTCGTGATGATTGTATCTCATATGAGCTCGATTAAGTTTCCGCAAAAATGCGAATTTCATTAGCGAACTGAATTCCTACAATACATCTTGCAAATCATTATGCTGACAATAAGTGTTTATGAAATGAGAACAAGGCAGCAGTATTCGGTTCATGCTTCATGAGAATTATGAAAACGTTGATAATTCCTCTTGATTTACGATTACGATTCGTGGATTGAATTTAAACTGCACCGTTGGATATTTTTTTTAGGTGTCGTTTGATAATTTCACGTTTGGTTGTGAGACGTTTTAAATTTTTAAGAATTTTCTATCTGTTGCTGTAATAATTCAATTTCGATATTTTTTACTTCACTTTGGATCAGTTTTTTTTTTCATAAAATTTAGACCAACCAAAGTGCACCGAATTAGATGACTAGACTGGATAACTGCGGGCAGAAATTCGAAAAATAAAGAGAAAAAACTTAATTTATTCTAATTTATATTTGATTTAAATTGTGTAAAAAGGAAAAAATGTTCATCCTTTCCCGAAAAAATCGATGGAAAAAATTGAAATACCTTACGCCTTGAAATAGTAGTCCTGTTTTTCCATTATAAAATTTTTTAAGCATCTTGCAAATCCAAGTTTTGGCCAAAATTTATTGAGAGAGGAATTTTTGCTTTAAAATAAGTACATATTCGATGGAAATTATGATTTTTTCGAAATCCAAAATGATTCGTGAGAAAAAAAAAATTTCAAAAAAACACCACGGCGGCGGTCCACGAGATTTTCTGGTTGGGCATGGATCAGCAAGAGAAAATGTTGACGAACATAATTCAATTCCGAGAACATTTTAGGTATAAAGCTTCGCCCCCCTTATCTCACCAATTACTCATGATCTTGTTAAGCAGAAAATAAATGATGGTTTTATGGCAGAGGGATCCAAAATTTGAAAAATTCTCAATTTATTGGTGAATATTTTTCTTAATTTTGCTATTTTTCAAAAAAAAAAGATTTTAATATCTTTTTTTTTTATCAAAACTTAAATGTTTCAAAATTAGAGATCAAGGGCTAGGCTGCTCTCATAGGGTGTGTCAAGTTTCATTTTTTTTGAAATTTGACGGTGCCACCCCCTAATTTTGTTCCTTTTGATGAGAAAAGACCCCCATAAAAATTTTACCCCGAAAAAATAATTCTAAGTGGTGGCGCAATGAAGGTGAAAATTTGCCATAAAGGATAATGTAAAAAATGGTCCAAAGTTCAATATTTCATCCAGCGTGTCAATTTTTCACGTTTAAATTGAAAGTAATGCCTGGTCAAAAACAAATCACATGGAATATGTTTTCAAAAGAACGAAGCAAAATTAATTTTATATCATTAAAAAAAACCTACCAAACATTGCGCGAGTGATCGCCCACTTGCCACGGTTTGACGCGGCAATTCATGCAAACACCGGGCAAATCATATTCGTAACTTTACCTTTCTTGCGCCACCACTTAATATCATTTTTTGGGGCTGATTTTTCGTATTTCTTATTTTCTAGGTCCAATGAAAATTTTAAGGGGGTGGCACGTCAAAAATATTGAAAAAAATTTAAACCATATCAAGCAGAGCTGAGAGCACGGTGCTCTCAGCTCTGCTTGATATGGTTTTATTTTTTTGTTTTTGTTTTTTTGCACAGCATTCGTCTTTAATCATGAATCAACATTTCTTCATAATTACAACACAGTTTCTAATATTTTGAATTTTTGAAAATTAAAAAAAAAAAAACTGATTTGAACAAAGATTTGAAGATGTGATGAAAGTATTTTTTTTCTAATTTCTGTGGATTTTCTGAAGGCAGGCCAAAATAAGTGTTAGCAGCATGCACTGAAAATTTGAAAAAGATGAGTATTTAGACTAATTTTCCAAAATTTAGAATTACGTCACATAAAGGAAGGTAGAAATGATGCCCGAATCGATAATTTCTCACTTTTACCACATCTAATGAATAAGTATTTTAGTTTTCTATTAGGTAGATACATTAAAATTGGGTTTAGGATTTTTATTGAGATTAAATTAGATCCTAAAATTCATCCCAAAGATGGGTCTAGCTTAAAAAGCTCAAAAAAATTGATGGCATGTTCATTAGGATGATTTATCAAATAATTCATCCCATTCTCAAAAGCTCAAAAACCGTGATAACATCAGGATAAAAATTCATTTCAAAAGTCAGTCAAGAACCTAAAAATCTAGAAAAAGGTAGAATTATTATTAGGATGAAAATGGATTCCAAAATTCATGCTAGCCTGAAAATCTCAAAAAAAATCGAGGTATGCTAAAAGAGATGAAAATTTAGCCCAAAATAATTCCAGCCTCGAAAGCTCGAAAAAAAAAGAGAGATAATTAATTTCAGCCTCAGAAGCTGAAACAATTAAATCTAAAATTAATCTTGACCTCAAAAGCTCAAAAAAAAAATCGTGGTATGATTTTTGGGATTAAAAATTCAAAATTTATTCCTGCTTCTAATAGGTACTCGTTTTTTTATGCACCTATACTATCGATTCATATTTCTTCCGGTTCAAAATTTCACTTTGAGTTGGGAAACCTCTCATGTCAGAGAGGGAAAAAAATAAAATCAACTCACTCGTTCAAAAAAAGGTTACATTTACAAAATTAAAATGTCGTTGTCATTCATTGAAAAGGCCACACCAGACGACGCAACGAGAAGATTTTCCCTTCAATTTGACATCGGCGTCGACATAGGCGTCCAGCGACGATTAGAATAAAATAATTGCGAAAATTCCAGTCGAGTCGCGCTGATCCGAATCGTGCGAATGATGCGATAGAAAATAAAACTGAAAACCCTCAGCAGTTTACTCGTACAACAAATAATACTTACGAGCACCATTTGAACGTAGGCATGGCTCTGGTCTCTTTTCAAAGGCCAGTCATACGGATTCGATTAAAGTGAGAGCATCACAGCAGATGATAAAAGCCGAGAGACAAAGAAAGACAATACGATATCGGAAGGGAGAAAAAAATACGTAAATAGAGTGAAAAAAAAAAACTAAAACTCGAGCAGCAGCTTTTGTACATAGTAGCTCTCAATCCAAAGAGATATTTTTAAGCCGGTCGGAGTAATACGTGTACCGCGTGACCAAAAAGGTAATAAAGTGCATTACATTTTATTACCACGTGTGCGGTGTGTGTGTTGTAGACTTTTGCATTTTCGTTAAAGGCCGGTCAACGTACAATGTGGATTTTCTACCGATGGAGCTTGAAAGGAGCAGAGAAGAGGATGAGAAAACACACGTACTGGAAAGTGCAACTTATTGCGTGTGCCGATCACGATGTAATTTTGCTGCGTTTCTCTTCGTCGCGTCTCTGCTTCTGCGAGACACTCTTGTTAACGTTTTTCAAAATTGGTTTCGTAGGATGACAATTTTTCCATTTGATTTTTACGATAGTCCGGAGTGTTTAAAGCAGCACGATGGATAATAATTTCTGGAGGTTCGACGTCGATTCTTCGGTTTACGAGATACAATGGCATTTTGTTGGGGAGCTTTCTTTTTGCACTTTCGAGTCTTTTCTTTATTGATTTACGTTCAGGAGGCGGCTGGACCGTTAGAAAAGTGATATTTTCGATTGAAATTCGGAATCGACACGTAACCGGGTAGCGCCGCCATCGAGTGTTGAAAACGGTGTCCAAAAGGTTCAAATCACAGAAAAAATCATACAGAAATAGCAAAATAATTTTTTTTTAAATTAATTACTTATTATAAAAAATAAAATTATATTATATTTTTTATAAATTAATTTAAAAATTTTAAAATAATTAATATTTAAAATCAAATAATTAATAGCCATTTTGAACCTTTTGGACACCGTTTTCAACACTCGACGGTGGGCTACCTGGTTACGTGTCGATTCCGAATTGGTCAGGCTCGTTCCTATTGGAAGAAAAAGTAGTGAAAATGGCTAAATATTCTTAGGGTGCGCCGCAAAAAATCTCAAATTTTGAGCTCAAGTGGCGAGGTAGTTCACTTTGATCGGACAGTTCGAAGAGAAAAAGAGCCAGAAGACCTCAAAATCGGATAATTTTCGAAAAACGTGCAATTCTGTGCCAATTTTGGGTATGATATGTATGTTGGAAACTCCGGTTACTCCCTAAAAAGGTGCTATTCAAGTTTATCTATCTCCATAAAAAATTTAATTAAAAATTAGGTATCACTTTTTGGCCCCAGCAAGAAGATTGAAAAGTTGGAGATAGTGAAATTGAAATTTTTAGTGATTTTTATGAAAGTTGAACAGATTGGTTGAAACACCTCGAAATTAAACCAAAAAATTTTCCGGTCAAGTACCTAAAATAATTTTTGATATTATTCAAAAAATTCTAGTTGAAGTGCTACCATTTTACATTTTTATTCACGCTATTTTCACAAAATTCGAGTCGCTCATCACATCATTGGAAAGTATCCAAACCAAAAAAAAATTTAATCATCGAAATATAACGTAATTTTCATTTACTTTCCACATTTTTTTAGAGCAGTGCAGACCATCAGAAATTTTTAAAACAGCCAAGATCAAAATCTTCTATGAATATTTTTCGAAGGAACATCAACAAAATTGGTTTAAATAGGCAAATCACAAAAACATTTTTCTCGATTTTGAGATGTTTAAATGAGCAATTGAAAGTTTTGTAAAAGTCGGAATTCTTCAGGGCGAATTGTAACTTTTCAACCTCAGGGCGAAAGTGATTTCCAATTTTTTGAGGTCAAATGGTGTAAAGAGGTGAAAAACTAAATTCGATATTTTTCAGCCCCTCCCCCCCCCCGAGGGGAGGGAGTCAGCGAGGTTTCTGGCACGTCAAGTGAAAAAAATGTCATTTCTTTTTTTCAAAAATGACCATATTTCTGGTTTCTAGCTTCATTTCTTTTTTGAAATGGGAAAAGGGGGAACTCGAATTTTTTCAGGGAGAATTTTCATTCTAAGTACAATCCTACTATCTACCTATTCATTGATTTCCGTCAAAATTCAGGATAAAGAGTTTCCAATGATTTTTTTTCTTTTACTTCAGCATCGGAGAGAATTATTCAAAATTTTCCACAGAGAAAAATTATTAAGAAAAGTTGCGAAAATCGAAAGCTTAATTCAGTAAACATCCTAAAAATCTGTTTTTTTTTTCTATGCTCTACACATATTTTTGACTTTTGGTTTGAATTGGGAATGGGAACCCCTCAACCCTTTCTCCTCCCATTCCGTTGATGGTCTGGTCCGCTTCTGATAGGGTAAGAAAGGATCGAGGTTCCATTTAAAAAAAAAAATTGATTGAAAAAAGTAAAAAAAAAAAGACTCTTCAGTGAATTTTTTTTCGATTTTTATGGGAGCCTTTGTCTTTTATATCCATCTTGAAAGTTGATTTTTCACCAAGAAAAGCTCAGATTTGATCTTTTCAAAAAGGAAATATCGATTTTCAATTTCGTATCAATTTTTCTAAAACCTCATAAACAGTTTTCTCTCAAGAACAACCGATCTCGAATATAAGCTTTCAAATCAGAGTAGTACAATAAAAATTGTAATTCCTCAAAAATTACGAAGTGCATCCCCTCTTTTTAGGATTAGGATGGAAATAACAGCAATAATTTCATTAGATCATCAAAAAGAACTCATAAAAAAATGAGCGAAATTAAAAGACCTGACTCAATGTTCGGGTCAAATTCTAGATGAAATGATTTACACCTGCTATTAAAAGTACAATTTTTCTTACTTTGATGCCGAAACCGGAACCATGCATTTCGACCAAAGCATCGACCACCAGAAAAAGAGGATCCAATTTCGACACAACCACGTTTCAAAACCAGACAAAAACAATAATTCTCTCAACATATTTCTGAGATACTCACAACATGGAAGTTATTCGTAGAAGCGAATTTCTAGTTTTCAAGTACGCGACAAATGTATCGAGTATCCTTGTTGACTATAAGCGCTCTTAATTCGTTCGATTTCGGCGGTTTCCTCCTTTTTGGAAATTTCAAAGGAAAAGTACTCGTATTGTGTGGGTTTTTAAAAGAAGAATCGTTTTATTCCCTTGCTGCCAAAGTTATTCATTTTTTTCCTCCGCGTAAGTAGAAGTAGGTACACGTACGAGAGAGAGACACGAAAGATTTGATGTCTGGCTGGAAATTTTTTCGACGTTTGAAGTTGCAAGAGGCGAATGGCTCTTACATAAGAAGTTTATCTTGATAAGCAGTTCTCGTATTCGCGCGAGATAGGTACTTCAAGTGTATGGTATTTTTCCCGCAACGATATCCTTACGTAGAATAGTTCTTCGATAATATTTCTTTATTGGTGTTTTAAAGCTGTTACAGAGGTTGCTTTTGATCTCAACACGGTATCTGGGGCAGATTATCATCTCTGTGGTGAAGGTATAAATGTGGTAGTGCAGAGTTGTTATTTTAGTCGGATGTTTTCCTCCAGGGTAACGGTATTGTTCGGTGTTCGATTGATGCGAATTAGCAGCTATTGTTTTGTAACGTGCAATAAATGATTAGATGATTGCCATTGCTCTTCTACGTAGATCGTATTCGCATCATTTTTGTTATGAAATATCCGCAAGGTATTGCTTCGATATTGGCAGATGCCGTGAAAATCGTCAGCGTGTCGTTCAAGGTTAGGAAATGTACCATGTGTCCTGTCTGGTGTTTAAATTTACACATCCGAATGTAAATCAAGTAGACTTTTACTGTGGCGTGATAATGGATTGGTTTTCGGTTATTGCTAATAAGGCAATTAAATTTTAGACTAAAACGATATAAATCAAGATAAAATTACGAAAGATTCCTATATCCAAAATTTCAGATGCAAAATTCATTTCTGGAATTTTGATGAATTTTTCAATCATCGCTCTGCGTCTGCAAATATAAAATTTTGATAGTAATCGACAAAAAAAAACCCTGAAATTTGGTAACGCCTCATTTTCTTTGAAGTTTCAAATCATTTGCAAGCGTTTCCGAGGTGTTTTGAGACCTCTAACGAGAAAATTTGCCCAATTTTGGCCTTTTGGCTTTCTGCGGCATCAGAGAATTTTTAATTTTGAATTTCGCTCAAAAATCCGCGAGAAGTGTTCAAATTACAAAACCGAGGATATCGTCGGATCCGGCTTGACGAGACGGTCATTTCTGAATTTCCGTCAATTCCAGAAATTTTTGCTTTCTTGGGCCCTAGGAGGACTTTCTGATGCCCAATTTTGGCCTCTTTGGCTTTCTGCGGCTTCAGGGAATTTTTGATTTTGAATTTCGCTCAAATATCCGCGAGACGTGTTCAAATTACAAAATCGAGGATATTGTCGGATTCAGCTTGACGAGACGGTCATTTTGGTATGGTCATTTTTGAATTTCCGTCAATTCCAGCAATTTATACTTTCTTGGGCCCTGGGAGGATTTTTCTGATGCTCAATTTTGGCCTCTTTGGCTTTCTGCGGCTTTAGGGGATTTTTGATTTTGAATTTCGGTCAAAAATCCGCGAGAAATTATAAAACCGAGGATATCGTTGGTTCGGCTCGCGTCGTGACTGTCATTTTGGTATTGAAATGTGGGTATTCAAGTTCGCCTTTTCCGATTTTGGCATTCATTTTTGTCTTGCCCCAATTTGAGCCCCCTGCGCCAACATTTTGACACCATATTGAATTTTTTCAAAATTTGGAGTTTTGAGTCTTTTTCTCGGGGCTAAAATTTGGTCAGAGAAAAAAAAATGAATGTCAGAATTAGAATTATACCTAGATTTCGACACCCATATCGAATTTTTTTTAACTTTGTGGTTTGACCTTCTGAATCTCCCCCTCGAGACTCAAATTTGGTCAGAGCAAAAAATAAATGTCAGAATCGGAATCAGTGACTTCATTTTCCCTTATACCAAAAGTTTTACAATTTTATCTCTCAAATTCCAGTCAGAAATGATTTTTGTCCACTTATTTTTTCATTCTGGTCCACTGTGGGCCGTGATAAGATTTGTTCGGCCCTTGATGCCATCAACTAGGGCCGTAAAAACGTTTTTTCCTGCTTTTGAGGTCGGCTATTTGTCTCAACATTACGAATGCGATGATATAGGCACATCAACTCACTAACAATATTTAGGTTTCAAAAAATTCAGCAGCTTTGGAAAACAAATAAAATGACGTAAGGATGGAACCAGTGGGGAAAAGGGTGGTGGTTGAAATTTCACCAAGTCTTTTAAAGTTTTCTGGCTGCCTTCTCAACCAATTTTTGAAAAGAAAAAGAGTAAAACGATCACCTGCTGGACTCCCTGACAGTTGAAAGTTTTCCTCTCTTTGAATGCTTCAATCATTACGAAAAAAATACCAAACCGGTGAAAATTTTTCAAAATTGTTCCAAATCTGCCCTACGTCGAATAAGGATTTATTTCGATCTCAAGGACTCGAGTTCAACCCCAAAATCGATTAATTTTCTCGACAACTAACGCCATTCGCGATCATCAAACAAGCCAACTCCATCTGCCTAATTCGCGAATTATGAAAAATTTTCACTCGACTATCGAACTCGATACGCCAAAATGGAAGAGAGTTACGCCCTGTTATACCCGGCGAGCTAATTTACACATCCATAGGAATAATTTACGAGCATCGTGTCCGATTTGGAAACGGCTCGCGACCATGGCCGACGAAAAACACCGGCACCCAGCACGCGTAGGCTTATAAATAAATCAAGCGACCGTTATTTATACGATTCGTTCGAATGACGCGAATAAAGCGAACGAACGCGACACTACGAAAAATTATTATCACGAATCTTACGACAGCCGAACCGTATTCCGTTGGCTATTTTTCCACAGTCTTCAAACAATACCCACATACCGATGGTTAATTAAGTAACGTGAATCGGAAAACCGTCTGTCGTTTAATTGTACGAGAGGTGGAGGGAACACCACAGAGGAATGAAAGAATTTCGCTCAAATGGCTCGGGTACTGGATGCGAAGTAGTCGGGCACCTTTTAAGTATTATGAAAGTATATCATCGTTTACGATAAACGCGTTAAAATTACCGCAAAAAACCAAGCCCCGATACACGTAACAAAGTACGCGAACGCAATTATCAGATGTTTTTTCCTATACACTAATTACACGTATGTTGGATGCTCATTCTTCATTGTTTTAACGATATATTATTTTAATGTTGGTGCGTTGGAATTCGACGCTTTAATCGAGTTAACTAAGTCTCGGTGTAATTACGACGATGTCCTTTGATATGCGTCGATTCACTCATTAACAAGCCGCAGCAACGCTAAGTCTTTGATTGTTTTGGTGATGATGGGCAATGTCGAGATTGTTGGGGTGTGTAAAATGTACGTTTACGGATGTGCAGAATTAATTTCCGTGTAAATGGTCGAAGAGGTTTGCAAATGGCTGGGCTGATGAAGTAGTCGAATCGCAAAATAAGGCGATGATGAAAAAAAAAAGGGCGAGTAGCAGAAATGATTTATGAAGAGGTAATGGTTTGTTATTTCTTCTTCAACTAATTGGATTATGTCATTAGGAATTTTGAAGAGTTTTTATTGCTGTAGGTAATTGGAAGGTTTCTATGAAATGTAAACCAGATAACTTGGGAATGAGGGGAGGAGGAGGGACAGGGACGCAAATCAAAACAACTAAAATTCAATAAACCACTAAAATAGGCCAAAATCGGAACGGAGATCTAAAATTAAAAAAAAATGAAACCTCAATTGGAAACCGAAATCGTAACCGAAACCGAAATGTAAAATTTAAAACCGTTGCTGTTGAATCGAAACCGAAATTTTTTGATTTTAATTTGCATTCCTGACGGGAAAGAGGAGGGAAAAAGTCTACAATTAGATAATTGGACATAATTTGAAGCTTTTCATGATCAGAGATGAAACTTGGACAAAAATAGTATCATGCGGGAGTGGCGGGGTGGGGGAGTTGAAATAAAAATTTTTTCCGAATAATATTTCTAAAAAAAAAAAGATGAAGAATAGTGATAGATGAACCCTTTTTTCTCTCCCCTCGCACCTAGATTATTTCGTCTCTGATCATGAAGCAGAAATGAAGACGCGGCCAATGACACGAACTTCTCAATTTTTAACCATTTTTATCTCAATTACAAAAGTTTTTCCCCAATTGCACTTATGATTTTTTAAAAGTTTGACCAAAAATGGTCAAAATTGGAAAACTCGTCCAATCAATGAGAATTTTTATTGGCCTTGATCATTATGAACTGAATTTTTAATTTTTTAATGTTGCACTCCTCATGCTTTGGCGCTAAATCAAATCACTTCAATATTCAAATTTCGAAACGATTGTGTCCATTCTATTTTCATAGGAAATTGACAGGAAAACTCGATTACGCTGAATTGAAGACCGGATATTTTTCCAAAGTAGGTATCACCAAAACAAACTAAAAATCTCTTTTAAAAAAATATATAACCAATTCTGATGAAAAAATATGTACCACAAATTCAAGAAGTCTGTTTGAGAACCACGTTGTGCCTCTAAATGCTCCAAAGAAGTTTCTTACCTTCATAACTGAAAAAATAACATTTGAAAAAATTTTGGTTTTAGTCGAAAATTTTACGAAGAATGTGGAAGAATTATCCGAAAGACCACATCAAGTCCTAAATTCTTCAAAAAAAAACCTCAACACCAAAAAACTTGCAAATTTTGACATCAAATTATGGAGTCTGGAGATATTTTAGCATTTTTTAATTTTTGGTGAAGTTCTCAATCCTTCAACAGAATATGACCAATAGGTAGATGTTGGATCCGTCGTTTCCTGTCGTTTCTTTTAAAAAACGACAGACTGAAAATATTTCAACCCACCCGAATTTCGGCTTCGACTCGAATCTTCTTTAATTAAAAAAAAAAAAGGCTAGAAACGATCATTTTTAGACATGTCGGATCCGTCGTTTCCTGTCGTTTCTTTGAAAAACGACAGTTTGAAAATTTTTCATCCCACTGAAATGATGGTTCCGACTCAAATCTTTCTCATTTTCGAAAAACGATCAAAAAATGATCATTTTTAGATACTTATATTGGATCCGTCGTTTCCTGTCGTTTCTTTGAAAAACGACAATTTGAAAATTTTTCATCCCACTAAAATGACAGCTCCCACTCAAATCTTTTTTATTTTGGAAAAAATGACTAAAAACGAAAATTTTTAGCTAAATCGGATCCGTCGTTTCCTTTCGTTTTTATGAAAAACGACGGTTTGAAATTTTTCAACCCAGCAAAATTGCGGCTTCGGCTCAAAAATTTTTCATTTTTAAACAAAGACTAGAAACGACCATTTTTAGGCATTTTGGGTTCGTCGTTTCCTTGAAAAACGACAGTCTGAAAATTCTTCAACCCAACAAAATTGCGGCTCCAACTCAAATCTTTTTTATTTCAAAAAAAAGCACTGAAAACGATCATTTTTATAGGTACCTATATTGGATCAGTCGTTTCCTGGCGATGTTGCTTATACTAATTTTTTTTTTAAATGTTGAAAAGTTGAGAGATAAATTTGAAAAAGTTTGGAAAAATGTATTACCAAGTGCCCCATCCCCCCCCACCCCCCCCCCCCCAAAAAAACTACTGAACGATTGAAAATTGAAGGAAAAAACGTAAAAATAAATTTTCAATCGCCTTCCACCCAAAAACTTATGAAATGTTTCAAAATGGTCATTCGAAATCCTGCTTCATTGCTTCATTATAAAACTTCGTCAGGACACCTTGATTCCCTAAATGTGCACGATTTTTCAAAATCCACTAAATATTCATGAATTCTGGTACCTTTTTAATGATTACTTTATTATGAATCTAGCTTCTGAAAATCAATTTGATGAAAAATATGTGAATAATGTGTTAAAAAATATTAAAATTGTTCGAAGAATTCAAATAAGTATCAAATTCACCACTTCAAAATTTTTATTTTCAATTGAATTCATTTTACTTAGTCAAGAAATTCAGATGGACAGCTGTCCGAATGCATTAATTTTCGAATTCTTGATATTCAAGGGACCAAATCTAAAACAAGGCAGCTTTTTGACTCATCAAATTAAACCAAAAAACTATTACCTGCCTTATTTTCTGATTGATTATTGATTAGTTTCACCCTCTCATCACCTTAACTCAAATCCTTTTCAAAATGAAAAAATTCCAGTCACTTTTGCGAACATATTCGAAAACTAGGTCGCTGCAACGTCCAATTTTGTCTCGCAGGGGAAGGGAAATTCGACTAAAATTCTAATTCCTTCCACACTACCGCTTCAACTCATCTTCACTTCGGGCAAACTCATCGTCGGAGTTATTTACTCTCAACATCTCGCCATTTTAACCAAATCCTCCGGCTCAATTAATTGATTCAATTAGACCAGCCATCCCACTACTCTTCGCTGTCTGTAATACACTCAAAGTAGAACATCGTCGCTGTCGTCAACCTACCAAAACCAAAACCCATCTCTGGGCGAATAAATTCACCCAAAGTGAAAAAAAAACCTCCTCACCGTTGACAACGTTCTCACCACAACGATCGGGGTACCGAATGAAAAAATATACGTACACTAGGCTCATAATTAATATTCTTGACCGACTCGGGCTTCCTGTGCATTTCGCATCGGACCGGCCGCAAACAAGACTAATTCAAAATTTACAAGCTGTTCGCGTCGGCCAACGGCCCTACACCGTGTATTAGGTAATCTGGAATCGTAAAACGCTGGCACGATAAGCCGAGAATATACGCAGAACGCGGTGGGGCGGCGGTCTCTTGCCAATTATGAATTTTGGAACAAGATACCGCGTGTATATGGCCGAATAACCGAGCCAGCGTGGCGGCGGCTTTTTACTAGATATCGAAGAAGCAAATACCCATACGCAGCTCTCGTTAAGTATGCGGGTTATCTTCTCGCATTCTCTACCCTCCGATGCTCTGCAGCATCCGAAGGCTCGTTCGATGTGTTTACCAACCTTTGGGCTTTATACGTACACGAGTTTGTACCGCGCTTAAATCACTCTTCTCTTGTAAAATAAAGTGACCGCATGTTAAAACACGCTGTAATCCGGAGCTGTAGCCTTTACATCGTCCTCAAGGGTTAAATTTAACCGTCCAATTAAAAATCACTTGGAACGAGTAATGCGGCCGGATTTACCCGAAATGGATCTTCGCTCGAGTTACCAGCTTCGCGTCGGTATAGTTTAAGATTTATTGCAAAAAATTATGCCATATTTGGCCTGGTCATCGGAATCTTTCGGCAATAGAGCTAGCTCACGTCAATTTGATCATTTTCCAAATGAGGGGATGAAAATTATTTTTTAACAACTGGAAAAAATGAAAACTGAGCCCACCAGAAAAAAATGAAAACATGAATCAAAATTTGAAAAATTAATGGATTTGGTGTCAATTTTGAAGAGTCAATTCTCATTTTGATAGCTGTTCAACCACAAAATAAAAAATCAACCATCCAATTTGTACCAGGGCCTAAAATTACGAAAAGTGAATCAGTTTCAAAATATATTCTTGTCTAAAGAATCTGGTTTCGATTTTGGGAATAAACTGTTATTATGAGAATCAGCAATTTGAAAATGAGTATATTTTGATACTTACGCAAATTGTTTTTTCGGTTACGTTGAAAAATTTTCGTTTTTTACCATTCCTCTTGGGGTTTCCAAAACCCTGCATGATTCTCAATTCATTACTTTTTTTATAAGGGCATGTTTTTGAGAATTTTCTCAAAAAAATTCAATTCTAAAATTTTTGACAATAATGTTCAACTCTGATTTTTATTCAAATTTGAATTTATTAATTTTTTCTAATCTTTTAGGCACTCCAATATTTTTTTTATGCACATATTTTGAAATATATTTTTAGAAAATATTAAGTTGAAAAAGTTGATCATATTTGGCGTTGAAAATTTCTGAGAAAAAATTTCAGAGCCTAAAACTGTTTTAGAAAAATTTCAGAATTTATGGTGTAAACTGGATCAAAAAAAAGGAAATTCTTGCTATTTTCTGGATTTTCTCCCATTTCCCAAGAATACCCATCTCGTGTCATTCCATTTCAAAATTCAAGAAAAGATAAAACAGCTGGAAATTCCTCCTTTTTACACTAAAATTATTCTAATCCTAGTTCATTTCCGATTTTCTTGGTACCTAAGGTGAAATTATCATCTACTATTTTTTGGTTTTTCTTATGAAGTGGAAAAGAATTTTAGAACAGAATTTTAGAGTAGGTAAAAAACAATCGAACAGAAAAATTTCAGTTTACAGAACTGGTGAAAATTGCTAAAAAAAGTCAAAAAGAATTCTACACATTTTTTTCCTAAAATATAAAAAAAAAGAATAAGAAAAAGAAGAAGTCTAAATTTTACCCTTTTGGAGCCAAAATTTGGCTCCAAAAATTTGATACGTTTGGGATTTAATCCCAAACGTATCAAATTTTTTTTGTGATTTCTTCGATATTCAACACAAAAAGACTAGAAAAATTTCCAAAATTTTTTACAGCTCCAAATTTTTCAACTTCGAATTTTCATCAATTCAAAATTTTTTGCGAAATTTTACTCGACTTTAAAAGTTTTTAGCTCATTTTTTTGTGATCTTTTCAATTTTTTCAAAATTTCTGAATTATAGAAAGGGGTTTTCTCCATGGTCCGGTGAAAATGGCCTTTGATCTAAATATTATGGTCAAAAATGATCCCAAAAGTTTGCCTCGATGTAAAAATTCCTATAAAACTTTTTGATCCTCCTAATACCCCTTCCGTTTCTGACACATTTTCCCCTACAGGTCAAAAAGTATTATTTGAATTTTCTCTGGTTGAGAGAAACGAAATTTTTGAAAATTTCATGTGTGGTGCCTAGACTTTATGAAAAATCTGTAGGAATTATTTCAAAATAGTTTTTAATTCACATTTTCGCCATTTTCCTAGTTTTTCTGCACTTTGAAATTTCCATTATGGGGGAGGGAGGGGTGCATGGTTGAATTTTTTCCATAGTTTGGTGGCCTCTTCATCATTTTCTCAAAATCCTAAAATGAAAAGTTGAAATACCTATAAAAAATGTTACAAGGTAAAAATTTGAAATGACAGAATAATTTTGAAAAAAATAAAAATAAAATTTACCCAGAATTGAGAAAATGAAAAAGTCTCAAAATAGAAAAGCATGGGAAAAAAATTCAAGTCAAAAAAATCACAAAAGAAAGAATCAAAAAACTTCTAAATTGGAATTAAAATGTTTTCAAAAAATATGAGTTAATAAAATTTCAGAAAAGAAAACTTCAAAAAAAAAGTTGCAAGAAAATTGATTTAAAAAATTTGAAAAATTTAGGGTTCAAATAAAAATGAGAAAAAACACTTTGTGAGACATTTGGCTATCAAAAGAGCCAAGTATCCTTTGCATGGATGTAGTGATTGACCTTTTAATTTTTTGGGGAGGGGGAATTTCGGCCGAAATTCCAAGGTACTTTGCCTCTCTAAGGGCCAAGACTCCATCACAAAAATTATTATGGTGAGATAGATGCCATCAAAAAGAACTATTTAAAATTTTTCTGCAGATTTTCAAATGATATTTTCGAACTTTCGTAATGCATCGTTGAAAATCAAGCTTTTGCCAAAAAACCATACTTTGAAAAGTCGAAATTTTTAAATACGTTTCTAAAAATCCTTTCAATTTGTCTTTACAAATGCAGAAATTAAATACTTATTTCAATGAAAAATCCCCCTCACACCGAAACCTCTTGGAAAGACTGTAATCAAAACTGGATGCCTTCTAATCTTTAGAATGGAAGATCATTTTGATAAAAATTTCAAGCAAAATTCGAAGACCTAAAAATGGAAAATTTTACGTTTCTGAAAGCAGACCGTATTCAACGATGTCAAAGGTCACCTCCCCGCACACCCCTCAAAGTAAGAAAAATTCGCCGTACTTTTTTTCTTCTCACCAATTCATCATCTCCAGCTCATTAATAACACCTTCGCAGCCATCAATGCTCTACTTTTCGATACCGGCAGCGCCATATTTCTCGCGAATAAATTCGTATACCGATCCAACGTGATGTATAGCGGCGTATCATCTTATTGTGCTCGCGGTTACGCGGATTGCGGTACCCTTCTTCCCCAGCCCATGTTCAGCCGTTATGGTAAACTTTAGAGAGAAAAAAACCGCTCTCTTTTTGGTATCACCATCTCGCGAACCAACGCGCGCGAAATCGATTAAATAAAGTTCATTAGCATTCGGCGTCCTTTTGTGTGGAAATTCTCGTGATTTACATTTACTCGGCGACGCGACGAGGTCGCATAGGAAATGAAAAACTTTACAACATGGTGGAAATTTTTTTTCCATCCGCGATGTTTTACAAATGAAACGTCCGAGTGGGTATTTTTTTTATCTGGATATTTGGGTCGAGAGAAGGTACGTGTACATTTTACACGATTATATTTCAAGTACGGGACCTTGAAGTGTTCGCTGGTGTATTGTTCCGGGATTTCGGGGATTATTTTGGATGAAAAAAAAAAACGAAATGAAAAATACAGGTACCATATATCTCTGAAATAACAAGTGTCCGGTCAAGTGCCACTCAACTGTATATATTTTGGCTACGTTATTCGATCTTGGTCGAGTTGCGGTGAAAAATTTGTATGCCAATAAGCCAACTTCATAACATATTGCAAACGTTAACAATTTTCGAGTTTGCCAAGTTCTCCAAAATATTCCGAAAGTTTCACGTGCACTTTTAGGAAGAATAGAAATTTCAAATTCAAAGCTTAAACAATCGATATGAATAAACATTATTTGTAAAAGGTCTGAATTTTGATGAAAAAAGTTTTAGCTTGGGGTATTAAAATCGATTTGAGGAGAAATTGAAAAAAATTGAATATTATATAGATTTGGATAAAATTTAGTTAGAACTTCGAGGCGAATTTAAAATGTAGAATTTTACAGGCGGACGAGATAAAATAAAAGTTTTCTCTTTCTTTTTTCACCAACAGTCGTATTCAAGAAATCCACGAAGATGAACTAAGCTTATTTTACGAAAACAAAAAAGAAGAAATGTGCAGATGAGAGGGGTGAAAATTTGAAAGGATCGCGACTTGACATCAACTAAATTCAATTAAAGTTATAAATTTCTATTTTTTCTTCTACTTATTTTGACGTGTATTCCCATTTAAAATTTTCATAAAAAAAACATTGCTGATATTTCATGCAGAGACGAAAAAAAAAAGAGTCTAAAAAATTTACTTACCATACTCAGAGATTTTTTTACGAAGGTCGTTTTTCCGCTGGGATTCCTGAAAAAAAAATCACACAGTTAGAATTTCAAATTAAATACTTACGACAAAAATATTGCAAAAAAAATGGCACCGTGTTGAAAAATGAGCAACCAATTTCCACCTTTTCCCCTCTCCCCAACCCGCCTCTCAACACCACAGCTGGATCAAGCTTGTTGGAAGTTTTACAATGGCCACATAATTTTCATAAAAATTGCTAGTAAAAAAATGAATACCATAATTTATCAAATTTTATGGTTTTTTCGACACTTTTTAAAAGGTTTTTAACGACGAATCTGTAGAATCAATCGGATTCATTTTTCTGAATAGGTGAGACGAATTCGTAACAAACCTGAAACTACTTTCCCGGCCGTCCATTGCCCGTAAAAAAAGTTTTCAGTCCTCGCGGCCTTTCATTAGGGTCATAAAAACGTTATTCCGACAATTGAGGCCGTCCTTTAGGGCCGTAGAAATACTTTTTCCGGCCTTTGAGGCCATCCTTTAAGGCCGTACACAGAAAAAAAGGAAGTTACGAAATCAATATATTTTACCCCAAAAATAATTAATATTATTTTTAAAAAATGAATAAATTTTACCAAAATAATCAAATTTTATTCAAAACATAAAAAAAATTTAATCAAAAAAAAATAATAACGTATCCCAATTCACAAAACAGATGTTTATTCTAAAAAATAATATTTTTTTATCAAAAAAAAAAATTGTCCAAAAAAATGAATAAATTTCACCTGTTTTGTGAATTGGGACACGTAATTATTTTTAACATGGATATGTTTTTTCCTCTTGGGTGGGTGGGGGGTGGGGGTGGGGGTCATTTCAAAATTTTCAAGACGCTATTTTGCGTGACACCAAGTCAAAAACTTATAAATTTTTGTTTGTCAGAAAGGCAGAAGCTGACTTTTGAAAACAAAAATTTTCATTTCTTCAAAATATAAATATCAGAAAGTCTGAAGATGAAAATTGACTTAATATCCGAAAGTCAGAATGACCAGGAACATATCAGAGAGCTAAAAGCTGATTTTTCAATTTTTTTTTCTTTTTGTCTGGGGGGTCATTCCAAAATTTTTAAGACGCTAATTTGCGTGACGCTGTTTTGCGTCACCAAAAGTCAAAAAATTGATACTTTTGAAATTAACGTAATGTCAGAAGCTGACTTTTAAAAACTTATAAATTATTATATTTTCAAAATCAAATTATTATATATCAGAAAGTCAGAAGCTGAAAATTGACTTGATATCAGAAAGTCAGAATGACAAAAAAAATTACCAGAGAGCTAAAAACCGATTTTTAAATTTCAAAAAATAATTTTTTATATTATTGAAATTAACCCAATATCAGAAGTCAGAATGAGAGGAAAAAACACATCCATGATATCCAATATTTCCTTTCAGAGGAAACTTCACTTGATTTTTTTGAATTTTATCTTATTTTTTTTAGTGTAAAAATACTTTTTCAATCGTGCACGGCCACAATGGTTGTCAATTTGGCCGTTGAAATTCTCTTCTGTTCACCCGTTCATTTAGGACCGTAAAAATTTTTTCAGACCTTCTAGCTGGCTGTTTAGGATCGTGGAAATACTTTTCCAGCCGTCCATTTGGTCCGTAGATCATAAAGTCGAACTAATATTTTATTCTTTTAACATGAATAAGTTTTTTCCTCCAGAGTGGGGGGGTCTTTCCAAAATTTTCAAGACCCTATTTTCCGTGAAGCTATTTTGCGTCACGTTATGTCAAAATTTTATAAATTTTTATACATTCGAAATATTTTTGTTTTGTTTTGTATATGTATTCTGAGAAAAATTCACAAAATCTGGAGACAATCGGGTCCTAAGGATTCCCAAGGAAACTACTTTGCTACTGAATGGTTTGTCAGTTCATATTCCACCCTTCATCTCCCCGCCATGTTTCTCACCATATCACACTCAATTTCTCCATTTATAACCCAAAATAACCCATTTCCAACATTTTTATTAAACCTCTGCGTAATCTTAAATCAGCATCAATCCGTAATATTAAAAATCTTCGACACAGGAGGAAAAAAAAAAATCTCGCCAAAAACTCATCCTACCGATTCTTTTTTTCCCTCTGCCGGATAAAAATGTGCGGCCTGAACGGACGAACGTTTTAGAAGACGATTGTATATAATTTTCAGTCCGTGCAGATGTTACCCTTATTACCTAAATCTTAACAATATTTCATAACGTTCGATGCTTTTGGTCCAACATGTTGCTGTACGCCAACAACCGCAATATATACTCGAGTATTTTTCCCTCAGCCGGGCGAAAATTATTAGCACCATTAAGTCCCGGTACGAGAAGCAGGCTGGTGCGAGGGGGAGGCCATCGAGAAAAGAGAATTGCGTTACGCTCGCGTCTACACCAGAAATTCTATATCTACGGTGCATGGCATGGCACCAGCATTGGCACGTTTCGCCGATAAAAATCATCGTAATTATGGCAAAATGTGGAAAACATAATATTTTTATCTCACGGCTCGACTCAGTGGTACGTATTCGTAAATACGTTATCATGTCATAAACACTGACCCGCTGTTAAAAATCGAGGTACTTTCTTTACTTTATATTTTTCAAATCGAAAGGGTTACGTCAAATACTCAAATTATTCATGGATCGGGTCTCAGGTCGCATGGGTGATAAAATTTTCGCATCTGAGGATAGGAATACGTATCTGAGAGTATTTGTAGACATTTCGATGCGCTTGTCCAAACAGTGAAAGTATTCTGAACGTTTATCGAGGTCATCTCCATATCGACGGTTGGATTTATAATGATTAAATCACGAAAAAACGTACTTTTTCTCAAATTATTCAGCCGGCTTGTCGCTTCATTACCGTTTATTATCGTGAAACTTAGTACGAAGATACATCAATTACATTTCTTCTAATTTGAAACTGTTTGCAGTTATAACGTTTTTAGGAACATGCGAACGAAAGATTAGAAAAAATTCGTTCTTTTTCGTTTGATCAAGATTCAATGTACACTGAATCTGGGACTATGTTATTTTTTCATTTCAAGTTCAAATATTTTCAAGAACTACGATTCTGAAATTTAAATCTTATTTTTTCAACTCGGAAATTTTCCAACGCTGAAATTCTTTTTTTAGGGTTTTTCAAAGTGTAAAAAATTTTTCCAATGTTTTCTTGAGTTCTGAATTTTTTTCTCAAAATTTTAAATTTCTTAATTTTTTTTTAGCTCATAGATTTTTTTAAAAAATTTCAGTTTCTTTTCCGCTAACTTTTTTTTTCAAAATTTGTTCCCAAACTGAGATTTTTCTCCATTTTTTTCCCCCATTGGCTTCAAATTTTATTTTTAAAATTATTTGCTTCATTTCAAAAATTGGCTTTCAAATTTTATCAATTTCAATTTTTTTCTCAAAACATCTTACAACACCAAAATAATTGTTTTTCTCTAATTTTTCCAGTTTTTCCCTCATTCAGCAATGTTAAGAAATTTCGTTTAAATTACTCTCTAAACTTGAATCAGTCAAAATCTGAAGATTGACCGATTGAAAGAGACGGAATCATGTCACCGATTCAATTAATAAATTTCTATTTTTGAATCCGTAATTTTTGCTCAACTACTGAAATGAATTAATGAAAAATTTAATTTACCTACTGGTTGAATTTTTACGATTGAATCAGTAATTATAACTACTGATTCAATTTCAAAATGAAAACTCACTGATTGAATCAGTATATTTTTCACTGATTCAATGGCGCATTCAAAGGGGGCTAAGGGGCTAAAGCCCCTCCCATTTCCTTAAACTCGGAAAAAAGATTTCTTGATTGCAAAAATATTTTAAAAAGTGCATTTTTTTGCTTTTCAAACAATATTTTTCAAAAAATTTCCGCCCTCGCTACGTTCGGGTAATATTTTTGTTTCTTAATATTGAAAATTTATAATTTTTAACCAATGTTCAAGGCAAAAATCACAGATTCCTCAATAAATTCCCACTTTGTCAGAAAAAATTAATGATTTTTACTGAAAGATCAGTAAAAAAAAAAATGATTACATAATTAGAAATTTGACCCCCTCTTCCAATTTTTTTCAAATTCGCAGCCCCTCCCTTAATTAATTTTCTGGATGCGCCATTGCACTGATTTCTACAGCGACATGATTCCATCGATTTCATCAGTCAATTTTGACTGATTCAGATTAAGAGGGTATATTTTTCCAAATTTTATCACTCAGCTTAATTCAACATTTGTCACTGAATTATCAACTCAAATATCAGCCCATAATTTTTCTGAGGCTTTGTGGCTAGAATAATTTGTGGGCTGAATTTTCGTCTCAAAAATCATCCCTTCTCCCTAAATTTGAATCAGTTAAAATTGACTAATTAAAAAGTCAAAAAAGAAGAAATCAGTGAACTGATTCATTTCAGCAGTTAAAAAAAGATTACTGATTCAAAAATGAAAATTCATTAATTGACTCAGTAATTTTTTACTGATTAACAGTCAAATTTCACTGATTAACAATGGCACACTTTTCGCAGTTTAATCAGTCAATTTTCAGTTTTTCGATTGATTTAGATTTAGAGAGTTGAATTTTTTTTGAGTTTACGAGGCTGGGATGATTTTTGGGATGACAATAACTTTCATAAACTATCCAAGATTTTTTTTACTCGTGTTTGGGATGAAAGTTGATTTGAAAAAAATTTCAAGAATCATGCCAAGAATTTTTCAAGGGTTAAATGATTTTTTCGGTAAAAAACATTATTTTACCAGTCATCCCAGTTTTTTTTTTCTAAATTTCAGGTCACGAAATGACTTTTCCAATGAAAAAAATTTTCATGAATAATTTCACGTCTTTCTCGAATTTTAGTCCGTGAAATAAATTTCCCTGGACATTTAAATAGAGAAATGTTGAATCATTTTTTTTTCACTACTTTCTCCTTTTCGAAAAATTTGCCCAGATCTTTCGATATTTTGATGTTGGTAAAATTGATACTTATTTTACTTCCTACTTCCCCATCCGAGAGTTTTTCAGGTCTGAATTCTTCGATAGGCTTTTGAAAATGTTTCTACTTGCCCCCTTTTTCAGTGAAATTTTCAACTTGAAATCATTTTAGAATCTCGAGTAAATGATCCAATGAAACTAGATTTTTTCTATCGTTCAATAATGTAAGACCAATGTTTTGAAAATTTTCCCCGAAATTTTCTCTCGCAACCTCAATAACCTGGTACATTGTACAAGTTTAGATAAATATTTCATCAATTCTGAAAATCCTCCAAACGACGAAAAACTTTTCGCCGAAATTTAGCCGTTTTATAGCCAGGGAGCAAATTTCTCTAAAATTAAGCCCGGCAATTTCGCCATCAGCCCTTCCACTTCATTCAATTTTTATCAAGTTCAAGCGCAGTCTACAAATTAATGTATCGTATGAAACAACGAGAGCTCCGAATTGGCCCATTTGTCGATCCCACTTTATTTCTTTCATTAACGCCTCAACTCGTTTCAAAAACTTCCATTACATCGTTTAGAAAATGGCAAAAAAAAAGAAATAGAAAAGAAAACGCATGTGAAACTTCACGTTATCTATGTCTTATGCTTTTACATCTCGTAGCAAAATACGAGTTACTTAAGTATCACTACTCGCGAGTATATTTCTTCGAAAATTATCACGTTCTTGAAAGGGGAAAAAATTTCTTTCAAGGTCAATTATTTCGTTAAATTTTACGACCATCCGAGTTCCTTTACTAATGGAGAAGTTTTCGTTATGTGTGTACTTAAAAATGTCCCAACGAAAGGAAATATATTTTTTAAAAGCAGGACGACGACGATGTCTTCGAGGAATTCTTTCAAAACGATGCTGCGTTGGCTGAAAATACTCTAAAATGATTCCCTCCGCTTGGATCGTCTAGTATTTGCAGTATTACGTTGAACTATAAATGTCTCCTATTTTCTGGTACTGATTTCAGTCTTAGGCACCGAATAGGGGTTTGGATTTTAATTGGAAAAATTCGTTTAATTTTCTCCGGCGCGAATTAAACCAGTTTTCTTTTTGGTACGTTAAAAATTTCCAGAGATGGGCCATGAAATTGGAGAAAATTTCAATTTATTTTTACGCCACCGGGGTGTGTTTGTTTGGTGTGCTTTTTCAAATGCTTACATACGTTGAAAGCTGCTTTATGTGGATGGTACCTCGAGCTCGCGTACAAATACCTGGCGGGATTTTACGTATATTTTCACGTATGCTGCTCTGTAAGCTCGCGAAATACTAAAATAATTTATTTTTAAATTGAATTCCATCTTAAGAGTGCATTATCGCGAGTCGAGCCAGTCTTCTCACCCTTTCTTTGCTGTAAAGAAAACATCCTCAGAAAAGAGGCAAAAATATAGGTAAACGCTGCGACGTTTTTATAGAATTTTTAAATTCACCATACAGTTTAAAGGAACGAATCGAAAAAACGTTCTTATTTCAGAGGAGAAAATTTCTCCTAAAGCTTTCCTTTTTTCTTTCTGTTTTCGTCGCTTTGCTTTTTTTTTACGACACGCTGTCATTTATATGAATGGCATTGCTTAACGCGCAGCAAATAAACCTTTTGTACCGATACCCGATGAAAAGAGTCTTTTCTTATTTAAAGCCTTTTTTCCTTTCTTTTCCGCCGATTTTTTTAAATACGGTACTCGATGTCGTCTCTTACGAGACTAAATATTTGCATATGAATGAAAGTGAAATACAATACGATGCGTGAGCTCGGCTCTTTGGTGGTGAGTTGTTCTTCGTAATGAGCTCGAGCATTTGGGTAATTTACTAATTTAATCGAAGGATCTTTTTCTCGTTGACGGTTTTACGACCTTTAGGTGGTGTTTCGAAATAAGAAATTGGAAGCTTGGGACAGACGAGGTTATCTTTAGTCAAAACGTTTAAAGAACAGAAGTAAAATAATAATATGGAATTAACTGTCCAAATCTGATTGCATGTTTTCTTTTCAGGTTAAAAAATTATAACTTTTTTTCACATTCCATTTTTTTCAGCTTTAAAAATTTGGAAAAATCATCCTAACCTGAAAATCTTGGAAAAACTGTAGGAAAATTATTTTCATCAAAAACTAAGAAAACACCTGGTATGATTTATGAGACGAATTTTCATTCCAAAAATCATCTCAGCATCAGAAGTTGAAAAAAATATACCCAGCCTCAAAATCTAAAATTAATATCGTAAATCATCTCACCCATCCCCACGGAAGCTGGCAAAAGTCGTAGGATTATTTTTGAAAACGATTTTCATTCCATCATTCCAAAAATAATTTCGCCTTTGAAAAACTGGGGAAAAGTGTGGGATAAAAAATCATCTCAAAAACCATACCGGCTTCAAGGCTTGGAATTGTGAAATTATTTTTCATCCCAAAAATCGTCCAAAAGAGTAGAATATTGGGCGGATGAGGTAATTTGTAAAAATGATTTTCATACAAAAAATCATTCCAGCATCCAAAGCTCGAAAAAATTACGAATTTTCATCCCCAAAAATCATGCTATTCTCGAATGATTGGAGAAATTGTGGGATGATTTTGTGAAAATGTATTTTAGGTATCGCAAAATTCATTCCAAACACGAGAAAAAACTGGGATGATTTATGAAAATGTTTTTTCATTACAAAAATTATTCCAAACATTGAAAAAATTTAGGGAAATTTGTGAAAATGCTTTCCATCAAAAAAATCACCTCACGCTGAAAAAATTCCTGGGATGATTTTCAAACATTTTTTTTCGTCATTCCAAACCTCATAAAAATTTGGGATAATTCGTGACAATATTTCTCATTGGAAAAATCATTTTGTGCACACAACTGAAAGTGTGTTTTAATCGGTAAAATCATCAAAAACCCAACCTATTTTTATGAAAATGACATCACCTAAACTCAAAAATTCAAATAATCTTTACCCCTTCCCTCATCCATCACGAATTACAAATTTGTTAATTTTTTTTTAGAGAGAAAAATCGAACCGAATGGGAACAAATAATAAATATTTTAAAATTTTGAATTAAAATAAGCCATTTCGTCCATTTTGGTCTTCTAAGTCCAAAATTTTCCTCTAATCCGTAAAAATGTCCTCTTCAGATTCAAAACATGTAATAAAAAAAATAAAAAACACAATATTATCAGCAATCATTCGAAAATTCGCATCATCAGGGAACCTTGACCATACAACACACACCCACGAAAAATCTCCAACTTTCTACGACTATCGTGAAAACACTCCGCGCGAAAATTCAGATTCCGCCTCGACCTTGAACCATTATCACGCCATTAAACCCAATATTAAACACATTGACGAAGAACACTTCGACCTACATTTATCTCTACCGGTCTACAAAACGACGACCAAGAGCGAAATCCCGCGCAAAACCAAACCAAACCCAGCCATCGAGAAGGATAGGTCGTCAAAACGAAATCAAAGCAATAACCGAGGTAATAAGGCGAAAAAGGAAAACTCGGGGGCGAATGAGACCGCCACAGTCGGCGTTTTCGAACGATAAAATGTAAATTTTTGACCATCTCGGATCCGTATATTACCCTTTTAAGTTGGCAATTTTCAAACTAATACAGTAAACTTTTAATGTCTAGGACAGCGAAGAGGTCGAAAAGCGGAGGCGGACGAGGGTTTCTTTAACGAGTTCATCAAAAGTACAAAGTTGTACTCGAGCTTAACACTTAATTCCGGTACGTCGCGTCGTGTCGTGTACCAAAGCATAGGATAGGCACAAGGCACGTATAAACTTTCAACTTTTATCTATGGAGTTATGGAATGGCGATGACACGATGAAGGACGTTTAGATTACATGTAAACGTTTTGGTATTTTTATAAGTATATTTCAAAAAATGTAAAAAAAATGTCTACGTACTTACTCGAACTGTATTTGACATTTTAGTTCCTTTTTCTGAAGATATCTTTGGAGATTTTTGAAAAATAACAATCTTCTCGTCAAATCTGTTTCGAACGTCTGTAAACAAAATGGAAACGAAAACATTATTATCAAAAAAAAAAAAAAAATCGATAAAATTAGGATAGATTTGATAAAAAGTTCTGTAAGAATTTTCTTAATCCAATTCAGAGTAAAGGGGCCATATGAGCCTGAAGGTTTCATGGGAATAAAAGAATAAATTTTAATCAAAAAATAATAAAATATGTTCAAAAAAATAATAACGTGTTTCAATTCACAAAATAGGTGAAATTTGTTCTAAAAAATAATATTTACTATAATCAGAAAAAATAATAAAACTTGTCAAAAAAATGAATAAATTTTCCCAAAAAGAATAAATTTTATTCAAAAAAATGAAAAATTTTACCTATTTTGAGAATTGGGACACGTTATTATTTTTTGGATAAATTTTATTCATTTTTTTTCAGTGTTCTATTTTTTGAAGTTTCAGTTTCTTTTTTTTTTTTGGAAAATAAGCGACTCCATGTACAAACTACACACCCAATGTTCGGAGTTGAAAATATTTTTCATCGGAAAAAATGATTAATAACTTGTCTTGAATTCCGATTTTTAGAATTTTTTTAGATTTGAGCCCTCTTTCCTTATGACAGCAACCACAAAAACGTCTCTAAAAAAGAAAATTTCAACTCTCTGTTAAGCCAGTGATCTAATGTCATTCCACATTCCCATCCCCTGACCATCAAAATAACGGTTTTTTCAGAGTTTTTCTGACAAAAAGCATCTATTTCTGAAAAATGAGTTGAATTTTCCATTGAAAAAAATGTGAAAACTGATGAAACTCACATAAAAGTGACCGAATTAAGCTAAAAATATGACATTTATGCCCACCAACTTACCAGAAAAAAAATAACAATTTTTTGGTCAATTTCCCTACTTTTTCTAAAGATCAAAAAATGTACCCTTCATTCACAACAAAATGAATCACTCGCGAACGCTTTCGAAATCAGCACTGGATTCTACACACACAAAAAAAATTAAAATCAATAAAAATCCCGATTTTTAAAATTTAGACCTAAGCATCTTTATCTTGTGACAGGTCACCATTTTTTACTTGAAATCAACCATTCTGAAATGGAAACCGAAAAAAAATTAGGCCAAGAATTGTAGGAAATGTCTAAAAAGGCTGTAAATTGATTAGCGCCCGCAATTGCTTGAAAACGGTTTCAAACGGTTTTGAACTGGACGATATTGGATTTCTTCACCATAGAAAAAATGGTCCACAAAAATGGTCCATATTTGAATTAATGTATAAAAGAATACAAATTTCCAAAAATCTTGAAATTGTTCCTTCTAAAAACCTTTACTCGAAAAATCATTAGAATAATTTTCTAACAATGAGATACCTAATGACATCAAATCCTCCCACCTCCAAAAAATGGCCTTTTGAGACATTTCAAAACTTTTATGGCTATTGTCAATTCTCGAATTGTGATCACATCTCTCTTCAATAGATTTTGGAAGAGAACGTTGTATCCAAAATTTCAAAATCTTATCACTTTTCAGAACTTTTTTCAATTTTGAAAATTATGCAGAAAAGTTATCTTGATCATTTAAAAAAAAAATCTTCAATATTTTGGAGGGATTTGAAATATTTGAATCCGAAAATTCGCGTTTTCAATAATTTTTATAAAGCTGCTCAACATTAAGAAATTCTGAGAGTCGAAATTTCTCGTACTGCAAATGTTTAAAATTTTAAAAAGATTTTATCAAAAATTGAACTAAACAAATAAAATATTTGAGGAATACGAATTAGAAACGATATCTAAAAAACCACTCGATCATGCGAGCAGCTTTGGTAAATAGTTTGAAATTATTCAAGTACCAAACTATCTACTCGTACCCCAGACATAAGCTCCAATTCATTGTAAATCTTCCGGCATTAACGATTCGTGCGGTCTTCAGAAGCTCTCGAGTCCCGGATTTTAAAAAATAAACTTGATAAAAGTACCTTCTTCTCTCGAAACCCGTCAAACTGGCTAAATGTGGAAATTTCAGATTTTTCGCCGAAGACTGCGTCGCAATGAAACGTGGAAAAAAACACATCGACGAAATAGTCCTCTCCCGCTTTCTCCTCTTAAAAAAAGGGATCTCGAATAATAATTTATTTTCCTCCTTATTTCTCACAACGCTTCTACTCTTCCTTTTTTCGGCTTTTTATCAACGCCTATTTCATTATTTTTTCCCTCCGTCCGAAGAGAGTGGAAAACAAAAAAAAAATACGAGAAAAGCGATTCGAAAATATAAAAATTAAGAGAAGTTCTATTATTTCATTTATAAATTACATTTTCGCGTTTGTGTACGACTGTACGTATTTCATATTTTCGCGCGATTTCGTTTCGCCTTCTCGCGGCCTAACAAATTTCTTCCATTTCCGTTATTGACGCGGATGAGCTCGAGGTTTTTACCCCGCACCTGCCCGTACATCGGTGAAACGACGAGCTCGTATCTCGCGATAGCAATACCGCTGCCAGGCGTTCGTCGGTATACTTCGACGTATTACCCATTTTACAGCTCGAAAAACGTATCGGGCGAGAGAAAATTTGCCTACGATGCGTAGAAACAACGACGACTCCAATTTGACGATATCGCTAGCTCGCGATCTGTCGAGTCAGTTTCTTTTTTTTTTCAGTGCGACGCAACGCAAAGGTAAGGTAGCAATTACGGTGACAAAAAATGCCCATTTTATCACCTCTTTCGGTGGTAGAAAAAATAACAAAGTTTTTCTTTTAAATTAGAAAATTCAGGGATACCGAAACAAATGGAAGAAATAGTTCCCAATCTGCACTCGGTTAATGGAAGTCGCCTGATGCGCCTCGATGTTCCGCAGCCATCGTAATTTTCTCTTTCTCTCTCGAACGCATTTCTGTATTCGGAATTAAACGTAATAAATCACGAAACGAACAAGCGTAGAATTAAAATTACTACGAAATCGGTTCGATAGTCGAATTAATTTTTTTCTTTCTTCGCTGGCTCGATGTGTCTTAGTTTTTCTTTAGCAGACTTTTTTTTTTTTAATTGAACTAAACAAATGTTCGGATAAGGCTTGCATTTCTAATGATGCTGATGTGGATTGAACTAAACAAATGTTCGGATAAGGCTTGCATTTCTAATGATGCTGATGTGGATTTAGCCGAACGTGACCTAATTTATTATGAAAAATTGTCCATCTCGTGGACGGTGGTAGCTGAAATAGTTTATTGATACGTAAGTAGCTATGTCATACATTTCGTTTCTAAACCAGTAAAAATTATTAAAAATTAATAAAATACAGTCAGGAATGCAGCATAAGAAAAATCAATGAAAAAAATCTCACTGAAAACAAATAAGTGAAAAATATTACCAGAAAATGAGTGAAAAAATACCGGAAAATCGGGGAAAAAATTTGCAAAATTAACTAAAAATTACTGACATTTTTTGAAAAATCATAGTGAAATTTTTGAAAAATTAGAGACATTTTTTTTTTAATATTTAGTAATAAAATTTTTGAAAAAAGGATGTGAAACTTCTAAAAAGTTGATAATATCTTTGAAAAATTAGTGAAACTTTTTACAAAATCAGTGAAATTTTTTACAAAAGCAGTGAAATTTTTTAAAAATTAGTTAAATTTTTAAAAAGTTGGCGAATTTTTCAAATATTTACCTAGTAATAAATTTTTTTTTAAAGTAGTGAAACTTCTGAAAAAATTGGAAATATCTTTGAAAAATTAGTGACTTTTTAAAAATATTTAGTAATAAAATTTTTGAAAGAAGTAGTGAAACTTCTGAAAAGTTAGTGATATCGTTGAAAAATTGGTGAAATTTTTGAAAAAATTGACGAAATTTTTTTAGAAAATCAGTGAAATTTTTAAAAAGTTGGTGAATTTTTTAAATATTTAGTAATAAAATTTTTTTTAAAGTAGGGAAACTTCTGAAAAAAATTAGAAATATCTTTGAAAAATTAGGGAAATTTTTGATAAAATTGGTGAAATTTTTGAAAAAAATTAGTGACATTTTTAAAAAAATTGGTAAAAATTTTTTAAGAAATGAAAAAATTATTTAAAAAATTGGTAAAAATTTTGAAAAATTAGTCAACTTTTCGAAAAATAAGTGAATTTAGCTGATTTTTTCTATGCCATCATTCTGACTTTTAATCAATGATTTTTCACTGATTCGAGTGTGTGCTTTTGATGGACAGCTTTATGCATAAAAAATTCGGCATCGAGATCCAAAAAGTAAATCCCCATAAACCACATTCACGATGATCCTCGCGTATTCTAGTGAACATTCAAAGGAGATATTGTATATTTGTACTTGTAGGAAAGACTTGTCTCGTTATAGGTGATATGCAAACATACCTTTGAAAAGACACTTTGTTAGTCCGAGTGTAAAAGGTATCCACGTTGTACACAGGATTTCGGCGACCTTTTTTCGCAATACACAGAGGAGGGAAAACGTATGTAACCGCGTAGCGCGGCGCTTTTCCCTATGACGCCCTTAAAAATCTGTCATATAATGCTAACACCGTGAAGCGATGCGGATAGAATACATTTTCAACAATCAAAGCCGGCTTTGTTCCGGAGTCACGTATAAATCCGGTATCAGACACCCGTTGGGAAAAATCTTAAAAACGGATCAAGGCTGCCAACTGCATCTGTTATGAATTTAGAGGGAAAGCGGAATATAAGAATGAAAAAAAAAAAAAACGACGAAAAAAAAACTTCTTTATGCAAACAGTTATTCGGAATACATTATTTCGTTTTCATCTTGTTTTTCTTTGACGATTGTGTTTGCCAAGCATAGAAGTAGTCGAAGAACAACAACAACAAGCAGAAGAAAACGACTGAAAAGGGATACTCGGTTCGCTCGGTATTGGAAAAGTTTTCTCGCCGAAATAGAAAAGCCTTTATTTGATAACGTTGTGTTTATTTCATAAAAATCTGTTCCCGCCGAGTGTGCGTTTTTTTTTTGTTTTTTTTTTCATTATAACTCCGACAACGCGATGGAAAAAAATTCTTAAGTAAATCAGCTACAGTTTTTGTACGTTTTTTTTTTTCGTATTCGCGGCAGAAAAGCGACAGCCCGTGGCGTACAAATATTGAAAATTCGAGTGGCCGGCAATTGGTAAACTTTTAAAACAACTAAGATTTGTCTGGGGGGAAAATACGCGGCAATCAATTTTATACTCTATATAGAGCGAATACCACCGTAGCCTGTTCGTGGTATATGCATAATTTAAACAAAACTTATTTTTCAAAAAAAAAAAAACTTTACTTTGAAAATTTTACTCGGTTTGACAGCCAAGGACGGCGAGAGAGACTCGACTGAACTTTAAATAAACTCTGTTTTTCATCTAGAATGAAAAAAATGCAAAAAAAATCTATGTCTGGGATTTGAAGAAAAAAATTGAAAATTTGATTACATTAATAACTTGAAATATGTCTCTAGACCTACATAGAATAATTATTAAAATCAGCTTAACTGCTGTTAAAGTGATACACGCGTCTAGCAGTAACCCAGTAAGTTCAAGAACACCAATCACTCTATTTTTCCGACCAAAATTTTTGGAATCAAGACATTGAAGCTTGGAAAAATATAAATCTTCAATCATTAAGTTTTCATTTTTCCTCGATTCAAAATGAATGCGTGGACAATGGAGCACAAACGAAGCACGAAAGGTTGATCTTGCATAGTTTCATCTCTCTATCAAGGCGAGGTTGTATGCTTCCAGTCCTTCCCATTTCGATTTTTTCCCTTCAGAAGCACGAAACAAAGCTAAGACACTGTGTCACAAACGCGGACTTTCCATTATTTTCAAACTATAGCGACTAATCGCAAGAATTCAAATTTTTCATGGTTCATTGAATACCATTTGTCTAACTTTAACCAGTCAAAAAAAATTGAAAAAATTTGAACCACACATTGCAGAAAGAACGTAAGTAATTTTATCGACTTTCAGAAAATGTAGGGTAGAAACGTCACCTACGTTCTTCTATCGTGGATTAGCCAGTTAGAATCATTTTGATTATGATTTACCCATTTAAACCAAAGATAACATACTAGGCGAAACCAGTTTGATTTTTTTTACCCAAATAATCATTTTGAAAGAGTTTTGTTAGTTTGATCATGCTTAAAGCAGTTAAAAACTTTTGAAACTAGTTGAAACTTCTCGACACCAGTTGAAAGTTGTTGCAACTAATTAAAACTATTTGAAACCAGTTGAAACCAAGTGAAACTTGATGGAAACCAGTTTTTAAAAGCTTGATCAAAACCATTTGAAACTTAATAGAACCATTTGAAACCATTAGAAACCAGTTGAAACTTGTCGGAAAGTAGTTCAACTTGTCAAAAAACCAGTTGAAACTTGTTAAAAACCAATTAAAACTTGTTGCAACTACTTAAAACCAGTTGAAACCAGATGAAACTTATCAGAAACCAGTTAAAACTTGACAGAAACCAGTGGAAACCAGTTTAAGCGTGCTGGAACCAGTTAAAACCAGTTAAAGCGTATTGAAACCAGTTGAAACTTGTCGCAAACCAGTTAAAACTGAACCAAAACCAATTGAAACCATTTAAAACTGAAATCAATTGATTAAAACTAGTTAAAACCAGTTAGAACCCTTTTAAAAATTGTTGAAACCAGTTGAAACCGGTGAAAACCAGTTGGAACTTGACGGAAACCAGTTAAAACTCGTAGAAACCAGTTGCAACATGATGAAACCAGTTGCAACATGATGAAACTAGTTGAAGCGTGTTGGAACCAGTTGAAACTTGTCGGAAACCAGTTAAAACTCAACCAAAACCAGTTGGAAACTTGTTAAAAACCAGTTGAAACCAATTAAAACCAGTTAAAACTCTAAGCAACTGATTAAAACTAGTTGAAACCAGTTGGGACCTTCTTGAAAATTGTTGAAACCAGTTGAAACCTGTGAATACAAGTTGGAACTTGACGGAAATCAGTTAAAACTCGTAGAAACTAGTTGCAACATGATGAAACCGGCTGAAACTTGTTGAAACCAGTTTTTTAATTACGATTCTCCAATCTAAACCAGTAAGAATGTGATAAACCGATTCAAACCAGTGTGAACTGCTTGGAGTTACTTTCAACCAGTTATTCAATAGTTCATCGATCTGAACCTTTTTATGTTTAAATTAGCCATCAACTTGTTTGAATAAAATTTCAACGCACCATGAAAGGTTTTTTTTTCAATTTTTATCTCTTATTTTTGTAACATTTTTAAATATATTTTCCAGTTTTTTTCTCATTTTTTGGTCAAGTCACGCCCTATTATTATTATTACTTATTATTATTTTAATAAAATATATCTCTAACATTTTTACAATAATATATCAAACTTTAGAAAAACAGTATTGCCAATAATATTTCAAAAATTAAACACAAAGTTTCATTTTTGAGTATGTATTTTGTACTTATTTATATTTAATGAAAAAATTCGGGAGACGAGAGACAGTGCGGCCGAACTTGCAAATTCAACTCACTTTTTCCACATCAAACTTCGAATAAATTTTCATCATAAGGTCAACGCACCTGACAAAAATTATTTTTTAAAAAAACTGAAAAAAATCAAAATATTACTTCCTCCCCCATCTTGCAAAAAAAAACTAATGCTCCTATCCAATAATCATCGCCAAGAAGTGTGTATTCTGGCCTTTTTTTTTTTTTTTTTTGAAAACGCCTTTTCATCAAAAACTTGTAATTTCATGCATTTTAGAGAAATATTTAGGCGCAGCCCACATCTTCGAACAGAAAATTTCCCCATTTCAATACTTCTTCCCGAAGGTAATTATCATCCAACCATCGATAATTGGAATAAGAAACCTTAAAATAGTTGGCAAATCATACCCAATTAAGTGGATATATTCAGAGTTGTACAAAAACGGACAAAGAGCAAAAGAAGACGAAAAAACCATTACACTAATTGCCATATTTTTCTCGATGGAAACCAGAAAGAGAGAAAAAAAACAATATCAACTTCATTATTAAAACTTTTTTCCGAGTCGTTGCGTCGTAAAAGAAATTCTTCGTAATTAATAAAAAAAAAAAAGAAGGGGAACTCGCGTTACCCAACGCCACACCAGCAGTGATTCCTGCAGCTTATGCCTACTTTGCTCATATGTTTTTCGAACCCTTTCTCACATATAAGTACAGGTACTTATCGCAATCAGCACAATATCAATACAAACACGAGACAAGGAGGAAAATCCGTAACAATACGAAATTCTACGTATACTCGAAAGAATACCTAGTGGAAAAAAATCCTATCCACGTGAATAAGGCGAATTTTTCCACTCGAAAGTCTATACGAAGGGCGAAGATAGAGGAAGGGGAGATTTAATATCGACAACAATAACACGCCATTACGCGGGCTTATTTCGTCATTTTTGTTGCTTAACGAAAAGCACCATAATAGTACTTATGGCGCTTCACACGAACGATCTGTGAATATTAAAACGACTACGCCATATTGTATAGATTATGCATGGAGAATATAACGCTGCATAAGTAGCTTTTTTATTGTCGGTTAAAACTATTCGCATTTTGTTATGATACGAGCGGAGTATTAGAATAGGCCGACGGCGCAGCGTAATTAGAGCCGAAGGCATTAGAGTTGTAGAATTTTGGCCTTTGTAGTACGATGATGGCGGCGGCGAACATACGAGAGAAAAATCTTCGCTGAGAAGATTTTCACTCTTCGAGGTTTTCTTGTGTGCTGGTAAATTTCGCAGCTGCCGCGATAGGTGACCGGAAGCGAGCTGGCGTAAATTTACATTAAACTAATAACCTTTGGAAAAGAGCAGAATGGGATTGGGATTTGTTACCTAACTGCGGAGGCATTTCGCGCAAATGTTTATTTTATACGCGTTGATGGAGCGTATAAACGCGCTCGTTGGATGGGTTTTCCGACTGCGAGGCTGCGACGCAAGGTAAGTAGGTAATTAATGCCAGCGACGTATTTTTCGACCCATAGCGCCACTTGAAATGTAAATCGTACCGGAGCTGGGGCGCGAAAACCGAAGACGAAGGATTTGCGAACGTACCGCAGTATCTCGAATTCTCCATCCAGGTTGCCAAATAAATGTCTACCGTATTGATGACGTTTTTATCGAACTCGGATACGACTTTGGGATGGGTAGACTTAAGAGCAGATTAAGCTGTAAGGCGAGAGCTGTGCTGTATAGATACCGCGTGATTACCGGTGTGGTGAAAAACCTTAAGGTTTTTTTTTTATTTTTAGTAAGACGACTTTTTTTGTTTCATTTTCTTTTAGCTGTAAGGTAACGTTTTTCAAGCAATTTTGTATAAGTAAGAGGCGGAAGGATACAGAAAAATACCTCTGGGATGTTCAAAATTATCAAACGGTATTCTTTCGAAAATTGTAAAAATTATGGAATAGCTGTTTCATTTTAAATTAGTGATAAGTCACTGATAAATAGTAAGAATTTCAGCACAGAAAATATAAGGAAAATTTTACACCCAACTATCAGCAGTTTTTAGATAATTTTTCATAGAATTTCACTAATTTTTCAAAAAGTTTACCAATTTTTCAAAAAATTTCATAAATTTCTTGAAAATTTGACCAATTTTTCATAAAAAATCACTCAATTTTAAGGGAGTTTACTGATTTTTCAAATAATTTCACTGATTTTTCAAAAAATGTCACTAATTAACAAAATTAAGAAATTTAATGGACCTCTCAGAGAATTATTTTAACCAACTTTCCAGCATGAATTATCACTGGTTTTTCAGCAATTTTTTCACTGATTCATTACTGTGCTGCGAAATTCTGACTTTTTTTTTAGTGATTTTCGATAATTTTCACTGATTTTTTGCTTAAATGAGAGAGAGTGCGAGGAAACTGATAATAAAAAATCAATTTATGAATTTTATTCTACTAAAAAAAGGCGGATATAGTTATGTACCTACCTACTTGTTGAATAATTGAAAATATAGAGTTTCAACGATTTTAACATGGATATGTTTTTTCCTCTTGGGTGGGGAGTCATTCCAAAATTTTCAAGACTCTATTTTGCGTCACCAATAGTCAAAAACTTTTAAATTTTTATATTTTCGTACTTAATCAACTTATTATATATTAGAAAGTCATAAGCTGAAAATTGACTTAATATCGGAAAGTCAGAATGACAGAAAAAATATTAGAGAGTTGAAAGCCGATTTTTGAATTTTAAAGACAAATTTTTATATTTTTGAAATATCAGAAGTCAAGATAAGAGGAAAAAGACATATCCATAATAACAACAGAGGAAACTTTACTTCGTTATTTTTTATTTTCGAAAAACGATCGAAAAATGGTCATTTTTAGGTATGATGGATCCGTCGTTCCCTGTCGTTTCTTTGAAAAACGACTGTTTGAAAATTTTTCAAGACACCGAAATTATGGCTTCGACTCGAATCTTTTTTATTTTCGAAAAACGATGGAAAAATTGTCATTTTTAAGTATGATGGAACCGTCGATTTCTGTCGTTTCTTTGAAAAAAGACACTTTGAAAATTTTTAAAGACACTGAAATGACGACTCCGAATCAAATATTTTTAATTATATGTCGTTTTTCTAAGAATACCTAATAATTTTTCAAAAGTTCAGGTAATTGAAGAAACGAAGAAATTATTCAAATTCTTGAAAAAAAAATTATCGAACTTCATCGTCAAAACTTTAACGTTTTTCAACGTTCTCAATTCTCGGTCTTCTCGCCTTGATGTAATATGTGCTGTGTGATTTCTCGATAGTCGAAGTTCGATGAAGAGGGGCAGAGGTACATACAAAATTTTTCGACCATTCCCAACAATTTTCTTCGTTTATCGAATCCAACCCGTGTAATACGAGTTAGTTCGTCTCGAATATCGACGTTCATCTATACGATATCAAATTGACCCGTACCGTTTTTTTCCTTCCTTTTTTTTCCTTCAAACGTGTAAAAATTATTATCGAAATAGAAAAGCTCAATTTTTCACACGATGCGGCGAAAAAATATCTCTACTGAAAATTGAAACGATAACGATAGAAAAACGCGTTCCGGATAATAAAAGAGCGTCGAAGAATCAGGGGTGGGGGGACGAAAAGGCATCGTATCGTGTATAAGAAAAAGAAGAATTATGTAAGATGGAACTTTGCGATCGACCCCATAACGTAATTTCATTTTTACGAAAATGGTACGTAGACGTACGTAATACGTATTATACTTACGTGTGTATCGAAAAAGGCGCAGTTAGTGGACAATGTCTCGTGAGATTTTGGTCGAGGTAAAGTATAGAGAAAATTTCTCGGAATCGAATATTTTTTATAAGCATATTGACCAGTGGCCACGCCACGCACAATGTATTATGTAGAAAGATGTTGGTAGATGTATGGTTAGAGAGTTTCGAGTGTCCGAATATCGTATTTTTTAGTATTTATTGCGGTAAGTCATTTTTCAAGTTTTTTCGAGGGTGCAGGGAAGAAGGACGGATAAAAAAAGGTTGTTCTTAAAATTCGAAGAGAATAGGTAAAAAAGTCATCTTCAATATTTTTCAAAATCAGATTATCTTATATTCAAAAAAAAGTGGAAAATTCCTGAAAATAGAGTCTTGTTTTTTTTTTTTATGTGTGTCATAATAAGATATCCACCCCTAAATTTTTTAAAAAACCAAATTCCTTAACCAAAAATCAAGGTCTAAATAAAAACCGAAATGTTGGAAAAATCTTTAAGATGAAAATTCGTCCCAAATTCACCCACAAATTTTCCCCAGGATACAAATTCATCTCAAAAATCATTCCGATGTCAAAATAAGTCACGAAAAATCGTGAAACGATTTTTGGGATGAAAATTCGTCTCAAATTCATCCCAAAAGTAAAAACTCGGATAAATCGTTGGATGATGTTTGGTATGAAAATTCATTCTTCAAGTCATCCCAGTTTCAATAACTCAGAGAATTGGTGGAATTATTTCTGGGATGAAAATGAGACCTAGATTCATCCTAGTCACAAAAACTCGGAAAAATTGTGGGGAATAATTCGTTCTAAATTCATTTCCAGATTCATCTCAACATCAAAACTTTCGAAAATCATAAAATAATTGTTGGGATGAAAATCCATCCCAAAAATCATCCCACCTTAAAAAAGAAAACTCAGAAAATCGTAGAATTATTTTTGGGATGAAATTTCATTTTGAATTCATCCCTGATTCAATCCAGATTCAAAAACTCGAAATAATCATGGAAAGATTTTTTAGATAAATAATCGTTTCAAATTCAACTCAGTATCAAAACTTTGAAAAAATAGCAAGTTTTTTTCTACGCTGAAAATTCCTCTCAAAATTATTCATCCTCACCTCAAAAACTCGAAGTAATCGTAGGATGATTTTTGAGGTAAAAATTCGTCCCTATAATTCATCTAAAAATATCTCAAAAGTCATTCCGGTCTCAAAAGCTACGAAAAATCGAGAGATTATTTTTGGTATGAAAATTGGAAAATTCGTTCCAAAATTTCCAGTCTGAAAAGCTCGAAAAAACTGTGGGATAATTTTTGAAATGAAAATTCCTTCCAAATTCATTTCAGCATCAAAACCTTTGGAAAATCATAAGATAATTTTTGAGATGAAAATTCATCCCATAAAGTATCCATTTAAGAAAAACTCAAGAAATCGTGAGATGATTTTTTGGTAAGAAAAGTTCATTCCAAATTCATCCCAGTCTCAAAACCTCGAGAAAATTGTAGGATGACTTTTGGGGGTAAATATTCATCCCAAAATTCAATACAGATTGAAAAACTTGGAAAAGTCGCGAAATCATTTTTAAGATAAAAGTTCGTCCCAAATTCATACTACTTAGTCTTAACACCTAAGAAAAATTGTAAGTTGCTTTCTGGGCTTAAAATTCATCCCAAAAATTCATCCTCAAAAATTTGAAAAAATTGTGTGATGATTTTTAGGATAAAAGTTCATCCCAAATTCATCCAAGTCTCAAAACCTTGAAAAAATTGTAAGTTGCTTTCTGGGCTGAAAAATCATCCCAAAAATTCATCCATGTCTCAAAAAATTCAAAAAAATTGTGGGATGAATTTTAGGACAAAAGTTCATCCCAAATTCACCCTGGGCTCAAAAATCATCCCAAAAGTTCATCCCTGCCTCAAAAACTCAAAAAAATTGAGGAGTGATTTTTGGGATTAAATTATCGTCCCAATTTCATTTCATTCTCAAATTCTTGGAAAATCGTGGGCTGATTTTTGGGATGAAAATTTGCCCAAAATTCATCCAGTTTTTTCAATTTTTCCTGAAATTTTTCAACTAAAAAATTCCATAAAATGGAAATATTTGGAGATTTTTCTTACCTCCACACACCATTTCAAAATTTTACGCATTTCCACTACCTACGTTCAAAAAAATCCACATTATGCATAAATCACTCGACTATAACAACTGGCCAATTAAATAACCTGACTAAGGAAATCAACACCGCTCGTTTAAATTTATCCCATTATAATTCAACTCATTTATCAGTAGTTCGGTCTAGGTACTTATTACACACGTAAGTATAATTAAATTTTATTTCCATCGTCTTGGGTACCCCGTCGTATCAAAATACCTCAAAAATTCCCCCTTCCTTTGATCCTATCCGAAAATTGTGTACACCACAACAAAACGCTAACACAATGACATCGTATCGTGTTGCTATTTCCGAGACGAAAATCTTGATAAATAGCTCATAATTCACTGCCTGCCGGCTGACTGAAGTCGACCCCGGGTAAACGTACCCGCGATAAGGCGAAAAATTGGCGCTTCTATTTCCCCATTCATTTTCTCAAAGATACATAGATATTCAGTGTGTACTCGATTAGATGGCGCGAAATCTGAGACGATATAGGCCTTCGTCGACGACGACGTTCATCGAAGTCGACTTTTGAGAGAGAGAAAAAAATGCTACAAATATAAACCATTCGTAAAATGATACCGACGCTACTCGAGCAGCTCGCTTCTTGTATATGCTATATTATGGTAACGATGAAAAATTCGCGCCTCCGGACAAACCGTATTTATTATTCTGTCCGACCTTTGCAAATGTCAAGAAACGTATTACACGGAATAAGAAAAATGTTCTTCTTGTATTTCGCTTGGAAAAAAAAAGATGAAAAAAGTCGACACAGATACTCGTCTTTTGGTTCTGCGAGTTGCCTTTATACTCGTATTCCTGCGGAAGACGAGCGTCCTGGTGCTGGAGAAACGAGCGAAGAAAAAATCTACTCTAATGGCGAATTCTTCAGTTAACTGTTACACGTCTCCGGAGATTTGTCCATTCGAATGGTATTCGCTAAATCTTACAGTATGTATTTTTTTCGGCTATAGTCGTATTAGGTACATTTACGTAAACGTATGTATTTTGCGAATATAGATAGAAGTACGTGTATAAAAACTTATGGCTTGACTTTTCGACTTCTCTCATTGGCCTTATGAAATATGCAAAAGACTCATCTCATCTCTTAGGGTCATTGTCTGCTTACATTTGAGAGACTAAGGTAGAATAGAGGTGGTTATAAGAAGGAATATTTTAAAAATTGTGCATAGGAGCGAAGGAATTTAATACTCCGAGGTATGAATATAGGTGTTTTAGGCAAAAGGTACCTAAAAGATACACCCATAGAGACGTAGATTTGGAATATTGTTGAAAAACACGTATGAGAAGTGGCATCCCATGACACTTATATTGTTTATGTTTCGTATCCCATTGTTTTCATACAGTGTGTTTATCAAGTCCTGCTGACTGATTGTTCCAGCAATGTTGAATTTTTCATGAAAGTAGGTGCTATTGATAATGAAAAAATGGTTTTGTTGATTTTGTCGAATGCATGGCACCCAACCCCTCCTTCCTTGGAAGCGTTTTTCTAAAAAAAAAATTGAATTAAAACAGGAGTACATTCAACCTGGTCCAAAACAGTACTTTTCAAATTAAAATAATAGGGAATGGAATTTATTCAGTCGTTTTTAATTTCAATCAGATTTTTAAAAAATTCTTTGAAATTTTTTTCACAATAATGTAACAAAAATTTTCTTGACAAAGAATTTTTGGAGCCTCGTCTTCATCGATCAAGTCAAAGTTTGGCTCATCGAACGAGTGCATTGCAAATACCTCAAAACCAACCTTTGAACTTGAACTGCCCAAATTGATTGTAACGTCTTTTAAAGCAATTTTAGGGCACTAGAGAAAAATCAACTTTTGCTAGAGGCTTCAGAATGACTCAAAAATAGTCCCAATCGATTCTAAGATGTGAAGGAAATGTTCTTTAAATGAGCCAAATTTTCACATTACAGCTAACAAAACTCATTTTGAAAAAATAACGTTTCGAAAAATGGTAAAAACGAATTAAAATTTACACAAAATTGATAAGATTGTGAAATAAATCACAAGAAAATTATGTAAAAGTGAGGTAAAATTATGATTTTTTGACAACAAATAATATGCATTATTTAAAATAGGTACCAAAATACTTCGAACTATTTTATAAAAATTATTCAAAATAGCTCAAAAATTGATGATGCTACAAAAAAAAAAAACAACTTGAAATATCGCAACAGAAGTGGCAAGAAAATATTCAGAATGGTACTAGTATTTGAAAAAAAAAGTAGAAATTGATTGAGATTTTGTTTCAAATGACGTTAAAATTGTTAAGGAACTTAAAAATTTTCCAAATCTCTCAAAAATGGATCGAAATTGCATTAAATAGGTACACTACATACGAATTTAAAAAAAAATTATTTCAACAATTTCAAAGTCAAAATTGACAATATTTTGACCTTTTTTAAAAGCATTTTGATAAAAATTCAAAAAATTTTATAGTAAACATTTCAAAATATTTTCATAATATTTTCCAATTCAAAATGTTTTTGGAACAATTTAAATTTCGTTACATCTTTTTACAAAGTTTCTCAGATTACATTAAATTTTAAAAAAATTGAATTCGTTTTAAAATTTTTTAAAAATTTGAAGCACTGTTTTGTTAAAATGCCGTTCAATCAATTTTTAATTGAATTATATTAACTTGATGAAAAATTTAACAATTTTTCCACATGTATTCTCCAAAAATACTTATCAAGAATTATTCATCAAGTTTCAATTTCTTTTAAGCAAATATTCATGGAACATTACCAAAATTTTGATGATTTTTTTCTTTGTAATCGTTGAAATTTGTAATCGAATTTTTGGTCAAATCTTGGAAATCTTTTCCCCTTAATAGATTCGAACTTTGGACTACGAGGTCCATTAGAAAAATAAATTTTAAAAAAGGAACAATATATTTTTGTTTACTATGTTGATGATGTTTCAATTGATTTTTTCATCATTTTTCATCATTCAAAAGTTTTGAAATAAATTCAAATCATTTCATGGAAGGAGGAAAGGAGAGGTGTATAGATTAGAAGGAGAAGAAAGGCTTCTTATGCTTCCAAATTGACAGCATTGAATTTTTAATTGGAAAATTGATGTTCAAGTTGGAAATTTCGAAAATACGTATAACTAAAATTTTCAATATTTGCGTTAAAAGTACAGAAAAATTGCATTTTTAAGAGAATTTTTTTTCAATTTTGAAAATTTATTATATCAGTTGAGAATTAGGTATTTGATTTTTTGCTCCCTCACGATGCTCGAGCATTGTAAAGTTCAGGTAGAAAAATATTTCATACGCCAGAAAAAAGTTTGAAACAGAAGTCGCAAGTATAGAAAATCAAAAATTTTTGCTTGAATAGATTTTTCAATTTTGAGATAAGAAGAATTTATTATGAGGGTGCGAGAATACTGAAAAAATCATTCACCTTTGGAGTTTGATAATTCTTTTGAAGGACTTTTGAAGTTTTCAATTTTTGTTTATTCCTGAAAAAAGATCGCGACATCTGATAGCGAGAATTGGAGAGAAAAAATTAAAGATCATGTTCAATGATTTTTTTCTTTCTCAAAAAAAATCATCACATTTTTTTGATATTTTTTAAATAACAAAAACAAAACTCTTCCACCCTCATTTCAATTCAAGTTTGGAAAATTATCAAATCAGAGGACAAAACTGGCTCTAAAAAAGATGAAAACAAAAATTCTCCGCCAATTTTCATGAAACGAACAAAATTTACAATTTTCTCCACCTGTCAAAACCACGTTTAAGGATCGAAAACCAATCTAAATTCCAGAAAAAATCAGCCATCAGTGACAAGACTTGATAAACATACTGTACATGTATGCCCGATCGAGTATGAAAACTGAAGCAGAAAAACGACTAGACCGACGCGACGCTTTTTTCAACACCTTGATACGAGTCGGCGGAAATAATGCACATAGTACATATTACGGACGCTTATGGTATACTCATCTAGACAATGAAGCGTGTAAAAATCGTTATTAAAAGGTGTAAAACGTCGAGGAAAAACCGTCAGATCACTCTCGCTGTGGTCCAACTCGAAAGGAAAACCTTGCTACCGCAATCGATACCATATTCAAATACGGAGATCAGTATCGAGCCAGCGAAAATATGCTATAATGTGCGAGAAAATTGAAGGTTTAGGTTCAACATTTCCCATGACGTTGCACAATGACACTATGGTATAACGAAAAAAAAAAAGGTCGTCATCGTTGGATGTGCAAATACATAGAGATCTTCTCGTATCTGTGCCTCGGTTAAACCAGCATAACTTCGTCCTCGCAAACCTCATTAGATCGTCCATCTACACTCGCATACCGCGGCCACGATTCGCGAAAAAAAAATTATGCAAATTTTATACTGACATCGGGTATAATACGCATCGACGAATCAATTAAAACCTCGATTAAAGCTCGCGCCGCGCCGTTTAGATTGCCAAACGGAAATGGAATGGACACCGGTGCTCAAAATATTCGCTTCGACGAAAGATCGTTATCTAAATTGTTTTAATTCCGTTATTTACTGTATTTCTCTCTCACTCGATCTCACTTTATGTATCAGTAAAGTCTCTTTTCTTTTTAGTCTTTTCTTCGTAACTGTGGTCGGTTTTTAAAGATTTTTGCGAAAAGACTAAACAGGAAATCTAGCCAGGCGTTATTGCTCTTCCATTAAGCTTAATTTATAGACCGAGAGGGTTTTTTTTGGTGCTGGTTGCGGTTTTTGTGCGTGTGTTTTTTTCCCTTGAGTTGGAACCGAGTAAAGACCTAAACCTATAGAATGCGAATGCCGAATCGAGGTGAAAGATTTAATCCAACGATGTTATGCTAGTTTAAGTTATAAGAACAAAAGAACATCAATGCAAACATTTTTTTTTCATTTTACGCTGGCAATGAAAAAAAATTGACAATACTGAATTGAATTTTCGTATGATAGCACGTTCGGGAAAAATTTCAAGATTACCTTCTTTCTAAGCAAATTTTAATTACTTCTGGTAGAGAAAGCGTAAATGAAATGATTGTAATTACAAACAAATAGGTTCTTCAATTACTTTTACCAGTAAATTGTTTGAAAATTGAACACAATGACAATTTAAAATCTTGCAATTTAGACGCGATCACATCCAAGAAAAATCATCTGATTTACTCGCGAAAGGGGTCTTCGCGAACATTATCATCAATGTGACGTTAATAAAATTTATAAATATCTATCTCAACATTCCAAATCGAAAAAATTACTAATTTTGTCCGGAAAGTACAGAAAAACCAGTTCCGGAAAAACAAAATTATGAAACCGGTTCAGAATGAAGTCAAGATGTCTGTTTAGGGCTGAAAACTGAAAAAGGATTGAAAGCTGAAGAGTCCAATTCCAAATTACTCAGAAAGTAGCTTCGAGATCAATAAAAAATAATTTTTGGATTTTTATAAAACCGGTTTGGGAGAATAAAACAAATTTCGATACTGAAAATGAACCAGTTCAAGTTAGATAAAGAAAGAGTGTCCGAATATTCAGAAACCAGTTCGGAAACCGATAATAAACGATTTCCAAATTTTCATAGAACCGGTTTGGGGTAGATTGAAAACAAGTTTGCGACCTGAAAATGAACCAGTTCAAGTTTGATATAGAAACTCGTCCTGAACATTGAGAAACTATGTTTTGGATTTGATAATAAACGATTTTTGAATTTGTATGAAACCGGTTCGAAGTAGTTTCAAAATGAGTTTTGTATCTCAGAATGATCTAGATCAGTTTAAATACAGAAAATTTTCCTCAATACTCGGGAAACAGTTTTTGAATCAGTAATAAACCCTCTCAGAATTTGTAGGAAACCGGTTTATAAGGTTTCAAAATGAAATTCGGAAATTAGTCAGTAAATAGGTACAGGGGTTACACAGAAATAAATCCAGAATATTTAATTGTTCATAAATCATTTTAAAAATTGATAATATATTTTTTTAGAATTTTTATAAAACCGGTTTGAGGTGAGAGAAAAGTATAGGTGCCCATGAAAATTGAACAGTTCAGGTTTAGCACAGAAATGATTCCTCAACATTTAGAAGTCAGTTCTGAAATTGATAATAAAGCATTTCTAAATTGGTATGAAATCGGTTCTGAGTAGTTTCAAAACGAGTTTGGTTTTGAAAATAAGTTAATATCAGGTTTATACAAAAATGATTCCGGAATATTCAGAAATCAATTTTAAAATTGATATTAAAACCATTTTTGATTTTTATAAAACCGGTTTAAGGTAGTTTAAAAACAAATCTTAGGTTTAGAAATGAACCAGTTCAGTTTTTCAGCATTTGGAAACCAGTTTTGGAATCGATGATGAACCTTTTCTGAATTTGTATGAAACCGGTTCGGAGCAATTCCAAAATAAGTTTAGGGTCAGAAAATGAGTCATGGATTCAGAATATGCGTTCCGAAATCGATAATAAACTATTCCTGGCTCTTTACGAAACTGGTTTTTTTTTTTGTTTGAGTGGATTTTCAATCTGCTCGCAGCCTGAAAAAAAAAAATCTGCACTGATCTAGGTCCAATTTCAATTTCCAGTTTCCACAAACACCACGAGTTAGATTGATAATGAAAAATGAATCATATTCGGATTTAAATGAAACCGGTTTCTTTCAAATTCTGTCAAAAACCAATTCTAGGTTCGATATAGATACTTTGATTAACTAGATCTTCAGGATCAATTTGTCATCAAATTTAGTGTGATACAAATTGAACTTAGAGGCAGCTCGAAACCAGTTTCAATTCCATTCAAAAACAGTTTTGAGATTGATGAGAAAACATTTTGTGAATGTTATACCTACAAAACCAGTTTTAGTTTTTTGAATAATGATAAATTGTAAAATTGATGAAAAATCCCTGGAAGATTGATGTGAATCTAATTCCGGATATATAAGAAACCAGTTCAAATTTCAGATTCATGAAGAATAATTTTTGAATTTTTATACGAAAAATTAATCACTGTATGTATTTTGAATCAATTTTAGTCTGAGATGAGACCAGTTTAGGGCCAAATGCACGTACCAACTTCAAATCGCTATAACACAAAATTCGGTTCTATTTCTATGCTTGACTTTTGATCAAAAAATATAGATTTAAATTGGGTATATTCATCGTCAAAACGTCATGTAAAAAAATCCACCATTTCAGAAAATTGCAAACGATTTTTCAGACCATTCGATAGATATTCAGGGTATAATTTTAATGTAATTTTAATCACTCATACGATGTTAATTTATTATTCTATTGTTCTTAAGAATCGTTATTTACTTATGAAATAGAACCAGAGCAAAAAATACAGAATATCAAAAAAATGACCTTCTCCGAATAAATTCAAGCTCCAACTCCTTTCCCCAAACCGCGAAAAGTTCGTTCAAAGTTGTAAAATTCGGCCTTTGCTTCTCTATAACGCTACTTTTTTATTTATAAGAAAAATTATATAGTCGAGCGGAGGAAGAAAAAAGTTAATTAAAACTAAAAACTCAGGTACGTTTAAGAATAAAATCGCGCGCTAGGAAGCCAGCGAATGTTTCACCTCCTAGAGCGTGCGTCTGACAGACGCACCTTCACTCTTTTATACATAATATTACCATTCGGATTCACTTCTGTGCGTACATTCACCAACCAGTAGTATCTTACTACCTGCGAGTTGAACCCTTTACACTCGCGAGTTCCTACAGACGACACAGTGTATTGTACTTTCATTCAGTGTACGAAGTGCCGCCGGTAGGAGAAGTTGTTCGCGTGTTTTGTTCGAATTTTCACGTGTATTTCGTTCGCGTATTTTACGTGAGTCGCGTTCGATTTTCGATTTCGTAAAATTCGTTTTATTTTTCTTTTTCGGAAAAATCGTGGTTTTGTGTTGCGAAGTTTTCGTTTAATTTTTATTTCGCGAATATTTCAATTTTTCAAAAAAAAAATTGTAGTTGAAGTTCATATCTATTACTGATTTTATTTTTATTTTGTTCAAAAAAAAAATTGAGAAAATTTGTAGAATATTACAAGATAATGGAGAAGAATTTCAAATACACGAGTAAGCATTGTGTTTTTTCATTTTCGTATTTAATTTTTTCTTGTATCTCGTAAATATCTAAATATTCGATGTATCGAGTGAGAAAAATTCATCTTTCAAAAATACTGGAATATTACCTCCGGAAAATTTTTTTATTTTTTTCAACTTCCGGGTACACCCAAGAACGAAAAAAAATCAAATATTCATATCAAAGTTGAATTTTTCGTCAATTTCGCGTCAAATAAACGATATTTTGCAATTTTCTTATCAATTTGAAATTTTATATTAAATTATACACCTTATAGGAGCGCAGAGCTATAATTTTTCAAATTATTTAACAAGGCCACCTCCATAATCGTACGAGAAAAATTATTTAGGAATCAAGACCTTCACTTATGTTTTAATATTTTCTTGTAAAATTGTAATTGGAATAAATATATGTTAAGCACAAAGTTTTTATGCTTATCGTTTCAAGTTATACTGACGAAGGGTCAAAAAAATTTCCAATTATTTTGAAAAAAATTCATCATTAGAACGCTTAATTGAAAACAAAACAAGTTGAAATGATTTACGAAAATTAATGAGTAAAATAGGTATATAATTTGATTGATTAAAATCCATTACATTACTTTACGAATTCGAACAAGTTTTTAAAGATTTCACTTATTGGGGATCTTCCGAAAAAAAGAAGGAAATTTGACTATTATTTTGATTTAGAAATTGAATAAAATATTATGGTATTTAAAATTCACGCACTTACGATCATTTTTACTTCTACAAACAACTCTGCTTCCAAATAATTCATTTTCAAATTTAATTTTAAAATTAAAAATAACACAACAAAAAAAAATCACGCAACCGTTCATAGTTGCACAATCAAGGGAGAAGGGGAAAGTTGCGAGCAGCTGGAAAAACTGAGTTTCTCAGTCAGAAAATTTTCAGAAGTCTAAAATAATAGTTTTACTTTTTTGGTAAATTCTCATTTTCCAGCTGAAAAAAATTGAAAATTGGAAATAATGTACGTTTACGAGAAACAAAGATCGACAAAATTTTTTCGTAGATAAAATTTTTCAACACAATTTTACACAGCAAAGTCAAAAAAAAAAATCAAAATTTCGATTTTCTATTAAAATTGAAATTTTAGCAACTTTTTAAAATCATCTCAGAGAAAAAAGTACCTATTTTTGAAACAAGCAGCAATTCTTCAGTTGAAGATTTTTTTTCTTGGAAATTGGATTTATTCATCAATAAAGTGGAATAAAAACACTCACAAGTATCTAAATTTGATAATTTATGAAAAATATTCACAAGTTGATAATTGGATAATGATTTTTCAAAATCTGATATATAATTTCCAATTACCTAATTGGGTTCAAAATTTGAGGGGCGATGGTTTTAGAGATCTTATCCTACTCTTGTAAAAGATAATTGACTTAAACGAGGAAGAAAGTCGATGAAAAGTTCCTGAAATATGTTACAAAACCAGACAAATTTGCAATTCAAATTGTACTTTTCAAAAAAAAAAAAATGGAATTGAATTCTTTTGTTGAAATTTTTTGTTCAGATAACATTATTTCATTTCCTATTCATTTTCTCTCAAATGTAAACTTACCTGATTGTTTAGGTAATTTGAAAAATTTTAATAATTTTTTGAAAAATTATCCAATTTTTTCTAATATTTCCAAAATTTGGAAAATATTTCATTTTTGGATAATGTTTCTACTCCAAAACGTGTTTTTTAAGTTTTTGAAAATTTTCAAGTCATGTAAATAAGTAGCTAGAAAATTAAAAAATTACTAAATCAATTTTTTTTCAAAAATGTACTTTTAATTTTTATTGATCCAAACAACGGAAAATCCTCGACCTGAATCGTTCCTAATTCCGCATTAAACAAAATAAAAGCAAGGTTCACGTACCTCTCTCCCCCCTCCAAACTACACTCAACCCATATTACATTTCTCAATACCTATTTTTCAACTCCACCGCGATATTTCCAAGAAACCTTACATGAGCTCGAAAGTTTTTTTCAGCAACTTACAAACACCCCTTTCGGTAACCTTCGCCTTTGTCGGCGCTGGCAAAACGCACCCCAACTTCGGGACATTTCATTAAGCGTCATTCCGAAGATATCTTTTAATTTACACGAAAACGCAATCAACGCACGACTCAGCTATTAATGATCGCTTAAACAACACCAACAATAACATTGTACGACAAGAAATTCGAAAGGAAAAAACACAAGTCTGCAGGCACGCAACGAAGTTTGTAAAGTCACTTCATTTGTACCCGTTTTTAACACCCACGCCAGTGGTTCAGGGGGGAAAAAATTAAATGCGAGTAGAAAAAAATATCCAATACATGTACACACAAATCGCAGTATCTACAGTACACTTTCATGAGTCGAAATTTACGTTCGACACGAGACCGGTACGAGCATGTGAATCGACTCTTTATTGTAGACCGTATAGATTCAGGTGACCCTCTTTTGGTTACACCGACATTCACTCTCGGTTTAAGTTTTCTCTTTTGTATGCTGATTCATATTGTCCGATGGTACTGTTGTTTTTTTACCTCTTTATACGAATATTCTGGTTTGTAGGCAAAGTACCTGTACCAGCAGAAAAACTACGCTTTGATAAGGAACACAGAGAGAATGAAATGTAAAGATAAAATAACAAAGATGAGGATGCGAAGGAAAATTCTCTGGTATCGTAATAAGAATATTTGACTAATAATTCTCAATTTTTTATACGGATTTGAAGATCTAACAAGGTACACCTCGAGGTCTGTTATGCCAAGAAAATATTAACAGACTTGTAGAGTATCATAAAAAATTTTCATATTCAAAATTTCAGCCTCAAAAGTCAACTAGGAGAGAGATAGGGAGTTGAATCTTGAAAAAAAAAACCGTCCTATACATAGAAAAAAATTTAAAAATCTACAGAATTCTAACTTTTTTTCTGAAATGGTATCAAATTTTGAAATTTTTGCATTTGTAAGATTTCTGAATTTTTCCAACTTTGATTTTTTATTGTTTTTCAGTTTCATATTATTTAAAATTCATTTTAATTACTTATTGTGCTGGAAGAATTTTTCAAAAAAACACAAAGTAGAAAAAATATGACAAGATTGAAATTAGGGGGAAAATTAATAATTATATGTTCATTTTTTCCAACTTAGATAGAAATAATTTTCTTTGCATTTTTTCAACCTGAATTGAAAAAAAATTCGACTCCGTATTCTGCAATATTTCATTCCACCTGAAAATTTTCCTCAAGATTTTTTCCGACTTAAAATTTTTTTGAAATAATTTTTCAATTAAATGTCCTTCAAAATTTTTTCAAACTCAATAATAATTGTAAGAAATTGTCAAAAATGTGAAACCTGAAAAAAAAATAGAAAAATCAAAATTAGAAAAAATGTGAGAATTTTTTAATTAAAAAAAAAAACTGCTAAAAGAATCTTAAAATTGTAAGTAATAATTTTAAAATCAAAAATTAAATTTAGGGAAATTGAAAAAATTTGAAAATCTTCAAAATTTTATTTTTGGCAAAAATAATCGTAGATAATCGATACTCAAATCTACAAACGATTATGGAATTTTTCTCCAATCCAAACCATACCCAGGTCATCGTCCCATCTTTTAGGAAGTATTTCAATAAAATAACCCACGTAAGCCCAAGATTTTCTTATAATATCGAGTACAATAATACACCGAGTACAAGGTACCGGTATACGTGCGTGGGATTAGAGCTAAAATCGGTACAAGCCGCCTGGTAGATTATTTACTCGTACTTGGAATACTTAAAAAATAAGCTCATTATCGCGCCGCGACTGCACACCGCGTTCTCCTCTTCCTCCTGGTTGAGTTCTTTTGTACGTAGGTAAAGTACCTTTACTTCTCGTATGTGTACGTCGTCGCAGCCAGCAGCCTCAATAAACACGAAAATACGATACGAACCCGCATTACGCTACCGTAATTTGATACTTTAACAGGCTCGATGCATTTTTACGTTATCGACGAATTAACCATAGAACATATGTAGGCTACACTTTATATTCGCCTATCTACCCTACTCCTTAAATTATTTGTAAGCATAAACTAGGAAGGTACTTCAAATGATTCCCAAAAATATACTTTTTTGTTTTCATTTCCTTGGATGTTAAGGCTACGTTAATCGGTATCAAGGACTTTTTTCATGACTTTACCCCACCAGAATCTACCAAAGTTCATCGATAGTTTTTTTTTCGATGCTCCAAGAAGGGAGCGAAGACTAAATCGAACAAGTTTTTAAATAAAATTCATACTGTTAGAATGTAATACCGAACTATGATAAAATAAAACTTGTAAATCTGCGAAAAAATAGCTCAAAGTATTGAAAAAGTTTTCTCAACTGTGGAGAAATTTTTTATCCATTGAACTATGCTCTCGATACGCCGGAATTATAATCGCTTTGGAAATTTCGAACTCGATATTTTATTTGAAAATGCTTACGTATGGTTTATTTATCATTATTTCTCGTAAGAAAAACTATACGTAGGTATTTTCACATCGGTATAAGCAGATGATGATACTTCGGTAAGTATTTGGAATAGAATTAATTTACATATTCTATGAAGTAATTGAAATTAATATCGAGTAGGTACATGATTCGGTGAAATAAGACCTGAACTGTCTAAAATGGGCAGAAACTGGTTAAAAATGGGCAAAAAAATGTAAACAAAAGAAATGAAGTGGATTTAAGAAAAAAAAAAGTGGATAGGTATGAATTGAGAACTATAAAATCAACCTCTCTAGAAGAATACCTAAGTAAGTTTTATTTGAAAAATAGTCTTTTCTCATAAGAATGTCTTGAAGAATACATTGATCATTGATCGTATTCGGTTAAGAAATTTTACCACGAAGTCGAATTTTAAAAATTATACGTTTGAGAGTTATCATGTCCAAAATTCCTGGAATAGGGACTCAAAGTCCCAAAAACGATGAAATGAAAATGTTGATTTTTTCAGGTCCAAATTTTTCAGGTTAAGGCATCACAAAAAGGGTGAAATGGGGCTAAAAATTTTTTTTTTTAATTTTAGCCATTTATTCCTCCTCTCGTCTGTCTATCTTTAAACCACGCCAAATATATCAACAGAAAATCCAACTTATGAATATCTTCAAAAATAATAATTTTCAAATTTTCTTTTAAAAAATGCTTTTCAAGACGGTGTAAAAAGTAAATTTCACGATTCTTAAAATTTTAACCCGATGAAAACACCAAATCAACCAATTCACTGGGATTCAAACGTAGGTAATAAAGCACAGATAATAAAAATTTGTACATTAACATACAAAATGATGATGGAAAAATGAGGTTTTTTTTGGAAAGATGGAGGGAGGAGGGTGAAAAAGTGTGGTATAACATCAAGACCTCGAACCGTTATTATCCAGATTTGATTCAAAATTTTGTCCTTAAAAAATTCATAACCTTAAAATTTTAAAATTATCTCCTATTTTAAACAATTTTGAGAATTTCTGAAAATTTAAAATGGTATTGAGAGTCGCCCTGTGTGTATCTAGATTTTGGAATGAAGTTCAGCCTCTAATACTTCTCAATTAGATACCTAAATTTTACGTAATTTTTGGTCATTCGAATCCGAAATATCTCAAAAAATAACGAATTATTCAAAGTCATATACAAAACAAATTATAGTGATATATTATACTTACTTTGAAACTTAAAAAAAAAAAAGGAAAAATTTCACTTTTTTGAATAAATATGGTGAATACGATTTACCAAAACAGTGAAAAAATTGACATTTCTAAATTTTGAAAAATTCTCCAGCTTCCCATGAAAATTGAAATTAACGTTTAAAATTGATGAAAAAAAGAGGGAAATTTCAAAAATATTTTTTATGGGTAAGTAATATTTTTTTGAAAAAAATTAAAATACAAGCTCCTCTTCACCTCTTTTTTCACCCTCTCCCCTCCCCTCCAACAAAATCGGACACCACTGATATCAAAAACACACTCAAATTATGTTGGCAAGTTGGTATATGAACAATTGAGCAGATATTCAATTATTCATCATTTCTTTCTTCACACGATTCCCCTTTTCCTCATCCACCATTGATCGTTTATACGTGTAGGAATTTATGTTATTCGATACAGTATTTCCTCGTCACTCGAAACTCGAATTGAAGAGATCATTCGTGAGTTTGTTCCTCTCTCGAAAAAATTGGCGAATTCTTACGATACGATACTACTCCTCAATATTTTGGGGTTTTTAATTTCAAAGATTCCTAAATTCACCGACAAAATTCTCGATATTTAAATTTGAATTCGTTCCTCATTCAATTTGATCTGTTTTCAATCCCTCCTCCAATTATTTTCTGTACATGCAAGTAATAAAATGGGAAAAGTAGGCTTAAAAATAGAGCGCAAAATTGCAAAAAATTCATTTTTTTTTCAATTTTTCCCAAAAAGGGTCAAAAATTTTCCAAAAATATGGAAAAAAGTAAAATTTGCAAGAAAAGAGATCTAAAAATAATTTTTTTCGAAAAAAAAATGATCCAAAAATACAGACATGTACATATTATGACGAAAAGTAAGTACATATGAGAATTTAGGAAAAGTACGTTTGAAAAAAAATATGCCCAAGTATAAGCCATTTTTAACCCTCTAAAGTAGACAGGGTAATTTCTCAAAGTTCCCCTATCGTAGAGAAACTTTTTTGAACGTTTATCAACTCTGTCGAGTAATAAAAATGATATCGCTATATTATCGCGATATGAACCTCAGAACTACCTGCGAATACACGCAACATATTATCGCCCGAATAGAAATTAAATTCAATCAACTTCTGTCCGAACAAGGTACTTACATTATCAAAATACTATTTGACCTCTCCGTACGTATAAGTAAGCTTTTGAACCATCGTATTCGAAATGTCACATATTCACCAATTTACGATCATTATTATCACGTCGTCGTCCTATGGTTTCACACAAACACACATTATATCGTTTCAATACGAACAACGAGCACAAACACGCGACTTCCAAGAATTGAAAAAACCACTCGATCTCTCGGTACCATTAAAGGCATATACTGCACCACGAATTACACGAGTCTGCTTCGACGCGACTTGGGAAACCGTTATCGGCTTATTATAACACGATGACGACGATTCATCCATTTAAAATAGAAATAAGTATAAAAAAATTAAAAAGAAAGAAGAAAGATATAGTGGAGTACTAACAACGATTATCGAAAATTTAAAAAACCGGTTGCTCAACCTTTCTAAGTTAAAGCAGGTAGAAATACTACACGTAAAAAATGATTAGCCCGGTGACTAATACCACATTGTTATATTCTCTTCGTGTGGAGTTATGATTCATTTCAAGTAGATAATCCACCCGAAGTTAATATTGTGGATTTTTGTTGTTGTTAATTTGAAATGATCTTTATGAGTTCACATTTTTATGCTGATGGGAATAACGTAACGTGTTTTTCCACACGTTGAATATCTCGTAATGAAAGTATATGCACAAGTCGCAGGTATTTAGAAATCCAGTCGAATATGAATAATAATGAGAGAGTAATTTGATTACCACGGATTTCAATACATTTACTGTACCTATGTATTCATACTGTAAATGTACAAATTACAAACAAAATACGAATACACAAGACATAGCCTACTTATTAGCACAGTGTACGAGTACAATGTACTTTGGTAATCAATTTTCTGTCACCTTTTTATTCCCTGATTCATAAATTTTGAAGAGGCGCGAAGAGGAAAATTATTTTTTCCAATTCTGCTGATTTTTAAATATGAGTTAGAAAATCCCATTCACATTATGAAAAATTTTTTCCCTCCAGATGACCTAAAAAAAAAAATAGGGGTTTACAAAATCGGTACAATCCTCTGATTAACTTTCAATCCTTCCTCTAAAATAATTTCTGAAGTGCAGGTTGAATTTCAGAAACTTTATTCATAATGTTAAAGTTATGCTATCAAAGTCTCAAAAATGTAAAAATTACCTATCAAAATAGATAACAAAAAAAAATCTAAATCTGAAAACAGAATTGTACGAATAGTAGGGGAAAAAATTGTCGAAATTTCGCAATAAAAACAATTCAAAAAATGCAAAAATGGTTCCAAAATCTGCAAAAATTATTTGAAACTTTGTAAAAATCATTAGGTAAATGGTTTTAAAAATGTTGAAAATGTGAAACTGTAACAAAACAATAATTATTCTAAAAATTGATACGTAAAAAGCATAAAAATAAAAAAAAAACGCAAAAAAAAGCACATTCCATTCAATTCGATCATGAATTTTAAAAGAGAAAAAATAGATGCCTTCCTAATTTTTTTTGAAAATTTTCGTGAAAATCCATTACCTGTCTTTACAAAATCGTCATCATTTTCATGGTTTTATGCAATTTTCAAGATTTTTCGATTACTTTATTACAACGTTATCATTGTATAGATTATCACAACTTTTTTTTCACATTTTAAGGAAAGAAAATGTCCAACTCGACAATTTCAGTATTTTCAGACTTTGTGAAAATTTTCAAACTTAGGTACGAATCGAAATCTAAATCACTGAAAAAATTGACTTCGTTATCTTCTCTAAATATCTCATTTTGAATCAGTGATAAGTCACTAATTAATAATTAATAGTTGAGCATGTAAGCACAAGAAAAATCAGTGAAATTCTCTGATTTTCAGTGGATTTTTTGCTGATTTTTCAAAATATTTCACTGATTTTTCAAAAACCTCACTGATTTTTCAAAAACTTTCACTAATTTTTCAAAAACTTGACACTGATTTTTCGAAAAAATTTACAAATGTTTAAATAAATTTCAGAAATTTTACCGAATTTTTAGTGATTTTCATTGATTTTTAATTTCTTTTCACTGTTTGCTTTATTCTGCGATTCTGACTTTTCTGATGATTTTCGATCATTTTTACCGATTACCTAATCAAAGATGGAGTGAAGAATTCTTGAATATTTCTCCAAAATGTGTTAGAAAATTGAATCATTTTCAAAAGTGTTTTTGATTTTAGTCTTTTTTAAAGCACTTTTTTTAAACTTAATTTTTTTACCGAACATCAAATGTGAAAAAATACATAATAAATTCAATAGAAAAGTTCAATTAAATTTTTCCCCAGAAAAATTCAATCGGTAACAACATTTCAAAAATGAAAAGTAGTAGGTATTTCTCTAAGACCTTTCATAATACTTCTTCAAAATTAAAATTCGTCATTTTCCTTTTAAAAAAATGTCATCGCATGAAAAATTATGAAAATCTGTCCATATTCCACCCAAAATGAGGAAATGACGAGTAATTAGAAAAGATATGATAAAGAAAGGGAAACCATCCTCAAAAAAGTTAAAAATTAGTTTCCAAGTTGACACTAATTTTGGGCCTTTCAAAAGAGAATCAAACGGGAATCTCGACTCAAAAACAATTTTTGACTCCCAAATATGTTTTTTTTTACGCAGGCTCACATGACATTTTCTAATTTCAAGATTCAACTTCAAGTATTTTCGTTTTTTCATCAGTCTCTTTACATTAAGTAAATAATTTCGTGAAAGGCATCTTGACAATTTTATTTATTCTTCTTCCTTTTACTCGACGAGCTCTAAAAAAAAAAGATTGATAAATTGATTTTGAGTATTTTTGCAAAAATTTAATGAAATGATTTAGGAACTGGAAAATAACCATGGTATCTAACTGATTTTTTTGGGGAAAAATCACTACTTTTTCACTACTTATCTCACTACTTTTTTCCAAATATATTTTCAACTCGGACCCCCCCCCCAAAATTACTTTTTCCAGTACCAAAAAAAATCAAAATTCATTACAGAAAAAAATCGATTTGAAAAAAATCTGAATTCGCGACTTTCAACATTTCCTAAACTTTTCAAAGCATGCTCCAAATTTGCTCAAAAGACCCCCCCTCCCCCTTGCATATACTCGTTTCAAAGGATTTTTTTGCCCCTCTCTCGCAAATACTCGTCTTTTTTATAAGAGATTTTAAGGATTTAATGGATTTTTCATCAAATATTTATTCAACACTTACGAAAAAAACATTATAATGTTCAAAAAAAAATTTCAAGGACTATTTTTCCATTTTTAAACACTCAATTGTCTGGAATGAAAAGGGAGAGGTCATACCATAACTTTGATAATTATTTGGATAAGTGTAATAGATCCCGAGCGAAGCGAGGGCGAAAATTTTTGAAGAAAAAAATATCCAGAAGCTGAAATTGCTCATTTAAATTTATACTTTTTTCGTGCTACTTTTTTGACTCCATAAAAAATTGCAATGAGTTCATCTTTCAAAAAAATTTACAAGTCAAACAATTCCATTCATAATTATTGTCTCACAGAATCATACGAGATTCATTGAGAATGACAATTATCTAGGTTAAAAAAAAAGGAGCTTCATGCCATCATTTTGAAAATTAATTGTGCAAGGGTCGAGTCCGAGCGCAGCGAATGAAAATTTTTTCTGATGTAATTAGGAAAAGGAAAGAAATGTCTTGCCCGAGCATAGCGAGGGCGAAAATTTTTTTAAAAAATGAAACAAAGTAAGCAATTTGAGACAAAAATTTGTAATTTTTTTATACCTTTGCGACCAAAATCTGAATTCGCGATTATTTTCATTTTTTCACTACTTTTTTACACGTTTTCTTCTAAATTCACTACTTTTTCACTACTGGCATGACCCATTTTTCAATTCACTACTTTTTCACTACTTTCACTACTTTCACTACCCGTTAGATACCCTGAATAACTGATTTCAGTCAAAAAATTTTGAATTTTCGTTCCCTCTTTTCCAAAAAATGTTACTTTTATTATTCGTCAGTGAACCAGTGACAAAAATTTACATCATGGTAAGAAACGTGGATCTTGGTCATTTTACCCCTCCCTCCACCGCTCTGAAAAAGAATCAATGAATCGATTATCAAAAGCATTCCCAGTAAAAATCGGATCATTTTTCGCAAAAGTTATCAAAACAATTCAGAGATAAGGGAAAAATTAATCTCAGCCGAAAATTTTCAACTTTTGCTCCCCATTTTCCTCAAAAATTACCCCTTCAGTTCGTCTCTGCACCACAACGACGATCCAGCCGCAATAAAAGAACACCTGATCTCAAATCATCCTAGATTTCGAGTTATTTATCACCCATTAATGTAAATTCACGCAGGGTGCATCTTTTTCAAAGTTGGCAAATTTCAATATGCCCCCCGCTTACACATCTCCAAATTCGGAATTCCGTTTCGTGTACTCGCTGCACTCCACCCCTGCTTCCAATATCGATACTCATTCTTCTCCTTAGATACGGTGTCTCGGCGTGATTCATCATATAAGTGAACCGTGCTGTATTCGATGTCGAACACCCTCGGTTATTGTACCAGCTCGTCTCATCGGGACGTTGTTGCTCGCACGATTTATTTATTCATTTTTTTTTTCGCGTTCGCGATAAAATCACAGCAACCCACATCCGAAACACTCGGAAACCTATTGTATCGCCCCAAAGAAGACGTCCTATAGGTATTTCTATTGAATTTGTTAGCCGAGCTGAGATACGTATTCGATGCGCCGCGCCGCCGTCCAACTCTTTAACAAAGACGAGCATTACAATCGTGTCGTTGATAAATATCTCGAAGCGGATCGATTGTTTTAACCTGCGAACGTACGTTTCACGATGGTCAATAAATCGATTAATATAAAAAAAATGTTTCTCTCGCAATGCAACTTTGGCACATACGAAGACTAATCTCAATTAATCGAAGGTGTCGAAGAACAAAGTGGGAGGGGTAAAAAGGTCGATATACGAGGCAAATTTTCATAAAGGTATAAATAGGTCTGCGAGTAAAAAAAATTACCGTCGTTGGTCGGTTTTAATTTACTTAGATAATAAATTAGCCTTCGATAAGTAATTTAATGGACTTTATTACGGGGCTATGGCTAGACGAAGATTTTTTTGACCCGTAAAGTCTGCCAAGTAATTGCATTAGCTTCCGATGGAGAAAAAAATTAAGTAAACGAGTATATAGAGTTTGGTAGGTATCTTTTATTTTATCCTATTTTGTCTCGGTACCTCGTCTTTGCCTCTTTTCATAATGTAATTTGAAATTATTAGGAAAGGGGAGGATTTTACGTCGACGTGTAAAGTTTACCTTTAAAACGATACTTATTAGTGTACTACTTAGCTGTACGTCGTCGCGTTGCAGAATTAACTCCGTCACGTCTTTGTGTTACTTCGGGCTCGTTAATTGCGCAATACACACGACGATGACGCGACGTCGACAAATAATTAAGGTAAAAAGCATGCACCGCCGTACCTTGTCAAAGAACCCGACCCCAAGATTCGTCTACGGTCCTTTTTGCCATCTCGTCGTATGGTTGTTTGGTAAAGAACGTTTATAAACATCAAAAGCTAGTATATGAACATTTTTACCTTAAAATCGAGTAAGTACCTAAGTAAAGGTTGAATCTAGTTAACGTATGGAAGTTGTCTGGTGATGGAACCTCGACGAGCTTCCTTGTTGTCTCCGCCCCTGGTGTTTTTCCTTTTTGAAACGATTTGTGTGCTTTGCTTAAGATGGAAAGATGAGATAAAGATGGAAATAAGTTTTCGTTTTGAAGATTTTTCACGAACGTTAAATTTCAGAATTATTAGGATACAGATTTTTAATGTCTGATGAGGGCTCTCCTTCAAAAATCACTATTTTTTCTCTGATTAATTTACTGCTTCTTACAAAATTTTAAAAAAATCCTCTGTCTGAAAAAATAAATCGAAAAGAAAAGTTAGAAAAATTTGGTTGAGAACCAAAAAAATCTTTCTGAGGGTATTGATTAAGAAAACACCAGAAGCGGTCGTTTTATATGATTAAAAAACGACTGTTTTTTGTCGTTTTTGGAGAAACTGTCAGAACTTATGATTCAAAAACTGTCGTTATTTTAATTTTTTATGGATTGATTTTTGAGACTGGAGAATCGTCGCCTTACGTCATGTCGTTTTATCAACAAACGACAGAAAAAAACAACTCAAATGCGTCGCAAAATTCAGTTTTCAAAAAACGACAAAAAAAGACGATTTTGAGATTGAAAAATGGCCACCTTGTGTCGTTTTTCAAAAAAAAAACGACAAAAACGTCAACTTGAATGGATCAAAAATTGTCGTTTTTCTTGTTGTTCAAGAAACGACAGAAAAACTACAACTTTGAGATTGGAAAATGGTCGCTTCATGTCGTTTTTTTAAGAAACGACAGGAAATGACAACGTTTATGGAGACAAAAATCATCTTTTTTGTCGTTTTGCAACGAAAAACAGTAAAGAACAGCTTTTGAGATTCAAAAAATGGTTGCATTGTGTCGTTTTTTCAAGAAACGACAGAAAACGACGATTTTAATAGGTCTAAACGTTGTCATTCTTTGAAAAACGACAAGAAACAACCCCTTCTGAGATTGGAGAATGGTAGTCTGGTGTCGTTGGTTCAGAAAACGACATCGATGGAAAAAAAATTGTCGTTTTTTGAAAAGTGGCAGGAAACGACAGCTTTGATGATTCAAACATTTTCAAATTCATCATTTCTCAAGAGATGTCGATTTTTGAGATTGAAAAATAGTCACTCGTGTCGTTCTTTTAAGAAACGACAACATTAATATATCCAGAAATTGTCGTTTCCTAAGAAACAACAACTGCAAACAACTTTTTTTGAACTGAAAATTGATCTTTTCATGTTATTTTCAAAGAAACGACAGAAAACGACAATTTTGAGATTGAGAAAAGTCGCTTCATGTCGTTTTTTCAAGATACGACAACTTGGATGGATCGAAAAATTGTCGATTTTCTTCGTTTTTCAAGAAACTGCGTTAATAACATCTCTTGAGATTGAAGAATGAATGCCTCGTGTCGTTTTCTCAAGAAACGACAGAAAACGACAACTTCAATAGAAGAAAAATTTGTCGTTCTTTATCGTTTTTGAAGAATTGACAAGAAAGACAGCTTTTGAGATCAAAGAATTGTCGCCTTGGGTCGTTTTTTCCAGAAATGACAGAAAATGATAATTTTTGAGATTGGAGAATATAGTCGTGAAACAACTATTTTGATGGTTCAAAAATTGTCGTTATTGTCATTTTTCAGGGAACAATATTTTTTAGATTAAAGAATAGTCTCCTTCCTTTTTTTCAAAAGAAAAATCAGAAGACAACTCCAATGCATCGAAAAATTGTCGTATTTTGTCGTTTGTCAAAAACCATCAGAAAACAACTGATTTTAACCAAAAAAAAAAACAAACAAACAAACAAACAGTCCACTACTTCAACTGAGTTAAACTTCCTGAGGAGGACTGGGAACATCATTTTAATTTTTCAAAATCATATTTTGGAATGACAAATCAATTTTGGGAGAAAATAAAAATTTTCAAGCCAATTCACTTATTTTACCTTGCCATAGAGACTTTTATCGCTATTAGTGAGGAACTGCCACATTCTTCCTCTTACTTCAATCTAACTCTACATTCTTAGATGTATTTGATGTAGCCAAAGTAAATTATAAATTCGTCTCGTAACCATCTCTCGTAGCTTTACTGAAAGCCAAACACAGATATGCATGTCTCAGGTGATGAAATTTTCGGTCGTCGTGTTTAAAAACATCTCCATCCTTTCACCTATCCTTACACAAAGAGCTCCAGCTTCTCGATACGTTGCGCAGCTCCGTAGAATAAATTTTAAATGCGCCTTTGATACAGCTACACGACGCCTTACAAAGCTACATAGCACACAGGTACAATACCTTTGAGAATTTTACTCATTCGTCCGCAAAAGCATCGCTCGAGGGTAATTTGGCGGGTACGTCGAGTACTAAATTTCATATTTTCAAAGGTCATTTCAAGGGTACGAAATTTTTCTCTTCTCGCGAGACACACAATGCATCCGAGACACACGAGTTTTACTTTTATTATCGTCTCTGGCCGTTGAATTATACCGAGTGAAAAATACCTACGTTTGGTATAAAAATACGACGCATTCGAACAGCTCGTGTCAATCTTTGTGGATACCAATCATCATATAAATCAACCGAGCGTAGCATATCTTTGGTCACTAAAACGACGAAAGAAAGCGAGAAAAAATCATGAATTTTTCGAATTACTCGTGCGATTCGATACTTGGAACGAGTACCCGTCTAAATCCGGTGCCTGCATCGTCGACGTATTTTCGAGCAATAAGACTCGTGTAGGTATAGCTCGGATGTGATGTCGCAGCAGGACTCGCGCTTCGTGATCTTTGGCATCTAGATCATAATTAAGTCGCATGAAATCGCGTAAATGCCCGATTTCCACGATCGTGCTGACTGCAGAGACTAACTAGCGAAATTTTCGTACCGTCGAGTATCATTTTTGCCATCTCGTAGAAGGATTAATGTCCTCGTTTTTCACAGTCTGCTGATCAAGCACGTGCCCATCGAGCGTGATTATTTCTTGTCCGGGAGATGTCCAAAATAGACAGAATGCATCGTTAAGATGAATGACAAGACGTAGCTTCCGATATCGAATGAATCGGTCGCGAACGAATTCGAAAAAATAGATTTCAAGAAATTATGATAAAAAAATTGATTCATAATCACGTCTGGATTTAAAAAAAGAAAAGCATTAAGATAATCAATCAATTTTCCTAGATCTAGAAATATTTGTTATTGCAACTGCTGTTTTGTAATTTGAATAGGTAGTCAAGTAAATGGTTTGAAAATCTCGAATGAATAATAAAATTTCAAGGATATTTTTATTTTCAAAGGCAGGCCATTTCATAAAATTAACTTGATTTCTTATTTTTAATGAAGGTAGGTACCTATATTTGACTGCTGTTTCCAAGGAAATTTTAATAATAGAATAAGCGGTTTGAAAAAATATTTCCAACAAATGAGGAAGAAGTTGAATGAAAAAATTCACAATTTTCTCAATTTTATCTCCAAAAAAATTTTAAAAAAGGTGAACTTTTCTTTTCACGGATTTTTCTCTCATATGCCACCATAGTCTCAATGTTAGGGACGGATGGAATGAAAGAAAAAGGAGACAGCTAATCAAAATTTTCAAACAAGATTAACTATTTTTGGACAATTTTTTCCAGTTGCCTTTTTCTAAGAAAATTTTTAAGTTTTCTAGACCTTCTTAAGGTTTTTTTTTTCGCTGAAAAAAGAGGTTGCAAAATTTCTCGAGGATTGGAATCATGGTTTGAAAAAAGAAAACTTTTATTTATTGTGCTCGAACAAAGGGAGAGAGAAATTTTTTCAGAAAAAAGTGTTAAGTATACATTTAGAATTTTGTGATTTTCAAGAGCGAAATCGTCCATTTTTCAGTAGTATATTGAATAACAAGGTGTCCATAACATTTCAGAAATGGTTTCTCTGACTGTTTCAGATTTTTCAGACCAATTTTTCAAAATTTTCCAAACCTCTTTGAAAATGGGAGTCGTTTTTTCAGTTCAGAATTTTGGGTTAATTTTTCAGTACTTCATTACCTCCCCTCCCCCACACACACAAATAAAAAAACGTACCTCTTGAAATGTCCATGAAAGACCCTGCAATCTTTTTTGGGCTTGCCCCAGAAAATAAAAAATTGATGAAAATAAAAATTCCAATCATTTTAATGAGATAAAGATACCAATATGATGAGCCAAAGTGAAGCAAAGGCAAAAATTTTTGCAAAAAAATGCTTTCAAAAATGAAAAATTCATCACTTTGCCCTCGGTAAAATTTTCCAAAATGTAATCAATGATTTCAAAATTTTGATTATATTTTTCCCCTTCTTTTTTCGAAAAAAATCGTGGGCATCGTGATATTTTTTTTTCAAACCATTTCATTGAAAAGTAGGTGTTCATAAAAATCAAAAAATCATAAATGAATTTTGCAGAAAGATGAAGTCACAGTTCTAAAATTCCTTGACTAGAGTGCCCACAAAATTACGAAAATAAAAATTGCTAGGCACTTTTCTAAGACTATAAATTTTCAATTTTTCTCACAATTTGTGCCCCTTCCTTTATTTTCCCCAAACAATAAAAAATTTAGGTAGTTGATTTTTAATCTCTCATAGTTATTTCAAAAACTAATAATTTTGTAAGTTGATAAGCCACATACATGTCTAGAGCGATTTCCATCATTTTTTTTACTTACAAAAAGAAAATTATGTTATTTATGTTGAGAAAAACAAGTTTAAAAGGTCCTTGTTTTTTTTTTAAAAATTACACTTTGTACTTTTGTTCTTTGTAGACACTTGGTTGACTAATCCTTGACTTTTTCATGATTTCCCAACAATATTATTAAATTTTCTGATACATTCGAGTTTTTCAGAAAATGAAAATTGAATTATGATAGTTTTCGATTTGCTTAAAAAAAATGAACATGACTGTATTTTTGAGGCAAAAAACAGAAAAAATTCAATTTCTGTTAAAAAGTTGGAAAATTAAAATTTTTAGCCCCCCCCCCCCCCCGTTTTCAAGCCAAAACGTTTAATATAATAGAAATTGTAATACTGAAATATCAAATTCTAAAATAATTTACTAAAATTCACCGAAGACTTCCATTTTTATAACATTTAATTTTAATGTCTGAAATAGCTTTTTATCCATTGAAAAAAAAAATCAAGGAAAGATACTTTTGAATAATTTTATAAGCTGATGACTTACAATATTGGAAATTAATTTAAACCACTCAAAATTTTATCAAATTTTCGCGAAATATCTAAACATTAACCCTAAATTCTATTTCCATTTACTCAAATCTGGCGCAATTCCGCCATCAAATTCTAGTTCCATCGACATCGTCTGGGGAAAATTTCGAACCAGAGTAGGGGTAAAAAACAACACGACGCGATGCAAAGAACCCAGGTAACTTACGTACAGAGAATTTTAATTCGCGTTTTACCCCGCGTACCGTCATCTGCCATTTGGATCGTCCTCATATCCATACACAGAACGTAGCACGCCAAAGCTTTAAAAGCAGCGCAGCGTACGCTTTTCTAAATCTCTCGTTATCTTCTGGTAATCTCGCTGCTAAGAATTAATTACGAAATGAGCTTAATGCTTTCGAGGGCTTTTAACAAGACGACGGCGACACAACCGGGACCCTCTCCTCGTGCTGCCCTTTTTCGCCGGCGTGTATCGTTATTTCGCGTATATTTTGATATATGCACGTGCGGATCCTCTCCGCAGCACCGGAATATCTGTGAAGCTTTTTAATGTATGGACGTATTGTTAAATAAACAGCTGCTAATTATTTTTAATCTGGATATTTTCGAATTACGATGGGCGTTTTGTCTCGTCTATAGAGTCGGTGTCCCGGTCTTCGTAGTACGTTAATCGTTTCGGAAATGGTGATAAATTAGGATGCTGTTTGAGCAATGGCTCTTTATTCACACTATTCTGAGCAGAGAGACGTTGCTGATTATTTATGCTAAAAATTGGGTATATCAAAGTCTAAACCTTTTTTTTCGAAGATGTTTCCAATTTTCAAAAAATTTTAGCTGCAGATACATTTTTTAAAAAAATTTTTGACATATTTAGTTGAAAAAATATTGAAAACCGTGAAATTTAAAAATATTAAAGTTTGAAAAAAATTCACAAAACCCGTCAAATTGAAAAAAAATTAAGAAAAATTAATTAACAAGAATTTGAAAAAAAATCTGTGAAATTGAAAAAACATTTTGAGATATGTAGTTAATTGGAAAAAAGTTTCGAGTTGGAAGAAGGAAAAATTCTTAAAAATATGGCATGAAAAAAATCTAACTTACAGTAGTAAAAAATTTCAAAATTGAAATATTTTTGGAGAAAAAAATAAAATAAAGACGATTTAAATCAAGGAAAAAAATTTAGTGTTAGAAAATTTGAACTTGAAATAAATTTGGACTTGAATCGTTGAAATCCCATTTTTGGCAAAAATAACTGGGAGCCACATGCCACTTAGAACTTTAAAAGTTTCCATTCAACTGAATCCGAAATAAATAAAAAAATTACATATTTCAAGCCAAAAATCCAAATTTTATAATATTTTTCCATTTCGTTTTTTTCTCATTTCTTAGAATCTTCGGCTGAACCACGACGAAAATCATATCGCTCGAAGGTTAAACATAGAGGAGGAAATTTTCATCGTAAATTTTTCCATCTTTCACCTTTTACCTTGCGTATAGCATTTTTACGTTGGTACCTGAGTATTTTACGATCCACCATCGTACATTTGGCCATATAGCGAGAAAAATTACGCGAAAATATGACAAAAATATGTACGAAATTTATAGACTGAAAAAATGGACACCAGTTTACGCTCCATGTATATAAATTTCGCGCCGAGGTGCAGTGCTGGTATTTTTCCTCGTCGAATTACGACCACGATGCGATACGATGGTATACATAATGTAGGTACTAGGTACGCGTAAGAGTATAATTTTTTTCCCAAACGAAATACTTGTACGCCCGCACGAGATAGCACCGTTCTCGTTGCGCTGTGCGGTGTAATTTTACTAATTTGTTACCGACATTGTAGGTCTAGGCGGAGGTACTACGTTTAGACCTACGTACGTATATTATTTCAAGCCGATGTTTTAGAGCTGAGGTTATAAAGTGCGAGCAAATTTTCGTTATTCGAAATGAGAAATAGTGTGGGCATAGGGAATTTGAACGTGTTCCATGAATTTCACCCTGCTATGGATATAATGACGACGTGAAGTGTACAGAATTACACACACGTAATGGTGGGTACATTTATAGTTTATAATAAATGTCTATACGATACCTATAAAATTAGAAGGAAAAGTTTTTGAATTGTGTAAAATGTTGGAAAGTGCCATTACATATGCACCTATTTTATAAAATTTTTGAAAAAAAAATTAAAAGTAAGTATAAATAGTAGCAGAATGAAAAAAAAGATAGAATATTTCAGAAGTGGCACAAAATATTTGAAAAAAAAAAATGTAAAATTATGTTTAAAAAATGATGTGTAAGAGTGCGGTGCAAAGAAGCAGGTTTTTCATTGCGTCTGACGCAGCGAAGATCCAGATGAAAAATATGTTTTTAGTTCCGAGTGAAACCCCTTCACCTTGTTATCGCTTTATTATTTGTTAGAAACTCAGAATTGTAAAAAAAAATGTCTATTAAACTGGTTCTTGGGTCTGTCTATTCTCACACGGAATGAACAACAAAATGATCTCGTTCATTTTTTTCGCCATCTTCACTGCTAAATTGATCATCTCATGATCTCACTTGTTGACTGTACCTTTTTCTCAAAATTTTAATTTTTTTTCAGATTTCGATTTTTTTTCTAATGATATCAATTTTTTTAATTCGTCCTGTAAAATTTTCCCCCACTAAACTTTCTTTTTCAAAATTTTTTGTAAGCGCCAAAATTTTTTTCAATTTCTTCGATTTTTATTTTTGCTAAAATTTTTATTTTATAAATATTCATTTAAATTAACACCTGGGAATTCCCTTTCTTTGGTTTGACTTTCTCTCGATTTTCTCTCACATTAAATTTCTTAGAATGTTTTTCAACGCAGTTTTTTTATTCTAAAAATTTTAGAGCTGGAAAATAATTCTAGAAAAACATTTGAGCTGAGCTAAAAAAATTTGGAATTTCGAGAAAAAAATTCAAAAGGTGTAAAAATTGAACTTTGAGGCATAATTTCGAGAGCAAATTTGAGAAATGATTCAATTCAGAGCGAAAATTTCTAGAGTTGAGAAATGAAAAATTTGTACCTATTTTTAGAAAGAATGTCAAAGTTGAAAAATTTTATATTATGTACCCTACCCACCTGAAAAAAATTTCAGAGTTGTTAAAAATTTGTTCCAGATAAAAAATTCAAGTGTTGAAAAATATCTGGAGAAAAGGAAATTAAAAATTGAAACTATTTTCAGAATCGAAAAAAATGGATTGAAAAATTGTTAATTTTGGTTTCAAATGTTCAAATATGTAGGTATCTTACGATTACGAAGTTACTAGGTGCCTAATAAAAACATATTGAACAAAATTGAAAATATTTTTTCAAAAATATTCAATTTTTCATAAGGGAGTTAGTGAGTTGATTACCATTTTTTTTTTTTTTTTTTTGCAAATGTACGAATTGATTCCAAATCTTTTTCAGCCTATACCGTTATCCAGGAGATACCATGAGGAGGTTGATTGGGTTCTTTCCGTATCTCCAGGACCAATTTTTCAATGAAAGACCCTCCCCGAAAATTACGTCAGATAGAAATTTGTTCCCAAAAAAAAGGGGAATCAATTCGTACATAATCGAAAAAAATGGGAATCAATTTCCCTATAATTTTAAAATAAACTCCCGACAATTTTGTGAAAAGGGTTCATCCTTAGTAGATATTCAGGAGAGGGGGGGAGAGCAATCAATATTTTCTGGGATTCATTTTCTATTACAAGCAGTCATTGGAAACAAACTCAAAGAGCCAAACCGGAAAAACTGGAAAAATTTAAGAAAACCAAAGCTAAAAAAATTTAACGTTTAAAAAACCGAAACCGAAACTAAAACCAAAAGGTTTGATAACCAGAACCACAATCAAAACCACTACCTTTTAAAAACCAAAATCAATTGAAAAATGAAATTAAAAAAAAACAAACAATAAAATTACCTTTGATTTCTTGAACTAATTCAAATGTAGGTAAATTGTAATTTATTCAAACTCTCGACTCATTGCCCACCACCCATACTGCCAATGGCCATCTTATTTTTAGACATTTAACCACCGCGTCGAAAAAACCGCCAAAAAACACGCAGACACACCTACGTCTATATATTTTTCTTTCCAACTTTGTTGTTTTTCATATAGATTCAGTTTTACGAGGTGTCGTCGATCGCGTCCGCGTAAACGCAAATTCACGTATCAGAGCCCATTAAAAAGATGAAAAAGATACACCATGATGAGATTTTTTTTAACGTCTTCCAACCTGCTTTTTATAGTATCTCAAAACTATAACCTTCGTAAAATATTAAAATTTAGCCACGTTACGCTATAAATCACGAGAATTGGCACCTTGAAGGCTCGATGGTCTGCTACACAGCACAATGTAAATATACATAGAACATTTATATAAACCGAAGAATTAAACATTTCCGCTTGTTTATTGAGACTTGAGGCAGCGCCGAAAAATAAGCAAAAAAAATGGAACATAGTTTCATCGTGATATTTAAAATTTTGCACCTTTTTTCAGGGCTTGATTTTTCTCGAGCATTGGTTTTATTACGTTCGCGGTGACCCGGCTGGTTTTATACGATTACCGTGACAAATACAGTTATTTATCTCCGCAATTGTACCAATTCTCGAACATGATCATCGATCATCTCGTCTCTGGAGATATTAAATTCGTCGGTTTTAGGATACGAAATCGTCGAGATGGGATTCGTAATACCGGAAAGAAATTCAGCTGGTTAGATCAGAAGTACATATTGGTCAAAATATTGATACGAAGCCTTCCCCAGGTGGTAATTCTATGCTTTCGAGAAAAAAACATTCGTTTTTAGGTAATTTGAAACCTTTACCTCGGTGACGAATCCATAGACGAGTTTTTACGTGCCCAAAATCCATGTAGGACTTCTGTAATATAATTTTTTCCACGTTATCTTTAAAGATGTCCAAAGGTCAAACATTAATATATTCAATTCTAACACCTAAAAACTGTATTTCGAAGAGAAATCGTACGAGTTTTTTGTCATATTATTAATTTAATCGCAGTCTTTTCTCCTGCCTTGACTTTCATTTCGACGTTCGTCGTCGTGTTGACAATTACAATAATCGTATCATTTCAAAAAACTGCTCCAGCATCGAATCGATGGGGGAATCTTTTTGGCGCCTTTCAAAGAGGGATACTACGACGACGTCGTCGATTCCAAATATCGTCTTGGTTGGAGTTTCGCACGCGATTATTATTCCACCGGCGTAGCAGAGAATTGTACGTATTCGCGAATACCAACTCTCAGCTGTAGCCAAGCAGCCAGACTTGTCTCGCGATATCGAAGAAAAATCTGCAACGTACAATATTCCTACGGCTTACGAATACAACATTTCTGTATGTACATTGTACCTACAATACAATGTATACAAGCGGCAAGGCTGGTTTTCTTTCGTTCACTCGTGTTATTGTAATTAGATCACCAGGCTGGATATAGGAAAAGGCGGGGAAAAGGGTACGTCTTGTCTGGAACCCGGCAGCGGAGTTCGATTCGATTCTTTTGATGAGCGAATAACGTAATTAGTTACGTAAATTGGATCAGTGCTGTGCATGCGTGAAGAATTTGATAAGTCTCGATGCCAATGTGTATTGTAGAGTTTTCCAAGGTGACTCGTGATCCAGAAGAAAGAGAAGTTTGTTTTGAGGTAGATGGCAGAAGTTTCAATGGACGAATGATGGAAAAAAAATTATTTTTTCAGGTGATGGAAGGAGAAAGAGATGAGGATTTTGTGCAATTGCTCTGGGTTGCTTCGAGGTCAGGCAGAAGTGTGTAGAAAGGGTGGCATAACCTTTGCTGTTGATTATTGATAAGCGATTATTTTTCAATATTTTTTCGATCTATTTTCTCAACGTTTGGAGTTTTTGTGAAAAAATATTTCTTAAAAAAGTCAGTATTATAATTTGAATTATCTTGATATCAAAAAAAGATGATGAATTTCGAAAAAGAAAAATTTATCAGCTGCGAAAAAAGCTAAAAATATTGAACAAAAAGTTACGAAACATCATTTTAAAAATATTATGAAAACAGTTCTGAAAAATACCTCGTTCTGAAAATGCATTCAGAATGTCTCCAAAACATGTTTAAATGCAGATACGAAACTTCACTTTTGGTTTTATGGGGAGGAGGGGGTGTAGGGGCTTGAATCCAAAATTTTGCAATTTGCAAATCCGCAGGCTAATACTTGGTATTGAAAAAAAGAGAAAAATTTCCAGACTCAATATTTCAATTTTTTTAAAAAAAATAAATTTGCTGACCAATTAATTTAGGAAAATGAAAAACAAAAATTCGAGTTTTTCAATATTCCTTAATGAGTTTATCTTCTTGCAAAAAATAAGCATTTGTGACCCTGCCGTAAAGAAGGGATCTAGTGTAAAAAAAATCGATGTCTCATTTTTCACGTTTTTGATCCAAATGATACCAAATCTGGACCAAACACATAAAAATAAAAACATCAATTTTTTTACACAAGGTCTCTTCTTTACGGCAGGGTCGCATTAAAAAAATTTCGTGCTTTTTACATGTTTTTTTTTTTTAGCTTTTTTTATGCATGTTTGCATCCAAATTTTCTGGTTTCAAGAGAAAAATTCTCAAAAAGTTGACAAATTATGTTGCAAATCTGCAGAATTTTTTCGAAAAGTCAGCAAACTTTCCTGAAACGAATGATCAATTGTGACCATTAGTGACCATCGAATTTGGATTTCGGAATCGGATGATCAAAAAAAATTCAATGAGCCCAAAAATTTTCATGAAGAACAAGGGTACACCTTCACATATCTACTCCCATTTTCGCCTAAAATTTTATCGAATCCTGCAACTACGTATTTGGTAGTACAACATTTGTCATTATTTTCATCGATTATAAAGAAATTTGATTTTTTCAAAAGTTTTGAATGACGAGCGTGATTACATCATATGTTTCGACTATTTTCCAGCATCCCAATTTGAAAATTTTTTACAGTGATTCAAATGGGGAAAAATTTTTTTTAACGAAGTACTAAATGACCAAAATATGCATAAAAATCGTTCAAACTGATAAAAAAAATTGAACAAAAATATGAAATTTTTGTCAAAGTACGATGAAAAAAAGTTCCATAAAACAAGATTGAGCATTATTGCTACAAATGCTTCAGAAATGAGTCAAATTTCACCAAAAATGTCCAAAATTGAAAAAAATCGATCAAAATGCATTTACCGAATAAAAAGCGTTCAAATTTTTTTTTAAAAAAAACTTTCAATTTGAAGAAGAAATTAAAATGAAGAAGAAATTTGTAAACGGTTATAAAAATTATTTCTAAAATTAGGTAAATCAAAAATGGAGAAATGAGCCAATTCAGGGTGAAGAATTCTGCAAAACGACTAAAAACTTGCATAAATTATACAGATAAAAATTTCTAAAATCGATTCAACTTCATTCAAAAAAAAAAATCATACCGAGTCTTTCAAAATTGTTCTAAAAAATCGATGTTTGCACTGAATAAGTATAACAATTCCAAAAAAAATTTGTATCTTTTTGAAAGTCTCGAATTTCTACAGCAATTGAAACAAGTTTTCCGACAATTTTCTAAGTTTTCCGACAATTTTCTATGTTTTACAGAATTTAATTCATTTCATCATTTTGAAACACGATTACATACTTCATTTGTTGACTTTCTTTTCTCTCTGCCTCCCCCCTCTCCCCCCAAGAAAAACATCAAATTCAATGAATTTCAATTCAAACTTACTGCAACAAAAAATGATAAACTACTTTGAAATTAAATACTGTACCCATCAAAATAAAAAAATATGTATTTTTAGAGAACAAGTAAATTATCAAGATCTAATTACTTTTCATGATCAATTTTTGTCGCAGAGAATTCGTGTTTTTTGATGACCCTCCTCTCCCCCTACAAAAATTTGTAGAAATTTCTTGTTTTTTACTGTGATTTTTGTACTGAAACGAAACCTGAATTTTTTCTGCTTCTGTGTCAATTTTTAGAATTTCAATTTTGAGCCATTTTTATAGTATTTTTGGAAAATTTGTCAATCACTTTTACAATGATTCGTACGATCTTTTCCTAGATAGTAATTTAAGATTTCAACAGCTCAAATTTTAGACCATCCCTCGATTTAAAATTCATTTTTAATCCGAACCATTTTTCAAATACGAGTATTTCGACGATTCTCAATCGACAAAACTGCCAATTTTCGGGAAAATTTCACCGATACATGCCCCTCCATCTAATCCAATTTCGCACGTATATTTCACGACTTCTAAATCGACCGGTTCATGGCCCAGGGAAAGTTCATCAAACGGGGTCATATCGTTATCGTATCGGTGGCAACGCACCATTTACATATCTTTTTCATCATTTATCCGCGCACATCAACGCCGCCAATTATATTATAACGTAACTTATCTATTATTCGTACATCGATACTGGACGTATTTACGTACACAACGGAGTACGTTTCCTTTAGGTCGAATTGTCAAATCGCATGATTACCCCGTTCTAAATTTCTGCATTTGTAACGTTACAGGTAAAACGGAAAACGGGCGACTGGTGCCGAACGATGGATGATTTTTTTGTGGCCGGCCGGAAACCATCCATTAGAGAATTGGCCGCACGATAACCGCGTCCGCGGATAATGGTTTACTGAATGCTGATGCGGTTTCATTACACCACACCGGACCGGTGCTGCTGATATGTTCGATAAAAAAATCCTCTCGATTGGGAGCAGTTTCCTAATGTCAACGGGCTGACGTCGATTTTTTTTCACTCCCAAACTCTGCGTAGTCTTCGCCTACCTGCCTATAATAATTGAGCTTTTGTGTGGTATTATGAATTCGACTGTTGTGGTCGGCGTTTGAGTGTTCGTGTCGTGCACGAATTACAAAATTTGCGTAATTTTTCGCGATTTGAGCAGTTTGGTTTTTTTATTGTAGTTTTTTTAATAAATTGGTATATCTACTCAGAGCCATGTTACCATTTCGCAAATACAACTCTACCCGATTTATCGGTTTCCTTTTCTTTATACTTGTATTCGTAACGGTGTGTTTGTACTATGGGAGTTATACGGGTGTTATAAATATTGCCAATCCGACCACCAGTTTTTCGAACCAGGTATCGATCTCGCAGCCTCGAAGCATGTACTTGAAAAGCGCCTCGTCCAATCAATACGAGACCAAGGTGCCGGCGTGGAAAGCGCCACCGAAGGATACGTGGTCGGAGATCAACAGTGAAATCAATGAACAAACGTGTTCTCCTATTTACAATGCTCGGACCAATGTCAACACTGTTGAGGAATTTTCCAGATTTGAATTCCAGGTGAGTGGCGTGCTTGGTTTTGGAATTTTTAGGTTTAGATGAATAGCTCATGCCCCTTGTGCTTATGAAGCAAACTGGAAATTAAAATTGAAGGGTCAATTAATATTCGGAGTAAAGGAAACAGGAAAAAAATTGAAATTCAAAAGTTCTCTGAATTCAGTGGTGAAGCCAAGAATTTCTCAAGGGAAGGGGACATGCAGAGGTGTGAAAAGTTCTCACGCTATTTTCGTAGAAAATTTAAGAAAAAGACTTGATAATAATGCAGTTTTGAAACAAACAAGTTCCATTCCAATTATTCTGACCTTGAAAACCAAAAATTATAACAAATTTTAGCAATGGCATGGCGTCGAAAGCCTTTTTTGGTAGGTGATCCGGACCCTAAAAACCCCACCTTGGCTACGCCACCAATTAATTTCAAAGGTAATTCGTCATCTTCTGATTCTTTTAAGGATTTGTTTTTTCAGAATTTGCTCGTATTTCTTCAATTTTGAAACTGAGTAAAAAATTATCTATCAGAAAAAAGAGATTGAGTATAACGCTTTTTTCTTTTCTAAAACAAATTTCGACGTTGGGGAAGGTCCTCTCAAAAAATGAACGAGTCAATTTCGTAAATTTCAATTTGCTCGTATCGAATTAATTAGTATCAGGGAGCGGATAAAAATGCGGTTAAAATGGGCAAAATATGCGCTTAAATATGCGCTAAAAAAAAAAAAAAAAAATATGCCCTAAAAACGTAAAAATATGCGATAACGATATGGGTGTCTATTTACAGGGCGTAAAGAGCTGAACCTAGTTCTAACCTTTAAAGGCTGGTAATGGGATAAAAACGATAGATCAAACCATTTATTTAATTAAACGAGTGAAAATCACAAAATTTTGGCAAAATCAGACGCAGAGAACGAAAGTTGAAGATCTGAATGAAAAAATATGTTTTTTTTTTCAACTCTGAAGTAAAAAAAATATCCTTTTTTTTTTTCAACGCATGTGTGAAAAATATTTTTGAAATGTGTATTTTTTCGATTTTCAAAAATGAAATACTGGAAATTACCAAAATATGCGCCAAAAATGAGAAAATGGAGAAAATATGCTCTAAAACAGTAAAATATGCGCTAAAAATGGCCAAAATATGCAAAATAATACGTTTAGAGGGAAAATATGCAAAATATGCGGTAACAAATATGGCTCATTTTGCTCAGAAAGACTTGAAACGTAAAAATAGCTTACATATGCGGCTTCTTACTCAAAACAGAAAAACATGTATTTACATTAAAATCCGCTCCCTGATTAGTATACTTATTTTTCTACTAAAAAAGAAAGTTAGAAAATTGATGAATCAATTCAAGATGAAAATTGCGAAAATAATTAATATTATTGGAGATTCGTCTATAAGTTTATCTACAGTTTAATAGAATGAACTTTTAGAGAGATCCTCCTGAGGTCAGAATTCTTCGAAAAATATGCTTTCTTTTTCTCATTAAGAGATATCCGAAGTATAAGAAAATTTCCATTCAACGTTTACAAAGCTATAAGTGGGGTCAATCAAACCAGAAATCACAGCCAACATTTTCAAAAAAAAAATCCACAAAAACTCTTCAAATCTTTTGAAATTTAGCGTTCACCTCAGTTTGAATTTGAATGATATTTGAGAATGAAATTCTCAAAGTATTCGAATATTTCTTGCAAAAAAAAAAGTTTTGAAAATGCTTATATTTTTTTTGACTGAAATTTGAAAAATCTCATACTTATATTTTTATTTTAAAAAAAATCCAAAAATGACGCATTTTCTCCTTGGAATTGACTTTTATTTTGTCAGAATAAAGCAATAAGAGCCAAGTTTGTTCAAAAACTCGCGATTTTAACGATAAAAACGAAAAGGATTACTTACTAAGGTTATTCATTTCATTAAATTTTTTTGATAATTTCTTTATAATCTTCAACACTTTTGAAAAATAAGTCAACTTCAACCACAGCCCCTCGACAAGGCCAATAGTTCGGAAAGTATCGTTTTTAATGAAAGAAAATTGCTCACCGAAATTTCTCAACAAGGGAGGTAAGTAGGTATCTCAACTTGAAAAAACATTTCAAGGCGAAACAAAAAAAACATAAACAGGGTATCTAACTGATTTTTTTTTTTTTGTAAAATCACTACGTTTTCTACTACTTTTTTTAAAAAAAAAAAAAATCAATTTGTACCCCCCTCCCCCCCCCCCCCAAAAAAATCGACTCTCTTTCCAACATAAAAAAAGATCAAAATTTTTTAGAGAAAAAAAATGAAATACTGATTTTTCAATTAATAATCAAATAAATTCACTATTTTAAAGAAAAAAAATTGAACCCCCTTGAGAAAAATGATTGATTCTAATTCATTTTTATTAAAAATGAACAATTTTTGAAATTTAAAAAAATAAATTTCGCGTCATTGGAATTTTTTCATTTTTTCACTACTTTTTTTTCAAATTTTCGTCTGAAGTCACTACTTTTCCACTACCGGCATGATCGGTTTTTCAAATCACTACTTTCACTACTTTCACTACCCGTTAGATACCCTGATAAAAGAATTTCATATCTATTTAAAAGTTCCAGATGCTGAAGTTCGAACTTCGAAAATTTTAGCGAATTTTTTCTATTTTTCTTCAAAAAATATAAAAGTTTAATCTTATTAACGAAAAAAAAAAAAAAAAAACTAAATTTAGTAAATATCCTATTTCTGACGACCCCCCCCCCCAATCAATTGGAAGCAGTTTTGAGATGTTTCAGAGTCTCTACCAAATTTCAGATTTTTTCGTTCATTAAATCAAATTTTGAAATTTTACAGGGGTGTCCTCCTGTCCTCTCTCAAGCCCAGAATCCATTACGTACCTCGAGTCCTTTGAAGTTCATGATTGACTAGAATTCCATACAAAATTCAGCGTTCGTTTCGAGTTTAAATTTTTTAGACACCAATTTTAAATTGATGTCAGAATTTCCAAAACGTTGAATCTTCTCCACAATTCTCAAATTCAAACCCGAAAACTACAAAAAACAGTTCATACATCTCGAAATCTCGAACACTCGTCACCCATAGTTCCATATTCAATTCGTCAACCACTCCGTACGTTACCATTGACGTCACCGTATACGCAACGAACATAATAATAACGACGTCGGCAGCGTCCGAACACAGGTGTACGTATGTCCAGCCAGATATGACGTAATTTATTTATTCTCGTCTTTTGGTCTTTCGGTCTGCGTTGATCTGATTTGCGCGAATTGGCTGAAATCCAAAATACTGCAGCCGACAGACATGACGCTGACGCGTCGCACACGTTACCGACGTGACATTTGTAACACACATTCGATTAATTACGATAACGACCAGTGGTCGTCGCCATTTTCCAGCAGATTTTCGCGTACAGGGACATGACAGGGCGCAAGGTGTATTCGGTGAGCTCGATCGTATTACCGAAATTTCCTTCTATGAGCACACAGACATAGAGACGACAAACGCACACATGCGGCATTTATAATAACGAATATACGTATAATCAATTTATATAATGCTTCTCTCTTCTTGATCCCGGTGCCACACACTGGAGCGCCGCGACGCGGCGGTAAATACTTCCCGTGTCGTCTCTCATTCTCTGTACACAGTCGTTATTATCGCTATTAATCTTCGCCTCAAACAATAGGCGCATTCCATTAAGCGAATGATGCGTGTTAAAGCGTACTACACACTGGCACACAATGTAAATATACCACTACATCGAGCATCCAAGAGAGAAGTGGTGCTTGGTATATGGTAAAATATGTATCCCATAAAGCGTACCGGCTGCGTATGTGTGATCTATGTGTGTGTATCGTACCGTTTGACCACAAACGTATTAGCACCGCTGCTCTGTTTTCTCACCGCTGGGTCCCCCATACCCCGGGCCGCCTCATCATACGTCCATAATCTCCCACAAATGGGTATATACTTATGTACCGTAGTTCTAATACGTTATGTAGTCTATGGCGAGCAATTAATAAGCGTTACATGGCGGTGTGAAAGAAGACCGTTTTAATGGAATAGGTAATATTGTACGGAGATATACGCGAGGCGATCTGTTTATTGTTTAATTTGATCGAAATTACGAGCATGGAAGATCAATTTTTCTTCTGCTACGAGAGTCTAAAACCCTGACCCAGATTTACGCTGATTCGGTATTGGAAGTTTGAAAGCATAAGTCAACTAGGTATCGTGGATTTGTTTTTTGATTGAAGAAAAAACGGTGAAAATTAATTTTTTAGGTGCCAGAAAAGAGGGTCGATTTTGGGATACCTAATAATTCACATATCTACATCCATGCTGCATGAAATTACAAATTCATCGATCAAGAGAAGAAAGATGAACAAAAATAACAGAAAATACGATATAATTTTACCTGATTGTATTTCTTCAGATGAATTCGGAAAACCAATCTATTATGAATTGATAACCGCCGAAAAAATCTCCTGAAAACAAAAAAAAGACGAATTAGGTCATTGTCATCATAAAAAAAAACCCTTAAGGTAAAGATATCGATGTACGTAGGTATTCAAATAAAAATAATCAATATTATGATCGAGTGGTTCTCTTTTATTTACTGAAATTATGAACTTAAGAGTCTGGAAAAATATTGGTTTTTGGTAATTACCGGAAATTAACGCGGAAATTTACCGTAAATATTGAGAATTCTTGGTCAAATACGGTCAGAAATGAAAATATTAGGTAATTTACGCTAATTACATGTAAGAAATCTGGAAATTTACCGTCATTACTGAAAATACCAAATTATTTACAGCAATTACAGGTAAAATACCAGAGAGCTTATTGTAATTTCAGTTATGTATTGAAAATTCTCGGTAATTTACGGTAAATACAGAAAACTCTCGGTAATTTACGGTAAATACAGAAAATTATCGGTAATTTGCGGTGAATATAGTGAATTTCCGTAATTTAACAGTAAATATAAAAAATTCTCGGTAATTTACAGTGAATATTGAAAGTTTTCTCTTTTTTGGGTAATTTCACGTATTTTTTCCCGATACCATGATCAAAAATTGTGAAAATTTCAAAAACAAAAATCGAATTTTGACCTTTTTTTGTTGATTTAAAGGAAAAATTGACCATTCTAAATTAGAATGATTCGATTTTAGAAAAAAATACAACCATCGAGCCATTTCTCTGGGCATTATTTTTTTTTTGATTTTTCAAAAAATATACGCCATTTTTTATTAAGAATGTCAAATCTCTGTGTAAAGAATCAAAGAAAAAATGAATTATCAAAAAAAGTTTTCCCATAATCAATTAACTGAAATTTTCATTTCATTTTTTCCTGCGTCAATTTTTACAACACCGACCGAAAATTTTAATTCAATTTGTGGTACATGTCGATAAGTTCTTGGTAATTTACGGTAAATACAGAAAAATACCTGGTACACCACTTTCAACAGTAAAGTACGGTAATTACTAAAATATACTAGGTAATTTACAAAAAATTATGCGTAATTACAGTCTATTTAATTGTAAGTTGCACTGCATAAAATGAAAATATTTTCCTAATTTGTACCGGGAATTTAAGTGAAAAGTAGAAAATTTTTTGGTAATTTACGCAGAATATTTTTTTGAATTGGTAAATTACCGTATTTGAAGGTAAATTTTCGGTAATTTGCGAGAAATTGGTGCATTTTGATGGTAATAATATAATGGCAATTTGGACAAAACAATTGATATAGTGATCAATTTTTCTGGCAGTTACTGCTACCCTTGTCCGTAAATTACGTAATTCGTAAAAAAAATTACGGCTATCACTCGGGAAATAATCTTAATTTGTCGACAAATTGCGGGAATTTTATGGTAAATTACAATAGTTTGACGGTAAATTACGGTTAAATTTTTAATTCATCTATGTGTTTCTGAAATTCATCAGTAAATTACCGCAATCCAATAGTAAATGACCGTAATTCATCGGTAAATGACCGTAATTCATCGGTAAATGACCGTAATTCATCAGTAAATGACCGTAGTTCATCAGTAAATTGCCGTAATTCATCAGTAAATTACCGTAATTTATCAATAAATGACCGTAATTCATCAGCAAATGACCGTAATTCATCAGTAAATGACCGTAATTTATCAGTAAATTGCCGTAATTCATCAGTAAATTACCGCAATCCATCAGTAAATTACCGTAATTTATCTGTAAATTACCCTACCGCACTGTAAATCACGATGAATGTATACGAACCATCGTTTCTCGCGGTGAATTACATTACACCAATCTGAATTACGACATTTTCAAATGTTGAACACTCGAAGTGCTAATGTCATAGAAAACCAAAGTTGAATTAGGTGCACTTCAAAAAGAGTTTAATAAGAACTTTTTTCTGCACTAAAACATTATTATTCCAGTTCAAAAGAAATCTAACTTGCGCAAAATCTTAAAATCCAAATACAAAATGAACAAGAAATCGTCGAAAAAATTGGAAAATTCTTGAAATTCGTCTCAAATCATAAACCATTGAGTAAACAATGACAACGCTTCCCGAACACTTATTACCAACTCGATCAATCGTAGCGGAAAAGCATCTCCAAGAAAAGGTTCTAGAAGAGAAACACGGGTCAAGGGGGACGGGTAAACAAAAATTCACCTGTTCGATGATTACCCTTTCCAAAGACAAACTCATCGAACCTTTCAAGTCGCGAAAAACGAAATTGCCTCGATACAACGTTACGTACCAAGACCAAGCTAACAAATACAATATCTGCGTACGTATTCGGTAGAAAATTTTAATCAAAATAGAAAAAACATTCTTCTATTTGACACCTGTCTTGAGCGTATCGAAATCTTCGAAACTAGACAAGCGTTAAATTTAAATTAATCCGAGTTTCCTTCGCGCACACGACTCTAGTAACAACATCGGTGCTGGCGATACGCTACGGCAGCTGTTGCTGCGGTTGCAGAAAAAGGGAAAAACAATACAGAGACAATACAATTCGTCGTATCGTAGAAAAGCACTCGTATGATGGGTTAGATTCAATTTTAAAGCTCGCAGACATTTATTACTCCTACCAGAGTCAATTTTTACATACAGGTACCCAGTACCTACTAATTTTACAATAATTTAGTTCGGTTGTAAGAATAAAAGGTAAGGAGATACACTTGATACATACGAGCTGGATATTGTATCTATACAACGAAATGGTTTCGGTTACGATACTTTAATTGAACAAACTGCGCGAAGACAATAGCACCGATGCACTGTGTGAAAAAAAAAAGAAAAAAAATTATATATACCATTCGATCCTATTCTACGCTATCAAGAGTTCACTCTTTCTTTCGACTAAAATAATGCTTTTATCTTTTCGGTCCATTTAATTTTTGTTTCTTCTTTTTCAATATAAAGAATACATGTCGTTTCAGGGGCAATAGAATGTTTTGCAGTACGTCGTACTCTTATAATACGTATACGTACGTTAACGCAGTTTCCAGGCTTTAATTTTTTTCACCCTTTGCGTCCCTTTCTTTCTTCTATGTACTACTCGGTATCTATTTGGGAAGTTGAAAAAGTACCATTCGTGGGTAATGGGTTAGGGGCGACTTGCTTTGTATATACGGGCGAGGTTCCATAAGTATGAAGACATTAGAGCGAGTAATTTCATTAATAGCGCATTTTATACCAAACTTTTATCATTATACTCGAAACACGAAAAACAAAAGCGAGTAAGAGGATGCCTGTGATTTGAGTCCTAAACGAGCCGATTTTCTGCTTCGAAATTCGAGCTGGGTATATGAAGATACGTGGATGTAGGTTGGCCAAAAAAAATAATAGTTTCAAATTGATTTTGCCAGAGATTGAATTTTTACGTTTTAAGTACAAATTTATTTCAAGTTCACATTTTTCCAATATTGTAGATTTTTTAAAAATCACTTCAGCTCGATCGCAACATTTTACCAATTTTCATACTTGAAAAATTTTCTTCCAAATTGAAAAACATGAAGTTGAAATTTTCTTTGAAATATCCAATTGATGGAAAATAGTAATAATAAAACAACAAATTGGAACAATGCCGAGAAAATTTTATTTGAAAAAAATGTTACAGAAAAACGAAATATGAAACTGAAAAAATTTCAGAATTAAAAATTGTTCACTTCCTTTGTTTTTGTAGAGAAGATTCTGGCGGAGGGAGATAGGGAAAAGAGTACTACTTACAGAGGACGTTGGAGGTTGGTTAGGGGTCTTGAGGTCGTCCCCTGCCTCACTTGTCCTCTTGGCCGTTGGGTACCTTCCTGCTCCACTACACTGGTGCGCACCAGGTTCCCGATCTTGCTCTACGGACTTACCTCCCGGAGGATATTTAGGAGGAAGTCCCTTCGCCGAGGGTCCGCGGGGCCCGTCTGGGGTCTCGCACGTTGGAACGAATAAAAACACGGTTGGCAGATACAAGCGTATATTTGCACGACGTATTTAATCGTACCTGTATGTGTGTGTGAGTGACGGCCGCGACCTACGGTTACGGATGGATCTAAATTGGCGATGATCGAGATGATTTTACACTCAATTCGACGCCACGCCGCTGGCTGCGGAGGCGGCGGCGAAAGGAGCTATAGACCTCCCCGATCGGTGCCATCGTATTATGCTGAACTCCATCGTCCCCTACTTCGCCGGAGCTGCAAGGGGGTCGATGGATCGTATTATTCTGAACGTGTGGAAGAATTCGCGCAGCGGGAATAGGAACGACGCCGCGGAGGATATCTCCGGATGGATATCTCCGCGGAGGGAACCGATCTCGCGAGTGGCGAATTCCACCGGGGTCCCAGGGTCTCTATCCAGGCCTAGGTGCACTGGTACCTTGAAGGATCCCCATGGGCCCCCCATCGAAATGAGGGACCAGGATGGAATCGCGGGTGAATTCCGATGACGGGTAAATAAATCGAGCCGGATTCGATATTTACGCGTCCCCGGTTAAGTCCGATTCCGGTGACTTAGCCGGGCGTCGTACAAGCCGAAGCGAGAGATGTTAAGACGACACAAATACTTGAATTAGGGGTAGAATCGAAACTCCGAAACTTAGCCTAAACGAGTATGTTTTTGGAACAAGTTCGAGGGTTGAAAACGCATCGAATCGAGCCTAAGCTCGATCGAGCCGCGTGTCAACCGCATCGAATGTGTAAATCGGAACTAGTTTTACTCCGCATACGCAGAGTTTATATAAGGATTCGAATCAACTTGCTAGCAGGGTTGCCACCACCACGGAACTATAGTCGTTTCTCTTGGGTCGGGCCATATTCACTCTGACATTTTTTTCAAATTTTTTTCAACTTGATACTTTTAAAAATTTATTTGAACCCAAACAATTTTTCGATAATTTAAAAAATTATTGTTTAAAAGACAATTTCTTAAAAGTCTTTGTAAGTTGTAACTTTAAATTTTTAAAAAAAAATTCCACTTCGCGTTTTACAAAAAAATTGGTCATTTTAGCAAACATCGATACAAACACTTTTTGCAGTGAGATGTAGGTAATTACTTGATTTTCAAAATTATGTCATTACGACTTCAAACGATCGGTATGTGAGGAATATTGAAGTACCGAAATCGTTTTTATTGTTTGTTTGACTCCGAAATTGAAAGCTGGGCTGGAAAGGGGGTATAGGCGGACATTTTTTTGAAATTTTCAAAGTTTTCGAATGGGTTATTGTTTGATATGGCGTATTTGAGCTCCGAAACACATATTTGAAGTCGATTTTATCTTTGATTGAAAATTTGCCACATAAGGATAAAATTGATACTTAATAACTATGTATTCAGAAGTCCCAAAATATATATCAAACTATACCGAATTTAAAGATTTCAAAAAATTTTCTCTTTGAACGCTCTCTCTGAAAGTCCAATTTTAAGTTTATTGTCAAATTAGTATCAAAAACCGCTTCAATACTTGAAAACATTCCGCGCTATTCACTATTTTTTCAAAAATCAACTGTTTACAGCTTCGAATACAGTCATGCGAATCTAAAAAATGAAATTAGTAGAGAGGGGGGACAAGGGTGGCGAGCAATTGCGATCCCATATCTAACAGTTCTAGTTTCAGTTTTTTAAAATTCGAGAGTCAATTAATCCATAATTTCTCACTATAAGGTTAATTGAACTTGTTCGTTTTCTTTTTTTGATTCGAAGTACAATTTTTATCTAAGTACATATTTCAAGCTCATACCAAAAATTTCCTAGAAAAAAAGATCATCAAGTCATCTGTTTCGAAAATTTTTCAGCTCAACCCTACTTAAACTTTTCGACGTAACATTTCAAATTTACTACATAAAAAAAGAGAACAAGTTTCCCTCTTCCCCTCCCCTCATAATCCAGCTTCAGAAGATTACAAATTTTTTTGAATTTTTGACATCACTTATGAGTTGATATTCATACAATAAATTCTTTCTCCCCAAAATACCCAAATTTTTATATTTTTGACCGGAATTTTTTGTGCAAAATTTTTCAAGATTTATACAATCCTGATAATTTTTAAAAATATTCAACTGAACGCTTATAATTTTTCCAAAAAATTTTCTAATATCCATTTTTTATATTTACAATTTTTTCTGCAAAAATGTTTGATCAAAAAGAACAAGACTTGTTTTTTTGTTTTTTGTGGTTGCATTTTTCAGTTTTCAATTTACGTATAATGGAAATTTTTTCTTTTTCAATCAAAATTTTCAATTTTTTGAAGTTTTTTTTCATATTTTAATTTCAGTTTTCCATCTCTGAAAATAACTCGCTTTTCTCACGAATCCATGGAATTCAACGAATAAAAAATTGAAAATAATTTTCGACATTTTCGCATAATTTTCGTTTCAATATAGAAAATTTCAATTTTTTGACTTTTGACTACCCAAAATCGCATTCGATTTCACTGTGGAAGGGACACATCAAAAACTGAATAAACTCTCAAAATTTGATAACAAAAAAATCGATTTTGACCTCATTTCGAAATCAATCAATAGCAAAAATTATAAGAACTCAATAATATTTTTTTCCTCACAAAAGGGGTCAAAATAGCGTGCTTTTCTTCCACACTACATTTTTCATTTCTTCTAGGCACAACAAATACGAAAGATTCACCAAATCCGGATGACACTTGACAATGAGACAAGAGAATCAACCGTAATAACAAGTCACTTCCTTACACATTGAAATAAACACGTAATTTCACTCAAGTCAGGCTTACTTGTATTTGGTGGTACACCAAAAATTCATTACTATGGCATTTCCATCCCGTACAGAAGAAGGGCCACAGTTAATTATTTAATCGGCTTTAATGGAGCTAGGTCTAGTATACTGCGATATGTTCAAAAAATGAAAAAAACTGCCTAGTTGATGGTTAACTCTACGTTTATGATGGGTTATCATGTAAAAAGATAATAATAGCAGGTTTCACGTAGGTAGATTATTTTTCATCGTACGAGAGCTTTTTTTTCCGAAACAATTACCTACTCTGTAAATACCAACTATATAGGTACGCTGCGAGGTTAATCAAGGATCACCTTTGGGTTGATTCGGAGCTACCTGCGTACAAAAGCACTCTCCCTAACAACCGTATTAGCAAAGTAATCGCGGTAATCAGGCTATAAGTACACTACTCGTACTGTTGCCAGTCAGCAAAGGTATTTTAGCATGTAGTACGTATAAAATCTCTACGAATATTTCGTAACTGGCTCGCTTAAGTACGTAGCCAAAGCGAAAATAGACCCGACAGGGGGTCTTCGCTTCTATTTCGAGCTTCCGTTCTGGAAAAATATTTCACAAGCCAGAAGCGTGGGATTATTCTGGTTATAATGTTTACTATACGTACACATCTTCAAATACTCTCTCACCGCGTGCGCCAACTTAACCGCCAAATTAATTTCTACTCTTGGTTTTAGTAGTCTGCACGTCGCGTCGGTTATTTGGCATCAGCCTCAGTCGCCCTGGTCTTTGGCCACACCGCTCGATTGATTTATTCTTCGCGACTTTATCAATCTGTCGTGTTGGGCCAATTTTTCGTATGTAAGGAAATCGTCCTCCGGCTGAGATTTTTTTCCTATGGTCGTCTTGCCATCGAAGTTGAGATATGTGTTCGAGCCGGACATGGTATTTCGCAGATTTTCGTAGTCTTGGTGTTTTTTTCTTGGCAAAGGATCTACTCGAAACGACGTATAATTTTCACCTGGGCGGAGATGGCGGTGGCGGGATGGAGTCTACGCGGTCGTGTAATTATAGGTCGTCGTCTGGCCCATTCGAGGCGTACATTCGTCTTTATTGTCGTCATAGGTAGGTTAGGTATGTATTTTGTACAATTTCTTTCTTTTTTTTTCGCGTAAGTCGTTGTCGCCAGCCACGCAACATGTCTCGAGTTCCCAGTCACGGTTTATTTATCGTTACGCGCGACGATGCCGAAGCCGACCTGCTAATTTGCTCTTCTTTCGCGAGGTTAAATCGTACCTATAAATCTTACGAGTACTTATCAAGTACACGTGAACTATCTATAGATTCATCTCGCCGCATATGCTACATATTGCGACGTTCGTGGGCGGGGCCGGGGGGAGAAAGGTAAGATAATGAACGCGTATTACAGAACACGTGCCATGTGCGAATTAGCGCGATCATTTGTCGTTTCTTCACTTATTATGGTAATTCACGCAGTGAAAATCAAGTCTTTCGCGAATTTACAAAAGAATTACGCAGCAATTTGATGATGAAAAAGGCAAAAAAAAGCCACAAGATCAGAGTTTGTTGGTAATATCATTCAGAAGTAGGTAAGTAGGTGTCATACAAAGCAATAAAATTTTAGGTAGGTAGGTACTAGGTACATACAAAGTAATCGAAAATACCTACTTACTTATTCAAAAAAGTGTATCAATTTGATCAAAATTTTAAAATGATGACATGCCTTTTAATTTTTGGAGAAACATCGAAGCAAAATATCCGAACAATTTGGGGCGTCTTGGTAAGAAAACATTGAATAATAAATTCAAAATGAGTATTTTTTTTAGAATAATCTTCTGTAAAATAATATTAATAAAATCGATTTTTCAAAACAATGGCCAGAAAATTCTATAATAAGGTACAATAACGTACATAAATATTATTTGCTCAGAATTCCACCGGAACGTCATTTCCCAATGAAAATTATAGAACACACGAAAAGTTTTTGGAAATCGGTGTTGTTAATTATTATAAGTATAAAAATCAGTTTTTCTACCCGATTGGTACAAATTCACTCGAGTTGACTTTTAATGCGATTCTCTTTATTTCAAAGTAAAACACAAATTTCATCTTATGGGGTTGGTTTTTCAAAAATGGTCAATTTTCCTCTACAGGTTAAAAAATGCACCAATCTTCTTCCAAATTGAAAAAATGGTCACTCTATTCCAAAATTGAAAAATGGCCAATTTTCTTCAAAATCGTTAAATTTGGTCAATTTTCTTCAAAATTGAAATAACTGGCTATTCTTTTACAAACTTGTTGAATAATTTTCCCAACCAATAAAAATGGTTGCTCTTTTTCTAATTTTAAAAAATAGCCATTTTCCTACAAAATGAAAGTCAGCCTCTTCTTCAATTTCTTCAAAACTGAAAAATAGGTAAATTTTCTTAAAATTTAAAACATGGTCAACTTTCCTTAAAATTAAAAAAAAAAAATAGTCAATTGTTTTCAAAATTGAAAAATGGTCCATTTTTTTAAAATTGAAAAATGGTCAATTTTTCCAAAATTAAAAAATGGTCAGTTTTCCAAAATTGAAAAATGGTCAATTTTTCCAAAATTGAAAAATGGTCAATTTTTTTAAAAATTAAAAAATGGTCAATTTTTCCAAAATTGAAAAATGGTCAGTTTTTCCAAAATTGAAAAATGGTCAGTTTTTCCAAAATTGAAAAATGGTCAATTTTTCCAAAATTAAAAAATGGTTAATTTTTTTACTTAGGAAATGATGGTTAATTTTTGCAAAATTGGTGAATATTTTTCCTATTGATGAAAATGGTCATTCTTTTTCGAATTTGAAAAAGTGGTAATTTTTCTTCAAAATGGAAAACAGCCTCTTCAAAATAGGTGAATTTCCTTCAAAATTTAAGTAATGGTCAATTTTTTTTCAAAACTGAAACAAATGGCCAACCTTCTTCAAAATTGAAAAAAATGGCTTGCTTCCTAAAAAAAATTGAAATTAATGATGGCCAATTTATGAACCATTTTCTTCATTTTTTTTCAAAATTGATAGATTTTTTCGAAAAAATTGGCCAATAGTTTTCAGTTAGAAATGATTTGAAAGAAACTCATAAGTATGTATGCATTTTCATTGTCAGACACTTAAAAACGTCATTTTCCAATCCCATGATCATTTTTAACTAGTTTTTTCAAAAACCACGTACGCTCAAATTAGCATTTCACATCATAAATTCTCCCTTTGGACACCGAATCACCACCAATAACCTCGCATACATTAATCTAAAACGCTTTCAGCCACACCAACCGACCACTGCAGCAGTTTTCACAGTTACTCTGGTATCTCGCTAACCACCGGTCGACGTCTCTGTCAGTCTGTCACCTTCATCGATTTCATTATCGTCAAAATAATTACATTCGTTTAGCGTGGCGATACGACACACTTCTCCGTTACAATCTGATACCGCATGTACTCATCGCTCTGACTTGCTCCATCATATTCGACAGGAAATACGCGTTTTGAAATGGAAATACGCGTTGAACAAGCGAACAAGCGAACCGGAGATGGTATTATCATCTAATTACACGTAACGTTCGTCTTTCACGCCGCAATTGACAAATTTACTGTCAAAAATCACGTAGCTCTAACCTTCAGCCCTGTAATAGCCTACCAGTTATACTTCAACACTTCTATGGGTAAGAATGAAAACATGCCATTAGCATGGGCAATTGGGCATCATGCATGTAAAAAGATTGGGATGGAGTCGAAAAAATTAATATCCTGGATTTTTACAAAAATTAGTGAAGTAGTTTACTTTGGGCATAAAATTTTCTAAAAGGTTTGAGTTTCTATATCCCGAAAGAGAGACGAATCTAGGGAACTTCAAAGTGAGATTATTTTCAAAAAAATGAGGTATTTTGTCCCTTCTGGATGGTTCCTTCTGCTGGGAATCTTGGCCATGTCCCTTAAAAAAATGGATTGTGAGTTTCCACTATTGCCTAAAACAAAGACCTTGAAAATGGATACCTATTTTTGCCATTTTCAAGAGTATGAGTTTTTATTTCTATCAGAAACAAAGCCCTTGAAATTAGATACCAATTTTTGCCCTTTTCAAAAGGATGAGTTTCTACATCGAAAATTGAAGAATTTTTTAATTTTTACCAAATTCAAACACCTCAAAATCAGACCTTTTTTTTTGGTCGGGAGAATAATTTTTATTGAAATTATTTTTGAAATTTTCATGGCAGGGTTGCCAACTGCATTTTGATCAACACAATTTCCCAAAAAATCATCCCACGAGCTTCTGAGGTGAATTTCAATTTTGGGATAAATTTTCTTCTTAAAAATCATCCTATGATTTTTCTGAGTGTGATGATAATTAAAATGAATTTCAATTTTATTGTTCACTCAGCGATTCAAAAAGTAAATAAACCAATTTTTCTCATAAAAATGAATTTAAATAATTTTTTGAATTTTTTTTACCAGTGCTGCCAATTGAAAATTTTCAAAAATGGCGTAAATTGAAATGCAGTTGGCAGTGCCCTCAAACTTCTTTGAAAAATCTCATCGAAATTTATGCAAGGAGACCAAAAAAAACCTTGAAACCTTTGAGTGAGCATCTGAATTAGGCAAAAATAAAAAATCTAATTCAAAATCTGAAATTTTTCTATTTCCTTGTGAAGGACAAAATGAGGTATCAATTTCGAAGTGAATGTTCCAGGAAAATGTAGAAACTCGAATTATAATTTTTAAGTAGGGGATGGCGTAACCCAGATTCTTGGCGAGGAAAGAGCACATCCCAAGAGTATAATGGGAAACCATTGACCCCACATCAAAGTCTCCTGAAATTATCTCCCTTTAGATTGAAAAGCTCAAAAAAAAATTCTGGTGGTCATCCACTTGAACTGAATTACCTCCTCAATTTTCGTGAAAATCTATAATTTTTATTCAGAATCTGTGAGAAAAAAAATCACACGAAAAGATTGTACTGATATCGTTTCATTTATTAATTATTCACATTGTTGTGGAACTGGAATGAAGTACCAAGGTGAAATAAAACGGATAAAAAACGTATTATATATTCCAGAAGAAAGTACCTATATAGACCTACGCAGGTATTATTAGCATATCTGCTCCGATCACTTTCGAATTCTTCGCTAATCGTACTTACATCTACGTAGACCTGGACACGTGTGTTTTATTCTTTATCGCCACCATACCCAAGGATCGAGAATAATATCACGTAAGAAATTTTTTCTAGGTCGACGAAATGCGAGGAGAAAAAAAACCTGTCATCGGTTGGCATATACGTGTGAAATGGTCATACTTCTTTCTCTTCTTTTTTATTCTTATTCGAGTATTTTTCCATTCAATGATTCATTCATTATACTAAAACTACATATTTAATATCGAATTGACCATTCGGGTAAATAATGTGGTTTAAATGGAACCCGTGGTCAATTTTATCGTCCATTTCGATTCAATTTAGATTTAGAAATTCGGTCGAAGTAAACTCGTCCCAGTAGGTATAATTTTAGTTCGTGATTTAGCAACACATCTGTCTCTAATTTCCATATTCACAGCTAGGTACCGATTCGACGAAAGGCGAATATTAGTCCTAAGCGACAATTTCGCAGAATACGTAATGAATTCATCGGTCACTTTATATGTATTAGAACAAGGCCGAAGGTACACGAATCTAACCCTTCGAAAGGGCTCGAAAAGCGTATGAGAAAAATTCCCACCGTCCACCTGTTGATCTCGTACGAAATATATTAAAAACACGACGCCGAATATATGATAGTCCTTTTAAAATGCCTCGAATGGCATCCTGACGCCGACGCGGCGTATTTTTGGCAATTTGAGCCGAGCTATAGATATGGTAAATTTACACGATATATCACAACGAGCCGGAGTATTCATCACGTTGTACCTCTTATCCACATACCGTACCCATTCTATACGTACACATTGACGTAAAAATAATCGCTCCTTTGGTTGGAAATTTCTCACCAAACTGGGTGAAAATTTATCAAAGATGCCAACTGCCAACATCCGAGGTGCAAATTTTATTAATGTTGAATTACTCGCCAACTTTATACGTATAGCTCGGTATACCACACCTTTACATACGTATACGTAGGTCGGAGAGGATTATAAGGCTGTGCCACCAACGTCAACGCCATCCATCCAGTTGTCACGTTCACCTATTTGACGCTTCTGGTAATTTGAAATTTTCATCAAGTTAATGTTTCCGCGTTAAAGTTCAATTGCGGTTCGACCCATTTGCCTTTGGGTAACGTGCTGTAGCTAGGATGCCCGGTGAATTTGATTTTCTCAACTTTCGATGTGTTTGGGTTTTCTGTGTATGCAGTATCTTTCGTATGGGTAAGTTTTCTCAAGGCTGTGGTGGTCAGTGGTTGAATGGTTGAGCAAAGGGTGGTGGAATTAATGTATTTTGAAAAGATAATCGTGTCATGTTTTTGAAATGGCATATGAATCTCAGAGGTTGCGTTGGGTATTTTTGATTTTTTACCCTGTTTCGCGATTTTTTTGCCATTTTTAATGATATTTTGGTAATTTAAATTCACCTTTAAAAAAATAACCCACCTTTTTTATCCTATGAGTATTGAGTATAAAAGATTCGAGAAAAAGTGAAATATCGAAAATTCTTGTTTTTCACAGAAAAATTATTAAAACTATACAGCAACTAATTTTTTTTTGTTTTTCTTGCCAGAGGAGATACCCTGACCCTTTATAATTTTTTTCATTTAAAAAAAAAAAAATTGAAAACATTTGAAAGTGCTTTTATAACGTTTAAAAAAAATTATATTTGTCTTTTATAACAATTTTTCAAAAAAAAAAAGTTTCACACGAGTAAGTTTTATTTAGGTACAATTTATACCATTTTTAAATTTTTTTCTAGTTCAGACCTTAGAAAAAAAAAAGGTACACATGTTACGTCGTTTTCATTTTCTTTCTTAAATTTTTAAGAAAAAATATTTTAAAAATAAAACAAATTTTTTGGTATGGCAGTACTACCAGCATTTTTTTTTCAAAAAAATCAAACAGGACACTACTTTTTCTACACAAAACTTTTCCAACCTAGGTAATTTTTCAAAAAAAAAAAAAAAGAAGTATGTATCTCAATTCTCAAAAATTGAGATAATTTTGGATACCTAATTGTGACGGATTGATTATTTTATGGATAAAACAAGCAATATTATAAATATGAGCCTGAGTATTACGGAAATCATCAAGAGTCGAAAATATTGAAAAGGGTTTCTATACTCATGCTCACAATAATTAAAGAAATTTTTTAAAAATTGATCCTGATTTTTATACGTTAGATACCTACTATAAAAAAATTATAAATATGAAAAACGTGATTTTTTTCAAGGACCTGGGAAAGTAGGTACTTCTAAAAAATGAGGAACATGGGAATAAAAATTGAATTCCAATAACTTTTACTGGCAAAGCTTTTTTTTAATTTTTTTAATTTTTTGTTTTCTCAAAACTTTTTGAACGTAGCCGCACTTTTGGGATGATTTCGTGAACGGAGAGGGTAGGAAAGTAAAGAATAAAAAATGAAATGAATGAAAATTTTAACAGTCTTTTAAAGGTCGAGATTATCCCTCTCACTCCCCTACTCTCTCACTACCATGCCTCCTCCTCCCACCGCGATTCAAATTTCAAAATAAGTACAAAATGATCCAATAAATGTCTCTGGAAACGACTTTTTTGACGAAAACAACATAGTAACATGTGGTTGAAGTAGAAAAATCGACTATTTTTTTCGATAAATTTGTAAAAATTATTAAAATGAAAGAATTTTCGTCAAACAAAATTTGACTCAAAAAAAAAACAGAAATTGGTTCAAAAATTTAAAAATTTCGTAGAAAATTGACGATAACAGTTGAGAAATATTTTGATTAATTTTTCAATTTTTTTAAAATTCTTGAGCAAATTGGAAAGGGAACTTCGAGGAAATTTTGAATTTTAGGATCCCTATCATCAAATTATGAGCAATTATTCTTCATTCATTCCATATTTCTACACACTTGTTCTATAGGCATTTCTGCAACCTGATAAAAAAAAGCGAAACTTCCAAATTGACAAACTTATGAATCTATTTCATGACAAAATCGCATGTTTCTTCTAATTCGGTTTCTTCACCAACTCGAAATTTTACACCTTCGCGAAATTTTTAACAAGCTGAGCTCAAGCTTTACCACATCTAAAAATTCGTTCAAACTTCTTCCAAGGCTTCGAAGGCATCCGGGCTTACGTCAATTTACCGACGTGTTCGCGAACTCGAATTCGGCAACGTATCAGATTCCAGACATTCGATTTGATTTCAGCGAAAGCATTTCCAATTATGCGGTGTCAGTTTGTCACGAATCTCGCAGAATGTTGTTCTTGTCTCGGTATATATGGCACCGTTGTTGATTTTTTTTCCATATTGTTTTCATTTTTAACATCTCGTCTCATACCGCTCGATGCTCGATGCTCGACAGATTGGCGAAAAGGAAAGCAGCATATCACTAGAACGATATTGCGGTCGTACTAAATCTAATTAAGTTCAAAACGTCGTTGTCAGAATTGTCACGTGGTTCGCAACACAAAACGTGTGACTCCGTCTACTGGAAGACACATCTTTGAACCTCAGGATGGAAAAAAAATCAACTCAAAAAGCTCAACGAGGTCGATTTTCAGACCATTATTACGTCGAGAAACGCGCCAACGAACGTGGAAATGAAATTAAAATTATAACGCGAAAGGTTTGTTTTTCTTCGCAATCTGCCAAGTTTACCAATTCAACTCTCGATTTGATTCGATCTAGGGAAGAAAAATTCAATTCAATACCGAGTAATGGCCATTCGCGAACAAATTGGCGTTATCGAAGGAACAGATTTCATTCTATTTTTTATCGTCGTAAATTTATGCGTTTCTAAAAAAGTAGAAATTTTTTAAACAATAATCAAGCCAATATTGAGCAAGTTTAGATAAGAATTATTTATGTTGTTTTGTAAAACGAGGTATTCATTGGATATTTTTTCTCTCTTTCTCTTTCGTTTTTATTCCAACCCCTCCATTCCTACCGTCGCGTACCTTTTTGCCTACCTATGTATTAAATTATATAGAAAATGATACCTACGAATTTCGATTTTCACATTTTACCCAAGTAAAAGTGCGAATATGTTACCTTTTTTTTCCCAACTCAGATATCACATAATGATGTGTAGTTTATATCGAAAATCGCTGATATCTTATTTTAAATTTATCGACGGAAAATTCCTACATCGAGGTGGGCGATTGCGGAAAATTATTATACGTAAAAAATACACTTATTCTGAAAATAGACTACAGAATATTTAAAGCCATAACGAGCGATATACCTATTTAACCTGCCCAATATACACGTACCGTAATAATACAAATATGGTAATCTATTTGGGAAAATTATAAGCTCAAGGAATATAATAACTCGAAATTATGGAACCATTACGTCATACGGAGCTCTACAAAGCACACAAACGATCATCAAGCCACACATCGGACATACGATTACTCGTATCGTATTATTTATAAAATATTCATAAAATTTACAATTCGGGCCGTTTGAATTTCCCAAAAACAATCGATCCGATTTTCACAAGTTGGCAAACAAATATCGCTTCGTCACGTAACTCGAACTGTACAGATATTAATTTATTAGAAATTCTTGTGTTTCATAAATTCGGAGGAAACGTGTTTCGGTAATTAGCGCGATAATTTTTAACCCCGGACCATGCTGAGTTGCGTACGGAACCCCAGCCCAGCGATACGATAAATTGCGTTAAGTAAGATCGATGGTGTTTCATTTTAGAAAGCAGGCGTTTGCTAACTCCCGTTTCTAAGGAATTTTTTTTCTTTAAAAAAAAAAAAAAATGAAAAAACACACCCTACGATGAGTCGACGATTTATATGAACTTTGTTTTTTTCATCTTCTGTACCGTAAGTATTGTTAGAATTATACTTAAAGATACTCGAAAATCTAGTGTGTCCTAAAATTTTCACGAGTCGGTATCGTCGTTTGATGATAAATGAAGTCTATATTCCTTTCGGCGCGCGGTATTGGAAAAAAAGGAAAAGAAAAAGAAAAATATTTTGACGGTTCCGCGAAGCGAAACAATCTGTGCAAGATGGTTCGTTAATTTTTGAAAAATAACACCGCCGACGTTTTTCTCCTTTCGAGAACATACCGAACCGAAGACGATGCGACGTAGAGAGAAGAGGAAAAACAAGAACATCACGAAGGAGGAAAAATAACTTTGTGAAGAAATAAGAAGTACACAGCGTTTCTTTTTTTTTTCGTGGACGAAAAATAAAGCCTTGTTTTGTTTTGATGGTGGAAAAATGTATTGTGGGGGAGATGATGGGCTGAAAAAATCGGAGATTTTCTACAGGTGGTAAAACAACAACGATTTTAATTCGACAAGATTTTCCCAAGGTATTTCGCTTGTGCCTTCAAAGCTACACAATCGATTTCGAAATGAGATTTTTATTTTATTGGAAAATGATCGCTACGAAGTAATGCAAATTTACAGTGTATCTAAGAAACCGGTTCTGCTATCTGCAGGTTAATAACCAGTTCACAAATTTTTATGATACCAAAAAATTACATCACAAAAATTTTTCTAAAAGGGCCTCCATCAAACTGTAAAATATGTGCCATTCAACAACCGGTTGGAAGCTAACAAAAATTTTTTCAGAAATCATCTATAGTTTTATTTAATTGATCACGAACATACTTAGAACTTGGAAGTAAGTACTACAAATATGTGCGAACAACAAAGGTATAAATTGCACTCATTTTCGAAACTGGTTTGTAGTTGGAACTCAATTCTGCAACCGGTTTTCAAAAATATCATTGTCATAAGAATCAAAAACGAAAAGTTTTCAAATACTAAATTGGTAAATTCACAAAGATAATTCATTTTTCATTTTACTAAGTACTTTTATTTGTTTATTTTCATTTTTTTCATTCAACGTGAATTTTCTGTTTGACAACCGGTTTTCAATTTACGGATCAGTTATAAATTAATAAACTTACTCCAAAAATTGAAAATTCGAATTTCATATAATAGATGACATTTTATGTCAAAAACAAAAAGTGATACAAATGATGACCTACTAAATGTACATTTTTAAACTGGTTTGCAACACGAAACCAGTTCGTAACAATTTGACAATAATACTAGAAATAAATGAAGTAGAAATTCTAAAAATTCAAGTAAACTCCTGACTCACTTTTCGCTTTTCAACCTTTTTTTTCTGAATTATTAAAAATATGTGCTCTCTGACAACCGGTTTCTAGAGAACCCGGTTTAAATCAATGAACCGGTTTCAAAAAGTATACATTTTCCTTTCCTCGGTAGATGGCACAATTTTAAAGCTTTGAGGTGATATTAGTGAGAGACAAATGCACATTTTTTGGATCAGGTCTACAATTGAAAACCGGTTTATCAACCAGTTTTCTATAATGTTGCAAATAATAACAGCGGAATCACCATTCAACCATCAAATTTTTCACTCCTCAATTTTCTCCCTAATTTCTGAAACCGGTTTTCAACTATAACCGGTTCGCAAACCAGTTTTCATTTTTTTTTAAATTGTGACATGAGACGAGCTTTTAAAGGTTGCGTCTTGAAAGTACACCATTTCTTATTCATCAATGTTCTTCTCGCTCAAATAATGAACTTTTACAATCCAACAACCGGTTCAAAATTGGCAAGTGAACAAATCGGTACAAAATTTTTGAATTTCAGTTTCATAAATTCACAACAAATGAAACAAACCTCAAATACATTTTATTGAAACCGGTTTAAATCTGCGAACGGTTTCCAATTACGTTCAAAATTGAAAAATTGAAAATTTTTCAAATAGAAGTTTTGAAATAATAATTTCTAACACTCTTTTACATGTTAGAGCAAAAGTGATCTCCATCCAAAAACTATTCAACAATTGGTTTCAAATTGAAACACTGGTTTCAAGCATTGAAACACTGGTTTCAAGCATTGAAACACTGGTTTCAAGCATTGAAACACTGGTTTCAAGCATTGAAAAATTACAATTTTACAATACTTATAAAAATAAAATATGTGAATGATAACACTTTGATTTAAATTGGTTTAGGAAACATTACCTGCTTATTTTTGAAACCGGTTTGTAATTAAATACTGCATGTTTTTGAAACCAGTTTGTAACTAAAACCAATTTCTGAAACTGGTTAGTAAATTAAATCCAATTTCTGAAACCGGATTGTAACTCACTGAAACCGAACTGTAACTGAAAACTGGTTTTTGAAACCAGTTTACAACTGAAAACCGGTTTCTGAATGATAAAATGTTTACAATACAAATTCTGCATTTTTCCCCATTTGGCAATGATCTTATATAGACGGAAAAAAATAAATTAATGGTGTCCAACGAAATATTACAAATCGAATTCGAATAAAGGACTTTTTTTTAGAATTTTTGCAGAACCGTTGGCGAAATATTTCCACCCTTCCTCCTCCTCCCAAAACCCAAAACCACTTTCACAACAATGAAAATGAGCTTAGAGAAGAAAAATGACTAATTTTTAATAAAAGAGCAAGTTTTCGATAGGTAAATTTATTCTCTCACTTCGATATTGATTTCACTTCTTTCAAGTGAAACATTATTTTTCACGATATCATCATCTCTCATGTACTCGTATTATGATTTAATTTGATACCTTAAATTTCACATTTTCACTAATTTGTCATTTTTTTCTGTTACAGCCATTTTGGTTGAAAAACCGAGAATACTGGGACGAAAGTTTCGAAGAACGTTACAAGCAGCGAAAACAACAATGGCCCAGGCCTCCTCTGAAGGTAAGATCTCATCCAAAAATACATCCTAATCATCACCTCAACGTCGATAAATCCTACATAAACGACGAGCATAACTTTTAGATCGTGTTAATTGGTACGGTTCGGTCCTCTAGCACCCATAAACACCTCTTGGCATACTTCGTGATCGATGGAAAAGGCTCAGCCGCTTAAAAAAAGAGGCTCGTATCGCACCGCGTAATAATATAATCGAACCAACAATAAATTTTATTACCTTATCGTATAATATACATCGTGTTCATCGTATAACTGTACATTTTAAAAAGCACTTTGGTACCCTCCTCTCTATTCCACACGTTATTGTCTTCGTTTCAGTCATTTCATTCGACACTTTAAACACGTCAATGTCGCTGGTATACCTTCGAATAACAAACCCTTTACACGCTAGGTTTTTTTTTTCATTTTGCTCACACACAGCACACAGGTAATATTACAAGTACTTACGTATAATTATAAGTGCGTTTAAAAATCGCCTATAAAACGAGTAATCGTAGTTGCCAAATTTTAACTATTAAGATGGCCATAAATCATTCGAAATTAGGCATTCAAGAAAGAGGCATACAGCTCTGCCACCAACGACGACGACGGCGACAAAGCTGTAATTTACAAGTAACTTGATACCGTAATTTATGATTTTAATAACCGTCCGCAAGGTTCTCGCTTGCACCCTTGTAGACGTATACAATGCTTTCTCTCGCAGTCTTCCCTCCTCACTTATCGTCTGGGTATAATATGGTCTCTATATGTATACGTATTATGGCCATCGCATCGAGCCGCAGAAAAAGATCAAGGGGTAGGTGCGGGTGGTGAAAATGCGAAACCTTTCTGGCGTCGTATATAATTCTATTCCTCCGCCGGCTAAAACGTTGGTAATTATTTATTCATTTTAAGGCTAATTATTTCTCTCATAATGACTCCAAATATACCATATTAACCAGTCCCCAGCTCGACGTGCTGCGGAAAGAAAGATGCCATATTTTGAAAAAAAAAAGTACTGCCATCGTCATCGTCATCAGACCACATATTATACGAGCCATTCTCGTTCGCTTTTACAATTACACCGCATAATATATTTCATTTCCTCACCATTCGAAACAGCCACTTCATTAAAACTTGATAATTAATTCGAGCCGAGCTTGACAATACAGATAGACAGTTAGACACACCATACTGCAGATCTGTTCTAAATATCTTTTCACATACTGAAATCTGGCTGGGCCGACCGATACGTCGATGATGTAATGAAAAATCATTCATACAAAGCCCAGCCCGAAACCGAGAGCACGACCGTATTCATAGTCACCTGTCTACCTGGGTATTTAATTTCAACAAAAGACGCCAATATGTTCGATGATAAAGTGAAATTGGACCATTTTCCAAGGCACGTCGTCATACAGCACGTTTCGCAACAATTTATTTCCTGTAACGTAATTTTCACCTTTTTCTTCCCTTCTGCTTTCCCTCCCTTTATATTTACCAACAATACCGCGTAAAGCAGTTCGGTAGCACTAGCTACTAATTATTTTTGCCGAAAATGAGATTTTGATGGTTTAAGTTCACACAGTTTTTAGTTAAAATATTTTAAATTTTAAATTTTTTAAACCTCTTTAATCTCAATTTTCAAAATTGTGTACAATTTTGAAGTTTTTTCAGCTGTAAAGTGTCCTTAAAAGTGCATATCTCAAAATTTTTCAATTTTTTATTAATTTCATAATTTAAAAAAAAATTCTATTACTGTACGAAAAGAAAACGTGAAGTTAAATTTTAAAAAGAATTCAAAATTTAAAAAAAAATGAGAAAAAATGTTCAATTCCTGGAAAAAATTGTATGTTAGATTTGAATTTTAAAAAAAATTTAATACTCATCAGAAAAATAATTGACATTGGTTCTGCTCAACTTGACAAAAAATTTTTAATTTCAACGATTTTTCAACACTATTTTTATGATTTGCATTTACCTGTTATCCAGCAATTTTAAAATTTGCAAACGAAGAAAAAAAGCACAAATATCACATATTTTATTCAATTTTTTCGTATAATGGTAACATCTCAACATTTGTTTTCCATTTTTTTCTCATTTTCAACATTTTTTTCCACGCTAGTACCTTTATTTTTTTTCATCTCTTAATTTTTCTCAAAATAAATAGATATTCTCGAGTTTTTTAAACATTTTTTACATTTTTTTTCTCTTTCGTCATTATACTCATTGCATATTCCATTTTTTCCAATTTTCAAAAATATTTTCCATTTCTTTCAAGATTTAAATGGAAATGATCTTGAGAAAACTTTAGATCAACTCTCACCAAAAATGTTAAAAAACTTTTTCATCAATCTGATTTCATACACATAAGAAGTAATATAAAAATGAAAGAAAAATATTGGAAAAACAAAATAATATAGTATTGGGTGCTCGAAAAATTCTGCCTCCCCCCCCCTGAGAATTTTCCAATAAAAATTGTAGAAAAATTTAAAACATATAGGTAGTAATTAAAAAAGACAAAACAAATCAAATTAAGTAGATTATACTAAAAAAAAATACAAAATATGAAATATTTACGTTCATGTTGACTTTTCAATGTAAAAATTTTTAATTATTGAACCAAATTTACAATGGTCAAAATGGCCAACCTACGATTTTTATGAACAAAAATCTCAAGGAAGGAGATCTAGAATTTTTCGAGCACCCGGTGCATTTTTAAATAATAAAAGGTAATGAAGATTCGCCTGATTACATCTTTGAAATCACACTACCTCACGATCAAAGGATTTCACCCTTTAAAAAAATAGTGCATCAATTTCTTTTTCTATTCATTTCTTCCAATTCGAATTTTTTTCTAATAATTCTAACATTTTCCCTAAATTTCTTTCTTATTGAAAATGTTTGGAATACCTTTTTGAAAATTTTTTGCACTTTTTTCCATCTGAATTTTTTAAAAAATTCCAATCTCATTATTTTCAATTTTTATTCAACTTAAAAAGTATTCTCTCATTTATAAATCAGTGAAAATTATCGAAAATCATGGGAAAACAGTAAGCACCGCAGCTTTGCAATAAATCAATAGAAAAAAAAATTACTAAAAGTAAACAGTAAAAAAAAATATTCATCAAAAAATCAGTGAAAATTCATCGAAAAGTTGGTAAAATCAACAAAATTCTCGTTGAAAAATTAACAAAAATCCGCTGAAGGTTGGGGAAAAAATTTGAAACAATATTGTAGAACAAGTTTTAAGGAAATTTAAATTTAAAGAAATTTTGCACCTAGAAAAATTATAAAAAAGGGTAAAATTTTGTTTAAAAAATTATCATTACAAAATGGAAAAAAATTTGAACCTAGAATATATTAGGACTAGGATCTTTGAAATCCCATTTTGGGGCAAAAATAACTAGGAGCTAGTGTCCGCGGCACAAAAAGAGAAGCACACTGCACGCAAGCAGCCGCGACACGAAAAAAGCTCGAAACTTTGTATGGAATTCCTGCGTTCTCGCAACGTCGTGAAATATGACATCTTTATCTACAGAGCTTTTAATTTTTATCTCGGTCGCGTACTAATAAAAATTTAACAAGTTTTTCGCGCTGTGTTGCTCTCTTTTTGTCGCATCAAAAATCAAAGGCCTGGTTGCTTTTACGTATACGTACCTCGAGGCGTACACGTGCTCGCTTATAAAATTATTAATATTTTTCGGCGACGAGCTCCTTAGGAAGGGACGAGGGACTGGGATTCTTCATGTACATAAACACTGAAATTAAAATCTCTCCGTGTACGAAATAAAAGTCTTTTGTGAGGAGAAAGGAAGGGGCTAAAAAAAGAAAGATGATTAAAGTTCGTACTTTGCGATTCCGTCTGTGCCGCGTCGCGAAGTTTTTCAAATTTCTATACGACGATTCACCCTTCTTCGCGAGTTTTCGCGCGATAAGATGACGTACCGGTGAAGGGAACCTCTTCGAATACGTAATTAATTAAAATAAAAAGCTTTTAATGATAAACAAACCTACGTAAATGAACTTATTTGCTCGTTAATTAAACGTTCTCGCTTGGTTCGCAGTTATTGCTCTTTTGCACGTCGAATTCTCTCGCCTCGATCGAGTGTCTCGTACTCGTAGAAGTGCTCTTTCGTATTCATATTTTGCCAATATCAAAATTATGTGGGTGATTTTGTATTGAAAAATGTCATAAAATTGAGATTTTTTTCCTTGCTCAAAAGAGTAGAATTTTTTTCTTATTTCCTTGGAAAATTAAACAGAGATTTTATCGTGACGTTAGACCATAGATAAACAAATTTCTAACCTAATTGGATATCTAGTCTTATGCAAGTATATAAGTAAACATTGAACCAAAAAGATGCTCTTTATTTGTAAAGTAAATAATTACCGTAGAAAATGGCGAGCTTTAGCGTTCCTTGTTTAATTTGATATAATTTATTATGACGAGACGTTTTCAGAACAGATCTATTCCGCATTCATCGTTGAACGATATTTACTTTTACTGATTACTACACGTACAATCAACGTTTACCTATACTAATTGGATGAAAATTCGACAGATTATGTTTCGCTGCATATACGTCTAGTTGAAACATCCACCATCAGCTTCTTCCTCGTTCAATGCTTCACTCAAGATTGTGAAAAATTCGCCAGGATTTTGCCCTTTTCTCTTCATCGTCCATCTCAACACTTCAAAAAAATACTCTTGCATTACGTTTGATTTTACTTCTCCTAGTTGATTTCAAAATAAGTAAAGGGAGAGTCGTTTCTTTCTTTTTTTTCGACATTGAAAGCAAACACACATGTCTAAATCTTGCATCAGCAATGAAAAAAAAAAAAAAAAAAAAAAAAACGAAAGAAATTTCTTCGATTTTAGCACAAGATACAAGAAAAATAATACTTTTCTTTTTATTCGACGAAAAAGTATGTAGCTGCGAGCGAATTGACTATCAGCGTGGAAAAGTAAACGAAACAAGTATTAGAAGATAAATTACTCGTACGTAGCGTTCTGTGTATTTTTAAGGATCCTGTACTGAGGTAGGGAAAAAGGGTTAAAGTATTGTGTTAATAGAGAGGGTAGAAGAAATACTGCGAGAATCTCTCTTTTTTTCATGTCAGTGTATTCGTGATACATATTGAAAAAACTATAAAAAATTATCAAAAATAAGTAAAAAATTAATTTTGAAACAATATTTCACAACAGAAGTATTGAAATGGCATATCAAGATAAAAACAACATGTTTTCATAGTAAAATTGAAAATTTTGCAAAAATATTTCGAAAAAATTGCTTTTACCATGAAAATATTATGAAAAACGAATCTATTCAAATCAACTGCAAAAACTATCAGAAAAGGGGGGAAATCGTCTGAGAGTTTAGAAAACATTGAAATCCCAAAAACCGGAGAGTATAAAATCAGTACGCGATAAAAAGTTTGAAAATTCATTAAAATTACATAAAAATTGGTCAGGTACCTGATTTCAAGCAGTAAGTACTTTTTTCTTCAGCAACGACCATTTTGAAAAATGGTAGTTTTTGGTCCTTCTGAAGGAACAATTAGAATCGACATTTTTAGAAAATTCAAGAGCCATTTTTCTTTTTTTTTTCTTTTTTTTTTTATTATTCAAAAAATCATCAGTATTTTTTACCATAAAAAAATCTAAACATCTCTTTTTTGAAAATAACTGAACCTGCAGAAGGAAAGGTGTCACAGTAAAAAATCTCGAATGATTTCTTTTGTGATGAAGTGATAAAGGAATCCATATAAAAATATAAGATCATTTCACTAAAATTGACGGATTCCAATTTTGAAAATTCTGTCATTAAAAAGATGAAAAAATTGTTTTTTTCGAAGTACCGGGTGCTCGATTAATTCTGGACTCCCCTTGCACTTTTTGGTGTTAAAAATCGTAAGTTGGTAATACTTTATTTAAATTGTCCAATCATAAACAAAATAAACAAATACAAAGTATTGCCAACTTACGATTTTTACCACAAAAAGTACAGGGAGAGTCCAGAATTAATCGAGCACCCGGTATATGGGTATCCTTGAACAAATGAAATAATAGTAGAAAAGAGACACCAATGTATATAATTTTTTGGGCGTAAAAATCTACATAGATAGGCACCACTTTCAGGAAAAAAAACTGGATTTGAATTTTGAGCAAAGTTGAGGGAAGGTGAGAGTTAAATTGATGGGAGAAGGGGTTTTCTATCGATTTTTTAAATTGAATTTTAAGTATAACCATTCTTGACTAATCCCCTCTTTGATTGAATGGTTCAATCACAAAAAAAAAAAAATCATCACTCTATATCTTTTTCGAAACACACTGAAACCAATTAGGTATGTACCTAATTGAGAAAAAGATTCAATTGAGGCAAGAAAATAATGATTTTTGAGGCATTTTTTCATACAAAAGAGGGATGTTCATGAAAAATTTTACTTTCAGAATGTTTTGAACATCATTTTGGTTCGAATTCGCAAAATCGAAATGGAGGGAAATAATTGCTTTTCATGCATTAAAAAAAGTTTGCATTGCAAGATAACTGTAAATATCTTCTGATTTTTTTTTTTTTCAAAAAATTGATTATATTAGACGTGTCAAATTACCAGTAGGTATTTTTACATTTTACGCCCAGTGTCGAAAAGAGTTTTTTTTTAGAGTTGGAGGTTGAACATTTTAATGAGTATCTAGCAGGATTTTTTGTACTTCTATTTTAAAGTCTGAAAGTAATTTTTGAGATTTCGTGGTTTTGTCTCTCTTTTTTAAAATTTGGACAAAGGAAGAAGAGATGCGTTGGGTGGATATGGAGTTCAGATTAAGAGTTGCAAAATTGGTACAGCGGGTTAGTTTTGAAAAACTCGAAAAAATAGGATCTGGTAGCAAAAATCTCACAGACATTGGACTCGTCATACCGGGTGCTCGATTAATTCTGGACTCCCCCAGCACATTTTGGTGTTAAAAATCGTAAGTTGGTAATACTTTGTTTAATAAACAAATACAAAGTATTGCCAACTCACAATTTTTACCACAAAAAGTACTGGGGGAGTCCAGAATTAATCGAGCACCCGGTAGGTGAAAAATATGAAAACTCGAAATTTGACAGTAAAAAATTCGCCCTACAGATGCTTTGTTCAATTTAACCCAAAATTCAAAATTTTGGAGTATTTTGAGCAATTGAAATTTTTTCACAATTTTTTCATGAAAAAAATCATTTTTAAAGTGTAGTTTCTGAAATTTTTAGATATTTTGAATCCTGTCAAAATTCAACACTTGAACACCACCAAAGAAAACAATTTTCATTTCGATTTTCCATCATAATCAAATTTGATTGAAATTATTTATCGCGAATTTTCTAATTTTTTCTTTGATTTTTTGAATGATTTAATTTTTTTGATAATTTTTTGATAATTAATAAAATTTTTATCTTCCACTCAGACTTTCATCTTTTAAAAGTATAGGAAATAAGCAGCATATGAAAGGGAAGAAAGCGAAAATTGAATTCTTCCATTTCAGAATGTATTTTTCCAAACTTTCCAACTGCTGGACGTGCAAACTTTTATTAAATGTTATCACCTGTTGAAAAAAATTCATACCTGCAGAGTGGGAGGAGAGGAAAAAGCACCTCTCACTGACCCGTAACACATTTCGTAGCCGACCCAGCCACAATACCTCCCCTGAACTTCTTTTAAACACTCATGTCCAATATATTACTCCTTAACAAAACCTTAATCAAATTCCAAATTCCAACAAGCCTCATTTCAAAGCATACAAAGCACACAACAGCATAGCAGGAAAAAAAATCGCACGCGAAAAAAAATTCAAATTTTTCACCCCTTTCGAAACAGTTTTATTAGGGTGTTGCCACGTTGTTACATAATGTTAACATTCATACAGTAGTTGCGATGTCGTTCAAATGCCAGTATTTTAGGTTTTTTCCTCTCCTCTCTCCTCCCAGCCACACCATTCACTTCTTTCTGCGGCGTATAGCCTGCGTTTAGACGTACATTGTAATATATAAAGCACAACGTTCTAGGGAGTGTACGTAGTATTTCTGTGTGTATGTATGTTCGCTACAACATAAATATTTAGTTAGCCTGGTAAACGTACGTGCGTCAAGGTAATAACGCGTAAATTTGAGCGAACATTTTTCACTCGGCTTTTAAAATTTTCTACGAACGCGACCCAATATGGTATACCTTTGGTGCATTTTTTTTTCTCATTTTCGCGCAGGTGACTTGTATATGTAGATATACATATGTATCCTCTTTCCTCCACTCCTTGTAGCAGTCTCTCTAAAAACGTAGATAGGTAGGTATACGATATAGGTAACTTTACGTTTTCGGTCGTATATTTGATTTTCATTTGAACCTTGAACGCGACGCGACGTTAAATTAAAAACACTATTTTATCGTTAAAATGTACCCGGCATGCGTAAATATTCAAAAGCCCGCCTCGAGGATTAGACTGATAGAAAAAATACGCGTGCTGTGCGAAAATCATCGCTGTGCTGCCGTCTCCCAGCAGAAAAGTTGACGTTCGAAATGAGAAAAAACACGTCGCAGGGTATTACGCCTTTTTGGGCGAATTTTCCAATTAGATGAAGCGTTTTTAAGATACTGGGTCGTTGAGGAGTCAAAATTTCAACTGTTTTGGTCTGTTTTGAGTAAATTGTTGTCTAGATGATTTTTAATCGTGCTCAGAAAATTTTTTACGAAATTAAAATGTGAAGTAGAAGCTGTTCCGAGATATTTTTCAAAATTATACAAGATTTCAGATTGGAGAACTCAAATGATCTGGATGACTTTAAATTATATGTTTCTGATTTTAGCCCAAAATTAGTAAAATGAGAGTTGGAGGGAGAAGTGAAAGAAGTCAAATTACTAAAATATGGTCGATTTCATATTCAAGTAATATTTAAAATTTTTTCTCATTTATATGATTCAAAGATTGATTCCTACCTATTGGAGAGATCAGAAGAGCAAAGGAGGGGAAAATTTTGGAAAAACTTATTAAAAAAAATATCAAATTCACGTTCTTCATCCTACAAAACATGACATTCGATGTATTTACACGTTTTTAAATTTTTTTCTAGATTGTAGCCCTTTGAGGATTTTATATGCTTCCTCTATATTACAGAATTTATTTTGAAAATGACTGAAATTATTTTCAAATAACAAAAAAAACAAAAAACTGTAGCGTTCTTTCCACAAAATTTCAAACAAAATCTCTCACTTCAATGGAATGCTGCTTTCCAATTTTAATTTTTCAAAAAAAAAGAGATTTTAAAATAAAATTTCTCAAAAAATCCTAAAATCAAATTTTTTGAAGTGGAGTAAGCAAAAATTTAAAAAAAATGTTACAATTAAAGTTTTAAATTTCTGAATTCAATGAAAATGATTTGGAAGTGTGAAGTCAGACAGAATGAAAAAATTACTCCATTCTTTTCTTTTCTGGTTTCTACCTCTCCTTTCTCATTTTTTTGAATAAAATCTATCCATGTTGAATAATTTTTTACCAAAGGGGGATTTGAAATTTGGAGAACTTCTTCTCATTGGATTTAAAAAATAATGGAATATTCGTATTCAGGGAAGTCAAAATATCTGATATCGACCTGAAGAACATCGAATTTGTTCGACCTTACCAATTAGGGGGCTGAAAGCTCAAGTAAATTTCAAGAAACTTTCACTTCTTAAAAGCAATTCAGTTTTGTACACAGTGAAGACTGAAAAATTAATAATTTTGGAAACAAAAACTTGGTTAATTTTTGAAAGTTTTAGAATTTTTCTGGTCTAGGTAAAAAGAAACCAATTTTTTGTGTTTTTTTTTCAGTTTCAAATGGTAAGATAAGTATTTTGTCAAAATTTTCATTAATATTTTCTAGTTTTTATAAAAAAATTTCAAATTTCTGCGATTTTTTGAATCAATTTCTTAATCTTTTTCAAAATTTTGGTTCATTTTTTGACGTTTTAGAAATTTTTAGATAAAATTTTTGAATATTTCCTATTTTTTGAACAGTGCCAGTTTGCACCACAAAAATCAGCTTTTTTCTACATTTTCTCAAAAATCGTCGACTACAACCACCCAATTGTGAAGGAAATTCGGCCAAAATAATCGCAACAGCTTCTCGGAATGATTTACACCGGACGTAATCACCTTTCGATGCGTAATTTAAACAATACTGCCCGACTACGTCGCAACATCCGAAAAAACCACCACAGTACATATTTTCAGCGAGCTGAGTCAAGATAGGTAGATAAGACCTCAACCACTGTGCCATGTCGCGCCACAGCAATGTAAACATCGTAAATTAGAAACACGTTTCGTTTTATATTAAATTAGCGGCTGCGATGAGACAAAGAGAGAGGAGACCCGAGCCCAAGCCACATCCTAGGTCCGTGTATCGCACACCTTTGTGCGAGGACACGTACTTTACCAAAGGTGGCGAGCTTTTTTCCTATATCTGTCTCTGCACAGTCCCCTCTTTCCCGTCCACATGGTGGTGGAAAACTTGCCAACGTAATCACCGGGGCCCAAGCTACAATCGCATCTTTTCGCCGGGTTATTAATTAAGCGCGAAAAATATAATTTCCTCGGTTTGTCGTGATTAAAAGCTCGGCTCGGCGGCGAGAGTTTATTTATAATAAAGTTTTATCAACTCTGCTACCCTCAAATATTGGCCGCCCTTTCCACGCGGGCGAAAGATGAAAGCGAATTAAGAATATAACCGAAAAGTCGTCGACGACGACGATTTACCTTGCGCGAGGCAGAGGAGGACGAAGAGGAAAAAATACACCCGGTTCGAGGATAATTAAATCTAACCCTTCGCCTCGCCTTGCCCCTTTCTCTCGTTCCGGATTCCGGGAGTAATTAATGATAAAGGGTGTTTGTTGTGTTTTCGGGCGAAGAACGGAAGAAAAAAAGAGAAAAAAGAGGATACGCGCGCCAGTAAATTAAACTATAAGGAAAAGCACTTGAATAAAAAAGAAAAAAGTCGAGCTTGAAAAAAAAAGCTATTCGAAAAGAAAGTTATTTATCAAATTACTGCTACTTTTCAATGTATACAGGTTGCTTTAAATTAATTGTTAATGTAAAACTATATAAACGAAATTACTACGAAGCTAAATTACGTTGAGAAACTTTTTTGGATTTTTTCCTCCCTTCCATGTATGAATTTCAACCCGACCAATAGCTAGAATATTTGACCAGATCCTAAATAAATTTGCTGCAAATGGGATTCCAAGATCTATAAGTTCATCAAATTTACTCAATTTTTTTCAACCTTGATCTTTTTTCAATTTCTTTGATATCGACCAATTTTTTTTCCATAGCTGTACCCAATTTAGAAATTACTTCATCGGTAAAAATAATTTTCAATTCAAATTATCTCAAGATTTCTCCAATAACTAGGCATGATTTTTTTCAATTTTTATTAGATAGGTACGTTTTAAAATTAGTTCGTCTGATTACTAATGGAGTGGAAAAAATTTGAAAACACGAAATTAAAATTTTTAAGGAAATTCCAAAATTGGAGATTTTAAAAATTTTTAATCAGAAAGGTTTAGAGCTGAAAAAAATATAAAAAAAATGTTGACTTATTGGGAACAGAAATTTTTAAAATATGAAGTTAGCTAAAAAAAAATAAGAAAATCGAAGTTAGAAAAAATATTTACTTATACTTACTTAACTTTTCCCACGAAGAATATGAGTCAACTCCCGAGTCGGGGTCAAACTCTATTGACTCACGACCCCAACTTGCATCCGAAATTAATCTGGAGTCAGGGAATCAAGGTCAAAGATTGACCCTGGAGTCAAAAAAAGGCAACAAATTGATTCCGAAGTCAAGAGTCAAGGTCACAGTTTGACTTCGAAGTCAAGGGTCAAGGTCACAGGTTGAAAATAGATTCAAAGGTCAAGGTCACCGTTTATCTCTCGTTTCAAGGATCAAGATCACGGGTTGACTCCAGATTCGAATCTCAAGGTCACAGTTCGACTCGAGGGGGGAGGGTCAGGAGTCAAGGTCAAGGTCACGATCACAGGTTGACTATGGATTCCAAGGCTAAGGTCACCGTTTATCTCCTGATTCAAGGGTTAAGGTCAGAGATTAGCTCCAGATTCGAAGGTCAAGGTCACAGTTTGACTCAAGGTAGAAGGTCAAGAGTCAAGGTCACAGTTTGACTTCGGAGTCAAAGGTCAAAGTAAGAGATTGACTCCATGTGAAGTCAGGTGTGACTTTGACTCCGAAGTCAAGATGAAGTCAAGAGTCAAGATGATTGGCTTCAAAGTCAAGAGTCAAGTCATAATTTGACTCCGGATTCAAGGATCAAGGCCATAGTTCGACTGTAGGGTCAAGGTCATAGATTGGCTTCAGAGCAGAGTCCAGGAGGAATCGGAAGTCAGAGGCTCAGTTTGACTCCGGAGTCAAGGTCTAGTCGAGTGTCAACTTTTCCTCGTCTTCGCAGTAAGGAGTCAATTTTTTGGCTTTCTCCTATTCCCTGTTTTTTGAACAGTAAAATTTTAAAAGAATTTTTTCAATTTTATCAACTGGAACTTCGATTTCTTCAGGGTTTTTTCAACTTCGTGTTTTTACATCGATAATCGGAAAAAATTTTCAGAAATATGAAATTGAAACAATTTTTAAAAATTAAAACTGAAATTTGAAAAAAAAAAATAGAACTGAAGAAATTGAAAAAAAAATAGCTTGAAGAAAATGAAAAAATGCAGAGTTGAGATTTGAATTTAGAAATCAAAATAACACTAAATTCAAGGAAATTTAGATGAAAAAATTTCACACAAGAAAAAATTCAAAATTGGTAGAATTTAGAGTTGAAAAAAGTTGAACTTGCAATAAGTAAAATTAGACTTGGATCGTCGAAATCCCACTCGGAGCAAAATTATTCAGGAGCTAGTGAACATTGTAACCATAAAAATAGCATAATTAACTTTTTAATCTAGCGATTCTGTTGAGACGAGGTGGGTAAAAAGGGCAAAAAAAGCAATGCATGGTCTTGCATGTACATAAACCGTACACGAAATATACGCTAATTAAATAAGAATTTACGATACACGGGAAAAAAAAGCTAAAATAAAACCATCTTCTTCTTAATGGCTTCCCCTGGCAACCTCTCTTCTTTACATAGACTGGCAAAAGTTCTTAAAGCTATCACAGCATACTTAAGATATCCTTTACGAACTTCAAAGAGAGACGACGTGATTTACTAAAATATTCACCCTACAACGTCGAAAACTCGAAGAGAAAAATAGCTCGTGGAATGTTACCCTTTTCCTTTTGGGACCGAGTTTGGAAAGGGAACCACATACACGACGAATTTACCCTTCCTGACAAAGCTGCCCAAAATGGAAATCTTGTAGGTACTTTACATTATCACAAATGTACCATCTCCGCAGCAACGTGTGAAAAACAAGTGATAACATTTTGGAGAAAACCAGCTAGTTTTTTTTCCCGACGCGACGACAAATTCGTATTAAAAGGTTTTTAGCGAATTGTGTTTTAAATCAAACAAGTGTGCAGCAGGGTAGAAAATATTAAACGCCCAGACAAAAACATCCCTGTTCCCAGCGGCACGATATCGTTTGCGCCATGGTTTCAGCGTATAGTCTACGAAATTATACGAATGGGTTTTAACGTTATGTTAAAAAATACGATAATGCACGAGAAATGTTTCGCATCTCTCGAGCCAACGAATACGTATATGTAGATGTACCTACCTACATTACCGTAAATGTATCGCTAATCACAATTTTTACGATTTTTCGCCTTTTATACGTAATAACATTTTTAATGGAATGTCGTGTTGGGTAGTTTTGCATTCGCCGAGAGAAAGGCGAGAGAAAAAAGAAAATTTATTCTGATTGTGTGTGTTTTTTTTCAAGAGCGAACGTGGGATATTCGCACCATGTGGGCTGGGATGAGTTAAATATCAGCATAGGGGTTTCCATTCATAAGTTTTGTGAAAAGGGAAAGAGTAATTCGAGCTACCTGTGTAGATAATGAATAAAAAAAAGTAGTAAAGCGATTTCACATTTTGAAAATTTTAAATACCGAGTAAGTTCACTGGCTTACACACCCACGTTTGTTGTTTTTTGAGCTTAAACCCTTCGCATTTCTTTTTTGCTAGGAAAAAAACAAACATTTTTCGTCAAATTGTTGATAAAAATAATATATTCTAGACCATTTTTTAGACTTTGAACATCAATTTAAAACAAAAACAAGATCAACATAAATTTCCCTCCTCCTTCCTCAGAATTATCTGTGGCCACACTTTTTATTTACTTGGTATTAATTTGATAGATTCTCAAAATTAACCAAAGAAAAAAAATGAAAATTGCACATACCGTTTTCAAGACTGTCGTCCGAATACAAAACTTGAATCAACTTTACATTCATTTTTACGCGTAAGTGTGAAATCTGAAAATAAAAAAAAATACACAGTTAAAAATAATTTTTTTTGTGTGAAAATTGTAAATATAAATTGTGTTTTTCAAGTCCTGAACAATGCTGCCTTTTTTTACCAGAATAAAAATATCGAAGTCATTCCAACAATTTTAATTTTTTATGATGGGCTTTCGATAGAGATGCAACATTTTTCAGTTCAATCAACAGGGTGCCTATAAAATCATTAACCACCGTAAAAAAAATTGTAGAACAAAAAGTTATGGAAGTTCAATTGTTTATTGCTTTTGTTTCAAAATTTTGGTATTGTGATATTTTTTTGAGGCACCTAGGTAGAAAATTTTTTCGAAATTAGGTAGGAGATTTGTTAATTGTTATAATTTTTAAAGAATTTATGACTACCTACCTAATTATTTGAAAACTACTGAACCGATTTCAAAAATTTGTGTTTCAATAAGAATTTTCTTCATTTGAATTATTTACGAATTTTTCGAAAACACCGCACCTTTCCTTTTGTTTTTTTCAAGTTTCTGTGTTTTTTTGGACACCCTGTAGATACAATAAAAAAAAATTGTATCTCTGCCGAAAATACCTATTATGAGGAATCCAAAAAATAATCTCGATATCTTCATTTAGTAAAAAATAAAAGCACCCTTCAAGATTTAATAAACACCCTGCATCATACTCAATAAAATTATAAAAATACTCTTGTTTTCAACCATAAATTTTTTTGTACTCTGAAATGTTGACTCAAAATTTTTACTTCAAGTTTTCAAGTTTTTAATTTTTTTTAACCCCAAACATGGGCGCATGGGCGGCGATGTCATATTTCACGTGTAAAAAAATTGCCCCACTCAAAAAATTAAAAATTATAGGAAAATGAAATTTTTAAATTGGAAAAAATTAAATAAAAATTCTCAGCAGTTTTTCTTCCAATTTTCACGAAAATTTTCAACGATTTTCTCCAAAATTTGAGAAATTTGCTGCATTGAATTTTATAGGATGTTTACCTACATAATTGACCTTTAGATCTTTCATATTCATAATTCCAACCTAACCAACAAAAAAAAAAAAAGGAAAAAACGCAATTTCAAAAAAATGGACAAAAATGAAAAAAAATCGAAGGCAGGAGTAAAATTAAAATATAAAAATTGATCCATTTTTGGCAGTCTTCAAATAGAAAAGAAAAACATCAAAAATTCTTTGAATTTTTTATTTAATTTTTATGACCAATACACAATGGAAAATTTTTTCGAAATTGGGGAAATAATGAGAAATTTCTATCGATGATTTTTTTCGAGTGAAAGTACTTGCATTAAAACAACTTTGAGGGATTTTCCTTACATTTTTTTTTGTAACCGTTTTGCTAAATTTTATAAAATATGTGGCTCTAAATGATTTTTTTTCTGATATTTTTCATCGAATTTCATCACATCATGTTTTCAATATTTTGAAAATCTCAACAAATTCTACCAAATTGTTAAAAAATTGATTTCTTTCTTGTTTTGGTTTCAAAACCATTTTCCAAAATTCAAAACCACATTCCAAAAAAAAATTCTCCACCCACACAGAATCTCATATTTTCATCAACCATCAATCCGGTCATTTCGAGCTGCAGTCTGCATTCTCATCCTCGTCATCACCAATACACGATTTCAAACTACCATAAAACCAGCAACAGCCCTAAAACCTGGCAACTTCTCTCGACACAGCTTCTCTTACGCTTTTAATATTCCATCCGTCCTCCTATTTCCAGATAATTAAAAAATATTAACGACCGAAAAACGAGGCTCGACGCGGCACCGCGTGATCACCGTTATAACGCAACGAAATTGAAAACAAAACAACCATAGTAGGATATTGTAGCTCGAGGTACACATCCACAATGACGACGAAAAAAAGCACACCGTAATGCACGATGAACCTATTAAAAGTCATTTCATTGCTTCAGCGTGCGTAAGAGTAAAACTAATGATACAAAGTTTTTTAACAACTTTCTTTACAAAGTCGTTTCGCCTTCTCTGTATTCTTTTCTCTCTTTCTTTTCCTCCCAACTTGGAATTTTTTTTCAAGCTACGTATTCCTATACATACGTAAGGGCGAAGTCTTACAAGACGACCAAGTTTGCTCTCCTTTTTGTTTCAGCTTCTTCACGGTCAGTTTATTTCGTTAAAAAGGTATCTGCTCGTAACGAGAAACGTTGTACTAGGCGGATAATTCTTCTTAAAAATGTGTCGTTTTTCTCTTTCCATTCCTCCAACCTCCATTTCCATTCTTTTGGTAGTATATGAGTTTTACTCCCCTGGTCGAGAAAAAATATCGGATTTTTATTCGATCCCCGCTGCCCCTGGGTAGTTTTTACGAGAGCAGGATAGATTAAGTAAGACTTACACCACGTTGAGGTTTTTTCCTCGACCCTGGACGCGCCAAGCAAAAGCTCGTTTAACCAGATTACGCGCATTAAGTCGAATTTCAAAATTACACGTCGTATCGTTACTTTGCTGCCATGTCTTTTGGCCATTTCAACTCGTCACGTTGAATTAATCACTTATCATTAGACAAAGAACCAGGGGAGCTTTTACCTTTCCAAAAATACTCGTATATTTCATTTGTTTATACGAAGCTGGTACGTTATAAGTGGAAAAAACCAACGCATCGTTGCGATTAGTTGCTTTAGATCTTCTTTTTTTTTTTAGCGAACTGTCGACTCAGTTTATACTTGGCTTACTAGAAAGTGCGTCGTCGTCGGTGCTTGTTTTTATACCGTATGCCGACAACAATGTCAATTACCTCGGACGCCTAAACCGATCTCGTGGGCATCCTTCGTAATGTTTAAGAGGAGGCGTTTTAAAAATAACCCAGGAAAACGTTGTTAGTATAATCTGGCACCATTTCGTAGGCTTGCGAATGAAAATGGTACCATCACCGTAAGTCATAACACACATAAAGTAAACTTTCGATTGAAAAGTGATTTTACACATTTGCTCCCCGGTTCTCGACTGTTGCTCTGCGGTGGAACATGCTTCCCACGTTCTAAATGCTTTTACAGCAGTTATATTTTCCATACGTAGGTATAATTTCTGCCTAGGGCATCACGTACTATGTACTTCGATAATTTCTCGGTTCGAATTGAGCTTTAGACGCACATCAAACGATGATTCAAGCGGATTTTCTCTTTACATTAAAAGTAGCCGGAATTTATAATTTTAGTGCAGAATTTTGAAAAAATTGTGAGAAGGAAAATTATTCTACTTATATCTGTTTTCAAAATTTTGAAATTCTTGGGCAAAAATAAATTTTAAGAAGGCTATGAAGTTGGGTCTTCCGATTTCGCTCATTTTTTTCGGATTCCCCTTGGTAGTGTATTCATAAAACCACGATTATTTTTTTCTAACCCTCCGGGGGAGGCCTCGAAATTTTTATGGAATTACGATTTATGGAGCAAAATTAACCAAATTTTAAAGTTCATATACCGAAGTAAGTTGTATATACTTGAGAGAAAACTTTTCACAGAGTCTGAAAGAAAATTTATAGGAGATTCAAAATCGATAACCATATTTTGAAAAGCTCGAAATTGAACTTTGATGGTGAAAGCTCAACTTTCATGATGAGAACAAAAGATGAAAGCTAAAATTTAAAAATCTAAAAAAATACAGTAAGTGTTCTCTTTATCTTTTCTTCAACCAACAAATTTAAAAGATGGGATCCTAGGACTCCTGGGGGTACTAGGGTCCACAATATTGACCAAAATTCAAAAAAAATCGAAAAAGTTGAGTAGCAAATCGCTGATTTTTGAATATGTTCTTGGTTTTTTTATCCAATCCCTCTGACCTCATCTGAACCCCCTCAAAGAGTCAAAATTCCAAAAAATGAAAAAAACATGTGACCTGTCGTTTGTAAGGTATTTGAGGGTCCTGAGTTCGAATATTGGTTTGTTTTTTGAATTTGGCCCTTCAGAGCCCCGTGCCCTTCTAGCCTCTAAAATTTGGGAGAAAAGTATGTTAAAAAATTAAATTGGCGTGTGACATATCGATTGACACTAATTTGAGTCCATCTTCCATCTTCTATCTTCCATCTTCGTATAATTCGAATGTAGACCTGTTTTTTGATTTTGCCCCCTTCTTAGTGCTGAAATTGACTCCCTCCCGAATTAATCGTACATATCTTTTGGTCAGCGTAAAGTAAATTGGTAAAATCAATAAGCAAGTCTTTTTTTTGAATTCTACGTCCTCAAATTAATGACATTCGATAAGTCACACGCCATTTAAATTTTTTAATATACTTTCCACATGAATTTTAGAGGCTATAGGAGGGGCACTGAAAGGTCAAATCCAAAAAATGAGCAAATATTCGAAATCAGTGCCCTCAAATGCCTAACAAACGACAGATCACAAGTTATTTTTCATTTTTATGAAATTTGACTCACTCCGGGAGGCCAACAGAAGGGAAAGGATGTCAGAGGAGCCAGATGAAAAAACCAAGTACATATTTGACATTAGCGTCTTCGCATTAGTCGAAATCGATGTGTCACACGCCATTTAAAATTTTTAAACATACTTTCCCCAAAATTGGGGGCTAAGGGGGCACTGAAGGGTCAAATCCAAAAAATAAGCAAATTTTCGGACTCGGTGCCCTCAAATACCTAACAAACGATTGGTCACACGTTATTTTTCATTTTTTTGAAATTTGACTCACCCAAGGGGGTGAATAAGGGAGGGGTTCAGAGGAGTCTGATGAAAAACCCCAAGTACATATTAGAAATCAGCGCCTTCAAATTAGTCAAAATCGATGTGTTACATCACTTTTTCGATTTTTTTGAATTTTTGGTCGAAATTGTGGACCTCTGTACCCTCACGAGTTTGGAGATACCATTCTGAAAATTAGTTGGTTGAAAATGAAGTAAAGAGGGCTACTATCTGTAATTTTTTCAGATTTTCAAATGATAGCTTTCATCTTTTGTTCTCTTCATGAAAGTAGAGCTACTTTTTAAAATTTAACCGATTTGGAATCTCCTATTAATTCTCTTTCTGACCCCACAAAAATTTTTCGGTCGAGTACAACCTATCTTAAGATATGAGCTTTCAAAGTTGTGCAGTTTTGCTAAAAATCGTAATTGCATAAAAATTTCGAGGTGCACTCAACGATCGCAGTTTTGTGAATAAATCAACAAGAGAAATTCGTAAAAAAAAATGAGCAAATTCGGAAGACCCTTTTTCATTTTTGTCCCGATTTAGCATGGAATAGCTCAACAGAATCCAGAATAACTTGGTAAAAATTTCATCTCTCTATTTTTCTCAACAGAAAAATTATTGTTTTGAATGGCAAAAATGAGAAAAAATTATATGTAGAATCCAACAATTTTTTTCTCAATTCTTAAATTCGTAAAATTGAAAAAAAAAACCTAATTATGTCCTGAGTTTATTATTCGATGAAATAAGTTGGTTAGATGCTTTTTTTTTATAAATATACTATAAATTTTGACAACTAGGCAAGATAATATTGTAGGAAGCTAAGTAGGTAACCAGGTGTCAGGTCTAGATACGTCAAATTACACAGGAAAAATTTTCCTTCACCAAACGCATCTACGCAATTACTCGTATCACACAGATTTTCATATCGAAAAAAACGTAAATTTTTTTCACGTAATTAACGTTTGGGTTCGGCTTAGACCAGCATATTTTTTATACGTACGTCGAGAAAACCCTATCTACGTAAAAAGTCGGTAAACGCGACGAGTTGGTTCTTTTTTCCTTGGGTAAAGAAAAAAAAAGGAAGGAAAATGTGTCAAATGCGGTGTGAATGTACATTGTACGCGTCTATCTGAGCGTAAAAAATACGTACATTCGATTTTTTGCGCTGTTATTTAACGCGACGCGACGGTGTGCGAAAATACCTACCTACCGTTTCATTATGACCACAAGCTTGTCTTCAAAATTAATATTTTCCTTGCGGAATATCTACCTAGTACCTACACCTACATATACCGTGCCTTACCTATTTTTCATAATACCGAATATAATTTTTTTACATGGTAATTTTCATGCTTGGGTTTTTGGCTTTTTACGATTTTTTTATAAGGTGCCTGCCCTTAAGCGTTACACAAAATTTAACCAAATCTCGCGGTTTTTTTACTTTTCCTCCCTTTTTTTCCATTCTCGGTTCAAAAACCCAGGAACCGTGAAATCTGAATTCCTATGCTTTTTACCACCAGCGTTCGATTTTAATACGCTACTTTGTCGTTTCGGGAAAAAAAATGAAAATTATGAAACGGTTTCGTTCTTCAAAGTTGCATGCCTGAAGGCCGTGGTAAATGGAAATAAAAGCAGGAATGTATTTAAAGTTGAGAAAATTTCGGTGGAAAATTTTCCCTTTATGGTGTTGAAAATACTTTGTTCTTTTTTTTTCATTTTTTCAACATTGAAAAAGTTATTAAAATTGTTTAATTTCTTTACTTAAAAATATAGAAAAGAAAATTGTTGGAATGGCATTTAGTTTGATTTTTTTAAAGCTCTTTAATTGTATCAAAAATTAAAAAAAAAAAAAAGAGGGTGATGTTATTGTCAACCATTTTTGTTCGGGAAATATTAGCGAGTCATTCGTATTTTTTAGAGGTGGGAGAGGAATCAAAAATCATTTTGAAATTTTAGTTTAAAAATCACTTTAGGTTCTGTACTTAAAATGGACGATCAAAAATTCAAGTTGGCTAAGTTGATGAAATTTTGTGTAACTTGAAACTTGAAAAACAGATTTTTTGGTAGGGGAGGGAGAGTCTTGGGACGAGATGCCCTGTATTTTGTCGAACACTGGCGATGGAATTCACTTCAGGTAGAAATCTTTTTCAAAAAAAACTGGAGCTCTCCTGAGTCATGAAGGAACAATGATAGAGGACCTCAAAATGACATCAATTCCGAAAAAAATAAATTTTTAGCACTTTTGAATAGCACCATCTTCTGAGCACTTCTAAAAAAAATGAGTTTCTATACTTTTTTGAACCATTGACCTCCAAAATATCATTTTTTTTAATCCGCTACAAGGAGGTTGAAAAAATGCAGATTTCTATTTTGAAGAATTTTCAATTTTTATCAAATTCAAATCACTCTCTTGAGCACTCAAAATTGAACTCAAAGTTTTTATGGGTAACCTAGAGTAATTTTTTATTGGAAATTTTCAAAAAAAAAGTATCAAAGTTCGGTTACCTTCATAAAATTCAAGTTCTGAAAAGTAAACAATTTTTTTGGGCCATTAGAATAAATGTTTAGTTGTTTTTCTGCACTTAACAGTGCTGCCAGTTGAAATTTTACAAAACTTTTGTGGATCAAAATGTAGATTTTTTTGAAAAATTTCATCAAAGATTATTCTAGGTGGCCAATAAATTTCTAAAAATTTACAATTTGCAATCCTCTTGCGGAGGGCAAAAAATTTCGAAATCAATGATTCTCAGGGCTTGTTATGGAATGATCGAGGTTTCTAGCTTGCAGCAGGTACTCCGCAAATGTGGCAAAAAATTACGTTTTTTTCCTTCAAAAACAACCTTGTTTCTTAAATTTTTTTGAGAAGTCATCTACTCAAAACGATACCACACTTCTACCAATTTTCCTCCAAATCTTTTTTCCATCTCGAATATCATGAAAAATTATATCATGCCAATGTTAATTCCCATAACGAGGGAACACATAAAGATATTATAACTCAGATTATTACTTGGTCGTGTATATGACCAAAGACTCGATTTACGTTGAATATACCAAACCCATAGAGTGTTTAATTGTTTGAAAGATGGTTCGCATCGCGTTGGGTTCTTTATCGTGAACCTATCTATATTATGGGCTATTAAGACGATTGTCGATTTTAAGAGGCGTTCGTTTGGCTTCGGGTTAAACTGAGCAATTTTTAAATACAATGGAAATTATTCACATTATATGCAAAGTTCTCTCAACCCTGCCTCCTACTTTTGATTATTTATAATTGTCTCTTTGAATGTTGCGATACATGAACATGAAGCGACCGCGCTCTCAGAGCTTGCCATCTTTATTACGACGACCTCCTGGTACATCTATCCGGACGTATCTGATTAATGATGCAAAATATACCGAATGAATTTAAATTTTGCATCAATTAGCGGATGGAAAAATTTCCTTTTATATCTCGGACTTGGCTTGGCATGGTTTGCAATATTGAAACGATTGTGTGTAGAATTTTCTGTAAAAAGATACCAAGTAAATGGAAATTTTGGCATCGCGTGTCGAAAAAAATATTTCATTGGCTACTTTATCCTCAGATCTAATTTAACAATCGCAAATTCGATGGTGCCGAATCTACGAAGTAATAACCTATTTTTGACATCTTTCCGGGATTTGATTTGGAAAGGTTATCGTCAATGTTGCACGTTAATTCGCGATCAAGTCTCGATTACAGTTTATTCGAATTTACACCTAAAAAAGTTCCCACAGTGACGAAAAAAATCACATTGATTTGCGTCAACTCTCGTTTCGAAGGTATTGTTTTTCCATCTTATTACCGATAATGACTCGAAGGAAGGAGTGTTTAAAATGCTGATAATTGTTACGCAGTCGACCGTACATGTTGTAGATTTTCGATTCATGATGAGAACCGCACCGACGCAGAAATGGGTAAATAACAAATGTACTTTGGTAGATCTGCGATAGTTTTCCCACCGTGATAACCACTGATCGGTCAAAAGGTGAAAAATACCAGAATGCTGGAATTATATGATGACAAAATTTCAGGAAATCTTCCCCTCTACTCTGGCTAAAATTTGAAATTTTTTAAAAAATGGGGGGGGGAGAATCATAGAAATGTGATATTTTTCAAGCGATAACAGAATGAGGTAACAAGCTGTGAAAAATAATTGACAAAATTTTTCTGGCGATTCCAGATTCACGTTAATTGTTGATGTTTTAAAATTTTCAGAAATCTGTATCTGTCTGATGCTGGGAGGGAAAAGAGAGCGCAAAAATGAAATAATAAGAACCAGAACAAATAAAAAGGGAACAAAATTCTAATTTCTTGCCATGTCCTATTTTCATCTTTTGCCTTGTCAGAAAAATTTTCAAAATGATCTACAATTATTACAAAGACATGATCTTAGATCATACAATGAATGAGAGAAATTTAAAATTTCCTGAAAAATTTATCTAAAAGGTAACAGAAGTTTAGAATTCGCCGAAAAACTTGTCAAATTCCGAAAGAAAACATTTTCGTAGCTTTTGAAAATTTCATGAAGTTTCTACATTGGACCTCAAAAAATCATTAAAAATTGAATAATGAGGAGAATGGGAAGAAAGGAGTTACAGGGTATTTGAAATATAGTGAAATCATCAGTTTACAGGGTATAAAAGTGATGAAAAATAATTATGAAAATAGCATGAATTTTGATAATATTCCACGAAAAACATGATTTTCAAACATTTTCCTTTTGGATTTTTAAATCGAAGGATTCTATTTGAACCATGAATTTTTTATAAGAAATTCCTCTTTCAACTTGATTTTATTTCAAATGTCATAATGATTTTTTCAAACCAAACCTCTCAAATTGTGATTTTTTGTTTGAATTGACCAATATACCTAATTGCTTTCATTCGAATTTTGCTGTTGTTTTTTTTTTTTTTTAAACTCTTGATTATGCTTTTACAAGCAGATTTCTTTGGTAAATACTCAACAGTCACGATTAAGCGAGGTAAAATTTTTCAAATTTTTTGAACGTTGATGAATTTTATGCTGACCCAAAACTTTTTCATAGGGGTATTCTACACTGAAACGGGACAAAAATGAAGTTGGGTCTTCCCATTTCGCTCATTTTTTTTTTAAGAGATCGCCTTGCTGGTCTATTTGCCAAAAGTGCAATCATTTTTTCCAATCCAAAAGATGCGGGGAGGGAGTCTCAAAATTTTTATGCAAATACGATTTTTAGCAAAAGGCTCTGGTGTGGTAAGGGGGTCAATTAGCCCTTGGTCGAACTTTGACCAAATTCTTATGCCATTCGATTTGGCATGGTAGAAGATGATTTTAGAGCGCATGAGCGAATTTTTATCGCACCCCTGGGGGGCTGGGGGGCCAAAATACACGGTTTTCAAGCTGAAAACTCTTAAAAATTCTATCTCCTGGAGTTTTCAACCGATTTTTTCCAAACTTGGCACAAAGGTAGTGGTACTAGAGGGGAATACCCTGAAATTTTTTCAGATTTTTTCGACCACTCCAATGACCTTGAATTCGACTTTGAAAATTTCAAATCGCCCTGGGAGCACCGTTTTGTCGCGGGGTATAAAGAAAAATTTTTTTTCATGTTTCCCACTCCATTTTACACCACTCAGAATTTTTTCAGATTTTTTCGAGTGGTGGTTTACATGTGGCGTCCGAAAAACTGATAAATCGGTCGTGTTATTACTTTAAAATTATGCCATTACCAGCCAGTTCGTATTTTTAATATTTTTCTCACTAAAAATACATTCATGCTCGCTTTTATTAAATTTTGATCAAAATATTCACCCATTTCCCATGACTACGACATTTTGAACAAAGGGTATCCCTGGATATGATAGGCGAATCGGCCCAAGAGCTACTTTTTGAAACTAACCAGCAGACATTATTAAGGACCCCAAAAAATGATTTTAGAAAATTTTTTCCACTCCCTAACTCACCCTACCCCTTACCCCACCCCCAAAATAGCGAATTTTCGTCAAAAATCGTATCTCGGAACCTAATGGACCAAAAATTCCGAAATTTATGTGGTGTAAGTATATAGGGAGTGGTGACCAATTTTGAGAATTTTTTCAGATTTTTTTTGCGATGCATTCTATTCTAAATAACCACCTTAAAAACTTTGAATTTCTCAGAGGGTCTGGCCGGATAAGGGGTGATTTTGGCCATGGGTTGGATTTTCGCTTTAACCTACCCAAAGGGTACCCTCTGATGTAAAAAAATCTGAAAAAATTTTCAAACTCCCCCCTTCTATTTCTGAGTTATGGCCATTTTATTGCTAGATTTTCAACAATTTTTAATTTCAATTGTTGTGAAGGAAATTTTCTGTTCTTTGGCACTAAGTCACGCCTCGTAAAGACGTATTTATGATATTTTTTTCAAAAATGTTGGTACATTACATATCTTCATGCTTTTTCGGCTATATCAAGTTTTCAATCATTGCAAAAAAATACCATATAAGCATATATGTATAAGTGAAGAACAACCAATTTGTGAATAGTATCCCACAAATGTGTATTTCAACGTAGATTCACGTCACGTATTCAGTTTTGGTGATTTCGAAGCCGCAAGGGTCAAGAATCGCAAAATACCTACTACGTATATAAAAATGTTTTTAGCTGATTCTTTCAAATTTTTCAGCATTTCGTACAGAAAGAAATGATCACAACGTCGAATCTGTGTTTAGCTGTCCAAAATACCTAGATAAACTCCCTTTTCGCGATCGTTTCACTTGAAATCTCGAAATTCGCTATTTCTGTTATAAAAAGTCAGTGAAAATGGATTTCTGAGAATTTTTCAGTTTTTCTTTGCGATGCATTCTATCTTAAAACCCACCCTAAAACACTGAAATTGACCCAATTCCAAAACTAAAAGATATAAATTCTTTCTTTTTGATACAACCCCACCTTGATAGGTACAATAATTTGAATTTTTTTTTCAATTTAAAATTTTAATTTCCCAGCCCATGACAAAAAATGAACTGTAGTACAAGAGCAAAATATTAAGATGAAATGAAAAAAAAAAGCTTTCTTTCATAATTTGTAGGTACGAGACATAGGTAACTTTGTGCCAAAGAACAGAAAATTTCCTTCACAACAGTTGAAATTAAAAATTGTTGAAAATCTAGCAATAAAATGGCCATAACTCAGAAATAGAAGGGGGGAGTTTGAAAATTTTTTCAGATTTTTTTACATCAGAGGGTACCCTTTGGGTAGGTTAAAGCGAAAATCCAACCCATGGCCAAAATCACCCCTTATCCGGCCAGACCCTCTGAGAAATTCAAAGTTTTTAAGGTGGTTATTTAGAATAGAATGCATCGCAAAAAAAATCTGAAAAAATTCTCAAAAATTGGTCACCACTCCCTATATACTTACACCACATAAATTTCGGAATTTTTGGTCCATTAGGTTCCGAGATACGATTTTTTGACGAAAATTCGCTATTTTGGGGGTGGGGGTAAGGGGGTAGGGTGAGTTAGGGAGTGGAAAAAATTTTCTAAAATCATTTTTTGGGGTCCTTAATAATGTCTGCTGGTTAGTTTCAAAAAGTAGCTCTTGGGCCGATTCGCCTATCATATCCAGGGATACCCTTTGTTCAAAATGTCGTAGTCATGGGAAATGGGTGAATATTTTGATCAAAATTTAATAAAAAGCGAGCATGAATGTATTTTTAGTGAGAAAAAAAATTAAAAATACGAAATTGATGGTAAAGGCATAATTTTAAAGTAATAAAACGACCGATTTATCAGTTTTTCGGACGCCACATGTAAACCACCACTCGAAAAAATCTGAAAAAATTCTGAGTGGTGTAAAATGGAGTGGGAAACATGAAAAAAAATTTTTCTTTATACCCCGCGACAAAACGGTGCTCCCAGGGCGATTTGAAATTTTCAAAGTCGAATTCAAGGTCATTGGAGTGGTCGAAAAAATCTGAAAAAATTTCAGGGTATTCCCCTCTAGTACCACTACCTTTGTGCCAAGTTTGGAAAAAATCGGTTGAAAACTCCAGGAGATAGAATTTTTAAGAGTTTTCAGCTTGAAAACCGTGTATTTTGGCCCCCCAGCCCCCCAGGGGTGCGATAAAAATTCGCTCATGCGCTCTAAAATCATCTTCTACCATGCCAAATCGAATGGCATAAGAATTTGGTCAAAGTTCGACCAAGGGCTAATTGGCCCCCTTACCACACCAGAGCCTTTGTCCAACTTTGAAGGCTTCTATCTTGAGATAGGTCGTTTTGAGGTAAAACTGCATACGTGGTCTGAAAGAGAATTGATAGGAGATTCTACATCGATAATCACATTTTGAAAAACTCAAAGTTGAACTTTGGTGGTGAAAGCTCATCTTTTATGATAAGAACAAAAAATGAAAGCTACCATTTAAAAATCTGACAAAATTACAGTAAGCAGCCCTTTTTATTCTTTTTTCAACCAACTAATTTTCAAGAGGAGATCCAGACCACTCGGGGGTACAGGGGTTTACAATTTAAAGCGAAATTCAAAAAAATCGAAAAAGTGAAGTAGCACATCGATTTCTTCTGATTCGAAGCCGCTGATTTCGAATATGTACTTGGTTTTTTCATCCAACTGCTCTGAACCCTGCTATTATCCCCCCTGACAGAGTCAAAATTCGAAAAAATGAAAAATAATGAGTGACCTGTCGTTTGTTAGGTATTTGAGGGCACCGAGAATCGGATGAAATAACCAAGTGCATATTCGAAATCAGCGCCTTCGAATTAGTAGAAATCAAGGTGCTACTCCACTTTTTCAATTTTTTTGAAATTTTGGTCAAAATTATGACCAATGCACCCTCGAGGGTCTAGAGATTCTATCTTGAAATTTTGTTGGTTGAAAAGAAGATAGAAAAAGTTACTCACTGTATTTTTTCAGATTTTTAAATTGTAGCTTTCATATTTTGTTCTCATCATGGCATTTTGATAGGACACACTGTATTTTTGATGAAAAACGACATAATTAGATTTTGGGGAGGGCAACCACCTCTGTGGGGTTAAAATCAAAAATAGACATAATTTTTTGACTCTACACGAAATTTTAATGAATTTCAACAGATCGCATGAATATTTTTGATAAAAAATAACAAAATCAATTTTTGGACTGCAGAACCCTCAAGATCAATTCTTTATGCTACTATTTTTAATTTTTCGGGTATTTTTCGATTTATTTCTGTTTTGGCTCAAAAAAAATTCACTTGAATTATACCCCCTTGCAGATTCCTAAAAGAATAAATTCAACATCACATCCCCATCATTATTCTCAATCATACAACAACCCAAACTCTACAAAAAAAAAAAAATGGCACACGTATTCGTCGTTGAACCCATCCATTAACGGGCCTTCAAGACGCGTCGTATAAATAATTACTCATCCGCGTAGGTAAATAAACCGTTCATTTCCATGTTCGCTTTCATTGGTATAACGATAACCTTGACAGAAGAAAAATTAAGTCGAGCGAACTTTCTACGTTTAATGACGTTGTTACCGACTCGTATAAGTATAATATACCGTACACTTGAGTTTTACGGCGTATCTTCGCCAAACATCTTAATAAACGGCCTCGTTTCCAACATTCGACCTATTTCGCACGCCGCCACATCGAAACCGAAAGTGCTACCGGGTTCGACTCTACCGACGACATTGCCGGCGAGTCAATGACCAGCATCGCGTATGCAGCCGGGCACGTACCAAACTCCATCTGTATGATTTATTAATTACTGATCTTCGTTAATTAGACGCGATTCGCCAGCAGTGGTCTGTTCTGCTTTGCGGTATTAGAACGAGTTTTCGAATTAGTTTGCAACCAGTTCGCGCTATTTTCAAGTTCGAGAAGAATTTCAATCATAATAATACGTCAATTGCAGATTGCATCTTCCATCTATTACACAACGATCGTACGACAATCTTCGTGCGATTTATTTGTCCATTTTTTTATGTTATATTTATAGATGTTATCACGTAGTTATATTGAACCATTATGAGATGTTTTTTATCATCGATTTTCCTCCGTTTCGTCATCTCGTAAAGGTAGTTTGGTAGGATGGCGGAGATATAACCTTATAAGTATACCGATGATCGAATCGAGTACCACAGATCAAGACCATCTTTGATATCGAAGATGGCCGCTGGATCTGAGCAAAGTTGACTTTATGGTCTTCAACTCAGCTGGTGTTATTTTCGCATTATAATTATGATAATCGATTTGGTCTCAGTCTCGTCAGTCGTCATCGACTCGTACAACAAAGTTAATGCATTATACTGCATCGACTGCATCTCTGGACTCTGGACCGTTCCGCGTTCAGTTGATGGTAAAATTCCGGTCTGTAATACGCGGGCATGATTGAGAGAACGGGGCAAAGACCTCGTGGATACGAATTAAATATCCACTTTAATGATCTATACGATGAAACGGTAGGTAAGCAATGCTAAGCATATGTAACATTGGTCAAAACCATTGATATCCTGGAGTTCTTCGACTATCAGTTCCCCTCCGATCACCATTTTGTAAGATCGCGTAAATATTTAATCAAATCGCGAGATTTGATTTTTTTTTCAGTTTATTTTAATTGAAAACTCGAACGTATGCGTGAATCGTGTGGAATAGTCTTTCTTTTTTTTCGCTGGCTGATGATGACCTTATTCGTTATTAACGACGACGAGCCATCCGTCCAAATTATCGCCAATTTAACGCGTCGTGTTCGACCAGACTCGATGACGTTTTTCAATAATTTCTTCTATGTATATGTAGTAATCTCGTGTTCGAATCTCATTATAATGAATTTGTGTGAGATGAGCTGAGAAGTGGACAGATGGATAAGATTACGATGAGTTTTTCAAATTAACCGGTTACGACAGTTCTGAATGAATATTTGTTGCGAAAATATTTACTGAATCGAGCCTATAAAACAGCTTGACTCGGGATAGGTTTGAAAAGAAGGAAGGCCGGATTCTTTTTTCATAGAAAAGTTTGACGTAAAAAAATGATATTTTTAAGGATGAATATCTACTCGTACTTTAATAGTTTTGTTGGAAGGATATCTGTGGAAAAAATTAACACAATCAACCAAAACATTGGCAGAATATTCCAGCTGATATGGTAAATTAGCAAAATTCAGTGAAAACCCTACTTCGACGTCGCATCGTGAACGTAGCTCTAAAAAAATCAGGAATTGAATTTTTCGTGTGGTTTAAGAAAAACTAGAAGTTGATTGAAGAGACAAAAAGATATGAAAATTTCTGAGTGTTATCGAATTTTTTACCTTCATTTTTTCAATTTAATTAGAAATGGTTTCAGTTTTCAATTCAAACAAAGTGAATTTCAAGTTCACAGTTTCTTCGATTTTTTAAAATCAAGATTTTGACAATTATGAAATTAGTCAAGATTGACAAACAGTTGAAAAGAATCTAAAAAATGTTTACATTGAAATATTTTTTGAATTTTTTCGCACAGTATAAAGTTTCTTGGTATCGTGATTATTCAGATCAGGGATGGTAACCGAAACCAAAACCAAACTTTAAATTTAATCAAACCGCTGAAAAAAAGTCAATTGATAATTGGAACCGGAACCCAAACCTAAAGCAAAATAGGAAAAATGGAATCAGAACCGAGATAGTAAAAATAATGTCATCGAAACTGAAACCGAAATATCATTTTGTGTGGTTAGTAGGACCTACTGCAAAATACACACCTTGGTGAAATATTTTTTCATTATTTTTTACAAATGAAATAATACGAAATTTGAATTCCTATTTCATTTAAAAACTAAATTATAAAGAACCACGAATGTTAAATTCATCATGTTTTGGGTAGACATGTAAGTGCCAAAAAAATCAATCCCTCAAAGTACCTAGGTGTTTTTTTTTCGAAATGGAGGTCAATAAAATTAACTAAATCCGAACTTTCATCTCAAGATTCCGAAAATTGTAAGTTTTATACAGTTTTTCCTTTTAGAATATTAATGGAAACCAAAAAAAATAATTAATTTTGCACACTTTTACACGACTCAATTTTTTTTGACCAAACATTCAATTTTATAAAGGGGAGAACGGGAGGAGGGAGAGCTGCACTCGATCAATTCATCCAAAATCTGACCTTCAGCTAGCTACTTTAAAGCAGTGATTTTCACCGATTCAGAATGAGATCACAGATCAATAGTAATCAGAAAATTCAATTTTTTAAAAATGGAAAAACGTTTAAAATAAACAAATTTATTTCGATTAATAATTTTCATTTTTAAAAAATATCGAATCGCTAAAAATTTGAAAATATTTTTCTTGTTCTGTTCAACCCGCTCCCTCTTCTTAATGTATGCAATACACGAAGAACTGAAATTAATTCTCCTTCGTGAAAAAATGATGACATTTCTATCTACCAAATTTTGACGAAACGTGTTGTTTAAATTTCTTCTTGGAAAATTTATTACGTGTGTCATTGTACCAATCTTCAATGCTTTCATATTCTGAAATTTTAATAAACGTTCAGATTTGAGACAATAAAAGCAAGAGAAATTTTAATACGTCGTACTATGTACGAGCCGAATTGATATGTATCACAAAATCTGACATTTTAATAAAAGTTAATCATCTAAGTGTAGTTACGAATAATTTCTTTTAAAAACATAGTAGGTAATTAATGCCATGAAACGGATTTGATTGCGTTTTTCAAAACAAAAAACTTTTCAAAAAATTGTTTTCAAGTCTTTACTTATTCACATTAATCCTTCTCTTCGTTTTCAAAAATATTCAAAATGATAAGTAATTTGCAAACATTTTTAATTCTTAAAAAACCTCATGATTCAACAATGAAAAATGAACCAAAAATTCACGAAATGAGAAAAAGCGAAGTTGAATTAGATTGTGACCCCGCCGGAAAGAAGGGGCCTTGTGTAAAAAAAAAATCGATGTCTTTATTTTTTTGTGTTTGCTCCAGATTTGGTGTCATTTGGACCAAAAACATGAAAAATGCGACATCAATTTTTTTACACAAGGTCCCTTCTTTTATTGCATGAAAAAATTTAGTTAACGTCCAACAGAAAATGTACGTAGGATTCTAGAGTCAAATGAAAGAGTTTTTCACCATTTTTTTTTCATTATTATTATTATTATTTTCTTAACATAATTATGTTCCAATCTTGTTTAATTAATTAAAAGTCATTTAATTTTTCATCCATCGTCAGACGATATTTTGATGAACAATTGACTAATCGATTTTTTTTTTTCTGTTTTAGGTGAGTACTTGTTAAATACATATTTACACTCAAGATAACAGAAGATAAAAATAAGTGAGTTATTATTATTATTTATTTATTTTTTTTTTGAATTTGTGGGCAAATGCTCCATGGAGAGAATATTCTCCATAAATTTTTGCCAACTTCCTCGCATTGGGTTTTCTCAAAATAAAAATTTATTCAAGATGCGGAAAACTCCAATAATTAATTTTCAAATTCAATTTTTTTTTTTGAAAAATATTTACTCAGATTATATGGAAAGAATAATTCAAATTTGAGCCAATTTCATCAGTTTCATTTCGAGTGTCCAACTTTTAATTTTATAAACTCCCAAAATCCTAATTTAAATTGGCAGGCAAGAAAATAGGCAAAAATTTAGAAGAAAATATCCCCTTGAATAATAATTTTCAATGCAAGAAGCATACGAAAGAAAATTAGCATATTTAAGGGAGAGCTCCACTTTTGAAGAATTTTTGAATTTTTGGAACTGCTTAAGAACCATAAACCGGTTATATAAATGTTCACTTCATTCGAATCTCACCAGGGCGTAGAGCATGTCACCTGTGAAAGCAACTAAAAAAATGTTATTGAAAACCGATTTCGATATAATCGTGAAAATTATTGAACTTCTGGTAGTTTTGGGTCAAAAACATGCTGATTTTTCAATTTTTCTTTTCCAAGCATCCACACAAAATTGATATGAACATAACAATTTATTAGTCACATTTCATTTCCACTCAAAAAGATTTTTTTTTTTTCAAAAAATAGGTAATAGGTATATAAAACTGACTTTCAAATACCTAGTGCAAATTTTTTTTTCGATTTTGCACAATTTTATAAATAATATCAAATATCACTTTTCTAACGTCAAAAACGAAAAAGTGCAAGACAGCCATTTTTACTTTTTCCCACCCTTCTCGAATTGAACAAGAACAAAATGAAAAATCCTCCCAAAATCAAATATTCCATTTTTATCAACAACACTAATCTCCAACCAATCACAAACCTCAATATGAGCCATACTGTTGCATTATTATCAATTAATCGAACATCATCTTACACTGTTGGATAATTTTTCACACCAAGTCACCCACATCATTTGCCTATCTTGTTCGTAATCTTCCAGCCTAACCTCTGTAGAAAGGAGCAAAGGTCTCAACACCGGGTTAATTAATGTTTAAAACTTTATCTGCGGTGAATTCGTATCACAATAAACTTACCAAAAGCAGTAAGTTTTCTTTTCGCGTTGAAGACGAGCGGGTAAATCTGAAACGCCATGTTGGCGCGAATTAGAAAGTAAATTGTAGTATACATTCGGCACTCTAATGCAAATACTCGCACTTAGCTCGTCGAGTTAAAGGTAGGTACGCATTAAACAGCTTCGACGACGAAAGTTTGTAAACTCCGTCGATGTCGGTGGATTTACGTAGGTATACTTAGTACACATGGAAAACGAGTGCGCAAGTAGAGCACACATCTATCTACTTTGACGAGACACGGTGAAAAATTTCAAACGATGTTGTTATACCTATTTGAAAACATACACTTACGCGTAGTATACATTTGGTATATTATTACTAATCTTGTTACCGTTTTTCGAACGTCGACGACGACAAAGCCGCCACAAAACACAGCGCCGTCATCGACATCGTTGTCATTTTACCATTACAAAGATACCACCGACGACGTGAAAGTTTACCTCATCGTGATAATCTCATTTCTTTATGTAGATACCTACATCAAATAAGTACCCCTCTATAGCCTCATGCCTCATATTATAAAGTTGTACCTAATGTACGATACATACGAAATACCCTACCTAAGATGGATATAGTCGAGCTAAATGTTTAGCACGCGTACATCTACATACACTTGAAATACGACTACTGCTTGAGTATAATATTTAAACGCGATCGCGAAATCGTGTAATGTATCGAAGTACACCGAACACGTGTATATTCGATATCTAGATTTATCTTACAACGTAGGTACATTTATCCGGAGTACACGACTATTAATATAATTGTCGATTAGTCGTTTGACACTGCATATTCGATCGTGTGTGTCCAATTGATACGTAGACTAATCATGTACAACTACATGTTCGAGAATGAACGAAGAAGTGAGGATCTCTTTATAATGTGAAGAATTTATGAATGAATTGAGAAAGAATGGATATTTTATGCTTATGCTCTTTTGGAACAATTTTTTTTCGAAATGTTTTTTTATATGTTTTGATAAAATTGGTGAGATGGTTTATTCTGCGTGAGAAACCTCCCAGAAAAAATTTAAGCTCTCTTTCTTTAAACTAAATTGAGCAAAGGGGCATTTGGCAATTTTGGATTTTCATGGTGGCCAACTATTTTTTAGAAACGATTTTTTCTGACTTTTCCAAGTTTTCAAGACTGTTGTTCCCAAAAATTTTCAGAAGTTGATGCCGACCTCTGATTATATTTTTATGAAATATGTGTAAATGCGAAAGAGGAGGGAGGAAGGGAATGAGGGGAGAGGGGAGGAGGTGAAGAGATGATGATGGGAATATTTTCGCGTGATCTACAGCTTGAGCTCGGGACGGAGGAAATAGCTTGAGGAGAAATATGGTATCTGAGTTTTTTAAAAAAATTTTTCTGAAAATCACAATTGTTGACAACTTTTAGAAACTTTTCCTTCGGCTTTACAAAATATTTACTTTCAAGGTCAGAAAAAAATTTCATCAATACATTATTTTTTTAGTTATCCCAAAGTTACTTTTTTTTACCTCAAATAACACCCCCCCCCCCCCCCCAAAAAAAAACCTTCCAAATTGAGGTAGAAATTTCAGAATGACTGAAAGAGGCGTTAACCTCCCAATAATCACGTTTTTGGCCAAATTCCAAATTAACGTTGAATTATGCGATTTAAAAAAAAAAAAAAACTAAAATTCATGAATTGTTCACCACCCCTTCCATTACTCCAAATTTTGGGCAGATTAATCTAATGTCATTCACTTCATCATTTTTGATAGGAACCCCATTGAATTTTTGGAATCAAATGTATTTTCGCCTTTAAAATATTTTCTCATCCTTCAATTTCAAAATCAGGTACCACTCATTGCCCTCAATAATAAACCAGTTGAAAAATTTTGAATGACAAATTTTTGAAAATTTCTGGATTATTATTGAAATTGAAACAATTTTATTTATCCTTCGCTATAATGGTCAATTTCGTTGATAATTTGCGTGAGTATTTATGAAACTCATTTTTTCTGAAAAATCCACATTCCAAATGATCTTATTTGAAAAAAATATTCCAAATGATTTTTGAAAAAAAATTGTGGTAGGACTAAAATAAATTCGTTCGAAAATTATTCAATGATATTCGAATTCATTTTCCAAATTACAAACACTTTTCACCAAAAGAATCAATTTGGCCTTCATTAAACAAATAAAAGAAACGTTCGCGAACGATACACAATTCATCTACCTACTTTGTTCACTAAAAATTCCACACCACCCTTTCACGGATCAAAAAATATTTAAAACGAATGATCAGTTTTTTGTTCACGGAAGATTTTTTCGAAAAATTGAATCTTTTACAATGAACGGCTCAATTGGAATCGATTTTTAAAACACTGCTGCAGCATTTTTGACCTGAAAAATACTTTTTATACGAATAATTCTGTCCGGTATGCTTTAAAACTCGACATTTCTTTGCAAATAATTCGATTTTATTTCAAATGAATCACCAACGAACGAATTATAAGAGTCGTTTTGCTCGAAAATCGCCCACTCGCTTATGTTTCTGATTTCCGATCAACCCGACAGAATATCTTTGATAAATTCATTTCATTGGTAAACAAAATTATTCCAAAACGTTCGCAAATGATTTGATCGAAAATCTGGAAAATCGTTCGCGAACGATTAAAACCGGTATGATAACAAAAACATTGTTTTTTAAATTATTCATTTGAAACATATTCTCAAATTTTTTTGTTCAAATCGTATTTGCAAAAAAATCTTAATATTTGACATTTCGTTCTTATGAACGACTGAATCGTTCGAGAACGACTCGTGTGAATTGGCGCGAAATATACGTATTTGGAATCGCATGCATAAATATTGTTTCTGTAGATTTAAATCATGTGGTTTTCACGAGATCATTCATTTCGTTCGCGAACGATTCGTTCTAAGCGCAAAAAGTCATCAACGAACGACTAGACTATTTTTTTACCTATGAAATGAACAGATTTTTAATTTTTCGTATCATCGACTCGATATTGAATTTGTCAAATCAAAAAAGAAAAGAAAGTCAGTAGAAAGATTCGTTCGCGAACGATTCATTCATTGTACGATTGAGTGACAAAAATGACTCGAATTACTTTTCAGCGTAAAAAGACCAAAAGTTGGCAATTTTCTAAAATTCGATTGGCAAGGTTTGATAAGGAAATTGGAATCATCATTTTCTCTTGTTTTTACTTCAAAATATGCCTCCGTTGGGTTCATTTTAGGTAATAATTTTTCAATTTTTTCACTGGCTCGTATGATTCTTTTGCGTATAATTCAGTCAGTGTGTGACTAAATTGCTCATGAATGATAAAAATATAAAAATCAACTCGACTGCCTCGAAAAAATATAATTATTGAAAATCTCATTTCTTAGAATATCGTTCACTAATGATTCATTTCATAAAATACACATTAAAATCAAAATTACAGATGAGATGACAAATTTGATCCAAATCTTTTTCGAGTTGCTTGCAAACGAGAAAGAAAAATCTACGAAACGCAGAATATTCACCCAACCTACGTCATGTTTCTATATTAATTTTTAATCAAACTTTCCATCAATGTAGCTCACCAAAAACACCCACCATTATCAACACATTCGACTTTGCGAATTACACAAACACTAATTTTCTAGCTCAAACATCAAACGCAACCAGGTGTATACGAATAATCAAAATAATTCACACCTCCACGCACCATTTCTCAGTCAAAATCCTCCCTTCTCCTACCACCCATCACATCTGCCAACTAATTAGTAAAATTAGAATCTAACACACGAAAGCATTCAGCTTGGAAACGGTATCGATGAAAAGCTTCGATTTGTTGCTCGCAAATCCCTCTTCCCTCCCAATACCCCATCAATATAAAAACATCGACACCGATGAGAAAATAATTAAGGAAATTAAAGCCGGATAACCTTTCATGGTTAAAATATACATAACACGCGTATTTGAAAAAGGGTACGGTGGCGGTCCGCGGTGGCACATCGACGTGCTAAATACATTCGCAAATTAAAAACTATAAAACGCGAACAAATAAACGTTGCCTTCAAAGGTAGCTCTCTCGCTTGCACACTTCTCTTTAGAACGCAGTCGTTGTAAGTATATTTGCATTTACGCTGAATACCTTTACCCACCGCCCACCTCATTCGCATTCTCTAGCGCAATACCTACATGTAACACGCCATGTATAAGGAAACCGATTACTCTATACCGAAGTACCTCTCTACAAACCTTTTGATGGATTACTCGGTCGGGAGGTATGGTATTTTAATTTACCAACACTTATAAGTACGTAGCTACCTACGTGCGATTTAATACGGTTTCTTTTTTCACTTCTTCAAACAACAATTTTTTTCCTCCTGTTTGGTGTCTCGCTTTTTTATTCTGTCCTTATTCTCTGTACCTCTTTCTCTCACCGTCTCACCCTAAATACGTATACAGTGTGTTTATCAAGTCCTATGACTAGTGAAAGTCAATTTTTAATGGTTGAAGAAGAGAATTTCCAGAGATGATCCCTATTTACACAATGGGGCAAAAAATTGTGTTTTTTTAAAACTTAGAATTCGAAAAACTAAAAAATATTTTTTTTTTTCGAAAAATTCGAATTAAAAAAAAAGTATTCGGTCATTTTTCGATTTATTACTAAAAATCTAGATAGAGAATTTCGCAGCAGTTCCGGAATGTTCAAAACTAATTTTTTGTTTTTTGAACAAATTTTTTTGAGAACTGTCTCTTTTGTATCATAAAAATTTGACTGTATTTCAAGTTTCTATTTTTATAAAGAGACCTTTCGAAAAAAATTGTCCATTTTTTTTCTTTGCTTAGTTCTCTGGGTTGGATTTTCTTCAATTCATTTTCAGGACACATCATAAAAATTTTGAGAGAAAATCTATTTTTAAAAATAAATCGACAGCAAGAACCAAAAATTCAAAAAAACACGTAAATTTTCAAAACAAACAAAAAATTGCACTGTTTTAGAGAAAATTTCAAAAATTGAGCATCGATGCATACTACATTGAACGCTTGATACCTTAATCCAAAAATAAAAATCAAAAAAAAAACAATTCTCAGAAAATACCTAAAAATATTTTTAGAAAAAAAGAGACCAATAACAAAATAAACTAGAAAAGTAAAATATTTCATCAGAAAACCAATTTTAAAATTTTTCAACCCCCCCCCCCCCTGAAAACTCAAGTAATTTTTAAATAAAATTATTTAAAATTTGAAGCAAAAACACAAAAAAATGAAATATTTTCAGAGAAGAGTCGAAAAATCCTAATAAAAACTTGAAGTATTCTACACAATGGTCAGAGAAGTAAACTGTGTTCAAGAAAAAATCAAAAGTAAGATCACTCACTGAAACAATAAAATTACAAAAAAAAAAACATACATCACTCTTTACTCTTGATATCATATACTAGTTTTCTGTACCGAAAAACAAAAATAAATGAATATATCTCGAAAAGCCCAGTACTTTTTTAGTGCGTTGAAAAAAATTGAAGATCCGCACGATTTTTTTAGAATAACAAAATCATACAGAAAATAAAAACCAAAATAAAAAATCGGAGCCAATTTCAAAAAAAAAAACTGTCCCCTTTCCAAAAGACAAATATCATCAAAAATTTGAAAAAAAAACACGAGAAACCCGAAATAATTCATTTTTAAAAGAAAAAAAAATGTAAACAACAACCATTTCTAAACAAAAAAAAACACTTGAAAAATAATGAAATAATTTTCGAAGAAAAAACATTTTTGGAAAATAAAACAAAGGTAATAACAAAAAAACGATAAAAAAGGAAAAAAATGAAACTCTGTATAAAAACAAAATTTATATTCAGACAAAAATAAACTTGACCATTTCTAAGCTAAAAAAACATTTTTTCAAAAAGTTATTGCTACTGATCAACGCTTTCAACTCAACGTTTGGATCAATTTTTAACCCACTTCTTCTTTCTCAAATTATCAATACCTATTAATTTTTCGTCGTTTTTTGAAATAAAATCATGCAATACATTCGAAAATTTCAAGTTGATATCCCACAATTTTATTTTCTTCAAGAGGCTGACTTCTGGGTTGATGGCCTTGATGAAAATTACTGTTAGATTTAAAAATTGGGCACTTGAATTTGAATAAATATGTTATAAAAATACCTTTGTACTGAGAATTTTTTTTTCAAACCAACAATGAACCTTTTCCTTGTTTCTTTGACCCAAAAATACAATTTTCTTCCATTTTTTCGACTCAAAAGGCAAAATATTTCAAATTTTAGAAAAAGATCTTACTTTTGCATCCATTTTTATAAAATTCAATTTTCATAATTATTGGAAGAAGCTGCTTCTTTGGAAACATTTGTGGCAAAAAATCAGCCCAACAAAAAAATGATTGATTTTCAATGCACTGAATACAACTTTCATTTAAAACTTCTTCATGTATCCTCATTTCTTAAAAAATTATCAGAAATAAGTTGAAAACTACCATCAATTCCATTACTATCAACTTCCCACTTCAACCTTGCGTAAAAAAAATCCAAGTCCGGATTTGATAAACACACTGTAATATTTGTGAAAAGCTACCCATACAAATGGTAGGTGGTTTCTTCCCTCTTCGTGTACAGCTTTTCAGTTTCTCGCATGTAGGTAGAGGTACTTCCTTGTTTGCGCACACGGCTTGGTGGCGTTTTTCTATCATTAAAAACACGTTCAAAGTCATTGTACTGTAAAGGAATTCTCTCTCGCCGAGATAAATTTTTCTTAACGTTAATAAATAATTTATACTGCATGTTAGAGTTCTATATAATAGTACTACCAACGAAACGACAATTAAGAAAAAAACATGATTTATGTCAGTCCTCACAATGACTATACCATACCGCGTCGTAGCCCCCTCCCCTCCTTCATCTTCCCTTCGTGTCTAATCATAACATATGCCAGGTTGTTGATTTTTTTTTACCTCTTTTACCCTTTTTTTTTTTCTCCATCTTAAGAACTCGTGTACTTATTTATTTTTTTCCCTACCTATTTTTAATTATTCTATTTGTAACAAGCTAGCGTAGTGTAACCGCGTTTGAAGAATACAAAATATAATTATATTACTGTATATAAACTAAAGAGACGCGAATTGTATGTAGTAATATGTAATATACCTAGAAGGACACTTGACGTTGTTTACCAAACGTAAATATGTACCTGCGACGTTCTGATATCGTGTATAATAAACGTATGATTATCTTCGCTGATTTTTCTCCCCCATCTATGAAAATTATGCATAGGTATGCTAGAAAATAAATTCCAAAGGTAAAGAGCTTCGATACTCCAAAAAGGGTGGATTTCGATCCCAAAAACATGAAACAATTTATCGAGCATCGCCCCTTATTTGATAACGTTCTAAGAGACGAGAAGGAAGACTGAAAAAAAAAGGAGTTAACGAAGTGTGTATAAATTGTAAACAATCACGTAGCTCGTTGATTAATCAAGCCTACAAACCGTGTAAAATATCTTATCCTCGCTGCGCTTTTATGGCGATGGCAATACTCTATAGGAGCAAATTGTCGTCGAAGATTGTATATTAATCAGGCTGATTTGTGCCAATAATTTAATACAAGTACCGCTATGTTTTATTCGCGGATCGAGTGAACGATCGATAACGATGTCGCATTAGGTACCATAATATCTGCTATGGAGAAAAAGAAAGCTGCGGAGATATAAAGCACGAATAGAGACAATAATAAGCCTAATTTTTTATGGAAACGCGTTGTAGATCTATGGTACGCATTTGAGTTAGATACACGTGCTTTGGACGTGATGAATAAAATAGATAGAATGGTAAAACCGCAATATTTTGGGGAAAGTTTCAGATCCAACTGTGTAGAATTTCACCAGTGTTAAAAAAAGAACTAAATGGAAGAGGAAAGTGGGTGATAAATATGACGTATTTTGTGGTTGGGATTTTTGTAGGGCATTCGCACTCTGATATTAGTGGTACGTATTTGAAAAAAAAATTTAAAATATGTATTTCGAGAAAAATTTGAAAAATGTATCCGTATGATGACGAATAAAGATAGATACACCCAAGCATGAAGTAGTCAGGGGGCTAGAGCTTCCTCCTCAAGCTCACTAGGTAGATTATTATTCATAGAAAAAAAACCAATAACAGGTGGATATTTTTTTTTCATTTCTCAAACGCAATTTTTTTAAAAAGATTTTTCGTTATTTACTGAGAGAATATTTTAATCAATCCATATTCCATACACAATTACACATAGTTACACTTCATGAATAAGCAAAAAATAAACATTATTACCTACTTTTCAAATTTGAGTCAGAAAAATTTGACGAAAAAGGGAAATCCACTAAAAATCATTGATTTTTAATGATCTTTTACTAGTCATAAATCACCAATGCTTTGGTTCATCCAAATTTTTTAACCTGTAATTTTGATTTTGATTGAGAGAACCGAAAATTTATTTATTTTTAGTTGGATTTATTTTACTGATTTAAAGAAGCATATTGTTTGATCTAAAAATTTCGTAATTTTATTTCAATTTGACGGACCTTAATTTTTTTTTGAATTCACAACCCCTTCCTTACTCAATTTCTGAGTGTGCCCGGCCCATGCAAAAAAACCACGAAAAATCGAATAAAAATTGATAAAGCTGCATTCACTTTATCAATATTCTAAGTTCTTAATTTTGAGAACTGGCAAAAATTAGAACTCAGAAATCAGAAATTAGGACTAATAATAATTTGAATGCACCTTGTGCCAAAAAAAAAAAAAAATGGAAATTCTGCCTCCCTCGCTTTTGTTGGGTTCGACTTCGTGCAAAACAATTGAATCTCCAGAAAATCTTCCTCAATGCGGCCCATACTTGATTTTTGGAATTTCCTCCAAAATTTCTCAATCCATACCTTCAACCACCTGTTTCCTTTTCTTCCTGGTCATCTCAGACTTCCTTTATCAAAATTGAAATTAGCTTCAACATTTTGAACAAATTCTAACAAAACTATTTCCAAAATAATAAAAATAATTGACCACGAATTTCAAGAAGAAAAATTTGCTAGATTAAGTCATTTTATAAGTAAAATTCATTCATTTTTCCTGAGGCGGAGTGTGGAAAATTTCTCTCAGAATATTACTAAGTACATACATATGGAAACACATTTTTGAGCAAGATGAATTTTTAATCAATTTTAAAGGGTTTAAAAATCACAATGGAAATTCAAAAGCATAAACTAACACTTTGAGACTGAAATTACGTTTATTTGATTTTATTTTTCAACTTTCATTATTAGAGGCGAAAATTGGGATCAAAATTAACAATCTGATTTTCCAAAAATTCATAGGTTTTCTAGATTAATTGTTTTATGTTTTGCAGTTCTGTTTCTGAAATATCCAAATTTTAGAAATAAGTCAGGGGAGAAGGAAACAGAATCGTATAATTATTTTTTGAAGAAAGTTTTTAAAATATGCGAATTTGGTGAATCTGAGATGAGTAGAGGTAAAATTTTGGCAAAAAGAGGCGTTTAAAAACTGGAATTTCAATTTTTTCATCAATTTAATTTTGAAGAAAAAATTTTTTGGCACTTTCATTTTTTAAGAGGGCGAAAAATTTTTAAATCATTGATTTATGGATTCTCAGAAATAAAATAATAGGTACAATTTTCAAATTTATTGTAAAAGGTGGAAATAAGAGTAAAAAATGCGAAATTCCTTTTTTTAATTTTTCAGATATTCTAAATTTCTCAACTTTTCCAGGTTCATTTTCTAGCCGTTCTTTAACTTTCAATCTAAAATGGCACATTTTTCGTTATAAAAGTCAACATTCTTTTTTTTTGCAATTATTTTTCACTTCTTTCCAAAAAAGCTTCCAAAAGTTTCCCCTAGAACTGCAATTCACTTCCGACAAAATTTTTAGAAAAGAAAAACTAAAGAAAGAAAAAACGGAAAATATTGTGAATATGTTTTCAACAAACATGTCAAATTTTCGAAATTTTTAACCCCAAATTTTTTAAAAAAGAGTTCTTATAGTTCAAAAAAAGTATGTTTTATTAGCAAGAGAAAAAAAATACCTCATTTTTAAATTTTCACTTCCTACAAAAAATTAGACGACAAGTAGACCAACCTTATGAATTTCTTCAACAATTCCACGCTAATTAATTAAATGGTTTTTGAAAAAATCTAAATCCATTTCACAACTCGTAGAAATTACTTAAGGTTACTGTTTGACAAAGAAATTAATTACATAAACTTACCTCGAATAGCAGCCCAATTATTGGAAAAAGACGAAATCAACCCATTTTTCACCTTGAAATCTAAAACAAATAAAACAGAAAACACATAATTAAAAAAGTGATCAACCAGAACTCAACCCTCTAATTCTATGTAATTTACAAAATAACTTCTATACTTCAGAATTCTCTTCCTACCCCAGAAAATAAATTATAGACCGCCGAAAAAAACATAGTAAACCCTTTCTGCGACACCCCCCCCCCCATGAAACCAAACAAAACCAGAAAAAATTCACACTCAACCCTTATCATCTCTCGACCTCATTTATTAATTTCAATTCGAACAGAATAAAAACCCACAATCACTTTAAAAAGTAAAAAAATTCATCGTTATACGAACGCATTAGAACATTTTAGGAGCAAAAACGGTGAAATTTCCAGCACCCCCATCTCTCCAAACATCGTTTTTCCATTAGTCGAGAAATTCCGCAACTCGATATACAAAAAGAATTCGCGAATCCGAATGTTTTTTTTCTTTATATTTCATCGCGTTAAAAAATACCCAAAAACATGTTTGAAAAAACTAAGACAAAAAAGACCGAAAAATTAACCTTTGTCGAGACAAGTTTGCTCGAGCTCGAAGGGGTATCGCGCGAAAACACAAAAAAACAGCTCGACATCAAAGAACGGTACAAACTCGACATGCTTGGGGCTGAAAGAAGAAAAATCCTTTTAAAAGAATGTACCTTGTTGGGATTTTTGTTAGCACAACTCGACGTGTTGAAATCACAAGTGAAAAAAATAGGTATTACAGGGTAGCTCGTGATTCCAATACAATTACCCAAGGTATTCGAGAAAAAGACAATTTATTAAATTAAAAAATTCTATCGTTTTTGAAACGGAGATGAAAAAATGCGAGAGATGAGAAAGTCTCGTCAAACTCGAAGCTTTCTCGTTGAGAGATTCAAAAATATCAACACACGTTTTTAAATTCCATCAAGAGAGCTGAGGGTGAGTAAATTATCAACCGCACGTATACGACAACGATGGATTACCAAGTTGCTGAGAGATTCGCAGGATTGATGAAGGGTTAGGAGTTGAAAAAGGGGGTTCTTTTGATTTAAAGTATGCCATAGCATGTCTTATACCTATGCTTTGTTATGTTTTACAAGATGGTATATTTAGCGAAAATTTACCTTAGCTTTGGTAAATGGGCGAAAACGCGTAAGAAACAAGCTCGAAGAAAAGACATTACCGCTTTCCAGGCTCGCAACTTTCAGCACCTCGCCGAGTTCGGCGAGGAAAAAGCGAAGCTCGGCGACGAAACGAATTCTCTGTGTAATTTAAAACTTCCCTTCCATTAAGTCGCGCGTTTAAAATGTACAAACTGAACGCGAACACGTGTATAAAAGCGTTTCAAAATTCGGGCTTCGGCGCCGCGCGTCGTGTATTTTAAAACTCGACGAAAACTGTGATTTATCTTTTGTTAAAATTCTGAAAACGATTTTTAGCCGGTTTCAACGGTTCCCAGCTCCGTATCCACGGTGTCTACTGGATTGAGAAAATGAAAATTCATGTTATTTTCATGTTTTTCATGATTTTCCTATTCGGCAGACACCAGTTGTAGTAAATATTTTGATAATTACAGAAAGTGACCGTAAATATTTCAGTAATAATGTTAGATTACCGTAAATATTTCAGTAATTACTGTAAATATTCCAGTAGTAACGGGAAATTACCGAAAATATATCAGTAATTACGGTAAATTACCGTAAATATATCAGTAATTACAGTAAATTACCGTAAATATTTCGGTAATTACAGCAAATTACCGCAAATATTTCAGCAATTACAATAAATTACCGTAAATATTTCGGTAATTACGGTAAATTACCGTAAATATATCAGTAATTATGGTAAATATTTCAATGATTACGATAAATTGGAGTAAATATTTTAATAATTATGGTAAATCATCGTAAATATTACGGTAATTACGGAAATTTACCGAAAATATATCAGTAATTAGGGTAAATATTTCAATAATTACGATAAATTGGAGTAAATATTTTAATAATTATGGTAAATTACCGTAAATATTACGGTAATTACGGTAAATCACCGTAAATATTTCAGTAATTACGGTAAATCAGCGTAAATATTTCAGTAATTATGATAAATTATCATAAATATTCTAATAATTACGATAATTTACTATAAATTATCGTAAATATTCTAATATTGACATTATTTGATTAAAATGTTGATCTTTTTCATTTGAATCTGAACCATCTTTTATTGGCTTAATATTTCTTTTGACCGTTTGGTCGAATTTTGGTCTTTTTTATTCAAATTCGAATGAATGTTTTAAGCACTGCGTGGAAGATGCGGAGGCAGAAATTTTATATACAAAAAATAGGTTGAAAAATGATTTTAAAGCAATTCTTCAATTTAAAAATTGAAAGAAAAATGTTTAAAATGCATTCGTTTTGTGAAAAATTATCAAAATGTATGCTATTTTCATGTTTTCAAACCACTTTTCAACATTCATGCTATTTTCATGTTTTTCATGATTTTCATGCCCGGTAGACACCATGGTATCGATCCAGAAGTCCCACAAACGAGTAGAGAACTCGACATACTCGTCAATTATCGCTGGCTCGATGTCACTGAAGATGCCTACAAACGTATTGAAATATCGTCCGAGAAAGACTAATACGAATCGAGTTGATAGGAAATTTTTTCCAGGTCCCTGAAGAGACCTGGTATCGCAGAATTGCGATTATATACGTAGCTTCCCCGGAGTATAACCCAACGATTTGCCGAGCTGCATTTGCTTCGTAATCTATTGCAGCATCGTCGAATTGGCAAGTTGAGGAGTAGAGGTGCTCTGGCGATGACGAGGAAACATCCGCTATTGAAAATGAATCCTCGATATTGTACGTAGGACGAATTTCATCAGCTCTTTATCGTATGTACACCTTTGACTGAAAAACTTTCGTTATCTTTCCCCTTCTCATCGACGATTTTCTTTCTCAAGCTGTAGTATTCAGAAACTATCATAAGAGGTAGGCACATTCGTCACCTCACCTCGAATATTTCCACCCTACTTTTATTTTTATAAAAGGTAAACATTCGAAAACGATTTTCCCCCTGGAACGTTACCTCGTGCTGGGTTGAAAAGCTCAAACCATACGAGTCACAATCCAAATTTCCCGTTTTTTTTTTCTTTTTCTATTGCCAACGACACACTTTCATTATTCTCACGTAATGAGAACTCTTCCGTTGGTAAACACCTAAAGTCGATGAGATTTCCACCTCTTGCGATAATTTCCTTCTTGTCAGTTTGTTTGCGCGAAAAAGTTTGCAAAATCGGAGCCCGAACACGTTCACCTGTTGTAGGCTTCGACATATTCGCTTGTGGCGGCGTCGAATCGCGAAAATCGCGTTTATTGGAATTTTGACATGCGACAAGTCTTCAGGGAGCAGATGAAGATTCTCTCTTTCATTTCGACGAGAGCGTATACGATTCGTTCTTTTCTTATACGTTTGTAAGTTTTCCACGTGTCGTGAGTTGTCTTCATAGTTGTAGGTAGTTTTCTCATCGGTGAATTATAATCGTTTTTCATCGTTGCTGATGTTTTAACGGAGTTAATCTGGAATTCGAATGAAAATTTCACCGGAGTGATTAATTTTCGTAAATTTTTGAAAGCAACTGTAGGTATTATTTTGGTGTTTTTTAAAATGATTTTCAAAGTTTTCAGAATGGGGATTTTGGGTTTAAATGGGATATTGAAATTATTATTCTGACTATTGAAATCATTATTCTGACAAATAAAAATCATATTTTTGTTTTGAATAAGTAATTCGGATACTGAAATAACACATTGATTAGAAAACTTTGAAAATTCAATTATTTTTCAATTTTTTTCCCCAAATATAACAGAAGAGAGCACTCTTACAGTAGTTATAAATTCTTTTTCCTTCACAAAACAGCAAAATTTATGATGTGATAAGATGAATTTGTTTTGGAAAACAGAAACAGCTCAAAGATAATAATTATCGATCAAATTTGGATTCGAAATAAGCGATACTTACATACTTACAAAAATATTAAAGTAAGTAGGTATCAAAATTCACTCAAAAATTAGGGGAAAATGGTTCCAATTGATGGATTAATAGTAGAATGAAAAATTTTAAAGAAATTGAATGAAATGTAACAAACATTGTTCAAATAAATGAAATTTTTTAAAAATCGAGAAAATTTGATCGAAAAAACTTTATGTCTACGAATTTTCTAGACAATTATGCAATGTAAAGTAGAAGTTGTGAAAATGGCTCCAAACATTGAGAACTTTTTCCCATGAAATACCTATTCAAGATGTCAACTGGATCTGACAAATAAAAATTCATACTAATTTCTGGATTTTTTTCGATTTAAATTTACTAAAAAGATGAAGAAAGAGAAAACTACTATAATTAAATACTTGGTTGCTATTTTCTGTTGGTGTTTTTTTGATTTTCTAGTCGGTAGTGAGTCACTTTCAACACGGTAAAATCTCTCTATTCCCAAAAAATTTTGAAATGGAAAATTTTTCAAAAAAAAAATTTGAAATTTTCACCAAACATTAGGTACTTTTAAACATTTGTAATTTTTTATGGATTTGATCGTGAAATTGAATTTTAAGGTGAAATTTAACCAGAAAAGTCGCAATTTGTTCAAAATAAGATAAAAGTCAGAATCATTAAAAAATATTACAAAATCCATTTTTAAAGTCAAAACTGATGATAATTTTTAAAAAACTTTTATAAGATTTTAAAATATTTCCAGTGTTACTCTTACAAATATTTTGAAAAATTTCAACTATTTTTTTAATATTTTACATCATTTTTTTGAAATTTTTTCAATTTTTTTGGTTGTTTTTACAAGATATGCAAAAATTAAAATAAATTTTATTGCATTTATGTACCATAATCAATAATACTCTACCACTTCAAAAAATCGTACATCATCTTTTCTTTGCCAATTTTCAATAAAACTCTACAATTTTTCATTATTTCAAAATATTTTCATTTCTGACTCTCACCCTAAACAAATTTTCAAGTGCCATTGAACAACTCGATAAAAAGCAGTGCATCAGAAAAAAAATACATTGGACGACAAGTATAAATGGTTTATTGAAAGACGTGAAAAACGATTTTATTCGCCTTAAACTCAACTTTCTCACAAATTATTTCTTTGGTATTTTTTTGCGGTGCAAACTTTTTTGCTGTCCGACCAATATAACTTTTTCCCAAATTTTTAAATAAACGTCAAAAATTTTATCAAATTTTAATGAATTTACCTAATTGCTTTTTTATAACATTCTCGAAACATCCCATATTTTTTGGCCGTTATAAGTACGCAGACTTTTTCAAAGATATTTTAAAGAAATGAATTTTTACATCATTTCATTAGGTATGCAAAATATTTCCATCTATTAACCTAACAGAATTCAAAAATTAATTTTTTTTTTTTCAATATTAACACTTCATTATTTATGATCCTCTCCCATTTTCTTTAAAACTAGTTTTTGTCGAATTTTCCAAATTTTTCGAACGATTTTTCCAAGCAACAATTTTTGGACAATTTTACAACATTACGCTGATATTTTAATCATTTTCATATTTTTAACCAATTAATTTTTAAAAATTATCAGCAATGAATATTTGAATTTATCATTTCACCTGAAAACGAAAAATCTAGACTTTTGTGGATTGTTTCTGCCAACCCTTTGCCATCAAACAAAGTATCACTTCATAGTTCATTCAAACCTCCTCTCTTTCCAATGGACAAACCACTAAAATAAGCAACCCCTTTCAAATTATTCTTTCTGAATTCAAAATCTCGCAAAAAATCACCGCCTGCGCCGTCGCATCGTCAGACACCCAAAACAACGAAACTGAACCCACCACGCAAAAAAAAAATCACCTCGCGAACACCTTTTGAAAAAACTCCCGAGTAGAATTTCAATACCTGACTCGAATAGCAGCGAGATGAAAACGAAAAAATGCCACATCTTTGATCCTCCTGCCTTTTTTCCCGACACTTATACTTCTACAAAAACACAAACAAATTCCCTCACCTTGTGCGCAAATCTCGCCAAAACGTGGTAGCAGGTATAGTATCCGGCTGATATAAATATTTAAAATACGATTTCCTCGACGCGTGTCTGTTTTAGCTAAAACTATTTTTTTCATTTTTTTTTTCGCCTCCCAGCTCGCAGTTTTTTACGGTTTTCCTTTTTTCTGTCGACGAAGAATTTAAAATTAAAATTTTCATGGTATATTCTTTATTCGTGCGGTGTGCAGAGAGGTCCCGGCGAGTGGAAAAAAAACATCACCGTTGTAGAATGCAGATACGTAGGGTATACGTACGTTATAGGCTCGGGATAAAAATGAGCCTTTTAACAATAGGGTATCAGCGTCCAACTGCTCGGCTCGCAGCCACTATAACTTTAACCTCGCGTTTCGCATTAATAAACAGCAGATAACAGTAATAAACTCGCTTCATAGAATACAAATTTTTAACTTGTTAGAAAAAATAAAGGAAAAAGTAGGAAAAAATGGTCGAAAATATGGCTCCGGCGGAGGCTTCATCCCTGGGATACAATTTCTATGCGTAATTTTTTAACGCCCGCGAAAAAGAGAACGTCGAATAAAAGAGCTGTACACGATTATTGCCAGTGACAAGTTATTTTTGTTGTAAATGCAGCTTCTTTTCGGCGTCTGTTCAGTAGGGTGGGCCGAAAAAACAATTTTTTCGATTTTCAAAAACATACCCCCGTAAAAGTTGTCGGCGGATGAAACTTGAAGAATAAAAAAAAAAATTCAAAATCGATTCATATCTTCCGATCGCGCATTGGCGTTAAAATTTTCAACAATTAGCAAAAATTCAAAATTTTAAAAATTTCGAAAAAATTCGAAATTGATTAAAATTAATTTTCGTCCTCTATTTGTTTCATTTTGAAAATTGATGATTTTTCACAGAAATTTCTGTCAAAAATCTCTAATTTCTCAATTAGTTCTAAAATTATCAAAAAAAAAAAAAAAAAACAATAATTTTGACTGAAAGATCAATATAAAATAACTGATTTGAAATTTGACCACTCCCTGATATTTTTTTCGAATCTTGAGCCCCCTCCCCTTAATTACGAGAGCAGAAAAACAAAAAAAAAAAGTTTCCAATGAAACCATGATTGTGCAGCTCCAAAATTTTCTTAGAATACGTCTTGGCCTGTGTTATGGCAAATGATACTTTTAATAGGTTCGTCATCCTTTTTTCCTTGATATACTTTTTCGGTGCAGATCCACCTGTATTTAGGTTCGTTTACACGTTTATGGAACCCAACGAGCAATAGTCGATTGAATTTTATTGCCTGGAATACGCGCAGCATCGTATGGCGAATAAATTTCGCAGCCGCAAAGTGCTCACTGTCGGGTTATATAAGAGCGTTGCTAAAAATACATAAATGGCTCTTCTGGTATACGTGGTATTGTTTATAAGGATGCGACGAGGTCCGAGGTGTGAAAAGTTCGATGGATAAATTCCACTTTGCGGATATACTCGTACACATACCAGGTTCGCCTTCTATTTCGTCCAAAAAACCATCCGGTGAGAGCTGTAGGTTGTATATGGCCGCCATATACAGCAGTGGAGAAATTCGAGTGTATAGATGGTATGCTTGAAGAAGAGGGGAAGGGTAGAGGGATATGGGGAAAACGGTTTTTCAAAAGTGCCACCACGAATACTATATGGAGGGTAATTTTACGACATGGGTATACCTTGCACACACATTTCGTACATTATAAATATTATGCGGTGCGATGGTAATGCCAATAATTTTACAATTTGCGAGTATTTATTCTCGGCGAGTAAAATTTTCGTTCGAGTAGTACGATAATATGATCCACCTGGGGTTTGGATACTGTTTCAGAGGCTAATTTTCAACGATATTAGGTTCGTATTGAAATCGGAATTGGGTATAATGCGATGGCGTGTACCCTTGATTTTGGATTATGAATGAGAAATGTGTGGTGGAGGGTTAGGAATGAGGTGACCAATGATTTGGAGTTTGGATAGAGGAAAATGTAGGTGATCGAATGCTCAATTGTTGTTTATCGGAGCTGAAGAATCCATCATTGACAATAATCAAGAGATGAATTCATTGAAATAATTTCATTAAAATTTTTGTATCTTTGAAAATTATAACTTCAGCGGGTGAAAAAAAAAATCCAAAAAATGTGAAATGTTGAAGTCGAAAATTTTAAACTATCAAGCATGGTATCTAAGTGTACTTCATCTAAAAAATAAAAATGATTGCCATTTCCAGGATTTTTTTTACAATTTTTGCTCAGAAAGATTCATTTTCTTACATATTATATTCGGTTTTCAGACAATTTTAAGTACTTTTTCGACAACTCCATTATAATGAAATGTTATTTAGAAAGAAAAAAAAACACATCGACGAGTAAAATAAAAACAATCAAGATGTCTAACAGAAAGTTGTATTCCAATTCGTGTAAAAATTTGGCCCCAGCGAGACCAGGATGTACGGGACACATAAGTATTTCAGTTTCAACTACAAAAACATAGGCTGCTTAATATTTAGAAAATTATTTCCCCGATTTTTCCAAATTTTCTAGACTAATTTTTTGAAATTCAAAAAACAACTAAACATGATTTTTCGATCCACAAGAAATGGATCGTTTCCTGTCGTTTCTTGGAAAAAAGACACAAAGCAACCATTTTACAATCTCGAAAATTGTAGTTTTCTGAAATTTTTCAAAAAACAACAGTACCTAGCGATAAATTTTTTGATCTATCAAAGTTGTTGTTCTTTGTGGTTTGTTGAAAAAAAAACGACACGAAGCAATCATTTTTAATCAAAAAAACTGCCGTTTATTTCTGTAAGTTCTTAAAATTTTTTTTTTTTGATCCATCAAACTTGTCGTTTCCTGTCGTTTCTCAAAAAATGACACAATGAAACCATTTTCCAATCTCAAAAACAGTCGTTCCCTGTCATTTCTAAAAAAAAAAAAAAAAAAAAAAAAACCAGGAATAATAATTTCATGGTCCTTAAGAAATATTGTTCCCTATCTTGAGAAAACCATTGAAAAACAGTAATGATAACTCTTCAATTTATCAAAGTTGTCGTTTCCTTGTCGTTTCTTCAAAAATTACATGAAGAAACCATTTTCTAATTTCAAAAACAGTCGTTTCCGACGTTTTTTAAAAAACAAAAAACAATAATTTTTTGATCCTTAAAAAATATTATTTTATGTCGTTTCTTGAAAAAACGACAAAAACGGCAGTACGAGTAATGTCAATTCTTTGATCTATCAAAGTTGTTGTTTCTCAAAAAAAAACCAACGACATAAGCAGACCATTTTCCAATCTCAAAAACAGTCGTTTCTCGTCGTTTCTTGAAAAACAACAAAAAAAACAATAATTTTTCAATCCTTAGGAAACGTCGTTTCTTTTCGTTTCTTGAAAAAACGACAAAAAACGACAATAACGACTATTTTTTGATCTATCAAAGTTGCCGTTCTCCGTCGTTTCTGGAAAAAACAACACAAATTGGCCGCTTTCCAATTTCAAAAACATTCGTATTTTGTTTATTTCTCAAAAAAAATCAACAACAATTTTTTGATTTGTTAAAAATTTAATAACTTGTCGTTTCTTAAAAAGGCAACAAAAAATAATCACAACAATAATTTTTTTGATCCATCAAACATGTCGTTTCTCGCAAAAACGACACAAAGCAACCATTCTGCAATCTCATAAATTGTCGTTTTCTGTCATTTGTCAAAGAACGATGAAAAACAAATATTTTTTGATCCATCAAAGTTGTCGTTTCCTGTCGTTTCTTGAAAAACAACAAAAACCGACAAACGCAATAATTTTTCGATCTATCGAAAATGTAGTTTTCTGTCGTTTTTTGGACAAATGCCACAACAAAACCCTTCGATGTTGAAAATTATCGTTTTTAGCAATTTCTCAAAAAACGACAATTTTTCTATCCATCAAATTTATCGTCTCCTGTCGTTCTTTACGTAAAAGAACGATTCTCTAAATCATCCTTGTAAAAAGGGAGGGAGGTCTCTTAGCTCTCTTATATGTATAAAAAAGAAGTCCGTGCTATTCAAAAATCGTCATTATCATCCTAAAATTATAGTAACATGTGTTTTCAATTGAAGCGTCCGTTTAAAAAACAACCATAGTCCAAACTTAAGAAAATATTTTTATTGTAGTTTTGAAAATATAATTTAATGAAAAAAACAATGGTATTATTTATTTCAAATTTCAAAAAAAGACATTATCACTTTTTCTGTGCTTTGATTTAAAGGGTTTCGAGCTTTTTATTTAAAAAACAGCCATAATCCATCAGGTTGATGCTGATTGGTTGTGAATAACCAATCAGAATCAACCTGCTTGTTTATTAAACAAAAAGCTCGAAAACTTCGAAGACCTGTAATTTAGAAACACATGGAAAAATTTTCGATTTCCATTTTTGAGAACTGGAGGAAAATTTGGACCGTCAAACCTGTCCTGGAGGCTCTTAATCCACATTTTGAAATCGAACCTAATTTTTAATCGTAGAAACATTTCGAGCATAATACTTCACTCTTCGGTAAAATTCCATTTTTGAACTAATGGTTGTTTTTTAGACGGAGGCTTCAATTGATAGGTAGGTTTTCAATCTCCTAATCTTTAATCCATCACAAACAACTCTCTAAAAAGAAGCAAAAACGAGAAAAAAAATTTCTCAAATATCACGAACGATCCTCACACCATCGACACACAAAAAAAAACATTCGATAAAACACCCTTATCGGTACCATTTACACCAATGACAATAGCACATTTGAGGATTTACAGTCGCGGAGAAACCTCGAAGCAATTCGTCGCTGTCTTTTCCTTCGTAATTTGACTTTAAAAAAGGAAAAAAGTACGGTTGATTTGGGTCCATTGGTTCCCCAAACCGAAGCAATGTTGACCATCTACGGTAGGATTTCCAACAAGTCCCTGGTGACCATACCACCGCAGCATAGAAGAGGTATCTTCAAAGTGAAATAGAACACTTTACTTGCGAATTTAATCGACGACAGGGAAGACAACGACACGACATTTATACTAGTTCAATGTACGACGACAACGCAGATTACGAAAGTAACGAGGAAGAGTATAGCTTTACTTATGTTTATAAGAGAAAACGTATCAATATGCGGTTAAAGATGAGCAAGAATCGATTCGAAGTAAGGATTAAGTTAAGTTATTGCCTATAATAAGGAACAGGAAGATAGGATGAGAAACGGTTGGAAAATGACTATTGGGAATACCTCTAAAACTAAACCTATACACGAGTTTTCCACCGCTGCTGTCTGCGTTTTGGTACATAAGGGAGGAAAATTACTTATGGCGATAAATTAAGAGGGGGTAGAGCATTTGTCAACCTAATCGCAGCGCTGTTATTAGTTTAAAATCGATTTCTACAGGTAATTAGAAAATTTCACCGAAAGGTCGACTTCGACTCTCTTCGCGATTTCTGCCTTTGGGTGAAGGTAATTGCTAAATCGAATAATTTTACTCGACGGATACCCTTCCTGAGCTCCGGCCAATAAAAGAATATCACCAGGGATGGGCAAAAAATTACACCAACAACTTGGGAAATTATGGTTACATCGAAGATGGATAAAAAGAGAGGGAAGTTATCGTTACGACGATGACGACACGAGCCGAGGAAATTGTGAAAAATTTAATTTATTTCCAAAGTACCTGTATATATTTTGTAGTACGTTGATGGCGCGATATAAAGATGGGGAAAATACCGTGCCGTTTCTTTTTCGCGCTTTTATTACGTAATGGTTTCCAATTTTGAGTCGCAACGCCGTCAAAATCTATTAAAAAGTTACCATTGTCGTTAAGTCAACCATAAAACGTTTAAAGTTGCCACAATTCGGGGATTTTTCGACTCGCGTCGCCGTCGCATGTTTCGTTTCGCAGCCCGAGTATTTTTCCGAGTTGTTTATCGGATGAAGGGAGCGGGGAGACGGATGCTTGTCGCAAAAAGTACCGATTCCGAGGCTTTTATGTATTTTACTCGAAAGGCTTTATTCGCGTAATTCGCGCCCCTATACGAGACAAGACGAAAAACGATATAGAAGCCGCGAAATCAAATTTAACCGTTTACTTTCGAGAGAATTTAACCGGTCGTAAAATTTATTCCGAGTGTTATAACGGTCTGGAGGAAAGGTGGGAAGCAGGGGGATTCACTGTGTACTTCGATGCGAAATAAAATATAAAGATGGATGTTGTCTCTGGAGTGTGTCGTGAAAACGATCCGATAGGTAGGCGAGAACAACGTGCCTACGTAATTTAGACATGAACTTGGGCTAAAAAATATTTGAAAATTCGGTATTTTATGTGAAAAAAATTTGCCATGAGAAATGACTCTAGATTTATTTTTAGCAAGATGAAAATGCCTCGATTGATACATTAATACATATTAAGTAGCCACTTTTGCAATCATTTTTCAAGAAAATTAATTGTTAAAATTCACAGTTTTTTTCGATTCTTTTCAATATCGTGAGTTTAAGTCATGGTGAAAATGAGTTTTTAATACTCCATCAAAGTGACCTTGAAATGAATTTTTTGAACTAAAATTCCTCATTTATTCCTTCTTTTTTTTCTAACGTAAAAAGCATAAAATTTGAATGAATAATAATTTTAAATTTTTTTTTTTGAGAATTGGCATAGAATAATCAATCAAAAACTATTTCAAGAGATAATTTGACCTGCTGATCGCAAATCTGAGGATGGTTTTTGGTCATTTGGTTCTATATAAAAAAGAATAGCCTTCTTCTTCTTCCAAATTTTTGAAAAATTACGATTTTGATTGAAATATATTTCGATCAGAATCCACTGTACTTTCCTAATGGATTTGAAAAATAAAATTAGTGCGTTTTTCTGGATTTTTTCTAGTAATTTTTACATCATTTTTCTTTCTTCAATTTTACTTTTAAAAATATCCTACCTAACTTTTTATTTTTCGATTAAAAAATTAAAAAAATAGTAAAAATGTTGAAAATATTGACTTTTATTTATGGTAAAGTAAAATTATTAAAATTTTTGATATTTTTTCCGATTTTCTTACCACGATTTCTTTTTTAGCTAACTTTTTGTTTTACTTATTCCAATCTGTGAAATCTTAGATTCGAAAATTTTTACTTCATATTTGTAAAATTACAGCTTGGCATTGAACAATTTTACCATCAAGTTTTTTGGGTAAAAATCGAACTCTAAATTGAACGAAATTATGACTTTCCAAAAATGCATTATTTCAGAAAATCCAATTCATTGAAAAATATTTTTCCCATTTTTTGCAGATGTTCAGATGAATTTTTTCAAATTTCCCAGACTCAATATCATATCAACGTAGGTAGTGAACCAACTTTCAACTGTCAAAATAATTTTCTTTCGATTTTTTAAAAATTACATGAAAAGGAGAATGCTCCAGAATATGTAGTTTCGCGTATTTTCTGATTTTTTCGAAAAAGAAAAAAAATGAAAAAAGAATACCTAATATTTTGAAGTGTTTTAAGCAGTGGAGCAATCGGACAAACAATTGATGAAGTTAAAAAGGTTTTTCGCAAGAAAAAAAAGAAAAATTATACACAAAATTTTGAGAAATAATATTCATTAACTGATAATAACCCATAATTATTCGTAGATACCGATTCTTCAGCTTGTGTGAATAACTCACCCCCTCTCCTTTCAATCAACAATTTTCCAATGGAGTTCTCGACCTTCGTCGGTTCCTTGGGTCCCAATTATTTTCCCGGATAGAAAAGTCTCGAAAAATTTATTCTCAAGTCCATTTTCAGAAACAAAACAACAAGTGGGGAATCACTATTTTATTTCAAGAGTAGGTATTTTTACAGAACTACATTGTGGACTAAAGCTCGAAGAAAAGAAACTAAGATATCATGTTGATTCGAAATTTTCTCCACAAATTTACTGATCGAAAAAAGCAAAATTTATAAAAAAAAAAAAGAGGCATATTTTTGAAAAAGATTCCAACTTGAATCTAATTTTTCCTAAAATTCGATTTTGTTTTAATTGGATGATGGGTGCGAGGTGAGGTAACTAATCTCTTTTTCCGAGTCAAAGAGAAGTAAGAATACAAGTTTTGAATGAAATATTAGTAGAAAATTCATGAAAATTGGCCCAAAATTTTTCAAAGAATAATTTAATCAATTTAAATCGACTTTCGGGGAGAAACATTCAGGAAACTGATCTGGAATCTGTTTTGGTTTTTTTTTCAAATATCATTCAATTTGATCAATACAAATACAATGTGACCCCTTCGATAACATTTTTTAAGAAAGGGGTTTCAAACTGAATAGTTGTAAATTGTTATACCTAGCTAAACGAGTAATTTTTCAAGGATTAAAATTTTCAAAAATAGTCCTAAAAAATTCTTTGGTTTTGAAACCAAAATTCTAAAATTTCCTAATTTGTTTCTGATCTGTCTTCCCGAAAATTCAAGGTCACAAATTAAAAATTTTATCAAACACGATTAGCGAAAATTTGAATATTTTTCTGAACATCAGACATTATTATTAAGCTTTTTTTTTTAGCTAAAAAAATCGAGTCCATGAAAAATTATCATTCAAGGTTCAAAAAATAAATTTGAAGAACGAAAACTATATTTATTAGAACTTAAATCTTAAACACCAAAAAAATTGTTTTTTCCGTCAATTTCAACTTCATTTCCAAAAATCTAAACTCTTTTGAGCTTGCTTTTCAAATCCATTTTCCAGCTTTTTTCACTCTACAATCGACCGTTAAAAAATAGCCCAACATTAGGTACGAAATATACGAATAGCACCGTCTATTGATAGGTGTCGCAGAATACAAATGGCGGAAAAACGACCCTCGTGAGCAAACTTCCCATCTAATTTCGAGAATCACAGAAACACAACGTACTCGCTACCTACGTATAATTTTTAATCAAAATACGAAAACGTACATCTAACTACGTTCGTGTCACGAGTATGTGGGCAGAACATAAACGAGGTGATTTCCACGTGAAAATGGACTTGTCTCGTGTGCAAATTACCAACTATGACGCTTCATAAGGTGGAAAACTACGCAGATATCTCTGAATGCCCACTTACCCCAGCTATAGCATTAGCACCAGTCGACATAACCGCTAATCCTCTAGATCTCGTAATTGGAAAATTTTTAATTACGTTAACGAGTTGTTGGTTAGGTCGACGAGGGATGAGGCTTTTAGTCGCAGTTCAGTTTACCATACGATTTGTAATATTCGTGAATATAACGAAGTTATCTATTCGAAGGGTCCATCGTATATGTGCTAAATAGATACTTAGACCTGAGCACCATATACGTAATATTTCGTCGATGGAATGAAAATCTCGTATAAGAGTGAGACGAGACACACATAGAAAAATATTGATAGTTCATCGAAAAATACCCTTAATGCTGCTCCGATTTTCCGAATAATATCTCATGGAGAATAAACTGATCCGACATTTCTCCATTTTCAAATTTCAAAAAAGGTAAATTTTTACATCCAATAACGATTGAAAAAAATTTATTATAGGATTTCTTCTTCGTTTATCTGCAAAAAAGATACAACTGTTACGAAAACAGGTATTTTCGAATGAAGAAGAGAAGTAGGCGGGGTGACAAATCGAGTTAGAAATGTGACGTGTTTTACGACCGGTGTGACATTAAATGAAGAGATTTTAGGGCAAGGTGCGTCGAGACGTCGTCGTCGAGAGGGTTTCCCGTACATATACTTATCTAGGCTTTTCAGACTACTTTTTTTTTCCAGTTTCATATTTTCCAAAAGGTTCGGAATGGTAGGAAAATATACAGATTTGCGAAGGTGTTTTTGTCATATCGATATGTGCCTTCAAAATGCTGTTTAGAGGATTCAGTAAAAATAGTACGTACTTTTTCTAAACGGTTTGTGAAATTTGTTCAAAATATTGTAGAGGATTTTAAATATTGATGAAATAATAACTGTGGAAATAATGTAAAAAATTATGGCTTCAAAATTCGAATTTCAAGAGAAAATATAAATTATGACGGGAATTGCATCGAGAAATTATAAATTTACCGGTAAAAAATAACAATTTTTTTATGACACAAATCTAATTCGAATACAAAAAATCATAAAAACTGATGAAAAAATAAGAAAAAAAAACTTAATTTGAAATGCAATAAAAATGATGAAGTGTTTTTGAAAATGATTGAAAATAACACGAAACCTATTTTAAAAAAGAAAAAAAAACTATTGGGCGGATCAGAATCGCAAAGAATTTCTGAATCTAATTTTTTTATTTAGGGATGAATTGTAATTTTGAGAATTGCGATTATTTTTGTGGGTAAATCGCTCATTTGCAATTGTTTTGAAACAAAATGCACCCAGTGAAGCGAGAGAGATTTATCTCAATCGTCAACTTGCTCGTTTTAGCATAAAAATCAATAGAAAATGAGCGAGGAAAATTGATAAAATCTTTAAAAAACCTAAAAGTTGAAGATCAAAAAAATTTTTAAAAAATTTAAAAACCTAATAAGTAATAACTCATAATATCATAAAATTTGTATAATTACAAGAAAAAATTTCAAATTTTTGCATCAATTAACAAAAAAAATATTAAAACTTATTCATGTTGAAAAGTTTTAAAAATATAAATCATCTAGAAATATCTCAAAATACTGAACAAAATTCAGTTCCTGCAACATCCTAAACAAGTCTGACGTCATGTTGACTACTTTCCTGAACCTACAACTTTATACAAAATTTTCAAACAATTTCAACGAGTTATCTGAATTTGAAAAAAAAAAAATTATAATGTTTCAAACAATTTTCGTGTGATTTCAAATAATTCCAATGAAGCATTATCTCAACAAATTTTCAGTCATTTCATAACATTTTGTGGAAATTTCATCAATGTTCACAAAATTTTGAATCATTTTTACAAATTTTGACAAAAAAATGATCCATATCCAAAATTGGTGACATATTTGATCGATTAAAGCATATTTTTCCAAAATTTGTAAGTAACTATAGAGTTCAATTCCATGATTTTAGGCAGGAAATTTTTAAAATGTTTTAAAACTTATTTCAATCAATTCAGCAAGTCGAAAATAGAGTACCAAATTTTAACTTCTTTCGTTGATCAGATCAAATTTTCGATCATTTTGCAGGTGTCCGAGGTAATTTTGAAATTCCAAAAATTCACCGAAATTTGAAAAATGCACTTCAATGTCTAAAATTTTGTATGGAGGGTCCTTTCAGAGTGTACTTTCGATTTTTGATTTGTAAGCTCAAAATTTCACCTCGAGTTGAGATACTTTCTTCGCTATGGACTTTTCTCCAGCGCTGAAAAATCCCAAAATTTCTTGGTGGCTCTGAAATATCTTGAAACTGCCTCTAATCGAATCAGTAGATTAAAAATAAGATATCATACCAAATTTCAGTTTTTTTCGTTGGGTAGATCAAATTTTCATATTTTGCAAAGCCATGAGCTGATTTCAAAATTTCAAAAATTCACCGAAATTCGAGACATGAAGTTCAGTGTTTAAAATTTAGAACAAAAGGCTCTTTTATGTACACTTTCGAGTTTTTTGTCTGGGTTAAAAATTTTACTTTTAGGTGGAATATCTTTCTTATGAGTAATTTCAAAGCAATTAAAATAATTTTTGAAGAGTGATATTTCACTTCAAATCACGATATAATTTGGACAGAGGAGAGAAGGAAATGAAACGAAACTACCACAAAAAAATCTTGGAATCCTTAAAATGCAAATTTGCTCCTCTCAAAACCTAAAAAAATATTCACTCTTTTTTTTTACCAAACAAATTACAAACGAATGAACTCCTGAAAATAAATACACGTTCAAATTTATCACTGACCTACACAATAACAACCATTTCCGAATAAATTCCTATTGGCTATTTACTCCTGATCATTACAAATTCGACCGAACTGCAAAAGAAACCCACGCCAGGCAACATTCTTTGGCCATTTTAGGAATCCAAAATTGAACAAACATAAAAAATCGAAAACTTATTTGTACTCGGACGAGTTCGCCATTTCAGTCGAATAACATCTTATTTGACGATTCGCTTTCATTGTACTTTTGTGACAACTTTAAAAAAAGGAAACGAAAAATAAGGGTGACTGAAGTCGAGCCGGACCCGAATTTCGCGGTATTGCGGCCATAAATGAAAATAATAAATATTTGCCGATGTAAAAGAAGGGAAAATCTTGCCTCAGGGGGCCATTTAAGTCTTATATTATGTTGTAAATGAATTCGATCTCGATCGAGTAGCATTCGTACTCGTAGCATAGTATACCATACCATGACTAATACCGAATTCGTTTTTTTTTTCTTTTGTTTCCAGGTCAGTATTACTTTTTGGTTTGAAAAGAGAATATTAGATACACAATTATATAGAAGTACGAGTAAAAGTAAGTCATAATTTACACGTGATTATCTCGTCAATCGTACGTACTTCATTCGAATTGTATTTCTTTAACCAATTATCCACCATAATCAATACGTACGAGTCTAATTTTAGTAAAGAAGATGATACGATATGAAGCCAGTTCCATTATAGGTAGATAACAAAACAACATAATTATTATGCATGGAAGTAAGATGCGATAGTCAGCCGTTCATTTTACACTTTTTAATTTGTTAAAAATAGTCGTAGACTACACGTGATGGAATTTTAATCACTATCATTAAGAGGGACTTTTCTTTTCACACATTGACGGCGGTAAAGGTACCACGACATATGATGAACGCGAGATCATTATTGACGTTGACGACAGACGTTTTGCCTTCTGCATCAACATTGCCGTCGACTTGGTCGAATAAACGAATTTAATAACCCGGCAAATTACTTTTTTCAGATATTTAATTATTCGAATCGTAGATTGATTTGGGTTCATGATAGAATTTTCGTTAGTAAGGCAGTTTCTCGCGATAAATTGATTTTTTGAAACGAAAAATATTTAATAGTAACTATGAATAAATAGAGTAAGTAACCAAAAATGACTTTTTCTAAAAAAAATGACCACATTTTTTCAAAAACGAAGAAAAAAATGCACGCCAGCAATAATTTTTTCCACATAAAATACTTTTCAAAAAAAATGATCTTTCAACTTTTTTCAGATACTCCGAGATGTCAAAAAAAAAGAGAAAACTCTTAACAACCTGTTTTCAAGTTGGCATAGCTTCTGGATTATTCCTCCTAAAGGTGTGGAAAGTGGGGTACAAGGAGAACACTGATAGGATGGGCCAGACTATGGGCCGGAAAACTAAAATTTTGGATTTTTAAAAAGATACCCTTACAAAAGCTGTTAGCTGGAGAGACTAGAAAACTGAAAAAAAATCAAAGTAAAGAAATCAAAATTTATTAAATAAATTTTAATGCTCATTTGGTGACCATCCAAACCAAAGAGCATATTTTTTTAAAAAAAATCATGTTTTTTTTAAAAAAATTTAAGATCGATGAGAAATCATAAATTTTCAAAATAAAAGCGAAGGAAATTTTTTTTGAAAAATTTTGTTCGTAGGGCCAAAAAATGCACTTGTTTACATTTTTTGAAATAAAAAACCTCCTCTTCGAGATTGGGGGTTATCAAATCATTATACATTTTGCCGAGTCCAATTTTCCGAAAAGCATTTTCACGAAGGACGATAACCCTTTAAAACAAATCCTTACTCAAATCCAATAACTCGAATGCTTTTAACTCGAACCGTTATCCCGAATACATGCAACCCGAATCAAAATTTATAATCGAAAGGTGAAAACTGAAATCGAAAATCTGAAGTTAAATGTCAACAAATCAAAAATTCAAAATTTAAAATCGAGAATTGAAAATTGAAAATCTTATTTTGGACATTAAATAAGATACTTACACAATTTTTTCAAAGCTTCACCCTTGATGGATGAAATCACAAATTATTCGAATAAACTATTTGAGGCTGAAATGAGAAAAAATGCTGCTTATGCACCCCCTCCCCTCAAAAAAAACTTTTTATTTTCCAAGTCTTTTTACTCATTTTGCATCCATCTAAAAAAATCGTTTCAATTAAAACTTTGAAATATTAGAATATGAATATGTGCACTGTGCAGGTAGATTTTTTAGCGAAGTTATACAAATTTTTATGCACCTAAAGCATCTTTTAGTATTTCAGCTACCTATTGATTTTTTAAAAAGGGGTTTTTGAATTTTGAAGTTGAGAAAAAAATCAGAAGATGAAAAATTTTTAATCTTCGAGGTATTGCACATTTTCATATTTTTTTTTTCGCGAATTTTAGTTTCCCTTCAATTTTGAACACAGGCAACTTGTTCATCTGATTTTCTTTCACGATATCTATTCGATAATAAAATTCAAATCTGGCGTCGGGGCAGCTACTCTCTCACCAGACACCTCATGTAAAAAATATGATAAACAAAAGGGTAAAGAAATCGGCGGTTAGTACGGTGAGTTATAAATAACAAATATCGAATGTCGATAACCGTATATCCGACCTAGTCTCGACGATAAAAAGACAGAGTAAAGCAGTAAGACTGAGAGATGCTGAAAGAAAATGGGGTAAAAGAGTTGAAAAAGCTCCATGTATGATATAGGTTTTTTCATAACAACCGCCGCAAACCGTATAGAATGCAACTCGTTTTTTACGACGTTTTGGAGTGGAGGGTGAGAGGAGGGAGGTATCTTAGCTTCGGTCGGCGCTTTTTTTTCTCCTTTCATATATTTTTTTGGAATCCAAAATGTGGAGGAAAGACGAGAAAAGAAGCCAGGAGAAGGAAAGCGAAGAAAAGTTGATGTTTTTATTGTTTTTTCGTCGAAGTTGGTAGCACGTTTATCGTTTACCCCTGTTCGCTTCTCGTTTTGTTTTTTCGGGTGACATTTATCGCTCAATTTAACGGCGATATCCCTCCGTTGTTACGACACCGTTGGCCCAAGTTTCGGCGGAATTATTACAGTTATTATGTCAAAAGTTACTTTTCTCGGTGCTTTTTAGGTTGTTAGGAAGTTTTTTTCCCTGCTCCTTTTCGGTGATATTTTAATTCTTGGTTTTTTTTATTTTTTTCAGCCGGCAAATGCCATTCGTTTAGTGTGAGCGGGAGGGTTGGAATGGTACGCGTTTTTTTTTCGCGGACTGATTTTATACTTCTTTTTTTTTTCGTACGAGATTTTTTTCCAGCTCGGAATTTACTACGCCCGAAGGTAAACTTGGCGCGAATTATGTAGCGTAGGTAGGGTTTAAAATGTCGAGAGTTTTTTGTGCGTGGTTTCGGGGGGTTTGTTGGCAGCGACGAAGAATTTTACGAGGATGTAGCACGTACTAGGGGATTTCGAGATGTTGGATGGATTTTGGAAGGGATGGCAGGATTTTTTGGAATGACGAATGTCGACGGGTTGGGTTCATGTTGATATTTACGAGTGCTGGAGGTATTCGTGGAAAATAAACGTTGAATTTCAGGAATTAAACAGGATGGGAAAACATCGATAGAGTGTCCATGTCCATTATATTTCAAAAATTATTTTCCCTGATTTTTCCAAGTTTTTCAGACCAATTTTACGAAATTTTCACCACCTTTTAATTAGATATTATAAAGCATGGGGAAGAGGGTAATTTTTACTCGTGATAAAATTGTGCAGAAGAATAGTTTAAAATCTATGGTGTCCACCAATTTTTTTTCAGAACTCAACAGTTTTTATGAAATTTTTATATGCTGCTTTTTTCGGCCACAAAATCGACCTAAATTCAATTCTGAACATTTTCAGCCCCCCCCCCTTCCCCCAGATGTACAAAAATTGAGAACATTAATTTGTAACAGAAAAAATTTCAAATGAAAAGGAAAACTTTCATTTCAAAGCAACATAAAAATTATGACAATGTGTCTACCAAATTATTGGATTTTTCAAACATTTCCTCACAATTCATTACTCCTCTCCTTCTCTCCTTCAAAAAAAAGCACGTACCAAAAATTAATAACTTCCACGAAAGCTCCGGCATTTTTTTGCCTACTCCAGATGGTAAATAAAAAATGGAGACTACAATTTTATAAGAATTCGAAAATTGAAATGCAATTGGTAGCACTGCCATAATTTCTTTTGAAAAATTTCATTTAAAAATATTCCAGATGATGAAAAAAAACTTCGGTTAGATTTTGAGGTGTTCAAGTATGTAATTTGAATTTGGTAAAAATCAAAAAAAAATCTTCAAATTTAAGATCTTCAAGTGTTCGACCCGCTTTGCAGAAGGCAAAAACTGGTATCCAACTTCGAGAATGCTGTGAAAACTCAAGTCCGTCCTTTTACTTGGGTCACTGCTGTTCCTCAATGTTGGAACTACTCAAAAAAAGCAAAAATTTGTATTTTTTTAAAATTACAGTGGGCCGAATAAGTCAAAATTTCTTAAGTTGCTCTGGACCAAAAAATTTATTTTTTTATTTCAAAATTTTATGTTAGCCCCCCTCCCCTGAAGAATTAGGTGACAAAATATCCTCAAATTCGAAATTCTCGATGTAAAATCACCAGAATTTCGTACTCATATCACATTTTTCAAAAATTTTCTGTGGATGGCATCACCATCCTTGATGCTTGAGAGAAAAAATGACCCCGAACTCCGAGATCCTCGACCTAAACCCTCTTGAATTTCATACCCATGTCAATTTTTTCATTTTTTTTCCAAATTTGGAGCTGGTACTGTCCTCTTTGAAGGTTGAGAGAAAAATATTTGAAAATTTTGAATTCATTGTGTAGATTTACACAATGAATTTTTTTCGCTTCTTGGGATCTTTTTATAAAAATGAAACTTGATAAACAGGTAGGTATTTCGTCCATTCAATTCACTGTATTTCTTTAGACTCAGCAGCTCAAAATTTTTATGGGAAGTCTCCCATCCAAAATAAATCAATTCATCCAAATTTTTGAGTTTCACTAAGGTAACGTGCCAGTGGTTGAATGGTTAAGGAGGTATGCTCATTCTTTTCCTTATAAAACAACTAAAAATTAATTTAAAGCGCTGAAACTTCGTAAAGTTAATCTAGAGGCTTCAACATACATGTAATAAAAATTTGAAGCCATATAAATGAATAGAACCAAAGATATGGATTTTTGAATTTTGATTTTGTTTTGCCCAGTGGTTGAATGAATATTTTTATTTTAATCAAGTACATTGGGTCTTCCAATTTCACTCAAAACATTTTTATGGGTTCTCTTGATGGTCTAGTGACAGAATCGCCCTCACTGCGATCCTAATACATTAGGAGTGGGGACTAACCTTTGGAATTTTTATCAAGAGAAGGACTTTTTAGGTTATTTTCTACTAATTACTTTTTTAAATGAGATCGTAACACCCAAATGGAAGGCATCTGTCTCCTCTGAACCCTCTTATCAGCCTCCTTGACGAAGTTGAAATTCAAAAAAAAGAGAAAAAAATAGTGTGCGACACGTCGTTTGTGGGATTTTTTAGGGCATTGAGTTAGAATGTTTGCCTATTTTATGGATTTGGCCCTTCTCGATTGATATCCTGCCTACACCCCAATAAAAAATATAAGTATTTCGTGTTTTTGGTAATTTAGGGGCCCAAGGTCAACGCCTGCATGAAAAAAATTGATATTCAACTACTGGCATCGCGGAATTATCATCAATTGCCCAGTGGTTGAATACTATTCAACCACTGGAAAACAACCGATTTTGTGTTCCAGTGGTTGAATAGGACAGTAAACATCCAATATTGAATCAAATCCGGATTTGAAGCATAGAATATGTTCACTGATCCTTAAGCTTCAAAATGATACCGCATTGGTACTCTCATATGCATTAGAAAAAAAACTACGGCAACTTTTATGCTCTTACTCTTATAATTTTTTTCTTAAGAAAATTGCGATTTTTCAAAATTTCTTCCCCATTATTTCGTAAAAATTTTCTGACAGCGATTCATTTCAACCAAAATGAAATATCACAGTTTTATACTATAGTCAGAAGTGTACAGTAACATATGAGACAGAGAAGTACTGCCAACTACCTTCCTGAGCCTTAATATTAGCACTTCATTTCAAGTTATTCAACCACTGGGCACTATTCAACCACTGGCACCTTACCTTATTTCTATTCTCCCTTATTTTGAATCGGTGAAAAATTACTAAAAAAATTGAAAAAATCAGCAAAATTCGTTCATTTTGGAAAATTTTCATCAATTTTTTAAAAAATTTTCATTGATTTTTCAGAAAATTTCAGATGTTTTACTGACTTTTCAAGGAATTTTCATTGATTTTCGAGTAATTTTTTTCACTGTTTTTTTTTCAGTAATTTTTTTTGCCGACTTATTACTGTGCTGCAATTATGATTGTTTTCCAGTGATTTAAAATAATTTTCACTGATTTGTAAATGAGAAATTTTTTAGGCTGAGAGGCTTAAAATTTTCATTAGAGGACTTCCATCCAAAATGAATAATTTCTCTGATTTTTTTTCAAAATCCGGAATAAAATTCATTTTTTTTTTGATCCTCTCAAATTATGAATCTACTGTAGATAACGTTTATATTCAGTTCGAGAAATTAATCGAATCATTCGAGAACGAAATAACCCAACTTCGATCGTCTTTTATCTTTTTTTACAATTTTTTTTAGACCAAAATCAGCCGCCTTTTTTAGCAAAACAAAAAAAAATGGTTTGAAAATTTAGCAATTTTGTTCGCGAACGACTAGCTGAAAAATTAACCGAATCCGAGTCACCTTTTATAAACAACTCAATCAACATTCATTCCATTAAATACCTTTTTTAGAACGGTAATTCGTTATTTTCATCCAATTTACCTCGAAGTCGTGCTCAAATTCAATTCCGCCATTTCTGCAAATTCTCAAACGAAAATCACATTCGTACCATCGGCTTCGTCTCTCTCAAACTCGAATAAATTCTCGTCAAATTTGGACGAAGGCGTAAAACGGATTTCCCAGCGAAACTGCAAATTACTCGGGAATAATTTCGAAAAACAAATCACTTCGTTGACTCGAGAACGCGACGCCGACGGTACAAAGGTGTTGAATATAAACTAAAAGCTAGGCGAATACGAAAAAGGATATTTTTACGAAATAAATTAAAAAGGGCGACGAGTTGTGCGGGCAGGTAGAGAAGCGAGGAGCCCAACAAGGTATAAGATTTTTCAATAAATCTCAATGAAATTGTCGGGATTATAGTACGCGAAGAGTTGGAAACCGGAGCAGAGGCGGTGTCACTTTATAAATGGTTTCATTTCGAAGCAGCGGAGCGGTGGGCCGCGCGTCTTCGACGATAAAGAGAAATTAAACGCGCGTAGCGATGCGATGTCGAGGAAAAAAAATAAAGAGAAAAAAGTTTTCCACAGTCGAAAAAATGCCCCGAACGGAGTAAAATTAAAGAATGAAAAAAAGCGTGCCGTATAAACGGCCTACAGAGAGATACAAGCAAATACCGAGAAGGTAGGAGGGGGACAAATGGTGACGAAAAACAACCAACATTAAGGATTGCCGGGCTTTTTGTTCGAAGGAGAGAAAAAAACAAGGTACGTGGGCTTATGTAATGAATGAGCCCGATGAAATGCCGACTTGAGAAAAGCTCGAGCGTTTTCTTGTATAAACCCCGGACCCACGTGAGAGATGATACGAGTTAAACAACCATAAATCCGTGTAGCTTTTATTTATAACTGAGTCGGCGATGGATTGGCAAGGTATGAAATGAGAATACTTTATCAACAAGAGGGTTACTTCGTATGTAGGTGCTTGAGCATAGGCTGAGTTTAAGTACGAGGATATTACGAGAGTCGATTCGACGGTCTGGTACGAAGAAATTTGGGCACATGTGTTCATTTCGGCGTAACTAAAAGATAGGCTTTAAATCAAACAGAATTATGAGGGACGAGATAAGATGAACTTTCGGCGTGTCTTTTTCGTTGCATTTATGCCAACGGCGCGGCGCCAAAGCCGAAGGGTGCAGATTCCGGTGGTCCGACCAACAGTGTACTTTGAACCTTACAAGTTGAGTAAGTGCTGTGCGTTGCACGATGCGAAAGACAGACAAGCTAATTATTTTACGCCAGCGATAAGTATAGTTTTACGACAAAGGGGCTGCGCTAACGCCAACTTGTAAATACTAAACATCCATTGTGCTTTGGGCTGGCGTCTTTTTCGAAATGCCGTTTTATCATCGTCGGTGTAATCTTTTGAATCTATAACGAGAGCTTGTTGCGTTTCGCGGACGTGGCCCGGGGAAATAAAATCTGGCAAGTTTTTTGTGCATGTACAAAGGGCTGTAGTTTGGGGTAAGAATGGTGAAATGACGCTGTCTTTGGAGTCTGGGAAAATCTTAATTCTGTAATAACGCGAATAAAAGGGAGGATTTTGAATTAACATTTTATTTAAATATGTTTGGAGAGCCGCGAGTTTATTCGAACGAATTTTTTCGGAATTTTTTACTTCTGCAAGGAAAAGAAATTGGCCAAGAAATCTTTGAATTCGTTGCGTTAAGACTAAAAAGCGAAATTTTTACACCAGCAAATAATGAAATCGTATTTACGACGTAGCTGAACTGCTGAAGCTCCATTCCCTTCAAAAAATATGAACTAATTCCCCATTGTTCACAAATCACTAAAAAAAATTTCAAATTTTTCAAATTTTTGAGTTTTTCAAAAAAAATCTCGAAACCCAAAATTTTGAAAATTTCAAAAACTAATATTTGCATATGAAAGGTCATTGAACAAAGATCAAAAATCATTGCATGCCGATTTTGCTTAATCAAAAATTTGAAGGGGCAAAATTTACCAAAAAATTTTAATTTTTGTAAAATTGGCAACACTACCTCCCCCACTTGATTTTTCGCGGATATTTTAAATCTAAATTTTTGAAATTTTCAACCTCCCCCCCCCCCAAAAAAAAAATAATAAATTCCAAATTTTACGAAAAAAAATTGAAAAAATTTGACCATTTTTTGTGAAAATTTTACAATTTTTTGAATTACCCTGTTTCAAAGGTATGAAATATTGAATTTTTGGCATTTTTACAACCACTTTATTCAGGTAGGGTTGAGGAATCAGGCCAAAAAAATTTAAGGGTGGTTTTAGATAAGGGCGAGTTTTTCCCATCTTACTTGGGGAAGCTCTTTTTCATTCGAACAGAGTGATTATTTTCATCGAGAGAGCTCAGATAGTTTTCACAATAATGTACGAGGTCTGTCCGGAAACTATCCGACCTGTGTTCATATCTCCCCTCTCAGGCATCGGAGCGATATGTACCAAGCAGGAGGGTGACCACCGATGCCTTCCGATGTTCTATGCTCAATTTCAAAGCTTATGAGTCCATAGAAGATGAGTTAGCCGTGTTTATTTGAGACGTGATAAATGCGATCGCCGCATTTTCTTGGATCTTTGAAAAGTCGTCAAATCGTTCCCTTTTTTGTAATAATTTCAACTTCAGAAGTGGCCAGAAGTCTCAGGGGGCTGTATCAAGGTGTTATGGAGACTTCTGAAGCCGTACGATGCTGTGTTCGGTCAAAAACTTCTGTACCAGATGCGACAAATATGCCGGAGCATTGCCATCGTGCAAGAGCCAATCTCTGCTTGCCCACCGTTCCGATATTTTTCTTTTCGTAGCATCGCGTAATCGTTTCAAAACATCAACTTGGAATTTTGTATTAACCATCTGACCCTTCAGAACACATTTATGATGCACAAAGTTTGGTAATTGGTAAAAACGACCCTTGACATTGCTTGAAGAAGGTTTTACTAGAGGCGCTCCAGCGACCATTTTCAAAGCGCCGGTACCACTCATTTAATCTGGGTATTCTCGGGTATATTTGTCCCTAAAAATCTTATTTTATCAACTAAATAGTGTCTTTGCACAATTTTTAATTTTCAACACAAAATTTGATGCAATAACGTTGCTCAATTCGTTCTGTTATTTTTGCTGGTAAAGAAAAATGCGGCGATCGCATTTATCACGTCTCAAATAAACACGGCTAACTCATCTTCTATGGACTCATAAGCTTTGAAATTGAGCATAGAACATCGGAAGGCATCGGTGGTCACCCTCCTGCTTGGTACATATCGCTCCGATGCCTGAGAGGGGAGATATGAACACAGGTCGGATAGTTTCCGGACAGACCTCGTATTTGCAATAAAAGATTTAAAATTTTAAAAACAGAAAGTTGCAAACTTTCACTAGGTACCCAGGAAAGTAGATTGCTGAACTGGAAGTGAAACTTTGAGCTTAAACAGAAATAAATTAAAAGTATATCAAAAAATCCCTAAATCCAAAACTTTAGGCTTTAGAATTCATTTCTCGAATTTGAAATTTCAAAATTACCTCACCGTCCTATAAAACATGAAAATTTGATCTAATCAACAAAAAAAGTTGGAATTCAGTACAAATATACAATATTTTCGATCTGCTGAATCGATTGAAAGCAGTTTAGAGACTTTTCAAAGTCATCGGAAAATTTTAGAATTTTCCAGCGCTGCAGAAAATTCCATAAAAATGATCCATATAAACTTCAGCATCTGTAAACGCGGATTACTCATGCTGGAAATCTATTTGATCGATTGAAACACAATTTACTGAAATTCGTAACTAGGTACCAATAATTATTCATCTTAATGAGGTTTCTTTTCTCCAGTACTGGAATTCAGAATTTTTGGTGATAGATAAAATTGCGACGAGGTAGGTAGTAGGTAGCCTAGGTATCTAATTTTGCTAGCCAGAAATGTTGTTTTTCCCCAATTCACTCACATAAATAGGACTAAACTTGAAAAAATTGACTAAAATATACAATGCTATGGATAATTTCTATTTACTGATTATTAGAAATAGGTATCCTTAAGTATACCTATGTTGTGTGCAACGATAATTAACACGCAAGTAATTATTTAGATAATCGTCGATATAATGCACAAATCCCTTAGAATCGATTCTCAGCTCAAATGCAGTAACCCCGGAATAATCCAAACTCTCCAGCACATATATGACCGGCCATCTAGTGAAACTTCTTTTCAACACTAAATTATTATTCACGTAGAAATCACCGCCATAAATTCGTAAATGCACTTCGCCGTTTGTAAGCATTTCATCGCGGAAATATTTTACTTTATGTTCGACTGAAATATTACCATTTTTGCCTTCGACGAACACACTTTCTTTGAATCTTAGAGATGGTATACCCCAGGTGATTTTTGGATTTTGTAAAGGTTCTAGTGTCGATCCATCTCCGAAACTGAGTTTATGGCCACTGAGTTCCACCTTAAAGGGTGTAATTTGGCCTCCTGATATCATTCCGCATGGTTGCGGTGGTTGTACTGGTCCTAGTGGTGGTCTGAAGGATGGTGGTGATCTGAAGGGTGGTGGTGGCGGTGATCTGAAGGGTGGTGGAGGCAGTGGTCTGAAGGGTGGTGGTGGTGGAGGTGGACTGAAGAGTGCGTAACTTAAAGCATACAAATTACTTCCGAAAAGGCCAGCTGCGTATCGCAATGAAGGGCCTAACATGTCCGAGATTATGTCACGAGGTTCCAGTGAGCTTGGCTCAAGGTTTGTTGAGGAATTTGATTCAAGTCTCGATATTGAAGGGTTTTTTGGATGCTGTAAAAGGAGTGATTTTAAGGTATCATCTCGATTTGATACATTTGGAAAAGCAAAATTGATCTAAAACAGAAGATGCTTGTAATGGTGTAAAATATTCAATTATATAGAAAGGAATGATGAATTTATCATTGAAAGCAAGTAAAGACTTACTTGAAAACAACCAACAAATAGTAGAACAATCTTTAGATTGTTCATTTTTTTGACTGAACAATTTTAATTTTGAGTGAAAAAATCAACGATGGTTTTTCTCGAATGCACTTCGTATAACTCGAGTATGTTAAACGTTTTTTTAAAATCGTACCAGTCTAGAACACGTGCAAATAATGCCATATGGTGATTAAAACAAATGTTTCTGAAGAAATTTTGAATGTAGGTATTTTAAATTTTTCAAGGACAAGATGAACGCTGAAAATCGTTATTTAGGTGAAAAAATTTTTACGCCCATTTTTCTCTAATTTTGGAAACCATTCGCCAAAAGTTTCCACTAACGTGACGTTTCTTGATTTGTTCTTTTTTCAATAATAATAAATGAAGGTAAGGGAAAAATCTGTGAAAAATCTTGAATTTCGAAATTCAATCCAAATTTCAAAGTTAAGGTTTTGATCTGAATTAACGTGTAAAATATGTGGGTATGCAATTATGCATATAAATGAGGGATAAATAGAAGAGGTACTTATTCTATTGTGGTGACAATTGTAAAAATTTCAAACTCGTTAAGCACCTATTTGCAGGGAAATTTGTGGGTATTACGTCAGTCTCACTCGCAACTGTATTTTAAGTAATGAGAAAATATAACCTACCAACGTTTTTAAAAATTGTGCGTTTTCCAAACACTTGTTCATTATCAAATTGTTTCCATTGATCTACGAGTTCAAAAAAAAAACTGCAGCGAGAAGTCCGCATATCTACAACCTTTATTTACAGCTCTCATATAATTTGCAAAAGGAATATTAAAGTATAGCTTTGAACGCAAGATATTATGAGTTATGCCTTAGTATTTTTCGCACCGATCACGAAAAAAATAGTGAAAAAAATTCACACCCAAAGATTTTTCACAAGTTGAATTCTTGTCGAAAATTTTTTACGCTTTTTGGTAACTTTTGACACCAGTGCCAAAATTCTGAGTATTAGAAGTGTTCAACGAAAAAATTGAACCGGAACCTCAATTGTGGAGCGTGAAATTTTTTATTAAGTTCAATTAATTTTTTCTTAGTAGGTTTAGCTTTCGATATATTTTAGTTTCAGACGCTGAAATTAATTTCTAACGAATTTTTGAAATTCGAAATTACTTTATGACCACTGACCCTGCAAAATCTGATCTAATAATCAACGAAAAAAAAGTTTAAATTTGATATATACCCTATTGTTGACCTGCCAGATCGATTGGAAGCGGTTTCGAGACTCTTCGAAGCCAAGAAAAGATTTTGGGATTTTTCAGCGTCGCGTCGCAGGAGAAAAGTCCATGAAAATGGTCCATATGAACTTCAACTCCTAATAATTGCGGATTACCCAATCGATGACCTATTTAATTGATGAAAACCCACTTTTTCAAAATTCTCAACTTAGCGAAGCACTGAATTAGTGTGGGAGTTTTCAGCCAAAAAATATGAATTTCATTTCGAGTTAGGAATTTCAGAAAATCATGCTCAAGTCGATCAAATAGGTCATCAATGTGCATAATTCTCGATCTATGTAGGAGCTGAATAGCGTACGAAACATTTTCATAGACTTTTCTCCAGCACTAGAAAATTGAAAAATTTTCAGTTTATACCAAATTTTAGCTTTTTGAATCGATTTAGATCGGATTTTTATATTTTTCAGAACGATGTAGCAATTTTAAAATTTCAAAAATTTGCCAAAATTCCAATAATGAATTTTACCACCTGAAATTTTGTGTATAGGATTCTGTTATGGTGTACTTTCAATTTTTTTTTTTTTTTGATTTCACCTCAAAATTTTACTTTGAGTTGGATAACCCCCTTTGTAAATGTTCAGAAAATTGATTCCATTCGTCAAAAGTTATCAAAAAATGTAAAACAAAGTAACTACAAATTTTAATTGTTTGGAAAAGTTCTGATGAGCTGTAATTTTTTCGTGATCAGCTTGAAAATTCCAATCAAAATCACCTATTAAATTTCAATCATCTGTAAAAGAGTCTCAGCCTCAACTCTGGACAAAATTCAAGTGATTTTTTACACATGTGACCCTGTCGTAAAGAAGGGACCAAGTGTTTTAAAAAAAAAAATCATACTTTCATTTTTATGCGTTTGGTCCAGATTTGGTGTCATTTGGACCGAAAACGTGAAAAATGAGACATTGATTTTTTTTTTACATTAGGTCCCTTATTTACGGCAACCAAAAACCAGTGATAAAAAATCCCAGCCGGAAAATTGTTTTTTTTTTGTGTAGGGAAAATCATCTTGAAAAGAAGTCTTGGAAAAATTAATTTTGAGGAAGTTCTGTCATTGCACAGTGGACCGAATAGGTCAAAGTTTCTCAGGCCACTCTGGACCAAAAAATTGAAGTATGGGTAAAACAATGCCGATTGGTTTTTTCGCTGGAAAGTTGCGTTTTTTCAGTTATTTAACAATTTAGCTGTTAAAAAATGTCAATAAAACACATCAATTTTTTCCAAAATTTTTGAAATTTGATGTTAGCTCCTCCCCTAAAGGCTTGGTAGACAAAATATCCTAAAATTCGAAAATTTCGACTAAAAACCCCCAGAATTTCATATATGAAATTCTGGGGGTTTAGAAAAAATAACTCCAAATTCGAAATCCTCGAACGAAAACCCCTTGAATTTTACACCCATGTCGATTTTTTCAATTTTTTCGAAATCGGGTGTCAGTACCGTCCTCCTTGAGGGTTGAGAGAAATAATTTTATTTGTTTTTAGGACTTTTGGGATTTCACTGAGTCATCAGTTTTTGTAATTTTTACCTCTTTTCTTTAATTACAACTGGTGAAATTAGTAACAGAAAAATATCTGAATTCTTCTCCACCTCTCCTCAGAGTTCTAAAGATGAATTGATTACTTTTTGGTCGATTTTGGCCATTAAAAAATGACCAATGGGACATACTGGCTCGTCATACACCCTGTAATCCTATATTTTGAAACAACTTTTCATCTCGTCTGCATCCATCCAAAGGGAAATTTTTAAATTTTCGACAATTCCCGTTCAATCAACCGAACAGAAAATTTACCTAAATAAACGCCTAATATTGGAAACATCCTTTCGTCGTCCTTTGCTCCGCGAACGTCTACAATCTACATACCAATAATAATCGTTTTAACGAAACAATCTCACGTAATCAAAAGGGTATCCTCTTTGGAGTGGTCGTTTACCGCGCCTGAGAGGCTTTACCTATACCTATGCCAGTATATCGTATAGGTATATGGCATTTTAGTACAAAGCCCCTATCATGACACGTAATTAATATTGCATGTGACGCGTTATCAATCATACCGTGTAATCCAATAAACACACACGTCCTTTTCGTATACATAGACACATAGCTGGATCTCCACGTCTACACGGACGCTTCTGCTGCAAACGACGATTACCTACGGTCTCTGTATACCTATATCTAGTCATAACAGTACGACCGATGTGAAAACTTGACCATCGTCGTAAAACTACAAATACACACGCTCACAAAAACATTTTCATCTAGGTGGCTTACCCACGACACCGGCATACAGTATAAATCGCAATTCGCAAATGAAACCGGCATAGGTGTCATTTATATTCGTCATCTACGAAAGCATAATATCTATAAGCACGAAGGTACGCCATGTAATAATAATCAATTTCATATACGACGATGTGGATGGTCATCGTGAATACAAATACTTTTTTTTATACATCGTAATTTGCCCTTTCCCGTCGATAAAAAAAATTCTGTAATGAAAATTCAGAGAGATTTTTCAAACATTTCACAATTTAGGAAGGTAGAATTGAAATTTTTCTTTCATATTTTTGTTCTCAAAATTTTTCAGATTGAGTATATTTCATAAAAATTGGAGGAGCTTGGATTTTTTTTCAATTTCAATTTTTTATATTTCAAACTTCAAATAGGTAAGAAAACGAAACCATCTACTCTTCTTCTTGGCGAAATTTCTGAAAGAAAAGCTCTTAATCAATTATTTAAAAAAAATGGAAAACTTTCTTGAGCTCAAGTGAGGCGAAGCCGAGGGGGACAAATTCTGACAAATCGAATTTTGTAACTTGAAATTTCACTTTTTTCTCAAGATTTTCAAAAGAATTGGTTCATTTTTTCAATATTTAATTATTTATAGTTGAAAAAATTTCTTTCTAAATAAATATTCATGGGCATAATTTATGATCGTCCAAATACCGCAAAAAAAAAACTCTAACTTCATGAAAAGTTTAGGAAATTCATAAGTAACCTTAAGTACAGAGTTTGGTGATTTTTTTCTCAGCAATTTTGAGATTTTTTTTTGTCAATTTGAAAGATTTTTTTCCAATTTTGGTGATTTTTTTTCTCAATTTAAAACGAAAATTTTTAGGTACCAAAAAAATATTTAATTATGAGAGAGGAAGAAACAAAAAAATTCAAAAATTTAGAAAAAAACCAATCAGAACCTTTGGCATTTTTGACATAGACACCTTAAAAAACCAAAAGCCAATCGGAATATGTCTCGTTAAAAATTTTCAATATCTTTGGCACTTATAATGTACCTATTCCTTGGTGCAATGACAGAACCAACCGAATAATTCGTTTTATCGAATTTGATCTCTCGAACTGGATTTTATACGTAAGTATAGAAAAATTTTACCTCGAACGAGATCGGTGACTTGACGCAACGACATTATCGTTTCTTATATTATTCGGTTACCCATCTCGGGTGTTCTTTTCCACGTTTCTTTCTCTTTCTTCTTTTTTTTTATTCTCGTGTAATATACGACGACTATAGAAGGAAGACAACGCGACATAATGCTAAAAGCTAATAGTATATTGGAAGGAATATAGTCGACCAACCAACAGAGGTACCTATAATACCTATATACGGTAGAAATAAATCCGTACACTTTGTCTTTCCACTTTTGCACATGTACTTTCCATTAAAAGTTCTTCTACAAAAGGACAAATGGCCTTTGAATATTTTATTTTTACGATAATGGCGATAGAAACGCGTACTACTTCGTCCTCTTTTCGGCGCCCTTCGATATTGCCCTAGTTACGTCGCGACCAATGCTTATGGCTGTTCGAAACGTGGATTTTGGTGGCTTTTGCTGTAAATGTAGAAGTGGGAAGTTTTTTAAAAGCTACGTAAGAATGTATTCCGTTTGAAAAAAATATTCAAGTTTTCGATACGACCAATACGAATAAATAAAGTAATGCAGGAAAGAAATCAACGAGGAAGAAATGGGATTGGAATTCGCGTTGTTTGAAAATTCAGAAATGATGTATCCAGTATCTACCTGGTTGGAAAAAATAATTTTTTTTTAGATTATCAAAACACTTGACATAAAATCTAACTTCAGAAACTTCGAAACGATTGAAAAATTGTGACAAAATTGATACCTACAAAAATTAATACGAGATTTAAATCAATTGTTAAAGATCTAAGTATTTATAATTAAAAAAACACATAATTTTCAAGCTTTGAAATATTACTATCACAATCTCTTCGATTTTTAAACGAAATTTTCAAATAGTAGTTACCTTCTCTACCTCCTCACAACAATCGTCGATCACTTTCGAAATTCACAGATTGAACTGCAAAAAACTTGTTAAGTGAGAAGTTTTCAAAATTTTATATTTTTAACACACTTTTTCATAGCAAAACTTTTTCCTGTATTTCTGCCAAAGAGTAATCTATTCAAAAAATTATGGAAGTTGAGCAAAAACCTTTCACAATTGTCGAAACGTTTGCCAAAATAATTAAAAAATTAAGCAGGCACATATAAAAATCGTTCAGTGAAAATCTTATTAAAATTTTTATTTAAGTGGCCATAGAACGAAGGCAAAAAAAATGGAGAAAATGTGGTAAAAAAAACTTCGAAAATTTAACAAAATTTAATGCAAAAATATGTAGATAAAAAAAAGTCAAAAAAAATATTGAAAGTCAACGGAAAATTATCAGTTGTGAACAAAGTATGACAGTGAGTAATTGCTGAAAAAATTATAATTAAAAATTTCGAACAATTTCGCAAAAATTTAACCAAATTTACCAATATTTAAATCATTTGAACAAAAATTAACATTTTTTTTAGATTTTTCATCCAAGAATTTTGAGAGACTTTTGTAGACTTTTTGACAACTTTGTGAGAATTGATTTGATTTTTTTAATATTTCATCTACTTAATTTTCAAAATTTTTTCAAATAGGTATTTTTCTATTTTTAAATCAATTTTGTGACATTTGAAAAAATTTCCCGATTTAAAACAGTCATAAGCATTTTTTTTTTCAATTTTCAATTATTTTTAACGTTGTGAAAAATTTGCATATCCAACATTTGAATTATTTCAATGAATTTTGAATTACTTCAGGTAACCTTTAAAAAATTGCTCCATTTTGAATGCTGTTTGTAAAATTTTCCCCAAAATCAAAAATTGGGCTAATTATTGAACAATCATTTCAATTTTTTAAAAATTTGAATCAGTTTCAGAGCCTCTTCTTATCTCATCACTGTAAGATCATTTTTTTTTTTTCAAAATCAATAGTCATTTTTTGTTAAGAAATATACAAATAAAGGAGGAAAAATGAAAAAATTTCGATTTCCAAACGAATTTTTATAAAAATTTCGTATCCTAAAAAACCACGTTTAATAAGGTTTGAACAATGATTAATCCCTCCAAAAGTAAAATTTCATTCTATAATTTTAATCGAACTCAACTTGAATAATTTTTGCAAAATAATAGGTACCTACTTGGGTGAGTATTTTTCGAAATTATATTTAGGTGATTCAAAAATCAATATCTTTAGTCATCAACCTCTCCCTTCTCCTTTCTCTACCTCAATTTTCCATCTCTACTCTTTCATTTCGTACTCGAAATAAAACACGATTTGAAACCTGGCTCATTTCCAATTAAATATTTTATGCCTCGAAATGAATAAAGCAATTCGAATGATTGACAGGTGGCATTATTCCGCAACAATGATCCACTAAAACGTTTAATTTCGCCGACACCTCGTTAATTATAGTAATTCCAGTACTTTAATTAAAACTGATCCGCGCAGGTGTACCGAATAACACCGTTGAATTTTCCTCTTGACTCGTATCTCGATATAACAAGACGCTGAGAAAAAAAAATATAGGTATGTAATAAATAACAACCTATCCTTCTTATTAAGTACACCAAAGCAATAACAGACTTTAAAAAAAAGGCTTTTACAGGAATTTTTTTCATTAAAACAAGCTGAAAAAAAATTTCGAGCTTCGACAAAGTCACTATAAGTAATTGCTATTAAAGAGAGTGAAAAATTTTTCAAATTTTTTTTCAACCACGTACCAAACACACCTTGATAGAGGTCTAAACGAGCCCAAAAACTCGACTACGTAAACACGTACGATTTAAATGACCCCAGATACTCGTTTCCATTTCGTTTGGAAAAAATTACCAAAAAGTTTCATCCCTTCGAACTTCGCCTCGTGGAAAATTTTTTTTAAAACTCGAACCTCTCCTCTCTTCTAGACGATGAAACTGTAATCAATAACATGTAATAATGCTCTCGAGTGAAAGTTAAATTACCAAGTTTCAAGGATATGGATATTCTAAAGGTATCAGAAAAACTATCTCGTTTACTCTGCCCCTTCCAGACCCCTGCTTCCTGCCATACTCCACCGAGACCGTATACGCGCGATTTGTTAACAATAAATTTTCACGCTCGAATAAGAATTTTTTTCGCTCGACGAAAATTTTCATCCGTAATTAAAAAACTTTAAATATTAACACCATTAAGCGCAAGATAAATGCTCGGGAAATGGTATTAACCGTATACGTGCTGTGTAAAAGTTTACAATTTCTTTCCGTGGAGCTCGCGAACGGAAAAAGTATGGTGATGGGGGAAGGGATAGAGAAATGAAGTTATATAGACTTAATAAAGTGCATTACTGTGTTATTCCGTACGTAAGATAAACACAGCTCGTGGAAACCCGAACCAAAATACGGTTTCTGCCAAAATTGTACTGAACGAAAATAAGGCCCGATGAGATATTTTCCAAAAACAGCCAGACCTTCCTTATCCTCCCCCGAAGCTATTATATCTCTTCAGAACGACAAATCTTCATCGATGCTTGAGTTTCGATATCGATACTCCAAGGTGTCTAAATTGAATTACAAGAGTGAAAATGAATGCCACTTTTGGTTTTTTTTGGACTGAAATTTGGAATTTTTTGCTATATTTTGGGTCTCTTACTCTTTCAAAATGAAAAACAGGCACAGAATCGAGCAATTAAAATTTCATGTAAGCTCCTTCAAAATTTACGGATGGCCTCAAGGATGAATAGCTAATAAAAATTTGGATAATGTATTTCAGACGTGAAGATAAAGAAATTGAATCTTAGCGAAGCGAGAGCGAAAATTTCTGCAAAGAAAAAATCAAGGATCCAGAGAGAGAAGGAGGATTTTTTCGCAACCTAAGGCACTTTTATAAACATTTTAGAGCCGGAGGCACTTGGAGCCAGAACCGGAGAGAGTAGATTCTCTTATTAGATGGTTATTTTGAAGCAGAAACCATTCTTTTGAAAATCTCAGAACTGGAGCCAGAACTGCGGAGGCACTAAGAAAAGTTTAATTTTCTTCAAACATAGATAAAAAAAAATTATCCAAAAAAAATAACGTGTTCCAATTCTCAAAATAGGTGAAATTTATTATTTTTTTGAACATAATTTTTTTTGGTAAAATTTATTCATTTTTTTGACAAATTTCATTCTTTTTTCTGATAAAAAATATTATTTTTTCTGATAAAAAATATTATTTTTTCTGATAAGTAAAAAATTTTTTTTTCTGATAAAAAATATTATTTTGAGAACAAATTTCATCTGTTTTGTGAACTGGGACCCGTTATTATTTTTTTTAAATAAATCTTATTATTTTCTGAAAAAAAATTATTCATTTTTTGATAAAATTTATCATTTTTTTGATAAAATTTATCATTTTTTTGATGAAATTTATTACTTTTTGGGTAAAATGTATTCATTTTCGTAGGTAACTTCTGTTTTTTTCGTAAAAATATTCCAAAAATGATTACTAAAACTTCGAATTTTCATATCCTCCTCTTTCTCCTAGTCGCCATTCAATTTTGGATAAAAATGATACCAAAAATTAAAAGTTTTCACCTTACGATCTTTTTGAATCTTCTTTTGAACTTTTAAATAAAATAATGAGTTTCCAATAGCCCAAGTCCAAATTTGTCTTGAATTCAATTTTTTTCAAATTCTTCAACTTAATTTTTGTAAAAAAAAAAAGTATCTAATATCAACATTTTTTTTTTTTGAAAATTCAACTTTTTCTGGATTAGAACTTTTTCCAATTTTGATTTCTTAATTTTTTTCAATTTTACTTATACTTACCTATTTTAATAATTGTTTTAAAAAATTCTTCTAATTACTTGTTGAGTTAGAAGAGGTTTCAAGAAACATGAAGTTGACAATGCTTTTTTTAAAATTTTAAATGGATATTTGAACCATTTCATAAATTATGAGAAAAAAAGATGAGATAAATAAGCTCATAAAGATTAGGGCTCATTTCACTCGGAATTATTATTCCTATCGACAATCAACCAAGAAAAAAAAAACTGTAAAACATAGAAATTTCATGCTCAGAAATTGAGAAGCTCTTTTCTAGGATAAGTCCAAAATTTGTACATGAGAAAAGAGGTTTGAGGGTCAATTTTTTTATTGACAGAAACTGAGAAAAATTTACCCTTAAGCCCTTTTTCTCATATACGGTTCGAAAACTTATTCCATTTCGGAAAAGAGCTCTAAGTCTCGCTGCAAATTTTTTTGGATAGTTCTAAAAGTATAATTGTAAAAAATTTAATTTCATTCGCAAAATTTTAGGTAACCTCAGCTTCATTATTTTGATTAATTCAAAAAATACTGTAAAAGTTTGAAAAATAGAAGTTTCTCATTCTTTTTTGGCATGAAAAAGTGGAAATTTTTGAAAAAAAAAATGAATCCAAATGATCGAAAATTACACGGAGAATAACATTATTCGGATATTTTCTAATTTTAAGGCTCATTTGAAAAAAAAAAATTGAAAAAAAAAAGGTTTTCAGCCTCATTTCAGGAGGTTAAGCAGGCTCCCTGAGGTAGGAATTTCAAAAATGTGCAGTATAGAAGACTGTAATGAATTTTTAAAAAATATGAAAAAAAATGAAGTTACCAAGAAATTTTTCTGTTTTTCTACTCTAAACAGATTAAAATTTAAAAAATTGAAAATTTTAGGGATTTTTTAAGAATGTTTTAACCAAAATCCGAATTTTCAGTTTTTCAGACTTCTTGCAAACCCAACAGACACCTTGAACCTTGGAACAAAATGAAAACATCCACCAACGACAAAAGCTAAATACACCCCACATTAAGAATCCAGTCTGCGGTTTTGTACAAGTCGATTCGCCCAACACCCCAACATCATCGAAAACCTAAAAGTTTTACTTTTGCTCGAGTTCAGCGTCGTGTGACACGGCTGAACTTTTGAATCCTGTATAACATACGATTACATTAAGGAGGGTAAAGTTTGACAGTTCATTTTCGTTTAAACACACAGCACTCGGATCGTATTCGTCGAAGTGAAAAATACTCCTAATGTTGGTAAATTTTCCACGCACATAGGTACACACCATATATACTTAGGTAAGGTAGCTCTGTATTCCTATATGACTCTGCTCAAGTACATGCGACGTTCGTGTAACGTAGCTGTCTTTTTAAATAAATGATGCGAAAAGTATATACGACTGATATTTACGTAGTTAACGAAACGTGATTAAGGATTAACTCCGGTTCCATTAACGATGTCATCGAAAGTGAACCCCCTTTATTTGAAAAGTTTACCATAAAGGATTGTACATATACGTCTACGTCGTCGTCTATGTGACCAACGTGTCATCAAGCTGATAATTATACAAGTAATTGACGCGGATGGTTTGCTGGCAAGTTCTGCGATGAAAGTTTTCAAACATTGGAGAGTAAAATTGAAGTCGAATAGGGGCGTTAATCCGACAAAAGGTAGATAATCTCGGATATCTTTTGATTTTGAAAAAAATTAATGAAATTTAAAAAAAAATTATTCCAGTCACCTCTGCGGACCTCCGATTTCTTTAACTGTTTCGAATGGAACTTTGTTACAGGCTGTTTTTGTAACTTCCTTTCTTCTCGTCCCTCCTCGTCGCCAAAAATATCTCGAAAAAATCCTCAATTGAGAAAAAAAAAAGCTCTCTTCGATACGTGTAAAAGGGTATTATCCGACGTCGCGTCGACAAGGCTCAACGTATATTTTTTATCTTCGACGTAGCAGTCTCGAATAACTGTCAAATTAGCGTGTATTTATTATAAAAACACTTCAGGTTACAAAATTTTGACAGCTAAGCGCTTAATTTGACGTTTAATGTGTCGTTTATTATAAGTACGAAGTGAGGCATGGTAACGTGTGAGAAGCGATGGCTACATGCAACCTTAAACCATTACACTGCTAATATGTCTATTGGGGTCTTAATGCGATGCAAAAAGGATACGAGGTCTGGACGAAGTAACACCGACAGGAAAAATCGTTAATTTTGACGTAGGACCATCAACGTTTACGTTGGAGGTTGGTTTTATTTATAAACGGATAGAAGCACGTGGCTTATACAAATTTTAACCAAATTTATGTGTACCTAATAGGTACCTACGTAAGCTAACAAAACATGTCAAAACAAATTTCCATTCGTTGTTGGCGAAAAATTTTGGGCAAAAAAGGATAAAAAATTTAAAATGATCTACGTTTGAAAAATATTACTGTAATAATTCTACCGAGTGAATTTGAATTAGGTTTCAACTTTTTAAATGTAATTATAGAAAAATTTTTGAAAAATTTGATCAAAAAATGTTCAACTTTTTCACTCTGTCTAGTCTTTTCGGGCACATTTTCAAAAGCCTTCTACGTAACCACGGAATTCAAAGCAATATATGAAGCCATTTGAAGATATTTTGATAAAGCGAGTGAAAATTTTCAAATTCAACAAAAATTAGACATTGAAAAATCAAATAAGTTAATAAATTATCACAAACACTGCTTTAAAAATTAAGCGAACATGAAAAAAATGTGAAAAACCTCTTCTTTTTTTGTTTTAAAGAAACAACCACCTGAAACGATCATTTTACAATGAGATGTGATTCTAAACATAGAAACCATCCTGAGGGGTCAAAAATTAGTCTTTGATTAAGTTGACATTAATTTTATACCTTTCAGAGGCAGTAGATAGAATCAAGGGAGAACCTCGACTCAAAAATAGAATTTTGACTCCTGAGAGTGATTTCTAAATTCAGGGTCACAAATATTAAATTGGTCATTTTTCGTAGTTTTTGAAGAAATTACCAAAAAAGATCATCATGAGCAAAATCTTTTTTACAAACGCTCCCAGCTCCGGTTCCAAAAAATTGTTCGAAGAGGAGCCCTCTTCCCTCCTTCCTTCGGCTTTACTACGGATTTTTTACCGGTTCAGGCATCGGAAGGAGGCTCCCCTCTATCTCGCTCCGGCTCCAACTCTGAGATTTTCGATTAAAGACCCGCCTCAGGCTCCAAAACTTATAAAAAAGTGCCTCCGAAAAAAAGTGCCAGAAAGAGACCTCCTCCCGCCGCTTTGCTCAGTATCTCTGGGGGAAAATCTTGCTAGCTCAGAAAAGATCTGGATTTGAACTTTGATCTAAAAAAAATTTCAAATGGAAATTTTTCCTGAAAAGTAATCTATGTATTAAAAGAGAAAAAATTATTGTTTAATCAAACGAAGACCATTCAATGGGGTCGGAAGCATTTTTTAAGAAGGGTATTTTGTAGGGTGGTACGTAGATTGGGAATACCAAAAAAAATTCATAAGATTGCTTTAAATAGTAATAATTATGAAATTATGATTTTATTCATGCCCGAGAGTATGTTTTCAAGCAGTATGTTTTAAAGCTTTAAAAATCTTTATCTGAAGAAATGAGGTGGTACATTTGATAATTTGTACCTTGACCGCTGATTTAGAGATACGAAGTATCCTCCCCCAGACCATTTCATATTATCATATGAATCATTTAAATCAAAAACCTAATGAATAATTTTGGATGAATTTTTTGCACAAAATTCGTTTGGAAAAATTTTATACAGGCAATAATTTGAAAAAAAAAAACTTGGGAAAAATCTCAGAGCTGGGAATTTTTTAAATTAAATTGAAAAGAGATACAAAAAATTGGAATTAGAAAAAATTCCAAGGCCAACTTGAAATTTTTTCTGTAAATTTTCTTTTGGTTGATGTAAATTTTCTCAACATTTTCAAACTTCTAATTTTTTCCAATTTTATCAAATTATTATTTTTAAAATGTTTTCTTCAATTCAGAAATTTCTTCCAATCATTTCAAATTTATCTACATTTTTTTTCAATTTTAAATTTTTAAAAATTCTCAACTTGATGTTTTTCATAATTTTTCAAAAATCTAATTTAATTGGAAGAAATTGGTGATACATATAATTGGAGACTGGAGTGTTCAATTAGTTATGTTGTTTCTGTTGTGAATTTCACCAATTGCGATTAATATTATTTTTTAGAATAAAATTTCCCAACTAAGTGAATAATATGTACTTTAAACATTTTTTTAGATAAAATTTATCATTGTCTCTCGCTTGAAAATATTTTTTTACATCAAACAGATTTTTTTTATTTAATTAATTTTTTATTCGTTCAATCATCAGATACATGTTTTTAAAAAAGGTACAAGGTATAAAATAATTTCACCAAAGGCCTGAAAACGTCTGACAGACGGATTTTCGAATCAGACATAGAGCCAGACTTTCCTCCATAAATCTACCTACCCATTTGAAATAAATTTCAATTCGAAAATTTCGATTTTCCCTGCGGTAGAATTCTGAGCAAGAAAATTTTCGAAAATTGAACAAGGTAAACCGAAATACTGGTAATATAAATTTCACCAGGGGGTTAATTTCTTTCTCTGTGCTTTTTCCATTTATTCGAACACTGATTCGGAACTACCTGAGGATTCGAATAGTTTCCTCGCTAATCAAAAATTCCCTCGCTGCTGTACCTCAATTTCAACTTTTCTATATTTTTCTTATTAATTAAATCGCGTTCTGGAATTCAACCGTGTAATACATGGCGAACACTTGGAAACTTTTGTTTTCTCGAATCGACATCTCTCGTGAGGAAACTCTTGATCTAGATACGTTGATTTAACGTATTCCTAATACAACGAGGAGCTATTGAGTATCGAAAATGTATCATATACTTATGTAAGCCTACTCCTACACCTTTATGGTCCGGCAACGTGTATTAAAAGGTACCGGAACGTCTACGGTACGTACGTCGATTTTAGGTTCGCTATAAGCACTTATTGTGTATAGGGAGAAAGGCGCCTTAAAACTTTCTAGCTGTATAGGCTTTTTTCCATTTCGGGGAAGAGAGAATCGGCATCGGCACGCCGAGCGTGGAGCCTGCGAACGCGCGCCTTATACCGTATCCCTCGGGAAGTGTCTTATTTACGGCGAATGCGTTCGCAAAAGCTTTTACAGCGGCGAGCATCCTACGGGTTCGAATAAACAATTCGGAAATTCTATTTCCAAGTTTATAGCGGCCTGGGGCTAACACGATACCGTTGTAAATTTTTGCCTTTGCTGCATGCCGCCGCTGTTCACCTCGCAGCCTATATTTTTCCCTCTACCTTTAATAATCGGTATGTCCGGAGTCCGGCTGGATCTGTACAGCTATACTCATTATTGTAGTTTTTACACGAATGAGAAGCAGATTCCAACGCCTTCGATACATGTATTTTTACTTTAATGTCTTCATTGTGGCCTTCCGGTCGCATCAAGAGGATGAGACGGAAGCAAAAACGAGGAATTTTGATAATCAAGTGAACCTTAATTTTACTCCATTGTTGAATCAACTCTACCACGAGGCGTCGGCCCAATCGCATACTAAATTCTAATTTCGTTTTCCACGTAAACTGACACTCGTATATCGTTTACCAAAGGCTCGGCGACGTCCTCGGTGGCCTTCGTAGTGGCAAAATGCGAATAGTTTCGCGTTAGAAAATTCGAACGATGTGGGATTTCTGTGGTTTGGCATGCTGCCTTTGTGTTTTTCTTAGGCAAAGATGGGCATATTTTGTCGTATGGGTTTTTTGGCTGGTGTACGAGACGACGAATCATGGTTTAATGCCTTGCTCAACATTTGTCTGGGTACAAATCCGTGAATTAGATTCTAGGCTCGAGAATTCTAAGGATTTTTTTGTCTGGTGAAATGTTGCAAATCGTTTCGCGATGTGGTTCTGTCATTTGATGATGAACGATCTACGACGATGAAAATGGCAAATATTGGCCCGATTTAAATTTTCAGACTGTTTTTGATCTTCATGGTGACTTCTGAATGCTTGTGAAGGAGGCTCGTTCGAACTTCTGATGTTTTTCTTGAATTTTTTTCTGAGGAAATAAGGAGTCGAAAAGTCTTCGACGACTTTCGAAAATTTATTTCTTGGGCTGATTTTGTAATTTTGGATAAATTTTCCGAGAAATTGTTCGTTTTACTTTTGAAAAAAAAACGACATAATAATAATACCTACTCTCTTAATTTGAATCTTTCAAAATTTACCGATTTAATCAGTGAATTTTCATCACTGATTCAATCAGTGATCAACTACTGATTCAATCAGTGATCAACTACTGATTCAATCAGTGATCAACTACTGATTCAATCAGTGAAATTTTATTTTTACTGATTTAATAATAAAAATTCACTGATTGTCAGTGAATGAAATGTCACTGATTAACAAGAGAATCAGTGTAATTTGACTGATGAGCAGTGACTTGATTTTCTCTATTTCATCAATCAATTTTGGCATTTTTGACTGATTCAAATCGACAAAATTGAGTCACTGCAGGGATTAGTGAAAAATTTACTGATTCAATCGCTGAATTTTCATTACTTAATCAATAAAAATTGAATTTCACTGATTGAATCAGTAAATTTTGACTGATTTCAATCAGTTAATTGATTTTTATTTGAATCAGTAATTTTTCACTGATTCGCAGCAAAATATCATTGATTAATAGGAGAATCGGTGGAATTTGACTGATCATCAGTGACCTAATTTTCTCTATTTCATCAGTCATTTTTGGCTTTTTTGACTGATTCAAATTTAGAAAGTGTTGAAGAAAATTATGGATTCTTCAGAATGACTTTTAAAAAACTATTCTCATCGAATTATAACGAATCCATGAAATTCAATAATTTTCCAAGATTTTTACTTTTCTCCAGAATAAGATTGATACATCAATGAAATTTTGCCAACCCAACCAACAAATCGTCCTGACCAATAAAATTTGATAGTCAGATTTCAGCTAACATGAAAATCATTCAATAGGTAAATTATGAAAATAAAAAATGTTTAAACTGAAAAAAACATCTAGTAGATACTTTTCAGAATTTTCGCAAATTCTTTGGAAGGATGTTTCTCATAAAAATTCACCAATACAAAAAATTAAATTTTAATTTAAAAAATCATCAAGCACTGAATTATGAGCAAGTTTAAGAAAAAAAACTAACATTTCAAAATTTGTGATTTATATTTTACAGAAATGTATCTGTCAATACTTAGCTCTTTTTTTTCAATTCCACGGTTTTGAAGTAATAATTCAAAAATTCTCTGATCATTTCCATGAATTTCAGTTTTGATTAATTCCTCGATTTTTTCAGGTTTTCAGAAAATGGCTACCATGAAAGAATCTCATTTCCCTACATCTCCTTCCGCCATTCTGAAATTTGTTGTATTTTTAATTTTATTTATGATTTAGGTAAAATTTTAATAAATGCTATAAACAACAGAACAATCCAAAAAGTTATCAATTTTTTCTGAAAAATTTTGAGAATGCCAGAATTTTAAAAATTTATAGGGAGACAACTGATTTAAAAGATTAGAACATGAGCAATTTTTATTCCTAAGGAGAAATGACATAGGAAATGAAAACTAATAAGATGGAAAAAAAAATTCAGGAATTCTGAATTGTATCACAAAGGATCTCACTATTGGCTATTAAATTTAAAGAACATAAAAACGCTGGAAAATCCTGCGAAAAAAATAAGTCAACACAATTTTCCTTCCTGGGTTCCGATTGCCAAATTTTGGTTGCTTTTACATAAGTGACTGATGAAAAGAAAAATAATTTTTTTGACCAAAGTTTGCTTTTGGGGTGAAAGTCGTAATTAGAATTAGTATTCTAAATAGGTATGTAAATCTCAACAGAAACGTTGCCGGGGAGACTTCCTTGAAAAAATTCTGGTCCGTTTACCACACCCTCCCTCTCTCCATCCTTAAAAAATGCACAATTTCTGTTTCGTATTTTTTCCCCTTTCGAGTTCAAATGGTTTTTATAACTTTATAATATTTCATTGATTAAGAATTTAAAGTTAAATTTTAAAAATTTGATGTTTCGCAAGATTGCAATTTTTAAAATGAATACAGGCGAAATCCAATGAACAATAATTCGTCATTGGAATTTTTTCATCGCGAATATCAATTTTTAGGATAATTTTTCAAAAATTTCCACCTTTAGTATAAAATTTGTCACCTGAAAACACCCACGAAAAATTACTAGTAACCTCAATTTCGCTGCAAATGAACTACACAAAAAACAAAAAAAAATTAGTTTGCTATTTTCTGTTGGAAAATTAATACAGTCAATCAAAAATTTGAAATTTCGCAAGTTTTAACACCACATCTTTTCAATCTCTAGCTACACCGACGAATAAATCCATCCTTTTGATTCAAAGGCATCAGGAACTCGATCGCTTTAGAATTTACGTACCCCAGGTGCGAAAGAGTTAAACACGTGTCGAAAACCCCAGATACGACAATGAAACACCGAACGTTAAAAAAGTTACCTTACATATACTTAATCGAAACATAGTACACGAGACAACGACGAAAAGTTTGTTTTTGAAAAGTACTTTTCAACTTCTCGCACTCGGTACGAACACGATCTTTCAGCTGTACACCGTTGTTTAGTTGGGATAAAAAGACGAGGGGGAAGCTGCGAGACGACGATAGAATAAAAATCCTCGAGACGTCGACAACGTCTTCGACTCATTAAAATCTTATATACGAAATACCCCTCCTGCGTAGAAGGAAGGCGATGAAATCGGGGAGACGTTATGTTTAAAGTCGATGTTACAAGATGTTTTTTAATTTAACGCGACTATATTCGAACGAGAATATAAGTCGAGTATAATTTCTTCGCGAATGCGACATTTATCGAAAAATTATTCGTCATGTTTTCGACATCAACGAGCACATCTTGTCGAGCTCGGCGACGAAACTTTCTCTTCTGCGATCCAAATGACAAATTAATTTTGTATAAAAGTCTAAAATTATGAATTTCTCAATTAAGAGTATACGTTTAATAGAATTCCTGCCAACGTGGGTTGTTCTCGACTCTCGTTAAGACTCGATTCTTTTTTGTTTCAATTTCTAGTCGCCTTTTTTTTTTCATTTTTTTTCCTCGTACTCGATAGAAATACGACGAACAAAAAAGCTCGCAGTCGTGTAACGCGACGTTCCATTAATGAAATTAAACCTGTTTATCGCGGGTTTCGTATACGATACGTACATAAAGGCGTAATTTTTCGTACCTACGTATTCCAAGTAATCAGTTTAGTACCGGTAATAAAACGCCGCTCCGTGTCCAGTATAAAACGTTTGCGTGTGATTTCTTCGGCTACCTATTTTTTTTCCTTCTCACCTCTACCGGATTTGGAGCCTTGCCCCTTATTCTGGACGGTAGCCTGACCCAACGCTTCACCTTGCAGTTATCGTGTATACCGAGAGCTTTTGTTCGGTTGTAAAATAGTATATCATAAAGCGTTACAATTTTTTTTTATCTTTTATTAAGAGCTGCGTACGATATCGTGTGTTTATTTTATCGGCCATGTGTCTCGGGCGATGCAATAAAATAATGTTGTTGCTGGTAAATCGTGTTAGCGCGAATTTATCCTTATTATGAGCTCGCGTTCGCGCCGGTATAGGTAATTTTATAAAATACCCTCTACTTTGCCTACTCTGGTTCGGTATTGAATCGAGATATGCCTTTTAGTCGTCGTAACTTTTCGCTATATCAATGAAAAGAGGTAGTTTTTATGAAACTGCGTATTCTAACGCGTGAATGTATTTGCTATTTGTAATTATGACGTAGGTATTTTCTGCAAGGTAGTTGGAATTTGGGAGAAGATTGGATGAAAAGAATGGCTGATTCGAAGTAAACTTCATTTCCAATTGTAGTATAATTACTATACAACGTGTGAGGATGATTTGAAGAATGAAAATTGTTGAATGGGTTGCATAATTAATGCTAGGAAAAGTGTTGATTTTACGTTTTAGTCGGTGTGAAAAAATTCGCTTGGGTGGTTAAAATTTTATTAGAGATTCGAGAAGAAGTGATTATTTGGGATTTTCGTCGTGTCAAGTACTGTACTCTGATTGGCTGTAACTGGCTGTGGAGGTTTTTGAAAAAATTTTCTTTTACGACTTGAGATTAATTGAAGTAATTAAGTAATATTGTCGAACTTCAAAATCTATTCTAAGTTCAAAAAGCGAAACCGTCCGGTTATGTTTTTATGTTGAGCTCATAACACAGGTCGACTTTTTAAAACTTTAAAATGTTGTTTGAAGTGTAAAGTAATAGAAAATTTCTATAGCATTTTTCGCGCTGATCACGAAATGAATGGTGAAAAAATTTCATCGCCCAATAATTTTTCAGAATTTCAAGCATCATATCATAACGAAATTCTGAAGAAATAAAGTGATTTTTAGTGACTTTTTTTGAGCAAAAAGTGACCAAAAGTTACAAAAAATTGAATTTTTCGGAGGCAATTTGGGGGGGGTGGATTTTTGCAAACATTTCAAAGATAAATCAACTGAAATGACCTGAATAATTTTATTCATAAAATTTTTTCATTAAAACAAACAAATTAACTTCTTCAGCGATCGAGATACCAGCAAAATCTTTTTTTTTCGTACGCTTTTTTCAATTTTTTATGACGCATTGAAAATATTACATCTTATTTTTTTGGTTTTTCAGCCACCTTTTTCCTGGGCTTTGGCTAAAGATTTTTTTAATGCATCATAAATATGAAAAAGTGACCAAATTGACCATTTAGACGTGAGAAGTGACCAAAAGTGACCAAAAGTAACCCGCTATGATAACCTGCAATTTCAATTTTTTGTTTTTTTTTTGCATTTTTTCATTAATTTTTGACCTTTGAAGGATATTTTTTGGGCAAAGGAAGCCTCCTACAGAAAAAATGAATGGAACATCAATTGCAGAGCGTCAAATTTCTTATCTGTAGAGTCCTATTAGTTTTTTCTTGGAGGGCTGAATTTGCGAAATACCTACATATGTACATATTTTCAATTTTTTTTAAAAAGTTGAACTTGGAAACAAAATATGTCGAAAGCTAAGCCTTTTAAGAAAAAACTAATAGAACTTACCAGATAGGAAATCTGATACTCTATAAGTAATGTTTTTTCTCTGGGAAGCTTCTTTTACCCAGAAAATTGACTTGGAAGGTCAAAAGTCACTTTGAAAAAATGTAAAACAAATTTTCAATCAAAAATTTAAATTATAAAAAAATCCAGACATGGGGGAGTAAAAATGAAATCATAATCGAACTCAGCACTAAAAAGTAGGTCAGAACAGGGGCGCACCCAAGGGGGCTCTGTAGACTCGAGTCCTCTTCTTAACCTCGGGAAAAAATATTTTTTCATTACAAAAAAGTGAAAAGTGCATTTTTTTTTGCATTTCAAACAGCATTTTTTCAAAAAAAATTTCACCTATGCTTCGCTTGGGCAGGATTTTAGTTATTTTATTTTGGAAATTACTGATTCTTCGCTGATTTTTCATACAAAAATCCCTGATTCCTCAATCAATTCCCAATTTGTCTAAAAAATCAATGATTTTTGACTAAAAAATCAGTGGAAACTGACTAATTTGAAATTTAACCCTGCCCCCATTTTCTCAAATTCTCAGCCCCATTAATTTCTGGGTACGCCTGTGGATCAGAATCACCAATTAAAATCGATTATGCAGAATTTTCGTTTTTGGGGGTGGGGGAGTGGGGGTAAAAAGTCATTATCGCTACAAATGAATGTAGGCACCTAAATCATTGTGTCTTCAGGGATTTTTTAAAAATTTTCTCAATAGTTCAAAAACTTTTCTTGTGTATTCATAAACTAATTTAATGTTGAGATTGAGAAAAAACTTTTAAAATGATATTCAAAAAACTTTAACCATTTTACTACTCGTATAAAATTACTCAATTATTAACGAAATGAATTGCGCAAGCTTACCTTGGTTTTTAACAGTCTAAATGAAGAAAACAAAAATGAATTCATTTTCAATCACGAAAACCTGAAACAAACGAAATACAGAAAAAATCGTTATTAGGTACTCTCATAAATAGTTAAATTATACGTAACACGTAACTAAACACGAGGAAGAAAAGGGAGAGGGGTGAAAATGTCAAACTCATAAAATTCGATTTGTAGTAAATCACTCGATGTATTTTATTATGTGCCTGTGAAAATTTTCGAACTAATTCAATCAAAGACAAGTTCTGGATTTAAAAAAACAAAACTTTTGAAATCATGGACATTTGGAAGGAGGATGATAACTTCAGTAAACAAATATCAAAATTCTCTGTCATTCTTTTCACATTTTTTAATATCGAAATTCTCCATCATTTTTCTCACATTTTTACTTAGTACTCTCCTAATCTGAATCAGTCAAAATTGATTGATGAAATCGACAGAAATATGTCACTGTAGAAATCAGTGAAAAATTTACTGATTCAATCGGTGAATTTTCTTTTGAATCAGTAATTTTTTACTGTTCAATAGTTGTTTTGAGCTTCAATTTTTTTCTTTGCCTCAGAAATGTTTTTCATTCACTGTTTGTGTTTATTTTCTTGAAACTTAATTTAATTCAGAAAATGCCAATTGTTACAATTTTTTCATTACAAAAATTTCCAGTTTCATTGAATTTCAGAAACATCAATCAATTCTACTGAATCCACAGTAAAATTTTGATACGCACATATTCGAATGAGTTCAGCCAATCAGTATTGGCCGCAGTAATATCGTAATCCTCCAAGATTGTTCGTTCCAAAATCAAATTACAAAATAAATCGTCCTCTAAAGTTTTCGACTTCAGGTCATTTTTCAATTCTCAGCTGATTTCACTTTCAGCTGAATTAATAATTAAAATTTTTAAAAAATTCCATCTCCGATTTCAGTACCTACAATTTTCATTTCATTCCAATCTCTCTGCCATCCAGTCATTCTAAAAATATTTTCTATCTGCAAACTGGCGAATTGGATTTATCAATTCCTCGTACACTCCGAGCGAGTTTTTAAAATAGCATATCGTTGATTTAATTTCTAATTAGTTTTCGCTTTATTTGCGAACCGTTTCGATACGGTTTTATCGTAATTATACGACTTCTGTGTTTTACGGTATTTATATCCAACGTATAGACTATGGAAGCGAACTCTTTATTATGAGATTTCACAATTGGTTCGTTTTTTTTTATTCGGAAATGAAATTATTTCAAGATATACGTATTTTACTTGGTCTCTCGTCGTTGGATTTTTATAAAAACCCTCCCCCTCGGTTCGACTCTTCAACGGTATTCTTGGGTATCCGTATTTATTAAACGTCAGACAATCTGCGCGTCTCGTTGGATATTAGTGCTCCCTACCTCTTACCTTGTGCACATTTGGAACCGCGGATGAAATTTTTTAATAAGATTGTTCGAGCTGTTGAACGAACGAGACGTGCCCTTTTAGGGGAAAAAACAACTAGATTTTTCGAAATTAAGTCTTCGAGTTTCCATTTGAAGGAAACGACGAATGCGGGGTGTTGAGCAGGTTGCGGATATACCTCGCGAGAAGTAAAAGTACGTGGGGCGAGTAAATATGTAACTCGTATGAGAGATAAGACGACGAGACGCGACGTTTAGAGAATATAATAATAAAAAATCGTCTCTCGTAAATTTTCGAAAATAGAATTCCAACAGCTTGGAAACCCGAATCAGCCATAAAACAAGCCAACGTTATGTATAAAACTCGCGAATTACATCGTGTAGGATGTGCTGTAAGTACGAGTATATAATATAGGGTTGTATTCTACGCTTTTTTCCACATCCCTTGCCCCCTGCCACGGTATCTTTTTTCCAAAAACACTACTTTCTCGTAACCTTACATATACATTTCGGTACGCGAAATTGCGAAAAAAATATCATAAAATGGAAGGTTTTGCGAATTATACTTCGTAAACCGATGTCTTTTTTTTTCGCTGCAGTCGATTCGCCGGCATGCTGCGTAGAGTGGTGGAAAACGTATCGTAAAATGAGGGGTATTTCGCGCACCATATCAGCATTTTCAAAGCGCCAGTTTTAGTTAATATAAAATGCCTTTCGCGGAGTAGACGTCTGCGTCTGGAAGGGAAAAAAAGCTAATAAAACACGTATACGTGTGTATAGGTGTATACCTAATACCTAAACGGATACGGTAAGGGTTGGGTATGTTATGATAAACGCGAGTGATACCATGTTTATATATTTTTTTCGATAGTTATTACATTTTACTATGAGAAGGCTCGTATATTAGAAAAATTTTTCGAAACTTTACCCGGAATGCGGATACCTTCTTATGGATAAAATTTACCATAATATTGGTAGTTTTTGCCATGCTGTAATGCTATGTATAGGAATGCGTATATACGAGTACGTGGAAAGTAATTGATTTTCATATAAGTGTGAGTAACTGAGTATAGAGGAACGGGAACGCCAACGAATGTTTTTCACTGAACAAATTAGAAATTGTGAGTTTTCAAATTGGATAATTTTTTTAATAAAGTCTTTCAGTTAAAATAGGCTGTGAAAAGATTGTGAAGGATGGAATAAAATTGATTTTTATGAAGCTTACAAATTTATACAATTAACATAAAAACTAGTTTTTCAAGAGGGTTAAAATTACATTCCAAAATCACTGAAAATCGAAACATACAAAAATGATTGTTCAACTGTTTCATATTTTCACCTCTAAAAATATGATCTTTTGACATGGAAAATACTTCTGAAAAATTTTGAACCTTTTCTCCCCACAGCAATTTTTAACTGAAACAGAAGGTACAACAGGGCAAGGGGCAACCATTGAAAAAATTTCGGGACCACTTCTCCCTCCCTCCCTCCCTCCCTCCCTTCAATCCGATGCTACTTCATGAAAAAATCAAGCTCAAAATTTTTTGGCTTAATTGAAGCATATTAACCCTTCTGGTTAACGGTGTTAGATTCCTTATGAAATTTTGAATTTTTTTAATTAAAAAAGCTTATTTTCAAAAAATTTTTGGGGCGACGTGGGGAGAGGGGCAAGGGTATTACAAAGTGAGACTGAAAAAAAGTGAAATCTGCATTTTCAAAAATAGAAATTTGATTCTGAAGGAGAATTTTGAGCTTCTGAATTCAGTTTTGGAGCAATTTAGATTTCAAACTGCAACCAGCACCCACGAAAAAGAGGGAGGGGTCAAGAGAAAAAAAATCGCGAAAAAATCGAATGTTGTGTCGAAATCTATATTTTTAGACATCTGGAATCCGTTTTCGATGTCGTTTGGTCAAAAAACACAAAATAGCCCAAAATGGGTCCATGGGGGAGGTAGCGAAGAAAGACCAAATTGAAAATTTTACACAATAATCGAGTGGGGTGTCGAAATACATGTTTTTTTACCCGTGGAGTCCGGTTCCGGTGTCATTTCATCAAATAAACCCAAAATGGGTCCATTGGGGAGGTGATGGCGGGGAGGTACCAAATTAAAAATTTTTCATAATAATCGAATGGGATGTTTAAATGCATGTTTTTGACTCTTATAGGAACCAACATTGTATTTCTGATGGGCACAGGAAACAATGCGATGGTTTCAGTGTGTAAGAAAATCGTCGTTTTAGTCGTTTTTCGAAGAAGCGACAAGAAATCATGAAATTTCAACAGTCAAACACCGTTGTTTTTTTGAGAAGTGACAGAAAACGATGGTATTAGTATATTGAAAATACAAAAAATGAATTTTTTTCTAAAAAGTTTGCCTCTTCAAGGGGGAAAGTAAGTAATGTGACCAATAGAAGGAATAAAAGATCAAACGTTTATGTACATCCCATAAAAATCAGTATGTCGTGCCAAAATTCTGCACGAATTTTTCGAACATTCCACGAATTCTGCATGAATTCTGCAAAAATCTGCATGAACCTTTCAAAAATTTTGTGTGAATTTTGCAAAAATACTGCGTGAATTCTACAAAATTTCTGCACGAATTCAACAGAAATCGAACAAAATTTCCGCATAAATTCTGCAAAAATTCTGAATGAATCCTTCAAAAATTCTGCATGAATCCTACAAAAATTCCGTGTAAATTCTGCAAAAATTTCGCGCAAATTCTACAAAATTTTTGCATTATTCTACAGAAATCCAACAAAAATGTTGCTTAAATTTATTCTACCAAAATTTTGCATGAAATTCACACAAATTCTGCTTAAAACCTACAAAAATTCTGAGTGAATTCTGCAAAAATTCTATGAACAGTGAATGAATTCTGCATGAATTCTGCAGATTCCACGTGAATTCTACGAACTTGGTGCATACATTCTATAAAAATCCAGCAAAAATTTTGCATCAATTCTGCAAAAAAATTTGCATGAATTCTGAAAAAAAAAAGTTTGCGTGAATTCTGAAAAAAATTGCATGAATTCTGCAAAAATTCTGCAAAATTTTGCGAAAGTTTCGCATGAATTCTGCAAAAATCCTGCATGAATTCTACAAAACTTCTGGGTAAATTCTGCAAATATTCTGCAAATATAGCATTGATTCTACAGGAATTCTGCAAAAATTTCGCATAATTTCTACAAATGCTGCATGCATTCCACAATTCCACATATATACTGCTCGAAATCTACATAAATTTTTCTTGAAATACACCTATGTAAATTCTGCTCGAAATTGACAAAAATTCTGAGCGAATACTGCAAAACTTCTGCATGTATTCTTCAAAAATCTAACAAAAATTCTGAACAAAAATCTGCGAATTCTGCATGATGAATTCGTTTTTCGAAACCGTGACAAAAAATCACATGGATATTCTATGGATGAAATTTTTACGCAATAAGTACATTTTCCATTCAGTACGCCCACTTTTAGCTCAATAATGGTTTTCATAAAGGCATCGTCGAGTGCATTTTTCATCACATGTCCATATACACGTACGTGTGCCTCAAAGACAACGATCGACCTCAACGACGACATATTTAATATGTACCTAAGCATCGAAAAAAAACTGTAGTGAATACAGATCCATAATAATACACACATAGCTTATGCATACAGGATTTCGTAAACGTACGTAATTATTTACACGACTCGCTATCTGCCTCAGCATCATTTTGTGAATAAAATCCCCCCCCCCTCCTGGCAATTCTTCAGAATCACCATCGCGATGACGTTTTATGTCGTCACGTCTATGCGTAGCTAGGTACTACAATATTACCATCGAGAATCCCCAGCAGTCTGTGTTTAAAAAGCTCGCAATATAAGAGAATATAAAACCAGTACCGTGTGTACATTTTATTAAACATTTAAACGGAACGCCGGAGCCCCCTGCGCTGTTTTCGAGCCTCCCTCAACAAACTGGGTATTCTTTGGCAGCCTCGCGAGGGCTGGGCGACGAAGGAAAAGCTCCCATAGCCACGTAGTCTTTTTCGCATACACGATTAAAAGTCAAACCGAGTTTAACCCGTTCGCGTTCACGTTGGTCGCGCTACGGCGGTAATAACCTTTGCGAAATTGCCCTCGCAAGGGTATACGCGAACAAAGCACCGAGGCTGGTGCCTTTATCAAGAATTAATCGAGCACCGAGAGAAGAATATAATTCAAGCTATAGCGAAATATTGTAACGTGTACAATATGAAAACAAACGACCACGACGGTGGCAGCATTTGACAAGAACCGCAATCCAGAAAAGAGACTACCCATCGTCAGCCGCATTCAAGACACGGCCTCGGCCGACGACGGAACGCGAAACCGGCTATTTATTCATTATTTACGTCCGCGTATGTATTGAATAATTCATACGTTTTTAAAAATCAATTTACATGTTAATGTTTACCAAGGGGCCGACATTCTATAAACAATGAATAGCCCGAGCGTGTAATTTACCGTCGCGCAGCCGATTGTCGTGCGTCTTTCTTGGTTTTCGGGCGATACGTGCTTCGGTTTTGTCGTCGTCGCGACGCGAGCTTTCTTTATCGAGTGTGATAATCGTCGTAATAAAATGAAAAAGTTCGCAACTTTCGTTTCAGATGAATTACCTTGTAAAGTGGATAAAAAAAAAGCTACCACGTAGTAGATTCGCAACGGAAAACATTTGTCTCGCAGTCGATTTTTTTCCCATTCGACGTAGGTATCTTATACCGCTTCGCACGGGTTCTCGTCTCTCTCGCTTATTCGGTGTATTCGCCAGTAAATCTATACAAAGAACCGACGTTACACGATGTTTACCCGAAAAACCTCCCCATCTTGGAGTCTTTCGCGTCGTTCGTCCGCGATATAAACCTTTTTTTATAGAATCTTTTAAAACCGATGAAAAAGAATAACCGGCACTTTGTAACGGTATGATTTTCCGTCGATGAGAAAATTTTATTCGATGCGGTGAATGCGAGGACGGTGAGGAGGTTGAGTTACGCTTGGAGCTTTCGAATGGATTTGAGAAATACGATTTCGCAAATCCGAAAGAAAATTTTACAAATGTAGGAAAAATTATGCACTTATATGAAAATTATACTACAAACGTTTGAAAAAATTTGGCTAAGGGAAAAGCTGAACTGGTGAAAAGGAGGGGGAGAGGGAGCAAGATCCATTGAAAAATTGAGCAATCTTTTATTTCAGTGGCGTAGTCAAGGTATTTTTAACAGACCTAAAGCACAAATATACAAATCTAGGTAAAAAAAATTGAAAATAGTGAAAATTTTGATTACAAAAACATCAATTTGGCATTAACATACATGTTTTTGACCTCAAAATACATGACGGAGGTGTCGGATTGACGGGTGTCAAAAAAATCAAAGATTTTGATGTCAAAATACACTGATTTTGATGTCAAAAGTCACTTATTCTGATGTCAAAAATCACTAATTTTTGATATCGAACATCACCGATTTTGATACAAAAAACAACTAATTTTGGTGTAAAAAATCACTGATTTTGATGCCAAATATCACTGATGTTTTGATGTCAAACGTCACTTATTTTGATGTCAAAATCACTAATTTTTGATATCGAACATCACTGATTTTGTTACAAAAAACAACTAATTTTGGTGTCAAAAATCACTTATTTTGATACCAAACATCACTGATTCTGATACCAAAAATCACTAATTTTTGTGTTAAACATCACTGATTTTTATGCCTCAGAAATCATCAATTTTGATATCAAACACCACTGATTTTGATATCAAACATCACTAATTTTGATGCGAAAAAATCACTGATTTGTGCTATCAAACATCGCTGATTTTGATACAAAAAACCAACTGATTTTGATGTCAAACATCACTGATTTTGATACCAAACATCACTAATTCTGATACCTTAAATTACTAATTTTTGTGTCAAACATCACTGATTTTGATGTCTCAAAAAATCATCAATTATGATGTCAAAAATCACTCATTTTGATATCAAAAATCAATCGAACATCATTGATTTTGATACAAAAAACAACTAATTTTGATGTCAAACATCACTGATTTTGATGTCTCAAAAAAATCATCAATTATGATGTCAAAAATCACTCATTTTGATATCAAAAATCAATCGAACATCATTGATTTTGATACAAAAAACAACTAATTTTGATGTCAAATATCAATAATTTTGATGTCAAACATCACTGATTTTGATGTCTCAGAAATCATCAATTTTGATGCCAAAAATCACTGATTTTGATGTCAAACATCGCTAATTTTGGTGTCGAAAGTACTCATTTTGATGTCAGAAGAACTGATGTTGAAAGTACTCATTCTGTTAAACTGTAAATATAAGTTCCTATACGTTCCTGTTCAACAGGGTGGCAACCCTGATACGTAGGCGCACCACCGACCGCGCCGATCCATTCGATTAGACGTCTTAGTTGTTGTTGCATCATTCTTATTATTAGCTCACAACTTGTTGAACATATTAAATTGAATACATCACGTCTCCCACGTTTTTACTGTGTTTTCATTTTTGTATTGCTAGTATTTATTTATTTATTTTTCGCGTATTGATTTCCGTTCCCGTTCATCGATCTCAAGTTATTCAAGTGTATTTTCTCAGGCATCCTAACATGGTAAGCAGAGCGTGAGAATACGATTTTCCGGCCGGTCTCAGACTGCCGGGAGATTAATTTCTCACCTCAACTTTATTCAAATTTTTTTCAAAACGAATAATTACGATTAACTACGACTACGATTAAATACTTTCATCTATTGAGTGGCGATGTCATAATTCGACTATTAAAAACGAGTAACCAGATCCAGATATTTAAGACATAAAGAAAATTACATACGACTAGAAGAATAACGACTATTTATTCATTTATTTACGACTACCTCAAATGCCAGACTACGAATATTCATGCAGACATCACTTTATTCAAGAAGAAATAAAACGAATATTATTTCCAAACTTCAAGTAAGAAAATTGCCGCTCTCACAAATGAAGAATCCAATATAAATGACGTTCATCAAATTTAATTACGATTATCAAAAATTTCATTACGATTATCAAGACAAACGATTAATTAAATAAAATTTTACCCTCCACAAAAATCGTCACATTCCAAGGGCATGAACGAACGTTGGAAATATGCAACACGCAATGACGTCACAACTATTCAGAAACGGACATGCTCAACAACCCAAACCTGATTCAAACGTTGTGAATACGTCCAACTCTACCAGGCGCTTATCAAGGAGATAACAATACAATGGTTTCGACTAACGCAACGCTATACGATTACATACCCTGTTGGAATTTGATTTTGGAATTTTATTGTTGAATTTCTTTCGAGTATTACAATTCGATTTTAACATTACGAATATTCTACATCAAGTATCTTTTTTTAAATCGTGTACTTTGAATACGAATATTAAGTCGCCATATTTTTTTCCATTCCTTACAAGTGTCAAGATGTCGCATCACCGAAGCTATAGTACTGTAAGCAGATACGTGAGTTCGAATAGAATTGTGAGTGTTAACATTGCCACTCAATACGATTAAATACGATTATAAACTTAAACTATCTACTTTACGTGGTATTATGGACAAACTTAAAAAGCCTAAATGCATGGGTGGATTTTAACGGACGCAGACATGGACATGAACGAGTACTTTTGATTACCTTTTCCACCGATATCGTTCCGGTGATGACTGTAATTATCGGGAGTTTTGTAAAACCAATTCGGTCTCCCACTATAGGCCTAAATTTAATACCAGCAACGAGCTACATTAGTTTAGCTGAACGATCGTTAGCTGATGCAATTCGATTAACCAAATTCAAAATTCAATATCATAGTCCATCTCTGCTATAGTAGAAACAGCTGCGATGTACGCGAGTAGCTGACTACCGAAAATCTGTTAAAATTCGCAAGTAATGTAATCGATACTCCGACAGTCTTGTGTTATCCTTGCGATCGTGAGATTCGGTTACATTAGCAGATATGAAAATGCTTGTGTATAGCGGCAAAGTACATATCGCCACAAACGCTAAAGATCTCCATATGAGTTTGTGCTTGCCTTAGTCCAGAGCAGCTCCTCTAAATTGAATATTCTTTCTGTTCCAGTCGGGAAATAGACGTGAGTCTCGTCGAGACAACTACGATCGAAGGTTCGAGGATGATGATCGCTATAGAAGAGAAGATCGTCGATATCCTGATCGCCATGATGACCGCTACGATGAAAGGAATTATGATCGTGACCGGTATGAACGGCGAGAACGCCGAGACAGCCGTGAATATCCTATTAGTCGTTATAATCGTTCGCCGCCACCTTATCGGAGATATCAGTCGCCATCACCTCAACGGCATAATCGCTACGGTGAACCAACTCATGTCAGAGTAAGAATAATCGAATACAACTAATCGTTTCCTTTTCTAATATACTTAAAATCGTGTGTTTATTTATTTAATCAAATAACTAGCAGCCTGCTTCTCAAAATGAACGAACCTTACGTTCAGCCACGTTGGCCAACCCACCTGCGGGTTTGGCTGGAGATCAAAGTAGAATAGTTAAGTCGAATTCGAGTAGTAGTCAAAACAGTGTAAGTAAACGATCGAATACGTCAACAAATTCGAATATTCCTGAAAAACCAGATAAACTTTCTAATAATCGAGTAATCAAATCGAATGATGATCCGAATACGAGTAATAATGCAAAACAAACGACTAATATTTCTACAAATCAACAAACGACTACAACGAATATAAAAACGAATACGAAGAAACAAGAAATATCAAAAGAAATGGCGGAAAAAGAAACACTGCAACGCAAGAAAGCGATTACTTCATTCAAGAAAGCGAAAAAATTAAAGAAAACAATACGGGCCATTATTTCTGATGATTCTGACGACTCAGAAGACGAACCTGTCCAACCTCAAGCCACCACATCGGGAACAAATTCAAAGAATACGAATATCATCACGCCACCGAGATCGAATATTACCTACAGACCAAGGAACCCGAATAATCCTCATGTAATTGAAATTATACAAACGAGTACTCAAAATACTACTACGACTAATTCCGTTCCAACTACGACTAATACTTCGACTAAATCTACCGCGACTATCAAACCTACCCCGAAACCATCGAATAATTCCAAGAAATCGAATAATCAATCAAATCAGATAGCTAATGTGACTCAAAACTCAAGCAATCCGCAACCTCAATCGAACCAATCGAATATCTCACAAAATTCAACGATTATTACTAAACAAGAACCAAGACCGAATCAAACAACGAATAGAACCCCACCATCTAGTGACCCGAGTGATTCAAGTTCCAGTTCTGATTCTGAAAGCTCATCTTCGGAAGACGTTCGAAGCTGTCATGAGAATACGAATAATTCTGCAGCGAGTGATGTTGAAAGCTGCCATTCAAATGAAAACATCAACCCAAGCTCAAATGATCCCGATTATGAACCAGAAGAACGAATTGAACGAATTGAACCAGCCCCAATTTTACACTCGATGTACGTAGCATATAGAGATCATCGACCGATTCAGATTAAAGCTGAAATACCCGAAAACGAAATTGATGAAATACTTCAGGATACTATTCGCCAAACATCGAATGATTTAGACAATTTATATCGATTAGAACAACAAATTAACGACAGAAGAACTAGAAGAAATCAGTCGATTGAGAGAACAGACGACGATGATGACTCCGATTATTATGCTGGTGCTGATGATGATGAAGATGAAGATTTTCAACCAAGTGAACGCGAATTTAGCGACTCTGAAGAAAGTGATTTTGAAGACGATCAAAACGAATACGTATCCAGTGAATCTAACTCAGACTCTACGTCTGACGAAGAAGAAGACGATGAAGAAGATGATGATCCCTCCTCCCCCAGCTCCTCAAGCTCAGATGATGACAACGATGATTCGGATACTTCGAATAAGAAATCAAAGAAACGATCGAGAAGACAAACGTCAAAAAAATCCAAAAAGAAGAAAAATTCGAGTACCAACAAAGAAAAATCACGGAAAACGAATAATAAAACGAGTAATACTAAAACGAATACAGCACCATCAACGAATAATGAAGAATTTTTAAGAATGCAACATTTTAGAACAATGACGACCAATGCAAAATACAAACTAACGAAAAACGAACAATTCGACAACTGGTACGCAAGATTCAGCAGAGAATTGCAAGGCATGGGATTCGACCCAGAAAAGGAAAAGCAAACAAAACTGGACAACAACCATATGCTGAGTATGCTAATGATGCGATTAGACAAAAGTTACGTAGACGAAATAGTTCGTTGCAAAACATTCAAAAAGGCCATGCGTATTCTTCAAGAAACAAGAAAATCCGAAACCAACCTAACATCAAGATCAATCAAACAACAATTCTCAAAAATGCGATTATACTCCAACGAAACAATTGCAGAATTCTTCACCCGTATGAAACGTATTAGAGCAACCTATCACTCTGTAGTAGGGAAAAATATTCCAAAAGCTGACGTATTCGATCAAATCGTGTTCGGCACCGAACGACTATATCCTGATATAAATACTAAAGTAGAATTACACGGTAGCTATCCAAAAACGACTATTAGAGACATTAAAAATTATTTGTTGAAACAGGAAGCCAGAAGCCGAGAAAAACAGCAGGCACCTCAACGAGCAAGTTATTCGAGACACAGATCGCAAAATTTCCGTTCCAGATCCGCTCGCCGCCCTTACATCACACCTCAAGCCCAGAAGGAATTATACTGCCACAGATGTGCTCAAAAGGGCCACCTTAAACCGAACTGCCCGAATCAACCCTACTGTTATGCATGCCGAAGAAACGGACATTTTCGAACCGATTGCCCTGTGCCAAAGAATCAACAATATCCGATGAACAAGAAATGTAAGTACGATCGAAACTCCAGATACTCGTCCTACAAACCAAAATTCAATCGACGCCAATACAACGATTCCAGATCTAATTATCGCCGCGATGATCGACCACGATATAATTACCGAAACAACGATAAGGCATATAATTCGAATAATTCTAGACCACGAAATTATAGGGACAATCGAAATAATGATAATTATCGCTCAAACGACTATCAAAATCGTTCGAATAATTATGACCGACGCCCCCGTTATCAATCGAATCAAAACAACTACAACGATAGACCATATAATAATAACAATCGAAGAGGCAACAGACGCGGAGGACGTGGTGGATATAATAATAATAATACGAATAATTCGAGTAATAACAACAACAACAATAATAATTCCGGTCAACAAAATCAAAATCCTTCGAATCAAAATCAATCCAATGATAAATAATCGATTATTATTTAAATCCTCAAAAAGAATTTAATTTTTATACGAGTACAATTTTAATTTTCTCTCAACGAGTTTCATCCTTTATTTTTTATTTTTTTTCTTTCAACGAGTATCATCTATTATTTTTCACATCGAGTATCACAAAATCATTTTTTATCTTTTTTCATTCTTTTTTATTTTTTACCTAGATGAAGCTGAAGAAATAGCTGCGAATAATCTTCGATCGGCAGCAGACCAACGAATAGAAAACATTCGAAATCAAGCCCTTGATTTAGAACAACCAACGGTACCGGCTACTGAAAACACACCGGGAGAAGATATCGTATCAAACTCGCCACTGTTAGTCACCCGTCAACAGCCCGAAACCGCCAGCAACATTGCTAAAAACAACCTTAGAGCCCGAATTGAAGCGAAACGTGCGGAAAAACAAGAAGAAGCCGATTTAGAAAACGAAAAACAACGACTGTTAGCAGAACAAGAGAAAATCAGACTCCAAATTGAAAATATCGAAAAAGAAAAGGTTAAAAAGTCAAAACTGAAAACTCAAGCACAACTCGAGTATGACTCAGTACAAGAAGAATACGAAAAGCTCTGTCTGGACTTCCAAACCGCCAAATATAATCTCAACACCGCTTCGATGAAGAGAGATCAAGCTGCGAACGAGTATAAAAACGTGTGTAAAGTATTTCCAGTAAACTACAAACCAGCGATTAAATCGGTAACGTTCGAAGACAACGATAACGATGTTGACATGAACAACGACGCAGCTGAAGACTGGACCCTCGATAAGAAACTTTTACCGAAAACTAAACTCTTCGACATCAATGAAGCATTACCTGTTCCTCTCTCACCAGATCAACAATTACCATATCGCTCGGCCATGCGTGCACTTCGCTCAATCCAATTGAAATGGGATTATTCAACGAACACTATTGTTCCTTGTCCAACCGGCGAAGTCGATGAAAATCAATTTGGAACAATCTGGGTTGCTGGACCACAGGTCAACACCGTGGATATAACTGACGACGACGAAATCGAAGAAATCTCGCCGCCTACACCGATTAAAACGACTAAAACGAATACGACTAGAGAATACGAATATAAAACCAGAACGAGTTTAAGATACCGATCAGCGAGCACGTCCAGAATCCCCAGTACACCGATTAAAAACACGAATACAGTCGACCCGCGGAAAAGTGGACAGAAATATCCGAAAAAGAGCCCGAATAAAGAACAAGTTACTCCAAAGTTTAAATTTCGAACTTCGACTACGGATCAACAATCAAACTCACCATTACTCAAGGCTCTCAATAAGACTACGACTACACAAACGAATAATACGACTATCTCGAATAATACGACTAATTCAGGACCATACTCACCGCTCGACCGAGATTGGTGACCGACACCACTAAATGAAATTACTCTTCAAGATACACCGAAAATCAAGAAGAAAAACGAGAAACAACAGGGTCCAGCCCCTCCAGGTAACATCAACGCGCCAAAAGAAGATTGGGACGCGGAAATCAAAGAAAATCCGGAGCCGCATTTTACGTACCGACCGTTGCTATACAAAGATCCGCAAACGGTTGATAACACTATTCATCAGGCATACGAAACAATTAAAACCTATATCGCCAAAAGGACTGCGGATATTGAAGATGATGAAGGCATGGAGCCTGATGAACTGCTACACGAACTCAAAATCAAATTCGAAAACGATCGAGTCTACAATTCACGATTACATGGTAAGAATATAAAATTTATTGCTGATACTGGTGCTACCTCTCACTTCGTTAACTCTAACTCTAATTTACTAAACTTAACTGACTGTATTTCGACTATTGACGGAGCCAAATCTGACGCTAAAATGTATTCTAAATCTAAAGGCACGATTAACGGTTATTCCGTATACTGTAACAACCCCCTTCGAATACCTGAAGCTATATATGTACCTGACATGATTGACAATTTATTATCGATTAGAAAATTTGCTGAGCAAGGTTACACGATTATCTTAGACAACAAAACAGCCAAAATTATGGACGGGAAGAAACTTATTCTAAAAGGACTATACAAAACCCCCTTCTGGTATTTCTTGATACACTGTAACTCATCCGATGACACCTCTCTATTAACACGAACCCGAAATCGAATATACACGAATGATGAACCTGATGAAAACCAACCTCAAACATCGAATATCCCAGAACAACCACGAGTACAAAATCCCTTCAAGAAGAAACGAAGACGCAGAAAACCCATTCCAAATGTAGAAGAAAACCAACCAAATAGACCAGACACCGAATATGAAGCAGGAAAAGCTTTTGACCTTGAACAATATGATGACGAATTGGACAAACGATTACTCATCGACGACATCCCTACCCAATACGAAATTACCTACGATTCAAAACTAAAATCCAGTGATATGATACGGACTGAACCTATCGAATTACCCGAAGAAGAACACCTCAAACTAAACATGGATTGTATGAAATGGCACCAACGACTAGGACACATGCCATATCAAAAAATGCTGAAAATCAAACAAAAATCGAACCTATTAGATGGAATTTCACTAAAACAAGAAATAATTGAAGGATGTAAAGATTGCAAAATAGCGAATATGAAGAAAATGAAATTCAAGAAAAGAAGAAAACGAGCCATTCGACCATTTCACACGATTCACTCTGACATAATTGGACCAATCACACCCCGCTCACAAGGACATCGTTATAAGTGGATAATAACTTTCATTGACGATTATAGCCGCTTTGCCGTAGCCTACGTTATGCATAAAAAGGAAGAAGCCTTAGATTGTTTTAAAATGTACATGGACCACATACACAACATAACCGATGCCAACGAGAAAACCCTAGTTCGAAAATTTCGCTCAGACAACGGAGGAGAATATACGAGTAACGAGTTTCAAGACTACCTAACGGAAAACAAAATTCAACACCTCCCCTCGGAACCCAAAACAAGCCAACACAACGGCTTGGCAGAAAGATTTAATCAGACTATTGCAGCCAAAGTAAGAGTAATGTTAGCAGATTCAGGCCTACCACTGTCTTACTGGGATACAGCACTCGCAGCAGCAATTCACGTATATAATCGCCAACCTCACGCAGGAATCAACTGGGACTGTCCATTAGAACGCGTATTCCCAGGATTCGAACTCAATCATCAACAACTTAGACGATTTGGATGCCTAGTTTTTCTCAAACGGATGAACCGAGAGTCAAAATTCGAACCAAAAGGAATTTACGGAATTTTAGTCGGATACACACCAACCGGATACAAAGTTCTTTTACCTAAATCAAGAAAAATCATTCGTGCAAAACACGTACGACCTTGGGAAGCACGAACGTACAAACACTTAACTGGACTACCAGCAGACGACCTTGAACCCGAAATGAACGAAAAAGACTGGTTAGACGACTTCAGCAAAATTTATCGCAGAAACGAAGACGGAACACCAATGTCGAATAATCCAACGAATACTGAAACCCCCGAACCTGAACCAATGGAAACGGAGGGAGTGGAGGAACGATTAAAACTTCAAGATGTGACGATTACCAAAAAGAAACGAGGACGCGGAAGACCGAAAAAGCGCAAAACCCTCAACCGGGAGAAAAAATCGGAGGGAGCACCACAGGCTCAAGCTCAAGATGAACCAATGGAAATCGAAGAAGCTCTTACTTCTCAAAATGTACCAACGATTGATGAAAAAGCTACTACAATTAAACAACACTTCGAACAAGAACTCGAACGATTACGTACATACATTGCCATGACTGCAGAAACCGACGACCTCGAAATTTTCGCCTTAATGGCTGGACTATCTGGAGACCCAATAACCGTTGAAGATGCACTCACTGGACCAGAACGAGAACACTGGGAGAAAGCTATTGCAGACGAATTCAAATCTCATGACAGACACAACACCTACATTTTCGTAAACAGACCAAGTAAAGATGAAAAACCCACGATTGTCGACTCCGTCATGTTACTCAAGACCAAAATTGATACGAATGGACGATTAATTTACAAAGCACGACTAGTAGCCAGAGGATACAAAGATAAACGATTCTATTCACTTTCGGAAATTTATTCACCCGTATCTCGATTAGCAATGATTCGAATAGCTCTTAGCATAATTAACAAATTTGACTTGGAAGCTGTACATCTGGACGTCAAAACTGCATTCTTACACGGAGAATTGGATACGATTACGTACATGGAAATCCCAAAATCAATGAAAATCGATGAAGATACCAGAAGAACCAAAATTTTACTCCTCAAGAAAGCCATATACGGTCTAAAACAAAGCCCTAAAAGATGGAATGAACACTTCAACAAAATTATGAAGAAACTCGGATTTGCTCAAGACATAAATGACCCTTGCATCTACTGGTTACGAGATGGAGATTTTGAAGCTTTTCTAATATTATACGTCGATGATATCTTATTTGCCGGAAACAACGAATATCGAATGAACGAATTAATAGACCAACTACTCAAACACCTAGAAATCGTGAACTTAGGAGAACCGAAGAAATTCGTAGGATTAGAAATTGTTCGAAAAAGGGCACAACGAATATATTACATTCATCAACACAACTATACAATCGAAATCTTACAACGATTTAATATGCTCACTGCCAACTCATACCCAATACCAATGATTTACCAAAACCGAAATGATAAAGAACGAATATTAACGGCCTTACTACTCCAGGGCATTGAACCTCGAAATCGAAAAGAACGACGGGCTCTGAAGAAACTAAACAAGAAGAAGCAATACGACTCTGCACCGTTCCCATATCGAGAAGCCATCGGCAGCCTTATGTACTTAGCCAACGGATCGAGACCAGATATTACATTTGCAGTTAACATGCTCAGTCGCAAACAAGCGAGCCCCTCACGATTAGACTGGGAAAATGTAAAACGAGTATTCAGATATTTAGTCGGAACGAAAACCTACGGTTTGAAATACACAAGCACTCAAGAAGGACTCACAGCATTCGCAGATGCGAGCTATGGAGATGATACTGACACAAAAAAGTCAACCACAGGAATAATTGTACGATTACATGGAGACATCGTAGCCTGGTCCTCAAAACGACAAGGAAATGTCTCAACCTCAACCGGAGAAGCCGAATACGTAGCACTAAACGCAGCCCTTCAAGAGGCCATAGCTACCAACGCAACTCTACATCGAGCCACAGGACTACAATACTTACCAATTCATTTATTTGGAGACAACTCAGCCTCAATTCAATGCACTCAAAAACCAGGATCAGCATCATTACGTCATATACCAGACATTAAAATGCATTACGTATTAGACTCTGTACTCAACGAACGTGCAACTGTTACCTGGGTCAGCTCAGCTGAACAAGATGCAGATATTCTCACAAAACCCTTAACAAAACAACCCTTCGAATACTTACGCTCACGATTAGTTACAAATATACAAATTGACCAATAACGAATACGAATATACGAATATTTACAGTAGTTTATTTTATTTTATGTACAAATATCAGCTTACACGATTACTATCATTAATACGACTATCACATTTGTTTACAGCACATCGAAACCTTGAAACGGCGATACCGATCCTACATGAAATACTCTATGCCGCCGAACGCCTCAAAATCGACCTGATGCCGGAAGTCCGCGATTTATACGACAATGCAGTCATCGAATCCGGTACTAAAGAACAAATCCACCGTAAGAAAGCGCGAGACGCACGTAAACGACGCAAAATTCGACGACTTGCCGAGGAACGAGGCCGATTGCGCACGATACCAGACGAAGGGATCTTCGAACCTGAGAACATAAACATGGTTACAAATCAGTCACTCGATCCAAATAACCCAGCCGACCAGGAAAAACTGCGCCAAATCGGGCTAGCCAGAAATGCCATAAACAATTCAAATGATCAAATGGACGAAGATCTCGTTGATACTGGGGAACCGATGGACGACACAGTAGAGGAAGCTCTTCTTAAATCACCCAAAAACGATTAAAACGATACGATTAAAACGATTACCTATATTTTATATCCTCGCCAGTTTTTTTTTATTTCAAAGTTTTTTTCTTTTGTACCCATTTAATCTTTTTTTTCATTCTAGTTTGAATTTATTTGTTCGTGAATTTCTTTACTTTATTTTTTTCTATACGATTACTCACATTATTTCGTTACTTTATTCTACAAAGTGTAAAATTTCTTTATTTTTTTTACACCCCTCGATTTTTTTTGGTTCCTTTTTTTTGTACATAAAAATAAAATAAAGGAGGGAGTGTTAAACTGTAAATATAAGTTCCTATACGTTCCTGTTCAACAGGGTGGCAACCCTGATACGTAGGCGCACCACCGACCGCGCCGATACGTTCGATTAGACGTCGTAGTAGTTAGTTGCATCATTCTTATTATTAGCTCACAACTTGTTGAACATATTAATTGAATACATCACGTCTCCCACGTTATTTCACTGTGTTTTCATTTTGTATTGCTAGTACTTATTTTTTTCGCGTATTGATTTCCTTTTGTTTGTTCATCGATCTCAAGATATTCAAGTGTATTTCTCGGGCATCCTAACACATTCTTATGTCAAAAATCATCAATTTTGATGTCTGTCGAGATTACTCCTTTGATATCAAAAATGATCAAGTTAGGTGTCAAAAACATAACTAATTTTTATATCAAAAAATTACCAATTTTGACGTTACAAATCCTCAATTGAGGTATTTTTGACATTAAAATATTATTGTTGCTTTTTAAATATCGAAATTGATATTTTTTGACTCAAAAACTAGTGTTTTTTTGACATCAAATAAGTGATTTCTCACATCACTATTACTTAGGTAAGTATTGATTTTTAATGTCAAAATTAGAGATTTTTGATATGAAAATTTTGGTGATTTTTTGACCTTCAAGTATTGGTTGGTAGAAAAATTGAAGTATTTTTGATACAATATCCACTTTTTCCGAATTAAAAATGAGAGATTTTTGACTTGGAAAATCGCCATTTTAATGTAAGGAGGAAGTGACTTTGAGATATGAATCAGTAATTTCTTGAAAATTTAGCAATTTTTGACTCTAATTCAGCTAGTTTGATATAAAATTTAGGGATTTTTGACAAGAAAAAAGTAATTTTGACATAGAAATAGATATCATAACTGTGATTTTCAAGAGAAATAGTCATCTTCACTGAAATTATGACACTTTAATCAGCGATTTCTGACATGAAAATCACTGGTTTTGAGATCATCTTGTGTGATTTTTTTGATAGGAAACTCGATGCTATTTGATTTGAAAATTGATATTTGACATTCAAAATAACTAAAAATTATGCAATCAAAATATTTTTTAAAAAACATAAGAAACTTGCGAGGAGATGATTTTACAATATTTAACATTTTTCCATTTTTTGAAAAAAAAAAGTCCACCGCACTTTCAATTCCCTTCATGGGGGAGGGTGGAGGATCTTTAACAAAAAAAACATACCATGATATTGCCACATCACTTACTACATACCCATAAATGCCTCTTCCGCCCAACTCTACTCTCAAAATACTCATCTGTGTCATCCAATCTCCGGCCATACAAACCGGCATATCGCAATAATCATTTATATCCACGTCCGAAACTCATCTTCACCCAGCCCCTTCCCCATTAGACTCCAGATCCACTCAGCTCTAGCGATATTTCACCCGAAAGTCGTTTTGAGTAAAATTAACGAGCGTTCGTATTTCCGCAGGTAATAATAGTACCGCATTCGCATAACGATCCGGGATGGTTGAAAACATTCGAAGGATATTACCACTACCAGACCAGAAACATCCTGAACCACATGGTGGATAAGTTGCAGTTACTGAAAAACATGACTTTCATTTGGTCCGAGATGTCGTTCTTCTCACAGTGGTGGGAAAGGTAAGTGACCTTTAATCAGCTTTAGAGCAGCTTTTTCACGTGTACGCGGTTAAAGCTCGCCTAGATATGGGTACGGGTACCTCGCATACAGCTCCATTTAAGAAACCACAACACACGACCAACCTTTCCAGTTCTACCTACGATATACTCGTAAAAAAAAAACCACCGCAGCATCGTCCTTCGCCCTCGATTCCTATTTACATATCGTATTTTAAACGACGTGAGGTATCGCGCCGTATAAAAGCATCTAATGAACTGCGTTTTAAGCGGTGGCGACGACGTAGAAGGGAAAAAACGTACGAGGGGATGTGATATTTTTGTGTACGAATTTGTACGGTGTTTTTTTTATGCCGGCCTTTCGCGTTCGTCGTAATTTTCCAACCGACGTATAATTTGCGGCGGGTTCGTTTTAAATACGGCCATTCTTGCCGCGTACGTATAATACATAAAGAAGAAATATAGATTTCATCCGGTTTTTATGGGCGCCCTTTGAAAAAACCTCGCCGTAGGCGAACGAACGTGTATGGTACGTAGTGAACCTCGACGCTACCTAAGAAAAGCACACCGTCGTAATGCAGCTTATTAGGCGTCTATTGTGCGAACCGTGAACGAGCTTTAATTGCATTTCCTCTTTTTTCCAACCGCACCGTCGCCGCGCCGCTAGTCAGCTTTGGGGAGGAAACCTCGGCACGTTCGTCCTACCCCCTCGAGCTGGAAAAGAAAAAGGTCTACTCGATAAATTTTCCGACAAGCGTCGTCGTTTATACGTATATGGCGTACATATACACGATATGCATCGCGTATTTAACGTCGTCGTTTAAAACGTACGTTATAGTAAATTGATCGTCGTTATGGTCGTTTCTGTGGAAAATATCCAAAATATTTAAGAGAGATGGGGTGTTTTCAAGGGGGTTGATTTCTTTCCTTATACCGAGTTCATTTTGAAATTTAAAACCTTTGGAAACTGTCTGAAATTTTCGTCGGTGTGGAAGTATTGCACTTGGTACGAGCTAAAATCTCAAACTTTTTGAAATTATTATAATAGCTGGGACATATAAAAAACATCAAAAATGAATAATGTGGCACTAAAAAAAAAATTCTTTGAAAAATCTCAAATTTTTTTGCTTTTTCCAGAATCAGGTAAGTATGGGGTTCTCCGACATTTTTCTGATTTTTGCAAAAGTAATCAATAATGGATGAAATCTGCTGAAAATATTCAAAGAAGAAGCTCTTCTTTTAAAAATTGGATCCGAATTTGGAGTATGGGGGCTGGTGCTGGGAGGCCCAATCGAAAAATTGAATCTAAATCGGAATTCGGAATCTGCACCTCCGAAATTGTAACAAATGATAATAAGTCAATTACGTCATCAGTTCATCGTCATCACATTGTATTTTTGGTTTTTCGACTGGCACTAATTCTAATATTTTTTTCAAAAATGAGATTTTGAGTATATTTCGGATTCAGTGATTCAAGCTGCATCGATTGAAATTCAGAAAAATCCACAATAATTGATTTAAACCTCTTCCAGATAATCTGGAATATCCATTATTAAGTTTTTTGGCTTTGCTGTAAAAAAATCAATTTGGTAAGTACTTAGACGATTTTAGAATTAGTGAGTCGTTTTATAAAATTTTTAAGAGAAAATACCGTCAATGAGTTGAAAATTGTTAACCTGTTGCCAACTCGCAGTATTTTTACGTACTGGGACAATGAATTCGAGACAAATGATCTTTTTATTTGGGAGGGGAGCCGGGGAGAAGCGCAATGAATTGTAAAGAATTTTTTTAATTTACTGCCGGAAAACGTTTACTTTCTTAGTGGAGAGAGTGAAAACCACCAGCAGGAACCATTTCAGTTACTTAATTTCCAATCAAAACCAAAAACCACCACTATCATCAATTTGGAAACCAGTTTCAATGGTATCAAGTACCAAAAATTCCATTTCGAAACCAAAAACACCGAATGATTTTATAATTCCAACAATTCATGGAAAATTGAAAGCACTTTAAAGGAACCACACATCCAAAATTTCAGGTGTTGAAATTCATTTTTCAAATGTTGGAACATTTTGAAACTTCAAAATTATCTCATCGCCTTGCAAAATATGAAAAATTGATCTAATCAACAAAAAAAGCTGAAATTCGCTGTACACCTTATTTTCAAATTCCCAGATCGATTAGAAGCAGTTCAATGAAGTTTTGGTTTCATTTGTTATTTTCCAGCATTGAAAAAAGCCCAGGGTGTTCCAAGAATCGTCTGCCAAAAATACTTTTTGGATGAAACCGAGTACCACTAAAAAGAAACTTTGAGATGAACATGTAGCCTGTTTTTAGAATTTAAGGGGCAAACGCTACTTCTAAAAAAATCACATCAAAAAATTTTTTCAAACGTGGGAGTGGATAAGGTAGTATTTTAAAAACTGAACAAATTTTTACTTTATATAATTTTTTGCCTACCTCGAACATTGAAGGGACTACAAATTTTTTTTTTCAAAAATTAATTCGATAAAAAATAAATCAACAATCAAGGGAATGGATAGCACGTTTTAAAACTGAAGAAATTTTATTTTATGCACTTTTTGCCTAACGTGAAAAATGAAGGGGTTAAGACTCGCGCAAAATACGTGTACTTCAAAAAATTTTCAAATTTTTTAAATTTTGAATTACTCTTAGCCCCTTTATTTTTGATGTTAGGCAAAAAGTGTAAACAAAATGTCTACTGTTATCAAAGTACTAGGAAAAATTGAATTTTTATTTAAAACAAAAATTCATATTTTACGTTCAACACTCGATTTTTAATCAATTTTCAAAAATTGTAATTTTTCCTCAATATCATGTTTTTGTCCCTTCAACACCTCCCTCCGACTGGAGCTGTCAACGTGGAATTGGTTTTTTAATTAATTTTCGATTCTGGTATTGATTTGGTTTCATGCTTCAACTTTCTGGGTATCTGGTATGAGTGGTCTTGGCATCAGAGCTTCTCAATGATAAAAAATAGTAGCACTTTTTGCAAATAAAATAAAGTAGAGATAATGATGACGAATTGAAAAGTAGCAAATAGTATTTTAAAATGTTGATTTACCAAAGTTTTAAAAGATGAAATGATGAAAAAGTTCACAAAACTTGGTAGCGACCAAATAGAGGCAAAGAGCTCAAATTCCTTGAACCAGGTGCTCGTTGAAAGTTTCAAAAACCTGTGGAAAATTTTAAGTAAAGGTTTCCGAAAAATTTTCCATTCATTATTTCAACGTTTGTGTTTGGTCTCATTTCGTTTCCAATCGATTGGCGAAGCTCGAAGAGCACTGGTCATAAATTACACCTATGCCATATATTTTTCCAATACTCTAAGCGAAAATTCGACCCATTGGTACGATAAAGCTGTACAGTCGTCGAGATTTGTGTACAGTGGGCGCAATCAATCAACCCACGATATGAAAATTGGTTCGATTATCGTTGTGTACACGTACGCTGGGTATAATAATAACGATTATAACGAGCTTATTATCGAAATACGAGTACGAATGTACCCTACCTAAACGTCTATGTCTAGGTACATTGCTGGCGCGTTATGCTCCGCCGAAGAATATACCAGTAGAATTGTAGTACATTGTACATGTACACAAGTCATTTGTATAAATCACCGCTCGGTACGTTTAGTCGTATGTATTTTGGGGTGGAGGGGGGGGGAATGTAAGCGTAAACAGCAAAGCACTCGATCCAGCACATACCCAGCTTTTGCTATAAATTCGGAATCCGGCAGAGTTGTGTATAACTGCAGGCTTTTATAGTGGAACGAGATGGTACACGTCGAGTTGTTTATCAAAACGGACGTGATATTTGCCTTTTTCAGTTAACGTACTGTACGTTTTCATAATGCTACATACCTAGTACATATGGGAGCTGTGTATAGCTCGCGAAACATCGCTGAACATTTTAAAATCGCGTACCGTCGAAAATATAGAGTGCTAAATGTAAATTGTGCGAGGGATGGGGGAGATTGGGAGACCAGGGCGGCGGATCGAATGATACAGAAAAGTTTTGCCTTTTTGAAGTTACGCGTTGAAATAGAGAGAAATTAATGTCGTAGTTTGGCTTTTTATTAGCCTTAATCCAAAATGCTGTAGGATAAAGTTTGCGCGAGGTCGTGTACTGTACGTACCAAAGAAGAGAGGCTAGATTGCGTCGAGTGTTTCGAAAACCTTACCTACATACCTACAATATTTGCATATTTTGTAGCTACTTTTAATAATCGACCAAGTTGCAAGATGCTGGCAAAGGAGTGGTTCTTTTTTCCTTTGCCGAACTGTTAATGAAGCTCTTTGTGGTGGTTTGAAGTTCGATATGGCCGGGGATAAATTGATAGGGGGAGGGGGTGTAATTTCCTGGATGGAATTTTTCAGTATTTGATTGGGGAAATTCACCATTTCTATCTGTGAGATGGGGAAATTTACCATTTGTATTCGTATTTTCTCAAGTTGGGAAAATTGAGAGAGAGAAAAGAAAAATTTTATTCTATCATCACAGCAATTTTATGCGCTTATCGATAATAAATTAGTAAATAATAAGGGTTTACATTGAGATTGATATTGAGGGAAATTTTTCAACCCACCGAAACGACGACTCCGGCTCCAATCTGTTTCATTTTAGAAAAACGACTCAAAACGATCATTTTTAGGTATATTGGACCCGTCGTTTGTTTGAAAAACGACAGTTTGAAAATTTTTCAACCCACCAAAAAGAACGGCTCCGGTTCAAATTATATTTTTGAAAAGCGACTCAAAACGATCATTTTTAGGTAAGTTGGAACCGTCGTTTCCTGTCGTTTCTTTGAAAAACGACAATTTGAAAATTTTTCAATCCACCGAAATGACGGCTCTGGCTCCAATCTTTTTCATTTTTGGAAATCGACTCAAAATGATCATTTTTAGGTATGTTGGACTCGTCGTTTCTTGACGTTTCTTTGAAAAACGACAGTTTGAAAATTATGTCATTTCAAAGTAGAAGGTCCACTTTGACATTTCCAGATTTCGATAAAATCTATTTTTAGGTGATTTTTTTCAAAGTAGTACTCTCTAAACTTAAATCAGTCAAAATTCACTGATTAATAAGACAAAAATGTGCAACTGAAGAAATCAGTGAAAATTTTACCGATTTAATCGGTGAATTTTCATTTTTGAATTGGTAAAAATTTTAATTTACTGATTGAATCAGTAATTAATCACTGATTGAATCAGTAATTTATCACTGATTGAATTAGTAAAATTTAATTTTTACTAATTCATTTCAGTAGTTGAAAAAAGATTACTGATTCAAAAATGAAAATTCACTATTTTTGAATCAGTAATTTTTCACTGATTGACAGTCAAATTTCACTGATTAATAGTTGCACACTTTTCGCTGTTTAATCAGTGAATTTTCAGTTTTTTGACTGATTCAGATTTAGAGAGTACTTTTTGTGTTATTGATGGTTCGGGATACCACATTAGACATGAAATTATCTTTCAAATGAGTTATCAGGGCGCTATCTAACAGCTGAAGTTTCAAGATTATGATTATGATGGAAAAAAGTATCCAAAAGTTGAAATCTCATTTTCTCAAGAACTTGTTTTATGAAACTTTCCAACTTCAAGGGGCTATAACTTGGGTATAAATCATCCATTTGGACTGGGGAAGGTCTTAATTGGCAATTTCATCCTCTACCAGGTGTCGGTCTCAACTCCATTTTGCTGAAGTGGGATCTTTTACTTGAAATGACACAATCTTTCAACCCGCCGAAATGACGGCTCCGGCTCCAATCTTTTTAATACGACTCAAAACGATCATTATTAGGTATTCTCTAAATCTGAATTAGTCCAAAAAAGTGAAAATTCACTTGACTGTTAATCAGTGAAATTTGACTGTCAATCAGTGAAAAATTACTGATTCAATTGGTGAATTTTCATATTTGAATCAGTAATTTTTTTCAACTACTGAAATAAATCAGTAAAAATTTGAATTCACTGATTCAATCAGTGATGAAATACTGATTCAATCAGTGACTAATTACTGATTCAATCAGTAAATTAAAATTTTTACCGATTCAAAAATGAAAATTCACTGATTTCTTCAGTTGCATATTTTTGTCTAATGAATCAAGAATTTCAACTGATTGATTCTTTAGAGAGTACTCTCTTAATTCGAATCAGTCAAAAATGACTGATTAAAATTGACAAAATCAAGTCATTGTAGGAATCAGTAAAAAAAATTACGATTCAATCAGTGAATTTTCACTGCTGAATCAGTAAAAATAAAATTTCACTGATTCAATCGTTAATTAATTACTGATTCAATCAGTGAAATTTTTTTCACTGTTTCAATAATGGAAATCCACTGATTTGAATCAGTAAATTTTTACTGATTTCAATCAGTCAACTAATTTTTACTGATTTAACAATCAAAATCCACTATTTGAATCGGTAATTTTTCACCGATTGACAGTAAAATGACGCTGATTAACTGGGGAATCTGTAGAATTTGACTGATTATCAATGACTTGATTTTCTCTATTTCATCAGTCAAATTAGGCATTTTTGACTGATTCAAATTAAGAGAGCAAAAGTGTGCAACTGAAGAAATCAGTAAAAATTTTAGCGATTTAATCAGTGAATTTTCATTTTTGAATTGTAAAAATTTTAATTTATTAATCGAATCAGTAAAAATTTTAATTTACTGATTGAATCAGTTGAATTAGTAAATTTAAATTTTTACTGATTTATTTCAGTAGATTAAAAAAATGACTGATTCAAAAATGAAAATTTACTAATTGAATCAGTAATTTTTCACTGATTGATAGTTGCACACTTTTCACTGTTTAATCAGTGAATTTTCAGTTTTTTGACTGATTCAGATTTAGAGAGTAAATTTTGTTAGCTTTTTTGTTTACTAAAATTAATGGAAAAAAAAAAAAAAATACCAAGACAGCTACTTTTTGGTGGAACAGACTCTGAAAAAAAAACGACTCAACGTTCTTTCTAAGTCGAAAAGAAGGATTTTTATACTACATATCAACTTCAGCTTCATGTCTTTGAGTTGAAAATTAAAAGTGCAATAAAACACCCCCCTCCCCCCCCCAAAAAAAAATCCTAAATTTTATAAACAACCAACATCGAAAATTGGACAAAATTTTTAATTCTTACAACAACAAAACTCCTTCGATTTCGAAGTTCGACAAACCTTCACACAGCTTTCCATTTTGGGTTATTGAACTATCACACTGAAAAAAAAATATAATAAAATTTATCCAAAAAAATAATAACGCGTCCCAATTCTCAAAATAGGTAAAATTTATCATTTTTTTTGAATAAAATTTATTCATTTTCTGACAAATTTTATTATTTTTTCTGATAATAAATATTATTTTTTAAAACAAATTTCACCTATTTTGTGAATTGAAACACGTTATTATTTTTTTTTAATACATTTTATTATTTTTTGATTAAAATTTATCATTTTGGTAAAATTTATTAATTTTTTTGATAAAATATATCTTTTTTTTTGATAAAATTTATTATTTCTGGGGTAAAATGTATCTTCTGTTTTTTCCGTGCAGGAAAACTATTCGCAGTCTCCGTTGAAACACCCAGTACATTCGTATCCTCAAATCTATACTAAAATTCATCAGTTTTACGAAAACGAGAGAAAGGGGAACCCCAGACAGAATGAAAATCTCGCTTTTCGACGCTACACGACTCAACGATGCAATTCCCACCATCCTTTGGAACAGATTGCCGGCGGTTTTGAAATCTCGCTCGTGTTATGAGTCCATTGTGCGTTCATTTATCGCGTATAATTTACGACGTTTTACGCACCGGAACCATCTAGGGCATTTGTATTCGGAAATTACATACGCACGCATCGAACTACATACACTTTTACGAGCATTTTCCACCATAATCCAGGCTAGCACGATAGGCAGACAAAAAGACGTCGATGTCGCCCGAACGAAACGTAGAAAAAGGAGGCGTCGCGACGCATCGGAACGTACGACACAGCCGTATAATACATTTTATGTAAACTTCATCAATGTAATACGCAACCGTCATTTTTACGCTTTTCTGCCCTCTATATTTTATTTACGAAAATTCCCTTCGCTACAGAAGCACCACGAGCATGGATAAGTCGAGGAGAGGATGAAATCGTGTTGTATTTGTTCTACACGACGAACGTCGCAGCCAAGTATCACGTATGACATTTTATTTCGTTTCCTGGTAATGATATACGAAGACGTAAAAATTTTTCCCGGGGTACGTGTTAGTTACAGAAACAGAGAAAAAAAATAAGAAAGAATAAGCGACGCGTCGCAGCTCCGGTCTCCGGTTCCAGGAGAGAAATCCGTTTAATATTCGTCGCTATTGCGCCAATTGCGACGTCGTCGAAGAGACGAAATTAAATTTTTGCTCGAAATGTATACCTCGTACAGACTGGCAATGGTAGTACCCTTCTACTTGCCCTTTTCCTCGGGTAGCTTTCTTTTCAACGAGAGTCGAGTTATTAAATGTCATCTATCCGGTTACACTGTTACTCCGGCGTCATATAGGTCTGAAAGTAACACAGCCGTGGAAAAGAGGCGAGTAATTTTTTAATGTACGTGTAAACGTTATTCCGGGGCACGTTTTTCGTGTTTATTTTCAATATTATACGCGTAGACAGACACGTCGTCGTATGAAATATACCTATACCTTGGAGCTATCTGTTTCAAAAGAAATGATAATTTTTATCCGAATGTAAGCCTACTCATCCATTTTTTCTCTGTATTGACTTAACTAATTGAATAATATAAAGGTTAGCGACCGTTGCGAAATTCTTCATTTCACCGCACGACCGCGACTCGTACCCCTACCCCCTCAACCTTTGAGCTTAACGAAAGCTTCCGATCATTAATCAATTTTACGTCTCTCAGAGGTGGGCTTTTCCTCCACGCTGCGTAACTTTTTCTATCCGTGGGTTTTCTTTACATCTTTTTATTCTCGATGGAATATTTACCAAAGAAAAAAAAATGATGATTCGGAACATTTTAGGGTATTTTTTTATACGTAGCTGGCTCGATAGATTTTTGCGTACAGCGCCTCCTCGATTAGGATTTCTGCCTTTTTGACGTCGAAAACAAACAAAGGAGTGCTTGGCTAATTTTTTGGCTCCGAGAGCATATTTTCGTGTCGTGTTTTTCGATGCCAGTGTGTATAGGTTTGAGGAAATCGCGAGGATTTTATTATATAGAAGAGATGAATATTTCGACGCCATTAGACGAGGTTTCTTTCGAAATACGAGGCTTGATTCCATATATGCGAGTTTTCTTCGATGTAGTGTATGAAAAATTTATGGAATTCAATGAACCGATATGGAGTATTTTTGTGTACGATTTCAATACAGAACAGAGACCGAATCGAGGTTGTAGAAGGATAAATGAAAGCTAATGAAAATCCAATTTTAAATGTTGATGACTTACCGATACATTGAATAGGGCGAAAAATCGAATATGCTGCGAAAATAAACGTGGATTTCGGTTTGACGACGATTTCATAATGGTTTGAATCTGAAAAGAAACAAAAAGAAGAAAAGGTTATGAGAAATTTCTGAACTGAATTCAAGATAAAATTGAAACGATATAAAATAATATTACTTATTCATACGTTTTTACAATGTAAGGTGATTTTGGAGTATTTTATAGAGAAGAGAACGTATCCGCAAAAAAATATCAATACATTTTCATATTATTTCGACTTTCAAATTGAAATTACAAGTATTAAAGAAATTGTGAAAATTTTTTTTAAAATTCTCGATGATGAAGTTTATTGAATTCTATACAAATTTGCTGGTATACGATTGAAATTAATACAACGATAATAGGTACCTAAAATTTGTTTGATTGGTGGCAAAACTGTTTTTCAAAATTAGGGGGAAAAAATAAAAAAACCTAACCAAACAGCCTCCTTTTAAAAAATCAGAAAACTTCAATAAAAAATTGTAATAGTACAAAGTGCATAAAAACATCACTTGAAATATTACACACGTTTCAATTGTTTAAAATTATGTATTATAATAAATATTTGACGTAATTTCAAGGAAAAGAGCAACGAAACATCATTTTTTATTTTTTGATTCGACAAAAAGAACTAAATTGACTGAAAAAGAAAAAAAAAATACTTTGAACGGTCAAATCTTGCTTTGAAATTGAAATACCCAAAAATATTAATTTCTTTGATTTTAATCTGAAATTCTGCTGAGAATCTAAAAAATAAGTTGGGTCATTCCATGTCAGTTCAACCACGAAGTGGAAAGTGGGGTCTTCGATTTTTTTGATTTTTTGCATGTGTGTAGACCTCGATGAAAGATGACGAATGGCGCAAACCGGAGCTTCCAAAGTCTTTTTGGAGGGCAGCCATGAGCCCTCAAAGTTTTGAGGATAAGTTGGATATGGTAAATTTCGAGCGTGGATAACTCAGAATCGGTGCTTGGTAGAAAGTTGAAACTTTTTGTAATGTGTAAGGCCTTTGATGAGCTTTTTGGCGATTTTTTTGAAATCAGTGTTGCCACTTTTTTTAATGCCAAAAATTAGCAGGAAAAGTCAAAAAATGGTATTTTTGCATGAAGGACACCTTCAAAAATTCTGAAAAAAATATATATGATGCAACTTTTTGTGCTGAATAACATATAAAAAAATTGAGATGGCGTTATTTTTTAAACTCGTTTTAAAAAATTTCTAAGTTTATAAGAAAACATAATTTTATATTCCAAGGAGTGAAAATTTTCTAAATTGGTTAAATTACATTATTTTTACCATATTTTCATCATATATTGAAAAAAAGTAGACAAAAATATTTTTATCGAGCCGATCTTGAATAATATGTACTGTATAGGTAGGTTTTTGTGACTTCCCCTGTTCAATATAGCAATCCAACATGAAAACATATCTTTATACAAATTTTACGGGAAAATAATTATTATTCAATACAAAAAAGACATTTTTGAAAATCTATCATCATTAAGGTACAAGTAACACCTTTTGTATCGATAATGCATTTAATGCATTTATGGGTAAATACAGTTTTCACAACCATGAGAATATTTCGGAACCAGAATATTCGCAAACGAATCAAGTTTTTAGTTCTAAATGTAATTTTCGTTTTGTGATGAAATTTTCCCATATGTAGTTAGTTTAAAATATGTTTTTATGCAGGACTGCAATATTGAACAGAGGAAGTAACAAAAGCCTATACCTATACAGTGTATATCATTCAAGATCGGCTCGATAGAAATATTTTTGTCGACTTTTTTTCAATATATGATGAAAATATGGTAAAAATAATGTAATTTAACCAATTTAGAAAATTTTCACTCCTTGGAATATAAAATTATGTTTTCTTATAAACTTAGAAATTTTTTAAAACGAGTTTAAAAAATAACGCCATCTCAATTTTTTTATATGTTATTCAGCACAAAAAGTTGCATCATATATATTTTTTTCAGAATTTTTGAAGGTGTCCTTCATGCAAAAATACCATTTTTTGACTTTTCCTGCTAATTTTTGGCATTAAAAAAAGTGGCAACACTGATTTCAAAAAAATCGCCAAAAAGCTCATCAAAGGCCTTACACATTACAAAAAGTTTCAACTTTCTACCAAGCACCGATTCTGAGTTATCCACGCTCGAAATTTACCATATCCAACTTATCCTCAAAACTTTGAGGGCTCATGGCTGCCCTCCAAAAAGACTTTGGAAGCTCCGGTTTGCGCCATTCGTCATCTTTCATCGAGGTCTACACACATGCAAAAAATCAAAAAAATCGAAGACCCCACTTTCCACTTCGTGGTTGAACTGACATGGAATGACCCAGTTAAAAGTTGTATCTCAACCCCTAGTGTCCTAAAAAAACGACCCAACCTTAAAATTTCGAGATTTTGAAAAAAAATCAAGATTTTGTTGTTGGAAGCCATTTTTAGAGGCATTTGAGAGAAGATTCTGTTCTCATTTTAGTTTTTGGATTATTGAATAGCAAAAAATTCACAAAAAATTATGACAAGTAAAAACACAAGAAAAGGAATTGAACGACCATTAAAATCGTCTAAAATAATTTAAAAAATTTACATGTTGAAAAAAAACTTTAAACTATCACAAGCCGGAAAACATAATTTTACGCCAGAGCCAAAAATATGAAAAACGGACGATTTTTTTTTCATTTTGTAGCAGTTCAGATCTTTACACAGCTTTAAACGTGTTTTTTTCGATTTTTTTTTTTGAAAGTCATGATTTTCTCATTTTCAAATGTTTCTAACTCACCGAAAAATTGGCCTAGGATGCTCAATGCTCATCCAAATCTTGAAATGTCCCTATAATCTCCCCTATCATTTAAGCCAAACAACTCATTTTTGAAAATTCCGACTTTAGGTATCTTTTCCCTGCACCGTACATATATGAAAAAAATTCAGAAATTGAAAAGATGACCAAAATACCTAGTACGGTAATAAGGTGGTTTCAATTAAATCGTACGGCAGGAAAAAAATGCAGAAAATTTCACAAAATTTGATTAAAACACAATGAAATTGTAAAGTTTGTCAAAAATTGTACAATTGCAAAATCATTTTTCAGCTACTTTTTCATAAAATTTCAAGAATTCTTACAACTTTCAGATGAAATTTAATGAAAAAACTTCAACGGTTTCCATTTTAATTTGGTCGATTTCTATATCATTGCATTGTTTGAATCATTTTTTCAAACGATATATATTTTTGTAATAAATACAATTTTTTAATATTTTCATTATTTTAACACAAACTAGAACTTTTTAAATGATTTTTAAATACATTTTACAAAAATTTCAAACAAACTATCGAGTGATGATTTTTAAAATCTTTTAACGATATTTTCAACAATTTTTTAGAGCGAATTTTAAAACTTAGAGGATTATTTTCATGTTTCAGCAATTATTACCTATGTCATTTCAGAATTTGGGTAAGATATTCCTTATTTAAATGATAATGAGTTCATACCAAGATGTGCATTCGCTCATTCTAACGAAATGAGCTGAGTATTTCAACTCGAAGGGAAAAATATTAACCCTTTACAACAAAGAGAATCCGATATTTGAAATTTCAAGAGTTAAAGTTCATTTCTCAAATATTGCTGAATTTTAGAAACTTCAAAATCACATCATCACCTTGAAAAATTAAAAAAAATTGATGTAATGTGAAGAACGAAAAAAAAAAAAATAACCTCTTGAATCGATTAAAATCGGTTTAGTGACGTTTTGGAAGCTCCAAAATATTTTTGAATTTTCCAGCCCTGGAGAAAAGCCGATAAAAATGGCTCATTATGAATTCATATTAATGACCAAAAGGTCGGAAATAGGGTCCAAAATTTTTTGAAGGGGTCTAAAATGTCTTGAAATTGCTTCTAATCGATTCAGGAGATTGAAAATAGGGTGCAAACCAAATTTCAGTTTCTTTCGTTGATTGGATCAATTTTTTCGCAGAACAAGGGTGATGATCTTAAAATTTCAAAATTTCGCCAATATTCCAGAAATGAATTTTGACACCTGCGATTCTGGATGAGTTTCTTTCATGACGTACTTCCATTTTTTTTTATTTCATCTCAAAATTACACTTCGAATTTGAATACCTTTCGTTTAAGATAATTCAATTTTCAACAGTGGAATATTATTTGTACAATGAAAGGAGGGGGAGGGAGGGAAGGGAAACTGTCATCATTACAAAATCACATCCATCATCAAACATTGATACCTTTTATTACACCAATCGCGTCAAATAAATCCTGGCACGATTTAAAACGCAAAAAAATTCATCGAGAGGGATGGAACAAAAAAGAAGTTATCAGCTCGATAAAAAAAACTAGGAATTTTTCATTTCGTTATTCATTTTTCCTGCGCAAAAAATTATAATACTCGTTTGATTCGGCGACACAATCAACAATCACGAATAATTTTTTTCATTCGGGAAAAGAATTCCATTGAAATGAAACCACGTTAAATATTTCAACAGAGAGAAAAAAAAACGAGACATCGAGGAAGGGAGTCTGCTGTAGGACTACGCAGTACGACGAAATAGTAATATCAAACACGAGGAGATATTTTTCACGATTATTTCCACCTCGAACCTCACCCCTGGCTGAGATCGTTTTCACCAATATATCGTATACGCATCCGTAGATTAATTTTTCAATTTTTCAATATTTATTCCTCGGCTCCGGTAGAATGTATCGAATCAACGCTACAGATAGGTATAGGTAAAGTCGTAAAATCGTATAATACGCATTTAAAACGAGTATAAATTTACGCCAGAAAAAAAACCATCGCGTTCCGACTTTCGCAACAGAGTAATACATACGCGATTATATTATAATAGCATAGCCAACGAACGGAAACATACAAGGGTTTTTATTGTTACCGGCGAAGGGATGAATGGTATTAAATTACCTTTATTTGATTTCTAGTCATTTTACAATCCCTCGTCACCGCTCTGCATTGTAAAGTTGAATAAAACGCGAAAATGTATGTAAAATTTGCAGCAGGTTTGAGTTCGATGGAAGGGTCGAAGGGTAAATTCACTTAAACGTCGTCGTTTTTGGGCTTGAAATAACTTTATAAAGGCGTCTGTATGTACATACGACTGTGTATTCCGATACTATCTTGGGCGATGAGGCTGTATCGTCATTGGACCAGAGGACTCTACCTATACGTCGAAAGTTATCGGTGGAAATTACAACGCAAGCACGAGTACAGAGAGAAAGGAGGGTGAAGGGATGTAAAATTTACGAATTCGAATTAGTTTCGCACGAGTTGGCGCTTTAATACGTTGGCGGCGCTGAGGCGGACTTTACGAGGCACTTTACGTGGTTTATGGAGAGCTATAGGTATTCTTATATGATTGAATAATTTCATCGTAAATTCTAATTAAATTTTACGTTTTAAAGTTCCATCGGTGGTGTGTGGATCTGGATTGCACATCGATAGCTAAGGGTGAATTTTCAATCGAACGAACGACAGAAAGACCACGAGAAAGCTGTGTAATAATTAACGAAACTTGGAATGTTTTCGGTTGTTTTGATCGCACGATTCGCCTACGCAGTTTCCATAAACCTGGCCCCCCTTTGCCAATTTTCATTTGCGAAGTTTCTCCGATGTTGTGGAATTTTTCATCACACGTGGAACTAAAGTGCGAAATCTCTCGAGTATGTTTTTTGGTATAGTTACAGGGTGTCTAACAAGTCCCTCCGGTCGTAATTGGCTGAAGGATCCTTTTCGTCCTTCCGAAGTCCTTATATTGAGTGAAAAAGTCCTTCCCATTTCAAATTTTGAGACCCACCCGCCAAAAATTAAAATAAATTATTAATATTTGAAATATCGCTGGTGGCAACTTTGTGTGAGATGATGAAAGATGATATGGATGCTTGAAAAATGTTCAGCCTTTTTTCTCCAAAAATTTTCGTCTTCGATTTGCTCGGGCTCAGTAAATTTACACGATTTTATTTTCAAAATGACGGTATGAAACTTCTTTCCTTCCCAGCCTGTGGAAAAAATTGTCCTTCTCATTTATCAAAGGACTCGTAACGATCTCGATTGCAATTTTCAAAAATCTTTTGATTTTTTGAAAGGAAATCAGAAACGAATCCATAGATAGTGTCTTTTTTGAAAGTCTGAACAAAACACGACGTATCGGCTCACCTAGGTGGGGGGAGCTCAAGAAGCTCGAGCCCCTCTCCTCAAGTTCAGAAAAAAAAATTTTTACTGCGAAAATGTGAAAAAACTTAATTTTTTTACTGTTCAAACAATATTTTTTCAAAAAATTTTCACCCTCACTTCGCTCTGGCAGTATTATAGCCCTTTCATCTAAAAAATTTGATAATTTTTTATTGATTTTTTATAGTCAAAATCACCGATTCTTCAATAAATGTCCCGTTTGTCAGAAAAAGTTGATGATTTTCGACTGAAAGATCAGTCAAAAATAATTAATTTGAAATTTGACCCCTTATTTTTTCTCAATTTCTCAGCCCCTCCCCTGATTAATTTCTGGACGCGCCTAAAACACGAAAAAAAGCAGAAATTTCACCGAATGAAGAAATTTTTAGATTCTGGATGTCCTTTTTTTAAAAAAAAATCGCCCTTATTTCGCTTAAGCTCATTGAATTCACTTTTTTTTCGAAGTTATGGTAAAAAATTTGTCCTCCTAAAATAAGTTGAAATTTTTTGGGGGGAGGGGGTGGCGGTACAATATTAATATTGAAAAGGCCATGCTGAAAGTCCTTCTAAGGTCCTTCTTTTGGAGTTTGAATTTTTTTAGACACCCTATCAACCTGGTATTTTATTCTCCCTGCATGAAGAACTGATGATGAAGGTGTACGAGAAGGGTAAAAAAGGTAGCTGAGGATACACGTTCGCGAATCTCTTCTCCATGGCGCGGCAGGGCGAATAAATATAAATAAAAAAATACGTCGCTATGCGTTTGATCACGTCTCGTATGCGTGCCGACGAACATCCATTAATCTCTTCGCCGTGTTTGTAATTTTCGCCAACATATGTACATACGGATTCGGTAGAAGGACGAGGCGATTTGACGGAGACGAGGTGTAGTGGCGATAGTGACGAAAACGAATAACCCGTTGAATACGATCGAAAAAGGGATAAGGGATGTTTTGCGTACGATGTCGCAAATCCCTCGTTATAAAGAGCCCTTAAATCTATACGTAGCGTATGGTATTGTTTACACATACGCTACAGGGTTGAAAACTTTTAATAATTTGCCTGCTGGGGAGGTTCTCTTCCGGCGAGTGTTCGAGCTACCTGTCTACGTGCGAGATAGCTCAGAAATACGAGTCTGAAATTCGATGGTTACCTATTGGGTTTTATGAGTATTTCGCGTCTTCAGAGATGGAATGTGATTTTAGGTAGTCGAAAATCAAAATTTCGTGATTACGATTTCAAAAAAAAAAAAGTCTGGCATAGCATGAGAGGTATTTCAAAGCGCTGGATTCATTTTGAATACTAGTTTGACCCTGAATTGAAAATTGAACCCTTCTCACAGAAGATGCAAGCGAGTAAATTTATGAAAATTTCAAGGAATATTGTTCGATATGTACATATTAGGGCCCTTAACTTCATATTTGAATGTTTAGAATATAATGAAAAACTGTCGAAATGTATGTAATACCTAATTTATTTCAAAAGAAAAAAAAATAGTAAGTATACATATTTTGAAAAGAAGGGAAATATTTTTGTCAAATAGAAAAAAATGAGAAAATGCATTAAAAAATGTCGAGAAAAAAAATCAAATGAAAAAAATGAAAAAATGAAGGTATGTTTTGCAGGAAAATAATTTTTTTTGAAAAATTAAGAATATAGTGGAAAAACGTACTGTAAAAAATTTTTTCATAGAAAAAAAAAACTCAAAAAATTGGAGTTTTTGTGTTTTAGCATGGATTTGTTAAAGTTCATAATTCTACTAAAAAAAAAAAAAAACGAAAAAAGTGAATTGTTTTTTGACGATTCCATAAAACTCATTGAATAAAAAACTAAAAACAAAAACACCAGAAAAATACGAGAATAAAAGAGCTCTAAAATGAGCTAATTTTTATTTTAATAATTGGAATACTTCAATTTTTCGATTTTCGACGACCTAAAATTGCCTTCCATCGCACTGCGTCGTGTCTGTTCTCCGGTGTCTGATTTCGTGATTTCCTCCGGTCCAGCCAGCTCCATCTTGTATGTTCGTTGAAAGACCAAGATGGAGGGAGCGGGGAAGAAGAATCGTGCGAATTTTAATTACACGTTACGCGATGAAATCATCGATTAAATCGTCATAGCGTACGAGACAAATAGGGCTTGATACAATCTAGCATCCGAATAATTATTTATTTTAGAGCTCACGAAATGTGTGCAGCTGGGTACCCTACCTATCTACCTATTTTACGTACAGAGTCTTAAAACTGATAATATAATTCGTTTTAATTTTTTCTTTTCTTTTTTTTGTCTGTTACAGCGCCCATCTCACGAAAAAACGTGTGGTACAACAAATGTTGCAAGAAGGTCGTTTGGAAATAGTTACCGGAGGTTGGGTAATGACCGACGAAGCTACTAGTCACATTTACGCTATGCTCGATCAACTCATCGAAGGTATTGTGCCTTTTTTTTTTCTTACTTCAACTTTACTAATTACAAATTATATGGTAGTCGTAAAATAATTGAAACAAGTATATAACATAATATGTTTCAATTTGTGGTCAAGGCAGACATAAAAGGAATGGAAGAGAAAAAGTATGCTTAGGATACGCAATTGCTTTCAAAATGATAATAGAAAATGTATTTTTGAATGAAAATATTTTAGAGCGATTTTTAAAAATCATCTTTGAAAATGGTAAGACTACAAAACAGCACCTTTCGTAAAAACTGAGGTACGTAGGTAAACTTATTTCAAAATGTCAAAAATTCATCTAAAACTTGGTAAAAATGATTAAAGATGATGAAAATAATTGTTGAAAATGCCAAAACTATTTTAAAATTATAGTATTTAAAAACTATGTAAAAGTAAAACATTTTCGAGTAACTCCAATTAAGTATTAAAAATTTTACTAAAATGAACTACCTACATTATTCATTTTCAAAAATATTTTACTAAAATCAAGCTAGATAGGTGTGAAAACTTGACCGTAATGCTTTGAAAAAAATGTGAAAATTTCAAAAACATCTATTACATAATTTTAAAAATTCAGTACGACTGCCAAAACTCACAACAGCCTTTAATTATGCATAGTAAAAATATGGTTGAAAATTTTGAAAAAATTCATTCAACAGTTGAAAATTTGGAAAATTTACATGTAAAAAATAAAAAATTCTAACAAAATCATTGAATCCAATTTCATTTGATAAAAATATTTAAAAAAATGTTTTGAAAATAAGAAATGATCAATCTTCGAAAATTTCTGAGTAAACATTTCAATGAAATGGAATGTAAAATTAATTCTCGACTAGGAAAATACTAACAACTGAATTCAATTTTCCTGTATTTTTCTAAATAAAGTTGTCGCAAAAAAATTAGATTACTTAGAATGACATTGAAAATTGTGAGCCTGGATATAGAAACCTCATCCTTAGGAGTAAAAATTTGGTGTTTGAATCAAAGTTTCCCTCTAATTCGACTCTTTCGGAAAAGTCCAAAATTAGGGTCAATTCAAAAATCAATTTTTGACACCTATAATTGTGGTTTCTATATCCAGGCTCAAATATTTTTTTTGAATTATTTTTCCTAATGTTTTGGATGTTTATTTTTTCAGAAAATTACCCCTATTTTCAATTTTCTAGCTGAGGCTTTGTTTATTTGCTTTTTTGATGTTTTCGCCCATAAAACGTTTCCTGTTTTTCGAACCCAAATGAAATTTCCTTCACTTTTGCGGCTAAAAATGTAAAATTTTTTTTGAATATTATCTGAAAATGGTCAAGTAGAACTCGAGAAAGTAAAAAAGTAGATGAAAATACATTTTTGAACTCTTTTTGATAAAATGGCATAAGTTTATTTTTGAAAAATCTGTAGATTTGTCTCTCTCTCTCACTGGAATGAAATTTCCACAAAAACCTAAAACTAATAGATAGTACTTCACATTTTTCAAGTTGCTTTTTGTCTCCAATTCCTCCAATTCCTCCACTTTTTCAGAAAAAAAAATCAAATTGAAACCTCGATTGGTTACACCAAAACCGACCAACATCCACGCAATCGAACCCATTAAACTCGAATACGAAATCTGACAAATATTCGACTCCAACCGACGAAAAAAATCCTTCACTATAAAAACACAACAACCCCATCGACGATGAAATATTTGACGAGACGAGCTCTAATCTCTCTCGAAATACTCATATCTTCGCCTTGTATTTCGCTGACCATACCATATTTATTGGTTAAAACCCCAAGCAAAAGCTGGGGGAAAAAGTCGAGCTGAAATCGAAAACCATTTAATTTGGGAAATAGGCTCCGCTCACAGGATGATTTTTATCGGCACCATAACCGTACATCATTTCGCTTCTCCATGGTCGGTATCGTATATTTTTCTCGCAAATTACCGAATCTAAATTAAAAGCTAATTTAAAATCCGGCGCCGTTATTCCGTTCGCATTCGCGCAAATCTCCGAAAAAGGCAAATTCGAATTGGCATCGCGATCCATTTATATAAGAGAAAAAGCCAGGTCGGAGGTGCAGTCACACTGGAAAACAATCCGTACCTACGTTGTGGTCGTAATTTCGCCTTATTTCGTCGGGCTTTTTTTTTCTCCTGCGAAGTCGCGAGCAGACGTTTCGCATAAAGTAACGGACGAAGAGAGAGAAAAAAATAGTAAAAACCCCAAGACTCAATAATGACCTAGTTAAATGTAATTTACGAGCGCATTATCATTTAAATTGGAAACCGAAGAAAATAGTAATTTTGTAACAGAATAAAGACGTTAACAAAGAAACCCGAGCGACGACGTGAGTGCTACACCGCGTCAGAGTAAAAAAAAAAGAGCAAAAAAAGTAGAAAAATAAAGAAAGAACGAAAGAACGAAACCTGCTAAGACATTCAAAATGTAATTTGCGCCACCGAGATATATTAGATAATTTTCCGACGCCAGTGTAATAGCCGCCTTTAGCTTTAGTTTTTCCAGATATTTTGTAACGCGGTATTAACTTTATATGTATAAGCTTTCGAAGGGATTCCAAGAGGTGGGTTTTTTCTCATCGCGGTTTAAACTTAGGCTAAAAGTAAACTTCATATAGTACGGGATTTTCGGGGCCAGACATTTATTTCCTACACCGAGAACATAAAGTGTCACATTTATTTGAATAATGATTGCCGCACATTTTGTACAACGACTGGTGTGTTAGTAACGCCGAGCACATATATTCGCTTATTAACGAACGCTCTACGTACTACAGATCGCATATCGTGAAACTTATAGCGTGTTATTGAATTTCCAACGAATTTACATAATTTTTCGTTACGCGCGAGCATAGAATTGAAATAAAGTCGGCCAGAGCCCACCCCAGTAGAGTATACAGAAATCTAAGTCGAGGTTATTTACGAATATTTTCAACTCTAGCAACCGTTGGTTCTCTCTGTGTACTCGGTTTATATTCGAAAATTTCGAAAATCCGACCCAGAAAATCTCTCTTCAACGCTGGAGGCAACATTTCTGAGGTTTTATGGAATTTCATACTTAGGTACTTTTTATATAGTAAATACGTCGGTGGAATTTTTGGACTGTGTACCTTTTACCCTCGTCTTTGCTTTTATTCAGAATTCGATGGATTTATTAAGGTCATATTTTTTGGGGTTTTCACGATGCTCGTGGGAAGTTGTGAAATGGAGGAGTTTCTTAATTGTGGATAGATGGTGAGCCTTGATATAGAAATAATCAGGGGAGGAGTCAGAAATTGGTTTTTGAGTTGAGATTATTCCTTGGTTCTACTTCTTCTGAAAAGCCAAAAATCAGTCACTTGAAAGCCAATTTTTGATCTTTTAGGGTGGTTTCTGCATCCAGTTTTACATGGTATGGTAAAATGTGGTGGAAATGATTTGAATTTTGCAGAAGAATTTTCAAAAAAAAAATTGAAAATATTAGAATTTAGGCAGAAATAACAAAAATTGGGTAGGTTTGGTTCGAAGAATATGTTTGTTTGAGTTTTCTTGCCATTTTCATAACTTTTTTCCTTGCTTCAAATTTTTCCAAAAAAGATCTGCCTTTGTATTTTTTAATTGAAGAATTTCAATTTCCGAGAAAACTGTTGAAAATCTTCGATTTTTTCTGATTTTCCTCGTTTTATTTCTCAAAGATTATTACACTCTGATGCAAATATTTCAAAATTTGAACTTATGGCAGAAAAAAATTAAATAAAATAAAAAAGGTTACTTTGAAGCAAAATTGTGACAAAATTTTGGAAAATTTGCAAGGGTATCTTTATTGATCTATCAAATCTCAAAAATGGAGAATAAAAATCAAAACTTTCAAGAATTTCAAATTTTTCTTGCCCGGTGTTTTAAATTGATAAAAATTTATTCCAAGCAAGCCCTTGCAGATTTTTCAAACAGTGAGTGAACATAGAATGGATGAAAGTATCTTTTCGTATTTTAATTTTGAAAAATGTCGATTCATTCGTTAAATTAATGAATCCAAGCAACGTAGAAGTAAATTTTTGAGAAAAAATACATCTTCAAAAGTTGAAATTGCATCATTTTAGTTAGGTATCTGAGATGATAAATCAGTGAAAAAATCAGTGAAAGCCAACAATGAAAAAAATTGCTGAAAATCAGTAAAAATTCAAGTGAACGTCCTGTCAAATATCTAAAATTTGTTGAATGAAAGTTTAATGAAATTCTTTGCAAAATAAGCAAAAAATCAAAGAAGGGCTGCAAATTTGACCTTTTTTTTAAGGCTACTTATTCATTAGTTCAAAGTAACGAACGGTGAGAACAAGAAATAAAATCTGAAAAAATTCTGGTTAGAAAATTATGAGAATTTTACAAAATTCTTTTTGAATCTGAAAATGACAAATTTTGTGAAATTTCCTTTTTTTAATACTTAATCAGTATAATAAGTAAAGAAATAAGTATAAATTATCACCGAAATTTTTAATTTTTTTCACTGATTTCCCAATAAATTCACAAAATGGTCTGAAAGAAAAGTCGAAAATTTTTTCATCAATTTTAACGATGTTATGTTATAAAAAATTTTCATCATGCATTTTCATGATTTCTGCAAAGAAGAAATTTAATGGCTTTACAATAACAAAAATTCCAACTGTTTTAATATTTTTTTTTACTAATTTTCCGAATTTTCTGTTCCTTAATGGAATTTTTTCATCAAATTATTTTATCTTATCTGGCGATTTTTTCAATCTAACTACATACTTTGATAATTTTTATAATTTTTCGACACTGTTTACCTTGAACATTTTTTCAAATGAATTTTTCCACATTCAAAATAATTTTTTTTTAGCAATTTTAAAAATTTTTCCATCTTACAGTTTTCAATCCAGTTTTTCAAAATTTACAGTACTTAATTTTCTATTTTCTAAACATGATTTTAAACATTACCTACAATTTTTATGACTTTTCAACGATATTAGCAAAACCCCCTTCCGCTGCCATAAAAAATAATTAGTAATTTCAAATCAGATTCCTTCAAAAAATGAAAAACGCTTTTCAAAAAATTGTGATTTTTTTAAATGAATGGAGATAGCATTAACATGTCCATCTAATCAATTCATTAGATTCGCAATGTACAAACAAAGACGAATTCTTGGACTTCTTCCAACAATTTCACAAAATTAAAATGCCTAGGACAACCATAATTTTTCTGGAATTTTTCAACTTACATTCTAAAGATTACAACAAAATTTTGATATAATTATTATTTGAATTTCTCCAGAAGACGAGAAACGTTTGTAATTTGGGTATTTAGAAGACAAAATTTTAGAGTTTTTGTCTCTTTTCGAACAATATGTTTATCAAAAAACACTTACGATAATAATCTATAAATTGTAACAAGGGGTGGAAATTCTTACACAAAGTATATGAAAACAATTGGAAAACGGAAATTGGATCATCAACTGCTCAAAATTAATTTTCAGTCCTTAAAAAGAATTTTAAAAATCCGAAAAGAAGTGAAATTTTTCCAAAGTACCATTTTCCATCCAACGTCATGTTTTTGTCCAATGAGTCTAAAGAAAATCTAACCCTGCAAACTTTTCAATTTTTGGCTGTTTTTAATTGAGTTACAGAAGCTTTTTCCAGCAGCCAGTTCTCATAATTTTTATTCAAGTTTGGCCAAAATTGGTCAAAATTCAAGAATTATTGTTAATCCATCAAAATCGTAAATTCATGATTTTCGATTTTTTTCAAAAATACATGGAAGTAATTTTTATATTTTAAAAATTTGCGTACTGAGCTTTGTAAAATTCCTTTGATTCAGAACCGAAAAATATTTTTCTTGGCTCAATTTTTTCTCATTCAAGGATTCGTGATTTTCAATTTTTTTCTCAAAAATAATAGTAATTTTCATATTTTAAAAATTTGTGTTCTCAGCTCTGTAAAATTCCTCTGATCCAGAACCAAAAAATATTTCAATGTCTCAATTTTTTCTCATCTAAGAGAAACCTTCTGGAAATATTCTCATAAAATGAGCAACTTCGTCAGATCTTTAATCGAAAAATTTTCAAACTCGCATGAGACTCAAAAAGCCCAATCCAGATACCATACACATCGCCAAATACACAAATAACCTGCAGCGATTCCACGACAAAACATACCGAATAAAAAAAATTCCGCAAAAAAATACCGACACAGGAGCGCAATAAACCAGCCTCGTACAAAAGTAAAGATAACCTTGCACCGCCACTATCGTCACCAAATATTACTTTGTAAAAATCTGTACAGAAGTACGAAAGGCCATTTTGAACATAAACTGCATGAAAATTGATTTCTAAAAATAGTATTTCCATCCAGATTATCATCACGTGGATTGGTTGCGTAATCTATATTTACACAGTTCGCTTTATCGTAATATGTTGGTTTGGTATCCTACACACGATGCGGGGGAGGCAGAGCAGAAATCGAGGCTTGAAAAAAAAAACCTCGTAATTTCATTTTAATCGAATTCTTTTCAATCCCTGGTATTGGAATTTGAAACCAGATTTGGCGAGGGAAAAAAATCCCATCGAATGTAAAAACGATTATAAAACGTCGATACATATACGTATAAAATAGAATTATGGGTATTAAACGTATATTATACCCTGGGTTTACCCTTTTCGTATACTGAAATATGGCAAAATCGGGTATGTCGATGCCGATGGCTCGCGACGAAAGCGTAAATAATACGCGTCTCATTTAAATATCTTAATTAGAGAAGAAACGTTGTCTGAATAGGAATTGTCGTCGTCAGATCGACTCCAAAGTACTCGATATTGTAATCTGGTAGGGGGTGAGGGGGCTGAGGCACGGGAAAAGGGTTAGGTGGAGTGTGTCGTCGGCTTCGGCACAAAGGTCGTCTTGGGTGTTGGACGTCGGCGTCGTCGACGGAAGATGAAATCGAATTAATAATTGCGGCTTGGCGAAGTAATTTATTCGCGGTGGCCGTTCGATACCGTCGCATTGAATTAAATCACAATATTGGCGGAGGAGGGTCCAGGGAGGGAGAATCGTGCGGTATTTAAGGATGAAGGAGTAGGCGCCGGAGTAAAAGAAGGGGTTGAGGGAGAGATGCAGGCACTTCCAAGTAACATCGACATAACTGCTTACTAAATCCTATAAATAGAATGTCCCCGGTATACGTCGCGGTTATTTCCATATTTATTACGAATATCCGTCACCTTACAGCTCCCTCATCCGATCCGACCCTTGAAACGTCCATCGTGATTTCGCCTTCGGATACAAATGTACTTATGGAGTATATAAATCTGAAATCTTATTTGACCAACTCAAATTCGACCGGCAAGGTGAATCAAAATTCGAAATCCGTCCGAATTCGTCGCCCTGCGATGCTGCTTTGAAATACGACAAGGGGACGGATAAAGTGACAAATAACGAGGTCGACGTACATACATACCTAGGAAATATTCTATAACAATTTGGCTTATTACGCGGTCGTCCCAGGGTTTAAATTTTGATTGCGTGTTCTCATGGCGAATAGAAGAATCTTTGGGGAACCGAGCTCGACCGTTTCGCGGACTGAATTTTAATACACGTTTTCAATAAACAATGAAAAAGATTCGGCGAAGGGAAGAAAAATACGGAGGAAATCGAATTAGACTTTGAGAGGGATAGAAATCAGAACAAAATGTGGTTCTCGACTCTTACTTGAATTTCACAACGTCGCGACGGTTTGTGATTTTTCGGGTATACGACGAAATCGTGTAAAGAATATCTGAATTTGGAAATTGAAAAAAATTACACGTTGATTACGTTTTGTATTTGATTCCATTTCGAGTTTGACCATGTGAAATCTATGTAATGGTATCTGAAGTATGGCGAGCATCGGTGGCGCCCGATGCTAAGTAAACACGCAACCAACAGTTGTTTCCACTCGACTGTTGATCCGGCCGGTGGATAAATTATTCGAGGCGGAAACGTTATGCAAAACTATTAACGTCTGATGCTAAGTTAACATTTTAACGTTATTAACGAGTGTACGTAGGTGGGAAGTGGTACAATGTTGACCTAGTGACGATTTTCATTACGATATGGATGGTGAGCGGGGTGAGGCGGTGGTGCGGTTTTAGATTTAGATGCAGTTAAAGCGGCGTGAAGTTGTTTGGCCAAGATAATGGTGGGTTTCGTATGTGATATTTAATAGTGTTTGGTTTTGGGTGCAGTTTGGTGGTGCGATTTTTTTATGTAGTGGTCGGGGAGATTGAAAAGTTGGGGAAAGGATGGCTTTGAAAGGGTGATCTTTTACGAGTTGATTGTAATTTTAGAAATTATTGGGAAATAGAAGAGTATAAAATTATTTGGATGAGAGACAAGGGTGATTTTCTAACTTTGGGTTTAAATTTTGAGCGTGTGATCTCCCCCTTCCCTTACCTCATCATACCCCAAAAATGGTTTGTTTTCATTTCTTTGGAAAAATAATAATTTCAATATTTCCTGGTTTCGATTAAATGAAGTATTTTTTATTACTTTATGGCAACTGAAAGCATTTTTTTTTAAATCTCTCTCCCATGAAAATGTGTGATACTGGATAATAAAATAACCTAACGATGGAGGTATTCCAACTACACGCAAGTAAAATTTTGAACCCAAACAATAAAGAAAAAAATTCAAAGTGCATTTCAAAAAAACACACATCCAAAATTTTAGGTAAATACTAAAGTCCATTCCTCAAAGATGAATTTTTGAAATCTCAAAATTATATCTTATCGTTCTGAAAAATAAATAACATTGATTTAATCAACAAAAATAGCAAAAAATTTCTTCGGTGATTCGAAGCCTCCTAGGAATTTTGACATTTTCCAGAGCTGAAGAAAAACAATTCGAGTAAAATTTTCCAACATTCGTAATTTGAGTTCAATTCTGTATTTTCTGACTAACAATTTTTTCTGTAAAAAATTCAACTTTCTGCTAAAAATATGAATTTATACTCAAATGATTTGAAAAATTTCGAAAAATTCGACTCTAATTGATCAAATTGGTCACCAATTTTAGTTATCTGCGACTTCAAATGCTGAAGTTCATACAGATCACCTTTATGGGCTTATCTCTGGCACTCAGAAATCCCAAAATTCTCTAGATTTCGAGCGTTTTTGAATTTTTTACGTCATTTCGTAGACAAATTTAAGGAAATTGATAAAATTGTAGTTTTTTCAATCATATTTTATCAAGAGTACTAGGTGGTGGGTCTAGGTACATTGAGAAATTGTACCAAAAAATGTGAAGATTTTCAATTTTTTCTGGTCCATTCGGGAACCGTTTATCAAACTTTAGGAACCTAAAATTAAATCAGTGCTATTTGAAACTGAATAAAAAACTTGTGATGAACATTTTTTTTAAAATCAAAAATCAAATTCTTTCAGTGCTATTTTTTCATCCAAATTTTGAACTCTTCTCAAAATATTTGTGGGGGGGGGGGGGAATAGAAAAATCGATGAAAAATGTTTCTTCGAGTATTATATTCGCCAAGAGCTATTCAACAAAAAAGGGTCGTTTTATTGATTGAATATTTTAGAACTTCATATGTTTTCTAAATGAATTTGATTGATTGATTGATTAATTTATAATCTGGAAAAATTTCGAAAATAAAAAAAATACTTGAGCTGAAAAATCAGTATCATGATGAATGAGTAAATATTTTTCGTAGTAAATTGATTAACATGCATAAAATCTTATTTTCATTTTTTTACCAAGCTAGTTTGAAAATTGTAAAAAAATTGCAATGCTGATTTTTTGGCATTTTAACCAAATTTGGAAATTCCTCCTCCTCCTCCTCCCCTCTCCAATCACCATCCCACTGATGCAAGATTCTTGACATACTAAAATTCAAAGATGAATTTACAGATATGATAGCGTGAAAAATAAAACTTGAAAACATTTTCGTCATTTTTGTTTTCTTCATCATCAAAACATTTAATCTTTTTGGCTTCTGATACCACCCTCCTCACCTCCCCAACCAAAAACCACCTTACCGGAATAATGAAAATTTGATTTTGAAAAAAAAAAAAAACAGATAATAAACTTTGTTTTTCTTTTTCAAATTCTGATATTACGATTTCAGAATTATGAACTTTTCCTTTAAAAACATCATTTATTTAGATAAGATTTTTTAGACAAATTCAAATTTTTTTTAGGAATTAACGAAAAATTTGTATTTTAATCAATTTTTATAGAAAAATTTTCATGTCAAACCACTTTTATTTATTTGTAATATCAATATTTTTTAAAATTTTCTTTGTTATTTTTTCACGTGATTTCAGTTAAATTATCAGCTGAATTAGAGAAAGGGAGGAAGGGATAAAAAAAAATTAGGGATTATCATGAAGAATAAATTCATTTAAAAAATCCCAATAATTCGGATTTTTTTCATTTTGCATCGAACTTTCACAATTTTTCACCAATTTCGCATTCAAAACAACCTCGATTAAAATTCAAAAAATTAATAAAAATTACACACGTGAAAAGCCTCTTTAATCCCCCCGCCTTAATTTCTTTCACACCTCGTAACCTCATAATCCAGCCCATTATTAATTCACTCCCCGGAGGGATTTCGCCTCGAATTCATAAACTCAACGACCCGTTGGTCGCAAAAAATTTCAAATTACTCCTTATAAAAAATAATATGCAATACGGTACACATACACGTGGCAACAGTTGCATTAACATTTACGTAGGCAGGCCTGGGCTTCATTTTCTCGAAAAAATCGTCGTCACCATTGTTCCTGCGAATTTTTTCTACCACGATAAAACAACTAATTAGCGTTTATCTGAGCTAACCGAGGTAGCTCCAGTTACTAAATAAGAGCACGAATATTCGGGCTAAAAAATTTCGAGAAAAAAAAATAATAATGAAATAACAGCAACGAAATGACATTTTCAAAGGCAATTAGCATTTTCACTTTTAAATTGGTAATTTTTTTCGGGTATTTTGGGGAGCTTTGGGAGACTAATTATGTTACTACAAAATTACTTTGTCTTCTAGTTGTTTATCTGGGTAAATTTTTTCAAATTTCAACTTCTTCGTGAAACGAGATACGTTAATTAATTCTTTTCGTATAATATTTTTACGGTGAAAGATAATTTTATATTTATAGATATGAAGCAGAGAAGTAGGGTGGGATTATTACTAATGCAATTAAAAAGAAAGAAGGTGGCAGAGGAATTTCGTTTTTCTCATTTTTTTAAAATGAAAATCATCAAAAATGAAGAGAAAGTAATACGAACTTTAAATTTTACTATTACGCGGGAAGGGAAAATATTGAAAAAGTGATATCGACAAAGCATAGAAGTGTAAGAATTTTTCACATCCTCAAATCAGAGTAGCCAAAGAAAAAATATTTTCTATTTTCCTCTTTTCCTCCTTTGAACTTTCGAGATTTCCTTTTAATAGGTATCAAAAAAATTCCTTATAAAAAATAATCAATTTTCAAATCTGTCGATTTCTTTCCAAACGAATTGTTTAATTTGATAAGATCAACAAAAAAAAACTTTCTTTCAACGATTACACCTGATTTTTTTTTCAAAACCACCAATCAGATCCACTTAGAACTCCATACAAAACACCTTTCAAATTAGAACGACACAACCCGAGGGTTTTTTTCGCCTTTTAAATAAAACAGAACAAAACTGCCTACTACAAAACATTTTCTCATCGTATGAGAATACTTCGCACACGTAGAAATTTTCCGACGTATCAGCAAATCTCATCGCCAGCCTTTCGCCTCGTACGAGGCACAATTTCCAGGACATCGATTCGAAAAAGGATAGATTTTTTGGTCGTTTTAGATGCGAAAACGCGACGAATGTAGAACGAGTTTGCAATACGGTCCCCAGCATAATAATTCTAATTGCCTTGTTTTATTTCCTTTATCACCTGAATACCGGCGGAAAGTTTTTCTTTCGCTATCTTAATCTACCCTTTGGGAAAAGATTTTTCGGTGTTTTTTCCCACCTTTTTTGCCTCCTCTGCTGGTTCGAGAGAGATACGTAGGTGTAGGTAATTACCGTAAAAGCAGCACGAAACAGAAGCGTATTACCAGGTCAACGAGCAGAACACAGCGAACAGCTGGTTGTAGAATAATTTGCTGTATAGTCTTTTGATCTCGAGCCTAATTTACTGGCATAGGTATTTACACGATTTGATTAAATTATCCAGCCACGCGAATGATACGGTAAGTCTTGCTTTTGCGATACAGGCGAAGCCCAAAAACAGAAACCGAATTGCTTTTAAAGATTATGATTAATGGATCGAAACAAACAAACCAACATGTTATTTCACATAAGTACAAATCCGTACGTTGTGTTCCCTCGAGGGATGAATTTTTTTAGAAATATTGAATCACGTGTGCCTCACCTACGTCCAGGTTAAGGTCTAATGGTAATTAGATAGGTTCTCGATGATATCGCATGCCAACTTTTATTCGCGGGTTTGAATAAATAAACATAGCGGAGACTGAAATGATATTAAATTCAACATCGCATGCGTACGCGTTCGTCAATCTTTTAAAATTTCGTGCCCCATATTCACGATTTCAATCTATGTATAGAATATATTCAGAATAAAACTCGTGTATTTTTAATTCGAATTTAAAAATATCCGACCAATGTTTACATTTTCTGAAGTGGAATAAAAGGTCACGAAGAGGATTAAGGATTACGTTTTCGATATTGGCTGGTTTTGAAGTTGAGAAATGAAAATGGAAGTAATAGTTTATCGATTTTCAAACAGCTTTTAAAAATTCATGAATGGTAATTAACAAATGACAGATAAGTTGGTTGAAAATTGAAATCGATTCGAAATTTCAGGTTTTTATAGAAAACGATTCAATAATACGATAATTATTATTCCAAGAATTAATTTAGAGACAAAAGTGCATGAATACAAAAAAAAAATGAAAATTCTTTAAAAACCTGCGTAAATTCAAAATGTAAAAAAAATAGGTAGGTACCTAGGTAGATAGAGATACAGATACATAGGTGGTCATAAATATTGATTTGAAAAACGTAAAACTCATCAAAAAAGGGGATAAAAATCATGAAAAATTGGACCCGTAATTCCACATCAATAAAAAGAGAGGAATTTCTTTGAAAACCATTGAATAACTCAGTATAAAATCTTCAGAAAATACAAAAAATTCAGAAGAAATATGTACCTCAATAAAGATTGATTTCTACATATTTCACAAACATTTCAACATCCTTAAAAATTAATCAGTTCAAATTTTCGTAAAAATGAAAGAAAATTTATAAATTACCAAAAAAATTCCAAAAACACATCAAAATTCAGTAAAGGCGTCAAAATGTGATGAAAATCATGCAACTTATGATAAAAATTGTAAAAAGAATTCATAAATATCATAGAAAGTACCTCAAAAATAGTTGATGATGTCAAAAGTCTGCGGAAAAGTTATAAAATTTATTAAAATGCGATGAAAATTGTGCAAAACTGTCCTCGAAAAGTGTGAAAATTCTCAAAAAGATAATTCTGAATGGAGTTTAGGAGATAAAATTTTGAAACTTTCGGTAAAAGGGAATTTGAGGTCACTGATTTCGTTTTTGAAATTTATTTTTGGTTTTGACCACATCTAAGCTCCAAACAGAGGAGGGCCAACATCCAAAATTTCGAAAACTTTTGATATGGGTATCGAAATTTAGGTATTTGAAGTCGCTGGTTCTAATTCTAACATTCATTTTTTTGCTCTGACCAAATTTAAGCCCCAAGGAGAAGGGCTAAAACTCAAAATTTTGAAAGAAAAAATCAATATGAATGTCAAAATGTGGGTATTTACAGTCATTGATTCAAATTTTAACATTGCTGGAAAAATGAATGCATCGGTACTGAAAAGAAAAAAAATTCGCACACTTCGAAAAATTCAATTTTTATTCCTCATCCATGAAGGTTTAGATTTGGTCAGACTAAAAAATGAATGCCAAGATCAAAATCAGCGACTTCAAATGTACCCCCAAATTAAAATTTTTCAAAATTTTGAGCTCTCCTACCCCTCCTTGGGCTGAAACTTGGGCAAAGCAAAAAATGAATGCCAAAATAGGAATCAGCGACCTCGAATACCTACATTTCGATACCCATATCGAACTTTTCAGAATTCTGAGTTTTAACTCTCTCGCCCTCTCCATGGGACTCAAATTTGGCCAAGGGAAAAAATGAATACCAAATTAATAATCAGCGACCTCGAGTACCCAAACCCTGAAATGTTAAGGATTTCATTTAATAAACTCAAGTCAGAACTCAGGAGTAGGACAATTTTAACTTTTTTAAAGAGAAGCAAGATTTATACACGTTTTTCAAACTAAATTGGCAAATTACAATAACAGCTGCAATTGGCTGGAAAAAAAATTCGAAAAAATAATCAAAAAATCAATGTCATATTTCGACGCGTTTAAAACAGAATTGCACCAAGAAATTAATCGAGAGAGGAACTAAAAATTCAAAATAAAAAATAAGGAAGAGAGGTCAAATTTCAAATCAGTCATTTTTCACCGACGAAAAATTGGAAATTTATCAAGAAATCGGAAATTTTTCACTAAAATATCAGTGAAAAATCATTCATTTTCAAAATAAAATAACTAATTTTCAAAAAACCAGAGTAAAAAATGCGCTTTTATACATTTTTATAGTAAGCACAAAAATTTTCTTTTCGAACTCCTCCCCCCTCCCGCTTATGGTTCAATACAAATAATAAATTTTTACATTTTTTTTAAATGGCTTGATATTTTTTAAAAAATTTGCCATGTTCTACAATTCTAAACATTACAAAAAATTTTCATAATATTTTCACAAGTTTGAAAATATTAGAAATAATTTTCAAAAAATTTATATCTAATAATTCAAATCATCAAATCAACGAATTTTGAAAAACGCAAGAAAATTATTCAAAATTTCAAAAAAAAATTTGCAATTTACCCAGGGGGTCGGATCGGAGCCGAAGGAAGGAGGGGCTCCCTCCGGACGACTTTCCGGAGCCGGAGCTGGAAGAACTTTAATCAAAATTCACGAAGCTGAAGCCAGAGTCGAAGAGAGGAGGGCCAGCTCCAGATCCTTGAGACGGTCAGAAAAATCGAGCAAAACCGGAGGGAGGTGGGCCCCTCCAGACGATTTTTGAAACCTGAGTCAGTCGGTGTTGGAAACACTTTTTAAAAGCTTAGGAACCGAAGCCGAAGCTGGAGGAACTTCAATTAAAAATCTCGGAGCTGGAGCTATATCCGGAACCGGAGAGACCAAAGCTCTTCATTCCGGATCCCGATTAATATATTTTTGATTCATTTTAAAGCAGATTTTACTAATTTTCTTAATAATTTGAAATTTCTGCAGATATTTAAATAACTCGTAAAATCTCGAGATAATTTTAACACTTCTCAAGTATAATACCGTTTGAATTTCTCGCTATAAAAAAAGTTACACGTACATTTTCGACGAATTATTCATATCAATACCCCTGCTGGCCTTCTCGCCATCGTGAAATTCTCGATGAATTATAAATTAACGCGAAATTGCCTGGCTGGTTCTCACTACGAGGTAATTCGCTCGACTAGGGCTTTTTTCAGCTAGATTTGAAGGGGTAAAAGTTTGAAAATTTTTACAATTTGCACGTAGTAAGGTAAGTTTGTTTGACGTTCAAGACCGGCCTTCGTTTCGGGCACGACGAGCCATTAAAGTCTTCATTTCGCAGTTCCGTTCGTATACGTACATATTATCTGATACATACTTACACACGGTGCGTATAATTACAGCAAAACATGCGATCTTTCGGCCTTACGACTATACCTCGGCTATAAGAGAAGGGTTGGGTATAGAGGAGACGTTAATGATGTTCTAAATCCGAAGAAAATTGGGTGTAAAAGATGGGCCGAGAAGGTGAGAGGGGAAGCTTATTTCGTTAAACCGTTTACACTTTTGGAGCGAGTGGCGAATGGGGAAAAAAACGTCTTGCCTTGAAGATGCCTCGTCGCCGCAACCTTCGCTCGAGGTATAAGTTTGGGTATCACTAATTTTAATTTAGCTAACGCCGAAATATAGTCAGGAAAGTTTCGTTAATTTTAATACGCTTCGATGGTACGTTCGGAAAGTTGGTAATTAAATGCCATTTACAAATACATTTGCGATAATAGAGTTTTTCTCAGAGTACCGGGTTCGCGTCCTGTCCCATTCCCAACGTCGAAGACTCCACCGTAGATATATACTTTTTCTAAAGAGAGAATTATTTGATTTTTTTTTTACCCCGGTACTCTTTTCATCGAGTACGTTTCGTTTTTAGTTTCGTTGAGCTTTCTCAATCGTCCAGGATGCGTTTAATTTTGAATTCGTATTACGGACAAGTTGCTCGGTCTAACTTTTCGGCTCTGCGTTGAAAGTTTTGCTTTTTTGTGTATATTGAACGTATAAAGGGGCACGAGCTTATCGAGTTGTAATTTTTTCCATCCCGGGGTTCTCTTCTTTTCTTAGCTGGTCGAAAGTTACGATACGCGTAATTTTGCTGAGCGTATCGTTGAACGGTGCTAATACCGTGAAGAAAAGTTTATCGAGGAATCATTATTAAGTTGGTAGTTTCGCGAGCAGAACGAGTTAAAACGTGGTGATCGAATAATTACGTTCGTGCGACTGTACGTTTCTGGAGGAATATTGGGGTTTGAAAATGGGTTGAAACGATACCTTAAGATGTGCGTTTTGATTAAGACGTGCGGTAGTTCTCGTTTTAATCGGGTTCTTTTTTGGCTGCGGAAGTTTAAGAATTGGGTGCATGAGAAAAGGAAGTTTTTTTGGTAAATAATGTATCTAAAATTTTGAATTTTTCAACTTTTTGCAATAAATTTTCAATTTTTAAGATCTGCATTGGAAATGAAAAACGAGAGAAATTTGACTTTCAATTCTGTAGGGCTTAAAATTTTAATAGGAGAGTCATATCATCACCACCCTTCACTTTCGGGCATATTCAAAGAGGCTACAGATTCCCTCTTAAGCTTCTAAAGGAGAATTTTTTAAAACAAAAATGTGAAAAAAGTACATTTATAAAATCTAAATCTGTCGTTGATGAAATTCTGCCTTTGAGAATAGGTGAAATGATTTTGATTTTTTCACCGATTTCTCTATTAAAAATCACTGATTTCTTTGCCAAAAATCATTGATTTCTCTGTTAAAAATCACTGATTACTCTAATGCCTTCAAAGCAGGGGAAAAAATCTAATTTTTGAGAGCTAACTTGTTTCAAATTTACCCCACCCCCTCTCCCTCTAAAAATTCCCTAGTGCCTTTTGCATCCCCTTTCTATTCTCTCTACTGAGTACATAATTCAAAACGTAATAAGTTCTTTTTTTTTTAATCAAATAAATAAATTCAATGGATTCTTGATGTTTTTTGGAGGGGAAGGGGGGAGGATCTGAAAAGTCGACAACAAAAATGCAGATTGTTACTGGAAACAAGGCAAATTATTGAGAAAATCAAAACAAACAACTTCTATTTTTTTTTAAACTTTATAATATCAAAAAAAATTGAATAGATAAGTATAGGTTAGATGAAGCAATTCTTTTTTCAAATCGTTGGTTTTTCAAATTTACAATACCTACCTGATTTCAAAAAAAATTCAGGCAATTCTATTCAATGGTTTAAAAATAAAAATTAATGTAGAATAAATCGTCATCATCATCATTGACAAGCCAGAATCTTTCTTATGGCGATATTTTTTCTTCTTAAATCATAATTTTGGTCATCTAATCCCAGTAAATAACTGAGAATAAAATATATTGGTTTTTGTTTGTTTCACATTTCAGAAATTTTTTATATTTAATTAACCAAAAGAAAAATATTTTAGAAAATTTTTGATTATTTTGAAAAATATGTACAACAAAAATCATTATTAAAATTGAAATTCCTAATGAATGATCAATTTTGAATATGATTTTTTTTGGGGGGGGGGAAAATTTCAATAACAAAAAAACAAAAAAAAAAACACAAAAAACGAGAAAATTGATAGAAAACCCAAAGAAAATCCCAGATTTTGTTCAAAGTTACGACCTGCTAATAAAAAACAAATTGTTTGAATCCCTGGAAAATTCTAAACCTTCGAATTTCAAGTTTCTCAAACTCACGTAGGTACAATTTCAAATATTTTTTCAACAGAATTTAACTACAATTAAAATCATGAACAGAAAAATAACAGCATCATTTTCAAAATGATCTTCGATTAATAATAATAACCCACCCACCCACCCCCCCCCCCTAAAAAAAGTACAGTTGACCTAATATTTAATCCAACTAAAAAAATTAATAAATCATCTTTCATTTATGTTTAAAAAGTAATACTAATGACGTTTTCTAAACTCAAGGAATAAAAAAATAGAAACTCGAGTAAAAATTTGAAGCGATGTCTCATTTTTTAAATAAAAAAAAATTGAATCACATAGTGATTGAATATTGATGGAGAAAAAGTACATCCCACCAATAATTTGCAATAACACGTAGGTAAGTAAGTAAAAAAATTAAAACAGACCGAGAATATTTTTTATAAAATTGATAAAACTTTCTAATTAAAAATACATCAACTGATACTCTCAGAATCTGAAATTTTTCAATAAAATTCATGTGTCAAATTTGTAAATTATTTCTCCCTACCATTACAAAACATTTGCATTTTTTGACAGATAAGTTGGTTGAAATTGGACAAAAATACCCCGTTCCTCTGGTTTCGAGTTCAAGTAATATTTATGTCCCAGCGTAAATTTCAGCACACGTATTAAAAAGTTAAAAAACAGCTAATTTTTTTCTAAAGTTTGAAAAATTATGAAAAGAAAAATTATTCAATGAAAGAGGAAAATCTTGAAAATTCTTACTTTCTGAAATGCAGTCATTAAAATTTTTCCAATTTTCTATAAACGTCATTGACATCAAAAAATTTAGTCGATACAAAATTTGAATCAATTTTTTATCAATTACATAATCAGAGAAAATTAATTTTCATTTTTTAAATTTTGCATAATATTGAAAAAAAATTTTTCAAACACACGTACCCAGCCGAAATCTTAATTTCTTAAAAAGTATTGATTTATAAGAATTCAAATTTATAATACCTCATGACTGTCATGACTGAAGAATAAGTCTATGGATAAGATAACAGACAATGAAAAAAGTTTCGTAAGATTTTAAATCGATAAAATATTTTTTTTACCAGATTTAGCATTCTATCAATCGAAAATTCATTTCATATTTTACAATCGAGCATACTTCTCAAGCAGCCTTGACCACAACGAAGCTCCTCAAACGAAAAAATTGTTCCAATTCGATTCTAATCCGATTTCAATTTTTTTTCAGGACACCAATGGATCAAAAACAACCTCGGTGTCCCAGTGAACAGTGGCTGGTCAGTCGATCCATTCGGACACGGTTCAACGGTACCATACCTATTGAAATCCTCTGGCGTAACGTCGGGAGCAGTAATCCAACGAATTCACTACTCTTGGAAACAATGGTTCGCCAAACACATGATGGGTGATTTTTTATGGAGGCAGAACTGGGACTCAGTCGGTTACACGGATATGTTCATACATAATCAGCCCTTCGATATATACTCAATAAAGCATTCCTGCGGACCTCATCCTCAAATCTGCACGTATTTCGATTTTCGCAAAGTGGTTGGCGAATTCACCGAATACTCTTTGAGAGCGATGCCCATAGACCAACAAAATGTAAAACATAAAGCCGATATATTGATGGAGCAGTACGAAAGAACGGGGTCGTTGTATCCGCATAACGTTATACTGGTCCCATTGGGCGACGATTTTCGTTACGATCAAGACGTCGAATGGGAACAACAGTACAGAAACTATAAAAGACTGATGGATTACGTTAACGGTCACAAGGAAGTATACCACGCGGAAATACAATTCGGCACACCGAGGGATTACTTCAGGGAGGTGCAATCGCGTATGTCGAATTTTCCAACGTTAAAAGGCGATTTCTTCGTTTATAGCGATATATTCACCGAAGGCAGGCCGGCCTACTGGAGCGGGTATTTTACAACCAGACCGTATTGGAAATTACTCGACAGAGAATTGGAGAGAAATTTACGTTCGGCCGAGATCCTTTATACGTACGGGTTGAATAAAGCTAAACAACGCAAACACAACGATACGATTAAAATAATCGAAAGAAATTACGAGAAATTGGTAAAAGCTCGTCAGAATTTGGCGTTGTTTCAACATCACGACGCTATTACCGGTACATCGAAGGCGTTTGTAATGAGAGATTACGCGTTGAAGCTGATCGAAGGTATACAAGACTCTGTTTTCTTGCAGACGTACGTAATTCAGAATTTATTATTCGAAAATCATCATTCGGATTTGCCACCTTATCGGATCATCGTACCGGAATCTGATTCGGAATCTTACGATACAACTTCGCCAAAAATTGTGACAACTGTAACACGTCGAAGGAAAGTAGTCGTGTTTAATTCACACGCTCATCATAGACAAGAGGTGATTAAAATGCAAGTGAATACGCCCAATTTGATCATCACTGATTATCAAGGGAACGCGATTCTTCATCAGGTTAATCCGGTATGGAACATATCGTCGAACCGAGGCTCCGTTTATGATTCTCGACGACCCATTGAAATATTAAAAAATCGTTTCGAGCTTTTATTCATCGTAGACCTGCCGCCATTATCCGTGAATGTATTCACAATATCGGCCAATCATGGCGAAAGTGATGTCGCCTCGATGGCCGTTGTGTATTGTCAACACTGCCAACAAAACCAGGATGTCTTTCAAACAAAAAATATCCAGTTGGGCGATATCCAATTGGAGAATCGCAGGATACGAGCTCTCTTCGATGGTAAAACCGGTTTCTTGAAAACTATAACGAAAAAAGATACCGAAAAGAGGACTTTCTGCGAAATGACAATAGCTGCTTATCAATCGGCTCAGTTCCATAGTGGAGCTTACTTATTCATGCCGGATCCGAATTCTCACGAAACAGAACGAGATATTTTAAGAGATTATTCAAATCAGTTTATTGTAATAACCTCGGGACCAATTGCTTCCGAATTGACGGTTGTTTACGAAGGTTTATTAGCCCATTCGGCTCGTCTTTATCATAAAGATGGTCCTTTGGCTGAAGGTATTTACATTGAGAATATTATCGATTTTGGAACACCACCGAAGAATCGTGAAACTGAAATGTATATGAGGTTTTCCAGCGGTATCAATAACGGTAATCCTTCTACTTTTTATACCGATACGAATGGAATGCAGATGCAGAAACGAGTAACCGTTGAGAGGATAGGTATCGAAGGAAATTATTTCCCAATTACAACCAGTTTATATATCGAAGATGAAGAACAGCGACTGTCTTTGCTGGTTGATCATTCCCAAGGAGCTTCATCCTGGCAACCTGGTTACTTGGAAGTTATGCTCGATCGACGAACGTTATATGACGATGCTCGAGGTATGGGCGAAGGAATTGTCGACAATAAGAAAATTTTAACGAAATATTGGCTTCTGTTGGAAGATATCGAACAACCTGGATCCGCAGAAGCATCTAGACCTAGTTTATTATCAAATTACCTATCAAATACTTTACTGTATCCGGCGAATTTATTCTTAGTAGAGGAACCAAACAGTCAGAGTGAATCGTTGAACTCGAATCAATACAATGCAATAAATTACCCATTACAATTGATCAGTAAACCGGTACCATGTGATATTCACTTACTGAATTTCCGTACGTCGACCGATTCAACGTATACGCAATTTCCATCGAGTTCTGCGTTGCTCATTTTGCACCGTCAGGGTTTCGCTTGTAACGTTAGTCCTAAAGTAAAAATACCAAATTGTTATTTAGAATCAGTATCTAGTCATAAATACACAGCCTTCCGTCCGGATACGCAATTCGGTGATTTGAGATTGCATAGCGTATCTCATACAACACTGACCGGACTTCATAAACTTAAAACATACAATACTTTGGATGAAGTTACTCACGTACCGATGAATTTGCTAACTCTGAATGTGACGTTCGCCTCGTAGGAATAAATCATTCTTGTATTCATTCTCAGATCGTTATTCATTGTAAGTTTTCCAGCCACTTCGTAATAATATGTATCTGTGATAACGTAGATCAATTCATATCTTTAGAAGTCGTTGTAATCTGTAAAAATTGAAGTGAATTATTACGCAATGCGTTATGAATATCGTTGATGTATTTTTGTATGTGGTGTATCTAATTGATGGCGAAACTACTTCTCGTTTATGTGTGTATTTTCCAATACCAAAGATAAATTCGACATTATTTTTTATGGTTTAAGAACAATTTTGTATAATATCGTGTATCTACCTAATTGTTGTATGTTTGTGTAAAAAAATTTGTAATTCTTTTTGTATTTTTGGTTGTGATTTAATGTTAATTATGCATAATATTTCTCTTTTGTTTCTTTTTCTTTTTTTTAAATACAACTTGGAAAAGTATCGTTAAAATTATGTAACAGTTTTTACCATTTTTTTCCATTTGTTGGTTACTATTCTTGTCATTTATCAAAGTATATGTTTAATAAAGATATATTTTTGGGAATACGATCCTTATTCATTTCTTTCTTCGTTTCTTCATTGCACAATATTGTTAAGACGGAAAAATTGGGTACTTTTAGATACCTATAGGTATGTATACTAAATACTTACAAAAATGATTTAAGGAATCGTAGATCTTAGCTATGCCAGCAGTACCAAGAATGTTGACTAGATGAATCGGAATCTGTTTCAAACTGTAATGAGCGATTGAGCAATAATTCAAAATCTGTGCTGTCCTGCTGTCTGATGCATTTCGAAATAATTATTTAATTTATCGTAAATTCGCGAAAGAAATGAAACTAAATTTATAAAACACCGAACACGAACAACACGCCAAGGAAGAAATTCACCGAACACCGATCAACAACAACTGATAAACAAGATAAAGGATCAGCTCAACGACTCACTCAGCGTAATTCTCAACGATGAATTTTGAAAAGCTACTTTAGTACGTAATTACTACGTAATTTCTCTGATAATTTCACATAATTACTACAGTTGAAAAATACTACACCAGGTAGCGCTTCAAAAATTCATTTTTTATTTTTTTTTCTGTGACTGGATTTTTCCCTGTCTCACAGACCATGTGATTTCGAATTTCGGCGCTAAAAATAAAATTCAACTCAAATTTTCGTTTCGTTTGGAATGTTATAATAATTCTTAAAATTCGATATAATTCTCTCTATAAATTTACATAATTATATTCGCTCTTTTTTTTCATAACCAACATCTCGAAAATTCAATTCGGAGATCGGAGACATCTATTTGAGAACCGAATTCAACGCTGAAAACGAATCAAATCTATTCGAACCAGAATGCATCATTACGGTTGATTTTTTGAGCATAAAAAAATCAATTATTCGATTTTTGAAGTAAGTTTTTCACATATTTAAACACGTAACGTTGTTATACATAACTCTAATAAATCGATATTTACTTGATAAAAATGTTGAGCGGGTAGAAGATGACGCTGACATCGTTGACGACCGATTCCAGGATCAAAACATTTGGAATGTCAGTTTTAAATAATACAACATCGGTACTAAAAAGTAAAGACTGTAATAGTGATGTTTCTAGTCAAGATATCTTCAATATTCCTATCACTAACATACTTTTCTCTCGTCAGAACAAATAATCATTAAGTATAGAAAATAAATAAATTACCATATGGTCCAGTGTCCAGCAATAAACGTATGTAGTCAAATGATATCTCTAGTCGTCTAGTCCAAGTCAATGTATTGTATTTCAACGAAATTTTCCCCCGTTTGTTAAATTAAGTCTGTGTATTATTCTGTAAGTATATAGATGAATTTTTAATTTAATAAATTTTTATACTGTAAAAGAATGATCAATAAAAAAAAAAGTAGAAACGTCATCTTCAATTTATTGTTTCAAAAAATGATGACTAATTGTAGATTCACGTCTAACGTATGAAGTACAAAAAATACAAAACTATCAAAAATAAAATAAAAACGAAAAATATGAGATTCTCGAAATGCAACAATTTTCAACATTAATTCAAGTTATGGAAAACCGGTAACTCACAGGTACAAAATGAAATTATTATCTTCGACTTCTTAATAATTACACTGAACAAACATTGCAATTCAGTAGCAAAACGAGTATAAAAATTTCCATAACTTGATAACTTCAGTTCAATAACATACAAGTAGGTAAGTTGAATAAATCATATCACACAACAAATGAACGTAGAAGAAAATTAACGATTATAAAAAACGAAACTAACGATAACACCTAAACTAATGTACATAATGGTCATAATTTCAACAACAGAAAAATTATTTGGTAAGTCTTTTCAAATCTTTAAATGTTCTCCGAATTGATTTCCTGTAGTCAATTTTATAATGGTGAACGACAACTCCATTCACACGATTTTCATCCTAAAAAAAAATACAAATGAAAAATAAATTAAGATTAAGCATGATAACCGTTGATGTAACACTTTTCCTTACATTGAATTCGTTCATTTCTCCTTCTAAGACAAACATATAGCTTTGGAGAAATTTATTAAAATAAGACTCGTATTTCTCAAAATCAGTATTATGAATCTTGACAATATTATTTGCAGTTATGCCCAAAAACTTTTCTGCTTCCTTAAATAAAGTGACTTTTAGTTGGCCGGTCCAATCTGCGATTACAATCTGAAATCGAAATATTTGTAAAGTTCAATTAAAACTACAAAATTTCCCATCGAAAAAAGTAGATAGATTTACATACCTTCAACATAAACCGATCTTGATACAATGGATATTTTACTTGACATTTATCGCAATACCATTCGTCTTTATTATTAGTTGAAACAACCTGAATAGAAACAGGAAATAATTGTTTTTAAGGGTATTCAATTTTATTATGCTCACACTATAAAATAACTTACCTTCTTCTTGCATGCTTCTAAAGGACAACCTTTATAAACAACTTCATCAATATTCGTATTGATGTAAAGTATACTTGCCTCTACGTGAAACACGCCACAATGAGGATTTTCCTTAACTTCGAAAGCAAAATCTATCAAGGTCCAAATTTTCACTGCTGTAAAATTGGATCATGTTATTAAAATTTTTATAGAAGTATTCCACACAAATAAAAAACAATAATGTTGAATATTTACGTGGTAAGATGTTGCTGGCGTTATGATGGGTCACTGGTTTAATAACTGTATATGATTCGAGAAATAGCTCAAACTCGTGCGACATCTTCTTGTAAGCCGGATTGACGGGTTTTATTTCAAATTTACGTATGTAATATTCTTCATTCAACTAAAAAAGCAGAGGAAGAGAAAAAATTTCAGAACATATTTGAGAAGTATTTTTCAAACTTACTTACCTTTATTAGAGGGAAAAACGAATCGCAAGCATCGTTAAAAGCTATCGCTCTAATCGTTCCCGTTCCATCGGCAAAATGCATGCTAAAATATTTTCCTTCAGATTGTCCTTTGGACCAGTAACGAACTTCGGATTTGAAATCAACCCTTGCTCTCAGGCACCAGGAACCCCATTTTTTCGTGCTTTCGATTTTATTTATTGAAAGTTGTTTACAATTCCAGCCACAGTCTTCAATTAAAGCGGCGCATATTTGTGAATCTGTTGGATAGTTTCAAGTATTACATTTTTTTCAAACCAACATAAACATAAGAATACTAAATTGGTTTACCATCGATAATAATTGATGAACATGAAACAGATGCTGAGGACATGGAGTCGGCATTCGAATCAAGACTTGAAGTACTCGTATCATTTTCTCGGTCCGACATGGTTCAGTTTAGGTTAGATCATTGAAAAGAACGGATGATTTGATCGTTGACACTACACAAACTGTTAATTTTCAAGAATAACGAAACTAATAATTTTAATTTGCGTACCATAATTTAACAAGGATAGAAGTTAGAAGCGTTAGAAGACTGGAAATTCACAATAAAGGTAAATAATAAAATTAGACGCAAAAAGAATTTTGCTGAAATGACTAAAAAAATACTGATAAGAAAGGTAAATAAACGAGAAGCCCCTCACCCGCCCGGCGCAGCACACTCCTTCACCAACCAGATACCACTAACCGCCAGCCGCTATTATTTTTTGATTGATAAAAGTTTTCAGTTTTTACTTTTTCGGTTTTTGAATTCTATTTTTTTAAATTTTTTTTTCAGGAAAAGAATGTAACTAGTCATTAATTATTGATCATGAATATCTTCGAAGCTACTCAAGTTTGTATTCATTCAATTAAATACCTTAGTATTTATGATATTTTCTACTGAACCAAATCCAAAGTAATAATATCTACCAAATCATTCTACTAGCATGGGGACTTCGCCCGGTGTCAGGAACTCGTCGGAGGAGGTATCGACGTGAATGTTCGAGACAATGACTCAGTAACATTAATGCACTGGGCAGCGATCAATAATCGAGTAGAGATCATGAAGTACTATATTTCCAAAGGAATTTACATCGACAAACCGGGAGGTGAACTGCAAGCTACTCCGCTACACTGGGCTACGAGGTAATGATACCGGAATCAATTCGAAATGAATTGAAATTAATTCCTTTATTCTTAGACAGGGTCACTTGATGGCTGTGGTGTTACTCATTCAAAATGGAGCTGATCCCACTTTCGTAGACGCTGAAGGCTTGGCTTGCATCCACCGAGCTGCTCAATTCGGCCATACAACTATTATAGCGTATTTAGTTGCTAAAGGAGTTGATATCAATGTAACCGATAGGAATGGTCTTACCGCTTTGATGCACTGTGCTTTGAAACACTTGAGGTGGATTTAAATTGGAACTTACGTACGGAACCGTGTGGAACAATCCTTCATTAAAGTTTGTTATTTATTTTTAGTTTGGATCCGGCACGATTATTGATCAAATTTGGAGCTGCTACCGCTATTCAAGAAGTTTACGGTGGAAATACAGCTATGCATTGTGCGATCCGTAGCAAAAATTGTGTCGTCGTTTATTTATTGATCGATTCCGGCGCTAGTTTAGATATTCCGAATAATAAGGTATTCTTCGGTGTAAATTCTACTTCGTTCCGTGTGTTGAAATGATGTTCGAGATTTTTTTTCTAGTAGAACGAAACAGCGTTTCAATTACTTTGGGATTGTAGAAATGCTCCTTGGTACGACTGCGACGTTTTGAAGAAATTAAAAAAGATAAGAGAATACGAAAAAACTCTACCGTTTCTCGAACGAGTCAGAACCAACCATGTGAGTTTCATTACTTCTCATCTCAAACACATTTTCTCGAATTTGTTACAAATCTTGTTATTTTTTCAGAAAATTAAATACTGGTGCACGATGTCAACGCCGACGATATTCTATTGTGTAGTTGGACTATTATTAAAAACCAGTCTAGTTTATATATCAAAACTTACTACCATAATTGCCATTTTATTTGCGTTATTTTTATCGAGACGATTTCTGTTTACGTCGAATCTTTCAATGGATTTCCCTTTAGCTGTATATTTTGCGACAAAAGTAAGTTCGAAATGAGATCAACAACATATGGCTCTATTCAACTAATTTCTTTGCGCAGTTCTGGCTTTATATTACGTGGTTCCTGTGGATCACACCAGCTGTCAGTTTTTTACTATCGTTAACGATAATCTCCTTATCAGGAATATTGTGCTATAATTTTTACAAGTCGTGGAAAAGTGATCCAGGATATATAATCAATAGTCTCGAAGAAAAATTTGTTGTAAGTATCAATTTTTAAATACAGTGCGAATATCAGCTATAGAATGATTTTTATTCGCAGGCTGTAATCGAATTAGCCGAAAAAGGGATACTAGAACCGAGATTCTTCTGTAATACGTGTCTAGTGAGAAAGCCAATACGTTCGAAACATTGTTCAATTTGCGATTGCTGTGTCGCCAAGTTCGATCATCATTGCCCATGGATTGGAAATTGTATCGGTAGGGTATTTGATTTACAATTTGTGTCGTGTTTTATTTCAGTTTTTAATCGATAATTTTTCCATTAGGTGCGAACAATCATCGATACTTTGTTGGATATTTATTGATGATTTTGGTTATTTGTATTTTATATATCGTAGGAGTGGTGGAATATTGGGGAGCAGTTTGTTCTGGAATGTATCCATCGAAACTGGAAAACGATACTGCTACGCCAAGTATGATAGAATCTTAACAAATTTTTTACGTTATTGAGATTTTTACTAATGATATTTATTGTTTTTAGTCATTCTTTATACAAACTTGATTTGCGATCCGTGGATTTCTTGGACGTTAGTCAATGTCATCATTCATACAATTTGGGTCATACCATTGCTCGCTTGTCAATTGCATCAGGTATGAAATACTCCAAAGATATACCTAATGTCATAAAAATGTATCTAATTTTGAGTATACTTTTTTCAGGTATCCTGTTTGGCTATGACAACTAACGAACGAATGAATGTATACCGGTATAAACATTTCCAAGATCCTAAAACTGGAAAAATAAGGAGTCCATTTAATCGTGGAAAAATTCAAAATCTAGTCGACTTCTCACAGATCTCCCTCCCTGGATTCAATCCCCCCGAAACTAAAAATTGGAAAAAGGTATTCACTTTGGAAAGCCTAGAAAACCAATTTTTTACCAATCCACTTCCCAATTCTCAATACGTATAAAATTTTGTTCAGTATTTCATAATCATACTTGTGTTTCTAATCTAAATTTTGTTGTGTACTTATATTCAACTTTTTCCACGTGTGTTCGTTGAGATACTCGTTAAATTGTACCTGGAGTCATTATCTTTATCCTTAGTCATTAGTAATAATCCAACGATTTCTTAATCGATTTCGTTTTTTGACTGATCTTAACATTATATTCAAATGTTAATTTTAATTAATATTGTTCCTATATTAGCTTTCAATTTTCTTCTACGCTTATATCATTTTCATGTACTTATGGTTTTTTTTGAACATTTAAAACGCTTCGAGTACTTGGAACGGTGAGGGTAGTTCAAAGGTTTCCAACATATCAGTGATTCAAAGTTTCACAATTCCTGTGAGGAAGATATTTCGAGTACTAGTTTTGAGCATTTATTTTACTACTTATTCTAATGCAATTTTCGTTCCTCTCAATACAAAGCGATGCACTATTGTCATCACTATTGATTTTTTACGTTTTTTATCGCTTGAACTTCCTATTTTTTTTCAATTATATTATACTTTTTTTCTCTATGTTAATTATTTGTATGAAATTTCTTTAAAGACCAAGTCAACATTCTATTGTGTAATTTTTTGTTAGTGTGAAATTTACATTTGTTAATGTATCGAACAATTTATTGTATGTATCATATTAATTTCAAATTATTGTTTTTTTTTTCAAATTTGTTGTACTTACTTATATTCAAAAAATAAACACATTGATGAAAAAAAATTTTAATTTATTTACTTAAAATCAAATTGGTCGTTAAAATAGAATATAAAATACTTTGATGTGATTTACATAGCATTATCATAAGGATACCACCGGATAGCTGCCGTATTGATAAAAAATCTCGGCGGTTTGAGTTTCTTAAAAACGCCCAACAATGTTTCGCGTGTAACACAAACGCAATAATTATTCTTTAAATATTTAATTAAATTTAACCAATGTAAAGTATCAAGTATATCTGACTCATTGATACTAGTCCTATAGCTAAGTTCGGTGATAGAAACTTCATCGTCGGACGAGTAAATTTCCTGTAAAAGTACCCAAGACCAGTACGATCTGTAAGCCAATAACCCTAAATCAGACAAAGGTGTTTCGGGACCAGCGACAATACCTTCTAATTTACTCAACTCGTAACTAAAAGCGATCAGCAATCTTCCATAGCCATGTTTCTGATAAGGAGGCAAAACTAGCAAACACGCAACGTTAAAACAATCCGGTGAATCTCTTTCTTTTGAGAAGAAACCTACTATGTGGGCTCCAACCATGTCAACGATACATAGAACGTAGAATTTGAAGGCTTCGACGTCGAAAAACAACGTTTTATGGTCTAGGAACAATTTAGCCAGCAGACATAAATTTTGACAGTATAACTTGTGCAATCGACCATCGGCTTCGTAAATTGAAATAGCTCCACTGCGATAGACTTCGGTTCCAGGAGGATTATTGTATTCGCAATCTCTTTCGTGTAAATGAAGCGAAACAGCGAACCGTGTGTAGAATAGACAATACTCGCAAATCCATAATTTCGAACTTTTCCCATACTCGTCAGGATAGGGGCTAAAATACCACGTATCGATTTCATACTTTCCGATTTGTATTTCGGTGATGTACTTCACTTTGGTTAACGCTTTACGTTCTTCTTCGAGAGCTGACATTTCTTGAGATTCACTCTCTGTCTCCATGAGAGATTCGTTTATTTCATCGAGACGTTTTTTCTGCGTCCGAGTCATTTTTCTGTTACTGATATCTGGTATAAGGGCTGATATCACTGTCGTGGCAGCAGCTGCGGGTTCTTCTTGTTCTTGCGATGCCGGTATGAATTTAACTTCATCTTGACTTAACCAACGGTCGAGACGACGATCGCTCGAAGAGTAGTGAACGTAGTACTCACAGGTGTTCTGATCAATGGTACGTTTTTGGAGGATTTCTGCTGGATGCCATTCATCGTTCCGTTTGGCTAGATATTTACCCGAGATGTTGGGGGTCTGCTCTCTTTCGCGAGGTTTATTTTTAGATTTGTTACCTTTCATTGCATCAAACTGTAATAGAACAATTAACGAGTTAGAAATTGACGTATGAAAACTCGGTGTTTCGGTATCATTCGGTATGGCTTTAAATGATAATTCAAAGGTGAATAAGATTGTACTTACTCTCGACTATCTTTAGAGTGTTATAATGCAATCGCATCCTCAATTTCGGAATTTTTAAGTATTTCCTGAGATAATTCTTAATGAATTCAAAAATTCATTTTAAAAAATCGTCGTTTTTGCTGTTATCAATTCGCTGCAAAGATGATAAAAGGTTGTTTATACCGTTCTTTCTTCTGATTGGTTCAAATTTACTTTCGCCATTTTGAATTTGAAACCGTTTTTATTTTCATCATCAGCTGATCGGTGATCGGTGATCGCTGATAATTGTGATAGTGAAATAGTTCGTGGTTTTAATTTTTTATTAATCTAAAATTTTTTATAATTTTCTACGTAATCCATGTCGAAATCATTTCTGCAAAACGTGAAGCTGAAAATGGATTTGAAAAGTTCATTCGTAAGTATTCTACTTAGGATAATTCCAAAGAATTTTTGTTGTAGGTATAGCTTTAAATGAATATTTTTAATTTTTCAGAAAAACCGAAGCTACTCGTACATCACGAAAGAAATGATTTACGGTAACTATGGGTTCGAAATGAATGAATTGGCATTTACGACGCACATATATTGTATTGTTTCCCAACTGTCATCGATTAAAGTCCATAGACATTCAAAATTAACTCTGTGTGATAAAAATATTCTTATTGGTCTTTGATTCCTTTGGAATAGAAGAGGTAAATATTATTCAACTTCATTTTATGAAATATTCACAGCATATATATAACAACAATTATCAATTTCAGGCCTGCGATGCACGTTTTAGATCCGAATTACCGAACTTGATTCAGGTGAAACTGCAGATCAAAAATTTCTGATAAAAAGTAGCCTCAGATGATGGGTAAATTTTAACGCATATTCAATAGGTATCCAAACTTCAAACTTATATATTTCAACAAGGAGAAGTACTTTTTCAGAATTATCCCAAGAAGTGACGAGCCGTGTTTGTTAATTTAAGATAGATCACTGACGTCGACAAGATGACTTGAGCAGAAGGATGTACTTCATCAAAGGTAAATTTTTCTTGATTATGAATAATTTTTCAATTATTTAAGACCATGAATGAATCAGAATTGGATCGTGATGCGTTTTGCTTGATGAAAAATTACTTGGTCTCTCTTGAGCTAGTGATCGTTGAATTATTTCTATGGTTGATTTGAGAATCGAGATGGTTAAAACTTAAAAGAAAGATAGGTAATTTAATAATGAATTTAACCTTTTTATCGATTGAATAGAAGAATGTGACTTTTTCATCTCAGTTGTTTGTTTACTGTATCTTTAAGAAGCGAAGCGAGTTGGTTTGAACTCAAATGTATCTACATGAGTGATTTCTTGAAGTCTTGATCTGTCATTTATCGTAATACATAATATGTTTCTAAAAAAAAAAAACTCGCAAAATTAATCGAAAGGAATCAAAAATTAAGGTTGTATTGAGTTAGATGATCGGATTTTCTCAAATTTAATGTTTTGCACGAAGGGCAAGTAGAATATGACTTGTTCAACAAGATTTGGTGGAAAAGTGAAATAATCTACGTCTAGCTATGATCATTTTTCTGATTTTTCAATATCAGCGTCAGCTAGTGAAATGTATTTTTATTTCCGATGGCCGATGATGGGGATGATACGTTAAATGTCCAGTATTTCAGTAGTCCACTCTCCAGTCTCCACTCAAGTCAAGTCCATTGTTGATCTCAGATTTTTCAAAAAAAAAAAAAAAATTAACAGGATCCAGCATCCTAATCTTACTTTGTTGTGAAAACAGCATAACCAGTGTTTATCTCATGATGTTGTATCTCGAGCGCGACGGAGCAGCTCGAAAAGCACCCGTCGGTATACCAGGTACACTGCATAGAAGAACGAGCTGATAAGCAAGAGTAACGGCAGTTTCGTTCTTTTCAATTCTCGATGAGAGGACAGTGATGCACAGGGAGCAGTACGTAATTACCTTTGGTTTTATTATTTTTTTATTGAATTGAATGAACAATTTCGATGAATTAAGAGGAAAAAGGAAAACAATGAGGTAGAAACTAGACAAGACAACTGATAGAAAAGGACAAGAAATAGAAACTAAGAGGGAAGACAAGACAATTGATACTTTGATAGTAATGTAATAATGGTCAACTTTTAGAAATGGAATGGTCAACATGTAGAAAAGGACAAAAGATAGAAACGAAATGGTCAACATGTAGAAAAGGGCACGAGATAGAAACGAAATGGTCAACATGTAGAAAATGAGGTACCTATTCGTATTTCTGCTGCTAAAAAATTTTCCGAGGTGGATTCGTCAATGTTTTTCAAGTTTTCATTTTCAAACTGGTAGGTAGGTAAACTCGATTTTAAAATGTCCAAGTTTTGGGGCAGAAAATTTTCCTGGAAAAATTCAAAATCACGCTCATGGCGCGACGCACGTTACGCGAAATACCAATAATTATATTATGTTCAAAAATACGAATTTAAACTCAGGGTTACAAATTTTGGAATATTGCTCTTTAATCGATGAAATAGGTCACCAATATGTATAATGCGCCGCACTGGCGACATCCGACTCCTTTTGGCACCACATTTTAATGTTGGAGCTGGAGATTATTCGAATAATGAATGATCATCGATCATATAAGTTAGTCGAAGTTGTTGATGCATTCTGGTTGCCCCTTTATTTTGCGGTGTTCTGCAACTCCTTCAACTTTTCCAAGGACATTATATCTTTTTCTTTTGAATTAGGTACCTATTCAATAAAATGTATATTCGAACTGACGAGCTGACGACTCTAGTATATTTTAATTTGAGCTGGGCAATTTCATCTGGTTTCTTTACATTTATTTTGGAATTTTTGGGAGTCATTTTCTCATTTTCTTATCACTGTAATAAAGAACTATAAGAAATTGCATTACTTCAAAATAAAAAATTGAAATAACTCGAAAATCTTAGTAAGAATGTGGATGTTTGAAGTAAGGAAAATAATCTACGTTAAATTCTCTGCAAAATACAGTAGTATAGAATCTAAGAAAGGAGGTACCTATTCGAACTCGAAAATACAATTTTTAGCCCAACAAAAAAGTCGAAAATAAAATATTGTTTTGGATTAATAAACTTGAATAAAAATTCGGTCACTTATACTGTAAAACAATTAAAGATGAGAAATACGATAATGCGGAGCGTAGCGAGGCCAAAGCTGTTGGAAAAATGGATTTTCAAATAGCGAAAATAAGGTAAATCTTGAGGGAAAAAATATCATAAAATTGGTTGAAATTATCATTAAATATGTTCAAGATTCGACACAAGTCACGTTTGTATGATTTGAATATTTTCAAGTTGGAAATTCCTAAAAATCGGAACTGCACATTTTTCGTTTTGGAACTTCGCAAAATGTGCGGAGCTGCGCCTTAAAATAGGCCTCGCGTAATCGCACAAATGCAATACATGTACAAATTATAGGAAATGGATTTCAAGAGAGAAGCAGTCTAACGATTGAAATACCACTCAAGGTTGACACTGAACTGAACACAGATGCAGGCCACATTCCATTGCCAAAAAAATACCACCGATGCGTCACCTTTTGTATTTGCCTTTGTAATTCTAACTAATTCTCCGCTGTATCCGATGGTTCCACTATTCCAGTTGCACTCTTCTTCCGCCCTGCTCGCTTATAAACATTCGTTTGTTTGTCTTCCTTTAGAAATGTTCGAAGGGACAAAATACAACAAGAAACCGGTCTTCTTTTCTCGATTCTCTCCTTTTACTTAAACTAACTGTACCAATGTAAAGTCAGGTACCTGCATGATTTCTTATGGATTCAAATTTTTTGATCATGTTGTCTCTATTCGAGCTTCCAAAAAATGTACATTGTACCAAAGAAGCATTGAAATTTCGGAAAATAATTCCGACTTTCTCTTCACCTTTTTTGGCAAATTTTTTAAAATTTTAAAATCGTGAAAATTCTTAGAAAATTTAAGTGTCAAGCCTAAGATAAATTTTGAACTGAAAAAATAATAAATTGAAGGTAAAGACATACATCAATTACATCATTGAAAAACTTTTTGTCGAAAATTTTGAGAGCTAAAATTAATTTCTCGAATTTTGGCGAATTTTTAAAGTTCCGAGATCACTTTATTTCCTGCAAAATATAAAAATATAATCTAATCAACAAAAACAGGTGAAATTTGGTAATAAGTACCCTATTTTTGAATTCCTGAATAATTTGAAAACGATTTCAAGACGTTTCAAAACCTCTAGAAAATGTTGCAAATTTCTAGAACTGGAAAGAAGCCCACAAAATATATATGTACCTACGAACCTCAGCACCTATAATTGTGGATAAATCATATTAGTGAACTGAGTATTTGATCCTATAAAGCACAAATTTTCTGAGTTTCGTAAATTCGAATTCAGTTTCATATTTTTTGGTAAGAAAATTTTTCTGGTAAAAATTTAAAAATGAGTTGATAGTCTACGAGTTGAAGTAAAAAGCTGAAAGTAGGTACCTATAAGTTGATTGATATCTTGAACCCTTTTTATAAGGGGGTTTCAGCACTAAAAAAAACTTAAAAATTTTTTTGAGGTCCCAAAACTTCTCAAAAATATTTCCAATCTATTTGAGAGGTTGAAAACTGGAAAACATTGATTTCAGCTCAAAGTTACGAATTTCGGAAAAATTTTGCTTCAATCGATCAAATAGATCACCAATACCTATTAATTATTCGCCATTTGTTTTCATTCATTGGACTAAATTTTCATATTTCGCAGGACAATTCAGTAATGTTGAAAATTCAAAAATTTACCAAAATTTGAGAAAATAACTAGAGCACTTGAAATTTCAGATTAGGGTTTTTTTAATAATGTACTTTCGAATTATTTCTCTTTAGACTCAAAATTATTCATCGAGTTTGGATACCTCCCTTCTTTACTCAAAGTTTTAAAATTCGCTTTTTCCATCAAGGTATTCTGACCAGTTGAACCTGAATTTCAAATTTCATAATTACATTGCATCGCCCTTCAAAGTATTGAAAATTTTTCTGATCAACAATCAAGTTTTTTTGATTCTTCATTTATCATGGAGAGTAAAATAACCAGGAACTCGTGGTGAAAAATGACAAAAAATTAATGTTCTCCGTTTCTCCTGAACAGAAAGTATTAAAATTTGGTACACTGTTGTATTTTAGCGTAGTCGATGCACGTATGAAATTTTTGCAGAAAAAATTCATTTTTGTTAGCCGAAGAGGGGGAAATGTGCCACAATTTGATTGGGGGCCCTGAGGTGAATTCTAGAATAAAATTGACCCAAAATTTAGATTCTGCGACCCCGATTTAGTGAGGAACGAGCTTCGGTTTATGCTAATTTCGTTTTTTTACCCAAATTTGAAGATTTTCAAATTTTTGACAATTCTTCTTTTCTTTATAATAAGAAAACTATTGAGTAAATCAAAAATTTTATAATGACCAAAAATACTCAGCGTGCCGATTTCTACAAGATTAGTTGTTTTAAAGTCGTAATTTCCTAGCTTCTTCATTCACACATACCTATCATAGGATGAAAAATTCAGGTAGGAAATTACGACTTCAAAACCAACTAATCCTGTAGAAATCGGCACGCTAAGTATTTTTGGTCATTATAAAATTTTTGATTTACTCAATAGTTTTCTTATTATAAAGAAAAGAAGAATTGTCAAAAATTTGAAAATCTTCAAATTTGGGTAAAAAAAACGAAATTAGCATAAACCGAAGGTCGTTCTTCACTAAATCGGGGTCGCAGAATCTAAATTTTGGGTCAATTTTATTCTAGAATTCACCTCAGGGCTCCCAATCAAATTGTGGCACATTTCCCCCTCTTCGGCTAACAAAAATAATTTTTTTCTGCAAAAATTTCTTACGTGCATCGACTACGCAAAAATACAACAGTGTACCAAATTTTAATACTTTCTGTTCAGGAGAAACTGAGAAAATTAATTTTTTGTCATTTTTCATCACGAGTTCCTGGTTATTTTGCTCAGTTGAATAAAGTGCGCTGCGTATCATAGTCCCTAGCTACGTTTTTTCTCTCCACGAATTGTTTTCTTCAAATTACGAATTTTTTCTATTTTCTTGCGTCCTACTGCATCGATTTTATTCAAATTTGGTAAACTATTACATTTTCATGTTCTCTATGCACGTGTGCGATTTTTTTATCAAAAAAAATAAATTATTTACCAAATAAAGAGAAAATATTCCGAAAATTTATTAGGAGTTCTAGGGTCACCTGGAGGATAAAATTGCCCCAAAATTTGTTTTCTGCGACCCCGATTTAAGGGGGAAACATATTTGGTCCTTGTTATTTGAATTTTTTGCCTAAAATTTGAAGATTAATTCATAATTTATTGAAAATTTAATAATAAGAAAACGAGTAAATGGAGTAGCATCGAAAATGCAAAAGTCAAGCAATCTCTCAAAATTGAACCCTTTCGAATATTACAAAGAAGGAAGAAGGTACGAAAAATTGATGTTTCATTTTCATTTCAATATTGTCAATTCTCCTTCATAAAATAGAATTTACTACACTTCCTACGTACAATAAGCATGCTATATGTACGTGGCAACTTCTAAAGCAGTATATTTCAACAGAAAATCTATCAAAAATATAAAAATTTTATTTAAAAAATATTTTCAGACTTTAGGCCTATGGCAAACTTCTTTAAAAATGAGAGAAAATTTAATATGCAAGTCAAATATGCAAGATCGCGATCGTTTGAAAAAACTTAATTACCTATGTGAAATAATTTCATAATGATGGATTTTAATTACCTACTAATACTTACAATATATGTACTAATATCTCTACATGTGAGTAATTAATTGAAACACTACAATTAAACTTACGAATATCATCACCATTCAGTAAGTTGAATGTCCCTTTCAAACTAGCGTTATGCAACCCATTTCACCATAATACGAATGTGGTTTCTACCACTTGTCCGTAACAGTCATGTGTTAGAAAGGTAATTTTGAAGAAACTTTCTACGATACGACTGTTATGAACAAGTATTAGAAAAACGAAAAAGATTTTTTCTACTAGTTGTCCCTGTTTCTACTTCATGACGTTGGTAGAAAAAATACATAGGTCATGAATTAGAAACAGGGACAAATTGTAGAAAAAATCCTTTTCATTTTTCTACCTCTTGACCATAACAGTCATGTGTTAGAAAGGTTATTTTGTAGAAACTTTCTACGATACGACTGTTATGGACAAGTATTAGAAAAACGAAAAAGATTTTTTCTACTAGTTGTCCCTGTTTCTACTTCATGACGTTGGTAGAAAAAATACATAGGTCATGAATTAGAAACAGGGACAAATTGTAGAAAAAATCCTTTTCATTTTTCTACCTCTTGACCGTAACAGTCATGTGTTAGAAAGGTCATTTTGTAGAAACTTTCTACGATACGACTGTTATGGACAAGTATTAGAAAAACGAAAAAGATTTTTTCTACTAATTGTCCCTGTTTCTACTTCATGACGTTGGTAGAAAAAAATGAAAAAATACATAGGACATGAATTAGAAACATGGACAAATTGTAGAAAAAATCGTTTTCATTTTTCTACCTCTTGACCGTAACAGTCATGTGTTAGAAAGGTCCTGCTGTAAAAAGGACAACTTGTAGAAAAATGACTTCATTAAATCATTAATTATCTAGATTTTAAACATAATGGACAGAGACAACATGTAGAAAAACGATGAAAAAATAAAACGAAAAAAAAAATAAAAATAATTATTAATATGTTGCCAACCTTCGAACTGAAAAATTATCTGGCGATACGCCACTAAGTGAATGTTGTTGTTTGCGACTATGCGCATGCATCGTTCACCAGTGATTCGTTTTGCCGGTGTACCTCAGGTATACCGGAGGGTGCTTTTCGCGTTTTCCCCAAACTTCGGTTGTATCTCACGTGCTTTCTAATTGATAACAATTATCGCGCCGTTTTGCCATTTAGTTGGTTCATCGTCAATTCCAATTTAATTAGTACATATTACATTACGTTGTTTTGAACGTTAAAGTTTCATATTCTACCATTGAATTTTATTGCCATCGATGCCAAGGATTCGTTCAAGTGAGTTTCTTCATCTTAATTCACCCCACAATTGAATCCTCTCGATATTAATTCTTATCAATCTCATACTCATTTCAGTCATTCAAAAATGAGAAAAAGGCAGTTATCCGGTTCAACCGAAGAACCGAACTCAAAAATCAAGAAGATCAAAGACGAAGAAAAGCTTGTAATTTGTAAATCTCCGATATCTTTACAAGATATGGCAGCCAGTCATGTATCCGTTTTACTCTGGTACCATCAAAACATTCGACTTTTGCACCATTTCCAAGGAATCATTTGTCATAATTCTCACAACGAACCGTACACTCATTTATCGAAGAAAGGTTACAATTACGAATACTACGATTGCGAAGATTATTTAATTCAGCGAATATCAGCTTCCGTTGACAAACTACCGGTACCTCCTCCAGCTCAGAATATCATCAAGAATCATCTGAAACCTGTTGATCGTCAACTGAAGCATTGGCTGTACTACCATAACAAACGTATATTTTTCAATCGTCAAGCATCCAGTAAAGCTAATGACGTCGCTGACGAGATTACTTGGCGATCAAACGGTACAATTGATTATTTAGCTTCAGCACGAAATATGCTAAAGTCGAATAGATTAAATAACCTGGAAAAGGCTCGATTCATGTTCACGTATTGTTTAGAAGACGAGATTAAAAATATTAACCCATGTAAAGACATAATTTTCGATGGCGTGACTTTCGAAGAACACCCTTTAATATACTATTGGACTCGATACTTACGTAATAATGTGAGCACCATTCCAATCGGCGATTCCCCATCGATTGAAAGTCATATGCTGACCAAAGAACACGTCGATAATTGGTCCGCAATTCAGTATTTTTTCGACCAATTAAATTTCGAAGAACAGATCGAAAAATGTATATTTTTGATTCGTGAATATGGTATCAGGTACCAAAGCGAGTTATTATCTAAATTAAGCGATTCACAACAGCACAGAGTATTTATGGATTGTGCCAAATCAATTATTATTAATTTCGGTGAACTTGCCTCTTATAAGACGAGTGCTTTAGACGTTTGGATCCGATGCGGACGTATCATCACCGAACTCGAATTCGCCGAAATAATCGAAGAACTTATCAATTTCTCGTGCCAGTTCTACGCCGGAGATACCGAACATATCCCTTCGCTGTTGATTGGTCTCTGGAAGAATGCTTCCGAGGAATACAGAACTTTCGCTCTAAATTACAAAGAGCATAAGATCATCGACATAATAATATTTTACGAACATTTTCTAAACGTAGATCGACTCGAATTACTGATAGCATTGTTATCTAATGCTGAACGTTCGATTTTAAGCAGTATCGCTGAAAGTAAATCATTTTTTTATTTTTGCCAAGCGTTGTTGCAGAAATTTCCGGCGGGCTATCTCGAAAAATTGATCAACGTTTGCGTCATCGAACAAACATCAGAATTTAAAAAACGACTTCTAGAATACGAAGATACCACGAAACATTTCGTCTCGTTGGTTCGAGAAGGAAATATTAAACGATTCAACTGTTTATTATTGGTATTGGTACCCTACACCGAAGTTAACAAATTCAAGAAACGGTTCCTGTCGACTCTTCCTATTATGAATTTTTTCATCTCCGAAATTCGTGAAAATCATTGCAAGGAGCTGAGGGAATTAATCGATCGATATTTTCCTGAGCAACACGAAGCTGCTGATTGTAAAAAAATGATCATTTTAGAACGCCGAGCTGTCGAAATATTTTGTAGAAAATTATACGATGGAAAATTCAACGAAGTGAAGACCTCGGTGGAAAATTTACTCGCTTCTATGAAAAATTTTCAACTAGTCAAGAAGAAATTGTTCAGTGAGTGTAAGACAATGATGACGCAGCTGTCGATTCCTTATTCGTGGGGAGCTGAATGGGATGAATTTTCGACTTGGTGTTCGGGAAATGAAAATGTAGCTGTAAACTGACCATTCCATGAAAAATAATTTTTTCATATCCTGTGATTCGTATGAATTATTATTTTTTTCAATACTCAAATTATGATATGAAACGAGCTAATGTATTAAGTTATTGTTTTGTTTTTTAAAAATGATTTTTAAAATTACATTTTCAATTTTTCTCGTGTCCAGTTTTTTGAGGTTTGAATAATCTTGAGTTACGACGAACGAACGATCCAACTTTATGAGAACAAAATACCTAGTTAATTATATGAAAAATAAAAAGAAACGTAGGTATATTTCGAACATGCTACATAATATAATACACAATGAATTCAGGAAGAATATCAAAACTTTTTGCGAACAATAACAACATACACAGTATAACAATAAGAATAATAATACTAGATCAGTAGTTATATATTCTGTATAGAAAATAAACAATAGTTGCTCGTACATAATTGGGTAGGTACCAACGACGTCGTTATATTTTTAGGAACAATTCACTGGCCTTTTGTAATTACTTAAAAATTAAATTGTCATGTTTTGACAAATGCAATGCACAATTCATTATACTCATTTTCGTACTCGATAATAGTTTATAAATAATGTCGATTGTAGATTTTATTTTTTTGTCTAATGGATCTATCGTTCAATGCCTTCTCATGTGTAAAGATAGGTGATCTGATCGAGAAAATGATCTTTGACAGAGGTGACATTTGAATGGCTTTATGCCTGTGTGTTTGCGGTAATGTCTCGTCAACTCGTCTGATCTGGCGAATTTCCACATACAACCGGACCAATTACATTTGTATGGTTTTTCACCTGTGGGAAAAAAAGACGATGACTTGTAAAAATTTTCAAACTTTTTATTTTTGAAGAGTTGATTAAAATTAGAGAATGTTATTGGAGAGTTTCTTTATCAAACACTTCAATTTTCACGCGACCTTGAAATTCACACCTTTGAATATTTTTATAAATTAATCGTTGTGAAATAATTTTATTAAGCTAATTGTTCTTTTATCCGCACAAATCAGTGAAATTGAAGGCATTAAAATTATTGAGAGTAAAAAATTGAAAACACTTGATTAAAAATTAGATGTTGAACCAACGTAGGTGCTGAAAAGAGAAAGGAGCTAAGGATTGGAGATTTTTAATTTAGGTGAATTTTTTTCTTTTTTTCTGAATCAAAAAACAAAAATTTAGTGAAAATGATGCTCATTTTTCACGTTGCAATAGTATTGATTTCAACTTTAATTTTCTAAATCCAAAATTAATTCACTAATAACATACCGAACCAAAACTGGCATCATAGAAGGGGCAAAAAATCAATGATTTTCAATACCTGGAGGTAAAATTTTTCCAATTTTTTCATCGAAATTTCAAAATTCAGTTTTTTAAATTTTTCAAATCGAAGAGTAAATATTTCGTATGAAGTTTTAAATAAAAATTCGTACTTTTCGAAATCTTTCTTGAAATTTCGTGTTTTTTTCCATGTTTTTATCTTAACCAGTTGTAATTAGTACTTTCTTAGGGTGGTTTTTTTCTTTTTCGTACGAATTTTCAACAAATTTTTCGATTTTTTGAGATTTGCTGATATGTCTACCACTTTGACAACTTTTGATTAAAATCTCCAGTAAAAAATTCACGAATTTCTCTTGTCAAATTTTGAGGCTTCCTATCTAATCGCTGGGAACTTTGTAGCTTCTTTGAATTTGAAATTTAATCGAATACTAAAATAATTTCGTAGAATTTTCCACTTCGTAGAAAATAGGCCCAATGAAAATTTTGCAGGTATAAAATTTGATGCTACATGAAAAAGTGTAGAATATTTTTCTGTCATGAAATGGAACAAACTTGCCCCTTGAAAACTTAGAGGTGGCAAACTTTCTCACACTTGTATGGTTTGAATTGCCAGTAACTAATCAGACTACATACTCGTATCAATCAACCCTGCATAACTTTCGAAATTCGTCTAGCCCTCATAATTTTGAATAAGTACCTATGTAATGAATGAATCACAAAATACCTGTATGAGTTCTTTTGTGAGCTTTCAAATGAGAACTTTTCGTGTAAATCTTATCACATCCGGGTTGATCACATTTATGACTTTTTCTCATTTTCATTATATCGCCGATTTGATTTTTAATTTGCATTATCGACGTAGATTTTTCCATAACGTTTAATTCTTTGAGAAATTCTCTGTAAAATATGCCACAAAAAATCATATTAGAAATGAATAGGTATCTTAAATACTTATCTTATTAGATACCTAATAGTACGAAAGTTTTAGGTTTTGAACTCATGAAAAAAATAGCAGAAAAAAGAAGTTTCGTTTATAAACTCGGTATGGTATGTGTTTCAATAAGCCCGAATTTCCCTAAAATGATCGGGTATTTTGTCCCCCCTGTGAGGGGCGAGAGGGGTTTAAATTTTGGTTTTTTGGCAATAATTTTCAAAATTATGCACTTACGAAATAAAATTTGATACAAAAATTGTAAAAAATAAAAAAACCAACAATTTTGTTATTTTACAATTTTTCCATGTGACATGAGGGAGCGAGGGAGCTTGGTTTTTCAAAAAAAATTAAGTAATTTCGAAAATTTATCATCAACGTACCTACAAACAATCTAAATTGCAGGTCGATCAACTTTCAAGAGCTGTTTTTTTGCTCAAAAAAAAAAAGAATGTGTAACCGACTCCTTAAAATGGAAAGGAGGACTGGTTTTCAGTAAAAAAAAAAAAGTCACATTCTCTCCCAAGTCTTAACAGTAGCTACATACTTCTTTCTGTGTAGTCTTGGGGACGAGCAAGCTATCGCAAAAAGAAGAGAAATGGCGACCAAATATTCGAATTTTGATTTTGACCCCCCTCTCTGAGGCCTTACGAGTCGAATTATTTTTTTTAAAAATGCAGAGTTTAATAGCCCCCACGAAAAGCCTAGAATTCCACTTTTTTGAATACCTATTGATTTGAGAGAATGGAAGAGAATTCGAAATTATTAGTCACATTTTGGAAAACCTCAGTGAGGAAAATTTTCAAAGGTCTTTTTTTACAAAAAAATTTGCCTTGACTTCGCTCAGGTTCAACTTACCTCGGTATTAAAATTTCTCAACAAAATAATTGATTTTTTATCCCTCTGTAAATTTATTTTATAGCAAATCGAAAACGAAAATATTGCAGGGGCTTGCGTGAGATTTATAAATTTAGGAATCAATCGTGTTTTTTTGGATGGGATGGGAGGAGTAATGAAATTTCAAATGAATTTTTCAATTTTCAGGTCGGAAAATCCGAATTTTCATTCGCCTGATTTAGTAGACATCCATGTATAAATTTGTTCAATCTTTATAATAATTATAAATATTAAACAAGTTTTATTTTGCTTTAAAACAGTTCTTTTTTTAGTTGGAATTTTTTCTGGGATAAATTGAAGACTGACATTCCAAAATTCAGCAGGTACAAAAACTGTATATAAAAAAAGGGACTTAAGTGTACTAAAGAATAGATTACACCAAGGTTCCTTTTCTCACATACAGTTTTAATATGGATTTGTTTTTTTTCTTTTGAGATAGGGGGGGGGGGGGTCGTCAATCTAAAATTATTATAAGAAAGTCATAATGGAAATAGAATAATTTTAGATGGAAAATAATAATTAGATTTGAGAATGAGAACATTATTTTAATTTTTTTTTTCTTTTTGATCAAAACATGATCGCATTATTTTTGTCAGAAAATGAAAATAATTTACTTTTTAAAAAAGACATAATAATTTTACGTACCCATGTGCGTGTCTGCAGGGTGTGCCGAGTGTGCCTTGGCACACCCTACCTTCCCCAAATTTTTCAATTTTTTGCTCCCCATGTACTTACACTTTTAGAAAAAACGGATAACAAATCAAATAATGGAAATTTTGTTTAGTTTTCGGATAACTTGACGAATTTAAAACATGAAAAAATGGTTTCTTCGGTCGAGGCGTTTGCTCAATTTTTTTCAAAAATTTTCTAACTCCAGATTGTCCATTTTTTCAAAAATTTTCTTAATTCAAATTCTGTAGCTGTACCTTAATGTTTCTACAGATGAAGTGAAAATTTTTCAAAAAATTTTCCAGCTCTCAAATGTTTTAGCCTCACATTAAATGAAAAAAGTCATTTTCATTAAACGCACTTTGAAAATTTTCATGGAAAACGATATGAACAATTTAAAGAAGCTTTTTTTTCAGTCAAAAAAAAACTTTACTAAATTTAAAAAATTTAGTAAAGTTTGAAGATTGTGAAAAAAACTTATAAAATTTTACAAAAATGATTGAGGTTTTTTGAGAAAATATGGAAAATCGTTGAGTTTTTCAGCAAATTTATTTGAGGTACACCCCTTCCTTTGAGTTTTTGGGCATCAAAAAATCAATTTTTCCAAAGCTTCGCCCTCGCTTCGCTCGGGCATGAGCACAATTTTATAAACATACTTTTGAATATTCAAGTTATTTTTTAAGTTCCATTGGAGGGCCTAAACTTTTGGCACACCCCACTCTGAAGCCCCAGACACGCCTATGTACGTACCTATGTTAAATTTGAGAAAAAGGAAAATTTTTAAATTAAAAACCATGTTGAAAGGAAAAATTTTCTTTCGGGAGGGGGGGACTTTTCTCTCATTTTTTTTGAACTTACCTACTATACGTTTTGGAAATGTCAGTATTCATTCTAGTTTTCAGTGGTTTTTTATAGTTGGAAGGGAGGGGCTTAAAATTTTCAGAATTGAATTTGAGTTATTCAGAAAAGAGTCATCTGAAAATCAGTAAAATAAAAATAATGAAAAGTAATTTTTTAGAAAAATCGTTAAATGTCTATGATAAAACCTCTCTTCCCTGCTTCAAAAATATCATATTTAAAAAGTCTAAAAAAAACTTTATAAAACTGGTTCGAAAAACCTAGAAAAGCCAGAAAAAATTTCTTTTGAATTATTATGGACACCCTGTGAAAATCCCTGCCCCCTCTCATGAAATCCACTAAAAATTTGTAAATAATAAAATTTTTTGGTTTTTTATGCTTTACAATTTTTGTTCCAACTTTTTCCCCTAATTTCGAAGTTGGAGCTAAAAAAACAAATTTTTAACCCCTTCCCTCACCCCAAAGAACAAAATACTTGCCGATTTTTGGAAAATTTGAGGATTTGAAATTCATATCCTACGAAATTCATATGAAAATTTCCTTTCCTGTCATTTTCTGGAATAGGGTCTTTTTTTCACCTAAATTATCGGTACTAAAATTGAATTAGGTATGCAAATATACTTACAAAGAGGACGATTCGTTTACACTATGAATAGGTAACATTTTGGATTTCGTTGGTATCGTATCACTTTTCTGATTGGTTAATTGTGGTATAGCAATACATTCTGAAATATGAAAAAAAAATCACTGCATTATACGACCTTGCGGATAAGATTTTGAAACTGGACATTAGGTATAGCCTTCTGGATTACGATATGTAAGATAGATATACTCGTAGGTCTCTGCAGAGAAATGGGCTTGAGTATATTTTTTATCGATGTATATGTTAAATACCTAGGTGTATAAATTAATCAGCCAAATGGACGTCTGCTCGTATAAGCTTAACAGGCGACATATAAAAAATATCATTAATTCTTAGTAGGTGGTATGTACGATCGTCTACGTAACGGTGTCGTATTAAAATGATATAAAATAAAATGAAAAAAAAAAAAATCCGAAGAGAAATACGCGGAATATGTATAGCCACTATAGGTACCCATATTACCATTGATAGAGCTGCTGTTCAAGGTAACCAAGCAGCCCCGATGAAGATGATAGCTTCGGTGACGACCACCACTATGGGTCTCGAGAAGACGACTCTAGCTATATGCTAATTCCGGATCTTCCAATAATAATTAATGTACGTGAAATGAGGACTGGCTTACCTTCTATATAAATATAGATATGGGTTATGTCGAATGAAGGACTACGTTTCGCGAATCTAGCCGAGTGCCACCACTAAGTTATTGTTTGAATCAAAATTGAACGTGGATCGGCTCTGCGAGAGGTTTTTATTGTCGTCGAGTACTGCTGACTAAGCAGAATCCCGCCGCGTCTGGGTATCTTTCGGATTGGATCTGACTTCGGTGGCGAATCGTTATCGATTTAGACATTAATTGGTATCGATATACTCGTAGGGTTAATTTAAATTGATTTTTATTGTGAATGGTAATTACCGCCGCCTTTATCTATTTACACGCGTATCTACATTTTAGAGTATAATCTAGTTTGCCTTGTCGTTTATTTAATCATACAATAACCAATTAAAATTATTTATAGTTAGGTGAAAACGTGACTTGTTTTGATTTTTTTAACAGACACGATCGACGAATACACTTGTTTATTATGAAAACCTCTTGTCCCGTATGTATCTCGTAAACGTCGTTATAATGTTTCATCGGCTTATTAACCATGTAGGTACCTAAGATACTCGTAGTCAGGGATATTTAAACGTACCTAAGTGTATACTGTATTCAATTTACACCGTATTGAGAGATACGAATATTGAAGGAGTAATTGATTATTCATGAATACCCCTTCTCTTTCCCATCCCTAGTGTTGGACCTTTTATCTGAATTGCAATGTATGGTACTTACTTTTGGTCTTGGCGGTGGCCGGTTTTACGGGGATTTTATCAGGTACAGGTACCGTATTTGATAATTCGGTGTCAGGTTTACGGCTCAGGTCAACTGGTTCCAGTTGTACGGGAGGCATAGATCCCTGGAATGAATAAAGTGATATAGTGATGATAATTAGGAGATGTTTGGGGGGAGAATTCACGTGTTTGAGGCGTGTTGATGTGAGGTCGAACGATTATGATTTTTTTAGGTTTTGATTTTTGGATGAAGGAAGACTTGTGGTTTTTTTAATGGAAGGTGTTGCGAAGGATGGAATGAATTTTTCGTAATTTTTGTGGAAGCTTCGGATGGGAAAAGACTAGTTTTAATATCTGTAACAATTATCCACAGTTGTGGGATTTTTGAGAAATTTTGTTATTTAAATTCTCTTGAAGGTGTGTGGATGAAAACTGAAAAGGATGGTAAATTATTTCAGAAATGATTTCTCAAAATTGAAACTGATTTCACCTGTGCTCAACGATATCGATTTCTTTAAGAGATTAGATTGGTGTTCAGATTTACAATATTTGATCCATTTTTAAAATAAACCATGAAATTTCTCATACTTGTAGATGAGGTCTAAACTTTTACAATTTATCGAGAAATTTTGAATTATCCATCCCCCTTCCCCCTCCAATCATGACTGCGGTTTTTTTTATGCCCGAACGAAGCGAGAACCAAGCTTGAAAAGAAATTGATTTTTAATGCTTTAAGAAGACATTTTTTCACAAAAATTATTAATCTCAAGGGAGAAGTGAAGGAGGAGTCGAGAACCGTTGCCTCAACCTTTGAATAATTCATGTCTTTGTTGAAATGTCTTGAAAAATTATGTAAAAGACAATTCATCGTGACTTTTCATTGAATTTGTAAGCCTGGATGCTCCCCCCTCCCCTTTCAAAAGTTAAAAACTAATTTTTGAGTTAAGGTTCCTCCTTTATTTTATTTCTTCTAGAAATCTCGAATTAATGTCAATAACTCAAAAATAAATTTTTAACCTCTGGGGGTCGTTTTAGCAATATTTCGATACTTACTCATCATGGAAAAATTATTTAAAATATTGACAACAATGTCAATTCATGAAGTAACAAATATTCAGAATTACTGAAAATCTGGTCAAAATATTTTTGGAAAATTTCATATCATTTCTGTCAAAAATTCGAACGTTAGCAAAGGTCACAAAAATCCGGAAAATTTATTAAAAGTTATTAAATTAGGTAATCAAAAAGTTGTAAAGTAAATTGATGAAAATAGTTAGATATTTCGTAAAATAGAGTTTAAAGAAGGAATCAATTTGAAATATTTTTGGAATTTTGAGAAATTGTACAAATGATTAAGAAGTCACGAATAGTGGGGAAAAACTTGAAAAATAAAGTATGTGAAAAGGATAAAATGTGATAAAAAATGATTTCAAATACAAATAAAAATGATAAAAAATTTGAAAATAAAAAGTTCTTAAAAATAGTTGAGTAATCAAAAAAATTCAAAATATCATCAATAAAATTTCACCAGCAAAATTATCAAAATTATCAAAATTGATTAAATTCAAAAGTGATTCTATAAATCAAAAAGAAATTAAAAATTACATTTAAGAAAAAATCAAGTTTTAAAATATGAGAAGATAAAAAATGATGAAAATTGTGTGAAATTTTGTAATGATGTGTTGAAAATAGTATAAAATGTCTTTAAATTGATAACAATTCACAAAAAATTGATGAAAAATCACGTATGAAAAATAATTTAAGATGCAACCAGAATTGTGAATAGGAGGGAGAAAAATTTTCAGACCTTTTTTTTGTGAGATAAAGCAAGTCTCATAAAATGCCATTGTCCATATCAAACCAAAGATACCATTTCTTTTTTGGATATTGTTTAATTTTAGGACCTAACAACGACAGCCTACAATTTTTGTGTAAATTTTTCAATTCCCTTATTCTACCCCCCCCCCTCCCCCGCTGAAACATTTCCAAATTTCGAAGAAAAATTGTTGAAAATTTAATAGAATTAATACGGATTGGAAATCGTTGAAAAATTGTACCAAATCCACGAATATCCATTTTTTTATTATTTTATGTTTCAATGTAGGTAAGTATACTTAGGTGCCTGATTAAAGCATTTTTGAAGATCAATTTCACAATGTTATTTCAATAAGTATATTTTTTTTAGTTTTGAACAATTTTTGAAGTAATTTTAGTCTAGGTGGGAGGGGGAAGGGGAGAAGACGCTGAACATTATTTAAATGAAATATTTATGGTCTCAAATATAGGCAGATGAATTTTGAATTTTTTTACAATTTCTTCAAAATACGCTGATTTACACCATTTTCGCGATTGTTTTATTCAAGGTCCCAAAATTCACTTTTTTCAGCTTTTTCACCATGAAAAAATCAGTGAAAAAAGTAAATTTTGAAACTTTGGGCAAAACTATTGCAAAAAGGGTGTTTATTGGGGTGTTTTGACCTACTGAACACGAATATGGCGTTGGTTTTTTCATTTGGCCATTTCTTTCTGCATAATACGCTTAAAATGTGTAAATCTGCCAAAATTGCTACGTTTCTGTAAGGTTTTTCGCAATTCTCGGCACTTAGCTCTAAGAAATGGTCAAAACCGGATGCGTAGCGAAATTCTACCTAAAAAACACCTTTTTGAATAATTTTTTCAGGATAGTCACTCTTCGCTTTAATGGTGTTTTTTACGATCTAAAACTTCAAGTCGTCGAAAAAACAGAAAGAGGTGCACCAAAATTTTTGATAAAAGATATCAATTGCCAGGGAACAGAAAACTTCCTTCGCTTCCAAAATTCTTGAAAATAGTGCAATAAAAAGGCCATAACTTCGAAAGAGAGTTGGGTTGGGGTCCAAAATTTTTTGAAAAAACTTTTCCAATAAATAAACACCCCCTGAGGTGCTTTGGAACCTAAAATCGCCAGGGGCCAAATTCACACCTTATCTGGGCAATGGCCATACCCTTTTCTCCAATTTTTTGACTTAAAATGTAGATTAGGTTTGTTTGGGCACTATCAAAATAAATCTAGCTGATTTAACTGATCCAGAATATTCGGGAAAAAATCTAGCATATAGATCAGATATTCCTAGAAAAGTATTTCTCACAGTCATTAATTTTTACAGATCAGGAATGATCAAAAACGATATTCCAATGAATTTCACAAATCAAAATTTGATGGGATTTTACGGTTCCGGAATGTCCGGAGATATAAATCTGCCGAATTGTGCAATCCTGTACAGCTTTTTCAACTCAAAGGTCCATTTTTCTAAAAACAGGAAGGTACTTTAGCTATACCCTCAAATTTCCAGCAAATCAGATCTGGTTTTTTTCACTAAAAATTCAATTTTGCGATTATTGAAGAGGTCGAGTGCTGTCCATCCTTTATTTGATACGATTTTACCTTTCATAATTCTGCATAGTGCATAATCATTATTTAGAACATTTTCCTTCAAACAGGAAATTTTTCAGTAATTCTCAATTCATCGTCGAAATTTTCAGCCAATTTAAACCTCTTTTATTTTTTTATAATTAGCGAATTGGAAAATTTTCCATTATCATTTCCTGTCAATATAAATTAGGTAAAAAATTCTCAATTTTTAATAAAATTTTAAAATTATTTCGAAAATCTGGAGCAGACAGGTACCATTTTTCGATTGTATTTTCTCACATGAAATAGAATCATTTTGTTTCCTTTGTAGTGTTTTTCAATTGAAATACTTTATTTTTTAAATTTTCATTCCAATGAGTAATATTTTCATTTATCCATCGCGTTGGAATTTTTCCCAATCACACATTTTCCCTTCTCCTCGCCTCTCCAGATAAATTCTCCATTCATTCCCAATTTCCTTCATCTGCATCCAAAAGTTGCCAGTGGCAAGGAAAATTGATGAAAAAAAAACACGTGAACTCAAAATTAATCCAGATCATCAACGATCAACTTACTTCTTTGGTAGCCGACGAGAACGATTTGAGCTGCGATATTGGTATTGGAAGCATGAGATTCCCCCAAAATACTGTCATTTCCGATGCATAGTATCATATCCTGTTGAAGGGCAAAAAAAAGAAGAAAAACACGTATAAATAATCACGCTATCGGTATAAAATGATAGAGAAAAACAACGAAATCCGGGTACAATGACGTGTATAATTACACATTTTAGTGGAAAAACGCCACCACTTAACAGCTCATTTATCCGGTGAAGTTTATGGTCATTGGTTTAATTGTTGGTGCCGGGCTTTGTTATACATTCGTACCTATTCACGGTCATTGACCAAGTTTAATCCATGACAGATTGGAGAATAAAAACAATACCCAAGAATGGTCCTACCTGGATTAATCTAATAGATGAGACAGGGCGAGAGTCATGGCATATAAGGTGTGTGCGATATGATACGTGAGTATCAGTGAGGTAGAAAGATAAAGCTGTCAATATGGACAGACGCCATCGAGGTGGGTCTTTGTGTGACGCGGCCTGACGATGACGGGTGTGTTAAATCAATATGACTCGTACGTACGTTTATTTCAACTTCAAGTTGATATATCATAACAGAGAAGACGGCCAAACTAGTATATAATCATTACTGTAGTAATTCAATGTCTTTGTTACACCTATTTAGAATTATTTATTAGATCGCCGCCGTAGGATACTGGTTTGATCTCGACACCGCGCCGCATGCTGAGCACTCGGCGCAGATTCGAGGTTACGGCGGCGCAACACGCAGAAAAATGCGTTAGAGAATCTTGATGACTGCGTTGTCGTTGTATATCCACCAAACTCTCAATATGCCCGAGAAATTGTCGTTTCGTGCCGATTTCAGGGGCGGATCAAGGATTTCTTGGGCGTAAATGAGCTTCTCCCATGCACTTGTTGCATGGCTCGGAGGGCAAAAAAATTTAGTCGGCTGATGAGATCACGACGTGCCCTCCTTCCTCGTTAAGCAACAGAGTAAAATTCGTGATCGAGTGCGATGTCCAGGAAGGGTAGATTATTACGAATGTGGTTTTTTGCAAAGTGCTGAGAAATAGGTAGTCGGCTGAGAGAAGGATTAATGCGGTGGAAAATACCTACCTGCGAGTACAAATTACACCTAGGTAGTGGATTATGTATTTGCAGGTATTTATGTATGATTTTTACCTAAATTGGAAACCTTAATAGATGTAATTTGCTGTATCTGTTTGGAATTGGCGACCTTCGTCGTCACTTCGTCTGTGTATACTGAATGTGGTATCAGCCGTCGTAACCTATTGCCAGTTTTATGACGTTATTCGCCGAATTATTTACGTTTTATCGACACTGTTTTACATAAAATCAACACGAGCTCCGAGTAATTTGAAATTTTATCGCGAAGTTTTATCGGAATTGAACGGAAGGTGTGACTGGGCTGTCTGAGATGGTGTGAAAGGATTGATTGGGAGGGTGGAAGAGGAGATTGAGGGTTGGGTGGAAGGGGTGCGAGAAGAGAATGGATGAGAGATACCTTGGACTTATGAGGAATGATTGAAATTGAGCGGAAGTCACGAATTTTGATGTAGGTTTGGATGGAGAAGGATGTTGGGAAATTTGTTTCAATGATTCTGTTATGGATGGAATTAGTTTTTCGATTTTTGGTGAATTTGAGATAGGTAAGCAGTAGCTGGGTTACTTTACTTTGAAAAATTTGAATGGTCGATTTGATCGACGATGAAGGTGAAATATTATGGTGCTTGATGTACCAAGTGAAATTTTTGTCAAAGCTTGTGAATTTTTGAGAAAATTTACAAATTTTGGTGGGATTTTTGGAACTTAATTTTATTTAAGATGAGCCTGGATATAGAAACCGCCTTTACAAGAGAGGAATGCAACCTCTGACGAAAAACCATCAAATTTTGACCAAAAAAACATCAAATTTTGACAAAAAAACATCAAATTTTGACCAAAAAAAAACATCAAATTTTGACCAAAAAAAACATCAAATTTTGATCAGAGTGAAATTTCAAACCCTTCCCAAAAATTCGAATTTGAACTCATAATTGGCTCATTCCATGTCAACTCACCCACTTTTTGACATTAGGTCCGCCGATTTTGCTCAAAATTTTTTTACGAGTTCCCCTCGATGACCTTATGAAGAAATCACCATTATTTTGATCCTAACTGCTCAGGGGGTGGGGGGATAGCCCTTGTAATTTTCGTATCATCAGGATTTTTTGTGAAACGGCTCAACTTTGAAGGCGTATAGCTCGAAGTGGGTTTGGCGTAGAACAAATTTGTTTACACAGTTTTGTAGGGAATTGAAAGGAGATTCGAATTTGATAATCACATTTTGAAAAGTTCAAAGTTGGACTTTTGAAATGAAAGTTCACCTTCGTGATGAATATAATATACGCAGGCTCCCATTTAAAAATCTGAAAAAATTACCATGAGTAGTACTTTTTATGTGCTTTTCAACCTATGAATTTTCAAAATGGGATCTCAAGACCCCTAAGAGGTACCGAGGGCCCCAATTATGACCAAAATTCAAAAAAATGTAAAAACTCAAGAAACATGTCGATTTCTACTGATTTGAAGGCGCTGAGTTCGAATATGTATTCAGTTTTTTCATCCGACCCCTCTGAGCCCCCCTATTGGCCCTTCGAATAGGGTTAAAATTCATAAAGATGGAAAATTAAGTGTGACCAGTCGTTTGTCAGGTTTTTGGGGTCGCTGATGTCGAATGTATGGTTATTTTTGCGATTCGACCCTTTGAGGCCTCTCAGCCCCCTCACCAGTTTGAGAAAAGCATATGTAAGAAGTGAAAATATCGTTCGGGGTATCGATTTCTGCTAATTTGAAGGCGCTGAGTTCGAATATGTATTCAGTTTTTTTGTCTGGCCCCTCTGGAACCCCTATCAGCCCTTTCTAAAATTTTGACCCTCATCCAAGGTAATTTGAATTTTGAAAAATTCGCTAAAATCCGAGAAATGCAATTCAGCACCTGAATTTTTTGATATAGGGTTTTTTCGTACTGCACTTACTTTCGATTTTTTTTGTTAGGGCTCAAAATTTTACTTTAGGTTGAGATACCTCCCTTGTTAGGTGTAAAAAATTGAGTTTTGTGTTGAAAATCTTTCATGATTCTCCCCCTTTCAAAGCCCAAAATCAGTGTCAATAATTCGAAAACCAATTTTTGACGTCTAACTCTCTAATTTTGAATCGGCGGAAAGTCACTGAAAAAAAGTCAGAACTGCAGCATAAGAAAATTCTTCTGGAATCTTTGATTTTTACCGAATTTACGCTGATTTTTCAAAGAATTTTACTTATTTTTCAGCGAATTTAATTCTGATATTTTACTGACTTTTCAGTGAATTTTCATTGATTTTCCAGCAATTTTTTCTCACAGATTGCTTTCTGTGAATTTTATTCGCTGGTAGTGACGTTGAAAGTAGGGTACAAAGGACACATTGAATCCATCCCCCCTGCTAAATCCTGATTGGATACTGCGTATCATTTATCCCCCCCCATATTTTGTCAAATTGATATTCTTAAAGCATTAAAACATTAAAACATTGGAGGAAATCGTTTGTTGCGCATTAAAAACTTAATTACCTACTTCCAATGATGAAGTTCAAATTTTTTAAAATGATTAAAAATTCATGAAAATTGCGCTCAAGTGACAAAACTTGTTTAGAAAATCATGAATAACTATTTTTCACCAATGTTACAGATTGATCAATTGAATTTGTGATTTTTTCAAACAATTTTTAGAAGGATTTTGATGATTTATATCACATTCTGTAAATTGTTAGTCTTTTTCTAGCTATTTTTATAAGTTTAAAGATTTCTATGGCGATCGATAGGTAATTTTTCGACAGTCTGAACTATTTTCATCGCTTTCTAACCATTTTTACAATTTTTTCTTCTCAATATTTTTCATTATTATTTGAGCAATTTTCATCACATTTTGGTCAGCTTCAAGATTTTTGAAATGAATTTTGCTTCTGTAGAATTTCTAAAAGAACTACCTAGATACAGATTTCAAAAAAAAAATATGTATATACTTATCTACACACCTTTTATCGAAATTTTCAATAATTTTTATCGACTTTTCACTTTCAGCTTTTTCAACCATCTTTTATGTTTTTTTGCGGAAATTTCTGGCCTGGTTTCGCTTAGATTTCATAAATTGGCAACTTTCCCATTCGTTGGCTACAAGATTCAATTTTTTTAAAACTGTATCAATAGAAACTTTTTTTTCGTGACCCTCCCTTCCTTCTCTTCTATACGTATTGACTTTATTTAATGGGAGGAACTGGGAAAATTGCAGGAACTTTTATCGAATGGTTTAATTTGAAGTCTAAGTTCTCATTTTCTTCGGGGTGAAGAAGTGGAGGGGGAAGATAATGATTAATGAATCAATTGTTACCCGAATTTACATTCTTGTGGTTTGGTGGTCATCTGGACAGACATCTTATTTTGATAATTTTCACAATTCATATGAAATAAATTTCACGAATTTTTCAACAGTTATCACAATTTTCACAATATTTTTCAAATCAATTGTTGTAGAATTTCAAACATTTTCGCGCTTGTTCAACATTTTTATAAAATTTTTGGCGTTTTCACAGTATTTTTAGTGATAATCATTTTTTCCCATTTTTATGGATGCGTGACTCAAGTTCGACCAACTTTTATAGTGGTTTTCATCCAATTTTGGATTTTTTTTCCGACCCATTTTTAAACCAATTTTTTCAATTATTTTTTATAAAAATTGTCAATAATTTTTGAGATTTTGGACTATTTTTTTGATGCTAATTACTTTTTTTAGTACCTATGTGTTTACCATTATTTTCATAGATATAATGGACTGAAATTTTGGACGAGTTTTCGTGATACTTCATTTATGTACTTTTAGATTTTTAATCGTTTTTAGACCATTTTTCATTATTTTTATGGTGTTTTAGAATTTCATCGCTCAATTTTCAAAGTATTTTTTTATTTTTCATGAAAGAATTGTTTAAAAAACTGTAAAGTTCATTTGAAATATTATTAATTCCTTTCATATTCTGATTTCATTCTTTAATTTGGCTGCATTTTCCTCCTTAAATTATTACCCATAATCTAAATTTATTTCAAATTTCATTCATAAAAAAATCTATTTCCGTGAAAATTCTCATCAGTAAAATTAAAATTTGCCCAAAACTCAAATTCGAGCTCATCACGCCGATTCCTGCCATCCTGTCGCTGACCTACGAACTCATCGAATCGTCTAAATTTTGACCATCTCCATTCCGCCGTACCTACTTTGAACGAATTTCGCACACCGAGACTAACTCGCGTCAGATTTCACTCGCGACTTAGTTACGCTAAGCAAACGTAGAAAACGGAGCATGAAAAATTAGTTAACAAGTATCGAAGAACATTTTAATGGTTTTCACGATGACCACATTTTTATTCGTATGTGAACTCAGTATGTGCTTCGTGTAACAGATAAGAAAACGAAAAAAAAAACTGCTTACATTTTTATACAAAAAAAAAACTCGTTTCAGCGATGATTCGGTGAAACTGGCCATCCTAAGTGTTCTTCTTTCGTCTGCGATATAAATTCTTATTTTACGCTCGGACCGAATTTAAATTCTTCGAATATGTACACGACCAGTACAGATATTGACAAACGTATTACGTATATTTTGAAAAAAAAATGCAAATTTTTATAAAAATCGGACTCGTGTGCCTTGTAGGTGAAAAATTTCACCCTCTAGGTCATTCGGTTATATGAATAGAATTTGAATTGTAAAAATTTCCTATATGACATGTGTATTCTGAGCAGTCATAGGTAATTGGTATGTACATATTTGTCTTTTTTAATAAACGATTCACATTCAATTGATCATATTTACGATTAATCTCGTCAGGTCGATTTTAATAATGTTTCGGGTATCCAGAGAGATTTTCTTCGTTCTGTGGAAGGGTTAGCGGTACGTTTTTGATGCCTGGTCTCGTCATTATCATCTAACCACATAATTTCAATACTCTTCGCATAGTTTAACCGGGCACATCGGTGAGAATGATTCAAGACATTTTATTGTTTGTACGGTACGTGGAACAAGGCGTGGCGTGATTTTAAGCTTTTTTTTCTCTCGTCTCAATGCCTTATTTCCTTTTTGACCCCTCCTGCCATCTTCGTCCATTCTAAACCGCTGGCAGTGCTCTATTTGTTTCTTGCTCGCGCAGAACTAATAAGAGAATTATTCCGAATAAGAATAGAATAAAATATTAGATACCAGTTATTTCCGGTCTTTCTATGGTTTCTCATTTTACACTATTTTATCGAATGTGTAGATTGTGTACTACAAGTGTACGCATCTATGACGTCTTATGGCCAGCGTTACTCTAATAAAGCGCCAGTTTACGTGTGATGCTCGCTTCTTCTTCTACTACGTTCTAGTTAACCGAGCAATTTTTTCTTTCCTTCTTAGGCACTCTTTGTGAGGTAATGAGAATATGAACCGCAATCGCGCCAATTCTTTCCCGTCGCGTCGTAGAATATAAATTCGAAACGCGAATTTGCCACTAGGATGGTCTATACGAATAACGCTGGTATATTGTTACCGAAGATTATTATACGCCGGGTAGAGTGATGCCATCATAACGGATATCTGTTTGGCAACACGGTCGATTCATTTTATGCCTATCTGGTTGAATTCTAATGCCGAATGTGTGATTGAAGAGTACCCGCAGAGAGAAAGGAGCCTCATGAAAGGGCATCGATGAAAAATTTTATAAAATGGGCGAAATGTGGCAACGTCTGGAGTTATTAATAGCTAATAAGTATCAAATAATCGTAAATATGAAAGTGTTTCGTGTCCTAAGGTGCAGACGACTTATTGTAAATTGGGCGAAAAATAAGAAGGAAAATGGAAACGTGGTGATTATTGTGTCGTTGAATCTTTTTCAATTGTTGTTTGGAGCGATCTAGTGTCAGAAAGGGAATGAGTGGGAATTAAAGGCGAAAAGAAAGATTAGATGAACAGGTATCAGAAAAATATTACAGCTGATGAATTATTTGATCTTGGTAGCTAGGCAGTGGCAAAGCCGAGGGGGTGTTTTGGGGTCCAGACCTGCATGAGGTCTCAAAAATTGTTCTAAAAAATGTTTTTTTGAGCATTAAAAATTCAATTTTTTTGAAAATTTCGTCCTCGCTTTGTTATTCTATGAACTGTTTGGGACAACTGTCCGAAAAAAGGTTCAGTTTTGAATTTAATGTTTTGAACATGAGCTGAACTCAAAATTCCTCAAAAAATTATGAAAGTTCTGATTTCTTCTCCCTTCTCCCTTCGTAGAATTCTTGGCTATGTCAGTGTAGCTGTGGATTGAGCTAAGCGGATTTTTATGAAAAATCATCTCAAAATGGAGTGGAAAAATCGAAGAAGATGTATCAGAAAAAAATAATAAAAAGGTATCTTCTTTGGAAAGAAGCGTTATTGTTTAGGTGGAAAAAAATAGAAATTAATTAAAAATAAAAAGCAAAAGTATTGTATAGAAGAATGGTCAATTTTTTGAAAAATCATCTCAAAATGGAGTGGAATAATCAAAGAAAATTCATCAGAAAAAAAATTAGAAATTTAATAAAAAATTACCTTCTTCGGAAAGAAGATTATTGTTTTTGGGTGGAAAAAAATAGAAATTGAGTAGAAGTGAAAAGCAAAAAGTATTACATAGAAAACGGGCCAATTCTCAAAACGGAATGGAAAAATCAAAGAAAATGCATCTCAGAAAAAAATTTCAAAACTGGTAGAAAATTATCTTCTTTGGGAAAAAGGTTATTGTTTAGGTGAAAAAAAAAAAATAGAAATTAAGTAAAAATGAAAAGCAAAAGGTATTACATAGAAGAATGGCCAATTTTTTTTTGAAAAATCTCAACATTAAAGCCACTTTAAAAATTGATGACGAATTCTGATTTCAAAAATTATATAAAAAAAGCTGAACACCACATTATTAGTGAAAATGAATGGAGTTTGGATGGAAAAATAGAACCAAAATAGTATTATTGGGACTTGAGAGAAAGGAGGCCAAAAAATTGAAAATTTTCGACTAAAATTGATTTTTTTCAAAAATTGAAATGAAAATTTTGAGGTGATGTGTTTAAGAAAGTAGTAGTTCAACTCTGAACTAAAATTCAGAATTGATTTTTTGATTTTTCCTTTTTTTTCTTGCCTAAAATCCGATGCTGGCTTTAAGAAATCTTAAGGAAAATTTCGATTTCCTAGAGGTTTTTCCAATTTATCATTTTCCGCTCTTCAAATTCCTTATTTTTGAATTTGAATCAAGCTTATTAGAAAAAAATTATGCATTGCAAATGGATTTTATTTTTCACTTTTCAGATTTTTTTGTGCCTATTTGAAAAAAATTGATTATAGCACTATCACAATTTTCAATTTTTTTGATGGGAAGGGGAGATCGAGCACTGATAATTCCAATAATATTCAAAATGTCCAAAAAAAAATTACCTGAAGGTTGAAGGTTTCATTCCATGAATTCAGCTTGAGTGGAATTGAAAAATGACCAAAAATGCACTAAGAAAATTATTCACAGAAAATAGAGTACTCGAAGGGCAATAATTTTTCTTCCATAAAGTTCTGTGATTTTTCAAAATAATTTTTAAAAGAGCGTTCGTTTTATAGCTTTTGTAAAAAAAATACAATTTTGTGATATTATCAATAAATTAATGAGTTATTTTCTTTCTTTGTTTCAGGTGAGTTCCAAATTTTTATTACGAGAGTAATGAACACAAATGAGTAAGTCATCTTTCATAATTCTATATAAGGAATATTCAAGCCTAATTTGAGGAAGTGAATGAAGAATGAAATATTGAAATTACACGTGTTTTGCCATCTGTCTTGGAGAATTCTTTCAAAAATACCTTATTTCAATTTTTTTTAATCGAAATCTATTTTTTTGAATATTTTGGTATCGTTACTTCAACCTATGTATGCCTTTCCCCCTCCACATTACCTTATGTACGTTCACAAAGTTGTAGGATTATAAAACGAGGATAGGTGGACATTTTAAGTGGTAAGATGGAACAAAATAATCTAAAATTGTAAGAAAATTAACCAAAGCTTCAAAATTATTCTCATAGAATTGGTGAAAAAGCATAGAGTAGAGCTCACTTTAAGATTACTTTAGAACTTTTTTGACAATTTTGAATAGAGAGGACATTTCAAGAAATTTGATCCTTCATTTCACTGCACAACAATGCCAGAAAATCTAAAATGCTCGTCAGACGATCTACAAATAGTACGAGTTACCAAAGAATTTTTTCTTCGCCAACTGAATGCGAAAATATCTAAATTACTTAGTTTTTTTTCTCGTTTAGAGCACAATTTTTAAAAAAAATCTATTTTTGTTTTGAAAATTTGAATGTTTTGAAAAATGTTTCAAAAATGAATCGATTTTTCAATTTTTCTTCACTCGAAGTTTTTTCATCTTCAGACATTGCCACTGTTTGCCACTGTTTACTGACCATGTGCTTCGGCCCTTTCTTGGAAAATCATGCGAGGAAAAGACGGTCCAATGTTGTTGAATCAAGAGAAAAATTGATTTTAAAATCGTAAATTGATGTCATTCAACATTCAATAAAATACTTCAGACTTTTTAGGAATTACCTAAAATTTAATAGAAATTGAAAAATTATTTTTCAAAATGCTTCAAAATTAAAATCAAAGCGTCGAAAAAGATATTGAATTTTCGCACAAATTGTTGACGTGTAAAAATTGCCCACAAGGGTTGAAAATACAAAAAAAAAGTTTTACTTTAAAAATCCCAAAAAAATTATAGAATTGGCAAAAAAATGATCAATTTTCAGTACATTCTTCAAAAAAACCTCGAAGTGTGGAAAAAATTCAGTTTTTTTTACCTACTCTTATTTTTCTTTTTTTCCTCATTTTGAATTAATAATCTTAAATGCATTCACCTATCTAATGCAATTTTTATGAACTTTTTGAACAATTTTTACAACATCCTGATTATTTTGTACAGATTTTGGCAAATTTTTATGCCATTGAACCGATTTTTTATAAATTACCACAACTTTTTTTTTGATTTTTGAATAATTATTTGAACTTTCAAAACATCTTTACGAGTAAATTTCGATCATTTTAATACCATATTTTCGACCAACTCAATCTATCAAAAAAAAATTATGTAGTTTCCAGTTTCCTAATCAATTTTCCAAATACTTGCTAGAATTCGTGGTTCGTACAATGGAATAAAAAAATCATTGAAAATCCTCACAACAAATCCATATCCGCGTATTCAATCTGAAGACATTGGAGGTATTGGATAAGTACCAAAATTCACTCGAGGACTCCAGTGCGGTTAAAAAACACATAAAATGGAAAATATCTCGCACCTTAATCATCAATATTCCTCTGAGAATAAAATGGCTGTACCGTGGCGCGTAATTTTCTATCGCCCGATCAAAAATACATTTCGAGTTTGGTATAAATTGACGTAGAAAATTTACCACTATGTAAATATTACCCGTACTTACCATAGGTTTATCTATCAATCTTATCGTTTATTTCAATACGATGCTGGCGGAGGTGTCATTTCGAACTAGCCTGGTACAAGGTGTTTGTAACCTGCAAACACAAATGCGATAATTGGTCTTGAATTATTCAATGTTGAGGTCACCACCGGCACCGGGCCGGTTGGCTTTTAAATCGAGGAAAATATTCTCGCAGCTTGCGGCTTATCAGATGTGAACTGTGTAAATTCTAGGCCTATGTGCTATGTGCCTACTTTTCCAACAAGGTGCGAAACGATTTCGCGTATTTATCGGTTAATTAACGCGTATACGCGATAACGATATGAAAGATGGAAAACGAAGATATGTTAAAATCGATCATTATCTGGTAAAATAATTCTCGGCATTTGCATTTAAATGCACGAACGCCAGGAGAAGTCGGCGTTGGTGTACCTGTCATATAATCCTGAAGCGATTACGGTCGAGAAATCGTTTAGATGAATGGATAATATTGTAGCTGGGGCTGGGACACTCCTCGCGTGATCTTAGTCGTGATGTGTAAAGGTGTCGATATGTACTCAATAAAATGATAAGGAGAATTTTTTCACCCGGTGTACTTAAGACACTCCTACGCCTGGTAATGCGGTCATCTTGTTTGAGATTGTGTTTGACAGATTTTCAAATGTTTGCCAAATCTTGACTATATTTGGAATGGTGACTGGGGGGAAGGGGAGAGAGGTCGAATTGAGAACCTCCATCAAATTAAAGCCAGTCGAGTTGCTTTTTTCCAATGAAATTTTTTTTTATTTGTCGAGTGAAATATTCGAGGCCAAGAAATGTGAAATTTATTAATCCTCGATCACAAGTTCAGCTATTGTGCTCGTGATTAAATGTAGGCATTAGGTACCTGAAAATAACAGTGATATATTTTTGTTTCTTTGTTTCCATTGAAAAAATATACATATCCGGTTATAAACCATTTCGAGCCTCTGAAGTATGCGGTTACTAATTATTAATGACTGGGCACTTGACGCGGTTTGAGTTTTCATTGTATGTATGTTAATAAACTTGAAAAAGGTTAACATTCTTTTATCAAAATATTTACTCGGTGATTTTCCAACTGTTTACCCTTTTTCTATGTCGAACAAAGAATTCAGGTTGTTAATAAACACGTGGGCATTCGTGTATTGAGAATTGAAAAAAAGATTTCGACGATGTGGAAAATTTTCACCTGCGGTGTAGTGAAGCAAGGTGTTGAAATTATGCCAACGTTGAACTCGAATTGAACTTTGGAATGTGATTAGCGAAGAATTGCGCGTGTAGATTTTGAAAATGAGAGAAATTTGGAGAAGAGGTGTTGCTTGGACGTATATTTCGGTTTCTGGTCCATGGATGGGAGGAGTTATTCAAAAATTGAATTTTTTGTAAAAAAAATTGACGGGAATGAGAGGTAAAATTCGAAGGGAATAATGGAATTGGATTCAAAATTTATGAAGATGATTGATAGTTGATTTTTCCTATAAAGGAAAAACATTAGGTACAGATTTGATAAAAAATTTCCAAAAAAAATTACAATTTATGTGTAAGTATTTGAATTTTTTTGAAATTTTTGGGACATTTTTCTCTTTTTTTAAAAAAAGTTTTCTCAATTTTTTTTAATTTATTTTAAAATTAACCAATAAACGTTAAGAAATATTTCGTTCCTCTATCCCAGGAAAATAACTACACTTTTTTTTATCGAAACTGTTTTTTTAGCATTTCTCTGCCATTTTTCTTGTAAAGTAACTTGAAAGGGTCCAAAATTCAATATTTTTCATTTACCTAGGTGGGGAAGAGGAGACAAAGCATAGGAATTTTTTCATCATAAAATTAAACAACAGAAAGTGGATAAAAAATAGGAATTGTGGCGCAGTTAGGTGAAGAGAAGAGGGACCATGTTAGCTTTTCATGAGGTTGAAAATGACTTTCCAGCTGAATGTTGAAAATTTAGGCACTTTTTGTTCTTTTGACATGTTTTTTTTTTGTCAAGTTTTGTTTTCTTTCTATAAATTACTCTTTTTTTCTCATTTTTGAGAAAAAACTAGATGTTATAAGGTTTCAGAGTCATTCATTTTTGGACTTTAAAACGACTTCGAATTTTGGAGTTGGAGTCACTATTTTTAATTAGGCTGGAGTCGGAGTCTGGAGTCACAATTTTCGCATAATCCGGAGTCATGATTTTTAGTTCGACCGGAGTCAAAGCCAAGTGTCAATAATAAAAATACATTACAAACTACTTTGAATTGTGAATTCTTTCAGATTTGCAATTTGAAAGATTTTTTCAAATTAGATCCAAAATTTTCTTGGAAAAAGTCATCTTTTGATAAAAATTTCTACTAAAACCTAACGAAAGGTTGGTGTCTGCCAATTTGTCTATTTTTTGACTCAACTCCGGAATCCAGAGGTCAATTCTGGTTTGCCTGAAATCAGAATTAGGAGTCACTAACAATGAGTGAGTCTGTCGTAGTCAAGAAATACGTGCCTTCTTTACTGGATAAAAATTATTTTGATTAATAAATTTTTTAATGAAATTTATTTGATGAAAAATCAATTATTGAAACTTCAATTTATAGAAACCACCCTCAGAGGTTAATAATTGGTTTTAGAGTTGAAATTCTTCCCTTGATTTTATTCTTTCTGAATGGCTCAAAATCAGTGTCAACTTGAAAATCAATTTTTCACCTCGTACTTTTTCAAAAATCATTTCAGTTTTCAATTTTTGATCTCAATCTTTGTTTTTTTGTTATTAAGTATCGCGTGTAAAATTTTTTCTGATTTTTCTGACTCAAATGCAAATTTCCTAAATTTTTACAGCTCGAAAGGTAAATTTTTTTCGACCCTTCTGCTCCGCATTTGATTCAGCTTTGGATTCATTACGAAAAATCTAGGAATTGGAAAATCGTCGTGACTCTGGAACCATTTTCAGTGATTCAAGAATAAAGCATACTTAAGGTATAGTTTTTTTTGAAGAAAATTATTCTCCTCAAAAAAAAATTAAGCTTACAAAAGAGCAATATATTTATCTGGGCGAAATTGAAAAAAATTTGCTTGTGAGAAATTCAAGTGTTTTACGTTGGTCAATCTCACTCTTCAAGTGAATCGTTCCTTTCCCTTACAACGTATTATGATTTTTGTTTCATTCTAACTGTTTCAAATTAGGAAACTGATTTTTAACACTAAAATCGGGTCAAAATCTCATAAAACTTGATTTGAAAGATCAAAATTTTTCAGATTGTTGTGATTTTTTTGAAATATGAGTTTAAAAATTGAGGAAACCAAATTTCTTTAAAATCTCAAACTTTAGGTTTCACTTTTCACCTTTTTTTTGACTTGAGAATTTTCTCCCAACAGACTTCTTTGTACAAGTTTTTTGGACATGAACTCAGAATAATATAATAATAATTAGATATTGAAACTTGTGGTAGATTTAAAAACAGAATTTTGGGTGGATTTTTGACACTTCTCACAGATATTTAGAGACCAAATTTCTTTAAAAATTCAAAGTTGGGAAAAATTTCGATGAATTTGCAGTGGGAAAAATTAGGTGACGGAAAAAATTTCAAGGAGGTTCCAAAATCATTCAAAAAATTTCAGAAATGAAACTTTCAATGCTGTTTATTGAAACATTGCCTAGGAACAAGGAACTTATGATTCAAATTTAAGTACCATATTTATAAACAGTACTTCAGTAATTGATGAGTTTCAGAGCAATTTTTTCAAGGAGCGGTGTTGCCTTGAATACAAATTTGAAATTTTTCATTCGAATCGAATCATTAAATCCTCAAGTGTCGATTTATCAATACTTAATAAAATCATAATAATTTTATTCAATTATTCAAAAAATAAAATTTGAGATTGAATACTCAGCCAAAAAAATTTTCAATATTGTTTATGAATATGGTTCTAAAAAACAAATTCTGAATCTTTGTCAAGGAGCGAATCGAATGATAGAGACTGAGGTGAAAACTTGTCCTCCCATAATTTCAACATTAACAGTTGCAAAATTTTTCGAAAGTGATACCTATCTTTATTTTTGAGAAGTATTCGTTTTTCCTTGTAAAAAAACAGAAAAATGTTTCCTTCAATAAAAAAAAAAAATAGAAAAAACTACTTCAATCTGAAATTTTCAGTTTTCCCCTTCCCCCTGTCCACCTATAAGTCAATTTCGTTTCGTTCTTGGTCCTTATTTTCTGCATCAAAAAATCTTTTGCAGAATCTTCCACGTTTCTATGTCGAGTTGCACATCAAAAAGTTACATTATCCAGCCCAAAAATTTGTAAATAATTTTTCACGTTTAAAATCTCTACTGCGGGTGTAGTTGAATGATTTTCTTATATTTCTGTGCTGTCGATTCTTCGTTTTTCCACTTCATTTTCCTGTATCTAGATAGTTAAAATAGGATTTTCTCTCAATTTTGAATAAAAAAGTTCACTTTACCAACTCAGCACGTAGAAAAAAAGGTTGCAATTGATGTTTAACGTTCAAATTTTTCCAGAATTTACATTCTAATGCCCATTTCTCAATTTCTAATGAATATAATGCTGTTGTATGTATGACTTGGAACTAGAGTAATACGAGGACAACTGTCTCGAATCTTTCGACCTCATCCTCAATTACGAAATCGTCACACATCCCGCAAATGGAACTTTCCTAGTAATCTGCTTTATTAGCCCACTAAAATGTAACTATTTGCGTACTAATGGATCTTTCATAGTTGGAACTACTTGATTCGAGGATCACTCGATATAAAAACATAGCCAGCGTGAATTTCTCAACTCATCGTACAAAAGAAACCAAATAACGTTACCTATTTCAAAATCACTTTATTCCATTCACGGATCCGTTTTAACACGCCACAAAGATACAATATACTTAAAAGCTATTTTCTGTTTATCTTGTCAAGTACCCCAAGTACACAAAACTTGACACGACGATAAACCTTGTCATAACACATGTCCTGTTATCAAAACACGAAGCGGTATCTAAAGCACATACCTTAAAGACCCCATTTCAAAAAGAGATACATTGTATATCGAAACGACTCGTGTGTAATTACAAAAACCTCACGCACATTTACAGATCTCCTTCAGCAGTGATACCCCGGCCACATTACGTGACAGGTCAACATCTTCCATACTCGTCGCCTTTATACTTTTGATGAACTAATCGAGACTCCAGCGCCCAAAGAAAGTTTTCCCCGAACTGGCCACTATGCGCTCTATTGGTAAACCCATAAATAACCCGAACTGTTAACTCTTCCCTAAGTGGGTATTTTTAATTCGTGACTGAAAGGGTTAATTAAATAGATTACGGTGTTGGTTTATTGTGTAATCCTAAAACAAAGTAATTAGAAATTTTCACAAAACTCGTGACTTATAAAATAAGCATCATTAAAAAGTGATTTTTTCTCTCTTTTTTAGCGTATTATTAAGATGTTTGTGCGACGCGGCCGCATTAAATATTAAAATTACCGTGTTCAAAAACAAAATAATTATAGGATTGTTTTATAGTACTCCGCGGTACGGTGTAATGCTGCGTATGTTTACGAGAGTGCGTAGAATTCGGATACTCGACGATGTGACAACTGGTTTTTAGATTTTCTTTGACCAATTATGTGGAGCATTGGCGGTATTAGGCATAATATGGGAGAGGTGGGTTATGGATCGAGTCAATGACGGTTTGAGAGTTTTGGGCGGTTTCGATGATTTTGAAGATACGGTTTTTAGTTGATTGAATTGCGCAATGGGTTTGATAATTTAAACGATTCTGACTCCTGAGGTCAGTTCTATGGCATGATCGTAAGATTTAATTAAGCGATTGCGAGCAAGGTTTTGGATGATTTTAGAAATAGAGGATGGGAGAAGGTGAGGAATTGAGTTATGTCATGGGATTAATTGGGGTTGAAATTTCAAATTAATTGAAATTTGAGAGACTAAGATTTTTTGACGATTTGAGAGAGGAGAGGAGAGGAGAGGAGAGGAGAGGGAAGTGAAGAAGTGAAATGATTCGAAAAATCGTTTCCGGAATATTTTAATGTCTAATTTAATCCACATTATCTTAATTCAGCTCAAAATTTTAAAATATTTTAAAAAATTGCAAAAAAATATCAATACAAAAACTAAAAATTTTCAGATTACATCCTGAAAAATTTTACCGTATTTGAAATAAGAAGCAAAAAATTTTTTTTGAAAATTTTTCAAAGAAATTCCAAACATTAAGATGCTTTTAATCGAATTAAAAAAATATTTACTTGCTCTACTAATCCTTTTAAGAAAAATCTCAACGTGTATCTTGTCGGTTGAAAAAATTTGCAGGCTTCTTTTTTAGGCCTTTCAAAAATTTTAAATAAAATTCTCAGTGTTCTCTTTCCCTTTTCCATCATTTTCAAAACATCGATTGCATCTATATTGAATTTGTATTGACCAAAATTTTGAAAGGTTGTTATTTTAACGAATCAAATAACATTTGATTTCTTTTAATGAATTTTCTATTCCAAATTTCAGCCTGGATATGGAAAGAAACCAACCTTCTATGTCAAAAATTGGTCTTTGAGTTGAGCTCCCCTCTTGATTCTACTCCCTTTGAAAGGCTCAGAATCAGTTTCAACTTGAAAACCTATTCCTGACACCTAAAAATGATTACTAAATCCAGGCTCACATGTAAAATTAAATTAAATCAAATTGCAATCAGGTTTGATAAGCTTTCCGAATTTCAGGAAATTTTGTCGAATTATTGCTAGAAATTCGGATACTCGAATAATTGTAAATTTTCCTAGGTAAGTACTGATAAAATTTTCTCTCGAGGTTACAATGAAAACTCGAAATTATAAACTGATTCTTCATAAAAATAACAATGAGAGTAATATACTTAGCCCAAAACTTGCGCAGGGATTCAAGAATGATATTTTTTTTTAAGTGTGATTTTAGATATTGAAAACAAGATTCTGAAAATTTTGTGAAAATGTTTACAAAAAAAAAATGCATTTGAAAGTTGAAATAATTTCATTTCTTTTGACGTTTCAATTTCATCAAAAACTAAGAAAATATGCAGGCCTCGAGAGCCCTCCTCCCCTCCCCATCACCAGAGGATTTTTTAAGATCAATAAATTTTCAATTTCTAGCAGTAATAATTTCAATCGACAATTTTAAGTTGTCAAAAAAACAAAAAATAACAACTTTATTAATTTTTCTGTAAAAATTACTAATTTTAACATGTCTTTTTTGAGTTTTTCAACTCAACGATAAAAAATAGATTTTCGGGGGAGGGGAATTTGTGAGTAAAAAAATGGTATGAAAATGCTGAAAAAAGTTCCGGATACAGCAAGAATTTTTGTTTTTGAGATCCAGCAGACATCTTGAATTTTTATACCCGTCATAAGAAAGACGAAATTTGAAGTAAGAAAAATTATGGTATTGAAAAATGGCCAAATTTTTAGATTCAAATGTCGATGTAATCATGTTGAAAATGTTTTCATAAGTTGTGAGATTATTTTAAGAAAACTGAAAAAATTAAGTAAGTAATTTGTGGAACCCCAACTTCATCTTTCCAAAGTCTGAAACCAGTTTTGGGCATCGATGCAAATTTATAATTTATCAAATTATAAGAGTTGGATATTTTGAAAAACTTTGATGCCTAATTATTTCTGATCAATTTATTTAACTGTGTTTTAATTTTTTTTTGAAGATCTATCAACAACCTCTTCAAACAGGTATTTGGTAAAAACTTAAAAAAAATTGGATTTTTTTGTTAGCTAGGCATCTATTAATCTGTAAGATTTTTCAAATTTTCGGAAAATTCGTCAATTTAATTTTTCAGACATTTGTTTATTTTTTCAAAAAATTTTCCTGATATTTGATAAGGATTTATTTATCACTCATGTTTTGGCATAGACGGTTAGAACTTTACGGGACATTTTTTGGAATTTTAGCCACCCACCTGACCCCTTCACCAATGAAGGCAAAACAACTATATGAGTTTCAAAATACTGGAATTTTTTGCTGGGGTCTGTACGATTTAAAAAAAAAAAAATTGTCGAATTGTCTGATGTTTTATTTGATACATTTGAAACTTTACACATTTTTGAAAAGTTGTAATTTTTTATGGACCTACAACGAGGGGCTTGGTGGCTCCTTCTCTTCGTTGTTGCCCTCCCCCCCTCTCGAGCTTCTTCTTTCATCATTATCTGTTGATTTTCAGAAATGCTTGTAAATCTCTTGTTTTTAGACGATAAAATAGCTCAAACTTATATTTTTATTTCAATTTTTTAAAAAAAGTGGTTTTAAGTTTTTCTCAAAAAGCTAAAATTTAGAAAAGAATTATTTTTTTAACAATTTTATACTGGAGGGTGTGAGTAAAGTCTTTGAACGTCAGACAAAACTTCTGAAAAACTTATCACATTGAATTGGAAGAGAAGCAGCCAGACAATCCCTTATTTTCAGTCCACAGAGGATGTTTTTTGTTGGTTTTCTCAGGAAGAAAAATAATTAATTTATAATAATTAATTTAAAATCTCAATTCAAAATGAAATTTTGAGTCGAAACAAGAATTAATTAAAACACATTATTTTAAAAAAACCCATATTCAAAATGTTTTAGGTGATGAAATTCATTTCTTGAATTTTGACGAATTTTCAGTTTCAAAATTTAGAATCTCATCTAATCTAATTAACGAAAAAAACTTAAATTTTTGACCTTTCAAATCAATTGAAAGTTTTGAGACATTTCGAAGCTTATTTTTGGAATATTTCAACACTGCAAAAATTAAGGCCCATAAAAATGGACCATATTAGATTTTTTTCGGGAAAATTTACCACCAAAAAATACCTATAGATTTAAGCTCGAGGTTACGAATTTTGGAAAATTTCGCCTTAATCGATAAAATAGGTCACCAAGAAGTACAATTCGCAATTACAGTTGTTGAACTTGATATGAACCATTTTTATGGACTTTTCTCCAGTGCTGGAAAATTTAAAAATTTCCTAGAGATTTTTTAAGGCCTTGAAACTATTTCCAATGAATTTAAAAGGTCGAAAATAGGGTAACTTAGATTTCTAATTTTAGCTTTTTTCGTTAATTAGATCAAATTTTCTTTTTTGCATGGTGATAAAGTCATTTTGAAATTTCAAAAATTCGCCAAAATTCGAGAAATGATTCTTGGCTTTCAAAATTCTAGATATGGGGTTGTTTCATGTTTTACTCTCGATTCATTTTCATTACAGCTCAAAATTTCACTCCGATTTAAGATACCTCCTTGATTAGTGCATTCAATTTTGGAAAAATACCCTTCGAAAGGCGACCACACCCCTCAAGACCCAATCCAACTTCTCCAAAACTTCAATTCTTAATAATCCAACCATGCATCTTACCAGGAACCCCACAAGACACCTCGTCGGGACATCCCATACACGTGGAAAAAGCCTCATCAACAATGTTATCTCAATATCGGCGTTACGATCTAACCGTAAGGTGTACCTGCCCAGGTACACTTTCGCGATACATCTATGCCTAGTGAGTTCTGTAATTAAAGAATTGTATCGTTCTTATTGCTCGTCTGTAATTATATTTTCTCGGCGTGACATATTTGATCAACGTTGCGGAACGAGTTGAAATTACCCATGTTTTTAATTGTTATTCCGTCGTCGCGTTGGTAAAGTTGTGGTGTTTTTACAAGACGAATTATGGGGTTTAGATGAGTGGAATGAGAAAAAGACCCAAGATACACGAGATCCTACCTCGATAATCATATTGTATATTATCGGCGAGATTCGTGTAATTAATTGGCCTCGGTGACAGTTGCTGGTACCGTAACAGCCTCGTTCTTCGGCTCGAATGCGGAAGTTCGTATAATTGGTAAGGTTTTCGCGTGTGTGCACAGAAATAAGAAGCAGAGAGAATCTTGGTGAAATTTTTACCGTTTACGGAAGAGTTGGTCGGTACGATTCGAGAGTTTTTTTTCATCTCCTAAGTCATTTTTTTGACAGAAAAATCACTATGTTTAAAGTGATGGCAGACAGATCGGTGTGGGAGATTTAGGTAAGAGATACTTTCGAATTTTATCAAATTTTTTCCGGAGTTCGATAGGGAATCGTTGATTCGAATCCTTCACCAAAATTTAAGATTAAAAATCAAATTCGTTTTATGATAAGTACCTTCGATCAAACTGTGGTCAATTTCTATAGGACATGAGGTCGTATCAGCTCAACACCACCGAGTAATAAAACACCAACAACGACAAAGAGCACCATAAAAAATTCAAAAAACACGATTAAGCGGTAATTACACTATAACCGTAAATACGAGAAACATGAACACTGCACAGTGTATTATCACCGCAAGTTTATAACGTGAACTGGTCACTCCGGCGATACTAACGACGAATCCTCTCTCTGTCTATCCGCTGCCAAGTGTAACCGTATTTGTTGTCGAATAACAACTAAACTCGTCTAAATGAATATTAGATGCTGTTACAGCCAATTCCTCCTCCTACTACTATGTAGTTATTGTATTACGTTTTAACTGCTGTGTCAATGTATCTTACTCGTATAAAAAATTACCCGCGAAGGAGGCAAAGGAGGAGGAGAAACTTCTCGGCGGAGTGGCAGCCTATGTACATCTTCTTAACATATCTACTCATATTACGAAGCGACAGGTTCGTAAACGATTAGTCGCATCCACACGTAATTTTTTATCGAAATTGTGGAGGTCAAGAATTTTTTTTATTTTATACACGCTCGATGCCGAGCTTCGACGTTTATACAAATGATGAGCCTACATTAATCTCATAGACCGAGTCGTGGTAGCGATTATGAATTTAATCGCGCCAGGTATTCGAGGGAGTTACCGAAGGTCGTTGGTTTTACGACTTTTTTTTTTTATTCTGCAGCCTGCGAAGACTCGAGATGAATAAATTGTCGTTATTAGCGAGATATATGGTTGTGTGAGTGGATTGGTAGTGAGCTTTGAGGGTTATGGTGGCGCAGGCCAAGATGGATTTGAGCGAGGTGTCAGTTTGAATGGGTTGTGTGGGTGATTGATGGGATGGAGATTGGTTTTTTGAATGAGGTGTGAGGTGAACTGGGTTGATTTGTGGGGTTTTGAGGTACGGTTCGGTGGGTTGACGAGGTACGAGGAGAATTTGTCGAATTTTTATTGATTGGGGAATTTTTTCGATGTGATGAGTTCAGGTTTTTTCAGAGATGATTCATTTGAATGAATGAGCCCAGAGGGGTAGAGAGGAAGGGTAGATGCTGCAAAAATTCCTTAGAAAGGCAGATGTACCAATTTGATTTCTGCTGTGTTCGGAAAGTTCAAATTCGCCAGGCACAGAAAATTTTAAGTTGGCTTCAATTGGTGGGAGAGGAAGGGGTTAAAAATCAAAAAACAGTTACCATTTTACCACATTTTTTTTTTAGTGCCTATGTACTAATTTCTAATTTTTCCTTTTTATTTGGGAGAAATACATTATTTTTGCAAATTTTTCAATTTGAGATGTAATTTTGTTACATTTGTGAAGATCGAGTGTGCCCCCTGCCCTTGCCTCTTTTCGATCTGTCAAATTTTCAATTTTTTCGTAATTGCAGCGTCGATCGTATGAAAAATCATCAGTCATCAAAAAAATTTCCTTTTTTTCATTATTAAATCGGAATATGGGAATTTCAAAGCTCAATTTTCAATCAAGATTTTTGATGGACGATCGTGGAAAATGGAAAATTTCAAGTGAAGTTGAAGTGTCAAAAATAGCCAACATTTTTTTACAAAATTCAAGTTTGATTTTTCAAGTTTCAAAATGAAACGTTTAATCTGCGTTGTTGAGGTTCAACTTTTGAAGTTTGACTTGAAAAATTGGCTATTTGGTAAGGAACAATTTTCTCAATAAAAACTCAAAAATTTCTTGTGAAATGCCATCAAGCACCAAAATTTATTGCTTATTCAATATAACAATTAATTTTTATGTTTTTTTTTTTCACTGATCGCGAAAAAAGAGGTGAAAAAATTCATCACCCAAGGATTTTTCCCGATTTCAATTTTTGGTCGAAAATTTATTTCACATTTTTTTTAAGTCAATTTTTGATCGTGGAGTCGATTTTCAGAGCGAAGACAGAGTTCAACGAAATAAATGAATAGAAAACAAATTGTAGAACGTAAACTTTTCTTTCTATGTGGAGTTCAATCACTTTTTCATAGAAGGCTTGGTTTTTGAGATATTTTCAATTTAAAAAATTTGAAACTTCAACTTCCAAAATTGAAATATCTTGAAAGCTAAGCCCTTTAAGAAAAAACTAATTGAATTCTTTAGAAAGGAAATTTTATACTCTACAAGAATTGTCTCTAAAGTTTCAAAATTTATCAAAAAGTGTTTGAAAAATGGATTTTTTTCATTATTTTTCTCGTGAACAGCACAAAAAAACATTCTAAAATCATCCATTGAACTTCAAACAAAATTTCCCAAGTCAATAATAATCTGATCAGTAATCGTGCAAACATAGGTAGGTTATTGGAAAAAATTGAAACTTTGGACTAAAATCTGAATTAATGTTGTCAAAAAACTTTTCACTGAATTTGAATCCTCACTTCGAAATTTCCAATGCATAAAATTTTAATTCGAATTTTGAAGATTCAAACTTCATTTCTTTTTGATTCTCATTTCAAATTTCTACGTTTTTTGACCAAATTTTCGATAGAATTACTCATTTTTATGCCAAAACTCTATATATGTAGAATTGTAGATTAAAAATTGAATTTAAAAATTTTGAATGCCATAATTTGAATAATATGTAGATTTTGAAATTTTTTGACACCACAAACAGATGAAATTTTTATAGTTTTTTTTTGAAGCAGATTTTTTCTCGTTGAAGGTCCAAAAATCTGAATAAAAATGAATTTAAAAAATTTAGAGGGAATAGGTAATTTAAATTCAGCAGAAGATTTCGATGCTTTTTTGATCCCACACTTGAAAAAATTTTGTCGAAGTTTATTAGTTTAATATGGAGATGGCTTGAGGTTCATTCCCTCTTCTCAAAAGAAGTTTTTTACCTACCGTAATGATTTTTTCGATTGCTTTCAAAAGAAACTTTCATTTTTGTCATTTTTTACTTCGCTTTAAAAAAATGTTTTTAAGCTATGAAATTTTTAAAAAAGGAAAGTTCAATCTGTTGATCTGAGATTAGAAAAATTGACAAATAACACTTTTAGTTGAAAAACGAGATTCCTTGCTGATAATTTTCACTCTTCGACCCCCTCGACCCCCTCCCTACCTGAAATTCTCTTCGAATCTGTCCAACTATAGAACTTGTTTCAATCTCGAAATTATTTCGTTTTTATTTTTTTTCTGCGAAAATGATAAAATTTTTGTTTGATAGTTTTTTGAGAGTTTTATTTTTTACTTACATTTTAAAATAAAAAAAAAAGAAATTTTGTTTCAAACGATGAAATTTATATTATTCAAAATTTAAAAAAACGACATACAGAAACTTCAGCTCTATAACCAATAATTGTTTAACCATAAATCAGTCTCTTTGTTATTCATTTAGATACAACTAATTTTATAATGATTTTTACCTTAAATTAAAAGAAAAAATAAAATTACACAATTTTCAAATACTCGATTGAAAAATATAAAAATTCCTCAGCAAATACAATTTCTTAAAATACTCGATTAAACTTTAAAAATCATATAAAATAATACATACAATTCAAAAAAATCACTGGAAAAATAAACTGATGAACGAAATGATACATTCAACTCATACATTTTAAATTCTATTCTTAAACATTGAAAAAATTGAAATAAATCCTATAAAATATCCAGGTCGATCATTTTAAAATATCAATAAACACTTGAAAACATTCTACGTGTTCGAGTAAACATTCAACTTCGCCTGAGAAATCCGGAATCACTCTTACAATCGGTGTGTATTTATGCTGAGACATCACAATATCGGTTAAAGTCTCGTGAATAACGGAAATAGACCGACAAAAGTCTTGCTGGGTGAATCGTGTTTCTTCCAAAGCAGAGCACAGCGGACGATAGAATTCTTGCTTCAAAATATAATGCCAGGTTAGCTCTCGTTGTCGGATTCGTTTCTCTTTTTGGGAGGGTGCATCTTCGACGTATTGCTTTTGTGATTCGGTGTAGATGTAGGTTTCGAATGGTATCGATGTTCTTTTTTCTAAATGTCTGACAAGGCCTACGATATTGGCGCAGAATATAATTCTATCCTGGAAATGAATGGAGGATGGAAATTAACCGAATTGAAAATTATTAGTTAAGCAGGGAAAAAATTGGAAAACTTACGTTTGATAATTTGGTATTCTCTTTTGAACGAAAACATGAAACAAACGAAATGAAAATATTTGATAAAATTATTTTTGATTTGTGATTAGAAAATAATCGAATGATCAAGTGGAAATTACCTGGTGGCATTTCGAAAAGAGCATTTCCTTCTGCTTCAAGCTGTTCCTTGATTTCTCTCAGAGCATATTTTTGTTCTGTAATGAAATCAAAAACCATTCAAGAGTAATTTTTTGTCGTAAAATTGAACGAAAGTCACGAAAAACAATTTTCAATCAACGGATTTAACATCAACAGAGGGTAAATAATCAACTTTTCTAAATTTAAAATGCAATACAAATCTTACCTCGTAAAATCGACGAAATATCAATGCTATAATTAAGTCCGCCTGTTGATCTTTGCGGCAAAGGTGATTGATAAATTCGAGCGTTCAATTTATTAATCCTCAGGTAATTCGTACTTCGAGTAAATCCAGTGAAAAACACGTGAGACATTTTCACTCACGAAACTATTAAAATATCAATTGAATATACGATACACTGTGCATTGGTAATGATTTTACATCCGAATAATTGAAACGTGCGATGACGATGCCTGCAAAAGTCTAATCGTTCTTATTACACAGAATTTCTAATGGTGATTAATGTTTACTATGATATGATGTCACGAACGAGATAAAAGACCACGATGGAAATTCTTATCAAAAATAGGGATAGAATGAGGAGTGGGATGTGGAAAAAAATGCTTGATAGGTCTGTTTCTACTCGATTTGTGTGTAGGTGATATCGTCATTTGATTAGTGTTTGAATATCATGTTTAAAGATGAGAAAAAAATGAAAAATATAACAAAGAGAGTAAGTAAATAATTAATGTAATTTTTGCAAAATGTTTGGGTTTGTGTTTTGTAATGTTTTCTTTTTCTGATTCGAATTTTTGCTTTTGTTGGATTGGGTTATCTCATAGATAAGAGTCGACCGAATTTTAAATCATCAATTCATCAATGGTTTTGGGAAAAGATTCAAGTTGGACGTTGGAATGTTGATATTTTTACCTCGAAAATGGTTGAAAATAATCAAGAGATAGCTTAGGATATAAGAATACCTGAAAGTTGTTGAAATTCCTGGAATATCGAGTTCCCAAAATTTTCTGTACAAAAATTGTTATTTTTTAGCATGAAAGTAAATGGAGATAATAAATTTACTAAAAGAAATCATTAAAGAAAGTTGATAATACATGAATCGGTGAAAAATCAGTAAAAAAGAAAGTAAAATATCTGAAAATCGCTAAAAAAAAATTACTCAATTTCTTTGAAAAATCAGTGAAAATCTGCTGAAAATCAAATGATTTTGCTAATATTCCCTGTGCTGTCATTTTGAATTTTTTCAGTAACTTTTCACTGAGGGAGTGATGACTAAAAATCTTGGAAAAAATTATTGTAAACTGATTTGAATATTATAAAATCGTTGGTAAAATTGTGCAAGTTAAAAGTGCTCAATTTTTTTTAAATTAACAAAAATGAAGATCTCTCATTAATATCGTTGCAAATCATCAACTCTTGAGAAAAATCGATTACCTAGTTTGTCGATAAAATAGTGTATAATTTGTGAAAAAGATATCAAATATCAATATCATCAAACTCAATTAATGTACCTGCAGATAGAAAAATTCCTAGCGAAGACAGAAAATGATATCAAAAAAATTATGAAATTGTGTAAAAAAAACACCAAAATTATTGAAATTATTAAGTTATATTTGAAAAAAAATGAAATGTGTGATAAAAAAAATTGTGAAAAATTGAACAAAATTTTTTATTGATAATTCAACAGAATACCAAAATTTTTCAAAAATGTATAGAAAAGTTTTGAAGAGAACGAAAAATTATATTCGAGAAAAATTGCTGATAACAAAATATCGAAAAAGTTTTTTAAAATTTCACAAATAATTAGTTTCCTCAAATATCATCTAAATTGAGTTGATTTTGTGTTGTTGAAAAAAAATCACTGAAAATTGTATGAAAATTTCTAGAAACAGCAAATATTGAAAATCATTTCATTAAAATTTTTCCTATTAAAATTATGTTTGAAATCTCTAAAATTGTTCAAAATTAGATTAGAACAATAAACATTTTCATAAAAATAATTTTAAGAAGTGGCATTTTAAGTGAAAAAATATAATGAGAAATATTTTTATGCTCCATTCAAAGAAAATTAAAAATATCATACCTATCAGTTTGGGTTGCGAGTTGAAACTCTAGAATCAAGGACATTTTTTCGAAATTATTTTTCATCAAAATGCCAGATAAGTAGGTAATTAAATTATTTCAATTTTTTTCAAGTCCAACGAATTATCAAAAATTGTTTTAAGATTTTCTAAATCTAGCAAAAAGTCCCATTTTAATAACATAGATATTCATGTAAAGATCCCAATTCGGACATAGTGTCCTAGCACCTTAAATTTGGATATAATTTCTCAAAACTTTGATTTTGACATTGTGTCCGACCTCCTTTCGAGCATTAATGTCTCAAAAATTTCAGTCGAAACATTTTTTTCCCCCGAAAACATCAATTTGATCATTGATGATGATGGTATCTCAAAAAACTTCAGTCCAGTCATTTTATCCTGTTAAAAAAAAACAGGTTTCTGGGACCTTTCTACATTTCTATGAATTCCATTTTATGTAAAAAATTTTAAAAACTTATAAAAATGTCATCAATTTGTCAAATTTTTCCCCAAAATTTTTTAAATCTAACAAAAACTTATTTTATTGGAATAGGGTATCTCGAATTTATTTGCTAAAAAATTATCTTAATTAATTATGTATAAATTGAATCCCAGCTTTAGAAAATATCCATGTTGATGTACATGAATCTGGATATAAAAACTATCCTTAGAGGTCAAAATTTTCTTTTTACTCCTTCTAAGAGGGGAAAATCCGTGTCAACTCAAAAACCAATTTCCGACTTTCAAGGGTGGTTTCTGTATCCAAGCTCTCATATTTTTTATGATCCAAAAATTATCAATTTTCCATCTAAATCGTTTATAATAATCTTAAAAATTATTCATAAAAATTTTTGAAAAATTGAAAAGTTTAAAAAGATGATTTTCTTTTAATTTGTCGAAATTTTTGAATGACTTTATAAAAAAACGAATGTTTCAACGATGATATTGATGTAAAAAAGTATCATTTTATTTAGAAAATTGTGAATTGAACAGAAATTCCGATGACCTTGAAAAATTACCAATTTTTACTCAACAAACCTTGGACAAAAATTTATCAAAAATGTTCAAATATTCAATAAAATCCCTGAAGATTTCAATTCCTCGATGGAACGAGACGTAAAAAAGATCTGATAAAAACACAGAATAATTTTACAAAAATTCGATTTTTTTCCATTCCTCCCTCGTCCCTATCCTAATTCTCAATTTACACATTGCACTTCGATCGAAGCTTGTGAAAAAATCCTCTCTGTTATCCCAACCACCGCATCCTTTCATCACTGACCTACGACGCAGCCAGAGAGGAGATCGGAATTCAAATTTCATTACATTCATGATCGTTCAAAAAAGGAAATGGCATTGTACAATATACAAGTATAGGCTCATACCCTCTGAGACTCCGCACGTAAAAAAAAAATTAATTTGATCAATTAACCGGCAAGGTCTCGCGTAAAAAATATTACCACTGGGAGGATGATGACTCTATCTCCTAACTCCTGTGCCATAAAATCTCCTTCGAATCTCTCCCAATCACTCGTATCTTTCTATACTTCACCTTTGATTTGGGCCAAATGGTCGATCGGATATTCTCGGAAGAGTAAAAACCTCTACCTATGAGAAGATTATGTGTAAGAAAGACGTGGAAAAAAAAAACTAGAACTATAACCCGGAGCTGTTCGACATGCACCTTAAACCGTAAAACGTGAATAAATTTTAAATGCTTAACGTCAACTAAATGTATAATTTGTAACTCGAGTAAGGGCACTGGTAAAACTAAAAAGCTGCGATTGTTGGCGAACATGTTTCTCTCTTTCTTCAGTCGATACATTGGGAAGTACTTTGTGAGCCAGAGAACTCCCTCGGGTAAAAGCGATTTGTAATACATTTAAAAACTTTTTTATTTGATTACAATGTTGAAAATATCAATTATATAGGGAAAAACTCGTATTGAAAATAATTCTCGTTAGAATTTTCAACCTTCGTACTCGTAAATTTACGCAACGTACTAAATGTAATTCCAACTACGTCGTGTGCCTGTGTCGTTTTTTACTCGATACCCTCTCGTAATGTACCTTCTATTCATTTATATAGAGTTGTCATTCAGTGCTACAGGCCTTTTCATTTACGACGTTTTGATTAATTGAAATCAAAATAAATTTCATGCTATGTTATTCAAGTGCATTATTTTTTCCATTTTTTTTTTCTCAAACTGTAAATTGCTACTGCAATTAAATCGATGCGTGCATAAATGTGGCTAACATGTACGAGAACACGATTTACGCTGCCAGGAAGTGCTACTTATTTGGTCGTGTAATAAATTAAAAACCTGCACTGTTAAATAAATATATTAACGAGCTCTTTAAATATATTAATATGCATATTAATGATAATAATTTAAGAATAAGTTTATTCTATTTAAATTAGGTATTAAAGAAGGTAATTAAGAGGCTGCTAACGAGTTGAATGATCGTAAGGGAGGGGTTGTGGTTTTTTTTTTGGAAAAAAGGGCGTTGAATTTGTTGGTAATTCGTTCAAATATTATAATTAAAGTTTTGGAACCGTGTAATTGAATTTTTCGATGATTGAGATAGGTGCCTGGGTGTATGTATTTTTTTAAACATTTTTCCAGCCTTTTTTCCTGGTCTAATTCTGAAAATTTTGTCGGTAGGGAGGTATTCGAGATAGTGGAATTTTTTGCTGTGGATATTGTCAAGTCATAAATTATATTCAAACTTATATCTAAATATTAAAAAAAAATCGAATTAAACTTAAAGTATTCTATAAATTAGACATCTTCTGAAAATAAATAATTGTACAGATACCACATGACAGATCCCCAGAATAATACTCGGAACGTGTTACGAATGTAAATCATCCTGAAAAAAAAAGTATAAAAACAATGGTTCAGTAATTTTATGAAATTATTTTACGCAAAATTAAAATATTTAGCCAAGAAAAATACGAGAACGATCAGTGGAAAAAAGTTGAATTTTCATTATTTATTGGTTGTAATTTTTCACGAGGAAAGGATTACTTTTTAGGGGAAAAAAAACCAGTGGTGAAATTATCATGTCCGATAGATATTTACATCATTGGCATAAAAATTAAGGCGTTTACTACCAAAAGGAAGAAAATCAACCTTAAAATAGTATTTTATTTAAAATGAATGAAAAAAAAACCATCGTAAAAATTGTGAAGAATTTTAAATTACCGGGTAATATTTCAAACCGCGTTCTTAAGACGTTTAAAACTTGGAAAGAAATGGAAGAATTTAAAGGATTTTATAGGTAACCGATTTTTATGATATTTAATCTATTTTTTTGACCTTCTGGGAGGTTTTTACGATGTAAATATTTTAGAACATTATTTTACGAATCGTTTTCAAATTACTTGGTTAAACAGTTAAACACTATGGCAAGGTGTTTAATGTAGGTCGGGCAGTGCCAGTGCTAAAAGTATTAAAAACAGATCTGATTTTTTTTATTGAAAATTAATTTTTTTGTTTCTTCTCCTCTTCTGTAAAACAAGTCAACGAAAAAAATCGAGGGATATTATTTTAAATTATTTAAATTATATGATACTTGAATCTGAACGAATTTTAAATAGATTTAGGGCACGAATCTAGACATAAATGGAAGAGGAAGAAAAGTCGTGAGAATTTCGAAGCCTGAGATTTTTTGTTTTTTTATCGAAAATATCAAATTTAGTAGGAAGGGAAAATAGAAAAAAAATTGTGAGATTTGAAAAAATATTTAAAAGTACAGAAATATTTGATAAAAAAATGAAAACATGGTGAAAACTACACGTTCGTTTAAAAAGTTCCATTTTTCTAAAGGACAAATTTGCACTTGGTACCTACATTTTTTTAATAGGTAGGTATGTTATGTACATTATTATTTCGAATTTTTTGTTTTTAATTTCGTTGATTTTGCATTATTTTTTTGTTTATAAGCTTTTGTTCAAAAAGTTGACGAAAGTGTTTTTTATTGGGAGGGAAGAAAGGAGTAAAAACATGTTCCTGAACTTCGCACAAAATTTTTGAAAAAGTGGCTTTAAAAAAATTACAAAAATATCAAAAAAAAAAAAGACTAAAATGTCAAACTTGTTAACAATTGGATGTCGAGTCGAGTCCATAAAAAAAACATGGACATGCTTATATTTTTCAAAAAACGTAGATAAAATTTCCATAATTCAAATCAATTTTTTTGTAGCTATGATTTTTACATTTTTTCCCCTACTATCGATGAATTTTTCATAAAAATGAATAGGTATTAGAGTCGTTGCGAAAGGAAATAATGGTTGTTGCTCTTTACTCGCAAGCAAAACAATAAAAAATAGTAAAAATTGACTTGAATTTTAGTAATACTTACATATCTTCCCAAAAAGTAAAAATTATCAAGATCTTCCTCTGTCCTTGATTTTTTTAATCGAAAGATTAAAAAAGGACTTTATTTTTTACTAATTTAAAGCAAGAGAAATTGCATAAAGATGGGATAAAAAATCAAAAAATGGCCAAAATTTATATTTTTTAAAATCCAATCGACACCATTCCTCCCGAATTTAACTTCCTGAAATTCGGGAAATTGGAGTGAAATGTGCCAGAAATTCAAAAAAAAAATTCGGTGGGGGTAAAATTTTGGAAATTTGGAAAAACCAAGCAATGTTTTTTAAATCGGTGATTTTCAGTATACTTGATGGTAAATTTTATGAACTGGAATGAAGTATTAATGAAAATATATTTGAACGACCATGAAAAACGTAAAATTTTGATTTTCGAACTGAAAGTATGAACCTCAAACATTATTGTGAAAAAAAAAAGACAAAAATACAGGATGGAAAAGGAAGCACTTAATGAGGAGAGAGGAGGAGTAAGATGTCAAATTTGAAAGAGGACAAAAAATTATGCCCAAGACGAAAAATTATGAAATACATCACTGAGAAGAAAGAGAGTAATTGAAGAGATGGTCAATGCTCAATTGCTCAGACTGTATTGAACTTTCAAATTTGAAAAACCATAATAATGAACGAACTGAAGTTGGAATTGTGGAGGAGTGAAAAAATCAAAAAATTATTGTTGGTTGAAATGGAATTTTTTCTGATTTTTTTCAACTTACGCTTGATGTTTGAGTTTCCATATTTTTTATAGTCCCTCTGGAACAACACTTCCAAAAAATATTTTCGAAAAATTTCTGATTCAATTCCAATTTCTTTGATTAAAAATTCAATTTTGCTTTTATTTGCGGGGCGGACGTAGCCTCTTTACCCATGTTCGGTTTGGTCCTGGATATCTTTCTTAATAATTATGATCAATCTGCCATTTTTACTGCATAAAAAAAATGTTTCAGCAGAACCCCCTCCAACTGCCCATTCCTGAACTCTTCGTTAACTACAATTCCGAATTCTATAAACAATTTCGAATTATATAATTTTATTCATTATTCTTTTGACTTCTGGAGTTTGTTTTTAAATTGAAGTTTCTTCTCTTGATTTCTCTCATTCTCTCATTTCAAATTGGTGAAAAATCACTTGGAAAAAGTTAAAATTACAATGCAAGGAAAAATGGCAAAATTCTTTGATTTTCAGCGGATTTTTACTGTTTTTTCGAAAAAAAAATCACTGATTATTAGCAAATTTCAGATATCATTGACTTATAAATGAGTGAGTATTCCTTCTGAATGGTCCGAAATCAGTCTATGTTAAATTTTAAAAATAGGTAATCCTTTCGCCCTTCTTAAAAATTGTTTCTGATTCAGTGAAAATTCACTGGTGAACTGCCAGAATTGCAGAACGAGGAAAATCAGCAAAAATCACCAATTTTTCAAAAGTTTTCATTAATATTTCAAAAATTTTCACTGAATTTTCAGCTACTTTCTCAGGTTTTACTGATTTTTCAGTGAATTTTCACCAATTTTCCCGGTGATTTTTCTGACTGATTTCTTTTCAGGGAAAATTTTTTCCGTGACTTTCTCCTGTGCTGTAATTCTGACTGTGGCTCGGTGATTTTCAAGAATTTTCGCTGATTTAAGAATGAGACAGTAAAATTTTTTGACTACCCAAGAGAAGACGTGATTAAAATAAGGTTGATTTATATGGTTACAAAAATGAATTTTTAAAACCACTGTTTTCGTGAAAGTGTTTTTCCTTCAATTTATGAATACGCAGCAATTCTTACATTCTCATTCGATAAGTTGCTAGAAATGAATTTTGCTGTCGCAGAGGAAATCTGCTGGTTTTTTTTCACATCGACTGGCAATTTTTTCCGCAAATTGTATATTTTGAATCTGCACTCAATTAGTTCATGGGCCAAGTTGAATGAATTGAAAAAAATCGTCCAATTCAACTTTTCATACAGGAATCAAATCATAAGTACAGTTTGTCGATTTCATGTATACTTTGTCGAAAACAAATTTTCAATCAAGCCCTACAAAACAATCGATAGCCTTTCAAGTGGGCCGTCAGGTATACAAGTCATCTCATCTCACCCTCCCCTCGACCGCTGCCCTTTCCTAAGCTTACCATAAAAGTAAGCATCTACCCATAAATAAATTTCATCGTAACTTTGAAGAGTTGAAAAAAAAATTACCATCGAATTTCACCTACTCAGCATGACAGATATTTCCATATAAGTAGTAAAAGGTAAACAAACACCTCTCTGCGGTCACATCGCAGTTGCAACCTGCGTTCATCTTGTAGTTATTGGCGTCGATAATGAATTCAAATTACATCGGTAACGCGTATTTAACCATCGTCGAACGAACGTCGCTCGAGTGTGCGAGTATTTGAAGTGCAAATAACTAGTCGCTATTTACTTTATTATTAGGTCATCGGAATTTATTAATAGCGAATAATTTTTATTAGATATTGTACGAATAAATGCAAATAAACGCAACGACGACGCGAGACTAGCGAAAGTAAGGTCACGATGTAGAATGCGTAATACGAGTATATAGAATGAGTATCATAGGCAAGTTCACTGGGTTGAAAATGTCATCAAACGTACCTTCTGAATCTAGTAATAGCGTGTGGAAAAGCTGTAATGTCGGTGTTGAGGAGATACTTGTGGCCTCCTTTGATGGCACCGTGGAGATAATCGATGGGTTCGATGTCATCGATAAGGAAATCAAAGGCTTCTCTGTCTTGTTCAGGGATGGTGCTGAGTAATTTCATAAAATTCATGTTGATAAAGGACCATTCCTGGGCGGTAAAGTAGCCTAATTCCCTCGAAGCTCGGTAGATTTTACGTTGTAGTTTGAGTAAATGCCTGTGTGTGGAATGAAGAAGGAGGATCAGTTTGGTGAATTGAATCGAGGTAACTGTTTGAAGGTTTTTGGCACTTACAGTGGTTTCTTTTTCAATATGGCTAATATTTGGTCAATTGCAATGGCGGGCAAGACTTGTTTGATTATTAGATTAGTGTAGTAGCAAGCTGGATTGGTCGTGAATAAGATTCCTGGTAGCCATAATGAGTCGACTGGAGGGTATTTGTCTGAGAACTTCATGCCTATTTCGACTAATTCGTATTGCTGGATCGATTTGTAACCGGAGGAACTGTTTATGACCAGAGGTTCGAATTTTTCTGGGCCTCTGAAATGAAAGAAATTGAGGTTTAGGTACGATTCTCAATATGTGACCCTGCCGGAAAGAAGGGGCCATAGGTGAAAAAAATGATGTCTCTTTTTTCACTTTTTTTTTGGTCCAAATTACGCCAAATCTGAACCAAACAAGTAAAAATAAAGATATCAATTTTTTTTACTCATGGTCCCTTCTTTCCGACAGGGTCACGTATTTTAAAATATGAAACCAAAGGAAAGTTGAAAAGAATGAAAAAGTACATTAGCAGACTTCATATCCCAATTTTTAGTTGCTGAAGTTCTATTTTAGAGAATTTTTTTTAAAAATTCAGACTTTAAACATTTTTAAAATTAATTGTAAAATCAACTTCACGAAATGAGACATGCTTGAAACATTTTTGAAAAGATTTTTCACTTGATTTTACCTTCATTCACGTCAGAATGAAGAAAGCATTGTAGTGAAATCAATTTTTTGTGTAAATTGGTCACTTTTTTTTGCACCCTCCTCCCTCAGAAATCACCTTTTCACGATATTTTAAGCAGAAAACGATCCTAATTTTTCAATTAAATTGATATTTTTTCAAAATTTATTTTCGAAATTTTTTATAGGTAAAATTTTAAAAAAATAAAGGCTCAAGAAATTGAATTTTTTGTCACATTTTAGCCCCTCTGATCACTTTTTTGGTCGAAATTGGTCTCAAAAATTGGTGTTTTTGAAAATTTCACTGTGATGCCTGTCAAAATGTATCTGGCAGGGATCGTACGAGATTTTTCTTAAAGAAAAAATTGATTGAAAAATTGATCATTATTATGATCCCTGATTGTTGAAATTCCATCTTTAGGTTCAAATTTTTTCAGCCGGAAGGATTCAAATTTTTTTAGCCGGAAGGATTAAAAATTTTACAGTGGAACGTTGTTTGTGGTGAATTTTTAAAAAATTAGTGGAGTTGAATGCATGTAACTTTTTTCAGACCCCTCTAATTGCCTCAATTTCGGATTTCATAAGAGGCATTCTATCAGTCATTATGGGACATCCTTTCTGCTTCAATTTCGTAAATATTTTGATGACCTTGGAGGTGACAGTTATCCGTGTAAAATTCCAAGTCCTTTGTAAAATCTTGAAAGAGAAGTAGAAGCTTTGAATCCTCTAAGTAAAACAATTTTTTTAAACAAAAATTTCTTGTCGGTATTATTTTCAAAACCAATTTGAAGACACCCAAAATTGAACTAAATTAAGTAAATGTATTTAGGATTTTGTGTCGACTTGTGTGTTTTTAAATTAATAATTTTGAGATGTTTTCCATGGTGTCTACTGGGCATGAAAATCATTATTACAATATTTACGATAATTTATTGTAATTATTAAAATATTGAATATTATTTACCGTTGTCACTGAAACCTTTTTTCGAGGAAAAAATTGAAGGGGCTCAAATTTAATCTAAAAAGAGAGTTTCAATTCGAAAAATTCGATATTCGAAAGAATTGCCGAAATAAAAAATCTGTGATTTTTTTCCTTCCCTTTACTTCCACCTTCAAAATTCGAAAATTCTTTTGAATATGGATCAAATAATTGTCAAAAAACAAAATGAAATTTTTATGAATTTTTTCTTGCATTTTCAATTTTTTCAGAAATACTTTTCTTGCTGTTTGGTGGCCATTTGAACGCGTAATATTTAATTACCTCTTTTTCACGATAATTTTTAAAAATGTATCACATTTCGGACCACTTTTCAATGATTTTTTGATAAATTTATATTATTTTCTTTTTTTTTTTCGTATGCTCTTTTTTAGGGAATTTCCATCAGCTGAGTTGAAACCACCAGTTTGGAAAACGCCTACCCTGTTTAAATTCGTAATATTCAAATATTCAGATTTCCCAGGAACGAAAAACTTGGACTTTTGTTTGAATTTTTTTTTCATATCTCCTCCTTTTTTTTTTAGGAATTTCAACACTCAATTCTCAAAATTTTATAGGTTTTTTAAACATTTGAATCAAATGTCTTGAAATTTTAAAAACTTCCAAGTGAATCTTACTTTACTCTGTACCTTTTCTCTGATCTATTTACCATTAAATCAATGACGAATTTTCACTCTGTCACTCCCATATTTAATGTAAACCCTTCAGTACTTCACTGATAATGACTTATCATGAAACTCTCGAATGAATTAATAAACATTAATTACTTTTCTATAGCCTTATTCCAACCAGCAGTTATCATTCCTTTGATGGAGATGTCCACAGGCATGTAATCCGGTCGTGTATACTTGCTAGTATACGTTACTCGGATTACGCCTTTGGCGATTCCGATCATGAATCCAACAGGGCCATTAACGTTATCAATCCATCCTGGCACCGGTTCTTTGACCGAAGATATCACTGAAATCAAAAAATCTCATTAAACTATGTTACAATTTTTGACCACCATTTAACAAAAAACTTACCAATCGATGGTCTAAATATGACCGTTGGGATGTTTTTACATTCATCTTGTAAAAGACATTCAGATAGATTTTTTGTAAACACGTAAGAGTTCGGGAAAGGACCCAGGTACCTAAAAAAAAGTGTATAGAGTGATCATAAAGAAGAAGATTTGTAATTTGCTGATGTGATCAAAAATCATATTGGATCTTACTTTTTGGATAAAATGTTGGTCACAACTGGATCGCAGTTTTCTGCCATGTAGATCGCTTCTCTCCAATTCATCGGAGCCGGGTATATTTTTTCTTCGACTATTTTACGGTAGCAATTACAATATGTGGTGGAGACATGAACCAAAACCTGGAAAGTTTTCGTATTAGGCAAAATATGGAATGATTTGGCAAATTTTTTGGTTTATTGGGAATGATTCTATGATTTTTTGTCGAAATAATTGCATGTTTGTAAAGTTCCAAAGGTCTTTGTTTTGTAGGATGAGAGATGAAAAATTTATACATGGGATGACTGACAGAGACGATGATCGGGGAAGAGGAACTATCTCCCCCAGACCATCCCAAATTAGCAAAAAGTTGGTAAAATTGAATTTTCCAATTTGTTTTAACCCTTCTCCTTTGAAGTTATTGCAATTTCATTGTATTATTTTCTAGAAAAAAAATCATTTCATCGAATTTTCTGTTCTTTGGCACAAAGTTGAATTTCATGATTCTTTTTTCAACAATTTAGGTATAAAAATAATTGTCTTTTTACCAGCATTTAAATATTACTTTTAATTACTTCTTTGGGCTTATTTTTCATTCTATTAACCTATAAAATTGTGGAAAAAAGGAAGGGCATACGGTTGCCTATATTTTCAACAACAACCTTGGCATTCTGTATAATTTTGGATTTCGACCCGGCGACCTCTTTTGCATGTGAGCTCGATTTGGATCCTACTCTAAAACATTTGAAAAATTTTAATTCAGCGTATTCAACACCCAACTTGAAATTTGAAAATTTTTAGATTTTTATCTCCCTTCGGGGCTCAATTTGGGTCCACTCAAGATGAGTTGAAACCTGTGAAATCAGCGTATTCGATAACCTGTATTTTAACACCATCCTGAAATTTTGAAAAATTTTGGATTTTGACACACCCCCCTCCATTGTAGGTTCAATTTGTGTCCTAGGTACTCAAAAATGGTTGAAAATTTTGAAATCTTGAGTATTCAATAACCTATATTGTAACTTCCATATCTCAGCTTTGAATTTTTTTTTGAAATTCTGAAAATTTTTGGATTTTGGTCCCCTTTTTGTGCGCTCATTTTTGGGTCTGCTCAAAATAGCAGAAATAATGAAATGCTTTCAGAAATTAAGTAAAATTTCCTCTGAAAGGAAGTAAGTGTCAATTAGAATAATGTTCTCATTTTCAAATCTAACATAATGATCATCAAGTTCCATCTAAAATAATTTTATCTATTTTTCCATTTCAACTTTATGAAATTTTGTCAATTTCAAAACTTTGAAAATTTATTCATGTTTTTTAAAATCAGTGTTACGCAAAAAAGCGTCACCCGAATTTTGGAATTATCCTCTAAGGAAAAACCATCCATGTTGAAATTTGAAATCAGCGTCCCTTTTTTATTACTATTTCTTGGTTCTTGAATTTTTGTTCCAATTGGAATTTATCAAATCGAATTTTGAAACGTCAGAGTCTCAATTTTTTCCACTGTGCGACTGGTAGAAAAATTTTCATTTTTTAATAAAAATAAGTCAGAAAATTTCTCCCTTTTTTAATAATTGGTTGGTAAATTTTTTTTATTTTCACTGCTTGAGATTTTCAACCAAGTTTCGTCCCCAAAGTGTTTCTTTTATCAGGAGTTGTTTTCTTCAATTTTTTCAGCGCAAATCGTTTTTTTCAACGTTTTTCTACTCAATTTTTACTAAATTTTTCAAAATTCTGGCTTTTCAACTCAATTTTACCTTTGAATCTTTTTGTCTTGTGTTGTATAAGAATTTCATTTTCATGCATTGAAAAGTTTCCTGGAAAATTATTTTTAAAAAAATCAAATTTTGTAGAATTTTTCAAAAATTTTCTAATGGAAACGGTTTCTTCAGTCAAACCCAATCTTTACTTACAAAAATTGAAAAATAAAATTAAATAAAAAAATTTTAAAAAACAAGGAAAATTTGGAAAATTTTAAAAAACAAGGAAAATTTGGAAAATTTTAAAAAACAAGGAAAATTTGAAAAATTTTAAAAAATGTGTTGGATTTTTTTGAAACAACAGGAAAAATAGTTGGGAATTTTTTGGAAAATCAAGTTTGAAAAATTTGAGATACACCTACCTCTCCCTCCCGAGAGCAGATAGCTTTGCCACGCCACTGATGACAGATGGAAAATTTATTAAAATTTATGCCACTTTGTCCAATCGCTAGTTTGAAGAAACCAATGCCAAAAAATTTATTCCTGATTAGTTCAGGCCAGGTCTGAGTACACCTAGATTACATTTAGATTAACCAATTACAGCCCAATTTTTGGGATTATCCAAGTTTTACTATTTCGTTTAAAAATCACTGCGAATTTCTCATCTCAGTGTTGAATAAATTGCCTATCTGCGATTTCTAAGGCGTCATACCCATATCAGAACTACTCTGTATCGATGGACAAAAACTTACAGCGATATTTTTGATCTCTTTGGCCAAAGCTACCACCTCTCTGGTGCCTCTGGTATTGATAATAATCGCCTCGTGAATAGGATCATCAAATCTGACACTGGCAGCAGCATGGAAAATAACCGAAACATTGTCAATTACGATTTTCCTATCTTCGGGTGACATTCCAAGCCCAATTTTTTTTATATCTCCGGGTACTGGAATGACTTTTTTAAAGATTTCCTCCGAATGAGATTTTCTCAATGGTTCATAAATCTAAAATGAATTGGTAATCGGTCAGACGTACTTTAATGAACCTAACACTATTATTTTCATACTTACTGGCAACTTGAATATTTCTTTTAATTTATCCGATGGACTTTTACCCTCTCTAGAGGGTCGAATCAACGCGTAAATTTTATCTATTCCAGGACAAGATCTGAGTAATTTTTCAATGAGTACTTTACCCATAAATCCTGTCCCTCCGGTGATAAATATCGACCTGCCATCGAAGAAATGTTCGATAGAATCTTCCATTGTTGATAATCTACAAAACATTCGATCGAATGTGTAATTATATTTATTGATAAATAACGTTGGCGATCTGGACATGTAGGTCAGTGTTGGACAACTCCCTGTGGATTATTTTTAATCAACGTGATTGAATTCGCATCGAAAATAGGTGCTCCCTCGAGATAATTATTTGAGATAAAAATCTCCAATATATTTTTTTTCTCGAATTAAAAAAAAAATTTACCATGGTTGTGAAAAATTGTGCAGTTTTATAATAAATAATTCAAAAAAGCTTACCTTGATCCCAGTAGTTTACAAATTATGGCACAATTTTACGATTAGTACACACTAATTGGAAACTTTATGGCGGACATTTTTCTTAAGCCGAAACACTGGCGTGGATAAAGGAAGAAAATTTATTCGCTAGACGTAATATATAAGAGTGGCCTTAACCTTTTGCTATGTACGTAGCTGGTTACTTGGTAAAATAGAAATGTAATTTGACACATTTAATTATTAATTCATCACTGAACTGATTATGAGTATTACACTGTTTAAATCAATTCCACTTCCGTCCACCTATTTAAGTACCAAACTTTGGCTCATTTCGTTCTATAGTGATAAGCAGTTTTGTAACGGTTAGGTTAACTATATTCACCTTATAGAGGTTCATTTATCGGTATAATTTAACGGTTTCGATCGAATCGTCAAGAAATTCGATTATTTCTGAATTTGATCATTTTTTCTATGTGAAAATCGTCGAGTTTCGAAAGTAAACTCGAAGTGATGAAATTTGGGGAAAGTTTACTTTGAAACACCTAGGAACCTAACGAGTTTTTTTTTACAGGATTATTTTTTCAGTTTCGTCAGATGAAAAAAAAGGGAAAGTTATGAGCTGAATATATTGGCCACATTTTCAAAATTTTACGGCCAAGTGTTGGGTAGCGAGAGTTGATGCCTTCTATTTATGGGTCAATGAACTGTACTCATTTTTAAATACGTGATTTGTCCACATGTTTCAACTTTTCATGGCCCAGTTTCACGTAATTCTCGAGTCGTGTACGAAAATGTAAAATTTTACTCGTGTAATTTTATGTAAATTTGTCGACCAATTGAGCTACCAGAAGAGGTGGGTCATAGAAGGAGTGTAATGATGGTGGTTTTGATAACGATTAAAAATGATGTAAAAGCTCTGATCTTGTGAATGGAAAAACGTTGAATTATTGTGAAATTTTTTTAATCTAAATTTATAATGAGAATGTTTCATGTAAGTACATATTGAAATATTATTTGACGAAGATTGAAGTTTTTTGCACGTAACGAGAAAAAAAATTCAAACAGCGTGAAAATTATTCAGATATCATTCAAAATGTTGCAAAAAAAATTTGAAATTCGATAAAAACTTGGTGAAATTACTGTTAAATTCCTGAAATATTTTTAAAATTTGGAAAAAAATATTTAAAAGTTGTAAAAACTGTTGTAACACATTTACCTAAAATTGTTCGAATCAATTCGAAAAATTTTGAAATTTTGATGATAAAATTGATTTAAATCAATCCCAAAAATGATTCAAATTTCTGCAAAAATCTTTTGAAAATTTTTTCTTATAATTGGATAAATTTTAAAAAATGTTTTGAAAACAATTTTTGTAGTTTTTGAAATATTTGGAATTAGTTGAAGCTTTTTCAGAAAGCTCAATTTTTTCAGATTTGAGAAGACTTGAGTATTGATCAACCGTGAGATAAAGGACTTGAGAAAACTTGAGTATTGATCAACCGTGAGATAAAGGACTTGGAAAAAGGTACTTTGGGAAAATCGAACCGTGAAAGGAATAAAGTGGAAGAAATCCTTTTATCGCCTTCTAGAAAAGCTGAAAAAGAAAAAAAAAATTTAAGCTGCATCGAAAATCTCAGGAACAAAGTTGTGTTGTCCCTGCCCTTTCCCCTTTCTGAGAATAAATAAAAGGTGTCCAGAAAAGTCGAGGTATTTCAAAAATTTGGGAAATTCCGTAAAAAATCTTAAAATTTTGAAACTTTTGATGGAGTTTTGTAAAAATTGGAGTCTGGAAGAAGGAGGTTTGGTTCCTTCAATTCCAACTTCGAAATATTTGATTCAAATCCCTCCGGTTCCAGGGCTGTTAGGAAATTCCTTTGGCTCCGAGATTTTTAAAAAATTGACCTCGGCTCCGAAAAAATCGTTTGGAGAGCGCCTCCCTTCCTTCTTCCGCCAACTCCGACTTCGATTCCGAAATTGTTGTTGCAAGTCTCTTCAGCTCCGTTCCTAGATTTTTTAAAAAGTAGGTCCGACTTTGAAAAAATCGCTCGAAAGGAGCACTCCCTCCGGCTCCGCTTCAGATCCCTAGTATAAAAATCCAAAAGGACAAAAAAATCTAGAAAGTGTATTTTTTTTACAAAGCTTTCTACTTGGACCAAATTTTTCTACTCCTTGATGGATGTGACCTTTTTTATTTGGCATTTGTTGAGTCATACTTTTGACCAAAAAAATTGTCAATTTTTTCTATTTTCCTCTCATTTACCAAAGATCAAAAATAATCTGGTTCAATGTTAGCTATTAAAAATGCTTACTTTTCAAAGAAAATTTTACCTTTGCTTTCCATTTGGCTGAACAATTTTTTTTTTTCAAAATAATTTAATGAAAAATTGTCCAACATGTTTATTTAAAATTGGAATGAAGAATTGAAAAAATTCAGCAGGTATTTTATCTACAAAATCACCTTTTTTTAAAATGCAGTAAAATCTTAACAATAATAATTAAAACGAGTCTTTTTTAATTTTTTTAGCTTGATTTTTCGAAAAACTTTTCTTCTACATTTCACTTGAGCAATAAATAATCCACAAAGATGCTTTTACTTTAAAAAACAAAAACTCGTGAAATTTTTTTCAAAGGAAGATTTTTAACAAAAAAATGTAAGCTCTTCGAAAATTTGAATACTAAATTATTATAGGAACCACATTCGATTTAACACTGAAGAATTTTATTTGAAAGATTTCGTAGAACATTTGAAAAAAATAGATCCAGAAAATTTGGAAAACACAGAAAAATTTATTCTAAAATAATTTTCTCTATACCCCTGGTAAAAGAATAAGATTGTTCAAGATTGCAATTTTTAATTTCTATTTTTGAAGTACCTAAATTTTTATTTCAGAAAATTCTGTCAAAAAAACATATTATTTTCACTTCTTTGTCACTCTCCAACCATTGAAAAAATTAGAAAAATTGATATGAATAATATTTATCTTCTTTTTAAAATTTCAACTCATGTCTAAAAAAAGTCATAGCAGCTCATCGGCAGAAATAAAGGGTTGGCGTGGTGGTAGAGTCCCCTGAAATGTTGAATTAGTCCCTGTAAATCATTTTCTGTGTATATGTTTCACTCAGAAAAATTCGCAAATACTTCATTTTCAAAAGATAAATTGTCAATATGCGAAGAAATTTCTTCAAAAATTACAAAATTTTTACACCAAAGTAATGGAATTTTTTTCACACAACAAGCTTTTGAAAAACGAATTATAATTTTCTTTTGAAAAATCATATTATAATTTTCAAATTTTTTCCCTCGCTTCACTGGAGCATGAGAAGGTTTAGATATATTTAAAAATGAAGAATTGAGGATTTCATCTCCATTTCAATCAATATCTACTAAAGTATTGATTTTTAAAGATAAAAATAATTAGCTTTTGAATTTTTTTCAAACCTTTTCGCCTTCGTTTCGCTCGGGCCTCCATAAATTTGTACAATTCATTCTCAAAATGATGGTATGAACCTTTTTTTTTCCAATCGATTTTTTATTTTGATCAGTTAAAATGAGGTAGAAAAATTTTTGGAGAGTCGAAAATCAAAATTTTTGTTTTATCTTTTCTTGTTATCGGGGCTTAAGCCCTTCCCCCCCGTTACGGTCATACTTTTCAATTTATCGAATCTGGCAATCTACAAATTGACCATCATAAAGTGACAAAATTTAAAATCTACACCCCTCCCCAGCCTCATAAAATATTATCTGTCAAAGATCTGGAAAACTTTGAAAAATTGATGTGAAAAATGTGGAAAAGTGTGAAAAAATAATTTCTAAAATATATCAGTCATTTTGAAATATCCTTTCTCGTCGCCTTTTTTCATCGCTTTCAATTTCTTAGGTAACTATTCCTCAAATTATTAGGGTCAAAAAAAATGCAATCTATCGCAATTTTCTTCGGGTCACGTGAGAATCCATCGTTAAATGTAGACTAAGTACACGCCTATTTGCGACCATTTACACGCCATAGCCACCCGTGGCTCTAAACTATCGAAATGAATTCGCTAGTAATTTGTTTTACACATCGCAATACACGGACGGATGAAAAGATTTAAAAAGACGACAATTTGTCGCATTGTCTCATTATTCGTTTACATGTATTTCGTTTTAACTCTTCGAATTAGGTTAAATAAGGTTATATTTTGGTTAATTTCGTGTATTTTTTGTCGTGTTTTTTTTTCATCGCAGAACCTTGGCATCCTAGTGCGGTCGGTAACTTTGTACGTAAACTGCACAGCACGAAGGTACCGTGTTTCGATACAGACACAGCACACGAGCATACCAAATACCTACCAAAATGTAGTTCACAGCCAAGGCTATGACAAGAACCGACATCCACTTTTCGACGCTGTTTTCGGTGATGAAAAAAAAAAATAAAAGAAGAAAATGTAAGTACGTTACATGTACTTACGTATACATAAATCACAATATCAAACGTATCATTACTTTTAATTATCCGGTGGTATTTTTAGGTTGTCGCTAAGTCTAAATGCGACGTTCGGAGAAGAATACGCTTACGCAATGACATATCCGATTTGTAGAAATACGCTCGAATGGGTGTGTTATGTGCAATTAAGTCATACAGAGCTGTAGACTGGAAGCTTTCAAGCCTTAAGCGATGGTTAATGAGTCGAAGATGGCACGTGGTGTCAAAAACCCAAACCGCACACGACACTCGCGTGCGATAATTTGAACCCACAGGTGCTCGTAGTTTGGCATTTCGTTTGGGCTAATTAATGCCGAAAATTTTTTAAAAAGTCATACCGTAAGTATGCGTATTGTCAACGAGGAACAAATTGAGTTGTTTCGATAGTGGAACTGGTTTTCAAAGTGTAATTATTCCAGTTTTCGAGGACTCTATGCAACATTGAACGATTGCAAACTGCCAGCCGAGTCTACGGATCATGCTGATGACCAGTAATGCTGTGTCGGTGTTAGAAATACGCTAAATATAGTTTGAAAGTTGGCCGAAGTTTTGCATACGGTTCGATCGACGATTTTCGGAGTGATTTCGACGGTGGTCGATAGATGACCAGGATTAACATCTTCGCAGTATGTTCGGGCAACGGAATCATGCTAGCTATTTTTGCGGCCGCTGTTGTCACCAGCCCGGTGTATGGGCTGCTATGGCCCAATTCCGAGGATGTCATGGTGGAGACGAAGATGTCAACGGTGAGTGATTTGGGGAGTTGGTGGTGGGTTTTGGAAGTGCTTTTTAGCGCGATGTGAATTTTTTGATTGGTGTTGGGTGATTTGGGGATTGGTATTTTAATTTATGGGTCTTTTTATCCAACTGTGTGAAATTTTTTTCATGAAATTGTTGAATTTTTTTTGTAAATTTTGGATTTTTCAATTAGAGTTTTTATGAAGAAATTCCAGCTCGGAGAAAAATTTTGAGTGAAATGAAAGTGAATCGAAAATATATCATAGAAAATCCCCATTCACAAAATTGCAGTTGCTGAAATTCATTTTTCAAATTTTGGTGAATTTTTGAAATTTCAAAATACCTTATCTCCCTCCAAAATATAAAAATTTTATATTTATCTAATCAATGAAAAAGGCTGAAATTTGATGTAATGATGTGTATCCCATTTTCGACTTATCAAATCGATTGGGAGTGGTTTTGAGACGTTTTAAGAGGCTCTGGAAAATTTTGGAATTTTATATTTATGCGCGAGTAACTGGAGAAAAGTACCTACATAAAAAAGGTCTACTTACCTATTTGAATTTTTGGCACATACAATTGTAGATTTCTCAGATTGGTCTGATTGGTGACTTGTTAGATTATTATTTAAAGCAAAATTTTCTGAAATTCGTGTTTTCGATTTCTAATTCATATTTTTTGGTAGAAAATCTTGTTCAAAAAAGTTGAAAATATGGATATAAGTCACTAATATGGGCAATCCACCATTATACGTAAGTGCTCAAGTTCATAAGGACCATTTTTAAGAGCTTTTTTGCAAAGCTGAAAAATTCTAAAATTTTATAGAGGGTCCGAAAATCGAACTGCTTCTAATCGATTTGGGATTTGGAAAGTCGAAATTCATGCATCAAATTTTAAATTTTTAAAAATTTGTCAAAATTTGAGCAATGAACTTTAGCTTTTGAAATTTCGGATATGAGATTTTTCTATGACGAGCTTTTAATTAATTTTTGTTCTGATGCTTTTTTTTTTGAGTTTAGATTCCTCCATCGATCTTTTTAGGGCCGATGAATATCTCTCCTGTTGGGATAAAATAAGGAATAAAAATTTCGTTGTACTAAAATAAATTTTTAAAAAAATCAAAATTTTTGAAATTGAAAAAAGGTCGAAAACAAAGTGAACTTTTATGCTTTTTTTTTGAAAATTTAATATTATGAAAGAGTACCTAATTTTAGACCTGGAAAGGTCTCGAAAAAATTTGCATTTCCGTATTCAACTCATAATTCTGCTCAGTTGTTCATAAAATTGAATCTTCATACGATTTTCTTTTCCAATTCTGCCAAAAAAAAGTATTTTTATTGAAAAACATGTTTATGCCTAAAAATGTCAGCTGTTGGACGTCTGTTTTTTTTTCAATTTTTCGAAGTGCAAAAAATTGAAGAAATTTTCTCTTGGATCGATATACTTTTATTCAGAGAAATCACTAGTAGCGATGATTGCCACTTTCAAAAAAATCTGAAAAAATGAAGATATTTTATAAATATGAAGAAGTCTTCAATTTTTTAAATTTTCTTTTTCAAATTGTAGATTTTTTAAAAATAAAATAATTTATAATTTCATCATTTTTGTCTCCAAAAATTAGAAAAATTTCCGAATTCTCGGCCATTTTTATGAAAAAAAAGGGATTACTGGCCTCTGTGAATTAAAATGTTGAAAAATTTATGGACTTGTGATCTGAGAAATCTAGCAACTTTTGAAAAATTATTTTCAAACAATGTTATTGTAGTAATCTTGGAAGCATTTTTTCGCTTACTCGATGCTTTCTCCTCAATTTTAAAAGTATTAAGTACGATTTTTCTCAATTTCGAAGAAGGATTAAGATATGGGGGAGCTTGGAAATGAATGAATTACAAATTTTTTTCTCAAATAAGTTTGTACGAGTATACTATTATTTTTGGATTAGTATTTACAGGAAATATTAAAATTAGGTATCTATTGATGAAATAAAAAATTTCATCAAAATATCCTTGAGAATTGGGAACCATCGAATTTCTTAGGTTCGTTGCCCAATGCTGTTTTTGGCAACATTTTTTGATTCTTTTTTTTTAGATTTTCTTGAACTTTTAAGGACATTTTAGCAAGGGTAAGAGATGAGAAAGAAAAGCAGATAATTTTGAGTCTGAGATTTTTTTTATAAATTTTGTAGGTATGTAGTTTTATATCCAATAATTCCTTGATGGAATTGAATACCCTCAAATACTATAAAATCAAATATTTTCAAAAAAAATATTACCTGAACATCTGGTTAAAATTCCTTCAAAGTTGTGATTGCAATAAAATTTTCCATTTTTTCAAAAAAAAAAAAAAAAATAGATTTTGACACCTTTTTGACTGAAATTTCGAAAAATTCACATATTTCTCCTTCAAATTTTTAAGTAGGTAACTTGTCTTACGTTGATTCCATAATCTTTCATTCTAAACATTTTTTAGAAATTCTATCAGTTGATTTTTTTTTTGTTCTGTGCTGCATCTTACAGTTTGGATTTTCTCGTCTTTATTTCTCTAATTCTTAATAACATAACTTGAATTTTTTTCAAAAATGGGCTGTTGTGATTGAAAGGTAATTAATGAAAATTTCAATGGATATTTATGTTTTCAGTTGTTGATGCTATAAACGTATTCCACTTCCACCTTAAATCTCACCTGTTTTTCTTTGAAATGTGTAACAGGTTATCAACAAGTTGCACCAAAGTTCATATACCTTTATGGACTTTATGCTTGTACCAAGTGTCATTTATTTGGTAGTTTTATGGGATTTCCCAATTCCCAAAGATTCGGGGAAAGTTACGTTTTTTTGTAAAAAAAATATTACGATTGGGAAAAAACGTCATTGGCTAATTTATGGTGATCATTTGGAAGACTGAAGGGGTAAAATATGAATTTTTTTCAACACTAAGTACTTAATTGAAGAAATCCTTTGTAATAAATTTTGGATTGTAAATGTACTAAAATTATTTTAAAAATCAGTTTTAAAAAAGTGACAAGGTTGAACCTATTTTTTAGTTGAAAATTCTATATTTTTTTGCAATTACCTACTATTTTATTTTTACTCGAATCATATCTTTGTTTCGGTGAAAATAGGATCTGTAACTAGTACAAGTAGTACGGTCTATCCTTGCTTTTGTGGGCTCTGTGGAAGTGTGGAATAATGAAGATTCATTAACCATTATTCTTGGAAATTTTTAAAATTTCAACTCACATTATTCCTCGAATCGAAAAAATTAATTTTTGTGAAGAGCTGCCTCTAATCAAATACGATTTGTAACAATAGTTAATTGATTTCTCAATTCCGAGATAAAATGAATTTACATAGGTAGGTACTGATACTTGATCAAGATTTATGGAAAGTGGAACCTTTGGAATTCGACTCAAAGTTTGTTGTAAAATAAATAAAATATTTGATTACGTTGATACGCCATTTCGTCTTACTTTGATATGGTCGTTGAATTTTGTATCCAAAAACATACAGTGGTTATATTTATTTCCTATTTTTGATCCTTACCTATTCCTTGTAGAATTCTATTTAGTAATAAGGTAAGTCATACAGTTTAATATTAGAAAAATTAATCATTAATTTAAAACATAAATTGGTTTTTAAATTTAACTAAATTTTAAATTTTCATTACACTACTTACAGATGATGAAAAATCGGGAAGATTCAAAACAGGTCCCGGTTGAACCAACTCGAATTAAAATTGAAACAACTCGTTGAAAAAAATGAGATTATTGTCTCGTACCTAATTCTGAGGTATTTTCTGTGGAAAAATTCCACAATTTGGCAAAAATTGTTCATTTTTTTCGAAATTTACTCGATTACATTCAAAATCTTGAAAAGAATTTTTAGTTTCTCAGGTACCTACACTGATATTATTTTTCAAATTCCTACATACGTACATACACTGATTTAAACAACCGTTATGGTTGAGTGACGAGAAGAGGGGATAATTTGATAAATATCTGTGTATTGTTATGATTTTAGCTATCATGTATCATATTTTCAACGTTTTATGTAATAATTTCGGTCCTAATTTGTTCGAGAACTGTTCCGCATTGATTTCAAGTCATTAGTTGGTCATTGAAAGTACATACCTACGTCTTTTACCCTTAGCTTTTGATCTGAAGTGCTGAAAAATTCCGAGTACTTTTGTACTCCCGTCTTTATCGTAATACTCCAATCGATCATTCCGAATACTTTATTGAAATATTTTGAGGTATGTATTATAATCTTACTTATGAACCGTCCATTTATTTCGATCTGAACTACCTACCTGAAGTATTAAAGTTGAAATATTTACAAGAAATTTCAATCTTCCAGATCTATGAACATCAGAACCGTACAGATTCTGCGATGAATAAAAGAAAAGCATGCTGTTCAGATACATGCGAGTCGAAGCTGAAAAAATGCAAAGATTGTAAATCATTCTTCGTTTCTAAATCACCCCCATTTCTAAAAGACATAGCCGCCGCAAGAATAGCCATATCGTTATGGTACCACGAAGAACTGAGCGTCCAACGCAACTTCATTCATTTTCTGGATTATTCCGACGACACGAACCGTGATCCTGATTACTCGGAGGTATTCGAAGGAGATGAAGAATCGTTCATTCATCGGTATCGAAGCATTGGACTCGATCGAATGCTCATTAACCAAGACTCGTTACGCAAACGAGTAGATATCTCGGTTCAGAAAATTCCAATACCTGAACAACTCCGGAACATAGTTAAAAGCTATCCAAATATTATCGAGCATGAATTGATGGATTGGCTGTGTTATCATCAGGAACGTATTTTATATCTGCTAGTCGACGCCGGTATGATTAATTATGTTATCGAACTGATCATTTGGAAACCTGATGCAACCATCGATTACCTAGCCACTGCTCGGAATATGCTGGCGTCGTCGTATTTAAAAGATATTCAAAAATATAGACTCGCTTGTACGTACTGTTTGGAAGACGAGATTAAAAATACCCCTAGTGCGATCATCGATAAGAATTCGATCGGGTTGATGTTCAAGGAGAATCCTCTGGAATACTACTGGAGCTGTTACCTAAGAAATGAGATGAGAAAAATCAACATCGGAGATGCTGTTTCCATCGATAGTTACATGCTGACTAGAACTCGTGTCAATAATTGGGCTGCCATCGAGTATTTCTTCGATCGATTGAGTTCCGAAGAACAAGTCGTTAGAGCTAAATACCTCATTCGTAAGTACGGTATTAGATTTCAAACCGCTGTGCTTTCAAAACTAGACGATAGTCAGCAGAATCGCGTGTTCGTAGAATGTGCCACCATCATCATCGCCAACTACGCTAAAATACCTTCGTACAAGATTTACGTTTTGGCAATTTGGCTCAGTTATAGGAACCTAGTTACCTCGAATGATTTTAGTAAAATGATAGATAATTTATTAATTATTCTTCACTGTAGCGATACAGACGCCGATGAAACTAAAATGAAGTGTGTCGAATCGTTGTTGTATAATATTTGGACCAATGCTTCGGATCAGTTCAGAGCCAACGTGCTGAACGACGAAGAATACTATATTTTAGATAATTTTTTATTCAACGATTTTACCCATCCGAATGTCGATAGAATTAAACTGATTCTTACAATGTTATCGGATGCCGATGAGACGTCGAGGGCTCAGCTTTTCGACGAAAATGAGTTCGTACGATTTTCCAAGATACTCGTTAAATCCTACGATCCGGATCTTCTCGATCGGTTCCTTAAAGTTTGTTCGTCCAATACTGATCAAGTGACGCAGTTTAAGAAAAACGTAATGAATAGTCGTGAAATTAAGTTACATTGTAAAGAGCTGATCAAAAAGAATGATTTCGATACGTTGAACGCTATTTTAGCCTCTAATTTGGTTGATTTAAGAGATATCGTTAATTATAAAAAGCAGATACTGAAATACATCTGTATCTGCGACCTACGTGGTGATGTCTACGATAATATGAATGAAATGATCGATAATTGTCTGTCAGATGCACGAAAATCTTTAGCACTGAAGAAAGAAATATTATTGGATACTGAAATAGTCAATAAATTTTTTCAAGACATAAACGATGAAAAATTTTCCCAAGTCAGAGTAATAGTGGAGCAATTATTCGTTAATTCGGAAGATCTAAACGATATAAGGATCAAGTTGCTGCTAACTTTTAAAAATATCCTCATGAATGGTACTTTCACCGAGCTACGAATGGATTATTGGGATGATTTTTTTCTCTGGTGTTTGGAAGATGACGTGAATATCGCTAAATTCAAGAATTCGTTACCTATCGATAATATTTTCAAGGATTTGTTATTGAAATCTGTATTCGTATTTCATCACCAATCCGTCTTCAGAAAAGAATGTAATTTTGAGAATTTGAACATACTACTGAATTGGTATTTCGAATCGAAAGCGAAAATTAAGCAGTTTAAAATCAGCAAGATATTTTTATCGAAGGAAATTACCGTGATCGATACGATTATCCAGAACAAGAAGACTGAAATGTTGAAAAAGCTCCTCGATTGGTGTTTCGAAGACGATCTACTGCTGATTAACCAGTTCAAAATGAACTACGGACATCTTGCAGTGATCGATTATATGTAATTTTTTTCCAATTTGTCGTACTGATTGATTCTCGAATTTATAAAAAATAGATAAATTTTTAATATCAAATATTTACGTTAAGAATTGTGTATTTTTTAAATCATTTTTCTATTAATTTTGTTTCGTTGTGCTGAGAATTATGTTTTGTAATTTTGTATTTAGTAAAAGATTCAAGTTTTTTTTTTTATTGTTGTGTTCTTTTTGGTACATTTTCTAGGAAGAATATAATTTTTAAATCGTTGAAATTAATTTGTTACTGGAGTTTCGAAAAAATTGGAGCTGAAATCTTAGAAATCTGGAACGCTGGAGCCTCCAGAAAAAAAATTTAAAAAAACAACCGGATGTACCTTCCATTGTAGCTCTGTAGAGCGCGTTTAAGCATGTTGATGATAAAATAAGATGCTGAGGAAAGGGGGTGAAAAAAACTCCTTATCATTTTCTCCAAAAAAAAAACCGGTAAAACTCAAAGTGAACTTGAAGTAAAATTAGAAATCGAGTCCATGTGTTCACTTCAAATTTGATTTCAATGTCGATGATGAAATTGTGTTCGACTTGAATATTTAAAAAATAATAATAATACTCGGAGACGTCAGGTGAGATCATTATTTTCGATATTTCAATCATTCGTAATGTACCATATTAGGTACTTGTATTCTGCATAATAGATATTGGATTCAGTTTGATGAAAATTCTATTCAATTTTTATTTTAGTTCCGGTCAATATGAGTCAGAAAAGAGAAGCATCCTTCTCAGAAGAAGAACCTGTCCGTAAACTGCCGAAAATCGACGATGACAGAAGTTTCGTCATGTATTATTCGCCGGTACCAGCGAAAGATCTGGCTGGATTCAAAATAGCTCTGTCGATATGGTACCACCACAGGATTTGCTTTTCAAAAACTCACGGTTATGGTAATCTTCATTATAACACTCGAAGTCCAGGTCCGAAGAAATCATACATTTATGTGCCTTCTTACGTATCGTCTCGCGATTACTACAATGATAAAAATCCTCTGATGAGACCGATCAAACGTACCGTCGAGGAATTGAACCTGCCAAGACCGATCGAAAACATCGTCGTTCATCATTGTAAATGTATCGAAAGCGAATTGCGTTATTGGTCTTATTACCACAAGGATTTAATTCCGTTGGAATTAGTCGATATAACGGACATTCTTTGGAAATCCGATAGACATATCGATTATTTAGCTACGGTTCGACGTCTGTTGTCATCGTCCAGATTCAAACTGGAACCAAAATTCAACTTGGTCAGTACATATTGTCTCGAAAAAGAATTGATTGCGTTACCGGAGGAGATCGTGAATAATAAATTCATGGAGAAGATCAAGGATTACGAAATTTTGCGATTTTATTGGAAATGTTACTTGAGAGGTGCGCTGGGAAGAGTAGATACCAGAGGACTTCCCCTGGATCGTTTTATGTTGGTTCACGCAGCGAGTAATCAATCATCGATCGAGTATTTTTTCAATCGATTGAATAAAACTGATCCAGAAGCTGCGGCCGCGGTATCGGCGAGTCTCATCAGCTGGGAAAATTTTAAATTTAGAACGTTGGTATTATCGAAGCTGAACAAATCGCAGCACCACGAAGTACTGAAGAAATGTATCGAATCGGTGATAATCGACTTGGGAAGATTCATTTCATACGAAAACTACATCTCCGCTGTCTGGATTAATTATAAAGAGTTCGTCTCTGAACAAAAATTCTATCTGATTATTTTCGCTTTGTTCAAACATCCTTACGTTGATAAAAACAGCGCGGATCATGTCGATAGATTATTACGAGATATGTTGGATACGGCCACTGATGAGATGATCGATTTCGTTCTGAAAAATGGATTTATTAGTTTTCTCAAGTACTGTAGCGATCGTCGTGTAGAGGCAATTCGTTGGACATTTTTAGAAAAAATGTTATCTCATGCCAGCGGAAATGTGAAACATCTAATCGTCAACCATCCGATTTTTCTGTCCTTTTGTGTATCGTCGATTGAAACGCGTCAGTGGTACGACTGCAATCAGTTCATCAAACTGTGTTTTCCTGCTACCTGCCAAGTTATGAATTTCAAGAAAGATTTCATGCTTACCAATGAAATTCAATCGTTCTGCAAAAAATTAATCAAAGAGAACGATATGAATGAGTTGGACGATTTGTTAGCTTTATATTTAGTTGATTCCGAAGCTGTATTGAAATATAAGAAGAATTTATTTCCTGAAGAGCCATCAGTATCGTTGAAAGAATTTTGCGTTTCTGAATTATACAACGATCGAACTGGAAAATTAATCGAGTTCATAAATTACTTTTTCCCCGATTCGGAAGTTGCTGCTGATTATCGTAAAGAGTTGGCTTCGGAAAAGAAAGTCATCAAGTTGATTTGCGAATATATAAACAAAGGTAAATTTAATAAAGCGAGGGATTTAGTCGATCAGTTGCTCGTTCGTAGCGAAGATTTTGAATCAGTGAAGACGAAATTATGGACCATTTATGAAAATATTTTCAAAAGTGGGAGGTGTTTGCAGCTGAGGAGAGTCGAATGGGATAAGTTCCTACCTTGGTGTTCGGATTCCGGCAAGGAAGTGTTACGAAAGTTGCTACCAGTTGATGATATTTTCCTGAAAATATTGGCCAAAACAGTATTCGTGAATCAGAGTGTAATCAAATTTAATGAAGAATTGGAATTCGACGAATTGGATTGTTTTTTGAGTTGCTGTTTTGATACGATGAGTCAAATCAATGATTACAAAATCAATATGATTAATAATCATCTCCGCGTTGAAATGATCAGTATTATGTTGAAGAATCCGAAAAAATCGGCTTCGTTGAAATTGATCGTCGAGTGGTTTTTTGGTGGAAATCAGCAGTTAATCGATGATTTTAAAGAAAGATATGCTCGTGATACGTCTAATTTACTTTTCTTGGAATAATTAATGTTGTTCGTATTATGATTTGAAATTTATTTTTAAATGTTTGAATCATTGTTGTATGAATGTTTTTAATTTTAATGTTTTCGGTTATTTTGTTTAATTTCGTGTTATTGAATAGTATTATAGTTATATAAGATATAAGAATTTCAGTTCGTAAAATTATAAATTGAGCATTTTTTGGATTTTTTTTTCAGTAAGTAATATGCTTATCCAATTGATTGCTGTTTGCATCTTGGATTACTGTTGGGTCATTATTTTCTCCAGAATGTTGCTAAAGTTGTTTTTTAAATTGTCACTGTAGTGTAAGAAAAAGAGTATATCAGATACAAAAAAAGAGACCAACAACCGAAATGTTGGCGAAAAGACAAAATTTCAGTTTCAGCTTGTATTAAGTTTTTTTTTTCACATACAATTTTGATTTTATTATTCTACAGATTCATTTTTGAAAACTGATTTTTTTCAAATCTTTGAGATTCATTTTTTTTTCAAAAATTAACGCAGAACGCAGAGACTAAGTCTTCAAAACTTTTTACATCCAAAGCATTCACACTTACTTCAGAAGTAATAAATAAATAATTATAACTTAATGTGGGCATCATCTTGAAAATTTTGTAATTTTTTGAAATGAATGTAAGTATAGGTACGTAAATACCTACCTATTTTATTTGTTGAAATTGTTTCCAATTTTAAAACAAATTACGACATTTTAGGAAAGTTTTTTAAATATTTTGGTCAATATGTTTATAGATTATTCATTATTTTCAACTAAGAAAATATTCAATTACTGAATTTTTAATAGGTATTTTAAAAAATCGAATTGTTCAAGAATTTTTCTCCCTCTTTTTCAGTTTTTTTTTTTTAATATCTCGATTTGATATTTCAAATAATTTTTAAAACATCTTGTCCATGCGTTGGAAATTTTTCATATTTTATAAGTTCGGACCAACATTTTTGAAATTTTTTAAACATTTTCAATTGAAATTGACCAAACTTCAAAAAAGTTAACCAATGTATTGAAACTCGTTCAAGTTCTGGAAAATCGTCCAGGCTTGAAAAATCATGCATAATTGAAGGACTAATAGGTGCCTTCAAAATTATTATCGCAAAAAGGGAACAGAAGATGGCAAGAATTTCACATTCGCATCGCAGTAAGAAAACCTGAAAATAAGAATTAATTTTACTGCAAAAAAAATTCAACATTTGTGACTCCGCCGGAAAGAAGGTACTACAGATTATGTCACATTTTCATATTTCTTTGAATTTTTAATCAAAGGTGAAAAAGGAAGTTCGTTTCGACCAAATTTTAGGCTGTAAAAATTGCATGTAAATGATGGGAATTTTCAAATTTTTTTAGATTTAGTAGAAAACATGTTTTATAAAATTTTTCATACTTTTTTTATTCATCTAGAAAGTTCGCCAATTTAAAGAAAAAACAGTCAAATTTTTTAGAAAAACCTAATTTTATCGAATTGTGGAATTTTCAGTTCAAAAAATTGTTGGAAGCGGAATCTAATTTTTTCAAAACTGTCAACGAAGAATTCTAAAATTTTCTAAAGTTTTGGAAACTGAAAATTGTTCGGGTTATGAAAAGAAAGACTCACCTCAATTTTTAAGTCGTTCTATTTTTTAAAAATCGCCTCCAGTAGATTTTTATTTTCGAAACAAATTTGGTTTTTGCGAAGTTATCATCAGTTTGAAATCTTCCAAATTCTGTATCTTTGAAAAAAATTAGATGAAAAAATTTTGTAAAATTAAGACTCCTCATTTTTCTTTCGTTGATCGTTGGTGAAATTTAAATCGGATTAAGTCACATAAGTAAATCATTTTTTGAGGAATCAGTTAAGTCAGACTTGCTTTACTGTTCCAATTTGATTTGTGATGAAAATGAAAATTGAAAAGTAAGTAATAAAATCAAGAAAAAAATTTAAAAGTGATTAAAAAATAAATAGATAATTCAAAACTTGTAAAAATTACTTAAGATTTTCAAATTTGGTAACACTGATAATGATTGAAGCGGAGGGATGAGAATGATGAGAGATGAGATTTTGATTTTCCAGTTCCGGTGCTTTTCCTGTTTTTGGGGTTGAACTTGAAAGTTGTTTTGTTTTGATTAAAACTTGTTTGGTAGAAATTAAAGTTCAATTTATCCATTACCGATCTCTGAATGATAATTTGTTTACAATTAGTCAAGTTTTATTCATTTCCAATTTTAATTTTTCACTCCTGAAAGTCTTGAATTGCATTTCACGTGTGCGTGTTTGAGGTGAGTCAATCATACGAATTTACGCTAATTCTAAGATGTTCAAACCGAAAACCAACTTTAAAATTTCATTAGACCAGTATTTTCTTCTATAATGATTCTAAATCTGGTGTCTTCGACAGGCAATTCATAGCCCTAGACCAAAGCGCGCACGATTTGTTCTATTTGGAGCTTGATAATTTGGATTTCATGCCTTACGAAAATTCAACTCGGTTTTCATTTCAGGCCGAAAATGAATAAAAGAAAGTTATCCGAAGACGCGGACGAATCCAGCATCAAGATTCGAAAAGTCGGCCATGAAGGAAAACTCGACTTTTTCAAAGCTCCGGTGTCGTTGAAAGATATGGCTACGATCAAAATAACGATCGCAGTATGGTACCACCAGAATTTTTGTTCTTCGCTCGCTACAAACAGTTTTATTGGAAGTCCATATCACCAGCCAACGGAAGAATCATACATTCATAATTGCCGTGACAGCGCTAACGACTATGGTGTCTATGATTATAGTAGATTGGAGCTGAAGGTTTCAAATGCTATTAAGAAGTTACCGATTCCGCCGAAACTGCTACCATGCTTCAACAGCAATGTGGACTTGATTAGACGCCAATTGAAAAATTGGTTCCGTTATCACAAGTGGCGTGTTCTTTTTCCATCAGAGTTTTCTGATACAGCCAACATCCTGATCAATGAGATTGTCTGGAGATCCGATGGCTACATTGATTATATGGCCACTGCTAAAAATTTACTAAAATCTCCTTTGTTGAGTGATATCTACAAATTCCGTGTTATGTGTATTTATTGCCTGGAAGACGAGATTGTACAATTCCCCGATTACATCATCAGCCCGAAGTATTTGAATCGAGTTACGTTTGAAAATCATCCATTGATATTTTATTGGAACTGTTATCTTAAAAAAGAACTAGACAAGATTGATCTCGGTGAAGCTGCGTCGATCGAAAATTACATGATTAACAAGGTCGATAATTGGGCTGCCATCGAGTACTTCTTTGATCAACTGAGTGTTGACGATCAAGTAGTCAAGGCAACGGTTTTAATACGCACTCAAGGACTAAGATATCAATCGCGCGTGTTATCTAAATTGAATGAATCGCAGCAGCTTCGAGTTTTCATGGATTGTGCTCAAAAGATTCTGATGAATTATATCGACCAACCATCGAGTAAACCGTTTATATTCGATTTATGGAATCGATGTAAAACTCTCATCACCAAAAAGGAGTTCTTCGATCTATTCGAAGAAGCTGTGAAAAGTATATCTTACGAGGAATGTAACGATCTGCAGTACATCGTATCGTTACTTGTTGAAATGTGGGCCACTGCACCTACTGAATTGAAAACAAATACCGAGTCTCTCAATTTCCAAAATATCTTCAGGAGATTCGTTGAAGATTGTGCTTCCATGAACATTGAACTTCTAGAATTATTTTTCGAAATGTTATCCGGTGCTAGCGACGATCATAAAATATGGGTACTGAGCTACGGCATTCATAATTTTTTTAACTATTTGTTGAAAAATTTCCATCCGCAGTATTTAGATAGATTATTAAAAATTATATGTCGAAATGCTGAAGTAGCTTCTGGCCAGAAAAAGTCATTCGTGGATTCTAAAGGCTGTAAAAATTATTGTTCGATATTGATTAAAGAAGGAAACTCGACCAAGTTGAGTGATATAATAACGACTCTGGTTCCAGATACCGAAAGAATCAGCTACAAAATGAAGATACTTGAATCAGAATCTGTTATGGATTATTTTATCACGAATTTATGCAAGTACGAATGTGAAAACTTGAAGAAAATCGTCGACGACGAAGTCATCTCTCTTCCATCCGCTGACGTCATCGGTTACAAATTGAAATTACTCGAATCGAAGGAAATGACTGATTTTTGTATTTCTGAGTTATTGACAGATCAGTGCAAGAAGCTGAGAGAATTTATCGACGATGTATTCGGATCCGATCAAAATGCGGCGAATAATTTCGTTTTACGAATATGTACGATGAAAGAAGCTGTTGAAAAATTCCGCGAGAAAATAAACGCTGCAGAGTTCAACCGAGTGAAGAATTTCTTGGAACAATTTATCACTCGAGAAGAAGACTTGGAGACGATGAAAAATAAATTATTGCAGTCATATTTGAAAATAATTCGAAGAGGAGAGTTTACTATTTTTAAAAATGTTGAATGGGAGAATTTCCTAACATGGTGTTCTACTGATCTAAAGCAGTTTAAAAAATCGTTGGTTGTAGAAGAACTGTTCAACAAGATGTTGATCAAATCGGTATTCATCAACTTTGATTCGCAACTTCGTTCATGTAGTTTTAAAGGGAAATGCAGTTTCAGCGAATTGGATGCATTTTTAGCTTGGTACTTCGATACTCCGCAGGAAATCAAGGAATATAAGCTCGACAAAATCTTTAATTTTAGAAGAATGGAGATGATAGATTTGTTGTTGAAGAAAACCGAAAAATATCATTTGAGATCTGTTTTAACCTGGTTTTTCGAAAAAGATTACGATGAAATTGAGAAATTCAGGGTTTCTCATGCTAAGAATAAGATTAGTCAGTTTATTTAAATCGTGTAGGTATATTATTTTTATTTTTTGACAGTTTTTAAATTGTATCGAAATGTTCGAGTTGATTTTATTTTTTGTAGCAAGCATGATGTGTTTTTTAACGTATGATTTTTAAAATCGTATTTTTTAATGTGAAAGTGATTGTTTTTTTTTCTTTTATCGAGTATTAATCTAAGGTTATTACGATGATATTGATTGTTTTTTGATGATTAAATAATAAAGAGAATATATTTTTTCGTAAAAGTTGAATACCGTCTTGTTGTTTTTCTTTTTTTTTTCCAATCTGAAGACGATAAATTCCAATCTATTTATCATTATTTTTTAATTTTTTTCAAGAAAAAATTTTTCGAATGATGCAAATTTCATTGAATTGACTTTTAGTTTTCATTTTCATGTATTTATTGCTAAAAAAAAATTATAGAATATTTTGGTTCGCTTTTTAGCTCATATAATTGACTTTCTTTTTTTTTTTTTGAAAATCTTAATCATGAGTACCTAGTACCTACATTATTGAAAACTCGTTTTTTTTTGTTTCAGCCTCAATTAATTGACAGCAACAATTACCCAGTGGAAATTCACAACGTTACCACCGAGGATGGATATATTCTTACATTACACAGAATTCCATTCGGACGAGGTATGTCCTACGACGAAAGAAGACCGGTGATATTCCTCAATCATTGCATTTTATGCAGTTCAGCTGTTTTTATTTTGACCGGACCGGAAAAGGCATTAGGTAAATGAAATAGGTAAACTAACCGATTTTAATTTTTTATTTGATGAATTAGTTACCCCTTTATTCGACTTTTGTTGGGATTAGGTTATATTCTGGCCGATTATGGGTACGATGTTTGGATGGGTAATGCTCGCGGTTCAGTGTATTCAAAAAAACACGCCAGATTGTCCACCGATAATTCTAAATATTGGCAATTCAGGTATCGTATGTGGATCTTTCTATAGTTCGTTTATTTTCTCATTATAATCAATGACCTTTCAACGTGTAGACAGGTATTCCATGTTGGTATTCTTTCCGGAGCTTAAGCATATTTTTTCTGACATCGGTACTTTTTCCTCTATTTTTATCTAGGCGTTTTTAAAATTCGTTTTTGGTTTGAAAAAAATCGAAAAGAATTTTGAAGAATGATATGAGTTTGAAAGATTTCGACGAACATGAAATTGAATTTTTTTTAAATTCAAAATTTAAAATAAAATTAGGCGGAATTTTAAAATTATTAAAAAAATCTTGCTTCATTGAGATGATTGAAATGCTCATTCATTTTAAATGATGTCGCAACTTCTAAAGACATATTTATCATTTTATGTTACAGTTGGCACGAAATGGGCGTTTATGATCTTCCAGCATCCATCGATTATATTCTCGCAGTAACGAGGCAGAAAGATTTATTTTATATTGGACATTCCATGGGCACGACGATGTTCTACGTTATGGCTTCAGTCAGACCTCAATATAATTCTAAAATACGACTGATGATTAGTTTATCACCTGTGGCTTACATGGGCCATATAAAAAGCTCTATGTTTCGAGTATTGTACGGGCCTTTGGGTGTAAGTATAGGTACCTATGGAGCTCAATTATTAGGTATTATATTTGACGTTGGTTTTTCGTATTCTGTGGCAGAGAATTATGAATACAGCTGGATTATACGAATTTATTCCCAACGGACGATTCGTCACTGATATTGGAAGTCAACTGTGCTACGACAAAGCCATAACTCAATATATTTGTAAAAATATTCTTTTCCTGATCGCCGGTTACGATTCTCAGCAATTGAATAAAGTATGCCGATGATTTAAAAAATCGTGTTTTGAAATATTGCTGTAATTTTGTGTTTTGATTTGATGATAAATTTTGTATTTCAGACCACGTTACCAATTATTTTTAGTCACATTCCAGCCGGAACATCAACCAACAGTTTGGTTCATTATGGACAAGGCGTCGAAACAGGTAAACTCTAAATTCCTTATTGAGTGTTTGCATTAAAGAGCAGATCTCTAAATTACTTTATTTGAAAATTTTCACGCAGGTTGCATGGCCCTTATCGTTCTATTGACCTTGTCTCATAGAAATAGACCCCAAAAAAATCGACCCTTTTTTTCGTATATTTTGCTCACGTATAATACGATTTTTCGACTAACATATACTGAAAAATTAACTTTTGTGGACATCTGCTACCCTGAAGAGAGGAATAAATTCTTTCTTAACAAGAAAAAAGTTGACTTTGGAAAAATAACTTTTTGAATAGAAAATAAAATTTTATTTTTATTAAAAAAATATTATTTTAGGTGATTTTCGATGGTTTGACTGGGGTTCGTTGCATAACCTCAAATTATACAGATATAAAGTACCTCCGGCGTACAATTTACGAAAAATTAGTGCTCCGGTAGCTTTATTCTGGGCCCAGAATGATTGGCTTTCTCAGAAAGAGGTAATGATCTTTTAGTACCGTACAAATATTCATATCTGAAAGTAAAATCATTTATAGTTTCTAATTATATTTGCCAGAAATGGAATTTTGATGACAAAGTTCAAATTTTTTCAACTCTGTATAATTTTTTTTTTACAATTTCTTCCATTATTCTATTCTTTTCAAAATCAGATCCAATTCCAAATCTTTTCCATCTGTAAAATTTAATTAAGTGAATCGTTTTTATTTTTTTTTAGTTTTAAATTTTTAAAAATGTCTTTCAAGTTTCAATTATTGAGTTCAAAGAAAATTGAAACACGTGAGTTGATGTTGAGATTTTTTTAAAATCAAAGTTTTGAAAAAAATTAGAGAATTCAAATTGGAAAAATCACAGTCGAAAATGTTTTTGGACTAAAAATGTTTCGTGCTATGATTTTTTAAATTTTTTTCTTTATTTAAAAAAAATTCCCAACGTAAAATTGTTTTAATACCACTTACCTAATTTTAAATTTTTTCATAAAATTTTCACTTTACAAAATGTTGGGATTATGAATATAAAACAATCAAAAAAATCAAGAATTTTATTATTGGATAAAATTGAAAAAAAAAATTGAAGAAACGTAATGAATTTTGTTGAAAAAATTTAAACATGGGTCATCGAAATCCCATTTTTTAGCAATAACAATAATGAGAAGCTAGTAAATAATCCTCAACCATGATCATTTTTATCATTTCGTATTACCTTCTTTCCAGGATGTAGCGAAATTGATCGATAAACTACCCAACATTGTAGATAAGTACAGAGTACCTTTGTCTTCTTTCAATCATATGGATTTTCTTTTCGCCATCGATGCCAAGGATTTAGTTTATAAAAGGATTATCAAACTGCTAAATAAATTTTCTGCTTTGAATAGTACACTTGAAGTTTGAATTTAATGAATTAACTCGATATTGATCATTAGTATTAAGTTTAGCTAAATTAATTCGTATCATAATGATCGTATTTTATTTCTTTTTGTTCGTTTGTTTTTATTAAAATTTGTACGCTTATATTTATACGTTATAATTTGTTTATTCTTTTTTTTTCGCAGTTTGTACCTACTCGGTTGATTTTAATGTTCGTATTTGAAAAAGTAGCTCGCGTGGGCAAAATGTTTTCCTTAGAGATGAAAATTTCAAATGGATTTCGAATCAAAGTAGTATCATAGGTATATTTTGTCTTGGAAACGGTTACACTGATTTACTCACGTGTTTGAGTTTCGGCGTGCACAGAAAATCAACGCGTGTTTTTTTTTCTGTAATATTTTTCATAAATATTTAAATATCTGGAAATTTCGCTTTCTTGAAACTTACTTTGGAATTTTTGGTGAAATAACATTATAAGAAGAAAGAGGAGGATGAAAACATTCACCTGGAAAATTTCTTTGGTAAATGTCAAAAATTGATTTTGTCAGTTTGACTTCTCCTTTCTGATGTTTAGAACCCTGAAGGTTTTTAATTGCAAATCTGGTACCTACGTATCGAAAATAAATTAATGAGTGGATTCAGAGGGGAGAGAGGTTTAAAAAATATATTTTTTGATAGCTTGCTCATTGCTTTTTCAATTTTCACCTCTTGACTAGTATTTGTTATTTCACTTCCTTAGTCTAGAGGTCTTAGACTCGCAGCTTGGATTAGGTATGAAAATGATTGTATTGTGTTTTTTTTTTTTGAAAAATTATCAATTTTGGCTTTGACTATTTTAGCCATTTTGTCTCACTTTCTTTTTGCAAAATGACACTAGAAATGGTCTTGGGTATGAGTGGTCAAAAACATCACTTCAATGTTATTGGAACAAATTAAATGTATAAAATTGAATTTCGATTTCAACTTCTCTCTCAATGTGAAACCAATACCCAGATTCTCGGAGCTAAAAATAGAATAGAGGTTCAAAAACACAATTATTATGTAAATTTGAATAAGTAATTAGGTATCTCGTTCGAACATTTTTTAGTTTTGGCCTCCATATTCTCGTGCAAAGAAATTCAGGTCCCATATCTGGCTGAGGAAAAATTTGAATAATAGCCATTCCGACTCAAAAAATTGAAAATCACAAGGATTCAAAATTTGAATGCCTCAAACTTGAAAGTTTTATCTTCTTTACTTTTACTGTTTTTACTTTACTTCTTCATTTTTGAGCTTTCATTCTATTTTTGGCATAAGTAGCAACACTGATTTTCTCCAGGCTACACTGTTTACAGAGTTGCACAAGTGATAAGAAGATGAACTGTTCTCACTACATGATGGTTTAAAATTCTTAATTTTTGTCAATTAATTGCTTTTGTCACGATTATTCGATGTTAATTGATTTTCATGTTTCCTTTTTCAACGTTCGTTCAGACTTCGCTTCCGTTTATGCAGCAGAGTTCGATTCCTCAGAGCCCTCACCAGATATCCTCAGTAGCAACGGTAAGATCTATTCAAAAATCCTTCAAATCGATATAACTAAAACTTCAAGACCATGTTATTTGTTTAGTTGTACAAAAATGGCTTCAACAATACCCATCAGTGCCCCAGACTTGAAAGAAATGTCATCGTTCGCTGTAGCTATAGCATTATGGAATCACCTCAGTTCACCTTCCGGAATGTTAACTACCAACGGATACGGAAAAGACTGCCAAGAATGGAATCTATGTCGCAGCAAAATTCAGCTATTAACTCCTCACTTATCGGTTCCGAAATCAATAGAGGAGTATATTGGTAAATATATCGATAAAATATCAAACGAAATACGTTCCTGGGTATCGTATCATCTCCGGTCAATATTTTTCGACAATGGAAACGATTATCACATGTATTATCACGTCAGACATCTCATTTGGTATCCTGGCGGTACGATTAACTATAGACAAACTGCCAGAAATTTATTGAAATCTCATCGATTAAGCGATATAGAAAAGTACCGGTTCTTATGCACGTATTGTTTGGAGGAAGAAATGCGACAGCTGCCTTCGGCGTTATTTTCAACCGGCGTTCTTGATAAGATTTCATCGTTTACGAATTATCCTTTGATTTTCTACTGGAATTGTTATTTTAGAAATGAATTAGATAAGATACGTGCTTTCAACATAAATGAAAACGAAGTATCTTTGAATCAGTTTATGTTAAATCAACGGTTTGTCGATAATTGGCCATCGAAGGAGTATTTTTTTGATCGATTGTCCCCCGAAGAACAGACTCAAAGCGCCATCTCAATCATCAATTTGCACGGTTCGAAGTATCAGAAATTGATATTGATAAAGTTGAACGATTCGCAACGGCTTCACGTTTATTTGAATATCGGAGTTGATATAATTTTGAACTATGCTAAAGCCAGAAGAGCTGAAGATCTACTCGAAACCTGGTTCGAAGTTCATAATTTGATCACCGAAAGTCAATTCGCCACATTGTTCAGCGAATTAGTCAAAGCTAGAGTTGCTGATACGATTTTGAGTGATGTTTGGATTCACTGCAACGACGATTTCAAACGTTTTGTAATAGAATCCAATAATTATAAAATTATAGAAAGCGTGTTCCAGTTGTTCGAGTCGTCGATCTCCATCGATCGCGAATTCGTATTCGTATTTACCATGTTATCAGACATGAATGATTCCGTTAAGGAAACAATTACCAATGCTCCGTTCTTCACTTGCTGCTGCAACAAATTATTATCTTACAAGAAGTATTCGACTTTTGATCGATTGCTGAAGTCATCTTTTTCCGATACGAAAAAATTGATCAAATTTAAACGAAATATTGTGACTAGAAACGGTACCGTGACCAGTAGCTGTTTGACTTATTACGATACAGGCGACTTGGATGGTTTGAACGCGTTCCTCACTCCGCTCCTATCGGATCCCGATTCCAAAGATAATTTCTTATTCGAGTTTAAAAAAACTATTTTAATGTCGCCTAGCGGTATTTCAAAATGTGTCCATCATATGAATTCAATCAAAGAACAAACCACGTTGAAGAATATTATCAACGATGGACTGCCTACCGAAGCCTTAGCAGCTGAATTCAAAAAGAAGCTAATTTTTTCCAGCGAATCGGTGCAGAATTTACGCCGCATGATCGAAGTAAAGAAAGTAAACAAGCTAGAAAAACTCATCAGTAAGTTCCTGTCATCGCCGGAGGATAAAAAAGCCTTGAAGAAACGTTTACTAGATGATGCTGTCGGATTAGTGAGTAAAATGTTCCTGAAACACGATGACGACTCACGTTGGCAATCGTTTATGCAGTGGTGTTTAGAAGACGATGTAGCTATCCAAGAATTCAAATCGAAGCTACGAGTCGATGAAATTTTCGACGTATTATTGAAAAATTGTGTTTTTCGAATTTACGACTATCGCGATCGAGTTTCATTTTGCTCGTTTCATAAGGAGGTCAAGTTCGACGCTGTGGATAGATTTTTGAAATGGTATTTTATATCGGCGAGTAAAATAAAGGAATACAAAGTGCAAAGAATTTACTGTTGGATGAATATCCGCACGATAAACACGTTGTTGAAGAAGAGAAGTAATCAGTATCTTACGACTGTGATGAAATGGTTCTTTTTGAAGAACAATAAACAAATGGTCAAGTTTAAGAGTAAATTTAGCGGTCAAAGAGTTGCTTTGGTTTTGTGAATTTTTTTGTTGTGTTTGAATACGTAGGGTTGTATATTATATACGAGTGTTCTGCAGTATTAATTATGAGTTTAATTATAAGTTTGCGTTGATATGATTAACCGGCGCCGCGTAAAATTTCGTCTTCGACTCTTTATTTTTCATTTTTTTTTTTTTTTTGTTGATAGACTGAATTGCATTGTGATATCTATTTTGTAAAATTTCAAGTATACGTACCTATATGTTTATATAAAAGTTTCAATTTATTTTGGATATCTCGAAAAAATAACAGCTGGTGAAATTTCATATTTTTTTGGAATTAAAATTTAGATTTTTAAAAATCTTATTTGTTTATTGTTCCATAATTTTTCAATTGCCTTTAAAATTCTCAATTTATCAAAAAAATATGGGGAAAAAATTACGATATAGTTCAGAAAATGCATCCATCAATTTTTGAAAATTATTTTAAAATTATCTAATGTCATGTGATAGCAAAAACACATTGACGTCTCGAATTGAATTGAAGTTGTTGGGAAGTTTTTGTTTTTATTTGCTTCCACGTTCTGCGATTTTTCATAGAAAAAATATACAAATCTCAATGGGTAATAACGACGTGCTCAAGAGAAATGAGCTTCAAATTTTCCAACTAATTTCTTTCGAAATTTTTCGTTCATTTCTCAAAATTTCATAAGTACCTATCAATTTTTCTCGTATGTTATTTTATGAGTATACTTAGGTAATGTACTTATAAATTTTTCTCTAAATTTAACAAGGAAAATTTAAAATAATATAATTCTATCATATTTCTTCGATTTTTCCTATACACATCTCATTTACTTACCTTTCAATTTTTTGTTTCAAAATTTATTACTCATTTTCAAAATTTACTTTTTTTCTAACTTCAAAATTCCGGGTCTCTCGATAATTTAGTTCACTATTTCTGCTAGCTTTTGCCAACTGCTATCCAATTTTTCAATTAGAAAATCGAAAATACCTACTTTCTCACCTGCCTCCCACTGTCACACGTCCCATCACATTTTAATTATCATCGACTCATGAAAATATCTTGATCTTGAGAACTTACCTTCGAGGATCGAGATTCCATTTCAAAAATTACCACATTCGATATCTGGCAAAATTTTTAGTCAACTCGATCATTCCTGTGTTTCGGTGATTTGTAGATCCTTGTAAAATTGTGCCATTCGTTATTTTGCTAAAAAGCTCAACTTTGAACCTTTGAAAAATTTTTATGCCGAAATACTGACGTTGACGTAGGTAATTTTTTTTAGAAAAAATAAAAAACAAAAAAATTTAATTTGGTAAAGCTTGGTGCAAAGTAAATAATACTAAAAAGTAATATGAAAAAATATCAAAATTTTGAAAATTCAAAAAAATGATAAATGGCTACCGGCGATCTCCCCTCCATAGCCAAAGCTTCCTTCCCCCGACAATCCGTTTCTCCTTTGTCCTTCTTACTTGTTCTTGCTTGCTTCACTCACCCTCACCGTCACTCAAGTATTCCTGTGATTTGTGATAAGACTTGTTATTTTTGGTTCCTTTTAATATTCCACGTGAATTTCGTATAATTTACATTATTTTCAAAGGTTTAAAGTTTCGTTCTAGTTCAAAGTTTACTTTTGTTTTTATATCGCGTCATTTGATTAATTTAGCCCTTTGAGCGTTTAAGCACTTTTGAAAGCATTCCGTGAAATCATCCGTGCTATCTTCGTCCAAGTTGACAAATCATTATTCGGAATAAGGAAATAATAATTAATAATTGTACATATACTTTCAAAGCAACGAATCAGTTTAGTTTCAATCGAAGCCACGCGGTGAATTTCTGATTCAGCAAAACCTTTGAACTAGCAACGACAATTTGCGTTGATAAAGGTACATACTTAATTATTATCTTACGGTAATTAAAAACCCATTATTTTGTTGAAGACGTACTTATTATGTATGCACTTTTTGGTTCATCACGTCGAAATTGCATACCTTCATTCTAACTCAATTGTTCATTTCGACAGCTGGTAATTGGATTGGATTCGTGTGCGGAGTGATTTTCTTCTCAACTAAACCATGGGTTCTCAACCGTCGTCCTACAGCAGCGATGAAAATGAAGAATTTGATGATTCTATGGGAGGAGGAGATGAAAGTATTGATGTTGATGATTATTACTCTGATCACATTGATACGGAAGACGAAGAAGACTCCGATCCTGACAATGATATCAATCATTACAATATTGGTATTTTTAATCATTATATCGTCACAATAAAATATTACAAATTACTCATCTTAATGTATTATTTTTTCACAGAAAACTCCGTAGAATCTGTGATCATACCTACCAGCGCCGTTGATCTGAAAGAAATGGCATCTTTAAGCGTCGCTATCTCGTTATGGAATCATTCAAACATTCCTCGATGTATACATGAATTCAGTGGTGGGATGTTTTCAGATCTCGAACGTGCCATATTCGACAAAGTGTTCGAATCGAGGACGCAGTTACCAGTTCCAATATCGATATCCGAGCACATCGGTAAATTCGTTATTAAAATGCGAAGTGAAATTCGAAAATGGATAGAATATCATTATCAGCATGTATTCTTCAATCATAAAAATGATAGATCTGTATACTACTATATTTACTACATCGTTTGGTACTGTAACGGCACCATCAACTATAAAGAATCCGCCAGAAGTTTAATGAATTGTCCAAGACTAAATGAAGTTGAAAAGTACCATTTATTATGTACATATTGCTTGAAAGACGATATCGAACGTATGCCAGCTTCATCTTTATCACGTTTGCTTTCCAATAACGTCGTTGAGCTGGTAAATTTTTCCAATCGTCCTTTGATTTTCTATTGGAATTGCTATTTCAGAAATGAAATGGAAAATGTGACGATGCTGTCGATGATCAGTGGTGCTTCTGTCGATTGTTACATGATCAAGCATCGTTTGGTTGATAATTGGCCGGCCAAAGAATATTTTTTCGATCGCCTTTCTTCCGACGAACAAGTGCAAACAGCTATTTGGTTAATCGACAGTTACGGTATCAAGTATCTGAAAGTGATCATGATGAAGTTGAATGAATCTCAACATCTTCACGTGTACATGGATAGATCGGTGAAAATAATGACCCTTTATTCGCAGACCGGAGTCAATCACGAGGATATTCTAGCAACCTGGTCCGAGATTCGCAATTTGATCAACTCTAATCAATTCGTGGTGATTTTCAAAAAAATGTTGACGTCATCGAATGCTGTCATTCTGAAGGATATTTGGACCAGTGCTAGCGACGAATTCAAACGTTACGTTTTAAATTCTTCGCAACTAAACGAAATTGTAGAAAATGCGTTACGTTTATGGGTAGATGATAAAGAGCACGATTTATTTTTCACCATGATTCAAGAAGCAGATGCCAATTTGATAGAAATTCTCAGCAAGAAACAATATTTTCTCGACGTCTGCGAAAAATTGATCACCGGAGATAAATTGAAATTGCTCGACAGGTTGTTGAATTCGTGCTTCGGCGATGCCCAAGATTTGGCGGTGTTCAAACGAAATCTCATCGATGAAGATTTCTTCGTTAAAGAATGTGTAAGATTAATAATGGATGATGAATTACCGAAGTTGGAACGACTGTTGGATGCGATTTTTCTGGATCCCAATGAATCTACGGTTTTTAAACGAAACCTCACGAAGAAGGAATCTTTTCTGGCACGCTTTAAAACGGCAATAATGCGCAATGAACTTTCTGCTGTGGAACGATTATTGAACGTATGTTTTCCGAGTATCGAAGAATCAACGAAGTTCATACAGGATTTCACGAAGGAAGATTTTTTCACTGAACATTGCCAAGATTTAATTATCAATGATTTGTCTTCAGTACTCGAACAATTTCTGCACGTGTTCCTTCCGCAAGCCGCAGATTTATCAAGATTTAAACTGAAACTCGCGGCTATGGAGTTTTTCACCAAACACTGCGAAGATTTAATGCGTAAAAATCACTTGATAACGTTGAGCGAGTTATTGAATTCAATTCTTCTTAACGCCGAAGAAATTCAGAAATTCAAACGAGATTTATTTTTGAATTCGAATGCCGTCAGGTCTCGATGTCTGAATTATTTCTTCAGCGGAAACTTCGAACGGATTGACGAGTTGCTCATTTATTTCTTGACGCCCTATCCTGAGCTCATCCCGGAGTACAAAAAGAATCTAATTCAGTCGCCGGAAGCACTCTCCAGATCTATTGAATTTTTTGCCACGAGACCAGAAGTATTGAATAAAATTTCCGTCGAAGGTAATGTTCCCGATGATGTGATTGTCACACTCAAAAGAAACGTTATATTTTCCAATTCGGTTACTCCTATAATGCAGTCGTGGATACGAGAAGGTCGTATAAACCTTTTGGAAGAGCGCCTCAATCAGTTTTTAACCACCGATGCGGATAAAAGAGCGTTAAAAGAGCAAGTATTGAGAAATCCTTTGGAATTTGTATATGATTTTTTCTTCAAAAATGACAATCCAGCGTGGCAATCGTTGATGTTGTGGCGATTCGAAAGTGAGTCGGCGGTGCACGAATATAAAGTCAAGATGCCCGTCGATGAGATTTTTGACGATATATTGAAAAAATGTGTTTTCGAGACGTATGATGCTGCTAATCTGAGAAATTGCAAGTTTAAATCCCAGACCAGATTCGAATTAAAACCGTTGGATCGGTTTTTGACTTGGTATTTTCAGACGCCAAATCTAGTGAAGGAATATAAATTAAAGAGGATTGACTTATATACAGGTATTGAAACGATTAGGATGTTGTTGAAGAAAACCAAACCTATGTATCTCAAGGAAATCATCACTTGGATTTTTGAGAAAGATCACGCAGAGATCTATAAGTTTAAAACGAAGAATAAAGGTAGAAAAATTCTTAAATATTTTGATGATTAAACTAAATGAACGGTGATAATTTATGTTTTAGTATTAACTCGTACCAGATTTATAATTACGTTTGTTATGTTTCTCTTTAATTTTCGTTGAATATTTTATAGTTTGTTCGTAGAATTGAATATTTAGATATCTAATTACCTACCTGATAGTATTAGTTCGATATTTATAACGAAAGCATCTCGTAAAATGCTATGGTTGTGTTTTTTTATTTCAAATAATAACAATTTATTTGTTTGCGTGAATGAATCCATTTCTTCGTTTTATTTTTTGAAATTTTTTGAATCGAATGACCAATTTATCATAATTATTTAGAAAAAATTCTTGCTTTTTATATTCGATTATTTCTGAAGTGTTGAATTTTATTTTATTTTGATTTGCGTTGAAATTTTTCTAAAGGTTTTTCCTTCTCAATATCTACAAAAAGTATTCTAAAAGTTTGCAGTTTGCTCAAAGATCTCTACCTTCTTCAAATTCAAAATCAATACATAATTCGTAAATCGTAATCGTAATATTCGTATTTCTTTTTCGAATAATTATTTCAAAATCGACGAGTGGTGATAAATAGACCACACACATGAATTTAGAAGAACATCATCTGTGATAAATAGACACTCGTGTTTACGTTTCTTACCCATCCCCTCTCTTCCTAATTATTGTGATAGTGATTTTTTGTGATAGCGTGCGTTGGGACTTGAAAAGAAAAAATTGTGAGCTTTAAACTTGAGAAACTTTAAATATTTTGGCCTATTTTGTTATCCGTAAGCGTGCTTTGTTTTATTTTGGTCTGTACTTTCAACTTTCATATAATGTTAAATTTTATATCAAAATTTGAAGTTGAACCGCTCAGAGTTACTAGTTCGTAAGTTGTGTAGTCGTGAGAAAATTTCATATTTCAACGATTTCATATTAATTTAGGTAAATTTTCTTCAAGTTTTTTTGAAAAACTACCTCTCTAATGTAACTATGTATCAAATTGCATTCTTCTGATTACTTTTCAGCTGTCCGTTTGAACCGCTTTGTGTTGTAACTACGCTGATAAGAAAATGTAACCGGCGCCGGTCACGATTTCATCGAAAAACAGATTACTAAGTAAGTATAATATAAATAGCTAACGATACAAACACATTCAATGCAATTTTGATGCAGTTATTCGATAATTAAGTTGAAAGTATTATTTCATCGATTTATTTGGAAAAATTTGCTTTAGCTGTTCGCATGCGCTTGAGTAACGGTACACCCACGTGAGTTTGCACATCACATTTTCACCGGTTCGTTATCGTTACGTTGAACATACCGAATAATCTGTTGTAAGAGCTAAATCTTGGGAGGTGTTTGATTCTCATTTATATAATTTTTTACATCATTCTAATTTTAAATTTATTTTTTGAGCCAGGTTAAATCGTTCTGGCTCCTGTACGACCATTTTTTCATCGTTGTTTCATGTATTTCTGCCACCTGTTCACCACACACCGCGATACTCAGCTTGATTATATTTTGAATCCAATAATATTTTCTACATTCATCTTCGAACTGATGAACGCCGATGAGTCGACGATGAAGTCAATCTGATTTGCTAGTAACCCGTTATATACCATCTTCGTTTTCTAGAAATTTAGCAGCTTTATCGTGATATTTTCGTAAACCTACTGCGAATCGTTTCATGTTACTTGACGTTAGTAAGTGAGTCAGAGAACAAACATTCTGTGTCATTAGTGGAAAATTTTGCCAAAACGGATGATTTTTCTTCGGAAAATGTAGATTTAGTATACATATTGGAACCAAAGTACTTATATCGTTGAGTTTTTTCATCCTATGCTAAGTATCCTTTATCGATTAGTAATCTGGTTTGATCCTCTTTACTGCATAGTTACGATTTAATTTCATATTTAGGTCGAAGTTTTCGTAACCAACGTTTGTATTCTTTTTTGCCTTTCATCCAAAGTTAGTATTTGATCGATGTGGTCTCCGGTACCGTTGGAACTTTCTTAAACGTACAAAGTGATGGTACAGTTTCGAGCCAAATATTTCATCGTTGATCTCGTGTTGTAATCTCATCTGCTCTCTACTTTTATACCCATTGTACCAAGTTTTGGTTTTCTATCGATATTGGACTCATTTGACAGTAATTCTCGTATTTCTGACTTACTCAGACCGTAGAATTGGGAAAATTTAGCTTTGTAGTACAATCGATACTCTGAAATGCGCCAGAAAATTAACAATCCTTAACGTCTACCGGTTTTAAATATTCGCCAACGAGTAAACCGATTGGTGGTCTTTCCCCAGCCATTTGGTCTTAGAATGACGGTTATATCGAGACGTCGATGAATAAGAGTTTGTCTACGAATAGATCGATTGTTCAGAACCTAGTTTCTGCAATCTTCGGTATCGACGTTTATATTCGAAGTGGAAACTGTCGATGGAATCGTAAAAATCATTGGTACAAATTTGAGAAGGTTTTCCGTCGTGTTCTGAATTAATTTTAGTGATTGAGGGTGAAGTGGAGAGCCTTAGACATTTAGCTGAATAGAAATTTTGTTGAATTTTGCTCCTTCGCGGAGTAGGAGTTGATGTGATGCAATTTGTAGATGATGTTTAGTCTTGTACGACTTTGAAATTGTTTCATGGTCGATCAGCTTTTTTGACAAGTTAATCAGTCTTGGAAATTAGACAAATTTGTAGAAAAATGTGTGAAATTTCGACAGCAATGAGTAATGAATTTAAAAAAATAATATAAAACAAATGAAAATTGTGAAATCGAGATTTTTCAAATGAATAGATTTGGAAAAGCCACTGAATCAAAAATATTTTGATAAGTATTTGATTTGAAATCTAAGAATATCTCGGTGTGATTTTTAAAGTGGGGATGAGCTAGAAGCTTTCGACTTATTCGGTCGATTTAGTATTAACGTAATGAGTAATTAGAAAAATTTATTTCAATAAAATTTTTCAATCTGTTTGAACCGTACAATAATGTGAATGTGGAACTCATTTATCTTTTTATTTTCCCATTCAAAAGTAAACCGTATGTAATGTGTAGTTTATCATGTGATGTATATTGATGAACTCACTGACCAGAGAGTACTTCGATTGATCGCTCGATAAAAGGAATGAGATAAGGAAGAATGATTTCATAGCTGGCCGATGATTCGTTGAATAATTTTATTTTTTGTAAACTATTAAGGGATCATTTCATGTTCATTAAACCTCTTTTGAACTTCGTCCGTCTTATTTTGCTTGAAAAATTTGTACTAGGTTCTTCTCCCACCCAAAAGTTGAATAATGATTGTTTTTTCTCGGATCCAGCCCTTTGAACGAGATAGGTGTTAGTTTTGTCCCTGAATTTTTTCATAAAATAAGGCAATGATGGTGATACTCAAACTTTGAATAATTTTCAAGCTAAGAATTGAAGGTTTTGAAAGTCTTTTGAATTAGAAAATGAATAATTTTTTAAATTCCATGGTGTCTCCTGACAAAAAAAAGAATAAAAACCGGAAAACAGCGAGAATTTAACTTTGGTAGATAAAAAACCAGAAAAATATAAAAAATTTAAATAATTTTACTACAAAAACTGAGAATTTTCGACATTTTTCTCTTTTCTTGAATTTTTTAATCAAAGGGTGTGAAGTTCTTTCTTTCTTTGAAAAAATAAATGGCCAAAAATACAAAATTTTGTAATACTTCTCATTTTTTGAGATCCAGTTCCTAGATACCACGAAATTCTCATAATTATAAATAAATTTTGTGGATTAAAAATTCAAATTTTCGAAAGATCTTGAATCTGACTTTAAAATTAATTTTTTAAAAATAATGGAAAAGAAAATAATTATTGGAAACTCATTTTCTGTCTCAGATAAATTTTTCGGTGGGAAGTATAGTGGAAACCCCACATAGATAAATTTTGAAACAAAATTAAAAATAAACCCCCATGATTTCAAAAATAGTTGAATTGACATAAAATTACCTCAAAGTCTTCTTTTGCTACAAATAAATATTTTCATTAAAATCTTTACTTTGATTTTTATCAGATACCTAGTCAATTAATTTATATCATACGAGTATATTCGAGTCAACCATGTCCGACACCTCTTCTGACAGCGAAAGCAGTCTGAGTGAAGCTGAGCATATGTCCGTGGACGATGATCCTAGCGACGATAGTGATATGGAAACAAGTGACCATAGCGACGATAGCTCCGACGACGAAATAAGTGACAGTGACAGCGACAGTGATACGAGCGAATCACTCGAAGGAAACGATCACGATCGTAAGTTTAAAAATTTATTTTAACATTCAAACCCATTTTGCATCCATTAATCCGGTTAATTTTTCCAGTACAACCAACCAGCGCTCCTAAATTAGAAGAAATCGCTTACGTAACGGTAGCAATCGCATTATGGAATCGTGCAACCGTCCAAATCCCGGGAATAATCACAAATCATCACCTGTGGTCCTTAAAATCCAAAATCGAAGGGCCCCATTGGTCGGATCAGTTACCATTACCGAAGCTGCTGTCAACTTGCATTAAGGATCGTTTCGATCAAATATTCATGTTTGTCGATAACTGGGTCGAGTATCATTACCGAGCAATTTTCTTCAGGCAAGGAGGCAGCGATGAGCTGTATCGTCACGTCGATCGATTCATTTGGTATCCCAATGGCACGATTAATTACAAAGAAACTGCTCGAAATTTATTAGGCTCGGATTTGTTGACCAACGATATAAAGTATCGTTTCGCTTGTACGTATTGCTTCGTCGAAGATGTCGAAAGATTATGGCAGTTGTTCGATGATAATGATCCTGTAGATGAAGATCGATTTGATAGATACCCCTTAATTTATTATTGGAATTGTTATTGCGTTAACGAACTAGATAGAATGTTACCATTGCTCGGAGAAACTCCTATCGATGAGTTCATGATAAGACAACGTCACGTCGATAATTGGGCCGCCAAGGAGTACTTTTTCGATCGTTTAAGCGTCGAGGAGCAGGTAGTCAATACGATTTGGTTGATCGACGAAACCAACGTAGAATTTCAGAAATATTTATTATTAAAGCTCAACGAATCTCAGCGATTGCACGTCTATCTGGATCGAGGCGTCGAGATCATAATGAATTACGTATGTACAGATTATCACGAAGAAGATGCTGTTTCAGCGTGGTACGACGTTCGAGATCTATTCTCCAGAGAACAGTTTACCCTTCTATGTAAAAAACTAGTACAAAGCAGACACGTCGGTTATATTTTTACGAAAATTTGGGCCAGCGCTTATGAAGAATACAGACGTCACGTTCTCACCCACAATAATCATCGCTTCGTTAGAAAATTATTACATTTATTCGAATTTAAACTGAAATGTGACCTGGAAACGCCGGTAGATTTTTTATCAACGGTGTTCCTCGATGGCGCCATCTCAGATATCAAACGAGAAATCGTCAAGAAGCCGTTTTTCTTAAAATATTGCGAATCGTTCATGCTCAACGGTGGATTAGAACCGTTGAATCGATTGATCTCTGTGTGTTTCCTCGAGCCTGAAGAATGTGCTACATTCAAGCTATCGTTGATGAAAATTACTAAAAAACAGTCTTTCACTAGTCACTGCCAAAAATTAGCTATCGGTGGTAAAATCGAGAAGTTGGCCGAGTTGTTAAATTTCTGCATTCTTGAAACGTGCCCCAACTCGAAACAGATTGTCGTAGATATTTTGAAGAATAATTTGAAACATTTTGATAACCGATGTTTAAATTATTATTCGGCTGGAAATATAGAAGAATTGAACGAGTTTCTAGCTCCATTCGTAGCAACATTTCCGGAAATCATTCTAGATTATAAAACCCGGTTAATCTTATCTGAAGATGGTATTAAAATGTGTATTAATAAGTTCGACTTGTCGATTAATCCATTGATGGCTATCATAGCCGATGGATTTCCGCCTAATTCGAAAAAAGCTGCGGAGTTGAAGAAAGAAATTATCTTTTCTGACGAGTGTATCGATAAACTACAAAGTTTTATACTGGAAAGACGTTTGAATAATGCGAAGAGGTTCGTCGGTTGGTTTTTGAACTCGGCCAGGGATAGGAAGAAGTTGAAGATGAGGTTAATCGATCACTTAACCCAGCAGAGAAGACGGATTGATCCTCAAACGAGAAAAATATATTCAGAGTTTTTGTAGAAATGATTCTGAAATCAGCGATGTGATTTTTTCAAATTTTTAATTTATACATGATGATCATTGATCGAATATTGGTACTATTTTTTTAATTTTATATTTTTTCTTATTTATTTATTTTATACGTGTTACAAAATATGGTTTTAAATGTGTATTCGAATGAATACCTGATTAAATAAAAGGCTGATTTTAATTATGACGTTTATTCAGTTATCTCCTTGTATTTAAAATTATTATTTTTGATTTCGACTACAGGAAAATAATTTGTTTTTATTTGAAGATTGAAGATTGTGATGAATTATGTTTGAACTCATTGAAAGCATTTTCTGTTTTTGGGACTGTGTAGTTTTGAATTACTGATACCTTTATTTGTGTTGAAATTTCGCGCAGTTTATTTTTGGAGCGAACGGAAACCATTTGAAACTGGTTCCTTTTTTTAAAAAGTCGCCTGATTAAAATCAAAATTGAAAAACTGTATATACTTGATCTGCTAATTTCAAAAACAACATTGAAAATTGGTGCAACCGGTTCCTTCTTCAGAGAAACCAGCTTCTTTGTTCATGATATTTTTAAACAACAGGGGTTTTCAACTTTAAAATTTCGTCCTTTTTCCCCCAATTGAAATACATCAGGAAGTCGTCTGACTAGTAGATACGTAAATATAATGTGCAGTGTTAGAATTTAATCGAGTAAACTTTGGATTGCAAAAATATCTCACAAAAGCACGAAGTTGAGTTCAAAAAATTTCGAAACAATTTTAGTTTGAAAAAAATTAAGTTGGAACGTTGAAAGTTGAAATAAAATTTGAGAAAAACATGAATATTTGAAGTTGGAAAAATGGAAAAATATGTTCGAGGTTCTGGAAGAAATTTAGGAAAAACGAAAAAGTATACGTTGGAAAAAAAAGCAGAAAAAAATCAGTAAGTATAGTTGAAAATTTTTGAAGATTTTCAGAGATGGAAAAATTCATTTTGTAAAACGTCTATGTGAAAAATTCGGGCTTGAAAAAAAACGTTACGTACAGTGTACACACACAAACACATGTACATACGCACACTAAACAATTGGTAGAATCACGTACGCATTGTGATTATAGTTGTTATCACTCTTCGGTGAATTAGTGTTATCAAACATCAATAATTTCAAACAAATCTTCTACGGACGTGTTCACAACACGTACATTTTATTTTTCTAGTACTAAAATTTTGGGTTTATTGTTAGATGATGATGGTTTAGCTGCTGCGAATGGAAAAATTAGCCAGAGTTGGGTTCTCATTCGGATCACTGACAAATGATAACCTCGTTTCAATTCCCAAATCAGCCCATTTCATCTGTGAGTAACACACTAATTATTCGTATATTAGTACTACTATCGGTCAGTTTATAATCGATGTGTTCGATGATTATTACAGTTACTGTGCCACAATGCGACCGGTGATATCGATCCCGAATTTGATAGAAATCGCCTCTGTCAACGTAGCGATCGCTTTATGGAATCATATCGATATAGCTTACTGTATGTGGCGAAAAAACCGCACCGATAATTGGAATTCGTTACTAGACAATGTAATCGTCCTCACGAGCGATCTCCCTGATCCTGAATCCCAGTTTGTTAGAAAATACGTAGTCAAAATGTCACGAGAATTAGACAGCTGGGTTTCGTATACATCACACGCAGTACTTAACCAGACCGATAAACGAGATGCTTTATATTGTAGTATGGATCGCATCGTATGGTACCCAAATGGAACTATTAACGAAAAAGAAACCGCTCGAAATTTGATGCATTCGCCCAGATTGAGCCAAGTTGAGAAATACCATTTTATGTGCACCTATTGCTTGAAAGATGAAATCGAACAGCTGTCCGGTAACGCTAATCGTGTAGACTTTGAAACGGATCCCTTAATATACTACTGGAATTGCTACTTTAGAAACAAATTGTATGAAGTTCCTGTCATTGTAGGATTATCTCTCGATGCTTCAATGTGCCTGCAACGTTTCGTCGATAATTGGACAGCCAAAGAGTACTTTTTCGATCGACTCAGCTCCGTAGAAAAAATCCAAGTAGCTATCAAGTTGATCGATCAATACGCTGTCAAGTACCAGAAACAGGCGTTGATGAAATTGGACGACTCGCAGCTTTTTCGAGTTCTCATGGCTCGAGCTGTTGAGATCGTAACGAATTATGCTCAATCCGACGATCATCTCGAGGATCTTCTTTCAACATGGTACGATGTTCGAAGCATGATCACGCTCGATCAGTTTACAGCTATGATTAACAAATTATCGACAACTTTGGTCGCCAGCGATGTTCTGAAGGAGATCTGGATCACAGCTCGGAGCGATTTTAAACGTCACATTCTCAAAAAATGCTATGATGAAAAATTAGCCGTCCGTAGAGAATCATCAAAGCTAACGCGATTATTCGACGTGTGGTTCAACGATCTCGCAGAATTGGCTCGTTTCAAACACGACCTCGCTCAAATAGGATTTTTTGACGATAATTGCGATCTACTGATACGTGATAAGGCATTTTCTACGTTAGCAAAGATGATCAAACAATGGTTCCCTAATTCTGACGAGTTATCCGAGTTCAAGCTTAATCTTATTCAGAAACAGATTTTCAATGTTGATCCAGAATCTTTAACCGAAGAGAAATTATCAACTTTGGAACAGCTTTTGAATTTATGTGCCGTTAAAGATGATCGATTTGAGGAGCAGCTGGCTTCGAAGGAGTTTTTCATAGATTACTGCGAAAAATTGATAGCAGCTAGTAAACTATCTACGTTCGAACGATTACTAGAAATATGCTTTTCTAACGATCAAGTATTGAACAGATTCAAACGCAGTTACCTGAAGAAGCAATTTTATTACAAACATTGCGAAAAATTGATAGCAGAGAATAAAATTCAGACGTTGGATCGATTACTGAACATGTTCTTGTCCGAATCCGAACTCCTTGACTTTAAACAGAACCTCGCTCGGCAAAGTTTTTATATTAAACATTGTAAACAATTGATAGACAGTGATCGAATACAAACTTTGCAAAAATGGATGAATTTATGCTTGCCAGATAGCGAAGATCTTCGACAATTCAAGCAATGTTTCATTAACCAACCTTATTTCGCGAAATACTGCGAAAAACTAATCTCCAATAATAAAACACGACTGTTACGGAGGTTTCTGAATCTATTCATCTTCGATACAGAAGACTCCGTCACATTCATGCGAAATTTCATCTACAATTCGGCCTCGTTACGAACTCGATGTAGTCAATATCATCGCAATGGAAACTTAGAGGATTTGAACGATTTATTGGCAGCTATCTTGGGATCGTATCCAGATCTGATTCTCGAGTACAAACAGAATTTACTTATGTCATCGGATTTAGTCAACGAATGTATCGAATGCTTAGATTCGAACATAGACAGATTACTGAATAATATCAGCGATTGTTACCCCGACCATTCGATTTCTGATAAAATTAAGAAATCTATTATCTTTTCAACTGCAATCATCGAAAAGTTGCAATCACTACTGCTCCACAAATTTAATTTGGAAAAATTGAATGAAATCATCGATGGATTTCTTTCGTCGGACGAAGATAAAAGAATATTGAAGAAACGATTAATCGATATTGAAACATTTCCTCCAAGTATCAGCTACGTTTTTCTCAACCACGACGTATCGGTTTGGCAAGCTGTAACGAATTGGTGTTTGGAAAGTGACCAAGAGATACAAAAATGGAAAGCTAAATTACCGTTGGATAATATTTTTGAAGCTTTGTTCAGAGATTGTATTTTTCGTTCGTACGATGCACGTAATAGAGCTTCGAAGTGTACCTTAAGAGATGATTTCGATTTCGTCTTGTTGGATAAATTTTTGTATTGGTATTTCCATTCGAAGAGAGAAGTCAAGGAATACAAGCTGCAACGAATCAACTCGTACTCGAATATTGCCACTTTTGATACGCTTTTAAAGAAGAATTGCCATTTGTCATATTCCAAAAAACTGGCGGATTGGTTTTTCGAAAGAGATTACATTGAAATGGTTAAATTTAAGAAAAAGTATCGCGGTGAAAGAATTTTGAATATGGTAAAAATCGCTGTTCGAGAAGCTCGTTATGATCGTCAAAGGCGATTGATTTAGTCTATTAAACCAAACTCGTGATTTTTAGATACCAATTTTTATGTTTTTCTATTTGAGGTTGAAGCAATCTGTTGCATTTTTTTTTCTCGTTTTTTGTTACTACAAATTAGACTTAGGATTTTTCACATTTTATTGTTTTTAAATCACTGATTTTTGTTTGTTTTATTTGGTATAAGTTTTAGATATCGTTCCTCGTTTGTTTTAGAATATTCGATGTTTTGTTATTTTTTTTATTGTTTATGAATTTTTATTATGACTGATGGTGATTTTTTCGTTGACTGTTGTCTGTGAGACAAGTTGATATACCTATAATCGATTTTTTTTTGTTAATTTTATATTATCTAGTATCTACGCCAATTCGAATCAGGTTATTTTTGAAAAATAATACCTTTTATTTTTTAAATAAATAATAAATATCAATTTTGCGAAGTACTTGAGTACTTACTTTGAATCCAATATCGAATAGATTTGTTGGGTCATGTGTATTATTTTTTATAGTGATGATTTTTAAAAAAATGATCTCTGAAAATTAAGATCAATTTTCGATCTCAAGTCTGAATTATAATATTCTGTATTGTCGTATTGTGGTCCTCAAGACCGAAATTCTAAAAAGCATTTTCCTAAAGCACTTCTGTGCAGATCTAAATTTCCGATTTTAAAGTTTTGGTAATTTTTTAACAGCCAAAATTGAACATTTCTTCTCATTCCAAAGTAAAAATTAATTTTTGAAAACTCTAAATTTCGACTTTCGACGTTTCTTTTCAAAATTTTGAATTTTCGTTCGTAATCGTAAACAAGTGTAACGACGAAACCCGAACACTACCGATTATTTCCGAACGAAAATTTCAAAAATTGCATTTTGTTATTATTGCGTAATGCCGATGCGCAGTTAAATTTCAAAATGTCGGAGTTTTCGCAATTTGAATTTCGCGTTTCGTGTTTTTCAAAATTACTTTGAGTTTGGTGTTTTCCCTTCTATTTTTCGCGTTGGTGATTTTTTTTTAGCTAATTAATTGTTTTATGACGATTTCGGGCCTTGGTTTTTATATGATCTTATTGTAACTTTGTTTTATTTAAAACTGTAATTAGTAGCTAATTACAGTCTACGATTCTGCATATCTACTCCGTCTCCGTTTGTTCATCTTCAAGAGCTTTTGTGTCATCGTTTTTCCCTGGGTCCCTGGGTAAGTAAATTTTATTAGTTTATTTGAACCAAAACTCACTGGAAAGTGCTCTTCGCGCATAATTCTACCGATATAATGTATGTAGTTCTGTAATTTGTATTCATGTGGGAAAAATATTTTTACGTGTTTTTAAAAGAACGCAATATTCATACGTCTGTTGACCATCAGTATTTTGGCGTAGAACCTTCTTCTGCCAAAAGATGAATTGAATATTACGAGTTGAGATCATTTCCGTTGATCAGGTGGGGAAATATTGAATAGTAAACAAATCACTTACGCATCCCGAACCACCCAGATCTATCAATACTCATCAAAATACGTACGAAATAATTCATTTTATTGCAATTAGTGCAATTACATTTTTATTCTGATATCAGGTGAATTAATTTTAATGATCATGTGTCGTGCTCGTTTTTCAAATTCAAGTTAACCATTCTTCTACTTGATTGAATCGTTACTGATTCGTCACCAGATAACATTTCAAGTGAGTAGAATCGAACATTTCATATCAAAAAACAGTCATTTTCGGAAAATATTTACCTCCGATGATTTTTACAGAATTAGCATATCAATATGGCACGAGTACTAACATCTGTACCGAACTTGAAAGAAATCGCGACCGTTAACGTGGCTGTGGCTTTGTGGAACCATATCGATATGCCCTACGCGATCTGGAGAAGATACAAAGATTACGAAGAATGGCGTTATTTTCGATCGAAAGTACCCGCATTGGCGAATGATTTATTGCTGCCGAAAAATGATAAGGCTCTCGTTCAAAAGTACGCACGAAAATTATTAGCGGAAATGGATTCCTGGGTCACTTATCATCACCGAATGATATTCTTCAAACAAGGATCAAGTTACGAGTTGTATTGTCTCGTGGGCGATTTGGTTTGGTATCCGAATGGTACTATTGATTGTAAAAAAACCGCGCTGAGTCTACAACGTTCTCTTAGATTAAGCGAATTACATAAATTTCGATTATTATCGGTGTACTGTTTGGTAGAAGAAATCGAGCAACTATGGCCAAGATTGTTTGAGAGTAGAGTAATCGATTGCGCCGAATTCGCCGATTATCCGTTGATTTATTATTGGAAATGTTATTGTAGGAACGAATTGAACAAGGTACCGGTGACCGTAGGATTAACGATCAATAGTGCAATGTTTCGAAACGGAAATGTTGATAATTGGCCCGCCAAGGAGTATTTTTTCGATCGTATGAATGTGGAAGAACAAATCCAGAATGCCATTTGGATAATCGACCAGCACGGAGTGTCATTCCAGAAAATAGTATTAATGAAATTGACCCATAATCAACGTTCCTTAGTTTACGTAGATAGAGCATGGCAGATTTTAGCTAATTACTGTTCGAATTCGTATTCTGGCGATATTCTCAAAACCTGGCTCGATCTGAAAGATTTAATCAACGAAGATCAATTCGTATCGATCATCCGAGCATTATTCGCCCACCGCGTTAACGATTCCATCGTTACTGAAATTTGGATCACCGCTTCCGATAAATTCAAGCATTTCGTTCTCAACTGGAATAACGGAGAATACACGAATAAAATATGGAATTGTTGGATACGAACTTATAATAATGATTCGTTCGTGATGCTGATCGACGTAAGTGCCAATATCAGATCGGAAATCAGAAGCAAGAAGATTTTCTACGATTACTGCTTTGAATTACTCCTGGCTGAGAAATTATCGATGCTCGAACGAGTACTGAATCTGTGTTTTCCTCGAGATCAAGAATTGGCAGCGTTCAAACTAAGTCTTACAAAAAACAGATTATTCCAAGGGCTCTGCGAAAGATTAATCGACAGCATGGAATTATTAAAGTTGGAGAAATTGTTAACATTTTGCTTCTGCGATGCGAACGATCTAGTACGATTTATAGACCATCTCGATGATGACGAACTTATCACCTGGCGTTGTTATGATTTTACGCTTTCAGATCAAGTGCCAAATTTGGAGAAACTGTTGAATTTATGCTTTCGCACGACTGAATTATTGAACAGATTTAAAAAAGACTTCGTAGCGCACAGATTTTTTTATTCGCTTTGCCAACAATTGATTGAGACTAAATGTTTTCCCGCACTAACACAATTATTGGATTTATTTTTCAATCAGACTGAACAATTGATTCGATTTAAGCGAGATTTCGTTGAAAATGAGTGTTTCATGAAAAATTGCAAGAATCTCATAATCGAGGGTGATCTATCGATGCTGGAAACGTTATTGAATTATTTTCTCATCGGTGTCGAAGAATCTACTCATTTTAAACAGCTTCTCGTCAGCAATAAATTTTTCATTAATCATTGCCAGAAATTGATAACTAGCGATAAATTACCCAAATTGGAAAGTTTATCGAATTTGATTTTCTCCGGTGTCGAAGAATTAATTTCGTTCAAACGAAATCTCACGAAAAAAGATTTCTTTGAGAAGCATTGCTACGAATTGATAACTTTGGGCGAATTTTTAAAGTTGAATCAATTGCTCATCTGGAGTTTTCCTGATACCGACGAATTGGTTTTATTCAAAGGTAATCTAACTACTTCGAAATGTGTCAACGATCGATGTGGACGTTATTACGCGACTGCCAACTCCAAAGGATTAAATGATCTGCTGAAATTTCTTATGTCCCCTCGCAAAGATCTGATAATCGAATTCAAGCGAAAATTTTTACTTTCCGAAGACGGTTTCAAAGCTTGTATCGCACTTTGCCACTGGTCAGAAGATGTATTGAATAAACTAATCGCCGATAGCCTACCCGAAGCTACTTGTGACTCGATGATGGATCTAAAAAAGAAGATAATTTTCTCCTCTACGACTATTGCCAAGCTCCAGAGAATGGTCCGTCGTGATCGTATAGGCGATGTGAAAAACTGCGTTGAAAAGTTTCTCCCCGATAACGAAGATAGAAGAACGGCGAAAAAGTTGATATTTGACAATCTCGATGAACTAATCGATCAGTTGTTTTTTTTCGATTGCAAGTATGACGAAGCTACCAGATTATCCTGGATATCGTGGTGTTTACACGACGATCACGATCAGTCACTTCGAGAGTGTAAACGTCGCATATCTGTGGATAAAATTTTCCGAAATGCATTGAAAAAATGTTTATTTGAAACGTTCGATGAGAACGGTCGTTTTTCACGCTGCAGTTTGAAGAAAAATTTCGAATTTGCTGCTTTGGATCAATTCTTGAAATGGTATTTTGAATCTCTGAAAGAAATCAAGGAATATAAGATACGAATGATTGATCAGTATGAAAATTTAGCGGTGATTATGGCATTGTTGAATAAGTGCTGTCATTTCTCGTATTGGAAAAAATTAACGAATTGGTTTTTCGAAAATGATATTACGGAGATTGCCAAGTTCAAGAAGAAGCATAAGGGAGAGAAGATTGCGAAATTTGTGAAAATCGTTCATGAAAGTTATTTCAAGTAGGTGTAGCCATGTTACGGTTTTGTGAATTTTGAGTTTTTTTTTTTTTTTACGATTTTTCATTAAATTTCATGTTGATCTAATTTAATGTTGATGAGTTGTCTTTGTTGTATTATTTTTAAAATAAGTTGATATACGCTTAGATTTTAATTTTGGTAAGATTGACGTTCATTTGGAGGTTTCCATGGAGAAATACATACATGATTTATTTTTTTTGCAATGGTCAATTTTTTTTTGTTGGGCCAAAATTTCATCTTTGATTTTTTCTTGTATATTTTTTCACTGCAATTTTATTACTCAATAACCTACCAAACCACATTTTCTCCCTCCTCAGTCATTTTATCTAGACTAGAGGTTCTATTTTTTTTTTTCGCGATTTTTAATTGAGATGTTTACCCAATTTCAGCTTCTCATGATTATCAATAAGTATTTTGAGCTATAGTCGAGTCTGTTTGAACCCATATCCAGGGTAGATTTAGAAACATCCATGAAAATTGATAGTTGAGCTTTTCAGTGATTATCAGGAACTGAGATCATTTTGAAAATCAAGTGTGATGTATTGTCTGTATAATATTTTGAGACGTTGAATTCGAATCAAACTTATCCACCTGGTTGAGAATATCAAGGTTTTTAAAATTCGAGAAAAACGCAAGGTTTTTTGAGCAAATCAAAAAGCAGTAAAAAATGATTTAAAATATTTTAGGAATTAAAATTATAAAGAATTGGAAAATTCGTTAAAACTTGAGTTGGTACCTACTTTTACCTGAATAAAATTGAGAAATTTTATATTGATTCTTCATTGCGAAACAAAATTGAAAGTGACTTAAAAATTCAATTTTTGTATTTCGGTCGTCATCTTGTAATTTAACCAAAATTATTTTATTACTTTGTTTCGAATTTGATAATTTTTCTCCCTTTTCGACTCTCGTGCACAATTTATCTGGGTCAAAGCTGAAAAGATTACTTGACATTCCTTTATTAATGATCAATTAAACCCCTTAGTTTCCCTAAAGGCTCTAGAACTTTCGAAAAGGAGCCTGTAAAATGATAATATTATGGAAAACGAATTAAAATCATAGAAAAAGATACCTGAACAATATTATTCTGGATTAGTGGGAGGGGGGGGGGTCGATAATTAAGGAAGTAAACAGCATAAATTTTCGAGAAAAATTTAAGGAATTCAAATCTTTGAATTTTAGTGAATTTTTAACCATATCACCCCCTCCCCTCACGAACGTTCCTATTGAATAATCTTCTACCTCTTTTTTACCCCCTCTACCGCCGCATTCCATTTCATCTGTTTGGAAGGTACATACCTACCTATTTGAAAATATATTTTGAGGTTAATTTTTAAAAAATTTTCTACCTCTAGTCAAAGAACAATGTTATCCAGGTATTAATATTTTGAATTTATGTATTCAATATGAATTTTCATTTCAGAAAAATTTTAAAAATTACCTAATTAACTTCTTCCCTTCTTCAAAATCTTACCTAATTTCAAAAAACAAGGTCATGTTTATTCACTGATATGGAAATTTAGTAGCTACAAATTTCGCACTTTTCGATTTTACAATTTTGTGAGACCTCTCAAAATTTTATTGAAATTTTTTTTGGAACCCTTCGCTTACGAGTGCTTGTACTAGCACGTGACAGAATGTAAATTTCCATCTCCATGTTTCGCAAATATCGTGTGTGAAAAAATCTACATACCTACTTGGAAAAATTGATCGAAAGAAGTGGAAAATAATTTCTATTATTTTGTGGACACTCTGATAATGGTCTTCTCCTCCTTAGTGTCTGAGAAATAAAATAGAGTGTCTTCTTACAAAGTAAACTTTCTGAGCAAAATCGAAAAACGAAGTCAAACCTCTGTAGATCAGTAATGAAAATGACAAGAATAATTTATCGTTCAAAATACGTTTGTCAATCAGTTTCTAATTTGGATTAAAAAATACATTATGGCGTGTTTATCTCTAGTTGATAAATTAGTAATGATAAATTATCGGTAATGGATATCGAATGTAACTAGCCATAACTAGCTTCATGTCAGAAGTTAGGCACTAGCGGTTACTTTGCCCTGGTGCAAACCGTGAGCCATCAAATTTATCACTCTAAAACACACCAATAATTTTGTGGTGTAACGTGTAGTGTGGTGTTTTTTTACTTTTTTCATACTAAGTTTAGTCTTTTTTCTTTTTCGACTTGATATAAAATATAAAAAATGGAAGTTTGAGTTCAAAATTTTAATCTGTTCAAAGTTATGTTACAAAAAATACAATGATGCATAATTTTTACAAAAACAAACCCCCTACTTTTGTAACTTCGAACTTGAATAACATTCGATCAGTTATACTTTATACTAGCACAACTTTCAAAATTAAAATCTATTCAATCTTGGAGAGAATTCAACTTAGATCATTTTTCCTTACCTACCTCAAACACCCATATTCTATTCTCCCTCAAAATTTCGAGTTGCCTTCTTCAATGTATAGTGTAACTTCGAACTTTTATAACTGTTATGATCGGTTGCCAGCACATTTTTCAATTCTATTTCATCTTGTTCTTGTAGAGAATTTCACGTAGATCACTTTCCTTACCTCTAATTGAGGTGTTAACACCTATGTCCTCACGCCTCACTAAAAATTTCGAGTTGTTTTTATTCAAAGTGGAAAAAATACGGAATATTTTGTAATGAAAACGAACTTTCGTAACTTTGAACTTAAATACCTTTCGATTGGTTACACAAAATCAAAAAATAGGTGCACCATAAAAAAATTCGCGAAATTTTAGATACAATCGGATCCAACAATTGCAAAAAAAACACTCCATATGAAGCTAAAAATTGAAAAAATTTTAAAAATGCACACTCACTCCCATATACGTAAATTCAAGTAAGATCGAAAGTTATTCAAGTTCGAAGTTACAAAAGTAGGGGTTTGTTTTTGTAAAAATTATGCATCATTGTATTTTTTGTAACATAACTTTGAACAGATTAAAATTTTGAACTCAAACTTTCATTTTTTATTTTTTATATCAAGTCGAAAAAGACTAAACTTAGTATGAAAAAAGTAAAAAAACACCACACTACACGTTACACCACAAAATTGGTGTGTTTTAGAGTGATAAATTTGATGGCTCACAGTTTGCACCAGGGCAAAGTAACCGCTAGTATACAAGGCACCCAGTCGAGGGATGAATGGGAGTTAGCAGAAAGCACAATTAGCTAATTTCTGGAAGTAGAAACAAAGAAGGTAACCGGTTCTTTCCCTTAGTCCAGCATTTTTCATATCTACCCTGTTTGCATACATTTTGCTATGTATTGCTTTCTTTCCCGTCTCATACCCCACACCGCGTTCGACACGTCATCATGAATATTCTCTGTTTATTTACAGTTTTACTTTTCTGGCCTTCGCATTAGGATTTAGTCAGATTAGTCAGGTCAGAGATCAGATGGTATATTGCAGTTGGTGGATGAAGTCGTGGTTTCCGTTCTGGCTTATCTTTATCGTTGGACGTGTTTTGTGTTTATGTGTTCGTGTGATTTAGAGTTATCAGCTGTCCGGTGTATTTTGCTTCTTCAATGATAATTTAATTTATCAAGTGCGTGTATTCTTTTTCTTGGGGTTTTAATTAATATAGTCATTGCGCAGGTTCGCCAAGTTTTCAATTCGATGATTTGATTATTCTGAATATTTTTGGTTTAATGGCTTCAAGTATCGCGAGTATCGTTGAAATTATCCCAGCAATTTGATGTTTATCTGAAATTTTTTTAGTAGAATTTTTGACATTATTTGAGGAAGACGTGCTCTGCTTGTCTCAGTTTGTTGAGTGTGTGTACTGTGTGTGTTGGAGGTATCGTGTTGTTGCTAAAATTATTAATTTGATGGGAAATTAAAGAGAAATTCGATTGAATACTGTCGATTATGGCGTAATAATGTTTAATAGTATTCGTTGAGAATATTAAGTGGTGTCAGTTTGGCCAGATTAGTTGTTGAAAAATTTACAAATAGTAATCCACGTTGAGAAAAATGATTCATTTCGAGTAACACTGAAATTTTGAGAGATAGAATCATTTTGAAAAATGAATTACATAATTTTTTCGTGAATTTCTTGGAAATTGAATGTGAATATTTTTTATTTATTTCAATTATCGTTTTTTTTTTAATACCTACGTATTTTGTCTAATTTTTCTGTGAATGGTTCCTTATTTTATGTAAGTAGATCTATAGTAGACATCGATCCAGGGTTGTTCTTTTACATGTAAAATAATTATTTTTCATTATGTGTAAAATAACGTAAAATAATGATGTAAAATAATGTAAAATAACGAATTTCTGGTAAAATAATGTAAAATAACTTTGATAAGAGCCTAAAAGGTGATAACGTGCTTATAATATTTCGTTATTTTACATTATTTTACACTTGTAAAATAATGTAAAATAACCGAAGTTATTTTACATGAGTTATGTTACGTTATTTTACACATTATTTTACTGTAAAATAACTGATGTAAATTTACAGCACAACCCTGCATCGATCAATCTATGATGGTACCTATAGGCACCAAGTGTTGGGATTTTCGATTTTTAAAATTCATCGACCGTGTTTGAAATTGAAATTACTTATGATATTTCTTTTGGTGCCAGATTTTCTGTTTGGGGAAATTGCGCACCCATCTGAAAAAATTTCGCTTCTCTTTGATTGGAAAATAGGTAAAAAAATATACAGACAGGGTGTCTGGAAAATTTTTACGAAACAAACGAAAAAAGGGTTCAGTTGAAGATGTTGCGTGCTATTTTCAAAATTGAAATATTAAATACGGTAATAATATGTAGTTAACAAAAAATTGATACAATTTTCAAATTTCTTTAGATTTTTGCAAAAATTTCTTTCTATTTGTTTCTCATTGAAAGTGTTGATCAATTTATAAAAAATTTTGATGACTGAAAACTTGAAAAATTTCATAAACTTAACTTAGTTTGACAGGAGATTAAGGTGAATTTTCTTGAATATTTTTTGAAATTCAAAAAATTTTAATTTTTTTTCTCATCTTGTTGATTAGTAGAGAAAAATAGGCAAGATTCCGTACTGTTCATCTTGTGTTTCTAGCTTTTTCAGCTTCCTTGTGATCGGCCTAATTACATTACTTTAGAACGGCCCTTTTTTAAGTGAAGCAACAAAACGAAAAATTCTTCCTTTACACCACCACCCCCCTCCTAATTGGCTGGAATTTGAGTTACTTTGAGTGAGTGATTCGTATTCGTATGAGATCAAACATGGTTTTATTTTATCCACCCAAATGTTCTTCTACCCCCACCACAAATTTGAAATTCTAGTTCGAAAAATTGGGTTCGATTTCGAAATTATGGGATAGGAAGCTGAGAAATTTTTTCTTGAGTAGGTACCAGAAATTCGAGCCTATTGATTCGGAAAAAATGTACCTCTACCTATTTCAACTCTATTGACGCAACTTCATTGTCCTTGGCTAACCTGCGCCTTAAAAACTAGATTTTTTAAAATTGATCATCCGTATATCTTCCTAATTTTAATTTTAATATTAGGAACGAAATTTCGATGTTTGTGTGATGCTGAAGTTTTCATTCGATTTCATCATTGATCGGATACGAAAAAGAAAATATCCGAATCTCGTATATTTCTAACGAAAATTACATCACATCAAGAACTATTTTCTGGTGAGTTGAATCTAATATGCATATACGTCCAGTTTCGTACCAGAGCATCGCTGAATTCAGTAAAAATCAAAATAATAATTCCTTTTTTTTTTGCAGCTGCAAATTCCCATCAACATGGCACAATCCCCCCTCAAGACCGAGCCTTCGTTGCAGATAATCGCAGCCGCAAATGTAGCAATTTCTTTATGGAAACATATCGATGATATTCCTAACGCTGAGTGGGAGATGTCGAGAAAAAGTATCGACGAAGTGCATTTTTTACACTCAAGTGTCATCCAATTAGCGAAACAAATTTTATTACCAAAACCATTAACCGAATTAATCAAGAAATACGCGAGAAAAATATGCAATGAAGTTGAAAAATGGCTGTTATATCATCGTCGAAGAATTTTTTTTTTCAACGATCATGGCTACTATTTGATTCGTCATTTCTCCCATTTCGCATGGCATCACGACTGCACCATCGATTACGTACGAACCGCTCGAAATTTGCAAAATTCTATTTCATTAAACGAAATGGAGAAATTCCGATTCCTGTGCCTGTATTGTTTGAAAGACGAAATCGAGCAAAAATGGAAGTTATTGGTCCAAAATGAAGTCATAGGTTCGGTCAGCTTTGACCATGATCATCCTTTGATCCATTACTGGCGTTTTTATTGTAAAAATAGACTGCAAGATGTGCCTGTTACTCGAGGTTTGTCTATTGACGAGTTCATGTTTCGACACAGTAAAGTCGATAATTGGCCAGCCAAGGAGTATTTTTTCGATCGTATAAACGTTAACAAACAAGTTCGAAATGCCATATGGATTGTCGACCACTTCCAAACTGAATTTCAGACATTTCTCATTATGAAGTTGAATCAGTCCCAACGTTACATGCTCTACGTAAACAGATCAGTGGAAATTTTATCTCATTACGCTAACAATGGGAGATATTTCGCCGAAATCCTCCCGATATGGTTCGAAATAGCCGAAATAATTACCGAAGAAGATTTCGTGGCTTTACTGAAAGCATTTTTCTCAAAGAGTGGCGTCAATCTTATCATTGCTAGGATTTGGATCAGCGCTCCCGACAAGCTCAAGCTTCGAGTTTTGAATTCTGAAGACGAAGAATTCGTTCGGAAAGTTGGAAAGATATGGATGAACTACTACGACGATTCGTTCAGAATGCTGCTCGATTCGAGTACAGTAATCAGAAAAGAAGTTCGAAAAACTATAATATTCGACGATTATTGCGAAATTCTTCAAAAAGAAAGTAAATTTACGAAATTTGAACGAGTATTACGTTTGTGTTTTCCAACGGACGAAGAATTCATATCAATGAAACGAAAACTTTCGCAAATCGAATCCTTTACCAAAAGATGTATGGATTTTATGAAATCTGAACAATTCACAGCTCTGGAACAGTTGTTCAATTTTTTCTCCGATGTAATAGATTTGAACGCATTCAAAGGAGATTTCGTCAAAACTGACTCCTTCCGCAACCAGTGTAGAAGTTTGGTCAATTGTGGAAAAATATCAAAGTTGTGTGAATTAGTAAACCTTTTCTTAAAATCAAATGAAACGGGAAAATGGTGTCTAGATTTTTTCGGTAAAGATTTCTTCTTTAAATGTGGCAAGGATTTAATAATCGGAGATAAATTATCGAAGCTGGACGAATTCTTGAATTGTTTCCATTTCACCGTCGAAGAATCAATGCAGTTCAAACGAAATCTCAGCTCGAGCAAGTTCTTCGGCAAACATTATCGAAAATTAATCAACCTCGAAAGATTTACAAAACTGAAGGAAGACTTGATTTGGTTGTTTCCATGCGTTGATGAGTTGAATCGATTGCTAGAACGTCTAAGCAGGAAAATTTTCGTCATTGATCTTTGCGAGAAATTTATAATTGACGATAAATTGACCAAATTGGACGAGTTAGTGAATTTGCTTTTTCCCTGTGTCGAAAAATCATTGGAATTTAAACAATATTTCACTACGAAAGATTTTTTCCATATACGCTGCATTCATTTAATCGTATCGAAAGAGTTACCAAAACTTGAATTATTAATGAAATTTTTTTATCCCAACATCGAAGAAGTAGTTCAATTCTTGCAGCGATTAACGAGAAACAAGATTTTCATCGATTACTGCCGATCATTAATAACCACCGGAGAATTAAAGAAACTGGAGTATTTGTTCAGTTCGTGCCTGTTTTCCAGCGCCAAAGACCGAGCACAATTTAAACTGGATTTCGCGGATAATTATTTGCGTCAATTGTGCCAAGAATTAATCACCGAAAATCAATTTTTAACCTTGGACGATTTGTTGCAATTATTTCTCCCCTCCGTCAAAAAATCGAATGCGTTTAAGAAAATTCTTCTTGAAGAAGATTGGTTCAATCGGCATTGCGAAACCTTGATAATTTCTAATCGTTTTTCAGTCCTGAAACAATTATTAAAATGGACCTTTGCCGATAATCTTGAGTCGAACCAGTTCATACATAAGCTAGCCAATACCAAGAACATCCGAGAACGATGTTTGAGTCTCTATGCGGCTGAGAATTTTGAAGAACTGCATGATTTGCTTTCTTCGTTATTCCTTTCTTATGACGAACTTATTTGCGAGCACAAACGAAATTTATTACTGCTATCCGAGGAAGGTTTCGAAATCTCCCTGAAGCTTGCCGAAAAGTCGAAGAACATTTTGAATGATTTCATCGTCGACTGTTTACCTACCTCGGTTTCGTTGGCCAATTTCAAAAAACAGATCATTTTTTCTCCAATGGCTGTTTCTTATTTGAAACAACAGATGCTAAAAGACGAACTGACTGGTGTGAAAATATGTTTGAATCGATTTCTCACTTCTGTCGCCGATAGAAAGGAGTTTAAAATGCATCTGTTGGATAATGCTGTCGAGCTTTTTACCATGTATTTTTTCAAATTGGATAAATTTTCGTGCCAGTCTAGGATCAAATGGTGGTTACCCGATAAAACCGCGATCAAGGAATGTAAACAGAAATTATCAGTCGATGAAGTTTTCGAAGCTGGATTTAAAACGTGCGTGTTTGAAATATTCGATCCAAATGGTCGAGTTACTCGTAGCACTTTCAGAAAAGGATTTAATCTTGAATCTTTAGATCGGTTTTTAAATTGGTATTTTGGGTCGTCGAAAGAAATCAAAGAATTTAAGATGAGAAAGATTCAGACTTATGAGAGCATGGAGACGATTTCTGTATTGCTGAAGAATGGCTGTCGATATTCTCATTTTAAACAAGTGTTGGATTGGTTTTTCGAAAACGATGCTGTGGAAATGGCGAAATTTAAGAAGAAGCATGAAGGTGAAAAAATTGCCAGTATGATTAATACCGTTGTTGGTCAAAGTTATTCGAAACGTAGACGTACGTTGTGATGATGTTTTAAATAATATTGTTCAGACCGATCTGTTTTTTATTTTGTTCGTGTTTTGTATCGCGTTTTTAGACTTCGTGAATGAGTTGATATGACTTTTGTAACTTTGATTATTCTTTTATCAATTTATTATGTACTTGCCTAATGTTTTAATTATAATGATATATTTTTGTTTCGTTCTTCAAGTTTTTTTATTTGTGAAATAATTATGATTATCAATGCAATTAGTGTTGGAATTTAGGGATATAAATTCATTACTTTGATCCATTGCCTAAAAGTTCTGTAAAAATCGAAAAAGTTATCGGGAAAATTTGGATAATAAATGAAAATGACTTTAAAAAAGGAAAACAAGTTTTTTTTTCTAAATAAGAGGGAAAAAATGAGAGGGTTATGCCCGCAAACTATGTAAATTTTCGAAAAGTCAAAACATCACAAACTGAAACTGCATGTTTTCCAATTTTTCTGGACCAAATATGGAAGAGAAAGAGAGAGTATTGAATGTTAAATTTTAGTCATGCTCAGTATTTCAAAAAAATTAACGATAACGAATAATATGCCACCTGTAATTTTTTAAAAATCTGAGTCAAAGAATTGAATACTATGATCCCTTCGCTCTTCCCCTCTCTATTCGTCTATTCAGAGCTTATATTATTCCAGAATGAAAATCAAATGTAATTATTGTTCTTATGTGGCTCATTTCATATCAATGCGACTGATCTTTGACCTTAGATCTTCCGATTTCTCTCAATTTTTTTTATGGAATGGATTTCTCTTGATGATCTGAAGAACCACCGTCATTTCGATCACGATCTTTCAGGAGGGAGGGGAGCTTGTAATTTTCGTATCATTGGAATTTTTCGCGAAATGGCTCAGCTTTGAAAGTTCATATCTCAAGATTGGTTCGTGAATTTTTTGTGTAGTTTTGTAGGAAACTAGAAAGAAATTCAAAATAGACTATCACATTTTGAAAATTTTCAAGTTGAGCTTTTGTGATGAAAGCTTAACTTTCTGGCAAATACAAAAAAATGAGGCTACCATTTGAAAATTTGAAAAAAAAGTGCTTTTGAGGAGAACTTTTCATTTTTTTCAACTACCTACCTAATTACATTTCAATTTCAAGATATCTGAACACATGAGATTCTAAATTTCAGTCGAAATTCATAAAAATGAAAAATGTGAAGTAACATCGATTTTTACTAATTGAAACCGCTTGGGACTTGGTTCAAATACACGTCTGCTCAGTTTTTTCATCCAACTCCTCTAAACTCTCTCATCAGCGCCCCTGATGAGGTTAAAATTTATCAAAATGAATAATGACGTGTGACGTGACATGACGTTTGTTATTGTTATAAATTTGGAGAGCGCAGAGTTTGAATAATTGTTTATGTTTTCGATTTGGCTCTTCAGCCCCTTTTCACCCCGTTTCCTTTCAATTATGAGAAAACGCTTCCTTCATCTTTCCTCCCCATTAATTTTTCTTTTTCATTCATAGGTCGGGGTGTATCTTATCTCTTGATGAAAGTAAATCCACAATTTTCAAGCGAAATACAAAGCCATTGATTATGATATATGGGCAATAAATGGGGAAAAAAATCGAAAATTGAGGAAAAATCACGTTTTCTGAACATTTGTTAAAATTATGGCCATTAAAAAATTATTTTTTTGGCTACGATGAGGATCAGTAAAAGGGAACCAGTGAAAAAAAATTTGAGCGAAATTGAAAAACTAAAGGTCAAAACCGGGTCGAGTTAATTTTTTGCTGATTTTTTACTGGCAATCTTGAAGCTTTTTCAAGTGCTTGCAAATCGAAAATTTGAATGTTTATGATGATTATCGCTCCATCGCTTCAACTTTTACTAAATTATTTCATTATCGGGTCTTGTAAAGAAAAAATATTCATTTTAGAAAATTCTATCGAAAAACTTTTAGTTTTTGATTCTTCGTCTTAAAACATTTATAAAATCTATAAAAATGACATGATTTACTTATTCAAATTCATTAAAAAAAATTTTTTGGAAACCTACGTGTATCAAGACCTATCTACCTATTACGTGACAAAATTTGATATTCCTCCCATCCTCAATTTCCCATGCTTCGCGAATACATATGTCACAGAACTGAGAAATACTGGCTGAGGTGACCTCAACTTGGGAAATGTGAAATTTTTGAATAATATCGAATGATGGGGTCAAAATCCCAGTCAATAAGTGATCGAACTGAAAAAAAAATTATAATAAGTGTCATGAAAATGGATAAATTTCATCAGTAAATATAATAACGCGTCCCAATTCCACGAAAATGCTCTAAATAGTAAAAATTTATCAATCTATTATGATAAATTTTATTTTTATGCAATAAATTTTATCAAATATCGGATTAATATTATTATTTTTTAGAATAGATTTTACCAAGTTTTATGAATTGGGACGCGTTATTATTTTTTTTAGATAAAATTTACGTATTATTTGTTTTTTCAGTGTAGTAATTTTTAAATTAGGTAGATTTTAAAAAATACGTATTTTTGTTGATAAACGAATTACTGATACCTTTTTCTACTACTTTCTATGTGACGAAGATGAAATTACTCGTCAAATCATCAAAGTAGAAAGAAGTACCGGTTCCATATCCCTATTCCGGTGGTTTACTCATCCACCCTTTGTGTGCCATGTGCTGTATGTATTGTGTTTTTTCTCCTCTCTGTAAACCCCCTACCACGAAAGACGCGACAATGATCGAGTTCTTTAGTACATATTTCGCCTTTGTCTTGTCAGGTGTATTTTGTAGATTGTAGATAGTAGATGCAGGATGATAGTGAATTGTTGGTGGTTTCTGTGCCGTTTATGCGTTCGTGTGATTTCGAATTATCAGTTGTTTGGTGTGTTTTGTGCGTTTTCAGTGAAATTTCAAATCGTCAAGTACGTATCTTTTTTCTTGGAGTTTTAAATTGGTGATCAATGCGCAGGTTGGCTAAGTTTTCAATGAGTCGATTCCTCTCAATGTTGAATTTCGTCCGAATTGTTCCAACAATTGTTGATAAAAATATTGTGATTATGAATATGGCTTGAAATCGAAATCATTTAGATTGATAACGGAGTACACGCTAAGAATAGATAGTGAGAGAGACTAAAATTGAAAAATTTGTGGCTTTGATGGAACTTTATTATAATGAAAATTTTTTTTGAAGAAAAAAATTACCAGCTTCGAAAACTTCCTGATATGAACTCGATATTTCTGACTGAAATGTAAATAATTTTCATATGATTTGAGATTGACGACTAGGTACTCTGTTGGCCTCCTTTCGTTTGATTTTTTACTTTCTAAAACACCTTCAGTTTCCAAATCAGGCAAAAATTTATTTAAATAATGTTCATTTGCGCTATTTTTCTGAAAGGCAATACGCCCCTTCAATTTTGAAGATATGCTACATATACATTAGAGAGGATCGAATAGGAGCATATCTTACATCGGATTTTAACAAAAAGTGAGGTTATTAATTCCGAAGGGAAACTTCCTAAAAAAATTAGCCCTCCAGCTTTGTGAAGTACAAAGTTGAAGGACCTCAAAATGAGTTCATTTTTGAAAAAACACTTCGTTGTATATTTTTGGGGTAGTAAGTACCTCCTACTAACTTTTTTGGATAGCTTTTTAAAAGGTGCAATTTAGGTTTCTTCTTTCTACGTTTCACGGAACCATTGGTTTTGTATGTAATTGCCTACGAAATTTAACCATCCAGGTTTCGAGGTACTTGAAGTTTTTTTTTGAATTGTACCAATTTCAAATTGCTCATTTAATACCTGAAATGAAATTCAACTACAAGTATTATCTAGTCACCTAAAACAATTTTTATTGAATTTGAAGAAAAAGTTGAATTGAGAAAAATTATCAGTGTTGCCAACTGTATATTGATTTTCGGAGTTATACCGTTATACGAAATACCATAATTATGCATTTAGTAGGTACGATGGCTTGCTAAGTGAGCCAACAGATTTTTTGGCCGTTGAAATGAATTTTTATTCGGTTTTTTTGTGATCAGGTACCTCTGAATGAAATTTGGTAAAATAAAATGCAAATTACATATTTTTTTCGAAGGAATTCGTCAAAAATTTTCAAGAAACCAAATAAATTTTAGCTTGATTTTAAGGCCCTTCAAGTGAGTGATTCAAGTTTCGTAAAAATCATACCCATTTTTATTTGATCCACCCTCATGTTGTCTTTTCCCTCCCTTCTCGTTACAAAAAGGTTCGAATTTAAAATTCCAATAATTCTGGAAAATTCCAAAATTTTCTGGACGCTTCCGTTCATCTTGAAACCACTTTCGATCGATTTGAGAAGTAAAAAATGGGGTAAGAAAAAAATCAGTTTTTTTCATTTGATCAGATGAAATTTTTATGTGAGGGGTAAGGTAATTTTGAAACTTGAAAAAATTCGCCAAACCTGAAATGTTTTATTATAAATATGCTTTGACTAAATAGTCAAAGTAGGCAGGGAATATTCTTAGGATTTATTGTTGATTTATTTCCTCCTCTGTTTACAATTTGGCACCAAGTAGGGAGGATTAGAAAGAAACACCGAGTCGAAAAATAATAGCATAAAAAATAGTCAATTTTATCCTCTTTCCAATGAGTTATGATGTCTGATGAAATATTAACTGTTGGGTATGGGTATTACAGAGTATGTGACCATTTCAACTCTGCATAATTTCATTGTCCATTGGCTAACCTGCGCCTTGCAAACCAGTACTTTTTATTGATCAACCGTATCTAATTTCAATTTTGAAACCAGGCACAAAATTTCGATTCTTGTGTGAAACTGAAGTTTTCATTCAATTTTATCATTGATTGGACATGAAAGAAGATATTTGAAGCTCGTATTGTAATCTTTGGACGAAATCTAGTTCGCATCAAGAGCTACTTTCTGGTGAGTTGAATGCTAAAATGCTTATTTTCAGCTTCGTACAAGAGCATTGCAAAATTTCGCAATAGTCAGAGTAATAATACTTGATTTTATTTTTACAGCTGCATACACCAAAATGGCACTATCATTCAAGACGGAACCGTCATTGCAGATAATCGCTGCCGCAACTGTAGCAGTTTCTTTATGGAATCATATCGATGATCTTCCAAACGCTGAATGGGAAAAACAAAAAAGTATTAATGATATGAAATTTTCACTCGAAGATGTCCTCCAATTAGCGAGAAGTATTTCATTACCAAAATCAGTGGAAAAAGTAATCGAGAAATGCGTGGAAAAAGTATACGATGAAATGAGTGAATGGCTGTCTTATCATTGCCGAACAATCAGTTTCAACAGACAGAGCTATCGTTCAATTTGCCATTTCCCCTATTTCATTTGGTATCACGACTGCACCATCAATTACAAACAAACGGCTCGAAATTTGCAAAATTCTATTTTATTGAACGAAGCAGAAAAATTCCGATTCCTTTGCGTGTATTGTTTGAAAGACGAAATCGAGCAAAAATGGAAGTTATTGGTTCAAAATAAAGTCATCGGTTTGGTCAGTTTTGACAATGATGATCCTTTAATCCATTACTGGCGTTTTTATTGTAAAAATAGACTGCAAGATGTGCCTGTTACCCAAGGTTTGTCTATTGACGAATTCATGTTTCGACACGATAAAGTCGATAATTGGCCAGCCAAAGAGTATTTTTTCGAACGTATGAATGTCGACCAACAAATTCAAAGTGCGATGTGGGTGGTCGACCGGCGAGACCTTGATTATCAGAAGTTGGTCATTCTGAAGTTGAATCAATCCCAACGTTACACACTTTACGTAAACAGATCAGTGGAGATTTTATTCGGTTACGCTGAGAATTCGAATCATATCAACGAAATACTCCCTGTATGGTTCGAAATAGCCGAAATAATTACCGAAGAAGATTTTGCCAGGTTACTGAAAGGTTTGTTTATGAGAAAGCTTGCCAATGATATAATTGCTCAGATTTGGATCAGCGCTCCCGATAAGCTCAAGCTTCGAGTTTTGAATTATAAAAACGAAGAATTCGTCAAGAAGATTGGGGAGGTATGGATGAAATTCTACGACGATTCGTTCAGAATGCTGCTCGATGCGAGTACAGTAATCAGAAATGAAGTTCTAAAAACGACGATATTCAGCGATTATTGCGAAATGTTGCAAAAACAAAGTAAATTTTCCATATTGGAACGAGTATTACGTTTGTGTTTTCCAAAAGACGAAGAATTTACATCGATGAAAAGAAAACTTTCACAAATGGAATCTTTTACCGAAAGATGCAAGGAATTTATAAATAGTGATGAAGTCACAGCATTGGGGCAGATGTTCGATTTTTTCTCCGATGTAGTAGATTTGAACGTATTCAAAGAAGATTTCGTCAAAACTCCCTTTTTCCGCGTGCAATGTATATATTTGACCGCTGATGGATATATATCTGTGTTGGATAAATTATTGAACCTTTTCTCAAAACCTAATCAGACGGAAAAGTGGTGGCGAGAGTTTTTCGGTGAAGATTTTATCATAGAACGTGGCCAAGATTTGATAATCCGAGGTAGATCATCGATGCTGGACGAATTCTTGAATTGTTTTCATTTCACTGTAGAAGATTCGACGCAGTTTAAACGAAATCTGAGCTCGAGTAAATTCTTCAGCGATCATTGTCAAGGATTAATAACTCGCAAAAATTTTTCAAGACTAAAGCAAGACCTCGATTCGTTGTTTCCGTGCATTGATGAGTTGAATCGATTCAAAAAAGTCTTTAGCAGGAAAAAATTCGTCGTTGATCACTGCGAAAAATTAATAGTTGATGAAAAATTAACAAAATTGAACGAACTGTCCAGTTTTCTTTTTCCCAGTGTCGAAGAATCGCGGGAATTTAAACAGAATTTCACTACGAAAAAATTTTTCGATGACCAGTGCCATGATTTAATCGCATTGAAAGAATTATCAAAGCTTGAATTATTATTAAAATCGTTTTATCCCAAAGTCAAAGAATTAGTTAAATTCAAGCAACGATTAACGAGAAAGAAGTTTTTCATCGATTACTGTCAATCGTTAGTAACCAACAGAAAATTAACGGAGCTGGAGGATTTATTGAATTCGTTCCTGTTTTCCAGCGCCAAAGACGTGGCGCAATTCAAGCAGGATTTCGAGAAGAAATTGCCCCAATTGTGCCAAGAACTGATCATAGAAAAGGAATTTTCACCATTGGACGATTTATTGAAATTATTTTTTACCTCCGTCAAAAAATCGATCACGTTCAAGAAAATTCTACTCGAGAAAAATTGGTTCAGTTGCCATTGCGAAAAATTAATCATTTCTTGTGATTTCTCAACCCTGAACGAATTATTAAAATGGAGCTATAACGATGATTTCGAGTCGAACCGGTTCAGAAGCCAGTTAGCCGAATCTAAAAACATCCGAGAACGATGTTTGCATTTCTACGAGACTGAGAATTTTAAAGAACTGTCTGATTTTCTGTCTTCTCTTTTCCTTGCTGATTTCGAACATACCTACGAATTTCTACGGAATTTAGTTCTGTCAGAAGAAGGTTTCGAAATCTCTCTGAAGTTTGCCGAGAAGTCGAAGAACATATTGGATGATTTTATCATCAAATGCTTTCCTACCTCTATTTCGGCGATCGATTTCAAAAAACAGATCATTTTTTCACCAGTGGCTATTTCCTACTTGAAAAAAACGACGCTAAAAAGACTGACTGATGTGAAAAAATGTTTAGATCGATTTCTCTATTCTGCCGCAGATAGACAGGAGTTGAAAATGCGACTGTTAGATAATGCTGTCGAGCTTTTTACCATGTATTTTTACAAATTGGACCAATTCACGTGTCAGGCGAGGTTAAAATGGTGGTTACCCGATAAAACAGCTATCAAGGAATGTAAACAGAAATTATCAGTCGATGAAGTTTTCGAAGCTGGATTTAAGACGTGTGTATTTGAATTATTCGATCCGTATGGTCGAGTTACTCGCTGCATTTTCAGAAAAAGTTTCAATTTTGAATCTTTAGATCGATTTTTAAATTGGTATTTTGAGTCGCCGAAAGAAATAAAGGAATTTAAGGTGGCAAAAATTCGGACTTACGAGAGCATGGAGACGATTTCTGTTTTGCTGAAAAGTGGCGGTCGGTATTCTTTTTTTAAACAATTATTGGATTGGTTTTTCGAAAACGATGCTGTGGAAATGGCGAAATTCAAGAAGAAGCATAAAGGCGAAAAAATCGCCATTATGATTAATACCGTCGGTGAAAGTTATTCGAAGCGTAGACGTACGTTGTAATAATATTTTTAATAATTTTTCAGTGTGATGTGATTTTTATTGTTCGTGTTTTTAGATTTTGTAAATAAGTTGATATCTAAGGTACTTTTTTTTGACTTTCGTACTTACTTGAATATTGTTTTATTGATTATCAACATTAAGCCATGTTTGAATGTACTAATGTTTTAGAAATTTGCATTATCATTTTCGTTAATAAAGTCGATTTGATACAGTTGCTGTTGCTACGTTAACGATGACCCCAATTTGGTAAATTAGATGATCGAAGTTATAGTTTTTATCACACTGAAAAAATTATTCGAGAGAAAAAAGCTCAAAAGAAAAGATCTACTAACCCGAATTCCCGTTAAATTTGGGATGAGGTTAGAACTCGAAAGAAATTGTGTATAGATTTGAATTGAGACCTAGTAAAGAATTCGCTTCTTTTACGAGTACTCTATCCTTATTCTTTACCACTCTACACCTTCTTTAAATAATATATTCAACAAATTTTGAAGAAATGGTAAAAAATCGATTTTTTGCTGAAAATTGGTACTTTTATTCTTTAGTGCCTTTAACGCTCTTCATCATTACTCCTTTATTCGGGGATACGCGAAAGTAATTTATCTTCACTTATTTAAATTTTAAATGGCCGAGCAGCCAGATCGACTAATCTTTTATTGAAAGGAAAATTACAGTATTTCACTTTCATATTAATTATAAAATAGCTAGGTACTTGATCTCTATTTAATGCCAAATATTTTCGACAACGTTCTAATGAAGGATGATAATCTGGCTTGGAAAAGTCTGCCTTGGCTTCCTCAAATTTCATCTCGAGTTATAACTATAGGCATTTGAACGTGGGATACCTAATTACCTACGTATTAGTTCGAAGGTCGAACCATATATGAAAACAAATAGAAAATTTTTTCAAATAAATTGGACTCTTTTCCGCCGGAAATATCAAAATTTGATCCTGCTGAAAGCAAAATTTTCCGATGGAAAAATATTTTAAGGAAAATTCGAGACATTTACAGAAGGAAATTTGTGTAAGTATTGAATAATATTTGGAAATTGAGGTTCAAAGCTAAATTTGACAAAAAATTGAAAAAATTGATAAATTTTTTTCAAAAAAAGAATATCTAAAAAAATTGTTTTTGATATTCCAAATCATGTACTTATAATTTGAAAAAAAAAGTCATTTCTTACCGAAGTCAACTCTTCATTAATTTAAAAAAAGTGAAAATTTTCAACAGAAAAAAATGTTTCATATTTTCGATAAATTTTTCTATGTATTTAAATGGGCCTCAGTGCGATCTTGAAATTTGAATTTCAAAAATTATTAAATACTTAGACGAATTTCCTTCTGTAAATGTCTCGGTTTTCCCACAAAGTATCTTTCTATCGAAAAATTTTGCTTCCAGCAAGATCAAGTTTTGATATTTCCGGCGGAAAAGGATCCACTTATTTTTGAAAAAAATGTCGATTTCTTTCTCTAGTGGTTCGATTTTTTAACAAATACTTATTATTTTCACATTATTTAATTAAATTTTCAGTCCTTCACATTTTGGCGCAATTTTCACTTCAGTTGGAGCTTTTATAGATTTGGAAACGAATATAGCCAAATTTCAAAGATTTTTAAAAATGATTCATTTCTAAATAAATCAATTCACCCGAAGCAAATATTTTTTGGGCTTTCTACTAGATTTTTTCGGTGAAATTTTCTTTATAAAATGTGGCAAAAATTTAATAGGTCATCAAAGATAAATTATCGAACCCGGATGAATTCTTGAATTGTTTCCATTTCACGATCGAAGAATCAATGCAGTCCAGACGAAATCTCAGCTCGAGAAAATTCTTCAGCAAACATTACCGAAAATTAATCATTATCGAAAAATTTTCAAAACTGAAGGAAGACTTGAACTCGTTATTTCCATGCGTTGATAAAGAAATCAAGGAATTCAAGATAGAAAAGATTCGCACTTAAGAGAGCATGGAGACGATTTCTGTTTTGCTGAAAAGTGGCTGTCGATATTCTTATTTGTTATTTCAAACAATTATTGGATTGATTTTTCGAAAACGATGCTGTAGAAATAGCGAAATTCAAGAGGAATCAATAAAATAATTCAGATCGATTTGTTTATTCAATTTAAATCCTTTCTTACATTCTTCAAATTTCAAATTTTTTGTTGAAAAATTCAGTATTCAGGAAATTAAGAGTCACAAAATTTCTAGGATTACTTCTCAGCTTTTTCCTTGAAATATTTTGTGTTCAGCTTAAATACCTGTGTGAAAAATGATGAAATTGTATTTTGAAAAAAAAGGAAAACACTAGTACAATTTTTGCAGAAAATTTGAGATTTTTCTATCCTTCAAAACTAAAAAAAGAAAATTGGAACTGATATTTGAAACTAAAACTGGAACTTGAAATTCTTAAGAACTGAAACTGGAAATAATATTATTTCAGTTTCCCATCACTGGATAACAATTCTGGAAAATTATTTCAAACATTTTTTTATTTTCATCTCTTGCATCATGGAGAAAATCCAAAAAATTGGCGTGATTTAGTTTTACGATTCTGTGGTATATTTTTGATAAGTTTGTTCGAAATTATTATTTTTTTTTTGGAAACCTACGGATGCTTCGACCATTAGGTATCAGTTAACAGAATTTGAAATATAAAATTCCCCTCATTCTCAATTCTGCATGTTTCTTAACCTTATATAGACCACCAGTGCCAAAAACGGCACTACAATGCATTTTTCGAAAAAAAAACCAACTGGTGGCAAAAACAGCACTAAATTGCCGTTTTTGGCCACGAGGTGGTTATTTTTCTTTAAAAAGCATTGTAGTGCCGTTTTTGGCACCAGGTGGTTTTTTTTTGGTGGTCTACCTAGGGTTAAATATCACGTGTTTGGAAATCCAAAAAAAAGAGTGTGGAACATTCAGGGAAAATCATGCAATAGTGGACACTCCGATAAAGATCCTTTCTTTCATAACAGACGTCTGAGGGAAATACTGACTTGTGTGACGTCAATTTTGAGAATAATGCAAAATTGTTGATCCCCCCCCTCCCAGTCGATAAGAATGAAATTTAAAATTATCTACTCAAATAATTCTATGATTTGTTTTGTAAGTTCTAAAATGATTTCTAATTTAGTTTTAAAAAACTGGGTATTTTGTAGCGTGTTATCTTCAATCTTCTGTTGATAAAAATAAATAACCGATATCTGAACTCTATTTCTATGTGGTGAGGAGGTGAGGACGATTACCTACTAGCCAATTCCTTCATCCTTCAAATACATTGTGGAAAGAAGTATACCGATTCCAATTCCTAATCTGGAGGGCGTTCAGAAATGCTACTCTGCGACACAGACTGCGTAGATAACGCAGAGTAAACCGTTCAGAAAATCACTCTGCGTGCGGCCACTCTGCGTCAACTTTGTGTAGATTACATTGCACTCGAGACTGCCGCGTTAAAAACGCAGAGTGATGCGATTGGTTGATAGAACGACGGATTGGAGTAGGGGCTGTCGGCAGTACGTTGGTGTGTTAGTGTGAGTGTGTTGGTGTGAGCTCTCACGTGTTCTTTTACAGAGAACCCAAAGTCGTTCATAAATGAAGAAAGAGCACTCTGTAAAAACCGCTCTGCGTTGTGTTTTTTACGCAGAATGAATCTGAACGCACTCCTGGCATTTTACGAATCCACCCGTATTGTGTATAACATTTATTCTATGTATTGTATTTTTTTCCTCTCCATATACCCCCTACTACGATCGACGCGACAATGATGAGTTCTCCAGTATTTTTTCGCCTTTGTCAGGTGTTTTTCAGTTAGTAGATAAAAGTAGATAGTGAATTGTTGGTGATTTCTGTTGTTCACTGTTCTGGCTTAGACTTGTATACGTGTTGTGCGGTTTAGAGTTATTAGATATGCGGTGTTTCTGTGTTGCACGTCTCCAGTGAAATTTTAATCAATCTCCAAGTACGTATCCTTTTTCTCGAAGTTGTAAATTGGTGATCAATGCGCAGGTTAGCCAAGTTTTTATCAAGTTGATTTTTTATTGGTCAAATGACTTCAAAAACATCGCGAGTATCGTTTGATTTTTTCCAACAATTTGTTTTTGATAGATATTGTAATTGTGAATATGGCTCGAAATCGAAATCTAGTTTGTAGGATTTGATAACAGAATACGAGCTAACTATAAGAACGAATCGTAACTAGAAAAACTGAAATAGCAAATCTGGCTTTGATGAAACTTTTTTGCTTTGCAATGAGAATGATTTTTGAAAGTGAAATTTAAGAGCCTCAAAAATTTCCTGATGTGAACCTAATTTTTTTGGCTGAAATGTAATTTTGACATTATTTCAAGTTGACGACTGCTCTATTTGCCTCTTTTCGTTTGATTTTTTCAATTATTCGGTTGTCAAATCAGGCGACAATTTATTTAAAATGTTCGTTTGAGGTGATTTTTTTTTTAGAAAAGCAATAAGCCCTTTCAATTCTGAAGATATGCTACGTATTCATCAGAACGGATCGAGTAGAAGCATATCTTTTTCCTACATTAGATTTTAACAAAAATTGACGAGGTGATTAATTTTGAGAAAAAATTAAGCCCTCCAGCTTTAAGAAGTACAAAGTTGGAGGACCTCATTATGAGATCATTTTTGAAAAAAATAACCGCAAGTTTTTGTTTTCTTGAGTGGTGCCATCAACCAAGTTTTATTTTGATTCTGGCACCTCTAAAAAGGTGCAATTCAGGTTTCTATGCCTCATTGGGCCATTGATTTTCTAATTGGTCGCCACTGTTAACCGCTTACCTAAAAATGCAAAGTTTCAGGTCAAAAATTAAAAATGAAATTATCAGTTTCAAACCGCTCATTTAACGCCTTAAAATCAAACTGTGAGCATTATTTGATCATCTAGAATAATTTTTCTTATTAAATCTGAAAAAAAGTTGAAGTATTGAAAAAAAAATTATTATGACAGTGTTACCAAATGTATTTTGATTTTCACAGCTGTGTAAAATATATACAAGTAATCATATTTGGTCGTTAGAAAATTTTTTTATTAGTTTTTAAATCATTTTTTGTAGCATTACCATCAGTGCCTTTGAATAAAATTTGATGAAACAAAATGCTAATTAAATTCATCGAAAATTGTTCCGACTAATCAAACAAATTTTGGCTAGATTTTGAGGTGCTTTGAGTGGGCGATTCGAGTTTTGTAAATATATTCCCTCCCACCTCCCTACCTATCTCAAAGTCGTAATTTCGGCCGGAGAAATTAGAATCGAATTGGAAATTTGAAGAAAAATGGAATTTTTTTCTTCTGTAGGTACTAGAAATTTGAGCCTTTGAACCCGGAATTTCAGTTTCTCTAATAATGTTCTTATTTTTGCATTTTTTTTAACCCTATCAATTATCTATGGGTGAAAATTTGATTATTTTTGACTTGACTCTTTGAACAAGATTGACAGATGAACTTGATCGGAGAAAAAAAATTCGTAGTTAATCTTCAGTTATGATATGTGTTGTTGGGTACATAAAATCTCCTAAAATCTTGGTTGAAATTAAGTATCTCAGTTTTTGAGGAATTGTTCATACTTTTCTATTTAGTTGAGTTTTCAATTGTGTTTTTGAGAAAATATTTCAGGAGGAAAGAGGAGACGAAATCAGTTTTAAATTGGTTCGATTTTATTCCGTGAATGGGAGGTATTCCAATTACGAGTAAAATTTTGAGCCGAAACAAAAATGAATCGAAAGTATGTCATAGAAAAACTCCATATCCAAAATTACAAGTGCTCACGTTTATTTTTTAAACGACCAATTTTTGAATTTTCAAAAAAATTGATTTTAATTGTGGAAAAAAATTTGAAATTTAATGAATAATACCTATCCAGTTTTTGACTTCTCGAATCGATCGGAAATGGTTTCAGAACGTTTCGAGACCATCATAGAAAATATTGCAATTTTCCAGCATTGTAGAAAATTCCATAGAAATGGTCCACATGAACTCTAACATCCATGATCATGGATCAGCCGTATTATTGTCACGATTCGTTCAATCTATTCAAGTGTAATTTTCCAAAATTCGTAACTTCGAGTTGAATTCATATTTTTTGGAATAATTCAAACAATTTCAATTTGCCGTATTTCTGTTTTCAAATGAATGTGTTTATTATAATGGGGAAGAGCGAAGAGGGTGGGAGGGATAAGGATTGGAAATTTTTTTGAAAAGGCTGCCGAAGTATGCTGAAAGTTGAAACTAATCGAAAATAATTGTATGATTTGGGTAAATTCCCATAAAGTTTCATTTTGGTGACAATTCTTCAGTTTCCCCCTCAAATTCAAGTTTGAGGTAGAACTCCGCCGAAGAAGTGGAAATCATAAATGATTATTTTCGGATTCAAAGCGAAATTTTGGCCCATTTTGATATATCGCATCGATATTTTCGAGTAAGTATTCCATGATTTAATTTTGGAGAGGGATGGGATGACTGACCTATTTATTTTTACTACCTATTTCGTATTGTGCTGGAATTTGTCACCCATTTCTGCGGGAATCGACTTTCAATGGGTTCATTTAACAAAATTAACTTTTTTAGTTCTCTCCTATATTTTGGATAAGAGGGCTTTTCCTGTCAAAAATACGGGGCCGTCGAGAGGGGGTGTAAAGGGTGCATTTGCACCAGAGATTTCTTAATTACAAAAATGTAAAGAAGTAAGTAAATTTTTTGCATAAACAATTTTTTTGAAAAATTTTCGCTTTTCACTGACCTTTTAGTCAAAAATTTTATTTTTCATTTAATTCTCAATTTGTCAAAATATCATTAAGTTTGACTGAAAGATCAATGAAAAATCACTGTTAAAATACCATGAATAATTAGCAAAAAATCACCTATTGTGGCCAAAATTTCAGTTTTTTTAAAAAAAATTTTACCGAACGTTTCCGCCCTTACTTCGCTCGTGTCATAATATGTCTTCTATTTTTAAAATTTTCAAACGATTTGGCTTGATCCAAAGAACGAAAAAATCCTTCCTTCTTGTTTCCAAATTTCACTTCAGATCCTTGTTCAAGTTTATTCGAGTACCTGATGAAGATACCTAGCTTGAATAATGGTTCGAAAAGAGAGGCCTGCTAAAAGCTCTGCACCGGGCCCGAATTTCCTCTCGCCGGCCCTGCGAAAATCGTCCAAAATTAATAAAAATTGCACCATGAAATGCAATTGTGCAGGATGTACCGAAAAAAAAAATACCTATTCGGAGTCGGGAGAAGTACCTTAATTCAAATCCGTCGAGTTTTTTTAAAATTCAGATCATATTCTATAAATCTGTTCGCGATTATAGAGGTCCATCCTTCCTCTAATGTGCAGCGTTGAAAATTTGAAACGGCTTTTTTTCGAATGAGGCGAATACTATCGACATTTTGGCAGCTCATTTTTTTTTGATTTCCAAAAAAAAATGGCTGAATTTGGTTTCTATAGCACTTTTCCATCCTTGGATTGTAGCTTACATATAGAGTATTTTCAACTTTACACATGTAAGGTCATTGACCTTGGCTATCTGCGCCTTGTGAACCAGTATTTTTTATTGATCGTTCGTACCTAATTTTAATTTCGATATCAGGTACAAAAAATTCGATTCTCATATGATGCCGAAGTTTTTATTCAGTTTGATTATCCATTGGACATGAAAGAAGATATCTGAAGCTCGTATTTATCTGTAGATGAAATCTGTTTTTCATTTCGCATCAAGAGCTAATTTCTTGTGAGTTTAATATCTCAAAATTCATGCCTGCCTTGCCAAATTTGTTACAACTCGGAGTAATAATTCTTAATTTTATTTTTACAGCTGCATACATCGATATGATACAATTCCACAGCACCGAGCCATCGTTGCAGATAATCGCCGCCTCGAAAGTAGCAGTTTCTTTATGGACGCATATCAATGCTATTCCTGATGCTGAGTGGAAACCCCCAGTAGGGATATACGAAGTGAAATATTTATACAGAGATGTCCTCATTTTAGCGAAAAGCATTTCGCTACCAAAATCAGTAAACGAACTAATCGAGAAATATACGAAAAAAGTATACGAAGAAATTGAAAAATGGTTGAATTATCATAAACGAACAATATTTTTCGATGCTGTTGGCTATCGTTTGATTTGCAATTTCCGTTATTTCATTTGGTATCACGACTGTACCATCAATTACATACAAACGGCTCGAAATTTACAAAATTCAATTTCGTTGGCTGAAACTGATAAATTCCGATTCCTATGCGTGTATTGTTTGAAAGACGAAATCGAGAAAAAATGGAGGTTATTGGTTCAAAATGAAGCCATCGGTTCAGTCGGACTCAGTTTCGACAATACATATCCTTTGATCCATTACTGGCGTTATTTTTGTAAAAATAGACTGCAAGATGTGCCTTTTACCCAAGGTTTGTCTATTGACGAATTTATGTTTCGAAACGATAAAGTCGATAATTGGCCAGCCAAGGAGTATTTTTTCGAACGTATGAATGTCGACCAACAAATTCAAAGTGCGATGTGGATGGTCGACCGACGAGCCCTTGAATATCAGAAGTTTGTCATTCTGAAGTTGAATCAATCCCAACGTTATACGCTCTACGTTAATCGATCAGGGGAGATTTTAAACAATTACGCTCAAAGTTCGAACGGTATCAACGAAATCCTCCCTGCGTGGTTTGAAATGGCCGAAATAATTACCGAAGAAGATTTTGTCACGTTACTGGTAGGTTTGTTTACCAGAAAGCTTGCCAATGATAATATAATTGCTCAGATTTGGATCAGCGCTCCCGATAAGCTCAAGCTTCGAGTTTTGAATTATAAAAACGAAGAATTCGTCAAGAAGATTGGGGAGGTGTGGATGGAATTCTACGACGATTCGTTCAGAATGCTGCTCGATGCGAGTACAGTAATCAGAAATGAAGTTCTAAAAACGACGATATTTAGCGATTATTGCGAAATGTTGCAAAAACAAAGTAAATTTTCCATATTGGAACGAGTATTACGTTTGTGTTTTCCAAAAGACGAAGAATTTACATCAATGAAACAAAAACTTTCGCAAATGGAATCTTTTACCAATAGATGCATCGATTTTATACGAAATGGTAAATATGCAGCTCTGGAACAATTGTTTAATTTTTTCTCCGATGTAGTAGATTTGAACGTATTCAAAGAAGAATTCGTCAATAAGGAATACTTTCGCGACAAATGTAGATGGTTGAGCGAATGTGGTGAAATATCAGCCTTGGATGAATTATTAACCCTTTTTTTGAAACCAAATGAGACGAAAAAACGGTGGCGAGGGTTTTTCGGTGAAGATTTCATCATAGAACGTGGCGAAAATTTAATAAATGGAGATAAATCATCAAAGCTGGACGAATTCTTGAATTGTTTCCATTTCACTGTCGAAGAATCGATCCAGTTCAAAAGAAATCTCTACTCGAAAACGTTCTTCACCGATCATTGTCATGAATTGATCAATGACGACGAATTTTCAATACTGAAGCAAGACTTCGACTCGTTATTTCCATGCATTGATGAGTTAAATCGATTCAAAGATGGTCTAAGCAAGAAAAAGTTCGTCGTTGATCATTGCGAAAACTTAATAATTACTGACGAATTAACAAAATTGGACACACTGTTGAGTTTAATTTTTCCCGATGTCGCAAAATCGTTGGAATTTAAACTGAATTTCACTACGAAAAAGTTTTTCGATCAACATTGCATTGATTTAATCAAATCGATTGAGGTACCGAAGCTTGAAAAATTATTGAAATGGTTTTATCCCAACGCCAAAGAATTAGTTCAATTCAAGCAACGATTAACGAGAAAGAAGTTTTTCATCGATCACTGCCAATCATTAATAACCGACAGAAATTTGACGGAGCTGGAGGATTTATTGAATTCGTCTCTGTTTCCCAGCGTCAAAGACCGAGCACAATTTAAGCAGGATTTTGCCGAGAAGAAATTGCCCCAATTTTGCCAAGAATTGATCATCGAAAATCATATTTCAACGGCGAACGATTTGTTGAAATTATTTTTTCCTCCCGTCAGAAAAACGTCTTCGTTTAAGAAAATTCTTCTCGAGAAAAATTGGTTCATTTGCCATTGCGAGAAATTAATCCTATCCGGTGATTTCTCAATCCTGAACGAATTATTAAAATGGAGTTTCATCGATGATCTCGAGTCCAACCAGTTCAGAAGTCAGTTAGCAGAGTCCAAAAAAATTCAAGAACGATGTTTGCATTTCTACGAGACTGAGAATTTTAAAGAACTGTCTGATTTGCTGTCTTCCCTTTTCCTTTCTGGTGTCGAACGTGCCTGCGAATTCAAACGGAATTTAATATTGTCTGAGAAAGGTATAGAAATGTCTCTGAAGCTTGCCGAGAAGTCAAAGAACATATTGGATAATTTCATTGTCGATTGTTTACCTACCTCTATTTCGGTGATGGATTTCAAAAAACAGATCATTTTTTCACCAGTGGCTGTTTGCTATTTGAGAAAAGTGATGTTAAAAGAGCTGACTGGTGTGAAAAAATGCTTGAATCGATTTCTCACTTCTGCGGAAGATAAAAAGGAATTGAAAATGCGACTGTTGGATAATGCTGTCGAGCTTTTCACCGTGTATTTTCACAAATTGGACCAATTTACGTGCCAGACCAGGTTAAAATGGTGGTTACCCGATAAAACAACGGTCGAAGAATGTAAACAGAAATTATCAGTCGATGAAGTTTTCGAAGCTGGATTTAAGACGTGTGTATTCGAATCATTCGATCCGCATGGTCGAGTTACTCGCTGCATTTTCAGAAAAGATTTCAATTTTGAATCTTTAGATAGGTTTTTAAAATGGTATTTTGATTCGTCGAAAGAAATAAAGGAATTTAAGATGAGAAAGATTCAGACTTACGAGAGCATGGAGACGATTTCTGTTTTGCTGAAAAGTGGCGGTCGATATTCTTACTTTAAACAATTATTGGATTGGTTTTTCGAAAACGATGCTGTGGAAATGGCGAAATTCAAGAAGAAGCATAAAGGCGAAAAAATCGCCAGTATGATTAATAGCGTTGTTGGTGAAAGTTATTCGAAGCGTAGACGTACGTTGTAATAATTTTAAATAATTTTTCAGATTGATGTTATTTTTATTGTTCGCGTTTTTAGATTTCGCAAATAAGTTGACGTTTAGTTATGTTTGATTTTTGTACTTTGATATTGTATTATTATTCATTATCAACATTATGCGATGTTTCAATAATACTTCATGACTTTTTTTTCGTTCAATTTTCGTGTTCGTGAATTTGATTGTGATTACCTTTGTGAAAAGTATTGGAATACATTTTTTAAAGCTTGACAGATTTGTTTTTTTTTTTTCCTTCAAATTGATAGGTAATTTATAATTATTTGTATTTTTATTGGTTGTTGGAAAACTCGTAATGAAATTGAATGAATTATCGTTGAGTGACAAATTAAGATGAGAACGATGTAAAATGCCGTGTATTAATTTAAGCCACAAAATAGCAAAAATATTTTGAAAAGCCAAAATGTATGAAAAATGAATAAACTAACAGGTAAAAATACACATTTTTGTGTTAAGATATTTTAAGCCCAAAATTACCAATTGAAAGAAGTTGATTGTTTTTGAAATTTCACAACGTGTGAATTGTGAAACCTTAGTCTTGCTTAGTCAGTATCTGTGCTCGAATAATTTATGAAGCTTGGAACGTGAAACTGGCAGAAGTCGAATATTTCGCCTGCTCTTCAGAGCCGAAATGATGAAAAAATAAAATAAAAAAATTTTTATGCCTGTTATCATTGTTGGACAAGAGATTACTAAAAAAGACTTGTTTTTAAATTACTCAAGACGTATTCATTTTTATTATTTTTCTAAATGATTCGTATTTTTGCTCGAATTTTCTTTTGAAGCATAAAATCAAGATACCTACCTATTTTTTTTGAAAAAAAGTAAGAAATTATGGAATTTCTCTAGTTTGGCTGTAGAAGAGATTATTTCGCAAAACTTTTCAAGTAAGAAATCATGGGATTTCTCTAGTTTGTTGTTAAAGAGATTATTTTGCAAAACTTTTCTCCTTGGGTGCACACAGGCTCAATACATTGATGTCTCAATGAAAATGGTTGATTGTATTCGAAGATTTGAAATTTCGAAAAACTCATCGATTTTTTAATTTGTTTTACAAGGCAGAAAAATTATTATGCTTAAGTAGAATTTATCAATTTGAAGCACCCTGGAAAGGAGAGAGGTATGCCATGAAAAAAATCAAAAAATTTCAGTCTGAAAAATTCCAAAGTTTCATTCCGATAATTTTGTAGACAGGACATGCTCTGGTATTTTTTTTTTTTTCATTTTCATGTATGTTTTACTAGGTATAAAATAGAATTCTCTTTTTTTTGAATTTTTTTCTGTACACAATTCAAGTTTTAGAATTTTTGTGATCAAAGAGGTTTTGGAGTCTGATTTGAATTATTTTTGCTGGTCTTAAAAAAAAAGGTTTCTGAAAAATGCAGTTATCAGAATTGACATAGAAATATTTAAAAAATTAAATTTTGACGTAAATTATTCCAGGTAACCAAAAACATTTTTTGACAGGATATTCTGATTTGATGAAAATCAAAATTGTTTTCATCCCTGATCCTTTCTAATGTTCATCTATCCTCCTCACTACCACCAAATTTAAATTTCAGGGTGGAATAGTTGATTTGAATTGAAAATTTATGAGAATGCACGATTTTATTTTTATTACTTTCTTTGTACATAGATTCTTCAGACATTTTTCCGGTTAGGGAAGGGGTTAAATTTGGTTTCTTTTTTGATTTAATATCTGAAACAAATTTCAAGGATGCGATCAATTGAAATGGAAACAAAATGTCGTGTTAGATTAATTTCAAAATTAAAAAATAATGGCGTTATAAAGCCAGAATTTCATTTTTTTTTGAATAAATTGTCAACCATACCTATCTATTGATGACATTACATTTCATTTCGATTTTTTTGGAAATCCAACAATAAATCACCGAATTTTCAATTAATCAATGCTCTCTGTTGTCCATTATGATTAGATAAAGTGCAGATTTCAATTACAATGAATTTTAGAATTATTGCCAAGAAAAAAAACATTGAAAAGTTTACATTTCCATCAATTTTTTCAATTTTCAAGCTGTGAAGATTTTGAAAAATATTAATTTCAACCTTAATAATGAATACCTAATTATGATGTAAAAATGAATCGAAACCGAAATAAATCGAGGTTTGAACCAATTGAACCCGTAAAATTTCAATTTTCGTTTTGGTTTCGGTTTTCGGTTTGTCAGCTCTTATGGAGGTTAATTATGTTTCTTTAACGTTAACGAATTCATTTCGTTACTTGTCGATTCTCAATACTTATCCATGCTTTACGAGTGTCGAGATCAAAAGAAAGTTAATTATCGGCCATCTCAGTGTGCATTAAACTTGATAGAGTTGTCGAGACAACCCCGGGTGTTCATAGGAGACACGTCTCTTCGTTATGTCCCACTAATGATCCTCAGATCCTGTATCCCCTGAAAACCTGTTACCGTTACTTCTGGAGCCCACCAAAGGACGCAATGATCCTATCCCATCCACATTCGCGACTGCTATTTTTGTTTTCGTCTCACATATCTAGTTCATGTGTTTTTTTGCTAGTGTTGATAATAATTGTGATTTTGATTTGGTATGTTTCGATGAAGATTTACGTGAATAGATTTTCCCCTTACATGAGGATTTTTTCATTTGTGATCTACTATTGATCATCAGCTGTTTTGTTCATTCAACTTTAATTTTGTTTTCTCCCAGTACGTATTTTATCTATCCGACTATTTTAATCTAGTCATAAAATTGGTTATCAATGCGCAGGTTTCTGGGGTTATTTTGTATCATTGGTCAATTCCTGTCGATATCCAGAGTATTAAATTATTTGGATAAATTTATGATGTAAGAGCAGTAGTTAAAATTAGTAGAATAGTGAACCCTGTAAAAAGAAATGAAATTAATGATAAGAGGTAGAAGTACAGAATTTTTCAATTCAATATCCTTTCAAAAATCAATATGTATGAACAAAAATCTAATATATTTGAACTGTTCGTATACGAAAATAATGATTTTTTTTTAAAAGTACACGCTAGAAAATATTAATTTTGACAATTTTCAATCAACTTTTTGAAAATAAGATGGAATAAAATTAGATTTTATCTGATATCCTGCCTAAAACTTTTTTTGTTTCGAATCATAATGTTAAAAACTCAACAATCATGCAGAAAAAATTATTTAGTTAACCTAGTGGGTACTCGTAGCGAGTCGTAGCACATGGAAATATGCAAATTTTTGCATTCTGCTAACTCAGTTTCCCTTATTCCAAAGCCATAATTTTTTTTCAAACATAGAAGGGCAATTTTGCTCATTTTTATGGTCAGTTTTTGGATGATTTATAGAAAAAAACGAAATACGATCACCGAATATTAAAAGAAAGTCAAATCCACTTATCCTTATTTTCCAACGGCACTTCGGGTGCTCGGCTCGGTTCGGTCACTTTTGTGTGACTTGCGTTTTTTATGTGATTACGTGAGCCTGTTTTACGGATGATTTTTTTTCAAAGTCCACATTCCGACGTTTTTTTTAGCTTCAAAATTTTTTTTGACGAGGTCTGAATTTTTTTCAACTTTTAAATAATACCTATTTATTTTTTTTGACGAGGTCTAAATTTTTTACGAATTTTTTTTTCAACTTCAAAAATCAAAATTTTTCTTGACGTGGTTGATTTTTTTTCAACTTCAAAATTTTTCTTGACGAGGTCTGAATTTTTTTCAATTTTTAAATAAGATTTCTTGACAAAGTCTAAATTTTTAGGTTTTTTTTTTTTTTTTTTTTCAACTGAAGCGTAATTCGTACAAAAGGTGTAAGTCAAGAAAGTGAAGAAATACAAATAGTATAAGTCAAAAAACTGTATATGAGAAAAGAGACTTTATTGTTTTGTAAACAAAGTTACACTTGAGTCCCTTTTCAATCAAAGTTTGAAAAAGTATTTAGAACAAGTCAAAAAATTTGAAGTTAAAAAAAATTTCGACCTCGTTAAAAAAAATTTTGAAGTTGAAAAAAAATAAACCGTGCCAAGAAAAATTTTGATTTTTGAAGTTGAAAAAAAAATCGTAAAAAATTTAGACCTCGTCAAGAAAAAGAAATATTATTTAAAAGTTGAAAAAAATTCAGAGTTTCAGACCTCGTCAAGGAAAATTTTGAAGTTGAAAAAAAACGTCGGAATGTGGACTTGAAAAAAAATCATCCGTTAAATAGGCTCACGTAATCACGTAAAAAACGCAAGTCACACGAAAGTGACCGAACCGAGCCGAGCACCCAAAGTGCCGTTGGAAAATAAGGATAAGTCTCTCCAAATCGTGAAACAGTTAGGTACAATAATTCATCCAAAATTATGATGCTACATTATCGTTCTTCTTGGTTAACCTGCCCATTGCAAACCAGCATTGTTTTGTTCTAATGTATCACCATTAAAATCATAATTTTGATGCTAGGTAAAAAATTTCGATTCACCTGTTCGATTTTACTATTCAGATTAGGCATGAAAAGAATATCTGAATTTCTCAAGCCTTATTTACACATCTCTGGACGTCTTTGATTTCTCATCAAGAGTGCACTTGCTGTAAGTTGAATATTTCAAAATTGAATATTGGATATTTTTTTCCATGTGTAGATCTATCAGTAATCAATCGAATATCCATTTTTACAGCCGCGCATACGTCCAAATGTCACAAATATTTACCGCTTTACCGAAGCTCAGGGAGATCGCCGCCGCGAACGTTGCTCTTGCTTTATGGAATCATTTTAACGTTTTCGAATGGTACTCCAAAGAAGATAGCTCTGACTTGTTGAACAAATTCAAACCCGAAGTAATGAAATTGACAAAAGATTTATTATTGCCAAAAATTGTACTGAAACTAATCCAAACATATATCATCACAATATCATCCGAAATATCTAAATGGATAATTCATCATCAGGAAAATATATCATCAGTTAGAAATTGTCATTGGTTGCGTCATTTCAGTGAAATTATTTGGCATCCTAATTGCACCATTAACTACAAAGAAACCGCTCGAAATTTGCAAAATTCCAAATTCTTGAACGAAGTGGAAAAATTTGAATTCCTTTGCTTGTATTGTTTTAAAAATGAAATCGAACAAAAACGTAAATTTTTCGGAAATAATTTCTTCAACAAGGTCAGTTTCCGGGATTATCCATTGGTCTATTATTGGGATCGTCATTGTAGAAATAGACTTCAATATGCATCTGTGACCGAAGGTTTATCCATTGACGAGTTCATGTTTCGACACCCCAAAGTCGATATTTGGCCAGCCAAGGAGTATTTTTTTGATCGTATGAACGTCAACGAGCAAATACAGAATACCATTTGGATAATCGACCAGAGCAAAGTGTCTTATCAGAAGTTGATCATTGCGAAATTGAATCAGTCTCAACGTGAAACGCTTTATATAAATAGATCATTACAAATTTTAAAGAATTACATGTCGGATTCGAAATATTTTGATAACATCCTTCCTACATGGTTCGAAGCAGCGCCTACAATTTCCAACGAAGGTTTCGCTATTTTTCTCAGAAAATTATTTCTAATCAAGATTAACGATCGAATTATTCTTGAGATTTGGATCAGCGCTTCTGTTTCTCATAAACTTCATGTTTTGAAAAGTGAAAACGAAGCCACCGTTTTAGAAATATGGAATCTGTGGATGCAAAGTTACCATTTAAATATGATCAATTTGCTACTCGATACCGATTGGAGAATCATTAAAATAATCAGAAATACACGAGTTTTCAGCGCCTATTGCGAGTGCGCATTGGCTCACAATAAATTACTAATGCTGGAAAAAGTACTGAATTTATGTTTCGAAAGTGACGAGGCATTGACACCAGTTAAGCAAAAGCTTGCTCGAAGTTGGCAGTTTGGCAAACTTTGCGTACGTTTAATCCTTTCAAATGATTTTTTTTCGTTGGAGCAATTGTTCGGATTATTCTCCGAAGCAATCGATTTAGATCTAATCAAGAAAAATATCGTGGGAATTTTTTTTTTCAAAAATCATTGTAAAAAGCTGGTAAAAAATGGTGAAATACCGGTTCTAGATAAACTATTGAATATGTTCTGCTCCTCGAAAATCGAAGAGTTGGACAAATCTATTCGAAAGCGTTTTGGTTCAGTTTATATGATTGATTGTTGCAAAAAATTATTAAATGAAGAAAAATTACCAGCGATCGCCACGTTATTGGATTTTTTTCGTTTTGGTTTCAATCAATCGATTCGATTGAAGTATTTCGTTAATTACTGCGAAAAATTGAAAGAACGTTGTGAATTATCTAAGCTAGAAAACTTATTGAAATCACTTTTCCCCAGTGCTGAAGAGTTGATTGTATTTAGGCGAGCTTTTAGCAGGAAAGTATTCAGAGATCACTTTCAAAAGTCTACAACCAGCGATCAGTTGTTGAAATTGAACGAAACGTTGAATTCAATTTTTCCCAGCGTCGAAGAATCGGTACAATTCAAAAAATATCTCAATACGAAGAATTTTTTCATCAATTATTGCTTAAAATTAATGCTCGAAGGTGAATTACAAAGGTTGCAAACATTATTCGAATGCTTCTGTCCCTGTACCGAAGAACTGATTACATTAAAGCAAGCTATCAGCAAAGAAAAATCATTCGGCGATCACTGCCAGAATTTGATAATCAGTGGTCAATTATTGGAATTGGACGAGATGTTGAATTTAATTTTTCTCAATGTCGAAGAATCGGTACAATTCAAACATGATCTCAGCACAAAAAGGTTTTTCATCGATCATTGTCTGAAGTTGATAATCGATGGTGATTTACAAACTTTGAAGAAATTATTTGCAGCAATCCTCCCATGTATGGAAAAATTGACTCGATTCAAGCAACTTGTCCGAGAAAAAAACGTTTTTGATGATCATTGTCAAAGCCTAATTATTGGTAATCAATTATCGAATTTGGACGAATTGTTGGATTTATTTTTTTCCAATGCAAAAGAAATCTCTGCGATCAAGGGAAATATCGTCGAAAAAAGTTGGTTTACTGATCATTACCAAAATTTGATGAATTCTTACCAATTGACCATTTTGGATGAATTACTGACTTGGTGTTTTCCCGATAATTTTGAATTGAACCGGTTCAAAAGTAATCTTTCCTCTTCGAATTTCGTAAAAGAAAAATGTTTATTTTTCTACAGAACTGGAAACATAGAAAGTCTCAACAATTTGTTGAATTTGTTATTGGATCGTCGTTATGAATTAATTTTCGAATATAAACAGAATTTATTACTATCCGAGGATGGTGTCAAAGTCTGTTTTTTCCTGGCCAATCGACCAAATTCCATATTAGAAGATGTGATCATAGACTGTTTACCTACTTCTTCCTCGATAACGGATTTAAAAAAAAAATTGATATTTTCATCCGTGGCTCTTTCAATATTGAAGCAAATGACCCAAGAAGATCTGCTGAGTGATGTGAAAAAATGCTTTGATCAGTTCCTGACGTCTGCCGAAGATCGAATGTCGTTGAAAAAACGCCTACTGGATGATCCCATTTGGCTGATAATGTTGCTTTTTTTCAAATACGACAGATCCGTCTGCGAATCTGAGATGAAATGGTGGTTTGAAGATGAAACAGTGGTAAATCAGTGTAAAAGCACGCTATCAGTTGATACGGTATTCATGGATGGATTAAAGGAATGTGTATTTCAAAAATTTGATCCATTTAGACGAGTTTCCCGTTGTGTTTTTAAAGAAAAATTCGATTTGGAATCATTGGATCGGTTTCTGAGTTGGTATTTTGAATCGTCCAAAGAAGTCAAGGAATTCAAAATTAAGATGATGAAATTGTACAAGGATGTTGATACGATTAGTTTATTATTAACGAAAGGATGTCGATATTCCTATTTTAAAGAATTATTCAGTTGGTTTTTCGAGAATGATGTGAAAGAAATTATTAAATTTAAGAGAAGTCACGAAGGCGAAAAAATTTCGAGTAAAATCAATATTGTTTTTATGAACAATTATCGTGTTTGTAGGTAAGAAAATCGTTGAAGTACCTAGTCAATGTAGTTAAATGTGATTTGTTAGTGGTTTGTTTTTATAAATCACGTTTTTAAAATATTTAGTTATTTATGTTTCATTCTGGTAATTTTGTAGACACGCTCTGGCATCATTGTAAATTTTTTAAAATATAATAAAATACCCTATTTTCTCCTTACGTTTCGTAGATAAAATTTTCTTTGAAATCTATCGAATAATTTTTCTGTATTCAGGAAGCATAAAAAATAACGACACCTTAGGTATTCAGGATGTCCATTCCCTGGAAAAGTCAGAGAATTTTGAAATTTTCAGCATTTCGGCTGGAATTTTGTAAAAATCCAGAAAAAATCAATTTTCTGGAGTTTCTGGACTCGTTTTACTAACATTTTTTCAAAAAAATTTCCCTCGTTATTTTTTATTGATCATAATTATCCAAAAAAAATTAATATTTAAACGCATATTTTTGTCTGTTGAATTATCAAATTTTCAAAAAAAATTTTACTCTCTACGCTCGAGGATATTTTGAACTCGTACTTTTTTTTATAAAATGGTAATGAAAACAGAGTACCATAATGCTCCTGATCTCGATTTTGAAAGAGAAGAGAAGGAAACAAACGAGAAGTTATATTATACTCCGGTCAAATAATTATGGGAAGTTAAACTAGGATGGGGGATGATGAATTTTCAATTTTTAAGTAATCGCTTCGCTCGGGCTCAGCACATTTGTACTCCTCGTCAATCTATTACTTACTTTTCCAAGCAGAAAAGAAAATTTTTATTAGAATTTATTAATTTGAGGTACCTACGTGCTTCTTGGGGGGGGGGGGGGGGATTGAATTGTTAAAAGGAATTACAATTTTGAATTTCGAGACTGCTTTTGATTTGAAACATTTTCTGTTTTAAAATCAAAGTCTCAAATTTTTGTACCAAATTGCGAGAGAAGAGGAGAAAGTGAGGCGGCGTCAAAAAATTTCCAAAATTGAATTCAAGTTGTTTTTGTGGCTAGAAAAAAGAGCATCGAATAATATCGTTAGAGGTTATGATTTTTGAAAAAAAAAATTGTTGCACACACGAAAAAATCGCTCCATCCTTCAGGAATAACATATAATTAAAAGGTCTGGAAAACCTGGAAAAGTCAAGAGAAATTACTTACTTCTGGGATATAGTGGACACCTTGTTATTGTAAATTTTTTTATTCAAGTTTTTCATGGTTTCCACCCAAATCTTACTTACCTACCAGCAGTGACGTACCAAACGGGGGGAGGGGAGAGTTTCTCCCTTGAGAAAATTTTTCACTTGTGAGTTGGGAAAATTGAGCAATTCAACACATCAGTTGGGAAAATTGGGTACCGGTAGTTGCGGGAATTAGTCTCTTTCCCGACTGAAAATACATCATTTTCCCAAGTTGAAAATCAATAAAATTTGCGTTTGTTGGTTTCAAAATTTTGCCCTCGCGACAGAATTAAAGAAGGCTCCTTTCAGTCCATTCCCCTGAAAATACTTCTAATTTGATACTCTGTGTTTTTATTCTCAATTTTTTCCCTCTCAAAAAAGTTTCCGACACCATTGATTTGTGAGTATCTAATTCTATATTCTTACCTTCCCCCCCCCCCCCCCCACTAAAATTACATCAAATAAGAATTTTGAAAGCATAAAAATTTTATGTGCACTATTTGAGGTGATAGTGCCAAAAAAATTCCCTTTTTCTCATTCCTTATAAAATTTTCTTGGTTATTTCAAGTTATATTCATTTTGAGTTGGGAATTTCATGAATTCGAGTTGGAATTTTCATGAGGACCCCCCTCCCCCCCCCAGAAAATACCTTTGGTACGTCACTGCCTACCAGATTTGCTCATATGATATGGAAGAAGTACAAAATTCTTCATTTATCAAATATGCATACCTATATGGGCAAAAATCCAATAGGTAGGTATTTAAGCTCTTAGAATTGAAATTTTCAAAAAATTGTTGAAAATCAATATTTTCTTACATGTTGTTTTTTTTTAAATAAGATTTCAATTCTAAAAAAATTGATTGTAAAAAATTGAAGTTGCTTACAGCTGATGAAATATAGACTCCTATAAAAAGAAATGAAATATTATTGATATGGAAGAAGTACAAAATTCTTCATTTATCAAATATCCTTTCAAAAATGATATGCATATATGGGCAAAAATCCAATAGGTAGGTATTTAAGCTCTTAGAATTGAAATAATAATTACCTACTTATTTAAAAAAAAAAACAACACGTAAGAAAATACTGATTTCAATGGCACAATTTTTTAAAGAAAATAATCATTTTGTTTCTGGTGGAGGGAGTTAGATTTTTACGTGCTGACGAGGTATCAAATTTGATCTGTCTTACTTAATTTAATTTTGAAAACACTACTTAAAATTTTCAAAAATTTAAAAAAAATTGATTGTAAAAAATTGAAGTTGCTTACAGCTGATGAAATATAGACTCCTGTAAAAAGAAATGAAATATTATTGATATGGAAGAAGTACAAAATTCTTCATTCATCAAATATCCCTTCAAAAATGATATGCATATTTGGGCAAAAATCCAATAGGTAGGTATTTAAGCTCTTAGAATTGAAATAATAATTACCTACTTATTTTAAAAAAAAAACAACACGTAAGAAAATATTGATTTTCAACAATTTTTTGAATAACTTTTTAAAAATGAGGCGAAGTGAAAGATTTTTCTTTATATATCTGATCGTCTGATCAAATTCGAATAATTTTCTTAATTATGATTTATTCACCTACTCAGGAAAAAAAAATAGAGCCAATCGGATCTGAAAAATGGCGCAATCCAATGGAATCCAAGTGAATCCAAATGGATCCACACAAATCCAAATTGGTCCGATTCAAGACATTTTCTCCCTTGAATTGAGGCAAAAATTCGATCCAATTGAATCTTTTCAGATCTTTTTGGATCCCATTGAATCTAATTTTATAACTCTACTTCTGTAATATAGACGCAGACGCAATCGTTTGTGTTTCAACTTATAACGAGGTACCCTTGAGCTTTCACCAAAGTCTTACAGAAGACGATTGTCAACTTTTCTTTTAGCACTCCTGGCGGATTGAAATCCGAATATTTGTTGCGTAGGTACTTAGATAATCCAGTTGCTTGTTGAACATTCATTTTTTCTGGTATTTGCGCCTTAACCACCAGCATTGTTTTGTTCTTCCAATGTTTCGTAGTTGAAATTTCTGTTTAATATTCGTAAAAAGTTTTAAAATCAAATTCTCGTGTTCGATTTTACCATTTAAATTAGGCATGAAACAGAATTCTGGACTTCTGAAACTACACCAGCACATCCTTCTACTCATAAGGTAAGGTTGCCTAATATGGACCCTATCTTGTTTTTGGGCTCTGGAGAGACCCCATTATTCCCAAAAGGGGTGGAAATGGGCTTAAATTGTAGGTAGAAGACTTGGCTATCACCCCCCAAAATAGAATTTCAAAAAATGAATTCCCTGATTTTTGGCGATTTTTTTTGTGAACAAGTGATTTTTGGACAACTTTTTTTTTGGACCCCTAATATGGACCCCCAAAAAATGTCTTCTAAATTTTTTTAAAAAAACATCAGAAAAAGTTTATTTATGCATTTAGACAGTTTGAACAGATATATTTTTTCAAACTGCTCTCATCTATGGCCACATCGCACGCTTTGTGGCACCATAGGTAACATTTGGTGGAACTGAGTGTATTTTAGAAGCCAATTTATAGCATTTTTTGTTCTTGAGTATCATCCTCACGGCAGAATCCATTTTTCGAGGAGTCCATTTCTTTTCTTTCGAACTTTGTTGATTTGTCAAGTTACGAGTCAAAATAACAAGAAATTAGAAAATTTTGATCAATTTTTATACTGATAAGATACCCATAAACAGAAGGGTCCATATTAGGAAACCTCGAATCGTAATCTTAAAATTGATTTACCTCAGCCTCAGAGCATCCGAGGTCCAAAAACAATTATATATTTTGAAAGCCCTTGAAACATACTATAACTTATTGGAAACATTTTCAAAAAAACAATTCATAAAAAATTTTCTCACAAAAAGTGATTCGCAAAAAAAAATGTTGAAAATCAAAATTTTGTTTTTTCGCTCCAAATTTTTTTGAGGGGCTTGTAGGATGGAAGTTTTTGCTTGTATATCGTCTGTGACATCAAGGGCAACTACCTATATTTTTTTCCGGCAGGTTGCACTCATAACAGACGAAATAAGGCCGGGGTCCATATTAGGAACGGGTCCATATTCGGCTACTTTACCTTAAGGTAAATTTGTCATCAAAGTTCTATCGCTGTAAGTTAGATAATTTGAATTTCATAAGTATACTGACTGTTTCTCCACCATTAATCCATCGATTATCCATTTTCACAGCCACGTACGTCAAAATGTCTCAAATATTTACTGCCTTACCGAAACTCATTGATATTGCCGCAGCTAGCATAGCACTCTGCCTGTGGAATCATTTTGATATTCCTAACACTTACGGATCGTGTTTAGACTCAGATTTAAATTACTCGTGGAGTCAATTCAATCCCGAAGTAATGAAATTTACCGAAGATTTTTCATTACCAAACCATCTAGTGAAATTAATCCAAACATATGTTGTCATAATATCATCCGAAATGACCAAATGGATAATTTATCATCGGGGAAAAATACCGTTAGTCCGAAAGTGTCATTTGTTTTGTCAATTCGTTGAAATTATTTGGCATCCTGATTTCACCATTAACTACAAAGAAACCATTCGTAATTTGCAGAACTCGAAATTCTTGAACGAAGTAGAAAAATTCCAATTCTTGTGCTTGTATTGTTTAGAACACGAAATCGTGCAAAAGCGGAGATTGTTCGAAAATAATTTCTTCAACAGGGTCATTTTCCAGAACCATCCATTGGTCTATTATTGGGATCGTTGTTGTAGAAATCGACTTCAAGATGTACCTGTGACCGGAGATTTATCCATTGACGAGTTCATGTTTCGACACTCCAAAGTCGATATTTGGCCAGCCAAGGAGTATTTTTTTGATCGTATGAACGTCGACGAGCAAATACAAAATACTATTTGGATAGTCGACCAGAGCAAAGTGGAATGTCAGAAGTTGATCATGGTGAAGCTGGATCAATCTCAACTTCGGACCCTCTATACGAATAGATCATTGCGAATTTTAACCAATTACTTGTCGGATTCGAAATATTTTGATAATATCCTTCCTACGTGGTTCGAAGCAGCGTCTACAATTTCCGGTGAAGATTTCGCTATTTTTCTCAGACGATTATTTCAACAAGAGATCGACGAACGTATCATTGTTGAGGTTTGGGTCAGCGTTTCGGATTTCCACAAACTACATGTTTTGAGAAATGAACCCGAGGTAATCGTTTTTAAAATATGGAATTTATGGATGCAAACTTACGATAAAAATTCGATCGATTTACTACTCGATACAGATAAGAAAATCATTAAAACAATCAGAAATATGCGCGTTTTTAGCATCCATTGCGAGTACTTATTGGCCAACAGTAATTTACTAATGTTGGATAAAGTGCTGAATATATGTTTCAAAAGTGACGAGGCAATGGCGCCAATTAAGCAAAATCTCGCTCGGAGTACGCCATTTGACAATCTATGCAAATATTTGATCCTTGCAAATGATTTTTTTACGTTGGATCAGTTGTTCAGATTATTCAGAGAAGCAATCGATTTGGATGTTTTGAAAAAAGATCTCGTGGGGAAAGGTTTCTTCCAAAACCATTGTAAAAATCTGGTCAGAAATGGTGGAATACCAGTCCTAGATGAATTATTGGATATGTTTTGCTCCCCGAAAATTAAAGAATTGGACAAATGTTTGCAAGATTGTTTCGATTCAGTTTCTTTGATTGAATTGATTGATTGCTGCAGGAAATCAATAATCGAAGAGAAATTCCCAGCGATTGTCACGTTATTGGATTTTTATCGTTTTGGTATCGAAAAATCAGTTCGATTGAAATATTTCATTGATCATTGCGAACAATTGAAAGAACACGATGAATTAGAAAAGCTGGAAAATTTATTAAAATCATTATTCCCTATTGCCGAAGAGTTCGTCGCTTTCAAGAAATATGTCAGTTCAACAGAAGTATTCGGTAATTATTGCGCAAATTTAATAAAATACGATGAATTACCTAAACTGGAAGAATCATTGAAATTATTTCTTCCATGCATTCATGATTTAGTTCCATTTAAGCCAACTATTAGCAGATACAAAGCCTTCGAGGATCATTGTCTGAGCCTAATCGTACGTGGTCAATTATTAAAATTGGACGAATTGTTGCGATTCACCTTTCCCAATGTCGAAGAATCGATACAGTTTAAACAGAATCTCAGCATGAAGACGTTTTCCATTACTTTTAGTCTGAAATTGTTGATCGGAGGTGAATGGCAGAGGTACCAAACATTACTCGCATGGTTCTATCCTTGTAATGAAATGTCAGCTGCATTCAAGCAAGCTCTTGGCAGAGAAAAAGTGTTCACTGATTACTGTCAAAAGTTGACCATCCAAGATCAATTATCAAAATTGGACGAATTGTTTGATTCAATTTTTACCAGTGCCGAAGAATTAATTGAATTCAAAAGGGACCTCAGTCTGAAGAAATGTATCATTGATCATTGTCTAAAATTGCTGATCGATGATGAATTACAAAAGTTGGGAACATTATTCGTGTGGTTGTATCCTTGTATTGAACAATCAGTTTCATTTAGTCGAGTTCTCAGCCAAGAAGAAGTATTCAGTGATTATTGCCGAAAGTTGATCACCGAAGGTCAATTATCAAAACTAGACGAATCGTTGAATTCAATTTTTCTCAATATCGAAGAATCGGTACAATTCAAACAAGATCTCAGCACGAAGAGGTTTTTCATCGATCATTGTCTAAAGTTGATAATCGATGATGATTTATCAAATTTGGAAATATTATTCATTTGGGTCGATCCCTGTATCGAAGAATCAGCTCCATTCAAATTGGCTCTCAGCAAGGAAAAGGGTTTCAGTGATCACTGTGAACTGTTAATATGCAGTGGTCAATTATCAAAATTGGACGAGTTGTTGAATTTAATTTTCCACACTGCTGATGAATCGGTATTATTCAAAAAGGATATCAGCACGAATGCGTTTTTCATTGGTCATTGTAAAAAATTGTTGATCGAAGGTGAATTGCCAAAGCTGAGATCTTTATTGGTATGGTCCTGCCTCAGTATCGAAGAATCTGTTCCATTGAAACGAGCTCTTAGCAAAAAAAAAGCCTTTGGCGATCACTGTCGGAAATTGATACTCAATGGTCAATTATCAGAATTGGACGAAACGTTGAATTTTATTTTTCCAAGCGTCGAAGAATCTGTAAAATTTAAACAGAATTTAAGCACGAAGAAGTTTTTCATTAATTATTGCCTAAAATTCATGATCCAATGGGAATTACAAAAACTGGATTCACTATTTTCAATGTTGTTTCCCCGTATCGAAGACGTAGTTCCGTTGAAGCGAGCTCTCAGCAAAGAAGAAGCCTTCGAAGATCACTGTCAAAAGTTGATCATCGAAGGTCAATTAAAAAAATTGGAAGAATTGTTGAATTTAGTTTTTCCCAGTGTTGAAGAATCGGTTAAATTCAAACAGGACCTCAGCACGAAGAAGTTTTTCATCGATCATTGCCTGAAGTTGATCATCGACGATGATTTACAAAATTTGAAGATATTATTTTCAGCGTTCCTCCCAGGTATGGAGAAATTAACTCGACTTAAGCGACTTCTCAGAGAGAAGAATGTGTTTGGTGATCATTGTCGAAGCCTTATCATTGGCAATCAACTGCCGAAGTTGGACGAATTATTGCATTTACTTTTTTCCAGCGAAAAAGAAATCGTGGCATTCAAAAAAAATTTAATCGAGAATAGTTGGTTTGTTCATCAATGCCAAAACTTGATAAATTCATGCCAACTGACTACCTTGGACCAATTATTAACCTGGCGTTTTCCCGATAATCTTGAATTAAACCGGTTCAAAAATAATCTGGCATCTTCGAATTACTGCAAAGAAAAATGTTTATTTTTCTACAGAACTGAAAACATAGAAGGTCTGAACAATTTGCTGAATTTGCTATTTGATCATCATTATGAATTAATTTTCGAATATAAGCAGAATTTATTACTATCCGAGGATGGCGTCGAAGTCTGTTTCTTCCTTTCCAATCTACCAAATTCTGCATTGGAAGATGTGATCATCGATTGTTTACCTGCTTCTGCCTCCACAACGGATTTCAAAAGAGATCTGATATTTTCATCTGTAGCTATTTCAAAGTTGAAGAAAATGATCCAAAAAAATTTGCTGGCTGATGTGAAAAAATGCTTTGATCGGTTTCTCGTGTCTGCCGAAGATCGAATATCGTTGAAAAAGCATCTTCTAAATAATCCTTCTGAACTGATTACGCTGCTTTTTTTCGAATATGACAGATCTGCCTGTGAATCTGAGATGAAATGGTGGTTTGACGATGAAACAGCAGTACATCGGTGTAAAAGGATGCTTTCGATTGATACGGTTTTCTTGGCTGGATTAAAAGAATGTGTATTTCAAACATTCGATCAATGTGGTCGAGTTTCCCGTTGTGTTTTTAAAGAAAAATTCGATTTTGGATCATTGGATCGGTTCTTGAATTGGTATTTCGAGTCGCCAAAGGAAATCAAGGAATACAAGCTTCAGAAGATCAAATCGTACCAGAATATAGAAACGATTAATTTATTATTAAAGAAAGGCTGTCGATATCCATATTTTGTTGAATTGTTCGGTTGGTTTTTCGAAAACGATGTTGCAGAAATGGTAAAATTCCAGAGGAAGCATAAGGGTGAAAGAATTACGACTATCTAATCGTAAGATCAATATTGTTTTAATGGAGAGTTTTATTCGTAGGTCTAAATGAGACGATCGTCGTGATTTTATGGACGAATTAATTTATTATTCTTTTTGTACCAATTATATTTTTTAGTATATTTCGTTTTTGTTTTTCTGTTCAGTGTTGAATTTGCTCAAAAATTTGGTGTGTTGTTTGTATGTATCCGAAAATTTAGTAACTAATTTCAATTTTAAATAATTGGCAATACCTATTTCTGACGAAAAGGTAAATGAGTCAAATTACGTTTGTGAAATTGAAAAGATTGTTCGTGAAGTCTTCAATTTTGATGTCTTGAAGTGAGGAAATGAGAAATTTTCAATCAAAAAGTAACCGATCGATAGAAATTTTCGATCAGTAAATTTGATAATTTTTTGCATGAAGTAGGTTTAAATAAAAATCATAACTACTTCTCTTAGTTTCTGTGTGTGATTTGAATCCAATTTACAAAAAATTATGGCACAAAGGTACCTACTCGTCTCTGAAAAACAAACAGAAAGAGAATGATTTTTCTTCATTTGTCATTAATTATACGAATTTATTAATGCAATTATTTGTGTCTGATGGAAGTACCTACTTAAATCGAAAGCCTTTTTACCTATCGAAGTCGTAAAATAATTTTGTGCAGAAACTAAAACACCTACTTATTATTATGGAAAGTATGTCCAAATCCCCTTACCAAATTTTCAAATACTGAATTTTTTTTTAAATTTTTGCAAGAACTTTTGAAATACGTATATGAAAAATTGATTTAATTAAAATATCAAAGAAAAAATGTGAAATGTACAGAAATGTGCGATCTGTTGATATTTTTACGAGTGTTGGATGTACGAAAGCGACCTCTTACTACATTCTAGGAACTTGATATTATTCGTATCGTCGAAAGATTTCGTTCTGAATTTCGTATTGTTGACTGGCTAGAAAATCGTATCGAGTCTAGAATCTAGATCGATGTATAGTTTTATACTATTTATTCAAAATGAATCAAAATGAATGTTTCGAAAGATTTTTTTTAATTTCAATTTAAGAGAATGCAAAGAATTGAGACATGGTGTCAACTGGTGAGGAAAACTTGAGAAACTATAAAATTGCAAGGATTTTCAACATATTCCTTGAAAGAAAAAAGGGTTCTTTTTTGGAAAAATTTAAAGCAAGAAAAATTCCCTAAAAATGGCTGGAATTTTCAGTTTTTAAATCTAAAAAACACTGTATAAAATGTGGATGAAATTTTGTTTTGAAAATGATAGAAAATCAGAATTAGAATTTCACAATAACATATTGAATTATGTATTTTCATAACTACATACAAACAAATCTGTGTAGTACATATAAAAATACTAATGAATAATGATTATAAAATCACATAAGGGTAAGAGATGGAATTTTACAATTAATTGGTACTTTATAATTTTTATGTGGATTGTTTCTCTTTATTTTTTCGAAAGTTGTTTGTAGGAAGAGGCTCATAAATAATGTTGAAAATTGAAAAAATCTGATCATATTTTCGTGCCTTTGATTCTTTTCCCTTAATTCTTCGCCTTCCCTCGAAATCTGGCTATATATTTAGAAAAATTAAATAAATTTGGAAAAAAATTGTACAAAAATTCTATAAAAATTATTTTTTAGATGTTTTTTAAATTTTTTCTAAAAAATCAAGAAAAAAATTTGAGAAGATTGTTACCTATTAAAATGATAATTATTAAGAAATATTTTTTCAAAGTGGTTGAATCTAGGGGCTAATGAAGGAAAGGAATCGTTTGGATGGTTTTTTTGAAAAAATTTACATTTCGTGATCAATTTTATGAAAATTTTCTGAGAAATAATTTCCATTATTTTTTATTGGAAAATTTCAATGAGTTACATGTTTAAAAATGATAATTTTTTCACGTATCTGCATATTTTTGAAAATTAGGGGCAATTTTTACTCCTTATCTTTTTCTTGGGGTAGGAACAGTGATAGCAGTTTTTTTCCTATTAGGGCATCACATGAATAATTACTATCTTCTTGAAATTTTGATGAAAAGTGATCTTAGCAGTACATTCCGACCAGAAAACTTCAGCATCAAAATTGTCTTTTTGTGCTGAAGGTCTTTTTGAAAAATTTCAAGAATTTTTCTAACAAAAAATTTATTCGGTTTGTGATTTTTTTGATAGGTACAAAATGTGAAAAAAATTATCATTTTTCGTAATCAATAAGAATTTTACGATTCAAGTTGTTCACAATTCATGAAAATCGTAAAATTTGAAAAAAAAAAACAAAAACATGATTTTTTTATGAAAAATGAAAAAATATCAATTTTTTTCATTTGAGCGTAACAAAGGATTTTTTGTTATTAATTTTTTTCCCTTTCCGGTCGATTTTTTTTGTTCTTATTTTCCTATAATACTGATTTTGTTACTGGTCCTTTGGGAAGAGTGGAGCCGTGCGTGGAGGTCACTCAAAGAACAAAGAAAGGCACGAAAAAGTAATGAAAATAGAAGCTACCCGATATTTTTGTCTCGGAAATTGGGGAAAAAACTAGAAAATCAATCAGCTATCAAAGCAACAAATTTCAATATTATGTATGTAGTTTGTAATTTTCGTATTCCAGATTTTGAAATTATCACGAAAAGTTGCCTAAAGTTGGTGTGGTACTTGGGTCAAAGGAGTTATCATTCAGATTGAGATAATTACAAACCTCAGGAAACAATAATTATTAATTTTAGGTTCTCTAGTGAGGTATTTCTAGGTGAAAATTTCTCAAGAATTTTGAATTTTCAGATTTCAAAGGTATCTAATCCATGGATAGGTAATTGAAACGAGGGGGTGGTGGTTGCCAAGCAATTTTGAGCTCCAGATATAGTTTTGTACTCAATTTTCCATTCAACTCGAAAAACAAAAAAAAAATACCTAATCTGCTCAGTGTTTAATTTAAAGGGATAAAAAAAATTCAGCTACTTAACGAATTTTCTCTAGCGAGCTGTGCCAGTAGGATGAGAAATAGTCTGACGTCGTTTCCTTCCTCTCAAATCGATCTCAGCATGGTATAAATTTTTCATATCATTTAATTTCACAATTTCCTACAAAAATAGTACAAAAAATTGTAAATTTTTACTTGCATCCTGTTCGCTAATTGAGTTAAGGAGGGAAATTCTAACCTGAGCTTGTTGATCCATACTGACTTGAATTTCACGTAAATTACTCTGCAGATCTGTACGAATTCGTTCCAATTGCTTCACCAATCGAATCAATTCGGTCTGTAAAAAAAATTGAAACGGGTTTAATGGCTCGAAATTCAATTAAACGAAGCTTTTCCGGGGTATTTACCTGAGATAAGATATCCAAGTCCATTTCTGTAACGTCCGTGTTTCGTTCTAGCGTGAAAAAAAATATACGAATGAATTTATTGTTTTGGAAAATTAAATCGGTAATTCGATTCTAAAAATGGAAACCTAATAAAATTTTTAGACGTTCTTTTTCCAAAGCGATATTCTTCTCGATTTTGGCGTTCGCTTGGACTTGCTCTTGAAATTGTTTATAGCCTTCGCTTTCGGTACATCCGAGTTCTGAAAAGTTTAGGCGAATTAATAATTATTAACGAGTGGTATAAGTTTGTGTGAAATTTTTTATCTTACCTTGTTTTCTTGCTTGGGCCACTTCGGCTTTTAAATCGGCCACTTTTTTTTCCAAACTTCTCACCGATGTGTTTATACTGTCTCTGAAGAATAAAATATATTTCGTTAGATCGTAATTCGTCCAATTAAATTATTTTTTGAGCTTAAAGAAATATAGATAGGTACTTGGTTTTTTTCTCAGCCACTAATTGAGCTTCTAATTGATCTAATTCCATATTTCGAAAACTTTCAAACGTTCAACTCGAGCTTATACTTAGATACTGTGCCTCGTATGAAATTTCGTCGTCAAGCGGATAAAGTTATTGATATAATATCGCCGGCCGAATGCGCCGGCAATGGAGTACCCCACGTCAAGGGTTTTTGTACTTTCATAAAAATACAATGTCCTAAATTTACCTACCAAACAAATGTTATCGTCGCAATACCCCAAGATTAATAAAAAATTACGTAATTACGTTGAACTTTCTCTGTATACTTGTAAACCGGTTGCAGTGGCCTTCAATCTAGACAAAGGTAATCGTACGAATGTGCGGTTTATCGCACTTTGACCGCAGGTTCGAATTTCGTCTTTACGATACGAATGTCTACGAATACGTCGAGCTGTAATTTACGTTGAATTTTACTATTTTGGGTCAGTGAACCGATTCGAATCGAGGATATTTCTATGAAGTATGGTAGGAGGATGCGAATTTACCTAGGGGCGTATTTAAAAGTGTGTTGGAAGAAATTTTCATGAAATTTATTTTAGTATGAATTAATGACCTTATAATTTTTATGTAGTGAAACTCACATCAAAATGTTTCATTAGATTTTCAATTTCTTGAAAATTAGATTTCGAGTCCCTGTTCAAAAATGATGATTTTTTATTAAATTAGGTTTTGAATTTTTCATTTTTTTGCCTGTGAGATCCTCGAAATTTCCGGATCTTGATAATTTCCATTTGTAACATCAATTATTTGTTTTTAGATTGAGGGTTGTTCTTTAATTTTGGCCAATTTTTTTTTTTTAATTCAAATTTCAGAGTGTGATTTTCTTCAATTCATTGCAATAATTTCTTCTGCACGGCCCGGATTTTGAAGTGTCAAATTTTGAGATATATTTTCATTCAGAGTGTGACATAATTTGACCTTGACCTTGAACTGGTTCAAATATTTAAAAAATGAGTAACAAATAGAAAACCCCCTTCAATGAAATTTTTGATTTTAAAATTTTGAATCAAGCCATCTTTATTGACATTTCAACAAATTATTCAAAAAAAATATTCGATTTGAAAATAAGTACTAGAAAAATGTGACACTCTCCAAAGTTTATAATCATTTTAAATTTGAATCAAAAAACTTTAAAAAGCATCAAAATTATCGTATGAAATAAAATTTGTTTTCAAGACTGAAGAGTCGATTTTGAAAATTTTTGATTTGGTAATTTTCAACCAGAGCTAGATAGCTGATTAAATTTTGAATTTGAGACAATTCTTGACCAAATTGTAGCTCCTATCCAATTTATTCAGAAATGAAAAACAAGATATGAGGGCGTTGAAAATTTTTTTCTAGAAAAATAAGGAAATTCAATGATTCAAATTGCATTTAAATTTTTGAGTGATGTTTTTCTAAATTTTTATTTAGAATTTTTAATCAACTTTTCTGTTTTGGAATTTCAGATTGCAATTCATTTTTTACGATTCATAATTTTTTACTCAAATCAAAATTTTAAATGTCTAAATTTCTTTCTCTAAACGTTTCAAGCGAAGATTTTGTTTCAGTTTCTTCAGCAATGTCTAGTTGTCCCATTGCGAGAGTTGCTAAATTTTTGACCCTACCGAAAAAAAAGACCCATATGTGAAAAAATTTATGTATTTTTTTTACGTGTTTGATCCAGATTATTAGTGTGATTTGGACCAAAAACGTGAAAAAAGGGCATCGATTTTTTTACGCGTGTGCCTTTCTTTCCGGTAGGGTCACAGACTCACTTCTTTCTTCATTTGGGGACCTCTTCCCATTATTTTTTGTTTTCATTTTTCATAAATTTTTTCTCTCATTAGGTACTTTCTCATTTTCTTAGGAAATCCGTCCAATTTGCAAGATACCTAAAAATCTTTTTATTTTCGTTGAAAAATTTAATGGAATTAAATACTTATGCTTTTATTTTTACAAATCGATTATGCAGTTTCACTTCACAATGGAATCATTTTATACCTAAAAACTCGAATTTTTTGAAACCGGTTCAGTGGTCATTGGCTTTAGACCAGTTTCCAATAAATTCTTAAAAAATGGAAATCGAAAAATGAAAGTAAGGAGTAAAAAATACGATGTATGGAAATCTATTTTTTATCTAATCACAAAATTTTGAATTCCGAGCAATATCAAATATTGAAAAATTTTTAAAAGAGGTTTTTTAAAAAAACAATATACTTAAAAATCTTCATTTATGATTTCGTTGAACCGGTTTCGTAAGTTTATTTTTATTGTTTCAACGAATCTAAAATTTTCCGAGGGTTGACGAAAAGCATATATTGTGATAACTTTTTTTTTAGGTTTGATCTAATCCATTTTGAAAAAAAATTTTGAACTGCGATTGTGAAATTTTGAACCGGTTTCAGAACATGTGCAATAATCTATATCAATGAATAAAAAATAAAATGTGATTTGGACGGGAAATTTGAGATTTTTTGAACATATTTTCTGGGATTGAAATTTTTACGATTGAATCAAAAATTCTAAAGAATTTTTCATGAAATATTCAAATCCACTAATCAGAGAAAAATGCTTTGGAAAATGACCTTGAAATAAGGCTAAACCTACGATCTCAATGTATCCAATTACTTGTCCATTTCGTACAATGACCTTGAAATACCCAGAACCAGGTGCCACTCACAAATTCCCCTGCTTTTTCCACGCCGCCGATCAGTCCAATTGAAACGAATGGTCACTCTTACCCATCCATCGAACAATTAACATAGTCGTCGGCTGCGCCTAATTAATAAACGCTCATCTGATCTTCGATATCTCATGGAATTTCTCGGAATTACAAAACACCGTATTCTATAAGCTTATAATACAGTTAGTCATTATCTTAACCTTACACTTTATACCTAGTAGCATAAAGCGTAAAATTCCGCCGTTTAATTCGCGCAACCGGTGAAAGAGAAATGAATAATAAATAAGTGTCTTTATACGTAAAATACCGCCCAGCGAATTTCTCCTCCCAGCTGAATATCATTCATACGCACCAACGATTATCAATAGATCACCCAGACGGTGAGAAATCCGCTAAAAAAAAGTAGACATGAGCTGGAGTTTGGGTGATGGAATGTGTAATACGTTGTTCAAAAGAAGACACCGGTTTGACCTACTTGTGACACTCTCTCCGGGTAGCGTATGATTATGAACCAGTTCCATTTCGCTTTTCTTACAGTTCGTTAGTTACGAAAGTAAAAATTTTATTATTGAAATACGATTTTTTATCAGTTTTTTCGTAATATCCAGACGTCATTATGTGGTGAACCGAATGGTCATCATGAAGTTGGAATTGTGGATTTTTGTGTGCGGGTTTTGTGTACTAGGTAAGTGAAGTTGGTGAAGTTTGCAATACGATTGCAAAGTTGGTTTTTTTCGGTGATATTGAGCGAAATTTTGGATTATCAACGGTTCATTGGATGTTTCATTTGCAGGAGTGAACTCATTTATCGTGATTCCGGAAGAATTACCGTCCATTTTGTCGGTGTTTTATTCGAATGTGCCTCCGATTAAAAAAGGTTGGTAAATTTTATCCACGTTTGGTGAAGTGAAATTGGTGAATTGAATATATGTGTTATCAAAGTGTCAGAAATCGAGTAAAAGTTTAAAATTGGTATTCGATAACTTGAAGAAATTGTTATAAATTTTCAACGAGGAATTGCACAATGCATAAAATCCTAGTCAATTTTTATTTCTTTTGGTCATATTTTGGCCAAAGAAAGAATTTGAAATAAATCATGGATTCATAAAGAATTACTTGGAAATTTTTTTATTCAGTCGAGTGGAATCGTGCGTTTGGTGTTAAAAATCACCATCAAATTTCATGTTTACTTCATTTTTTCAGTTTTTTTCCTAAATTTTGAAAAAAAAAAAATCAGTTCGGAATTTTTGAATGTTTTAACCGAATATCTTTTCTTTGAAATCTGTAGAAATTCAATTTTTTTCTCCTCCTTCCCTCAGTATAATTTTTGGATCTTTTTCAATATTGACAAAAAATCATATCAAATGCCTGTTTGAGCACTCTAAGGTTCTGAAAAAAAAACTATGAAAATCAGATTTTTCAAATTTTTTTAGAAGGGGGGGGGGGTGGCTCTTTACTAAAAAGTGTCACCCATTTCCATTGGCTTTATATCTGTAAAAGTTCGTCACCATTTCTTCGATGATCACTGATCAGTTATTGAAGATTTTTTTCCTTGGTCGAACCGTAACATGGAGGTGGAGGAGAGGGGAGGGCTTAAGTCCCAATTTTTCCAACTCCTTCTTAAAGACGAATTTTAGGACAAAAATGTAGAGGGTTGAAAATTGAAAATTTCCAGGTAAATATTTTTTATTAAAATAGAAAAAATTCACCTCTTCATATTTTTTTCGGAAAAAAAGGGAATTTGCCATCGTATTAAAATCTGAAAATGAAGACTAGTGCTATTTACTTTTTTGACTTCCAGACGAATTTTTTTCGATTCAAAATATTATTTTGAGAAAGGATTGCTTACATTTATCGAGCGAAAGCAAAGCGAGGGTGATAATTTTTAAAATAAAAGCATTGAAAACCTGAAATTGCCCCATTTTTCAAAGGAGGGGCAAAGTCTTCAACCCTAATCTATACCTATTTTAAATTTGGTTTCATTTATATAATTCGACACGATTTGAAAACTTTATGATTTTCAGACAGAAAATTATTAGTTTTTCATTACCTAGTTTGTTGTTTGGAAAAAATGAAAAAATTCCATTACTTTGGAACAAAAATTTTATGCTTTTCGAATTAAAAAAAAATAATTTCTTGCTTTTTTCGTGTTTTCATACCATAATATTAGTAAAATTTTGTGGTTTTTTCCTTGGTTCATGCTTTTTCTTGTCAGTTTTCAGTTCATTTTGTCAGCTATTTGAGAAATTTTCACTTACAAGATTTGTAAACTTTTTGAAAAAAAAAATTCAAAATAGTTGGCAAATTTGTCTAATTATGATAAGATTTTCTTTCTTCTTGTGAAAATTTTTTGAGTTTTAAAAAAATTTGACTATTTGGTGTTTTTTTTTTTTTTTTTGAAAAATTTCCTATTTTGGATACCATTGGTGCCGCAGGTACAAGGCCATTCCTTGAAATTGATTTTTTTTCGAAGGATGAAAAATTATCATATCTTGGTTTTTATTTTTTAAAAAAAATACAATTTAAAAAATTGAAAAAGATCATTTTTGAAAACTTTTGGTTACGCGGTTGCTGTTTTTTCAAAATATTTTTCGTTTTATTTTATGAAATATTTACTTATTGATTTTTTTCAACATTCCATCGTCAATGGGGAAAAAATTAACTCACGTTGTTCAATTCACTCGATTTCACCTCCATTTATTACATAATTATGTGTCTCTTTCCTCTTTCTAGTTTCTACCAATTTTTCTTAAACCAATCAATTTTTCTCATCCTATTTTTCTATTTTGCTCACAGGAACAGACTCCAGAGTAGGAATCGGATTCCGCCTAGGTCCTAACGCCGATTTCCAAGTCCAGTTCGAAATTGGCCCTCAAACCAACACCCAACCCATCGGACCCAATGCGAGCTCCGGTACATCGTCGAAAAAGCGTCAAACCCCCTTCGCCGTTCAGCCATCAGCTCAAAAAATAAACTACAACGCTACCAATCCGAGCGAAAAATGGCTCAATACGTGGAAATTCAATTTGAACGAAGATCCGGATCAGAATCTGCAAGAACCTCATCAAAAATCCGACCCTACCAGAGAAGATAATAATTTCGTGCAGCAGCTTCGTAAATTATACGAAGCTGGCTCAATTTCGAGTACGAATAAAAATGAGACTGGCGATAATTGAAGCGTTTTGGAGATCTCAAGAGTTAAAGCGAGTTGAATGGAGATAGATCGGGGTGGGAGGCGGGGTTGAAGGGTACTGTTTTGTAATACTGAAAGAATACTAAAATTGAGGTCGTTTTTCTGTATTTTGATTGCTGTTTAGAGACTAGTTACCATTATCATTTGTGCGCATATCTATGGGTTATCTTGGTATTTTATTGTGTTTTTTTTTCACGTAAGAATATAGGCGTCTATGTTGTTACAAAAATATCCTGTAAAATGTGCTGCTGTGTAAATTTCACTGTATAATATTACCTATCTTTATCTGTGTGTACCTATCTAACTTATTTCAAAAAAAAAATTATTTATTGCGTAACGATGTTTACCTAAATATATGATTTTGTTTTCATTGCTGATTTTTTATTTTAGTTTTTTTTGAAATGGTGGGAAATAGAAAAAAAAGGAAGAGAATTCAATGCTGAAAAATTATTACAGAACAGTTTGTGAAATGGAAAAAATATTTTCTTTTATTTTTACTGCTAAGATTTTATATTTCAAAACATGAATTGATCAAAGTGTAGATTATCACTAATAAAATGCATTATTTCTGTTTTTTTTTTTTCAGAATTTTCATTCGATGAAGCTGGATAATTCGACTGGATAACCGACCTCTGCATCGTTTTGAGCTCTGGTAAGAGAATTTTTTGCCCTTTATCAACAGTATTTTCAGCCAAAAATTGTACATTTTAGTAATTTTTTCTGAATAATTTTTAAAAATTGAGTTGAATAGATTAAAGTAGAAATTTTAAGAATTGAGGGAGTTTGTTAGATTTCTTACTATTCAAATTTTAAATCAATGAAACGGTCATTGAATTAGTCTTGATGCTCCAAGAAGACTTGTTTTCCCATTAATTTTTGACCTCATGATGAGGGGACTTTCTGGATTCTTTCCTGGCTACGCCATTGCCAAAAATGCTATAGTTTCTATTTTTCATTTTTTTTTCTGTTACGTATTAAAATGAAAAAAAAAAAAAGATTAAATGGACTCAGCAGTCGCTGAATATGAATGAAGATTTTCAAAACTTTTAGAAAACTTTTCTAAAAAAATCAGTTTTTTTTTACATTTTGGTAAAATTTAATCAAAGTATTAAGTATTTTTATTTTTAAAACAATTATTATGAACGTCTTTTTTGATTATTTTATACGTCTGTCAATTTTCAAACATTAATCACTAAACAATTGATTAGAAAAAAATTCATTCTATTTTTAAAAAAATTAAAATCATTTTTATAATTTTTGAAATAAATTTTAGAGTTTTTAAACTTTACAAAATTTTGAAAAGTCAAATGATTTTGAGATTTGTTTTTTGTGGGGGAGAAGAGGGGAGAGGGAAGAATTTTCGACTGAGTTATCTTGCATGAAAAATTTGAACTTTTTTCGAACATTTTGCATGCAACTTTTCTAACAGTATTTTCAATCAATTTGAGACATTTTTTCAATGTTCTGAGGAATTGTAATGATACTTTTGTGGTTTATCGATTTTTTTGCTACATTTTCATGTTCTGAATAATATTTTGGTTTCTTGAATGAAATCTGGAAGGATTTTTTCAACTGTGAATTTCGATCAATTGGGTATTGAAGTATCTATCATGGATAATTTTCATAATTTCTGTCATAATTCTAAAAGAGCTATTTTATTAAATTTTCTCGAAGGGCTGCAGAATAATTTCGTGTAATTTTATATCGTACTCTTACTTGTATATTGTTGCCATAAAGTTTCAAACGATTTAAAATTTCATCACTGTCTTTTTGGTGTTTTGTGAACCATTAACTTGCAGATTCAATTTTTTTTCTTAAATTTCAGTCATTTTTGAGTAATTTTCTAAAATCTTATAAATTATGAATGAGTTTCTTATTATTTTTTCAATTTCAAAGTTCAAACAATTTCAATCTCATAAATTATAATGAGATTCATTTTTTTTCAATCAGACAATTTCTCATATTTTGAATAATTTTCATGTAATTGTATGCTCATTTTCGTTCATTTTTTTTATTAATGATTCGAATACTTTTATAAAGTTATCAAGTATCGTTTTTTGGACCGGTGGGCGGAGGACTGAGAGTCTGCTTTGTAATTGGCAAAAAAATATTTTTTTTGAACAATTTGACTCTTACGTACTCATGTCCCATACACCCATTTTTATTCCCATTCTCGTTTCACCGAAGAAAAATCACAAGGCGTGATTCATCTGCCAAATAATTTCAAAATCCTGAAACCCTATAAACGTCCTTGTCCTTCTCTCCATCAAGGATTTCGTTTTAAAATGTCCCAAAGCACGTATTATTAACACCATTCGTCGAAAAATTGGCTCACACCATCGTCATAATATTATGACATTCTATACCTGCTCGAGACGTCAAGAGATACATGGTTGAATCTATGTGGATATTTTTATCTATTCAGTCAGTGTATTCTATTTTTACCCACGTCGTCATCGAGTTACTTCTTCAAACAACAGATCTCGCTAATTTTCAATACTTCGGGAAAACGTTCGAAATTTAAATATTCCTCCAGAATACCAGCAAACCAGCAAACTAAACAATTGTATAATTTATTTCATCTCATCAGACGCGAGCAACTTATCGGCGTAGTTTTACTTGTACGAAGTTGAATCTTATTCCCGAGTGAATTTTTGTAATTATAAAACCCAATTTTGAATAATCGCATCTTGGGGGTTTCTCGCACGTGTTTCTCTCCGAGATTCGATTTTAACAGACATAGGCGTATGTTGTAGACAAACCTTTTGAATATCCAGCAGCCTAGCTTTAATAGATTTTAGGTTCGATAAATATTCTATAATTTTATGGTAAAATTTTTTCAATCATCGCCCGCGAGGGATCACTTAGGACGTTCGAATTGATAAATTCTACAACTGGTGGCCTTTTTCTACGCACCGAAGTACCTCCAGGCAGAGGTACCTTTACAGACATGTGGAAATGTCTCTGTTGCCCTCACTATTCCGCTATCGAAATATCTGCGTATATAGGTTACTAATGCGTGGATAATTTTTCATTATTAAAATTACCTCTTCGATATCAATTTGTATTGTATTTATAGACGATGTACTCGTTACACGTAGACTGGTATTATTGATTTCACGTCAACGTATTAATCACTGTTTTTTATTCGACTGTGGATATGTACAGGTACTTATTTGCATAAAAGCATTTCTATAAATGTCAATCGTCTATGTACTTACTTTAAATTGTATCGCGATGCTTTTTAAATATTACGAGTGATTTTATTTCCGCATTGGGTTCATTTTTGGTCGAGGTTTCGTGTTTGGTGGTTGTTGCTGGTGTATTGAGAAGCAATGTAATCATAAGGTAAGTAGACTGAAAATGGTTGGAAAATTGCACGAAATGATAAGTATTCATTTTTGAGATTATCGAGTCTGGAAAAAATCACCCTCGCGAGATAGGTATCGCAACTCTGAGTAAAATTGTAAGCACAAACAAAAAAAAATCGAAAATACTACCTATATCCGAAATTTTAGGTGCTGAAATCGATTTACTTATCGAATTTTTGAAATTTCACAATCATCTTATGACTACGAAAAATATGAAAATTTGATCTAAGTTATGAAAAAAGCTGAAATTTAAGCTATATCTAATTTTTGACCTGCTGAATCGATTGGAAGTGGTTTTGAGACGTTTTGGAGCCACCAGAAAATTTTGGAATTTTCCAGCGATGGAGAACAGTCCATAATAATAGCATATATGTGCCCTGGTGACCTATTTGATCGATTGAAGCTCAATTTTTCAAAATTCGTAACTATGATTTCAAACCACCCTCCTATTGGCCTCCTTAACAAGGGTCAAAATTCGAATATTTACTTATTTTTTGGATTTAACCCTTTAGTGCTCTTTTAGTTCCCAATTTTGGGGACACGTATGTTAAAAAATTGAAATAACGTGTGACATATCGATTGTCACTAATTTGAGGTCGTAAAATTCGAATACCGACTTCTTGATTTTACCCCTTTCCCCTTGATCTAACTGACCCCCTCCTGAAATTATCGTACATACGTATCTTTTGGATTAGAATAAGGGGAAAGGAGTAAAATCAAGAAGTAAGCCGAAATTCGAATTCTATGACCTCAAATTATGATGACAATCAATATGTCACACATCATTTTAATTTTTTAACATACGTTTCTCAAAAAATGGAGGGGCTACGAGGGCACTGAAAGGTCAAATCCAAAAATTAAGTAGATATTCGAAATCAGTGCCCTCAAATACCAAACTTTCGACAGGTCACACGTCATTTTTCATTTTCTCGAATTTTGACCCCTATGAAGGGGGCCAATAGGGGGATCAAAAGGATCGGATGAAAAAACCAAGTACATATTCGAAATCAGTGCCTTCAAATTAGTAGAAATCGATATGCAACTTCACTTTTTCGATTGTTTTGAATTTTGGTCAAAATTGTGGACCCCTGCCCCCCCAGGTCTAGAGATCCCATCTTGAAAATTTGTTGTTTAAAAATTAGGTAAAAAGGGCTACTTATTGTTATTTTTCAGATTTTTAAATGGTAGCTTTCATCTATTGTGATCACCATGAAAGTTGAGCTTCATCACCAAAGTTCAACTTTAATCTTTTCAAAATGTGAGTATCATTTTTGAATCCTCTATCAAAATTCTCTTTCGAATCCTGCAAACAGTTTTTTTTTTTCAAGTATAACCTTTCTCGAGATTGAGCCCTCAAAGTTGGGTAATTTTACAAAAACTTGCAATTGCCCAAAAATTATGAGGCCCACTCTCCAGCCCCCTTGAGGGTTAGAAGAAAAATGATGGTGGATTTATGAAAAGACCATCAAGGGCAACTCTTAAAAAAATTTGAGCCAAATCAGAAGATCCGACTTCATTTTTGGTTCGTTTTAGTATGGAATCATACGCCATTTTTATGGGCTTTTCTCCATCGCTGGAGAATTCTAAATTTTTTTGGCGTCTTCAAAAGGTCTTGAAACCGCTTATAATCGAGTCGGCAGATCAAAAATAGGACGTAATCCAAATTTCAGCTATTTTTGTTACTTAGATCAAATTCTCATATTTTGCAGGATCATGAGATATGATTCTGAAATTTCAAAAATTCGCCAAAATTCGAAAAATGCATCAGCAACTGAAATTTTGGGTATGAGATTCTCTTACGGTGTACTTTTGATTTTTTTTTGTTTGAGCTCAAAATTTTACTTTGAGCTGAGATGCCTTCCTTGTTAGAGGCCAGAAATTAGTTTTTGAGTTGAGGACCAACCTTGATTCTGCTTTTTCTGAAAATCCTAAGAATCAATGTCAACTCGAGAATCAATTTTTGACCCCTAAAAGGGTGGTTTCCATATCCAAGCTCTTTTATTAATTTTTTTATACCGCAGATTTCACAGTTGAAATGGTACCAGATTTGAAAAATGCATAAAGATGAAAGCCAGCACTCAAACAATCGACACTACCGAAGATTTGGATAGAAAAATCACCGATAACAAAAGAAGTACGAGTATATACGTTTTTAGATATGACCACAGTTGCACTCGAAGAAGGGATATAGAAGGGGAGATTTAATTATACCATGGACACGTGTTTGTAATAATCGAGACTGTACAAATAGTTATATCAACCTACGTAAATCGACGATGGCGACCGACCGACCCTTATAAACGGCGCATATTTTAATTTTCCCACAGAAATCAAAATCTTGAACGATATCAATGCCGAATTAGTATCGAGAAAAACACTCGTCAATAAAGTTAAATTTTTTTCCAAAGAAGCCGAAGATTTGGAGAAAGAGTTGAAAGAAATTCAACGTAAAGTATGGCTCGACGTTTTACGTTATTTCAACGGATTAAGAAGATGGAAATTGAAGCGTTGATTGTTGAAATCTACTTATCTGTGGCTGATGTATTTCGTGAATAGGTGAATAACGCTTGGAATGAGAAAATACGAGCCGAGCAAGGTAGAATGGTGCAATTGGAAAGTGATTGGAAAGCATTGCAGGCGAAAATCGAAGCTAATGCGGATACACCGGGGTATCATCAGGCAATTAAACATAATGAGATACAGCTTGGCCAACATAAGCATGATGGACCGTCTACGAGGGTTTGTATTTTTAATAGAGATGTGGGTAATTGTTTGAAGTGGAGTGTCCTTGGTGTCCCTGGGGGTCCTAGAATGTGGGATGTGGGAAAGGTTGGATTGTTTGGTGACAGGGATATGGTTTTAGTGTCGAGTTCCCTATTTTCTTGTTGGAGTTGTGCAGATCACTATGATTTTTTTTTTTTTTTTAAATTGACATATTTGGATTCTTTGATTTTTTGTGGAGTTTTGAAATTCGATGGAAATTGAAAAATATTGACGTTTGATGAGAAATAATTGAGAGTTGAAAAAAAATTTAGATTGTGATCTCTAGTATTATTATACATAGGTAAAAATCAAAATTCGATAATAGTTTAAAAATTTGACAAATTGGAAAAATTGAAAAGCTGTCAGGAGAAAATTGGTGGCTATAAAATTTTATTGTGCATCATTGATCTTTTTTGCAATTTTTTTCAGACATTCCATTTTTTAAATTCAATATTTCAATTTTAATTTTTATGCTTTTTAAATTGCTTGGAGGTGGAGATAGGGAAGAGGGTGAGGATTTTCTGCCCGTTTTCAATCACTCTTGGCAGTAAAATAATGCCAAATTTACTATTATTTTATGATGAGGATGAAGGCAAAGGAAGGACATTGAAAAATTCACGATTTTTTGCATTTTTCCCTTAAAATTTTCTGATTTTGAAATTAAAAATTTTTCATTTTCATTGTGAATTTTCCGATTTTTGAACGTTATTTATTACCTCTGAAAAAGCAGTCTTTTTGAGGAAAAACTGCTCTCGTTTCTCCTCCCCTCCCCTCCCCCTCCCCTTCCACAGTTTGGTTTAACCTTGATTGGGGAAGGAAAAAAAGTGGAATTATCAGGAAAATGACCAAAAATTTAAATCTCAGTTGAACTTTCTAAAAGAATTTTCCAACTGAGAATGTAGTTGTTCCCAATTTTCTTTCGCTAAAAATTCAAGCTCTGTGAATTTTTTCAAAAAATTGTATTTTTGCACACTTTTTGATTCAATGGCATTTTTTTTTTTGGTAAAAAATGAAACTTTGTTGCGATTGAAAAAGAGAACTGACTTTCGTACTGAAAATTATGAAAAAAAATGGAAGTTGAAGTCGTACTTACCTATAAATAAATTAGAGGAAATTTTTTAAATCATGATTTCTATCTTTGCAAAGTTAATCTCGAACCGTCAATTTTAAAATAATATGTTTTTGGTATTAGGTGATCAATTGAAAGAAAATGAACATGGTTTTAAGTAATAAAGCTCATTTAGAAAATTTTTGATTGATAAGTAAAAATGCAAAAATTGAAAAAAAAACCTAAAACTTTAGATAGGGACAAAAATTTACAAGGTAAAATAATTCAGAAAATTTTGGACGAAAAAATTTTGAAAATAGATTTTCAATTGAGCAATACGTTTTAATCCTCGATGTGTTGTTTTCACTTTAATTTGAAAAATTCGAGTTTTGGAATTTTATTCTCAAAATTTTGATATTTAATCATTTCTTGCTGGCAGAATTGTCACAACATCGAAATATTTCAACAGAATAATTCTCAATTTCTGAAAAATTCTTTTCAACGTATTTAATCAAAATCACGCTTCTCGTTTCTTTTTCATAAAGAATGAAAAATTACCTTCTTATCTATTTTCAATTTTCGCAAACTATCGAAAAAACGTTCAGGAGAAATAAAAACAAACAAGTTTAGCAAACTTTTAAAAGAAAAAAAAGCTCAACTCGGTTTACACGTACTGAACAATCTACATTTGCATAATTTTCAAGTATAAATACCAATATAAGGTTATTCAACCTGCACAACCCTTTCGTTTGACGTGCATAATCTGCCACTCGCATCCAGACATCTTCGACACTTCGTTCGCGTTACCTTGGTTTTTAATATTCGAATAAATAATAATTTATTCGCCAACACATCTCCGCATACCCTGGACGAGCTCTAGCTCCTGCAACGGTGTGAAAAGTATGCAGGACTTGAGGATTGGGGAGGTGCAGTTTACCACAGGTCTGCACTGCTATAGGAAGTAATAGCTCGGGGAGTTGATAGCGCATCGTTTTCGTTATGTATTTGTATACTTGTGCTTTCCATTTCCCACAGACTAACTATAAAAACATGGCTGTCCGTTTGCAAAACGAAATCAAAACGTTACAGCAGAGAGTAAACGCTTCGAAGTTAAGTCTGATAAATGAAATTAAGGTACGATGCGGAGCGCGATACGCTGACCTGCTCAATAAATTCGTATTCGCAGACGAAATATAAGAGAGACGGTCGATCAATAATCAGAGGTTTTTTACTTTTACAGAAAAAAACCGCTTTGGAGGAGGAAGTACGAGAAGTACGTACGAACATGTCGCATCGCCGGAGTGTAACTCCGTCCAAGTTGATCTCCTCCTCGATACCGGATCTTAATTTGCACACGTCGGCGCGTATTAACTGATGACTGATGATATGTGGGAAGTTTCCCCGACAAATGTGTACTTCAGTGTACGCTTTTGTATGTAAACAAGCACCTGGATTTTACCGAATTTTTACACCTGTGGTTATTAATATAATATAATTTTACGATTTGTTTTATGTGGTTTTTTGTTGCATTGTTTTTAAGTTCTTTGTGTTAAGATATTTGGACTGCGATGAGATAATACGACGAATTTTGATTCGAAATTGTCAAAGTTCAATGGGAGTCATATGGGGAAATGACGTATTGGAGGTGTATGATTATCGATTTGTATTGTTATGAAATAATTTTCAAATATTGAGTAAGGCATCGTATCTGATGATAAAATTTTTTTAATTGAAGAAAAATTCTACAGGGTGTGGAGAAATGAAAAAATAAAAATTGAATTTCAAGCAAGTCATTCGTGAATGATTCATTTCCATAAAATCATGTAAGTTGGATTTGTAGAGATTTTCAAGTTTCAAATTTTGAGTCATTGAATGCTTCAGTGTGATATTTCGTGAACGATTATGAAGAAATTGAATGATTCATCAATATTGATATTTTTTCATTAGAAGTACTGAACGAATTATTCGAAAGTGTACGTTTTTGTTTTTGAACGATTGAATCTAGTTATGGATCTAGGTTCTAGAGGAGGGAAAGTGGGTGAGAATTCGTGACGTTTTCAAGGTGCCAATTTTTTCGAATTTCTACCAAAGGGGGCAAAACGTGTGAGTGGTACTCACGCAGGTGTAGAAACAAAAATGAGAAGAGGGAGAGGCAATTTGATTAAAATCATCAGAGTTGGAACTTTTCTTATGCAATTTTCCTTTCAAAATTTTCTCAAAATTTTTGAACAATTTAAAAATTCAGAATACATGAAGGAGGAAATCGTTCGTTCATAAACGTTGAACGATTCAGCCCATTTGCTGAAAACTGATATGTTGAAATTCAGATAGAATTGTTTGAAAATGATATCCAATTTTTCATTTCTGAAAATTTCAAATTTGACGTTCGCGAACGAATTTTGTGACAAGTGAATTGTTCGTTTCAAATTACGTGATTTTTCAGTGTTTTTAAAGCTTTGAGCAAGTGGTCAGATTGTTTCCAAAAAAGGGTAGAAGTTTCCTTTTGAAATTTTCATTTCTTAATAATCTTTTGTGAACGATTCATGCAGTTAGTAAATCGTTCGTTCATGAAAAACTTTTTTTTTGGAATAAATCGTGTGCGTATGATTATGCTATTTTGATTTTTTTTTTTTGGTTATTGTTGAAATCATTGAACGAAAGATTCATTCGTGAACGATTCAGTTAGAAATTGAGAAGAATCGTTTACAAACGATTGTACGAGTATATTGTGTAATTTTCATTTTTTACTCTTTTTCCACACAGTTTCAGTTTTGAACTCAACATATTAGTCGTTCGCGAACGATTCATGTGACGAAAAAATTAGATTCAATTTTTCGAACATGAACTTTTTGCAAAAAATGATTGTTCAATTTCCAACTTTTTTTTATGATCAAAATTCTTGGATGTAAGATTCATTCGTTCGTGAACGATTCATGTGTCGAAAGAATTGGATTCAATTTTTCGGCTATGAGCTTTCTGCAAATATTTTTGTTCCTGATCGAAATCTTCGAATAAAGAATTTATTCGTTCGCGAACGATTCGGTTTGTCTGATGGCTATAAAAATTGAAAATAACCTATTGTGAATAGTTGTGAAATATTATATTTTGGAAATATTTGAAATTCTCGAATTTTTCATTTCAGTTGTTCGCGAATGAATCATGTATTGCATGAATAAAATTAGGATTTTTCAAAAATGATTCTTTTGTGGATAATTGTGCAATTTCGACGTCATTATTTTGCTCATTAGCTCGTTTTTGAAAATATGGATTGAATAATTCATTTTTTGAACCATGATGTACTTCTATTATTTTTTTTTCATTTCTTGAGAATTTTATCAGTTTTCAAAATTAATTGCTCACGAACTATTTATTTGGGAATTGAATCGTTCGTTTTTTGAAAGATCATTAGAATCGTTCGTTCGAGAATGATCCAACTGAATCGTTTGCGACCATTAATATTTCAATTTTCAACTATGTCAAGTTTGAAACTATCGAACGAAATGAATCATATTCTGAAATGAATCGTTCATTAATGATTCTTTGTTCGACCTAGAACTTTTTTTAAATTTTGGATTCATTGTTCGCGAAGGATTCACTTAGGAATAAATTCGTTCACGAACGACTCTGAGAAATAAATTCTTTTACAAAAGATTCGTTCACGAACGATTTATTCAAGAATTAATTCTTTCACGAGCGATTTGCTTGGAAATTGATTCGTTCTCGAACGATTCACTCAGAAATTGATTCCTTTACGAACGATTCATTCAAAAATTGATTCGCTCACGAACGATTCACTCAAAAATTGATTCTTCTGGGAATGATTCTTTCAAAAATGAATTTGTTCACCAAAGAATTTGAATTCATCGATATTTGAACCAATTTATACTTTTTTAAAAAATCTTTTTCATTATTCAGCTTCCTAAATTGTATCGTTCACGAATCGTTCAAATGATCAACGAATCGTTCGTGCGTGAACGGTTCACTGAATCGTTTTCGAACAACTTCCTCATCGAATTCAATTGTTCGTTCCTGAGCAAAAAAGTCGTTCGCAATAGAATCGTTCGCGAACGACTCTGAATTTTTTTGCGGCCTTTTTTTTAAGCATGCGATTTTTCCAAGATTCTTGGATCAGTCTTGAGTGAATAATTTATCCGACAATTGATTCGTTCGTTCCTGAACGATTGAATCGCTGAATCTCTCGCAAACGACTTCATTTCTCAATTTTCTGAATGATTTGTTGATCAGAAAATAATTCAATTTTTTTATCATTCTTTGATAAAGATATTGTTGTAAAAGTACAGCTTATTTGATGGGAAGTAATTCATAATTCATAAAACAATCTATCAGTATCAAAATCAAACAAATCGAATCCTTCCAATAACTACAAAAAAGTCAATTTCAAGCCAAAAATTTTCAATATTTTGCCCCTTCTCAATTTTGATTCGACCTCCATTTTCTCTCAATTCATTTGCCTTTTCCAGAAACGTTCGGAAATTCAGACCTTCCCTAAACACCAAACATAAAATCTGTAAATCGACCCAATAAAAACTCAATTTTCAAAATTACACACGTTTACTTTTTAAAAATGCGAATAGCACTGTAACAAACAGCAAAAATTTTTATAAGCGAAAAATATCAAACCGTGCACATTAAACCGATACATACTCTTAATACACTTAAAAATTTAATGAGAACAAAGATTCGTAACATGTAACTAATATTAAACATCGCATCGGCAGCCATTACATATTCTAGTCGATTAGCACGATTCGTCATACGCACACATACGAGCATGTACCTAACCTACCCGACCGATGTACTTTTTACGTAGGTACTCTCGCGTGTACTTAGAACTTGCACAGTAGGTACGCGACACGTAAACCGTGTAAAAATAATTACTATATTTCGCTGCCAAATGCTCGCATAATGAAAGAACAAATTAGTGACCATTCAATGGTAACACTATCGAGTACAAAAATATACACACGTCATTTATCTTATTTTCATTCTCACCGACCACTAATCATTCCCTTACGTATACATTACTAAAATGTAGGTACTACACATGACATGAAAAAAAATTCTAAAATAATTATTTTTTTTCCTTTAAATTCATTTGTACAAATAATACACACAATAACACAAATAATATAAGGCGATTCGAAACGAGCAATTACAAATTCGAGACAGACTCAACGAGCAAAGGTTTCAACCCAGTATTGGTGATGGAGTATGGTTTATGTTTATCTGTGGTGCATTTTGGCATCGTATCAAAGGGTTTAAATACCCGAAGGATTTCGCTTTGGTATAAAGAACTATTTGGCCCATATTACAACGGGCCTTTGAAGCGGCCAAATTCGTCGAACTAACTGCAAGTTTTTTCCTCGTAAACTTTATCTTATACTTTTGATAAAAAAATATAGGTTTAAACTTTAAACCGAATCTTGATCCTTGTTTTTGATTACATTGGAATCAATATTTTATACATGTCGAAAACTTCGATAGAGGAAAGAAAAACTTAACGGAGAGGAAGGGGAAGGTCAGTCGGAATCATTAATATCTTTTGATGTGAAATTATACTTCACGGGGCACGTGAATATTACAAAGTGTACCCGGTGAAAACGCTTTAATGAGTTTAATTTAATAAATATTTCACGTTTGCTCGAGTTAAAATGATGCTGACGTCACAGACGCAGACTCATTACCAACGATGGAGATTTATACGAAGAAGATCCTACATGGAAAGAAACTGTAGAAAAAAGGTTGATCAATTATACGTTCGTGAAAGAAGTTTTCATGCTACTGAAAGAGCTTTTGAGACGAAATGGCCATGGCCCTTCGCTGGATGAAATTTTAGAAATTATCTCAACGAGTTTGCCCTTCGAAATTTATTTTTTGTTTTCTTCATCTTCTTTAATTTATAATTTTTTTTTGCATCCAGATTTATTCGAAATTGTTGTCGAATTATTTGTAAAAATTAAGTAGCAATCGGCTGAAATTTTTTTTGGTGTATTCCAATCGAAACCATTTGTACCGGTATTTTTTTTTATACCGGAATAAAATTGAGAAAAAGTAAAATACTTTTCTGAGAAACTTTCATTGACGCGATTTTGCGACACATGTTCTGGCGAATGTATTTTTCTTACGTAATTTCGGTGTAAATGTGTAATTGTGTGTTACATTGGATGTTAGAATTGGTAAACAAGCATGAAACGTGTTATGGCGATCAATTCGATGAAAAATCGTCTCCGAGACGAAATATTGAAAGATGAAGAAGTCATAAATCAATTACGTGTGTGCCTTTCTTTTGTAGGTTCGTTGACTGTTTTTTATACGTTGATTTGACAATAAAAGTGATCAATTTTTGATTGATGGGAAGTGAAAATGTAAGTTTGGTTCAGAAATGAAATTTTATTAAATCATTTTTTTGCATTAAACTACACCAAAGAAATCATTTTTCAAGTGAAATTCATTCATGAATGAGTTTTCTCAAAGAGTTGTTAATTATCAAACAAATCGTTCGCGAACGAAATTACTTCAAATAAAATATTTTTGCATAATATTAAAATGGAAACAGTCGTTCTCGAACGATTTGTTCATTCTAAACCGAGCGAATCAGTTCAGAATGAATCGTTCGCGAACGAATTTGCTCAACATTGGATTAATTTCTATAAATGTCGATCAAATTGAAAATCAGAGTTGAACAACGGATCGTTCACGAACGATTTGTCAAGTCTGAAATTGGTAAATCAATTCAAAACGAATCGTTCGTGAACGAATTCACTGAAATTAAGGTCAAATTTTTAACTGAGCTGTCACTATCAAAAAATAAAATTACAAGACTAGTGCAAATGATTGTTTGAAAACAACCCGTACATTTTGGAATTGGAGAGTAAGTTCAAAACGAATCGTTCGCGAACTAGTTTGCTGACTTGTAGATAATTTCTTCAATCAAATTGACAAAATTCATAAATTGAACTGAGAGAATTGATCGTTCGCAATCTACTTGTTCAAAATCCTTTTCATGAAACATTTTTTGATCGATTCGTGAACGAAATGATCGTTTTTCAGGCAATTCTTTCAAGTCGAGGAATTTGTTCATGATCATGAACTAATGAATCACATTCTGAAATGAATTGTTTGTAAATGATTCCTTTTTTCGAACTTTTTTTTTTTGAATTATGCATTCATCATTTGTGAAGGATCGCTCGTTTACGAACGACGATTCACTCGGGGATGAATTCGTTCACGAACGATTTCACTCGGGGATGAACTCGTTCACGAACGATTTCAATCAGAAATGAACTCGTTCACGAACGATTCGCTAAGAAGTGGACTCGTTCTCGAACGATTCACTCATAAATTGACTCATTCACGAACGATTTACTCGGAGATAAATTCGTTCACGAATGATTTCAATCAGAAATGGACTCGTTCACGAACGATTCGCTAAGAAATGGATCGTTATCGAACGATTCACTGAGAAATTGACTCATTCACAAACGAAACGATTCATTCAGAAATTGACTCATTCACAAACGATTCACTCATAAATTGATTCGTTCTCGAACGATTCACTCATAAATTGATTCGTTCTCGAACGACTCACTCAGAAATGAACTCATTCACAAATGATTCATTCATAAATGGATTCTTTCTCGAACGATTCATTCGGAAATAGATTTGTTCACGAATGAATTAATTTTTCTCAATGCATTTCTTTCAAATCAGATCTTAATGATTGTTTCGTTCGCGGACTACTAATTGGAATAATGATTTTTTCATGAACGAATGATCTTATATTGATTCAGCTTGTTTGGATTGTTGAATTTGATTTAAAATTTTCATGATATATGAATTGATTTGTTCGTTTCACGAACGATTCATTCAAAAAATGAATTTTCGTGAATGAATCATTTATCTTTATAACATTTTTTCCAAGTGAATTTTGATGCTTATTTATGTAACTGAATGTTAATCGTATCATCTCGTTTATCAATATTGAAATTTGTTCGTTCGCGAACGATCAATTTCAAAAATATTTTTTATAAATGAATTCGTTTTTTTTTTTTCATCAATTTCTTTAGATCAAGGGATTTATCGTTTAAACGCGATTCATTCAAAATTAAATTTATTTGATAACAAACGATTCGACCAATAAACGAATTGGAAAAACTTCTGCTATTTACAATTCGACCTTATTTCAAAGGAAAAAATTCCAAATTATGTCCATCCAAATAAACACACATTTCACAAACCAACCACCCATACAAAATTACCTTTCCTACTCCAATGAAAAAACAATCATTCGAAACAACAAATTCGACCCTTTTACCAGCTAAACTACTGAAAAGAAAATACGGTAGAGCCACCATCCACTATGCAGGACCATAAACCATCATCCAACACCTCGTTATCCTTCGCTATATACTTCCTAAAGCCAAACTAAAAACAGAAAAAAAAAACATCAGCCCATCTAAAAACTCTACGTACATTACGAATTGAATTTCAACCCGAATCAACACGTATCTCCAAAAAAAAAAGTATAGAAAAACCCCTCTCATAAACGATGCATTTTCAACTTGGTATCTTTTGGCCGACAAAAACGAGCTTTTCTGCGTTGTACGAGATTTCGTTTGGTTCACGAATGAATAAATAATCGTCTAATTTAATTCGCGACAACGTTCGTCCCACCTTCGTCTTTTATCCGGCGTATACTTAACACGCTTTTATAGACTTTAATTTCTACGCATCACGAAAATCAGCTTTCAAGGCCGTCCCCGTCTAATTTACAGCAAAGGTCGCACGAAAACCGCCGAAAATCTCATTTTGAAAATGCATCGTTGCGTTGGTTCGTTCCTCCGGCGGCAGTCCGCCGAATTAGTTGGTACTACAGAAAGAGAAAAAATAACATAACATAAGATTAAAACGTTCGTACGTTTATAATTTATCACAGATGAATGAGGACTATGTAAATTTTCCTTATCCGTTAGAAAACAAGAGATTTGAGGGTTTTCTCGCCTCCGGGCAAAATTTCTACGTATTCGCGTCGTTCGTTTGTCTTAGGTTTTCAAATCGTTGAAAGTTTTAAATTTTCTTTTTCATTAGGTAGAAAAAATAGAAAATAAAAATTGACAAAAATAACGAATGTTATCGTTGCTAAGAACCGGCCAAATGAAAAATAATCGAAAATAAAATTAAAAACGATACGAAACCGGGTGCTTTAAATCGTACAGCGATAAAAATTAACAGTAGAAAAAATTCAATACCTATTATAGACTCGTACGATAAGGTTAATTTTGATAAAAATATGAAATTTCAACTTTTCTCAGTTTATCGTATAATAATACGTATAAATTTAGGTACATAGACATACGTAATCCTTTTATCGATTTCTTTACAAATTACATATCTAAAAAAAAAGGAGATCATAGGTAATAATACACTTCTAATTCTAATATCAATTACAAAGACTAATTAATGAGGGGGTAGGTAAATTGTATCCTACTTTGAACCTAATTTAAAGTACAATAAAAGCCATTCTAATACTAGAAATCGTTATCACATATAATCAAATATACACAAATAGGCCATTACAAAAGAAAAAAAAAACAAAACGAAAAAAATTACAGTTTTCTTAAGCTAGTGAAAATTTTCTTTTCATCTTAAACGCAAATTCTCACATGTTTTAGAGAGCGACGCGGGGAGGGGGGCAGACATCTCCACTAAGCACACGTCAAAAAAAAAAGGGGCATAAAATGCGTGATGGTAAAAAAAGAATACCTACGAGTAATTTGGCAGTTGCTCATGTGCTTGGATTTTGGTCACATTAAACTTACACACGCAGGAGTCAGAGAAGGAATAAAAAAAAAAAACAAAACAGGAGGATACGACGACGACGTAACCGAATCGATAACCTGTACATTGCCTCGTCACCCCAGCTCGATTCTTAGGTATCCTCTATCGTCCCGACTACCGACGCCATGTTCCATATACTCTCGAACGTTTATTTATTTCTCGTAATAACGCTGCAATGGAAATAAAAATTTAATTTTGATATCCCCCCCGAGCCCCGCGTTATCAGACTTTAAATACGACGATTTAGCATATCTCATAAAACGTGTCGAAAATTACTACGAGGGATGAGGCGAGAAGGGTGTTTTTTTGGTCGTTTGTTAATATTCCAGCTACGAGATGAAAATTGCGCGCAAATGAGTGAAAACTTTCTCCGAGTGGATTTTCATTTTCACCAGTCGAGTCTATGACGGCTTATGTGCGAGACGAGTTTATAGCTCAGGTAGACGGTGGCATGGCATTTCGTTGGGGAAAAAAAGGCTGCTGCGAACTGGGATTTATAGTTCGCGAAACGAGCCAAGGTAACCGTGACCTGAGATAGCAGGCCAAGGGGACAGGTATGAATTTTCACCTACCACGTGAAGATACCAGTCTTTTTAGACCCCCTCGCTAATGGGTGGCGAACGAGAGGAAAATTTCGCGGCGAAATTTTTCATCCCAGTTGCGACGTTCCCTTTTTAACGAAAGTTACGAGATGGAAAATTACCTCCCGAACCTCGCCTGCCCGTCTTGGACGAGCTTTTATTTTCGACGTGTTTTTAATTTAACCTAAAACGTTTATGAAATTTGGGTCTTTTGAATGTGATACCTGTGCGACGTTAGATGGCTGTGTAATTTGTTTATGGAGTTTTTATGTCGTTTATGACGAGATTTTTAGGTGAGAAGGGATTGAAATTGTGAGGTTGAAGTGATTTGAAAGACAAGAAGGTAGGGGGAGAATTTTTTCAAGGGGTTTCTTTTATTTTCATATTAAATGTTATTTCTTTCTTAATGGAAACGAAACGATTTAAAATCGATCCATTTTATTGAGGGGGAGAGAAGAAGAGAGGGAGTTGCCTTTCTGTATATTTAAATGAATTTAAAGTCTTCGTAGATCCTAAATTTTGCGTTTTGATTTAATCGAAAAAAATGAAAAAAATCAATTCTGAGTGTAAAAATTATGTACCATTGAAACATGAAGGAAAAGAAAACCAGAAAAACAATTTTAGAAAAAAAGAAAGAAAAATGAATATTTTTGTTTGTTTTATTAAATTTTCAAGGTTCATGCTCTGTACGAAAATTATCAAAGTACGATTTTTTCAAAAAGAAAGCCAAAAAATAACAAAATTATAATTCTTTATCTCACTCTTCAGTAAGTAGTAATTCTTTATAAAAATTGTCAATTTTTGAAATAAATTTTGCCAAAATTGTTTAATAAAATTTTTATTGGGGGTTTGATTAATTTTCTACTAATAAGTCTGTTATTGATGATTGTATTGAAAGAATTTTATTGCTCAGATCTTTCAATCAATTGGAAAAAAAGTATTTTTTTCAAACTTGAATGAATTATTGACTTTTTCCTTTTCAGTAAAAAATTAGCCATTCCAAGGTTTTACTTGAACATTTTTTCACCAAGTTTAATGGCTATTTTTGATTAAAAAGTCAGTGATTTTTTTCGAAGATATTGAGTGTTTTTTTGACGTCGATATGGAAAATGTTGAAAAGTGCTGGCAATAAATTCGTAAAAGTTGACCCATTTTTCAAAAATCCATCAAGTATGAAACTCGAAAAAATTTCTCCAACTTTTTACTATTTTTTTACTGAAAATGATGATGAAATTTTCTATAGCTATAAAATTTTGTCACCATTGATACATATGTATTTATGTAGGACTTGAAAAAACAAAAAAAAATTAAAGACCAAATTTGGACATTTTTAGTAACTTTTTGGTAGGTATTTTTCCAGCCATTTGAAAACTTGAAAAAATTTTAATCAACGAATTTAATGACTTTTCGTGGGAATTTCATAAACTGGGGGAAAAAATTTTCAATGGTTCGGCAATTTTGAAAATTGGAAGAAAAATGCTAAAGTAAGTACTTGATATTTTGATAAAAAAAAAATGAAATCTAGCATCGTTAAAAAATCATCATTGGAACACATCAATCACTTTTTTATTCAGAAAATTGCCTAAAATTTTAAAAAAGTAAAGAATTTATTTCGCTTTGAAAAACTGAGATTTTCGGGAATCCCCCCTCTCAAAAAAATTATGATGCTTTTCTTTTGAAATCCCCCCCCCCCCCCGAGTGTATTCCAAAAATTCATGTTTGATGTTTCCCTGCGAAAAATTAAACATTTTTCTCATGAAAATTGGGTCTTTTTTCAAACGGAATCAGATTCATTTTTCTAAAAATATCCCAAAAAAGTATTATCAGTGGATATTTAAAAAAAATATGAGTTATTTCAAAAAAATTGACGATTTTTCCTCCGAAAATTGAGAAATAACTTATCTATGTAAAAATAATTGCATTAATTTTCCAAAGAAAAATGAATTGGTATACCTGATATTTTCCAAGAAAATTCAAAGAAATTTTTTCAACGTGGAATTTTTTTCGACGAAATCTGATTTAACTTTTTTCCTGGAAAAATTGAAAGAAAAAAGTCGACGAAAAGGCGTACAAGGCTGAACTTGAAAGCATGGGGAATTTCTGTTATTTTAGTTCGAAAAAGGATCAATTTCGTGTCAAACATGAGTCACCTTTAATACCCAACAAATCATCAAAAATCATTCACGTTAGGTAGGCACCCATACAATAAAATTTCTATCGCTAAAACGACATTTACTGTTTAAAAATTCATTAGAAATTTTCCACTCGCAATGAAAACAAATTACACTGTCTTTTGTACATCTTTGCCTTATTTCCTCGTAAATTGAAAAATTTCCATTCCAATTTTTTCCTTCTTTTCCTTATTGCCTCCCACATTACCAGAAAGTCCACTACATGGGAAAATATATAAATTATTTTCCTTTAAAGCTTTTCAACCAACGCGTCAAATTTCTACCACATTTGATTCACAAAAGTGTAAATAATACTTCAACGTTCATAACACTTTTTCCTTTTTATATATTACTCTGCCTGGTACCAATTTTCGAATATCTTCGATGAAATTTTTTTTTCGATCGTGGTTATCAAAGGTAGGCAAATTTCACAAACACGTGAAAAGGTCATAAAGGTCGGTGACTCGATATATAAAAAAAAGCTGCAGTCGAGACGAAGAGTAACTTTTGAGAAAAAGGCGTAGGCACGAAGAAAAATTTCCCTTCTTTCTCTTACTTTTGACCACAATACTCAGGTATAATCGAAGCGGTTGGGCTAAAATTTGACAGGTAATTTTTCAACCAAATACAGTCGACGTTTTAAAAGCTGTCTAGAACCCGATGTGAAAATTTTCCTTCGACGAACAGATTCGGTCACGGACGTCTCGTATCGTTTAATGATTTTTTTTCCTATCTAAGGTAGAAAATTTCATAAAAAATATACCCGAATGGTATAGGTATTAATAAAATGACCGCGTACATTTCATCACGAAGTAAATGCGTACGTTGGATTTATAAAATTACATTAACACGACGACGAACATATAACAAATTTTTCTCTATCTACGACGAAAAAAATTATCATAAACGCACGAAAGAGAAAAAAAAACACACATATTATATACGTTAAATTTAAAAATGGCAGTATTTTCGACGACATAACTACACAATAAAAATGTATTATTTTGACTCGTTAAACAAAACAGGAAAAAAACAACACGCAGCGTAAAATTAACTTACGAAATTCGATTGAAAGTGTAAAAAGCGAAATTTGGGAGCGGGGGAAGGGGGTGAAATCGTGAGTTATTTCGAAACCTAGGCCGAACGATCGACTCGACTTCGGTAGGAACTATAATTTCCTTGGGATTGGGGAATAGGGGCATAAACGGGTGTCAAAATCATCGCAACGATGTATAAAAATCACAATATAAAAAATTCACAGTATTTTTCACCTTTGAGGTTTTCCTCGTTTTTTTTTTTTTTTAAATCGCTGTGTCAGCCTAAAAAAAAATACAACAATGGATTAAAAATTCCTTAGAAAATACCACGCTACATTAAAAAGCTAATACGAACACAATTTTTTTCTTTCTTTTTTCAGTACGTACTTAGTATTTTTGTAGAATTTTTTTTTCTTATCAAAACAAAAACACACATATTTACAAATTATAAAGAGATTTGAGGGAAAAAAGAAAGGGTTATCGTATTGGCTTCTGAGGGACAGGCAAGTAATGGGAAAAGGCAGGGTAAAAGTAATCGAGATCACAAAGTGCATCGAAAAACATCACTTCAAAGCAGCATGTAAACTTCATTTTTTTTTTTTGGTGGATAGGTTTGTTTTAAGCCGAACCAGGCCGGCGTATGAAAAGCTTGAAGGGGATTGGGGCTTGAGAAACGAAAGGAGAGATAAATGGCAGTACGAAAAAAATCAAAGTGACTAGACGTAAAATGTGAGCTAGCTTCGAAAAGCATTGAAAGATATAGAGAGAGGCAGGTCCGTAAATAAATGCTTGCGTTGTGATCGTAATAAAAATGAAAAATTTCAGGGAGAAGAGAGGCAATCGCGGGGCTGGGCTCCGTATTTAAAGATGTAAAATCGTACAAAATTATAAATTACAAAAAAAAGAAAAGAAACGAAATGGTAATTAAAAATTGGTAATACTGATACGCGCAGCGAGCGGTACGATAAAAAATTGATGGTAATGATGGCGCAGCAATTTGAGCACCTCATTGGGAGAGGTTGGTCTACATAATGGATGATATTTGCGGAAGTTTGCAGCACCGGTAGGTGGCGGCGTGATGCGAATGCGACGACGAAGGCTGCGATTCCGAATACGAAGAACAACTACTGGTGCGAGTCGAATGGCTGCTGTGCCTTTCGTGCAGCGGAGGTCGAGGCAGTCGACGTCTGAGCCAAGGATGCCTCAGAGCTTCCGCCGGTTTCATACGTATCTCAGAGTTCCACTCGAGACATCCTCGTATGAAATCCAAGAAAAGGTGATCGTCGCAGTTCTTTAGGGCTGATTTGAGCTGTCGCGAGCCCGGAGGACCGCGAGGTTTGCCTCGACGTGACGTACCTCCGGTCAAGGCGATCGTACCGTCCGGTAGGGTAACCGCTTCGCAGTACCTAGGGTATCCTTTGGAGCTAATGAAATGCTTGGAGCGTTTACCTGCGTTGATGACGTTTTTCGGAGGCATTCCGAGTAGTTCAACGATACAGGCGAATTGGTCGTTTTCGTCTTCGCCGGGTAATAGCGGAAATCCGGTGAATAGTTCGCACAGTATACATCCCAAACTCCACATATCGATGGCCATGTCGTACGCTAGACCCATTATTACTTCCGGCGCGCGGTAGAATCTCGATTGAATATACGTATAGAGGCATTCGTCCTCGTAGCAACTGGATCCGAAATCGATTACCTGTAGAAATCAAAAATAAATGTAATTAGGCGAAAACTTTTCGGAAGATTGTCTTAATTAAACAATCGATCATCTACGTACCTTTATACTACTTCGACCGTGTTGCTTAAGTAGAATATTTTCCGGTTTTAAATCACAATGTATTATTTTATTGGCGTACAAACCGTCTAAGCATTGGAGCAACGAGTGGCAAAATTTTCTAACTAATTGTAAACTGAATCCTTGGAATTTATTTTTCTTGATCAATTCGTATAGATTAATTGACAAGAGTTCGAAAGTTATACACATGTGTTTTCTGAACGTAAAATGATCGTACATGTGGATTACATTCATCGTATTATCTTTATCCTTTTTACGAAGCACTTCGAGTATTCTAACTTCTTCGGTGGCTTGTCTATGGAATCGTTTCTCGTTTCGTACCATTTTCAAAGCTACGTGTTCGGAATTCTTATGATCGTAGGCTTTGATAACCTGGCCAAAGCTACCCTTACCGATAACTTTGATCACCTCGTATCTGTAGGCTATGTGATCATGAGGAACGTGAATATAAGTACCTTGGTCGCTATCGAAATTACAATTATTCGATCCTAACATGGGTTTCCGTTTTTTGGCATCGGCCCCGATAAAGTACACCTCCGGATAAGAGAATATTTCGGTTAGTTCGTACTTGGTCAACTTATCAGCGTATAGTTTGACTATATGATCGGGTGTAGCTGGCACAGGTTTGATGCAAGTTTCGATTAAACTCATTGTACTCTCGTTGGAATCTTCGATCAAAGGCAGTGTCTCGCTTCGGATACGTCTATCGCTGGAACAACTCAGATCCGAGAAGTTTATGTTGTGTGCTTCATATACGTCGTCGGCGCTTTGAGTATTGCGTAGAAGAGGAAGATGACCGGAGCTGGAGCCGCCTGAATCGCGAGATGATAGATAGTATCTGCTGGAGGATGATGAAGCAGAGGCGCTAGAACTAGAGTTCATCAAACCTCGAGCTAATGGCATTTTACTGGTAACGCGTTAGGATGCATTTGGTGGCATCTTAGTTCGTCTTGATTAGCATCACTGTTTTACGGCATTAAGTCGCGATCGCGAGACGGAATTCAAAACAAAAGGTTAATCAGGTAAACATTACCTGGGCCTAGGGGTTTTCTACGGAAATAGCCTTATCACGCGTAACGGAACCAAGCTTTACTACATTTTTTTCGCAGATTTAGACACTGGATTCTATTTGTGCGCACTTCGACAATCCAACGGTGATTACACGGTTACGAAAGAGTCCGTCAACCCTTTACACACATGCATATTCACACGTAAAAGTACGATTTTTTCGAAGCTTTTTCAGGACAACAGACAGACTAAACAGCTGTGGCCTGAGATGATACCTATTACCTACTTTCTGTTGAGTAGGTTCAAAGTTCAAAAGTGCGAGAAAAATTTTCAAAAACAAAGTTTGAAAAGATGAATGATGAGCAAAATGGCAGCTGTTTTGTTTATGGTCTTGAAAATGGTAGAATTTTGTCATTTTTCAAGAGAAAACTTTTTTAAAATGAAAGTTAGGGAATTTAAAATGGTTTCTGCGGTTAGTGAAATAGATTTTCATATCTAAATTCAATTTTCATTTTGATTTTTGATTTAAAATTGCATAAATTCTAGTGTCTCAAGTTCATTTTGAAAAATTCTCAAATTGGTGTAAAAGAAAAAACGTCGAACAGACAATCCTTACGAACAACCTTGTTTTTCCTTTTGATAACTTTGAAATTTATTTTGATAACGATTATTTTGATTTTTTTTAATTTTTTTGTACAAAAACTAAAAACACTTTGAATTTTAGTTCATTAATTTTCTAAAAATCAATTATCTAGTCATTTTTTACACTCGTATTACCATAATTTAAGTTAACTTTGCGAAAGTAACCAGCTTTCGATGTATCGATCTCACTGACTCCTTTTACCACTCGATTTTCTGTAAAAATGCGTAAGTTGTTCGAATTTTCTTATCAAAACAATTCTATTTCGTATATTCAAGTTTATTGATCTAAAACGGCAGCTTTTGATGCTTCTAATTGTTACAGAAATTCCTAATCTATATTCACGAAAATGGTTCCAAATATTAGTTTTTATTGTTATGATGTACGCCTTCATCAAGACATGGTTTTTCGACCGTAAATTGAGCAAATATAATTCGAAATTTTCATCGTTCGAGCATTTCAAACTCTGGGCCAAATATCACAGTAGGATTATACTTGTTGGTTGATGTAGTTTTTCAGTAAGGATACTAATGAAATATAATTTTAGGACTTCGAAGAATTATCGATGTCGTAGAAATACTACCGAATTGTGGTATTCCTTATACCTGTCCGGATAGTACTTTTCCTGTGCATATTTACACCGGAAGGAGGAATAATGACAATGCTAAGTTATGCATTATGGGAAAATAGTAAGGATTGATCACCCGTTCGATGTAATTTTTGTGAAAATGGTTTCTATCGTGAATTATTGCGTTTTAGTTTAACGAATCATGCTGGCAACGGTGGTCGTGGTCTAAATATCGCCCTGATAAATTCGAAACGACTTGAAGTGAAGGATTTTGTTACGTTTGACGTATATATTGATAACAGCATTGTAATGGATATGTGGCTCAATGCTTCGGTGCGAGAAACCGACGTTTTGGTGATTTTTACTTTCGATGAAGCTTCAAGAATGTTGGCAGAGTCATCGAAAAAATTATTTTACGATTATGGTACAAATTTTTGTTGGCAATTGACTCGAATTATTAGCAGTTATTGATGGAATCTAATTCAACAGGGAGTTCCAAAGTACAAGATTTGCATTTTAGATCACAATGGTACATGGTGACTCAAAAGGGTATCCAAGGATTTACGCCATTTGAAAAAGTCACTATGGCTCATAATGGAAATTGGGGCGATGTAATCGATGAACGTTTCTGTGTTCCATGACAAAGTAAATGCAATTTGAAAAATGATTAGATTTGTAAATTTTGGAAATTCTGTTCTGATTGGAAACGTAATTTCAGTAATTCCTGTGAAAGTATCACCACCTATGATGGGTCACACGAAGAGTACTGCAAAAGAGAAATTTTGCCACAAGCATAAAGCGATGAAACAGAGTTTCTTTTGCAATGGTATGATTACAATCGTAGTGGCTGAAATTTCAATAGATTTTAATCTAATCATATTTTAGGTATGAAGAAATACGACGATATTTCTCCAGCCCCATTAGCTGATCGTAACCTATTCGGCAATGTCGTTTATTCGGTGCCCATTGCTATTATAATGACCGAGCCGGACCATCTTCAGGATTTAGATTCGTTTACAATGACTCTAGAGTCGCTAATTCGACAACCTGGTATCGATACCAATAACGTTTATGTGTTCTATAATGCCTCGTCTCAGATGGTACCCGCCATCGTGGAAATTTTCAAGTTCAATTCGCAAGCTTTGAACATTGTCGATGATCGGAACACGAGTAAATGTCAGTAAATTTGATATTCAAAGGGGAGACTGATAATAGGTAGATTTAAATCGATGAAGTGTTTTTTTAGGTGTCAGTGATAGCAGGGTAATGGAAATCGCTATTAAAACTCTGGGCAGAAGGGAACGATATGTGATCGTGTTGAACAGCGGATTAATCCTTTCGCCGGATTTTTTATATTTTATGAGCCAGCTCGTAACTATTATTGATGTAGATCAAACGTTGATTGGTATTTCGGCATGGAATGTGAATGGTAATCATCTAAATTTTTAGAATGAAATCTGCTACAATTGAATTAACCATTTGATATCTTCAGGGTATAAAACCGTATCGAGTAATGTGAAATTAGTCTATAGAGTTCAAGATTATCCCAGTTATGGATTTTTAGTTCGGTCTGATATTTGCTCGAAGCATTGCCGAATAAATTTGGGGAATTCTTGCTTCAACGTGTACGTATAAATTTTACAAGACCACATATTGCCTGAAATGATTTTAAAATTGGTTTCGAATTGATTCAGATCTACTTACGAGCGGTTGACTAAACGAGATTCCAAGCAAGATATTCATATATTAATCCCTGACGTATCACGAGTTCTGTGGAGACCTTATCCGGAACTGGTGGCGAGGACGAAAAATGACTACGCTAGAAATTTAATCGCCACAGAAAGAATCACGAATACGTTAGTGTTGTTTTTTGAAAAATTTTTCCTACCAAGCATTAAATTTTAATTCAATTTTTACGAATTTTAATAGAGACGCCACTGTGAAATTGAAAGAGCCTCATGTACTTGTAAATAATTCCTACTTCCTATATATATCAGAGCTTCTTAAGAATAGCATAGTTTTACAATTTTCTCCTGAAGAAATCAAAAATTGTAAAGACGGGGATTCGTTTCCAATGAAGTTGGTCAGGAAATTCACGAAGTAAGTGAAATTGATCGATGGGAATGATATTCAACATAGGCGTATTCATTTTTACTCGATTTTTATTTCAGTAAAATGTTTTCCATTGTGTACGAAGAAATCAATGATCGATTCGAAATAACACTAAAAAGTATCGTGAATTGTTTTGGTATCTACTCGAATCCAAATTATTTACTAGGAGGGTCTTACTATGGAGTTTTCAGGTATTGAAAATGGCTTGTGGAAGCTTTTATTTTGGCTCTAGTCTAATTATTGGTTCTAAAATAGTTCATGGGTTGGTAATTTGAGTATGTTTTTCTTTGTTTAGGTTAACTGTAAATACCAATGACGTAATGTTGGTGAAATCGTCTTCTCCTCTGTATAATTCAAAATCAGTGGAAGTAAATTAAGAAATATGACTTGCATTTATCTATGTGTTCCAGTTTTGAAATTATATAAATAGAAAGAAGTACTCATCTTTTTTCTTCTGCGTATTTTGTGTCATTGATTTTGTATCTTCAGTTCAATGAACTATCGTGATAAGCACTTCGTTGAAAATTCCAATACGTGAATTTCCTTCCTAATTTATCAACTCTGATAACCGTGAGAAAAAAAATCGCTATCGTTTCAAAATATGTATATTTGGCTTAAACACGAAAATATTAAAATAAGAAAATCGTTTTATAAATTTATTTTCGTTAATAAATAATTTAGTAAAACGTAGAAAAAACAAACGTGAAAATGTACAGCAATTATCATTCCGTAATAAAAATCTCATACAGAATCCATCCTATCTGATGACTAGACCACCATTTCGCCAAGGATACGTGCGGTTAACCGCTCAAAAAAAGTTCATTGGTTACTTAGAGAAAAAAAAAAGACAACAAAATACGTACATAAAAATCAACATTCTGTAATAAAATCGATTACACATGTATGACTTCAGAGAGTTCATCTGAGATCCAAACAGTTGAAGCTGACGTAACATTTAATCGATTTTACCATCGTCAGCTGCGGTGTCATCTTCATCATACGTTAAAAAAATAATCAGTTATCGAAACTATCTAAATTTTTCGTTAAAAAAAGAGATAATTTTCAATCCGATTCGCCTAAATCGAGCGTACAAAAAGAGGGTATCCGGACTCCTCGTAATAAATATAAGCATATCTAACTACATTCAAAAAAAAGTACCCGCTAAAAAGTATAATAATACTTAAATTCTACCATAATTGATGTTTTAGTGACGTCATTCAGGTGTGAAAAAATTCGTCGCATAATGATTATAAATTTCAGATGCAAAAAAAACCGAGTTATAAAATTAAGGCACACATACGTGTGATCCTGATCATTTTCTTTTACTTTTTTGATAACTGAAGAAAGGCAGTTACTCGATCAATTTGTGTCGTAAGACGTAAGTAGAGCAGCATCAACTGGTTCCATACAAGAAGGACAGGTGAAACTTCTCATCAGCCAATCGTCAATGCAAAGTACATGATAGACATGCATACAAGGCAAATATCGTACTTCTTCGCCAATTTTAAATTCAATCATACAAATAACACATCTGCAAAAAAAGAAAATTATTGTACATGTTGGTAGCAAAAGAGAGGTCAGTGGTAGAATTCACTTACTCTTTATTTTTGTTAATCGAATCGTCGTAAGCTAAAATTGGAAGATGTTCCATTAGACCAATTCGGCGAGCTATTCTCACCTGTTCTTCTTCGGAAAGTTGATTCGCTGGTCTTCTGTCGTTTGGTGCTGGGTAATAGACTGGTACTCGATCCTGAATGAGAAAGGTGTTATGAACTAAGCGAATGAGCTGGGTTAAGATAGATTCGGTTTAATTACCCTGTAAGGTATCGGTTGTACTGCTTCATTGGCGTTTTCTTGTAATCCTTCGTTTCCTCTAAGTAATGATATGTCTTCGTTCGAAGTTCCTTTCAGACAATTTCCCATTATCAGAAAATTCAATGTTATCACTCACCGATAAAAGTATTCGTTGAGTCATGTTAAAATATTCCGAGTGGATACATCTTTTTCTCATCTCATTAAGGCGAAATGAAACCCGAATTCATTATTATTAAGAGATTTTGGTACTCGGTCGAAAGTATTTTTACGTTCTTCGCAGTCGTAATAATTTTCTCTTCGTAAAACAAAAACATAACAAAACAAAAGAAATTTTGTTAACAGTACGTCAAGGACGTCTGCAGAGTTGAAGTAATCAAGTTTTGAGATTTCTCAATTGGATTGTTTTCGATAAATTCGTGTTTTTGAGGCTAAAAATTACTTGAACCGTATCAAATAAATATGCGGTACTGAAAATTTCTAAAATTTAATAATTTCCTTTAGAATAATTCGATTTAAATGGAAAAAAATTCAAAAATTGAAGAAAACATGATTCATTTTTGATTTCATGCTCTGGTAACACTGTATGTGTTTTTTCTGCCAAGACGTTTTTCGAAGGAATGTCGGGTTTTCAACGGTCACTTGACCATACCCGAATTTCTTGCAACCTTGGAAACCATTACTTGGAATTGGAGGTAATGGAGGTTGCTTTGAAAATAATTACTGCCGATTCGTATTCCTTCCAGTTTCCGATGCGATTTTCTTGTTCGTTGTTCGCGATGTTTTACGTAGTATAAATTGTATTGCGTAATGCGTAGTTACTAACAAACGTTTCTTGTATTGTTTTAGATGCTGAACATGCTATTCAAAAGAATAGCTGTCGGTATTTCTGGCGGTGTCGATAGCGCCGTATCCGCGTTATTTTTGAAGCAGAAAGGTACGTATCCAATTATTTCATCATAATTAATTACATTTCTTTTCTGTCGAATTTGTTCTCACAAATTCACAATGTGAAATGCAACGTTTTAAGAACCATGTTTATTCACCATCGCGTGGTTTTCTATGAAGGTTTCGATGTTACTGCGGTGTTTATGCGTAATTGGGAGAAGTCTTCCGAAGACGAATATTGTGACATTGAAAAGGATATCGAAGATGCCCAATGGATCTGCGACCGGCTGAAAATACCCTTGAAGGAAGTTAACTTCGCGAAGGATTATTGGATCCACGTTTTCGAGTGAGTACTCTTAATTATCATTGTTGTGCTTTGTATTGTATGCAAATTGTATTTTAATGAATCATTTGTTTGTAGAAACACCATGAAAGAATATCAAGCCGGCTTTACACCGAATCCAGACATGATGTGTAATGCTTCTATTAAGTTCAACCGTTTCTTCGATTACTGTCTTGATGAACTCGGCGTTGACGCTATTGCGATGGGCCACTACGCCAGATCCTCGTATGGTTGTTATTTGGAAAAATATGACCCAACAAAAAGTGAGTTGAATAGTTCGACAACGTTGCATTATCATTTAGTTAAAGATTTTTAAATAATAGTCATTTCTGGGTATTATGGCTGAAAACCTGTTGCATTTCCCGTTCGCTTTTGTCTTGTGTAACAAGCGAAAAATGTGTTTAAATGATTGAGAATTCCAATAGAGGTCATGCTTTATTGAAAAATTATTCTATTTGTGGCCTCGGCCCGGTGGTTAAAAAATGTATTCCCCCTCCTGCTTGTTCTTCCGTGTTCATGACTGTATTATCGTTGAACTCAAGATAACACTTTAGTTGAATTGTTACAATCGTTCGTGTGTTATCTCTTATCTCAACACGGCCCTTCTCTCGTTCTGCTTTTGTTAATTGTTATTTTTGTCACAGTTGTGGTAGTGGAATAGTAACGTTCTATCTCAACCCTCCCTTTCTTCTCGTTCGTCTTTCAGTATCTTGGTGGCAAGCTGAAGCAGTGAAAAATAGTCTCGTACCATCGAACACCTCCCTCCTCGTTCTACCGTTGATACGTATATTAAAAGTGCCAAATGTATTAGTAATGTTCAACATTTTTATTTTTAGCTGCTAAACTCTTCAAGGGTCGAGACGAATTAAAAGACCAATCGTTTTTTCTATCTCGAATTTCTCAACGTGCACTGCAACGAACCATGTTCCCTGTCGGTGAATTAAGTAAACTAGAAGTTAAACAAATAGCATTCGAATATCAGCTTCATCGTGTTTTAGATAAAAAAGAGTCTATGGGTTTGTGTTTTATCGGAAAAAGGAATTTTAGAAACTTCATATCGCAAGTGAGCAAGTAGAATTCTCGCACCAATATTGTACCTTGTACTGTAGCATTTCTTATCTTCATGTTTTCTCAATAGTACGTTGCTGACAAGCCGGGTCGATTTATCGATGTTGATACTGGCGATGTAGTGGGAGATCATTGCGGTGTACATTTGTGGACGATCGGCCAGCGGGCTTGTATATCTGGATGTTCGGTGCCATTTTATGTTATCCATAAAGATGTCAGTGGAGATGTTTTCGTGGTATGTCTTTTTATTTTAATTGAATTTTAAAGTATTGATGATTGCATCATTCATGCGTAATTGTTTTTTCGTACTCTTTGATTATCATGAAATTGTTTTTGATCAAAGCTGAATGATAATTTTTAGATTAATTAGAATTCATATATTATGTTTCAATGTCGTCAAGTCGGCTTCTTTTTAAAAAATTCTTGACTCTTTCAATTTTTATTGCTACTTTGATTAAATTTTACAGTATTGGATAACAAATTCGATTAGAGTTGAAATATTTTCAAAAATGATGAATTTTTTGAGAAAGTGTTTTTTTTTTCGTAAAAAAATTTTTTAATTTGTATTTTGAGAAAAACAATTGAAGATTTCCTATTGCCCTCTCCTCAGGAAAAAAATACATATCAGTTCCTTCCTGGATTTCTGGGTTTATAATAGTTTTTCTTGTATTTAGATTGATTATTTCAAGTAAACATTTAAATTTCTCGGTTTAAACTTGGATATATAAATGGCTCTCTAATGAGTAAACCATTTTTTCGTTACGATAATCTAAATTTATCGTTGCTCAGTGAACGGATTATTTCCGTACTTTATCTATGCATTTTCCTGTCGGAGAATTTTTGAGATAAGGTAATCAAATACGATACTTTGATTCAGTGTTGGCAGCGTTCGCGAAAAAAAAGAACGCGTTCGCGTTCGCGATCACAGAAAATAAGCGCGTTCTCGTTCGCGTTCATATAGAATGAACGCGTTCGCGATCGCGATCCTATAGAATGAACGCGTTCATGAACGCGAACGCGCGTTCACGTTCACGATCGCAAAAAATTGATTTGAATTGAAAGCTTTCTTTATTTTTTTAATTTTAGAAGAAATGCAATGTAGTTAAAGTATTAGCCGGAAACAAATGTGATGCTGAATATCAAAGAACTGTCATCATCAGAACTATAATGGAGAAAAGGTACATTGAACGGCGTTCACAGAAATTGAACGCGTTCACGTTCGCGATCTCGGAGAATGAACGCGTTCACGTTTGCGATCACTAAAAATGAACGCGTTCGCGAACGCGTTCCGTTCTTTTCGATTGAACGCAAGGAACGCTGCCAACACTGCTTTGATTATCAATTTTTTTACGCTTTCGCTTTTTTTAAATGGTAGCTTGGTTCTGATTAATTTATTTTTCACGTTAATTATGTACGTTTTTGAATAGATATTTAAAGCTTATTTACTGTTCACAGGGTATCGGTCCAGACCATCCGGCGTTATTTTGCCAATCTCTATTGCTCTCCGATGATCATTGGATAGTTGAACGACCTGATGATTTCATCGAATGCCAATTCCGAATGTATCACCGGCGTCCGTTACAAAATTGTCACGTTATCGCATTACCCAATGGTAAACTCTTACTCGACGCCGAAGACCCAATTAAAGTCGCTTCTCCGGGCCAAGTAATTGAAATTTTCATCCCGCTCGATATTTTCTCCTATCAGCATTTTAATTTTGAAAATTTTCCAGTTCGCGGTTTTTTACTCCGGAGAAGAATGTCTAGGCAGCGCGAAGATCGTCTCAGTCGGATGTTCGAGCTGGTTTCAGGACGACTTCGGTGTTAGGCAAGTTTCACGTACGTAAATGCGGTAAAATTTTGTTCATCGGCTGGGTAAGTTTTTATTGCCAAAGTTACCTACTGCCGAATAGCGCTGCATTGACGCAGGCGCTATTCGGCCTATAGTCATACGCTAAGGGTAAAAAAAATCAATACAGATGACGTGTGCTGCGCAAACTATAATCGCGTTAATAGCTTGGACAACGCGATCGTGTTCTAATTCGCAGTACTCTTCGCTGTATCTGTATTAATTTGCGTGTGCTTTTTTTTTTTAATTTTATATATTCGTACGCGTAATTATTTAAACAAATATTTCGCCTGAGTGATTTCGCGAGTTATCGTTGAATTTGTCGATGTGTTGTAAATGTGGTGATCTTCGGCATCGTTGAGGATATCCCGTCTATTATGAGATTGTTGTTCTGAGTAAGTGTCCGAATTGAATTTTACAATGATAATTGCTCTGTATTTGTTTACTGACGGTGGTCGTTTTGAGGTCGAGGTTTCTAGAGTTGAAGCGACGATTTGAATTGGAAAATTCTCGACTGGTTGTTTTTTTTAATAACGAATTATCAGAAGAAGTGTTGTTTTTAACTGAAAGAGGAACTGACGAGTTGTGACTGCTTTCAGTTCGAAAATGTGGATGTGAGATTATGAGATATGAGATGATGTAGGTTAGATTTTCCCGAGTTGATATTATGCCAGGGTTGAATTGGATACGATTCTTCTAGTTGTTGATTTGGATACCAACGAATGTTTTTAAATGAGCTCGAATCTCCCTTTATACAAACATAACGCTATTTAAAAATATTACATTGTTGTATATCCTTGAAAATATCGTGATAAGTCGAATAAAAATGCACGAAGTGTGAATTTTTGCTTAACAATCACATTTTTCAAAATATAATAGTTATTTGAACGTTGCCCTAGGTCCCGGTCTCTTGTTCCCTTGCTCAAAGGATTCCGGTTATTTGTATTGTGACAAGGCCTCGACCTTCTAATCGCGATTCAGTTTCTATTTTTTCAAGTAAAAGTTTGAATTGATCAAGAGTAGATGAGAGATTAGGAACTTGAAAGCGAGGGTATTATTTTTTGGTGCTATTTGATGCTATAAGATTTGTTCAAATTTCACAGTATGAAATTTTGACAAAATGTGATAAATGAAAATGTTCTGTGATAGAAAGGAAGGAACTGAATCAAAAATCTAAAAATGCCAAGTACGAGATGGGAAATTATGATTAATTATGCTAAAACTTGAAAATGAAAATGCTAAAAAGTTATACCAATTTTTTTTTGTAATTTTATGGTTCATTTTACTTGATAAATTCATTTTAGGGTTAACTCTTTGTATTATGTATTAGTTATGAATAAAAATTGAAAATTCAAAGTAAAATTTGCATAAGCAGCTCATAAATTCTTCTGGAAATACATTATACATACAACCATTTTCAAAAATTGTTCTTGATCTGTGATCAATGAGTTGATATTAGTTGTGGTTATCATAAATTAACATCCCAAAATTCATATTATTCAAGTCACTAAGTCATGGAGGAAAATCTTACACGATTGAATTGAGTTTTTTTTTAAAATTCTTCTTTTATTATCATTCAAAAAACAAACACACAAACATAACTTATGAAAATATAGGATATACCTATGCATGAAACAAGTCAATCTTTAGGAAAAGACTACCGCTAGAAAAAATAATTCCAATTTGTACAGAATTTTGATCAACATAGGTCTGGTTACTAAACATAATACAAAAGAAAATAATTTTATAATATAAACGTTGAAAAGACTAGGAATAAAAATCTAAAATTATAATTTGATTACCTACTAAAAATATTTAAAAATCAATAATTGTTTGATAGTTAACGTTATCTTATCAGTATTTGAAAGAGGGAAACTGGAGAATGACGAAATTAACAGTTTCCGATTTTGTCATCTTTTGTACTCGGAAATTCGGAATGACTGAATTAATACAAATTGTCAAATATTATTCAATAATTTGTGCTATAATTCAGTCATTCCAAATACAAAAAGTGACAAAATCCGAAACTATTAAGTTCGTCATTCTCCAGTTTCCCTCTTTCAGCTACTGATAACGGATGACCCGTTCACGAATGAAATGATTCTGAACGGTCCGAATTAAAGCACGTACCTTATTGAGAATCTCGAAAGTATATAGCAATTTTTACCAATTCGTTTTAATCCGAACCTAATTTGTAAGATGGAATTAGTCAGCCTTAGTTTCATTCGGTTTCTTCGTTGGTCTTTCACGATACTCATCACGCTAAAGACCCTTTCGATCTTAGCTCTGGAGATAGAATTTTCCACACGAATTCCAGGAGATCCTGGAATGGATTTTCACCATCAGCATCTTCATACGCTGACACAGACTTCCAAAATTGAATATTATCCTTAACGTTTCCAAGTTCCAAAACTTCCAAAACTAGGGATAAATGTCCACGTAAGGTCCATTTATAGTTTCTGCATACAGAGAGTCCTAAATTAGTCCAAACTTATGGTATGTGAAGATTAAGATGATCCAAACTTACGTAGGATAATTTTTTGTAATACATCGGTCGTGCCACCTCGCCAATTTTTTCTTCATGAGTAAGCCAACACAGAAAAAGTTCAGCTCGAAAGGGAAGGGAAACGTGTGCCTCTCGCTCCCTCAAACATCGCTTTTCATAAATTCTATTTCTATGTGGAATAATTTATAAATTAGTTGATTTCCTTCAACATTTCGCGGTTTCTAAAACATTTTCGGTGGAATTGGAACCGGACAGGAAGTAGAAGCGGGAGAAGTATGAATCAGAAGAAAAATGTGGCTAGGTTAAAGCTGCAAGTGATCTAATCTTGCAATATTCTTTGAATAAGGAAATGTTTCGGAAACACGATCTGAAAAAGTATCGATTGTGGATCTGAAGCTGGCTCCTTATCTAGGAAAACTGCAAAATCAGATCCACAATTAGTCGAATCTACCTAAAACCCGCAAATTGAGCTGTTTGAAGAGTTGAGAGTCAAAACTCACATTTTCCATCGCATACAATTTCAAAAAAAACGCAAAAAAGTGATTCTGCAGATGTCTCGGACGTTTGGAATGTGGTAATAATTAATCAGGAATGAAAAACTTAAATAAATTGATTTTTAGTTTCAGTTTAAGTAAAAATCATTTATACAAAATGATTTATTCAACCGGTTATAGTTGAATCGTAGGAGTAAAATATCATTCAAGATTTTTCTTCCAATTTTTGATCGATATTATTATTAAAAATAAAAGCGAGGTGGCTGAACAGCCTCTCCACACTGCATTGTGAAATCGATACCAATCTTGCTGCCGAGGGGTTGTCGTAGCGGATGCGGGGTAACGTGATAATGTGCCTCGTACCTTTTAAGTACAATACCGATAAGATAGCACCTACCATGTAAGTCAATTTTTCGCAAAGCCCAAGGATGAAATTGCGTCAAAAGCTCAAAACAACCTGGTACATTCCAGGTTCTTTATTTGATGATTTGCAACTTCTTTTCATTCCCCTCTCCAACTTCCAAGAAAAACCCTCAAATTTGGGCCATCTAGTGAACTTACCTAAATACAATGGCGTCGACCGAAGTTGCCGCGGCCAGCACAATCCCGACGGCAAGAATCGTTACATGCCGATCAAGTCTGCCAGTTCGACATTTTCTGTTATTCTTGTGAGAATAGAATCGAGAAGGCCTCGTCCGTTCCAATGAGGTAGAAAGTAGCTGGGAGGCATACTTCAGCATCCAATCAGTGAAATATTCAAAATTGTCTGAAAAATCTGCGAAAATCCGCTGAAAATCCAAGAATTTCGCCGATTTTTACTGCTTTGAAATTCTGAATTTTTTTCAGTGATTTTTCACTGATTCAAAGTGAAAAAGAAAAAAGGCGAAAAAACGCTACTTCCTTCCCTTTTGCCAATCTCGGTAGTGCAAGCTGCCAGAGCATACAAAAAACGTTTTTCTGTTTCGTTAACGAAACCTGAAAGGTGAATGATTTTCACTCCAGTTGAATAATATATTTATCGCATCATACCGAATTACTTTCGCGGTTACTCGATCGAGACGGAGACTCCTGTGGGTGAAGTATAGACCTATGTCTCGCGAAGTAACTCCCAAGGGGACTCGACTTACGGGTTATCTCTCGAGACGATTAGGAGCCCAGAGGAAGTGTATAATCAGTTCTCGACTAATACGCCTGGTTCGCGTGTGTGCGTATGTATTTCATATCTTAATTCGTTTGTGTGTGTATATTTTTGTCATTGAATGACCTAGTTTTTTGTTTCGCCTTCGATTTTCAACCGCCCGCGCCTGCATCGGAAAATACTGCCGCTCATAAAAATCAATGAATTATAAGGTCGTTGAATTTTATTCGCTCCCCCTCGACGTTACTCGGTTTTCTTACTCATCCTTGAGTCGTGTTGACTGATAATTATTATTGTGTATGATACCTGTGTTTGTTTAGGTGAGCGGCAGTTGGTGTATCGAACGTGATACCCTTTTCGTCTCGCCGATCGCGGATCCCCTAATTTGTTAATTATTCATTCGGTAGAAATATTGGAATGGGTTAGATTTCCGGATGATCGGTTGGAATTGGGCGAATGACGGATAGAATGAGTATAAATTCATAGCTAATGAAAATCAACCCAAATTAATAATGTTCTACGTTCCCTGTAACTGCAACATGCTGAGATTTTTCATCAAATCATTTTCTTGAAGCTGATTTATGACCTCATTTTTGAAGCCCTGTTCCAGAGTTTTAAAATTTTTTTGAAAATGGATTGAGTAGTGATGTGTTAAAACGGATGTAACTTTGAAAGTAACGGGTGTGGCATTCACATAGCCATGGGTTCTCATGCAAAGTCAATATTTTGAGTAACGTGGTATGCAGAATTAAGTCACGGTATCTCCTGAAGATCAGAAATACATTGATTTTTCAAATTGTATATTTTTTTTTGCAATCATCTTCTATTCTCATTCCTCTGAGGGTGTCCGCGGTTTTCCTTTTGAGAGCAAATAAAAATTTCTCTCTTTACGTCATCAGTCACTCCTCCTCTCCCTTGGCACTCTTGAGGTCATACCTAAAATCTTTTAAGGCCATCCATATTCCACACCGCAAAAATCGTTGGATCGATACAAAGTACAATCATCCCAATCTTAATTAACACACGACTCATTTCATCAAACCATATTTTCGGAGCCTTCCTCAAACCATAAAGGGCACGAAATAGCTCCCACACAGCGTCTAAAATATCCTGAAACATGTCCTCAAATCCTTCAGGTAACTCCACAAAACAAATCCTGTTCCATTCGGCTTGTTTGCCTTAGATGAAATAATTTTGGAAAAAATTCCCTCTCTATGTGGCTTACAAATTGAACACTTCCATCTCATTAAAATTCCAGTCGTTCTTTACACTGATGTTGCCTTAGGGCTCGGCTCCATGCTCGCGGTGCGGCACGGTACGAGGCGATTTTTTTAAGATGAGTGTATATGAGAAAAGGGACCTAGGTGTTCTGAAAAAAAGTTATACCTGGGTACCTTTTCTCATGTACGTACATGAGAAAGGGTCTCTGTTCTTTTTTTTCAGAACACCTAGGTCCCTTTTCTCATATACAGTCATTTTAAAAAAATCGCCTCGTACCGCGCCGCACCGCACCGCGCCGCACCTCGCCGCACCGCGAGCATGGAGCCGAGCCCTTTCGCTATAATCGCGTGTATGGTTCTCAGCATTTTTTCTTATTCTCTAATTACAAACTTATATCTAACTTAATTCTAGGATAAACTTAACTAAACATTGTTATCTTCTTACAAACTTAAATCTAGGTACAAACTTGAAACTATCTTCTTCATGTCGCAGATCGGGTGTTGATAGATAAGTAGGTACATGAACAGGAAAACACTTACCTATAATTTCATTATGTGGCAAGAAGCTAGCATTGGTTGCTATTCCTAGTCTTCGAACCTCCTGTTCCTCTAGCTGCCCTGAAAAATGAAGAGTAATGCATTAAGAAATGATTAAATAAGCAAAAAAACGAATAAAAATGCATTAAAACATTTGGCGATCCTGACTTCATTGCCATTTAGTGACTTTTTAGAAGAAAAAAAAATCTCCAAGGATGAGAAAATGTGGAATAATAAAAATTGAAAAAAAATGACGCAACGTAATGTTGAGGTAGAAGGAGTACCTATTTTAGGAATGGATCGAAAGAAAAATTTTTATGTCGTTGTGAATTTGTTTCATCTACTTTCCAATTTCTTCACACCAGAGCTCAATTAATAAGGATAGAATTAATGTCGTGGACGAAAGACCACCCGAAGGTGGTCATTTCGTCTCCTTCTTACACCAACACCATGTCTATTCGGCATTATTGCCATTACTATTACGAAAATAATGATAAAAAAAAATATTAAAATATACATAATTACTTCCGATAAAGTAATATAGACAAAGACAAGTATGTCAACTTAGGATCCCATACAAGTGGGTAAAATAAATCGCCAGAGTTTGAAATTTTTTTGAAAATGGATTGAGTAGTGATGTGTTAAAACGGATGTAACTTTGAAAGTAACGGGTGTGGCATTCACATAGCCATGGGTTCTCATGCAAAGTCAATATTTTGAGTAACGTGGTATGCAGAATTAAGTCACGGTATCTCCTGAAGATCTCAGTCGTTCTTTACACTGATGCTGCCTTGTTCTTTTTTTTTCGTCACTTCGAAATATCAGTTCTATTTGCTATCGATGAATATATCATCTGTATAGTTCTGGAATATTGCTTCATTCTAAAAGTACCTATACGTGATGGCACATAAATGTACTCGGAGCACTTATGGATCTGAATGTAGATAATTGATGACTTTTTTTTGGTGCTCCCCATACACGCGCACCTTTCGCTTTCGCTATAATCGCGTGTATGGTTCTCAGCATTTTTTCTTATTCTCTAATTACAAACTTAATTCTAGAATAAACTTAACTAAACATAGTTATCTTCTTACAAACTTGAATCTAGGTACAAACTTGAAACTATCTATTTATGTCGCATTCCATTTCTTCTCTTCGTTTTTTAAATAGTTTCGGCAGCATCTTAGGCCGTTCGTAGTTTTTCCTCGATTCTAAACACAGATCTCGGTCTCAGTATTGTACCCTGTCTCATTTTTTCAAGAAGTTCATGAACATCATCGCTGTCTCTACTTTTGTAGCTGCTAACATAATGATCGTCATGGACCTGCTTTGAGTGTCCAAGATGTTTACATAGCCTGTTGAAAGCAGATATTATTTGAAAAATTGTGTAATAATTTTTTTTGTGAATTGGGGAGTTAGAACATACAACTTTTTCATACGGGGATCGAGTTTTCCGTCAGTTTCGTCCGATATATAATGACGAAGAGAATTCCCGGAGATGTTGCTGTAAAATGTATAATCAATAATTATAAAAATATTTAAAAAAATTATATAATAATCCAATAATGAACTAGGCAGACTGGTTTGTTTTCAATGTCCCGTCACTTATATTAGGTAACTTGGGCTCATTGTTCAAACAAGGGCATTTACATTTACATTTACGTTCACTAAATCTAGCAATTATTACCTTCTCCCAAGTGGAAGATAGGCGTTTTGTAAATATCATATACGGAAATACAATTAATGTAACCATACAAATGAATATTACGGCAGTGTCCCGCCAAAAGAGCAGCTGATTACATCCATCATCAGCTTTCCCCGGATCTGACTGCGCTGCTTGTATTTCTGAACTAAAATATTTTACATCTCGCAACTTATTCATTCCATTCTTCACGCCTAAAAGAAAATTACGTAACATTAACAATGCAATATTTACCTTACGTAGTGAGTAAATGCTACAAAAGATAAGCTCACTCGTATCGTTGCATTCGGAAAGTATATCCTTCATCTTCTGCAAATTATTTTGTAGGATGTTATAAGCGGTGTTCGTCAATATCTCTACTTTTGATTCTAAGTCTTCAATTATCCATCCTTTGTACTGATCATTAATGACTGGAAAAAATAAAACGTGGAATTAGTTTTCACACACAAAATTACTAATAAATATTAACTAGGTATTATTGGTAACATATACTTACATTTGTTGTCGAGATTTTCTCGCCAGAAATGAATGCTAGAAAGAAAGAATCAAACTGCTCATTAGCAGAACAGCTTAACCCTTTCTACCTACCTAATTACACCTACTGGGAGGGCGAAATCTCGACATGGGGGATGGTCGGCACCTAAAGGGGGCAAAAAATTTAGAGAGGCGGTCCTAAATCGTGTACCCTGCAAAATAAATTTCAAGACGCCTACACAGAAATCAACAGTTTTATTATAGAAATTTACATCATGCAAGATACAAAAAATTTACAAATTTACAGCTTCTTCTTTTTGTTAATTGGTCCAGTCGCTCCTCCTGTAACAAAAATAAAAGGTGCTCATTAGTTTCACTCGAAACTAAGTAAGTGCCCAAGAACCTATAGGAGAGCGACATGGCGAGGCAAGGCAGGCGAGCAACAAATTCAAAATACACAAAATATATCAAGATTAGACACTCACTTTACTTCCTGAGTCGATGGCGTGGATCGACGCTCCCGTCCCGGCGTCGCCGCCGGCAGGGGCACCGCGTCCACGACGCGCGGTCTTTCCGCGAGACGCGGCAGTCGAACGCGTAAATCTGGACATCGTAGAGGCCGACGAAAACACAAATGCTCCAGGTCGCGGTCCACAGGGATCGCGAGACCAGAGCACTGTGTTTCGGAGGTAGAGACGACCGAGGGGGGAAAAGGGACTGGTTCCAATATCCGAACGGAACTGGAACCGCCCCTCAAGACATCGCGACATTTGACTCTTGTGGGGGAAGAGTCAAAGTCGAAAATACACTGCCTGAGTGAACGATTCGTTACTCACCATCGAGCCGATTGAATCGTTCACCCAGGCAGTGAAATTTTCGACATTTGTATCCACTGACAAGCATGATCGCAATACAATACAACGCGTGAGTGCACTTATCCATAATAAATATTTGTAAGTTGAAAATTATTTTAACGACCTAATGAATATTCCTTGAGTAAAAAAATTTTTCAACGATTCTAATGAATATTACGTTTTGAATTTGGGTATTTAATCTACAATTTCTTATCTCCCCCCCCCCCTCTTTAAAAAACGTGACAAACTGAATATAAAGCTGCCATTTGAAATGCCATTTCTTTTGCCATCTTCGCGGTAATGGTGTTACCGTTCATTCTCTGATACTCACCGGTGAATACGAATTCTGACGTTTCATCAACTTCAGCTAAATAGTCCCTAGCCTTGATGATTCTGTCGATGGCCTGTACATCTTCATGTCGCCAATGGGGTGTTGATAGATAAGTAGGTACATGAACAGGAAAGCACGTACCTATAATTTCATTATGTGGCAAGAAGCTAGCATGGGTTGCTATTCCTAGTCTTTGAACCTCCTGTTCCTCTAGCTGCCCTGAAAAATGAAAAGTAATGCATTAAGAAATGATTAAATAAGCAGAAAACGAATAAAAATGCATTAAAACATGTACTTACGTTGAAGGTCAAAATTTTCCCAATTTTGGAATGGTTCCTCATCCATTGGTTGTGGCTGGGATGGTGATGGAGGCAACATTGGTGCTGGCGCAATCTCATTAGCAGCTGGCTGGGTTACCAGCACGCTGACCAAACTTCCCCCATAAACTATAAAAACAGAAAAATAATAATACAAAAGAATTATACAGTCTTTGGTGTCCCTTACGCTCATGAAGTCATGATCGGTCAGCGTGGGTCATAATTCATAAAGTATCAACCGATGGAACGGCGGAACAGTGGTTTGTATTAATGAGAAGTACCAGGTTAAGGTTACAGTGAGAGAAATATCATAATAATTTTAACTGAGAAAGAAGTACCTGACCTATGTTGAGGGATGTTTCGATGTGGTACAGATCGTGATCATCGAGTTCGGCGAGATTTTGTAAATTTTGACACGGTTGTTGCGGCGGTGGATTTTGGAATAATTGGTCGATGTAGTTCGCGAGGAGGAAGTTGATTGGCACGAAAACAATAATTTCATCGGACTCTATAAGTCGTGTAAGTAGAGGGCTATGTCGAGATCCTCCTCCGATGGCTCCGGCCTCCCTATTACAATTTTTTCTCATCTTCAAAGAAAAAGTGACCTCATTTTTTGGGTCTTAGTTAAATATGAGCTCCTTACAAAAATTTTTTTGATAGGAAATTAAAGACAATCAATTATAGGTATACCTACATTGAATATTTTTATGCTTTCTTAAATAAAATCTGAATTAAAAGTGAAAAACATAATAATGTTGAAAATGTTGAAATGCTTAACCATGTAGAAAAAATAATTTCATTAAAATAAGTATTGCTATATAAAGAAGTGGGGATAGGTTTTAAGGTTAAATTCTTCAATTTTTCTCTAAAATTTTGGTTGTTTTGTTTCGTATCAAAGTAGGGAGTATTTTCTTTCCAATTTTTGTTAAACATTTTTGATAAATTTTTGAATTTTAGAGTGTTGTGAGTATTGAACTCAATTTTCCCATTTTATTCCTCCGGATAGACTTCGGTGAGTGGTCGAATGATGGTTCCATTTTCAGTTTTAAGTGCTACTGAACGAATTTGACCATCGGTGCTCTTGGGGTATTTTCCGGTGGTGGTGCCAAAAATAGGAATTTACTGGCGCCTTTTTGTTTTAGGGTGGCGATGATGTTGTCTAAATTTTTGGAATTTTCGGTTTCTGGTTTGTTTATATCCGCTGTCGTCGAAATTATCATGTTATTGCATGCGAATCTGGTCGTCATGATTGATAATGCGGCCTAGGTGCCATTTATTTCTTTGTGTAGGAATTGAATTAGCAGTTCTGAGAATTAGCCGCAGCAGGCAAAATGGACAGATTCCAAATTGTGTCCATTGTAAAGGGATTATCCTTATTAATTGGATAAAATTTTGATAAGTTTTTATGCAAGGAAATTCTTGAGGTATTACAATCTGAGTTTCCTCATCATAAAAATAGAAAAAATTCAGCTCGACCGAATTGAAAACAATTGCCACAAAAATTTTCCAATTTTTTTCTTCTGTTAATTAAAAATAAAATTTCACACAATTTTACAAATTTGATTACTGAATTTTTTTAAAAAAATAGAAGATGAACGAATATAATTTGATGAAAAATTTAATCACAAATTTATGGTGAAAATTATTTAAAAATTTTTTCTCTCCAGAAAAAATTCGATTTTATTTTAAACAATAAATATTAGAAATCTTGTTAGAAAAAAAAAAAAATGATGAAACTGGTACTTATGAAAAACTTGGTCCATTTCCCGAGTGGTGAAAAACTCACCAGCTTCGATGTCATCTAAATCACTGATTATTTCGTTATCCATTTTTAATAAAACAATAAAATTCAAATAAAATCCAAGAAAAAAAACAACCAACAAAAAATAAAATAACGAATTATTGAAAAAAATCCCGAATAGCACTTCCGATCTTCTCTGTCCTTGCGAATTTTGTAAGTGTCCAACATCTCACAATATTTCTTATCAAATATCCACAACTTTGCCGAACAATTTTTTATACTAATAAAATTTTGTAAAAAATGATGGACAATTACTCTAGTAATTACACTGCAATTAAAGCGTTCGACAGTTCTAGGACTTTTATTAAAGCAGTTGCAAAATTAGAACTACACTCATTTTGCAAAATCATACTTCGATATTCTTTCGAATACCAAACAAAAATAAACCAATACACCTATTAACTATAAACACTTAACTATAAACACAGTAGTATTTTTACAATCATACGCGAATTTTTATCATTTTTCCAACAATACACAGTGATAATGGCGCGATGAACAGAACCAGCGAGGACGTCAATTTGATTTAATGATATCTTGAGAAATAACGAAGCTACTGCTTCCTCACCTCTTTTCTTCTTTAAGCCTCTGGCGTGAATAGGGTCGAAGAGTGGATATGTATATAATTATCTAGTAGGTTATAAATGTGGCCATGGGCCATGGCCTACAAGAAAAGGGGTAACATTGTAGCAAAGTTGATTTCGAGAAAAACGCAAAAATGTGAATTTGGGTCATAGGGCTCCGAAATCAACTTTTTCAGATTCTACACAAAATTTCCTACAATTTTTTTTTTAAATACGGTTTTTTTAGCGAAAAAAAATCTTTAAAAACTTGAAACGCGTTTTTCTCGAAAGGAACTATGTTTTTCAACTTTCATTTTCAAACTGTCATAAAAACGCGAATTTTGCACAAAAAAAAGAATTTCTTGACCTCTCCCCCGACAATGTTACCACTTTTCTTGTGGAAGGCCACAATGAACCATATTGAAAAAAAATGATTACTTCCTATCCTACGCAGTTTACCTAATTTTAATTAATATAAATTACGGTTATATTTTCCAATTTGGCGAATGAACGAATCTCCTCCTGGTATTTGTTAAACAGATGGTATTTTTTTTTTACAACCAGTCTCGCTTGATGGAAGACTTAGTATAGCGATCACGATTCTTTGCCTCTACAAATGAAGTTGGGTCAGAATCAGCGCATATTAAACCTATATATTTATTTTTAAAAATAGGAAAAAAAAAATATGGAAACAGGGTGAAAAGTCACGAGCCATACGCCATATTTATCATATCAACGTACCTATGTTACATGGTACGTCGCACGTATACATAATGCTACTCGCGTTTTATGTATTAAATTCCCTTCTCTGCTCACCACTGCCATCTCATTTGTCGTATTCGTCGTCTAACGGTAAGGCTCGAATGCCACTTTATCATCAACCCCACAATCGTAATCGTATTCGCGCTTTATATTATATTTTCTCGTATCACCATAAGGTGATCTCGTTTTTCCATCTTCATTTTCCGTTCTGCTATCGCATCGTGGTCTTTTCTCAGCCTTTCTCATTCGATTTTAATGACATTTAAACGATACGTGGCGGCTTTATCGTCATCGTAATGCAAAAATGATGTGGAATACGTTTAAGAAAAACTCGTTTCCGGCCGAAGTCGCGAATTTTTGCCGAGGTCGATTAATTGTTGATGTTTTGCCGTTATCGTTGGATGGTGAGGGGAGGGATTCGAAAATTTACAGATTTCGCATAAAAAAACGAAATGACATGTTGAAATTACTATTTTTTCTATGTTTACCTACTTTTCATGCCTACTTGTTATAAATTCTATAATTATCTTCCTTAACTTTTTTTTTTGAGAAATCGCGCATATACTTTTGCAAAAAAGTCAGAAAAATCAAAACGACAAAAAAAAACATTCATCGTGCTCGGAGACATACGAGCACGTATTGTAGGTTGAGGTTGAGGTCCAAACAGCTCATTTTGAATATTTTCGGAGTTGTTCTGAATATTTTTGGCGTTGTTCTGAATATTCCAGTGATGTTTTGAACATTATCAGCTGTGTTTGCTTCGTTTTGAGGGACTTTTTCTACATTTCCGGCGGCGTTGAGTTGAAGAAATCGAGAATATCAAGATGTGTTTGTTGGTTTGTAGTGTTACGAGAGATTTCGACAATTCCCTTCGATTCATCCTTGCAAATCTTACATTTGGTATTATCCGATAATTTTTCAAACCATTTCCACAGAAATGATTTCTGTAGTCTGTCTGTACACATAAAAACACAAAACAGAACAGTATACGATTCAGATTTATTTGAATTTGTTTACTTTCAAAAACTGATGAATTAAAACTCGACGTTTGTTTTTTCCTTCTTTTTTTTTTCTTTCGATTTTGAGGTATGGTTCACATTTACGTTCGGGGTAGAATTTTTTGGGAAAAGTGTGTTATCTGCGACTGATTCTGCTGACTTGGAGAGACTGCAGACGGTGTAGATAAAGATGAAGGACCCTGAAGTGGTCGAGGATCATCCTCATCATCAGTTTCGGACGAGATCTCATAATATCGACCTAAATAAAAATAAAATTGGTTCCAAAATTTATTGAATTTAGTTTGAAAATAAAATTGCTACTTATGTACCATTTCGATTAAGAGCCATAGTAGGTAATTATTCAGATTCCAAATTGCAAAATAAAATTAATTAAAATTTGGAAAAGAAAAAAATGTAGAATGACGTAAAATTGAGAAAAATTGCATGAATCACGTTTTTTGGCTTTAAACTCATACTAGCCGAAGGGAGATGGTGGGATCTCTGGATGATTTTTGTGAAGCTGGAGCCACTTTTTTAGAAAAATGGAATCGGAGGGACCGGATCTCCCCCTCCCATATCGAAATTATCTAGATACGTTAACTCAGATTTTCAAAAGTTCATTTACTAATAATAATATGATCAGAAGGATTAGAATATACGCCCCAAGAAATAATTCGACCGCAATATAATTATGCGTTGAGAATATTTTATTTCTGTTGAAGTACATAGGTTGCAGAATAATGGACACTATTTGGTTCCAAAATTGAGATATGGATTATAATTTTTCTTCTGTATGTTGAAATGTAACTCGGTAAATTTTAATTTACCGATACCAATTTACGAAATACACCACGAGTAATTCATTAATCCTGCAAACAACGTGAATTTAGAATAACACTCGTACTCGAACGAAAGAAAAAAAAACGAATTAATTACATATTTTCTTCGTAAAAAAATCCCAATTTCTCTGAATTTTTTTCTATTCGGAAATTTGATCATTCAGGAAATTGTTCCGGAATCAATATAAGATCATTTGAATGCTCAGTTTCATTAAATGATTCGAGAAAAATGAATTAGTAAACATGTAAGAATTAGTTGAAAAAATTAAAAATCCCACGCGACGCATCGATACATACCCTTCCTTTTCCTCGTGCACTTTTCAAAAACTCCTTTTCGATATGGAATTCGGTATGATACGAATTCGCGTGGGTGGCAGTAGGAGTCAGGCGACAAGCTCGTTTTGTAATGGTGACACGAAGAAGAGTGTACAGACGCGCGTGCCTTTTTTCGCACCCGTAGGCTATACCGCAATCAATTTCCATCTCGTATCTCGATTCATTTTGCGGTGGTTTTCGTGTAAGCACATCTCGAGGGTAGTCTACGTATAACGTACTTTATAACGCAATACACTGGTATACATTTTACAGAGTGCCCGGTCTCTGGGTAGTGGTCGAGAGAGGAGTTTTTGATAGGCGAATCGAGCTCCAAGCGAAGGGTGTCGGAAAGAATTTAGAGGATATTTATGTTTCCTCCTCTTGCCGACTCTGTTTATGGAACTCGAAAGGTTTTTATACCGAGAGCTTTTCAGCTAAAGAGTTTTCTTCGTGTTTCTTTCTCGTTATGTAGTGGGTTTTTTTCTTTTCTGCTGAAAAAAACTCGGATCGCCTGAGGCATGTTGCTGTAATGAAATGGAGCATGGTCGCGGTACCACGCCCTGCTGGTCAATTTTACAAACGGCGGAGGGGATCGTGATGTCTGGAATATTATTCTGTATTGAGAATTTTCATTCGTATTTTTTTTCATAGTGTCGCGTTCGATTGTATTTTTACTTGAGTACATTCTTCTTTCTTTAGCAGCATTAGCAGGGAAAATTCTTCAATCTTCCTTTCTCCATATTTTTGAGGTCTGGGAGTGCCTGTCGCCGCGCAATACAGTTTTGCAGGGCCCCACTTTCACCTCGATATTCTTCAGTGTTTTCAAAAAATGAGTAGGACTGCGAAAATAATTTCATTATAGTAGGAGAAGATAAACTTTAGACACCAAATGCTCGAATTTTACTTACCAGTTTTTACTTTAATTTTTCTTCATTGCCTGTGATATTATCGCCTAACTAATGTTTTATTTCTGCAAAATTTATCATCATTTTTCAGTAGAAAAATTTAGTTTGAAGACAGATACTCGACGTTATGTTGCTTCGGAAAACAGACTTTATGTAAAAGTATGAACATTTAGTGGGCAAAATTCCAATAATCGACTAATTTCACGTTTTTGTGTGATAATTGTTCTTTCGTACTGAGCGTTACAAGATTTATGAAAGTAGTTTCGTTGCCGCGTGCCGGTAGTGGAGAAATATGAGCTCTGGCGCGCTCCGTCAATTTTTCGAAACGGGCTTTGAGGCACGTGTTAACATGCATCAATCGGGCTGAAATTTTTTGTGCGTCATTTTCTCATGTAGTGGCACCAAACTAGGGGGGTCCCGATAAAAATTCCAAAAATTTTTTCCCCTCAAGTATAAATAAGGGACACCCTACTAGACATATTGTCGCCCAGAAGTACTTTTTTTCCTGGCAATTTTTTTAAATATCGTAACGCAACCGTTTCGAACCAACGAACAAAAATAATTAAATCTCACAATTTATTTCATTTTATTTTATCAATGTTATTATCACATCGATAGTTTTTTTCTACGAAAGAATTTCTTATTTTTTCGTTCGAGAATATGCACATGTTACGCCTAATCCATGTAATTGCCGAATTCATGAAATAGGCAAAAATTTTGCCTAATGCATGAATTAGGAAATTGCTTGCCTAATTCATGAAATTTATAGCTTCAAAACCTTCTACCATTTTTCTTATTTCAAAACTGAAAATTCAAAATATTTTGACACATACTACCACCATTCAGCTACATTTCAAAAAAAATTTCAACCAACTATTTCGATTGGGAAATTTTTTGCGGTGCAAAGAAAATTTTTCATTCATTATATTTTTCATTCAGTGTAAAAAATTTTCTAATTGAAGTAGCTGGTTGACATTTTTTTCAAAATGTAGCTAAATGTTAGTTCTCTGAGCCAAAATATTTTGAATTTTCATTTTTGAAATAAGAAAAATGGTAGAAGGTTTTGAAGCTATAAATTTCATGAATTAGGCAATTACATGGATTAGGCATAACACACATCTTGAACGAAACGAGAATATGTGTTACATAATTCTCGTTTCGTTCGAGGTACCTATGAAGTGCCTTATCAAAATAACAGTAGGTATTCGGGGTACTTTTTCATTGCAATTTCTATATCTTCTAATACAACGTGAAACATTCTCGCTATAAGAATCATGCCTTTATTGAGCGTTGAGATGGTGGATGGTGCTGTCCTCAAACACCTTACAGTGGCTGTCACTTGTGTCTGGTGTACCCAACAGGGCATCGAGATTAGAGAAATTTGAAGGATGGGAGGCCACCTCTCTAATTATCTCAGATTCACTCACCTTGCGTTTGCTTCTAACCCTTGAAAAACAATTTTACGTAGAAGCAATGGGCGCACAGTGGGATGTCAGATTTTCTAGGTCTATTTTTCAAATCATTTTGGCCCTAAAATACATGGCAGAGTGGGAAGAGGAGCTTAAAAATGTAAAAATCACGTTTTTTGGCTATAAGAATTCATCTTCGGAGAACTGTCCCCTCGAAATATTGATGACATGAGGTTTAATTTGTCGCCCATGTCGCGAATATCAAAATTCCAGATCGCTGGGTGCCCAGATATTGTTTACCCTTTTGTTTATGTTAGCCGACACTGATGCTCTTAAGTACTGAAGCGCCTGAGCGTCGAGCATGACGCGGCGTTGCGGCGACACCTCCACATTCATGCCGCATTCTGATTGGATAAAAGGCAGGAGATTGGCGGCCCGTAATTCCAACTCCACCATACCTTTCCACGACTTGAAATTTTCGGAACCTTTTAGCACTTCCTGAGGCTGGAACTGACAGACGCTGAAGGGCGGCGTATAGTAGGCTTTGTCTGATTTTACATCAATTTTTACATGAATTTTAAATGGAAAAAAAGTTTTTCTATGTGAAATGATCATTTGTTGTGACCAAGTGATAGTTCATGTCGAGAGAATCGAAAAATATACGATACACTTTTTGCCTGAATTGTATTCTGAAAGAGTAAGAAAATAAAATTCAAAATTAGAAATCTTGCAATATTTTTTAAAAGGCTCTGGTGTGGTAAGGGGGTCAATTAGCCCTTGGTCGAACTTTGATCAAATTCTTATGCCATTCGATTTTGCATGGTAGAAGATGATTTTAGAGCGCATGAGCGAATTTTTATCGCACCCCTGGGGGGCTGGGGGGCCAAAATACACGGTTTTCAAGCTGAAAACTCTTAAAAATTCTATCTCCTCGAGTTTTCAACCGATTTTTTCCAAACTTGGCACAAAGGTAGTGGTACTAGAGGGGAATACCCTGAAATTTTTTCAGATTTTTTCGACCACTCCAATGACCTTGAATTCGACTTTGAAAATTTCAAATCGCCCTGGGAGCACCGTTTTGCCGCGGGGTATAAAGAAAAAAATTTTTTCATGTTTCCCACTCCATTTTACACCACTCAGAATTTTTTCAGATTTTTTCGAGTGGTGGTTTACATGTGGCGTCCGAAAAACTGATAAATCGGTCGTTTTATTACTTTAAAATTATGCCTTTACCATCAATTTCGTATTTTTCATTTTTTTTCTCACTAAAAATACATTCATGCTCGCTTTTTATTAAATTTTGATCAATATTCACCCATTTCCCATGACTACGACATTTTGAACAAAGGGTATCCCTGGATATGATAGGCGAATCGGCCCAAGAGCTAATTTTTGAAACTAACCAGCAGACATTATTAAGGACCCCAAAAAATGATTTTAGAAAATTTTTCCACTCCCCAACTCACCCTACCTCCTTACCCCTACCCCCAAAATAGCGAATTTTCGTCAAAAAATCGTATCTCGGAACCTAATGGACCAAAAATTCCGAAATTTATGTGGTGTAAGTATATAGGGAGTGGTGACCAATTTTTGAGAATTTTTTCAGATTTTTTTTGCGATGCATTCTATTCTAAAAACCACCTTAAAAACTTTGAATTGCTCAGAGGGTCTGGCCGGATAAGGGGTGATTTTGGCCATGGGTTGGATTTTCGCTTTAACCTACCCAAAGGGTACCCTCTGATGTTAAAAGATCTGAAAAAATTTTCAACCTCCTCCCCCCTCCTTCTATTTCTGAGTTATGGCCATTTTATTGATAGATTTTCAACAATTTTTAATTTCAACTGTTGTGAAGGAAATTTTCTGTTCTTTGGCACTAAGTTACCTATGTCTCGTACCTACAAATTATGAAAGAAAGCTTTTTTTTTTCATTTCTTCTTAATATTTTGCTCTTGTACTACAGTTCATTTTTTGTCATGGGCTGGGAAATTAAAATTTTAAATTGAAAAAAAAATTCAAATTATTGTACCTATCAAGGTGGGGTTGTATCAAAAAGAAAGAATTTATATCTTTTAGTTTTGGAATTGGATCAATTTCAATGTTTTAGGGTGGGTTTTGGGATAGAATGCATCGCAAAGAAAAACTGAAAAATTCTCAGAAATCCATTTTCACTGACTTTTTATGACAGAAATAGCGAATTTCGAGATTTCAAGTGAAACGATCGCGAAAAGGGAGTTTATCTAGGTATTTTGGACAGCTAAACACAGATTCGACGTTGTGATCATTTCTTTCTGCACGAAATGCTGAAAAATTTGAAAGAATCAGCTAAAAAAATTTTATATACGTAGTAGGTATTTTGCGATTCTTGGCCCTTGCGGCTTCGAAATCACCAAAACTGAATACGTGACGTGAATCTACGTTGAAATACACATTTGTGGGATACTATTCACAAATTGGTTGTTCTTCACTTATATATGCTTATATGGTATTTTTTTGCAATGATTGAAAACTTCATATAGCCGAAAAAGCATGAAGATATGTAATGTACCAACATTTTTGAAAAAAATATCATAAATACGTTTTTACGAGGCGTGACTTAGTGCCAAAGAACAGAAAATTTCCTTCACAACAGCTGAAATTAAAAATTGTTGAAAATCTAGCAATAAAATGGCCATAACTCAGAAATAGAAGGAGGGGGGAGGAGGTTGAAAATTTTTTCAGATCTTTTAACATCAGAGGGTACCCTTTGGGTAGGTTAAAGCGAAAATCCAACCCATGGCCAAAATCACCCCTTATCCGGCCAGACCCTCTGAGCAATTCAAAGTTTTTAAGGTGATTTTTTAGAATAGAATGCATCGCAAAAAAAATCTGAAAAAATTCTCAAAAATTGGTCACCACTCCCTATATACTTACACCACATAAATTTCGGAATTTTTGGTCCATTAGGTTCCGAGATACGATTTTTTGACGAAAATTCGCTATTTTGGGGGTAGGGGTAAGGAGGTAGGGTGAGTTGGGGAGTGGAAAAATTTTCTAAAATCATTTTTTGGGGTCCTTAATAATGTCTGCTGGTTAGTTTCAAAAATTAGCTCTTGGGCCGATTCGCCTATCATATCCAGGGATACCCTTTGTTCAAAATGTCGTAGTCATGGGAAATGGGTGAATATTGATCAAAATTTAATAAAAAGCGAGCATGAATGTATTTTTAGTGAGAAAAAAATGAAAAATACGAAATTGATGGTAAAGGCATAATTTTAAAGTAATAAAACGACCGATTTATCAGTTTTTCGGACGCCACATGTAAACCACCACTCGAAAAAATCTGAAAAAATTCTGAGTGGTGTAAAATGGAGTGGGAAACATGAAAAAAATTTTTTCTTTATACCCCGCGGCAAAACGGTGCTCCCAGGGCGATTTGAAATTTTCAAAGTCGAATTCAAGGTCATTGGAGTGGTCGAAAAAATCTGAAAAAATTTCAGGGTATTCCCCTCTAGTACCACTACCTTTGTGCCAAGTTTGGAAAAAATCGGTTGAAAACTCGAGGAGATAGAATTTTTAAGAGTTTTCAGCTTGAAAACCGTGTATTTTGGCCCCCCAGCCCCCCAGGGGTGCGATAAAAATTCGCTCATGCGCTCTAAAATCATCTTCTACCATGCAAAATCGAATGGCATAAGAATTTGGTCAAAGTTCGACCAAGGGCTAATTGACCCCCTTACCACACCAGAGCCTTTGGTGTACAGTCCCTGCAATACTTGAGTTAGACAAAAAGTGTATATCTTATTTTTTGTTTCTCTGGACATGAACTATCATTGATCACATTAAAGGATGATTTTCAAGAAAAAAATGTCTTCATTTGAAATACATGTGAGAAACCATGAAAAATCGAAAATTTTATCGTTCACGCCTGTAAGGGTAAGGCTATTTTATTAAAATGGTAGAAGGTGGATTGTCGCGGCACCGCAGTCCGCGAGTTCCTTGTTTAACTACTAGTTCACCCGTAGCGCTAGTGTATCTATATTCTTCTGTTCGACAATTTCGGCCAGTATTTGGATCTCCAAGGAGAAGTTTGTAGTCGGTGATTCGCGATGTAAACTTTCTGGTGACGATTTCGTTTGCATTGGCGGAGTTCCAGGTTGTTGGGCGTAGGCGTTTCGATTCGTCAACTGCTACTGTGAGATCGTCGATGGAATCGGAGAGCGTTCGTTGGTTCAGCGTGTTTTTAGCGAGCAGTCCCAATAAGTCGGCTACTGCGGTGGCGGTGGCTTGCAACCACCACTGATATTCTTGGAGCATAAGTTTCTCAATGGTGGTTAACATCGTGGTATCAGTTTGTATGCGTCTGTCTCAGACCCAGGGTCTGAGACGGTGACGTTACCCGAATGGGCAGTGTCACTCTATTGAGCGATTTTTTTTTGATTTGCGGTTTAACGAGTTGGCGTTTGATTTACTTACGTAAAATAGCGAGAAGCGGCATATGTCGGTTGAAATCGCGATTTTGACCGGCATTCGAGCGTTTTTTGGCGATTTTGTGATTGTGTGATCGCGTGGTTAGCGTCACAGTAGACACTCGCGATCGCGAATTAAAGAAAAAACAGAAAAGCGCATTGTACGCGAAAGCGTGAAAGTTGGATCAGAAAGTTCTCTGCTACCATATTACGCTTCGAATACGTAATAATAAAGAAAGTCGAAAGTTTACATTTTCTAAAGTTTAATCGAAAAGAACAGCGAACTTATATATATGATTACAATGTGGTTACAACTTAAACTAACGTCTGCTGACGTCACATGACGTACGAACAGACCGGGTGCGTCAACTAGCACTTCGGTGGCTAGTTGGCGTACTTTCTCGCGACGCCGGGTCGCGACATGGATTATACGAGGTATGAAGAACGATACATCATACTGAAACCATAACTTACTTTTTATGAAATTCTTCTGAATACGAAATGTCTCAACGAGACAACATCACTCCGGTAGTCCTGAGTGGGACAATTCTGTAAGAAAATCAACAAAAACGTTTATCAATTTATAATGCATGTAAGATAGTTCAATTATTTAAAGCAATGATAACTTGGGGCGGCCTGCCACCCCAAACACTTTATGAGCCCTCTTTGTGTGAGCTGGCTGTGTGAAAAAAAAGGTGATTTTTAATATCCCCAAGCGGAAAATTTATGCTTACCTTATCGTTATGATATCCAACTTCATACCTTTCCAATGCGTTTTTGTTGTCAAAAGAATTTTTGCAGTGCTTGCATATTTTTGTGAAAGTTGCCTTCTTGTGTGTTTGCGTTTTATGTTTTGCTAGTAGTAGTTCCTGTTTCTCCAGGAACCGTTTACCGCATATGTTACACTTCGGCGGAAGTTTCTATAGTCAAACATATTTAGAAAAATATCAAAGTACTAACGAAAATTACAAGAGACAGAAAATTGATCTCAAATGATCGGAAAATAAGTAAATGCTCCGTTTTTGAGATTAAAAAAACAAATGAACTGAACAAACTGGACAATTGAAGAAAATAACTTCAATAAATTTTGAGCTTTGAAAGCTGAACTTTCAATGCAATCCTTCGCATTGCAACGAATCCATTCCTGTGTAGCTAGGCGTACTTTCATTTTGTTTTCTTTCCACTTGATGTGCCTCTTGGTGAGCTTAGGCGCAGAGTACAGCTCTTTTTCAACCTGCAGGTTATACAGATTGATGAAATCAAAAAAAGATGCATTCTTCCCATTCCCATCTGTTATGGTATAGTCTCCCAAAGTATTTCGCACCAACTTCATAGCATGGCATGGATCAAGAAACACATATACTTTCTCTTCAGGATGACAAGGATGCGGAAACCATGGTTTAATAGTGTAGGCAAATAAGAAAAAAAAAAAACATTTTTAGCCAGGAAAGGTTTTATTGCGAAAAATTGTTGGGAGGGGTCCCCTGACCAACCTCTAAAAAGTCCGCACCCCCTAGACCCCGTGCTTCATTTTTTATGGGGGTCCCACCCCCCTCAAAAACGGTTTTTCGCGAATAACTCCTCAGGGTTTGATTTTACGGCAAAAATAACTTCGTATTTGGATTCTACACTTAATTTCCTACAAATATTGTCCAGAATTTTTTTTTGAACGATCATTGGTGAGGAGGTGGGGAGTCCTGAAGAAGGGTGGTTTTGGAAAATACGTTGTAATACGAAGTTTCATGTTTGACATCATTTCAAATGATGGAGGAAATGTATTCTACGATATTTATTTGAGGTATGAGACCTCCTACCTCACGGCTAAATCGCACCCTCCCCCTCCCCTCCTCACCCCCACTTCATTAATAGCACAATTACTGAACAAATTCAAATATGGTATGATTTTTTTACAATTTCTACGACATTCAATTAGAGTATGAGACCGCCAGATTTGAGTGTAAGTTTCACCCACTCCCCCCTCCTCATCCCCTCAATTATAACGACCGTTTGAATCACATAAAAGGATGAGAAACTGTTTGTAAACATCTTTTGTCTCCAATTTTCGCGCATATTTCAAGAAGGTAGTTTATCCTAAGTCGAGTGCGTCATTCCAATGGCGGTAATTCACCCCCTCCCCCACCACCAAATCAGTTTGTAAAGATTTGCAGTGGCGTAAATACGGAGGGGGAGGGTTGAGGACAACCCCCCCCCCCCCGCCAGGTACCCTTCAAAAATGCATTTTTTGCACATCAAAAATCAAATATTTTTCAAAGCTTTCCCACTCCCCCCCTCGCCCTCAATTATAACAACCGTTTGAATCACATTAAAGGATGAGAAACTATTTACGCCACAGGCTTACATATGTATTCGAATAAAGTGACAAAAATCGTAAAAAAGTGACTCGCTATGATGCCTGAAAAGCTGAAAAAATCTGGAAACAAGAGATGGATAGCAGAGTTCTGCGTATTTTTCTTCACGAATCAACATACCTATAGTTGGAGAAAAAACTCATAAATTTTTTGAAATTCTACAGATTTTCGAGAAAATTTACTCGTATTTCTCTCTCACTAAGCTAAGTTAATTGTATGTATTTTTCAAGTTTTCAGTCACTATAGGTACTTAATTTATATTATGTGACGAATGAATGGGAGGAAATATTCTGGAAAATCTGAGGAAATCTGAAAATTTGTTGTTGAAAAACATGCGTAAAATTCGATACCGTTTAATCGTTTCATTTTTTTCCTTTAATTCTTTCGAATATTTGATTTTTGATGTGCAAAAAATGCATTTTTGAAGGGTACCTGGCGCGGGGGGGGGTGTCCTCAACCCTCCCCCTCCGTATTTACGCCACTGCAAATCTTTACAAACTGATTTGGTGGTGGGGGGGGGGGTGAATTACCGCCATTGGAATGACGCACTCAACTTAGGATAAACTACCTTCTTGAAATATGCGCGAAAATTGGAGACAAAAGATGTTTACAGTTTCTCATCCTTTTATGTGATTCAAACGGTCGTTATAATTGAGGGGATGAGGAGGGGGGAGTGGGTGAAACTTACACTCAAATCTGGCGGTCTCATACTCTAATTGAATGTCGTAGAAATTGTAAAAAAATCATACCATATTTGAATTTGTTCAGTAATTGTGCTATTACTGAAGTGGGGGTGAGGAGGGGAGGGGGAGGGTGCGATTTAGCCGTGAGGTAGGAGGTCTCATACCTCAAATAAATATCGTAGAATACATTTCCTCCATCATTTGAAATGATGTCAAACATGAAACTTCGTATTACAACGTATTTTCCAAAACCACCCTTCTTCAGGACTCCCCACCTCCTCACCAATGATCGTTCAAAAAAAAATTCTGGACAATATTTGTAGGAAATTAAGTGTAGAATCCAAATACGAAGTTATTTTTGCCGTAAAATCAAACCCTGAGGAGTTATTCGCGAAAAACCGTTTTTGAGGGGGGTGGGACCCCCATAAAAAATGAAGCACGGGGTCTAGGGGGTGCGGACTTTTTAGAGGTTGGTCAGGGGACCCCTCCCAACAATTTTTCGCAATAAAACCTTTCCTGGCTAAAAATGTTTTTTTTTCCTCAAAATAGCGCTAATTTGCCTACACTATTAAATGCTGGTCCGTAATTTAGCTGCGCACCTAGAATTTTGCAGCATGTTCTATTGATTCCCAGACCATCAAATGTCATGGAGTGGAGAATCACGCCACAGTCATCAACCAGCTGTAGAGCTCTAGTCACCAGCTTGCTGAGATCTCTACCATCCAAGCTGTCAACCAGGAAATAAACTAACGGAAGCTTCCACCAGCCATTAAAGCAAACCAGCATAAAAACCATCGCCTTTTTTGCCAATGGCTGACTGTCATTATCGCTAGGTTCCCCGAACCCCATTTCTACATAGCCGTGATATTTGACCTCCTTCCTGATTGTTAATTGTTTTCGGATCTCAATTTCATCGAAAACTAAGTTGCAAATGACCTTTTTTTGGTGCTTAGCAGCAGCTTTCACATGAGCTCTCAGGGCCTGCAAAGCTTCGCCGGAGAATCCTGGTTCACCTTTCAGTTGACTGTTCCAATTTCGTAAAGTTGGATAACCCCATTCACCGCAAATTTGGACACATTTTACAATGCGTTGTTCCACTGCCTGTCCTAGAACCGTTGGAGCACCGACGTCTCTGGCATGGAAACCCATAAATTTATTGTAAACAGTTCCGTATGGTATACCAAATTGTCTCGAAGCTTGAAACAGTGATAAGCGGCCTTCAATCACTTCAATGATCGCTTTTTCCAACCTACCGTCAGAGTATCGCTGATAACTCCTTCCATCTGGAATATAAATTTACTCACGCGACACTATCGGGAATTTTAAATGCTTTTCGAGGATGAAACGATACCCAACCCCGACGAGTATTCTATTTTTTTACTCGACATTGCACAGGCTTGCAGAAGTGTAAAACAGATAGAGATAAGTTGAAAGTTTTGTAGACGTATCTGATGCTTTTCTCGACAATGTGCCTACACAGCCTAAGATACGATGCTCCAAAGTAAAAACAACTTGTCTCGTTAATTAGAGTGGCTCGCGTCGTCGAGTACGCAGTGCATGATTTATAAATGCTCCGAAGTGCTCTCGGTGTTGTACTGAGTAGGACGAGAATGGGAGGAAGCAACGAAGATGAGAGTTTTGCGAAACATTACCAGTGTACTTTGGGTACATAGGTATACTATGTTTATATAAAATGACAGCCGGAAAGTAGTCGCTAATTGGTGCGTTGCTCGAGTCAACGTGTCTTGTATATATTTCTATGGCAGTGCGAGTTTCGATGTCTGCTGAGTGTAAAATCTCGGATAGGTGTATCTGGAGCGAAAAATTCCATTTTGTGGGAATTGTGGAGGTAATTTTTGATGTGCATGTTCAAGATATGCTTGAGAAAGTGACAGAAGAAGGGTTAGTTGAAGAAAGATGTGGAAAATGAAATTTAAGAAAGAAAAAAAAAAGTTGAATTGTGGAAGCTTATATGAAAAGCTGAAGGCAGGCCAAATTCGGATGATAAAACGAAAAGCTTTTCTAACAGCTTCATTTTTTAGTTTTTTTACTTGAAAATTAAAATTTGAATCCAGCATATAAAATCATAGAATTTATAATGAAAAAAAATCTTACGAATTAATATAAAATACATTTAAAAAATCACCAAATTAGACTGCAAGTAAGCAGGAAGATGCAACGATCCTCCCAAGTCAACGAGTATTTTTCTACATTTTCCAACAAATTTAATCGTCCCAGTTGAAGAAGGTATAAGCTGATAGGTGACGATGGACTCACTTTGATCCAGCCCTATTTAGGATTTCATCAATGTTTCAAAATCAGTAATGCAATTGTATGTTTTGTCTTTACTCATCCTTCTGCAGATTTTCTCTTCGTAATTTCTTTCCGAAAATCTTTGGCAATCCTTGAGAAACTGTGACTAGAAGTTTTTCGGCGAGCATTCGACAGTTTTATTACTTGAATATGCCTACTGTTTGGTTGTACAGATTTTTCGGAATCAATCATGGGCGAAGCAAATGTTGCCATGAAGACACTTGATTTTTTAAATAACCCCTCTATCCATGGGATTAATTTTTTTAATTTCTTGCCTACCTGTGTCGCGTTGTGAACTAGGCAAGAGTTTTATATCCCATTTCACTACCTTTCTCTCCAAAATAAAAAGTAACCGATGTAACATCAAGTATATTATTATATTTTGTTTTTATTTCTTGGATCACCATGTATGGTGAGGAAGTATGACAATCCGTGTAGAGACCGATCGTATATTTGAATTATGAGTTCAAAATCTTTTTAGCTAATTTTTTCTTATATACTTAATATCAGCCAAGTTTTCAATCAATACACGAACTGCTGTATCATTTTGGTCATTCCAAGTGTCTGTACGTTTCTCCTTGGCAGGAACATCCTCCAGGACTACAATTAATAGCAATCTAGGTAAAAAAAAAACATTTTAAGAGGGTGCTCTACGTATTGCGGGAATTAATTCTGGTCTACCTTCATCTTACAAGGCGCAGACCAGAATTTTCGTTTTTTTTAGATTATTAAGGAATAAAATGATGAAATAATGAATGATTTTAGAACGCAGAAAGAAAAAAAAAAAGCATTTGGAAGTTTTAATTTCCATTATAATTATTTTTATTGAACTTGGAAAAAAGTTGAAGATTTGATGACGGTTTTTACAAGAATTCTCTGATGCTACTGAATCAAATTTGTTGAAATTTGGATATGTGGTGTAAAATAACATTTCTGATGAACTGACAGAGCCCTTTTTCCATTTTTTAAAAAAAATTTTAAAATATTTCAATTTTTTTTTTTTTAGAAAATCAAAAAAAACGCTCTGTTAGCCTGCCAGGAATGCTTTTTTATATAACATATTAAAATTTTAACAAATTTGATTCAGTAGCCTCAGAGAATTTTTGTAAAAACCGTCATCAAATCTTACATTTTTTTTTCAAGTTCAATAAAAATATTTATAATGGAAATTGAAACTTCCAAATGGTTCTATTTTTTTCTTTCTATGTTCTAAAATCATATTCGCTCGTTGTTTCATCATTTTATCACTTGATAATTCAAAAAAAACACGAAAATTCGGGTTTGCGCCTTGTATGTTGAAGGTAGGCCAGAATTAATTCCCGCAATACGTAGAGCACCCTCTTGAGTTGCTTGCTATTTTTAGTTGTGACATGATATTCTTCTATTTTATCATTTATTAAAGTTTCCTAAATTTTACAAAGTTTGTTTGGAAAATCGACCTTTTCTCGATCGATATAATTTTCCATTGATTTTTATTTTTCGTTAATTTAAAACATAATGGTGACTCGATGTTGCGTTAAAGGCTGTTTGGAACAATATAACCCATCGAACTGAGATCATTTACAAATAAATAACAGAAAAACAAAAGTAATTACTTCGCCAACAAATAAAAAATGATCCTTTTGAACCTCCTTCCATTTCAATCCAATCACCTTCCCTGATTGGAAATTGATATAGCTCTTTAATGAGTTGAGAGCAGACAAATTATCATCACTGTAAAACCCAACTCTGGTTACGAGAAAAAGCGTAAGGTGAATAAATGAAATATGTGGTAGATCTTGGCGGCTTTTTTCATCTTGTACATCAAACAAATCATTGCACAAATAGGGATCAAGCCCTATAAATTGGCACTTCGAAATATATTTATTAAATACATCAGTAAAGTGTTGCAACCCGGCTGCATAATTGCTTATTCTTAATTCCGCAATTTTTTCGACGTCAATAACTTTTCAACGGAAAAAGCGGGTTTTTTAATTAAATTGTTTAAAAAATTCAAAAGTTTAAAATAACGAAATTAATTTTGGGCCCACCTACATAAGCAGCAACGGGCAACCAGCCGAAAAACAAGCACCTTGCAACAAATTTTAATTTACACATCTTACATACAGAGCAACGTAAAGCGTGAATGTCAAGGTGAAAGCCAAAAAAGTTACTGCTGATAATCTGATAATTTACTTGAACAATCTGAAATGATTTCAAGTTATAATTTCATTTTATCGAAAAGCTGATCCGCAATTTTTTTCCACAAGACGTCTTTGTATTTCGTCTTCATTTTACAATATGTGGGATTACTTAAATCCCACAACCTGGGTTCCCCTTGGATTAGATCAATCAGCATAGAGCTGATTGAAATTTTATAAAATTAAAAAATAACACTACAGTTTTCAAAGAATCTAATCTAGTATTATCAGTTACGCTTCACAACATTGAAGTTGCTCGTTTCAGGCAACCAAATCCAAATTGATTTGATTTGGTTGCTGGTTGCTCAGTTGCCCGTTGCTGCTCATGTAGGTTCCGCCTTATGTTTAAACTGAAAGCGTATGTATAGTCGAGCCAACAAAGAAGGAAAGCGCTCAAACCGAACAGTTTCTGTTTAGCGGCCGTATGTGTATCAATTTACGTCGCCGCAACGCTGAAAACCCAAGATGCGTTTCCACTGGAATGAAATACATGCACAATAGCCGGATTTGGAATTTGATTGAAAAATTGAGTCACGTGTCAGAATTTCATGATTTGTAGGCCAAAGAAGTCGTTTCTGAAATCATTTTTTGAGAATTTACAAAATAATAATTTGAAAGTTTCTCCTGCAATATTTCCATGTCAATAGTGTTGAATGGTAACGCACGTTGAGTTTTCACTGATGTGGCGCGGCGAGGCAAATTAAAATTATGCAGCCGTCAAACAGAAACTTTTTGATTTAAGCGCTCTGCTCTCCTTCTTATGTTGGCTTGACTATCAACGAACGGATCGAACGCGAAATATCGATTTACAACAAAAAGGAAAAAGTACTTATTTAATTTAATCATATCTTTCGGTGATAATAATTATAATCGATGATATTACCTAATGCTGAATTTCTGGTTGCTGATGGTTCATCCATTGAAGGGTGTTGTTCATTTTTTGAAGGGTGTTGTTCATTTTTTGATTTTTCATAACATTTAGATCCATTTAAGAGGTGAAAGTTTGGCCCTTACTTCTCAGGATTCCAGGTGTCATAGTTATACCGTTCGAAATTTTGTTGTTGGCGGGGGCTAATTTTACCTGTTGACAATATTAAAAGACGTGTATGTAATTCACACATTTATGTAAAAATAAATTACACGACCGCCTCAACATGGCTTCTTCGCAGCGCGAGTTTTTCTCGTCGATTTCGTTAGGGCGGTGTCTTCGAAGCGAACAATTGCGGTCTCTCCCCCTTCTGTGCTCTGCTCTTCTGGTTCCTCCGGCTACTCCTCCGTCGAGTCTTCCTATATGTACTTATAAATAAGAATTACTTTCGCCATATGATAGTATTTCGTCCAGCTCTTGTTGAATTTCTTTAGGTAGAAGAGACTCTCACATTAGAGGTAGACAAGTGGTACAGCAACGCACACCCTGATCCCATTTGTTCCTGTGTTCCACTGCTCGAAGGAACATCAGCAACGTCTACTCTAGTGGCTGCTGGAGCCACCGACTCGAAAAATGAAGACTAAAAAACAAAATCAATTTTTTTTATAATAAAATTTTTTTAAAATTAAATTGACACAAAAATTCACAAAATCAATTGTAGAAGGTTGAGGTCCATAATGGATTCCAAAATCAATATCAGAAAAGTCTAAAGCTGCGACTGAAACACAATTATTTATTTTATTATTTTATTTTTTAATGAAAAACAAAAAAATTCCTTATCAGAAAAAAAACTTACTGCGTGTAACTTTACAGCATTGCAACACTATTGTCCGTCCAACATAGCATGACACTTGTTGTGTCAGTTTCCTTATCAAAAAGCAAACAAAATTTCAAAATTTTCCCATTTAACTACAGCAATTTTATTTTGGGCTTTGAACCAATGAAACTAACACAATAAGTGTCATGCTATGTTGGACGGACAATACCAGCTTTACACTTTTCGCAATTTAATCATAAAATTTACATTATTTTGACTGATACAAAACGAATAGGTACCTCGGATGGTATGGCTACAGTTTTTCACAGATGGAGGTATATACAATTTTCCTTTTTTGGATTTAAACTTGATTGTCGACAAGATGGGCAGGGCTTTCCGCCATTCCTCATGATGCTTTGAATTGGAAACGGACATTATCGAAGACGACGGCATCGAGCCAGACTTATATTTAAAAGAGCTTATGTCATCCTTACGGTATCGATCGCTTGTCGCTCGTTTAGGTTTATTTGACTTTTCCGGTCTACTTTCTTGTTGCGATTCTTGTTCGTCCGAAATTTCGTGTACTTCTTCGTTTCTACGATTGTCGTTATCGTCTCTATGATTGTTATCGTCGTCTTTATGATCATTATCGTCATCGTCATCTAATTCTATCGTGGTTAAATTTGGTGCTTTCACCAAGATCGGTGCGAAATCCGGAAACAGCCTCCCTCAAGAGTTTCCCATGACTAGAATGAGGTCACAGGAAACTGCTGTTGCAGCTATCAAACAATTTGTCGAATAAATTTAAAAAGCGCGCCGTTCCGATCGCCTCTGCTGGTAAATGTCCATTTTCTGTAAGAAAAATGATAGGTAGATTGAAGGAAATGATCTCTAACTCCTAAAACTTGAAGACATATTGGTACCAAAAAAAGTACCTGCACAAAATTTCATGGTGGAAGCGACACGTTGTGAAAAAACCTGAGCAGGATGCGATAAGGTTACCTTCATTTTTTTCAGCTTTGTGGCGTTAACATGTTCTTCAGTCAATTTGTTCAGCATACAGAATTCATCCTTCTCACCAGGTTTATCCATGTAGTACAGCTGCTGGACGTGAGACCATGATGCATTCATCTCAACTATCTTAGAATGTGGATCAGCTGATGCATCCTGCAAATGAAATTCAATGGAAATAGAACAATTTTCAATAAAAAAAATCTGATGGTACGGAGATGTTGAATGGAGCTTTGGTTTTGGAAACTGATTCAATTACTCAATTCATCCTTCACACAAATCCCAAAAAGGTTACCTACTTCAGCCAGAACTTTTAAAAACTGTCTGCAGCCAAAATGTATTCTGAATCATAATTTCATCATCCCCCCCTCTCAAAAAAATAATAACAATGTCACAAAAATCCAATTCCTAATGGAATTTAGGTCATTTCTTCAGTTCATTTCAGAAAAGAAATATACATCCATTCATTAATGCTTTCCAATTCATTTTTAATTTCTGTAGATTGCATTTTTTTTCTGTTTATGTATTTTCTATTTTGTTATTGATGTCAATAAGTGAAACATCTATTAATGAACAGATAGGTACAAAAAAGTGCTGAAAAATAACATAATTAATACCTTAGATCCCGCAGATGAATCAACTTCACTCTGTACTATACCAGTGTACGATACCAGGGGGACCTTGGCGCCGGTGGTACTTGACTCTCAGGTGAGTTACAGTTGGCTACCAAGCTGTCCCCAGCCAAGGCCACCGACCACCAAGGCAAGGGAGCCGAGGCCCGGAGAGGAGAAAGCGACAGTGAGAGGCGGAAGGAACCTCAGCTAGTACCAAGCAGTAAAAGCAGGGTGAGGACGGAGGGTGGCCAAGAAAGGTAGAAGAGATAATCGTCTCCATGCCCCTAGGATCACAGATGGCCGGTTACCACCCGACAAACCAACTCGTAGCCCAACTTGACCGTGAAAAGGGGGGAATGAAGAAGGGGGAATAAAATAAAATGAATAAAATAAAATTAAATTAAATAAATAAAATGAACAAATAATGATACACAAATACATAAATCTATAAAAAAAAAAAATACACAAATACATGTTGACATTGCTTCACAGCCGCGACGACATGGCCTATGGTAGATGTGGTAATATCTACGCTTAGTGCTGACGCCCTGCAAAATACACAGTACACACATATGTAGAAACATAGATTTAAAAAACCTTAATTGTGTACTTAAGCTTCAAATTGCTCACCTCTCGCCTCTAAGTACGACTTCTTATGGATATTTCGGCAGTGGTTATTTACCGAAGACCTATCGGCAAAAACATGTCCGCAAATTGGGCATTTAACAGGTCGGCTCTTCTGCTTATGGGCCTTTTGGTGCCGCCCTTTCATGATCGGAGTGAAATCTTCTTGCCCATATCTAGAGCAATTATGCTGAAAAAAATGAAAGTCCATAAGATTACCCAAAAAATTATGTAAGGTATACCAATGCCTGATATTATTATAATGTAGGTAGGTATACCTACCTCAAATGTTGATGGACCAAGAATAATTTGCAACTTTGTTGCCAACTCTTTTTCGCATGCAACGAAGTTACAATATGACCCTGCCAAGTTGCACGTTGATGCCTGTCGTTCCACATTCTTCTCAAAGTCTGCAAGCAAATGAAAACAAGTAATTATACCAAGCCAAATAACTCGCCATTCGTACAACTCCCATAGGTATAAACATTAATTATTGAAAGTTAAAAACAAAAACAAAAAACTCACTCAACTGTGGAGGCGCTGCCTCTAGAATCCATTGGTCGTTCGCCACATCGCCCATGGAGTACCGATTTTCTGGTTTTGGTTGGAGAAGGTGCGAAATAAATTCTTTCGCATGGTTACTCACTGCAACCTCCAATGGATAGTCGTATCTGTAGCTCAATATTTCTTCTTTACACTGGAATGGTAATCTACCAACAATCATCTCATATATGTACGATGACGCCGAGAGACCAAACGTCTGTTTTGTTTGTGTACGCATGTTTCTCTGCTACCAGCTCTGGTGACATAAATACGAGTGAGCCGCAGGGTTGCCTCAATTTTCCGGGGGATGGTAAATAAACTGCAAATCCAAAATCTGACACTACTACTTTCTCCTTAGACAACATCAAAATGTTTTCCGGTTTGAGGTCCCGGTGAATAATGGAATGTTCATGACAATATGCCAACGCACTGGCGATTTGCGTCGTATATTTTGCGGCGATTGCCTCATTCAGGCGCTTATTTGGCTGAATTCGCTGATAATCACACAACGATCCGCAGGCCGCAACCTCCAATACCATATACAAATTTTTGTTATCGGAAAACGAATGGTAAAATGGTAATACATTTGGGTGATGGATATTTCGCTGGATCAATATCTCCCTCAAAACCGCACGTTCAGATTGAGACTTTTATCTGATGATTCGGTAACCTGTAACATCAAAAGACAACATTTAATTCGGATCCAGAATTTCTCCGACTTCATTTTTAAAATTTATTTATTCAAATTCATATCTCTAGAATTTCTTCTAATTACAAAACTTCCACGAAAATTTGAAAATAATTCTCAATGTATTGAAACATTTACAATACTGTACATTTTTCACAAAGTCTTCCAACTGCATAGGTAATAGGAAAGAAGTTTAGTTTTTAGAGTATGGAAGTACTCACATAGGTATCAAAAACAAAAATCGTCTGTAAAAGTTTATATTTAAAATCAATTAAACTATAATTCTACATTTTTTTTTTTTGTTTAGCTTTACCAACGAACTTATTGGGAACAGGTGGTGTCATGGGAATGGTATTTGTATATAGAGGAGGGCGTTCAAGGACCCATCGTTTCAAAGGATTTTTAAACGTGGTTGTTGGATGTTGGTTGGTGTCTATTCTTAGATTCAGAATTTACATTGTATGACATACTTTACTTTTACCCTAAAAAATGGGATGTGAATAAAATAATTACTTACAGCTGTTACAATTGTTGTAATCAGAAATACTCTCATTGTAGAACAATTGATCGATCGATCGAAATTAACAAAGATTTCTCAACTTGGTCTGAACAGCTGGATTTACGCTGTATTACGAGTCGATTCGAACGTTAAATGCGAATTACTATCGTAGAAAATTTCATTTCTTCTAGCCCTATTTTTCCTATAATTTTCCTTATTGAAAAATCAGGTGATTTATAAAAATTCAAGATAAACACTGATAATTTAGTAATTGAATTGGAGAGTTATAGATTGTAAATTAAATTTACACGATAATCTATAACTCTCCTACTTACACACAGGTTATACCAAAACCTGTTTTGCGCGAAAAACGGAGGAGCCCGTCCCTCTTTACCGCACCAGAATTGTAACGTCACTGGGGAATGGCTATCGATAGCAGCGATCGTACACAAACCGATGGCGTTCTTTAAATTACGAAAACGGTCGTACTCGCTGTCACATTCATAATGCTTATTGTTTCCGCGGCCGTCGTACGTGTAATCGGCGATAAGATGCGGATTCATAATACGTTCATCTTCAGCCGGCGATTCGTCGTCGTTCGAAATAGAAAAGGATTCTTCTCCTTCGACGTATAATTCCGGCGATGTCGGTGGTTCCGGTGAGCCTGGCGGAGCGTACACGTTCTGATTAGTTAAACCGGTTTCATTAAGATCTTTCACGATCCGGACCATACGCTCATCATCAGATGAATTAAAATTTGTCGCCGATTTATCAAGACTATCGCGCCGGCTTGACGTAGATGGACGTGGTGCGGTGCTCTGTTTTCCCTTAGCCGACGAGGTGAGCAGTTTTTTAGGTGGAGGGATTTCTGATAAAGACGAAGAGTTGGAGTGGACGCGTTTTTCGGACGATTGGGATATCGAGGACGTATCTACAACACCAGCTAAGGGAACGGCGCCGGATTCAGCAACGGTTGACGTACTCAATTGCTTTCGCTGCTCCTCGGTCAGTTGGTCATCGACCTTGGGAACTGTGACCTTTGCAGATCTGGCAGCAGCGGCACGCTTTCCTCGGCCTTTTTCCAACGTATCGATTATAATAACTCCCGCGCTTGACGTGGGAACAGTCGGCATAGCTGCGGTAGCAGTAGCGTAGCGAGTGACACGAGCCGGTGTTTTTTCTTCGGCGTTCGACGAGCGTGACGTAGCAGCGGCGGCTTTTCCCTGCGATTTTGACTTTTGCGTCGTCGCGAGTTTAACTTTCGGAGTCGCTGCCTTTTGTAGCACTTTGGCAAGCGACGGCGCGACGACTTCCTTCGGCGGTGCTGGTGATTTCGTTTCAACGTCCGGTTTGGATATCTGTGATGCAACCAGCGGAGACGTAAGAAGTTTCCAGACTCTCTATCGGTAAGCCAGTTTCAACTGTCTTTCGTTATACGGCATAATTTTCCCTATCTCGGGAAAATTTTTCCCGTGGGGGGAATTTATGTAGTATAGCGAAAGTAGGTAGGTACCTATTAGAAAATTCGTTTTCTAATAGTTACTCTCCCTGAAATCTTTCTAAACTGGTTCTATTGATAGTGAGCTCGTCCAAACTTCCTCTTTACCTCTTTCCTCCCATTTATTTTCGGTAACCGGCATAGCTACGTACCTCTCTAGGTATTCGTTTCGTTTATCTCCGTTTATGCGTACGTACTTAGGTACTAATTATCGTTTTCAACGTGTGTAATGTGCTGTGTGGCTTATGCCAAATTTAACTTGTACGTTTTGTGAAAAATTATTAATGTGTTGTCAAGTAAAACTCCAATTACGCGGTAATGCCGTTCTTTTTATTTGAACTTCGTCACTTTTACGTGGAAGTGATTTTTTATCCTGCATTGAACCTATCTCAAGGATATTCGGAAGACAATACTATCGCCATCACCACGTACTTCGTGATCCGTGTGTATTTCTTAGGTAACTGGGTATCTGAAGTCAGATGCCACTTTCTCCCGCCGAGGACGGGTATTCCTTCATTACAACGCAACGTAAAGGAATAAACATTTACTTACAAAAATCATTTTAATTTTATACAATCGGAAAATGAGTGCTTTCCGACAATGTTTTTGTTTTGGAAAATAAGAGTTTAACTAAAATTCGAGTTTTACAACAGTAAACGTAGAAATTACTGCGTTGCCCATTTTATTTTTCATTTGCGTCTATTTTTCCGACTCTTCGTCAAAAGCTTTGGGGTAGAAATAAGGGACCCCCGCTCGCTCCGTTCAAGATTTCTCTACTGACCTCGCTGAACCAGTCCATAATGCCCTTCTCCGATGTGGGCGAAGTCCTTTAAATCACATCGATTAATTTTTCGAATGGTAGGGTCTTCTGTGTGTTTGAATGTGGACAAGGGGGTGGAAAATAAATGTAAACAACCGGAAAACAACAATTATTTTCCGCCCCCTGAAATGACAAATACATGGCCACTAAATGTTTCGTTGTTGATATTGTTATCAGTTGTTATAAAAAATTTTATTAATTGTAGTTTTTTGTTAATTTAAAAAAAAAATTCGATTTTTTTTTAAAATTAAGGAACAAAAATTTTATAAAAGTTTAAAATTATTACGTCGAGAAGAGTACTTGTGATCTTCAATAGAACACGTGAGAAAGTAATTTTAAAAAACTTGTGCCACTGTTTGTCAAGCTTTCGTGACGACTTAAGTAGTAATTTGAGTCGAAGTTGAGTTATTTTAATTTTGCATAATATGCCTAAAAAAAATCAACAAGAGGAAACAACTCACCATTTTGAGGAATATTTTGTACTAGAAGTTCATATTGTATCTCTTGTTGAGGTTCTCTTTCTGAATTTTCCAAAACATCGGGTGCATCATCTTTAAACTCTTGATTCATTTTTTTTCAATTGTTTTCAACGAAATGAAACAAAATTTTCAATAAAAAATGATGAATAAAACATCAGCTTGGCTTCAAAATTTCACAACAAATTCAACAAAACAACATGAAATTTTAAATGAAAAAATGATAAATGAAACATCAACTCGACTACAAAATTTCACAACAAATTCAACAAAATAAAACGAAGTTTTCAATTAAAAAATGATAAATAAAACAACTTGACTTCAAAATTTCACAACTAATTCAACAAAAATAAAACTAAATGACGAATGTACAGTAACCAAACTGATAGAAAGTGGAATTAGAAGGTAGAATTTTTTATTTAAATTTTCAGTTTAATTTCCCGTCATTTCAATATCACATAAGGCAATTTTTATAATTTCATAAATTGCACCTCCTCGCTTGTAGTCTCCTAAATCTGGCACTTTTTCCCAATTTTTCGTTGCCGAATTCCGACATTCGGCAGCTTTTTTGCCCAATACTGGCATTCGTCAAAGTCATCGCTTATAATGCTAGCGATTTGAAAAAAATATGAGTCGTGGCATTCTTTTTTTGACTGTGGATTTTCGTATGAGAACCACTGAATTTTATAATGGTATTTATTCAGGCGACGCCCGTTCGCCGGGTCGTGCTGCGTCGCTCGACGTGATATACTTTGAAAAATTGACGGGTTTTCGAAGGCGCCCGATCATCTCATACTCAGCCTCTCCTCCTCGCCTCGTCATCCTCTCGTAAACGCGTATTACGACGAGCATAAAGTGGGTACTTAAGATGGGTATATAAATTTGTTGTATTATCGAAAGGTAAATCCCATTTTATTATAAGTAGTCGCGTGTATTTGTTGTGCATATAGTTCGACGTCGACGTGGTTGTCGAGCCACAAGAGGAAGACAGCCAGGGTGATTTTTTTCTGCTGCGTCGGTCTCCTTACATAGGAAAATGAACCATGTCCTCGTAGACGTATTACGTAAAGGTGCTCGGGTGCTGTTTCTACCTAGGACGTGATAAGGCGAACCTGCGTATGCGGGTTTTATATATGTCGATATATGTAAATAGGTTCGAGGGAAAAAAATACCGGGCTGGGTGTTATATAGGTGAAGTGTGCCCGGCAAGATGATATTTTCCCCCTTTTCTTCCATAGTTGTTGGCGTTCGTCTCGTAATCGAGCAGCGTTAATGTTGGGAAATTGAGTGTGTTTGTGACACGATACGATATATTTATGTGAGCTGAATTTACTTAGAAGACGACCGCGATTTTGATCGATGTAGATTTGGAATTTCTTACGATTTGAAGGTTTTCATTGGATCACATTTCATACGTTCAATTTTGAAATTTGATTCTTACCTTGGAATTTTCAGTAACAATGAAATTCTTTTTATTGACAAATTTAACCCATTTTAATTTCAGCATTTTCCTACTATCCCAGGAGAACTTTACTTTGAAAAAAGAAATATATGTTAGTTGAAATTTTATCGCTGAAAAAGTTTCTATATGATGTCCAGAGTATGTGGTAAAAAACCACCACCCTCAACCCTATTGCTTTTTGAGTGGGTGGACCCCTTTGTGGGGGGGAGAAATTGTTTTGCACCGATTTCGTTTAAATTTGGGTGGAAGGTCAGGTGATGTAGAAGTACTCCCAAAAAAATTCTCAGGTCCCCCCAACCTCAGGGAGCTGAACCATCGCTTTCCAAAATTGGGAATTTTTGACAAAAATGAAAAAAACCGAGTATTTCGAGTATAAAATCACCCGTAATATTAATTTTGAAAACTTTGATGGATATGTACCATACCATATATTACTTTCTCTAATCATTGGCTGGAACACACCGTTACACGGAATTGGTGAACTATTTTATTGAATTATTCTCGTTCTTGCATTCACATACATTCGTTTATTTTTATAAGTCACAGACACTTCCTTATAACAGACGTCCATAAGATTAATCTGTACTTGAACAGGTTCGCAATTCGCGAAATATATCACCTCAACAGCAACTACTGCTGTTGCTCCAGGCCCTTTATTATAAATATACGCGAATTCAATCGGATCCGTTTGAGCTATATGTAATTTTATTTCAATTTGCCCATTTTCGAGCATACAATCGTTATATATCATTTTTGAATATAACTCATCAAACTGACTCGAGAGATGTAGATCGACTCCTGTAAATTTAGCTAACATTTGCATATTAATACTGACATCAGTAGGTGGTATTGCACCAATGTCTAAATAATCATTCGTTAAAACAATACGTAACCCAATATCTAAAAAATTCAATTTTAAAATTTTATTATTTAAATAAGTAAGTGAGTAAATATTCTTAAAATTATTTCAAATAACTTACCTATAACATATCTCTAAATTTTAAAAACTTATTCCTAACCAAAGATTTCGTAAAAATATCAGCAACATTGTTTTCTGATGCTACTTTCGAAACACAAATTTCTTTCTCCCGTTTTACTTTCATATCGCATGAGGTCAAAGAAACATTTTGCTTTTCCTTTATGAAGAGCGAGCTCAGCTTTCAGTTTTTTCACCGCTGCTATATTATGCCGTTTAGTCTCCTACTTGATTTGGTCATTCTTCCAACTAATCAGTAAACCATAAACTCTCTAGCCCACACATAAGATAAAATGATCAATGCTGGAAATAATATTCCAACAACTTTAATGATTTCTGTGTACATTTTGAGATGAAGAATCCGACTAGCACATCAACTTTTTCATTTGAAGTGTTTGACCACCCCTACGGCCCCTTTTAAAGTACACAGATCGCGGTTTTTTCAGCTAAAAATGACTTCAAAAAACAGGATCTGTATACTTTGAAAGGGGCCGTAAGGGTGGTCAAACACCTCAAATGAAAAAGTTGATATGCTTGTCGGATTCGTCATCTCAAAATGTACACAAAAACCATAAAAGTTTTCAAAATCGATATTAGGGGGAGATTTTATGCTCGAAATACTAGTTTTTTTTTCATTTTTGTCAAAAATTTACAACTTTGGGGAGCGATGGTTCAGCTCCCTGAGGTCGGGGGAACCTGAGAATTTTTTTGGGAGTACTTCTACACCCACTTGACCTTCCATCCAAATTTGAGCGAAATCGGTGCAGTACAATTTTTCCCCCATAAGGGGTCCACCCCCCTCAAAGAGCAATAGGGTTGGGGGTGGTGGGTTTTTACCACATACTCTGGACATCATATAGAAACTTTCAGCAATAAAATTTCGACTAATATATATTTCTTTTTTAAGTGATTTTGTGATGCTGATTCTCCTGGGCTATACTCTCCAAATCCAAATTAGTAAAATTTAACTGATTTGTAGACGAATTTTACCGATTCTAGCGTCTAGAATTGGAGCGGCCAAATTTACTGATTATCTGTAAATTGAACTGATTGAAAGCAATGAAAAAGTAACTAACGATAAGTATTGTAAAATCAGTCAGCTTTTCGGAGCAAAATACTACCTACTTGGTTACTACTTTTACCCTTTGTCATTTATTCATATTTTCACCTAAAAGTACATCGACTGCGGAATTCTTTTGTATTAAGGAGAATTATCCAAAATATTAGATCCGTAAAAAGAATCGGGGTTTTTAAATCAATCCTGTCCAAATGGAAACCAAAAAGTAACGAGGAAGACTCGACGATGCTGCTAATATCAAATTGGATCAAAGAGAACGAAGCAGTCGAAAAGATATCCTTAGTCTTTTAGAATCGTCTCATCTGGAAGCCACCAACTTCATAAATCCAGTGTTAATGGCCTCGTATTGGAAACCTCCGACTGCGGAATTCTTTTTTATTAACCCTTTGGTGCCCGGCGAAAAACTGACGGATGAAATTGAAAAATTTTCATGCTGATGAAATGCACCAAAGCCCAATAGTAGAAAGCCAAAAAATATTTGTTTCGGAGGAATTGATTTATTTGGAAATGAATAATTTTTAAAAATCGTTGAAATTTGGCTATATTTGTTTCCAAATCTATAGAAGCTCCAACTGAAGTGAAAATTGCGCCAAAATGTGATGGACTGCAAATTTAATTAAATGATGTGAAAATAATACGTATTTGTTCAAAGATCGAACTACTAGAAAAAGAAATCGAAATTTTTTTTCAAAAATAAGTGGAACCTTTTCCGCCGGAAATATCAAAACTTGATCTTGCTGGAAGCAAAATTTTCCGATATAAAAATACTTTGTGGGAAAACCGAGACATTTACAGAAGAAAATTCGTATAAGTGTTTAATAATTTTTGGAATTCAGATTTCATGATCGCACTGAGGCCCATTTAAATGCATAGAAAAATTTATCGAAAAAATGAAACATTTTTTTCCGTTGAAAATTTTCACTCTTTTCTAATTAATGAAGAGTTAACTTCGGTAAGAAATGATTTTTTTTTCAAATTATAAGTACATGATTTGGAATATCAAAAACAATTTTTTTGGATTTTCTTTTTTTGAACAAAATTTATCAATTTTTTTCAATTTTTTGTCAAATTTAGCCTTGAACCTCAATTTCCAAATATTATTCAATACTTACACAAATTTCCTTCTGTAAATGTCTCGAATTTACTACAAAATATTTTTCTATCGGAAAATTTTGCTTTCAGCATGATCAAATTTTGATATTTCCGGCGGAAAAGGTTTCACTTTTTTTGAAAAAATTCTGGATTCATTTTTATATTTTTTTTTCTGGTGATTCGACCTTTGAACTTATACATATTATTTTCACGTTACCTTACTAAATTTTCAGTCCTTTACATTTGGCGCAATTTTCAGGTCAGTTGGAGCTTCTGTAAAGAGCCTTTCCTAATAAGGGTCAAAAACGGCCCTTGACCCAAAATCGGTCAAAATGGTCTCAAAAGGTTACTTATGGTCTAAAAACATTCCAAAAAAAATTTTGACCCCCAACCCCCACCCCTTTCGGAATTATCGCACTTTTAATGTCGAAATTTCAACACGCGATATCTCTGGAAGGGGTGGGTAAAAAATTTTGAAATTTTCACAGATTATACATCTTGCTGGGTAGTACAAATGAAAATTTTTTGAAAATTTTCGGTTCACATTTTCCCAATTTTTTTTCACATTGAAATTTTCAAAAAATTTTTAAAAAAAATTTTGAGGGGGGTACATGGCTGGAATTTTTTTTATTAGTTCGGCCAAGTGGTCACGTATCACATAATATTTTGTTTGGGCCCCAAAACGGGGTGCAACATGGTCAAAAAAATTCAAAACCAAAAAAAACCGTGATTTTTTTACTACTTTTTTTGTAGTTACAAGCCAGGTATCCCTACCCAAAGTAAAATTTTGAGTCAAAATTGTCATAAATTAAAAGTACATCATAAAAAAGTCCCATTTTTGAAATTTCAAGTGCTGAAGTGCATTTCTCGAATTTTGGCGAATTTTTGAAATTCCAAAATTACCTAATCGTCCTGTAAATCAAAAAAATTTGATCTGATCAACGAAACAAGCTGAAATTCGGTATACATCCTATTTTAGACCTGCCAAATCGATTGAAAGCGGTTTCGAGACGTTTCAGAGCCACCAGAAAATTCTAACTTTTTTTCAGCTCTAAAGAAAAGCTCATAAAAACGGCCAATATGAACTTCAGCACCTATATTCGCGGATTACCATTATTGGGGACCTAATGGAACAACTGATGCAAAATTTTTCAAAATTCGTCACTTTTTGCTCAAAATTATATTTTTGGCTTAAGTACAATTTTTCCGCAAAAAATTTTAAATACACCTGTTTTTCGCACAACAAGGCAAAAAGTTGATTTGTTCCGATTTTTTTCGAGAAATTTTTAGATCACCTTTTACCATTCCTCCTTACTCGCACACCCCAAAAAATACACAATGAAAACGGTAAATTCATAATTTTGAAACGTGAGAAAAACAGGTGTATTTAAAATTTTTTGCGGAAAAATTGTAAGCCAAAAATATAATTTTGAGCTAAAAGTGACGAATTTTGAAAAATTTTGCATCAGTTGTTCCATTATAGGTCCCCAATAATGGTAATCCGCGAATATAGGTGCTGAAGTTCATATTGGCCGTTTTTATGAGCTTTTCTTTAGAGCTGAAAAAAAGTTAGAATTTTCTGGTGGCTCTGAAACGTCTCGAAACCGCTTTCAATCGATTTGGCAGGTCTAAAATAGGGTGTATACCGAATTTCAGCTTGTTTCGTTGATCAGATCAAATTTTTTTGATTTACAGGACGATGAGGTAATTTTGGAATTTCAAAAATTCGCCAAAATTCGAGAAATGCACTTCAGCACTTGAAATTTCAAAAATGAGACTTTTTTATGATGTACTTTCAATTTATGACAATTTTGACTCAAAATTTTACTTTGGGTAGGGATACCTGGCTTGTAACTACAAAAAAAGTAGTAAAAAAATCACGTTTTTTTTTGGTTTTGAATTTTTTTGACCATGTTGCACCCCGTTTTGGGGCCCAAACAAAATGTTATGTGATACGTGACCACTTCGCCAAACTAATAAAAAAAATTCCAGCCATGTACCCCCCTCAAAATTTTTTTTAAAAATTTTTTGAAAATTTCAATGTGAAAAAAAATTGGGAAAATGTGAACCGAAAATTTTCAAAAAATTTTCATTTGTACTACCCAGCAAGATGTATAATCTGTGAAAATTTCAAAATTTTTTACCCACCCCTTCCAGAGATATCGCGTGTTGAAATTTCGACATTAAAAGTGCGATAATTCCGAAAGGGGTGGGGGTTGGGGGTCAAAATTTTTTTTGGAATGTTTTTAGACCATAAGTAACCTTTTGAGACCATTTTGACCGATTTTGGGTCAAGGGCCGTTTTTGACCCTTATTAGGAAAGGCTCTTTGGAAACGAATGTCGCCAAATTTCAAAGATTTTTAAAAGCTATTCATTTCCAAATCAATGAATTCACCCGAAGCAAATATTTTTTTAGCTCTCAGCTATTGGCCTTTGGTGTATTTCAGCAGCGTGAAAATTTTTCAATTTCATCCGTTAGTTTTTCGCCGGGCACCAAAGGGTTAAGGAGAATTATCCAAAATATTAGATCCGTAAAAAGAATCGGGGTTTTTAAATCAATCCTGTCCAAATGGAAACCGAAAAGTAACGAGGAAGAATCGACGATGCTACTACGTATTTTCATCTCTACATTCATATTTTTGAAAAATTCTGAGTAATTTTCAAAACTGCTCACTTAAATATTATGTAAAAATCGACTTGAAAAAAAAAATGGATTGAAATGTTTTAATAAGAGTCTTTAAAAAAGTTGGCAGAAAAAATGAAGACATTAATATGATCGTTGAATGAATGGATGAAATAACACTTTTTTATTCCACATTATATCCGGATACAATGTATCATAATCATAAATGATTGAGAAAGAAAAACATAGGTATTTGAGAATGCCTCGACTGTTGATCATAATCTTTAATGAAATATACTCACTCCAACTTGATTTATTATACGATTTTGAAGCACTCGACTTGAAATTGTACCTTCGGTATCGGCTTGTTCGCTTTCATTTTTGGTGGCTGATGTAAGGGTATCGCAATCAGAATCTTCATTTACATCATCCAGGAGAACAGAAGGGTGCTATTTTTTTCAAATGCTGGTGGCAATTCGTAGTATTAGTGCCTAACAATATTTGCTTACTTCCAGCAATTTCTGTATCTTCAAAGTTATCCCAAATGCTTGACCTTTTTGTCCTACAGAATAAATATAGAATTTGTGCTTTTATTATTCCATAAATTTTAAATTTTCAAATCAGTGTCAACAACTGATTATATAATTATTTTTAATGAATCACACCCACGTAAATCTAAATTCAAAGTTGAAAGTATAAAATCTGAAATAAAATTTACGTACGTGGACTGGCCTTGCAATGTTATTTCAACCGCTGGCGCTGTTTTTCCGCAATCTTTCTTAGTTCCAATTGTGGTAACCCAATTCGAAAGAGAACTTTGTACTTTGGCTAACGATGGTCTCGAATATGTAATTGACTCCGGCGTGCTTCTGTCACGCTGTTCCGAACGTTTCTGTACTTTTCCCACAAAAGTTGCAATCGTTTCCTTCACCATGGAACAATTTGAACACGAATTTTCTTCTATTCTTTCAATGATTTTACAACTAATATTTTTAGCCTCGTATTATTTTCACAAGTGTCACTGTTGTCGATGAAAAGCTCGGCTCAATTTTTGAAGAGTCTCTCCACACACACACATTTGCTCTTCATTTCTCATACCTCCGGGTCTTTTTTTCCACCGTTTATTCTCTCTTCTCGAATCAAGTTGATATGCATTTGATGTCGGCTTATTTGTTCAATATGGAGTTGTACGGGTCGAGTTTGTCTGTTGTAATGAGAGAAAAAGAGAGGCATCCTTTGACGCGAGCATTTTTTTCCCCTGCACAATGAAAGAATCAACTCGACGGAAAATTAAATATGGGCTTAGGCGAAAGAAAGAAAAATCTCATGAAAGAAGTACCTTCGTTGGTGTTGGTACATCTACGTATATGTAAAAGAAAGGTGTACAGGAAAAAAGGGCGTTTTTCCTATATTTATTTATATGTCGAGAACGTAATGATATTGACTGGAGTTAGAGAGACCTACTTACTTTCTATAAGATTGAATTACCCGTCGGATTTTCTCACCTTTTTTTCTCCTTCTCGTCGATACGTAGAATAAAAAATGAGGTAAAATCTATACTCGAGAGATGTCGATGTCGTTCGGTGTCGGGATGTGTTTTGTGTGTTGAAGTCGCATTGGCGAAAATGAGTGAAATTCGAGGGAAAAATCGAGGTTTTGTTTTGCTCGGAGGAAAATTTAACGTGATTGGTTGGGGAGAAGGGTTGTTGACGAAGATTCGAATTTTGGAAATTTTATCACGTTTGGGTAACTGATGAAATAGAAATTATTGAATATTTGAGGTTTATTTAAGCGTACGAAATATTGATAATTTTCGAAACGTTTTTATTATTATTTGGATGTTTTGATCACGTTTTTCAAAGTGATGGAGGTAATTGAGTAGTTTGGTCTCAATGTGAACTTGATTCATTATTGGAGTGATTCAAAAATTACAATTTGATTCAATTTTTCAACGAAAAAAAAGGTGAAGTTACCTAGTTCATTGAAATGTATTCAAAAAATCCATCTAATACGAACAACTCAAATGAGTGAAACCAATATTCATACGTTGAAATTCTGCAAGTGCTCTCTCAATTCCTTATTCTTAAAATAGCTCTCTGCTGTCTGCTCGTGCATTTTGAGCATTCAATTTATTACAAATTCGGTTTCTAAAACTGACATAAAATCTCAATACAATTTTCAATTTGAAATTTGAAAACGAAGATATTATTAAAAATCAATAGAAAAAAAAATTAAATTAAATGGCGAAAACAGCTATGAATTAAAAGCAATGATTAACATAGTGAAGTAAGAAAAGATGCTAAGTGCCAATAATTTCTTTATTTGAAAACTTTTTAATGAAAGATTTTCTTCTTTAACTAAAATATTTTTCGAATGTTGAAAAAAGGAAATTATTGTGTGGTGAAATTAACTAGATTTTCATAATGATATATTGAAAAATAATATGAAAGAAATAGGAAATAGAAAATTAACTGAATACTTGATTTTTGACCGTTGATTCCCCCTTGATTCTCAATTATAAGGAAACGAAAATACTTTTCAAGCAATAAAATAAGAATGGCGAAATTAGCCACGATTACAATGAAAAATTATGTGAATAAAGAAAAGATGCCGAGTGCCACAGATTTTGAATTAAAATCAAAAAGTTGATCAAGTATTGTTTTGGTTGAAAACTTTTTGGCTTTAGATTTCTTCTTGAACTGAAATAATTTTGAGTGCTTGAAAAAAATTATTGTGTGGCGAAATCAGCCTTGAAAAATGATGCAAAAAAAGAGAAAAATACTAGATGAACAAAATTGTGCATTGTAATCATTCGAAAATTGAACTTTTGGTTGTAGAATTGACTTTTTTGACCATAGATTTCCTGATGATTCTCAATGATGAAAAAAATTAATGTAAATGAAAATACTTTTCCTGGCAATAAAATCGAATGAGAAATATTAATGGCGAAATTAGCCATGGGAAATGACGTGAAAAAAAAGAAAAGATGCCGAGTGCCACAAATTTTTAATTCAAATTGAAAAATGAATTTTTTGTTAAGCAACTTTTTGACTGTAAATTTCCTTGTTGCAAAAATATATTTTTGAAATAGAATGGTGAATTCATTCATGAAGTGAAAATGGCAATGAGTTTGACGAAAAATGAAATGAAAAGAAACAGGTGACAAAGAAGTCAAGAATTTTAAATTTTGAATCAAAAATTGAGTTAGGTTTACCCTGAATCAAAATTTTGAAAAATAATGAAAAAGCAAGATGGCGAATGCTCAAAGCTCTGGATTTGAATCAAGAACTGAATTTTTTGATTTCGAAGCAATTTTTTGGCTGTTGATTTGTTTTTTGTGTTCGGTGATAAAAAGTGGAAAACGAACCAAAATATATTATTTTGTTGGACGAATAATAATAATAAAAAAAAAACAGAGTGGCGAAATCAGCCATAGATCAACGACAACGTTTTGATTGTACCTAATTTCCTTGTGACGAGACAAAGAAAATAGAATATCAATGGTGTGCTTTTTTCACTTGATGAAAAAAACGAGAAATCTTTCTTTCCTTTTTACATTCACTGTGTTTTGTTTACGTACAATGAGGAGAATTAAAGTTTTTGAGTATTGGTTGATTCAAAAAAAAAAAAAATCAGAAAACAAAAAAAATGAAAAAAAAAGAATTGAAAAAAGAACAAAAAAGCGTAACAATTTTTTTCAATTCGAGAAAAGAAATAGAAAAAAGAAAACAGTGAGAGAAAACAGTGAAACAGTGATCATGAGGGAAGTGAACAGAGTACGAATAAGATCGAGAGCGAATTTGAAACAGAGAACGTGAAGAGAGGGACAGCACAGAAATTATTTATTCCTGAAAGATTTGGTATGACAACTTGATCGAGATAATGTGTGGCCTAACATCCCCATTTTCTGATCAGAGATTGTACATACGTAGAATTTTGTTACTATTCGCTTTGTGCAACGACCAAGTACACGTTATAAACCTCTTTGAGGTTGATTGTATTGTTTCATCAAGAGTAACATGGTAATTGTGTATAATGATGATGCAGGCTCCAGATAACAGAGACCTGTACCTAGCTAGTAGCTACACATTGCAGTTTAATTTTCATTGCCATGGTATTGGACCTAGCTCTATGTGATATTTTGAAAGAGCATTTGGTCAGATAGTTCGTGTAAACGAATAATTTTCTTCAGTAAAAATCGATTTCAATCGGTTTGCTATACGAAGAATTCGTTTGATATTATGAGCCGAAGGAATATGAAATAAAATGCTGTTTCTCTCTTTACTGTGTATTTGTTTGCAAATGAAATAATTTTGAAACCTATGATTTTTTTTTGCATAATTTGGTTTCAATGAACTTATTTGTCCCTGTAAACTTCCCCAGGTCATATTTACAACGATTTTCTCATAGTTGAATACTTGAAATGAGAAAATTACACAATACACTCCCAAAACCTAAACTTGACACGTGTTTGTGAAAAGAAAGAATGGTTCTCCGGTAAAGTTGACTTGACATGCTCTCTAAAAAAATGACTTAAAAGTAATACTTATAAATTTTTCTCACCTGTTTGAAAACATTAAAACATTCTTCAATTCTTTTCCTTTTTTGAAATTATAAAAATGTTCAAAATTGTAAATTTATTGATTTTCCCAACTTATTACGTAACATTTTCGTTGTTTTTCAAAATCACTTTCGAAGGATCGGGTTTCTATTAATCATGCCATTGTGACGTTAAATCAGGATTAGGTATTTTTTTAAAGAATATATTCTCGTTTTTCACGTTTCGATTTCGATTTGTTTTTTTTTTCTTGTCTGAAAAAGAAGGTTTTTGATACACGCGGTAGTCTACTGGTCATACAAGTCGTAAAATGTAAAATTGGTAAAAAGTCTTGATTTGCTATTAAAAATCAATGATTTTCAGTAATTTTTTTCTCCATTTTTTGAGCACTGCGGCAAATTTTTCGTGTTTGATGGTTATTTTGAAGCGATGCGGAATTTATTGATCCATGAGATCCTTGTCTTAGGATCTTTTGGAAATTGTAAGGTTTGAAAGTTCCCAATATTTTCATATTTTTAATTTCGTATTTTGGACAAATTGAAGACAACTTTTTATTTTTTTTTTGAAATCTCGCAGAAAAATCATACCAGATACAAAAAAAAACCGCAAAATAACGAAAAAAAAACACAAATTTTTATAGAGTAGCACAATATTATGAAAATAAAATAAAAAATTTGTTGAAAAAGTTTCGAAAAGCTTAGCAGGCAATGAAGGTTTTTTTTTTATTGATGTTCTGTTTTTCTCGGAGTTTCTACTCTATAGTTATGGGATTATTTCCAAATCACGAATCATCGAAAATTTTGCTCTGTAAATATTTATTATAAACCTTTCATTCTACATAATTATTTGTATATTTTGAAGAGAAAAACATTTTCCAATTGAAAATTACCATGGAAATGCCTGTTTTTTTGTATGCAAACTTATTGGTATGTAAAGATACAAAAATGTTTCAAAAATTGACCTACAATTAGAAAATAATTTTGTCTTTTGATTTCAATATCGAATCTGTATCCTTTCGTGATAGTTTTTTTGTTTCTGTTTTTGAAAATAGGTGTTACCAAACGAAATAATTGTAAAGTGTCTTTGATGAATTCATGAAAATTTTAAAAACCGGTTTTACGTGGGTTCTGAAGTATATTTTTATACGAGTTTTTTTTGACATTTTTGTTAGTTTTACCATCAAACATGAAAACCTCCGAGCAAGGCGTTACCTATCGACAGTTTGAAGGAGATTTTCGGTGGCGAATATGTGACGAGCTAGAATAATGGTTATTATTACATTCTTCGAAACTAATTTTGAGCCGAGCTAAGACAGTTCAACAGTGATTCAATTAATATTTCCATCCATCGTCGTTTTGAGATTAGGGGTTTCTAGGCATAATTTTCTGACTGTCCACTTCAACTGTGGAAAGAAAAGTGTGAAATTATTGCTGCGAGTTCCTGAACTGTTTGATTTTTTATATCAGATGTTTGAATTTGAATCTTCAATGTTGAATTTTCGAATTCAAAAAATCATTTTCGTTTTTTGATTTTTAGGAGTCAATACCCAATGCTTATTTATTCAATTTGTATCTAGGTATTCATTTCAAAAGAAAATATGAATCAATTTGTACGTACATTCTCTCTATAAAAGAGCAGTGATCAATTCGCGGAGATTTTTACATTGATGATCGAGTATTTCGTCGGGATTAGGAATCAAGAGATTATTACACGAAACAACAATAATTAGTACAAAAATATGATTATTTACTTATTATAAAATTCGAATATGCAGTCAGCGGAGGATCTGACGTCATCGATTCTAACCGTTCGTTTAGCAGTGCCATCATTTCCGCGGCGGAAATGATGGAAATGATGGCTCATCTGTTTGTATTTGGGTGCAAATTTTGTCGTGGATGAGATAGTTGACCGGAGTTGATCAAGTGAAGTACAATGAATCTTAGACAACTCTGTTAGAAGCTCTCCGACTAGACTACTGGTACCTAACGGCGTTAGGTACCAGCTCGGTTGCAAACCTACTTCTCTTCACCCTTCACCACCACACCACTAGGATGGTTGAAAGGCCAGGTTCACCCATAACATTATAATTTATAAAATTAAAAAAAAAATATCAAGAAAATTATTACCTTAATTTTTAAATGAATAAAATCCACAAAGAAATGAACACGTTGTGGTTTATTTGATGAAGAATCAAAATAATTATTGCAACAGTGAAAGTTTCAACGTTTATGCGAGTTTTTTCTCCAGATAAATATTGAAGTCACAAAAAAATTATTATAAAAAGATCGTGAAAATCCAAAATAGAAGTCCAGCCGACGTCTTATTTTTGCAGAATTCGAAAAAATATATTTGTAATCTTTTAACTCACTAGCACTCTGTATGTTATGTCTTTGAATGAAAAGGTCTACATTTTATACAACTTTGATTACAACTTTGAAGATCTCTGTCGCTTTTGAATGATTTTTTGGAAAATTTTGACTCTTCGCCAAATTTTTCTTTCAAATCATTGATGAAAATGTACCTAATGACTAATTTTGGTGCAAATTCGTTGTTGCGATGGTATCGATATCGGCGGTGATCTTATTTGGTGGTTCTTTTATATCTTCTGACGCGGAAATTGCCAAATAATTATAGGTGGTTCGAGTCGTGTTGATTATTTGACTTAGGTCGTAAAATGATATTTTAGGGCGGTAAATCGTTGAGTTTTCCAGGTATTTACATCTGTGACCCTGCCGGAAAAGAGGACCTTGATGTAAAAAATGAAAAAACTTCTAATACATATATTTTTTGATGGTCCCAATTTTAATTTTAATGGAAGTTGGGCCAAATTTTTGTTTCATTTTTACGCAAAGGTCCTTCTTTTTAATTGGGTCACATTTCTATAACATTGAAAATTATATTTTTTCGTAAAACTGTAATGAAAATTTTCCGAGTTATTGTCGGATTGAAAAAGCAGTCTCTCAGAGAAACCTGGATTTTTGGGAGAGCTGTGAAAATGAAAAATTTTTAAAAAACTTTCTTTAAAATTGAATATAGTTTGTGATATGTAAGAATGAGAATGGTTTATAACGTACAATGATATCCGTATTATCGTCTGGTCTGGAGGAAAGAACGGGAATGGTCCAGTGTTCGTCATTTAAGCGTTGAGCTATCAAACAACGCATTAAAGAAACTGCAGAAAAATTGATTTGGTGAAAACTACAATAACAAAGTATTGTTTTTTTCACCAAATCAATTCTTATCAGTTGCCAATGAGGTTGCGAATTGATGGTCGAGCAAATCGGAAAGAAAAGTTATTCTCGTCCCTCCAGACCGACAGTTAGAGGTCTGCGCCGGGAACTTATCGGCGGCGGCGGCGCATTCTCAAAAATTTGGCGGCGTCGGCGGCGCGTCGCGGCGCAAAAGGAAAAAGCACGAAAAATTGTCAAAAAACACTTTATTTACTATCAGACTATCACTAGTATCAAGGCAAAGCAAAAAGGTAAAATAAACGACCACAGAAATCCAAAGTTTTGGTACCATTTTCAACTAAAAATTAATAATTATTATAGAACACACTGATTTTTATAAAATCAACAAAAAATAACCAAGGAACCACGACGGCCGTCTCGGCGCGCCGCCGAGCAATGATCGGCGGCGGCGGCGGCGTCAACCGGCGGCGCAGACCTCTACCGACAGTCACAAATCGTTCGGGTTTCTTCATGTAACATGCGTAATCGTGCACTGCCCCGAAATACGCTTTCGGATACTGACGAGCGAGAACTTGAAACTTTCCATCGATGATCTGAAAAAAAAATGGACTAAAAAATTTTTCCGGTGTACGAATAGAACGAAAAATATTTTGAACATACCTTTTCTCCAAGTTCCCTCCCATGAAAGAGCTCCAAAACATTCTCTCCATGCACTGTGGTGTTTCCGTATAATATCGATCCTTTCGTTCCCAATGCGAGGCTTTTAGGAAGGCATGAAAACTAACACAATTATAAAGTGAGTATTAAAATAATTAACGATTATTTGAATTTTAAATCGATTTTTATTTAAAAATAAATTTTTGATTGAAACAAATTTCCTACAATTGAAAATTCCCCGACACTCGCGACACTAATTACACTTCACTTTTCACTCCGCGACAAATCGATTTTTTTTACTAACAAATTAAAGCAACATTCTGGCAACGAAAGTAATCTACATACTAATTATAATTTAAAAATGGAATATCATTGGAGTAGTTCGTCAGCTAGTTATCTTGCTGATAAATTGGAAAAAACAACGGAAAAATACTGGGAGGTTAAGTATAGACGTATTTTTCCCATCAATTTGCTGCGGTCATCACTTTTTGCACACGGCTTGCCCAGATGGAAAAAAACAAGCGGTCGACGGTGGTTCTTATCTGGTAGCGGCCGCCGAGTACCAAGTCCGGCGTAAGCGCGAACCAGATTACGTACCTTAGTTGCTACAGAGTTGATTCTGATCGTGGAACAATTCTGTACCAAAACTACCCAACGGTATACGAATTCGTTCAAAATATAAGTCCCCTAATTGCACGTAATCGCTGCCACCGTCACCGCTTCCGCTGCCATCATTTTACACACACAGACGCACGTAGCTCCTAAAATACACAGAGTTACGAGCTACCGGTGGGTGCAAAGGTCTCTTTCATTCGCGTAACACAGGCGATAACGGACTTTGAAAAAATTTTGAAAAATTGAATGGTGTCCTTTACCAGCCCTATTACTACTGTTGACGTTTTGGAGAATCCTCTCCACTGTCCTGCTCTGTATGTCTTTTTTTGTCTTGCAATCACATGCACATTACCACGTTTGGATTTTGGAAATGGGCCAAAGTGGTCAATGTGGAGTACCTGCAGAGGTTCCTTTCCTTTTGGGATCGGATGCAGGTATCCTTCCAGCTTACCACCTTTATGCTTGCCAACCAATGCGCATATTTCTGCGCTTGGACTTTTGAGCAGAGGTATGGTGGTCCTTCAGTCAGTGAATTTAGTTTATGGACAACCAAAGAACATTCTTCAAATGTACCATTGTATGGTAATTCCGAAGCCCTTGGACAGCCAGTAATGTCGAGATTGTACACCATCGTGTTGAGGAACCTTCTAAGAAACACCTGATACAGCACAAACGAACGAAAAATTTAACTGATTAACAGGTAAATAAATACACAAGTATACACAAAAAATGCAAAAAACGGAGTTATATGTACAACAACAAGATAAAAAACAGATAAAATTTAAAAATATACGAACAAAAACTTACCTCTCTAAACTTCTCTCTAAAAATCATGAAACAGTTCGCGTCCTTTGATCTCCTTCCGGCACAACTCGATTCCTTCGGCATCAACGAAAAAGTCCGGCGTGGCCATGCTGCAAGGCATACGCCCGTCGTACACCACCTGGTGCACCTTCTCGTTGATTGTGGCATAAAAGAGGAGTACGCTAGACGTATATTCATCCGCTTCTTTCATGTCCAAAGAATAGTGGACTGTCTGATCGAGGGCAGGCATGTACCGGCTCATATTGGCCTTTTTTCCATATTCGGTAAAACATTCCCTGAACGCGACGATCTGTGCCAAAACCTCCTATATACAAGGCCTGAGTGCTGGTTTAATGACGTCATCGATGTGGTTAAGTTTTCCGTGGTATGTGGTAATTTTCGCTCAATTCACACCGATTCTGTACGTTGTTGTTTGTGTTTTCATCATGTAAACAAAACTGTACGGAGTGTGAATTTAGTGAAAACCTATGGTTAACCAATCAGAATCGTCAAAAATTAACCACGTTGATTACGTCATTAATCCAGCACTCAGGCCTTGTATATAGGAGGTTTTGTCTGTGCAGGGATTAGGGCGTACTCATAAGACATCCTCTTATGACCAGGCAGCGACGGAATTTTCTTCTTGATTGCTCGAATCGTGTCGCGACCTAGCGCGTTGCGGAGCGGTTTTAACAAGCCACCGTCGTTGGACTGTGGCTCACGACTGGTGCCATCGTAGTGGATTGGTCCGGCGACGTTTTCTGATGATTCGGCGTCTGATTCTCGCTCGACGTCAAAATATTGAACATCGGGACGTTCATCAAACTGTACAGAGTGTGTAGGAGCCGGTGGCGTAACGTTTTCAGACGGCGATGATGGTAAACTGAGCCGTGCTAATGTCTCGTCGAGTTCTTGCTCCTTGACTTCGAATATTTGGGCGAGGACGCGTTCGTGATCTCTAATTTCCTTCTCTTCGCCATAAACTTGGAGATGGCGGAGCTGTCCAAGTGCACGAACTCCCTCGAGATACTTTTCGTGGATTTCGTCTAACTTCCGGTTCATGCCTTCAGCGACATCGGTGGCGAGCGGAGCGCGACGTATTAATGTACGTCTCGGTGTTTGTTGCTCGACGATAATGTTCTGAGCTTCGAGCGCCGAGGCGGGACCGTGATACTCGCTGCTAGTCGGCAAATCGATGAAATGTTCCACTGGAAGAAGCAGTAAGAGACTAAAATTTAAAGATCTCTCAGTTGGTGAAGGATTTGCCAAGATGTGATAAGTAAATTTTGTTGATAATTTCAAAAAATGCTGACATTAGTGAATTTCAGCAGTTTAGAGAAAGAGATAAAAGAAGAAAAAAGTAAAATACCCGTTTTTAAATTTGTGGAATTGTAATTTTGTACCTGATAATTCGTCTTACATAGGGACACATACCCACTAAGTTTCTTGAGCGTCTTCTCAACGGAACAGTGACCAACCTCCTCATGCGCAATTCTCACAATCTCGTGCCTCATACCCTTGGGAACCACCCACTGGATACCTTTGGCAGTTATTCGATACAGATGATTATTCCTCAATGCATAATTCTTGAAAACATGCTTTTCATATTCGGACACTGGATTATTTTCCGAGAGACTGGAATGGATTCCTTTCAGCTGGTCATCAGTTAGCTGACCAGATAGGATCCAATCCTCAACTTCATGGGGCGAATTTCCTTAACACCAATCGATGTATGTCCGTGGCGTAGCCGGCCACGGCGCAGCTGGGTAAGCTGGGTACCATCTCGCAGAGTGCAAATGTGCATATTTATAAATTACCTATTTATAAATGAATTAGGTAGGTTTACAATTAATGGAATTCTTATCTACTCTTTGTTTGAAGGAGATATGAACAAGGCGCAGCGATTTGTGCTTCAACTAAAAAATTTCTTCGCATTATTCGATAGGCGAAAAATTTTCCGGATGAGTTTGCATGCGGATGCAAAATACATCCAAATTCGCCGGAATATTGATTTGTTTTTTCCTAATTTTATCAATAAACCCCCAAACGTTATCGCGTGCGGTACCAGGATTAGCGCGAGACTTGTCCAAATCGGATGAAGTTGGCATCCAAGTTCAATTATTGACACTTTTAAAAACATTCGTGAAAATATTGTGGCTTATTCTGCAGTCTTGGCTTATTGTACATGAAATAGCCATAAGAGTTATGGAAATCTTTACCCTGATTAGTGGTTTTTTTTTCATTACGAAAATCTTGACGAATACTTACGCTGATGTAATGACAGAAAATTCCCTTATAAAAATGCTCGTCGCATTTCTAATTTTTGGATCTTTCTTTCCCTTCCAAGAAACGCGACTTCCTTCTCTTTCCCATTCCTTTCTAAATCCAACTCTTTTTCTATTCCATGCATCATATTGATTACCTTTTGGTACGTTGCATCTTCTATTCTCATTCCTCTGAGGGTGTACACAGTTTTCCTTTTTGCTTAATTCTATGATAATATTATGTGAACATAGATTTCAGAGAAAATATTTCTCTTATTCATGAATCGTCTATGGAAGAATGGTTTGCAAAATCATCCGAATCAGGAATCCACAATCATTAATCCATACCCTCGAATTTATCGACGTCGGTTATTTTTTCGATATAGCTTTAAATTTTGTATTATGAATCCGAAATAGTACGAGATACAAAACAACAAAATGCCCCCTACCTAACTGCACCCTGATCACAAAATAGCAATACCGAAATAATTATCTACAACATTCTCAAGTACTATACAGTGGTTGTTTTATGTATAACTACCTGAGACGTCCACTGCCAACCCTACCACCAAGACTTTGTGCAATACTCACTGAAACTGCTCCGCTGGAGATCAGGTAGAGGATAGGAGCTCACCTGGGAACACTCCGGTACAGCACAACACTTCACACACGATTGTAAAACAAAATATTCGGAAAAAACAAATGAAAAAAAAAGAGCACACATACCTACATTTGTATTTATATAATCGTGAGCATTGCAAATTATGTCGCATACAGCCAAACAAAGGACCGAGAAACGATTTCATCCTAAATAATTATTATATTGAATATTATCAAATAAAATATCAAACAAAAAAAAATTAATAAAAATAAAATAATAAAATTTTTAATTTCTTTTTTTAAAAATTAAATTAACTTAGTAATCTATTTTTAATAATTGAATATAATTTTTTAAAAAGAATTTTGTTGCTTTTCGGGAACAGATACTTACGCACAATAAAAACAATACGCGAAAAATACACACCACGATCACAGTCTACACGTCGAATTTTCTCACCACATTCTGCACTCCCCACGAGGAACATCCTGGCTTTGGTTCCATGGTTGAACTTACAGCCAGAACTTGATTGTTTGATTTAATTATCCAGGGTGTATACAAAACTGGTGGAAAACTTTGTTCCATCTGCCGGAACTCTTGAAAATAATATCCTGTTCATGTTGTTGGAGGAACATTCCTCAACAAATCATCTATCCCAGTTAAATCTGAAAAAAAATTCTAATTAATACAATGGTTTTGAAAATATGTCCCAATTTCTCCCCCACTCCTCGAAAAAATCATCAAAGCATCAAGAAAATCAAAAAAAAAAAAGGAAAAATCTTCATTTTCACTTTGAAAAATAATCCAAGTTTTCTAATTTTTTTGAATGTCAATGATTTTTTTTCAAGTTTCAAAAAATTATCCATTTTAACGAGAAATAACTGGGTTTTTCATGATAAAAATTAATCAAGGAAAATATTGCACAATTTCACTAAAAATAATGTCTCAATAGATTTTTGTTTCCCTGGTTTAAACAGTGAAGTTTTCACTGATAGCAAATAGGAGAGTACAATCTATTGAATCAATTTTTCATTCAAAATCCAAATTAACAACCTCTCGATATTTTCACTGTTCCCGATCTCAAATTTGACACTGTTTTCGAAGATACAAAAATTATGAATTTCAAAAAAAAATTTTCGATGCGAAGAAAGATGGAGTGAAAATTTTTGACACATCAATTTTGAAGCTGAAATTGAACCATTTTTAAATAAAAACATCGAAATTTCCTCGTCTTGTCTAGTCAAATGCCTATCTATTTTTATAATTATTCAACACCGTAGCCTCGTACACCCTTCTATACTCCACACACGACCCAAAAGATGAAAAAGCTCGATAACCGGGAGGTATATTTTGAATATTCGTATACGCGAGAATCGTTAAGTAGCACTCGAGGGAGATTCGGACCAGTACAACGGCGTTGCAACACCATCCAGAGGGATGAGTACAGAGCGACGTTCCGGAGGGTAAATTTAATTAAAACCCACACCCCCTCGGAGACGACGAACGTTGGGGGGCCACCGGATTGGGGTACAGGGTGTTTCCGCAGTAGAGAGTAAAGTATATACACGGGCGAGTGGAATCGAGCCAACAGGGAGTAGAGAGATTCGGAGATCGAGGGTAAAAAAATAACGTAACGGTGGTGTTTTTTAGGCTACGTCTACTACAATGTAGAAGTAACCGTGGGCAGGGTGTATGGGTATTCGGTGGCCGTATCGTGTCGAAAGTTGCGACCCCCCCTGGCTGAGCCTCATCCTGGGTATCTTTACTGTTTCCTGCAGTAAAGTAGGAGCAGGATTTCTTTATGGAAATTACAGCGACGCGTACCGAGTAGAGAATCTTTGTCTCTCTCGGCGAAACGAGCATGAATTAATTGCCAGGATTTGTTTTGTTTTTGCGCAGATACTCGATGATGTAATTGAGAAAACGTTGCTGAGATAGGAGTATTGTCCTAGGTAGCCGGTGTTACTGTTGGTTTATGGCTGAAATGTACCCAGAGCGTTGCCGAGGTTTACCAATGTCCGGCGTCGATGAACGATTGTGAGATTCTTCGCTGTCGCAGCTAAGTAAGTGGAAGTTTTCACAGGAGTGTGGTGTCTACTGGACGTAAAAATCATAAAAAACATGAGAAAATATGAAAAATAGCATGAGTTTTGATCATTTTCTAAACTTACAACATTTTACTCTTGAATTTCTTAAATTAAAGAATCCCCTTTTGAATCATTTTTCATTTTTTTTTTAAATAAAAAATTTCAGCGCTTAGCTTTGGTAAGGCTTCCATTTTCACTCTTTTTTTTCAACCATTATTATTTGTGATTTTTTCAGTTAAAATCTGTCCATTTTTTTTTCGAATTGGCCACTGTACCAAATTGCTTTCATAGATATTTGCCTTCCTTCTTTGAAAAATCATGTCTATACAGTGTTGCCAGCAGCTTCACTGGTACAACCAGGCTTAAGTCATTCGTTCAAAAAATGAACAAAAGTCTGTTCACTTTCACGAACTAAACTCTGAAATAAACTGAATGATACGAACAAACATAAATGTATGTGTTACGTCTAACCCATGTAATTGCCGAATTTATGAAATTTATAACTACAAAACCTTCTACTATTTTTCTTACTTCAAAAATGAAAATTCAAAATATTTTGGCACAGAGAACTAACATTTAGCTACATTTTGAGAAAAATTTCAACCAGCTACTTCTATTAGAAAATTTTTTACACTGAATGAAAAGTATAATGAATGAAAAATCTGCTTTGCGGCACAAAAAATTTTCCAGTTGAAATAGCTGGTTGGAACTTTTTTTGAAATGAAGCTAAAGGTTAGTTCTCTATGCCAAAATATTTTGAATTTTCATTTTGAAATTATTAATTTCATAAATTAGGCAAGCGATTGCCTAATTCATGTATTAGGCAAACATTTTGCCGTATTAAGTTGGTTTCGAGAAGATCGATGTTTTTTATTTCAAAAATTTACAAGGAATGAAAAAATCAGTATATAATATATGACAAACTATAATTCAAGCATCATAGTAAAATTTGAAATAAAAAAAGTAACCAAAACTCAATTTTTAATTGCGAAATTCGCAAAAAAAACCAAACAAATTATTGTATTCAATCCAACAAACACATAAAAATACATTTGAGGAAAAGAACAATTGAGCCCAATTTTTCTCAAATTCTCAGCCCCTTCTTTAATTAATCTTTGGGCGCCCCTATAATAATGGGATCTGCTCTACTTCTTCGGAGAATTATATTTCTGCTCTTTTAATGGACTCAGCGGAAAATGGATTCTGAAGGGATAACTGCTCGTTGCATAACTCAAATTTCCCTCTCCTCTGAGCATGGGTGAAGGGATAGCTGCTCGTTGCATAACTCAAATTTCCCTCTCCTCTGAGCATGGGCGAAGAAAACCGCATCTGTTGAAAATAATAAATTATTAAAATTGCACAAAATAGATTTATGTATTTAGTTTATTTTCAGATGAAATATGTTCTTGTGCAATCGCGATTCCTGAAAAATCTCTTGTATCTGTAGCCCTTTTTAATTTTAATTCTCTATGGCCCACTATAATATCTCGTCATAGGTTTTACGTTTTTCAACGATATTTTTTTTTTGCTTTTTCCGAAGACTTTTGCCGTGATTCAGCATTTTTTTGTTCTTTTTTCAACTTTTTTGAACTATCTTCTTTCTCTTGTTCAAGCCTGCGGAGTTCTTTCTCTTTTTCAGCATCTTCTTTCCTTTTTTTCTAGATCATTGAGATACTGCCCATACAATGAACGGTACTGCTCTGTTTCTCAATTACTGTACTTGGAGTTGTCATGTTTCTCAAAGTCGGGTCCCCATCAATTGAATTACGTTGGTAAATTGGGGCTAACTTAATTTTTTTGAACATTCACCACAAACCTGTTCCTTCATCCAATGTCATCCACATCCTCTTCGCATAAGAAATTTCCGGCGTCTCCATTTTCGATTGCACTGCCATTAGCGTCTAAATCTGAAACGGATACATTATTGAATGTTATGCTGATGGCCCCGGTTTACTTTCAGGATCTCAAAACATGTTGAGGGAAGCTGATTTCCTCATGTGTAACTGAATATGATAGACCCCAGTTCTACAGAAGATGAAAGCGACGAAGAAATCGCACAACGAAGAAAACCCGGCAAGAAACAAACCCTCAAGTCACAGCAGTCCGATGTCAAAGAGCTATCATTGCCGCCTGCCGATGCTCCGGCCGTCACCCACCATCATCCGCCGGCCAGAGTACAAGAAACCGAAACTAAACCGTCTAGATCGAGGTGAGTGGTAGATTTATGCTTCGGTGTTACCTACGTAGGTCACAAGTGTGCAATCTCTGACAATGTTGCAATGAGAATCATATCCCTAGCTGGTAGCTGCCAACAGTCTGTCGAAAATTCCCTCAACTCCTGCAGTGTTGAAGAGATGAACGGGTAGATAACCCTTTCCAATTTGTGTAACCGTGACGTAATGTATCATTTCTCTCACTTTTCCTCTCTGCCCAAAACACGGTTACTTAGAGGTTTCATTAACGACGAATCAAGCGACCCACATGGAAAAACAAAACATAGAAAAATCACATAAAATCGATCCACCCTCTAACACTTACAGGCATGTTGGCATCAACTGCCACAGAATTATCTTCGGTTCGTAATAACGAACCTCCTTCGTAACGCCATTTAATAACAGGAAATGAGTACTTGCCATTTTGGCAAACATTTCAACATTGTACCTTCCCGTCTTACTCCGTGGTACCACTATCAATTTCTCTGAACAAAAAATAACACAACCTGGTCAAAATTGAGAAAAACACAAAAACAACAAACAAAACCAACACCATTTATACATACCAGTACCATCATACGGTATGTCCGGAAATATTACGATAAAACGAAAAGTCGAATGTACCTACAATTTTCTGCAACTCAAGGGGTTCAAATGTTCCGAGTAAGGATTCGTATTTGATACCTCATCACATTGTGACCAAGGTTTCATACCTACTTCAATTTCGAATAGACTCGTCTTTAATGCCTCCTCGATAGATGAATCTAGTACTTCGTTGAATTACCATTTCCTCCAAGGGCCATCAATTCAACCGAAATTGTCGGTCAATGTTATTTAGGGTTCCCGGCCTCCGGAGGCAAGCATTTTCTTTTGAATTTTTGTTTTTACAATCGCCATTGCTTTTGTCGTACAGTTTTGGAAATTTTTCTACCAGCGGAGTCAATTTAATGTCAAATTGATCGATACTCATTTTTTCCTCCTCTACTGGCGCCGAATTCGCGTTAGATGAGGTAGAGGGGTTGGGTGATGTTACAGACGTACGCTACGCATTTCTTCAAACCTTTTTGAGCGCTTTCGAATGCCTTCACCTTATCACCTTTTGACAGGGTGTCTAACAGGTAGTGAAAGTAGTGAAAAAGTAGTGAATTTGAAAATGGGTCATGCAAGTAGTGAAAAAGTAGTGAATTTTGAAGAAAAGGTAGTGAAAAAATCCAAAGACACGAATTATATATTTGAAATAACATTAATTAAACAATGGAAAACTTTTGGCTTTAAAACGTATTTTTTTCAAAAAAATTTTCGCCCTCGCTTCGCTCGGACTCAATAAGTTTTGGTGGCCTCTTATAATGATCTCGATTGCAATTTTAGAAAAAGTTGAGATTTTTTAGAGAAAATTTGGAAACGAGTCCACAGATTTCATTTTTTGGGAGGAGATCAAACCAAAGCACGAAAAAGAAGTCCAAATTTTATCTATTGAAGAAATTTTAGATTTCTGGGTGCCATTTTTTCAAAAATTTTCGCTCTCGCTTCGCTCAGGCTTGATGAATTTACGTACTTTATGTTTTCAAAATTATGATGAAAACTCTTTTCTTCCTTTTCAAACAATTATTAAATACTTTGAAGCGAGAAAATTTGTCTTTCCAATCTAAAATAAATTTTCGATGACCGAGGGGGAGGGGAGAGATTGAGGTACAATTTTTCTTAGTACCTATTTTCAAAAGATCATGCTGAACGTACTAATGAGGTTCTGTTTTTGGGTGTTGAGAAAGTTTTTTCCAATTTGAATTTTTTTGGTAATAGATTTTTTTGTGCTGAAAGTGCTGGAAGGAAAATCGATTTTTCGGAGAGGAAAGGGGGAGGTCGAAATTGGAAAAAATTGTTGAAAAAAGGTAGTGAAAAAAGTAGTGAATTTTACAAAAAAAAAATCCGTTAGATAGCATGTTTGAAAAGTAAAATCAGGCATACTCGAATAATGGGCTTGAAGCTGGCGTCAAGGCGTTCAGCTGTATGATATTTTACAGCCTGTGGCGAAATCTATGTGAAAACCTCACTGATCTTTGGGTTATACTACTTATATATTTTTCATTCTACTTTCCTCTGGGGCTGCCGCCGACGCCGGAAACGCTGTCACCAACACTCGAGAATAAACACATATTACTTCACACAGAGTTTGTGAAAAAAAAGTATAAAAACGCGGGTATGTCAATATTGATAAAATTATCACTTCACTCAACTGTAGAAGTCACAGAAAATATACTAAAAAAAATAATTGTAAAATTCTATTTAATAGGTACTATTAATAAATCTTGTGAATAAAAAAATTAAGGTGGTAAAATAGTGTCGAATTTGGGTTATCATCATTTTCTGTGTATTTTCTTGAAAAAAAAAAAAAAGGAAATCATTCAGAAAATGATCAATTTCATTTACTTTTTAGCACTTGAATTTGATTTTGAAAAAATTGTATTTTAAATCCAAAACCAGCCGATTTTAATCTTGAAGAAAAGTACTCGTAGAAATAAGTCATTTGAACGAAAATAATAATCATTGAAAAATTATCAAAAAATACTAACTACCCATTGTCATTTTGAAAAGTGAGAATTTTAATACCAATGTTTCGAGATGAGACTGTTTTTTTCTCATCTCATTTGTCTCGAACGGCAACCCTAATCAATTACGTTGTCCAATATCAAGTTTACCAACAATAATGAAACTTTTTTATCCCAGTTCCTCCTTCGTCACTTTCGAGTTCGTATTTTTCGTCGTCAATTATCAGCTGAAAAATATTTTCGTTAGGTTTTTTGCGAGGTATTTTTATTGAATTTTCGATCTCTAGAAATTTTCCACGTCGCTGTAGAACAAAATAATACAAATTACCCATTTACGTGTTTTCTCGAGCTCGAGGCAAGCTCTGCGGCGAAAACTGAGAGAATATAATGAAAGAGAGAAAAAAAAAACGAAATTAGGTGGCGTTCTGCGGCAAAGAAAGTCTATTTAGGGAGGTACCGCAGCCGTATAGAGATACCTAAACTTATACGTGTATCGTATTACACGCTGGTTTATATCGCTATCCTAGGCTGGAGGAAATTGACTTATTAGATTAGAAAGGGAAGAAAACCGAGATGAAGACGAGTATAGAAAAAGGTATCTTGTCGGTTGCCTAAACATACTTGCACATTTATAGTACGCACGAAGTATCTGAGATGAAGTAAGAACAGAAGAGGCTGCTTGAAAACCACCGCATCGGTAACCTTAATTGGAAGCGTGATTCGAGTGATAAGCTACTGCAACTTGTGCGCACGTGATGTCTTGGTACGAGGGCAGGGGTAAGAAAGAAATGTGTGGAAAAATTGTATCGTTAGATTATCTTTTTTGATGTGAAATTGGGATCATATTTGATCTGATTTATTTACTAAGGAAGTATACCAAGCAACAGTGAAATTTTGAGTCGAAACAGAAATAAATCGTAACTTGATCGTAATAGAATCTCATATTCTATATTTCAAGTGCTTAAGTTTATTTCCGGAATTTTGGCGAATTTTTGAAAATTCGAAATTACCCTTTTTCATTTTGCTTTGTATGAAATTTAATCAGCGAAAAATTTCAAAAAATCTGAAAGATTCTTTATTTTCAACTGCTCGAATTGATAGCCAACGGTTTCGTGATGTTGGAATCTTTGGAAAATTTTAAAAATTTTTAGAAAAAAATGAAGAAAAGCCTGAGCACTTGAAAATTCAAATGACTTATATTGGTGACTTATATTTAGTGGGTTGAAACGTAAAGTGATCTCTGTCGATACAAATCAATATTTTTTTGGGCAGAAATACAAAATGAAAACAGTTCTTATGAGACCGAAATTTTTCAAATGGGTTCAGTAGCTTTCAAATAAATACACCCAGTCATAATTTCTTTGAAATAATGATTAATTCACCCTCTTTTAAGATAATAATCTCCTAGCCATTGAAATTTTTGTATGTTTTAATGTTAGCATAGTGAGCGTGAGCCCCGAAAGGGCGAGAGGCGGTCTGAGCGAAGCGATGACTCATGACTGCAATGGGAGTTGGACCGCGAAGCGGTCAGGGGGCGAAGCCCCCTAGTATTGGAATAAAGTAGTTGAGAGATATCTTATTACAATGAAAGAAACTGTGTTTCCATACAAAAAATTTTATATTTAAAAAAAACTAAACAAAATAACTGCTTAAATGGAAGGAGAAAGCGGCTTCCCAGTTCAATATTGATATTAATTTAATTGGGAAAGATATTAAACCAAACCTTATTTATTTATTTGACCAGTTCAATACTTGTGTTAATTCGATTATGAAAGGTGAAAAATCAAATCCATAGATTAAGAATACTACCTACCTACGTACACATATAAGATGGACCATCTTATTGTTCTTTTTTGGATCGCGACTCGAGCTCGTCGAAGCGCTCATGTGGAGGAGGCGGATGTCTTTCTTTTCGTGCCTGAAATTTCTTGATGATTTTTTAAAGATGGTTGAAGATAATTAAACTCTACTTACTGCGTTCGCTTGCTTCTCGCACATTCTGACAGCTGTTCTACTAAACACTGTATCTTCATGGAAGTCAGCTCGGCACGAAGTTTTTTACCATCAATTTGGTCCACTTTTTCCTGGAGTAATGCTTGTATCTTTGATACCTTGCTTACAATTCATCAATGAGCAAATGGTCTTCGTCAATAATTGATTTCTTTTATCTGTTGATTGCCGCTCGCTGCTATCACTCAAGTCTTGTTTGTCGACTGTATCAGAAAGCTCAAAGGACTCTTCTATTGTGTTTGCACAATTTTTCATAAAAATCAACTCATCTCCTGCGGTGAAAGTATTCTCAAATATGAATTGACGAATTGCTTTTCTCTTTTTTTACTTCTCTGACGAATTTTATTCAAAATACTTGCTTCCTCATAAATGTAAAAACTTTCTAGCATGATTTCAATTTTTTTACTGGATTCCAAAAATAATTTTTCCTTAGTTTTTCTGATTCCATTTTGATAAAAGCTGCCGTTGGCAAGTTTGTTTTCAGAATTTGAGGTTTCAGATGAACATAGTTGAATTAGTTTCCATAGATTTGCTTCATGGTTTTCCAATGATCCATATTTAGAATAGAATTGATAGGTACAAAGGCTCGAATTTGAGGGGTTTCTGGATGAATTTTAACTTGTAGAAAAACAAATCTGATATCTTATGCAGAAAGTTGATTTATAGCTGTAAAAAAATTTAATATTTTAGTTCAAAAATAATCACACACACACACAAAAATTTTCTATCTGCATAAATTATTCAAATCTTCTACATAAACAATAATTTCGATAACATTTTTTAAAAAAATATGATAAACTATAATAAGCCCTATAATTATATTTTTAATTACTTACATGTACCCAAGGAAATTTATTTCCCAATGATTCATGAGTGATGGTTTTTTTTGTAAAATTTCATCATGTTGATCAAGCTTATGAAAAAAGGTGCGTGAGCACAACTCCCCATTCTTTAGCTTGTAAGGATAACTGAATACGACGTTTCCACTGTCTAAAGTTCTTACCGTCGAACAGCAGGTGTGGAGCTATTTTAATCGTTTCCATTTCGTATAGGTAGAGCAATCCGTTGACTCACGTGTCCGTTGAGTGGACGTATAACAAAAAATTAAATGGGGAATTGAAATATCTTAATTTGTTTTGGTATCATCAGATTGGATATTTCAATTTCAAAGTTTCATCAACTTCATGATGATTTGAAGATTGTACTTTTTTGTCTTCAGTCATATGTAGTTGGAAAATTTTAGAAAATTATTTCGAAAGAAAACTAGCTTTTTGGAAAAGATTTGAAAGACTTTGAGAATTTTTCAGATAAATTATTTTTTAGAGATAGAGCTTGAAATTTTGAAAATATAGTGATTTCTTAAAATTAATCACTTCTTGGAATTAGAACATCTTGAGATTATTCACTCTGAATTAATTTTTCAAAGAATTCTTAGATTTATGAGAAGGCTTTGTGATTATTTTATATATATTTTTTATTGGAGACGAGAGATTTTTCCGTTAATGCAGGAAACGAGTCGTTGTTTTTCCATATTTTAATAGTAATGGATGCGAATTCATCCAAGATTAAAATTTCCTTTTTATTGCCGCGAATTTCGCCCATTTTATGAATAACTCCTGTTATAATACTATTCGATTTTATTATCCGTTGGTCCTTTGGTGTCTGAAGAATAAAAATTCACGATCGATTTATAAAAAACGAAATAAATTCATCTTTTGTGTATCTTAGATCCGAATATTAAATTGTGAAAAATTGATCGATGTCTGACTTTTGACCATAACAACGGTTGCGTTACGTATGTCCCATCCTGTGTTTTTTTCAGTACCCTGGCTTTTCATTAAAAGAAAATAAGTTGTAAAAAGACCAATTTCACTATCGTATCAGACGCCGCACTAAAGGACATTCTCAAATAGAATTTTTCTTGGTCATTGCAAGTAGTCGATACACTTGTGAAATTGAAAAAAACTCGACAAACATACTCTTATGGTGTTCTAATCTGCCCACTTATCGTATCGAAGGAATTACCTCACCTGTACGAAACACCCTGTATAAATAACTACGTTCGGCTAATTCTAAATGGTCGTAGCTTTTCCGGCTCCTGGACGAAGGTGAGATCGCGGGGATGTCCTCGTCAAGTACACAGCCGGCTCGTTTATCGAAGGCGCGTTACGTATAATTCATGTATGGGATGTTTGACGGTTGTAAAGGTCGTTAAAAAAAAAAGGACGGATGGGCGAGAGCGCGAGAGGGCTTTTTGGACAGCATGACGATGTCGACGTCGACGCCGCTACCGTCACGTATAAATGGACACGGCGGTTCGGACGGATAAGAGATTTATGGCGTTTCACGACAACGACCAGAGTGTATAACGGTGTATCAGCAGAAATCCGAAGGCGTTGGCGGCCTGGTGCGGGGCGATAAATCGCTTATGTAAGCTGGGTTTCGATATAAATACGTTATACGCGAACGTAGGTAGTAGGTTAGGTACGGTTGCCGAATGTCCGGCCCGAATAATGGCGAGTTGTACGAATTTGTAGTCTGGGTACGAGCAGGAGCTGTATTTTTGATGGGTTATTTTTCCTTTTTATCGGGAATGGAGGGGGTTTTATTGCTGCGGCGAGTCGAGGTTACGCGTTTTGTAGCCCATTGGTGTACGTAATTCTATACTGCGGTGGTTTTGATTTGTTTGATTGGTGCAGATCGCTGTCTCCTGGAAATAGCGTCACGAATGCCGGACCGGAGAGCACTAGCGGACGTACAAATTTGTCCATCAGCGCTAGTCCATCGCCTTCACGTTCAGTACCTGCACCTCGCCCGAGTAGTCCAAGTCCATCGGTTACTAGTCAGCTAACAGAAGCTGAATTACAGGTAAGATGGGGATTTTGGATTTAGATTGAATGGATTTTAAGTAGAAGGGAGGTGAGAGTACGATTGTGTGGTGAAAGAAATCCAATCGAGTACAGATCTCATGTCGAGCTGATCCAATGTAATTGAACAGGATTATGTCCAGAATTCCACAAAACAGATCAATTATGCAGATGTGCATTTTAAAACTTCCAAATGCTATTTAAAATTCTCTGTCTAGCCCTGGTAGGTGAGGTGTATAAGTATTTTTCACCCTGGTCACGAAACACGCTGTGAAAAAATATTACAATCAAGAATATTATGTTGAGCTTCGCAGTAATTGAAAGTTACTAGAGAAAGCAAAGAATTTATTGATTAATAAATATAACTTACTCAGATAAATTATGAATTAAATTACGAATAAGTTAAAATTTAAATTTAGAATTACGGAACTGAGACAAAATTCACAATTGAAATTATAAAAATAAAATGAACACGAATTGAAATCACAATTATTATGAGAAAAAGAGGACATCTGAAAGCATACTTTCTCCAGGATCCCTCAATTTGATTTCTAAGAAACGTCTTCTTTTGATTATCGAATGAAGTACAAAAATTCAAAAAACCATCCAATTCGGCAAAGCATGCATTTAGCCATCGAGGAGATACAATAATTGATTCTTCTTTGGATTTAGTTTTAGTTGTAAGCAAAAAATGCCTATGTGACCAGGCACCAGACATAGGGGAAAAAATTAATATTGGTTTGGTTTATAACTGTCTATCCATTTTATTATTAATTTGGAATTCTTATATAATGAAAAAATTAGAGTATAATTTTAGTATAATTTTAATTAAAGAAAGAAAGGCCAAAAGGTATGAAACTGAACAATATAACCAAAAAATAGATAGTAAAAAAGAGAGAAATTTGCATAAGTTAGAAATGATTAAAAAGTATTGAAAAGTTGATGAAATATTTTATATCGGCTTAGTTCGATATATGCAGTCCATCTTGATGGTAATCGATTGCGAGAGTACTTGTCATAGAATATGGTTGGCCGAATCGTACCATACACGGTACCAATGTATCTGAACGTGCGGGGATTTCAGTAAAAGAGACAATGAAAAATTTACATAAAATATATAACGACTTTGTTATTTCATCATCAAAAACGCATTTGTAAATAACTTACATTTCTAAATCTACCGGTACTCTCTAAACTTCTCTCAAAAAATCTGAATCAGTCAAAAAACTGTAAGTTGACTGATTAAACACCGAAAAGTGTGCCACTGTTGAACAGTGATATTTGATTGTCAATCAGTGAAAAATTACTGATTCAATTGGTGAATTTTCATTTTTGAATCAGTAATCTTTTTTTAACTACTGAAATGAATCAGTAAAAATTTCAACTCGCTAATTCAATCAGTGATTAATTACTGATTCAATCAGTGAATTAAAATTTTTATTTTAGTAGTTGAAAAAATTACTGATTCAAAAATGAAAATTCACTGATTTCTACAGTTGCACGCTTTTGGCTTTTCAATCAGTCAATTTTAACTGATTCAAATTTAGAGAGTTGAATCAGTCAAAATCTGAAGATTGACTGATTGAAAGAGACAGATTCATGTCACTGATGGGCAGTGAAATTTGCCTGTCAATTAGTGAAAAATTACAGATTCAATTCGTAAATTTTTATTTTTGAATCCGTAATTTTTGCTAAATTACTGAAATGAATCTGTGAGAATTTTAATTTACTGGTTGAATTAGTAATTTTTAGGATTGAATCAGTAATTAACTGCTGATCGAATCTGTGAAATTTTACTTTTACAGATTGAGATTCAAAAATGAAAATTTACTGATTGAATCAGTAAATTTTTCACTGAGTTCTACAGTTTAATGATTCCTTCGATTTCATCAGTCAATTTTGACTGATTCAGATTAAGAGAGAAGAATTTTTTATACCAAAAAAAATGATAATGAAAAATAAAATACTTTTGTAATTCGAATCAGTCGAAATTGGCTGATGAAAATCGACAAAATTAAGTCACTGTTGGAATCAGGGAAAAAATTTACTGATTCAATCTGCGAATTTTCCTTACTGAATCAGTAAGAATAAAATTTCGCTATTACTGATTTTTTTTTACTGATTCAACAATCAAAATTCACTATTTGAATCAGTAATTTTTCACTGATTGGCAATAAAATGACGGTGATTAATTAGGGAATCAGTGGAATTTGACTGATTATCAGTGACTTAATTTTCTCTTTTTCATCAGTCAATTTAGGCATTTTTGACTCCTTCAACAAATCTTTCAGTCGATTTCTCATAATTGACAGACTCGTAATATACGATCACAAACCTGTAACATAAATTTTGATAATCAGCGTTATGAACTTGTACCACTCTCTATTTGGGGAGAGAAAAAAGGAATTGCACTGAGGTCTAAAAAAATTTACTTATTTTTCTGCGAATTCCGATTTCGTTCTATATGGGTGCAATGATGATGGCCCGAATAATGGATATAATTTTAGTTACACGTATTTTCGCTGGGATTTGTTCAGGAGAAACAAGAACGCGAAGAAGAAGAGCGTAAAAGACGTCTGCAACTGTATGTATTTGTATCACGATGCGTAGCTTATCCATTCAACAGCAAACAGCCAACAGATCTGGTCCGGAGGCCGTTGAAAATTACCAGAGCTCAGCTGGAACAAATACAAGTCCGGTTCGCGGTGAGTGAGTCTTTACTTTTTATTCATTGCATGGAAGTGTTGGGGAGATGAAGATCAAATTTGATACTCATTCGCCTTTTCAGTGAGTAATTTAAGAGTAAAGAGGTGGTCGTATCCCTAAAAGATTGAGTAAGAAATACTAATTTAAATAAGAGTAGGGGGTAAGAGTAAGGTAAGCTTACTTCACACAGTCATCAGGAAAATGAAATTGGATTGAGTGGGGCATATATCCAGGGCCAAGGATGGAGGGTGGGGAAATAGAATCTTGAATTAGTGTCGCAGGACTACGCTGAATGGGCGCGGTTAATGGAGACCTTTACATTGCCACTAGAGCTAAAGAGATGTGAGTTTTAGATTCAATTTTTTATTTGATGGTGTGGACCCTCCACCACCCGCAAGCATGAATCCCATGCAGGTTTTTTCATATGTTTCGACCAGTGATACAATGAATGGTCGAAAATAGTCTGAAATGGTCGATTTTAAAATTATATGGCACCCTATTTTTCCCCCAGCTGACATATTCTTCGGATTCGTGCTAGTTACTCGCCAAGTTACGTGAGCATTTTCGCGCCACTAGCAAATTTTCAGCCTAGGAAAGTCGTGAATTTCGATTTTCAAAAATTGGTCGACACCCAGTCATGATATAAAAATATGTACTAATAACAGAAATGATAATTTTAATGAAATCGCTAGGGTGATACTCATAGGCGCACCCAACTGAGAGACTCAGGATTTTTTTATTGCAAAAATATAAAAAAGTGCATTTTTTTGCTTTTCAAAAAGTATTTTAGTAATTTTAATTCAAAATTCGATCTTGTTTGACCAATTTTTCAGCCAAAAATCACCAATTCCTCAATATTTTTAATTTGTCGGAAAAAATTGTTGGTTTTTGACTGAAAGATCAGTTAAAAATGATTAATTAAAAATTTGATTTCCTCTCCCTATTTTTCTCAAATTCTCAGCCCCTCCCTTAACGAATTTCTGCCTATGGTGATACTTGTCGATTTGAGTGAAGTCATTAGCTCCCAGCGACTCCTAATTTCGGAACCTTTTACAGATTGCGAAATAGGACATCAATATTGAATTGAAATAGTACCCTTCAATTTTTTTCCTCCTCTCTCGCCATCAACAGCGTAGCCCAAAGGCTAACTGTGTAGGATGTCACAGTCCAAAAGTTGGAGGCCAACTGATGGTTGTTTTAGAACACCCTGTATATTCCACAAAAAATACTCGTTCTTCAATTATTTTTGGCATAGAAGCTTTCTCGGATGTTTTTACTCCTTTCTACGCCAAGAATTTCTTCGACATCTTATGCTGATAGATGATAAATGAAAATGTATAAATTGGTTTTTCATTGAAAATATCCATTTCCCTGTCGCCGTAGTACCTAGTCGTGGAACAAAATATAGTTTATCGGTCGAGCAGCGGCAGCTAGGGTAAACAATTAGTCGATATAGGAATGCATATCACGTCTACGTTTCGCCAACCATTAGCGTTAGCTTAAGCTGGCAAAATTTTTATCGCTGTAAAATAAAACGAAAGCTAAACGGTTGAAAAATTATATCCGTTGCGGGCCCGAGCCCCGAATACGTATATCGTACGAAATTGGAATAGGATACGAGTTGCACGATGGCTGGAGGAGTGGTGGAGAGCGAAGAGTCGGTGAAAATTACGACCCGAGAATGACGACAATCCGAATACGCGAGGTGGGAGGGATGCAAGGGTGCAAACCACGCTCGGCGGAAACCGAGAAAAACGAAATGAAAACGGAAAAAATAAATGAAAAAAACGAGTTTATTTATTGCGCTGTGTGTGTGTGTTTTTTTTTGTTCGCCGGGTTGTTGCAGAGTTTCCTGAAAGGAGATACGCAAATTATGGCCGACGAAGCGTTTCAAAATGCCGTGCAAAATTACTACGAAATGTTTTTGTGCTCGGAACGTATATTTAAAATGGTGCAGTCGGGTGGTTGTTGCCAGAACGATTTCCGAGAAGTGTTTAGAAATAATATCGAAAAACGTGTAAGGTAGGTGTGCACGTAGCCGTATAAATTTTTATCGGTTGCCGCGTGCCGGATCCTGGAAAAGCGGCGAAGGCAGCGTTCGGTTGCTAATCCGTCCCGCCTTTCTGTCCTTTGTTTATAGATCGTTGCCTGAAATTGACGGCTTGAGTAAAGATACGGTGCTGACGTCTTGGATGGCCAAGTTCGATTGTATTTTTAAAAGTAAGTACAGTGGTGGAGATGCTGAACTACGTGTATGTAATAGGATTATGGTATTTATGGTCGTTGTTCCTTTTGTGTTTCCTTTTTTCCCCGAAGTTGGCGAAGAGGAGCCGAAAAGACCGTCGAGACTGCAGCAGAATTTAAATAGCGAATTGATCTTGTCCAAGGAGCAGTTGTACGATATGTTTCAACAGATTTTAGGCGTGAAGAAATTCGAGCATCAGCTGCTGTACAACGTGTTGCAGGTAAGATGGATGGAAGGGTGAAGGGATGGGTGTGCACAGAATGATTAGGTAGATTTTACTGTCTGGCATGGATCATTGATGAAATTTTCTTGAAGCTCCATTGAGAGCAAGGGTTGAAATTCCAGGCCTGTGCAGAAGGGAGAGGTGGGGTGATTTCCCCCGGGCCCGTAGGGGCTCGCGAGGGCCCTTCAGACTAAAAAACTTTCATGGGTTTCTTGAAAGTTGTAAAAATCCAATATTCTCAAAAAAATTTCAAGTTATGAAAATCAAGTTTAGAGATTGTTTAGTGCCTGTGTAGACCAAAAAATACAATTCTTCGAGAAATTCGCCATTTTATAAAGTTTTTTTGAATCAGATGAAGTGAAGTGTAATAGAAAGAAGTAAAAAAGCTATAAAATACTGATTTTTCAAAAAAAATTGTGCTTTTTGGTCTACTTGGTCCCTGAATACTGAATACCAATCTGGAATCAAGTTGACTCAAAAATCAAAATTTTGTATTTTTTACAACCCCCCCCCCTCATTGTGTAAGACCTTTTTGCTCTTAAATTTTTCCCTTAGAGCCCGGATTTTCTCTGCACGGGCCTGTGAAATTCTATCAATAACAGGATAAGTATTTTTTTGCTGTTATCAAAACTGGCTGTTGCTTTATGAGCTTGTTCTGAAGTTCAGTCAAGAATTAGTCAGAAAATACTTCTTGGTAAAAAAGTGTTGAAGTATTGATAGGCCTTCTCTGAAGAAGTTTTTAATGAAAGATGAAATTTTATGAATTTTTAATGACGTGGAATTTTGAAAAATATGTATCCTTTTTTCCTTTCTTTCTTAATAATATTACACTGAAGAACATCACTGTTGTAAAATTGAAGTGTTTTAGCCTTGGTAACCGATTTCGAGTATTCCTTTCCTAAAAGGCTCACCTATTCTGGCAAATAATTTGAGCAATAATTTTGAACCCCTAGCTCAGGTATTTTAGGAGGGAGGGGTCAACAAAATGTGTGTTTTCTCGTGTAATTTTCTCATTTTAGAGGGTAAGAGGAACCCTGAAATTTTTTTCAAAATTTAATGTTTTTCTTTTTCCAATTTTCCTAAATTTTTGCAACCTTGAGATGGTCTGGGAGTATCACATCCCCTCTCACCCGTATACCTGAATTGATTTTTTTTACCTAGATATTATCATCCCTCTTTTAGGCTCTCTTTTCATCCTCTTTACTAAAAAATGATAGAAAAATGGAAGAACACCCACAATACCCACATACATTTCAACAACAACCTTGAAATTTGGAGAAATTTTGGATTTCGACCTCTCTAGCGAGCTCAATCTGAGTCCTACTAAAAATGGTTGGAACATTTGGAATCAGCGTATTTGATAACCTATGAAATTTTGAAAAAATTCGGATTTTGACACCCCCTCTTGTGAGCTCAATTTAGTTCCTACTTCCTTCTAAAAAATAGTCGGAAATTTTGAAATTAGCGTATTAAATACAACAATTTGAAAGTTTGATAAATTTTAAGACTTGAAAGCAAAGGAAAATATTTTAAAAATTCATATACAAAATACGCGAAAATATTGAAATCAAAAAAAAAATTAAACTTAAGGATGGTACCATCCTGACAAGTTTCGGAGGCGGCCTCCGATGAGGCGTCGCTAACAAGCGATTTTTTTTCTCTGTCTGAAAAAAAAAGATGAAAAATTATGTAAGGAAATAAAAATAACGTTATACAGGATTACAGACTGAAATAAGATAGCGAATCGTTAACAAAGTTGATAACATTTCTTCTTGAAAGGTGTTTTTTTTTTCTTAAAAATGATCTTATACTTCTAGTTCTAAGCTTCTCCGCCTCAATTTGGCAAATCGATTTTTGGTAAGTTGAAAAAAAATCATAAAGTTCTTGGAACTTGATTTTTGTAATTGGTTTCTACGAAGTTACATTCTGTGCACACCTTGTGAAAATGGCGAAAGAGAGAATATTAGGAAACTGTGCCGAACTGATATCCTAAGCTACATCGATATTGATCGGATTATCTTTGACAGCTTGATTCAGCGGATGAGCAAGCGGCCGCCATACGTCGCGAGCTAGATGGTCGAATGCAACAAGTTCAAGAATTCGAAAAAGTGAGCTAGTCTTGGTATTTTTGATTGCGTCATTCCGCCATTAGTGATAGAATTGTAGAATAATTGCTTGGTTTTGTTATGTTTTCTCTATTTTCACAACAGAATAAAAAATTGTTACCAAAATTCATTCTTAAAGAAATGGATATGATGTATATAGACGAATTAAAAAATAATATTAATACGTTAATGGCTAATCTGGAATCGTTACCAGTGTCGAAAGGCACCGTAGACGCGAAATACGGCTTACCCAAATTGAAACGATATAATCCAAGGTAGGTGTAGAGTAGATGGCCCCCCGAAAGGCTGGTACTCTGTGTGTGTTCTAATGGCGACCGTAATTAACAGTTTTGCTGTTCGAAGGTCTTCATCGGCGTTGGCAAAACTCGACAGTGAATTGGCCGATTCGGAGATGCATCTTACCAAAATGGACGTGGTGTTGTCGTTCCAGCTTGAGGTGAGTTTGGAAGGCAGTTGAGCTGGCGACTGCTGGACACAGTTGAACAGAATGTGACGATATGATTTGAAATGTTGTAGGTGGTCGTATTGGAGGTCAAGGGTTTGAAAACGCTTTCGCCGAATAGAATTGTGTATTGTACAATGGAAGTCGAAGGAGGCGAGAAGCTGCAGACGGATCAGGCCGAAGCGTCCAAACCTATGTGAGATTTTTGTTCTTTGAATTGTTGTTGCAAGTGGACAAGGTCTTCATTATTTTTTTTTGTCCGATTTAGGTGGGATACGCAAGGAGATTTCACGACCATGCATCCTCTTCCTGTGGTCAAAGTTAAGTTGTATACCGAAAATCCTGGAATGTTGGCGCTCGAAGACAAAGAACTGGGTAAAGTGATCATTAAACCGACCCCGCTTACTTCCAAGGTAAGGAGATGAAGATTTCAAATACTTGAAAGTTTGAAGTCAGTGGGTGTAAAATTTGGTCTTTTTCAACAGGTTCCAGAATGGTATAAAATGGTGGTACCTAAAAATTGCCCTGACCAAGATCTACGTATAAAGATCATCTGCCGAATGGAGAAGCCACTGAATATGAAACATTGCGGGTGAGTTTTCAATGAAAAAAAGATGATGCTGCTATGCTGCTTTTGAAAGATTGGTAGGTACTGATTGAGCTGCTGAATCTGCAGGTATCTCTACGCGGTTGGCAAATCCGTTTGGAAAAAGTGGAAAAAACGATACTACGTTTTGGTGCAAGTATCGCAATACACTTTCGCCATGTGCAGTTACAAAGAGAAACGCTCCGAACCAACGGAAATGATGCAATTGGATGGATACACAGTGGATTATATCGAGGCGAATAACGGTGAGTTTTGAGTATTTTGCCAGGACGGGATGGGATTGAGGTGAAGGGAAATGTCGACAGAGAGGAATATGACAGGTGAATGTCTAATTTGAGTATTTCATTGTTTCAGCACAGCTGATGGTCGGAATGGGTAAGGAGGAAAATAACGATTCGAAGGGGGCGCTGTTGTCTGGTTGTGTTAGAAATGATATTTCGGTACTTTTTGCAGACCTCGAAGGAGGCCGGTATTTTTTCAACGCCGTCAAAGAGGGCGATAGTATTTTGTGGGCGTGTGACGACGAAAACGAGTGTCATTTGTGGGTAATGGCTTTATATAGAGCTACCGGGCAGGCCCATAAGCCTACGCCGCTAACGTCTAATACACCCAAGACCGCTGGATTGTGCAAAACCCAAGCTGGTAAGTGATGGATTTGAGAATTAAGGGTGGGAAGAGGGAGGGGATTGATTTTGCGCCGAATGAGTGGATTTTGTTGAGAAAGACGATTTTGGTAGGTTTTTTGGAACAAATATGGGTATTTCGACTTTTGAGTCGTTCGCGAACGAAATTTTGGAGTTGGAAAATTTTCAGTAATTTGTTGAGAAAATGGAATTCGATTGGTGGGTCAATAGATGATGATATCATATTTTCAGTCTTTTTGAACAAATCGTTCACTGACTGCATCACGCGAATCGTTCCCGAACGATTGATATCGATTGAAAAATCAATCGCAAACGAATCTTTAGGTAGAGCATTCAGTCGTTCACGAACGATTCATTCAGTCCCTTCCTCACTCCTCAGTAGTTAGCGATACTTTCAACTGTTCGAGTAGTTCAATGAATTAATCTTTGGCGAACGATTATTTTCGAGCGAATCGTTTGAGAACGACTTGACTATTTTATTGAATCGTTTCCGAACAATTGACATCCATTGGAATTTTGTGAACAGTCTTTTGGCTATTGAATCGTCCCATGAATGAATCATTCGCGAACGAATATTTTTTTGAGATACTGCTTCAAGATTCGAGAACGACTTAAATATTTGAATGGATCGTTCCCGAACGATTGACATCGATTGGAAAAATTCTCATGCGAACGAATCTTCAAGTGGAGCATTCCGTCGTTCGCGAACGATTCATTTTGCCAGTGACTTATTACTACTTGATTGTGAACAGAACTTTCAACTGTTGAGACGTTCCATGAATGAATCGTTCGCGAACGACCATTTTCAAGCAAATTGTTTGAGAACGACTGAACGACTTGGTCTTTGATTGAATCGTTCGCGAACGATTGACATATATTGGAATTTTGTGAACGGGGCTTGATTGGCATTGGTTAGAAAATTCGATTACGGACGAATCTTCGAGTAGGGCATTCAGTCGTTCGCGAACGATTCATTTACCAGTCGAGTCATTCTGGCGTTCGATGAATTAATCGCTCGCGTACTACTATTTTTCGAGCTTGAAAATAACTTCGTTATTTGAATGAATCGTTCGCGAACGTTTTAGTTATTGTTGAAATGAATCGTTTACGAACGATAATCATTAATTGCGTGAAGCATTCGAAAATGATTTTGATTTTGGTGTAAGAAATTCATTCCTGAACAACAAAATGCGGCTATCAAATCGTTCGCGAACGTCTTTTGTGAGTTGAATTCGTTCGTCAATCAAATCGATAACGTATTCTTTTAATTGTCAGTGATTCTCATTTCGTAACTTAATTTTTTGGTTCCATTTTTAAAAATATTTTTTCTTGGATTTTTTTCGATTCTTTCATTGTTTTATGTACCAATTTTTGAAGCGAAAAACGCATTCTTTTGAGTAGCAATCGCGATTGGAATTTTCAACAAATTTTTTTTCTGAAAAAATTAATATTTTGTATCCATATTTTGAAAAATTTAGAAAAAGCGTAGAATTTTTTTTGATTTCACCAGAATTTTTTGAAAATTCAGAAGGAGAAATCATTCGAAATGCGTTTTTTTGTTGTTTTTGTAATAAATTCTCGAAAAAAATTCGCCCTCGCTTCGCTCGGGCCAAATCACGTCATTATACCTATGCTCAAGGGGGGCGCGATGGGGGAATGGAGGAATTAATTCCCTCAGCCAATTTCTAGTCGGAAATTCCAGCAAAATCTCGGAAATCCGACAACATTTTGGAAATTTTATCAAAGGTCTTTTAGTAATTTTTAATGGCTTACTTACTCTCTAAATCAGAATTTTTCAAAAATTTCGGCCTCGCTACGCTCGGCCATATTCGATTTTTTCTTTCATAATTTTAAAATGAACCAAATGCTTCAAAAGTGATTTTCATCTGCCAATTTTATTACTTGAAATTTTCTTTTTTAAAAATCATTTTCGAAGTTTCAAAATCAAATTTTTTGAATGCTGTGGCCTTGCTGTGCTCGGCTTAATCATATTTTTCTTTCAATAATTTTAAAAAATGAAAGTGACCAATTTTTACGCAAATTTATCAACTTGAAACATTGTTTTATTGCACTTTGAATTCGAGGTCTTCTAAAATTTTTTCTCCTCGCTCCGCTCGGAACTGAAATGCTCCTATTTTTCAAGTTTTTGTTGCATATATTATTCTGATTATTCTTTAAAAATTGTGTTTTTTCCTCTCCATGATGGTGCTTCACATGTAGATTTCCCGTGATTTTCTTTTTTTTTTTTTTCTGGATTTTAGATTCAGAATCAGCGAAGTTTATCAGCTACTCTAGCCTGTGAAAAGAAGAGTAGATACTTGCAAAGGAGGGACTAAAAAGTGCTTGAAATTCCCTTTAAAACGAGTATACGCAAGGGGAGGGGGGTCTTTTGGGCAGAATTGGAGCACTGCGTGAAAAGTCTAGAAAAAGTCGCGAAAAGTCGCGAATTTCGATTTTCCAAAGTTGGTAGACACCCTGTCCACTCAGTTTGCGCAATCTCGTTCTTCTGTCGTTATTTCACATTTCAATTTCTCTAATCGATTTTTTTTTCCTTTTCCTCTCACAGATGCTGATCGAGCTCGAAAACACGGAATGGAGGAATACATATCAGCGGATCCATGTAAATTTGACCACAACGCCATGTTCAAATCGTTACTAACGTTGACCTTAGATTACAGACTGAACGATCCGTATTGTTCGATGGTTAATATACCAGATTAATTTACTCACCGCACGAAAAAAATCACCCGGCTTGAATTTCAGAACTCATTAACGTTAAATTTGTGTCCATTTTTATTTCTCGTAACGCAGGGTTGGTTCAGTCCGGGACAGATTTTCGTATTGGATGAATACTGCGCTCGATATGGAGTTCGAGGGTGTTTCAGGCATTTACATTATATGAACGATTTGCTAGATCGAGCCGAGAAAAACACCATGGTTGATCCTCACCTGATGCATTTCAGTTATGCGTTCTGCGTCAGTCATGTTCATGGCAATAGGTACGAATTCGAAAAATTTAAAATCCTTAAAACGTCAAAATATGCAAATTGAAATTTTAATGAGACCATGATTTTTGTTTGTTTTAGACCCGATGGAGTTGGCACGGTTACCAACGAAGAACGTGATAAATTCTTCGAAACTAGAGAACGTCTGATACGAGTTTTGGAGCACGACGTTACTCATTTTAGGTAAACTTTCGTTCATTTGGGTTTCAAAATGTTGGAAAACAGAACGATACTGATTCAGTTTTCTTCTCTTTTCGTTCATAGGTGTTCATATCCATTCGGTCGGCCAGAAGGTGCCTTAAAAGCTGCCATTTCTTTGTTGGAAAGAGTAAGAAAACCAATCGCTTCGTATTAACCTCAATTGATCTATCTACCTAACGAATAATTTACTCGACGTTACTCAGGTACTAATGAAGGACATGTCATCACCTCCGATGGTCAGCGACGAGTTCCGTAACAGTTTAAAAAGATGCTTGGAAAAGGCCGCTTTGATAAATTACGGTAATTTAACGGCCGAAGTCAGACTGGACGGTAAGCACTTCCTCGTTTCTTGTAATTACCCGTTGAGAAGCGAGCTTATCCCGTGATCCTTTGATGTGTACCCTAATTGCGGCTATTTTACTCGCTTCTCCTACAGATGATCCTAACGCCGACGGAAATTCGCACCATAATAAAAAACTGGACGATTTGATACGTTTGGCGGAAATGTGCGTCGACCAACTGCAGCAAAACGAAGAACATTACGCTGAGGTAAGTTTTTTTATTTTGAAATCGACGTCTGTACGTTATGTGTACTTAATGTCGAGTTTGATGACGTGACGTATTTTTTTTCGAACGATTATTATTACGTATATAACATATATTATGAATATTCGTATGATACGTATGTGTATGTAGGTGTTTACTAAAGCGGATGTGGTTTTTTTTTTACTTTGTGTAGTGTTATTATTTTATTTAATTTTTTTTTTCGTTTTGAAATTGGTTTGATGCGTTGGAGTGTTTTTGTTTACACACGGTTGGTTGTGTGTGGTTTTTCTTTTGTCTTTAGTTCGTACACGTTGAGTTTGCCTGGGGTTTAGGGTGTGGTGAAGGGTGGAGGGGAGGGTATTGATTGGGTTTTACTGAAGTATTTTGTGGAAGGGTTGTGTTTTTTGACGTGAATTATTTTCGGTGAAGTGGAGTTTGAAGAAGTTGAGGTATTTAGGTGTCATTTATTTTTAAATTTTTTCAAGTTTTGGTTCTATAAATGACGAGGTTTTCTGAATTGATCGATTGCAATTCTTGTGATCGAGTACTGTCCATATAGTTTATCAATTTCACTGAATTAAAACAGAAAAATTAATTGATACCAGGAAAGTCCCTTCTCTTATAGGAATAACGGTAAAATTGCATTTTGATTGTAAAATTTTTGATAGTGAAGATTTTTTTGGACTAAATATTTATTTTATTGGAAAAACTTGATATAATCATTGAAAAAATGTTCGGATGATCGATTTTTGGAACTTTTTATTTTTGTAGCAAAAGTAGAAGGGGTGGTCAATATGAAAAGTAAGTAGTTTGAAATTTTCAAAAAAGAACTATTTAAGTCAAGTTCAAAATTGTATAATTATTTAGATGTTGTGGTAAAATTCTAAAGAATCTTCTAATTGAGATTTTTTCAATTGAAATGTATGGTTTTCTGAAAAATTTTAAAACTGAAAAAATGATTTTCGAGCTTGCGAAATTGTTCAAATATTTATGCAATCACAGGAAAATCTCGGATTTGTATTGGTTTCAAAATTCTGAAATTGACCGAATTTTCTAATCTCACTGAAAATTAAAGTTAGCCCTGTAAAAAAAATAATTTTAATGAGCTTTAGAAAATGAGACTTTCCGGAAGTTTTTTCTCATTAAAAATTCGAGGAAAATCCGTTGGGAAATGAAGAAGTTGGTAATTTCATGTTGATAGTCAAATAATTTGGAGTAATCCTACGAGAGAAAATTGTAATGAAAATTTAAAAGTTTAAATGAAAACAGTTGGATTATTTCGATGTACTACAAATTATTAGGAATATGAAATCGATTCAGTCAAATCGAAAAAGTTACTATCCAGTTTTCTGAAAATCATAAAATCTAAAAAAAGATGACTTTTTGGTTCCAATTTATATTGTCAATCCAAGAATGAAGTGATTCTAGTAACTCAGCATTTTAACGAATTTTTTGCCTTGAAATTCAATTTTTTACTAAATTTTTTGATTTGGGTTCCAAAATATTTGTATCGAGAGGTTTTTTCTTACTTCCATCAATTTTCATAATCTTCTAATTTTTTATTTTTTTCATTGCTAAAAATGTAATTTTGTAGTGACTTATGTACCTAATTGATCCCTCTTTACCTCCTGTCCCCTCAATCATATGATTTTCGGCCAACATGGTCGAGAAATTTTAATTACCAAACATAATTCCCAATTGAATCAATTTTTGTTATTCGAAAATAATTTGTATCATTTTTCGTTAATTTTATGTCTGTAAAATCATAACAAGAAGTCTCCTCTGAGAAATGGCTTAAAATCGAATCAAATGTCGAAATTTCAAACAAAGAAGGTCGGAAAGGGAAGAAGGGAGTAGGCATATGCGAATAGATGCATGGAAGAAATCTTTTTCGTATCTGCGTTGGTTGCTGTTGCGATAACAATGGCAGTGACATGACGTGACAGTGACAGCATCAGCAATGCCGGCATATCGACTTGAGACCTATTAGACATTTAATTATCTACTCAGTACTGACTAAAATTCTATTTGTACTACTTGTACTTACCTTTTTTTCTCTGTTGTGTATTAATTTTTATTATTATTATTCTTCTATGTGTATATATTATATAAATAATTTTCGAAGCAAAAAAAAAAAAAGCAAATGAAAACAATAATCCAGCTAAGAGTTCTCTCTCGGAGAAAATTTTCGGACGATGTATATAATTTAAACGAAATCCATCGGCAACGATGGAATCAAAATTTAAACCAAAGAAAACAAAACTAAAAAAACAGAGAATGCTTTTAGCATAAACGAATTCTATTTGTTTGCGACGTTTGATGTATTTATTTTTTTGCGTGTTACTAATTTGAGTTTGTTTTCTTTTGTTATTTCTGTTCTGTTTGTGAATGTGTATCTGTTTCGCTAAAAAAAAAAAATACTTAAACCTCTTTGCCCGAATCGACGTCCGAACAACGAAGAATTTTCGCTCGGTAAGTTTCAGTTTCGTGCGACTTGATAATTTTTTAACGTCGGGGGGATATAAATTAATTCGGGGTTTCGAATTTGAAAAGGGGGGATGAAAAATTCTAAGGGGATTAGGAAACTTTTTTCTCGGCGTTGATTGTTAAAATTCTTTATGTTTTTATTTTATTGCCTTCTTATTCGGTGTTCATTGTACAGGATAAGGTAAGTTGAACGAGAGTCGCTTCGTTCTACCGTACGATGCTTTATTGACTTATTTCACTTGATTTTTTTTCTACCTATCTGTCTAAACTTTGGTAAAGTTGGGTGTCCGCTTTGTGCTTGTTCACGATAAGCATCAGAGAGAGCTTCGTAGTGGATGCAAATTACCGCCTGCGTAGAGCTTTTCGTAGAGTAGACGTACTTTTACCCATTTATACCTATCTGTTATCTAGTTTAGCTTTAGTAGGTAAATTTACCTATTTTAGTGTTTAATGTAAATGTGTAACTCTGTGTACTTTTACCAGAGTAGGTATATAAATTGCTATGGCGAATTAGCCCGGCTATTCGGTTGAGCCGCTCGGTATAAGCGGACTTGTTTTTATACGGAATTTAATTGAGACGAAATTGAAATTACTACTCTGCGGTGTTTTTAATTAGACGTATGTAGGCCGCAGTTCGGGTAGGAAAATGCGGTATTATAGGGTTTAGTAGGTGTATCTTGCGTATTTTGATAGTGCCAGCGAAATGAATTTCGTGTAACCCTGGAAGGTCATCGTAGCGTGAATTATTTTCAGGGTGCTGCGGCGGTCGCGTCTTAATTATACGTGGATTAAAAGAGAGTGTAAAGGGTTGAAACCTTTGGACGGATATTACATGTAATTGCCCTCGACTCGACGCGTTCAAGGGATTTTGAATGAGATATGGTAAAGCTCTCGAGCTAAGGAGAGGAGCAGCAGGTTAATCTTGACCGGTACGGTGATTAGAGCGTCGAAGGAAGTAATTGGACTGGATGGTGAGATTGGCGAGAGGGGATTCGTATGTGTGGTGGAATCGGCGAAGAAAGTTTCGTTCGAGTTTATCTGGGTGCAGTGGTATGGTAAATGAGTTTACAATGGTGATTATCTTGGAAATTATGGAGGAAGGTGTGCTTTGGATTAAATTGTGTGTAGTGGTGATTTAATGCGAGTTTGAGAGGGGTCAGGAAAAGGAGAAAGTCGTCAGTTGGATGATTGAGGACAATGCTGAAGAGAAAATCAATTGGAGAAGAAAGCTGTGTCAGAATGTGTGGAAATCTTTTATTTTTTGAATTATTTTTTTCTTGAAAGAAGTGGGGGAAAATCATTAAAAGGTTGAATAATTTTGAATGTTTTAAATCTTCAATAATATTTTTAGTATTTGAAAATGATCATCAAAAGAAATTCTGAATCATCTATTTCCTTTTCTTTGTGCAAAAATGGGACGAGTTCAATTGTTCTCATTCTTATGACCTTTGAGAAATTCAAATTTTGAAATGTCTAGACATTATTTTTTGATGTCTATAATTCGGGTGTATTTGTTTTTTCGCCTGCAAAACTAAAATTTTTTACTCAAAAGGAGTCGCTTAATTTAAATCTGTTCAATTTCTTATGTTGTCCAATTTTGGAAATCCTGTGTTGATCAATGATTATTATTGGAATTTAAACGATTAATCTTGAACGAAATTCGTTTTTTTGTTGTGTGATTCAATCGCGAACGACTTTGGTTTTGTGAGCAATCGTATGATAAATTTTCTCGATCGATGAATGGATTTGATGTATATAGTCAGCTATGAATGGAGAAATGTTTTCGATTGAATCTGTTGTGAACAATCTGATTCGAGTTTTCATGAATTTTTTTTTCTCCGGATCGTTCGTGAACAACTCAAATTGAAGGAAAAATAACGTTCAATTTTGTTCAATGAATCGTTCGCGAACTTCTTGTATATTTTATGCATTGAGAAAAGCATGCTGATAACAGCATGCAATTTTTTCCTCTTTTTGCTGATTGATTATAAAAGTTTTCAACAGTGAACGTTGAAATTTTCGATAATGATCAATGAATCGTTCACGAACGCCTTGAGATCTATGAATCAGAATTCCTCGAATTGCAAAATTTCGTTCATTTTTCTTGCCCTTCAATGAATATCTTCGAACGGTGAACGATGGAATTTTTGAAAATGAATCGTTCGCGAACGATTCGTGGTTTTTTACTCACAGCATTGAAATGATTCTGTTGAAAAAATTTTATATCTACAATTATTTTCGCTGATCGAGTTTTCATAGAGTTCAAAGAGTGAATGAATAGGTTTTTGTAGTGAATCGTTCACGAACGGTGACCGATATCGTCTACATTTTGGATATGAATCGTTCACGAACGTTTTGGGGTTTTTTCATTCATCAGCATCAGCGTTAAAATTCATTCCAACTGCCTACTAATCGATTTTCAAGTTTTCCGAGTCTTATGTTGATCAGTTTTCGAGAATGAATCATTAGCGAACGACTTATCGTTCTGCGAGTCATTGAACGCATCCCGGTCTCAAAATTTCACGATTTTTTCGCAGATCACTTATCAAAGAGTTTGAACATCGAAATGGCAAATTTTTTAAAAATGAATCGTTCGCGAACGATTCGTTTTTTGCGATTCATTAATGTAATTCTAATTAAAACATTTTATTTTTTTCTTTGCCGATTGATTTTTGAAAGATTTAAACTCAAAATTGATAGTTTTTCTGTAGTGCATCATTGACGAACGGCTCTTTTTCTATTTATTTGAAGAAGCGATAAAGTTGTCAAGTTTTGAGAAAAAATGGTTCGCAACCTACGTGTTCAGTGTTGAAGTCTTTTGAAAAATATTCAATGGTTATTCGATTATAAATTTTTCGTTTTTTTCGCATTTATTTCGTTCAATTTTCATTGTTTCGTTTCCGAATTCAGTGACGAATTTTCCCTTTTTAATGTTTTTTCGATGGGCTCTGATCACAGGTTGGTGAGGGGTGGTAAAATTATTGTTATGACCAAAGAATTAATTGAATCTGCTGGAATAAATCATTCGCGAACAATTTTGTTTTCCAGCGAGCATCTGGAGTATATTTTAGCAATGTATCGTAACAATCACCTCACTTCATCTCACGTCTCACTGTGAATCGATCGCGAACGATTTTTTTCAAAAATGAATCCATTTCACTACTTTAGGTGAATTATCTTGAAAATTTGTCGAATTCGAAAGCAGCAAACATTGGGTATTGCATCATTAAGGTAGAATTTTCATGGGAATTAGCTGTTTCATAGTATAAAAATTTTCCCTAGTGTAGAAAATGAAAAAGACATCTTAATTTGATCAATAAAATGACATCTATTGTGATATTTTAGTAGCTATAAATATCGTCGTCGTCATGCACAGGTAAAAGGTATTTGTAAAGGTCTTCAATGTATGAGCGAATACCTCATCGACGATTACGACGAAACATCGGCATTTGGCATAAAAGCAGCATCGTATTGAACGTTTTATTATTACATAGCTTAGTTTTTAATTCAACCTCGTCCTTTGTCGATTCCCAAAGTACATTATATTTATTGCTTCGCTATAGCGATATCCTACCTACATTCGAGGACACACATAGGTGTCCTCGAATTTACCATTATACAATTAGAAAACTGAAACAAAAGCTAGTTTTTTGTCATGATCATGGTACCTACTTTGACCCCATCCGCAATTTATTCCAGTTTTCGATCCATTTGCCATTTCCCACCAATTCCCATATTCCCCACGCTAGCTAATAATTTGAATACTATTATTGGCTCGCTTAACCACAGTAAATATTATGTCAAGACGTGAATATACGTTTATATTATAGAATTTTTTTTTAGTGAATTAGCTTCGTCGTGGATTCACTCGTTTATTACATTTTTTTGAAATTCAGTTCTCATTAAGTAATTGTAGAATATTGTTACATTATGTGTGGAAGAAAGTGAGAGAAAAATGTTGGTGGAAAGAGAATTGGTCATTTTTTTCAATTCATTCTCAAATTCGCACAAAAGAACACAAATATTTTCACAAAAGATAGAGATCACATTGGTGTCGAATTCAAAAAGGGGGCGGATTTTATTATCGGTTTAGTTGTTGAGTAATATTCGTGGGTCCTATGTTAATGGAATTTTTGACGTTTTGTTGTTACGTAGGCTTTTGCTTGGTTCAGTGATTTACTGGTGGAACATGCGGAGATATTTTGGGCCTTGTTTGCTGTCGATATGGATCGAATATTGGCCGAACAGCCGCCAGATACGTGGGATTCGTTTCCGTTGTTCCAGATATTGAACGATTATCTCAGGACTGATGGTGAGTTTGATTAATTATTTAAGGTGTCCACTAGACAGACGAGACAACTAAAAAAAATATCAGAAAATTACAAGAATTTCAGCGATTTTTCTGCAATATTTTTTCTTTCCTTAAATTTTTTAATCAAGGGAAAGAAGGAAATGTTTTCTTGGACGAGTTTGAACGTTTGAAGCAAGAAATTGGTACAAAAATGACCAGAGAAATTCTCCCTCCCCCCCCCCCACAAAAAAAGTTTTTTCAAGTTGTCTGCAAAAAAAAAAGAAGAAGAATTGACAAACATTTGAATTTTCCAATTTTGGGCAAATTCGATTAAAAAAATTGCTGTAATTGTGTGTAGGAAAGGTGAGAAAATAGCAATAATTTTAATTTTTCATATCCAGTAGACACTTCATTATTTTTGGAATAAGAAGAAATTACTCGAGAGAGATTTAATTTTTTGTTGATTTTCTGTTTATAGATAATTTGAAAAACGGTCGTTTTCATCAACACCTCAGAGACGCATTCGCTCCGCTCGTGGTTCGTTACGTAGATCTGATGGAATCGTCGATCGGCCAATCTATCCATAAAGGCTTCGAAAAAGAACGATGGGAGCCCAAAGGCAACGGATGCGCTACTTCGGAAGACCTGCTGTGGAAATTGGACGCTTTGCAATCGTTCATTAGAGATCTTCACTGGCCCGATGAAGAATTCAGGATGCATTTGGAGCAGAGACTGAAAGTTATGGCTTCTGAGATGATCGAGTCTTGTGTGACCAGGTTCGTAATTTTGATAAATCTTATTAGAAGGATAGATGGATTGAAAGTAAAATATTGTGATTTTTTTCGAATGGCAGGACTGATACCAGTTTCCAGCAAGGATTGAAACGAGGCGTCACGTTCATTTCGACCGATTATATAATACCTTCGGAGATCTGCTGCATGTTAAATGTGATAATTGATACGAAAACTCAGTCGTTCAAATTGTGCACTATCGATGGAGTTGATTTGGTATGAGAAAGAATCTTATTTCACGTTGGGTAATTTTGTTTAATGTAATCGGTCGTTTTAATGTTGGATTTTTTTCATTGGTTGTAGTATCAACTTCATGCCAAGATCGACGATATTATAGAAAAAACTTTATTAAACATGTCGCAAGGAATGATTAATAAATTGGTATCGGTGCTGGAAGCCACGCTGTCGAAATTGGCCAGATATGACGAAGGTAGTTTGATAGGATCCATTCTGAGCTTCACGGTGAGTTAATATTTGAAAATGTATTGGATTTTTATTTTTAAAAATATGTTCTAGGTTTGAAAAATTGGTCAATTTTTAGAAAATTCCAGGGTTTGAAATGGTTTGAAAAACATAAATTGTAGAATTTCGATGAAATTTCATACACTTTTTAATTTTTTTCGGTGATGAATTATGATTTTTCTTGAAATTTAAAATGTACACTACGAAAAAACATACAAAATAACACGATTTTTTTTTGTACCTCAGTTTGAAGTCTGAAAATTATTTCTAGTTACATTGGACATACTTTGAAAAATAGTTTCATGGGATATTCCTTTTTTTTTTTTTTTTTTTTTTTAGATATTTGGTTTTATGAAAATTGTCAAATTTTCGAAACACGCCGGTCGAATTTATTAAAAAATTTCCCTTAATTTCGTCATAGATTTTGAGAAATATCTCTTCATTTTTAAAAAGTAACGCTATCATTATGAGAATACTTACGTAATTAGAATAGCAAGAATAACGGTGCAAACAATTGTATTAAAAGTGATTACGAAGATGTACCCGTGTTGATATCATTATCAACTCGCGTGACAATATTATCACATAACAGGACTCAAACATCCTGAAATTCTGAAAAAATTGACATATCTTTTCACATCATGTAGATCTGTCCTCTACTCGTATTGATAATAAATCTTAATTGTTCGTATTCGATCTCACAGAATGTTTCCGGATCTGGTAAAGAAATGGGCCAAGCTTATGTAAATTTTACCAGAAACTCGATGGATCAGATTAGAAGCAAAGTCAACGACGAGCTTTGGATATTGAATTTTTTCGAAGTAAGATTCCGAAAATGACGCCGATAGTATTTTTTTTGGCCAAAAATGAAGTGAAATTTGTGATTTGTCAATTTTTAAAAATTAATTTGTGATCGCGTTGTGTTGCAGCTTTGGTATATGGCTCAGGTTCAGATCATCTGCAATTGGCTGTCGGAAAGAATGGAGCATTCGTTGCATTATTACCAGTGTATGTGTTTGGCACATATCGTCAGGGTGAGTTCAATTTTCAAAATATTACAATTTTTCCAAGCTGAATTGTTAAACATTTTTTTTGGGAAGGGAAATTGAAGAATAATACGGGAAATTTGAAAATCTGAAATTTTCTCATCAATGCTCATATTGCTCATACCTATTCATCTATTTGAACATCGTTAAACTCTTTGATAATGTGAGATAACAATGTTTTGATGGTCAAAAAATCACAAATTTCCATTGAATTTTCTCTTCAAAAATATTTTAAAATGTTAAAAAAATCTTTTGAAAATACCATTTGTTTTACAAATTGAACCAAAAAATCAATGTGAATCCTAACAAACTTTATTCTTAAAATTTCAGGGTTCCAGGCCTAAATTTTTCCTCAAAATTTTCAATTATTTGAAGTTATATTTCGAAAAATTCCAATTTTTTTCAATGAAATTTTTCATGCAAAATTGTTCTACTATTCTAACTGTAGTTAAATTGATCCATTTTTTTTTTAGATAGGTTCATCTAAAACAGATCAATCAATTCTCAGGTTCATCTAAAACAGATCAATCAATTCTCTTTTTTCCCCTCCAAAATTCACTAAAATTTAAACGAAACAGTGGACATCCTCAAAAATTTAGGAATTATTAATTTTGTGAAAATTGAAAAAACCATAAGATTATAAATTTTACATTTTTTTCTCCCAAAATTTTTCTTCAATAGAATGAAATAGTGATATCGTCGTGAAAATTCAATGTTGATGTTTTCTTAATGATATTTTTCAGTTACTCAATTAGGTAATTTTCTTAATTGAAAAAATTGAAAACTTGGTGGCCAAAAAAATTTTCCAAAATGAAAACATTTTTATAATTCTTCTCCTCAAAATAATTTTTGCGACAGTTTTGTGATGGTTTTGTGGGTCACTAAATGAATGAATTTTTTTCGTTTTTGGTTTATTTTATATTATAGTATGGTTATCTATGTTTATTTTGATCAGAAAGGTTAAACTCAGGGCTCCACGAAGCCCTTTTTCCTGTAAACTACTTTTCAAACGTGTAATGTTGGAGTGAAAACCAGTGCAAATGACGTAAATTTGCCAATTTCAGAGTCATTTATAATTAATTCAGGTAATAATTTATTCAAAAAATAGCTTCGTGACGCCCTAAGTATAACTTTTCTGAATAAAATAAAGCAAACACGAAAAACATCCATTCATTCAGTGACCCACAAAACTGTCGCAAAAATTCGTCATTTTTACCTACTGAAGTACAGCCTTAAGTCATTTTTTGGAACTTTTAAATTTTTCGTAATTACATCGACCAAAATGCAGTTCTGCTTTGATTCTGTTGAAAAATTAGCCTAAAGTTTTTGATCAGTGATGAATTTTTACGATTAATATCCCTTCGACATTTTTAATAATTATCAATTTTATTACGACAGAAATTGTATTCGGATTTCGAGCTGCAAGGCGTCACGGAAGATAAGCTGAATTCCAAAACCTATCAAAATATATTAACGAGAATGCAGACTGAAGAAGCGACCTGCGCACTGACAATGAGTGCTCGAGGAGTCGACACCGAGTAAGTCTTGTCACTAATTCTGCTTGAAAACTAACCCTGGTGGTGGCTGTTGTAATGGTTCGACTAACTTGGCTCTTGTTACCTCCTTCATCCTTCTCTTTCTCTTTACTTTTTCATAAGTCAGAGGAGTATTCTTTTAGTAAATTGCACATGGAAATTTTAAAAATCGCCACATCTCCGCACCTACCTCGAAATACAGCAACACCACTGTCCACTTGCTCCCCTCGTTCGCACAGTTTTTCTAACTGGTATTGAAATTTATGTGTAGCGGTGAACACGCCGACGAATCGGAACGTAAAAAGACAAAAATGCCCGGTTCGCAGGACGACAACATCGTCGGCATGCTGACGAATGCGACTAATAACGTCGTCGGCAAAGTGGGCGACATGGTGGGTAAGAGTTTCGGTGGCATTTCGACTAAATTCGGTCCGGGTAGTTGGTTCTGAACGGAGACGAAGCTGTTATTACGTTCCCATCTGAATGGTCTTTGATAGAAAGAGGGAAAACGTTGGATTTTTTGTTGTATTGCCTTAAATTGTGATAGGTCTGACTGAACAGACCTTTTATTAAGGGTACCAATGTTGTATAAATCTATATGTGTAATTTGTATTATGTGTATAGTAAGTCCGAGTCGTCGACGACGAGAATGTGTTACTAGAAAAACCTCCTCTGCAAAAAAAAATATCGAGAATGGTGATTTTTGGGAATCCTCCTCATTCCACACGTTGTATGTAGATGTGCTTCTAATTTTTTTTTTCGACGATTGCACGTGACGAATGTGAACTCTTTAAAAGGTCTTCCTTGACAGGGTTTCGAGTTCGGCTCACGTAATGATGAAATACTTTCGTGGCGGGTGTTTTATTTCTTTTTTTTTTAATACGAATTTTTATTATGTGTAATATATTTTATCTCCCCGAAAAGAATTTAAATAAAATACAAAAACGACGGCCTAAAGATATTATTATCTCATTTTCTCTCTCCTCCTCGACAACTTCCTTTTGACACGTGCCTCGAGAAAAGACGACGTTGGGCGGGTTCGAATTAAATTTTAAAAAAGGTCTCTAGATGGTCATTATATTTGCATATTATGTACTCGTACGTATATTATGTTAATCATGATGATTTTTATTCGCCATTTAAGATTACCTCTTTACCATTTTAGAGCTACTTATTTGTATGTTTAACGAATGTAAATAGTTATTGTATTTTTTATATACGCAGATTTACCTATCTACCCCTTATGTACCCACGGTACCTAACTATTTTACTTATTTAGCCACACGTATATTGTCGGAGAAAGGAGGAGAAAATTTTCGTTTCGATTGATTTTTAGAGTAGGGTTGAAGTGCTCGAGTGTGTTGATTGGTGCGAATTTTGTTGTGTGAACCGAAGGTTTTTTGTTTTGATGGTTTGAAAATATTTGAAGGTAATGTGACTAGGGGGACTAATAATTTGTTGGAAATTGCTCTGAATCTAAATAAAATACTTGAAAGTTAGCCTGTATCGTGAATTTTTATTGAAATTGCGGGTTGGCCCAAATTTGTCTGATTTTATTCAAGTTTTTTGTGCAGGAAAGTTAGATCTATTTGTGTGAATTTTTCGTTTCATTTTTATTGAGAAATTGAGAACTGAAGTAAACAAATTCAAAATTCTCATTAAATTTTTTCGTATTTGTTTTTAGTTGGATTAATTTTTTTTAATTCTGGGTTTTTGATGAAAAATTTTGTATAAATCAATTTTTAAAAGGACTCATTCAACCTCGGAAAGAATTTCTAAAATTGAAAAAATCCGCTTAAATTTTTGGAAATTCAAAAATTTTGTAATGATTATTGAAAACGATTATTTTTAAAACGTCAAAAATCTCAATTTTTTCTAAATTTTCAATTTTTTTCGTTTTTGGTCAAAGTCCTGAAATATAATTTTAAATTTTTTTTTCATTGAAAATGTTCAATTTGCTAGAAGTGAACTTGATGGAAGGAGGAGGGAGAAAGGGGAAATGGTAAAATCAACCTAAAAAATTGTCAAATTTCAATTCTGTAATCAGAAAATATTGTCTCGAATTAAATTGTTTTCTAGTTTTTCGAAAAGTGTCTATTTTTTGAAAAAATTTCAAAGTGTTCCAAAATTAATCTTTTTCCTTGTTATTTTTGAATTTGGGTTCAATTATGATCCAGACACTACATTTTTTCGCCAAAAATGTACTTGGTATTTTTTAAAAAGGTTGAAATGTCATTTTTAAAGTGTTACCCTATTTTCTGAAAATTTCCACTAGTAAATAAAAAATGAAAAAAAAAAACAAGTTTTATTATCTAGCAAAAGCTTCTGAATGATAGGTATGCTCTTGAAATTACCTCAAATGAACAATTTACATAAGAAGATGGCTTTTTTGTTGAAATGACAAATATTTAGGTTTCTTTTTTAAATTTTAATGAATCTCCAACTTTCGGATTTTTTTTGAGATTATTATGATAGCTTATTTTGAAAATTTTGTATTTAAATTGACAGTCTTGAAGGTTTGAAGTTTTCGTCAGACTTCTTGCTCATTTGGGCGTTCAAGGCTACAGATGAATAGTCTCAAGAATTCAAAAATTTCTCCAGATCTTTGAAAAATAATTTTAATTCTTCTTTACCCCCTTTTTTCTTGTTTAAAGATGTTCAAGTAGGGAACCGTTCCATCTTATTTTTGTCCCATAAATTTTGAACATTAGTCTTTCGATGGACGCCTACACAAAATGTTTTCAATGTGGCTGTGAAAGGGAGAAAGAAGTGAGGGAGAGATGATGAAAAAAGTGGCTCAATGCAAAAAACACGAATAACATATAAATTTCCAGTCCGGATAAAGTGGTCCTGTGAGTGTACAGCGGGAGACCACTTTGATAGAAGGTTATAGGAGAAAGAAAAACAAAAGGAGCAAAAATTTGACTCCCTCCCCCCCTCCATCCCTTCAAAGAAAGTGTAGATAAATATTGAATTTTTTATGAAATCTGGCTTAAAATTCACTAATTTGAATTCCGAAGAGAAGAAGGGAGCAGCAAATGAATCCTTCGAGAAATTATAAAAAATTTTCGATTTTCAATTTCTTTGCATTCAAGTTATACAATTTTTGTGGCGAATTTACCAAATCTGAAAATTGAGGCTGCTTTTAGCAATTAATATATGCAATGCAAGTAATGAAAAATTGACTTCTTCTCCTTGAAAATATGTTTTTTCTGAATTTTGTTGGAATTGATCTAGAGGACTTTGAATGAGGACAATATTGAAGTTTATGTAAATACAGAAAAATTTACCAGTGGTTGGGAAACTGTTTGTTGGAGATTTGGATTTGTTTTGGGAAAACTTCCAGCACATTTTTTTGGCAATGAAGGGGAATAGGGTCATACAATGTTCATGAAAGAAATTTTTTATCGAATTTGAACAAAGAAAAGAATTTATTTAAATATTTTTTGATAGAATTTCATTGAAAAAAATGATTTTTTACTGTTTTTTGAACTCCTTTTTCCTCCTTCCTTGGTCCTCTGTCTAATATTGCTAGAAATTTGTTCGAAAGCTCAAAGCTGAAGTTTGAATCGAAACAACTGATAAATCAAATTTTATACTTTCCTTTTTGAAAAATTCATCTATGGATTATTTTGTGTGTTGAAAAATATCAACGAAATTTCCTCCTCCGCAACGAGATTCCTATTTAACTACATTCCTAAGTGCATAATGCAGCAATAATTGCTCTACAATCACCGAATATCGTATATAAACTAGGTAAGGTACCTATACAAAGTATATAAATACAAAATAGGTATACAATTTGGTGCCTACTTACCTATATACTTAGGTAACATAATGTAATAATTTTATACATAATATTTATCGAGTGAATTTCAAGTGTGCCATTTTTTTTCTTTCAAAAAACTAAATGAGCACAGATTATTATCTAATAATGATTTTTATATAATATACCCAGTGAAATGTAAACAGATAAGGGGAAAAGTTATATCGTATCAATTTATTCGTGTATTATATAAAAATAAGGTATTATCTACATTAATACAACATATTTATGCATATGAGAGACACGCATGTCGAAGGAGCGAATTACATACCTTTAAGGTACACGCGAGAATTTTTTTTGTAAATATTGGCAACGTTGATTGTTCAGATCATCAAATTTTAATCGATCGTGGAAATTAATTTTTTGTAATTTGTTTTTCGTTCTCATTTTGTAAACCGAAATTTACACTACAGCTCTTTACAAAGGACCCTCTTATCCTCAGAGATGAGTATCCAGGGTGTCTAACAGGTCCTGTTGGTCCTGCTTTGGGCTGAAAGGTCCTGTTGGTCCTGTTCAGGTTCTATTTTGGGGCTTTCTTCGTGAAAATTCCTGTTTTGAAAATGAATAGCTAATATTCGAAATGTCGTCAGTGACAACACTGTAATGGGTGTTTGAAAAAAAATATTAAGTTTTTGAATGCTGTTTTCTCTAAAAATTTTCGCCCTCGCTTCGGTCGGGTTGAGTAAATTTACACAATTTTATTTTCAAAATGATGGTACCAAGACATTGAATATTTTCAGTGAAAAAAATTTTCTTTCTCATTTATCAAACAACTTGTAACGATCTCGAGTATAACTTTTTAAAATGTTTTGCTTTTTTGGAAGGAAATCAGAAAACGATTCCTTAAATATCTTTTTTTTTCTGAAAGTCAAAAAAGAACAAGATAAAAGTACGAATTTTACCTAATGAAGAAATTTTAAATTCCAGGTCCCATTTTTTAAAAATTTTCGTCTTCGCTTCTCTCGAGCTCGGTGAAATTACATATTCTTCTTTCAATTAAATTCTTACAATCATCGAAGAAAAATCATGAGTGACTTTTTCAAAAATTGTTTTTGAATTTTAAAAATGAATTTACGCTTACTTGTTGATAAAAAAAGGTCGTTTCTGAAATAGTTTTCTTGATAGGTTTTCATTTTGGGGGGAGGGGGGGTTAAAAATTTATTAGTACTGATTTTTAAAAGGTCCTGTTTTGGAGTTTTGAAAATTTGTTAGACACCCTGGTATCAGTTAACCACTAACCAGTCGAGACTATCTACTGTGTTCATTTTAAAAAATACCCAATCTTCCCGCTTCGAACGTGATTTTTATGTTACGACGACTCAACATCGTGAGACGATTAAAAAAACACCGTTGGTTTTGAGAAAAATAAAGTCGCCATTTTCATTTTCCAACCTCTTACTTTATTTCTTCAACAAGTCACGTACATTCGTGCGTTATTATTTTACCATTTAAAGCAAAAAAAAATTGTGTCGATATTTTTTTAATTACAGGGTGATATTTTTTAAGATGACTTTTTAAGAAAAAAAAAAACCTTAGAACATTATGGTTGAATTTGACAATATCTATGTAAAAAAACACATCTTATTATTAAAGAAAAAGTAAGAAAAATAAGTACTTCGAGATACACCAATTTATAAATAGAAAAAATGAATATTTGCTATTGAAAAATTTTACATACTTTTTTCTTATTTACTTACATAATATGTACCTACTTACATAATTTTTTCTGTCTTTCGGCGTTTCGAAAGTCATAGATATTGCAAGCTTTCTACCTTTGACTTATTACAAAGCTTAAAAGTCTTTAATTGTTTTGTTGTTTTTTTCTGTTCTCGTTTTTATTTATCTATCTTGTTTTTTGGGTTCTGTTTCGTTATTGAATATTAATTAAGTACAAGTACAATTTAAGCGGCAAACTGGGATATTTTCTCTTCGCATCTTTTACCTTATTTCTTCTTCTCAACTTCTCTTTGAACGCGCTAATCTTTATTCTATTTTTTTGATCTATTCACGTAAAATATCACGTCATACATATATAGATATTATACAATAATTATTATCTCTATTATTGGCTAATTTATCGACGTACTCGTACTGGGGGTACGTTTTTAATATATTTTATTTCATTTTTTTTTTTCGTTTTGTGATTGATGATGATGAAAAAAATGTTATAATAAAATAGAGCATTACAGTGGCTGTTTTTTTTTTCTAATTTTTCATGGTGTGTGAAGGGGTAGAGATATTAAGGGTTCGTTTTTTTTCTGGTTTTGTTCATTTTTGCTGACCCTGCTTTTTACTACGAAATCCAACGTAGAATATTTTTTGAAAAAAGAAATGGGAAAAATAATGAGATTTTTAAAAATAGGTATTATTTGAAATTTGAAACTAAAATCTGACTCAATTATGATTTTTAGCAATGAATTTCGAATACGAGAAATCAAGCCAGGAGAGGGTTCAGGAAGCCCTAAAATAGGATATTTTAGACATTTTTGACCTACTTTAGGCCTCTTTGAACCCTCCTCAAGATTTATTGGTTTCGAAATTCATCTTTAAATGAATCAAAACTGAATCTTATTTTTAGGTTTTTGGTGAATATTTTGAAATCAAATTTTGGTTTTCTGTTTTTATTAGGTATGTTCTATGTTGAATTCCTTGAGAAAAAGTAGTGTTCAGCCATGGCTCGTGATTGATGGGGGGGGGGGGCATATTTTTGAAATTTCTTTTCTAAAGGAGAATAAAACCACCGTAGAAGGTGAGATCTCCAAAATTTTATCGCGATGTAAGAAATACTCTTCTGAAAACTGGTTTTCATAAAAAAATTTGGTCAATATTGACTCGATCTATGATTAATAATTATTGCTTTTGTACTAACTGGCTGCTTTAACTTTCTAACATGGTGATGGTTTAGAATGAATTGCTAAAATTGAGTCATTCCTCAAAGTTCTATTCAATTTCAACCCGTATGGGAGTCATGAATTGATTACTCATAAAGATGATATCCCAATCCCAACTGGGGCTTAAGGAGCTCGATTTCCTCCCTTGAACTCGAAAAGAGAATATTTTGGTATATTTGAATTTTTTTGCTTTTAAAAATTATAGTATTTTTTTTTAAAATCTGAAAATTGATGATTTTCACTGACTTCTCGATCAGTTCCCAATTTGTTGGAAAAAATGAGTAAAATTTTGAATCAAAGATCAGTGAAAAAAATTAATGATTTAAAATTTGACCACTCCTTTTTATTTTTTCTCAAATTTTCAGCTTTCCTTAATTAATTTTTGAGTGCGCCTAAGAAAAAAATTTTGAGCTGAAACATGAATAAATCGAAAGTATTTTATTTATTTTTTTTTTTTAAAAAAAAACCAAGAATTCAGATGCCAAAGTTCCATTTCTCAAATTTTGGCGAATTTTTGAAATTTTTAAATAATCTCACCGCCCTGCAAAATAAGAGTTCCACGTTGGTACATAAAATGTGTTATTTTAGAGCTTCCGAACTGATTGAAAGTGCGTTTAGAGACGTTTCGAAGCCTTCAAAAAAATTTGTAATTTTCTAGCTTGAACTGGTCAAATTTTCCAAAATTTGTAACTCGAAGTTGCAAATTTCAGAAAATTTAGCTCGAATCAATTAAAATATATCACCAATTAAGTATTGGGAATCTGCGATTATAGTTGCTCAAATTCATATGAATCATACTAAAATTTTCTAGGGGCTTAAAAACGTCTTGAAACCACTTCTATAGGGCATTAGTTTATCGAATTTCAGTGTTTTTTCTGTTGATCGGATGAAATTTTCATATTTTGCCTGGCGATGAGATAATTTAAGAATTTTAATAATTTGCTAAAATTCTAAAAATGAATTTCAGCATCTGAAATTTTGGATATGGGTTCTTTTGAGATGTATGTATGTATGTACTTATGATTTATTTTTGCTTAGTCCCGATATTTCACTTCGAATTGGGATACCTCTCTTATCAATAAATTTTAAATCAACATGGGTTTAATTAGAATCATTGTAAAAATCACTTTCAATTTTTTCATTGGATGTATTTTTCAAAATAGGCAGTGATTCGTTCCGTTCGTTTTTCCGAAGTGCTGACCAAATCGTCCTCCCATCCCATAAATGATTGAAGCACCATTTTGTAGAATTTATAATTTTGGTGAGAACTTATCCTGTTTTAATATCATTCAGAATTATCTCGGAATATCGTTTCGCATTTTTCAAAAATTGCATTGTTTTGATTTCCAATTTATTTTTAATCAATGTGTGAAAGTGAACTAAAATAATTTTCTCTAATACCTATAAACTGAATTGAAATGTGCTATTTGAGGTGAAAAAATAAAAAATAGTGAAAAATATTAGTCTTTTTTGCAAATTTTATTTCGTTCTATACCTAGTATAAAATTGGAGATCCCCTCCTCCCATCCCCCGCCTTTTTTATTTGGAATGATCATAAAAGTCGTCAAGAAAAGGAAGGAGATGGAAAGAAAAGATTATTTTAAAATATTATATAAAGGGTTTGAAATGAATGCATAAGTGAGAAAAAAGTTGCCATCGTATGGTTTTTAATTTTATTTTCCGCATTGGGTTCGGTTTTAGTTTTAGTTTTTTAGGTATACTAATTGGTTTTTAGATTCATTTTGTAGATTGGTTTTGGTTTTAGTTTCAGTTATTTGGGGTATCTGAAATGGTGTCTGTTCAAGTTTCAGTTTTTGATATTGCATGTTTAGTTTTAAATTTTAGTTTCTTTTCAGTAGTTTTTTATTTTACTTTATAGATTGGGTTCAATTTCAGTGTTCTGAGAAATTAATTGATTTCTAAGTACGTCTGTGTTTGATTCCAGTTTCAGTTTCCATTCTCCCCTATCTTTTGAGCGTAGTGTTAGGTTTTATTTTCTGGATTAGTTTAGTTTTTTTTCTTTTTTTGAGTTAATATTTTTGTTACAGTTCCAGTTTTTTTCCCCCATTCAAGGCTGTAAATTTTTGAAAATTTGGTTTTGGATTTGAGTTTTTGCTCGAAAATTTGAAGCTTTTTAAAATTTGATTTCAGTTTCGGTTATTGAATGGAATTTCCCTATTGGTTCTGGTTTCAGTTTCGGTTATTGATATTGACTTTGATATTTCGGTCAAGATTGTAATTGATTTCGGCTCCCTGTTGAAGGATTTTTGGTTTCAATTTCGGTCAAGGGTTTCACTTTTTTTGGTTTCAATTTCGGTTATTTGCTGTTTTTTTAACGTGTATTTTGATGTTTCGAATAATCAAGTGGAAATTTTTGATGGTTCGAATGAAACTGCTGAAAAATTGAATGGAAAAATAAGGTTTAAACGTGATTGAAATGTATAAAACATGAATAATCTTCAAGATAACGGTTCGATTTCATTTGATTGCACTGGCTAGTAATTCTCTAATCAACTCTCAAACGAAAAAATGCATCAACTTTAAAAAGGTTTTTCTGACACTATTTTATGGTCTACGGTCAAATCAGAGGTTCAAGGTCAAAAGGAAATTTTAATGGAATTTTCAGAAATATGAATAGGCAAATCATAATTATGTTTGCTTCTCGAAACGTTTTCAAAAATTTTTCCATGCCAATTATTGCAATGCTCTTTCATAAGAGAGAATCTTGCTTATTTTTATTAGGTATTTTTTTCTTTTTTCATTTTTGAAAAATTTTTATCGACAAAGATAAAGAAAGGGAGTTGAATCACGAAAAAACCTCAGCTTGTTTGGCAGAAATATGATATTCGATGGAATTTTTTCTTTTTTTTACAGCCATTTCATAGTTGCGGAAGAGGGGCGTTTAGAATTTGTTTTTTTTTAGTAAATTGATGGGTGTTTGTGACAGTTCTTTCATTTATTCTACCATTGATTAACCCTACTTAGGTAGACCACCAAAAAAAACCCCACCTGGTACCAAAAACGGCACTACAATGCTAAAGGGTTTTTTGGAAATGCATTGAGTGCCGTTTTTGGTACTGGTGGTCTACATAGGGTTAAAAATGACTACTTTTGTATTATTCATCTCGAACATTCTCATTAATTTTTCACGCTTCTTGTTTCCTATCAGGTTTAGATTTTTCAAATTCCTTTCATGGTGGTAAGGATTTTTTACTCATTAATTTTGTCGTTATTTAATGAGTCTCATGTATAGATTTTTCGTAGCTATCGCAGGCGTGTTTAATGCGTATTGGAAGAAACTAATCAGCCGGATACAGTAATACAAAATTAATGATTTCAATATGGATTTTTGTAAAACCTATTAGGTCCGTGTTTAGAAACTGACTTCGTAGAATTTCCTGCTTACTAAGTACCTGAGTTTATGTGTGTTGGGTTTTCGTGGAAGATAGTAGAAGATTAGTGAAGGAAATGTGTTGTACTATCTCACCAGATAGATAAAAGACGTATACCTCATTACCTCTACCTACCACGTAGTTCTCTTTTCATTTTACGATGTCGAAATATAACGGTTTTTATCATTTCATTTCCGTTCCAGAGCCGAAAACGAAAAGTAAGCTTATTCATCGCGTTGGTCTTCACGTAGGTATCATGTTTTCCTTTTTCGCGATTCGTGGTGAATGTGATTTGTTCGTGTTTCTCGTCGAGTATTTTCGTCGGTGAGCAGTTTGAGAATTTACAAGAATTCTAGTTTTGAGGATTGGATCCAAGATGTACAATGGTTGTCGATACATCAAGCCAGCTTCAAGATGTTTTTGGATTTGACGACGGCGCGGCGTGATCGGGTATCGTTAATTTAATCTAATTTTTATTTTTCCGTTTTGGAACTGCAGTGCTTTGATGGCATCGATCGATTTTTTCATCTCATTATTTTCCAGTTCCCTCTTCCCCATTTTGTATTGGAAAAATTCAATTTTTTTCACCATTTGCATTTTTCTGTGCGTTTTTTTTTGTAATGATTTGGAAAAAATGTGGAAAATTAACCTTTCTTATGCAATTACCTGATATTATTTCACTCATTTTTAAATCTCTCCCTTTTTTCCGATTGAGATGACTCAATTTCATTCGAAATTTTTGATTTTTTTTCCATTCAACAATGAATCAAGAAAAAGTGAAGAAATCGGCTATTTTTTTTCTTTTTTGGTTTCCTTGTTTCAGATAAATTGATCATTGTTCGCCATTTTCCAAGGGCTCCTATTCTTTTTCGATCGAAAGGATTTGATTTTTTATTTCACTTATTTTTCAATCATTTTCTAAAAAAAAATTAATCTTCGGTTCTACTTTTGTATTTCAAAAATCTAGACATTATTCTTCAACTTTGAAGAGATACGATAGCAAAAATGATCAACTACAAAGTGTACGGTGTATAATTCTTAAACCACGTCTACGACTTCAAAATCAGTAAAACAATTCGTAAAATTAGTTTTTTTGTCAAAATTTGATGTACAAAATCAATTTAAAAATTCATTTAAATTACTTGTCAGATTTTGCTAATGTTTCCTCTTCAACATTTTGATGATAAACTCGTGTATCAACTTGGATCATTGCTGGTAGGGAGATTTTTCCAATGCTCCAAATCATCTGAATTGCCATCAAAATACCTTTTTAATGTACGATTCTGAAAATTTGATCTATCTACACATGTTCAATTAGTTAGTATTCAAATTACATATCGATACTTTGATACTCGTAATCCGTTACTGTAACTTGAAAAGTTGAAATACTTGAGTTGATTCCTTGAAGGTTTCGAAAAACAGTTATCGAAAATTATTGAAACTGGCGAAATCCCAAGTTAACGGCCCTCCTCGTCGATACCTATCCTGCTTTGGTGTTAGGGCCTTCACAGTTGTAGCAGCTCCCAGTTTTGATGCTAAAATTTTTTCTTGAAGTTATATTTTTTTCAATTGTTTAAATCTTTGAGAAACAGTGAAATGATTTTCATGAAAAATATATGATTTTCTACGGATATTTCAGTCAGAAATCAATAATTTCGCGATCAATTTTCAATTTGTTACAAAAAATCCATAATTTTGGCTGAAAGATCAAGTGATAAACCACTGATTTTCAGTTTCGTAACTTTTTTTTGTGGTTGGGAAGGTGAAAAAAATCCTTTGAAATGTGCCATTATAGTTATGAGATATGAGATATCCGATTTTCTAACGAAGAATGGTAAATTTTTGATGAAGTCAATTTTCAAGAAACTAAAAATCTTGATTTTAAAAAAAATATTCGTATATTCAGTAAAATGCATTCCTTTTTTTGATACGTGATTGAAAAGATTACTTATCGTATGTATTAATTAAAAAATGATTTTTCTTTAGCAGGAAACGAACGAAGCATCAAACATCAAATCTAATCTTAGCATAGATAATTATCTATGTAAATTACAGTGTAATTTAGCGTTCGTGTCGCGGTCATACTGATTTTATCGCTCCCCCCGCCGGTCGTCGTACGTTGTCTCGTTCATGTGATCGCCGATCGTGTGTGCGCCGTACCGCTGTATTAATACTTGCCTTGCGCAGTTAACGTGTATACGTGTTCGTGTTGTATCGTTTTTCTTATCTTTCGTGAAGTCTTGAGTCAAGTCACATTAGTCGAAGTCGAAGTTGTGCATCGTAGCATCGTTTAATAATGTTTAATGTTAGGGATTAATTGAAAATTCTTCGTTTAACTTTAGTGAGTATCGTGAACGAATTATCAAATTTGGTGTCCGATTCGAGAATCGAGATCGAGAAAGAAATGATTTCCATGTGGAAAACTACCAACGACGTGACGTGGCGCGGACATTGTAATCGTTTATTGCAATGCCAATATTATTCCTCGAAATGGCTCTCGTTTAAATTCCGATTTCTTTATTCGTCGTGTGTGAAAATGAAAATCGCGCGGTGTGTTCGTCTTCGGAATAATTATGCTCGGTTAACTCGAGCTAATGTCAATTTGTTGTCCGTTGGTCCCATTCGAGGAAGTGGATGATTTCCAGTTTCCAGATGTGAAACTCACAGCGACATGATGCTGCCATTATGTGTTGATTTGTTGCTGATATCGGTGAGTTTGCGATTGCTTTCAAGTTTTATTACATAATTGTTAAATTCAGTAATGTGGTGCTGGGTGATGTGTATTGGCCTGAATTAAGGTTTACCGCGAAAGTTTTATCACGAAAACTTCACCATACGCTATTGCTAATGAAACATTTCTAAATAATACATTAATCATAAATCGTACTAGGAAGCTGCAATAATCAGATGCAATAGAGTTACCTCACTTGATCTGTGTCTTCGAGTTTCTTCGGGTGATCGATGAGCTGCTCTGCACGGCTCAAGAGATATTATTTGTGTTCAAAGGTATAACACCGGCTTCAAAAATCTTTGGGGAATAATCTTTTTGTTTTCACGTCACGTTTCCAACTTGTAGTTGTTGTAAAGCTAGGCCTAAGAGCCTAAGTGTACGGCTATGTTGGAGCTATACAACACAATGTAGTGCAACGCAACGCAAACCGCGGGGGTAGTAGATGGGCGACAAGGGTAAGGAGAGAACAATGCAACTTTGAATGGTATTCTCCATTCTTTTTTGCGTTGCATTGTATTATTCGCTGCGTTTGGAACGTTGTTTTGATTACGGGTGGGCCGATTAGTTATGCGCAACTGGTTTTTTTTCTGAGATTTTCATAATTTTTTTCTTGAAATTTCAATTGTCATTACTCTCGTAATTAAATTTAAAAATTTTGAGCCCAATTTTCATAAAAAATTTTAAATTTTGAAATTTTTTCTCAATTTTAATTTTTTAAAGTTTGAATTTTCCTAATTTTTTGAAATTTGACGCATCCAAAATTTTTTCAACTTGAAAAAAAGAGATTCTCTAAACGTTTTCAAGTTAAAATTTTCAAAATTTTTACAATTTTCTTGAGAATTTTTTTCAATTTGAAAATTTCTCAATTTTTTAATTTACTTAAATCAATTCAATTTTTTATTAAATTCATTTTATAGAAAATTTTTTACTCCAAAGTCGAAATTTTTACAATTTTTAAAAATATTTTTCCCAATTTTAAAAATTTAAAAATTTCTTAAATTCATATTTGAATTGCTCAAAATTCTTCGGAGATCAAAATGTTTTTCCTTGGTAATTGATATCACAATCTTTTAATTTTTTTTCAAGTTCAGTTTTTCTTCAAATTTAATTTTCTCCATGTTCTTTCAATCCTAGAATATTTTCAATTCAGTGTTGATTTTCAATCAAGTATCAATTTTCTTTGAAATTTTGTGAAGTTGTCATATACGTAATATGTGTTTTTGCCGAGGTAACAAATTTTTTAGCATACCTAATTATTCAAATTAGCAGAAATACTCTAGATCCTAGTAAAACAATCAAAAGGATCAACTCACAACATGATAATTTAAGCAAAGTACATGAATAAGCTGCAACAACGCATCGCATTGCATTGCTCTCACTATAGCCACCCTGTTTTTCTGCCATGCATGCTGCGATGTATTGCATTGCTTTGCAGTGAATTGTGTTGCTCCAACATAGCCGTACACTAAGACGTTATCATCGATTTGTAAGGATAAATCTTCGAAGCCTTCATGATTAATTTCCTACCCCTGCTGGTCGTTTCCGGGCAGTACGTTTGCGGGATGCGGATGGGTGGATAATACTAGGTAATACCATTACCGTTGTATCTGTATCTAAAGCTGCTTGGATGGCAATGTTTTTCTGCTTGATTACTGCAACCGCGCAAAACCTCAAAGCAACTTACGACGCGACGTCATCAACGTGGTTATATTTCATGCCTTATAGGCATGACTAAATCTAGGTCTATCGAATCACGAATATATGTATTTCCAGGGATGTCTAGCCAATCGGATTGCCTAAAGGTAACGGCTAAAGCTAATTTTTTGGATGGTTCGGCTAAAGCTAAAGTGGGTTTGATTAGCTAGCTAATGGCTGGCTAACAGCTAAAAATTTTAAAAGTCGAGTGACATCAAAATAAAGGTCTGGGTCTGTAGATTCTTTTAAATGACTTTATTTTAGGGGTTTGGCAAGTCATGAGGATTAAATTTGAAAAAAAGGGAGGAAAAATTTTAAAATTGTTGTTTTCGATTTTCCATTAGGTACTTGATTTTTAGAAGTTCAGTTGATTATTTTCAGTGAAATAATTTTACTGGTCGGAAAAATCTTCAAATTTGATATAGCTTCGAAAAGAAATTTAGAATTGAAGAAACTGAAAAAATTCAAGAGTTGAAAAAAGATGAACTTGAAATAAATTCGAATTTTAATTCTCTAAATTTGAATAATTAATTTTAATTCAATGAATTTTTATTCTTTTAAATTGTTCCGTTTTTTTTTCTTATTTTGTTAGAATTTTGGGTAGCAAGAGTTGGAAAAGTCAATGATTTGGCTAAATTTGATTGACTAAAGGTAATGGCTATTGGCTAATTGGTTTGATTAGCTAGCTAATGGCAATGGCTAAAGCTAAAACAAAATTTGGATTAGCAAACGGCTAATGGCTATTAGCTAGCTAGACATCCCTGATTTATTTCCAACAACTATCGTAAACGAACTATAAATACAAGTGAAGAACGATGAACTATAACTGCCTTAGTCAGGGCTGAACCCGAAATATTAGGCTCACCGAGAAATCTCACCTTTACCATCCCATCCAACATTCATCGGCTCAATTTTTTGCTCCGACACCTGCCTCTGGGCAATGATAAATTCATTAAAAAAAGTCAGCGAAATATTTACGTGTCCGGTGTGTAGGAAAATTATCGAGATGCCGGTTACACTGAGATGTGAAAGTCGACGCAGTGCTTGCTAGGATTGCATGAATTATCGCCTCGATAATCTACGAGTCAGATCCTGCCCTTCCTGTCTCACCTTTCCTTCGACTAAAATAAAAATTAACGAGAATCTTTTTAGTAATTTACCGACGTTGAAGTTTTGAATTCTTATAGTTCATGTTTGTTGAAGTTGGTTTATTTGTAGATATATTGTGGGGGAAGGGATGTGAAAGGTTGTTGAATGTTGGAAGCTTTTTTTTTGGTTCGTTTCTAAGTTTTATTTTACGACGAGATCTTTATTTGATCTTTGCACATAGACAACATGTGTGCAGGATGTACTAGTTTTCCAAATTCAACAAAAGTTTCCAGTATTTCATTGAATACTGTCAAATTCTTTGGTATTCTTGCTTTTTCCTGACAATAAATCCCATACCAACGTTTCTGGAAAAAGTATTGAAAAGGGTATGGCCGGGTTAGGGCTGAATTTGGCCCTTGCTCCGATTTTCACTTTAACCCCCTTAATAAATGATTTCAAATGTGTAAATATATATATTCAGTTTGATTGAAAGAACAGAATTTTACAATTACAATTAACAAAACAGAATCTTAAGATTATAAAAATTAATGTTACGTTTGAGGGTTATGATAAATATGCACCTAAAAAAACCTTATCTTGTATTTCGTTGTGTACCATATGTTTTATTAAATTGATTTTCTTTTCACGTAAGTATAGAAATTAATATATCGAAAAACGTTTTTTTACGCAACACTTGTTGCACAACTCTTACTTGTTGGGACCAGCGACGGTCGGCCAAGCGATCTTCAACGTCTTTCAAGTCGAGGAGTGCGCATTCGTCGCACTGTAGCACATAAGACCAAAAGAACAACTCGACGTCCTCGATCCATGCCCGCCGGCAGGATTTTCTCATGAGGTAGCAAGACAGTCACTCAGACAAACATAATTTAACTCTGATTTAAGTACTTATTCATATCCTACTCCCCCCCCCCCCCAAACAAAAAACATGTTAATGAATTTGAATACCATTTTTTTTACTGAAAGTGACATTTTTCAAAATAGGTGAAGAAGATCCAGCTATCCTCAGCTCTGTTTGGCCAAGCTCCATTATTTAAAACAATCCTCGACACTGTTTCATTTCAAATTTTTGAAAATTCAAAAAAGCAAATAAGTAGAGAAAAACAAAATTCTTAAAAAATGATATTCTTTTTTTTCTTCAGTTTTTTTTTCTGATTTCTTCAAGGAAGGACGACGTAAGCAATGGCAACACTGTAAATCTCAAAAAATTGAAAAAAAAATTGAAATCGAAAAATGGTGTGTCTATACCTACATTTTCTAAAATGATTTTCCGAAGTTTAAAATTATGTCAATGAAAAATTCTTCGCTTTTCACATCACATAAGCTCATTGAGACTTCTTACGAAGGTGAAATCATTTTTTTCCCATTCCGATGATATTCATGCCGGACAGACTTTCTCAATCAAAAATTTTCTATTTTTGTCACTTACATTATTTTTTGTTTTCTACAATTTCAAAAATTAAGCACAAAAATAAGGAAAAAACTGGAATACGAAAAATTTACGAGGTAGCTACCCACTGCCGGCGGCCCTCGCCTCGATGCAACGAAACATAACGAAACTCTTTCAGCCTTGCTTTGTCTACACCACGTTCGACGTCACACTGCATAGCCGAAGCGCCGAGTTCGCGTCTGACTTGAGCCGTCATGCTCGCGCAAAAACTCTTCAACGTCGAAGTAGTCGCAGTAATTCATAATCGACAGAGTCACGCTCTGGATACGCGACATTGACTCGCCGCCACCAACTCCTCGATTCTTTTTGCTACGTTTGGCTGAGTTCTGCAGTTGCTTGCCGACAGTCTTGCGCTTCTTGTTGTTTTCCTGATTGCCGCCGCTGTTGTCGTCAGATGTTCCGCAATTGTAGTCGACCTCGTCCTGTTTTTCGCTTTCCATAATCTGCTGCTCCTCTACGCACAACACGTCATCCTGTTGCTGCTCCTTCGTTGAATGCAACATAAAATCAAATGATTCAAAACTGTGTTGAGATGCGAAGTCGAGTATAGGAGTAACGCGTCTTACATCACTTGAAATTTCTAGAAGGGATTCGCTGGTGTTGCTGCTTGTTGTACTATCTTCAACTTCTTTTCTCCTATTACATTCATCATTATCATTGTCGTCGTTATCACTGGTTCTGTTTGGAGTTTTACATCTTGTTGTCGAGCAGCACAGCGAGAGCAGCGCGTGTCTATATTGTGTGAGGATAGCAAAATCGGTACTGCTGTGTAGCTTCATCATCATCAAATCGAACTCGGCGCGTCGGCTATGCAGTGTGACATCGAACGTGGTGTAGACAAAGCAAGGCTGAAAGAGTTTCGTCGCATCGAGGACGTCGAGTTGTTCTTTTGGTCATATGTGCTACAGTGCGACGAATGCGCACTCCTCGACTTGAAAGACGTTGAAGATCGCTTGGCTTCCTGTGCACAGAATCGCACCAAAATCTAATCACCTTTTTTCCAGCACGATCTACGCCTACTGTAAAAATTTCAACTCGATCTATTTACTTTGGCGAGAGTAATTGCGTCAGAAAAAATTTGTCAAAAAGCAATAAAATAAACAACGAACTATCACTCCGACTTATAGTTGTGGCCTACATTAGCAACGACACCCAATTCGGCCAGGCTGTTTTACGCTGTTTGAGTGTTGATCCGGGCATACAACCCGACGACGACGACGGTATCAATATTGTGCGCATTCGTCGCACTGTAGCACATATGACCAAAAGAACAACTCGACGTCCTCGATGCGACGAAACTCTTTCAGCCTTGCTTTGTCTACACCACGTTCGATGTCACACTGCATAGCCGACGCGCCGAGTTCAATTTGATGATGATGAAGCTACACAGCAGTACCGATTTTGCTATCCTCACACAATATAGACACGCGTTGCTCTCGCTGTGCTGCTCGACAACATGATGTAAAACTCCAAACAGAACCAGTGATAACGACGACAATGATGATGATGAATGTAATAGGAGAAAAGAAGTTGAAGATAGTACAACAAGCAGCAACACCAGCGAATCCCTTCTAGAAATTTCAAGTGATGTAAGACGCGTTACTCCTATACTCGACTTCGCATCTCAACACAGTTTTGAATCATTTGATTTTATGTTGCATTCAACGAAGGAGCAGCAACAGGATGACGTGTTGTGCGTAGAGGAGCAGCAGATTATGGAAAGCGAAAAACAGGACGAGGTCGACTACAATTGCGGAACATCTGACGACAACAGCGGCGGCAATCAGGAAAATAACAAGAAGCGCAAGACTGTCGGCAAGCAACTGCAGAACTCGGCCAAACGTAGCAAAAAGAATCGAGGAGTTGGTGGCGGCGAGTCGATGTCGCGTATCCAAAGCGTGACTCTGTCGATTATGAATTACTGCGACTACTTCGACGTTGAAGAGTTTTTGCGCGAGCAGACGGCTCAAGTCAGACGCGAACTCGGCGCGTCGGCTATGCAGTGTGACGTCGAACGTGGTGTAGACAAAGCAAGGCTGAAAGAGTTTCGTCGCATCGAGGACGTCGAGTTGTTCTTTTGGTCATATGTGCTACAGTGCGACGAATGCGCACTCCTCGACTTGAAAGACGTTGAAGATCGCTTGGCCGACCGTCGCTGGTCCCAACAAGTAAGAGTTGTCCAACAAGTGTTGCGTAAAAAAACGTTTAGTTTGTTGAATGGAAAGAGGTATCTTAGCTGACATGGAACCACTTGGAGTTGATTTGGTGCCTTGCTTATGACCGAAATTCAATTCTTGAAACGCACGAGTTGGTGGACCACCAATTGCCACATTTATATTGGACCTTCCACGAATTAGTGATGGTTTAGTTGAAGTTGGCGTAATTTGAAACGAAGGACCACTCGGTACTGGACTCAGTGATACTCCAGTAACAAAACAGGGGCTGTAAGGGTTTGATACTGTTTTTGGAGCTAGAGATGAAGCTGGTACAGTTGGCGACGGAGCTCTAATCAAAGAAGCTAGTCGAGACGCAGTACGATTCTTTTCCAGATTTGATGGTCCCGGTTTTGTATTGGTCCTGCAAACATGAAATTTCCAATTCTGAAATACTTATCTCAAGATCGAAACGTTCTCCAGAAATAGTACCAGCCAAAATACGTTCCCTGCATAAAAAATAATTTGTTTAACAATTCTCCTGCTACCTAAACATTAGAGAGTTTTCTAGTGTAGTCCATTTCTTAAAATTTCAAATTGGGGTAGATTTAAAGGCAAGCCATTTTAAAAAATTTGCACGCCACAAGTGAAAGAAAAATCGAACACCCTCTCCATGAAAAAATGTAACGTCACATAAAGTATCCAATGGTGCCTTCTAGCCTAGTCCTATGAAAGAGGTGGACATGGGAAATAGTCGAGACCCTGCTCCTATCAAAGACGTCGGCGTCGTGGACGTGGCAAATGGTCGAGGCGGTACGCTGATTAAAGACGTCGGCGTCGTGGACGTGGCCAATGATTGAAGCGATGCGCTGAGCGGAGACGTCGACGTTGCGGCAAATGCTGAAGACGCGTTTGATGAACTCATTTCATATAGTGCGCACACATGTGTTGAATGCTTGGTAAACTAAACCAAAACGAACACACAAAGCAATCAACTAACTTATACCGAGACAGCTAAATACCAGGAAAAAAAGTGGTACCACAAGAAAAAACAATTGCAGACTTACGTCTATACTGGGAGAATAAAAATCAGAATACATGAAATGGGGAAATTCTGTTCATTAAATTAACGAAGAAAATTTAATAACGAAAAGTGAAAAAGATTTAGAAACCAAAAAAATTAACTCTACACTCTTAAAAAAAAGTAAATGAAAAAATATTGTAAAATCAAAAATCAAAGAAATTACATTCCACTAAAAATAATAAGAATTGAAGAAAAAGAAAAAGCTACATAAATACTGTCAGCCTCTCTGTGACAGCGACCCTGCATACAGGGCACTCCACGACTAACTCTCCACACTCCTAACAACATACAAGATGATTGCATGGTCTAAAGAGCACACATCTTGCCGCATTCATGCATATGATTCAGAAATTGTCAGGTGAAGAAGGAGGCAGAGTCTCTGGCACAGGTACATAAACCTCTACGATTTAAAGGGCTTGGGCTTCCAATTCCTGAAAAGCTTCCATTTCAGGATCCTGCCCAAGCCCATAAATGATCTCACATTTCCATTTCTTTGTAACTGATAATTTCACCTTAACATTGAAACAACAATGTCTAATCGGAAGATAACAGCTTTCTTTTATTTCGAATTCTTCTGCGACAGATGCGAGCGTCTAAGAACTTGAGAAGGTGGTATATAGGTGGAAAAGGGGTATACCTAACGTTCACTAAGCCAGATCCAGATGAAAGTTTTTCTAGCCTCGCCCAGCTTTAATTTCAAAATCTCAATCTCGTTTTTTCATTTTTGAGAAAAGTTTGTTCACAGTGATTTTTGTTATTATTGATATTTCATTAAATAAGTTCGACTTAAATCTTAAATTTTTAATTTCCTGAATTCTTAAGCTCGTTTTTCATTTAATTTTGTAATAAAAAAACTATCATGAAGTACACCATCGTTGGTGTGAAATTGATCATCGACGAGCCACCGCAATATTTTTGATGAATAGTAGCCGATGAACATTCTATATTTTTTTTTGCATTTCGTACAGCGATATTTACGATCCATTTGTAATGCGGAATAATGAATACAGCCACAAACGTACGAAAAGCAATTAGCTGTTATCTGTAGAAAGCATGCGGTCATGTCACATGACTTTTTCGTGAGTGAAAAATACTTTTCAAGAAATTACTTTTAAGTGAAATGAAAAGTACTTTTCAAAACACCACTTTTCCAGGCACATCTCTAGTTATACCCGAAATCCCCCCCCCCCCGAGCATTGATCATCACACTACACATTCGGATAAGATGTTTAGAAATTCCATCTTACCTAATTATAGATTACTGTAGATAACTTACATTAGATGAATTAGATGCATTACTAATAGGTTTTGTGGAATTGGATGTTGAAATACCTAGTAGAGGAAACGTGCGCATTTTTTGTATTGAAGAATAAAATGGTTTACGTTTGAAGAAAATCTCTAAAATCTTCTATTCTTGAAAATTCGTTGAATACATTTTGAAAGAAAATAGTCGAAGTGTAAAAAATTTTATTTCTTTTTTTTTAAAGAATCAATAAGATTTTGGAGAACTTTACGTTTCAGCTCTAGTCTTCTTTCCTATCAAAAAAAATTTCCACACCAATTTCATTTCGAAATATTTTCCAACTGAAAATAATTCTTCCTCTATTTTTCGCGGGTGAAAATGTTTTCAATTCTTGCATTTTCCCCCAGGATAGGTACCTACCTATTTTTTCAAATACGATTCGATAGATTCTACTTAAGCGATATCAGTATCTAATTACCAGTTGAAATTAGTTGATTATTATTGGAATTTCACTCTTTGAATTTACAAATGATTTAATTAAATTGTGTTTGGAAAAACCTTGAAATTCTGTTTTCTCTCTTACTTTTTCTGTAGGATTCAAACATTTCCGAGTTGGCGTAGCTTTGTTTCATGACATCGGCGTCCGTGCCTTAACCACCTCAGGAAACAACGTGCACAGGCCTTATGGCCACATGATACCATAGCGTCAGTTTTTTTTGGCGCGATTATCTTTTTCATCTTCAGATTTCCCATCCTCTTTGTCTGATCCGTGAAAAGGCGCAATACTATCTTCGCTCTCGTCCCTCTCCCAGGCGCATGGCATGGAGTAGGAAGAGGATTCGGTGGCGTTAACAATTTGCTAGAGTTCAAGTTCTTCGTCGGATGCCCAGTCACTCGACACCTCCGACTAAGGGGGTTCTACGAAGGGTGTGATATCCGGTGATATGACGGTGTTCGGATCGATAAATGGGATTTCGACAGGCTTTCCCATTTCCCTCTATATATTCTGAAGTCTGGTTAGTTCCTCTTGAACACTGTAACGATATACGGGGGGGGGGGGGGGTGTGGAATGAATTCTGGTATCGGATTACTAGTGATTCATCTTACCAAATTATAGATAGCATCTTTGAGAAATTTTTTAGACAACAATTGCATGAAAAAATCACCATTTTGAATATCAGTAAAAATTAATTTGAATATTTCCAATTTACAAAATGTGTAGAGTAGAGGGGGGCAAGATGATCCACTTTTTTTAGGACTTCTGAGAATTTTTCTATGAGACCATATAACAAAATTTTATTTTTCGCATAAAATGTCATCTTTTTTGAACAGATTTGTCCAAAAATACTCAATTTTGAACCATACATGACAAAGATATGAAGCTTCAAAAAAAAAGTTCCAAAAAAATCATCTTGCCCCAATGGTGGGGTAAGATGATTTTTTTTTGTGGGGGCAAGATGATTCGATAAGTTTTTATGCAAAACAATATGAATTTATTTTTAAAAATCGAAAATAATCATTTTATGCTGAACAAATATCACAACAAATTTCATTTATTACAAACAGTTAAATATTAATAATTAGGGAATTAATTATATGACTAAATACATAGCCATCATATTGTGGGGCAAGATGATTCGTTATCTAATCAAATTAGCTACAGTTGAATGAGGAATCATCTTACCCCGCAATTTGGAATCCATGCATTTTGTCATATTATTAATTTCTTAATTATTAATATCAGTCGTAATTAAATAAAAACCATCACCTACCTCGTCATAATGACTTATTTCATTCTCTTTCATTGTTTCGAATCAATCAACATAGGAAAAAAGCTTATTTCCTGGAGGTGAAATCTAACATCAGAAACACGAGTTTTCTTCTTTTTGCAATAACTCGTAGACTTCTTCACAAAATTGGATGAAATTTCGTATGCACGAGTATTTTTACATTTTCAATCGATAAAAAAAAGCAGTGTGACCAAAAAACCATTTCTCTGCGAATAAAAGCTAAAAATCATCTTGCCCCAAGGATCATCTTGCCCTCCTCTACTCTGCTTGACTTAATTTTTAAATTTTAATATTTTAATATTCAATTATTCAATTTTAATATTTTAATATTCAATTATGTAATTTTAATATTATGATTTGTGCCACTTTACATTTCAAGTGAAGTGTACAGTGCCATCTTCATTTTCATGCTACAACAGTGTCAGAATACACTGTTATGTATATTGACAATTAACAAGGATGCCGTACTGTGTTGCTGGGTGCTAGCGTGATCCGCATAGTGTTCAACTTGAACACCGGGGCATATCTCACAAGTCCTAAGTGGATGAACGCGTGCGACAGGGTTTCTTAGTTCTGGATGGATCTCCTTATAATGCGCATCCAGCATTTTTTTTGCTGAGGCATCGTCTATCGCAACTGGGAACTTCGCAATCATGCGTTTTAATTTTTTGGTACGAATGGCGGTGACGACATTCGTCATGGGCCGAATGCTTTGGATTTTGCTACTTGGATAGTCGCAGTATGTTATATGCTGCGCTATGATGTTATGTTCCACTGAGCCAAAGTTGATTGCCTCAGCGAAATTTGAGTTCACATTATAAACCTGATGAAAAACTCCCGACTTTACATAAATTACATCTCCTGCATATTGGGGTATGATAACGTATGGGATTTCAGCCTCTCTTAGCAAAGTAGGCGTGATGAAAATGTTTTTGTCATTCAATGGATGCACACAGTGACGATCGAATGGCAATTTTTTGGCGATATACGTATAAACATCTTGTTTGTAGAGTGGTGTCGGCACAATTATCCAAAGTTTGGCGATGGCGTGAGGAGGATGAGGAGGAGCTGTAGCCAGCACATCTTCGTTCTTGTTGTGGGCACCGGCACCTAGATTGCTGGAATGCAGTAGGTAATGAACGCCATTGATGGATGCCAAATCTCAGTCTTCCACATGAATCTCACTGTACGATTTGGTTATGTTCCACTGAGCCAAAGTTGATTGCCTCAGCGGAATTCGAATTCACATTATACACCTGATGAAAAACTCCCAACTTTACATGAATTACATCTCCTGCGTTTTGTGGTATGATAACGTATGGGATTTCAGCCTCTCTTAGCAAAGTAGGCGTGATGAAAATGTTTTTGCCATTCAATGGCTGCACACAGTGACGATCGAATGACAATTTTTTGGCGATATACGTATAAACATCTTGTTTGTAGAGTGTCGGCACAATTATCCAAAGTTTGGCGATGGCGCGAGGAGGATGAGGAGGAGCTGTAGCCAGCACATCTGAGTTCTTGTTGTGGGTACCTAGATTGCTGGAATGCAGTAGGTAATGAACGCCATTGATGGATGCCAAATCTCTGTCTTCCACATGAATCTCACTGTATGATTTGGCTCCGGCTGCATAAAACATCGAGGTATTCAAACCTAGATTACCTGGCGCCAACTGGTCATTTGTAGCCGGATAAATCAGGTTATCGTCTCGAAAATTTTCCAGCTGCTTTTCGAAACTGATCAATTGCTGGTCAAAGTCAAACACTGTGGAATTTTTGTGGTATCTGTACAGAGGGATGTTGAAATAATACCTTGGAACATTTTGACGTAATGGCATTTCAAAATACTCTTCCGCATCGCGAATCTGCTTGATTGACTCGTCAGTATTTTCGAAATATTCCACTAAATGTTCTCTACGTAGATGCGGAAGAAGTGGAACTGCGATATTGAATCCGTATATGGATTTTCACAAAGTATCAAAAACAGCAAAAAAACTTACGAATTAATTTTTGAAAATTATTTTTCGTGTATACTAAAATTAATATATTATATTATCAAATTTCAATAATTAATTTTATAAAATAATTTTATCAAAAATTTATTTGGTGCCAGTAATAGCGGTTAAACTAAATTTATAAATAAAAATAATTAAATTTATTATTAAACATAATTAATTTAAAATTCATATTCAATTTTAAGTGAAGGTTAAGCAAAATTTATACTTGCATATTTCCGTTGCCCAATTTTCTCGAATTATTTGGAGCACATGAGCTAAATCAAAAACTGTTCAAATAAGTATAGTTTTGTGGGATATAAAAATCCATCTTCGTTCTTGTTGGCATCTAGATTGCTGGAATACGAGCCACCGCAATATTTTTGATGAATAGTAGCCGATGAACATTCTATATTTTTTTTGCATTTCATACAGCGATATTTACGATCCATTTGTAATGCGGAATAATGAATACAGCCACAAACGTACGAAAAACAATTAGCTGTAATCTGTAAGAAGCATGAGGTCATGTCACATGACTTTTTCGTGAGTGAAAAATGCGTTTTAATTTTTTTGGTACGAATGACGGTGACGACATTCTTCATGGGCCAAATGCTTTGGATTTTGCTATTTGGATAATCGCAGTATGTTATATGCTGCGCTATGATGTTATGTTCCACTGAGCCAAAGTTGATTGCCTCAGCGAAATTTGAGTTCGCGTTATACACCTGATGAAAAACTCCCGACTTTACATAAATTACATCTCCTGCATATTGCGGTATGATAACGTATGGGATTTCAGCCTCTCTTAGCAAAGTAGGCGTGATGAAAATGTTTTTGTCATTCAATGGATGCACACAGTGACGATCGAATGACAATTTTTTGGCGATATATGTATAAACATCTTGTTTGTAGAGTGTCGGCACAATTATCCAAAGTTTGGCGATGGCGTGAGGAGGATGAGGAGGAGCTGTAGCCGGCACATCTTCGTTCTTGTTGTTGGCACCTTAGTACATGTTTCGAGTTCGACTCGAGTCTCTATACCTACCTATTTCTGTCCTGAAAGTTTAGTCAGCTACATATTTGATATTTGGTGAGAAATGCGAATATATTTTTTCGTATAGGTAGGTACTAGGTAGTAGGTCATAGGTCTAGGTGCTAGGTAGACAGGGTACCTCTACCGCTACGTTTCTATCAATGACCAAATGAAGCGAACATTCGGCGTGTGCTGGCTTTTTTCAAGATTACCATCATTCTCCCCACGCCATTACCATCGCCACCGCCTTCGGGCGTCGATAAAGGCGCTTTGCGAAGGCTTAATGAATAATGAATTGCAAATGGCGGTGGCGATAGCGTGGGGCGGGATTTTCCTGTTACGCTTAGGCACGTATCTAAATTTATATCTATATCTATATCTACCTAACCGCAATAGCAACAACAACGCCGGTTCGAGAAATATTATAGGTACCTAGTTATTTTTTTACTCGAATTAAAGAGCTGAAAATAAAAATTTTTAAAATTTTTTACAACTAAAAAAAATTACAGAAAATATTTTCAATAGGTAAATAACTAATATTTCTTGAACTTTCTCAAATTAGATAGGTAAGTATTCCCATTTTTTTTTCGAATTTCAACGTTTGAAAAATTGCCTTTTGTATATTTTCTAGACACATTTTACCTAACATATAGGGTATTGGTTTTAAAAATCCCATGTTTGAAAAAAATGTACCACTACTACTTCATATTGCTACAGAGATTAGGCATGTGATTTTGAAAATTTTAAAGCCCCATTTTTGATGAAAAAGTCAGAAGGAGGGGTCGAAAGCGAAAATGAAGATCTGAAATTTTTTTCAAAATTGATTATAAACCTGGCTTTATATAAAAAATACTATTGAAAAAAATATTTAAAAAAATTAATAATAAAATAATAGAAATTAAAAATTAAATTTATCAAAAAATTAAATTCAATCAAAATCAACCAAATGGTTTCGGATGTGTTGAGAACAGCCTATGCCGTTCTGTTAATTTCAGCACGATAGCTAGGTAAAACAATAGGTATCCAAACGAACGATGTATTCAAAGAAATACGATTACATAAACAACCATAACATACACTAAATTTCAAGAACTTGGTGGCATTTAGCCTTCTTTCATGGCGTTTCTGATTATGGTTTCGAGTTCTTGATTCGTCAGGTTGATATTGTCGCCAACGACGCCGAAAGCGACTTCTGCGTGAAAACAAGAAAAAAAATTTTTGATACCACAGTTGAACAAAAAAAACATCTACAGAAGACAAAGTAAAAAGCTTACATAAACGAATTACTTACATTGTCGCCATGATGGCTTGTAGGTGTTCGTCGCCAGGTAGCATAACTGGCTGTTTCTCAAATTTTTCTTTATTGCTATGAACTCCGATTGATACCGGAGCACCGACAAATTCTCGCCGCATTCTCTAATTAAAACAACGTTTGCCGGCACCCCGGATACATTCGAAATTTTTACCACAATTGCTTTTATTAGCTGCGAAAGGGCGTCGTGATACATCGATGAGGGTACTCGTATCACTTCCGAATGGACCACGCCTCTGACTTCGCTGCACACAGCCACGATATGCGGCGGGGTTCTCACAAAAATTGGGAATGGTGGCGAAGAACGATTAAATTTCCGTTTCGCTTCATCATCAGAACCTAGAAGTAACTGGCAAATTAGTAACCAATTAAATTTTATTATTTAGTTATGCTGCATCCGCTTTTGCTGCACAAGTGAAGAATATACTGCGTATGATAGCAAGTTCATTGAAGGTAATTTCGAAATCTTCGATGTCTAAATTTCTGCGCGACATTAGCTCTTACATTCCGGCATCTAATCTAGCTTCTTCGCGAGCATCTTCTTCGGATAACTCCACCATTCATTTTTAATTTAACAAATTAATTATACAACTTGAAATACATAAATAATAAATTGAATGCGAATTTATTGAACCGAATGGGCCGTAATCTGTGAAAACGCAGGCGGTCAGTTATGAGTACCTAGTACCTACACCTATTGATCGAGGATTATTTCATATTATTACCTGATATATCACGATGATTATTCTATCGTCGGATCAATTGACACGATCGCAATTTCCATTCGGATATCCGTAGAAAAATTCATATGTATACACAAATTCGATACGTTAAAAACACAAGTAAAATTTCAATATGTAACTAGATTTTCAACAGCGATTTAACTTTAAAAAAAAAAGTTTTCTTTGTAAGTAATTTTAAAATAATTTTCGACTTAACAATCAACCCACCAATTTCACGGAGTTCCGGATCTTTTTGGTCTAGCAACGATATCCCCGAGAAACGGCATAACATTTTCTGCTCTTTCTGCGAAGCCTTTCCAATTGTTACCATGCTGGAACCTTTCTTTTTTTTTCATTTCCCATACAGCCAGATGGCTTATTTCATGTGCTACAGTCAATGCAGTCTGGGCCATTGATTCGTTGAGCTAAACACAGATGTGATGAAGATTGAGTGTAATCTTTAAAATCTCTGAAGATGATTACAAATTTATTCTTTGCCTGCCAAGCAAAAAAAAAACGAAAAAAAATTAATCTAGGTACTGCAAAAAATTATTGATACAAAAAAAAAAGTGAAAAAAGGGGGAACGTACAATTTTGATAGATGCAGGAGGTTCATGATTCGAATGATGTAAAATTGTATGAATAACTTTCACAGAAAACAGCGAGCCACCAAGTTTCTCTCGAATTTTTTCATTTTTAAATTTGAATGTGTATTGATATAGTATTTTCTGCAAAAAAAAAAAATAATGAAGAAAAAATGAATGAATACATTAATTAACATACGACAAAATCATGAAAAGACAAAAATATTAATGAAAAAAAATTGTGCTTACATTTCTATTTCGCATCATTTTTAAAATTCTTCTCGGAACATCGCTTGGTTGGTGATAATTTACATTCAAACTTGGAAACTCAGGTTGCGATATGAAAAAAAAATGAAAAATTAATCATCACTGCGGGTTAGAGTATAATTATTCAAAGAAATAAGATGTTGCTCACCAAGATTTTTTTAGAAATTTTTCCGGATTCGATCCTATTATAGGAAAACATTCGCGAATTAATTTTCAAAAAATTGGTACATTTATGCATTTTGATGTACATACCTGTTATGTTTCGAATAGCAAAAAATTTTACGAACTAATTCCATTAGGAGCAAATTCTGGGTAGTCTAATAATTTCAAAATGATAAAATACAAAATAATAACTTCAATAATATCTAATTTTAATATAAGAACATTTATTCAAAACAAAATATAAGTCGTTGACATGGTTTCAACCTTAATTTAATTAATATTTTGGGCCAAAATTCTTCGTTCATGTATGAAATGGACTACTTCTTCCATGCTAACATTGATTTTGAGTTATTCTCAAGCTCTAAAAAAAAATATGTTTTAATGAAGATGGCGAATTGAGAACCATTTATTGTCGCTCAACTGTATGACATGATTGGCCAGAACGAGCAAATCATATTTTGAAAAATGGCAGTGTTCCTTGTAGGTATTTTCATTTAATTTATTTGCCGTCTGGCTCTATGAAGCATTTTTTTAATCTTGTTGAATGTTGGCCGGTCTCCTAGTGCTGTCTGCCAACAGAAGGCCATTATCTCTCGAATTCCATTAGAAGCAAATTCTGGGTAGTCTAATAATTTCAAAATGATACAATACAAAATAATAACTTCAATAATATCGGGATGTCGTTGGCCGAAGGTATATAGAAGTTGAGATCTATGCCATAGACCACTTCCATCCACCGATGGTAGTTTCTCCGGAACAGATGATACATTTCGAGCGCATACTCATTTACTTGCTCGGTGGTGAGAGTTCGCGGGATACTCGCCTGAACCCCAAGAAATAATTCGACCGCAATGTTAAATTTTTTGAGTTCGATGAATATCCACTTCAAATCTCCTAGAGTAACTTGCGCAGTTTTTCGGTGAACAATTTCGTGTTCTGAGATGAAATCCTTTACTTAATTTTTCGGGAAAACGTTGAAATCGGCAATCGTAATCATTATTACAGGTAAAAGTACCTTGTATGGGTCCCCTTTTAGGAGCTGTGACCGCAATATAATTATGCGTTGAGAATATTTTATTTCTGTTGAAATAGGTTGCAGAGTAATGGACACTATTTGGTTCCAAAATTGAGATATGGATTATAATTTTTCTTCTGTATGTTGAAATGTAACTCAGTAAATTTTAATTTTGCTTTTATATATGAAATTATGTTATAGGGAATGAGAAGACATTATTTTCACTTGAATCAAATATTTAAAAAATCAACAATTTTACACAGTACACACTGAAATGAAAAAAAAAATTATTTCTTTAATTGAAAAGAAGTTCCAGCAATTTCAGGGTGGATTTTCTTTAAAATTCGGCAAATTTGATTGCAAACTTGCTCAAAAAATCATCAAATGAAAAAAAAAAACAAAAAATCTTAATATGTAGCCAAAAAAAACTCGAAAAAACTCGAGAGTTCATAAAAAAATGACTTAAAAAAACACGAAATTTTTATCTAAAGGTAGCAGAATTTTTTCAGACAAAAATCATTATAAAACGACCTACTCATTTTCTTTCTGTAAAAAAATTCAGCTATGAATGTATTTTTCATGGACAAATTTCGCCTTTGCTTTGCTTACACTCAGGAAATTTATGCAATTCATTTGCATATAAAATAATGCTATGAACCCTCTTCTTTTTTGTACCTGAAAATTTGATATTTTCAGGTGAAAAAAAATTAATTTTTCTATGCTTCGAAGTCGAAAAATTATGGGTTGGACATCAGCGCCCGATGTGATAATTTTAGCAATCTATATATCGTAGATGTGTCAGAAAATATGAAAAATTGAGGCTTAAATATTACAATCTAGTTACTAATAATCAGTAATCAATTCGAGATCTTGTTTACGATGATTTGCGACGATTTGAAACACTGATTTAATAAAAAATGAGGCATCCTATTTTAAAAGATTGTGTGAATTTCAAAAATAAAGTTTTCTCGAAACATCAAAAAGTACAACTTTGGCAGTTGTATTTTCACATTCGAAAATATTACAGAATAATTTACCAAATAAATGAAGGATTGCTGAATTTCAGGTGTCATATTTTACTAGGTACATTATTGTGGACCCATTGTAACTGATTACCTGAAATATGTGTAAATTTTGAACATCGAAGTAACAAGAGTCTGTGGATGGGGAATAATGTCAACTTGTCCAAATGTGCACCGCTTTTCTCCAATAATTTTTTTTGAACCTCATGCACCTTAGTCGCGTGAATTTTGTAGTTCCCCAAAACCGTTTCTAAAACTTCGTTTCGACTACTTCAAAGTAATTGAAACCATACCTGTCCAACACAAGCAGCTCGACAAAATCGTTTTCTATATTCCACATCGAGTATTCTTGCACCGTTTTGGAATTTCCTGCAACAATAAATCACATTTCAGTCAATGACATTGGATGATTTTTTTTTATTCAATCACATCAAAACTTTTACCTACCTTTTCCAACACGTTTATTAGGTTAACTTACCAAATTGCAGAACTAATTGCTATTTGCTAAACCCTGAGTCGACAAAAGGGATCGAGTGCTCTCGGCTATTTCCAAAGGTGCTCGTTTGACTTCTACGAATTTTTGAAGTATGTTTTACATACTTTCGTATTATAATACTGAATTTTAATGCGATTTAATACCAAAAATTAAAAAGTTGATTATTAAATGAAACAAATGTAAAATGTATGAAATTTTGCTTTTTGGCATCAATATTAGTATTATAACACGTCATGAATCAATCGAACATTACTGAAATTTAAAATTTTGTTGGTTCCAGTCAGTATTGCACCAATTTTGAATTTTTTTCGGTTTTCATTATTGACTTCAAAATTTATCTCATCTTATGATATTTTAGAGTTACTAATTTACTGTTCACGTGTTCAGTTAACAAAGTTACATCTTTTTTCAATTTTCTCCAAAGTACTTATTTGATAAAAATGATGAAATAATTTTTTTTACAATTATTTCAATTTCGTAATATTTTAAGATAGAAATTTTGACTTTGAAAGCTGGAAATCGACATCAAAATTACAATGAACCAATAAAATTTTCATTTTTTTTCAGTTAGGATGAGATAAAATTTGAAATTTATATCACAAGAATAGGAAAAAAATTCAAAATTGTTGCAATACTGCCTGGAACCAACAAAATTTCAAATTTTAATAATGCTGGATTGATTCGTGACGTGTTAAGATACTAACATTGGTGCCAAAAAGCAAAATTTCAAACATTTGTTTTGTTTAATAATCAATTTTTTAATTTCTGATTATTAAATCGCATTAAAATTTAATATTATAATACGTAAGTACGTAAAAAATACTTCGAAAATTCATAGAAGTCAAACGAGCACCTTCGGAAACAGCCGAGAGCTCTCGATCCCGTTTTGTCGACTCGGGGTTTAGCAATTAAGTTTGATAACTCAGCCTCGTCCTCATCCTCACTGCTGATGGTGACTACAGCAACAGCATCATCACCGGGAACATCATCAAACATTTTGTGTGGCACAGAGTGTTGAAGCTAAATTTATTTCATCTTAAATAATTATTATATTAAAAATTATTAAATAAAATATCAAACTAAAAAAAATTGAATTAAAAAAATGATGAAATTTTTAATTATATTTTTTAAAAATTAAATCAACTTAATTTATTTTTAATTATTGAATATAAATTTAAAAAAAAAAAATTCTTGCTTTTCGGGAACAGATACTTCCATTGCGAGAAAAATCCGTACAATAAAAATTGGGCAAATGCCGCGCCCGCGGCAATCGGCTGCTCCACAATAGATGGACGATTCAACTCATTTCCCGGCATACGCCAGAAAATTTGTCTCGGCTCATTTGACGGCGCACTCGCGGCGTCTTGGGCTAATGCCGCACGCGGCCCTCCGCGGTTCGCGGCGTCCACACGCGAAAAATACACACCGCGATCACAGTCTACACGTCGAATTTTCTCACCACCTTCTGCACTCCCCACGAGGAACATCCTGGCTGTGGTTCCATGGTTGAACTTACAGCCGTAACTTGATTGTTTGATGTAATCATCCAGGGTGTGTACAAAACTGGTGGAAAACTTTATTTCGGGGTCAGTTCCTATACATCAAACTACACACGTTTTCTTAGACTTGGCCAAAAAGTTGTTTCATTTATTTCCATAACAGAAAATTTTTTTGAAATTTTTTCCAATTTTTTTGTTGTTTGGTTTTTTAGAGAAAGTTTATTTTCCGACTTATCCTACCTTTCCTGACCTTTTCCCGGAGCGTATCACATTTTCTTTTTTTCTTTCAGATTTTTCAATTAAAGATCCAAAAAATGCTTTTTTTTGGTCAAATTTAAAGCAAAAAAATGGCAAGAAAACCAGAAAATTGTGAGAATTTTCATTTTTTTTGGATACCTACTGTAGATATTGCTGGTTTTCCAAATTAGATTGTCATTTTTTGTTTCATATCGAGTACTGAAGCTCGCTGGATTTGAAAATGTTTCTACTTTCTTGATTCAAACGAGAGGAATGTTTAAAACTTGAGATCTTTTATTCAAATTTTTGCATTTGTTCCTTCAAAATTACCTACAATTTTCTCGGTCATCTACCAACCTTCTAACAATTATTTTTATTGTAATTTTTAATTTTATAGGACAATTATTTCCTATAGCTTCCTCGATTGACAGAAAGAATAAAAATTGATAACATTGGTACCTATATTTTGACATTTTTGCATAATAATTACATTGATATTGACGCTGGATCAGCGGCGCCCACAGATTTTCCGAGTGGTAAGGCAGAAATTTCAAGGGGCCCCCAAATTTTGTCTGAAGGGGCCCCATTTTTTTTACTCCAAAGGCCCTCTTCACGGACATTCAAATTTTCAACTACTACAAGGGGGCCCCACCTAGCGCCCCCCCCGACGTGGGCGCCCCTGCGTAGCTCGCAACGACCCCCCACAAATTCAGGGGGACAGACAAACGTCGCGTTGGAAATTAACACGAGACTGTTTGCCGGAGAGCGAAACCCCGTTCCCGGTACCATCGTCGACGATGTGATTACGGATCCGCTTAAGTACAATTTTTACCTCGTTTCCCAAACTGTACGACAAGGTACCGCGACGCCAACTTATTATAATGTGTTGGAGGATACTATCGGTCTCGCACCGGACGGTTTTCTTTCTGAGATTGGTAATTTTTCATTACAAAATAATATTTTCAAAATGTTAGTCCCCTACGTTGATTAGGAGCTGGGGCCCTCTTTTTTTCATGGAATTAAAAATAGGATAGTATGCTAAAAATGAAAGAAAAAAAATGAGGAAAATAACGCAAAATTTCCAAATAATTATTGAAAAACTTATAAAAATATGACAAAATTTTGATTTTTTTGAGATGAATATCGGGTTCAAGAAACTATAGGAGAATGAATTCGGAGGACTCACGAATTGGGTAAAAATTACTGAAATTTGAAATCTCCTTCGATTATTTCTCGAACATGGTATATCTACTGGATATACAAAATAAAAATTCTTGCTACACATTTTCTGAATTTTTTTTAGATATTTTCGTGAATTTTCAAGTACTTTTTTTTAGAAATTTCATTCCGATGAGATATTACTTTTACAGGTATCATAACAAAATTCTGAAGAAAAAATTAATTTTTTTCAGCAAAAAAAGTAACCAAAAATTCACGTGATAATAAATTTTCAATTTTAATTATTTATGTGTTTGTTAAACTTTTTAAATTTTTTATGGTGGAGTGGAGGTATGCCGGAGCTGGTATATTTAGTTCCAGAATTATGCGTCATGATTGGATTGAACAAAACTCAGAGCGAATCCAAGTACTTAGTTATCAGAAGCAAAGCTATCTATGCGTGCTGTGCTTGTGCAATACCTAGACCTTATAGCCCGAGTAATAAAACTTTATAAGAAGAAAATTCCGACAAACTTGCTAGGTGCTTGCAGCCACCGCCTTGTCTACCGGTTGAAAATTAACTTAAAATCTACAGAGAGATTATTTTTTCAACGTTTGTGGGTTTCGTCTCGTCATATCGCGTCAGAATGCTGCGGCTTGAGAATTACGCGGAGAAGTTTTTACAGATTATCGCGAGACTGGATATAGATGTCGTGTCTGTAAAGTCTACTAAGTGAAGATAAAAAAATTAGCATTAATGTTTTTTATTTCTCGTTTATTACGAATAAATGGCATGGTGCGCCCAGAAATTTTCTGAGTGGAAGAGAATTAAAATCCTATGGGCAAGGAAGATCACTGGTCTCACCAAGAACCACGCCGAGTCGATTAACGCAGTACGGCCCAGCGGCGCCCACAGATTTTCCGAGTGGTAAGGCAGAAATTTCAAGGGGGCCCCCAAATTTTGTCTGAAGGGGCCCCATTTTTTTTACTCCAAAGGCCCTCTTCACGGACATTCAAATTTTCAACTACTACAAGGGGGCCCCACCTACCGGTGGGGCCCCGTGGGCGACCGCCCACGCGCCCCCCCGACGTGGACGCCCCTGTTTTGCAGATTGATGATAATACATTCCAAGGACTGAATAATTTAGAGACCTTATTTTTAGAAGATAACAATGTTCTGTTGATACCAGCCATTACATTGAATCAGCTGACCAAATTGAAAGTTTTGAAATTGGGATATAACCGGATTACAGCTGTATCTGCTGAAATTTTAGCCATTTTGTCGAATCGATTGACTGATCTGGGGCTGAGCTACAATGTTATTAGAGAATTACCATCGTATGCTTTCCAGGTTGGTATTGTACTGAAAACTGTATTTTTATTGAAAAAAATGCAATTTGGGTTTAAATTTTTTTTAAGTCTTGAAAATGTTTTATTGAAAAATTAATGTGGGATTATTTCACAAAATATTCCATCATTTTATATTTTTCAATTTCGGATTATTCGAGAATTTAACTTATAAAAATTAGTCGTAAGATGAATAGGAAAAATGCTAGAAATGATCAATATGCATATTTTTCTTCGAAATTTTAACGGCAAGAGAAAGAGACATAATGGTGAAAATGTCAGATTTTAGATCGATCCTCATTTCATTCCTGTTTATCTTTCAATTCTACTTCCTACCTGACAAAAAAATTTTTAAATCGTAATTTTTCTTGAAAATATGCTTAACCTTACAAAGAAAATATCTCATGAAAAATTAAACTGAAATTTCATATCATTTAACGAAAAAATTCTTCATTTTCAACTTCCCAAATAGATCGGAAGAGGTTTCGAGTCAATATAAATCGTTTGGAAAATTTTGAATGCACTATATTGGCATCTGGGGCCAACGTGTGACCTCTCTGTCATCTGGAGCTTTGGCAGGGTTAAAAATGCCCAACGTTATGATCAAAATATCGAACACGTCTTTGAATTCGATTCCGCAAGGGCTGCTGGTACCTTTACCCAGATCATCGACGATAAACCTGGATCTCAGTAATAATCAACTGACTACGCTTATACCACAATTTTTAACTAGTCTGGATGATCGACGAGGTCATCTCTCCATCAAAGGCCTGGAATCAAACCCGATCCAGTGCGACTGCAATGTTCGTGCTTTACGCAGAAGTGGTCTAGCCTTCGGTATCAAATGTTCATCACCTGCCTACCTCAGTGGTAAATTTTTAATTGAAATAGCCGACGATAATCTGACCTGCGATATTCATAAACAAACCTCTACCCCTAGTCCAACCACACCGACAGCTACCACCGCTTCTGTAACCATAATCAAAATGAAACAAACTCAAAGAATGACCACAGAGCCGGATATAATCTGGTCATTGCCTCCGATGACCACAGCCAAAGCTCAAATGACCGTTAAACCTCCTCAGGCAGGAATGACCATCGTCAATAACGACGATACGTTGATTATTGGCATAGTCGGGGGTGTCGTAGCATTTATAGCTTTGCTCATAATTATTATTTGTATTATTAGGTTAAGAATGTCGAATCGATTCGATCCCTATGGTGGTGCTTTGACCACGATGCCATCAATGTTACAAGTCCATTGTAATAATCCAGCGTGCCCTTGTATCAAAGGCTCACCTTCTATGTACGCTTATAATCCTAATTATACTTCGACTTTGCCTTCCAAAATGGCATCGTCGCCTTCTGTATCGCCTCCTTTGAGACCTAGCTATGCTACCATTAGAAGGCCATACAATCAAAATCCTTATTGCGTTCCTTATTCATCCGATGAAAAGGATTATTCTATGAGATAGGGGTATATTTTGTAATTTTTCTCTGTATTAGACTGTGTTTTATTGTACTTAATATTTACCTACCTGTTGTGTAATTTTTGTTTGTTGATTTGTTGTATTATGTTTGTAATTTATTATCATTTTTTTATTCTGCAAAGTTTTATATACATTTTTAAATTTTATAATTCGATATTTTATCTTTTTTTTTCATTTTATTGGTTGGACCATTCCAGCGGAGTTACGGTCAAAAATCGCTGGAATGGTCCAAATTGCAAAAGTGACCCTACCAAAATGAGCGTCTCGACGCCCCGATTCCAGCGGTACCGTCGGTTTTTCAATTTGGACCATTCCAGCGGAGTTACGGTCAAAAATCGCTGGAATGGTTCAAATTGCAAAAGTGACCCTGACCAATGTGTACTACAGTCCGAAAGTTTCAAGTTGCGGTGCCAGTTTCTCTATTTTCAACCTCAATTCGTCGTTTTTCATTCAATTTCAGCGGCGCCCACAGATTTTCCGAGTGGTAAGGCAGAAATTTCAAGGGGGCCCCCAAATTTTGTCCGAAGGGGCCTCCAAATTTTGTCTGAAGGGGCCCCATTTTTTTTACTCCTATTTTTATTTTCACGGACATTCAAATTTTCAACTACTACAAGGGGGCCCCACCTACCGGTGGGGCCCCGTGGGCGACCGCCCACGCGCCCCCCTGACGTGGGCGCCCCTGCGCTGGATCCAATTCCATCGTATTGTATATTAAAAAAATTGAATTTTCGATAGATATGATCCATATCTATCTACTAAGAACACATATATAAAAAAAATAAAAAATAATAAAAAAAAAATAAATGCAAATACAAGAACACAAAAAAGATTGACTTTGAGCATAATCTTCTAGCTCAATCAACACCGGCACAAGTATAGCCCAATGCACCATTGGGAAAAATTTTCTGTGCCAAATGATACTTATACAAGTACATTACGAAGCAGATCTTTTTCTTTCATTTTCATTCGACATTTTTACCTTTCACGTTCAGAAGCTGAATGAATTCTACACCGACATTACCCTGCAATTTTTGTTTATATTTTCAAATTTCACTCTCTCTGCTCGTTTCGTGTTCTTTTCGTTGTTTACAAATTTATTTACTCCTTCTACTCCTTAGATTTTTATCAACTGCTCCGCCAGGTTACTGGGAGTTTGCGAAAAGAATAGAGCTATTGTTTGAATGATTTTTTTTTCAGGTTTTAACCTGTTGTACGTAAAATTGTATGGTAATTATCTGACCTTTGACTACGTACTGACAGTCGTCTCAATTTTTATTTATTTTTCATTGTTTATCATAGAAGTAACCGAGGCACAATTGCATCCATTTTCAAAACTAATTGAGACGTTGCTTGTAGTAGCTGTGTTGGATGCAGTTTTCGAATGTACTTCTGAAAAGAATTTATTAAAGGTAATAAAGTTCATTGAATGCTCTTGGACCTCAGGAATGTAATAATTTTGTAGAATTCCAATTTTTTCATTTAATTACATTCCTTTTTTTGAAAAAAAAAAAAAGAAAAAACTTTCAAAAGATGAAATTATGATGTAAATTCAAAGGTGAAGAAAAAAGTTCTTTAGAAACTGGCAAAATTAAAAATCGGCTTTCTTTGAAATTTTTCAGTGAAATTGCAAAAAAAAAAATCAGAAAACATGGAGCTACTTCGATTTTGATATTTAGTAAATTGTGAAGTTATTATTTTTTTCGTTTTTTGAAAAAATATGAAAGTATTGAAAGTTGAAAAAAAAAATTCAAGTTCTTGGCTTCAGTCATTGATGTATCCATGTAGATTCCTCTCTTACCTCCATACCTAATAAATTTAAAAAAAAAAAGGATAAAAATGGCATCATGCCCAATAAGTATTTGCATAATTTTGAGTTGGGTGATTGTAGCAGTGTTCTGAAAGGTTCGATTACGTGTAAATTCCATGTACGAAAATGGAAATATCCGTTCATCAGCTTTCACTCGATGAAAGAATTTCTAATCCAGAGTTGATGACGGTTAATCGCACATTTTAATGAACGACGTTCTCGGTTAGTTGGTTCTAAACGAAGAAATGAGCTATGTGAATCGTTTCAATTGCAAAAACGATCACTGATATCACCTTCAAATAGAGAGATATACTCGCACATCAATTGTTCATTTCAATATGAAATGATAACTAACGAACTGAGAGTGGTTCACTGAATATTACATCGTGTTCCATTGGGTTCGATTTTTTATAATGATGTTGTATCTGTGCTGAGTGGTTGTCTTGGGTGTCGCATTTGTTTTGCACCCCTTGCACGTTACTTTTTACACTGTGATTGAGTTTTTAGATCGGTGTTTTTCAGACATTGATCAATTCTATCATTTACGTTCGTTTTGATCAAACTCGCTCGCGAACGATTTGTTCATTAGTTGTGTGGTTTCCGAAACATCAACATTTAAAAGAAGTGACGATTTTTTTTAAAAAAAAAAAAAAAAGATTTTCAATATTTTACTCTGAGTTTTGAATTGAAGAGAAGAACTTATATATATATTGATGTTCGATTCCATCTAAATGTACTGTGTACTGTTGGGTTTTAGACCTATTGTACTTAGAACATGGTCTCTCATGTCACCCAACTCATTTTAATGCACTAAACAAAATATCAAATTAGCACAGAGTGTTCAATGAAAAAAAAAAAAAAAAGAGACCTTATCACTTTGTGTACAGAAAAAACTGGAGGTATGCAGAGGAAAATACATCGGTGAATCTAATGATCTAATTATTTGATGATGAAAAATGAATTTCTTGGCAAAAAAAAAAAATCGAAAAAAACTGAGGATTGATCAACATATTATCATGATCAATTGATCATTATACTAATCTTTTTTTTGACGACTATAAAAAATCGAAATTTATATTTTAAATAATGAGGAAAAGCCAGACAAAACAAGTAGGATGGAAATCAGTAAGTAGTATTTCAGTTTCAGTTCCTACTCTAGAAATTTTATCAAAAAAAAAAAATGAAAAAATTGCCATCTATTTGCTCGCAGAACATAATTCTTGACGATTTTCTTGGGAATTCAGGAGGAAAAAAATATTTCCTAGAATTGGTTAATAGTCCATATCGACAAAAAAAATATCATGATCTATATACTCACGTTTAACTTTTGGTCTTTTTTTTATGAGCTTGAAAGAAATCAAAATATTATATCAAAGTATGAAAAAAAAGGTGTTGGCTGGCAGATTCATCAATTCCTGATACGCGTTGTTGATCCGTTGGTCCTGTAGAATTCATTCTCGATGTTAAGAAAATTGTAGGTAAATCAGTGTCAGTAGCTGCTTCCATTATTTTCGCAGAGAATTCATGTTCGATTTTTTGAAGGGCCTCTATTATAAATTTTTCGAATTGTGGTTAATTTTTGAAATTTCAAAATTACCTCATAGCTTTGCAAAATACATAACCTCCCAAGTTGAATTTCGAAATTTTCCAATATTTAGAGTGAAGTCGCATCAAATTGAATTTTGGAATTTTCTAAAATTTAGAGTAACGTCCGTAAAAATGGCCCATAATATGAACACGAGCGGGAGCTGGACGCGGTTCCCCGTCCCTGAATACCGCCGGACATATCATCACCACCGTAGATCACAGATTTTCCCCTGTCGATCTTATCTTATCGTTACACTGGTTGCCTATATCCCGTCCGATGATGCAGGTCCCGGAAATTTCGCACCTATTCCGCAATGAGATTGCGGTACTCCCACGGAACAGCATCATCCAGCTAAAAGGAACCGCAGCTTGCTGTAATGCGCAAAATGATTGCGCATTGCCACAAACCATGATTCTACCTCACAGAGAAAACTTTTTCCTTTCTCTGGTTTCAGGTTTAATTTAGGCACCGGCTCTATTGGAAAAATGGTGAAGGTAGTTCCTGTAGAGGATGTCGCTAAAGTGGTGGTGGATTTCGTCTTCTGTTTTCCAGTACTTTTTTTTTACCCCGATTTCGTTGTGTCAGCATTTTTGTGCTTCGGACAGTCGTGTAGTAATCCTCTTTTATGGATGTCGTGGGAGATTCGTTATCTTGCATGACTTTAATGGCCTCTCCTACTGTCACGACATTCGTTATAACTGCATTCTCCCAATCATTGCACTAAAACAACATAAGTAGTTTTTGGAAGGTAAATGAACTGAGATAGATACAAATAGATGAGATAGATGGAGTGACAAGTATATGACACAGATAAAAAATAGATGAGATGTTGTGTCAAGTGGCCCCAGCTTGACATCTAACCTCTATAGGTAACCGCAGCGTGACGTCACAGTTTTATTTGTGTGTATTAACAACGATGTTGTGTGCGTAAATAAACAAACTGGTTTGGTACGAACCGAAAACGTCGTCCCATTTAATCGCATGTAAAATTGCGAGTTTCCAATTTCAAATTTCTTCGCATTCAACACAGCGATTTTATTGAAACAAAAAAGATTTTAAAGGCAGATGATTCTTCTTCAACATATCTAAGTTTCAAAAAAATCGCTGTGTTGAATACAAAGAAAAATTAATTTGAAAACTCGCGATTTTACATGTATTTAAATGGGACGACACTTTCGGTTCGTACCAAATGAGATTGTTTACTTACGCACACCGTGTCGTGGTTTTACATTTACACACACAACTTTAGGCTGCGGATCTGCGCGGTCCTGCGGTGTCATCTCGCGAGCCCTTGCGGACAGTAAATAATACCTGACTTGTCCCCTGAGTAGAGTCGATAAATAGTTGAAATTGGATGAATTCGTTATTGTATCTCGGAGACGCCAATTAGGGTGATTTTTGTCAATTTCTTCTTCAAAGTTATTCTCGTAATAGCAAAAGGGAGAATTCTTCAGGTGCATCATCAGGATTCAATCGGTTGGAATTAGATTGTTCGTACGTTCGTTTTCTATCTGCAGTGGAGGGTGCAAGTATCCTGACGTAGAGGGTTGCGGCTCGGATGTCTGCAAATTTTCATATTGGTGGAAGTAAGCATCAATCTGTTGGATTGTCGGATCAGGTGAAGACGATCGTATTTTTGGGTACTGCACGACATTCATCATGCATCAAAATAAAGATGGTGGGAGTTACCACAATTTAAACATTTTATAAGTTTTAAACATTATTTACTTTTAAACCTTCAAAATATCAAAATTAAAGGAGAAAAAAATATTTCGAAATTCTAATCACTAATAAAACCTTACCCCCTATGTACAGTTAGAAAGTAATAGTTATATGTCATGTTGTTTGCTAAATGGTAATGTTGAGTTTCCTCACTTTTCAAAAAGTTTAGGGGAAAAAAGAAAACTAATACAGGAAATCATAGTGAAACTTACATTCTAATTATCAATAACAAGTTCAATTCTTGATTAAGAATAGTTCTGTTATTTGACATGCATCACGCAAAATTAGCAATTCTATTCACGAAATCGAATGTTGGTAAAAGTTAATTTGATATTAATAATTAATATTCAGTTGTTCAAAATTGCAAAGGCGGTTCAGTGCCCTATAACAAAGTCATGGGCCTTTTTTTTAATGTAATCAGGTCTGTCAACATAAGTGTGCAATCCTTTCAAAATTAAATTTACTTTTTTATACTTGTGCATGTATAGACGAATTACAGTTGATATAACTTGTTGAAATACTTCTTTTCCACGATCCTCGCATTGGAAGTCATGTTCTATTGAATTGACACATTAATGTCTTTTCCAGACACAATCTACGGAGAAAGAAATCTAGAACATTCATGATATTGCAAAAAAGCTTTATAAAATTTGAATTTGGAAACGTCAATGCATTTGAAACATAGCATTTTTCTTCAATCGAGGAAAATTCCTCCTCATTTTTTTTTTTTGATAGTCCTCTGTATTGGTCAATAAATCATCCTTACAGATGACAATCACATACTTTTTGTAGAATTGGTTTAGAGTTGTAGCCACTAATGTACAAGGGTAGATTGATTATTTTCAAGCTTGGAGTTTTGAACGCCAAGGTTGTGGTGGGACAACCATGAATGTGATGGCATTAATAACCTGTTCTCACCTTTTTGTTTGTAAAACAGAATTCTTCAGAGATTGTAATATATCTGAAATGGTAGAAAAAAAATTGAATAGGGTTGGAGGACCGAACTGTTAAGAGTGGTTGTTTTTAGGGTAACGGTAAAATGGGAAACCCTACACCTCTTGCAGGCATAGCAGGCCAAACACCTTTGATACAATTTTACTGACTGTGGGTTGCGTAGAATAATGCAAATCTGAATTTTGAATCCACCAACATAAAACTAAAAAATTAAACACCTGTACAACTTCCTTGTTTGTGAGAAGTAATGCTGAGAGTAATAAATGTAGGTACGAATACGAATGTAGGTGAAATACATCACTGCCATGATGGATTCATAATATGAAAAAATCATCATTAGTCAAGAACATAGGTACAGAACGAATTACGACGTATTAGTTAGGTAAATTTATTATAATGTAAAACGAACTCGAGTTTTAGTATTAAAATCACAATAATAAGACATATTTGCGCAAAAACACACAAACAGTTTTGGTTAAAACACATCAACTATAATAAAAACTTCAAACTGTAGTATTCTTTGTAAAAAAAAAAGAAAGAAACAGTAAATTTATTATAATAATGTAAAACGAACTCGAGTTTTAGTATTAAAATCACAATAATAAGACATATTTGCGCAAAAACACACAAACAGTTTTGGTTAAAACACATCAACTATAATAAAAACTTCAAACTGTAGTATTCTTTGTAAAAAAAAAAAGAAAGAAACAGTAAATTTATTATAATAATGTAAAACGAACTCGAGTTTTAGTATTAAAATCACAATAATAAGACATATTTGCGCAAAAACACACAAACAGTTTTGGTTAAAACACATCAACTATAATAAAAACTTCAAACTGTAGTATTCTTTGTAAAAAAAAAAAGAAAGAAACAGTAAATTTATTATAATAATGTAAAACGAACTCGAGTTTTAGTATTAAAATCACAATAATAAGACATATTTGCGCAAAAACACACAAACAGTTTTGGTTAAAACACAACAACTATAATAAAAACTTCTAACTGTAGTATTCTTTGTAAAAAAAAAAGAAGAAAGAAACAGATGGCTTTGGTTAATGAACTATGAAAATATGATTTTCATTACCGCTACCTAGAGGTACAAAAATTCAATTTAATTCTAAGTAAATCTTGATTTTGGAATTGCCTGAGTTTACATGAAAGTAACTCCTTCTTCAACTTCGCGGCTTCTAATTGTCCAAATAATTTTCTATTTGATAGTCGGTAAACATTTTAGTATATTTATTTACAAATTGTGGACAAGTGCTTGTTACATCTCGCCTTTCATCCACCGGAGTGAATTGCGATAGTAACAGGTAACTGTAATGCTGATATCCTTTTAAACGTATTTTCGTATAAGATTCCGTTAAATTGAATACTTTAGATATGGGAAAGCCAAGAATTATAAATCCGAATTTATGGATAACGTAAAAAGGATGCGTATGTCTGAACATACGGCCAGTATTTTGGCTTGAATCTCACGTTGAAATTTCAGCCTTTCAGTAACTTCTTTCTTTAGCAACTTCGCTAATTTTTCATCGTTCACTTTTCTTTTTTCATATAAATCCTGTCTCCGTTTATTTTCTTCAACCATACGTTCTTCTTGGGCATCAATGAATTGCAATTTTCGATGTGCCCATTTTGTCAACCTATCATGAATAAAATGTTTTGTTTTTTTTTTTGGAATTTTAGCTCATAAAATTGGATTGAATAGCGAAAAGCTGACTGCTTACTGACTGCTTAATTCCAAGCACTCTCATATTTCGGATTCCTTTACCGAACGAAAGTCAAAATGAATCTTCTAAGAATTATTCGTCTCATTATTACGGACTGTAAAAAATATCGATAATTTCAACTTGAATTTGAACGCAAACACGTAATGCAGAAATTAATTATTTACTGTCGAGATTAAATAATATAGTAATTAAAAACCAATGTAGAAGAATGAACTAAAGCTGACCCGCAAAAATGTTTTTGTTCTTTAAAATATGGTTTTATAGAGAAAATCCGTCCTTATTCCGCTTGGGCAATATTTTAGTCAAATTGGAATCTAGAGTAAAATTTTGACCCTGAACCAAGAAAAAAAACGAAGTAAAGTAAAAGATTCCATATCCAAAATTTCAAGGTGGCCTAAATGATCGATTAAAGCATAATTTTTCGAAATTCCCAACTTTTGAGTTCAAATTCGCATTTTAAATGAGAAATTTTCCTTGAAAAAATTGAAAATCTCCGAAACCTCTTGAACCACTTTCATTGTGCTTTAATTGATCAAATGGGTCTATCAATTTGGGTTATGCGGTTACCGATGCTGAAATTCGTATGAACCATTTTTATGGGCTTTTCTACAGCGTTGAAAAAATTGAAAATTTTCTGGTGTCTCTGAAACGTTTCGAAACCGGTTCCAATCGATTCTAAATTTCAGGAATTTTCGTCGATTTAATCAAATTTTCATATTTTTGAAGGCTATGAGTTGAATTGAAATCTCAAAAATTCGCCAAAATTGGAGAAATGAATTACAACCCTTGAAATTTTGAATATAAGGTTCTTTTATAAATATAGGTACTTTCGGGTTTTTTTTGTTCAAGCTCAGAATTTTACTTTGTGTTGAAATACCTTCCACAACTTTACTGTCGATATTTTTTTTGTATCCACTAAAATTGTAGACATTTTTTCAAATTCATTATCATAATGAGGCAAAAAATGAACGGAAATGGGCAGTGTGAGAATACTGAACGAGAATGCTCGCTCGAATCTCAAGATGGCGCAAAAATACTACAGGGTTTGGAATTATGCGCCTTGGCCTACATAGAAAGGAGGGAAGTAAAATCCAGCGTAATATCCTTCTGATAATTTGAACGCTTGCGCTATGGTCTAAAGCCTAAACTGTTGATAATATTGAACGGATTTCGTCGTAGAATATGTTCTCTTCGCCCACATTCGTCTCGAATTCTCTATCGCGTTCATTTTTATTCCCTTCTGCGTGAATTTTTTCTCCAAAAATTTCGATGTTTTCGTGAAAAATTCCCATGATTTTTAAATAGTGAAATCAATTCGCTCGGTTTTTCGTTTTCGTAAACGAGAAATGACAGCGGAATATTTAACCGAAGATGACGAAAAGGAAAAAGAAGTGGTGCAGAATGGTAAGTACACCATCTTGTGCCATTGTAGGGTGCAAATTCGATACGTAGGAATTGCCAATTTATTGATATTTTTTTTTGAATCTAATCGAATTCAATTTGATTGAATTGAATAAATGTGTGATTTTCTAATATGGATGTAAAAATTAATGCATAAATAATGCAAATGTCCCTATTTAACCAAATCTTTTTTTTTTTTAAATGAATAATATGCTTTCATTCGATGTAATATTGATTTTGATTTTATTGTTTATTGAAAAGATTATTTTGATTGAAGTAATTTTTGACAAAAAAAAACAACTAATTACTGTTATGTTCAGATTTTTTTTCAAATTTTTGTCCAGTGAAGACTTTCAAAAAAAAAAATCCCTCGTCTATGGAAAAAAAAATGATGATAATAATGAAAAAGTCAGTAGGTACTCGAGTAGAAAATTATGACCTCATTTGAAAAAAAAAAAACACTCCTAGATATTGATTAAATTGCTACATTGCATGATGATGACGTACCCCATAAAATAATTTTCATTTTCTCTTTAAATATTTGATACGGAAGAGAGAAAATCAATAGTATTTTTAATCTGAAACGAATTCCATCTGCAATACAAAAATGCTGAACATGAAATATTCATAGTTTTGAAAAAAATGATACGATGTTTATCATTGGTACAAAATGAAACAAATGTTTGTGTGTTATTGTTTGAAGGGTTATCGCAAACCATTTCCTACGATATTAATTTCCCGTGTAAATGTCCTAATTTAATATTATTCAGCCGAGTTCTCGCATTATCTTCTGATACGTCAACTTCATTAATTTTTGCTCACTGTGCTCGTCAATCTTGCTCCCATACGTGCGTTATCTCGAAATATCCATATTTTAAAATAACGATCCTTCATAGGTATACTTTGGTACCTCTACCCAGCCATCTCTTTTGTTTTAAGTAAATACAAACACGTACTTATGCTATAAATTATTCGACAAATATTTCCTCAGTATAATTTATGGGATGAGATAATAAACCATTGGCTGGATCTGCTCCGAAAATTGTAATTAATTGAATTGTATTAGGTCAACAAACTTGTCCGTTGTTTAGATCGAGGAAATATTTGATAATTTTGGAAAATTTACCTAATAACGGAGATTAATTTTTACAAATTAAGTTGTCTGTATTTCAATTTAGGTAAGTAGGATGTGAGAAAGATGATTTGACGAGTTGCTAGAAAATTTTAATCGACTGAAATAATTCCCTGTGGAACTTCGATCCTTCATTTCGAGTGAAATTTTTAGCTAATCAAGTGAATTGATGAAGAAAGCATGTTGGGTGTCCCTTGAATTGTCTGCCAAACTTTTTTTTAAAGATATAACTGGGAACTCGCTCGTTGGTAAATTAGTGAAAATTATTGTGAATTATTGGGGAACAATCAGAATTACTGTTCAGGTGTCTGTGATAAATCAACATTTTCTGAAAAATCCGTGAAATTCTTTGAAAAATCGGCGAAAACTTGCAAAAAATTGGAGAATTTTAATGTTTTGTAGAATACTTATTGGAAAAAAATTTGAGTACGTAAAAATATTTGAAAATAAAAAGTTGAAAAATTGGAGAATTTTAATGTTTTTTAGAATACTTCCTGGAAAAAAATTTGAGTACGTAAAAATATTTGAAAATAAAAAGTTAAAAGACACTTTGAAAAATCGAGCTTAAAAAAGGTTGAGAAAATTCAAATTTAAGAAAAAAAAAAAATTGAAAGAAATTTAATAGAATTGAAAAACATTTTCTTGCATGTCATTTACAGTCATTTGCGAAAAATAATAAAATTCCATAGGAATTAGCGGAAGCTTACTTCGATTCAGTGGTTCAAAAAAACATACTTACCTAGTACCTACACAAAACCCTCTACATGCTTAATGTTATAGATGATAGTGGTGGATTATCGTTTAAATTCGTCACGGGTCTATCTAAAAATGCAAAAATTCAGTTTTAACATATGTTATGATATAATTTTAAAATACCTACCTCAGAACATAACAATCAAAAAATTGTATCAATAAGGTATTCATGAAAACTTTTCTCACGTATTATGGTGTTTCATAAATTGAGTACCTCCTTTAACACAGGAAGTGGGAAATCCATCTCAAGTACCAGTGTGTTTGTTTGCCACCCTTTTGAATTGCGAAGACAAACGTGTTCTAGGTATGAAAACACTTCACTGGAAAATAAACTGAAATGCGAGATAATCGAGTTGATTTCGTAAAAAATACTCAAACTGTTAACAAAATATGAGAAAATTCCTCATTTTTGTTGTTTTTTACAATTGAGTTGAAAATATTTTATTACGATAATCTGGTAAAATATACGAGGAAAAGAAAAACGAAAAAGTGTTGGAGAAAAATTTCAATTGGAGCCAACCTCGGAGATTTTTACATCTAGCTCCGCCCTGGTTCTCGCCAACTCTGTTGATATAATTTCTCAGTATAGGCTTCTTTCAATACGTAAATGACCCTGAAGAAAATCCAGCTTCTTTTCCCCTCCTCTACAAAAGAATTTCGAGATGAAATAAATGTTTATCGAGGAATAACAACCCCCTTATTTTTTCATATTAAAGACAAAAGATGGAATACTTTTTTTTTCAAAACCGAGACACTCGATAAAAAAAACGTTAGAATTTCGAAAAATTTCCACTTTTTATTGATTTTTTAAAATTCTTTTGAATGTTAAGCCAACTTGAACGAAGTTTTATGTATTATTCTTCCAAGAAGGCCAACATTTTTCAATTCACATTAGCTGAGAAAAAAAATTCAGCTTAATATTTTTATTTTTCGGAATTTCTGAATTTCAAAATCGATTGGTCGCATTTCTTTAGGGTGCTAATTCTGCATTTTCCTTCCAAACAATAAATTGGAAACTTTGTATTAAATTGATTTCCATATTCTTTTGAAATCATTCTGTAGTTTTATAACTCAATCCTGTTCGGAATTTTTTTCAAAGGATATGGCCGGGTAAGGGGTGGATTTGGCCTTTGGCGCTGCTCAAGTTTTGTGTGTTGACTGGAAAATTCTTTTGCAAGATTTTGAACCTCCATCCCCCTCCTCTTCCTAAAGGAGAGTTATGGTCGTTTTATTCATTTTTTTTTCGAATTTTTGAATTCAACGGAAGTGAAAGAATTTTTTTATTCTTTGGCACAAAGTAACTATTTGATAATTTTTTCAACAATTTGATGCTCTTGGTGTCGGAAAATTATCCTTATTGTTGTATTTTTAATACAAAAGATTGCATTTAGTCCATTTCTTAGATCCAGCGTACATTCATAAGTACACTTTCTGGCCGACTTTGAAAGAACGACGAACAGAAGGCATTTTTTCTAGCGTTGGTACTCTTCCTCGGTACAACGAGGGATAATTTCGAGCGAAAAGGACACCCAAAGAGAAGTTCAGCAGGCGACTTGCCAGTTCTGACATTTGGCGATCGCCAATAAGCAAGTAAGACTTTGTTGAGACGCTCGAGGAAGAAAGCAGTTGTTGTGGACTTCAAATCATTCTTCACAATTTGAACGAATTTTTCAGCTTGCCCGTTGCTCGTATAGAGGTGAAGTTGAGTGCTGAATGCCGTTTTCCTTAAAATAGTTCTAAAATTCCATGAAGAATTCTGGAAAATAATTCCATAACTCCAAAAGCAAGGAAGCAAAGATCCAAAATCTTGGTGAATTTTTTTCCATTCAATATTCATCATCTTGAGGTGTTTAGGAGCCCTAAAGCACCATGGGCCAAATTCACCCCTTCCCGGCCTTACCTTTTTGAACTCATTTCGATGGTAAAACTTTCTTAGCAAACAAGACCGATACAAATTTTAACCATTGAGCCAAAATATAATTCAATAAAACATCTAATAACAAACATAATACAACTTCATTTTCATCTCTCAGACGAATTCTTACCCTGAAAGGTGTTCGTTTCATCTTTTCCAATCAGAAGGGGAAACAAATAAAGAATCACATCTTGGGTATAATAAAACAGCATCTTTATATAATTTCGTACCATTCGAAGAATCGAGAATTCTCATAAATTTCACACGAACAAAACATCCTTCATATTTTCAGTTTCGCCGTACCAAACTTCCCAACAAATAATAATTTTCACTTCGGTAACTTTGGCTAAAATTGCTAACAAAGTTTGTATCATGAAGTTGCTGGTTAGAATTACATGTCTTGATTCGAATACCGTAATGAAAATATATGTGGGCACTTGTAACTTACTTATTACCAAAGTGTAAAATCTAGACCTGCCTTAGACTCGAGCATTACGCTAATAGAAAAGTTCGGCTCGAATATATTGATTAAAAAACACAGCCGGGTTAAAAAACGTTAAAAATTTTAGGCTCAGACAGACACCTCTACCAGTTGCTAAAATTGATTTTTAATTCAAACTTCTCTTACATGGTTAAAAATTTATATTTCGAAGTTAAGCGCTGCTCGATGTTGCTGTTGGCAAAGAAAAAAAAGCACCAATGTGGCATTAATTATTAAATTTTCAAGTTGCTTTATCGCTATAACAACATTCATTGAAAATACCTACCTTTGCGAAACCGTAATTGCGAACCGAATGGCAAATAAGTGTTATATTTTGAGAAATCACTTTTTCATAACGTTAAATTGTCAAAGTTTCGTCGGATATTTTGAAGGGTCTGCCGTAATTTGTAACACCGCGATAAAAACGAAAAAAATCGATACAATTTAATGATAATAGATGTTTGAAAACTTCAAAGACGTAAACGCGTTTAAAAATGTGGCGAAGTTTTTTTACTAAAAAATGAAACAACTCTAGGATACTTTTTAATAGCAGGTCTCGGAAAAATAATACGATAACCGTATTTTAAATATTTAACGAGCGACGTGATACTTCTCTACTTTTAATAGTCCATCGTTTTCCAGCGGAGAAAATTAATTCAACTTTTACCCTTCGCAGTCTCTGTATAAATTGTCTGTAGATATAATTTCTCATTCAATCTACCTCTTTAAATGATCAAGTTGGTTCGCTTTCGTTAAGGAATCAGCATGAGAAAATTCTTTCCAGAGATCCAATTAATTATCCTTATTTACCTCGTATTGGAATTGCCACAAAATTACGTATCGACTGAGAAATAAAAAACAGGTCACGGAAAGGTTTCTCGTCGATGATTAAAACAGCATGTTTACAGCTTCCAAATGAATTTGTCTGAATATTGTTCGATTAGGTATTCTGATAAAATACGTATTTGCGAGGGTTTCGTGTGCGATGAACAATGTAAACTGACATTGTTTTATTTGGATAACTTATAATGAACTATTAGGTACATTTGTTCATGAGAGAGAGAGAAAAAGGTAATAGGCTTTTCCTCGTAGAAAAATATTAAAGAAGAAGAGCTTGAGAAAAAGAAACCTCTTTGAAAAGAAAACAAATTTTTAAACATTAAGTTAGCTAATAGTTTTTTCAAGTCTCGGAAACAGTTTATTCGACGAACCGCAGCACAATGGAATACAAATGATTAATTTAATATCAAAAAAGACATGGTATACTTTTTTGCTCAACAAAGCTCATAATTTTATTTCATTTTGAAGAGAACTCCATTGCGATACAGCAAATATTTTCCTCAGATTGTTGAATTTATTTTTACGAATTAAAAAAAACACTATAGCTATTAAAATATATTGTAGAAAAACGTCCATGGTAAGTTTAATCCTACCTGGCCGTTAATTTAAACAAAACATGGCTGTGAGCAAATATTTTCTTGAGATGCCTGTGAAGTGATTTTCTTGAGTTCGAAAACCTTATCATTGGCCGATATTCCTTGGTAGCCAGCGCTAAACATGGTATTATGAATTTTTGCGATGGATTTTTCGAGGCCGTCTAAATTAACCGATTGATCTATACTTTAGTTAATTGTTCAATTCTGTTGAAAATTAGGTATGTACCTTCTAATTGTTGCAAAAATTGTCCAAATTTCTCAATTTTGTGCAGAACTGCTCAATTTTTTGCGGAAATTTGCTCAATTTTTTAAAAAGTTTTTCAATTCTGTGGATAATTGTTCAATTCTTGTGAAAAGTTATTCAATTTTTTAGAAAATTGTTTTGAAGAATTGCTCAATTTTTGTAGAAAATTGCTCAATTCTTTTTAAAAGTACTCTATTTTGTGGAAAATTGTTTTCAAAAATTGCTCAATGTTCTCTCTTAATTTGAATCAGTCAAAAATGACTGATTAAAATCGACAAAATCAAGTCACTGTAGGAATTAGTAAAAAAAAGTACGATTTAATCAGTGAAATTTCACTACTAGATCAGTAAAAATTAAACTTCACTGATTCAATCGTTAATTAATTACTGATTCAATCAGTGAAAAGTTTTTTCACTGTTTCAATAATGGAAATCCACTGATTTGAATCAGTAAATTTTTACTGATTTCAATCAGTCAACTAATTTTCACTAATTAAACAATCAAAATCCACTATTTGAATCGGTAATTTTTCACTGATTGGCAGTAAAATGACGCTGATAAACTGGGAAATCAGTGGAATTTGACTGATTATCAGTGACTTGATTTTCACTATTTCATCAGTCAATTCAGGCATTTTTGACTGATTCAAATTAAGAGAGTTCTGTGGGTAATTGTTCAATTTTTGAGGAAAATTACTCAATTCTGTTGAAAAATACTCGATTTTAAACGTGTGTGCTATACGATGGATTATGACTGATGGGAATTGCCGTTCCTCTGCTAAATCCTGTAGGATGATATACTAGTAAAGCAGGATGCATCCCTTGGAATTGACGACCTAAAATGGAAAATTGTTCAATTTTTTTGAGGGATTCTTCAATTTTTGTGAAAAGTTGCTGGATTCTGTGGAAGAATACTCGATTTTGTGGAAAATTGTCCAATATCGATAAAAGTAGTTTGCGAGGCTCCTTCCTTCATTATGTCGCCGAATTCTTGACGAGTGTGCCACTGTCCTCGATTCGTGATATATTCTAATAACGAGAGGTCCTTTTTGTAGGTTCCAAACAATGTGTGGAACAGGAGCTCGGGAGCAAGCCTTCGAGTGTATGTGACAGGTACTCGGAAATGTGCTCTTTAACTACCTGGTATACCTTCCATGCTCCCTTACCTATGAAATAATATTTAATTAGTATTAAATTTAAATTTCAAATCAAGATATGAAATAATTGATAATTAATGAATTACTTTTAATATAATATTATATTTAATTGATGAAAAAAATTACTTTTAATCGATAGTAGTCAAGTATGGGAAGTCTCCCGTGGTTTCTGCTCTGTTGGAATAGGCGCCAACTGTCTTCTTGAGATTGACTGGAGGTGTAACGTAATGTTTTTAGATCATTTTGCATCGATTCAAAAGGCTCGGAGTACCAAATACATTTTTATCGTTTATACGATGAACACATTCGGCATCTAATTCCGTAGCGATAGTCGTGTAAACCTTTTGTTTCTGCATGGTCGGTACTATAATCCATAATTTGGCAATCGCCGTTGCTAAGTCAGCTTTAGGATTGCACAGAAATCGTACTCCATTGATGGAAGCCAGGTCCCCGTCCTCTACGTGCAATTCGCTGTAGGAATTAGCACCTGTCGCATTATACATTAGGCGTATGAATGCCTAAATTGTTAGCGGCGAGGTTATCATTTGTCCGCGGATCGATGAAATTGTCCTTATGAAACGGTTCCAAAAATTCTTCGAAAGTTGTATAACAATCCGAAAATTTAAAGTTCGCACGCACGGGGGGAATATTAAAGAAATAATAACACGGTATCGTTTCGTTTATCGAACGTTCGAAATACTGTTTCGCGGTATTTTTTTGAACTTTAACAAACCATGTTGAACGTGATTGTAAAATCATACAATATACGGATAAAACTAACGTAACTGGATAACTTGAAACTAACGATATCACAGATATATGATTAGTAAAAATGGATTAAATTGTGATGGTTCACGACACTCCGAACCAAAACGAAACAAAAAAAAAAATAAAAAAATGCCTATCTTTATCTATCAAAATAGAAAAATCGGAAAAGTCGAATGTCTGAAAATAAATCGGAAATATTCTATAATCTAAAATAATAAGAAATAAAAAAATGGAACGGAATTTAAAAAATAAAACAGTAATAAATAACTGTTAATCTAATTAAAAATAAAAATAGGAAAACTGGAGTAATTCTAATCACTTCGAATAATAAAACTAATATACGAAATCGGAACGAATTGAAAAAAAAATGAACTAATACCATTCGTCGGTTTGCAATACAAACTCTTCCTAAATTCAACGCTTCTTAGCTCAGACTTCAAACAACCAAAATTGCCGAAAATAGAAGCAAACGAAAGGTGCACCATCTATGTTGATTTTTACTACAAAAGTTTTATGAATTTCATAATTTTTCTTCCTTAAAAATTACCTTCAAAGGTGAAAAACTGCAATTTCATAATTTTTCTTCCCTAAAAATTACCTTCAAAGGTGAAAAACTGCGTGATTTTTTTGATGGACATAGCACATTTGTATTGGAAACAGACGCATTACTCTGGTTCAAGTTCGATTACCTTTGTGTCCTTTTCAAAATAGGAACGTAATAGCTGCGGATAATATTCAATTATCTTCAGACTTCCGAAAATTCCTAAAATCGAAATAGAAGACAGAGTAAGGATCCAAATCACCAAAATGATGAAGAATGAAGATAAAATATAAACGATATATATCACAGACTTAAACATAATCGATCGGTTCGCGACAGGGGGACGAGGAGGAGGAGGAGAAGGGATTTATGCCTGAAGATTTTTCCCTGGGTTTTTATTTGACATCATTATCATGATCTAGCTTGATCAGGCACGATCAATTCCGTGGGTTAGTTTCAAATTTCAGCTCTGGGGCAGATTCGCCTATCTTAACCGCCGGTACCCTTCATCGGCGAACTCACATCACTTATTTACGGTAATTTATGTACAGTGACGATGTCTGTCCAAAGGCAATGGCAATTAAAAAAAGTACATAAATTTGTTTAAACATGTTATGTTTTTCATAAAAAAACTTACTTACTTACATATAGGTTTTCAGTGACGGTGTCTGTCCAAACGCAATGGCAATTAAAAAAAGTACATAAATTTGTTTAAACATGTTATGTTTTTCATAAAAAAACTTACTTACTTACATATAGGTTTCTGTAAGTTTTTTTTCTTATCATCAAATACCTAAATCCAATTTAAATTTTAATTTATGTAGATTGAGAAACAATTGTGTATAAGCCTATCTTCAAAGATTAATGTACGAGATTAAAACGAGCTTTTACGCTACACAAATAACACCGGTCGACACGATTTTTGTTTCTGGGTTCTCATTGTGAAATGTGGGTCACTTTTATGTTACTAATGATCGAAAAAATATTTTTTTTGACCAAAGTTTGCTTTGGGGGGTGGGGGGGGCCAAAAAACTGATTTTTCGAGGGCAATAAGCCTGAGCATTACAAAAAAATTTTGAAAAATTTTTTTTTGGACTAATCTTATAGAAAATTTTACGGCGAATCCAATGCCGCAAACCGCAAACCTCCATCTCTTTTAGAAAAAAAGTTACAGCTCATTCTTTCCAAAATTTTGTGAAAAAATCGTATTTTTTGGGGTATTTTTCGCGAAAAAAGTGAATTTTGAGAAAAAAGTAAGGGCTTTAAGGTCATAATGACCATAATGAGAGTTGTAGAAAATTTAACGGCGAATCGAATGCCGAAAACCGCGGACCTTTATCTCTTTTGGAAAAAAAGTCACAGCTCATTCTTTCCAAAATCCTGTGAAAAAATCGCATTTTATTTTTTCATGAAAAAGGCACAAAAATGTGATTTTTTTCACATAATTTTGGAAAGAATGAGCTGTAACTTTTTTTCTAAAAGAGATAAAGGTCTGCGGTTTGCGGCATTGGATTCGCCGTAAAATTTTCTATAAGATTAGTCCAATAAAAATTTTTTCAAATTTTTTTGAAATGCTCAGGCTTATTGCCCTCGAAAAATTAGTTTTTTGCCCCCCTCCCCCCCCCAAAAAAAAGCAATCTTTGGAAGCCAAAATTCCGAAAAGTGATGTATTTCGATGTCTAGAAACAGAATTTTGGCATGAGAACCCAGAAACAGAACATTTTTTTTCATCTATTATATACTTATACTTACAATTCCGAATGACTTTGATCCAGACTCAAATGAATTCGAATTAAAGATCTAGCTGCTTGCAGTATTTCGTTATTGGCGATTTGTGCTGTGAGACTTTGGATCATATCAAACGGTATAACTGTCGAGAATGAATCTTCATCATTACCTTCGGGACCTTGAGCCTACTTGAATCGGGGTTGCCAAGTTCAAAAGGGTTTTGTCACCAAGATTGATAATTTTGGTATGGTGATTATTTTCAAAAAGATAGGGAAAAGTGCGCCGAAGAAATTGGAAAATTAATAATTATCATTGAAGTTATTAGAGCATTTATAGAATAGAGTCGCAGTAAGTCGATATCGTGAAGCTGGGAGGAGTCAAGTGTGTGACCTCACATTCGGGCAAAAACAACTTGGCGCGTTCTTATTACATTACAACTTGCATTCAAAATTGGAAACAATATTTTTTTATATTTTATTTTTTCGACAATATTCATCATTTTTTTAAGCATTTATTCAGGTTTTTCAAGTTTACCAAAATTTAGAAAAACTTTAAACCAGTTGAATAAAATTCATTTTGACAAAAACAATTATTTATTGATTTTTAAACAATACAGACTTCGTACACAAATTTCTAACTCTATCTCTGAGATTTTTTTCATTAATTAAAAATGTGTAATAATGCAGCCTAATCGTAATGTATCGATATATGATGAGCTTTGTTAGACTTTGTACGTGGTTTTCTTCCAAACTCGTCCCAATAAATTCGTTGGCATGATCGTTCAAAGAGACAAATATGGGCTTATCCAATCTTCGAAGAGTTTGGATGATTAGGAATGGTATGACATTTCGAAGATTGGGCAGTCTTGATTCATTCACCCTGATGGTGTGTTCTGCTTGCTTGCAAACATACACAACATCAGGCGAAGCATTCTTCGAGTATTGCTTTCCATCGCAATAAAACATGCTTTGCTCTGGCATTTTTCTTCCGCCAAGTTGCAGTCTGATTTCCAGGTACAGGTACATATTCTACAGCTGTTTTTACATCATAGAAATCCAACAAGGACAATATACGAACTCGCCAATTTGTATAATTGGTGCCATCAAATGGCTTATGCAACTTACTATTTTCGCCATTCATCTTGCTTGATACTGACACTGTGAACTTCAAACTTCACGAAAAACGACAACGAACATTTACTGGGCACTGGGCTGGGCCCATAACCTGTTATAATTTCATAATAAAATCGCCGACTGTTAGTCCAATGGTATATACACTGGCTTGAATCCAGGGCTTTTTGTAGTGGAACCACGAATTGACTGATCTTCCGATTCCGGGGTGCCACAGGTGATATAATTTAGTTCTGGTTGTCCATACGAACCATTAATAACGAGACAAAGGTCTCTAGAACCTAATTTGATTCGTTCACGAATCGCGTACTTTTTGGACGAGGGCTCCACTTTCTTGAATAGCGACATCCGTGGAGGTCCATCAGGAAGCAGCATGGCTGACGCCGAGTCGACTACGAAACTTACTTCTTTTGTTTGGGTGGCGAAAATTTCATATGTGGCAACGATTTTATCTCCATATCCGAATTGTAAAACTACTACGAAGGCGGCGGTTGTTGAATTATTTTTCACCGAAATAATTATTATAGAACACACTGATTTTTATAAAATCAACAAACAATAACCAAGGAACCACAAACGACTACAAATTTTTCAAATTTTGGCACCATTTTCGACTAAAAAGACAATGAGGAAAAAACTGAAAATTTTAAATAAAAATAAAAATTTCTACAATTTTACAGAATCGAGGCATTAGAAAATGACGGCCGTCTCGGCGCGCCGCCGAGCAATGATCGGCGGCGGCGGCGTCAACCGGCGGCGCAGACCTCTAGGCGCACCCAGAAATTAATTAAGGGAGGGGCTGAGAATTTGAGAAAAAATGGGGAGGGGGTCAAATTTCAAATTGAGTCATTTTTCATTGATATTTCAATCAAAAATCATCAATTTTTTCTGACAAACAGAGAATTTATTGAGAATTTGGTGATTTTTGACTGAAAAATCAATCAAAACTTGTCGAGTTTTGAAATAAAAGTATTAAAATACTGCCCGAGCGAAGCGAGGGCGAAATTTTTTTGAAAAAATATACTTTGAAGAGCAAAAAATTGACTTTTTTTCTCATTTTTGAAGCAAAAAATTATTTCTTCTGGGATTAAGGGGGGCTCGAGCTCCCTGAGCCCCCCCCCCCCTTGGGTGCGCCTATGTGAATTCATTACTTAGCATGATCAATTGTATAGGTATTAGCGGGAATCTTTTGCCCGAATGTGACGTCACACCAGTGCAAAGCTGTTAGCTTCAACGCGATACCAACAGAATAATAATAATAATAATAATAATGTATTTGAAAGTTGAAATAATTACTTGAATGATTATTTTATTGATCTCGTCATCTTTCGAGCCCATTTTGCAACATAAAATGCTCTAATAGTTATACATATATTTAAAGTCAATTTTTTCTATCAATCGTTAGAAAAAAGAAGGATCGGCTTAGTTTTAAGAAAATGAATAGGTATGTGAATTGATGAAAATTATTACGCCATCAGATCGATTATTTAATATTTGAATAATTGTAATGGAAAGAAGAAAAATGCAATATTTCATTTTAAATTATATGTTTATTTACTATCGATAAGAATAGGAAAGCATCTTTGAACCGAAAACTAGGAATATTATATAAAATATTGACAATTTAGCTAAATGTTATTCTGGATGAGATCTTTCCTACATTTCGTAGATTATTCGATTTTATTTAACGCGGTCGGAAACGGATTTCACGCAATAACGTGTGCGTTATTGATGCAGCTTGTTTCATGCTTCTGGAATTTTTAGTTTTCGGATAGTGAATGGCCAACCTACGATTTACTTTCGTTAACACTGATAATAAATCCTCGGTTTTCCATCGTTTTGATAACTCTGAGCAAAACGCGTTATTGAATTAAAGGAAAATACTGAGGATCCAAATTGTTGGAAATATATAGATAAACGTATAAGGAAAAAGCAATATATTATTCAGGAAAGATTACAAGGAAGTTAACCGAAAGACAGACGAGGACGAAGTGACGAGAGATGAAATAGAAAAAGGTAGGAGATAGACGCGAAATATCCCAGCCGAATATAACTAACAAGTTTTACGCGAGAACCCGAAAGTAGCCGGATATATTTATAATTAAATGAGTTCAACACAAATTTAATACTTTTACTAAATAAATTAATTCACAATTCCGAATTATTTTAAATCGAGATTAATTGAGAATTTTACTAATTTTAATTACATTATTAGCTCGATTAACAATGAATTAGGTATAATCGAGGAATAATTTTTGCTCTATACCTAATTCATTGTTAATCGAGATACGAGAGGCGATAATATAACACCACGTCAAGAAAAATTCTGACGAGGGAAAAAAATTGTAAAAAATTTAGACCTCGTCAAGAAAAATTTTGTAAAAAATTGTTCTACTGTAAAAAAAGGTCTGATTTTGAAATAGTCACCCTTTGGTTAGGTTAGTTGCAAAAGTTTGGTTGAATACTTATTTGAATCAATTTACTGTAATTGTACTCCGTCTTTTCATTACAGTGCGCAACTTGTAATTTCTATAGCCCTTGAATTACATTCTTGTTGTAGGTACACTACACAGCTACTCGATACTATCAATTTTTCCTTCACACCAACCTAATATGATGAAAATATCTCTACAATTTTTTCCCCCTCATCAATGCAACACACGATAAAGAAGTAAACAAAATAACCCATTCGCTATCGATTTTTAAACGTTATAGTTCAAATTCAAGGATCATGTAAACTTTATTTCTGCCAGACTCGCTGATAAGGGTGAATTTCACTCTGTGAAATTTTTAAGTTGCGTGGGTTCCACTTGTATTTTATAGCCGGAAAACAGCGCAGGCCGAACGATAAGCATTGAAGAAAGAAAGCAAAAACACGCCCTCTTTTCGTAACCTATATTTTTAAGTATATACCTGCTTTTGCATTAATCTATCGCCTTCTTTTATTGCTAAATGGTGAAATTTCGAATTCCTTAAGATGTGCAGACAGCGTTACGATCAGAAGAATTCTCGCCGATGCTGTATGTGCATTAATTTACCAACCGTATGGTGTGGTATTTTCCTCGATACCTTTTCTTGCCGTAGGTATTCGAGTACCCGATCAATCGATAAATTTAATTTACTGCTAATTCAAAATATATACGGATAAGTTTTCAAATTCAATTTAATCCGGGTGATGAAAAATACCGGGTAATTGGAAAATGAAATTTTACACCGGGCCCAAGTTTCGAAGTCATTTTTATTTATTGGCTGACGTTCTCTGTACGGTTTATTCCCATGAAAATAATATTTAAATCAACGCGTGTTGTTGACTTGTGCCTTTATGGATGATACTCTCCTCTCCGTCTACCTTTCTATTTGTTATTATTTGTATGTATTCATTATTATTGTGTATCTGCGGACTACTCGCTGTCTGATTTTAAATTACTGAGACGTGTTCAGTGTTTTTTAAATTAGAATGCAACAAGAAAATAATGGATTCGTGAAATATCACGATTTTGACGAAGCATCAGAAAAATAAAATAACTATTGAGTGGAATCCCTTGCGGTTACAAAGTTGAGCAATATTATAATTTGATTGGTGTTATTTTTCGAGCTCAGCAGTGTTCTCTTGGCACCACCTCTTTTCCTTGGAATTTTCCCACATGTGTACCTAACCTAACATTATAATCTTTGTTGGAAAATTTTTCGGATGAAAACCATTTATTATTGTGAAAGTTTCATCATTGGTGGTTCTTTTTTTTGACTCTCTTCTCCTCAAAAAATTATTTTTTCAAGAGTGTTATAATTTTACAATAGTTTTGAAACGATTTCGTGCCATTAACTTGAAAAATTGTTGTAAACCTTGCAATAGCTAATCAACCAGAATAATGTTGAGATGTATCAATTAATCCTTTAGGATTAAATAATAAACTAGATTTAATTTTATTAAATCCTTATTCATTAATTAAAGATATTATCATAATAATAATATTAATAATAATATTTATTAATTTAAATTTTTATTTTCTTTTTATATTAAATAATTTTGGTCTCACTGATTTGCAGGGGTGTAGCGAATGAGAGGGAGAAACCCCCCTCCGCCTGATACAAGGCTGTAGTAGAAAAATTTGGCAAATGTCCGAAAAAAAGTAATTTTTTTTGGAAAATAGTCCCAGTCTCAGTATTTGTATCCCTGTCGTAAAGAAGGGACCTTTGAGTAAAAAAAAATCGATGTTTTTATTTTTATGTGTTTGGTTCAGATTTGATGTCATTTGGACCAAAAACGTGAAAAATGAGACATATTTTTTTTTTACACTAGGTCCCTTCTTTGCGGCAGAGTCGCATTTACAACCAGTCTCCTGTCTCCGAAATTACCTACCAATTTCTAAAGTTTTCATGAACTTTGGCCTCGCTTTCCTCCGCCTTATTGTAGATGTTTTATTTGCATCCTACGAAAATGATTTTTTTTTTTCGCATTCTTCTTCAGAATTATTTCAACCAATTTTATTCCATCTTTTTGTCTTACTTTTTACGTAATAACAAAAAAGTTATAACTTATCCTTGGACTTTTTTTTTGCGGTACACTGACTTCTTGAAAATTGAATTCAACTCGTTATTTTCATTCAGCACCCTTAGAGGCCTTTTCTGCAGAATATTTGGATTCTGCAATTCGATTTTAATTAGCTTCTTGAAAATTGAATTCAGCGCGTTATTTGCATTCAGCACCCTAAGCTTCTGCAGAATATTCGAATTCTGCAATTTGATTTCAAGTCTCATCAGCCACCTACGTCTTGAAAGTCTTGAAAATTGTCATTTAAAAAATCGTAAAAATTCAATATCAATTTCTTCGAAAAAAAATCCAATTAGACAATAAAAGTTTTTTGAAGACTTTTCGCTATTCACAGAATTGATGATTCTTTTATTGTCTAATTGGATTTTTTTTCGAAGAAATTGATATTGAATTTTTACGATTTTCGAATAAAAAATTTTCAAGACTTTCAAGACGTGAATTCTTACCATAGGTTGGATCGAAAAAACGATATTTTCAAAACTATAAACTTTATTCAAAAAAATGTTTGTGTAAGCCTCAGTCGTTTGGCCTTGAGTAATTAACAATCCTAAAGGAATACTTCCAGCTGGACAAGCAGTTAGTAAAAAAAGAAATGGAAACGCAGAGTAGATCAACTTCGTACATGACGATGATACCATGTTCTGTGTAAATTATTTTTTCTTCAAGTTTCTGTATGAAATTGAAAACAAATACGAAAAGAAACTCACTTTGATCAATTCAGATTTCAGCTCTACAGTTGGCTTTAAAACATTTCGTCGAACTGATACTTGCGCGTGTGTTTGTTTTACAGGTGATTCGCGGATCATGTTGATAATATTTACTGTCGCCGGATTTGTGGGTTTAGTCCTAGGTTTATTATTCATTTTTCGTATCATATGGCGAAGGATCCAACACCAAAAAATCAAAAGAGATACACCTCAGAAACCGTTGACTCTTCGAAGACCAACTCCAGCTGTCAAGAGCCCGGCTACCAATCAGGGTACGGGACATTATTTGAAGAAAAGTCCTAGTCCGACTGGATTATCTCCATTGGTAAGTTTTACTCGAAATAAAATATATTTCTCTGTTATTCAATCAGTGTGTGTTTAGAAGGGGATTTTAGGTGTTTTTTTTGGCTTGCTCCAGAAACCTGCTGTAAACAGCTTCGTAAAAATTTAGGCACTTGTTGAAAAAAATTCTGAAAACCTTTCCTTTCAGTTGGGGAAAGGAGGAACGTTTTGAATAAAATTTAATCCTTCCAAGTTTTTAGTTTGCTGATGATTTAAAATTGAGACTGTACATCAATAGTGTTCAAAATCTCCCCCTCCATCTCTCGAAATGAGGGAAGGGTGCATTTTGCCCCCTTAGAGACCGATAACTTGAAGATGGGCTTAATGGATTCGGGATGATACTGATCAAGGATTAATCTCTATCTCTCTATTTCATCCCGAAATCAATTTGCATGGCTGTGAAATCTATTGTTCAAACTTCCAGTCCATTTCCCTTTAAAATTTGGTTTAAAATTTGACTTCGAGTTCGGATATATTCCCCGGATAATGGCAATCGAACAGAATTTTCAAACATTTTTCGATTTTTTGGAAAAGAGAGAAACTTATCAAGGAATGTAATTTTTTGGAACTCAAAGTAACACGAATAAGCATTTTAATTAAAAAATTTCAGCTTCCAATGGATACATTTTTTTTCAAATTTTTTGCTCGTGTTCGATTAATTCACACCATCAATTCTTAAAAATGATACTTTTCCATTGCAAATACATAATTGAATATTTTTAAATCTTAGGAAGTTTTCATTTAGAGAGTGTTCGAAGTATTGCGGGAATTAATTCTGGCCTACCTTCAACTTACAAGGCGCAAACCCAAATTTTCGTGTTTTTATTGGATTATAAAGGGACACAATGATCAAACAACGAACGAATATGATTTTAGAATGAGAAAGAAGGAAATAAAAACATTTGGAAGTTTCAATTGTCATTATAATTATTTTAATAAAACTTGAGAGAAACGGAAGATTTGATTAAGGTTTTTACACGATTTTTCGGAGACTATTGGATCAAAGATGAAATTTGGATATGTGGTAAAAAATAACATTTCTGATAGGCTGATAGAGCCGTTTTCCCATTTTTTTTTTTCAAAATTTAACATTAAAATTTCAACAAATTTGATTCGGTAGTCTCTGAGAATTCTTGTAAAAATCCTCATCAAAACTTACATTTCTTCTAAGTTCAATAAAAATAATTATAATGACAATAAATTGGAACCTCCAAATACTTTTATTTTCTTTTTTCTACGTTCTAAAATCATATTTGTTCGTTGTTTCATCATTTTATCATTTTATCATCCAAAAAAAACACGAAAATTCGGATCTGCGCCTCGTAAGTCGTAGTTGGGCCAGAATTAATTTCCGAAATACGTAGAGTACCCTTTTAAGGACTTTTTGCAAGTCGAAAAAGCCCGAATTTCTGTTTTTTTTTTTCAATACGACTAGTCGGCAAATTTTCATTCGAAAAATTTTCAATATTCGCCCCCTCTCCCCTCTTTGAGATTTTTTACACAAGTTTCGTCCTGATTCTTACCCTCATAATATCGAACCGAAAGTTAAAATTGAATTGCATTTTTTCCCCTGATAAAAAAAGTAGGGGAAAGATAGCCGAGTAGGAAAAAATATGGGAAAACGTAAATTTCCTCATTTTGCCTGCTCAAAAAATCTTGGAATACACTTTGTTCTGATTCGACCCATAATTAAATTTTTGACTAATTATTTATGAACTATTTCGCAGAGTAATACTTCTGGAAACAATAGCCCTAGTCCGACTGGATCGATTCAGCAAAGATACTCCCCTAAGGAAAGTCCCACTTCGGAAGAAACCAGTGGACCATCGTTAGCCGAAGAATCATCCAATGCCACGTAAGTTTTCCTAGTCCTAATAGGCTATACCTACGCCTTGATAAAAACTCGATAATTTTCATTATACGTTTTTTGTAATATTGTGCAGGGTTCACGTCGAAGATGAAACGAGCAGCGTGGATTCGAAATTAATAAAATCCGAAGACGGTTCGATTAAAATTACAACCAGCCAGGAAATTCTGACTGGCACCTTGGGCCAATTATTTTTCAATATCAGGTACCTATTTACACGTAAATCTTTACCGTTTCGTGCTTTTTATTTGCTCGAACTGTGAAACATGATTAATTTTACATAACGAATCGTTTGAATTTCGCAGATACAAAAAGGAAAAGAACACACTTATCGTCAGTATTATAAAATGCCAGAATTTACCATCGAAAGATTCAACATCCGCCAACAGCGATCCATACGTCAAACTCCAACTTTTACCAGAAAAACAACACAAGGTTAAAACCAGGGTTCTTAGAAAAACACGCAATCCTGTTTACGAAGAAGATTTCTCTTTCTACGGAATTAAAATAAATCAGTTACAGGTAGCTGTTTTATTATTAGATAATGGTGAATGGATTGACAGACCTGTGCAGATAGGTTCAGTTTTGTAAAAATCATCAACAATCCAGTATTTCAAAAAATTCAAAATTATTATAAAACTCGAATTAGAGATTATTAAGCAACTGCGTATAGGCCAAAAAAAATCGTGGTTTTTGGTCTATTCATTCACTGAATAATATCTGAAATTTAGTTGATAATTTTGAATTTTCTTGGAATTCGAAAAAAAAAATCGGAAATAAGTACTTCTTACTTTCTAAATTGTTGACTATTTTCGAAGAATTGAAGGCTCTCGATGAGCAAAAGAAGATAATAATTGATTTCAATATATTTTTTTCTTTTTCTTGGCTCCACCGTCTCCAAAATTTCTGACACCTTCCCGCCCATTTCGAGACCTTTTTTGCTCTTCAAATTTTGCCCTGACCCGGATTTTCTCTGTACTGCCCTGTGTATGGAAACTAGTTTGAAAATTTTGATTGTAATTAATGTGTATCGTTATGTTTGCAGTCTATCACATTACATTTCATCGTATTGACATTCGATCGATACTCAAGAGACGAAATAATAGGAGAAGTATTCTTTCCCCTCAGTTCAGTCGACATTATAAATCAAGACAATACAAATGTTACATTCCAAAAGGATATTCAACCTCGCAGTCTGAAGGTAAACATGATTCGAATCATCTGTCAAAAAAAATGATTTTGTATTCGATATTCATTGACTTTTAAATTGTAAATTTATTTGTTTGATTAGGTGAAAAGTCAAGGACGTGGAGAAATGTTAGTATCGCTGTGCTGGCAACCTGCGGCGAATCGTCTAACTGTAGTCATTCTGAAAGCCAGAAATTTACCTAAAATGGACGTCACTGGTCTCGCTGGTAAGTGAAGTCGGAAAAAAATCAATACTCGTACTAACACCGTTGAAACTCTCGCCAATTATTCACACATAGTAACCGCGTGTAAATACATCGAGGTGCCGAGTCATTTGGAATCCAACTAGAACATTGATAAAATTGATGCCCCATTTCTATAGGATTTTCTCCAGCACTGGAAAAGTCGAAAATTTTCTGGAGACTTCAAAACGTTTCGAAATCGCTTCTAATCTATTCGGGATATCAAAGATAGTTCTACTTTTTTCGTTGATTAGATGAAATTTTCATGTTTCACTGAGCAATGCATTTTACAATGCAAAAAATTCACCATATTTCGATTAATTCAATTCTGATCCTGAAATTTTAATGATAGAGTTATTTCATTATGTTTTTTCAATTTATTTTTGTTTTGGCTCCAAATTTTACTTCGAATTGGGATAGATACCTCTCTTGTCAAGAGTTTCTTAAGTGATGAAATATGTTGTTTTTTTTTGGTTTTGATTATTTTTTGCATGTTACACCCAGTTTTGGAATCTGAAGAAAATATCAGCCATGGTCCCCCTATCAATTTTTTTGAGAATTTGAACTGGAAAAATTGAAAAAATTGATGTGAATTGAAATTTTTTAATAAATTTTTATATGTACATTATAGACTAGCTGTAATTCAAATCGGAAGCCAACACTTCCAGCAAAATTTTCCATTATTTCTACGTTTTTTTCGAGTTTTTAGCTCATGTTTTGTTTTTTTTTAAAATCTTATCGTATTATGCTTTTTTCAGATCCATATGTAAAAATCTACTTAATGTACAAAGGACAACGTATCGCGAAGAAGAAAACACATGTTAAAAAACGCACCCTGAATCCAGTTTTCAACGAATCATTCGTATTCGAAGTACCATCTGGCAACGATGGCCTCCATAACATCAGTTTGGAATTCTTACTTTTGGATTGGGATCGTGTGACCAAAAACGAGGTAAGTAAAACGCACCCCAACTCACGAAAATTTTTACTTTCGAACCATAAATTGAAAATTTGACCAAATCGTGATAATTTTCAAATCCAGGTGATCGGAAGATTAGAAATGGGAGCAGCATCGGACTGCGAATCAGCGTCTCATCACTGGACCGAAGTATGCAACTCACCCAGACGACAAATTGCTGACTGGCACAAACTACACGAATAAAAGTTGTACGAATATTGGGTATATGTGTGAGTGTATTTAAAAACCATGAATATCATGTTATTTTTAATATCTCGGTACTATAGTTTTAATTATACGTATAATAATTATTCCTGGACGAACAGATATACCTAAATGTATTAAGTACGATTTATTCATTTATTTTTTTTATAAACATCCAACAAAACAACAGCTATACATACTTTGATTTGACATAATATTTTACGTGTATTCATATCGTCAATTTATACTTTTCCTTTTTTCTAAATATGACCATAAAAAATTATATATTAACTCCATAGTTAGATCGTGAACAAAATTTAACTAAACATACCTTCTATTCTTTTTATTTATGAGTTTTTTTTTTAGTAGATCTAGGTGATACTTTTTTATTTTATATACGATTAATTTTTCTGTATAATTTTTACGAATGCTTTAGATATGTTCCCAAAAACGATGCTTCGAACGAAATCTTTCATAATGCAAGTCCAAAAGTCGAATTTACATATTTAGTTGATGAATTTGAAAGAAATTGTACATAGAGGCTTCGATATGTTATCCCCTGCGTAAAAACACCTTTTTTTAAAACACAGTTGTACATACAGATAGAAGTAGAGATGTTTTTATTAGATATTTAAGTGTATTTAGCCCAGTGACCAAAATGTTGAAAATTATTTATACGTATTTTTGATAAAACTATTTAGGTGAAGCTTTGATTTTGAGTAATTTTATGAGAAATAACGAACAGATAAAAATTACGAGACAGTTTTTCTAGTTACCAATCGTTACCTGGATGATTTCCTTTCCAAGTGTATTTCTTCCGTGTTGTTTTTATATCAAATCCTTGATTTGTTGTTCCATAAGCACAAAGTACTGCATTTATGGACCAATACGTTTCACGCCGATTTCTGTGTCTCTTTTAGTAACTGCGCGTTTTCTAAAATGTTAAGATGTATTATCATTTAAGGTATACTTATCTTGAACATTTATCAGAATTAATGAAGTATTTAAATAAAACTATTTTAACCAAGGACTAAAGAAAAATTTTAAATTGAATGAATATTTTATCATCGTGTTTTTTCTTTGTTTCAGTGCGGATTCGTCGTAGATTAATGTTTTTATCGAAAACACGAGAGGAAAGTTTTCAAAATTTATAATCCCAGGTTAAAACTTTGAATCAGTTAGCAAAATTAGTGGAAAAAACTCAGATTGTAAAGAAAATTGGTAAGTTCGTTTGGGCTATCGAAAAACCTGAGTCCTACGGTCATGGCTCATGAGAAGATAGATCTAGGAGTTCTCAAAGTTGTGGGGTATCTCGTTTTAAAAAACATGTGATTTTTTGTCTATTTTAGGTAGTCAGTTAGTCACCTATGCTGTGTCTCGATCACCCTACTTTTCAAAAGTGTAGTTTGAATTTCTGCAGAATTTAGATTGTCTCACGAATGCCATCACTTGACACATCTAATGTAGGTAATTACTTAAAAATACGTTTCAAGTACCTACTGACTGATGCATTCGTTAACAATCCCTCTAACCGGTGTACCTATCTATAATACGCTAGTGGAGTGACAACAGGAATACACATGCCATGCTTACGCCACAAGTAGACAACAAAAATTTTTCTCCGTGTACGAAATTACTGATCTCGTTTTTTGAGTTATTTATTGGAATTACAATCATAAACAATTATTTACCTAATCGAATTCTTATTCAAAAGTTTCATATAATTAGATAAATGAATTTAAGAGTATGTATGTACGTATATGTAAAGTAATGTTCCCAAGATACGATCAAAACGAAACAACAATTATTTCGAAATGAAAATTGAAAAAAAAAAAATTTTCGACTATGCTACCGCTTCACGTGATTGAAAAACAAACTAAAGTTATTGTCCAATCAGAAACAAGTCAGCATTTGTGTTGGCGTCATGGCGTCGTTTTGTGTTTTGTGTTTATTTAGGTTTATTAGTGCTATTTTGTTTGCAAGGAATTGCTCTTATTTAATTAGTTTTATTTATTTATTTGTAATTGTTTCAACTGAACTCTCATTATTTATTTCAAGGTAAGTTAATTATTTTCTTTTATGAGTGAAATTTACATGGTTTTATTTTGCGAATAGTAGATAGAGTCTGAAACTCGAAAAGTGAACTGCTCAACTTGAGTTCGAATTTCATTTCTTAAAATAATATATTATTTCATTTCTTGTTTTTCACAGCTCAGATAAGCCCGAAACCGCCGACGCCTGTGTTCTTCAACGGTCTCGTGTTGATTTCCGAATTTCCGTTTTGCTGCTGTTGTACAGTAGGTAGTGATGTTTTTTCTTCTGGATTCGTGTAGCACATCTTCGGGAAAACTGAGTCACAAATTGTTGAAGAGAAGAGGTAAGCTAATTTTTTAAACCTTTTCGTTTTGTTTTCGAAAAATTCGTTCATAGTACCTAATACTTTGAAAATATTTTCCCGTTTTAATACCAATATTGGATGTTTTAAAAATCTGCTACCAACACCTTTCGTTCCTTTTCAATGAAAGAAGTAGGCAATTTATGTATTTTCAAAAGTTTATGTTGAGTTCTTTCTCTTTCAAGGAAGTATTTTCGGTTTTACTTTCATGGTGTATTTGATACTGTCAATGTGTTTAATTTTATAGTTAATTTGATCCTTGAAAAGAGAGATGCGTGTCGTTGAATTTCACGTGTGAGACGAATTAAACCTTGAAAACTTTTTCCTATTTGGTATCTAGGTTTACTGTATAAATACACTTATTGTACTTCATTTTATTTACTAGTGATTTAATACTTTTTGTTCTAGAACTTGGTACGGATATTGTTGACGTTTTTGGTGTGCGATGAAGAACTATATTATGAACATATCATTTTCAATGGTGTTAATCAAACGAATGAAAAATTTGAGAAAAATGTAAGTAAGTCAGTTTCGCCTTTTGTTTGTCGTATCAGGTATCAAATTTGAATATTTTGAAATCGTTTTCTTTTGCTTTGTTCAGGCTGAAATAATGGAACAATTTTCTTATTTCCTTTTTAACGCGTTTCGTTCAAGTTTGTTCTGTGTTTGTCGTTGTCGCTTGTCGCATTGTATTGTATTGTGGCATGACGCGACGTGGCAGTGGCATGGTGACGATGACTTCAATTCGGTATCTATTCGTATTTATTGAAAACTATATATGGTACCTTTTATACTTAGTCGATTCTTTTCTATCATTCTGTGACATGGTGAGATTGAACAAGTTTGAGAATTGCGTGTGTTTCGGTTTCCATAGATGGTTGCTGTAAATTGTTTGCTTCGTTTTGTTTTCCGACTTTCCGTCGAAGTCTAATGCATGGTTGCGAAAAATTGTGCTTTCATTCATGTTCTTGAAAACCTAGAATTCATTAGTTTCTTTACCTATATTCTATTCAAATTGATTGACCGATGTTTTGAATTCGAGTTTCGAAAATTCGCAGACCAATAAAGCAAAAACCAAAACGAATGTTTTGCCATCGAGTTGGTAAGCGAGTGTTTTTCTGATTTATTTTTGTTAATTTCTAATTCGTAAGAGGTTTCAATTGTGTGAACTTGCAATTTTATCGAGCTGTGAATGTAGTCTGAGAACTTTTTGATCGAAGTGTATACCATTACCATCGAAGTACACTTCGATCAAAAAAAAATTAAAAAATAATCAAAAATTGGATGAAAAAAATGCCTCCGTTATAACTTGATGCTTTGATAAAATCAAAATGACAAAAAAACTAAAAAAATTTTTACAAGCCTTCGTAATAACTTGATACTTTGAATTTGATACGCCTCCAGCGTCATGAGTCGATGACTGTGTCATTTTAATTTTTCATTTGAATTGGTCGCCATTTTAATTTTATTTCGTTCATATTCATTTCGTTGTATGTTTGGCGTCTATTGCTTTTACGTTCTGTTTAATTAATTTAATTATTTTCGTTGAATTTAACCAAATTCTCATGGTAAGTCATTTCGTTTCTTTTCTTTTGCTATTCTGAATTGTTTTTACATAGTTTCGTATACTTACCGCGAGACGCTTGATAGGTTATGCGTTGTTAGTCTTGTAGTTTGATTTAGGAAACTTGACGCTGAAATTATTACGTATCATTGTCTTCTGTCTGGCGGAAATATTATTTAGGTATTTGAGTTGGTAATTAAATACCTTTTCATGTCCACAACGTGCTATTTTTATAATTTCGAATTCGCTCTATATTGCTGTGGTTTTTGTACATGGTACACGGTACAGGCTGAGGCTGTTATTTCTAAACATTTTTTTGATCAGTCGTATGCGTCAGTACCTATTCTGTAGTAGTTTATTATTTATCAATGAAAAGTCATTTGAAAAGTATGCATCTTTTCAATTTCAACTTCTTCGATATCTACGGCTTCGTCAATTCGTCATTCGGTGAATGTGTGGTTTCAATCATTTCATGATCATGAGTCATCCCATATCGAATTAAAACTTCAACTTTCAACAGTGGTAGCGGTATAATATTGCCACTGTAAGTAGATACATAAAGAAAACTATCTGGCTCTTTTTTCGATTTTTTTTAAAAATAATGTGCTATACTATTACATAATTTAGTGCTTTTCGTGTTTTAAATTCCATGTTCCATAAACTTCATTGGACGAGTGTTGAGTAATGTGTAGCTGTAGTTATCTGATGCGTGTGTGTGTTTAGAGTTAAAGTACCTAATGTATAGAGTCTAGACTGTCAGACTATCTGTGAGTGAAGTAATTGTGTCTGTTCGTTTCTTAAGTTCGCTTGTAGTAATTTGCTAATAATTGATTAATGTTTCGGTGAACATTGAAAATATTCAAATAAATTCCGCGTTTGTTTGTTTTTTTAAATAGTTAAATTATTAAGTGATTGTGGGAGTATTTCATTACTTTCTTGCTTTCAAATTCGACTGAAATCGTTGAAAATTGAAAATTTTACATCGAGTACCCATGTTCCTTTGAATGAGATTTTCATAATTTTTATTATATTTATATAATCTTGAAATGTGATCGGTTAGTTTTTTCATTGTTTCTTTTTACAAAAATAATGTGTTGGAAATCTCGACCGTTAAAATTTTATGATGACCGTCTCTAGTTCTCATATTTGGATTCTTTAATTTTTCGTTGTTCCGTCTTTTTGACTTAGTTTTAGTTTCAAGTTCGCGATTTTTTTCCACGATCGCAATCCTTCCATTCGACCTTGGACGTTCACAGGTTTTGAAATTAATTTGATTTAGGTATAAGTTTGAATCGCTCGATTTGGAAAATATTAATGCTATTATTAGGTTATTACTTTTTCCATCGAAAATTATTGCAACTATTAGGAATGGAAAGTACTTTGAAACGTGGACCAGTATTCTTTTTCTGAATTTTCATCTTAATTGTTTGGAAAAACCGCTGCAGCTACTCGTTTGATTAATGTAATATTTTACAAAATATTGAAATTTTTCTACGGAATTGACCTGGTCTTGTACTAGCATTTTTATTATCCTCGTCAGTGATCTAATCAAGCAAGACCGTGTGTTTCATTACATGGTTGTAGACATGGGCGCCGGCAGAATTTTCCTACGAGGTAGCAAGAAAAAGTGCTGACGAGTGCCTAATCCAATTTTTACCGACTTTTCCATTAGGAAAAGTCGAGTACTAAATTGTTCATCGTAGTTGAAGGGAGCGTCGGGAACGATTTTTTTTTACGTTTTCGGACATTCTGAAAACGATAGGACGTGTGGTTGAGAACGAGGTTTCCTTATATATATATATATATATATATATTTATATGTTTATGTATAATTTTGTCCGCGATTAAACTCGAAAACTGTGTAGCTCCAGAAGGGGACAATGATCCCAAAAGATAGCATTTTTTACGTAGTTTTGAGATTTTCAAACCGATTTAAAATCAGTCCAGCCGTTTTCGAGATATTGAACTTTTTGTGTTTTTTAGGGGTTGGGGGGTGGGACTTAGCCGAAATTTGAAGCAACCAAGGTAAAAGTTGCATTGCGCTTAAAATTTCGATTTCTCTAAAACTACTGAACCGATTGAGCTGAAATTTTCAGGATTGGCAAAAAAAGGTTTGAGGACCCTACAGAAAAATTTTCAGCCCGATCGGTTGAGGTACACCGTCTCTCGGTAGGCTTAAAATGTGAAAACAGTTTTTTTCAATAGCTTACTGAAACTTGAAGCTCGAATAATTTGAAAACTAGGCATCTTCAAAAAAATCTAATAACTCATTGTCGAAAGCAAATTTAATTCTCTACAACTTGCTATACGGGCGTTTTTCGGGAGGCCCCTCCTTTGGTCAAAAACGGTCCTCAAAGGACGCAAAGGAGGGTCCAATACTCGAAATTCGCATTAAACTCAAAAGATGTGTAGCTCCAGAAGGGGACAATGATCCCAAAAGATAGCATTTTTTACGTAGTTTTGAGATTTTCAAACCGATTTAAAATCGGTTCAGCCGTTTTCGAGATATTGAACTTTTTGTGTTTTTTAGGGGTTGGAGGTGGGACTTAACCGAAATTTGAAGCAACCAAGGTAAAAGTTGCATTGCGCTTAAAATTTCGATTTCTCTAAAACTACTGAACCGATTGAGCTGAAATTTTCAGGATTGGCAAAGAAAGGTTTGAGGACCCTACAGAAAAATTTTCAGCCCGATCGGTTGAGGTCTGAGGTACACCGTCTCTCGGTAGGCTTAAACGCATTCTGGCATTAAAAAGTTTGTAAAAAAAACTTTGTAAAAGGGCATAAACTGATGATTTTTGGGTCGCTGATTCCGAATTAGTTCTTTGTTTTTCGATTTGAATCCTCTACATGTTCCTAAGTCGTCCCTCGGTAGGCTTAAAATTTGTGAACTGCCGTTTTTTTAATTTCTTAATGCAAGCTTGAAACGTAAATAATTTGAATATTAGCATTAAAAAGTTTGTAAAACGGCGCAGTTTGATATTTTTTGGGTCGCTGATTTCGAATTTGGATTTTTTTAAAACTTATTTTATTTCGATTTGAGCCCCTTCCCTGGATACCCTAGTGTACATGGGTGCCTAGGAGTCCGAAATTTCAAGTTTGGTACTCTTCAATAGACTCAATATTTGTGAATAGTTGAACGAAAGTAAATTTAATTTTCTACACCGACGTTTGTGGAAAAGTCGGTTACCTTACGCAGAATGCGTAAGGTTTTTTTATTAATGCCCGTTCAATTTACATAGATCATAGTAGTAGTACCCTAATTTGAGTGTTGTGACTCAAATAAAAGGGAAAAAATGGAAATTTTTTGCAAACCCACTATATTGACGATTTGACCAATTATATTTTCATCGTTAGTCAGATCGTTTTTCGAAAGCGCATGCAAAAATGTTTTTGCTCATGCAACTGCATCCAAAATTTTTAAAAGAAATACAGAAAAAAAAAAATTCCTCGAGGTTATAAATATTATTGTCAGTCTTATTAATCGTCCATCCGTCTTACTGGTTATGAAAATTTGAAAATTAAAAAATATATTTTGTTCGATATCAAGTTTACAGTGTGTCTATTTTACACTAGTAAACTTACCTACTCACTGATTGACTGAAATGACTGAAATCTAATTACTAAAGTAATGAAATCCTATCCAATGCAAAAAAAAAAAAAAAAAACGAAAAGTTTATGAGGTAGCGACTGCTACCTCCGCTACCCTCTGCCGGCGCCCATGGTTGTAGAGCTGATTGAACTCTACATTAGAGCTATTTTTTTTTAAAAATTGAAAAAATATACATCGTCAAGGTTGAAATATCCTCTCCCTCTCCTCAAAAAATTCCTCTTGTCGGTTATAGTTTCTTTTTGTTCAATTTGCGGTAAATTATCGCGTTGCAGTTTGCATGGATTCGGAATTTGGCTATGCCAAATATGAAACGATAAAGAGATCATGAATACTTAGTTGTGGTTTGAATTTCGTATGTGAAAAACTATCGAGTTTTGAGATAAATAGTAATTTTGAATTGTTATGATTTGTTTTATTATCAGATTTCCTGATTCTTGACGCCTTGAATTGTGAATGATGATGTCGAATTGTTCAGAAGTTTCGTAGCATTTTTACGGTGGATATTTTCTTTCAAGAACTGAATCATCGCAGCGAAGTAGGTGAGTAGATAATATGTAATTTTATTTAGGTATACTTATACTTGATTACGTAGATACGCGTATACTATTAGATATAGAAAACATGCGAACAGAACAAAAATGTTGCAATTAATCCTGATGTATCGAAATTAAAAACGAAAATTACAAATTTGTAAAATTCCAAATTATGCGTTTATTTTTAATTAAAATACAATGACAATATGTGAAATGAAATTCGAATTTCGAATGAGTGTTAGTTAAATATTAAACATTTTTCCTTAACGTTGAATATTGTGGCAATAATGTCGCGCATGCGCAAATGCGCATGATTATGTTGTAATTCGCAAAAAGTAGTTCCTTTCCTTTGCAATTAGCAAAACGTAGTGCGATGGCCGACTACGACATCGACGAGGGATGAATCAGGATAAATCGTGAATCAGATATCTTATTCAACATTCAACTCAGATAATTCCACATCGTTACGTCTCCACGTAATACGCTAGTGTAGGTAATTATCATTATGTGTTGTTTGTGTAGTCGTAGTCGGTTTCAGTTGTCTTGTCTATTCTTGTCGCCTGTCGCAGATCGTCGGATGCTCGTGCAGTGCTTTCAATTTTTTACTTGCAATGCTTTCATTTATACATTTTTGTTAATTTGTTTCTTAAACGTTGTGTTATGTGTTGTGCGGTTCAAGGGCACAGGGTTCAAAGCGTAGAAGCTTCGAATTCTCAGCACAGGTAAACGACGTAGTGATGCGACGTCATTTTGTAATGTTTTGTAACTGTTTTTTTGGAAAAGATTCTTTCAAATTCGTGTTGAATATTGTCGAATTGTTTAAATTCGATTTCAAGTTCGTGTTTGCACTTTCAATTAGAATGGGTTCGTGGTTTATTCGAATTCAGCCTGAAACAACAGTATTATATTTTCCACTGTAAGTACGGAAACTACTGATCCATTTTTCCGAGTTGTTTTTTTTTGAAATATTCTGGAAAATTGCGTATTTGTTAATGATGTAGTGTTGTTTGTCGTGTTTTCAATATTCGATGTTTCATTTTGTATACGTACGTGTGTGTACTATACATATGCGGTAAATTCGCTTGGCGAGTTAGATGAGTCCTGTTCTGCCACTTCTTTGTTCGTTTCATTATTTTTTTGTAGTGTATTGTGCGCTAATAGGTAGAAAAAAAATTAACGTGTGCGGAATTCCGAATCCGCGTTTCTTTTAAACCGTTTATGTAAAAATCAAAATTATGTAACGAGTGATTATTTGGTGCCATTTTTCGGCAGTTCGTTGTGATTGTGATTCTGGCATTTTTCCCCGTCGCTTTGGGGAATAATTTCGTTATTTTCGAGTTTCGGGCTTTTGATTAACTGATGAACTTGTGAAAAAAATAATTACGTAGTACATTCCTTTGGGTGGTGTGTTCATTATTGGATAATCGTAGTTGTTGTGTTGAAACGTGACTGATGTGTTTTTTCATTCTTTCACCTAACAAAAAAATCTCCAACATAGAGATAAATCATCTAGTAAAAGTGTTTTCTTTATACTCGTTTAATTATCAATTTTCTGAAAAATTTCGTCCTTGCTCCACTCGGAGAAATTGTTGCTTTTTTGACTTAATTTGTTATCATTTTTTTTTATTTGATCGCAATGCCCAAAAAATTGATATTTGAATGAATTATCGTCTTTGTCCATTGAGTTATAAATTTTTCAAATAAATCTCGATGCGTTCAGAAAATCCATTTGAATCTTTATTTTTTTCTACGTCAAATTTTTGCTTCGATAATTATTTTTATTTATAGGTAATGGATCTGCAATTTCCTGATGAAATAGTTGGTTCTCTAACAATAATTCTAGATCGTTGATTCCGATTACGAGGTTGAAAAAAGTTTTGAAATTATGAAAAATTCGCGACCCATGGAAAAATTATTTTTAAAGAAATTCCGATTACGTATATTTCAATCGGATAATTAACTGAAACAATTTGATTATCTACCGCCTTCAGAAAAAAATGATCACTCGATAATATTTTATGAAAATGACTGTTCAATTTTTTTTACTTTGGTATCGAATTGATTGAAATTTATACGTAAATATCATTTTCAAAATGAATTTCCAATATTCATTTTTTAAAAATTTTATCATCTTTAAAACTGGATTTCCTGAAGGTTTTCCGTAATCAGTTTAAATCGTCGTGGTTTTATGCAAGGGAAGAGGGTGTCTAAAAATTTCAGAATTAATTTCGATTCCATTAAAGTTGTTATTTTGAACTATGATCAAAATTCTTCAAAACGACATTCATTTGAAAATCATTCTTCGGCACTGTTTCGACTTGTGAATTCATGACACAAAAAAAACTACTTCCTCCTCCATGCTTTGTAAATATGTATCATACGGAATATTTCATTGCCTGAAAAACCTTAAAAAAAATTGGTGTCGTAAAGTTGGAGCAGATTATTTCTGAAAAAAAAAAGAATTCCAGTTGGAATTTTTTTCAATTTAATGTACTGTGGTATTTTTCTAGTGAAATGGTGATCAATTTGGTTCTTACGTACTTTTTTATTTTTTACAGCAGAACATGACGAAGAATCATCCAGGAATCAAATAAACTTATCTGAATAAAGTGACAGCGAAGACCTGTTTTTCTTTCAATAAAATGGATGGAAGAATCGTTTGCAATTCAACTCATCCGAGCTGAAATATGATCAACATTGCAGTAGATAGAGAACAAATTCATCGCTGAAAAATCGACGAAATATTTGCCCGAAGGTAAAATTGCAACAAATTTCGTAATTGTGTGCATTAATATAATCGTAAGTTGTGATGATTTTTTCCGAAATCACTGCTGCAGAGTACAAAAATCGTACGAATTTATCATTCACAATTTCGTTAGAAGCTGCTGATGCTATATTAATCACCTCAGCATAATTTTGAGTTGAAAATTTCTCAATAACCTGTTTGCATATCGATTTTTAATTTTTGAATGTTTACATTCAGTGTGATGTGCAAAACTTGTTTTTTTGCTCGTAATGTTAGAATTTTTTAAATCATAGTCCTAGATGGGGTTTTTGTTCATTTTGTTCGATTTTTCCACGGGTGTCAATTTTGTGATCGGTAGTGTTGAATTTTGTGATCAATTGTAGTATTTTTTTCCATAGGATAGGTATTGTGCAGTATCTTTGCGTTTTTGTTATTGTTTTTCTCCAAGTGTTTTTAGGAAAAAGTAGGATAATGTGGGAAAAGATGAAAAATCGTTGATTTATTTGGTATTTTGAATCATATCTCATTACGACATCAATTCATGATTTTTTTTTTTTTCAGTGATACAGATGGATGAAACGGGAGTGAAATTGAACGTGTTGCAGTGCTGGAATATCCTCACCGAAGCAGTTGACGTAATTTGCCGCTAAGAATTTGCTTGGAGATGAAATTACGACGGATTGAGTCTGGTTCGTGTATTTTATTTATGTTTAGATGATTTTGTTGGAAACTGCTCGGAATTGATTGTTGACGAATTGAATATTGATACGCTTGAAGGTGAAGTATTCTAAACGGTTACGTAAGGAGGGGGAAGAAACAAGTCTATAGAGGGATCAGAAAACATTTCACGAGCAATGTGATTGGAAAATACGAGAAAATTTTCGACTATGTTTTGAATTTGGAAATTTTTAAACAAATTTTATCGTTGGGTTTTCACTTTCTACAGCTGGTATTGAGCAGAAGCGTGATCGAATGCAGATCGTATTTTCATAGAGCCGAGAAGGCGAGGAAAGTTTTATTCGCTGTTTTCGTCGACGTCGCCTAATTTTTTCTACATCCACATCGCGATATTTATTATGTATTTACCTAATGTATTTTATATTATCTATTTTACCTAGTATTATTTTTCATTTGGTTGGGTGGTACTTCTACGTTTAGGTTCTGATTTCCATTTTTTTAAATTTCAATTTCAAGGGTTGATTTTCTCCCCCTCTGTGGTGTCCTGGGCGGGATTAGGAAAACGACTTTGGCGGATGTGGGGGTAGAGGGTCGGTGGATTAGTTAGAGAATGCCAGTGTCGAAAGACTTGGTGAAACCTTCGGATTCTGATGGTGCCCAGAGCTCCAAACATGGATCGGAGGTGGCTGTGGTCTCTTGATCTTTAGGCGCCAGCCCTGCCTTATTGATCACAAGAGAGTCAGCGAGTATTCTTCCATGGTAGGCTTGGTACTATGGAAAGAAGCGTCTGCTGCGGGTTGAAATTTTGTTCGCGCCGGTGTCGGTATCTGTGTGAACCTGGAAACCTCACGACACCGGAAGAGACTCGGAGTTTTGTACGATGCCTGGTGCGATAGTACCGAGAACACTGAGAATATTGCAGTTTTTTTCTTGGCTCGGGTAACGCTACATGCCAGGGTCGTACCTAGCGAAGGGTATCGAGGATTTGATCAATTTCGTACCATTTTAATCGTCACCAAGCACGGTAGTAAATCGCAGATGAAAGTTGGTGGATTAGCGATCGAGTGGGCCCATGAGTGCATGTGTGTGTATATGTGAGAGGGGTAGTTAAGAGTCGAGTCTTGTAGTGTCCCGGTGCCTTTTGTCGAATTTATAAAAGTAGGATTTTCAGGGTAGGAACACCCCAGTTGGACTCCGTTGAGCTTCTTCTGGGGGTGCCATTTTCGGAAAGAATTCAGAATTCTGTCCGGCAGGGCTTCGGTCGGTGGTGTTACTTGAGCTTACCGGTACGGGAATTCTCCGCAATAGAGATAAGCTGCTAACCTCGTCGTTTGCACTCAGGCCATCTAGTGATGACGGTCCCACCACCTTTGGCACACGATCCTTCCCGCCTAGCCGGGAGTCTGTTAGACGTCAGCAGCGCGACTGGCTTTGTTGCGACCGCTTTATTTTTAATTTTTTTAGTGGCAATGTCCAGGTTGCTGATGAGGGTGTCGGCCTTATCCTTGCGGATGTAGGCCGGCATCTCTGTGGACGGGAATGGCTAAATACCTTGCCACAAGGAGAAGGCCAGCCTGTGTATGAGGTCCCAATGTCGCGTTCTGGTAGGTAAGGAATTTTGGCGCTGCCTTTGCGACATCCTGCGATTTAATATTCGTGTTTGATTGACGTTAAAATTACGATTTTGATCGGCTTTTCATTTCAACAAACGATGGCGTTTGTTACGAGTGTAAAATTACCGGCGGTGAGTGTGAGTGAATTTTAAACACCCTTGTTTCGTTGTAATGAAGATGCGTCGTCTTGTCCCCTCTCTTTAGCGTCTTATTATTTTCGTTGCGTTTTTTGAGCCATTTCTAAATTTAAAAACGTGATAAAATTTTTGGGTGTGCAAAAAGCCATATTTTTTTTTGAAGTTTCAATGTTTTTCTTGAAATTGGGAACTGGGTGATTTTATAAGTTGACGAAAAGTATTTAGGCTGAAATTTTGGTATTTTTTGGTAGAAATTTGGTAATTTATAGGGTTATTTTTCGATAATGTATTATTTTTATTCATCTTACGTAATTGTTTTTAAATGTATTGTTTAATTTCTAAGATTGTAATAACCGATCACGGTTTTTTCCAATGTCGAGCGGCCGGCATTGGTTTTTTTAACCCAGATCGGTTAAAACTTACCTAGATATTAGTTGGTTGTTTATTCTTTTTTTTGCCGTCGTGTTGAAAAATACATATGATGTTTGGTTTTTGAATTTTTTCTATCGCTGCTGAATGCTTTTCGACGAGCAATTGTACAGATTGTGCTTTTTGATGTGCTAATAATTTTAGAAGTCGATGAAAATGTTGGAAATGCACTTGAGAAATTACATCTACGATTTTGAATATGTAGTTACCTACGTAGAAAATGCATAATTATTTCATTGTGCAACAAAAATGCCTTCCATTTCAGGAGATAGAAGTCACTGAATAGCAAACTGGCCAACAGCTAGGAGAATATGTGCAAATGCTCTACGTTTTATTTTTCCGCAGATCGTCACCTACGAAAAACATTGCATCCGATGAGGTCCAGCATCGACGACTTCACAATGTATCCTAATTTGATGGAATCGACAAGTTTTAATGATTTTACATGAATACTCAATTGTTGAAGTAATATAATCAGTTTCGAGAAAGAAACGTAAAAATTAACGCTACTAATGGAAAAAAACCGGAAAAATTGTTTTATTTTTGAAAAACGTACGCTGAAAAGCGAAGAAACTGATATAAAAATGAATTGCTCCTTCGAAAATTACGATATGCAACTTAAATAACACCAGTAAAAAATGATTCAAAATAAATGAAAAAAAGTATTAGTTACGCTATCTGTGAGAAAAACCACGAAGTTTTGTTCTGTATTTAAAAAATTGATCGAAAAAAAATCGAACGAAAGCTAGATATACACGTGGCGCTATCTCTCGGAATAATGAGAGAACTAAACGGAAATGGTCAGGTTTTTGTAAATACCAGGTGCGACAATCAACCGAATTAATTCCTAACCATCAAGGTAACAAAACGGCCACCAAGAATATTTCCTAATTGTCAAGGCGACAAAACGGCACTGAGTATATTTCCTAATTGTCAAGGCGACAAATACGGCATCGATCGGATTCCTAATCATCAAGGTAACAAAACGGCACGGAGCATATTTCCTAACTGTCAAGGTAACAAAACGGCACCGAAAATATTTCCTAATTGTCAAGGCGACAAATACGGCATCAATCGAATTCCTAATCATCAAGGTAACAAAACGGCACGGAGCATATTTCCTAATTGTCAAGGCGACAAAACGGCATGGATAGGGTTGTTATTCTAGTTGCCTATCTTATTTTTGCAGGAGGAGTTGATAATTTTTTACCCAAATTTTTCATACTAACCCAGTTGCCTACCTTATTTTCGAAGGGGAAGTTGATATTTTTACATCTTTTTTTTTCGTTCCTTTTCCTATTCGTTAAAGCAACAATACGGCATTAAGTTTTTTTTTCATGTTATTCAAGTTACCGACTTGATTTTTGAAGGGGAAGTGATATTTCTTCAGTTTGTTGAAGTCTCTCAGATTGGTATTCTCTTACGCTATTCAAGTTGCATATCGTACTCCACGGACTAATTTTCAACTTTTCCGTTCAATTATGCGAATTTTCCAAAATAATAGAATTAGTGAAACTAATAGAATGGGTGTGATTATTCCTTCACTCATCTTTTCGTATTACTTTGCTCAATATGAAAAATTTACAACTACATACAACGAAATACATGGGAGTAAAAAAAAAAAATCACCGATAATACCACTGTTAGTGGAAAAACATTCAGTGGTAAGAATAGAAACTAACAAAAACCAAAACCAAAGATTTTATTCGTTGACACAGCGGCAAAAAAACAAATAACAAACTAATATCTAGGTAAGTTTTAACCGATCTGGGTTAAAAAAACCAATGCCGGCCGCTCGACATTGGAAAAAACCGTGATCGGTTATTACAATCTTAGAAATTAAACAATACATTTAAAAACAATTACGTAAGATGAATAAAAATAATACATTATCGAAAAATAACCCTATAAATTACCAAATTTCTACCAAAAAATACCAAAATTTCAGCCTAAATACTTTTCGTCAACTTATAAAATCACCCAGTTCCCAATTTCAAGAAAAACATTGAAACTTCAAAAAAAAATATGGCTTTTTGCACACCCAAAAATTTTATCACGTTTTTAAATTTAGAAATGGCTCAAAAAACGCAACGAAAATAATAAGACGCTAAAGAGAGGGGACAAGACGACGCATCTTCATTACAACGAAACAAGGGTGTTTAAAATTCACTCACACTCACCGCCGGTAATTTTACACTCGTAACAAACGCCATCGTTTGTTGAAATGAAAAGCCGATCAAAATCGTAATTTTAACGTCAATCAAACACGAATATTAAATCGCAGGATGTCGCAAAGGCAGCGCCAAAATTCCTTACCTACCAGAACGCGACATTGGGACCTCATACACAGGCTGGCCTTCTCCTTGTGGCAAGGTATTTAGCCATTCCGTCCACAGAGATGCCGGCCTACATCCGCAAGGATAAGGCCGACACCCTCATCAGCAACCTGGACATTGCCACTAAAAAAATTAAAAATAAAGCGGTCGCAACAAAGCCAGTCGCGCTGCTGACGTCTAACAGACTCCCGGCTAGGCGGGAAGGATCGTGTGCCAAAGGTGGTGGGACCGTCATCACTAGATGGCCTGAGTGCAAACGACGAGGTTAGCAGCTTATCTCTATTGCGGAGAATTCCCGTACCGGTAAGCTCAAGTAACACCACCGACCGAAGCCCTGCCGGACAGAATTCTGAATTCTTTCCGAAAATGGCACCCCAGAAGAAGCTCAACGGAGTCCAACTGGGGTGTTCCTACCCTGAAAATCCTACTTTTATAAATTCGACAAAAGGCACCGGGACACTACAAGACTCGACTCTTAACTACCCCTCTCACATATACACACACATGCACTCATGGGCCCACTCGATCGCTAATCCACCAACTTTCATCTGCGATTTACTACCGTGCTTGGTGACGATTAAAATGGTACGAAATTGATCAAATCCTCGATACCCTTCGCTAGGTACGACCCTGGCATGTAGCGTTACCCGAGCCAAGAAAAAACTGCAATATTCTCAGTGTTCTCGGTACTATCGCACCAGGCATCGTACAAAACTCCGAGTCTCTTCCGGTGTCGTGAGGTTTCCAGGTTCACACAGATACCGACACCGGCGCGAACAAAATTTCAACCCGCAGCAGACGCTTCTTTCCATAGTACCAAGCCTACCATGGAAGAATACTCGCTGACTCTCTTGTGATCAATAAGGCAGGGCTGGCGCCTAAAGATCAAGAGACCACAGCCACCTCCGATCCATGTTTGGAGCTCTGGGCACCATCAGAATCCGAAGGTTTCACCAAGTCTTTCGACACTGGCATTCTCTAACTAATCCACCGACCCTCTACCCCCACATCCGCCAAAGTCGTTTTCCTAATCCCGCCCAGGACACCACAGAGGGGGAGAAAATCAACCCTTGAAATTGAAATTTAAAAAAATGGAAATCAGAACCTAAACGTAGAAGTACCACCCAACCAAATGAAAAATAATACTAGGTAAAATAGATAATATAAAATACATTAGGTAAATACATAATAAATATCGCGATGTGGATGTAGAAAAAATTAGGCGACGTCGACGAAAACAGCGAATAAAACTTTCCTCGCCTTCTCGGCTCTATGAAAATACGATCTGCATTCGATCACGCTTCTGCTCAATACCAGCTGTAGAAAGTGAAAACCCAACGATAAAATTTGTTTAAAAATTTCCAAATTCAAAACATAGTCGAAAATTTTCTCGTATTTTCCAATCACATTGCTCGTGAAATGTTTTCTGATCCCTCTTTGCCCAGAATACGCAATAGACTTGTTTCTTCCCCCTCCTTACGTAACCCTTTAGAATACTTCACCTTCAAGCGTATCAATATTCAATTCGTCAACAATCAATTCCGAGCAGTTTCCAACAAAATCATCTAAACATAAAAAAAATACACGAACCAGACTCAATCCGTCGTAATTTCATCTCCAAGTAAATTCTTAGCGGCAAATTACGTCAACTGCTTCGGTGAGGATTTCCTAACATGGTACACATCGAAATTCGCTCCCATTTCATCCATCTGTATCATTGCAAAAAAAAATCATGAATATTGATGTCGGAATGAGATATGATTCAAAATACCAAATAAATCAACGATTTTTCATCCCGTCCGTCCCACGTTGTCCAACTTTTTCTTAGGTATTCTTTTCCCTAAAAACACTTGGGAGAAAAACAATAACAGAAGCGCAGAGATACTGTACAATATCCAATAGAAAAAATTCTACAATTGGTCACAAAATTGATACCCGTGGAAAAATCGAACAAAATGAACAAAAAACCCGTCTAGGACTGTGAAAAAAAAATTCTAACATCACGGGCACCACCAAATGTAAACTTTCAAAAATTAAAAATCAATTTGCAAACAGGTTATTAAGAAATTCCCAACTCAAAATTGTGCTGAAGTGAATAAGATAGCATCAGCAGCTTCTAACGAAATTGTGAATGATAAATTCGTACGATTTTTCGATCTTTGTACTCTTCAGCAATGATTTCGGAAAAAATCATCACAACTTACGATTATATTAATGCACACAATTACGAAATTTGTTGCAATTTTACCTTCGGGCAAATATTTCGTTGATTATTTGCAGTCTACTGCAATGTTGATCATATTTCAGCTCGGATGAGTTAAATTGTACACGATTCTTTTTATGCATTTCATTGAAAGAAAAACAGGTCTTCGCTGTCGTTTTCGTGATAAGTTTATTCGATTCCTGGATGATTCTTCGTCATGTTCTGCTGTAAAAAATAAAAAAGTAGGTAAGAACCAAATTAATCACCATTTCACTAGAAAAATACAAAAGTACATTAAATTGAAAAAAAATCCAACTGAAATTCTTTTTTTTTTCAGAAATGATCTGCTCTAACTTTCCGAAACCAATTTTTTAAAGGTTTTTCAGACAACGAAATTTTCCATATGATATTTACGAAGCATGGAGGAGGAAGTAGTTTTTTTTGTGTGATGAATTCACAACTCGAAACTGTGCAGAAGAATGATTTTCAACTGCATGTCGTTTTGAAGAATTTCGATCATAATTTGAAGATCACAAACTTTGCCAGATTTTAGATGTATTTTTCTGGCTACAAAATGGAATCGAATCGAATTGAATTCTGAAATTTTTAGACACCCTTCTCCCTTACATAAAACTACAAGGATTTAAATTGATTACGGAAAAACTTCAGGAAATCCAGCTTTAAAGATAATGATGAAATTTTTAAAAAATGAACATTGGAAATTCATATTTGAAAATAATATTTACACATAAATTTCAATCAATTCAAAACCTAAGTAAAAAAAATTGAATAACAGTCATTTTCATGAAATATTATCGAGCGATCATTTTTTTCTGAAGGCGGTAGATAATCAATTTGTTTCAGTTAATCATTCGATTGAAATACGTAATCGGAATTTCTCCAAAAATAATTTTTCCATGGGTCGCGAATTTCTTCATAATTTCAAAACTTTTTTCAACCTTGTAGGTAATCGGAATCAACGATCTAGAATTATTGTTAGAAAACCAACTCTTTTATCAGGAAATTGCGGATCCATTATCTATAAATCAAAATAATTATCGAAGCACAAATTTGACGTAGAAAATGAAGATTTAAATGGATTTTCCGAGCGCAGTGAGTTTTATTTGAAAAATTCATAACTTAATGAACAAACAAAGACGATAATTCATTTAAGTAAAATTTTTTGGACATTGCGATCAACTAAAAAAAATGATAACAAATTAGTCAAAAAAGCAACAATTTCTTCGAGCGGAACAAGGGCGAAATTTTTCGGAATGATAATTAAATGAGTAAAGAAAACACTTTTATTAGATGATTTTTCTCTATGTTAAGAGTTTTAAACGATTCCAACAATTCCAAAATCATTGAAAAGCAAAAAAAGCCTACTTACACAGCACAAATGAACAATATGAAATTCCAACGCCATGGGTTACGCAGGCTTTTCAGCATCCAATGAAATATCGATCATTCTGCACGTTCTCCGCCATATTCACGATTCTACGCGTCAAATTTATCGGAAGTCATTCTTCAAATACCGGAATCATCTATAAAAATTCAGTAATGCATTACATAAAATAACGTAATCAGGTTATCTATCTACTGGAATCTAAAAATAGCAAAAATTGTCCTTTTTTCTTGTAATTTCATCAGTCGCTTTTAATCGTGTTCTTTCTTATCATCAATGAGAATTTAGGACGAAAAATTTCAATCAAACCACTAAAATTCAAAATTTCAACAATTTTTCCTGCAGAGTTGTCCGAAGGAATTTGAAATGCCTACATCTTTGCCCTCGAAATACTTTCCTGCTAATCTCCAAGAAAATAAAAATACCATAAATTATTTCACCTTTCTCAGGCTAAGGAGGTACAATATGGAGAAAATTCAACGCTCAGCAATTTAATTTCATAAAATAGCTTAAATTTTTGTCTTGAAAATATGACGTTGAAAATTTAGAAAATCATCACAGATAATACATTCATTAACTGCGAGTTCATCGAGGGAAATTTTATTGAAAAACAGCAAGTTAGACTGAAAAAGTGAATTTCAGGCCAATAGTTTCATTTCTCAAAACTTCGTAATTTTAATGAGCTCGATGATTTGCAAATTTCGACGTGTTTTTTCATTCTCATACACTTTCACACCGCGGTAATTTCAAGATCGAATTTGTTACTACGCACATTTCAGTTTTTCAATTCCAAAAAACGTAACGAAACTATAAGTACAGATTGTACAAAAGCTGAGACATTAAACAACACATACGCGATAACGCACGAAATTATACTAGGTTTACTTACATAACATAGGGTTATAGAATATTTGCAGATGGAATCGGGATCATAATTTTTCGATCGAATTATCTCCTGTAATCTAACGTCAGCCGTCCAATGAGTACTTGACAATTCCGCCATGATCAGTCAGGGTAAATAACACCGGAAAGTATTCGGTAAATTGGCAGCATTTAGTATTCTGAAAAAAAAGATAAACATAAGTAAATAGGCAACGAATCGAACTCGCAGATCACTTTTATACGATACTAATACTGTTCAAAAATATGTAAAATTCACTGTTTCAATGTACTTTGAATGGAAAAATTAGTACTTTACAACTTGGAAAATAATTGAAAAGAATCAGGCTATTTCAAAGCACAAATAAATGCATTGTACAAAATATTAGATTTGCAAATTTACTCGTGATGATTTCCGGCGATTTATCCAGCAAAGATGAACACAGTCGAATATCAACGAACAAACTGGTGAGTTAATTATTCCATGGACGTTAGAACGTGTAAAATTTGATTTCAGGTTCACGCAGGTATTCTCACTGCAATAAAAAAAGCCACGTTAATGTCAATACAAGACAAATAATTCATATAATATTGCAGTCTATTAGAATTTGGTACACAAATCTAGAATAAACACGAAGGAAGAGAAGAATGCATAAAACAGCCGAAGTCAGCAAACGAGGATTGAATTTTTGACTGAACTTGGCGAAAATGTACTGTTCTACATACGCAGCAAGAATAAAATAATGCAATTCAAAATAACCAAAAATGCGTTCATTTTAGTTAGCTATTGGCAGTCAGTAAAATTACGAGCAAGCTTTCACCAGAATTGTTACTCAAATTTCAGAAAAAAACACCGAATAAGACGATTCAATAACTAAACCAACGAAAATTTGAACGAACCGACCAAGCATTGGAACGAAAACGACCACGAAGAATCTACGTAAAAAAAATTAATTAGATGAATAAAACTCTTGTATCGGATCGATGAAATTTTTATTCAAACTCAAAACAAGCAGAAGAACAATTGCAAGGAAGCAGGCCACTCGAGAGCACAAATAAACGCGTCTGAAGAAATATTGGATTTGTGAACTTACTCGTCTATGATTTCCGGTGACATAATTCAACCTGCGGTGGACGCAGACATAATCGAATATCAACGAGCAACGGTATAAACCAATTCACGTATAGGCGTTCGTAACAATTGTAAAATTCGGTTTCAGGTTCACTGAGGTATTCTCACTGCAAGAACAAAAATTAAAAACGCACTTCAATATACGATAAATATCTCAATATATTTTTGCATTCCAATAGAATTTAGTATACACTACAGATACGGAAGAAACACGAATTCTGAAGACCAACGGTATAATTAAAATAAACCGAACCGAGGAACCACGATTACGACGAATGACGATTGACGAATCGTAATGAAAAATTTATTAAATAATGAAAAACTTACATCGAATTTGATTATAATTTCGTTAAAACTCAAAACCGACGCCATGAGATGAGTAAGCAAGCACTGAATTGAAAGAAATGACTAATAAAAATGGCCGCTTACGAAATTATGAATAATTACAAAATTTCACAGATCAACGCACAGTGCACGTCACGAGGTTCCTTTCACCTGATTGGTTGTTTACTTGTTTACCTTTTCTGTTTCCTATTTTCATTGCCTACTTATTTCTTTTTTTTTTATTTTTTCATTTTTCATCAACTTCAACATTAATAATTAATTTAGGTATTTTAATAATTTCAGAAAAAGATATTAGTAATTTTTAAAAAAGTAATAAAGAATAAACAGACGCAAAAAATTACGATAAATTGAAACACGTCACTGAATCGAATTTTGTATCTTTCAATACTTTCTTACCGACTTTTTTTTTCAACATTTTTTTCCATTTGCAAATTTGTTTTTTTTTTATTATTATAATCGTGTGTGTTTATTTATTTGTACCGTTGAAATTTTTCTTGATTTATTTTCAAATGAGCTTCCGTTTAAAAAACTATGTGAGATAAGGGACGTACATCACATACATGACGTACTGAAAAAAATTGAAAAATTTTCATTGCAGTGTGAGTATAAGTGCAATTTTATTCACACTCGCCTTTTACTCACACTACAACGAAAAATATCGTATGCAACTCGAGAGATAAATGATTTTCGACGATTTTGAATTATTTCCCTCGCATCGCTCGGGCAATAAACCTCAGAATTCGTCAAAAACCATTCTAGTTCCCTCATTGCATAATAATACTACTTTCATAAATAGATTTCGGACCATGGTTGTTTTCTAAATGGACGCATCAAATATTTATTTTAATCCGGGTTTTTCACACAAAATGGAAAATTACTCATTTCAACACCGTCAAAATTTTTACTCGTATTTTTTTTACGATTTTGAATTTCTTCCTACACTTTTCAAATTGCCACTCTTATTTTTCTCCACGTCAAAATTTTCACACATATTTTGTAAATTTTTCAAAAAGTAAAAAATTTCTTCTCCCTTCGTTCAAGTGCTAGAATTTTTACATTTCCTCCAATTAAAAAAAACAACGCAGATGGCAACAATATCATGTGAAATTGTTATTTATGCAAGTACCAAGTGCATATAGTCAATGTCAGCAACGTTCCTTGAATAAATCCTATGCCAGAGCCAGAATTCGCATTTTTCTTTTACATTTTTTCAATTTTCTTTCAACGTTTTCAGTCAATACCCGGATTTGTGGTCAGCGACCCAAAACCTATCTATAAACTCAATCTGACCGTGTACAACGAATAAGAATTTATGCCTTTAAAGTGAATCCAGGCGCATTGAATGAATAAAAATTTTCATGGTTGAGTTTTCGATGTTTTCGCTCGGAAAAGTCGGAAAATTCTCTGGACGCAGTGAAACGAAAAATTTTCCGGCTCCAAATACGCTTGGGTTCATATTATAGGTAGATTTTTGGCCGCTGAACACGAATCTGGGGTCGGATTTTCGATTCGGCCATTTGTTTGACCAATATTTGCAATTTTATATAGAGTTCTTCCCACTTTTCCGGGCAATTATCTCAGAAACGCGAATTAGAAACCGAAATCCGGCCGGATTCGTGTTCAGCGCCCTCTAATCTACTTATGGACGAAATCCAAGAGTATTCCTGGGCAGTAAAATTCTCTTGGAAAAGGTCTATAGGCAGATTCGAGGTCGCTGAACTCGAATCCGGTGTCGGATTTTCATTTAGAGGTTTAGATTCGTAGATATTCGCGAATGAAAATCGGAAAAACTCGAAAGAAAAATGCCAATAAAATTGCAACAAATGGTCGAATCAAAAATCTGACACCGGATTCGAGTTCAGCGACCTCGAATCTACTTATGGACGAAATCCAAGAGCATTTGGGCGGTAAACTTTTCCGATGACTTTTTTCAAGGAAAAACGACTGTTTTTGTGGGAAAAAGTCATCGGAAAATTTTACCGCTCAAATTCTCTTGGAAAAGGTCTATAGGCAGATTCGAGGTCGCTGAACTCGAATCCGGTGTCGGATTTTCATTTAGAGGTTTGGATTCGTAGATATTCGCGAATGAAAATCGGAAAAACTCGAAAGAAAAATGCCAATAAAATTGCAACAAATGGTCGAATCAAAAATCCGACACCGGATTCGAGTTCAGCGACCTCGAATCTACTTATGGACCAAATCCAAGAGCATTTGGGCGGTAAAATTCTCTTGGAAAAGGTCTATAGGCAGATTCGAGGTCGCTGAACTCGAATCCGGTGTCGGATTTTTGATTCGACTATTCGTTCGACCTTTTTGTTGCAATCTAATTTCGAATTTTCCGGACTTTTCCGGGTGAATATGTCGAAAACACGACTTCTAAACCGGAATCGGACGCGGGATTCGTGTTCAGCGACCCAAAAGCTAGCTGTAGACCAAATCCAAGCGCATTTGGTGAATCAGAATTTTCTGTGTCACTGGGTGATAAAAATTTTCCGACTTTTCCGGGCGAATATCTCGAAATATGGAAGCTTTGCTCTAGGATTTGGTTTAAAGGTAGAATTTGAGTGACTGAACATGAATCCGACGTCAATTTTCGGTTCAAAATTCGTTTTTTCAAGATATTCGCCCGGAAAAGTCGGAAAATTTTTATGACCCAGTGATACGAAAAATTTTTATTCATTAAATGAGCTTGGATTTCGTCCATTAATAGATTTTCGTTCGCTGAACACGAATTCGGCGTCCGTTTCTGATTACGATGTGTCGTTCTCGAGATATTCACTCGGAAAAGTCGGAAAATTTTTATGAGCCAGTGACACGAAAAATTTTTATTCACGAAATGCGCTTGGATGCAGTTTATAAGTAGATTTTTGGTCGCTGAACTGTGAACTCGAATTCGGCGTCGGATTTTCGGTTCGAACACTCCTTTTGCTGTAGTTTGCAATTTCATTTTGCATTTTTTCAATATTTTCTTTCAAATATTTTCATATTTCTCAGGCGAATAACCGAAAAACGATGCTTCCGGGCTGAAATCCGACGCCGGTTTCATGTTCAGCGACCAAAAATCCATCTCCAGACGGAATCCGAGCGCTTTTCAACAATAGAAATCATTTTGTCCAGAAATTGAGTCAACGAAAAATTTTATTTCGAATCGCCCTTGGATTCCGAGAATAAATAGGTTCGATAAGGTCGGACTCAAATCTGGATTTTTGAACCGGCTGTTTGTCTGGCGAAATTATTCATATCTAGATGTTGGTGTCAAGATGTATATTACGTAACAATAAAATGAAATTATATTTTAAAAACGTTTCACTATTCATGTAAATAAAAATAAATGTGCATAAATAATACCAATGCTTACAGAGCAATTTTCAACAAAAAAATACGTATTTAGAATAGAAATTATTCAATTTTTCACTTTTAATTAAATTAATGACATGTTTTCCAAATCTGCGGTAACTTGGTACATTTTTATTGATATATTTTTTTCATTTATGCATAATTTTGTATGAATAAATTTTGCTATGGTCTTATTTTTATTTTTATATAGGTATTACTCGCTGTTTCCCTTAGAGCGCACAAAATACGATTTATTAAATTTTTGGCTCAAAAAGACAATAAAGGGGGCCAAAATTGTGTAGAAAGCAGTCGATGATCGTCAGAGAGCAGATAATTCTTAATAGCCATTGATATGCAATTAAATTACCGAGAATTGACATTCATGAAGTAAAAATGAAATAATCGGTCAAAAGAGAGGAAGTGAAATATTAATACACTTACCATTTACTCGATGGGTAGGGGGTGCATCTGAGCTGTTCTAACGACCGGTCAAGTTCCACTGCGCTCCATTTGGATACTGAAAAAAAAATTATGATCGCTGGTACTTCGACGAGGTAGCATTTTTCATCAGAGGCCATCTCGAATCTGTTAGCAGAAAAAATAACAACGTACGATTAGAAAAAGAATTTTATAATACGAGTCAAGAGTCAAATAAAAATCTACACATTTAGTTGAAGTTGAAGAATCCATTTTAGGCAAATAAAAATTATTAAGAGATTAAAAAAAAAAAGTATAAAACGCTGAAAACATTTTTTCTTTTGATTTTTGATCACAATTTTCATTCTTCTCTGAGCATATGAAAAAAATAGATTTAACTATTACTACTTCAGAAGAAAAATCTAAAAAATTTCAACTGAAATATCAGTTTTTTTCTAGAATTGATATGCTCCGACTTTTCTAACGGTTTCCCAAATCAATTTTTCGAAATTTTCAGACATTTTACGTATGATATCTATGAATCATAGAGGAGTAGTAATTTTCTCGGGTGATGTGTTCACAACCTGAAATTATACAGAAAAATGATTTTAAATGCGTATTGTTTCGAAGAATAGAAGGAGAGGGAATATGCTCGACATAAATTCACAAATAAACCTACGTCTCGTATCCTTCATAAATACAGGAAAGTGGATGGGTACTGCCACAAAGCAAAATTCCATTACTTTAAATTATGTAGGATGAAAATTCGACGATTTTTTAAAAGAAACTAAACATCAAGAGCTGTAAAACGATGGAAAAAAAACCGAGAGATTTCGTGAAAATATATTCAATATTTCTCATTATTTGATGGAAGAATAATGATCGATGACATAAACGAATTCAGCACCTTTGTAAAATGAAAAACGATAATTGTGATCAAATAATTGCTCTCGCATCGAAGACACTCAAGAGAAATTTTATAGCAAGGTGCAATTAACGAAAAGAAAACGCACGTTCATAAATATTTTGAAGTCGAAGTGGGGAGAATACACAGATAAAATCAAGTTTAAAGAAGGCATTTTGCATGAAAAAAAACTCCTAGCAACGAAAAGCCACGAGTTCAAATTGTACTCATTTTGCATCCGATTAATTTTCACTATTCAATTGGAAAATTTACAAAATACGTGATTTCAATGTAAAAAATTTAAAATTCGATTCCATTCAATGAATAACGTTCAAAAAATCGACGATTTTCAAGTTTAATGAACGTATCCAATTTCATTTTTTTTTTTTTTTTCATTTCGAATACCTTTGTTAATTCCATTATACATTCGCATTTCAAAAAAACTCGTAAAAATCTATCAAAGGCAAAGATTGATAAAAAATTTTGATTGTGCTTCAAATTGTCGAATCCTACCACACAAGTACATAATTTTTTGAGTCTGCGCCATTTTCATGACATGCTAAAATGTCAAATTCATTCGAATTCGTAATATCAAAAATCAGAAAAGAAGATACAGGAGGAAGGAAATTACCTAGAGTAAAAAAATTATTCACATTCAAGCATTTTTTTTCTCCTTGATTTTCTAAAAACGCTAGTTGAAGGTGTTTTATAGGTTAACACAGAGAGAAAATAATTTCATCAAGTATTACACAATATTGAATGCGATTTTCGGACACAAAAATCAGGGCATAATATTTTCAATACAAAAAAAACAAGTCATGCAGCCAAAAGTTAGTCCAATTTGTCAAATACAATGAGAAAAAATTCAATACCCAGTTGAGCTCAGCATTGGATAACAAAAAAATAACGAAATCAACAAAAATCTAAGAATAAAATAGATAGGCAGAAATTTTCAAATTTTAACATCCCAAAAGTTTAGGTAAAATAATCAAAATCCTTTCTTGGTAAAAAAAATCGAATAATTTGGATAATTCCAAATAATTTCGCTTAATAATGAGTTTTTTTTTTAGCGTAGATGAATTCGAGAATGTTTTCAATCCATTGAAAACATGGAATTCATTTCGTAAAATCCAACGAAAAATGAATATTCTGGACACTCACCGCGGTGCTCATTTCCGAATACTTTATCGTGATAATTTCTGCTTCATTCATCTCCATATTTTACTGTAAAAAGAAAAACAATACCAAATTAAAGACAAATAGAGATAATTTTATAATTACCAACTAATTAGATAGTAAGCAAATATCAAACACAAACAATTTCACAAAAAAATTGTGAAAAAAATCAACTAGAATCGACTTGTTCAAAGAAAAATATTTTTCTCAATTTTTTTGGAATCTCAACTATTTCTTCAACAAAATATTTTCCAGGTTTAATACGAAAAGGACTGCTAATCCATGAATCAAAATTATTCCGATATTTGGAGTGAAAAATTTCATCAACTGGGGAAAATTTCAAAATTCCTGATCTCGTCTGGGTATTACAGAAAAATAATTTCTAGTTTATGGATATTACGTTCACAAAATACAGCATCAAACTCAAAAATCACAAAAAATATATCAAATTTCGGTAATCACGTCTTACTGAGGAAAAATTATCAACTTAATACATACATGCAGATGAAAAATACTGAATAATCATTATTCTATGAATAAATTAAAATATTGACCTCTTTCTCTTCTATCCGTAATTTTTTACTGTCCTAAATTCATTTTATACAGGGGAAATGAGAAAGGCAGCTGAAAATTGTCACATGAATTAATTCTTTTTCACAAATATTATTTTTTTCTCCCAAAAGTTCTTACAGTTGATCATAGTCGATGAAATCAGGGAAAAAATCAACGAAACCTGAATGAAGCGAAAATGAAACAGAGAAATCGTCTAGGTATATCAAAACAAATTCATCATTATTTTAAAAAAAATAAAATTAGAAATCATAAAACAAAATTTGACAACACCGTAGGTTATGAAAATTGGATTTCCAGAAGTAAAACAGCACTACAGATCGAGAAATATTTCGATTTTCAAGTAAAATTTTCCGTATTGAAAAAAATCCCCAATGAATTTATTCTGTAGCACATAATTATAAATTTGATCGATCACGAAGAAGCAACAAACATTCAAGAACATTCTTCAACACTGTAATGCCATCCACTGTGAATACGTACGACAGAAAATACCAGCGAAAATAAATATAGATACACACCGGTTGTCAACATGAACTTGGTGTTTATTCCTCCTCAGATGGGAAATCAATTGAAGCCGCTGATCCATAAAATCTTGATTAAAACGCAATCATAAATGAAACCAATATCGTGTCAGCAAGCTCGACGACACAAAACGAACAATACGATGTGCAGGGCCAGCACTCAGACCAGCATCCCACTGGTAACCGGTTCAGGATACATCTGATAACAAATTACAAGATCACAGTTAGCAATTATTTTTCAAAATTATACATATATCAATCATCAAATCGAACTTTTCGATCAACTGTATTATCACGAATACTTTAGGATCGATCCTGACCATCAAAATGAGAATACTTCTAAAAAACCAGTAAGCCATAATTCGGTAAACAAATTAATCCTTCCTACTTCTTTCTCCTTCCATTCGACGTAACGTGAATAATCATTTTTATGAAGAGATTTAAATTATTTCACGAGTCAAATAAATGTATATTCTCTGCAAAACACTCCGAATAATTCTCACCTTGAGCGAAGAGTAGAAATATTCGTAAGAGCTGATCTTCATTTACTTATGTCCGGTACTCAAATATTATATACTTTGGCAGATGGCACGAGTGATCCAATCAACAAATTTACATTTCCTGAAGACATAATGAATACACAGCATTAAACAATAATACAGATTAAAAAATAAACCTATTATTCTGGTATAATTTCATAACCATCTAAAAAAAAAATCCTTAAAGAATTTCCACAAAACAAATGAACCAACATCGCACTTGAAATAAAAACAAAATACCTGTCCAATTATCCTTATACTTGGGCTTTTTATGGCTTTTTACAATGAAAAAAAAAAATCAAAATTACAGCTCGCAGAAAAGCAAGCAATTCGTAAGAAATTCGAATTTTTTCACACGTATTTTTCAGCTCGTCAGTCGCCAGTCGTTCTCAATAGTTCGAAATAAGCGACCTTTCTACTCTCATTCAAGTCAATTTCTTCGAATTTACGCTCTTACATTTTAAATCATATCAGGTAAATATTCATTTACTCACTTTTGGCAATTTCGGGTCCGAAGAAAAAAATATCCAACAGTAAAACTTATGATATCATGAGACTTGTAAACGATTGTCTGCAAACTTCGAGGCATAAACGAAAGAACAACGAGAAATCTGAAAATAAAGCAATACATTGTGAGTCAGCATAAAGTACTAGGTAAAAAATGAGACGTAAAAATACGTAAGGCCTTAATCGCATTTCAATGCAATTTGATGAGCCAAAACTACTTTTTTGGAAAAGGAAAATTTTCATCTGTGATAATTTCTAGAAAAGTGTAACTCGGACGAACTCGATGAAAATTTCACAGTGCAGATTCGAGTGTGACAGAAATACACTTGTATAAAAAATTAAAAAAATCAAACCAACAAAATATAGCTGTACATGACACCTACAATAAAATTGTAAAACAAAGGGTTGCTAACATCGAGAAAATTCGTGATTAGGTAAGTAAAAAATATTATTCCCTCAACCCTCCTCGCCATTAATCAACAATCAACACGACCTGAAAAATACCGGTTTCATAAGCCAATTAAAATAATCAAAACACAGGTACGAATTCTTACCTTGAGCAGAATAAGGATATATTTGGAGATGTCGAGCGCCATGTTCCAGTTGAAATCGGAAGTTTTTTACGTTAACACAGATGGTACGGTTACACTTCTCTGAAAACCTAAGAAATACACAATAGGTACACATCAATTAACATCACACACAAACTTTTCGATATTTAAACACGTTATATTAAATAATCGCAAACAGTTAATCACGGAAGTAATTATGGGGAGAAAATTCTACAATATGGATCAATCTTGTCAATAGCAATACCCATATCAATTAAAAAATTTACAGAATGCCAAAAAGAAACGAAAGATTTAGATCATATGATCATAAAATAGAACACCAAACCAAACAATTAAGAAAACCCACCGAACGGAGAAAAAAGCTCGAATTTGCGAACAAAAAATCTCAAAATTACAACTGTTTTGAAACATAAATCATACTAAACAACTAAACACGAAAATAATAATGATGCAGAAAATGGACTCGTGAACATTGTTTCCACATTCCATAATACCAATACCAAAGACAATGAGGATAGTTGAACCGAGAACCGAAAACCCAAGTCGAGCTTCCGAAAAAAAAATCGTGTGAAAATGGAAACTCCAACTTACCCCATCCCACTAATGCTAACACCACAAGAATATCATACATTTAACACGATACAAAAAATTTCGAATTGAAAATTCAAAATGTTGAACTAAAATTTAGTGTGGTGCGAATATTCTAGTATTCGAATAGTATTCGAATAACGGGAGTGCGAATATCGAATATTCGATTATTCGAATAGTATTCGAATATCGAATGAAAAATTATTCAAAAACATTAAAACCCGTTAAAATTCTGCGAAACATTGAAAAAGTAGTTCTTTTGGTCGCTTAGAAACATATTGAACGCTTAGTAGCTGTAATATTCCAAAAATTTAATTTAATTTTCATTATTTTAAAAAATAATTTTTTTTTTAATACTTTGCTGAAATCCAAACAATTGAAATGTTTACAATTTGAAATATTCGAATACTATTCGAATATCGAATATCTCATCGAATAGATATTCGAATAGCGAATATTCGATATTCGCACCACACTACTAAAATTGTCGAAATCCAACGACTCATTTCGAATGAATTTTCTAATAAAATAAGAAAAACACTGAATCACGAACAAAGAACGAATTATAGGATAGTATTGCAATCAAACTTGAGAGATTTATGACACAAAATAATACACTACCTTTGCTGTTGCTGGTATTACGAGAAACGAAGAAACACAAATCTTAAAATCGAATTCGAACCAAGACTGCACTACTAAACTAAACTAAACTCTCATCATTCGAATTTCGAAAACTATTCGGCATGAAATAACGCGAACGAGTAATTCAAGAACATTTAAAAATGGCGTCGCACTGACTCACGTCCATCATTCATTGATTCATTGCACATTACATAATGAAACATGGCAATATAATAAAGAAAAAAATCTGAAAGCAAACTGAAACTTGCGATACCTGCATCGAACGCAGGAGACTCTGACTACAGACATAGAATAGACTGACTCATTGCTCATTGTCTGACTCTGACAATTCTGACATACCGATACCGGACGAGTCCACGAGGCGATGAATGATTCCACCCCTCTCAATCACCACTTCGTTATGCTAGTCACTCACCAACGTACAATTGCGCATGCGCGCATTGTGACACATTCTTTGTATTGAAGGTTACGTTACGGGGTAACGACTAACGATCGAACGTTCTAACAAAATCTAACTACGATCTACCGAAGTACCGAATAGCCCGAATTCAGAATTTGGCACGTACAAAATTAGCTTTGTTCGTTTTCCTTACACTTTTTACACTGGGTTAATTCAAAAAATGCACCGTGCAAGTGGTGTAGGTCTTAGGCAACTCGGTGTAGGGCGACTAGCGCTCAGTGTACGGTGTAATTTGATGAAAACGAACGACTAGGGCGGACTAGGGAAAATCATGAACCATGCATTTCATAAAATTTTCAAATTTTTTGAGAAAAGATACTCATCGCTTCTCCTTTTAACAATTAGAAACTCCTTCTCGACTTTTACTAATTCGTAATCCATTTTAAAATATACAAAAATCACAAAAATTCACAAGTTGAAGCAAGGAGAAAAACAACCAAAGCTGCCCTGCACTTTTCACACCTCCTTTTAAAAAGTGTGGAAAAGTGTACACCAAACATACACGGTGCATGCACTGAAAAAAACGAACAGAACCAGTGCAGCTAGTGTAGGCTAAAAAAAAAAACGAACAGAAAAAGTGCACACTATCTACACCGTGTAGAAAGTGTAGCAAAACGAACAAAGCTATTGAAATTAGATAATTTCATTTTGTACGATTTTTTACTCACATTCATCGGCATTTACACGGTCCAATCGCAATAATACTTAGTAATATATTGATAAAAATTCGGAAGCCTAGTTTTTACGCTATTCGCTGTGGGAAAATCGGAAAAATTAAATGGAAAATTGCGATTTTTTGCCATATGAGTGGCCGAATTGAAAATCTGATACCATATTCATGTTCAGCGACCCAAAATCTACCAAATGACCAAATCCAAAGGCATTCGGTGAATAAAAATTTTCCGCGTCATTTTCTTTTGAAAATTTTCCGAATTTTCCGAGCGAATATCTCGAAAACGCGACTTTGAAAATTTTTATTAATAAAATGAGCTTGGATTTCGTCCATTGATAGCTTTTCGTTCGCTGAACACGAATCCGGCGTCCGTTTTTGATTACAAAATGTCGTTTTAGAGATATTCTCCGGAAAAGTCGGAAAATTTTGATAGGACAGTAACCGGAAAATTTTCCATCACCCAAACACGCTTGGATTTTGTCCATAGGTAGATTTTTGGCCGCTGAACACGAATCCGCAGTCGGTTTTTCGTTTGCAGATTATGGTTTTGAGATATTCGCCCGGAAAAGTCGGAAAATTTTAATAGGACAATAACACGGAAAATTTTCTATCACCCCAATGCGCTTGGATTTTGTCCACAGATGGATTTCAGGTCGCTGAACACGAATCCGGCGTCGGATTTTGCCTCGGAAGCCTAGTTTTTCCGATATTCGCTCTGGAAAATCGGAAAAATTGAATGGAAAATTGCTTACACATCGAAAATAATAAATAGTTTTGAATAGTCCCGGAATCTTATTATTTTTACCCCTTTTCGCTGTTTATTTTGAAATTTATGCTGACCACATTGAGAAAATTTCATCACATAGGTAAAGAAAATAGGTAGGTATAGGTACATTACATACCACGGACTGGTGATAAATGCATTATTCGATCTATTCTACAGTTTCTTGGCGAAATCTTCAGCTGCAGCCAGATCGCGGATCGTCCTGAAAATCACAAAATTAGTGTAATGAAAGCTGATGAAAAAAAGAGAGAGAAAATGAAAATCGAGTAAAATCGATTTGACTACACCAAGTAAAATTAACACACATCAAAGCGAGTTTTTTCAGCCGTAGATAATGAAAAAATAAATAAAACTTGACTAAAATATCCTTCATTTCCTGTTCGACGAAGCATGACCCAACCACTCATGTCCTTACCCTACGTGAGTTCATCATTAATTGATTCAAATAAAGATATTCAAATTAAGATTAACTACGTAAAAAAAATCCAAATCGAAAAGAAATTACAAAAATTATATCCATTCTAACTGTTGACGTAATAAATAAATTTCAAAACGACATATTTTCGTTCCATTTCATAGCTCCATACAATAAAATTGAGACAGACTTCTATTATGAGAAACTAGAAACGATTATGTGTGTGGAAGAGGAGGTGATTTTTGAATTCAAAAATTTTTTCCATTTTTTCTCCACTTTGAGAATATACAATATTTCATTTTTAAAAAACTTGAAGAAATCAAAGTTGGAAAAATTTTCAATACTCATCAAAATATTTTTAATATCATCTTTCTCAAGGTTTGAATTTTGAAGTTTTTCTCTAAATTTTTTCAACAAAAAAATAAAAACTGTTTTAAAAATCCAAATTTGAAACTAGAAAAGATTTTAATTCACGAAACCAAACGTTGATTCTAGATCTTGTAGTCTAAAAACAATAATAAACGTACCAATAGATCCAATCGCCTTCCAAACTTCATAATTTAAAAACCAGGTTAAAAATGTGTATATGTAGTATGAAATTAATTCAATAAACTTGACCAAAAAAAACTATTTTTACAAATTGAAAACCTTTTAAAATTCAATAAATATCTAGGTACCAATCAAAAAAATCAATTATCTACCTGTTATTGAATAGTTCGAATTTAAATCCGGATTTGATCCTATGTAGAAGTCCATTTTCCATAAACTAATGCACCTCGCAATCGACATAAATATTCTTCATCGTTCATACAGGTCCAAATAGCTACTTCAAGAAATTGGATCCAAAACATCTGCGACTGAAAAATCAATCCAACTCGACTAAATACATCTATCACAAAATATAAGAATAATTCAATAGGTAATATTCATAATCATAAAATTAATAAACTAGAAATATTTTATCTAATGCAGAGGGAAAAATTCTATATGTATTTTACATCACAGTGGTCCCCAGGAGACCCCTCAAAACGCTAGAATAGAAATTCATTCTCATGAAAAAATAGTGCCCAATAAAAGTTGATAAAATATAGTCTAGGTTTAGTTTTCGAGGTCGTAGATTACGAATCTGACAACGCAAAAATTTTTGAAGCACGAGGAAGGGATGGGGAGGAGCTAAATTAAAGTCTAGGTTTTCAAAGTTGTAAATTTTGTGAGTTTGAAATTTTTTTATTGGGAGGGGGGGGGCTACAATTACCAAAATATCGTGTAATTTATCGAAATCTATATTTTCGTGGTCATAAATTACAAATAATTTATAATAAAAAATTTTTGGTAGTCGGAGGGAGAGGTAGAGTGCTAAACCTGAATTCAATCAAAATATCGTATTGTACCTATATTGATATTTAGGTTTTCGAGGTAGTAGATTACGAATATGATAAAAAATTTGGTTGTCAAGGTAGATGGCAAGGATGCTGAAAGTTAAATTTACCAAAATATCACATACTTACTTCACCTATTGGAATCTTAGTTTCGTATTCGTAATCTATGACCTCGAAAATCTCCGCTGCAGCATTCCGATGAAATTTTGATTGATTTCAGAATTTTCAGATGAAATCTTAATTGAAAAATTTAAAAATAAAAATAGTATTCTCACCAAATTCATAGTCTGTCTAGGTCCCACGTTCCACATTGCTCTAGTTCTTCGTTCTCTCATCACTTTCAAGTTCGTTCTCGTTTTTGTTCTCAATCTCCAAACTTTTGGTTCTTTGTTCTCCGTTCTTTTTTGTATTTGCAGCCCTGATTGGGGGAAAAACAAAAAAACTCATCAACTATTTGAAATTATAAAACCTCTAATTGCAAATTAGTTAAATAAGTTGGCCAATTTTTCAAGATCCTACACTGTAAAAAATTCATCACTTTTGTATGCTCAATTCAAAAAGAGTCGTATGTTTGCATTTTTATCCCTTTTCGAATACGTACGTTGAGTATTTTTTAACACATTTATGTATTTTGAAAAAAAAAAAAAAACTGTTTACTTATTTCATACTAATGATTTTTTTCAGTCATTCTGGGTATATTTGTGTTTTTATGGCGTATTGTTAATGCGAATCGCGCCTCGACTTCGCGTGAGTCGTCGGCCATACATATCGAACAATGAAGAAATTTTGAACGAAAGCCAATTCAAACAATGGAAGAAAAATATCGAGGATGTCGAAATGTGAAACAAAAGATACGCGATGCGATGCCTCGTCCGCGGTACCTCTACCTATCCGCTATATCATTAGTGGAAAATTATTTTCCTTAATTTCGTCCGCTCCGCTCGTCCGTTCGCGTACGTACGACGTGAATTTGAGTCGTCGACGTTACGTTGGTGTAAATTTATAGCCTCTGTGTGGTCTTGGTCGAGCTCAGAAAATTATTCGATCGTTTGGGGACTCACCGGCGAATGCGAAAGGTAACTCAATAATGGACCAGAGGTAAGGGGAGGATGATAGGTGATGATGAATTGGTTCAGTCGGTCGATTTTCGGTTTAATTTGCCATCACCCTGTTGGTTTAAAGTTTAAAATCAATGTTTTGACGATGCATAGAGCCAAATACAACTGTATTCTATTCTGTTATTATTGCTAATAAAATTAGTATAACGTTCGTAAGTTTGATAAAATTAAACTTGATTGATAAAATTTGCAAAATAAATAAATTTTTCAAATAAATCAAATTAAAAATCAAAAAAGAACTTTTCAAACATACTCAAGTATTTGAAGCTAATTTCAGCTCAATATTATTAAATTGAATCGGACACCTGAAGTCACTTTAAATCAATACCAAAAAAAAAATTGAAAAAAGAAATCAAAATTTTGAAATTGTGGTCTTATGAGAGAAAAGAAAGATCGGTGAAATGTTCACTTCACATGTCTTATTTTTGACGAAAAAAAAATCGAAAAATGAAAAAATGCATTTCAATTTCTTGTTTCAAAACAATACAAAAAAAGTGATCAAAATATGCATTTCTCCGAGAATTCTTCAAAAAAAACACACTTTTAGAAATAACATGATACTAGATTACCAGGCCGACAAGATACATTTACATCTCGATCCTCTCACCCCTCCCCTCCGCCACACCATTATCAGCATACCCATCCAAACCCATCTCACCTCGCTCCAATAGCCCAGAACTCCAACAAAACCATCGATTCCACATTTTCAAAGTACGAGACCCATTATTTCAAAATACCTCATAGAAACACCTCTACACTTATTCAAAGGCACTAAAATGAACGCTGGAAAATCTTACGAACCACTGAATCGACATTTTCCGCCAATTTACCACGAACAATCGCTCGTCGCCTTGCTCGGTTATGTTTTTGCAAATAATTCGCCGCTAATTGAAGATAAAGGAGGAGACGTGAAGAAATCCTTTATAGTGCATACCTACACGTTGAGACTCGGGATTATCTAACGTAAGATAAGTCGTAGAAAAGCCATTACTAGGAGAATCCAAATTGCAAATTTTTACGCTTTTGAAAACGAATCATTCCACGTTCTTGAAGAAATAATAAACCAAAGGCCCGAGACGCAAGGCAGCTTTTAATTGTAAGGTGAATTAGTGCTTTTTACATCCCAAGTACACAAAATCGAGTTCGGGTACCTACTTCGGTCGTCGCTGCAAAAATTATGCAATTCGAGTTATTTATACATTTTTATGGTTTCCGTATCGAGTCTAAACGAAAATAATAAGGGTATTAAAAAAATTGAGCCCTTCAGAGGCAAGGAGAGAGGAGCAAGGATGCTCAAAGTGCACTTCCTTTAAAATACGCTGTTTTTTTTTGTTTTTTAGTCAATAAAAATTGTATGAGAAGCCGTCACAGCACTTAAATGATGCGATTTGGGGTTCCACATCTTCCCAAACCATCGCCATCTTTTTTCGATTAAAACTCAGAGCGCTACCAGGGGTTGAAAAATTGTAGACTGAAATATTCCAGTAATATGAAATTTTCACTGAGCTGAAATGATTTTTTTTTCGTCGAAAAATTAAACAAAATTTTTTTTTATCCGCTGAAAGTAAATATTGAAGAAAAAATATGAAAATTTTATACCCCAGTGCAGCCAACAGCGAATCGTAAAATTCCAAAACACGGAATTTATATGACTTTGAATTGATTATTTTTTCGCCTGGAATATTACGTAATTTTTTTCAATCACTCTAAGTATATTTCTGAATTTTTTTTGGAACTCATGCCTTGACATACAAAATTTACAAAAAAAGTTTTCGAAATATATTAAGTACTTCTAGCGATTGAAAAAAAATACATAATATTTTCAGGCAAAAAAAATAATAAATTCAAAGTCTATATAAATTGAGTATTTTAGAATTTGATTTTCTGTTGGCTGCACTGGTGCGTAAAAATTTCAATTTTTTCAAAATTGACTTCTTTTTAAACACAAATGGTACCTTAACCTAATCATGTATTTCAGTGGATGAAAAAAAAAGTTGTTCAATTATTCGATGAAAAAAAATCATTCCTGTTCAGTGAAAATTTCATATCATTGGAATATTTCAGTCACCAACATGAATTTATCAAAAAAAAAAAACTCAAAATTTGAATAGGTTTACATTATCTTGTACTTTTATAACTTTTTAAAATTTTCTTCCAATTACTCATGTCCTTGAGAAGAAATTCTGAAAAATATGATGTTGAAAACGTTCATCAAAATTCAAGTCATTTCTGAAATGGGAAGAATTTTTAAAAACAGATTAAAAAAAATTGAAGAAATCCAGGTTAGAAAAATTTTTAATACGTACTATAAAATTTTTTCTAGCCGTAAAATTGTTTTAAATTCAAATTTTTTCAAAAATTTTACAACTTGGATTCAGAAAAAAAATCAAAATGACATTTTTTGGAATTTCTTCTAGTCCGAAAACTTTTTCCAATAATTTTGATTTCCGAAATTTTTTTTCAAATTTCAACTTCTTGTTTTTGAAAATTTTTCCACAGTAAATGATTGGAGAGAAAATTTAAAAACACAAAATTGAAAAAAATCAAATTTAAGTTTAAAATAATTTTGACAAAAAACACAATTAAAGTGAGGAAGAAAGCTAGATTTTTGAAAAAATTTCAACTCAAAAATTAGAATAAAATTGGGACTTTAATCGTGTAATCGAGAGAAACCTTGCTGGTTTGTCTATTTTTTTGAAAACATTTTTACCAAAAAAATTGATAGGTATACTTTAAAAAATTCTCTCTCTCTCTAAATCCTGGAAAAAAAATCAATGGAAGTCCGACTTCTCTAACTTTCCTTTGGAACCGGAACCCCTCCTCTGATAATTTTTGATTTTTTGAACCTTGTACATTGGTCGGACCAAAGGAAATTTTGATGAGGCCTGGCCGACCCGGGTGCACCCTTAGTTCCGCCCATGGGTTCAGGAAGAAGTAGAAAAGGTGAATTTTGAGCACCCTCTGCTTCCTTCCCCATGCCCTTAAGGGGCTCATTTTTTTGGGGAGAGGTTTCCCACTTAAAAGTAAACCACCCCACCAAATTTGGTCAAAATTCAAGAAATGTTTGTTTTTTTCACTCCATCCACTCTCTTAATTTGAATCAGTCAAAAATGCCAAAATTGGCCGATAAAATAGAAAAAATAAAGTTACTGATAATCAGTCAAATTCCACTGATTCCCCAGTTGATCAGCGACATTTTGTTGCCAATCAGTGAAAAATTATCGATTCAATTAGTGAATTTTCACCATTGAATCTGTAAAAATTAAATTAACTCATTGAAATCAGTCAAAATTCACTGATTGAATCAGTAATAATTACCTACTACCTACCTAATGGAATCAGTGAAATTTTATTCTTACTGATTCAATGATGAAAAATCACTGATTGAATCAGTCAATTTTAACTGATTCAAATTCAGATCTCAGGTATGCAGATAAAACTATGTAGGGTGATGTAGGCAAAACGACACCATACAGACGGGAGGAAATTAAAGAATTGTAAACCTGTTATGATAATCTTGTTATTTTACTTGGTGGCGGTTTGTACTTTGTATGGTACTTTAGTCGTACTCCGGTACGTATGCGGCCTGGAATGATGTTCCTTATCAAGGGATGCTTAGTATACACATGTACGTTTTCCGCTAAAAGCGACATTTGGCAGAATGTTTATTATTCATTTCCCACAAGCGAGCAAATACCTACAGTACGCCAGCGAGTACCTACACGTCGTCATGTCTCGAGCAATTTACGTAGCTCCGTTCAAGTGTAACTGACAGCTATACGTAAACTAGCTATTATCTTAATATATTGTTTTCTACAAATACAAATAAGTACACACAAACACACCTCTAACTCGTCCTAAGTATACGCTACGAAGGTGTAACTTATCGAGCAACCCTCTTTTCTTCAACCACCTCGCACACACACGTTCCGCAGAAACACTCCCAAAGCAAAAAGTTCCCTTTTCCGGAATGTGCTGTGCGCTACTCGTTTATACGTTTTGTTCGATTTAACCATACCGAAGGTACAAATAGGTATTGAAATTAATCGAAAATTTTACCATAGTCGACGAGGTGAGACGATATAGAGAGGCGCATAAATGTGGAATATTTCGCAGCCTCGTGGCGTGTTCGGATCGACATCTAAGGCTAAGACGTGGTGTTTAATAAGGATGAAATTTAATCATCGGATAATTTAACCGTCGAATGTCGTAGCCCGTTTTGTAATACTCGTCACGTGCCTGGTAAAATGGTTATTATCGGAGGTTTGACCAAGTTTACCGAATTTGCGGGTCGTGTTTCGAGGGTGTTTGAAATTTCACCTCGAGATACGGAAACGGATCTGAATATTTTAAAGTGCTGGTAAATCTTCGATTTGAATATTTTGAAAGGAGCAAGAGAGGTGAAATGTTTAGGATTGGAAACGTGAAAATAACCTTACATTTCAATGTACATGTGAAACTGAATTGAAATCTTTTTTTTTAGAGAGAGATACCACGAGAAAATATTTTTTGAAGGCCCTAAAATTAAAAGTGGTTTTTCCAATTCTCAAAATTTCAAGTTCAACAAATTTCTAATGAAAAAAAAAAAACAGAAACGCATTTTTTAAACTTACAAGATTTGTGTTCATCACTTAAGCAGGACTTGTTTTCATTATTTGCACGAATAGGATCAGTATTTAAAAGCAAATGGCAAATGAGTGAAAAACACATTTTTTTTTTGGGGGGGGGGGGTGTGAGGGAAGTTGTCAATTGGAGCACGAGAAAGGGAATGAAATCAAAAGGTAACTTCGAATTCTACGGACTTGAATTAATGAGAATTGATATGCCACACTCTTTATTCGTTTCCTAACATTTTCCCCCAAAAATTGGTGGATAGAGGGGGGGGGGGGATATTGAAAAATCAAATCCAAAAAATAAGAAAAAATTCGAATTCAGTGCTCTCAAAAACCAAACGAACGTTATTTCTAATTTTTTTTTGAATTTTGACCTTTCAAGATGGCTAAACTGAAAGGAGGTTCAGAGAGGTCGAGTGAAAAATCGAAATACATATTTGATCTCAACACCTTCAAATTAGTAAATATCGATGTGTCACTTCATTTTCGCAATTATTTAAAATTTTGGTCAAAATTCCATCTTCTTCCCTTTACACCGGCGCGGCGGTGCTTCAGCCTCCCGCGTCTAATTTATCGATATCAATTTTTTTTGAAAACAATTATGAAATTTGCCCCCTGGACTCCAATCTTTGGATTCGCACCCTTGTTTCGCTCGGGCTGCTCGTTTCAATATATTTGATTCCTATTGTTGGAACTGAATTCATTCTTTTTGTGATCCCTCTACTAAAAAGTCCATTTTTTGTACATTCTTTTTTTTTTAATCGAAAAAATGAACCCTGTTTTGCAATTTTGGAATGTGGAAAAATACTATAAGTCAAAAAACTGTATACGAGAAAAGGGTTGTACATTCATGCTTCAAATGATGGAAAATTTTTAAACTTTCCAAATCACTCTGTTCGCCAGCAAACAAAAAAAAGTTGAAATTTGGTGTAAGATTCTATTTTACACCTCTCAAATCGATTGGAAGCAGTTTCAAGAAGTTCTATCCACAAAATTTGCCACATGTTCAAATTACATTTGTGGTCAAATGCATGGATAATTATTATCAGGCCTCAAACTGAAATTAAAAAAAAAAAAAAGTAACTTTAGCAACCATTTTCCATGAAAATAGTAACCAAAAAGTAACCTCAGAATCGTTAATTTTTAGGAGTTTCAGTAGGATCGGGGGGGGGAGGAGGGGGAGGAGGAGGAGTGCAAAAACCAAAATTTTGATTTTTCCGCACATTTCGGCAATTTTAGAAGATGTTGAATTTTTGGAAATTTTTGAAGATTTGAAAGCTTTTGCACGTTTGGAATAATTATAATGAGCAAAAATACTGACTTATACTGACCTCTTTTCTAAATTCCCCCCCCCCCCCATACAAGGCAAAAATTTTTGGTAAAAATTTTTTAAAAAATGAATGAATTTTCTGCCAATTTTTCATGTTATTTTCAAATCTGTGACTTTTCGCTGATCTTTCAGTCAAAATTCTTATTGAAAAATCAGTGATATTTAACTGAAAGATCTGTGAAAAATCATCAATTCTTAAAAGAAAGGCAATTAAAAACCGCCCGAGCGAAGCGAGGGCGAAATTTTTTCAAAAAATACACGTTTTCACATTTTTTATAGTAAAAAAAATTCTGCCTCCTTCATAATTGAAAAAAATGAGAGCCCGGTACAAAAATATTCTCCCTTGTACCTCCCTCTCGGCCTGATTGAGCTCAGACTGAGCCCGAGCACAGCGAAAGCGAAAATTTTTGAAAAATGGGCACTCAGAATCTGAAATTTTATTATCAGGTCAAACAAAATTGTACTTTCTTCGTGGTTTGTATTGACTTCTAAAAAAACGATTATCTATTGACTCATTTCCCGATCTCCTTCTAAAAAAATCGAAACATTTTTGAAAATTCCAATCAAAAGTATTACCCCGTTCTTTAGATAAATATGAGAAGGGACAATTTTTCTTACTTGAAAATAATAATTGTTTAGGTTGGAAAAGAAGAAATTTCGTACAATCATTTTGAAAATGAAATGGTGTAAATGTATTGAGCCCGAGCGAAGCGAGGGCAAAAATTTTTGAAAAAAAAGGCATTCAACAGCTCAATACTTTTTCTTTTTCTTTTAAAGGAAAAATTTTGAAAATAGTAACTAATAGTAACCTCTGAAAGAAAAAAGTAACTTTTAGTAACCAAACTTGAAAAAAGTAACCAAGTTACTTAAAAAGTAACCCAGTTTGACCCCTGTTATTATCCACAAAATTTGCCACATGTTCAAACCTTTCACATTTGTGGTGAAATGTATGGGTAATTATTATCCACAAAATTAACCACAGTTTTATGAGTTTCTTCGAACTGCAGAATTGGTAATTTTGGTGAAAATTCCTATCCACAAAATTTGCCACATGTTCAAACCTTTTACATTTGTGGTGAAAAGCATGGATAATTATTATCCACAAAATTAACCACAGTTTTGTGGGTTCTATTTTTACTGAAGGACTTTTTTTTTTTCAGTGCCCAACTTCTCGATATCCCTTCCAATCGATTCAGGAGTTCCGGATTGGTTTTGATTTTTTTACTATACAGAGATTGCAACAATATTTCATTTGAATTTTTTTACATATTTTTCTAAAAAAATTTAAGATAAACGTTAAAATCACCAAAAAAAAAAATGCCTCTCTACTCTTACCAGAAATAAATTGGCAATCTATTCATAATTATCAAAAAGAAAAACAGCATTCAAGTAAACGAGCTATTGCAAGAGTATGCCTCGAGCCTCCACAGCTCCGGATTACGAGAAGGAATCGCTATTTTAAAATACACTCGAAAAAAACCACCTCGAAATATTTTCATGTAAAAATTTTTTTACAGGTTATCAAAATTTTATAAAACGTCTTGGCTCAAAAAAGGAGTAAACGTCTCCTATGGGACTTTTGCTTTGGATCTCGTAACTTTACACTTTTATTACGTACAGAAGAAAGTACAAATACAGCGAGTATGCAAATCGAGACTGAACTCGAAACTGAATAAGATTCTAAATTTTCAATACTTATACACTCTGTTTAGTCTGTTTCTGCACTAGGTCGGTACTACAGCAAATTGGCAAGAAAATCCCACACAATCTTAGATTTTCCTGGTAGATTTTGGCGACTGAGCGGTGTCAAGAAAATGTGGTTGTGTTTCGATTTTTAATATTGAACCAGTACGAAACCATCCGATCGTTTTTTGAAATTTTTTCCCAAGTTCAAATTTGAAATATAGAAGGGTCGCAATCGCATCTAGATTTTATGCCATAAAATTTAGCAGATTTTCTTCTTTTTGGTCCAATTTTCGAATGGGTTTACTCCTTGCAACGAAACGAATCCAACCCAAGAACTCATATTTTGAAATCGAATATTCGGAAGTTCATTGGCGCGATGTATTTGTTTATAGATTTTATTGACGTCGCCAGCAACGAGCAATTCGAGCGCACGTAAATTTTTAACATTCTTTAAATTTCTCAACGCTGGGGAAATTGGTAATCCAGGGAAAGGGGCGAATTGCGTCACACGACGTGCTGTATTAAACAAACATGCAATTTATTTTATCGTCGTTGTTTTTATTTATCTTCTCTTTTATGATATTCGAATGCAAACAAATTCTCACGACATTAGCCCATACACAGGGGTGAAGTCATTCTCTCCACGAAAGCTGCAGCATCTCTCGATGAAAAAATTCCTTCGATAATGATCCCGTTTCTGGAGAAAAAACCTCCCCGGGGTACAGATTGAAAATATGTCGACTCTCATCGTGTATTTCTTTTGTAAGTCCAACCACGCAGAAGATTAACAAACGTGTGTAGGTCTAGGTGGGTACGAGTCTTTTTCAAGGGTACGCGGGCATAATTCATTTCATCTGGCGGAAGTTTTTTCAAGTTATCCTTTCGTCTGTGAAATCATTCTTTACACTTGTTCAATTTCTCTTCGTTATACCATTCGAACAGGTCAACTTTATATTTATAAAGGTGTTTTGTCGCAATTTTCATCCATAATAAATAATTACGATCGGTATTTTGTGAAATTAAATCGACCCTTCTCCAGCCTCAGCCTTGTCTATTGCTAGGTGTATATTTACTTTCAACTTTGATGTTGGCAAATTTGGCGTTTTGAAATGTTTCGTAGGCGTTTAGGTAATTCGAATGATGGTGTCGTGTGTTCATTTTGAATTTATACACAAAATAGTCGAATATGCTATTATTTTCGCCGTGTTACCTTCTCCGGCTTCGTATTCGTATCGATTCGATAAATCGAATATTAACGTCGCGCGGGTTAGCTATAAATTTATACCTCGTTTGCGCGATAAATTATTCCAATGTTTGCGAGAGAGAACGTATTCGTTGTTGGCGAAATTTTTCCACTCGAATGAGAGTACACGAGTTTAACTATACTTTGGCGAAATTATTGTAAAATAATCGAACGGCGATTGATTCGCCTGTGTGGTTTGATTGATGATTTAATGATTTTTCTGGGTAAAAATACCTATCTATTTCTCCTTTCCTTTCATAGAAAGAAATGCCAATCACTTTTTTCAAAAATTTCCAAAAAAAATTGGTAAAGTGACAAAAACTTTTCAAATTGACTCTCATCAGCCTTGAAAAAAAATTCACGATTTTTTCCAAATTTTGTGCTTTGGGATCTGAGAAGAAATCAAACCTCATAAGGCGTCAATTTTCTGTTTGCTAACCAGTTAAATTTATTTTCAATAAATTTTGATTCCGAAATTCAAGATATGAATAAGTAATTTAATCAGGTACAATCCATTGAAGTCATATTTTGATTTTTATAAGCTAAAAATTGAAATTATTTCACTTTTACTCTCATTCGTTAGATTTCAATTCATATTTTCGTATTAATTATTTTTTTCTTTTACTCGATAAGGAATTTACAAATTTTTGATCTATAAAGAATGAAATTTCCTGTCATCATGCAAATTATAACCCAATTTTTTAAACACCTCTCTTTATTTTCACTATCATTAAAATGTACGTTTTGATAAAAAAAAGTTAAGAACAACAGAAAAACAAAAATTTCAACGAATAATGATGAAAGCGTATCCAATAAAAAAAATATCTATGTGGGCCACATTTGTCTCAGAATCGTGTCATTTATCAGATTAGAATTTCCAATTATGCTTGCGATTGCGAGTCGCGTCCTTTGATAAATATACGTGCATTATCATTTCACAAAATACAATGAATTATTATCTAATCGTCACCAGAAACAATTAGGGATATTAGGACCATTTTTTTTCAACACTTGATTCAGATATCTGTGCAGTTTCCACTCGTATTCCGAACAAAACTTACGTAGTGATATCATATCTTGTTTTTCAATTCAAGCGTCAACATCAAGTAAACTTAGCCAAATAAAATGAAAAAAGTGATACTGTTGATTTTAGTTTTGAATATTGTACTTTCTTCGGCCATATTTCTCAGACAAAGATTAAAGCGGAGATCCAGAGCTGATTCTGAATCGAGTCTACATTCTTCAGATGATTCAACTGACATAGAATTTTTCAATTTCTCGCAAAAATTGGATCATTTTAACTCGGAAAACAATCAATGGTTTCAGGTATGTCTACTTACCTCCTTATCACGTTTCATTATCGTACTGTCATAATTAATACCCTCAGTCCCTCTACAGCGATCTTGGTTTTCTACAACTCATTACAGATCAGGTGGGCCAGTATTTTTGCTCGTGAATGGCGAAGGATCGGTGGATGGTAACAGAGAATTCGACGAAGCCTGGATATCATACGCGAAGAAACTACACGCATTATGTTTCTCGCTGGAGCATCGTTACTATGGCCAAAGTTGGCCAGGAACGTAATAATCAATTGTTATTTTTATTCCAACAGTTTTGCAATTTTTCATATTCAATTCACAGTTCAATTTTTCTTCTACAGTCAAAATATGCATCATCTGAGTGTGGCACAAGCTTTGGCTGACATCGCAAATTTCATCAAAACTACAAACGAAGAATTTAAATTGCCAAAAAATACAAAATGGATTGTATTTGGGTGCTCCTATGCGGGTATGTTGGCTGCATGGGTTCGACTCAAGTATCCCCATCTGATTCACGGCGCTGTTGCGTCCAGTGCACCACTTGAATCCAAAGTGAATTTTTATGGTTTGTATAAAATTGAGGAATTTTTGTAATTTCCAATCATTTTTATGAGCTGCGTTTAATATTTTCAAAGATTACGATCAACTCGTCGAGGATGTGTTGAAATCTCACGATCCAAGATGCATTGAAAGTATCACCCTGGCTATTGAAGAAATGGCAGCCCTGATCAATAGCTCAGAAAACATGAAACATTTTTCTCGTATTTTCCAGTAAGAGCCACCACATGTAAAAATTCCTTTTTTGGCAATTTTAAAAATTTTCATTTTTTGTAACACTTAGTTTATGTGACGATCAAAATGAAAGCATTACCGATGTCGCAAAAGATTTATTCTTAGATATGGTTGAAATTCTTGACAAAGCAACTCAGTATAATGATGCGACTGAGATCAATATTCTCACCGTTTGTAATATTATGACCAATCATAATGGTACAAAGGTAAATCGATTATTTCGAGTCAAAATTTGATCAATGAGAATTTTCGCAAGGATTATTTCGTTTCAACTTTTTAAACCCAAATTTTGCAGCTTGAAGCTTTCGCAGAGCTCAGAAAACGGTACATCAAGGCTCGCGAAGATGACGAGGTTGACCCTTCTGCTGACCGTTCGTTGAGTATTGTTTACCTACTGTAGTACGACCAAAAGGTATCTGGGATCCCACGGTGATCACTCTAATATGATGAACAATACTAATCAACGAATAGATAGTTTACTCAAGTATTTGATAAGTGATCATCGGGGGAGACCAAGAAATAATTAACGGTAATAAAAGACGCGGTAGGTTACGAAAATGAATACGCGGGTTCACTTCTTAATCACGTAGTTTATTCTGACGTTAGCTTACTACAAGGTAGAGGCTAACATGAAAAGATATACCGAATGACACGAGTCGTAAGGCGGTTGATTAATTTATATGAAGTACAAAGTTTATGCATATGTCCCACATCACGTAGGCGGTTTTAGGGTACCTTATTCTAGTCACGTATACTTTAATTCTTATTATTAACGGTATATATGTGTCCTACTTTTTATTAATTATTCATCGTACTACATCTACCCCCCTTTCTAAAAAATGAAATCTCCCTAGATTTCCTTAAAATGAGGTTCTGCGATTATTCCTTTTCAATTTTGATCTGATTTCAAACAATCGCGGGTCCGTTTTCTTCGGGTTGGGTACATCATCTTTTAGGTCTCGAATGGCTTCTAATTTTACTTTATTTACTAGGTTGGTTTCTCGTAATTTAAATCCGATATATAGTAGTATGATATTGCTAATAGTTAGTAGTAGTAGCCATGTAACATAAATTATATCTGCTAAAAAGTCGTATTCAAATAAACTTTTGGGAGGGAATTTTAATTCAAGGTCTTTTAATTTTTTCTTTAGAGATTCGGAGGATGTCTTGATTTCAAAATGTGGGGTTATGTTTTTCCAATTGGGGTTAAATAATTTCGTCATATTTTGAAATATCACAGTTGTCTCTGCTTGAAGGAGGATGGACGCCGAATCTAATGTGGACCATTGTAGGGGAGTATTCTTTCCATTATCAGTTCTTTATTTTCTTCTCGCATACAGGGGAAATTTTCAGAAATAAGGGTAATATTTGTAGAGTCAGTTTCCTGAATTAAGGATATTTCGCAAGGAAGATGAATTTTGAGGGCTCCCGGAAGGTCATAATTTATGTCAATGCTTTCAGAAACTTTACTAGTGGTATTGTGATATTTTAAATTTGGGCGAGGATTTGACACTAGGTAGTCGTTAGAGTTCAATTTTCAAATTATTGGCCGTGAATGGAGGGGTTCACATTTGAAGTGGCATACGGCATTTAACTCATCGTAGCTCTTACTTAAAAATAAATATCTAGCGCATTCCGGAGCCTCGTTTGAGTAGTCGAAGTGTTCTACATAGCATAGTCCCGTGGTTACATCACAAGTTTTCAATGCCGGTCCGTCGATCGTCCTGAAGATGTCGTTATGTTTATCATAAGCTATTAACATTTCGCTGCTACTTAGGATACATAGGGACTCGTTGTGTCGGAAGTATATGGGTATGTATTTGAATAGCTTCCATTTCGAATCCATTCTTTTGATAGGGACTCGTACTTCTATGTGTATGTTATACTTCGAGACCTGACAGTGGGCGAGGTCCTTCGTATAATACTGGAGTATGTCGTTTATGGATATCGCCAATCCCAATGATAGTGGTTTTAATTTTCTCTCGAGTCTGCGCAGATCTTGGCGTAGATCAGGAACCGGAACTAGCGATATTGGCAGTTTATGGGATGAACAGTGCGAATATATATCGTTGTAATATATAGCATTCGTGATTTCTGAAAGCGTCTCGACAATCATGTATAGGTATTGGTGGTTGTTGCTGTCTTCCCGCCGTGCAATATCGATTTGTCCTTCGAGGGTTGAGAGGAAGGATGTTATATTTTGGATGGCGTCGATGGTGTGGTTCGCAAACACATTCATTTTGGCTGTAGTGGTTACCAAATCAGCATGGATATCGATGATTGATTCCCTTACGTTGTCGTAATTTTCTTTTATCCTTTCCTCATTTTCGAATAATGGATAGATTTCTTTTTTAGTTATCGCATTGCAACAAAAATTCAAGAAATCTCCTAGGAACTGGACTCCCCTTTTGTTTCTTCTTTTCGACGTTATGTGCGTTTCCATATCGGATCGGATGTCTTTGAAATGGTGCGACATCGTCCTATGAATTGCTTTAAGAGATAATCCTAGGGGTGATTTACAACTGGGATGGTTATGCTCGCAGATTTCTGTCCATTTTGGAAAATCCGAGATGTAGTGTTGAAAGAGGTATTTCAAAGGAAGCGATCGATCGTAGATGGTGACGTCCGTTATTTCTGTGAGGTATGATCCGGGAACTATTTCGATTCTTAAATTATCCGCCAAACAACCCGTGAACCATAACGTTAATATTACCCAATACATCTGTAAGGTAAATATAAAATAGTTTGGTTTACAAAAATACAAAAATAGTGCGGTTGGTTTATCTCTCCTCCGCGGTATAAATAGTCAGATACCCCTGTATCTGTAGTGATATTAACGGTTCCTTAGATTAAGCGGTTATACTGCTATAGTTACATCACATGTAGGAAAGGTTGCATATTCTACAAAGGTTTTTCGTATTGGTGGTGACGTGAGTATAACTGATTATGCGATGTACTGATGTACTCGCCATAGCTGCGTGTGTATATGTTATTATTTTATATTTTTTTTTTTTTTTTTTTTTTTTGTTGTTTTGGGATATTTCATCCTCTTTTGTCGTTTTTTGTTTTGTTTTAATCGTTTATTTATTTTGTTATATATTTTTGTGGGACTGTTGTCCTCTTTTTATGAATAGCTGGGGTATTGTGGCTTCCCTCTGGACATTCACCCTTCATTTACAATATCGTCATGTTTGACGGGACAGTTCTACAGTAGGGGCATCGTCTCCCGTATCGCAGCCACCGGATAAAACACCGGTCGCATGCGGTATGTCCGCATGAAAGCCGTGCATTTATCCGATCCGCGTCACACAGAAAACATTTTTCGGCCTCTGCTGTAAGCTGTTCACTCGTCTTACATTCGTATGGATCCGGTCCGGCGTACGGATGGATAGAGTCTTCTTCTTCCGGGCGCTCCCAAGCGATCGGAAGGGTGTATCGAACCGGATGTTGGGAAACGGGCGTGTCTGTCGGATCAGGCGCAGGTTGCCACAATTCGGCGATTTCTGCGTCCGACACATCCGAGAGGGATGGTCCCGAGGCCGCATCTGTCATATCGTCTACGTCGCGAAGTATTTGTTGAATGTCCACAGGTTGGACACGGACAATTGGATAGTGAGTTCCTTCTGCTAACTCCATTTCCCGTAATTGCATGATCGTCGGAATGGAAATTGGATTGTGTTCTGCCCACTGCACGTTTTGAAGGCGCGTGAGTTCTTCTCTGATGCCATGGAGGTGTATAAGGGGTACGAATTCGTCGGGCATTTGTACTGCAACTCCTAATCGAATAATAAGATGCTGACGCCTCCATGGGGGAACGTCGTTTGTTGATCGTAAGAAGAAATTTAGGTCGGCCCCGAACACTACTTCCATCCATCGATGGTAGTTTCGTCGAAATAGTTTATATTGGTCTAAAGCGTAACTATTAATTTGGTCAGTAGTTAAATCACGAAAGGCAGAATCGTTCGGCGAAACATTACTAGATGTAGATGGCACATTCATTTTTTCACGATTTTATACTAAAACTTTGCGAAAATTCACACGAGTATTTTCAAGCGATATTACTAGAGCACTTTCACACGACCGATTCGAAGAACATTGGACATGAGACAGGGAATTTATTTCTAATTAGTGGATAGAACATACGATTGGTAAGGGCTCAAGTTTCCTAAAAGCGTGTACACGGTGTTTTTCGAGTGGCGTATGTACAATGAGCTGACTAATCATACATACGTTATATAAATTCCTTTCTGTATATATTTCAAAGCCGGCCCATCGACGAATTGCGGGAATGTTTCTATCTATTTGTAACGTCTAATGTAGTATGAGTACTTATGATATTGTAATATGATCACAACGGCGTCCCGTTTGATCGTAATATATTACGTACGCTAATTTTGCTTATTCGGGTAAAAATAACAGATAATGTTAATTTACTACTTTCTAGTTGGGGGAATTCGCCGATGGTTAATAATACATAGTCATGCGTCCACCTTCGTCTATGAGTCGCCACGTTTCATTGTTTCATAACAAAATATGTCACTCAACGAGAAGTTTTTGGTACGCAGAGAATACAAAAGCGCCACTTCTTACTGGGCGGACACTGATCCCTGATCACGGCGGCGGTGGCAAATGACACCTCCGTCGGATGCAGGGCCGTGCTAGAGAGTGTCCTCGGGTATGAGCCGGGCGGCAGAAATGAATCGGCCGTCGACCCAATCCGAGGGTTCTCTATATTACATACATACTTTAAAATCTCTAATAATATATCTTTTAAGTCTCCTAACGTGCACGGTTTCTACTTTTTCGTCAGTTTGGATGTCATAATCTAGAGGGCCAACCTTTTTAAGCACTTTATAAGGGCCGTTGTATTTTTGTACAAGTTTACCTCTGTGCTTAAAAGGTATCTCTATCAAGACTAGATCTCCCTCATTGTACATAACGTCCTCGTGGTCCCTGTCATAATATTGTTTTTCCTTTTCCTGATTTTCATAAATTAAGCTCGGTATTAATTTTCGTATTCTTCGTAACTCTTCTATTTCCTCGAGTCTTTCCTGTTTTGCTTTGCTTGGCACATTTAATTTATTGTCCGCGGGCATATTAGGGTGCTGACCATACAGTATGTAGAATGGACTTAGACCGTTAAATCTAACTAGTGGAGTGGTATTATACGCGAAAACCACGAATCGGACGAAATCTGACCAATTTGTACGAGTAGAATTTGCATAGCAAGCTAGTGTTTTGCAGAGTATTCCATTTTTCCTTTCTATGCTGCCTTGACTTTGTGGGCTATATGATGTACTTAATGCCTTTTGGCATCCTAGATTTTCACATACAGCGTTCAAATCTGCATTTTTAAAGTGGGTTCCGTTATCTGTGGACAGGTATTTAGGGGCTCCATATTGCGTTACGAGGTCGTAAATAAAATTAATAACGACGGCGCTTGATGCTGACGTTACGGGTTTTGCTGCCGCAAATCGCGTTGATTTACATGTACCTACCAGTATGTATTCATTTCCTTTGCTTTTGGGTAAGGGCCCTACAAAATCGAGTTCTAAGTGTCCTAGTATGTCGCATTTATTTACACGAATTGGTTGTAGTAACCCTGGTTTTTTACCATGTATTCCTTTTCTTATCTGACATTGATGGCAACTTTTTATGTAGTCTCTAACGTCCTGGACAATACCAGTCCAGTAATATTTTGTTTGTATTTTAGCCAGGGTCTTATCTGCTCCCCAATGTCCACCGGAAAGGGCTTTATCATGAAATTCACACAATATATCTTTTACAAGGTGTCGTGGTAGATAAATTAGTATTTTACCGTTGGAACGGATGGATAGTAGTCCGTCGTCCGATAAGAGAAAACGTCTACTGATTTTGTTATATTTCGTGAAGTCTGGTTTGGTTTTGTCATATGTACCTTCTTTGCACATGATGATATTATTACAAAAATTGTCTTTACGTTGTTCTAGTCTTAAGTCCATACCGACTGATATTTTGTTAAGTTTTTCTAGTATCTTGTCGTCATCCTCAGTCTTCTCGTTGTATTCTATAGCAGTTCTACTTAGGACGTCAGGTACTATGTTATGTTTTCCTGGTTTATGTTTAATTTCGAACTCGAATTCAGATAGTTTAAGTATAATTCGAGCTAGTCGAGAACTGGGTTCTTTTGTCTTTCTACAAGATACCAGTGGCGCGTGGTCAGTGTACAAAGTGAATGGGTTACCGTATAAGTATTCTCGAAAATGTAGTATTGTGTCAACCATAGCGGTTAGTTCGAGGTCATAAGCGCAGTAATTTTTTTGAGAGGCTTGCATTTTCCTGCTGAAGTATGCTATGGGGTGTGTTTCGTTCTTTTCATTTATTTGTGATAGTACTCCACCGATCGCGATCTTAGATGCATCGGTTTCTACTATTGTTTTCCTACCTTCTTTAAATATAGCCAAAACGGGTTTTGTAATCATTTTTAGTTTTAGGATTTGAAATGCACGTTCATGTTCGTCATGCCATTTTACTTTCGAGTTCGGCTGTGCATTGCCTTTCGTTAGGTCACTTAAGCAGGCCGATATGTGCGCAAAGTTTCGTATGAATTTACGGTAATGTCCTACCATACCTATGAATGATTGCACATCGCGCACTGTTTCGGGGCGTGTGAAATTTTTGATAGCAGCTACATTTTTTTCTAGTGGTTCAATGGTTTCTCCATTAACCTTGTGCCCTAACATTTCGATCTCATCGTAGAACAGTTTACATTTGGTGGTTTTTAATTTCAAGTTCAATAATTGTAGGCGTTGGAGTATTTTCTCTAAATTTAGTAAACTTTCGTCGAAATCGTCTCCAAACACGCACATATCGTCCATGTATGCTACCATAATTTTGTATAAAAAATCTGCGAATTCTGTGTTAATTACATTACTAAATGCAGCTGGTGAATTAGCTAGGCCTTGTGGTAGAACTGTGTATTCGAAAAGTTGATTATCGACAATAATTGCTGTTAAATATCTGCAAGCCTCTGCAATGGGGATTTGATGAAAACCGCTATTTGCGTCGAGAAGGCTAAAATATTTTTTACCCTGCACTGCCATTATTATGTTTTCGATTCGTGGGACCGAGTTGCGGTCAGGTATTAATTTCTCATTCAATTTCATAAAATTGCATAGGAATCGATATTTGTCACGCTGTTTCATTAAAAACGCCGGCGAGCTGTAATGTGATCGCGAGCGTTGTAGTATATTTGTGTCTAGTTTCGTGTTTATTTGTTTCCACATTTCACGTCGTTCTACGGGCGCTAATTTATAGCCACGTAATTGTACAGGTTCATTGTCCTTGACTTTCAGTTCATATGGTTTTACGTTCGCTTTTCCTAATTGTTCTTCTTTCATAGTAAATAGTCCGCGGTAATTGCGTAACATACGAACGGCCTTGCGTCGTTGGTCTACCGTTAGTTTTGGTGATAGGTCTATTTCGTTGCCGTCGTAATCGTATATATGATCGGGGTCGGTATTGTTTATGTTTTCGTTGTTTTCTGGGATATCATTAATTTTGTTTAAGGAGTTACAGGGGTGTATTGTTTTTATGCAGCCTATTACCTGACGTTTGTGTAAGTTTTGTGTGGTACGGGTATAATTCCATAATTGTAGGTATTTAGTGTCTCCTTGCCTGAAAGTGGTCGGCATTACTCCGCTTTTTCGTAAAAATTCGTTATTGGGTTCGAGAGTTGTTATTTTTGAATTGTATTCAGATTCTGGTAGGGGAATGGTAATTGATGTTCGGGGTGGTAATCGTGTGTTTACCCCGGAAATGATATTCGTCCCTATTAAATACAGGGACTGATCTTGTAGGTCTAGTTGTTTTAACCATTTTTTGTCCATTGGTATTGTGATCGCTTTTTGTCCTGTTCCAATTACGATTGTTTTGTTTGAAAAATTGATAATTGCTGCATGTTTAAGCAGGAAATTTGTGCCTAGGACAATGTCCGAATTCAGATTTGATACAACATATGTGTCTATCGTGTATGTATTATCAAGGATGTGTAATGTATTCTCAATTTTGCCTTTTACTGTCATTTTGGAATCGTTAGCGCATACTAGCCGTATGTCAGGTGGAGAAAGTAATATTTCATCGGGTACCAACTTATCACTAATTAGTGTTAGATTACAGCCGGTATCAATTAATCCTGTGAATTGGACGTTATTTAAGTGAATGGGTATTTCCAAATTATTTTTTGCTGTATCACGTTTAATATTATTGCAGATATGTTTTTCCTTAATTTTTATTTGTGGGGTTTTGACGACGGGTAGGCTGTGTATTAAATCTTCAACAATATTTCTATCGTAATTTTTGAATAGGGAGAATTTCTCAAGGTCTGAAAAGGTTCTATAATGTTCGGTGTATTTTCCGTTTTGGATATAAAATAATGGCTGCCTAATTGGAACAGGAGGACATTCTAGTTTTTTGGATTTTGTGTATTAGTTTGTGTTCTTCTACAGTTTTCGGTTGAGTGGTTTCTCATGTTGCAGTTCGTGCAGTATATATTTTGCCTGTTAGGATTGTCATAACATTGGGAGTCTACGTGTCCTGTCTTTTGACAGATGTTACATCTTCGATTGTCTTTTCTTTGCTGTTTGGGGTTTCGCCGATCATTGCGACCACTTGTTTGCGGTCTGCCGACTACTTGGTAACAATTACTAGCAAGATGGCCTGTTTTTCCACACACCGTGCAGTATAAGGCCATCTTGGTTTGGATGCCAAATTGTTGATATTGCGTTTGTGCGTAAGGATTTAGGATAGGTAATGGTAACTGGTGGCTGTTAGTTTGGGATAACTGGGGTATTTGTATTGGTTGCGTAACTTGTAAGGGGTTTGGTGGCATTAGTGGTGAATTAAGCATATTATTAAAAGGTATGTTAGTAGGTATATTTGGTACTTGGAATTGATTTTGCCATAACGCTTGAGATTGGTTAAAAACATTTTGAGGGGATTCTGTGTGAGTTTGATTAGTCGAGGGTTCGGAGATTTTGTTTATCTTTTCGGATTTGGATTCCTCTAGTTTTGATTCGCACATTTTAAAGATTAGTTCTTCTAATTTGTTAAACCTGGCGGTTTCAGAATTGTCTTTTACAAAGACGGCGGTACTTTCGAATATTCCTATGTTCTTTTCTAGTTTTGCGATAGTGTCATTTTCAAGCATTCTAATGGCAGAACGTATTTCAGGGCGAAAGCCTTTATAATTTGTCGACACCGGCGTTCTTCCGGTATTGGTGGCGTGATTTGGTTATATAATTCAAGCATGTTCCCTATGTACTCCTGAGGGCTTTCATCGTCTCTTTGTTTACGCTCCATTATTTTTTCTTCTATCTGTTCTATAATGTGTTTGTTCTGGAAAATTTCCGAAAATTTTACCACCAAATCAGCCCATGTCTTAATTTCGGCTGGGGTTCCTTCGGCAGAGGTGACATATTCATCGTATTTTTGAGCTGCCAGGCCAGTAAGATATGCGGGGAAAAATTTTAACTTATCCGCGTCTGTCCACCCGTTAAGTTTGGCCGTAAGGTTATATTTTTTAATGTATACTTGGAAGTTGTCGTTTATTCCCGAAAATTTTGTTGGTTGAAAAAGAATTTTGGGAGTTTTGGTCGTGGCTTCCGTAGCCATTATATGGTTTCCAATTAGTTTTGTAAAAGGTTAAAGTCGATTTGGGGTTTAATGACTCGAATATCTCAGTGAAGTACTCGTTTTTTATTTTATGTCCTACTGCAGAATTTTTTGTGATTAGTGAACGAAGTGTTTTACGGTAGTTATTTAGGTTAGTTTCTAATTTTATCCCGTTGTTAGTAAAATATTTCTCAAACCGTTCTGACGAGATCCCGTAAATCCACCCGAGCGTTTGGTCTGTTTCGTTCTCAATTGTGGAGGAATCTGTATCGTTCTCAATTGTAAAGGAATCTGTGTCTGACGTCTGACTATCGATGTTATTGCTTGCTGTAGCTGTTGATGATTTCCCAGGTGCTGAAACACTCCTTTTTATTTTTGTGGAACTGTCTTCTTCTGGCGAGTCTGGGATTTGTAGACGTTGTCCACCAAGGAAAGTCTGGTTTAGAATATCTTCAATGTCTTCGTCTTTGGTCATCTAGGGGTTTTCACCCATTTGTTTTGATGGTAGCGCGAAACGAATACGTGTATCGCGGTACGACTTTTGAAATTATGTGATTTAGAAGCACCTGTAGTTGGGCGCCATTTTGTAGTACGACCAAAAGGTATCTGGGATCCCACGGTGATCACTCTAATATGATGAACAATACTAATCAACGAATAGATAGTTTACTCAAGTATTTGATAAGTGATCATCGGGGGAGACCAAGAAATAATTAACGGTAATAAAAGACGCGGTAGGTTACGAAAATGAATACGCGGGTTCACTTCTTAATCACGTAGTTTATTCTGACGTTAGCTTACTACAAGGTAGAGGCTAACATGAAAAGATATACCGAATGACACGAGTCGTAAGGCGGTTGATTAATTTATATGAAGTACAAAGTTTATGCATATGTCCCACATCACGTAGGCGGTTTTAGGGTACCTTATTCTAGTCACGTATACTTTAATTCTTATTATTAACGGTATATATGTGTCCTACTTTTTATTAATTATTCATCGTACTACACCTACTGCTTACATCCATAGATTTTTTTTTTTTTTTTCAACAAAATTTTACTCATATTTTCAGGGTTGTGGGATTATCAAGTTTGTTCAGAACTGGGAGGATTTTCAAGTTACAACCGAACACCCTCCTTATCTGCTCTCAGCCACTTGATTCCAATTGAAATTGATATTAAAGATAGATGCAAACCATTCTTCAGCTCCAAGTAAGTAGATTAGTAGGTATAAGTAGAAAAGGGTACCTATTTTTAAAATTTTATTCATCATAAATAATTGATTAATTATAATCTTTCAAGTTTCGGTGTCGAAGAGCTAAATAAGAAAATGATCGAAACAAACGTGCTTTACGGTGGACTAAATTTCAACGTTGGAAATACCCTATTTATTCAAGGATCTACCGATCCTTGGTATACTTCTGGACTTTACAAGCAGAAAACCGAGTCTATTTATGAAACGATTTTCATCAATGGTATGTATATTTACGACTTATCAATTACCATTTTCAAAAGTTTCATCTAAACAATAATTTCTCCTGAAGTAAGCGTGTTCTATGTTGTGAGTCCCTACCAAAATGTATCCTTATTTCAGGAGCTTCGCATTGTTCCGATGTATATCAACCTTCAGATGAAGATATTCCGCAGGTGAAAAAAGCCCGCAAACAAATACTAGGAATATTAAAAAAATGGTTGAAAAAATAATCCATAAAGTTATCTCGATAAATTTATAAAATTTTGTTATGAAAAATAATTATAAAATGGTGCAATTTTTTTAAATTTTCAAGTGTTCTGGAACAGAGGAAGAAGAGAAAAGAACTTGGTAAAAATTACAAACTTCGAATTAACTTTTCAATAAATATTTTTCAAACAATAGATATCAATTATTTGCTGTTTTTATAGTGAAATGATATGATTTCCAGAAAGTCAAGTCTTATTTATTCACTTTTTTTTTCTCGAACAAAAATTAAAACAAAAGATTCGATTTTTATGAACAATTTTCTGGATTTTTCATTTCGCAAAATTTTTAATAATATTTTCCTTGCATCACACGAGTCGAATGCAGCCAGTATTGTGTTTGGAAAAAGGAAACAGTGAACCCTTCACATTCAAGATAGAAAATTTTTTGATACACAATCAATTTTTTCATATTCAGCCTAAATTAAATTTTTCCCACTGAAATTTAGCTTTGTGAAATATTGAAAATAAAAATTTACGTGCAAGTATTTCATCATTCATTTTAAACTCTCTATAAAGTTATTTGTCGATTGACTACCCTCCCCCCCCCCCTCAGGAAAAACTAAAAAACGATAATGCAAGTCAATAAAAAATGAAGTAAGTTAAAAATAATTTGCAATATTGGCATGAATTAATAAGACTTGGCAGGCTGCCCTCCCCCTCCAATGGAAAATTATGGATTTACGAGCTTCAAAATTCTCTTACAGTCATTTTTGAAGAATAATTATTACAGCTTTTCTCCCTCATATCCTTTTTGATGAGGTTGTAATCCAATTAAATTCATCTCCTAAGATCATAAAAATTTCCTCATCACCTAGCAAAATATGAAAATTTTTTCAAATCAACAAAAAAACAACAAAATTTGGTATACATCTGATTTTTGACCTCCCGAACAGATTGACAAAGGTCTCAAGACATTTCTGAGCTTTCAGAAAATTTTGGATTTTTTTAGCACTCGAGAAAAGAAAAATCCATAAAAATAGTCCATATGAATTTTAACAGTTGTAATAAAATTGCAGATATATCGATAGAAAATTTAACACTCAAAGATTTACGTTCTGTATGACTTTTTTTTTCGTAGGACCCTTCTTGTGCTCATACGAATAAAATCGACTAAAAAATATTCCAACAAAACATTTAAATTTACAGAAATCGTGACATTAAGGAGAAAAACTAAAATCATTATCAAACTTGGCATTAAAAAGTAGACCAGAATCATCCATCAGAATCGATCATGTAGAAAAACAATATTCGAATTGCCGTTTTGTGATAATTCAATCGTTACAAAAATAATAAACGGAAAAAATTAGGTTCATGCGGTAAAAATCAATGTTTTGGGATAATCAAGCCTAAAAAAAAATGAATGGAACATGAATCGCAGAATGCAAAATTCTTTTGGTAGAGTCTAATTACTTTTTTTTTGAATCTTTGTACTTCAGACATTTTCGATAAAAAAAATGAAAACTGAACTTTGAAATTTCCGCCAAAATCACGAAAACTAAGCTTCTCAGGAAGAAACTACATGAACTTTCCAGAAAAGAAATTTCACGTTGTACAATTCATGTTCTACTTATTTTTTTCGTAAATTCCTTTCTTTCACCGAAAAATCGACTTCGAGGGGTAAAATTTATCAAAAAAAAAAGTACAAAAAAATTCAACCCAAACTTTTAATTGAAAAATTTAGACGTGATGGAAAAAAATTGAAATCATACTTGAACTTCATGCTAAAAAAAAAATACCAGCATTAGCGATTACGCAGAGAAAATTTGAAAAAATACAGTCAATAAAATTTTTCAAACGTCTAAATAAAAACATCAAAAAAAAATTCGGCCCCTGATCAATACTCATAAAAGACCTGACATAGAGAAATAACTTTTCGGCACCGCTCCGACCCACCGCTGCACCATCCTCGACATCACATACACGAGTTTGGTGTTAGTAAATTTGCATAATCAGTTCGCCCGAAATATACAAACCATAGAACTGCGGTACGAATGTATCCAACGCGAATAACAACTGATGGGATCTCATCGTGATAATAAATTTTACATCTCATTTACCTCAAATATACCCCTTGCTTTGCCCTAATTCAAATAAAACTCTGTCCATTTTCAAGACCCTTTAGATTAAACTCGGTCATCTTTCCTCAATTATTCCGAAGCCCGAGAGCAGCCGCGAAAAAAAAAACATAAATTCGAATAATACCGCGAAGCGCATAGAAACGACGATACGAGATTTAATTGGCTAATTATTCTCGAGTACATTCTCGAGAAATAACTAAACCAGGCGTAAAATACGCTCGCTAATACTTCTTACGACAAGAATTATAATTGTTCGAAAAGCCGAGGAGACGGAAAAAGGCAGCATTAGGGTGGTTTTTCCGTATACACAAATGCTACTGTTGGTAGGTAAAGTACACAGCTCGGCATTGGCAACTTTACGAGGCTAAAACGTGCAGCTTTATGGGATGTAATTAGATCGCCGCGATGAGTTTTAATGAAACAGCAAGAGAGGCAGGTTGGACACCGGAGGAATTAAAAAATACATATTTAAACATCTCGTCGAGCTCGGTGTCCGATTGGTATTGCGTCGGTGGAGAATTCCAAGAATGGGAAAATTGGCGGAGACACGCGTCTGTTTGAATTAGCGATGAGAGGGCGACAACGCACAGTAGGTCAGGAACCCCTCCCCTCCCCCACCCCCTAAAAAGCGCCTATAATTCTGTTGTTTTTTTTTAGCACCGATCGAGAAACTTTTGTGGAAACGAATCATCTTATATGCATTATTTTTGGCTGTAGAATCAAAATTCGAAAACATTTTATGCCCAGGATTAAGAATATTTTTTCGTTTTTAGAAGTAAAGGGACGGGGTAGAAAGCGTTGAAAATGGGTCAAAAATTGAAATTTGTCAGTTTAGTTCGAAAAATATTTACTCGCGTTTTTGAGGTCGTAAAACACAAATCCAACATCAAACAGTAAAAAAATATCTGGGAAATTGGTGAAAATTCATTGAAAAGTCAATAAAATAACTGAAATTCACTGAAAAATCGATGAAATTCTTCGAAAAATGAACAAACATAAGCTGAAATTGAATAATTTCGCCCGGCAATATTTTTTCGTTTGAAGATCAGGGGATGAAGGATGAGAGAAAATTTCGATTTCAACTCCCTCTACTCCAACACTCCTCTCCCCCCATCAAAAGGACAATTGGGCGTAAAATCTTATAAAAAACACTTCTACATAAATTTATCCAAAATTCACGACCGAAATGGAAATTTTTCCTGATTTTCCCTTCATTACGAAAATTACGGTTATAATTTTCGAAAAATTACATACCCGAACTATAATTTATAGACTTGAAAAATAAATGCAGGGAGTCAAATTATTCCCCTCCGCTCCCCAGTTTGATTTGGCCCTAAATACTCTACCAATATGGTACGCTAAAAAATTGAGTAAAATTTTAGAAACTTTTATTATCAAAAATGAATTTTTTTCAAAACTTCATAATTCAAATTTTTCGAAGTTTTTTTCCATTTTTACACCACAAAAAGATACCTAGTACTCACATGGACAAAGCAACATAGTCTCATTAGAGAAGTGACAAAGGCAAAAAATTACAATTTTTTTCAACAAGATGGATTGTTTCGACTCAACGTATGATTTGTCTCAATTTTCCTCTTATTTAAAACAATTTTTTTTTCAAAGAAAGTCACGACTTTCCGGAAGTATGGAAGAATCGTACAAAGATTATGAGAGAAAGAGGGAAAAATTGAAAACGATCATGAGTGAATTTTTTCTGAGAATTTCAGATTCAAAAATACATGCGATTTTTCCCAATTATTTTCAGCTTGAAACTTCAGCATTCCTCTCTTTAAAACTTCATTTTTCATTAAATAATTATCTTGTGGCATTTTTTAAATTTAATATTTTAATTTTCAAAATTCCTCTCAGCATTATTTTTTGCACCCTTCGAAATCCAAACAGACGCAAACACTTTCCGGAATGAACCAAAATTGGTTTATGGGAGGAAGAGATAGAAAATTTCCGACTGAAATAGTCTTTTTCCTGTTTTTTATTACGAAATTCCCTAATTGCAACCGTACCATTTACCCAAATAATTTTTTTTCATTAAAGCAAAGCTCAATCAATTAAATTCGCCGTCTCTTATTTAATAAATTTTCGATGCAAATGAGATTTAGACCCGGGCATAGCAGTCGACTCCGAAGTCTGAGTCAAACTGACTCCAAATTGACTCCAACTCCGGCTCGACTCCGGAGTCAAGCCGGAGTCAAGGAGTCAAGGTCAAACATTGACTCCGAAGTAAAGTCGGAGTCAGGAGTCAACTTTCTCCCTTGACACCGGAGTCAAGGCCGGAGTCGGAAGTCAACTTTCCCTCTTGACTCCGGAGTCAAGCTGGAGTCAGAATTCAACTTTTTTGCTGACTCCTATGCCCTGATAGACGATCAAAGTCCAAATTTATTCCAAATTCAAATTTTTTTACCCCAAACTTTTTCAATTTCTTCATTTCCATTTTTTAAAAATCTGGGTCCGATTGTTTTTCAATTTCATAGGTAAATTTTTTTCCAATTTTCGAATCGAAAGAAACGTTAAAAAACATAGAATTGAAGACAGTTTTTAAAAAATTCAAACTTTAACAAAAATTTGAGGGAAAATTTTCAGGATGGAAGAAACTTTAGAAAATATGAAAAGGAAAAAATTACAGTATGAAAAATTTTTAAATTTGAAAAAATTTCAGTAAGTATTAAGGATATCAAAAAAAATTTAAATTAAGACTTGATTTCCAAAGTTTTTGAAATTTTGTCGATTGTTTCTCCTAACTTGGAATTTTTCAATTATGTCAACTATAAAATTTTTTCAACTGAAAATTTCTTAAAATAGGTAATTTAATTTGATATTTTTAAAATTCCTTCGACCTCAGTGAGTAAAAATGTATTTTTTTCATCGAACTTGAAAAAATTCAAAGTTTCTATAGAGCATTATCCCTCCTTCTCCTCCTCCTCAGCTCTTCCTAAACTGGATACAGTAATGAAAAAACTTAAAAATAAAATCTATTAAAAAAAATTAAACTTGAATAAAATTTAAACTGAGATTGTTGGAATTCCACTTCAATCAACATCTATTATGAGTTAGTTGAAATTCTGATTTTTTTAGCACTGGGTGTTGGCTTCTTAATCCCAATTCAAACAATCATAATTCCACCAGCTTTGAAATTTTTCAATAGATCAAAATAAATGATAAGCTCTTTTCATTTTTCATTTTTGCTTCTTGCATTTAGCCATTAACCTCGTCCGTTAGATGCAAACCCCTTCAAAAAATTAAAACCCTTCAACCATAAACCATAATCCGAAACAGATTTGTTGAGAATCGTATAACCGTAACCATTAACCGAATCGTTAACCATAACGATTAACCTTAACCTTGAATGATTTCAGTTAGCACTTTTGCCTAAAAAAAACTCAATACCATAAAAACGCAAACTCCAATCATCGAAGAAGAGCTATAGCCATTTAGCTCAATTTTGGAACAAAATCTACCCTTTGACACCCACCCAGCTCACTCTTGGGTAAAAATTTCACCGAATTTGAATTCTACGTTCTAAAATACACATAAAATGATGGGTTTTTACAAATTTTTCTACAGATCGGTGTACAAATATGATATTTGATAGTTTTGAGTTAAATAAATGATATTTTCGGCTTATTGCAATAGTCAAGATTCAAGAACGGGTAATTCGATTCACCGGGCGAAAATCATCCGGCCCATTGATTTTTAAAACGGGCCGGTGCGAATGTTGGAATCGAAGAGGCGTCCCGAGCTGCGCCATAGAAGCGCACACGACCAACATTAAAATAGTTTACGTTTTATCGAAATGAAAATTGTACGAATGGTGCAGTTTACATAGTAACATTAATTATAATACAGTTACAGGGATAACTGTTAAGAAAGTACGAACCGCCGAAGTTGCCAAAAGCTAAGGATATGGGTATAACGAATACGCGAACGAAAGGCTCGCCGTGGTGGGTGGTTCGGGGGTGCCGGGCGCAAGTGAGACAGAAACGGAGACGCGGAGAATAGACCCAAATTATTGATTTCTTTCTTAGTACTGAAATTACGTCAGTTTAGGTAGATGGCGTTTTAGGTAAGTTATACTTGATTGTGTAGTTTTTCGCCGAAGCGGGCTGTAAACAGTAATATAGCCGTCGGTTCGACGTAAACGTGGTGTATACGAGAGAAAAAATGCTCATTCATAAATGTTTGCGATAAAGGCTGGTTTTTTTTCGATTTCGAACGGTGCGCAATCATGTTTAATTTCGCCAGCAAAGTGTTTAACGCGATCGGAGACTTGGTCGGGGACGTCGATCCGGCCAAGCCGGCCCAGCCAACCACACAACAACAGCCATCGCCGCAGAGACGATTCAGCGGCGATGCGACGGCTAGATTTTACCAAATCAAATCGCAGCCTCGGTTTCCAACGCCGAGTCAGAGTCAAGACGATCATCACTTGCCTCGGTTAGGGTCTTCCAGCAGCAGCGGCATCGGCGGCAGTGGCGGACACGTTAGACCCAGTTCCGCACCGGTATATCGGTATCCGACCACGACTACACATACGACCCAGTCGTATAGACCGGAACGGTACGAAGAAAGTAAATTCAAGGCGCCCGATATCGATTATAATGAAGGTGAATTTTTTTTCTTCTGCCAACTTTGAATTTTATTCCTACGGACGTCGCGGCCACCGCTGTACAAATGGTGCCAAACGCGTCGTGTGGGTGTGCGTTGCAGTTCTCTCGCTGCTTCGGATGTTTCCACTTGGTCGAGGTCGTCCAAGAGTGTAGGAATGAACGAGGTATTGCGTTGTACCGGAAACCAACCGATGTGTTTTTTTCCTTCCTAATTACCCGCGTGTATTGTCAGATTCGTCTGAGTCTTTCAATCGTACTTCGCCGAGCGTTTGGCTTGATCGAGTGGTTTGTAGATGGTCGAGGAATTGGCGTGGTTTTGATCTTTGGGGACGAAGTCCAACGCTATGTTGAGAACTTTGACGGTAATACTTCAAAGTAGATTCCCCTCGGTGTAGATTTTATTTCAACTTTTGCCAAGTTCTTGTCATTGATGAAGATTTCTTCGTGCTTTTCGATGCAAAAAAAAAGGTGTATAACTGGAAACTTGAGAACCGAATGTGATATGAGATAATGACTGGTGATTCTTTCTGGAATATGATCAACTGATTTGAACCAAATCTGATTTTTCAAAAAATTACCAAATTGAAGTCCTGGTGGGAAAATTTGACTGTGGTATGTCAGATGCAGATCTATGAGAAGGAGGAAATGCAAAACCTTCCTATGTACTATTCAAAAATAGCTTGAAAATGAAAAATCATCATCATCATCATCATCATTGGTTAGAATTTCAATTGCTCAAAAAATTTTCAACTGTGCCTCAATGAGGGGAGTATTTTCATTCATTTTTTTCTGGACTAAAATTGAAAATGAAAATTCATCTTTTGAAAGGGTGTTCTGAGTTCCCAGCTTCCATATTAATGTCTGTAACCCATGAATAAAAATTTGCATCATTTCGACATGATAATTGTTCTATTCTGAACAAAACAAAAGACTGATTTTGTATGTTCCATTAACATGGATACGTTTTTTGCTCTTGGGTGGGGTGGAAGGGGTCCATTTCAAAATTTTTCAGCCCCTATTTTGCATCACGTTATTTTCAAGATCATAAATCAACAAAACTTATAAATTTTTATACTTCCGAAAATAACTTAATATCAGAAAATCATAGATCGATATGTTTTTATTCAAGGTTACTTTAGAATTTTAATTTAATATGTATCAGAAAAAGTCAGAATGCCAGGAAAAATATCAGAAATTCAGTACCCGACTTTTAAAAACTCACAAATTTTCATGTTTTCTAAATTTTCTAAATCAACTTGATATCAGAAAGTCAGAAGCTGGCTTTTGAAAACAAACGTTTCTATTTTCGAAATCAACTTACTAAATATCAGAAAGTCATGCAGAAGATGAAAATTGACTTGATATCAGAAGTCAGAATTACAGGAAAAAATATATCCATGTGACCAAAATTCCCTTGCAGAGGAAACCTTTTCTGTTCTATTACAGTTTATTTGTTCACAGCATTACTTTGTTCCATTCTAGTCAGTACTCAGTGAAAAAAATGTAGTGTTTTCATCTGTTCGCAGTTCTGTTCTGTTTTACTTACCAGATTCGAACTGCTTTTGAAAATTTCATTCTCCCCTTCCATCCTCAAGAAATTCAAATATGGATGAGAATTTTCTTGGCAGAGAATCAAAGTTCTTTGATAAAGTGTTCGATTTTCAATTAAAAAAAGAATCATTTTCTAATACTTATCGGTGAATGGGCAAAAAGATACATTGAATTGAAAATAACTCGTTCATTTCCAAAATATTTTTCAAAAAAAGGACCCAGAGTCTATTATTTAAAAATAGTTTTATGAAATTTTTTTTCAGAAAAATTGACACCACGTCCTCTTCTTTTTCTTGTGTACGATGTTTACTCAATTTACGTTTTGGAAATTCGCAGTTCAATCATATTCATGAACAAAAGTTGCAGGAAATACCTCAAATTTTTCCATCTTATTATGAGTGCACGTGCACAAGTTTTTTTGAGTTCGTTTTAAAAAAAGTGACAATTGAAAAAAAGTTTAATATCTAACACTTTCCGTTTCCTTAAATTTCCAAATTCAAGAGACATTTCTTCCCTTATTTTCAAAATGTTTGATAAACAAAAAATCATAACATCAATACCAAAAATGCTTTCAACATTGACCTACACGTTTTATGACTGGTGGTAATACAAGGTCGAGCGGTGGGGGGGGGGGGTATGAGTAATTTCCCTCCATAATCACACAATTTATTTCTAAGTAAGGAAAATAAAATTAAGTCAGAAATTTGGACAGTGGACACGGTGTCCAATAAAATATCATACTTAATCAAAGTGCAGAATATTTACCAAGGTATTTTTAAAACATTTAAGATGGAGGGTGGGGCCTCAAAAATGATCTTTCTTATTTCAAAATTTCACTTTCCAATCTATAGTCTTCATCAGAATTTCTCCCTGCGGCTTAAAAATACTAATAATTTCCAGAAAAGAAAATATCTTGAGCCATAAACAAATCAAAGATCAAAGACGAAAAATTTTACAAAAAACAAATTCTTTTACCTCGAAATGGCAAGAATGGTCAAGATTTGCAGGGTTTTGGTGATTGTACCTACACAGCTAAAAATGTTATTTCTACGTTAACTCCGTCACAATTTTCTTTTTAAGAAGTTCTCAAATTTTTCTGAATCAATAGTGTCCACTGCATCTAAAAAGTAAAAATTCGTGCAAATTTTGAACCAATTTTTCTTGCTTTAAATTTGTGAAATATTCAGGGTAAGAGAAAATGGTGAAAATTCTTACTTTTCACGGCAGTAAGCTCATTAAAATTCTTGATACTAATTTTTTGATTTTCTTATTTTTATTGTGTTTCTTGTCAGTAAACACCATTTTCATTAAGCAACATAATCCCGTAGCAACACAATCAAATTTTTTTTGAAAAAATTCAAAATTTCGAAACTTTGAACTCAAATCTGTTATGGGGGAGAGGGGGAAGATATGAAGGAGGAGAAATTACCGATCAAAAACCATTACAATTTTCACCACGTATTTTTCACTTCACTTCGCAACAACTTTTCGCCAGGGTTCATCAAAAATCAAAAAAAATAAAATAAAATTGCAAAACGACCCACTAATTCCAAACTACCCACAACGAACCTCTTTTTCATCTTGTCGTACAAACACTCTTATTTCTGGATAAAATCACACTCACGTTCATCGATTTTTTTTACACGTATCGTCTTTCTACAGTTTCTACCTACCTTCTTGTTATTCCACAAACGTTTCATTCCTCAAAAAAAAAAAAAATGAAAACCGCCCGAATTTACTCGTACGGTTTCGTTTTCGTCACAGCTTGTTTTTTCCACGGAATTCGCCTCTGCAACATCTGAAGGTGGTTTCTTTCCGAACAAGAAATTTTTTTCAAAAAAGAACTTCCGGTACATTTTTCAACGCTGCTGTTTTGCATTTCACAAAAAAATTCGCCTTGACATTCAGATGGATTATCTCCAACTAGGAAAATATTGCGTAGGTTTTAATAACACCGTATCACCTTCACTCTTCCTACGCTCCAATTTCCTATGCAAATCCACCCCCGAACTTGTAAAATGATGAATTCCACTAGTAATTCGCACCTTTGGCGATATTCTAGCATCCGTATCGTACTCGTATTTCGTGGAACACGTCAAACTATTATTTTTTCCAGTCAACTCCCAACGAAATCATTATTTACGTATACAGATCGCACAAAAGGTGAATATCAAACCTGCAACCGAGAAAAATACTACAATCCTAACTATATCTACCCACGTAACCCATTTGTCTGCGAAATCCTTATTTAAGCTTTGCAACGCAGCTTGTTCCTAGTTTTATTAATTTCACTAAGTAAATCTTTGACGAAAGGGGTAGAAATCTGAATATATCAAATCCTGCCGGCTCGTCATCTGAAATATCAAATTTTTTAGTCTTAGTGTTTCTGCTTGCGCTTTAAAGCCTCTGAAGGCGTTATTTGGAATTCGGGCTCGTTATTAATTTACGTTTTGGTATAAACGTACTCGACGGATCCGGATTGTTATTGCTACGACGTATGGAAATATCGTAATACGGTACGGCATCGGCACCATTTTTTTTTCCGAATCGTTTTGAATTTCAAAGAACGATTTTAATAGTATTTATTTTAACGACGTTTTTAGTCCGTTGTTATTGGTCCAATTACGCTACGTCGCGGTGTTCAGCCGTTGAGTAATTTTACTTGTCACTGAAATACTCTCGAATGATTGGCGAGCTTAATAAATTACAATACGATCGTTATCGAATGGAATTTTAGATTAATGATGTTTTCTACCCGGCCGACGCGACGGCCGGAGAAACGACACGAGCGAGAGAGAGGCAGAGAGCTGCAAAACGAAATATAATCCGTTTTGGTAAGTCTTTTAAAGAAGTAATACAAGTATTAAACTTTCCTTTCGTACAAGCGCCGCCGCGTCAAACTATAAGCCGTTTATAATGCTAAGTTTTAATTTAAAGAAATTTTACTCGAAATTAATGAATATTTCATTTATAATTAAAGAAATTCTCTCTGTTGTGAGATGAAACAACATTTATAAACGCTTTAGCTTGTCACATTAATATTCGTGTTTGAAATGTTTCCCTTTTTTTTTTCATTTCGCAGTTTATGACGATTATTATTTTTTTGCATCGGGTTTGGTCGTATTGTTTTAGAAGTGATGGCGTCTAATTGAAGGGTAGGAGTTGAAAAGTGCATTAAAAGCTAAATTCGTATCCCAGCTCGTACTTTGGTGGAGATGATTCGTGAATTTCTTAATTAAGATATTGATCGAGAGTTGTCTAGACTGGAAAACTGATGAAATTTGAAATTGTAAGCTACATATATTTTGTATGTTTATAGCCAATTTTAAGTACATCATTTTTTTGCTTCAAATCTACCCAAAAAAGACTCTTCCAGTTTTATCTCTCGATTAAAAAATTTAAGGAGGAGCAAAACTTTGACAATTTTTACCTTATTACTGAAATTATTGGAATTCCTGTTTTTTTTTTCTATTTTTCTTCTCACTGAGGCGAAATCCTTGCTAATTGTGTTTCTCCATATTTTATTTGCTATTCATGGATGTTTTGAATTGAGATTGAAATTTAAACTCAAGTTCCCAAAAAGGAATGAAATACAGATGACGTTCTTTGAGGGACAAAAATATTTAAATTTTCATCATTTTTTGCATCAAAACCAATATTTTTTGGATTTCTTGTAGGTACGAAGTAAGTATTTGAAAATACTGAAAAATATGTCAATGAAGAAACTTAACGGTGAAAAATTTACAAACATTTCTCCAATTTCTCTTCTACTTTGGGCAATTTAAACAGAAAAACAGGGACACCAAAAATTCAAAAAAAAAAATCGTATCAAGTATTATTTGTTGCATTTTTAATAGTTTTGGGTACGGATTTCCGCACGATATTTTAATAAAGTCTCATTTAAGCTCCAAGATCGAAATTTCAACAAAATTTATTTCTTTTTGATTTCTTAAAACCTTTTGTACATACGTAGAATGAGTATTCTGGAAGATTATTCTCGAATTTTGATTCATCAACTGTATTTGGCGAGTTTAAATGCACCAGCTGAACGAGGCGAAATTAGCTTTGCAGTACAAGAAGTTTCCACTAGTGCGATCCCACGGTGTCTACTCGATTGAGGAAATGAAAATTCATGCTATTTTCATGTTTTTCATGATTTTCATGCCCGGTAATAAACACCATGTTATGGTAAAAATTTTGATAATTACGGAAATATTTCAGTAATTACGATAAATTACCGCACATATTACAATAATTACTGAATTATAGTAAATATTTTGGTAATTACGGTAAATGACCATGAATATTGCAGTAATTATGGTAAATTATAGCTGATATTTCAATAATTACGGTAAATTACCGTAAATATTTCAATAATTATGGTAAAGTACCGTAAATATTTCAAAAATTACCGTAAATTACCGTAAATATTTCAAAAATTACGATAAATTATAATAAATATTCTCATACGATAAATTACCGTACATATTACGACAATTACTCAATCATAGTAAATATTTCGGTAATTACGGAAAATGACCGAAAGTATTTCAGTAATTACGGTAAATTACCGCAAATATATCAATAAGTACGGTAAATTACCGTAAATATTTCAATAATTACGGGTAATTACCGTAAATATTCCAAAAATCACGGGTAATTACCGTAAATATTTCAAAATTACGGGTAATTACCGTAAATATTTCAAAATTACGGGTAATTACCGTAAATATTTCAAAATTACGAGTAATTACCGTAATTATTTCAAAAATTACGGTTAATTACCGTAATTATTTCAAAAATTACGGTAAATTACCGCAGGTATTTTAATTTTGACATTATTTGCCAGATTATTTTTATCTTGATTTAAATTTTGATCTTTTTTATTTAAATCTGAGCCATTGTTTTTTGGCTCATTTTTATTGGCCGTTTGATTCGAATTTTGGTCTGATTTATTGAATCCGAATGAATTTTTAAGCCCTGGCCGAGAGAAGCGAGGGCAGAATTAAAAAAAAAATTAAGTTTAAAGATAATTCAAAATCAATTCTTCAATTTAAATCGAGGGGAAAATGTTGAACATTTATGTTTTTTGTGGATTCTCATGTTTTTCATCCCCAGTAGGTACAATCATGGATTCAGTCAGCCAAAATATACGTTTCACAATTTTCATGAATTTGAAGATTTAAATTTTTTTCTTTTCTAAACGAAAATTTCCATGTCTCGGATTAAAATGAAAATTGATTCTGCAACATTTAATTTTCAATCATTCTAAATTCCCGTTTTCTATCTGTAATCTCGCTTTTCTTCCTCCTCTCCTCTCACCCCATCCATACTTTCTCCCTCCCATTTTTCTCCATTAATTACTTTTCCATACCCCACGTTTTCATTTTCCTTCCCAATCCCAGTATCTCTTTTCTTCTCCAGCTAGTCCAGCACTATTTTTCGACCACTAAATTTTTCCATGCACTCAGTCATTTCTCAATTGTATCTTCCATACTAATTTTCCTCACTTCTACCCCTTCAATTTTACTCAAATTTTCATAGGTATACAGACACAACAAATATAATTATCGTTCCATTCAGACCCCTTACCATCTCCCTACCATAATCCCACAAACTTTCCGCCATCTTATACGATTCAACGTCTGCTGGAAAAGAAAAATTCCACATCTCGTCTGCTTTGAACTTATACCAATGGGGTGAACCCGAGACAGAAATTATTTCGCGAAGCAATTTTCCACTTGGGCAATATAAACGGCGTAGAATCCGGTTGCAAAATATACCTATGCCATAGTACGATGGCAAATATATAATTCATCGTATAATCCAGTTTTACGGGCTCGTGAAGTATATACGAGATAGTAGCGTACTATACTCGTATATGTAAGGTGGATAGGGGAGAGGCCGGGCCGGGTACCGCAATTCAATAGTAAGTCTGGTAGATGAAATCTTTAAAGCTGCTTATAATCTCATTTAATGCAGTTTGTTATGACCTACCTTTTCAATGTATAGATAGTAGATACGCGTATCGTTACATGCCAACTTTTACCCACTATGTTATGAAAAATATGGCGTTGAGAGAATTTCCTTGCACATGTGAGTACATTTTCCGGGTCACCACCGCGAGACGTTTCGTAGGTATACGCGAAAAATACGTAGATATTTTAAAGACGTTCGTATATACTCGTCTACAATGTACATATTTGTATATCGAACCATTACGTAGCATACGAATTAATTCCGACGATGAAATTCGATTGGCTGGCAGACTCGAGAATGTACATACGTTAAAATACACTCGCTCGTATATTGTTTTTGTTTTCTTATACAAAATGGTATTTTCATAATCGATAAACAATGATTCGAACGCAATTTCACGTAGGGTTTTTTTTCGTTCTTTCTTATTCTACGTTGTGTGTTTTTTTTTGCTTTAATTAAAAAGCAACTCTGTGAACTTTTTATTCCAAGTATTACGGGTGTAAACGAGTCGATTATTCGAATAGCGAATACGGTGCCATTACCGTATTTTAATCAAGACCATTTTTCTCTCTATCTAGCTACCTTTTTTTCTCTCCTTGTTTTGTTTGTTCGATGCGAAGGTAAACTACGACGCCGGTTAGCGACGATTTCCGCCAACTGTTCAGTTTTTAATATTCCATGATTAAAGTTATCCTCGCGAAAATACTCGATTTTCGAAATTACCCGATTTGGTTGGTGTAGTTTGAGCGAGATAGGGGTGAGGGTTTTTAGGTTTTTTTTTTTCGGATTTGTGTCACGATGAAGAAAACCACGACCGTGGAGAAGATGAAATTTTTGAAGTAGTCACATGAGTTTTGCCGAGTGTTAGAAGTGTTTCAAGTTTTTTTTTTTTTTTAAGAGATTTTTCCTAAAAATTATTATTGGAAATGAGAGCGTAAGCAGAAATTTAGATGAATTGAGATAAATAATCGTTCGTAGTGTAAAAAACGATTCCAAAAAAATCAAAACATTTTTGAAAATGAAAAATTTACATACGAAAATATAGAACAATTTCATTATTTTTTCTCCTCCTACCTTGGTTGGACCAAAATTTTCTGAAATGGAGTACATGGTACGTACTGATGGTATCTACTGGATCAAAAAATTTCAATTCTTACTACTCTCTGGATTATTTTTGTCTTTTTCATGAAATTCTCATGCTTTGAAAATACTCGAAAAAGAATCCTGTTCTCATCCTCTCATTAAAAAAATTCAAGGAAAGAAAAAAATGTTGAAAAGTTTTTCTATTTTCTGTTTTTTTTTTTTTTTACTACAAAGACAAATTCCTGGCTAATTTCTGCTTTTCTTGATTTTTTTTGAACCAATAGACAGTGGACACCATACCAGGTACCTACTAGAATTAGAAACCGAAAATAATTGGTGGATTTATAATTTCATTTTTTCTGATGCCAATTTCGATTTATAAAGATGAATTTGTGCGCTAAATCGTCTCTGCCTTCTCCAATAATTACAGCAATTTCAAAAATCTCATAAGCTACAATAAAACATCAAAAAAGCACGCACATTCAACTTTTTGAAAAAAACATCTTGAATTATCGAATATATCATTTCATCTACTTTTAATCTCTCCACAACACTTATTGAACACCGATGCTCCACACAATTTTGAAAAGAAAGGCAGTAATTTTAATCAATACAGATTTTCCAACCATATGTACCTCATCAATGAAAAAATTAAATTTGAAAATTTTTATGAATAAAACACTAAAATTTGTTTTTTGATCAGTGATAATTTTTTCCCCTTTCTAAATTCTTTCCTCGAAAATGTCGCGTGTACGAAACTTTGTCCAACAATGATCAATGAAAATGGCTACATCTGAATTTATTCTAGAAATATTTCCAGTATTTTTATGTCTTACCTTAGAACGTAGATTCAGGTAACCAGGTACGTCAATGTAGTTCCTGACTTCAAGAAGTAGGAATTCTGATTTTCTCGAACCTGAAATCAAAATAAAAATACGAAAAACATTCATACAAAAGTAATAACATCAATCTTAAAATCGAAAGTTGTGTTTTGTTTATTGGAAATATGGAACTTTATTTATGAATAGAATATTTTTAAACGTGAAAAAAAAAACAACAGAAAATGAGTCAAATTTTTCTTAAAAGATGTTGCCTGATCCATTTTCAATACTGTATTCTTGTATTTTAAAAAAATTGCAATTTTGGCCAAAGCAATAGATAAGTAATTCAAGTTTCTCATTAACAAAAAAACCTAAATTTTAAGCATCGAAATTTGATTTTTTTTGGAAAATTTCAAAAAATTAGTAACAAGATTTAAGTACCAAAGCTAATTTTTCATAAAAATAGTAAATCCGAAGGTAAAAAAATATTAAATTTAATTCGAATGCAAAACTTGATCCCCCCTTCATAAAAAATTTGACCTGACAAAGCCTTCAAGAAAATTGGGTTTCTCCACTGCCCCGAAATCTTCAGTAACTGAACGTTCAGTCATACCGTTAGTTTGACATTCTGAATTGATTAACGAAAGTGAATTCAGAATCCAAGAAAACAGGCGACAGGTGAAATTTTTTTAAAAAACAATTTAGAGTGTAGGAGAAAAGTCAACTTTCTCTGGAGGTTCTGGATGGATATGAAAATGATCGCGACTGACTCGAGAAATCAACTCTAGAATGGAAACAGATTTTCAGATTTTTACTCAATATTTTAAACTAATTTTACGAAAAACTAACATAGGTACCCTAGGAGACAACACTTCGATCATTTCAAAAATTTGTCAAAAATCAAAAAATCAACTTCGGCGCCGAAAATCAAGCGTGAAATCAATTTCATTTCAATTTTCAACGATATTCATAAATATTGAGCAAAATCTTCATGGAAACAGTGCTCAATTTTCGAGAAGTCTGCCAAATTTTTAAAATATCTATAGTTCCTACTAAACTATCAAAAATTACATAAAATCTGAAAAAAATCTCCATTTCATGAAAATGAAATTTCAACAAAATTTCCAAAAAATTGATGAAATTTGAGATTTACCTTCTTCAATTGTTAAATCAATGGTACCTAAGTATTTGAATTGTTGAAAATTTTTCAAAAAGTCAATTTTTCATCCTTCAAAATTTTTTTAAAAATATGGAAAAATTGATTTTTTTTGAAAAGTTTATTACGAAATTTCAAAGCTACCTACTTGAAGCTACTTTTCATAAAAAATATGCGAGACTGGATATGTGATGCGTTCTGTAGAAAGGTACCTATCATGTTTTTTTTTTTTTTAGTGTCGTTTTTCGTCGTTTTGGTTAGTCTAGAACCGAAAAATCGACATTAAAAAAAAATCAAAAAAAAACATGATAGGTACATTTCTACAGAACGCATCACATATAAAATCCACCCTCAGGTGTAAAAATTGGCTTTTGAGGCAACCCCATAATCACAGAACTGCATTTCTAGCCAAAAAGTTTAGTTGGGGGACAACGGGACATAGAATCAAAAAACTAACACAACAAAATTCAAAAAAAATATAAATATAGAAAAACAGTAGGTATTTTTAATCCAAATTGGAAACTTCTATTCCCCCCTCCTTTCTTTGTAAATTTCAGATCAATCCTGTGAAATTACAAATAGTCGAGATCAATATTTGCTCGTGTAATTATACCACATTTTACCCAGATCTACGAAAAATTATAACTATAATATAACCCAATTTCATTAAAACCTCAACTTTCGTATTAATTACTAAACTAATTTCAATACGTTTATTTTCCTTCCAGATGGCTACAACGTTGGCAGAAATTACAACGGAAGTGAAAGACAATCCTCTTACATTACGGAATTACAAAAAGAATACGGAATGTATAGAGAGCACGACGTCGACGACGCCAACGACTACGAAGAAGAAGATAGGTAAGTTTCAATTTGAAATTGAAATACATATACGAATGATATTGCATAAACAACCATCTCCCTTTCATTTACCGCCTTCATTTACATCACAACCATACCTCGGACATATTCTATTAACAACACTCTAAAGAGATCCTCTCCTCCCTGCCAAACTACCCATCAAGTTATACTACATTTACCATGGAATAATTTTCGACGAAAATATATACGAAGGAATGGATACGAGTAGACGTCGCTAGGTAGTTTGATAGGTACACAAAAGCCAGCGAGATTTCTCATCTTGTCTTTGAAAAAAATTTCACTTCAGCGTATCAAAACTGCGTAAAGTTTTCTCTGTAGTCCTCGGAGACTCCACAGAGAGAATCTACTAAATGTTAATCCAATTCGGCGTTCGTTGACGAAATTTCATTTTCGTCTCTGCTTTGGCAACCCGAGACCTAGTCGCGCGTTGGCGTCTCTTTTTCAAGGCGAAACTTACTCGCGATTCGAATTTCAAGCCGACAAATTCTCGTCACGGGTATCGCGGTTAATTACCAACACAAGACGAATTCGAAAGAAAATAAAAACCGACGGAATTTCCAATCGAGACGAAAAAATTAGTAAAACGGCCGCGTTCTTCGGTGCGATGATTTGTATAAGCTTATGTACGAATACGTATTATAAATACGTTGCTGTATCAAAAGACGATATTCCATCAAAAAGGTTATTCGAGCGGAAAAGCGAATCAAAGGAATGGCTTTTCGTACCCGAGACAGCGTTACAATTCGCGAATAAAAATAATAATACGTCAGTCACTTATCATTATCAATGATAAAATTCTCTTCTTATATCTCGATAACGTCCGACCGACGTTTCGCCAAGCAGAGCTTTCCAACTTTCACCTTCCTTCTTGGCGCAAAGGAAAAAAAATCCACGTCGGCTGAATATTTTTACTTATGCCGCCCTCGTATATCGAAAACGTGTCAAACTTTCAAGCTTTATACTTCTTTTCCCCCTTTTATTTTCTTTACACGCTTTCTCTATTCGGTTGTTTTCTTCGTCGCGCCAACTTTTTCGAAACAACTTTGGTAATTTAATATTTGTACGTACGAAAATGAAACAAGTGTCTTTTCTACGGATCATTTATTAGATTTTCGCGATGGCGGAAAATTTTCGACCAGATTTAACGAATTTCGCACGCGTACGTTACGTACGTATAATGAAACACCATCATCTATAGTCTATACGCCAACTCTGGGTTTTTGCTAGAGATACACACGAGATACCCTTTCGAAGGGTTCATGAAAATTATATCGCCCACTCCCGCACGTATCGGGCTTCTCTTATTCCACCCGTTTGCGAACGAGCGACGATACAAAAGTGGAGTACGCGGACGCGCCGATATACGAGCACGGTAAAAGGGCCAGGTATTTTGAGAATTTTTGCATGTACGAGTACCTTGCAAAATCTGCGGACTATGTGTGAATGGTATTGGCCGCGAAATGTGGTCGGCATCCTTTCTTCTCATGGTGTTGGCCGGGTTCGGGGTGTTGGAAAACACCTTCGATGAGGCGATGTTGCCGCCCTTAACAGTGCGAAATTTATTTTCTAGATGAGGGTTAGCTGTGTAAAAGGAGTTGTAGTTCGGGTATGGAGATATTTAGTGGTTTGTTCGAGTTATTTGAATGTTGGACCATAGTGTTTTCGTAAGATTTCTTTCAATTGTATCAATTTTGATATTCAAGACAATTTCATCATGAAATAGTTACAAAAATTAAAAACTAATCGATCAATAGGTCGAAAAAATTTTGAGACCAATTCCTAAAACATTTAAAAATTTTGATTCGGTATGTATGATTTTGAAGATTTTTCGATTTCTTTCACATTTTCAAACTCATGGATAAACAAGGTAAAGATCAGCGAGAAAACGGCTCGAGGCCGAACAGGTATGGTACATATCTACATATAAATCCTTTTAAAAAATACTTCTTGGAAACAGGGACCACGAAAAATAATATCCATAGAAAGACAGCTAATAAAATTTTATATCTATCTTGATCAATGCCACCGTAAGTCCTTAAACTTGAAATATTTATAAAAAATCGCCATCTGAAAATGATGGCAAATTTTCAAAACGTTATGAAATATAAAATTTTGAAAAAATTACAAAAATTCTGTTTTTTCTCGATTTGCCATTTTTTTGAAAGAAAAATTCATGACATTTTTTATTAAAATAATTATATGAATTTGAAGAAAAACAAAAAATAGGTAACTATTACATTTCAATGAAATTGATTGCAACTTGTTTTTTGCTTATCATTTGATTGCATCTAATACCTACATCGAGTTGAAATGAATCGACTGATTGATTGTTTTCGCAAGACTGAAAAATTGTAATTTGAAGACAATTGCCATCATTATTGGTGATAAATTACCGTAAACCGTAATTTATGGCGGCAAATTACCGTAAACCGTAATTTATGGCGGCAAATTACCGTAAATCGTTATTTATAGAGGTAAATTACCGTAAACCGTGATTTATGGCGGTAAATTACCGTAAACCGTGATTTATGGCGGTAAATTACCGTAAACCGTAATTTATGACGGTAAATTACCGTAAACCGTGATTTATGGCGGTAAATTACCGTAAACCGTAATTTATGGTGGCAAATTACCGTAAACCGTAATTTATGGTGGCAAATTACCGTAAATCGTTATTTATGGAGGTAAATTACCGCAAACCGTTATTTATGGAGGTAAATTGCCACAGTTTAGGGTGATAAACTACCGAAATTCATGGCGATAAATTACCGTAATTTATGGAAAATTACTGGAATTGCATGAAAAATCACCATAATTGGTAGAAAAGTACCGTAATTTGCTGAAAGGTATTAGAAATTCTTCGACAATTTTTTGTGAATTACCGTAAATTCCCAGTGATTCTGGATGCATTACTGTTAAATCTTCGATATCCTTGTTGAATTATAACAAAATAAAATTACAGTTACCATACCTATCTATTAATAATTCTCGATGAGTTAACATAATCCATCATCATATTGTGAGATTAAAATGGTGGTAAAAAAATAATTACTAGAATTCTGTGTCAATCAATTCATCAGCTATTTTCAATAAATTACTGTAATTTATCAATATAATTCTCAGTTATCATAAATGTGAGCAATTCAAGTAAATTACCGTAATTTACCGATGAATAATTCGAGTAAATTACCGTAATTTACCTATGAGTAATTCGAGTAAATGACCGTAATTTACCTATGAGTAATTCGAGTAAATTACCGTAATTTACCTATGAGTAATTCGAGTAAATTACCGTAATTTATCTATAAGTAATTCGAGTAAATTACTGTAATTTATCTATGAGTAATTCGAGTAAATTACCATAATTAATGAGTAATTCAGGTGAATTACCGTAATTTACTGGTAATTTTCAAAAAATACCATAATTTACCAATTTTTTTCAACTAAATAGTTTAAATTCACGAATAATCGCGGTTAAATATTTTCGATGAGTTACTCGTAATACATAATTGAAGCAAAAATTTTGAATAGGTACATACCTAAATTTTTAAAGGTATCTGTAAAATATTCTTTTTTGTAAATTTCAAGCATATCTAAAAAATGTGTAATAAATTTTCATGTTGACACGCGTTTTACGGTAACTCAAACAATTTTCACAAAATTTTAAAACAAAGCATAAATAAATTTTGTAGCCAATTCAAACAATTCTTCTACAGTTTCATCAATTTCTGAACATTTTGAATCAATTATTTCTGGAGGAAAGATCCTATTTAACTTTTTCCTGTCTTTTCGACATATTAGGTACCTATTTTTTTAAATTGTTCTGAATGAATTGCTCAATTTTAAGATATTTTTTTAGCCGTTTTGATCCCATTCTGCAACATTTCGATAATTTGAACTAATTTTTTCAAAATTTCGATCAGTTGTATATTCTATCGTACTACCTACAATATTTTTTACAATTTGCCTAAAATTTTAATACTTTAATAAAAGCCGAACAACGAGAAAACAAATGAGAGTTTCCACATGCATAATATTTCTTCAATCCTCATGTCTTGTGTTTTTTTTATCGGCTTGAATTTCGACTACCTACATAGTAACTTTGTAGGTAAAGCTAAGTTTAGTTTTGTCTTCGCTTTACTACTTTCTCTAATACCATATATATTAAATTTCGCGTACACACAAATACAATCTGAGACGAGATACCGCGAGTATTTTTATAAAAGATACGTCTCGTTGGTACTTTCGGGGTACGGTAAAAATCAAGATTTTAGAGCTGACTCGTTTCACAGAAGTTATCTTTGAAAACCCGAGAAAGAAAACCGAAGGGAGAACTGCAGAATGAAAGAATAGCAAAAATAGAGAGAGAAATGCTATAAAACATATTCCATCGTACAGCTTCATCGTCCTGTACTGGACATTCGAGCTGAATTGTAAGAAGATATTATCTTTTAATGCTTTCAATGTTTACTATTTCAGTCAGAGACGTAGCTAGATGTTTGGTCGAGCTCTCGGGTTTGTGGCAAAGTTTCCGCGTTAACCGCATCGTATATGTGATGAACTCGGCTATTATAATGCCAGTTCGATTCAGATTTGTACCCCGCGTTGTTCCAAGTATGGCAAAAAAAAAAGGGACCAGAACTCGGATTTTTCTTTTTTTCGAAACCTTTCTCGTCTTAAATTATTTACCAAAATCGTGTCTCGGATTTTAAATTCGTCGAGTGAAAAAAAATTTTTGGCGAAGCGTTCCTAGTGCCAAGGTGAACGAACCAGTCGTGTTGACTGGCGTACGATATAAATTTTCGTCACGTTTCCCAAGGCAGTACACTATGAGCCAATTATTACTTTTACGCTCTCTTTTCCACCTTAATACATCTTTTATCGTCGCGCAAAATTGCTGGATATGTTGGCGAAACCGAAACCCGCCTTGAATAAGCTTTCAACCAAGTAAATGGGTTATAAATCGTTACCATAAATGTTTCCCCTGCAGTATTTTCGCGCGGCATGGCGCGGCGCTCCGAGCTCGACGCCGCACTGGGCATACGGCGCGGCGCAGCGCGAAATTTACAATCGTAACGTAAACGTTAAAATAATAATCTCGTTAAAATAATACTCACTTCGGAGCGATGTTGGTTTTCGCACTTACCACATGCTCTTGTTAAGGTTGCTTTTCATTACGCTGCGCAAATGAATCAAAATTTTCTCAGAAAGAAATTTAAAAAGTCGTTAAAATACACACGGGTTTTCTTTCGAAGCTTACGCTATGCGCTATGCCACTTCGTCGCAGTTGCGAAATTAATGCCCAGAATACGGTTTAAAGTTGAGTTTTCTTCTTATTTTTTTTAGTTCTTTCATTTTTTTCCTCCCATATTTTGCACTCGGTACGGTCAAATAATACCTAAATTACCCGAGAAAAACTCATTTCATATGTACACAATAAAATGTAATGTAAAAAAAAGAATAATCATATTTGAAGAAAGGAAAGGTCGTCGTTCTGAATTTTATTTGTTCTGTTTGGTGGCCAAAATAATTTTCGGAACACTCCTCTCTCCCATTTGAAAAATTGTAAAAAATTATAGATAAGAGAAAAATAAAACTTTCATTCCTGGAGGGGAAGGGAGGGGGAATTGTCAACCTTTCTAATAAAAAAAAATAGGTTGAATTGAAAACCTCAAGTATGAGTCAACACTCTTTTAATCTGAATCAGTTACTTAAATTAACTGATGAAATCGACAGAACCATGCCCCAGTAAAAATGAGTGAAAAATTTACTGATTCAATCAGTGAATTTTCATTTTTGAATCCGTAAAAATAAAATTTCACCAATTCAATCAGTACCTAGTTAATTTCCGATTCAACCAGTAAATTAAAATTTTTAATGATTCATTTCAGTAGCATGAGCAAAAATTACGGATTGAAAAATAAAAAATTTACTAATTGAATCGGTAATTTTTCACTGATTGACAGTCAAATTTCATTGATTAACTGTGGAATCAGGGAAATTTGACTAGTAAATCTTCAGATTTTGACTGATTCAAGTTTGGAGAACATAGATATCAATCGTTTCATCATTTGATCTACAAACCAGTTTTTTTCAACCCCCATGCCCCATTCCAAAAGTCGAGTAAATGACCGTAGTTCCTGAGTAATTCGGGTAAATTACCGTAATTCGTGAATAATTCTGGTAAATTACCGTAATTCATGAGTAATTCTGGTAAATTACCGTAACTTATGAGTAATTCTGGTAAATTACCGTAACTTATGAGTAATTTGGGTAAATTACCGTAATTTATGAGTAATTCGGGTAAATTACCGTAATTTACGAGTATAATTCGGGTAAGTTTCCGTAATTTACGAGTGCTTCGGGTGAATTACGGTAATTTGGGTAAATTACGGTAATTTACGAGTGCTTCGGGTAAATTACGGTAATTTACGAGTGAATTTAGAAGAATGACAAGAATTTACCAATTTTTATAATTAAATCACTAAAATTCACGAATAATCACGGGTAAATCATCCGTAATTCCCAATAAATTATGAGTAATGTTTGGAGCAATAATTTAGATTTCGACACTTATACTGATTTTATACCCCAATTCACATTTTTGACCTTCCTAACCTTTTCTCTTCAAAAAACTTGGAATTTTTGGTTTGTTCATTAAAAATATACGAATTCATCAAGAACCCAGAAAAATAAAATAAAAATTGAACCAAAAAGGTAGCTTGAGGGAAACCTCAAAACTTTGGCTATTATTGGGATAAATTGTTGCTGAAGTGCATCGAGTCCATACTTACTCGAATTATTATATTTCCTCTTCAAGTAAATACTTCTTATGTAAGTATATAGTTGTGGTTTAGAATTTGAATTCTCTTTCCCACTCTGAGACTCTGAGTCATCATTTATTTTGAATTGAACAGAAGCAAATCGAAATTCTGAGCTTTGCCTCTGCTCTTCCAAAGTTATTTTTGATTTTTCTAAGAAAACAATTTCAAACTTGTATTCGAGAACCCAAAAACCCTAATTTTTAATTTCCAACAAGAAAATGTCTAAATTTTACCGACTTTTCCATTAGGAAAAGTCGAGTACTAAATTGTTCATCGTAGTTGAAGGGAGCGTCGGGAACAATTTTTTTTTACGTTTTCGGACATTCTGAACACGATAGGACGTGTGGTTGAGAACGAGGTTTCCTTATTAATAGTCATCTATGGTCAAAGTGGCATCATTTTTCATAACCCCTGCAAATTCATCAAATGCAACATTAATGACATTGTGATATTGTACAGAATCTATAACTTCGTAGGTTTTTTTAAAAACGAATTTTAAAAATGATGCCACTTTACCTGTAAACTTCACAAAAAGATGCCATCTCGACCGTAGGCACGAAAAAAAATTTTTTGCTTCAAGGTGTAGAATATAAGTGGTAAAGTGGCATCAAGTTTCTGATAGGTTTTCTGGCATCTATAGCACTTATCTTAGCCAAATAACAGCAAACGGAAACTGGCATCCGAAAAATGATGCCAGTTTCCAAAAAAGATGCCAGTTTACCTGTAGACGAAAAAAAAAGATGCCACTTTGACCATAGACAAATCTATATTTATATGTTTATGTATAATTTTGTCCGCGATTAAACTCGGAAGCTGTGTAGCTCCAGAAGGGGACAACGATCCCAAAAGATAGCGTTTTTTACGTAGTTTTGAGATTTTCAAACCGATTTAAAATCGGTTCAGCCGTTTTCGAGATATTGAACTTTTTGTGGTTTTTTTGGTGTTCTTTAGGGGTTGGGGTGGGACTTAGCCGAAATTTGAAACATCCAAGGTAAAAGTTGCATTGCGCTTCAAATTTCGATTTCTCTAAAACTACTGAACCGATTAAGGTGAAATTTTCAGGATTAGCAAAGAAAGGTTTGAGGACCTTACAGAAAAATTTTCCGCCTGATCGGTTGAGGTACACCGTCTCTCGGTAGGCCTAAAATTTGTAAACAGTTTTTTTCAATAGCTTACTGAAACTTGAAGCTCGAATAATTTGAAAACTAGGCATCCTCAAAAAAATCTAATGACTCATTGTCGAAAGCAAATTTAATTCTCTACAACTTGCTATACAGGCATTTTTCGGGAGGCCCCTCCTTTGGTCAAAAACGGTCCTCAAAGGACGCAAAGGAGGGTCCAATACTCGAAATTCTAATTAAACTCGAAAGCTGTGTAGCTCCACAAGGGGACAATGATCCCAATAGATAGCATTTTTTACGTAGTTTTGAGATTTTCAAACCGATTTAAAATCGGTTCAGCCGTTTTCGAGATATTGAACTTTTTGTGTTTTTCAGGGGTTGGAGGTGGGACTTAGCCGAAATTTGAAACAACCAAGGTAAAAGTTGCATTGCGCTTCAAATTTCAATTTCTCTAAAACTACTGAACCGATTGAGCTGAAATTTTCAGGATTGGCAAAGAAAGGTTTGAGGACCCTACCGAAAAATTTTCAATCCGATCGGTTGAGGTACACCGTCTCTCGGTAGGCTTAAAATGTGTAAAGAGTTTTCTTCAATAGCTTACTGAAACTTGAAGCTCGAATAATTTGAAAACTAGACATCCTCAAAAAAATCTAATGACATATTGCCGAAAGCAAATTTAATTCTCTACAACTTGCTATACAGTTATTTTTCGGGGGGCCGCTCCTTTGGTCAAAAACGGTCCTTAAAGGACGCAAAGGAGGGTCCAATGCTCGAAATTCGCATTTTGGCATCAAAAAGTTTGTAAAAAACTTTGTAAAAGGGCATAAACTGATGTTTTTTTTGTCGCTGATTCCGAATTAGTTCTTTGTTTTTCGATTTGAATCTTCTACATGTTCCTAAGTCGTCCCTCGGTAGGCTTAAAATTTGTGAACTGTCGTTTTTAATTTCTTATGCAAGCTTGAAACGTAAATACGTGATTTGAATAAAACTAGGGCTTTTCAAAGAAATCTAATAACACATTATAGAACACAAATTTAATTCTCTACAACTTGCTATACAGCCTTTTTTTGGAAGGCCCTTCCTTTGCTCAAAAACGGTCCTCAAAGGATGCAAAAGAAAGTCTAAGAATCGAAATTTACATTTTGGCATTAAAAAGTTTGAGCACCTAAATAAGTTGAAAAACGGCAGACCATTACGTAATTTAGGTTCTTGACTTTAAATTGAACCTTAGTTTTACCGGATTTTTTTTCGTCTGAATATTCTTTTAACTTATTTTATTTCGATTTGAGCCCCTTCCCTGGATACCCTAGTGTACATGGGTGCCTAGGAGTCCAAAATTTCGAGTTTGGTACTCCTCAATAGGCTCAATATTTGTAAATAGTTGAGCAAAAGTAAATTTAATTTTTTACACCGACTTTTGTGGAAAAGTCGGTTACCTTACGCAGGATGCGTAAGGTTTTTTTGATTTTGACTTTCCCATCTTCCCTCCCATCCTACAATGCAAAAAAATTCAGCATCACCATTGAGAGCTCAACTTCCGACATAAAAATCAATTTCATTTTTATGACTGATTTAGAGGAAGTTTTATATCTAGCTACACTTCACAACTTGGCATTTTCACTTTTTCCCTGAATCGCCCTTTTCAGACGGAAAATCGCAATCAAAATCATGAGTTGAAATCAAAACACACATTTGCTATCCACAAAACAGTCTCATAAATCAAAATTTGCGGAGCTCGAAAAAATAAATATTTTTTGTCTTTTGATATTTTTGACCTCATTCAATAAAATAGTCTTACCGACAGGACTCCTTAGATGGTGTCCCTTGATGCAAGAAAAATTCAGAAAATTCGACTCTTCCTCCACACCCTTCATTTCGAAGTTATGGTAATTTTATTGAACTATTTTCAAGAATTGAAAAAAATTGTACGGTTCTTGGAGATTTTTGGCCCTCGTGACATCAAAATTGCCAAAACTTAATACGTGATGTAAATTTACGTTTAAAACACGTGTTTGAGATGTTTTCACAAAGTGGCCGAACTTTACCATCAAGGCTCTCTTTGAAATTGAAAATTCAAGGTGGCCAAAGCTTCATAATGGAGAACACCAAAACTTATGAAAAAGCTTTCTAAAATACACCTTTAAGAGCTGTAACTTTATGCCAAAGAGCAGAAAATTTCCTTCACTCCAATCGAAATTAAAAATTCTTAGAAAGAATGCAATAAAATAGTCATAACTTTGAAAGGGAGGAGGGGAGTCGAAAATTTTTCTGGGATTTTTTTTAATCAAGGGCTCGTATCATCTGAGAGGGTTAGATTGAAAATCAGAGTGGGAGCCAAATTCACTTCTTATCCGGACAGTCCCTTTACCAGTCACTTTTTCCTTTTAGCTCATTTTTAGGACAATCAACTTTGAGCACTTCTGAAAAAATTTGGACAGCTCACTTCATCAAACCAGTTATAAACTCCCATAATTTAAATGAAAAATTTTCATGCTGCAGAAAAATAAATAGCGACTTGCCTCCGTATGAAAATCAAATGAAATACTGATGCTTGCCGAGAAAAAAATCAAAACAGTTTTAATTCATTTTGAATGAATATTCAGCAAAGGCCAAGAAAACTGACACCTTCTACGTTTTTATCAAAATAGTATTTCAGTCCATTTCTAATTTCCTACCACTTCACCATTTTCATCTCGCTGTTATCATAAAAAAAAATCCCCATTAGGTACAATTGCTGCGACCCACCAGCTACAAAAAAAATTGGCAACATTGCCGCCAGATCGATTCGTCCAGATGTATGTAGAATTTAATAAGCCCATATTTGTCTATACGTACAAAAGGTAAATGCTACAAAATATACAACATGTAACACACTAAGGAAAATAATACCAAATGCTTCAAATTTAAGCTCCTTAAATTATAACAATAGGCCACCGTTCATCTCGCCTCTAATATCGTACTACTCTACAACACCATACTTTTCTACACACCTAACCTAACCTATACCTATATACCACGTATATTTTGCTCATTAACCGCGTCGTTGTGGGGGTACTTAAAAACGGTTAATTTCTTATGCCCAGGTACTCGTTGGGTTACGAAAACGAAGGTAATCGTCGACGAAGATCGTTAAGCAGCGAGAGAGAAAATTCGCAGTTGAAAAATACCGAAGAATATAATGAAAATGTGGTAAGTTCGTAGTATACGCGCTCTTTACTTTAACGAATTTTTTTTTTCAACGCGTACTCCAAAAGCAGAACCCCCATAGAAACCATCTCCGCCCTTATTTTCACCCCGCAAATAAACGAGTTTCTTAGTTGATTCTTTAACTACACAGTTTGCTCACGGTTGAAAAATTCAAAGTTGAAAATTCGTTGTGTGGGATAAAAGTTGCTCGAAAATCTGTATCCAAGTTTGGTATTGACCTTGTTGCATATTTAAGTCGCTCGTTCCAAAAACGTCGACAGGGCAAAAGATACGGCGAAAGAGAAACGAAAATTACAGAATTCGGCGACGTCTCGACTCTCAGGCCACCATTCGGATGCGTACAGACCGCATGCACTTCATTTATACACTAGTCCATTTTTAATACATTGCCGCGCTTTTATAGTTTTTAGTTAAAATTTATAACTTTGCGTCATCCCATTGCATTGTGAACGAAGCTCGCTTAATAGTCTCGATGTGTGTGTGGTTTGGTAATCATAATTCTCATTATAGTTTTCTTCGAGTGAAGGAAGGGTTTCCCATCCCGCAGGGTTTTGCTTTTCTGCTGCAACGTACTCGCGTCATTTTGTAGGGCTACGCGGTCCCCCTTAATTTGTTTAGTCAACTTTTCAACTCTGTTTTTAGCGTATCGACGATGAGAGAACCGTACGTGGAGTGTAAAAGCTCAAAGCGAGGCTTTTTTTTACTCATTAATGACCTAAATGAACACCTGAATGAGAAAACATAAAGTTAATTAACTACGTTCATATCATTAACTTCCTTTGTGGGGCTTTTGCGCCTCCACTCGGCCAAGTTCATTAAAGTTGAAACTTTATTACGGGGATATTTTTTCCACACTGGCGACTGGAGAGACGTTGACCAAGTATTCGCCCAACCACACGGAGTCGACCACGACCGCGTTTGCGTGCGTGTTTCGGCCAACTCGCGCGTAATTTGAGACGATTCGCTCAAACCCCTCGATATCGTCTCGCCCCTACCCTCCCGAGCCCGTATTTTAACTCGATCGCGTTTTTTTTTCTTCTTATACACCACGACACGCGAAAACATTAAACTTTGAACTATTCTAGATATACTCCGACACCGATCGAAACCATTACGCTAGAGAGAGTCACCACCAGTCTACAAACGAGCCGTCGACCGGTCTATACGATACTCACCAATTATTCTCCGCCGACTCGTACGCATCGTCCGAATCTCAGAATAAGAACGATTTTGCTCAATTTACCAGTTCCGGCGGTGGCCCTTCGACATCGTCGTGGATCAGCGAAGAAGTAGACGACTATAATAAATCTAGACGTCGACGAAAAAGCAACTCCGAAAGTGATAAGCAATTTAGACTCGACCACGAGGATAAAATATCGCCGAGTCCGCCGTCGCAGGACGAAGATGCCCGGAATTCCAGCAGATCTGAGTCCGAATCCAGTGATGAGATAAGTTTCGGCGAAGCATTGGCGACTGGACTGATACCTCCAAATATTACGCCGGAGATCGCAGCTAGGATGAATATCGAGTTTATTAATCATCCGAAGGCGGTTATCGAGTCGTTTTATGGCCATAGTCCGGGTGAGGTTTACACCATACCGGAGGAGGAAGATGAGATTTGCAGTCCGACCGGAGCCGATGGTGTTACCAGCTTGAGGAAACAACGTATGGCATCAGGTTGGAAGGATTTTATCGTTTTAAATCAATGGTGGGGAATTGATTATTTATTGGCGGGGGGGGGGGTCCATTTTCTTTAGGTGCATTAAATATTTAGTACGTTTTTTCGGATAATTATGAGGAAATGGCAACAATAGGCGTGAAAACAAAGAAAATGGAATAAAATTATGCCAAATTCAATAATATCTCAGCGATGAATCATTCGATTCGTCATTGAACGAATCATTCACGAATGAAATTGAAAATATTTTTCAATGGGAATGGAGCAATTTTTATCCACCTATTCTTTATAGCTCACAATCCAGAAATGAATGAATGATTTCCGAGCGAATCATTCGCGAACGACAAGCCATCCATTTACCGAAAATTTTGCTGAAAATGATTAATAAAAGACTTGCATTATCAATTTTCTACAAAATGACTTTTCGAGAATGAAAAAATTAGTTTCGAACAAGTTGCTCACGATTTGGCGGCATCAAAAGAATCATTCGCGAACGAAATAAATATTGGGAACTTTTTTCAAAACTAAAAAGATTGTATGAGACTTCCACTTTTTTCAATTGACTTTTCTTTCAAAAATGAATCAATTTTGAGAAAGTCATTCACGAACGATCGATTAATAATTTTGAACGAATCATTCGCGAACGAAAAATAGAAAAACTTGCTTCGAGAAAATTGGAAAGTGCTGTCGGGTTAAAACTTTTTCAAACGAACAATTCGAAAATAAAAAAATTCATTTCAAGCACATCGTTCGCGAACGACTGAATAACCGAGCTAATAATTCGTAAACAAAAATGCAAAAATTAATTTGACTGCTAAATTTTAAAAAAGTATAAAAATAATTATCTATTTTCCAAGTTAACTTTCCGAGAAAGAGTAAATTTAATTTTGAGCAAATCATTTGCGAACTGAAAAGTGAGAGATAAAAATTTTCCAATTGACTTTCCAAAAACAAGTGGACTTCCGTCGAGCAAATGGTTTGTTAATTGGTGAAGAAATAGGTATTGAAAAGTTGTTTCGAGATAGGTACGAAAATTTTCAATTCAACTTTTTAATAACGAATGAATTAAATCCTAGCAAATAATTCACGATCGTTTGCATTTATTCTCAACAAATAATTCAAAACCGAAATAGGTATCGAAAAATTTGAAAACGAATTTTAAAAATTCTGAGGTTTAAAAATTTTTAAATTAATCTTTCAAGAAAAAATACTCAAATTAGTTTCGAGCACTTCGCATTATTCATGACTTCACGAGCCACAAAGTAACATTGAACAAGTCATTCTCAATCGGAATATTGAAAAAACTGATTAAAAAAATTGAAAACAAGAGGTTTAAAAAAATTTCAATTCTTACTGCTAAAAAAATTACGAAATTCGAGAAAATCATTCGCAAACAAAATATTGAAAAACTAGTAAAGGAAAAATTAAAATTTTTTGAATCCATTTCGATAATAAAATTGTAATAATTCCAAGAGAATCGTCAAGCAACTTCGAAGAAATCATCACGAAGAAAAAATATTACTGGGGAATTTTCTAAAGAAAATCCAAAAAAATGAATTTTTCAATTTCACATTTGAAAAAAGACTAGAGTTCTCAAAAATGAGGCAATCGATATCATCATTCACGCAAATTCTTCACGAAGAAAATATTGAGCCATGTTCTAGTGAAAATCAAAGCATCAAATTTTCAGAGCGTTCAAAATATTGAATTTTTAAAAAAAATTTAAAATCGTTTACGAATGGTCCATGATCGAATAATATTGAGCAAATAATAATTTCCGAACAAAACATTAAACAAATTATCCGAGCGAAAAACAGCTTTAAATGTTGGAATCATAATTTTTCTTCGGTTGATTCATTCATATTTGAGTCATTTTTGAACGAATCATTTAAAAATAATTGAATTTTCCTAAACAATTATCTGAGAACGATTGAATAATTTTCGTTAAAATCGTTCAAGAAAAACTTTTTTGCAATTTTTTGTAGCAGCATTATCCTGAAATATTTCGTTCGCGAATGACTCCACAGCCAAGTTTGAAAATTGTGACTCTTTAGCTGACAAATTTAACCACTACTTCACAAATGACTTACAAAAAAAATTTATTTTTTGTTCAACTAGTGCAGTGTTCCCAATTCTTTCAAAAATTGAATAGAAATGAAAAATTCTAGATCCAATTTTACAATAATTATTAAAACATTTTCACATTGACTACCCATTCAAAAACATGAATATTGTTGGGAACCTCTTATTTTTAAAATATTTTCATAACTCCCAGCTCCATAGTTTAAAATTTTTTAAATTCAATATAAAACATACAGATCCATTCACCACCAACACCCTCCCCCCTTTAATACTCATCCTCTCAGACCTTCTCTAACGCTTGAAAACTTATTTATGTTACAGCCCGCGTGGAATTAACCTCAAGTGATCAGAAAGAGCTTCAAAACCAACGTGGTCGAATACCATCGACAAGTCAGCAGTCCGATTTAAGACTGAAACAAAAGTAATTAAAAAGTATTTTCAAATAAATAATCCTATGAAATAACATTCACTAATCACCCCCTCCCCCCTTTCAAAGTGAAAACAATTTGTCCTTTTCATTTGCATTAATTTAAAAAATTTGAAAAAGTCCTACACTGTACATGAAAATTACTCCCACAAAACTACACATTCAACTTCGGGCTAAAATAGAAGAGCAATTAGCGTTATTATGGCGAAGTCAAAGGGTATAGAGGAAAAAAAACAGCCGGGTGAGAGAATAGACAAGAGAAAGGGAAAAAAGTTCGCTCGTTATTGCGAAACCATCACTGCTCTGTCATACGATATAGGAAATTTAGTTTGATGTTGAACAATGTATCCGCTTTTGTAAAAGCAGTTCTAAAATATCGATTGATGGTGTATTTTTTTCTCGCTTCTGCCTCATTTAGGTACAGCGGACAAAGTTTAGATTCCAAGAGTGAACTTGAGCGGCAAATGATTTCTGACGATATGAAAGAAAATCGTCCTGTAAGTGTTGCTTTTGAAAATTGATCATAATTATGCATAGGTAAGTTGTGGCTGATTTGATCTTCATTTTTTGTAGATAACTATGCCAGAGTTTGGCACATCACAGGATGCACATAAAATGTTCAATCCTGTGCCTGGTGTTAAACAACCCTTTCGTTACGTTCAATCAACAACACAACCAGAAACGGCTCAGTTTAATTATGGGCCTGAAAAACCAATTCAGCAACAACCCATCCAACCCCAGCAACAAAAACCATATAAAAGTGAAACTCGACCTCAACCTTACCAGCCTGAAATTCGACCTCAAATGTACCAGCCTGAGGTACGTCCTCAAATATACCAAGCTGATGGCAGACCTCAGGTTTACCAATATGATAGACCATCTCAGAATTACCCAAATGAGGTCAGACCATCTGGATATACACCTACTGATCGTTCTCAACCCCCTTTTCAAGATCGTTCTCAACTGTACCAAGGTGACAGAGTACCTCAGAATTATCAACCAGATAATCGACCCCAATACCCCGCCCAGGTTGGTCAAACTCCCCAGAATTACCCAGCTGATAATATCCAACCTTACCAGACTGATAATCGATCGCAGCAACAGCAGCAACAACAGCAACAGCAACAACCACAGTCACAGCCTTACCAAACTGATACCATGGTTCAGGGGTATCAACAAGCTCCAAACAATCGAACACAAGGTTACCAACCAGATAATCGGCCTCAAAATTACCCATCAGCTTCCCAACAAGCTTTCCAGCAATCGCCTCAAAATTATCCCAAGGATGGTCGAGCACAAGGTTACCAACAACAACAACAACCACAGTTACAGTCACAGCAGCAGCCACCCCAAAGTTATCCTACATCTGATCGACCTACCCAACCTTATCCACCAGCAGAAATTCAAGGTCAAGGTCAAGGTTACCAGCAAGGTTACCAACCACAGAATTACCCACCAGATAACAGACCTCCGCAAGGATTCCAGCCTCAAGGTCAACAAGGCTACCAACAAGGTCATCCTGCTGACAATCGACCTCCAGGATATCAGCAGGGACCTCAAGGTCATCCGCCAACTTACCCATCAACATCTCAAGGTCAAGCCCCTAGTTACCAACAAAATGTTCAAGGTCATCCGCCAGATGGCCGTCCAATTGTTTATCCTCAAGGTCAGCCCCATCCAGTGAACAATCAACCTCAAGGTTATCCGCCGGATGGTCGATCCCAAGGTTACCCGCAGAATGGACGACCGCCCCAAGGTTACCAAGGTGATAATCGACCATACCCGGACAGATCTCAAAACTACCCACCTGATAACAGACCTGTTCAAGGTTTTCAACAAGATAACAGATCTCAACCTTACCCAACTGATCCTCGATCCCAACCTTATCAAGATAATCGCCAAAAACCCCAAGAAACTAGAAGACTGCCGCAACCTCAACAATATGATGATCAATCTCAAAGACCGCCAAATCAAAATTACCCTCAAGGTGGCCCTTACCGAGAGTCTGATCCCCATTACCAGCAACAATTTCAAAAACATCCCAATGATCTCCACGATGACCGAAGACTACCTCCGCAAGGCTCTCAAGACTACCAAGATCAGTACAGACGTCAGCAATCTGATCCTCGAGATGAACCTCAAGATCTCGAAGGTCGCCAGTTTACTGACCAAGGTCAAAACAGGAGACGATTACCATTGAGGAAGTATAATTCTGAGGAGAGATACGGAAGTTATCAGCAAGACTATGACCGCAGAAGTTCGCAATCTCACGAGAGTCCTGGAAGAATGCAACATGAAGAAGAATATGATGCCCAAGGAAGACCTGTTAGGAGATTCCCAGAAAGATTAAAGCATCGGTCATCATCTCTAGAGCATGATCGTGATGATCAGCATTATGGTAGATCAAGGTCATCATCTTTTGAACGAGCTCACTACGCAGATGAGGCTGAATATGAAGAGTACTCGGGGGCAGATCAACGCCGAGCTTCATTAGAGCATAAAAAGATGCTTCCAAGGGTTGCCCAGGAGCATTCTAGTTCCAGGCAAGGTGTTTCCAGTAAGCAGATCCAGTCCAGAGGGCAATCTCGATCTGGTTCTGGTAACAGCGAAAAAACTCGAATTCAAAAACAAGGCTCGTGGCAAGAAAGCTCTTCTCAAGATCATTCGGTAAGTTTTCGGCAAATCGCCGTGATGAAAGAATTCACCATTTTCTTCAAAATTGGTTAAAAAAATTAATTTTCATGTTGCAGAGATCAAGACTGCAGCAAGATTCGCGAAAAGATGAAAACTTTTGTCCACAACACAAAAAGTTTACTGGCAGTCCGTCATCGGTATCCAAACCAACCCGAAGAGTTTTACCAAAAGAACCCTCCGGTCAAGCTCAAAGAAAGACTATTAAGCGCTCTCAGGTAACCAGGCCGGTTTTCAATACGCTTTTGAAACCTTTTGATTACTAAAATTTAACGACGATTTTACTCCAATCTTCCCTGCTCTCCCCTATACCACTGTGAAACCCGATGAAAAATATTTCAACGTCGATTAATGCAAATTTCACACTAAAAACGGCGCGAAATTCCGTCTGTGCGGATTGTTAAGCCACCTAATCCGCGCCTAATTTGACCGCGTGTGTAGTTTCATTTAATGGCGAATACATATTCAAATCATTTAGTTTTAATCGGAGAGTGATAAATTAACCCGGCCGAATATGTCCTTGTAAAACGATTTAAAATACCGTTAACGCTTTCAATTCATCAAACATAATTTAATATTCGAATTTTGCGTTTAATTTGTAACTTCCTGAACGCGTTCGTTTGGCTTGCTCTACAGACCTTTCGAGCAAGCCCGATGCATTGTGCCGGAAAAATGCATGGAAAATGGAAAAGCTCATCTGTATTTCTATCGTATATCGCTTTCGGATCGCTCCAAAGGCTTTACTCTTTTAGTTTCCATTAATTTCATAAATTCGTCGTCTTAAATACCCCTCAAATCGAAACAATACCCGCTGCCACGATTCATAATTTTTCTCCCACATGTATTTTTCTATCATATTTTTTCCCGTGCAGAGTCAAGATAAAAGTACAACTACTGTCAAGTCAGAGGATAGTTCGCATCAGAGAGCCGGGATTTTATCGAATGCTGCCAGAAAAACGGAAAGAAGTGGTCATTTGAAGATTACTTTCTCCGATCCAATAAGCAATTTGTTGAATCCTAAAAAAAATACTGCCTCCTCGGTTGCTGGTCATTCCAGAACAGGTAAATTTTCTGCGTACATTTTTTACAACTGTTTTTGAGCAGAATTTCAAAAACTTTAAGGTATGAATGAAAAAGTTATTTTTCCAACATTTTACAAAGATGAAAAAATGAAATGAAATTGAACAAAAACTAACGTTAAACGAGAAAAATGGATGTAAAGGTATAAATTTTTCAAATGAAACATTCAGAGTACAAAAAGCTCAAGATTTCTAGTTTCCTAAAAAGTAGGATTTTTCAATCATGAAAAAAAATACGGTACTTGAAAATGAAAAATGAATAAAAATTAGGTGACATTTCCGAGGCGTAAGACTTTTTTCAGAATTTGAACAGGATTTTGTCAAGATATCTGTTCCACCCCTTCCCCCACCGAAAAAATGCAACTTTGAATGAAATAAATTGATCTCGATTTTCTCACCGTTCAAAAAAAATGGATATTTTAATAACAAAAAATTGGAGCTTTCAAAGAAATGGACAAGTTTTTCAATTTTTCTTTTCATAGTAGGTATCATGACTTGATGAAAGAGGTAGGTAATGACTGTAGATTTTTATTCCAGTTTATGAAGATTTAATTAAAAACACGATATTTTGCTCATTTTTTGCTCTTTCAAAAAAAAAGCAGAAACGAAAACCGAAATAGTAAAAAAATAAACAAAAACTGAAACGAAACTGGTTCCATTTTTGAAGCCTCGTTTTTGAGATTATTTTGACCCTAAATTATTGATAAGATTTCAGTAGGGTAGAAAAGAGTCAACCAGTTTTCGAGTAAGTATTGTTTGATACGTAATTCAGGCTTCTAAATAATTTTTAGAAATTCGATTTCATCCTTGCATAAAATCGAACCTAAGAGTGGTTCAAGAGGGTAAAATTTTAAAACATTCTAACACCAAAACTTTGCCAAAATATGAAAAAAAGGAGTCGATCGAGAAAATAATGTACTTTGCATCTTTAATTTTAAAGAATATGAATTTAGAGGTTCGAAATACGTGCTAAACGATACCTCAAAATCTCACTCAAACATTTCAAAAATAAGCTCCTTTGAACTGCTCGAGTCTAATTTCAAGTAAGAGGAAAATTGATTTCGTAAATAAATTCAAAGGCCCAAAATATGCATCAAACTATCATCAAACGATACCGTACTCGAATATTCCGAACATTTACTTCTTTGCACGTCCCTCCATCAGCAAAATTTTTAATTTAGGGTCAAATTGACATAGAAAACGGTATCAACGTTTCAAAGCATTCCATATTCACTACTTTTTTCAAGATCAACAGCTTTACCAACAGCTAGAAAGAGGTTCGATTTTAAACCTTTTCTTTATTTTCCTATTCGAAATTACGAAAATCACGAAAAAAAATTAAAATTAAGTAGGAATCGAACCAGAGGAGCATAAAACTGAATTCTGGGATCACTATAATTACAAGAAAAAATTCTTTTCGAAAAAAATGAAAATTCTAAAACGTAAAAAATGTGGCAGAAAAATCGTTTTTAGATGTTTGAAACGATTTTTTTCATGTATTTAAAATTCCTAAAAATATCACAGAGTGGATAGGGCTAAGAACCTGAATTTTTTTCAGAATTGTCTCTCTCACGCATCACGTAAAAAACACGATACGAAGTTTTCAAACACGACTTTTGCCTAGAAAAAAATCACCCAATTTTTTTCGTACTACCCAATCAAGTTCAAAAAACTTGAATTGGAAACTTCTGAAAAATTTTAAAATAGAAATTAGAAATTTAAAGGCGGAAAAAACTAACGTTTCACCCCATAATGAGAGGGGGTGTCAGAGACCAAAATTTTAAAATTTTATCACGAAGTTTTCGAATCATAAGAACAAAATTCTATCGGCAAGTTTCAATTTCAGCTCAGGAGGCAGATTCGTTCCTCTTACCTACTTGCCACTTTTCTACCTTTTCTCTCTTGAAGAAAAATTCACCATATTTTTCGCTCACTAATTTTGAGAGATCACATTCAGAAGAAAATTATAAAATTCTGAGATGAAAAAATTTATATATAGGAAACAGTGGTGCCTTTCTGACGATCCCATAAAAATATTCTAATTTTAAACCTAAAAAATATTCCTAAAACTGGCCCTTCCCCAAGCCACACGACATCACGACGAATAAACCTAAAAATAGCTCGAATATCATCATCGAATCGTTGACCATGTTCAATAAAAATTTATAAATCCCCGATGGGCGATATTTGGCCAGCCAGTTGTTGCAGCACAGTAAGCTAATCGCATTTTACGACGACCAGGGATATCCTAACAAGTAAAAATACGAGGGTTCGGATCGATTGCTGGTAAATGAATACAAAAGGGTATAATGTATATCGGTTGGCGAGTTTCTGTATGATAATAACAATAAATCCTGTACCTATTCGTATTTAGGGTCAGTGCAAGGGTGTGAGTTTGAATTTGGCGCAATACGAGAAACTCGAATATCGATAATATCAATTTCGGCTGTATAACCGAACAAAAGAGATGGCAAAAATTTGAAAAATTTTCTTTCCCATTCGAATACTTACGAGAAATAAATTCGATTACAAATTTACAACGATGCGAGGGTTATTTTACCAAGAAGCGCGTCGCGGTCGTTTATAATGGTAATTTATCTATGCAGGAAGTGTAATAATAAAAAGCGTGGCCGAACGGTACAATATTCTCACTGCAATTACATGTGATTTAAATAACATTTCGTTTCCGTTTCGTTAATCGCATCAATTGTCTTACATTTTTACTCATTACCGTCGCGCATGAAAATGGTTCGGTGTTTTTTCATTTCACTTATTTCAAAGTCGCTCGCGTCACGATTGGTTTTCGTTAAATGTACCCACACGACAAAGCAACGTTGGTCTCTGGTCGTTAAACTCGATTACAGAATTTACTTTGTAGAGCTTCGTGGAAAAAAAAAGGAGAGTAAATTTTGTTCGATAGCCGTTCGAATAACATTATTTCAAAAGGTCACCCGCAGTCTGGTGTAGCCTTTGTGTATGTGCGTAGCTGCGCCCTCCTGCCTTCTGCATCGTCCTAATGCAACGTTGTTTTAATTAACTCCGATGATAATTCAATTTCCGGCGCAGACTTGATTTTCATCGTTTATAGTTCGGGCGATAAAAGCCTGCTTTCTGTTTGTTTATCATTTTTAACACCCACGTTGTACGGATCGAGGGTAAAATACGCTACAAAAGGAGAAATCGTATTGTCTTTGGTCAGGTTCGTTAAAACGAATAAGGGTAATAAACTTACACACTTCATAATGAATTTGGTACGGGGAAAGTGTAAAAATTTTGAAAAAGATATGTAAACAACATTTCTTGAAATTTTATAGTGATTTGTTGATGAAGGAAAAAATAGATTTTTTACTCGTTTCAGAGAATATAAAGCTTTATTTTTTTCAATGCAAAAAAACTCAAACTTCACTAAAGTTTAAAATTTTTCTAAAATTTGCAAAAATTTCAAAAATGTCTCAAATATTGACTAAAAATTCAATACAAGTTCATAAGAACCGAATACTGCTCGAAAAAACTTTGAAGATGCCGTGAAAATTATGACATTTTGAACAAGAACTTTTTCGATTTTCAATCAAAAAAAGGTGCAAAAAAAGAATCGAAGTGTAAAGAAAATAATAAAATTTTACAAAAAGGTAAAAATTATTATAAAACTAGATTACTCTACTCTGATAAAACTGCTGAAATGAAAAATCGAATGAACGTGACAGAAGTAGGTATTTCAGATGCGCAAAGAATTGCTGGAAAAAATGGTTAAAGCAGAAAAATTGTAGAAAAAAAAACAAAAAAGTTCAAAATTTCAACAAAAATTGAAATAAAACGAGATTCATAAAAAAACAACTAAAATATTCAATTATTATTTCCCCTAAAAAAATGAAAAACTTTTTCGAACTCAAAGAAAGAGATGAATTACGATGAAAAAACTAAAAAAACAATTGATAAAGTTCAGAAAAATGAGCTGAAAAGAGCAAACAATTTTCAAAACGCACGAAAGAATTATGCTGAGGGCAAAAATTTTCAATACCGAAAAATTGATGGAACCAACAAAAATTGAGTAAAAAATCTTCGAAAAAAATTGCAAAAAATATACAAATTAATATTTGAAAAATTGTTCAAAATCAAAAAAAGTATGGCTACCGTATCATCAAGTAAATTTTTCAAATTTTATAAAAACTGCTTCAAAATATAAGAAAAATTGCCAAAATTATAAAACAAATCCCTTTGATAACAATCTGAAAGAGAGAAAAAATTGGAGACATAATTGAAAATCCAAAAAATAAGGTTGACACTTGTAATAAATAATAAACCATGGGCTGAGGTTGTAAATATGAAAAAATAGGGCTATTTCCCATGAAATCGCCACATCAATAATTGTGAAAATAACACAAAAATGAATTTATCAGGAAACTCTGAAATAAATGTCAAAATTCTTTGAAATAATTGAAGACTAGCTGACATTCCAAAACTCAGTCAAGTCCAAAGACTGTAAATGAGAAAAGGGACTTGAATTTACTGAAAAATAAATGACACCAAATTTTCTTTTTCTCGTGTTCAGTTTTTGAACTTACTGCGTTTTGGAAAGTCAGTTTTCAATTGGTGTAGTTTTTCAATTTTTAACCAATTTTTCGATGTTTAGAACGCATTTGATGCAATTTGAACGATTTCAACACAAAATTTGAAATCACTTTGAAACATTTCGATGATTTTTCAAAAGATTTTCATGTATGTTTGTACGTAAATTCTATACAAGTTTTACGAACATTTGCAAGTTACTCTCTCATTTTGAAACAGCGAAGTCACTAAGAATGGTCGGAATTGCAGCGCAGAAAAAAATCAGAAAACTTTTCCGATTTTCACTGATTTTTCAAAAAATTTCATTAATGTTCAGCAAATTTCTGATATTTTAACAACTTTTCAATGAATTTTCACTGATCTTCCAGCAATTGTTTTGCTATCAGTGAAATTTCATCATTGATTTATTACGGTGTCGGTGTCGCAATTCTGACTGTTTTCCAGTGATTTTCGACAAGTTTCTTGCTCATTTTAACGATGATTTGAGCAGTTTTCACTACGTTTTTTAAATTTCTTATGATGTGTGATTTTTAAATTGAATTTATAAAGCTTTTTACAATTTTAATGATATTTTGGCTGGCTGATTTTTGGAACATTTCATATCAATTATCTACTTTTTTTTATTTTGACATGGAAATTTTTTTCAGGCTTTCAGAACACTACTGCGAGAAATTAGAAAAATTTACAGATTTTTTAAACATTTTCAAAAATATTTGTATCTTTTCTGTACTGGGTCATTCCATGTCAGTTCGTACGCAAAGTGGTAAGGTGGGTCGGCGATTTTTCTGATTTTTTTTTATGTGAGTTGACCTCGATGAAAGATGACGAATGCCGCAAATCGCAGCCCCCTAAGTCTTTTTGGAGGGCAGCCACGAGCATTCAAAGTTTTGAGGTAAAGTTGGATATGGTAAATTTTGAGCGTGGATAACCTGAAAACTATGATAGGTAGAAAGTTGAAACTTTTTCCATTGTGTAGGGCCTTTGGTGAGCTTTTCGACGATTTTTTGAAAATCAGTGTTGCCACTTTTTTTATTAACAAAAATCAGCTGTAAAAGTTTAAAAACGACATTTCTCTATCAGGGACATCTTCAAAAAATCTGAAAAAATTCTCCAAAGTACAACTTTACATGCTGATTAACATATTAAAAAATTGAGCTGACGTTTTTTCGTATTCTCGATTTAAAAAATTCCAAAGATATGAAGAAAATAGACTTTTCCTTTTCAAAGGTCGAAACTGCGTAAAATTGGCATATTTTCATCAATTTTACACCATTGTTGAAGAAAAAGTCGGTAAAAGCATTCTAACTCCACCCAACACCCGTGAATATGCGCGAATATGCAGAAATATCAAGTATTATGCTTCAAAAATTGAAAAGAAAAACACTTCACGTCCAATTTTTTTTTTTGTTGCCCCTGAATTATGCTACCACCTCTACCATGATTTACAGTATTATTACAGTTCATAGAGGAGAAACAAGTTACAACTTGCATGTATTGGCAATTAATACATGCGATAAAAAATGAATTTGATTATTTTTAATGAACTAAACTTGTGTAAATAATTATAAATTGGAAAATTTTAATTAAAAAATGATTAAAAAAATTAAATATGAATTCAATGTTGAAAAATTTGATGAAAAAATACCGAAACAAAGTAAAATCAGCATAAAAGTCTACTTATAGTAAAGTTTCGAGGGTGGTAAGTGGAGTTGAATAGTTTTACCGACTTTTTCTTCAAATATGGTGTAAAATTGATGAAAATATGAAAATTTTACGCAATTTCGACCTTTGAAAAGGAAAAGTCTATTTTCTTCATATCTTTGGAATTTTTTAAATCGAGAATACGAAAAAACGTCAGCTCGATTTTTTAATATGTTAATCAGCATGTAAAGTTGTACTTTGGAGAATTTTTTCAGATTTTTTGAAGATGTCCCTGATAGAGAAATGTCGTTTTTAAACTTTTACAGCTGATTTTTGTTAATAAAAAAAGTGGCAACACTGATTTTCAAAAAATCGTCGAAAAGCTCATCAAAGGCCCTACACAATGGAAAAAGTTTCAACTTTCTACCTATCATAGTTTTCAGGTTATCCACGCTCAAAATTTACCATATCCAACTTTACCTCAAAACTTTGAATGCTCGTGGCTGCCCTCCAAAAAGACTTAGGGGGCTGCGATTTGCGGCATTCGTCATCTTTCATCGAGGTCTACTCACATAAAAAAAATCAGAAAAATCGCCGACCCACCTTACCACTTTGCGTACGAACTGACATGGAATGACCCTACTATTTTCACTTCTTCTCAATATAAATTTCCATACAATTCAAACCATCTTCAACACGATGAGTACATCGAACAATTTTCCAATAATTAACACAATATCCATTCAATTTCTTCCCAAACTATTCCCATTCTCCCCCTGTAAAAATTTTCCAAACCTCAAAACTCGCCTCAACTCTCGTTCCCAACCCCACTACCTTATCAAAAGGAAAAAACAAATTAAGAAAATTACTCATACAAGTTTGTCCTCTTCCTTCCCCACCCAGGTACTCCATAACCCCAACGTTTTGAATTTTTTCACCCAAATTGGCACGAAATCGATTAAAATCTCATTTATCAGGCGAATCTGCGTACCACACCGTCGAACAGGTTCAAACTAGAAATTTTTTACTCGAAAATTGTTGTGGATTAAAAGTTCGGTACAAGTACGACGACATACCAAGACCCAACGACATTTTAAAACCCCTCCGCATTCAGTTTAATTATCTCAATTGATCTAGCTGGGGGAAATCTTATATACTTAGGTGTCTAAGTACTTCCGAATCATTTCCGCCATATCCTACGTTACAACTTTTCCTGGTAATTTACCAGATCGAAAAAGTCAGCTAAGAATTGAAAATGAAATTGTATAGAAAGCGAAACACGACCGAAGGGTTTTCAAAAAACGGGGAAAAACGGTGGAACGACGACGAGGGAATTTCGCAAGAGTAATAACGAGATTAAATCTGGTCGCGAGCTCGGTACGCTGAGTTTTTCTCTTTTTTTCTTTTTCTGCTCTTTTTTTTCGTATCGTATTATTTATTAAAAAATAGCTTAACCTCCGGAGTACCATAACGTTGAAAAGGTGAAAAACGCGTGGCACGCGATTCCGAGAAGCGGTGTTAATAAAAATATTCGGTTTTGCAAAATATTATGGAGCGGTGTAGCTGGCGTATGAGTCTGGGCCAGAGATCTCGGTTCGTATAGCTGTGTATTTTCAATGCTGCAAATTTGTATACGACCGAAATGAAATAACAAGATTAATGTCCGTTGGGAGTGGGCAGAAAGTATCAAGTTTTTATACACGCGTACAGATATACGGGCGATGAATATGATAAAAGTTTTATACATTAATCTAAAGGCTGCCAAGGGCTGGGAGGGGGCTCGCAGGGGTGTCGTATCAGCACCGAAACGTATTTCCGATAATTTCCAACACACACCTAACACTTGGCTGTTATCTAAGCCACTTCAACTTTTAACAAATACTATACGAGTAAAATGTGCAAGCCCAACTTTAGCGTAAACTTTCTGAAAGCAATAACGTGTTAGGTATAAATATAGACAACGCAATTACAACGATGCCTCGTCCTACAGCATCGGAAATTCCCGTTCATCTCGTACCGATCGGCGGAAAAAAGAAAATATAGCGCGAAACGAGGGAAAAAAGAAGCGATTCTCTTTCGCCATTTACCGAATCGGCGGCGACACGAGCGACGTAAGATATTCTCATCAACGTAGCTGCGTTAAAAGTGAAACCCGTCATGGCTTAGGCAACGTCGGAATATTTTTTATTAAAATTAACGACCGTTAAAGCTCGACTCGAGGTGTGCTGTTTGAAGTTGGAGAAATAAAGTTGAGCTGGAACGATTTGGCCGTCGCCTCGTATCGCGAATATGCCTACATGAAGCATTTTTAAGGATAACTTTCGCACCGTCACGTCGGTCGCTCGCTTAGTCGGATTCTTTTGCGACGCGCAAAACTAGGTCAGCAACTCGCAATAGTGTTGTTGCTGATACAAGTCGAATTTTTACCGCCCCCCGTTTTATACCTACGTACTTATGTTGCGAAAACCCGACCTCGATCCGTCTCTCGGTTTCATTCTCCTTCTTGTTCGGTTTTCGTATACGACGGTTTTGCGAAAAGGTTAATTTTCTAGCCGTAACGTGGCCCTGTGTGCTGGGTCAGTGAGGTGTACGGATGGTAGAGTTCGGGAGAAGGGAGGGTTCAGTCGAAATAAGAGAATGGGGTTCTTTTTTAGATTTGAAAACGAGATGTTTACGTGGGTGTAAACGTTGATGACCTTGGATCGAGGTCGTAGATTTGGAGAGGGTTTTTTTTTGCAAAGGCTGAATCATTCGCGAACGTTTTCAAATTATTATGGTGATTGAGCTTGGTGAATCATAAACATGCCTCAATTAATGAATTTGTTTTCAAGATCAATTGGTTCTACCTCACGATCCATTGATATAAAGCAAATATGAGCCTAGATGTAAAAATCACTCTTGGATGTCAAAAATTGTTTTTGGGTTGACACAGATTTTGGATGCTTCAAAAGATGTGGAATGAGAGGGAGGAGAATTGACTAAAAAAAAATGTTTACCCCTAAGATAATTTGAATTTATTGCATTCATAAGTACTAATTGACTTCCAAAAATAATTACAGTTCTGCATGTATTCAAGTACCAATTTAGAAAATTTTTTGAATCCCGTAGAAGTCGAAAATGGAAAAAATGTGACGTCCAAGACTCTCAGGAGTAGGGAGGGGAGGCTTGAGGAGCAGAATTTTACAAAAATTGAGCAAAAGTCATTTTGTGGATGAGTTGAAATCCGCGACTTCTGACTTCATTATTATTTTTTGAGGTGCTGGACACCCAATTTAATGCCAGAATTTAGGGGTGGGTAGGGGCGAGGAAAGGAAAAAATTCATATACCATGTAATATATTTGAAAACACGTTTTTGAGGTCGTAGAATTCGAATTTGGTAATATTTCATTGTTTAAAGGGCAAGAGACGGAAATGAGAGAGTTAAAAATGGATTTGAAAATCAAAATTATGTCGTTTCAGCTCGAAAAATGCCAACCCCATATTTTTGAGGTCAGATTTTGCAGACAATACGCTCTTAAAAACTCTCAAGACGGGGATAGGGATAGGGGTAGGGGTGAGGAGGGAGAGAAAAATTCTATAAAATCTGTTACACTTCTAAATCCCATGTTTTTTAAATTTATAACAAAAAATTTTTGCTCACGAAACAAAGAGATAAAATTTTGATTACTCCCTCCCCGTACTCCTCAAACAAAAAAATATTGCCAATGCATCCAATCGATTCAGCAATTAGCCCACCATAAAGTGAAAATTGGGCTATTTTCACTCAAGTTACAAAAACTTTTTTCCACCGAAACCAACAATTTTTTCAATTTTGACCAGATTTGTTCAAAATCTTAAAGTTTTTTTGGTTGGATTTGTCTTTGAATGTGCTTTTCATTGCCAGAACCAGTTCTGCACTATCGATTTCGACACATGTTGCATGTTGAATTTAATATCCTGATGCTCCATGTAACAAAATCGAACTGATATTCAGTGCAGAAATGAAAATGGCTGATCTAGATGGTTTCTTTAGCCTTCTCCTCCCTCCCCCCCACAATAACAAATCAGAAAAACTTCTTTTTAAAAAAAAATTCAATTTCTCAAAAAAGACCAAGTTTTTGTAAAAATCTATTTTTTTTAAGATGGATAACTTCTTGAAAAACTGGAAAATACTCGTAATACAAAAAAATCTGACCACATATTTTTCAATTGTGATTTATAATCTCCCAAATTGAATATTTTTCAGAAAAGCCAAAGATAATTCGTATTTTTAAGAAACAATGATTGTTCGTATGGGATGAAAATGGGGTTTCTGACTGATTTGCATCGATTAACGGTCATAGTTATAAATTTTAATAATCTCGAGATTGGGTTGCAATGGAAATACATGAATTATAAGTGAATGGGATCTCATTGATCTGAGCTGTTTTCATTCTCATGTATGTTTTGCAAAAACCGAGATTTTCCATGCTTTGATTTTCACAAACAGTTGAAAAAAAAAAAATTCAAATTATGGAAATTGTCAAATGCAAAATTGTTGAAATATGCCTGAATTCACAAATCAAGGAGGTTTCTTTGAGAGAATCCTCACTCTCCTAATCTGAATCATTCAGAATTGACTGATGAAATTGACAGAATTATGTCATTGTAGAAATCAGTGAAAAATTTACTGATTCAATTGATGAATTTTCATTTTTGAATCAGCCATTTTTGCTCAAATACTGAAATAAATCAGTAAAAATTTCAATTTACCCATTCAAAAATAAAAATTTACTAATGGAATCAGTGACATGATTCCAACTCTTTCAATCAGCCAAACTTCAGATTTTGACGGATTCAAGTTAAGAGAACATCTTCTACACACAAAAAAAAATTATACTTACAGCGTTTTGAAAACGTATACTCAACAAATCACACCTTTTTTTTTTTGATGGACTAAAAACAGAAAATGTCGGAAAAATTTTCATTTCGCAAAGAGAGAATTGTTGAAAAAAATGAAGAGCCCGTACCTCTAGTGACATTTTGGTTCAGTTTATGGGCATTTACGATTTTTTTTTTCAAAAGTAATTCCGAACAATCATGCGATGTACCAGAGCTCTCTCTTTCTTGATTAGTGAGAAACGATCAGAATTGTAGTACAGAGAAAAATCAGTGAAAAACTTTCACTGAAAAGAAATCGTAAAAATTTACTAAAAATCAACAAAATTCATTGAAAAGGGTCCGGATTGTGACAAGAAAGATCATCAAAATCACCATTTTCCATTGATTTTTCAGTCAATCAGAGACATTTTATGTAAGAGGAGATTCACTGCAGATTCAAAAAAGCAGACAAAAAAATTATGAAAAATTCATTGAAAATCAGTATTGATTTTTACCAGGCGGATATTCTGTCTGGAAATGATTGTTCAATGTTCATTGAGTCGAAATGAAAGATTTTGTAATGATTCATGGAGATCCTTTCATTTTTGTGGACGATTCATTCCAATAGGTTTTCTTTTTTTAATCATGATAGTGAACGAGTTTCTTTCAACAATGAAACTTTCTAAATTCTATCGTATACCTACCTATTTAGATATGAACAATTTTTAAATATTAAAAATGCTTGAAAAGTCGATTTTAGGGAATGATTTTTTAGAAAATCATTATTGGTAGACTATTTTCAACTCATATTTTGAATTTTGAAATATTTTGAACTAATAGTTGAAACTTTGTTTTTTTTACAGAGAGTTCTTCGAAGAATACTTCAACCAAAAGTGATAAACCTGTGATCACAAGCAATATTTTACCTCAATCTAAAAATTACATCTACCCTTTGCCAGTGGTAAAGACTCCAAACCAACCAGAGCCGGCAAGCCGTTCCCCAATTCCTTCTGCACCATCGCCTTTATACCGGTACGATTCCTTTGCATTGCCTTTACCTCTGAAACCTCTATCATCAAATCTCACCTTCAATTTCCTTTTTCAGAAACCAATCACAATTCGATCAGTCGTTGAGAGACAGTAGACTGGCGTTATCGCCCAACACCAGAAGTTTACCAATACCAATAGCTCAAAGGACATGCAGTTTAGATAGGTACAGCAGCAGCGAGACGAATCTGAACACGTCACCATATTATCACGATCAATTTTCAAGACCAGGTTCAGCTCCGGGGTTAATGTACGGTAATGAACGAATATATCCTTTAATTCTTCGCTCTCGTCGTGTCGTCAATTCGACGCTAATCCGTAGATTACCACTTATTGCCTCGGATACATCGCTTAATTCAGCCTTCCTTTTTTTTTTTGTCGATTTTCAGAACCCGTCCATCAATCTGGCAGCAACCAACCGAATCCTTTATCGTTATACGAGCTGCATGCTTTGAAAAAAGAAGAAAAATTTTGGTCCGATATCTATTCTGCTTTGCCGGCTGATATGAAACATCTCATCACAAATCGTGGTATCGGAGGAGGGCCTATGTCGCGAAAATTATCCAGCAGCAATGCCAGTTTCTCTTCTGTTGTCTCTTCTCCGGCCACCGTGATCGGCGGTAGTCATCCGGCCGAGAGGGCTTCGTTGGAGAATCGCATAATGGTGAGCATCCTTTGGCCTACCACCAGCGGCCCGGTTTAAATCGAGTGATTTATGTAGAGAGTGGTGCCGCAGGGAGCTGCGAAAGTAAAAGTGTTGGTTCTTATGTGAAAATGGTTTAATCAACTTTAAATAATGTCGTTGACGTGTCGTCAACGGCTTATTTGTTACTTCCTCTTTAGAGGCGGGCTCATTTTCCCACATTTTCTCGCGTCGTTATTTTTACACACGACGCGATTCACAAGTGTGAATGCCCCTTTCGTCTCCGGCCACTGCGGTGTGTAATCATTTGCCAGAAGGCCTCGTATGGTATACACCACTCCACTCAGCAACCGTAATAACGAAATGATTACTTTGGAGGTCGAGGTTATTATTGGGTGAGTTAGTTTGGTGATTTGTGACGAACCTGAACCTCTCTCCAACGTTTGGCAAACAACTTTTTTTTCATCTCTCGATCTATCATCTCAGGCTCAGTTAATTTCTCAGCCTCTGTGGAAATTTCCTAGAGAATTTTTTCTTTCACGATTCGGCGTCACTGTTGAAAAATTACATTCGTTCGTTGAATAACCATCGTCATACCGATGTAAAGCAAAGCAACGTAACACGACCAGAGTAAAAGAGCCTCCCTCGCGTACCCACTCATTCACTCTTAAAGGTGAACCACACCGTTATTGTTAGGGGAGCACTTGAGAAGAAAAAAAAATGGGGTGTTTTCAAGTGCGTTTTACGCTCAGTTACCTTTTCAATACGGATTCCACCGGATTTTTATCGAAACAAAAGATACATCCAGATGAAAAACCTTCTCGAGTACCTAAAGAGTTTATTTTTCCGATTGTAGTACGGGTTTCGATAACCGATATATTTTTGTAACTGTTTTTAAATGTTCGTTTTTCCCTCAGACCGCGAACGATCGATGAATTTTCTATAACGAGGTTTTTAGAGCCCGGCCGCCAGTATTTATCTTGCAATGTTTTTATAATTCATTGAAAAATACGAGCGCTATTAAATAGGTCGTTGATTGAAACGATGGTAAATTTTTTAAATGAAATTGAGGCCTGGCGCGAGGCAACACTGGTTTATTTAGTCTGGCCAATAAACGATTTTAAATTGCTAGAAGAATCGGAAAAATTCTGGGAAAATCATGTTCAGGAAAATAATGTCAACAATGATGAGTTTTTCAGAAACATAGTATCTGCTAAAAAACTTTTCAAACATTCTGGAAAAAATGAAAGGGAGTCGTGTTCTTGTAAAAAAAATCGTGTTTTCCATATTCTCATATCGTTAAAAAAACAAAAAATTTTTAAAATGGCGCATTACATACAAAATCTAGTTTTCAATATTAACGTTTGGAAATAATATGTGATTTTCAATAAAATGATTCATTTTTTTCCTAGTTTTTTCAAGAAGTGGTAGTCATGTCATTGAATTGTAAAATTTTCTCACTCGAAATATAGTAATGCAAGCTACCTTTTCATCCTGTCGATGCCAATTGTTCAATTTTTGCTAAAAATTTTATTTCATTAGAAATGTGAATACAAATTAAAGAGAAGACAGAAGCAAAACATACTTAAAAAATCTTAGAAAGGTCTGAAACTTCCATTTCCCTCCTCACTCAACGATTCAAAAATTAGAATACCATCGAAATTTTGAACTAGACATGATTTTTTAATCAAAAAATTTTCTTCGGAAAAGTATATGCATGAATTAGGTAACGAACATTTTGTCTTTGAGTAAAAATTTTTTCCTCGAAGGGAAAATTATTTTTCAAAAAATGAATAGTAAACGTGATTTTTTCATTTCATTTGAATTTATTATTCGAAAAATTGCAATTGAAATGACCTTTATTCTTACCTTAATTTGTAAATAGGGAGGGGGAGACAAAAAATTTGAAATTTAATTTCAAATGGAACTTTATATTATTTATACATTAAAACTCAAAACACGATTTTTTTTCAACTATTCATTTTATTTTTTTTCCTTTTAAAGGTAAGTTTTATTTTTCAAATTGCTCTAACTCGTAGATTCGAAAGTTGGTGAAAATATGATTCAAGTAGACATCTTAAAAATTTTCAAAATATTTCTAAAAAAAAAATCAGGAAAATTCCCCGTTGTCATACTTACAGGAAATGATATCTTTTTAAATTTCATAAAAGTTCAACAAAATGTTATCACATAAATTCGTCAAAACTTTTCCAAACTATCATATCTAAGCACAAATCTCAAGAATAATGAATGGAAAATTTTTATAAATTTTTCAATATTTTATTGAATGTCATATCAATTTTCCCAAAAAATATTCCAAGTTTTTAAAAATTAGTTAAAAGTTGGAAGAAATATCAATGCATCAATTTTCTTCAGGATTTTTTTGTTTTTAAAAATCAAAGCCATTATATCAATTTTTTTTCAGAATTAATGTTTTTGAAAATTGGAAAAAACGTTAATAGGTATGTCTGAAACATGACACAAAAAAATTATTCATTTCTGCAACGAAACATTAACATATATTCTAAGTTTCATGTCATATTGAAATTTCTTCAGCGATTCGGAATGAAATACCTACTCTCTCACTCAAAATCAGTGAAAAGTCACTGATGAAGGGATGAATAGTCGAAATTGCAGCACAGGAAAAATCAGCAGAAATCGCTAATTTTTCAACAATTTTCACTGATTTCTCAAAGATTTTCACTAATTTTTCAAAGATTTTCACTGATTTTTCAGCAAAATTCAAAAATTTTACGATTCGTTTTCAGTGACAATTTTTTCACAGATTTTTCTCCTGTGCTGCAATTCTGACTGGTTTTCAGTGATATTCGATAATTTTTACTGATTTATAAATGAGAGAGTATATTCAATTTTTACTTACGGTGTCAAATGAAATTCAGAAAAATGAAAATTCTTGATATTTTCTTCATTTTTCTCGAAATTTTCATGTGTTTTTTCATTCTTCGAATTTACCCCAAAAACCACCCTTTTTCTTCTCTCATCAAAAAATTCAAGAAATTGGAAAAATGTTGAAATTCTTTGGTCTTTGCAGGAAAATCATAAAAATGTTCTTTATTTTCTGGTTTTCTGGCAAGTGGCTACAAAGGTAAAATTCTTCCCATTTTTTCGTTTTTTTTCTTTTTCTCGTCATTATGTACCATGTTTTAATCCTTTCCATTCAATATTTATTGGAGGAAAAATGGTAGGTACGATCAGACACACTGTGGAAAAAATCATCAAATAATCTACCGAAGTACTTATTTTTTTGATAAAATTTTTTAAAAAATTGAAATGAGGAATACTGTTTTGTAAAAAAATTCTATTTTCAAGAAAAATCGTTATTTTACCAGCAAAAACTGGCATTTCCATAGGTACGAGTAGAATTACTTATACCTGAGTATTTCCATCATAATTTTCCAAATAATTCTCAAGAGTTTTTCAAAAAGTTTTCAGAATTTTTTTACAAAAATCAAAATCTTCGACTTCAGTACCATAATACAGGTGTTCCTAAACTAGGCTACTCTCACATCGATTGGCGATTTTTAAAAAAAAAAAACTAATCTACTTTTTCAACCATTTGGCAGTTTTAGAAATTATGCAAAAAATTGTCTCGACCTCAAAACAATTACCTACTTACATATTTCCTAAGAAATTTCTTTCAATTTTTCTAGTTGAATCAGAAAAATAGAAAATAAACCCGAATAAATAATCAATGAAAATCTTTAATTTCACAGCAACGTTCAATGATGGCCAAAGGTCAACCCAAAGGCCCCAATCAAGGTCGCGACAACTTTCAATCCTCTTTGGGCGAACGTATTGGCAATCGTTTAAGAATGCTCCACGAGATGAAAGAACAAGCAGCAGCTGGTTTCACCAACAGGAGAAAAATGGCGGATACTTTGTGAGTTCTGCATTCCATCGATATCAAGCAATTCTACTAATTCAATCTTGACTAAAATTTTTCAAATTTACTGCACAGATCGAGAAGATCAGCTTCAGATGGCGAATATAGTTTCGCATCGTCAACTAATTTTCCTCTGTGTTGGAATCTGACCAGAAGACCTCATTCTGACTCTGCTATCGATCTGATCGATCGATTAGAGGTCCAAAATTCACCCACGGTTAGTAATTTTTTCCATTCGAGATTTTCATCCTGGGGGGGAGGGGGTCACATTATCAACTCAAATGGATCTTGAAAATGAATCTATTTGTTTCCAGAGGGTTAGCGGATCAGCGTATAATTCCAGCGAATATCTGACCAAAGTTGTAGATAAATCGCAATCCTACCTGACTTCGCCTTGTACAAACGTGCCTCCATCTCCAGCTCCGGCTCAGCCAGTTAGAATGCTACGTGATACCGCTTTACGAGGTGACCACACCGAATCCTTACAAGTACACAATTATCCACCAATGGGCGACAATAGATCGGGATTTTTCAGGTATTTCACAGCAAATTCCTTCTTCCACTGTCTTTTGGATTTAGAAAACCTCTAATAAATTCCTTTTTTTTTTTTTCATTCAACAGCTGTCTACAAAATATAGAATCGCTGACTAGACAATACGAAGAAGAAGATCGTATGCGAACCGAGCTCGATTACGACGACGATATCTACTCAGAGCCTGGTATTCCGGATCCCGAATACGGCGGCAGATACCACCGAGGCCTCGGCCATCCTCGTCGCAGAGATCAGCAATTCTAATAGCAATTTGTCGCCTTCTTCCGTTATTCTAAGCGCATTTTTTTTTTCTATTTTAACGTTATTCGTTCGATTACACGTTCGAAATCGTGTAATCGAATGTTTTTATTACGAAGATATTTTATTCAGTTCTGTTAACGATGCGGATTTGCTACTGCCGATTAATTGTCGAAGGTTTATATACGTATTACGAGGTAATATTTTTTCTAATAGTAATTTCTAAGTCTTAGCGGTTTAATTTTTTATCTATCTATAGAATCTAAGTTGAACATATCAACTTCGGGCTAACGGACTCGTAATTTTTTTTCTTTCGTTCTGTCTCTTCTCGTAATTCGCCAACTTCGAAGGATTGCCGAGGAATGCAGAAGGGATTCCAAGTCGTTCCGTAAATGACCATTTTTTACTTCTCGAGCGTTCGTTAAAAACGCCAAGCTTTTCGGAACGTTTTATAATTATTTTTAAAGTCGATTTTTTTTTTTTACGTAATTCTCATCAGCGTAGCTGAATCGTATACTTTTAAGCATCTCTTCGGCCTTATTTGCGTACTTGGTTTTTATTTTTCAACAGTGACGTACTGAGGAAAAATTTCACATTCTACGTCATCGTGTGTAGTTTACTTATTTGTAGTGTTACGTCATCGTTAAATTTTCACCTATTAACCTCGAACAATGCGAATAGTTTTACTCGTCCTTTGCCTATATTACGCTGTTCGGTAATTAATGACACTGGCGATAGAGTGACAAATGTAAATTGGCTACTGACGTATAGTTTGCGAAAAATGGTTACCAAGCGGTCGCTCCGATGCTTCTAATTTATTAATGCACGTGCTGTAAGCTCGAAAATGCAAAACGTTTCTGCAGATCTCCTTTTTCGTAGGCAGATAGCTGTCTTTTATTTCGTTTGGATACTTGAATGGCGAGATGTGGGTAGATTTTAATCTTTGGAAAATAAATCGAAAGATATTCCTCAATTTTATAACGAAAATTTTCGGATTTGGCTCCGAACGAGAGGAGAAGGGGAAGAACTAAGGGCTGAATCATTTTAGAGACCTGTGAACAAATTCGTGATTCATCAGTTATGCCAATTGGCTAAAAATTAAGCAGCAGGAAGAAGAATAAAATAAAACCTGTTTTTTTTTTTCAACTGCATGACTCAAAAATTGGAGCAAAGGAATAAATAAAATTTATCGTTCAAGATGACTCAATTTATTAGGATATGGGAAGAGAAAAAATTCTTACTTAGAAGGATGCAGAAATTATGAGTTATTTTCAGAGCTAATTTCGAAAAATCATCAGATGAAATTTTTCTGCAAATTGCTCTTCCTGCAATGACTCATGTAAGGGTTCAAATTTTAGCTTCTTCTATTTTCTCATCAATAAATCAGTGAAAATTATCAAAAATCACTGTAAAATAGTCAGAATTGCAGTACGTACTGTAATAAATCAGTGAAAAAATTTCATTGAAAACGAACGGTGAGAAAATTGCCGAAAAATTAGCGAAAATTCACTAAAATCAGCAAAATATCTCAAAGATGCTGAAAAATCAGTGAAATTCTTTTTACAAAATCAATGAAATTCTTTTTATAAAATCAATGAAATTTTTTGAAAAATGAGGGAAAATCCAATGAAAGACAACGAATTTCACTGATTTCTCTTGGATAGCAATTCGAACGTTTTTCAGTGACTTTTTCAATGATTCAAATTGAGAGAGTAGGCAGTTTTTAAAGAATTGCGGCATGCACATTAATAAATCAGTGAAAAAATTTCACTGAAAGCAAACAATGAGAAATTTTCAGAAAAATTAGCAAAAATTTAGTGAAATTAGCAAAATATTTCAAATTATCTGAAAAATCAGTGAAATTCTTTGAAAAATCAATGAAAGCTCACTGAAAGTCAACGAATTTCACTGCTTTTCCTTTTGCTGCAATTCTGACTTTTCATTGATTTTTCAATGATTCAATAGAAAGAGTAAGCAAATTCTAATTCACTTTGATCTCACATTGAATCATACTCTCTCGTTTATAGATCAGTGAAAATGACCGAAAATTTTCGAGAAACAGTCAGAATTGCAGCACAGTAGAAAAACAGGAGAAAAATTTTCATTGTACAAATCAGTAAAATTTATTGAAGATCAGTGAATTTTTTTGGTTTTTCCAGAGCTGCAATTCTGACTGTTCATCAGTAACTTTTCACTGATTCAGAATAAGAGAATATTTTTTGTTTCTCGACTCCATTAAATTTAGAAGTGGAATAAGTGCAAGAAATGCTGGATTTTCTTGGGTGATCCAATCCAATGCATTACTCTCTCAGTTATAAATTGGTGAAAATTATCGAAAATCACTGAGTAACACTAACAGTCAGAATTGCAGCACAAGAGAAAATCAGTAGAAAAATTTTCACTAAAAACAAAAAATCAGTGAGAAAAATAACTGGAAAATCAGTGAAAATTCCCTGAAAAGTCAGTAAAATTTACGAATTTATTTGAAAAATTAGTGAAAATACTCGAAAAATCAGTGAATATTTTTGGAAAATTATTGAAAACTTTTGAAAAATCAATCAAAAACTTTGAAAAATTAGTGAATTTCGCTGATTTTTCCTATGCTGCAATTCTGACTGTTCATCAGTGGATTTTCACTGATTCAGAATAAGACCCAAATGAAAGGATTTCTCCAACTTTGAGCATAAAAGTCACAAAGATGATCCATTTTTTCTTCGTGAACCTTTTTACTCCTCATTTCACTTATTCCAACCATCTTTTTGATGCCAAATTCACCTTTTCAAAGCCAATTTTTAAAAACTCCCCATCTCTGATTTGCCCAAATTCAATTTTCAAGCCACCTTCTAAATCAAATTCAACTTCAAGATGACCTCGATCGAATTCCAGAGGTATCCAATCCAATCTCGAGAGCAATCGATTCAACGTATAGCAATAATATTTCTCGCCAGAGGTGCAATAATCTACTAACAAGAGTTCGCCTGTCACCCGAAAAATGATGGATAATTTTTCGATACACGTAATTTCCCTCATCCCAACTCCGGATAAGTCTTTCATAGTAATTTTATACCCAAACCGATGTTATTTGGTGAAAAAAAAATACCCTCACACACATTTTACAAGTTTTAAATTTTTCTTACCGTCAATATAGGTTTGCCCATCAGTCAAGAGCACATTCATGACAGGCAAGTTGATTTTTTTCTCCGTTCATTTCTCATGCTGACAGTATCCCCCACTGCCCCACTTTACTTCACCTATAGACCGTTGAACGCAATTTCGACTCCTATTTTAGACTTGTTTTTTTCTACTCTTATAATACGCGGTGCGAGAAGCTCTGTAGCGCGTAAGTTTTTCTTTTTTTTTTTACTACCTATTTCTATAATCTTCTCTCTCTATTTCTCTGTCTTTTACATGGTTTACAGACTCGATAAACCTCATTTGTCCTGACTTTTTTGACGAGCTTTCTCCTTTTACGCGTCACTCGCAGCAGCCTATCATTAGTCAGCGAACGTTAACGGTGCGCTAAAAGGAAGGCGAATGAGGTTGTAATGGCCTATTTTGTATTGTAAATTTTCTCTCTTTATCTCTTCTCTATTGTATGCGTTAAGCCTATATATTTAAATGTTATCGATGTTTTGATCGCATTGTTATCATGTTTCATCATTTTTGAATATTTTTTTCCACGTTTTGTTGTTACGATGATATTTCAACGTTACTTTTTTGGTTATACGGTAATGTATTTATGTTGTTTGTTTATTTTTATTTTATTTTCAATTATTTATCCAATTTTTTTTTCAAATATAGAATTGTTCGATTTGGTTGGAATTTTATAAGGTGTGGTGATGATGATTGATGAAAAAAGTGTATTTTCGATAAATGGGATGTTTTTAAGAGTAGGTTATTGGTGAAATGGAAAAATGAAGTAAAAAAGATCATGTGTTACCAAAGTTCTAAAAAAAAAGTTCTCAATTAAGTAGGCAAATCATTGTACCTGCTGCAAACGTTTCTAAATAATTAAAGTCGTTTAGGATTTTCAAAAATGAAGCATGGAATTGGAAAAGGGCCTAACTCCCCAAATTCTGCAAACTGGTGTAAAGTGTTTTTTTTTTCGTTAAAATGCCATCAATGGCATGTTTAATGATGTTCAATAAAGTGAAGTGCTCATCCCAAACATAGAATTTCTAGCTCGATAATTTTTAATCCGACTGTCTTAGCACTGGAAGTCAAAGAAGAGTGCATGTTGGAAATGGGAGTTAGACCCTTTTCCAATTCCATGCTTCAAATGTTTTTAAAAAGCCTTCCAAATGAAAAAAATTTCCAAATTCATCAAAAATCTTTGAAATTCATCATCAAACGAAATGAAAATATGTGTGAAATTTTGAAAAATTCACTCGCATGAGGACTACAATCGAGTACCTATAGCAATATAAGTAGTCAAAACCTGGATTTCTTCAGGACCTTTTGCAATACTTTTCCAAAAAGAAAATAATTCCTCTCATATAAAGAACTCGTGAAACAAAATAAAATAAGTTGATTTTGTTTTCCAACAATTTAAAAAAAAAACATAGGTAATTATACCTATTAGAAGAGAAAATCCCAAGTACTTATACATATTACATCTGATCAACAAGAAATGATTATATTTCATGCAAAAATTGATTCAAGTCAAAAAAAAAATTATCGAAAATTATGACCCATTTTTTTTGAAAATTTTCTTGTTTTAAATCCGAAAATGAAAACAATGATTATGTGCCTTGAGACAGACAAGTAAGGAAAATATATCACTTCAGCCAGAAAATTTTTGACTCGCCCACCCCCTCCCCAACCAGATGAAATTTTAGTTTTTCCTGAACTGAAATTAATAAAAATTCTACAGCACAGATTCAGGTAACAAAATTTTCAAAAACGATCTAAAAATTCAAAAAAACATCCTAGTGTTTCAAACCCTTTTTCTTCGAAAAATACCATTAAAAATGTTTTAAATAATGTTCGATTCAAGTCTGCAAACCTTGAATAACTCTTCAAAATTTCAATGATTTCATGAAAAATTTTCGAAAATTTTTCGTTGAAAAAAAAAAACAAAAATTATGAAAAGTGCCAAATCACCAATAATACATCCAATAAAAATACAATCTTTCCGATATTCTAGACAAAAAAATCAGAAAATTGGCTAAAACATTATTTTTTCATTACAAAAAGAAAGAATTATCTCCTGGCTTATTTTCCCAAATTTGGAGTGATCCAAGCTGTGGCATTGAAAAGATTCGTTCAAATGTTAAACTAGTAGAAAATTTCCCAAAAATATTAATTCTGAAAAACAAACCGTTTAGGAGATATGATGATGAAACCCTATCAAAGCTTGATTAATCAATCAGAAAATTAGCCACAATCCTCTTCATCGACGATTTCTTTCAATGTGAACAAACATTTTTTGAGGTGTAATCCATACAACTTGGGATCAAAAAATTACGAGCAAATTAAAAAGCCAAAAGTTTTCAAATCAAACAGATTTGCAAACTGTTAAATTACCTATCGTTTTTTTAAAAATCCAAAAAATGTAAAAGGGTCAATACTACATAGATACCTAATCCAAATTAATTTTTCAAAACGTATCATATTTGAATTTTATAAATTTCATGATGGATTGGAGAAATTGACCATTGAACAAAGTTGAAATTTACTGCCCTATTGAAATCCTTTAAAAAATGTCCAAAATTCAGAATTTCTTTCAATAGTAAAAGTGGTGTAATTTTGGAAAATTTTTCTGTTATTGTTGAAAAAAATTCCTGTATTTCAATTAGACAAAAAATTAATGAAAAAAATGTATCAAAATGGGAAATGAGCGAAATAAAAATCGCTTATTGAGAAATTTCCAACTGATTTTTACTTTTATGCATACCTACACGATTTTTTCAATTCATTGCGGGAGGGGGAGAATGTCCTTCACTTTTCTTCTCCACTGCCTTATTCCCCAACTTTTCCAATTCGTGTGACATGTTTACAGAAACACAAGCCACAACAAGCTCCGAAAGTAGATCTGTTATTCAAATTTCAGCAATCTTTTTCTCGTTAAGGAATCATGGTAAGTCGTTACCAGAAGTTCTCCTGAATGAAAATATCCCCAAATGGACGTTTTCTCGAACAAATTTTTCCCAAACTCCATTTTCTCAAAAATTTTAATTTTTGAAACAAATATAATTTCCAGTTTTTAGCCATTTCATATTTTCCCCATTTTATAAGGTTTTGAAGTTTCATATCAATTTGTTATTTTTTGCCATTTTTCAAGATCTCTGCGGTAAAATTATCACCTGCTTACCTTTTTCATCTTTTTTTTTTTTTTTTTTTATTGTTTATAATTCTTCAATTAGATTGATTATAGGATTACTTTTATGTTATTTTTTTACATTTTTTTGAGAAATTTTCAATCACTTCATCACTTCAGTTTTTGCTGCAGTAATTACTTTTCATATTTTTGAGATTTTGGTTACAAGAATATTTTTTCATTTTTCGTCGTTTCATTCAAAATATTCATGATGATTTTCGAATAATTTCACCTATTACTTTGATTTTTTGGTCGGTTGATCGTTTTTTTTTGGTCTTTTTATTATGAGGGTTTCAAATCCAGCATTGTGTTTTATCGTTTCCTTGAGGATTTCATCTTCATCACATTATCAGGAATTTCCAAGCCAGTTGATTTGGTTTTTTGTCCTTATCGACTGAATACCAATTGATAATAATGAGCAAAAAAACGGGTGGAAATAATGAACGGATTCGAAAATTTGATAATCGAGAAAAAATGATCGAGAAAATAGAAATTCGAGGAAATATCACTCACGATCTTTTCATCTTGGAAAATCGAATTCGAGTAAAATGTTCCAGAATCATGGTAAGTACAAATTCAAATAGATACTCAGACTCAGAATAAAAAGGAAAGAAAAAATTCTCATAATGTTATGAGCCACATACGGAAATGAAAAAAAAAGGAAATTATCCACGAATATTTTTGCAATTCGAGTAAAATTTTGAAATTTCTAATCTGTTTCGATAGAGATATATTAAAATGTTTGTTTACATATTTCCAGGCGATAAAAGGTCTCAAAAGCTTCATAAATAACATAAGTATCTTCCTCTCTCTATATCCTTCATCACACCTACATTTCAATAACCAACTGTTACTCTCGACTGAATAAACTCGTCGTAAATTAAACCGAAATACTCGTGTGTTTCAGAATCTCTACTCATTTCGTACTCATCTACTGGCACACGCCCTCCTACGCAGAGACCTCGGTAATTACCAAATCTACGCTTTCATTAAGTACTTCAATAGGAAGTTTAAACGACAACGACGCAGCACAACCCAACCTGGCTTAAAATCCTTCGGCCGTATATTCTGGAATAAATTTATGCCTCTTCTTAATAATAACGTTTCGCAAGATGACTAAGTATGAAATTAAACCGGCATGCGGCACAGATAGCGAAATCCCAACGTCGAGGGTCTCTTTATCCGGCATTAAAATTAATACCTCGCGTTACCGTCCTGACCACAGTCTTCGAGGCTGACGTCAGCAGCGCTCTGAAGATATTTCGGCAAACGCACGACGCAATAAAGTACCTTGGCAATTTTCGGGTACACCGAATCATGGCAAAATATCGTTTAACTCCATCTGTAACCTTGACTTTCTCAACTTGAAAAGATAGTACGCCGTTGGGCCCGCGTTACGAAAACATTTCCCAAAGATGAGGGTAGAATGAAAACAGCTTGGGAAGCTTGCGCGACCTTTCTTCGTTCAGAACCAGCGCGAGAAAAAAAAATCAATTTGAAAAAAACATCCGAGCGTAATTTCCGGCCGCTGCGAGCCTTTGGATATCCGCGTCAAAACCAAATTAAAAATACATTCGGCGGTGCGCGCTGATGGCCGGGCCCGTACGATCGAAAATCTCCCTCCGGCGTGATCTTGAACGAGGACGAGGATGGTACGTGCTACGCTACGCCGTCGACCAACTACGCAAATTCCATTCGATTGTGCCTGGTCGACAGCAGCACGACCGAGCGAAAAACCTGCCGAAATCTGCGCCCGTAACGCGGTGGTCTGCTGTGCAAACGGCGAAAGCAAATATTTTCCACATGTTGGCCTAATTTTCCGGCTGCCAGGGATGCTGCGCTGCGCGTACAACCAAATCCCATCCGTGGTGGCCCCCTCCATCCCTCGGATGCTCCCCAGTTGACGTATGAAGATCAATAATATCGTCGTACACGTGCAATACGCGCATACTAAAAATACAAAATACCAGTACCCATTTTTATTGTTCGGGGAAGGGAAAACCCTTAATTTGAAAATAAGCTACCTTTTTTTTTACGGATGAGAGGGGGCAATAGGGCGCTAAATCGACAAAATTAACTCCCCGTTCGAGTATAATATTCCATGTAAATATAGGATAGAATCGAGCGAATTTTAATTCGTTAACGTAAATTCTATTCCGGCGAATACCGTTCGCGATTATGTAGATGTAGTTTTTATCGAATTTCCGTACCTCCCCTTCGGCGCTCGTCTCAGCACAAGTATAACTTCCAGCGCCGTCGTACTTTAAACTTAAAACATTAAAAAGTTTCCTTTTCGTTTCCTCATGGGCGGATTTGCTAGAATACGTAATACGAACAACTGTGGAAATTTTTAAACGCGACTTGGAAACGACCCCGGTGCTTTTTGGAATATTAACAATGGAATCGGAGACAAAGGCTTTCAAGCTCGGCCAATTTTCACTGCGATTTTCGCAAAACACCCAGGTGCATGATTATCGCCTTTGTTTGCTATTCTTTAACGCCGCGTTAACTCGAGCTGCTCCTCTAGGCCCCCTCCTTCCATAGGGGTGTTCGTATTGTAAAAAATATATCCGCGTGTTTCGTGGCGAACGAATAGCATTCGAAGAGCTCGACTTTAATGTACAGGAGCAGCCTCAACTAGAAACCGTGTGGTTTTAAATGATGCTTAAAAAAAAAAAAAAAAAAACGCCTACGTGATGGTTCGACTTTTTACCAGGGTTTACAAAATCGATTTCCTGGGCCCCTGGAGTTTTGTTTTTTGTTCCAATGAAAACGCGACGCCGAATTTGGATGGGTAATTTCCATGACCAAGATTGTAAGAGGAATATGAATAGGGATGATTTTCGATTTTTGGGATCAATTTTTGGAAATACGTTTTTTTAAAACATTTCTTAGTAAGCGCACGATTTGTTTTTTCACTTTCTAACTGATTAAAAAAATGATTTTCGAAATTAATATGTAGAATTTCAACTGGACTTTTCGAATGAACTTTTGAATAACAAATCCTGTTCCCTAGGTACTCTCCAGTAATTCTTTAGCTAATTAATTTCAATTGTTGTCTAATTGTCTGCTTTTATATGCCCCTTACTTACCCCAAAAGATTACGCAGGGTGTCCATAATACTTCAGAAATGTTTTCCCTGACATTTAAAGGTTTTACAGATCAATTTTTGAAATTTTCCAGATGGTATCCAACGATTTTTTTTCAAAAATTATTATTTTTTACAAACGTTTTAAATGTCTTTTTTCAGTCACAAAAACGACTTGAACTAAATTCTGAACATTTTTCACTCCAACCCCCACTCCGGGGACACAAAAACTGGTAAATTTGAATTTATAACCGAAAAAATTTCAAAAAAAAATAAAAATTTGTCTCAAAACAATCTTAGGGCTCGGCTCCATGCTCGCGGTGCGGCGCGGTGCGGTGCGGTGCGGCGCGGCGAGCTGCGGTACGATGCGATTTTTTTAAAATGAGTGTATATAAGAAAAGGGACCTAGGTGTTCTGAAAAAAAGTTATACCTGGGTACCTTTTCTCATGTACGTACATGAGAAAGGGTCTCTGTTCTTTTTTTTAAGAACACCTAGGTCCCTTTTCTCATATACACTCATTTTAAAAAAATCGCATCGTACCGCAGCTCGCCGCGCCGCACCGCGAGCATGGAGCCGAGCCCTTACTGACCTGTTATAAAATTTTGAAAAATAAAACAAATTATGCCAAGGTATCTATAAAATGATAAGAGTAAAATTTCGGATATTTGTGAGCTGAAAATTCAAAAATTTCTTCACTAATCATTATTTTCTCCTCTTCTCTCCTTCCCGTTACTCAACTCCCCTCTCAAAAAACACGTGTCTAAAATCTCGAAATTCTACAAAAGCCCCTACAATATTTTCAGCTTGCTCTAGTAAACAAAATGAAAAAAAAATCGATGAAGGGTAAAATATTGCCTAAGTGGTGAGCCAAAGTTAAGCAAATGGGGAACATTTTCGTAAAAAATTACTTTCAAAAATTGAAAATTCATCACTTTACCTTCAGATATAATTTCAAATTCTATTTCCTTCCCTTCCGTTTTTTTTTTCAAAATCGTGATCAGCAGGTTACCCAATGAATTCGACCCCACTAATAAAAATTAGGACAACGATTTTAGAAAATAAGCATTTCAAATACCAAAAAAATACTTTCAAGAACGAATTTTATGAGTTTCTTAAAAAAATTTCAACACGAATGATAAAAAAATGAAATTTTCAAAAAATTAAAATTTTCAACGCGAAATATGAACACTTTGGATGAATTCATCGAAATTCTGAATGCCAAAAAGAAAAATAATTTGGCTTGAATGAATCCAGAAAGAAAATGGTCGAAAATCGAAGCTTCAAATACACACAAAAAAGAGCCGAACTTGATAAAAATTTTTACCTCACGAAAAAAATCGAATAACCAAGTTCCAAGTAAACACAAAATTTATCAATTTTCAATAAAATTAAAGAATTTGGCCTTGTCAAACCGTAACAGTTGCATGTATCAACTACAATCAAAGTCTGCTAGCAACAGAAAATTTTAATTAAAAAATTTTATCTGAAAGATTGAAAAATTCAAAAAGAAAGTGTTGAAAATCCTTGCTTTTTGTATCAAAATTATCGATTTTTTCTAGTATTCATGCCAATAAAATGAAATTCTGCCTATTTTCTCACTTTTCTTGCCAGTAGACACTTCGTATCTACTAAAATGATAAAAAAAAAGTATAATACTGCTCAAGTCTTACCATTTTGGATCTTCGTTCAGTTTTCATAACAGCGAAGTTCTTGTGAATCTCTGAAACATAAAAATCAACACACAATGAAAAATTTAATTAAAAAATCTCGTAAAATTTCAAAAATGTTGATTTACATAATTTTACAAAGATAGGTACTAAAAATTGTCAAACGTTTGTTCAAAAATTCATTAAAAAGATTAAATGAAAACATTAAGTACATGCAAAAATCATTAAAATAAATGATTGATTGATTAAAAATTGTAAATAATGTTGCAAAATTGGATCGAAATATGAAAATCTGACCAAAATATCCAGGAAATAGGTACCTAGCTAAATTTGTTCCAAGTCAGGAAAAAATAAATGGAACATCACATCGCAGCAAAAAAAAAAACTTTAATATCTAAACCTTCCTTCAAAAATTCATTAAAAATATCAAAAAATAATTCAAAAATTGTGCTCAGAAGTTCATTTTCAAGAATATATTTTTTAATTACAATCCAAAAAATTATGAACAAAATTTCAAACAATTTCTTAAATTATTTAATTTATCAATTCGTGTTTTTTTTTCAATTCCATCAATTTTAATGATTAGCACACATTAAAGAATGTTTAATAATATAGCCTAAATTTTTCTGGTAGTTTAATTACCCTAATGTTGGTATCTTATGATAAAAATATGATGATCTCTGTTCCTCTGAGAATCGTTCCCTTCCCTTCCCTTTTCTTCCCCTCGCCACTACTTTAGCAACGTTCCATAATATTTTTCTCAGAATTCCTAAACATGTGCAACCGGTTATAACACATCAAGCACATCCCTGAACTGACCGCTTTCTCTTTTCTTTTGTCGATCCACCCTCTTATTTCTTTTCTTTTGACCCTTTTACAAACATCTTCACCCAAACTGCGATACATCGAAGGCTGTCGAGGATTGATTTATACACAATAGGTCAAGTGTTGTCACTAAAAATTAATTCTTTTACAATGTCGTGATCGAAAAAACATTCATTCGCTCGATATATCGCTTCGATCTCATTTTCAACCACTCCAATGTTTTTTTTCAATTTGAACAATTATCGTTCCATTTAACCATCATTTTCATCTTCATTTTCAAGAGATATTTGGGAGTCAATCTTGGCTAATTAACAAATCTCTCATCGCGTGCAAGGGGTCTAAAAGCATTCTGCAAGAATCCTATCAAAATTGTCTACAAAAATTTTTCTAAAACTGCAGAGTTTACCACCCTCCCTCTTCACCCCTTTCTCCCGATATGCAAACGTGTGGTAATATAAACCTCCAAAATTCTTGCAAAATCTGAGATTTTCTGCAGGAATTTTGCAAAAATTCTGCATTTTTTGCACATTAGGCCATATAATCTATAAAAATTTAGACAATTCGCAAGGGTTGTTTCTGTTGCAGTAGTCGAAAAATGAATAAATCATATCAATGAAAAAAGACTCTCGAATCTACACCATGTTTATGACACTTCATTAAAAAAAAAAAACAATAGGAAGATTCAGGTCAATTTTTTGATGATCAAGCATTTCCGCGAAGTTCGCATATTTTTATTTTACAGCATTCAATTTCGACTCACTCAAATTCCTGAAATTTCATCGCTTATTCTTCCAATTGAAATTTTAAAAATCTTGAATGAATCCACCAAAATTACCAACTCTGATCATTACACGATGGATTTGATTAAATTTCATTCATCAAACTTGTAAAAAATGTTTTCCAGAGTGGATTTAAAACATATCTTTAGCAAAATTTCAGACAAATTGCAACTTTTTTTGCCAACGTTGCATTAAAAATTCGAACAATAGAGGGATCCAGAGGGAGGGTGTCTGGCCCTCCGGCCCCAACCCTGAGGTTTTCAATTCAAGTCCCTCCGGCTATGATTCAGACTCCAAAAAAATCGTCGAAAGATGGACCCTCCTCCCTCCAGCTTCGATCCAGATTTTTAACCGTCACAGACCTCCGAAGGAAGCCTTCCTATCTCAGACTGCAGCTCCAGCTCCAAGATTTTCGACCGAAGTCCCTCGGGCTCTGGCTCCGAGACCTTTAAAAAATGCCTCCGGCTCCGAAAAAATCGTCTAGAGGGAGCCCTCCTCACTCTTCCCTTCGCTCCCCTCCGGATCCTTGGGACAATTGTTCTTCTTAGAGTTATCACAGATATTAAAATTATGCAATATTTTTGAAACAATTCTTCATTTATATTTCATCTCATAAAATGAGGAGAATTAGGGGAAGTCCCTCGATAAAATCTAGTAAAACTTTTTTTTTACACTTTTCAACCAATGGAAATTTTCATTCGGGTTGAATCTCTTCTCCAGCTATTTTTAGAATAAAAAACGAATTCGGTATTTGAGGTTGTTCTACAAAAAGGTACGCTACAAAAAATTAAAAAAATACAAAACGTGCCAGTCTCTTTTCAGGTCTATTATCGCGATAACGTTCATGTCACGTTATTGTCTACCTCATTTAATAACAGGCCCTTTATTTTTTCCAGTCCACACCGAATATATCTATCTAGGTTATAAAAATACGTATTTTTTTGTTCTAAAAATATATTCGCCGCAAAACAGCCCTATTTTTTCCTCTTTTTAAAAAGCTGGTAAAAATATCACACGTATTTTCGTTATCGCAGCATTCGAATTTATTATATTTTTTTTTTCAGAAAATAACAAATGTACTCAACGTGTTCCTTTTAATGTTATACGGTTTCAAAATACCTACACCAATGTAGCACATATTGCCTACTTTTTCTTCTACAGGCTCGACAGTGTTTTTTTTCACACACCGAATATATTATCGCACCTCGTCGTATTTTTCTTCTACCCTTTTTTTTTTTCACCCGCGAAGCTCTGGGAATCGAACGGTGTAAATTTCCATTGGATATGGTTTGTTTGAATTTCTCGTTTTGGTAAAATTATAGTTTCGAGGATCATAATGGATGGTTGCTTCGGCGGAAAATGGTTGTTGGATCGGGGAATGTTTTACGAATGACTGAAAAATAAGTTTGCGCAAAGTTTGCACGCGCCATTAGCTTATCACAGATAGCAGATAAAGCGAGAGAAATTGGCTAACGGTAGGAACGTCGAGCTGGGAACGAGGCGGAGGCGAGGATAAATGACAGCAAAAATGGTAAATTGTATAAACGATACGAGGGTAATTGAATTTGCCACCGTAATGAAGCGTAGATAGAGGAAATCGGTCGCTAATCGATTCACCTGCCGAATACAGCAGAGTACGCAACATTGTAATTATTCGATAGGTTAAAATTCCGTATGACTACACGAGCCAGGGAAAAGAGGGATCCGGGGAGCTTCGCCCATTCGGTAGCCAGATACATACATGACGGATACGGCAGCTTCGGGCAAAGAGGGGGCCCAAAAGGAGGAAGGTAAAAGATGAAAAATATGGTTTTTGTTCGGGGGTAAAAAATGTTGAGTCGAGTGTTACATGTTGCTGTATGAAGAGAGTGTGGTGCCCTACTTCAGTATCAATTTGTGTCTTCCTGCGTTATCGAGTTATACCGGGATTAATTCCCCCTTCGGTTTAACTTTTTTTTTCTCTGCTTTTTTTTTTATTACTCAACAGCTTCGTATATGCTCAGTGCGTTACGGTTGCGAGTCGAGAGTTCATATCGCGCCCGCTTTTTGGTCGCTTGCCCCGGTATAATACACGCGTGCGTAATGATATAAAATGAAATTTGAGTTATGAAATGGAAAAAATCTTGCAGTTTGCCTTTACGCCGTAAGGTTCCTCAAAATTATCCCGCAAATGTGGCGCGTTCTTCGGCGTGAATACTAGTTGTGCGTGTGGTTTCGTTGGTTTCCTTTTTTTTTTCCTCACGTAAATATTGTCGGCTTTCGAATAATTCGCAGTGAACTGGAGATTCTTTAATTTCGCGGGTTTTTAACGAGTTTCGTTTTATGTAAGTATTGATGTGATGGTGTTGTGTTTGAATTCGATCTCAATGGTTGGCATAAATGTTGCCCTGGTGTTCAGGTTTGATTTAGAAGAATTTAGATTATTAGTAGATTAAATTTAGAGCCAGGAAATTAATGAATATTGAATGGAATTTTTCGAGTTGGCAGATTGGATTGGTCTTATGGAGAGTTTACGTTTTGAAAGTTTGTTTCGGTCAAGTACTGGCTGGAATAAACAACAGGTTCCCATTTTTATCGATCGACCTTTGTCTTAAGATAAGATGAAAGTTTTCAAAAGTTTGCTGCAAATGGCTCATTTAGGGACAATTTTTACAACTTTTGCAATGGAAAAATGATAGATTTTATGTTTGACTTGAAAGAAAGTCTTCAAGATTGAAGAAATATTTTTCATTTCCTCGGTTCAAAAATTTCTCAAATGATGGAACTTTTTTCAAAAATATTAGACGAAATGTGTAAAACTCGGGGTAATTATAATATTATCTTTTTTTGGTGTGTTTTCAAATTTTGTATTTTTTCTCTGGTCCATTTTTTCCCTTTTTTTATGCAAATGGAATATTGAGACACTGATCTTTGGCCAGCTCAGAAAAATCATTCCAAGGAAAATTACATTTCGAAATAAATTCGACCTACGAAAAAAGTACTTACTGCAGAATTTAAAATTAAGAGAATATCAAAACCAAAAGTCTAATTAGCTTCTGTTAAGCAAAAAACTAAAACATAATTCCGCAGGATTTTTTTTGACAAATATTTATTAATCTGGAATCACTTGAATTTTGAAAACCTCTCTATTTTCAACTTCTCCCCCCTGCCCCTCCAATCATTAATTATTCTCAATACTAATTCACAGAATTAGGAACTAAAATGAAAAATGTTCAATTTAATGTAAATAAAATATGCAGACAAAATCATAACAAAAAATTGTAAATTATATTTTAAAAAATGCAATAATTTCTCAAGAAATTACATCAATTTAAAGAAGAAGGTCATTAAATACCAAAAAAAGCATTTTTGACCCCAAAAATCACCCCTTCCCCACCCTTACCTCGCAAGAAATTGGAAAAATTATACATAAAAACTAAATTTGGTTTCAACATTTCTCTCTTCAATTTCAAACCATCAAATAAAAAATCAAGACTGAATAAGAATTCCTGTAATGGAAAAAAATCCTTTGCTCGTAAAATAATAAAATTATACTTTACGATAAAATACATACCTAAATTTTTAAAAATGTTAGGGACTACTTCTCCAAAATCATCAATTTTCCCCATAAATTTTATTCTGCACCTTCCCCTTTCCCTTCCTATTTAAAAAAAATTGAGTCCAATAAAACTGGTAAGGATAAAAAACAAATTTTTGAACAAAATTTCAAAGTATTTACAGAGCATTCATTAATTTCTTTCAAAATTAGAAACTGCACCTCCCCTCCCCTTGCCTCCTGAAATCCACCTCTTCCACGATTTCACAAAAAATGTCATTTACAACTATTTTTAATTTTCACGTATGTTGGGCAAATAATATGCCAAAAAATAATCAATTTTAACGATTCTCCTAGGTATGAAAAAAATTTACCTATTGCTAAAAATATATTCAGAAAGCAATTTCAGTTATTGAAAAAATTAAAAAAAAAAATTAGCAAATTTTATAACTCGTAATGATGAAAAATTTTCAAAAAATCCAAATATTTAAAATTTGAAAATCAGGTTGTGCTTTTTATCCAATTATACAAACACGTACTAAAGTAGTCAATTTTTTAAAGATATGCTCTTATATGTAGGTACTTCACTTTTGTTCAAATGACAGGTTAAAAGATTTGAAAAAAATAATCAGAACATACAAAGTTCAAAAACAGGATTTTCGCAATGCTTTTCAAGAAATCTAAATTCCTACGTGAAAAACAGTACTTTTGAATAAAGAGCAGGGCCATGAGATTATTTGCTCAAAATACCTAGAAACAAATTCTTTCAAAAATCGTTAAATTGAAAAATGCTCAGTATAAAAATAAAATCCCATAAAAAATTTAACGTACTCGTATTCAGTGGAGATAATCATAAAGTCATAAAAATTCTGAATTCGTGGTATCTGATCCCCAAAGTTTTTAGAAACCATTTTTAGTTCAATTCGACTCCTATTCTCTCCCTCGATGAAAGAAATTATATAAATTGAAGGCTCAATTACTTTCAGTACTTTTGTCCTCCTGTTTCAAATTGAGTACCAAGGAGAAAATGATTACAAATTACAATGAAAAAATTGAAAATTCTTGCCAAAGAATGTCAAAGAACACTAGATACATTTAAAAACTGTATTTCAGGTTTTCTCAACCCACAATATTTTGCTTTCGAGTGTATTTTACATACCTATTTCATGGCATTCTGGCAGGTCGAGAAAAATCACACTAAAAACATAAGAGCAAAAAAATGATACTTATCCATCCCAGATTCTGTTTTTTTTTTGGTCTACCAAATTTTGACACTTTTTCACAAAGCTGGACGAATGTGCCAAAAAATGGCAACAGCTTATCACAAAGCCACAAAAAATGGGAAATTTTGATACTTCTTTTAGGTATAAGTATAAATTTTTATGTCAAAAATATATTCGGAAAACAGTTTAAATTTCTGAAATTACAGAACCATTAGCAAATTATAATTTGTGAAATGATGAAAAATACCTATTGGAAAAAGTTCAATTGCCCCCCAAGTATTTGAAAATCAAATTGTACAAGCAAACACTTTGTTCTGAATTTATAAATTTTTGGACTTTTTTTCAAATAGGTAAAGATAATTGATCAATAATTTATCAAAATTTTCAATTACAACAATCGTGGTATCGATTTCTACTGTGAATGTTGCCAAAATCGTATGAATTTTGCGAACTGCTCTCAAAAAGTGATCTTCCTGAAGGAATTTTTCTAGTTTTGCCTTGAAAAAAAAATCATTCAGTACAAGAAATAATAAATTCAACTTGATCATCTTATCTTAACAAAACAATGTATTCGAGTGAACTCATAAAAAAATTTAAAAAAATTCCAATACCTAATTCAATTATCAATCCTTGTTCGGGTTTCTACGAGTACAGCGTTATGAGGAGATGGAGGGGAAAGAGGGTGTTCAGCAAGCCAGAGTTAATATTTCACAAAATTTGGAAAATAAAAACTCACACAAAATGCATTTTAATGATTGAAATCCTTTTTTTTTGAAGGCGCAGCATAAAATCCTGAATTTTTTGGACACTCGTTCAAAAATAATTCTTGATATAAAACTCAATTGCAATAAAATATCAAATTACTTACTCAATCTCAAAACTACAAAATATTTCTCACAAATATTTGAAAAAAAACCACAACAGGGTCATATCAATAAACCAAAAAGGGCCCGTTTTAAAAACTCGCAATGAAATATAAAAATCAGAAAAATATTTCGACGCGACGAACTAACCGAGCGTTATATTTAGTCCCCTTGCAATTATTAATCTTATTCTTCGAGGTCGATAGATGAGCACGAAATAATGTACACGAATCATAAAAATCATAAACGGTATTTAAATAAGGATGTTTGGCATTAGCGGCGAAATACCATAAATAAACCTTTAATTGAAGGGTCATAACGAATGTAATTTTGGGTATACGTCGATGCTACAGAACCACCATCTCGCCGATTAGTTTATCTGTGGCACTAACCGTGTACGGTGTACCATTTGCAGAACCATGACATGCTGATTCCCGCCATAAATCTCCGGTAAACTCTTTGGAACGGAAATTCTAAGATGACCGAAAGCGCCGAAGATGGTTTCAACATGATGCAAATGGATTCGAATCAGTCTCAGCAGCAAAACCAGGTATCCAAGAAAGATATACCAGAGAGAGGAGTATGGGGCTCGAAGCTGGACTTCATATTATCCGTAGTAGGGCTGGCTATCGGATTAGGAAACGTATGGCGATTCCCATATTTATGCTATAAAAATGGCGGAGGAGCTTTCCTGGTACCGTATATGGTGGCACTGCTGCTGGCCGGAGTTCCCATGTTCTTCTTCGAATTAGCTCTAGGACAAATGTTGACTATCGGAGGACTAGGAGTGTTCAAAATGGCTCCGATTTTCAAAGGTAAGCCGAGATTTTTACAGTCGTAAAATTTTTCATTTTTACGCAGAGTCGTAAATGTGCCATCGTTTTTCGCACGTTTGGTATTTTTTTTATTCGAAAATCGATAAAGAGCGAATATCCGATTTCCGGGGGTGCAGGGAATACCCTAGATTTGTTGATACGTAAGATATGCCCTTTTACGAAATTCGTTGCGAACGCCGAATTTGCTGCGGAATGTGGAAAATTGGCTTCGAGTAAAATAACACAACGTTGGTATTTCGGAATGTTTGAGCTTTTTAAAATGCCGTCTCGAAACAAGCTAAAGCATCGTTTTAGTTTATGGCCTCGGTACTCGCTTCCAAAGCGTGTATTTTACGTCTGTACCAGGTCGTCCTGTATCGTTTGCGTATCCCAAATGCTCATAAATTTTTTTCTAGCCTAAAAACGACGTAAATGTATTTTTTTCCCTCCGAGTTTGCAAACGCGAGTCATTATCCAAACATGTAAAAAATCTATTTCGCGACGAAACGAAATTAAGCATAGAGACAGTTCATTAATATGGTGCGCAAACGAGTGTTACGTGACTTTAAATGTTTATTTGGAGTTGTTGATTCATTAATGTCGTTGAAAGATTAATTAGATGGGTTAAGTTGACGAATTTTGTAGTTGGCAGAAAAGTGATATGGGGAAGAGACTTTTCATGGTAGAAAAACAAATTTCGAAATTTTACACGTATTTAGTTCAAAAATTGATGGCAGATACTCTTAAAATTTTCCCAGCCGAACCAAAATGCCAAATTATTATTGTTTTAAAAATTTCTGAAGAATTGGGAAAGTTTTTTTTTTAGAATGTTCAAAAATAATCTGGTCCAGAGGGGCGGGGAGGGAGAGTATAGGAGATGAAAGATTGATTTTTAGAGAATGCATACCGAAATTTGCCAAATAAAGATGGAATGTCAAAAGTTAAAACTCACAATCACCTCAATATCTGTCATTCTATTAGTCCAGTGCAATCTGATTCAAGGTTTTTTGGGCTTAATTGACACCGGACATTACATTAAATAATATTCTGGAAAGTCCTAGTCCCAAAGAATTCAGGAGTCCTTTGAGAGGAGGTTGAATCCTCTTCCCTACAGATTTTTTTGGTTTATTGTAACATAACTCGTCTGAAATGCTTTTTTTTCTAATTTAGCAATGTATCGTATCAATTTACATCGAGTTAGGATTGGAAACACAGATTGGGTTCACAAACGCCCTCACAAAAAATTCTTCATGCAGTAATAATACGATGACTTTGAAATTAGATGCCAGAGCCCCCCCCCAAAAAAAATAGGGTTTTTGGTTTGTGGAATTCTTCAAAATAGAGTCTAAGAAGATTATAAAATGCGACTAAAAAAAATTGATCAAAATATTTCAAACAGATTCTCCGAAAGAAAAAAAAATGATTCCAGAGGCTATTCGGAGCTTCTAAATCCATTTTTGAGATCATTTCGACTTCAAACTCGAACCTAGAAATAAGTGAAAGTCTCGCGTCTTTTGAACACCAGGATTTTTTTCATATTATTTGATGTAGTGTCCTGATCCAATTAAGCCTAAAGACCTTGGATTAGAAGTTTTGTCTGACATTTTTTTGTCTGAATGCACCCATTCTTGCATTCTCAACTCCCTAAAAACTCTTGTCTGAAATTCTCTTCAAAGGAGATTTTCAGAATCCAAGTTCAAATGCCTGATTTTTCTTTTTAATTTTTGTCAGTATTGTACACTTTTCTAATCCATATCTCATCAGTCACCACCTTCCAATCAGAGATAAAAAAGAATCGAAGAGTCACAACAGAACCAGATTCTCAATTGCAATTATTTTCAGAAAATTTCACATTCTGGGGATTTAGTTCTTTATATAAATTATATTTTCCAGAATTCAATTCTCCAAATAGCATTTGAGAAGTTGTCTCATTTTCAGTGACCTGCTCTCTAAATTTGAACCAGTCAAAAATGCCGAAATTGACTGATAAAATCAAGTCACTGATTATCAGTCAAATTCCACTGATTCTCATGTCAATCAGTGACTTTTACTGCCAATCAGAGAAAAATTACTGATTCAAATACTTAGTGAATTTTGATTGTTGAATCAGTAAAAATTAATTGACTGATTGAAATCAATCAAAATTTACTGCGGTCAATTTCGAAAATATAAAAAATTTGTTGGTTTTTAAAAGTCAGCCACTGAATTTCTGATATTTTCCCCGTCATTCTGACTTTCTGATATTGAATAAAATTTCTAAAATAGCTTTGAATAACATTATCGATCCATGACTTTCTGACATCAAGTTAATTCCGAAAAATATAACAATTTGTTTTGGAAATTCAATGACTTTTGGTCTGGAAAAATTTTGGAATGACAACCTCCCCCCCCCCCCCACCATGCACCATGAAAAAAGGAATAGAAACTCGTACAAGTAGTTTTGAAAAAAAAGTTGAACTTTTTAAGGCTAAGGAACACCATTCTCAAATTTTACCACTAATATTTCACTGTGTAAGCATACAAGTACAAATGATAAGAGTAAGGGCAAACTCAAAAAATATGGAAATTTGAAATTTCATTACTTCAAACTTTTTCCAATGTTGCCAAAAATTAAAAAATAGTTCAAAGTTGCGTAAATTTTTCATCCAAAGATAACAAGTATTTTTTAAAAAATTAATTTTATCTTGATCGTAAATTTTTCTGGGGGTTGTTTTGTCGAGAAATCAGTCATTTTATTTTTTAGAATTTTTCTTTCTTTTGAGCTACAGATTGACTGAAATTAAGGTAATAGTCGGTTTCGACATTTATCTATATTTGTCGTACAGTTTTTTCCATCTTTCATAACCTATAACCCCTTCTCATCCCCTACAAAAGCCAAATGTCTTCATTCAATATAGATATTTTGATTCCTGATCATTGGGACATCTTCGTGAGCTGAAATTATTGACTTGGAAAATAGAATATTTCTCATAAAACAGTAATCCTCGCGGCTCATTTGATTGATCACACCAATCCGAAGTAATCCTCCAAATATATTAAATTTCGAACCAACTTCGCCTTCAAGCATACGAGTATACCTAGACCTACGTAGTTCCATATGTAATATCTTACGCTCGAGAACACATCCACATTCCTTAAATCCAGCGAACCGAGTAGAAAAAACGCGTAGATTTTTTTCCTCATTTTTTTCTTCATATTTATGTACCTCAAAGGCACACGAGTCACATTTCCGTCTAAATTACTCTGCGTTTTCGTTTCATTTCACCGAAGCTTTTGTTACTCGTATCGTATATTTTTTTCCTACACTTACAAATTAATGTTACTTGTAAAAGCGCAACAAATGTTAGATGAGCACGTGTTCGAGGACACGATCAAATGAGATGCTTTTGTTTGCCATTGATTGAAAACATGTTCGAGTATTGTACCCGGGGTTTCCGTTGAATTACGTACATAATACACAAGATGCATATTAAGTAAACGTGAATTTCGTCGTGTTTATTTTACTCTTCTACATGCCACGAATTTCTCGGTTTTGTGAATGTTCAGCGATGTTTGCTAAATTGAGGTATTTTAGGGGATTTTCGACGCTGTAACCTTGTACCCTGTAGCTGGGTAATTACGGGTTCAAGAGGTGAAATTTGTTTCGCTCTATAACCCGACAAATTTTATTGCTTTTGGCGATGAAATCCTCTTATGAAGGGATTTTATACACAGAAATGGTTACTAAAGAACACTTGAGGGAGTTGAAAACGCTGAAAGGTAGAAAATTTATGATGGAGTTTTATCATAATAACTGTTTGAAGATGAAAGGCAAACAGGACATCCGTTGGGTAATTTTATCCCAATATAATACAACTGTAGTGTTCCGAAATTTCAAAACTAAAATTGGCCGACAAAATTTTCATTAGATTTTTGATAACTTAATTCAGTTTAAATGATAGGTGTAGAATTCCCTAATAATCCAATATTTTTTCAAATCGAAATTTCAAAAAGAAACCCTTTTCTTCAACCATTAATTCTATAAAAATTGAAAATTAATTGTGAAAAAAAACAGAAAACAGAAAATGCAATTTTTTCTAAAAATCTCAGCTAAAAAAAGCAGAAAATGAATCTTTCTTATGAAAAATTATGGAACTACTTTTTCACCGAAATCATGCCACATTGGTATTTTCACAATAACTCGGTAAAATTCAATTTTTTTTCACTCAAGGGGGATAAAAATGCATAAAAATACAAAAAAAAATAAAAATAAAAACAGGAATATATAAATCAAGTAATATAAAATTCTCAATTTCGAACTGGAGAAGAGAAATATGCCAAGCATGTAAAAAGCAGTAGAATCAAATAAAATTTAGGTACAAACACTTCCTTCGCCATTTTAAAACTCACTCTAAATAATCAAAGTAATATTCATTAATGAGAACACAGATTTTCTTGATAAAACTACGCAAAAAAAAGTTACGAGAACTCGATTTTTTGGCTGTCCAAGTTGATTTCTAAATCTTCTGGAAAAAATTCAAAAATTGTGTAAGAAATCAAGGTCTCGCTGGATGCCCCAGAGCGGCTGTAAATTGTGGAATTTGATTAGAAAATGACAATATTGATAAGGAGGAGGACTGCTTTTATTATGGTGATCAATGCATTAAATTTCAAAAATATTTAGGTTTTCTGGAAAATGACCAAGCAGGTACCACCTATTTTGAATTTTCAAAAATTTTCCAAAGACCAGAAAATGAACTTGGAAGCTGTAATTTTGACCATGGGCTTTTGGAACAGTTATTCAAATTTCGGAAAAGGGTGCCTCATCAAATTGGTTTCTTTTTAAATTTCACTAAACAAGCAATAAATTAAAGGAAAAAGATGATTGAAAACAAAGCATAAAAATAAGAGGAACTCGTACATTCAAAACAAAACAACTGGTGAATTTTGAAAAGCCGCAATGTTCTACAGTAATTTATCAAAAAAATTCAAGGGTATAAACTTTTTTTTTCAAATGTACATTTCAGTTTTCAGAAAATTAGAATTATTTTCTCGCAAAAATCAAAAAATTTCTTCAGCTTCTTTCCACAATTACAAAATAACTAAAAATCCAATTTTGAAAAAAAAATGAGCCGGGAGAAAACACCTAATGACCTCTTTTCTTCCAACGTTGGTAATTTTTTCTATAAGATTCAAAAACAAGCTAAACAATGCAAAACTAATACCAAAGTTGAATTTAAACGCTAAAATTGAATGTAAAATACAAAAATTTGTGATTTTAATGTGCGAGAAGAAAATAGCAAATAACCTCATGAGTGGATTATTGATAAATCATTGATATGCAGTCAGAGTTGCTGTAAAAAAAAAGTCGGAGGAGCAAACTGAAAAAGGAAGTAATTTGGTTTGTTTCTTAGAAGGAGATCACCAAGTTATCAACAAAATTCACTGATTTTGAATGTCTTTCTCTAATTTTTGAAATTCACTAATTTTTTTCGTGATTTTTCTTTCTGACTTCATTTCTATAAAACATTTTCAATGCTGTCTTCTTGAATATAAGTGATTTTTACTATCCTTCTCAATTTTTTTCAATTTTTTTTTTCAATTTTCATAAAAAATATTTCCTGATTGGATATAAATAGGGCAAGGATTTTATAGCAAATGCTTATTTGAATGTACTGCAGTAGATACCGCTTATTTATGTTTCTTTTGCGATTCATGCAATTCCAAGCCGAACTGCAAAATTTGTTAGCGCTTAAAAATGCTTATTTCGACTATAAACGCTTATAAACGCTTAAATTCAGCACGAAAATGGTCTATAAACGCTTTTTAAGCGCTTATTTGAGGTTGTTAGCGCTTATTTGAGGAAAAATTATAAAAAATGACAAAAATCAACCAAAAAATCAAAATTTTCATTATTTAGTCCTTGAAAAAAAAAAAGAAAAATTTAAACATTTTAATCTGTGACTGGATGAATAAATTTTCATTTCGCCTGATTTTTTACTTTTAAAAAATGTTTGTTCCTTTTCTGTTATTTTCAGTTTTTTTAAAATGAAAAGTATTAATCGATTGATATTTTTCTCCATCAATGACTTATGTTCCAAGTTTGCAGGTGATTTGATAGGATTTTCTTATTCAGGTTTAAATTACCTGTATTTTGATATACGACAAGGTATACTTTTATAGCGCTTATATTTGCTTTTTTGGACTGTTAGCGCTTATATAACCGCTTTTTTGGCCATTTTAACCGCTTGTTTTTAGCGCTTAAATCTTGTTTTTTAGCGCTTAAAAATCCTTGCCCTAGATATAAATAATCTATGGTATGTTTAAAAGTAGAAGCTGAAGTTCATTGGGGCATTTGTGAGGGCGGGGAGGGTGTCTGCAGTTTTTGAAACTAAAGATTTCTTCGATAGGCTTGAAATTTTTTCTAATCAATTTGAGAAATCGAAAACAGAATGTAATCAAATTTCCACCTTTTACTTCGATCAGATCAAATTTTAATATTAATTATTCTGAATTTTCAAAAATTAAAAAAATAAACTATCATTTGAAGTTCTTTTGAATTTTCAGGTAAAATCTGTACGCAAAAATACTTATTGGAATGAGATAATCCCAACGATATTTTCCAATTGAAAAAAATATTCGCAATAAGGGCTTCTCATTTCAATTTCTGTATCTGTTTCTGAATGATAATAAAACACTTCGCGTTTCAAAATTTGAAATACGTCGCAGACGGATTAAATTGTGGCAGAATATTTTTTAATAAATTCGATACGCAAATACCTACTATCCTCATTTTAAACTTTCGATAACCTTTTTTTTTCAGAATTATATAATTTTCTGGTAAGTTTTTATTCGAAGAAAATTTTAAATTTATGATAATCTACCTCTAATTATGAGTTTATCTCGACTTCTAAAATATCAAAATTGCTCTTTTCAATGGCACAAACTTCACCATGGGTTTTTAATCTCGCATTAATCCATTTTATACGAAATCATCGAAGGAAAAAAAACGAGTTTTCCTGCAGTTCGAAGGGTACGCGAGTACGCATAATTGAATCAAGATGGGTTGCCTAATTACAAATCCGAACGAAATACTTCACCAACGACACTCTTGAATAAATATCAAAAAGAAGTACACGAAATTGACGTTGAATTTCAACAACCCTCGGAAATACTTTGACAAAAATCTTCCATTATCTTGGCTTAAATTTGCATTTTAAATACGGCACTATTCGCTATTTCACCCTGTTGATCGAAATATGGTAAATTACGTAAACAATCCGGGTACATTCCGACGTCAAAGATGACTTTCGACGATCATCTCGGCGTCCCGATCACACAGGCACGTTATTTATCATTGTCTGCCGCGTTCAGTTTCGCGGAGAGATGATTTATAGTACGACAGTTTTGCAACATTCTTTAATTACATGCCCGTCAGAAGTTGGTTAATTGAAAGTTTTGCGAAAATTTTCAGGTGTCGGTTATGCGGCAGCTGTGATGTCGTGTTGGATGAACGTCTACTATATAGTAATTCTGGCATGGGCGGTGTTTTATTTTTTCGTTTCCATCGGAACAGGTGCGTAGCCTAGTAATTAATTTGTACTTTGTTAGCGCTCGAATCCCTAATTAAGAATTTTCACGAGTCAGATTTACCGTGGAGATACTGCAATAACGCCTGGAACACTAAAAGCTGCGTCACCCCTATGGATAGAATCAATCTGGCGTGTTGGTCAAACACTACGGCGCCAGGAGCACCTTCGTATAAAATATGCAACGTTAATCACGTTAATATTAGCTCGGCTCTGATAAGCGATCCCGTCAAGGAATATTGGGAGTAAGTAAACTATAAATACCATAAATACTTCTGCGCAGATTCGAGAATTGATTCTCTCGGAACCGCAATTACGCCTAATTTGAATTTAATTAAGTTCTTGGAACCGCTACGTAAGAGGGTGGGTTTGTTCAATTGTAAAATTAACTATTCTCTGAGGAAATGGGAGATTTACGATACCTACCATTTTCAAAGGAGATTTTTTTTTTCAAGATTATTAATTATTGGATCATTAGGAAAATATAACTATATCTTCAGATTGTGATGAAAATCAGTGCTATTGTTCACTCTGAGTAGAAGATCTACTGAAAAATAGGCCCTTTGAATCGATCATTTTCGAAAAAACATAAATTTTTGCCACATTAAAAAATGTCCATCGTCTAAAAATCTGTTAACTGCGATCTGAAATGAATGCCACTTTTTTGTCCTCTATAAGAATATTGAAAAATTGAAGTTCACGAATTCAATGATTTTTATCAAAATCAGTTAGGTCAATCAGACATTCTAGAATCGAGCTGAAAAAATTACAAAAGTTTGGCTTGAGAGCGAAATTTTTAAAATCATGGATTTGGATGTTTCAATAATGACAATGACTTCTTATTACAAATAAAAAGGCTGATAATAGACGAAATTTTTGGGTTGACGACGACAATGAAAATGTCAAATATTTAAGCTTTTTTTTTCAACTTTCAAAATTGTTCAGCAATTTTATCAAATCGAAAAATCACAATCATCTGCAAAATAATGATATTTTTCAAGCTTAAATAACAAAAAAAAAATTAAGAAGTGTCTTTTTGTTGAAAAGTTGATTTTTCTTTTTTCAAGCACTCTAAAAAATATAATTTTTCAAAATTGCTAATCAATTTCAGTGGTTAACATTTCTGTAATTTTTTGAATGAAAAATTGAAATTTCAAGAAAATAAGAACATGAATTAGTTGGCAAAGATTTTTAAAAGTTTTCAAAAGTTTGACAAAAAGTCATTATTTTCAAATATTCTCAAATCTAACAAAATAGCCAAAATTAGGGACCAGAATTATAAGAATTTGGTGTGCCGAATCTAATCTACAAAATTTTATTCCCCATTTCACAGATTGAAGTCTCACAATTTTTTTGGTCACCTAGAATAATTCTTGGTGAAAGTTTTAGAAAACTTTTCAATGACAGTGCTGCAATTAGACCTTAATTTTCTCAATTTTCATGAAATTTGAGGTTTTTTATTGATTGACTAAAAAATTTGAGTTATTGAAACAGATTCGAGTCATTTTTCAAAACAATTTTTGACATAGATACGTCTCAGACTTGAGGATTTATTTCTGAAAAATGTAACAGTTTTACACAACTTTTTCCAGTGCTGTCAAGTATGATTTTCAAAAATTTATAGATACTGTTTGCTTAAATTGGAATACCATAGATTGTAAAAATTCTGAAATTATAATTTTTTAAAGTATTTACGTTGACATTTCAACGAAAAGTTATAAAGTATTATCAAAAAAATAGAGGTATAAATTTTGAATAATTGGCAACGCTGCTCTCTAATGAAAAAAAATAGGCTGAGAGTAGGTGTATTTTGAAAGAAAGGAAAATATATTTTTTTAAATATTTACAAATGAAGAAGTGTTTGAAAAATATGTAGCAAAAATGAAAAAATTCAAGCGCATCGACAATCGACATACTAAGAAAATTGAAAAAATCTTGAAAATTTTCTATTGGAAAAATTTTATAGCTGAAAAAAAATTCAAAAGTATTGGAAACAATTGAAAAAAATTCAAAAAATATGAAGTAAGAAAAATTTGGTTGAAAAATCAAAGTTGAAAAAAAATTTAAAATCGAAATTTTCTCCTATTTTTCAACTGTCAATTCTTTTCAATTCAGATTTTTTCAAAATTTTTCCAACTTCAATTTTTTCAAGTTTTTTTCAATTCGAAAATATTTTGTCAAACTTTTTCCAATAATTAAATTAAAAGTTTCAATTTTTAAATTTGATACAGCTACATACATACAAGAAATTTAGAATAAAGATGATAAAAAATTAAAGATTGAAAAAAAATTGAACTAGAATAGTCGAAATTCCTTTTGTATCAATATTAATGTGGAGCTACTTAGTTTCTAGTTTGACAAAGAACAAGGAGCGATGATCATGTGATATTAGGGATCCCATTTTTGAAACATAAGAAACTGCGTCAATTTTAGTAGCAGAGTTGTCAACTGAAATTTTAAAGGAATTGTTCAAAATCAAAATACAGTGGGCAGCACTGTCAAAATTTTTTTTCTTGAAAATTTCTATTAAAAATTATCTTAGCAGGTCAAAAAAATTTCGACTTGATTTTTAAATGTCTGAAAGAGCGATCTGATTTCAATGAAAATTGAAAATCTGTGATTTGCAACTATTTTTTTGAGATTGTTGGTTCAGGAAGGTGTAGAAAATCGAACAGAACTTTTTTAGGAGCATTTTTGGTTTCCAGTAGGTTAGCAGTAGCACTACCTAAAAGTGACAAAAAACTGTGCTTTTAAAAAATGATCCAATTTTAACGTCTTCTAGCTCTGTCTTAATTTTTGCGGGGGGGGGGGCACGGCTCAAATTTTTTCAGAAGCTACCTTGACCACTTTTTTTTTTAAATTTCCATATTTTTTCCTCGATTTTTCCTTTTACAAGTTGTCTAGCCTTGGTTACTCAAGACAAAAAATGGAAATTTGCACTATTTTTATACATTTTTTTTTGCTTTCAAATTTTCTCAACAAGAAATCCACCTTTTAAGGATCTGTGATTAAAAAATTCAAGGAAGAGCAAAGTTTTGAAACATTTTTCAACAAGAAAATTATCAGCATTTTTGCAAATTTCTGATTTTTTTTGCAGCCAAGATAAAAGTCTTGCTAATTTACACATTTTTTTGTTTTCCTTACAAGTAGACACCTTGTGCTTGGCAATTTGTTGACCTTTTCCTTGTCTGTTGAATTTATTTAGACGACGAGCGTTGATGATTTCCAAAGGTATCGATGATGTTGGCCACATTCGATGGGAATTCGCCGGATGTTTGTTGGTAGTCTGGACGATGTGTTATTTTTGTATTTGGAAGGGCGTAAAATGGACTGGAAAGGTTGGTATGTGCGGTTAAACGATATCAATCACGATTACCAAGTATTCTTCTAACCCATCTATATCCTTACAGGTTGTATATTTCACCGCCTTGTTCCCTTATGTGTTACTAATCGTTCTATTGATTCGTGGTATAACGTTACCTGGGGCTTTCGACGGAATACGTTACTACATCAGTCCCAACTTATCAAAAATCGGAGACTCCGAGGTAAACCGGGCGTTATTTAGTAATTGGCCGAGCTTTTGTGTTTGTAGTATGTTTGAAAAGGGCGCCCGCATAAGCTCACCAGGTCCCCCGAATCGGGCGCCCTTCACGCATAATTACACCACACGCAGCAAGTTTCGAGTGTCTCACACAAGCACTCGCTTTTACTTTTAATTTTTTTCCAACACACGCTTTTTATACGAGACCAATGGTTAAATTTTTTTACGTTTATATGCACTAATGCTTTATTTCAGGTGTGGGTAGATGCGGTAACTCAAATATTTTTTTCGTACGGTCTTGGCTTAGGCACTTTAGTTGCTTTAGGAAGTTATAATCAATTTAAAAATGATGTTTACAAGTAAGCTAAGAAAGCGCACTGTATTTTTTTTAAAAAAAAATGGTTCTGCTACCATACGGCTTTCTCCAGCGCCATTTTTTTATATCCGAGTATTTCGCAGGGACGCGTTGATCGTGTGTTGTGTGAATTCTGGAACCAGTATGTTTGCCGGATTCGTAATATTTTCGGTGATCGGATTCATGTCCCATGAGCAACATAAACCTGTGGCCGAGGTCGCAGCCTCGGGTAAGTGGTTCAATAGAAAGATCTTCGGTGGAAAACTAGATCCGGTATTTCACCTGTGTAGTATGTTGCAGGTCCTGGTTTGGCCTTCCTTGTGTATCCATCTGCTGTATTACAACTTCCTGGATCTCCTATCTGGTCTATGCTGTTCTTCGTTATGTTATTGTTCATCGGATTGGATAGTCAAGTAGGTAGTTCTTCAGTTATCTCATTTCATCCATTTCAATTTTCACCAGAAAAAGATTCTGATTATTTTGAAATTGTTTTTGTGTAGTTTTGCACCGTCGAAGGATTTATTACCGCCATGGTGGACGAATGGCCACGATTATTGAGACGCCGAAAAGAACTATTCGTCTTGGTGGTTTGCATCTGCTCCTATGTAACCGGGTTATCGTGTATTACCAATGTATGTGTCTTGTTTTATCCAATTGGATTGCAGAAATTCCAAGAGAATAATGCTTGTGGTGTGACTTTCAGGGCGGCATGTATGTCTTCCAGTTACTCGACTCCTACGCTGTTAGTGGTTCTTGTTTGTTGTTTTTGATATTCTTCGAATGTGTGGCCGTATCCTGGGCTTATGGAGTGGACAGGTTCTTTGATGGAATTAAAGAAATGATCGGGTATTATCCTTTCATTGGGCTGAAGTATTGCTGGTTGATTACTACTCCGTGTATATGTGTGGTGAGTATAAAAAATTTTTAGAAGTGAAAGCTTCAAAGTTTCAAAATGAGATGTTTTTCTCAAAATGGAAGATGAACAGAAATGTAAAGATTGCTTGAGATGGAAAATTTCCTCCTCTGCAATATCTGTTCGTGGAAAATTTTCCATGAAAAATTTGGTTTCCAAATGAAACTTTACCGCAAGTTTCAAATTCACAAAGGCATCAATTTCACACTCTGACAATTTTCATGAATTTTTTCATAGGCTAAGCATGCCTCGTTATTGAAAAATTCATCTCAAAGGTCAATTCTTAATTTTATGCATCATTTTAGCTCAATTCTAATGATGTTCTGAGAGGAGAAGAAAGTTGAAAACGACCAAAAATATTTTTTTTTTCAGAAAAACCAAAAATAATTTTCTTCAGAAAACGACCCTACTGGTTTTCTCAAGATCGAACGACCTGAAGTTTTGTTCAGAAAACTAAAGAGATGAAATGTTTTAAAATAATTGGTTTTAAAAATTGAGGATTCGCAAAAAATGAAGTTGAAATCAATTTAGCCTTTTCCTAGCAATTCTGGCATACATTTTTTCCTACCGCACTTTTCAGTTATTACACCATATCCATTCAAAGCAATTTTAATTTTGAATCTTTTGAATCCATTCGGAAAAAATTTACGACTCCCCCCCCCCACCTGCGCATTTTAGAATCATCCTCGTTTCCATATTTAGTTTCATTATTCACTTGGAAAAGTACTCAATTTTAGAACCTTGTATTGAAACTGATAAAACCAGAATCAAAAAAAAGAGGAATATAAGGACAGTTTCCAATCTCATAATTACAATATTTTTGTGGGTGCAAAATGTCAGATTTAAGCTGAAAACTTTCAATTTTGAGACCCTTTTGAGAGACCTAAAAGGAAATATTAATATCAGTCGAAAGTTTCCGACTCCCCATTCCCCTAATTCTGATTCAATTTTAGATTCTAAATAGTTAGTGAAATTTTTAGAAGTTCAAAAAAAAAATTTTGGAAAAAAAATATTCAAGCTCAATTTTCATAAATAGAAAAATGTCTTATGTTGATAACAATAGAACCATTCCAGTTGCCCAGCTATGATTTGAAGAAGATTGGAAACTTCGAACTATTCCTTCTTCTCCTCCTCTCCTCAAGAGGAACAATAATTCAGCTTCGATTGAATTTTTAAATTTTGACAAACTTTTGAAAATTTTAAAGAGCAAATTGTCGTTTTTCAGCGAAAACGTAAAAGTTTGATATTTCGGATTCTCCGATCAGATTTTAATTTTTTCCAAAACTTTCAAATTTTTTCAGAATATCTGCACCGATTTTTTTTCGAAATGGCTTTTCAATTTCAAGATGTAAATGTTTGCTAGGAACCCAAGGATTTGATTTTTGGTGGTCCAAAATTATTTTACAGCTGTAGAGGAAATTGAAAATACTTAAAAAGATGAAATTCTAGCTGGAGGCTCAAAAATGGTACAAACCAGTTTCGAGAAAAACCTGAACTTTTCATAAATCTGAAAGAAAATTTTTAAAAATTATACATTTTCAAAGAAAATTGATGATTTTTAAATTTTCAAGAATTCGCCATCGCCAACACTCAAAAAAATCATCTTGAAACGCATTTAAATTATAATTGTGGGGATTTTGAAGCACGTTCTTCACAAAAAATATTTTTTCGTTTTATTCAGAGCCAAATATATCGGGAGAGTGATTTCTGATATTAAAATTTTAAATATTAGGTATGATACCTAACATAAAACTTGAGAAAAATTTGCAATTTTTCGAAATGAATAAAAATTTGACCCAAATTTCAAAAAAATATTGCTTTAAAAATTTTGAAATATGGTATACACTTACAAAACTCAAATAGCTATTTTTCCTCGCCAAAGAAAACACCCCAACTCGAAGTAAAATTTTGCGCCGAAGCAAAAATAAAATCAAAAATATATCATAAAAGAACCCCATATCCAAAATTTGAGAGGTTGAAGTTCATTACTTACTCAAATTTTGGCAAATTTTTGAAGTTCCAAAATTACGTATCTTATCATGAAAAATTGATTTAATCAACGAAAAAAACTGAAATTTGGTATTTATTCTATTTTCGACTTGCCGAATAGATTGAAAGTAGTTTCGAGACGGAAAAGCCCATAAAAATACTCCAAATCAACATTAGCACCTATAATCACGAATTACCCATATTAGGAGGAACCTCAAATCCATATTTTTTGTCAGAAAATTTCTCTGAAAAATTTTTAAAAAATACTCTGACAGCGAACGCATTGAGGTTGAATACTGAAAATTGATAGATATTCCATTTTCAACTTAGAAGAATTCGGGATTATAAATGCTCAAGTTTTTATAGACCAATTTATGAGCTTTTCTCTGGTGCTGGAATATTCAAAATTTTCTGGAGGCTCAAAAAAAGTCTCGAAACCGCTTCCAATTAATTTGTGGAGGTCAAAAATAAAATTGCCAAATTTTGGCATTTCTTGTAGGTCAGATAAAATCTCCATACTTCGCAATACGATAAAATAATTTTTATTTGAAATTACAAAAATTTGCCAAAAGTCGAGAAATGAACTCCAGCACCAGAAATTTTGGATATGGAGCTTTTTTTTATGAAATACTCCGGATTTATTTCTGACTCGGCTCACATGAAAATTTTTTCAATTCTTTAAAAATTTGGGGAAAAAAATCCCTAAAATCGTATAAAACATACAAAAACTTTGCATCAAATATTCAATCGTTTTTACAACCGAAATAATTATAAATTTTGTTTAAATTCCAGTGCGTATTCTTCTTTAATTTAATCCAATGGACGCCTATTAAATACATGAATTACGAATATCCTTGGTGGAGTCACATATTCGGCTGGTTTACCGCCCTATCATCCATGTTATGCATTCCAGGCTACATGATTTACCTATGGCTGGTCACTCCAGGAGATTACGAAACCGTAAGTAAACTCTAAACGCCTCTCCATTCAACCTCCCCATTCACCAACTAATCAATTTTATTCTCTTAGAAAATGAGAACAATCGTTCGAATCGACGAAGACGTAGCATCACTGCGTAAGAAAATGCAAGAAGGAAAGAAATCCAAAACCGTAGAATCGCCCTAATTCCTTGGTCCTTGCCAATTTTTGTTTTTTTTCGTTTAGTTCGTTCTTCAGTATAGTTTTAAAAAACACTTAGACAACAGAGAAAAAAAGGAACTTTTTTTTTTAGATAACGCTATCGCGCGCTTTTTGTGTAAAGTTGTTTACTGCCGTAATTGTTAATTGTTGAAGAGGAACGTGAGTGTGGGAGTATGTCGTTGCGGCTGCGCAATGCGCGGATTTGTCGTCTCGAAAAGTTGTAGGCTACGCATCAAAGGGGTAAGACAAATCTTTGTACTTATATATCAATAATAATGTTTATTATTTTTTACGCAGTTGACACAATTTTTTTGTAAATAATTTTTTCATTATATGTAATGTGTAAGGCTCGTAGTGTAGTCGATAAGGTAATTGCGCTATAATTTTAGTCATAAGCAATAATTCTCTTCCATTTCTTTGATTTTTTTTCTCTTTTCGTTTTTGTTTAAATTTAAACGACTTTTATTATTTTAAATAATAAGATATTCCAAAGTCTTCCATTTGACGTTAAATTTATAATTATACGTAATTTACTACCTTTACCAATTTGTGAGGTGCTTTTAAGTAAAAGCTTCGTTTTATACCTACTCTATAAAGTAAATATAAATGAAAAAAAAACCTGTCGAACTTCCAAACAAGTCATATCAAGTTATATTATATTTTATAAGATATAATAATTAAGACAATTATTGCATTTAACGGTTATCAATGATCTCACGATGAGCACGGCTCCCATATCATCGATTACTAGATACACTGCGAGAGCGGAATCAACCCCCCATACGTCTTCTGAATGGTCGGAATTTTGGCGATTATCAATGCTGGACTACGAAATAAAATGTAGTTCCTTTTTATTCGATTTTATTCTAAGTCCGGTATGGTTTTCGTCTGTCGTGTTAGAATGGCGCCGTATTCGTGATTTTTACTACTCTACATCCCCCCTAATTTTACCACGAGACCAATTTTTTCCTCAGAATTTCAGTGTTCATTGTTCAACCAACTGTGTAATATCTATAGTGATTTCAGTGTTAGTCGTTCTGTGTACCTAATCTGTATCTGTGTATACCTAACCTATTACTGTGTTCGACTCTCGAATCGACAAATTTTACTAAATGTATCTTGTTTCAGCTCGTAAGTAAATTGTTGTGAATGCAAAAAAAAAAATTGTGGTATTTCGCTGTAATAGATTTCAATAGTAATAAATTTCTTTAATGTAGTGTTCAACATTATTGAGGTGATGGTGTGGGTCTCAATGATCCGCATCGTATTTTTTGTGTACAATTTTTGGAAAAAATTTGATAAGGAAGTCTCTTTCCTCTGCATTTTTTTTTTCAATATTTGATTCATCAACCAGAACTTGGCATCTTCTTCCAAGAAAATTTTGGGTTTTGATGTTAATACGGCTTATTAAAAGTCCAGGCAGTAAAATTCACAATTTTTTCGATTTTTGAAAAACACATTCATAATCCAAATCGATTACTAAAGATAATTTCTCGAATTTTTGAAAATTCAAAATTACCATACATAGTCTATGATCCAAACACATAAAAGTGTTCACTTACAAAAATTTTTTGCCAACCGAAAAATTTATATGAGAAAATGTAAATGGGACCTGCGACATCCCAAAAATCCTGATTTCGACATTTCAGACTTGCACAATGGGGGGCTGGAGCCTCAAATGGGTGTTTTTGGGAAAGGGGTCGCAACCAAAAAATTCAAAAGGGGTCACGTAGAGGACCTTCAACAGATACCAAATATGTAATTTTTTTCGCTGAACCTCTGCACAAACGGATTCTATTGCAATTTGAATGCAGTTTTTATGCATTTTTGACCAATTTTAACAGTTATATGCCCCTGCACAAGCAAGTACGACCAGCAACCAAAAGATTCTTACTAATTACATTAGCTAAGGTTATTTTGAACCGAAATTCGAAAAAACGGTTGAAAAATACCTGCACAAAGATGAGTTATCGCGCCAAGTAGGTTTTGTGGGTTACCCCCACTCCAAAATCTAATTTTGCGGCTTTTCATCAAAAATACCCGTGCGACCTATTAAAAAAGGTTAAAATTTCGCGTAGAACCCGAAAATCACATCCTTTTTTCATTTCAACCCCTCGGGAGGGGGGAAGGGGGGTGGTTCTCCATCCCAAATCTGAATTTTGTTATTTTTTCACAAAAATACCTGTATAATGTATCAAAATTGAATAAAATTTCGCGTAGAACCCGAAAATCGTGTCCATTTTTCATTTCAACCCCTCTGGAGGGGGGAGGGGGTGGTTCTCCATCACAAATCTGAATTTTGTTATTTTTTCACAAAAATACCTGTATAATGTATCAAAATTGAATAAAATTTCGCGTAGAACTCGAAAATCGTGTCCATTTTTCATTTCAACCCCTCTGGAGAGGGGAGGGGGTGGTTCTCCATCACAAATCTGAATTTTGTTATTTTTTCACAAAAATACCTGTATAATGTATCAAAATTGAATAAAATTTCGCGTAGAACCCGAAAATCGGGTCCATTTTTCATTTCAACCCCTCTGGAGGGGGGAGGGGGTGGTTCTCCATCCCAAATTCGAATATTGTGATTTTCTCACAAAAATACCTATACGATCTATCTCAATTAAATAAAATTTCGCGTAGAATTCAAAAATCACATCAATTTTTCATTTCAACCCCTCGAGAGGGGTGGTTCTAAAATCTCAAATCCGAATTTTGTGATTTTTTTAATAAAAAAGCATTTGTGCGATCTATTGAATTTGGTTAAAATTTCGCGTAGAATTCGAAAATCACACCAATTTTTCATTTCAACCCCTCGAGGGGGGTGGTTCTAAAATCTCAAATCCGAATTTTGTGATTTTTTAAATAAAAAAGCATTTGTGCGATCTATTGAATTTGATTAAAATTTCGGGTAGAATTCGAAAATCTCATTCATTATTCATTTTAACCCTTCGGGAGATGGTCCCCCCCAAAAAAGTAATTTTTTTGATTTTCTGACTAGAAAACCTCTACGACCTATCTAAATAGATTGAAATTTCTCTTTTTTTTTAAAAAAAAAAAAATGTTAATTTGATGACTAATCAACGCTATAAAAATGAATTTACTATTTACCAATTTCTGAAAGAAAGGAAATCTTTTAAAATCTGCTACAAAATTTGTTTTAGGCCAATGCATTCAAACTTGTGTCATTTTTTTAAAAAAAAAAATCCAACTTGAATACAGATTTACAAAAAAAATAATCACAGTGAAAAACCACAAATTTAGGATGTGAAGTTTTAAAAATTGGTTTTGATGCAAATGTACATATAATTTTTTATATCTTTCTCTTCCAGTTTTAGGTACTTACTTCATTCAACATTTTTATAGCGTTGATTAGTCATCAAATTAACATTTTTTTTTTTTAAAAAAAAAAGAGAAATTTCAATCTATTTAGATAGGTTGTAGAGGTATTCTAGTCAGAAAATCAAAAAAATTACTTTTTTGGGCGGGACCATCTCCCGAAGGGTTAAAATGAAAAATGAATGTGATTTTCGAATTCTACCCGAAATTTTAATCAAATTCAATAGATCGCACAAATACTTTTTTATTAAAAAAATCACAAAATTCGGATTTGAGATTTTAGAACCACCCCTCTCGAGGGGTTGAAATGAAAAATTGATGTGATTTTTGAATTCTACGCGAAATTTTATTCAATTGAGATAGATCGTATAGGTATTTTTGTGAGAAAATCACAATATTCGAATTTGGGATGGAGAACCACCCCCTCCCCCCTCCAGAGGGGTTGAAATGAAAAATGGACACGATTTTCGGGTTCTACGCGAAATTTTATTCAATTTTGATACATTATACAGGTATTTTTGTGATAAAATAACAATATTCTTATTTGTGATGGAGAACCACCCCCTCCCCCCTCCAGAGGGGTTGAAATGAAAAATGGACACGATTTTCGGGTTCTACGCGAAATTTTATTCAATTTTGATACATTATACAGGTATTTTTGTGAAAAAATAACAAAATTCAGATTTGTGATGGAGAACCACCCCCTCCCCCCTCCAGAGGGGTTGAAATGAAAAATGGACACGATTTTCGGGTTCTACGCGAAATTTTATTCAATTTTGATACATTATACAGGTATTTTTGTGAAAAAATAACAAAATTCAGATTTGGGATGGAGAACCACCCCCCTTCCTCCCTCCCGAGGGGTTGAAATGAAAAAAGGATGTGATTTTCGGGTTCTACGCGAAATTTTAACCTTTTTTAATAGGTTGCACGGGTATTTTTGATGAAAAGCCGCAAAATTAGATTTTGGAGTGGGGGTAACCCACAAAACCTACTTGGCGCGATAACTCATCCTTGTGCAGGTATTTTTCAACCGTTTTTTCGAATTTCGGTTCAAAATAACCTTAGCTAATGTAATTAGTAAGAATCTTTTGGTTGCTGGTCGTACTTGCTTGTGCAGGGGCATATAACTGTTAAAATTGGTCAAAAATGCATAAAAACTGCATTCAAATTGCAATAGAATCCGTTTGTGCAGAGGTTCAGCGAAAAAAATTACATATTTGGCATCTGTTGAAGGTCCTCTACGTGACCCCTTTTGAATTTTTTGGTTGCGACCCCTTTCCCAAAAACACCCATTTGAGGCTCCAGCCCCCCATTGTGCAAGTCTGAAATGTCGAAATCAGGTTTTTTGGGATGTCGCAGGTCCTATTTACATTTTCTCATATAAATTTTTCGGTTGGCAAAAAATTTTTGTAAGTGAACACTTTTATGTGTTTGGATCATAGACTAACATATTTCATCGGTCTGCAAAATATTAAAAAAGGCTCTGGCGTGGTAAGGAAATCATTTGGCCACTGACAAAACTTGATCTAAGTTTTTATGTCATTTTATTTTTCTAGATAGAAGATGACATTGGACCGCGTGATCGAATCTCACCCCGGGGGACAGTCTAGGGCTTCAAAAAATACGTGATTTCAAAAGAAAAAAAAATACATCTCCGCGAGTTTTCAATCGATTTTTTTCAAATTTGGCATATAGGTACCTACGAATACCAGAAGGGAATACCTTAAATTTTTTTCCAATTTTTTCAACCACTTTTTCAATGTTTTTAAATGTGTTTCACACTTCTCAGCGTTTTTTCATAATTTTTTACATTTTTTTGATTTTCTGACCAACTTCTATCATTTGAAAAAATCTGAAAAAATTCTGAGAAGTGGGAAATATACATTGGAAAGGTTCGGGAAAAAATGTGAAAATTTTCTTATCTGCTCTAAAATATTCTTCTATCAAGATGAATCGAATGTAATGAAAATTTTGATCACGTTCCACCAAAGGCCAAACGATCCCCTTACCACACCACAGCTTTTGAAGTAATTAATGAAAAAAGCTGAAATTTAGTATCCACCTTATTTTTAACCTCTCAAATCGATTAGAAGGGATTTTAGGATGTTTGGAGGCCATCAGAAAAATTTGGAATTTTTTCACATTGAAAAAAAAAACTAAAAATTATTCAAATGAATTTTAGCACTTAAAAATGCATATTACCCACTTTCCAAAATTATTGTAATTAACAAAAAAATTGTCTGATGAAAATTGAAAAATTTGATGTTTTAGGTGCTGAAATGCATACGGAACATTTTTAAGAGATTTTTTCAGTGCTGGAAAATTCCAAAATTTTCTGGAGACTTAAAAACGTTTTGAAGTTGCTTCTAATGAATTTGAAAGGTCAAAAATAAGGAACATAACAAACGGTTTCTTTCGTTGATTAGAAAATTTTGAGTAGTTTTCTTCTGTTGAGAATTATAAAAACATTTATGACCATAAAAGTTCTAAAAAATTCCTCACAACTCATTTTTTATTCCAATTTTCTCGATTTCTTGCAATTTTTGAACGATATCCTCGATTTTTCACTACTTTTTTTTTATCTGAATTAAAAACCTTGATTTCTTCGACATAGTAGATATATTTATATCAACTATCATCGCATTCGATGGATTGAAGTATCAACAAGGCTGCTCACATTGGAACATCAGAAATTTATTTAATAAAATTCAGAATTAACATATCTCATTACCCTGTAAAATATAAAAATTTGAAGTAATTAACGAAACAAAACTGAAATCTGATACAGGTATGGTCGCCCGATTTTTGACCAAGCAGATTGATTAGAGGTGATTTTGGGAGGTGTCAGAGTCATCAGGAAATTTTGGAATTTTCTAGCATTGAAAATTCAACAAAAATTGCTTAAAATGATGTAAAATTTAATTTAAAAAAAAAAAAAAACTTGAAATTCTGTAAAATATTACCAAGTAAAACTGTTTGGATTCTAAAATATAAACGATTTTAAAAATTCAAAATCATTAAAATAATTTCAATGGATATCTATTAATCATTCTTTTTTCGGGGATAAATTTCGAAATTATTTAGAGGTATTTTTACATAATTTTGAGCAATTTAAGAGCACCAAAAAACTACCTAATTTCAAACATTTTAGAATGTCAACATTTTAAAAATTATTTTAAAAATATTTTCATGGTTCACATTACTTGAAATGAACCAATAAAAGAGAGACCATTTACACAACAACATCAAAACCACAAGTCATTTCGCTCACAACAGGAAGAAACAAAAACTGCAAGCATGGATTTTTCATTATTTTATTATTTTTTTCAACATCAATAAAATATAATTATTCAATACAATAAATAATCATTAAATTAATATAATTACATAATATATTTAAAATATTTTCAACTATTGAAACTGATTGATATTTTTAAAAAAGAAAGATAAAAGAAAAAAACGACATAAATTAATACGATATTTAAAAATATTAATATTGAATCTAAAGTACGTGAATTTTGCTCTCTTAAATAATTACGAGAAACAAAAAATACGCTAATATTCGACATATTTATCCAATACGATATTATAAAAGAAGAAGAAAAACATACACACAAAAACACATTAAATTAACGACACCATTTTCCAATATTTACACCTGCTATAATATGAAACAGAAAATAAATCCCAGACACTTTAGTATCACCTCTTCTTCAGCACGACAAATCGACAAAGAATACCTAACAATATAAATCCATAAATGGACTAGTTCCTCTTCATGAAATTAGATCAAGATTTTGATAATCCTACGTACGAATAAAATTTTAAAAAATATCTATCTATTAAAATGAATCGATCAAAAAAATAGGGGTTGGGTGAGAATGCTACTCGAGGGAAATTCATAAAACAACATTACGATATACTGAAACACACTCAGATAAAGTTGTTTTATAAACACAAACTGAAAAAAAAAATATTGCGATACAATAATTCACGCCATTCTTGAAATTACAATAAAGTATAAGGTTATTTTAGAAATTCATACAATAAAATTACATTCACAGCCACTGTTTGAAAAATTTTGATTTTTAATTTGTTTTTAATTCCCAATCCTACGCCTTTAAAATCGGTGCTCTTTTGAAGTAAAATTTGATCTTTTCAATGATCGTTTCCTAATTTCATGTTGAGGGCTAAAAACTATCTATAGAAAGTTTACCTGCCACTGATCGATACCATAATGGAAAAACTTGGCTTATTTATAACTTAAATTTAATTTTGATTTTTTTTTATTATAAATCTTTTTCTTTTCAGTAGAAGAAGGCACCATTTGAAATAAAACCGTTTCGTAGTCTGTCTTGAAAAAGACAGCAGTACGTTATAAAATTCATCTTAGATTTATTAATACTGACCAACGTAAAGACGAATATACCTACACTGGGCGTTAAATACATTATCATTACAAATTAGTATATTAATAATTCGTTAGAGAGCTTTAACCACTACCAAATTACACGAAAACTAACAAATAGAACAATGTAAAGAAATACATAGACCCTGCACAACCAAAATATAGAGGCCAAAAATCCTAAGTAATTTTTTTTTAGTAAGTACTGATAACTATAGAGGGAAAAAATTTCACTCCACTGACTTAAAAAAAAAAAGAAACAAGTTGATAGAGCGTAGAGGGTACAATCTTCATAACTCTTTTCATTTATTTGCATCGATCGATTACGTTGAAATTGAAAACATTCGCAAATGTGTGCGTATTTTACGAGAACGCAATTTTCGAAAAATAAACAAATAAAAAATCCAAAAGCGTACAAGCTTTTTATATCGGTAAATATATGCAAATAAATAAAAAGACGAATCTAAAACAGGATCAATCTGCGATTTTCAGCTATTACATAAACAAGCCATTCGGTAAATTGTACAGTTCATCTGTAAACAATTCACGAGGAAATTTTTTTCTTAAATAATTTGTACTCGCCCGGTCCGAGGTTGCAATTTACTTAATAATTACGTTGTAAAAAAAAGAACCAGGTTACGTCGAAAGCTATATCACACTCAGGAATACACATACGAATCGTACGTTACTTCGAGGTACGTGTGTAAAAGCGTTCGTGATACTCGATTTCACATTCATCGTTTCCATGACCAGTAAAAAATATTCGTACAAAAATCAAAAAAAAATCGACGAGATTGAAATCTCTTATTTTTGTACATTAATTTGTACCGTAATTGCAAATTTATACTTCATCCGTTTATTATAATCTACGTATAGAGGTATTGAATTTTACAAATTTGCGTGCAAAAAATACAGGGTAGAGCCAACTATGACACAGTATTCGGCCAAATAATAAAAAAGTTGTAGTAAATTGTGAGCAAATAAAACCGAATCGTATTATAATAAACACACAAATGCTTTTTCAAATTACCGTACATAAAATAACCAAATCCGATTTGGATTTTTTCTGGAACCGGTTCCAAAAATTAGTTTTTATGAATGAAGTCCCCTCCTCGTAGAAAATTTTTTGCAGCAACTAATCGGAAAATATACTTAAATTACGTCCAGAGTTATTTTATTTACAGAGGTTTACTTTTTGGTATCATTTTGATACCAAATAATTGACGATTTATCATCAGCGTGATTCTGATGAAGAATTAAAGAAAAGACAATTCCATCGAACAGCATTAAAATTTTAGAGCATTAGCCACACTATTTTTTTGTTTTTCGAAATTTGATAAAGAACTTGCTCAAAATATGTAGTAAATGAGTGGTGAATGTTTACACAATACTGAAGTAATTTTTACCCTCTCCTCCTCTCCTTGTTTTTAATATCAATAATTATCGAAAGTGTTAAAAAAATTAAATCTAGCCCTAAAGCACATTTTTTACAAATCGGACGCTAAGGTAAATAGGGCTGTTGAAACTGACGTCACAATTGAACTGGTGGGAAAATTTTGAATTTTTAATGTATTTTATTTTCTTGCTACAAATTTTATTATTTTCACAATTGTCATAAAACTTCATTTTTTTGGCAATAATTGATAAAAATTTTATATAAATACGCACGAAATGAATGATTTTTTATTTTTCCCACCAGTTCCTTATCACATTTTTTGATAAGGATGACGTAGTTTCAACAGCCCTATAGTTAAGTACATTTATTCTTTCAATCTGTCTCAATGGCTTCCCAAAGTTGAAAAATATATATTTTTTAAATAATGAGAAAAATGAAATTCAAAAAAACACTATACCTATTTTAAAAAATTCAATATGGTTGAAAAATTTTAAAAATTGGGCAAAAATTTAAAAAAAAACTTCGAATTGATGAAATTGAAAAAATTCGAAGATTGAAATTTCATCACCAGAAATTCAACTAAATGCGATGCAATTTTAATTGATTTTTCAAGAAAAATCATATGATAGATTTAAAAATTTCACATAATTTTAGATAACAGCCCTGCAACCAGCAACTCATCACCAAGTGAATTTTTCATTTTATGAACATATAAATCCAAAAAGGAGCAATTTTCGACTTCTGGTGATTTTTAAGCGAAATTTGGGAGAAGAGAAAAAGTTGACTGTGATTTCCAAAACAAAAATGCAAGCCAAATTCATTTGAAACCTTTTATAATAATTGTATGTCCAAAAAATTTTCATCCAGCAAACATCATTGCTCAATTGAATTTTGTGCTGGAATCCAAAGATATGATTTTCGACTTTTCTTTTCAATTTGTAACATTTTGAGAACCCCTGAAAACCCGAAAAATGGCAGTTCATGTTAAATTAATTCTTTTTTTTTTTTACAAAATTACGTGCCATGACTTCAAAATTTAGTTTGAATTTTAATTACTTGAATTTTAACCTAAGATACTTTACAAAGGGCCAATTTTGGGAGCCTCTGCTTAGCTCCAAAACTTGATTCTACAAAAACTGAAAGGTAAGTGCCATTGAATATGTACATATATTCTTCGCATAAAAGGTAAGAAACTGAATTTTCCTAATAGTTGATCGCTTTTTAAAATCATTTTTGAAAAATAATACTAGGCAAAACCTTTTTATTTCTATTTTTTTTTTTAAATTAGTACTCAGCCAGATGCCATTCCCCTGATAATTTCCTAATTTTGATCAAATAAGGTATTTTGATGTTTGGAAATTTTTTTCTCTAGATTCATTGCATTCGTAGCAAATAATTGATCAAAAAGAAAGGAAAAATCAAAGATATTTAATCCTACGAGTATTAAACGAAAATAAATGCAAAATTTTGAATACCTCAACTCGATAAGGTTAAACCAAAAACAACATTATTCAGGAAAGAGGACAAAAAATTGGAAATGGAGAGGGAGGGTCATCACACCTTCATTTTTTCACCCCAACACACAAGTTTTGAGCCATTCTACATCGAACTATGAAAAAAAATCCATTATAAGCCATTTTAAAAAAAAACCTACTCGAAAAGGAACAAGTACATATTAAAATAACAAACAAAAAAACCTATTCATATCACCTGAGAATATAAAGTTCATTATTTTCAATTTTCCATTCATTCGTTAACTTTAAAGCTAACTGAACTTCGATTGATTGTTTACGTTGTGCAGACGTCTCTAATTACGTAAAATTTTCATATAAAAATAAAACTTTCCAATAAAAAATAAAAATAAACAGATTGGTAGATTAAAAAAATTACAAGGTGTTCAAATTTATCGGTTTTGTACTCGATATGTATCATCGTATTTTTTTTACCATCATTTTTAGAAAAAATTTTTATCAAACTTTTTTTTGAAAAAAAAACACTCCTCAAAAAAAATCATAAAAGACTATTCAAATAAACGTAAAAATAAAAAGTATCTTCGTAAGTTACTCGTAAATATACCTAACTTATCTAAAAATAATAAAAATAGAAACATTCGTACCGGCGTACCCTTAAATGATAAAAAAATTCAATACTCATAAGACTAGAATATTTTCTATACCTAATTTACACAAGAGTAAAGAAAAATGGAATGTTGCGAAATTCGTTATTTGTTCGAATTTTACATGCGTAAAAATGTAAAATTACCATTACATAAACTGTATGGTTAATCCATAAACAGTTTATTACGACTTAAAATTAAATTTGAAGATCCGCACCCTTACTTTACTGATGAACAGTTCATCAGCATAATACGTCCGCGTGTTAATTTATTGTAGACATTTTTTTATAAACCTTATTTTTAAATAAGGTATAATACACAAGCACTTAAGAAAAAAAATTCATTAAAAAAGGTTTCGGAAGGTATGAATTGGCTTTTTCAAAGTTAACTATAATATTTGTCTTTCTCGTTTCAAAAAATACAAAACAGTTACTTACCTATTAATTAAGTACAATACACGTTCTTCAAATCAAACGATGTTGATAGATTCGAGAAAATTTTATACGAAAAAAATTCGTCATCCGTTTCGAAACTCGAATAATAATAAATATACGATTAGAAATTACCCGTAACGTTGGTTCTCGGTCATAAAATATTGAGTAGGTATCCTCCTTAAATTTAAATAGCACCTTTGAAAAGATGTTTTAATAGTATGAAAAAAATTATCAATAAGACAGCCATTGGGAGAAAAAAATTTAAAAATAAGAAGGCTCCGATTTCGATGTCTTTTTACTTAATAAGAGTGTCCACAATATCTTGGAAATGATTTTCTACAATTTTTTCCAGGGTTTCCAGATGAACTTTTCCCAATTTTCCAAACTTTTAGTTCATAATAATCTATAAGGGGAGGGAGAGAGGGGTAATTTTCCAAAATTGTGCAAAAAAATAATGTAAAATGTATGGTGAATATCGATTTTTTTTGGTCGACAATTTTTACGTTTTACTAGCTTTTACCTACATGTCTATTTTACGGTCACAAAAACAAAATAAATTTGATTTTAAAAATTTTTCATCCCCCCCCTCAAAAATACATTTTTCTCTCAATTTTATTTCAACCCTGAAATTATTTCAATTCGAATTTTTAAAAAAAATTGCCAATAATTAAATGGTCCAAATTTTTCTAATTCAAATTTTTTCAGTCCTGAAAGTCCAATAATTTTTTTTACATTTTGAATGATCTCAAAAATTTAGGTACCTATCAAATTATTTCTCTGTTATAGTTTCATCAATCAGAAAAAAATTCCCAAAAAAATTTAAACGCATGAAAAAATAATATTTTTACTCTATAATGAAACTCTGTGTGCAACAGAAGACATTTTTTTCATGTTACTGTCAAATTTCAGGTTTTAAAAAATTTAGGATTGAGAAAAAAAATTGAAAAAATTTAGAAAAAACCAGGTAAATAAAAAAAAAATGAGATGTTGAGATAAAGTAATTTTGGAAGAAGATTTCATTTTAGAAAATTTTTGAAATAACTTTTCAAAGTTGGAAAAAATTTAGAGGCCAAACATTTGGAGTTGAAAAAAATTTGAGAAAAAAATGAGTGGAATTAACATTTTTTGTTCTAGAAATGATGAAATGAATGTTGATATTGAATGTATGCACTTTTCAAGGTAAAAAATATCCAGGGAGGCCAGAACTAGAATGAATTCAGATTTGATTACACCGAGTTTTTACTTTTTTTTGTAGTTTTCCTTTCAATTTTGGTTTTTCTTTTGGATTTTTGAAAAATTCAAGAAAAAATTCTCGATGTTTTCCTGACTTTTTGATTTTTAAAATTCACTGACCTTTCTAGGTTTTCCAGAAAGTGGACACCCTGTTAATACTTTGGCAAATACTTAAAATTACGAGGGACATAGAAAATTGCAAGTAAATTGTACACTTTTATCGCGTAAACAATTACTAGATATATCTGAGATTCCTTTTTTTTAGGTAAGGCTTTCAACAAACATACTTAAAAAATAAAATCTTAGAATTAAATATTCCGCGATGCTTCTTCGCAAGATAAATGCAAAGATACCCAAACTTCCTCGTTTCGAGGCATCATTCGTAATTCAGCCTCACAATTCAGTGCTATACTTGAAACATTGGATAAGGTTGGTTTACAAGGATATTCCTTTATTATGGATTAAAAAGCGTAGGTAAATAGCTTTATAGTTCGGCACCTCCTTTTATATTTCCGAATATTTTTACAAAGCCGATAAATGGTTGAAAAAGCGTGTTGAAAGTAATTTTTTTCATCTCCGGAGCATTTTGCTTCTGATTAGCGTGTTTTTTTCGGTCTATCGAGCAATCCGCTTGAGGAAGTGCCGTCCTACGTAAAATGTTCGTATAAGCAGCGTACAAAACATTCGAATATGGCGTCGATTCGAGCGAACTTGACCAACGTCGATCGAAAGTTTAACTTTAAGGCGTTCACAGCAACCCGTACTTACGAAACATTTTTCCCCTTTAATGTTTAAATTAAAAACGAAATTATTTAACGCAATGAGATCAGTGGAACTCGTACAAAACATTATGGCATGTGATAAAAACTTCTTAAGCTACTATCTTAAATATAGGAAAAAAAAGTGATAATAGTCATCGTGACTAGACAGGAATACATTTAAATCAAAATGTAAACCATTCGAGATCGATAGGAACTAGTTTTCATGGTAAATAAATTTACCGACTATAGATTAAAAATAAAAATTTCATTAAAAATCACGCGGTTTTGATGGAACTGATGCGCCATTGTGCGTTTTTTTTTCCCTCTGTGTCATTTATTTTTGAAACAATCCTTAATACTACGAAAATGCGAAAGCGAATTACGTAAAAATTTTTTATACATAAGTTCATTACTTCAAAATTATTTTGTATGTAGCTTGGTGCGTCCATTTTTTACATATTTTGAAGCCCGATTTTTTTTTTGGTGTTGGCTGTAATTCAATCACCCGAACTAAATCAATGCAAGCTCGATAAACTGCCTAGTTAATCTGGGAACAGTTTATCTATCGATAATTAATTACTTATATAGGTTCTTTGGATCCTTGCCGTCACAATACGTCTGAATAAGACACTTAAAAACTAGATTTACTTAATAAATGAGATCCCAAAAAACCTTCGAGGCAAATATTTCGCTCCATTTGACAATTTTTTTCGCCCTTTGTCAAGTTATCATTCCCTTAGATAAAAAAAAGTAGAGTAAAATACGTAATAAGTTAAAATTAATATCTACTGGTTGGTAAAAATGCTCCCATCATTATTTTAAAAATTATTAAACGTATTTGACTTAAAATTAAATTACGATATCAAGTATAACCCGATTTGCGAACTTAAATAGTATTTTATAAAAATCAAATACGAATACCCTGTCCTACAATGCCCATTTTATGGACTTGTTTTTTTCGTTTCCATCGAATAAACTAGTTTCAATTCCAATACTTTAATCGAAACGTAACTCGAGTTATTCGAAGAAAACCATTTTCTAGAAAATATGAAAATATACTAGATTTTTTTTCAATTTTTTTGTAAATCTTATATAAGTACGAAAATTACGTATGTAACTGCTTATTTTTAAAACTTAATATTATGAAAGGTCATAGAGAGTCGAAGCATTAGCAAAATAAATAAAAAATTAACAAGAAGTTAAAATACTACTGGAAATTTGAAATATTCGAAATCATAATTGCAAACCTAGAAGGAGCCAAAAACGTTGCATGTGCTTGGAATGTATGTTTTCTTCTTTCAGATGGAAGAGAAAAGAGGAGGGTGAAGAATAATTTTATACTTTGTGACGTTTAAAATGTCAGACTGAAATAGTGCAGTTATTCTTTACATTTTTAAAATATTATTCTTAGAATGCCAGTTTCAAAATATCAAGTACTCGGGTAAAGTTATTTTAAAATATGTATTCATACTTGAGTGGAAATTCCCGCCATAAATTAGATGGACTGGCAGCACTGAGTCATGAATTTTTCAATCGCAAAGCAAGCAATTTTATAAAATGACAGAATTAGTGATTACCTACTTGGTACTTATTGTTTTTTTAATTTGTTTGAAATGGACATCAATGGTCAAAAATCGATACATCAGAAATGAATTTTTAAAAATCGACATCTAATTTACATAAATTTTGTTTTTTTAAAATCCACACGTTAAATTTAGAAAACAAAAATTGAATCAAATTTTGAAACACGATATGAAAACATTGAATTTTGGGAAATCGATACAGCAAATATTGAAAAATCAATACATCGAAGTTGGAAAAAATCGATACATCGAATTCTGGAAAATCGATAAATCGAATCCTGAAAAATCGAAATAATAAATTTTGGAAAGTCAATACAAAATTACAAATCGAGATATTGATAGAATTTTGGGAGGTTGATACATCGAATCCTGAAAAATCGAAACATCGAACTTTGAAAAATTAATAAATACATGAAATTTTGATCGATGCATCGAATTTGGGAAAAATCGATACATCAAATTCTGAAAAATCGATACATCGAATCCTGGAAAATCGAAACATCAAATTTTGGAAAGACAATACAAATCGAGATATTGATCGAATTTTGAAAGATTGATACATCGAATTCTGGAAAAATCGAAACATCGAACTTCGAAAAATTAATGCATACATGAAATTTTGATATCCGGAGAATTATTGATATTTTGAAAATCGTGTTTTAAATTTGAAGATCAATATTAAAAACATCAAATTTTTCAAATGAATTTTCAAAAATCGATACCTACACAGACAGGAAATTTGAAAAAATAAAAATTCATTTCCTTGCAACTAAATAACAGTTGTAATTTTCGAAACATACATTCACAATCCCTCATTAGATTGAAATAAAAATACAACGAAAAATCTACTTTGCAGTGTTGCCAACCCCTACTGTAAACACCCATTAAAAATAATTCAAACGCTTTATCATTTTATAAATCAATTCAATAATGAAAACTAAAAAAAAATCAATATAAAAAGCTGGCCAACTGCACAAATTAATTTTGTACGCAATTCGCCGCGTTATCAAGGTACGTTACATTTTATAACTGCCGCAGCATGGTTCATGGAATGTCGACGAAAAGTTGCACATTCCGTAAAACATTTAAAATAAGTCGTTAAAATAATTGGTAGTCCTGCTAAAATATTATGTCCGAAAACGTGGCTTTTAGAACAATCCCCATAAAAGGGATACAACTTATGAAATAAAAATAAAGAGAATATCATACGTAGCCGGACCACCAAAAGGTCAATCCGACGTCGTGATAATTCTCTGCAACTTATTAGAGCGTTGTTTCTTCTCTATCTACTTACCTATTTTTTGTGGTTTTTTGTTCCTTTTTTTTTAGTAATTTCTTAAAATTAAGAGTATTCTTATATGAATAATATCCGCATGAAAATTCAATCGTTTCGTGTTTTAAAAATACGAGTACGCTTAAATCGAGAAAAAATGCACTAAATAGGTACCACTTATGATAAATTAACTAAATTTAAAAGAGATAATACTGATCCATGTGCTCATAACAATTCAAACTTATACTTCTAGAATTAAAATTATTCTTAATAATTAATATATGGTAGGTAGGTTTAGATTAGGTAGGTACTTATACGAAAGAGCGTCTATCTCGACTCGAAATGCCACGCAGATGCTCGTCCTACTCGTCATCGTCGAGTTGTTATTTTTTCACTTTCATGTAAATGCCTATCTACGAGAAAAACGCTCCGGTTTTTTAATTATTCTCTCTATTTATAACAAAGGTACGACGAACTTTTCGTCATTTTGGAGTATTGCCTTTGATATAAATACAAAATAATGACTTAAATATACTTTTAAAATTAAATTAAGTACATGATTGTTCCTCCCTCTCTTTTTGTTCTTATATCGCGAATTGTATCTTAAGAATATGATTTTAAAATTAAATTACCTACGAAATATACGAATAATCGAGTATCTCAACTCGGGAGAAGGAAAGGAGGGAAAAAATTCGAAATTGTGACGTAATCTACATTCATTTTAAACGAATACACTCAAGAGGTACTTGAAAATGTGTTCCATTTTTTCATTACGGTCATTTGTTTTTTCAATTGAAAGGGCAAATTTTGTGATTTTTAGACAATTTTTTATCGAATCGTTTGAAAATGATCCATTTACGGCTAAATCGATTCGTTCGTAAATGATTTGATCGGAAAAAATCAACTCGTTCGCGATGATTTGCTGAAAAAATATTTGAATCGTTCGCGAACGATTTTTAAAAAATGAATCAAAACGTTTGAAAACGATTTGTTTAAAAGGTTTTAATTCGTTCACGAACGATTCAATCGAAACGAATCTTCGTTTGTGATTTTCCTGGAAATGATCAAATCGTTCATTCGTTCGTGAACAACTTTTTTAAACGTGATCAAATCGTTCCCGAACGATTTTTCTAAAAATGATCAAATCGTTCACGGACGATTCTTTGAACGATAATCAAATCGTTCACGAACGATTCTTTGAACGATAATCAAATCGTTCACGGACGATTCCTTTGAAAATTATGAAATCGTTCACGAACGATTATTTTGAGAATCACTAAATCGTTCCCAAACAGTAACCTAACAAATAATTTTTTTTTCGAAAACTGATGAATTTTTGGGTTAAAACATCTCATTTTAATTAATTCTTACCGAAAATTTTTAATACTTCCACAGCTCCCCCGCTCAAAATTTTTTGGTCCACATCAAAATTTGGATCCTCCGGGACGATCCTTTTTAAAATAACCTAACATAGGAACTATTTCGGGTCCGACTTACAAAATACAACCGGTTGGGTGGTTTTACGTGCGCAAAATACCGCAATAATTAAAACAATTTAATTCTAGGGATTTCTAAGAAAGAAAAAAAACAAATGGAACTTAACGTGCTTGATTTTAGATCCTTAAAACTTATTATACTAATTTTTACGAGATCAATTTTGTCAAGTTTGTTTAAATACTTAAGAAATAAAACGTACCTATTGTTGTAGCCGACAAGTAAACACACAAAATTAAAAGAAACGGATGACGAATTGTTTTTCAATGACTTAAAATAAATTCAACATCGTTCGATAAAAGCTACTTGAGTAAAATTCCATTCTTTCTACAATTTTTCAAAAAAAATGTAGGTAAAACCAGTGCAAAAATCTTCTACATTGCCACGATCTTTCGTGCTGATAAAGAGAAAAAAAATACGAATATACCAATTCTTAAACAATACCATTAATCATTATAAATGCATCGGTAATCATTAATAAAAAAATACAGCCTTATGATTATTGATCGACGACGAAATCTTTCTTAAAAATAATCTTATTAATAAATCTAACCGTAAAAATAAAATTATCGTTAGGTATTCTCTGCTCAGACAAATCACTGAGATTGCAACCCCTCCAATTCTAGGCCCCGTCCCTTATTCGAAAATGGTGTCGTAACAATTTGAAAAAGTTAAAAAAAAATTAAATAAAACAACCAACGAATATGTTTTTTTGAGCATGTTTATATTGTGTGAAAATGGCAACGGATTCACTTGAAATTTCTCGAAGCGACAGGGTAACTTGGGAATACATGGTATGCTAATAAAAAATCAATATTTGGCCTACGTCAGGTATCGATCTCCCGTAAGCTCAGTCTATCGATAAAATCCAGTCCTTGGTATCGGTTCGTCGAGTTCATATTTGAAATACGACTAATCGTCGCCGTTGTATCATTCTCGGTGATTTTTTCAATGATTTTATTCGGAATGTACGAGATTTACTTATAAAGAAGAACGTCGGTAAAATACGAAACGAAAAATTGAAATAAAAAACGAAAAAACTCACAACAAACGCGATATATGCTTAAAAATCATATCGATGGTATTCTCACATTACGAACATTGCATTTGCTATTAACACCCACATGAAACATTGGCCCTCGTCCGCTGCTAGCGGATCGGGCAGGGTGTTTTGCGGATAGATCATCGTATCCATTTTTTTTTTATCGTTATAGTTTGAATGTAATTTTTGGCTTACCTGCAACAAAAAAAAACAAAAAAATGATTAGTTTTATGCGTACAAAAATAAATAATTAGGAGGTAATATTAAAAACTAACTATAAATCTACTTTGGTACATAAAATTTGAAGATAGTGATTCTGAGAATTACGGAAAATTGCAAAATTTCTGGTGTGGAAAAAAGGTTTGGAACATACAATTTTCAAGATTCACAAAAATTTATCTGTCAAGTTGAAATTTTTAGTAAATTATAAATATTTCCAAAAAAATAGGAAAAAAACTGGCATATTTGTATTGAAAATGAGGAAAATCAACGATTTTCTACTGAATCAGAGCTTCTGCAGATTTTTCGACGCAAAGCATAATTTTTCCGATTTAAAACAAGAAATTTTGAACATCGCTTTTGAAAATTTCCCCACGAAATCCAATAATTCCAACTAATAATTATATTTTTTATTATGGAAGGGAAAGTTGCCCTTTCTAGCTCCCCAAGCTCCTTCAATTCGATCCGATCATCAAATTTAATCAAAATAATTACGCATCTAACATTAGAATGAATTCACCCTCAAAAGGTTGAGAAATTAGAGTAAAGTTTGCCAAATTTCATGACTATTACAATTTTTAATAGTTTTTTGAGCAAATTTCTGGAACTTTGAATAACTCTTAGTCTTACCACTTTATTGGATAATTTTTGTGATTCTTGACCAAATTTAATAATATTTTAATTGTAATTTTTAGAAAATTATCGATAGTTTTTAAGCTATTTCAAATTTGAATACTTTTTTGAGATTTTTTATTAGGTAGGTATTCTTGAAAAAGTTTTCATGGAAATTAAAAAATTCATGATTTCAAAGAAATTTTCTATTCAAAATATGTGTTTTTCTTAAAATTTCAAACCTTTGCATAACACTTTCAATGATTTTTGAGAAATTTCCCGCAACTTCGCCCATTTTTCACATTTTTTTGACCTTCTATCTAATCGATTTTACCATATTTCTAACCATTTTCACGGAATTTTTAACATTTCAAGTAATTTTTAAAATTATTTTTAAAACTTCAACATAATTTTATGAAATTTTCGATAAATTTTGAGTTGTGTTCAAGCTATTTCAATTATTTCTGCAATTTTACCGATTTTGAAAATTTTTCATCAACTTCCTAAAAGTATTGCAACATTTTCGATAATTTTTAAAGAATAAAATTTTTGATTTTTGCTCAATTGGACATAAATTATTGCTTTATAGCTTCAAAACATTATTTTACAATTTTGGGCAGTTCAAAAATTTTTCATGGAATTTCAACTCGAAACAGATTTTGAGTCATTCATATGTTTTTTTATGGAATTTCCAAATGATTTTATGTTTTTATAACTGGAACATACTCAATTCTTTCAATTTTCTTTTCATTTTTTCACATTTTAAAAGCAGTTTGAAAATTTTTCATCAATTTTTAAAAAAAATTAGCACATTTTCAAATCTGAAACAATTTTTTTCAATTATTAAGAAATTTTTCGAGATTTTCAATAGAATTTTTACGAATTTCATGGATTTTTTAATGCTTTCTAAAACAGGTTACCCTGGGACAAATCTTGAGAAAATTTTAATCAAAAATTTTATTTAAGAGTTGAAAAAATTCAAGAATTTCACGACTGAAAATTTTTTTAAGCTAAAACAAATTGGGAAAGTCATTGACGTGTTCTTAAATTTTGATAGATAACTAAAGTGGAATTTTCAACGATTATTTCACCAAAAACATATAAAACTCAATTCCTCTACTCGATTTGCAAAATGTAAATGAGAAGAAAATCAAATTTTTATTATGATAATTCACTCGTTTATTATCTTGGGCAATTTTCAAATTTTTAAAGCAGGTACTCTCCTCTTTTTTTTACTTTTTGTAGTCAGTATTCTCCAAAAACTGCAATCTAAAATTCGAGCATCTCACGTCATCGTCAAACACCTCAATAAATCACCCTTTGAAAATTTCAACATCTCCTTCATCCTTTCTAATTTTTTCTTCGAACTTTCGATTGGTAATACAATAACACGTAATGTAATACAAAAAATTGAAGAGCATATTCCTCATCAAAAAACCCGAATTTCGGACAAAAGTCGAAACCGATAAAAAATTTTCAAAATATTTACCATCCGAAACGCTTGCGTCGTTTTCGTGCTTCTCTCCGGAGCGATATTTTTTGCAAAATATAGGCACGCCCAGAAACAAACACGCATTCGCGACAAAATTGATTACTCTTCGATACATGCATAAATGTACACAGAGCCTAAAATTCGTACCCTCGCACTCTGCTCATCTTACGTAACTCTGGGGGCATTTTCTTTTTAATGAGACAGCAGCGCCTTGACAAATAACATATAAAATGGTCACACGAAGGACAACGTGCCTCTTACAGGTGACAAAATATCACATGGAGGTATCACGTGTATGACAAGGGGTCGTATTCGTACACCTTAGCTACCTACTCACAGGGTACTCGAGGTAAATTCTAGTAGGCGTGTAATTGGAAACGTTGCGTTGGTAAAACGTGACTTAGTTACGAGGTGCATAACATTATACCAAAACCTAGCCGATCTGTCATTTACACAACGTACGATAAAAAGGTGTAAGGATAAGGAGGCAATCAACGAAACAAAAATAGCGACGATAATTTCCACATACACGAGCGAATAAACGTGTATTTCGAGCAATGACGCAGGGTTTTTTTGTTTTCGACGTTTATCTATGTTTCGAGTGGAAACGAATGCTAAATGAGGAGGAAATTCTGTCAGCAACAATTATTTCGAGATGAAATACAGCCGAGGTACGATATAATTTTACGGCAGGTATTTATGTCGAGCACATGGCCGAGCTGGTGCTGGATCACGTGGTATAATGTATGAAATTCAAGTACCTACCATTCGTAAAATTGGCCACTATTCCCTTCTGGCCCCTTCATCTTTGTACAAAGAGTGAATTATGGCTCATTAGGAAGCTGAGGGAATGAAGGATCGGTATGAGGAAGATTTTGATGATCTCGAGACTGCCTATAATATCCAGAAATAAATTTCAATTGGACCTTTCTCTGAGTACATTTTTTTGTAATTCATTATTAATATTTTTCGTATTTTAAGGTTCTAATAAATCATTTGCCATAATCGATATTGAGGATGGGTAAAAAAAAAGAATGAAAATTGAGCTCTGTGATTTTGAAAAAAAAAGTATAGAAATAAAATTTCGACAAAATTGGCCACTATTCTCTTCTGGCCCCTTCATCTTTGTTCAGAGTGAATTATGACCCATTAGGAAGCTGAAAGAATGAAGGGTTGGTATGAGGAAAATTTTGATGATCTCGAGACTGCCTTTAATGACGTCCATATTGCACCATCGTCACCTCATCTCAGGCAACATTCGCAAACACTATGAATCATTCTGCATCCATTATTGAAGCAGTTGGCACAATTCTCACAAGTTTATACTAAACTTATTACGACGAATATTTTGAAGAAGTGAGGGGCAAATGATTAATTATAATACTGTTGTTAACTTGAGATGACTCCTCTTCCCTTTCTGTACGATTTATTAGAAAGAATGCATATTTTTTGTGACTCATCTCAATAGGTAGCCGATTCAAGATTCGACGAAGAAAAAACTTAGGGTAAATCTGGATATTTTCTCAGTGATTTGAAAAAATTTAATTTATTTTTTCATCCTATACAACTGAATATTAGGAAGCTTTTGAACAAAATTACTGAACATTTTTTCTCAAAAGTTGATATTTCAAAAAAAAAGTCTCAGTTGCCTCATTTTGACAGAAAATGACCAAAAATATTTTTTTTCATATTTTTACTTCCAAGATTTCTATAAAAACCTAAAAATGATTTGGTCCTGAAATAAAATAATTCAATTTTTCATTATAGGTAGAGGTACCATTTTCTGAAAACGCAAAGTTGCCTCGATAAAAAAAAAAATCAAAAAATTTCAGTTCATGATTCTTTTATTTTCCGTTTTTACGCAATATTTTCACTTTATCTCTCTCCCCTAAACATTTAGTATCCACAATTCTTAGCTTTATCGCTTAAATTAGACCTACCTAACTATGTAGTTTAACATTAACTCTTGAAAATTTGATTTATGATTTCCTTTCTCCCCTCCCCTCCATTATGGCTGACGATAATAACTCCACAGAGTTCCACTGAAATTAAGGTGACCATAAAATTTTTAGTGTTAAAACTCAGAAATGAGAAAATTTGAAAATGTCAAAGCTGCGAAATATACAGGCCCTAAAAATTCTGTGAGATTTACTTCAAAGTTGAGTACAAGTCTACAAGAACCAGAAAAAGATCCAGAATAAACATTTACTCGTATAAATTACTTCAACGAAAAATTTGATACTTTGAAATCATTGAAAAGAAAAGAAGAAATGTTGTATAGACGAAGAGTAATTTTTTAGAAAAATGAGTATTCTGAAAATTGAGAAGATGGTTTTTTAAAAATTCTATTCCTTTCATCGAGTTTTTTTTTTTAAAGACTTCAAAGTATGTTCAATTTTTTGGTGTGTGTGTGTGTGGGGGGGGGGGGGGCTATAAATTGAATTGAGAAAACATTAGGATTTTTCATGAAAATAGTGTCGAAAACATTACACAAGTTTTGCTGTAGTGCTTAAGCTTCTGTCATAAATGTATAATCATTTTTTTTCAATTTTGTAAGAAAATTCTGAAATATTTTAATCCTTACTTAATCATTTTTTCCTAAAATAAAATGAAAAACGATTGGAAATGTGTTTTTTATTACCTATTTTTTTTTATCAATTTTCAAAACTGCTTTCAAATAAATTCAAAAAACTAAAAAAATTACAATTGAATTCCACATTTCCTTTATCGAAATTTTCAATATTTTGTCAGGCTCAAAAAGAAATCAAATGATAATTGTAAATTTTAAGGATTGGCCAATGGAAAAGGAAGAAGTTCATTATTCTAAAAACTTTCATTTCTTTTAGTTAAATTTTATAAAAATGGATATTTTTTCGAAAACAATTTGTAATTCAAGTCAAGAAAATTTCATTTTGATCGAAATAATCAAGAAAGGGGTCTTTCTAAATCGGGAATATTATATTTTGTATTTCCTCTTCACCACTTATCAAATTTAGAATTTCTTTTTCATCTCTCCCTCCTCAATGATAAATTTTCCGCCAAGGATTGAAATTCAAAACCAAGTCCCGACAAATTCGTTCGCCTTCGCCTAATCGCCTACCCGCTTCCATCCCTTTGAAAAATAGATCAGTATTCAAGCTATTTGAACCCTATGCAAGAAAAAATCGAAAAAATAGGTACCTACAGTTATGTTTTTTTTTTTAGAAAAAATTTCCCATTGTTTCCAATACTTTTTTCCCTAATGAAAAAATAAACTTTTTTGAGACGTATACAAACATATTCCATCGGTAGATAGGTAAGTATCTAAAACCGAATTTTTCAAAAAATTTGGGTAAAATTAGAGATATTTTTTCGTGTCTTTTCAGAAATTTTTATGTAATTCATTAAAAATTTCGCTATGAAAGTTCTTTATATACCTACTTCCAAGTCTGAATATTCTGGCCAATTTTAATAAAAATTTCGTTTTTTTTTGAATTTTTTGTGATTTTCATACTCAATACAAACCCTTTTCAAGTCTTTCTCCGTAAATTTTGAACTTTGAACGTAAAACTTTCGCTAAACCTGTTATAACGACCCTACTCCCATAAATTTTTATCTTTTCACACGCATCAAAGTACAAAATTCTAAGAAAATTTTCTCATTTCAACCCGCATTGTTCCATTTTACCAAAATTTCAACTACATCAGGCTTTTAGAAGTACTTTCTCAGCCCATAAACGAAAATTCCTCTACCCCCTCCTCTCACTTTTCATCTCCCAGGTTAATAAATTCTCATATTCCACAAAATTTATCCACAAACACAGAGGCTTATATCCGCTCACGCTGCAAATTCAACACACAACAAAAAACAACGTCAAACAAAACATGCCATTTTGAAAAACTCAATTAACTAGACAAAAGAACATGCAGGCAGATTACACAGCGAAAAAAGCCTCCGAGACGAATCTCGTTTCCAAATAAGATCCATTCAAAGCTACGATCCGCGATGATAAAGCAAACAATCTACTTTCATCTCGGAGTTATCCGATATCAAAAAGTCATAAAATACGCCATAAAGTTGAAACACCCTTCGGCTTCTAGGCTCCAACTATGATGCTGCTTCGAACAAACTTATACGAAAAATCGAAAGCGTCATAATGTAACAAGCTGCATTATGCATCGGTCTTTCGTGCCGGAGGAGAGAAAAAACCATTCGGTATGAACGGTTCGCGAGATACTTGAAAAAAAATCGATGAAAGGAGGGGAGACAAGTTCACCGACGCAATGAAATATTCACCGATGTGTAACGTAATCCTGTATCTCGGTATAGCTGTGAAAATATGAATGGAAATTCGCTCTAATGACTAATTAATTCTCTATCGCTAGCGAGTATTTCGAGGTAAACCGAATCGACGAATAAAATAACCTAAAATCGAGTAAAACTCGCGAGATGAAAAAACGATCCAATAAAACCATATGATTCGAGTGGATACACATGTTCCAGACATGTTAAAACCATTAACAAAATAGCTAGGCCAGTTTACTCCTTCAATCCCCCTCTTCGAAAAATCATCCTTAAAAACGTACTGAATTAATCCTACATTGAAAAAACACCTTATAAAGCTTACAAAAAAAAGTCATCTCTGTTGAGAAAAAAAATCAAAGTATAAAAACTTACACTCAGCCAGTTAAAAAATTTACGTCGCCGGCATTTCCGCCGAAATTTCCATATCACGTCACCAAAGCACAACTTTCCATTACCGGAAACATTCAGCAATTGAGTAACGTTGGCCGTTAGACTTGTTTCAGCGGCTGAAATACTTCCCAATTCCTGCCCCCTCGACGTCTCGGCGACGTATCCAGGAGAGCGGTACAATATGGCGGAAAATTCGCAGCTTTTGCTGGAGAGTGCTCGAAGCCCGCAGCACGACCCGGCTCCCATTCTCGACCAGTTTAAAGTTCCGGCTGATTATGAAAAGGTCGAAGACGAATTTTTCACATTTTCGGACACGTGATAACCTTTAAAGAAGGCTATCAATTCGGCCTGTCTAAAGAGGATCGTAAATCAGAGAAATTTATGGCCAGGGTGAGTGGCAGGGCAGGGCTGGGGATACGGTAAAGTTCACTTATAACAACCTTGACATTTGTATAAAATTTATACGGCTCGACAGCCTTGTAAATTTCGACCCGTACCATCGGAATGACTCGACTCGTCACAGATTTGTACTTTCATATCGTCGCAGGGTCTACTGGGATACATAGAGCGAATTTCGTACTTTTTCGCACTTCGAAGGTAAAATTTTGCATGAAAAGTAATTTGCTAAATTTGAACCGTGGTCAATCCTCGTCCCTTTCCCGTGAGATTTTTGTACAAAATTCTGAACAAACACGCAGAAAATTTTAAGGAGAATAATACCTACGTATTTATAAATGTGCGATAAAAAATGATTTTCGTGACGATCTGAAACCACGACCAGAAAAATCGAAATTTAAGGACACACGTTCAACGAATTATGAACGACAAATTATCACCTACGAATGAATTTTTTTTTTCATTCCTAAATTGTTTCTTATATTGGAACTAACTTTTTTATGGTTTCAATAATCTCTGCAATGTTTGCCAAATTTTGTAATTTTCATAATATTATTTGAATAAAGAATGAAATCAATGGGACGTTTTTTCAAAAAAAAATTTACGACAATTTTTTTGATTTCAACAGTCTTTTCCATTTTTTATTTCTTGTTTCTCAAAAATTTTGGGATTGATGTTTTTCAATATTTCGTGATTTTTTTCAATTGCAACAAATTCAATTTTTGTGATTTTGAGTTTTGATTTTTTCTCTTTTTTTTTCAATTTTTTATATTCACCGAGGATCATGAGGTCAAACTTCTTGAATTTATTCTCACATTAAATTTCAACAATTTTTATGATTTTTACAACGTTATTAATTCTTTTTGTTAGTGACTTTCCATCTCGTTTTTTTTTTGCTTAAAAGAAGGGAAAAGGATTGAAAAAATTTTCATTTTGTCGTTCAAGTCCATTTTCGTTTTCACATTCTCTCTTTTAATTTACCGACGTACATTTTCATTTCCTATCGTTCAATTATAACATTAATCGTTACGTTTTTCGCCCTTCTTCAAGTCTTGAAAATCATTATTGCTGTCGTGCGATTAAATAAGACCCGAATTTAGATGAACTCGAGTGAAAAAAAAATCATAGAAATTACCCCCTCCCCCCATTCATACCCAACCAATTTCAAAGAACTGCGATTTAAGAAGTCACACAAGTCACACATACATACAGTCTTTGATCTTCTCCTTATATTGTATCAAAATTTATTTCACTTCCCAAATATTAAGGGCTCGAATACTTCAAAAAAAATTGATTACTATAAATTTTCTTAAAAAGTCGAATAATTTTATGACAAAGCACAACATTTTTTGAGACTGAGAAAAGAGGGGGAAAAATTGCAGAAAAATGTTGAAGCCTAAAATTTCAGCTGATATAGAGAAATTGAGATTTCGTGACCATCTCTCTTGAATATTTTCCTGCTCATACAATTTTTTTCAACTTCTTCAAGTCTATTTTTCGTCATAAAAAAGTAAGTTTGTCCGAATGAGACGAGATTAAAATTTTAAAAAAACATAGTTACCTACCAAAATTGTTTAATTTTTCAATGCTTGAATTTCAAAAAAAAAATTATACCGCAGTCACAGATAAAATTATGACTCATCGAGTCTAGTTTTAAAAAATTGTTATTTTCTAAAAAGAAAGGTATAAAAAATACCATTTTTTTGAAAAATATTTTAATTTTATTGAATTTTTGAAGAACTGATACAAATGAAAAGATTTATCACGGAGGACGAAAATTTTTTCATCAGACTTTTTCGAAAAAATAACAATTCCTATTGAAAAACTTGCATTTTTGATCAATAATTTCCTATCTTGAAAATTCGTATCTACTAATTTCGCAATTTTCGTACAATTTCAAAGGTATATTTCTCATTTTTAATGGTAAATTTAAATTTCGAGCCTTTTTTCGTACTCTCGTGATTTTTCCGGCTGGCTTCGCTCCAATTTTGACGAAATAAAAAAATATGATCCTCGAATTTTTAACTACGAATTCGACGACTCAAATCTAAATTTACCACAAGTTCAAATTTTTCAAACCCTTAATATTTTCATTGTTTTTAAAGTTTTTGCAAAGCTTTACCTAATTTCAAGATTTTTCCATCTTCTGATTTCCAAGTTAAAATTTTTCCAACTCCATTTTTTCAACGTCTTCGATTCTATTATTTCTTTTTCAAAATAACATAAAATTTCAATTTTTTCAAATTTTTTTCCAATTATTGAAATGGAAAGATTTGAAAAATATAAAGCTGAATAATTTATCTATGATTCAGCTAAAAAAGATTGAGCAAAAATTTTGTATGAAAAATTTTAGAATTATTGGAAAATTTTTAAAAATATGTAACTGAAACAAAAATGGAATGAAAAAATCATTTCAACTTCGCTTTCTTCCCTTTTTTCAATTTTGTATTTTTAAAAATTCTTACAGCTCGAAAATTTGTATTCAATAATTTTAAACGTTGGCTCAAATTTTTTTCAACACTATAAATCTTTCGATTGAAAATTCATAAAAAGTATCAAAAAATGAAATTAGAAAAAAAATCATAGTTGGACTAATCTTTGAGAAAATCTTGATTTAAAAAAATTCTGCTACCCAATAAAAAAAATTCAAATTGCACCAAAATTGCACACTTTTTTAAAAAAAGGCGAAACGCACAGTAAATGCGTTACGACATACGTTACGAGATACTGAACTTTAAAACCGCATGTTTCTATTCTAATAATTCACAGTGAATACGATACGATGATTTACGAAAAAACGTGATGTCATGCGATGGCATTTTTCGCGTATCAATTTTTGTAACATAATTTCTCTTTGCATTTTTGTAAATTTTGTTTATTTTCGAATAGTTTTCGAATAAGCACGTCTAATCATGCATTTTAAAAATTTGTTGGTTGCAAAGTGCTATTTAAAATTTAAAAAATTCTGTTTCCGATACTGAATACTGGGGAATAGAAATGTTTTTAATTTCACGTATTGGTTTTTGTGTACGAAAAGATTTTATTTAAATTTTATATTTTTCATTCTCGATTTTAAATTTAAAAATGGAAAATGTTTTTTCGGCAAATATCATTGATGCCCTAATTGATGGCATCAAAGAAAAACCAGCGATATGGCAAAAAAATCACAAGCTTCACGCAAAATCGCTCTATATTGATAAGTTGTGGGCGACCATTGCTGCGGAAATCCATGAAAAAGAACAAGTTGAAATACCAGGTAAATACGAAAAAATGCATTGATGTAGTTTGGTAATGATTTTCTGAAAAGATTTATCATCACTCTCATTTCTTGTTTAGTATCAGAATTGAAAAAAAAATGGAATAGTATGCGCGACTATCTTCGTGTTTTATACAATCAAAGAATAGCATCTGGTGGAGGAGCTGCTAGTGTGCCAGCAGAATGGCCATGGTTTAAGAAAATGGCGTTTGTTAAAGATCAATTCAGAAAAAGAAAAACAATTTCCAACATACCATCAAATCAACCAAAACCTAAGCGTCCATCTCCTGCTGCTAGTGAATGTGCATCTACCCATTCCGTTGCAACTGCGGTACCTTCCACGTCGTGTGTATCTGCTCAGCCCATTGCAACTCGGAATCCTTCTCTAAATCCGGAAACAAATGATGATATTCACCAAACTCATTTCGCTTTCTATTAATTGGATGAATCCCTTCTTTGTTATTTAAAATAAATAATAGAAACCAATTAATGGCAGGAGTTTCTAGTAAAAAAAAATTGTCCATAATTATTAAATAATTATCAAAATTTTACGTATTCAGACACCTAATTTTAATCATGTAATTTCATTGACTTTAGTGTAATTTTTAAGGTTTTTATATTATAACCATTTAAATTTGAAATTCAGCCAAAGAGAAATGGTGACGTATTTCGCGTATTGTATTTACTGTGCATATGATTCATGAACGCGTGACGCGACTTCGTATCGTTTCTCGTATCGTATCCCGTAACGTATTCACTGTGCGTTTCGCCATACTCAATTTTTCGTAAATGCAATGCGTCAGAAATACTTGGCCGTCTCTAATCGCATTAAAACGGAATTTGTTTACGTTGATTACTTTATCGACGTTTTTTCGGTAGATCCGAATCGAGTGTCGAGTTTAAATTCTAGTATTACTAAATTTCTGAAGAACCTATTAACTTTGAAATTTTTACGAGGTATGGCCTCCGAACCCAAGAAGAAAATCGTCGACAAGAAGAAAAAAATCGCGGCCAAGAAAAAACTCGATAAAGAAAAAGAAAAAGAGAAAGCCGCCGAGAAAAAGGAAACTACGACAGAAGAAAAACAAATAACGTAAGAGTAAAAAAAAATTACCCATATGGGATCCACCTCGTATTCGAGTAACTCGTATATTTTTACAGAGAACCACCCACAACTAAATCTCCCGCAGCGAATATAATCGACGGACGAGTATTCGAAGCCGATCGCGAACTCGCCCTTAGCCAAGAAGAAGAAGGTAAGTAAGGGCTACGAAAACCCCGGGAAAGCCCATTTTTTAACTTTGAAATCGACGTTACAGAGGCGATGGTTAAATTCCGAGAAGATTTAGAAAAATACCACAAAATCTCTCGTAAAGAACGCGAGGATACATTGAAAGAAGAAAAGAAACAATTAACGGAGCAAGAAAAATCGCCCAGGATTAAATACTACGATGGTACGAAGGCCGACCGTATCAAACAAGTCGATTTGGAAATTGAAATATTAGCCCAAATGGAGAAACTTGCCACTTCCAAACAGAACGACGATTAATCTTGCCGGATGCGAGTAATTTTTTGAAAATTTTCCAAATTCTTAGTCTCGCTTTCGTTTTACGACAACGTAATAGGTGTAAATTTTCGATAAATTACTTTCGACCAATAAAATACTCGATAATGTGTTTTCACGTGATTTTTTTCGTAGCAGTTGGGAAAAAAATGCAACAGCTTGTTTTCTACGGTCGAACGCGTAAAAATAGAAATTTCTATGAAATTTCGATTCCCCCCTCCGTCCTCTTCAGATGCTAAGATATTTACATTAATTTAACAAATCTCTTAACCAAAATGTTTGCCAGAATAGTTAACATGAGTTATACCGAATGCTCGTTAAAGAGGCGAGGGAAAAAAAACACCAACTACGAAGACGTAGTAATTGACGAATTATCTCAAAAGTATTTTTGGAGCATGCGCCAAAAATGATACAAAACTTTATCAATACAGCATCTTTAAAGTAAGGGGTTACTTAGTACTCGACATTTCGAATGTAAATATTGTGCAGAAACCGACAGCGAAAAAAATTCATTAGTATTTTCCGCATCGTCGCTCGTTTCGTCCAACATCGCGATACACGTATCATCGGGGTGTGAAAAATATTCGCGTTTATTGATTTCGGGCGCTCGAAAGTTGAACCCTCCTCATTCATTGAGCGATCCGAAGCCGCCCATTCTACGTGTACATGTCGGCCAACGCTGTTCCAGACTGATAATCAAACATTTCAGGTTAGTATGACTTTTGTTCAAACTTTCGACGAAATGTTGACATTACGCATGAGTAATGTGTGACGCTGATAACGTCCCATCGGTCGCGGAGTTCCTCAGGTGATGGTCAGCGGTGCGAGTCATTTGTCAATTTTTTTTTGAAGTGAAAATGTTATCTGATTGGATTTTGATTTGCGAAATAATGAACTTAGAATGTTCGAGAGGGAAGAAGGGTCAGGAAGAGTTCCGAGATTCATTACAGTTTTTTTTTTTTTTAGCAGGGTCACATGGTTTGTGGATACGAAAAAGGCAAAGTTTGGTCAAAACTCCTAAAAAGGTCATTCCAGGCCAACTTGTTCAAAAATCATACCATGGGATGGGTTGGAGATTTTTATTCAAATTTAGCTTATGCATGATTAGAGATTATCACACGATGACGAAATGAGGGGAAAACTCCAAGTCTGAGCGACTATCTTGGGAAAACTTTGGAGGCTTTGAAATTTAATAAAATGACAGGTAGTTGAAAATTTCAAAAGAGGATGAACAGAATTTCAATCGACTAGGAGACGTATTTTTCAATTTCTTCTGTATTCAAAGTGAATTGACCTAAGGAGATGGAAAAAATCAGTGTGACCAGTCTTCGTGCTTTGATGATAAGAAAAGATCAACTCGAAGATTTAAAATTGAAAAACGTTTGAAAAAATTCTACCAAAAAATTGCAATTATATTTTACAACATTTCTGAGGGAATAATTTCCTCACAATTTACGAGTTGAAATTTTATTTCAGGACCTTTTGCCTAACTTAAAAATTGAAGAAGCTACAAAAAAATGAACTAATTGAGGGAATTGTTACAGTAACTGCGTTGAAAACAGAAGAAATTTTGTTCTGTACACTTTTTACCCAATATTCGAAATGAAGAGGCTACGACTTACTCAGAATAGATGCGATTCAAAAAATTTTCAATTTTTCTCAATTTTAAATGGTCCTTTGCTTCTTCATTTTTGATGTTAGGCAAAAAGTGTACGCAATTTTTTTCTGCATTCAATAAACTATCAATTTCCTTGCCTAGTTCGTTTTTTAGAAATTTTTTAGAACAATTTTTTTCACAGCTCTTTTTAATTCGAAGTTGAGCAAAAAGTGACAAGAAAATTTTTTCAGTATCCAGAATACTACTCAAACAATTTTTTTACAAATTTTTTTCAGAAACAGCATTTTTGTGCCCTAAATTTTTAAGATAGGCAACATGTTCATCTCAAGATTTTCAAGCGGTACTCGGTTATAGGTATTCAAAAAAAGGAATACCTATACCAGAAAACAAATTATTAAGAAAATTGCATTAGATAAGTACCTACCTATGTAGAGTACCTACTTACATAAATTTCATATTGTAAAAGTATGCAAGACTAAAACTTTTAGAAATTTTATACAGGATGTTAAATAGGTAAAAAATGGAAAAAAAAACAATATTCCTGCCAAAATCTAAACAAAATTTACAACCAAAAAAAAAGGCATGTATCTACTCACCAATTTACTAAGGAAAAAAATATACAGAAATAGGTCAATCAGACGAAATTAGGCATACATATTTTACGTTACCTAGGTACAAATTTTTTTTCGACTTTTTTAAAAAAAAATTATCGATCTTCTTACTGAGATGAGGTATTACGAGAATTCTACTGAAACTAAAAAATTGAAATTCTAGTTATTTCTTGAATTTTTTTTACTTTGAATTTGAATTTATTACGAGAAAGAATTTCTTTTTTTTCCCTTCGATTAAAAATACAAGGAACAAAAAGGAAAATGTTGAAAATCCTGGCCTTTTGAGGAAAATTATAAAAATTAGGTATCACTATTTTCTGGTTTTTCGCTTTTTTTGCCAGTAGACTAGACACCATGAAGTTATAATTGTAAGTATTGCAATCCTAAGAAAAGTGCCCTGCTCACAAAATGCCGAAATCAATGCTGCTACTTTTGATGATAGAAAACAAACATCCAAGAACTAAAAATTAAAAATTGACGATCTTCATGGGTTGAAAATTAAAATCAAGGAAAAATTTCAGGATTTACTTTTTTTTTCTGTAAAATCAACAAATTCAAGACGCGAATATCGATAAATTTCGAAGACTTCAAAAAAAAAATTCGATGTGAAAATCGTGTTTGAAAATCAAGACTCGAGCACTTAATTCAACAAGGAGAAAAATCAATTTTTTACATTTTAATGATACTTTACGAAAAGTTGCTAAGAATACGAAAAAAAATCCCTTTTCGCCTTCAAATTAAAGAACGAATTGATTAAAACAATGCCAAATAATGAAAGTAGTGGATTTTTTGCAAGAAACTCAGAAGATTCTTAAAATCCAATATCCATGTACTTACTTTCGCCCTAAAAATTCATATCTACCTATTTAAGTGATGTGAAAAAAATCAAATAATATTTTAATTTGGGCTCGAAATCAACAAGGGGGAAAATTGTCAACCTACTGGAAGAATAATTCAAAAAAGAAAAATTATCTCCTTTGAAGGTCGGACAAATTCGCTAAAAATTCAGAAACTGCATACTTTTGCCTTCTAATTATAGATTGGGGACAAAGTTCTAAAAAAATTGATTTTGTGTGAAATTTTTAGAATTTTTTTTTTTCAAAATTACAATCTCCGTGATGGAGTTCAGCCCTTCTAAAATGAATTCTGTGTAAAATAATGATATTAAGAATTTCATTTTGCAATTTAATTTTAAAATTCTATGGGTTTCAATACTGATCCGAGGGGTAAGTTTTGTTCTAGTTGGCTTTCAATGACCCAAACCTTACCTAGGTATTTTTCATAAAGATAAAATAGGTAGGTATCCAAAAAATAGAATCCAGATTTAAAATCTAATCAAAATTTCCTATTTCGACTCGAACAAGAACTTGGAAACTGAATTATAAAACATAACAAAAAAATAACTAAATACCTATCCTGGAATTTATTTTAATAAAAAAGAATAAATTAAACTCAAAAAAGTTTTTTGTAAACAAATTTCCCAGAGAAAGGTAATGTGGCAACACTGCTTTTTATCTAACGTCAAATTTTTCGACGGAATAAGGGTTGATTTTGTAATTTTCATTTTTTAAATAAAATTAACTTATCATGAAGTTCGGTTTATGATAAAATTTCTCTCAATTACTACGTTAAAATTAATAATCGTATCTGAATTGTTGAAAAAAAACGCATAATTGATCAGAATATTGAACACCCGAACAAAATTTGATTCAATCTTTTTACGATGTTTCACGAAGGATTTTTTTCGTCAAGAAGCACATGAAATCAAAAGGGCAATTTTGTTTTTTAAAAGAGGGATCTGGAAATAATTTGGCACCAGAACTGTTGATTTGAAAAATTGGGAGTGAATGTAAAAATAAGATTCGATAAAAAATTTTGTATTATAAAAAATATTTTATGATCTCTAATCCTTCCAAAATGAAAATAAAAAAAAAGATGACCAAACTAAATCAATTTCAGAACACTTTTTCCATAGATAAAGCTACTTAAATCCTCAATTATCTCAACGAACATCAAATCAGAATCGCAACATATGCACTTTTACTTCTTCTATTATTCACCTATCATCTTCAAAAATCAAAATCAGAAATCATCACTCCCTAATTTCTAATCAACCACACAGCACAGCTGAACTTGGCCACTAATTAAAAAACTCGAAACTAGCTCGTGGCTAGGTACCTGTTCGAAAATACCTACACACTTCTGACATCAAACTCGAGATAAGCGACTACATTAAACATACAACAAATTGGATACAACTACACAATGCGGGGTTAAAAATCCATCAAAATAAACACATCTACTTACAATTAAGCCGTTATTTCTTCACCTAGGTACGATACATTACACAAGGTAAAACTTCGCTTCGTCAATAAAGGTACCGACAACGTCCTTTGAAAGGCGAAAATTTCATAAAAATGTTTTACAGTATTTCGAACGAAGGCTGGTAAAGCGCAAGACTAAAAAACGGATGTTTAGCCCGAGCGTTGCAATTGGGTCAGATGTGGGGTATCGATTTTCTCGTGAAATTCCAGCTGCATCGCGAGCTATATTATGCGTTGCAGCTCTCCGTAGTATTTTCTATTGTTCAAATAAATTATCTTAATTGCATATTATTCGTTGGGGGGTTTCGTACCAGAAAGGGGAAGTTTTTTTGATTGATCACGTTCGAATAGCTTATAAAGTGTTTTGCTAGGCCTAGGTGAGTGTTCTCAATCTTCGACGTAAAATTAGTCAAACTAATGAAGTATATAAGCTCAGATCTTTGATACTTAGAAGTAAATCTGTCTAGTTTGAAAAATATTCACGAAACTCGTGCTCTGAACTACTCACCTTTTAGCTCGACGACACGAAGACGACATCCAGAGCAGAAATTACCGTCGCGTTATCACTTTCGTTCTCGCATCTGCGAACAGAGAATTAATTAAGGATGAAAATTTCGTAACATAATGACACGTATCATTAACCTTCACACATGAGCCAAGAAATATTTCATAATATTGCCAAAAAAATGTACATCTCGTGCAGCGAACGTGCATTTTTTTTGGCAATATCATTACTATTCATGCATGCGTCCGAATAAATACCTATATTTTATTATATTACAGATTTTTGATGATTAATTGAATAAAAATGAGACTCCTGGTGTTGATTTTGTTACTCTACAATGCTCGAGAAATCTACTCGTATATTTGCGACGTAAAGCCAAGAGGAGCTTCGGGTTTGCCGAACGAAAATGATGCTAGATTCATCTTAGAAATAGCTACCGCTCCAGAGAAATACATTCCAGAAATGATTTACAATGGTAATGTCGTTAAAAATAAGTACGAACTGAGATTAGCTCTCGAATAACTTTTCCACAAATTGGTTTCGACGATTTATGTTCAAAATCCCAAGTTGAACTCTTTTCTACTCTAAACTTTTTCAAAGCTGTATCCAAAGTTGAAGATTTTCCATCAGAGAAATTAAATAAAAAATTACTTATCCCAAATTATTTGTTGATTATTCCAATTTCCAAGTTCGAATTTTGTCAACTCCTAAATTTTTTCAATTTCAATTTTTTTCGAAATTTCGTCCAGTTTTGAAAATTTTCCGCAACGGTAAAATTTTTATGAAGTTCAATTTTCTCAAAATTGTTCATTTCAAATTTTTTCTAATCACAGAGTTGAATTTTTTTTTGAATAAACGAAGTTTAGTTTTTTTTTTAAATTCAAAGTTCAGGATATTTGCAATATTTTAGAGGCAATTTTCCTGGATTTTTCTAGATTTTCCCGACCAATATTCCAAGTTTTCCAAATCTTTCAAGTACCTATGATAAACATAAACCACGAGAGGGTAATTTTTCTTGCAATATAATGACATCCGGAAAAATTAAATTCTGAAAATGTTGAACTCTTCACTTTCTCACACCACGAAAAATTGAATCTAAAAATTAAACAAATTCTGCTAGGGTACCTACGTATTAAATCAGGCAAATAAAAATTCGTATTTTTTCGGGCTGAAAAATTAAAAATTTCTTCACATTTTAATCCTCTCTCCCCCTTCCTCACCTCAGAAAAAAAAGAAAAAACCCATTCCTAAAATTTATAAATCCACGAAGTACCTGCAATCTTTTCAGTTTGCAGCAATAAATGAAAAAATCAATGAGGAAGTAAAATAAGGAATCATTGACCCGAGCGAAAATTTTTGCGAAAAAATATCTTCAAAAGATGAAAATTTGTCACTTTTTTTTCCTTGACGTTTTCCAAAATATGACCAATAATTTTGAATTCTGTTTTACTCCCTCCATTTTCTTTTCTAGCATCCTGGTCAAGGGCACCATGGCATTTCTTTCTCAACACAGCTTCTTAAAAACGTATAGTTACTTTATGAAAAATTTAAGTCAAAAGGTGTAATAATTTGGCCCGAACGGAGCAAGGGTGAGATTTTTTGAAAAATTTTCAGGTATCTATGTGTGACGAAATAAGCAAAGAAACTTTTTTGAATTATTACTCTTTTTTTGATTAATAAAAAATTCCAGAGAAAATTCCAAAATTCCTCAACTTTATAGATTTTCCAGAAAGTAAACGCCTTGAAATTGAAAAAAATTGAAAAAGTTTACAGCTGGAAAAATTTTTAGTACCTACTGATGATTTTTCACTTTACCTATTTAGAATTTTTCCAATATCATCTTTTGAAATTAATTCAACCCAAAAATTAATTCATTTCAACTTTGAAATTTTCCAATAGAAATTTTTTAAAAACTTGTTTCAACTCGATGAATATGAATGTAGGTACCTGAAAGAAATTTTCAAACATAACAAAAATATAAAATTAAAAAAAAAACTGAAAGAAGTACGAGAAAATCTTATACAAAATTTAAAATTGGAGACAGCTTTCAAAAAAATAAAATTAAAGAAACAGAAAAAATTTAGAGTAGAAAAAAGTTGAATTTAGAATTGAACTGGGATCTTCAAAATCACATGCAGAAAAATATTTAAAATCTAGTGAATCGAGCATAAGTAATAAAATATAGATACATATTTTCAGTCACGTTGAGAGGTAAAAATAGCGTAATAGAGGACCCCATTCAATTCAATGGATTCTCGATCACGGTTCAGCCTTCGAATATGGATGAAATCAGTCCGATATTAGATCCGAATATCGCCGGTGTACTGGAAGTCTATCCGGGAGACAATAGCGCCAAAATAGATGAAAAATGTCCCAACATGGTAATCCATACTTCTCATATGTTCGTATCTGAAGTAATCGTGCAATGGAAAGCTCCGCCGTCTGGAAGAGGCTGCGTAATATTTCGGTTCGTTCTCCTGGTTCTCCTTCTTACCCAAATTCCATGGTAAAAAAATGAGTAGATCATATCCACTAATTATTTTCCATTTAGAGCGTCTGTGATGGAACAAAATATCTGGTACCGGAATAATCGTAGTCTGAAGACTGATGCAATCTGCGAAGATGAAAATGCAAAAAGTGAAGGCGATGTTGAACAATGCGACGCATGCCATGAAGCCAAATACGAAGTAAGGATTTTTGTAGTACAATATTTCACGCCGATTGGAATAATTTTAAGTATTGGTGTAGCTGAAATTCGAAGGAATGTGGACACGTCAAAGCCATCCTCTTTATTTCCCTAGTAACGTTTGGATTACACGTTTTTCCGATGTGATAGGAGCTTCGCATGGAGTATCTTATAGGCAGGTCGATTTTTCATTTTTGCCAAGTAGATAGACGAATGAAACGATATTTTCATGATTTGTCTTCTTGTTGGTAGAATTTGGAAGGAGAACGAGCTGCCATCCCAAGGGCTGCAGGAATTTTTAGAGACGGAAAATACCACAACTTTGGAAAGTGAAATCAAGGTAGCAGAAAATAACAACCTTTCGATTTAATATTGTAGTACCATACAAACGTGAGATTTTTTCAGAGCAACGAAACGAGAACTGTGATCAAAGCAAAAGGTCTACGGTATCCAAATATCACTGGTAAAACATTTGCTGTATTTCGAGTGGATAGAAATCATCATTTACTTTCGATAGTTTCATTGATAAGTAAGTTCGTCAATTCCTGGCCGCAATAGTTGCTCTCGCATAAGCTCACTTTCCTTTTTTTCATCTCATTGTGGCTTCATCGGTCTCAAAAAATGTCGTTTAATTGGAAAAATTGGAAATTTTATAAATCTGGTTTTCTGTAGTGAGAAGTTGATTAAAGCTGATACGAGGGCAACTATCAATTTTTTTGGAGCGCTTATTGTAAAATTTCGAATAATCATTAATACGATCGACTTGTTTCCAGTACCATCACCAGACTGGTTCGTTGGAGTATCTGGATTGGAATTATGCAATAAAACTGAATGGATTGCTGACAAAATGATAGACCTTTATCCTTACGATCTAGGATTATATTCTGATCTTCAATACACAGTGAGTCCCAATTCTCTGAATAGGTACTTTGGAATTGGAAAAATACTAATTTTCTTGATGATTTCAGTCCAGGACACAAAAAACTACCGATAACATCACCAAAATTGATCACGCCACAGAATATGCATCTCCTTTCCACACCAATAATACCGGTGAGTTTCTTCCTCTCACAGAAGACGTTGATTCTTGATCCAGATAATTCTCAATTCAAACAAAATTTTCTGTCCAGAAAAACCGAAACCATTGGCTCGAATTCATTTGATCAGATCTAGAGTTTACGAAAGACTTTGTGGCGATGAAGATAATACAGCCTACACAACGCCAAGAGAACAGAATCGTTGTGTCGATGGCAATTGCAGGTAGGCAGCTATATTTCACCATTTTGAAATACGTCTTCTTTCGATTATAATCCAATTCATTTTACAGCACCGGCACTTGTAATTTAGATATCGATAGTCGATCGGAATGGTCTGGATGTTCAATTCCCGAATGTGATAACGAAAGAGTCAAGGGAAAATTTCCCGACTGGACTGATGATGTTATTAAAGAGTGTTACAGGACTGGTGCACCCACTGAACAGATTCGAAGTGAAGGTTGCTACTCCCAATGTGCTTCCAAGGAAGAAGAACGTCTTAATGGAATAAGATTTCAAATCAAGGTAAGTGTTGAAAAAGTAGATTTTGATGCGATTTGGATGTTCTCCTCGAGCAAAATATTTTTATGGATTTCAGACACGTTGTCCAACTTCTCCATGGGGTCCATTTTCAGCTTGTGATAGTAAAACGTGCCACAGAATTCGGAAAAGAACACTGATCAATGATGCAGATAGGAACAACCCAACCTGTCTTAAATTGTTTTTCGAACAGAAAATAAAATGTGATGGATGTTTCACTGATAATCAGAAAAAAAGTAAGTAAACGACATAATATTATACAAAATAATACTTAATTGTGTCACTAATTAAAATAACCACGATTTTTTTTTCACGCTTACGATAGAAGGATTCAAAGTAAAATATCCTAATAAATATGACGTCTCCATATCAGCAATATATTCTTATAGCGTATTACATAATACGAAATTATGCAATAATACAAACATTACGTCGAATACGAACACACACAGCAATAAATCAATTATAGAACTCGTTAAATCACTCATATAGATAATTAGGTGCCTAATAATCATTCGGTGGAGTGTTTTTTTCTGCTGTTCGTCAGGTAAATAAACAAAATTCATAATCATTTGGTTGAATAATAAGTTGGGAAAAAATTCCTTCGCGAAAATATTATTCAACTTGATCGAAAAATATATGTCAAAGGTTGCAGAACTTTATAAATTGAAGGGAAATACGTATCAGTTTATGTTTTCGATGTTAATGGAAAAATTTGATTACATAATATCAATCAGCATGACCTTATCTGATTAGACTAACGTAATTGAGACGTCAAGACCCCAGAAAATAATACAAAATAATCGAAAGGGAATTACGTTACTTGAACCCGAACCTCCTTTTAGTTCTTAACCTGAGTAAAATTTAGGTACGGTTATCATTTTACAAGAATCCTATTTTAAGGTACAATTTTGATAAGACTATGAAGATAACACATCTTAATAACTACTCACGTGATCGAATTTGCTTCCTTTAATATTCGTAATATCCGGCTAGATTGCTAAATCATATCATTTCACTTCCTGAAAATTAACATAAAATTTAATTCATGTTCTTGATAATAAATTAAAAAATGCCTTTAACTAATCGAATGATAAAATTAACTATTTTCTTGTTACAGATACGGAATAGATTTTAGTAAAAAAGGAAATTCTTATGCCATATTTAGGAATAATTTTTTACTAGTGCTTGTAAAAGCTTTCAATAAACTTTTATACGTCAATGTGTTTATGCCTTATTTATCATGTTGATTGGTACTTATAGTTTAATTGAAGAAAAACAAAATTAGGAAAGATTTCCATTCAAAGGTTTCCACTCATTTAGATAAAAAATAATATCACCTTATGAATACGTAGGAATTAGGAAATGTTGATTTATGTTTCCATTTTTCTCGGAAGCAATTCTTCAATGCAGCGCGAATTCGTCAACTGGAATCGGGAGCACAGCTGGAAAAGAAAAATTGAGAAATTAGTACTTGACGGAGAAAAAAAAAGTACCTAAATAAGAATTAAAAATACGATTCATTATCATATGGATTATAATTTTGCACTAAAAATTTCAAAATAGAATAATTTTATGGCAAGGTCTACCGTTGATGAGAAAATCACTGAGAAGTACAAATCGTGAAAGTTGAAATTTGAGAGTAATATGAATTCGTTGAAAAGTAAACCAGAAAATTAAAAACGATAACAACGTTCAATCAAAATACGAAATTCTTTGTGTCAACGACTCAGCGGCCAGTCTAAACATCTGAAGATTTCTGCTATCTACAAACGGTTCACATACCTAACGTCATTAATCATCACCGATGACGGTATTACTCATCGTCGGAGACGTTTTCCAATTTTCGTAATTTTTTCAAGCACATCTGTCATTTTTGAATCATTGCCAGTAATTACAAAGAAGCAAATGATACTCGTAGAAAACGTACAATTAACTCGAATTGAAGAAGCTTGAACTTGAGCAGATAGTTATTCCAAATTCCAAAATCCAAATTGGTAAAGTTTTTTCATCATAAGAGATGCATGAATACTTCGGTATCTGACCAAAAAAAAAGTATCTTATAATTGAGTTTATGTAGTACATATAAGCTAACCTTAATACAGAACCGAATTGGAAATCATTTTGAACGTATCGAGCGATTTTTAATTCTAAATCAGACGAATACCTGAAAACACGTGTTCTTTGTTTATTACTTTACCGGCAGCTATCTGTTGCAAATTTTAGTTTCCTGCAACATGTAAACTGTTCCACTGCATTGAAAACTCGGTTTTCTGATCCGCGGGGACTTAAATTGAAATTTTTAATCGCCGAATTCTTGTAAAACACCGATTAATTAAACGAAATTATCGCTTCATCGATCACTCGATTTCGATCACGCGTCTTCTAAGTACAAACTAACACAATAACACATACACACACCTAAGGGTGGGGAAACAAAAAAATAAACCACACACACAAGCAAACATGAAACAATAACAGTGTCGCCAGGTAGAAGAATATAATTGTTATTGGTGACTGAAATATTAAATCACGTATTTTTAATTGTGCTTTTCTTCAATTTCAAGCTTAAGTTAAATGATATAAAGTTCAAAAGTTCAAATTGAAAAAAGACGAATTTTCAACTATGCATTCGGCTGCAGATAAAAATTTACCTTTCTTTTTCTTTTCAATTCTTCTGCAGACTTTAATTTACAATTTCGAATGAAATGATCGAAAATTCTTAAATTGATAATAAAAAAAAATGATGAATGATTCTTAATTTTCTTTTGAGGGTACCTAGTACCTACCTACATGAATTTTATCCAAAAATCAACTACCAGAAAATTTTTAACCATGAATTGAATCATCATCATCTTCAAATTTTCATTCAACCATTTTTTCAAATTACCTAGCGTAAAAAAGTATCCATGTCGAGTTATTCAGGTGTTGGCTCAAATTGCAAATAAAATTGAAACAACGTATGTATCAAAAATGACCTAATATTCTACCTAATCGCTTTGCTTGAATGAAAGCAGCGATCTATCAAGATGTACTTATGTATTATTTTAATGAAGTATTTTCAGCGTTTATCTCCACTTCCCAAGCTGATAACCACCTGGATTAAATTGAATACGCGAAGTACTTACATACGTTCCACGTACAGTTGAACAAATTAAACTTATCTTTGGTAACAAGCGAAACAAAGTTTTCGGCGATAACAGTTGGATATTCGCCAAGTTTGATCTTATCATTGAAGCTTTTCAACATTTTTCAACGATAAGACTTTCGAAAAAAATTCTATATTAAGCAGTAGCACGTGGCGTAGCCCAATATCGAATAAGTTTTAATCCATATCATAAAATTTCTCAAAAACGAGACATTCAATCATAAAATCATTTATTCAACAGTTTAATTAATAAACATACGGAAGAACTGAAAATTCCATAACTTATAAGATAAAACGAGGGGGAGGGGAAAATATAAAACACGATTCGTATACAAATGCATTGCACACACATAAAATTATTCGATACATTTGACTTGTGTAAAACTCATACACTTATTGATATATTTTCCATCGAAATGTTTGATAAAATAAGGTAAAGCAACAGGTCAATGGTAAAAAAAACAAAGAAACAGATAAAAATTTACAAAATAAAATTATCTGTATGTGGTATTAGGTAACACACGAAGTGTTAGAAATTTGCTATTGCAACCATCATTCCGAACGTCATACACTTCAATAAACAATACTGCTCATGATAATCGTTCAGATAAAAGGTAATACTGATGATGATTTTATTTATACGAATCAACTTCACGTAAGCTGTGTACTTTTCCTTCGATTTGGGCTGATAAGGTTCGTCTTTCGAATTTCAATTCGCCAGAGTACATCATTTTCCTACGAAAACAAAATACACGGATTTAAAAAAAATACATTTTGAGATGAGGAATTTGTATTATTCAATGTACCTCAATTCAGAAAGACTTCGGGCTCCAATATCTTGACAGCTGTGTTTCAAACCACATTGAACGTAGGGTAAAAATCTCATCACGGAACCACGATCGATAATAGAACCACTTACTCCTTGGGGTACCTTGAGGAAGTCTACAGCGCTGTATTCGGGAATTCGTCAATATTAGAATATGATTTCAATATTTTCCTATCATTAGAGTTATCTTAACTTACCTGTGGAAATATCTGTCACTCGCGGAACCAGCATCGCGACGATTCATTGCTTCTAAACTACCCATACCACGATATTGCTTAACTCTTACACCGTCATTGGAGAAATAATATTCACCCGGAGATTCTGTAGTACCAGCTAACAAAGATCCCATCATAACTGTACAGACCAAGGAGAAAATTGAAAAATGATGCAATCGGGAGAAGAAAAATATAAGGTAACTCAGAAATCAACCTGTGGACGCTCCAAGCGACAATGCCTTCACAATATGGCCGATAGTTTGAACACCTCCATCAGCAATAACAGGGACATGAAATTGTCTAGCGTATTCAGCTACTTTATAAACAGCTGTTGCTTGAGGGCGTCCGACAGCCATTACTTCTTGAGTAGTACAAATTGATCCACAACCCATTCCAACTCTTAAACCATCGACGCCAGCGTCAATAAGATTTTTTGCTTGAGCAGCAGTAACAACTGAAAATGAAATCAAGAGGATAAATAACGTAATCAGATGGGAATTTCTATTTTAAAAACTGAAAATAATACCATTTCCACCGATAACTTGTAAATCGGGATATTTAGCTTTAATTTCTTTAATTAATTCAACTTGGAATATTGAATTTCCTTGAGAAGAATCCTAATAGGATAATTTCAAATAAAATAGGTACGTTGAAATATCACAGTACATTAAAAAAAGAAAAAAATTTTCTCACAATTACTATCACATCAACACCAGCATTGACCAGAGCTTCCAAACGATTTCGATCATCTGGTCTGGTTCCTATGGCAGCTCCTACATAAAGTTGCTTATTCTCATCCTTCGAAGCGTTGGGAAAACTACGACTTTTTTTCAGATCGGTGCGTGCAATAAGAGCAACCAATTCGCCGCCTTCTTTAATAATAGGAAGTTTGCCACGTTTGGATTTTTCCAACATTTCGGTCGCTTTTTCTAAAGTAATTCCAGACATGGCAGTTTCTAATTTATCAAACGGTGTCATAACCTGTCAAAACAGAATCAATTATTATTTTTGTTAGCGTACGTCAACAAGAACGAAACTGTTATTCATATGCAAATGAGATATTTACATCGGATAATTTTCTATTTTTCAACTGTACGTCTTCTTTTAAAAAATCAATATCGCGAGAGGTAACAATTCCAACCAATTTTCCACCGCGTTGTCCATTGTCCGTGATTGGAATACCGCATATACCGTGCTCTTTTTTAACTCTTTCAACGTCTTCAACCTGTTTACAGATTACTGTAGAGTAAAATTTAAATCTTTGAGAAATGACGTGTAAAATACTACCGTATGATCCGGAGATAAAACGACTGGGTCCCAAATAAACCCATGCTTGAATCTTTTCACCTTCATTACTTCAGCAGCTTGTTCTTGTATGGTACAATTATGATGAATTATACCGATACCACCGCATAACTGAAATACGGACGAATTGAAAGAGATATTAAAGAATCGAGCACATGTTCCACTCCAATATTCATTCATTTACTTACAGCCATAGCTATAGCCATTTCTGATTCAGTTACTGTGTCCATGGGTGATGAAACTAAAGGAGCTTTTAAAATGATTTTTTTCGTTAACGCCGAATTAAGATTCTGTAGAAAAAATTATGGGGTTAAATTTCTTTCCAAACACATGGTAAGGTTATAACACATTTTAGATGAATACTTACAACTTCATCAGCAGTGAAATCAATGTATCCAGGGAGAACGATGAAGTCTCTGAAAAATGAATAAAATCGTAGTTACGTTTCATAAAAAATACGATGAAAATATACTAAGGATTTAAAATTATACCCATAAGTAAGGCCATCTCCTTTGGAAAAAAGTTCAGGTGCTGTTAATCCATCCTGAGGAACATAATCTTTGCCTCCGGTAATCAAATCCGATGCGTTGTTCATTTTGTATAATATAGAAAAGCACTCCTACTTTGAAAAAATACTGAATTTAAAAGCTGATAACCGGGCAAAGCAAGGTAATTTATATTGATCGCGGAGAGAGCAAACACGTGAATTTCTTACATAACCTAAACCACGTGAAACGCGATATTAATTGTTCTTGATATGGGTTCTTATTACTCAACCGCACACTTCGAGAAATGGAAAACAATCTATGATTATTCTAATTATAATCATAGGTTCGATTAAACGTAAAAAATTGAATTTTAAATAACTTGCGCACTTTCATTACCGGTATTGATAAAAATTTGAAATGTGTGATGATGAATTGAACTTTTGCAAAAGAAGGGGAAGTAAGGAGGGAGGATCTTTTGGATTTTTGAGAAATTGACGTTTCGGTGATGACAAACCTGAACATGAATTTTGTACAATTTTTTTTAAATTTTGTTACACATTTCAATTTTTTTTTCAAGAAAACGCTTTACAGAAATAAATTCTATATCAGATAATATTATTTATAACAAAATAAAACGTATATTTACCTGTAAAATGAAAAAAATCTAGATTGTAAATGAAAAAAATGTTTTTCAAAAAATTCAATTAATTCATGGCGATTGGCGAATTTAATGGTGTAGTACAATCATTCGAAATACAATCTTTTCAAATGTTTACATTCTGGATTTTTATCAGCAATTCCATGACTGATAAAAACTTGAGAAAAAATTTAGAAGAAAAAGTTGAAATATTATTCAAAAATTTTACGGTTTATTAATTTAAAATTCGTTTCATATGCCATTGGAATACTGCGCAGTATTCGTTCCCAATACGCCGTTTCTTTCATAAAAGTTGTTTCTGTATTCTAAACCTAACATCTCAAAGTGAAAGTGAAACGCAATACTTCGACAGTTCGGCTCATGTTTTGAAACCCATTAAACATTAGCGGTAAATATTTTAAGAAGACCGAAAACTTACAATGAATTTATAAGTAATTTATCTCAACTGATCATGTTTTCATCGAGTATCAAGCTGTTAATTCGTTCGCAATGTTGTCGTTCTCTTCATACCGTTTTGCCTGCCATGCGAGAGCAATATTTGTTGAAAATCGAACATAATTTCGCCAAACACCTGGCAGGTAACATTAGATTTATATCAAAAAGACAAAATCCTTTTGAGAACGTTGATCCTGAAGATGCCGTAAAGGAGGCTGAAAAGAAAGTTCGTCGAAAGACTCCAGAAATTCCCAAAATCACGTTGCTTGATGGAAAAGACAATATTTCCGTATGCACATTGGAAGAGGCTGTTAAAATTGCAGAAGGGCGAAAACTCCGACTGATTAAAATTGTAGATATGGATGCTCGTTTTAAACGCCCGATTTATAAGTTGATGTCAGAAGCGCAGTATTTAGAGGAAGAACTTGTCGAAAAAAAGAAACGTAAAGAGGAGAAGAAGAATAGTTCTGTCAAAGGAGAAAAGATACTTATATTATCTTGCCGTATCAACGAGAATGATTTGAATATGAAAATACGCAAAGCTGAAACATGGCTGAAGAAAAATCTCGAAGTACGAGTAACCATAAGTGGACCCGACGTGTCTTTGGATGAACAGGTATTGAGTAATATGTAATAATTTAGATAATGTAGTGGGTTTTTTTTTTAGCATTTTCATAGCTAATTTTAATCGTTTTGTATTTTCTAGGAAAAAACGTTCCAAGAATTCGAAAAAGTTTTCAAGGGAACGGCGAGATTCCTTCAGAAACGAACCAAAGGAGGTGATTTGAAATTTCAATTAATGCCATTACAAAATGCTTTGACTGAAAGCGATAAAAATAAATCGAGTGAGCTAAAACGAAAGAATAAATCGGTTCCTGTTGAAGAAGACGAACTTGAAGAAGAGCCGGAAGTAATTAAATCTGAAGAATCTTCTGAACAAACTAAACATAATATATTGTCCAAAATGTAATTCTTTATTGGATTACTCGATGTAGGTATGTAGTTTCTAATGTTTCTTTATTAAAATTTTGTATTTTTTTGTTTTGTTGAATAAATACGGTACAATTTATGTATAAATATCTGCAGCCAATGATCATATTTGAATTCAAATTGTACATTGTATTTGAGAAAAAGTTTATTCTGTTATGAAAGCTCGTAAATACATACATTATAAAATGAAGTTTTTTAAAAAAAACTACCGTTTGGGGAAGATAGATAATTTCTTGAGAAAACTTTTATATGTAAATATAAATTCACTATGAATTTTTATTTCCACTAAAAGGTGCATTTAGGGTCCATGTCCATTTCTACTTTTGCCCTATTCTTATAACAACTTTCATTTTTTAAAAAATTTTCGTTGAAAAATCGAGTAGCTATCGAGTAAAATTTTTCTTAGAGAAATTTCCTTCTATGTTTCGCATGTGATTTTTAAAAAATAAAAACTGTGGATTGAAAATAATATATGTTTGAAATGTACTTGTTGAAGATGTAAAACCAATTTCATTATGCGTTTGTTGTAGTCAAGTATCTAGTTTTGAAGGCAATAGAAATGTCAATTCTTAAAGATACTACTCAAGAAGCCGACCATAAATGGAGTTCTACATTATGTTGAGTAGACACGATAAAATTTAGATTGACTTTCTATCTAAAATATTATGATCCTGATAAAATTAAACTACATACAAAAATGAAGTAGACATATTTTTATTAAAAAACTGACATGAAATTTATCATTTCGATTCACAAAAATAAAACATAAATTCAACACAGATTCGACAGCATTCAGTTGACATCTAGATTCTCGGTCTTAAGAGTGAGAGTAAAATTATTCAAGAACAAAATTTGTAAAATATCACTTTTTTAAAATTGAAGGTTAGCCATATTTTCCTTTACGCCATCGAAAAGATTTGGTTCCTCACTGGTTAACATCAAGATCTCTGATGCTGAAAGTCTGAATACAATCGAAGAACCATTGCACTGATACAGATTTAATGTGCTTCATATTATACTTCAATGTAGGTTCTTGATTTCCAGCTTCGTACAGTATTAACGTCGATGTACATTCCATGGGATGACCTGGCTTGCAATGAAACATGAAGAGATTTGTTTGAGAATGTTCAGGATTGGGTTCACGAACTAGAAGCTTTGCACCACTTAACGCAACCAAGGTTTTAATATTAGCTTCGTCGTTCACTTTCTTCAAATAAATATTATAACTCTTGAATAATGGCGGATTCTGTTTATGAGTAAAAAATATTAATTTGTAATCGTTTCATATTTCAGTACGTCGTATTAGTACACGTTACCAATTTCAAATAATTATTTCTTGCTCGTCTGGGACCATTATGACTAGGAAATTCAGTAGTTCCGTTCACTTCGTAAACGCTAAAATCGGTAATTTTATGTTTTCTCAAACAACTCCTTAACCCTGGAGAAAATAATATGCAATCAATTAGTATATGGATTAGCAACATTTTTTAAACCAAAGTAGCGTATTTTCCAACTTACACCTTACATTGACGATCGCACGCCCCATCAAAATAGCTTGTAAAACTTGAAAACTAGGTTCGCAAACATTATTGAGATGATGCTCAACAATTACATGAGTAGCTTCTCTGTTTAAAAAAAAAAACAAACAAGAAAACATACGTCAAATTGGTAAAAATTAAGGTGAAAGCTAGATCGAAATACCGGCAGCGAGTTACTTGATATCGTTCGAAAATTTGAGACTCAGTATATTCTCCAAAGTGTTCTGTTCTTCAGTTGATAGCAAATCAGAATTAGTTAAAAATACGGTCATCTGTTTCAGAGCACTTTTCTTCTGAAAATGTGTACATGTTTCTAGAATTTTATCAGAATTGGAATACTCATTCAGAAGCGTCTTAATATCATCATTTTCAGCAAAACATCTGAAAGATCAATCATTATTATTTATATATCTGCAGAATTCTCTGAACAATTTTCATCTCTAGATCACTACTTACTCCGGAGTATTGCCGTTAATATCACGACTTCTAGGATCAGCACCGAATTTCAGTAGGAGTCGAATCATTTCTAAATTTTTATCACATACTGCGACGTGTAAAGGAGTGGTAAATTCTAAACCAGGTACATTGACAATTGCTCCAGCTCTGAGTAGTTCAGTCACAATTGGGATATTTTGTTTGAAAACTGCTTCATGCTGGGAAATACTTTTTTTTCAATACAGAACTACGAAACAGATACTAGAAAGATTGTAAATTTACCAATGGTGTCCATCCGGCATTATCTTGCGTATTGGGATTAGCATTACTCTGTAGTAAGGTAATAACAAGTTGTACATTTTTCTATAATTCAATAAATTCGGTTCAAATTAGAGACAAGATGATGTGGAAAAGTACTGTACAGAAAATCAAGAACCTTTCCAGAAGCAGTATGTAAAGGTGTTTCGCCTTTGGTATTTCGTTTCATGTACTTCAAATCGCAATTAACTTGGTAATACGAATTCTCAGAGAAATCCGTATCGTCGGCGAGGTTATCAATTGGTACAGAATTCAAGTCACTGGAAAGTGAAAAATACTTTATTAATTGATCGCACCAGCGTATAAATGAGCTAAATTATACCGCAAAGGTTCCAGTATTACATTCCAATCTCCTGCAAGGTCTTATGAAACACTGATTTCATCTTGAGAACTAAATCTTTCTCCGAAGATGATACTTTAGTCTTGCAAACATCACATTCATTGATATACGCAGCACCATTTTTCTGCACGTCATCGCCGTTTCTTTTAAAGGTATCTGGACTGTAAAGAAGAATAACTTAATGGCGTAAATTTACTACAGACAAAATTTCAATATCAAGTAACTAAACGACGAAATTCTGCAGAGCAATTTCTTACCACTGGCAAAGTTTTATTTGATTTGAAATGTTGGCAAAGAAAGAATTTAGCTCGTTAACATCCATAAGTACACTTTTTAATTGTGCCGAATAAAAATTTTATGGAATTTAATCACGAATATTCTTCAATTCGACATAATTATCATTTTATTTCATTTTTTTATCAAAAAATCTAGAAAAAAAAGGCGGTAAATGCAAATGAACTGAAGCAGTGTTATCTTGTAATGTTTTGCATTACCTCGAGTAACTATTTTATTTTTATTTTTCACGTCCGATGGAACATACTCCATGAATTTAAATATTAAAAAATTTTAATTCATCGAATTAGTAAAATTTTATCTCGAAAACATCATAAAAATTGGTTCTAATCAAATTATAACTCCGACAAATAAAAATATCACTATTTCATTTTTTTTACCTTTAAGTCAACACTGATCAAAAACAAGTGTTGCATCATTGAAATATTCACAGAGATTATTTCATAATTAAAATTTCGCGTTGCTGAAATAAATAAAACAGTCATAAAAAATTACATTTCTATCGATTAAACAAAAATACAAATCAACTACTTTCTAAAATTTCTTTCAAATGGAGAAACCCCGCAGAACAAAATCAGGGTGGGGACTCCCTTGAGCGAAATTTCGCCGTGAGCAAAGTGGTAACACATATGTTTACAACCTCATCGCGTTTGATCGGTTTAGTTGTGTGTTAGTATAATTAACGGCAAGCTTTAGAAGGTGTTTCGATCGTAATTCGGCTTCGTAATTAATTTTCGTTAATTATTCTTCGTTTACTAATTATCTCGACGGTTATTGACGCTTAGAAGTAAGTACAACAATTGCATATTATGATTTAAATTGACCGCAACGTACGCGAACTCGGCACAGATAAAAACCACCCTCTTTTATCACGCCAATGCTCGAAAATCTATAAAAATATGATTCATAAGGGTAGAAATTATTACCTGTAGCCGCCTTTACCAAAGTTTGTAGTACTTTCGCGTGAGTAATTCAAGAAGGTACCAATTAGATCTAAAATAACGTTGTTTACGTTTTGGTTTTTTTTCAAGTAGCAATGAAAGTTTTATCGTATTTGTCTGGAGCGGTAACCTCATCTGTTTACGCAGGTGTTCTGGAATCTTTTCCTGCGTCGTCGAAACCAAGCCTCCGGTTTATTTTAGGACTAATATTTACGATCCGGCCACCATTTATCGAATCCGCGAACTTATACATTTTTAATTCGAGTAAGGGTTGAGTGAAAAAAGGGTTTAGAAATTTGTATCAACAATAGCGTCCGAACAAGGGTTACTGGCCTGATAAAAATCTTCATTCACCCTCGTACTTGTGCGAACTTTCCCCATTTTTTCTTTCGTTTTGCGAACAGGTTCGTTAGACAACTTTCATCGAAGAAAATGTACCAGGTTTCTACGAAATCAATTCGCACGCTAATTTAACCATTAGTAAGTGATATGGCAATTGTCTGTCGTAGCTTGTTGTGTTCCCATACTGTAAAACTGTGTTTCCTGTGTTCGTGAATAACTGAATAGTCTTTTATGTGCAGATTACAGCATTCGTTAGGAATTAACCGTTATTAAAATATATAATAGGCTTTTTTTCCAACGTGTTTGAGCTGGTGGGAGTAGGGAGATGCGTAATTAATTCGGAGCACGTCTATTTGTACGTATAATAGATATTTTCTAAAGCCTTGCATAGTGTGTTTACACGTTCGAAGGTGAAAAAAATGGTTAATTTTAATTGGATTATCGTATATGGATTTGATTGTGCTGCGGCTTATCTGAACAACTCTCAGACGACAGGACAGTTCCATGTTCCAGTCCAGCACGCGTAAATATTCCGGTACGTTCGATGAGATGAGAGAAGAAAATCCAGACCGGAGAATTTGCCTTTGAATGGAGTAATTACCGGCGAAATAGCGTAGAAGAGAACCAGTTAATGAACCCGTGACAGTTATTGTCGTATGTGCTTCAAACTTACTACAAATACGACTCTAGACACCTTACAGCTTCGGCTCGCGTATACCGGTCAAAGATACGCGTCGGAATACTAATATAATTAATTTACAACAGAAGAACAATTAAACGTGCGGATAAACCGGTTCGTTGATACTGTAGCCGGAACTTTGATGGCAGCCGGGGGTGCAGAGAAAAACCGCAGGAAGTGCGAGAAGCGCGATCCTACTAGTAATGCTATTCCGGACTGTGATCAGGTGTATAATGCAGCTTTTTTCGACGTTTCCAAGAAAATCGCCGTCGGCTATCGGTACCTTGATGTGGCCTCAGAAAGGTTTAGGTTTCGATTGGATACAGTTATCGATTTGTATCTATCAAGACCAACGTGCACGTTGAAAATCGATCGATAAAAGTTCACGAATATCTTCAGTAAGGACCGTATTGTATAAACGAAGGGTAAAATTAGCAGACTGGTGAACCAGTGGTCCACACGTATTTGTACACAGGATTTCAGGTTATATGATCAGATACTGATCTTGCACTTACAAACGTATTATTATTTCATTTAACGATAATTTAACACCGACGAATGTCGTTATAATTTCTTCTTCGATGACGTTGCTGTCTCACCCAGTTTCGAAATCTGGATTTTTTCTCATTTTTCGTACCGTTTTGAATAAATAAGTTCCCAAGGCTGAAATATTCCTTTTTAAACCGGTTTTTGGAACATTTAAGTGAATATAAAGCTCAGCAAAATTGTTAATTTCATGAAAAGTGTAGTCTAGGTACGAGAATTTCGTCGAATCGTTTATTTTTAAAATTCATAAAATTATGCTCAATGTCGTATGTCGTCGTAAATTTTTCGTTCGATGTTGAAATTTAAAGAAAATATTACCTACTCATGGATAAGGAAATCGTAAAAAGTAAATTTTTCAGACATGATTATTTAGAAAAAAATGAATTCGTTACATTCTATTTCTAACATACATATTCAAATAAAACGTACCTAGTGATTAGGATTATGAATTATGACATGAGCAGGGGTGGGTGGTTAAAAAACAAAAATTGAATGGATAAAAGAAAAAAGTTCAAATTCGTGGAAAGTTGTAAATTTTGTTACACATTTATAGATTAGACAAAAATCGTAAAATTCAAGGTTGATGTATAAACGAAATAGGTAGAAGGTACCTACTACCTACCAATTTCTAGTTTCCTTGTAAGATTTTCAAAAAAAAAGTACATATGATCTGATGCAAATGCCCTATCTCATCTCCAAAATTTTTATTATTTTTTGGATCCTAGCCCCCAAAGCTTTTCGTATTGGTTTTTAGTGGATTTAGGTTCAAATGAGTGATCTTCCAATTAAAAAACATATTATGTAAATATGATTTCTTGAAAAGTTTTCTCAATGATGTAACTTAATGGCATCATTTTTGAAACTTTTTGATCAAAATTTCGAAACATGTCAACTATATCGTGAATTCAAATTTGAATTCAATTTCAAGATTAGACCCCCTGATCCCCCTCGTGCCAATAGGGTTTATGTCAAGACCCTACCTCTTCTACTTTCTCATTTTCCCTCAAAACTGATTTGAATTTTCAACTTGGCTCCTTCCGAAAAAATACCATACGTTACCCAGTATTATTGACATTATTTTTTTGAAATTTTAATCCAAATTGAGGGTACTGTGAAACTGTGATTAGTGCTGAGGGGTCAATTCGAAAAATTGAATCGAAATTTGGAATCAGTTCCCCTTCCCCCAAATCCTAACAAATTATGCATCATATCGTATTTCTGTTTTTTAAAGAAATTTTTAATCCCTTCGATGGATCCATGGGGGGAGAGGGGAATTTTAGTGATTTTCTCACTATAACTTGAAAGTTGAAAACAGGGGGGGGGGAGGTCACAGAGACGAACGGAAAGCCGCAACTATAAGAGTAATAATTTTAAGGTAATCCTTGTAAAGGTTACGAAAAAGGGGCTACTTTTAAATGTAATTTTTTTCAAATCGTTCGAAAAAGAAAAAATTTGGATAATCTACAATCATTAAGGAGGAAACATGAGACATGATGCATCTTCCTGGACCAAAATGTTTTGCCAAATTCAATCAAATTGGCCAAATTGTATGATTTTTTCTACAAATTGAAGTTTCGAACATTTTTCTAATTTTTCAACCGAAAAATCATTTCTTTGTGCTTACCTCGATTTTATAGAATTTTAAAATTTTTTTCATTCCGCTCCATGGGTGGGGTAAGATGCAAAATTCCATGAGTCATACTATTACTACAAATGATAAAAATGAAATTTTTTGTCAAATTTACCTAGGTACCCAAACCCAATTACATTCGAGTTTGATACCACAAATTTGAATAAAAATATAATTTTTGGAGAGAGAAGGAGAGGACTTCTTAAACTTCTGAAATCAAAATTTCAGGTTTCTTAGCTGCTTTTCCTATTTTTTCCCCGCAAATGTTTGATATTTGCTTTTCTTAATAATCAGAATTAAGTCACAGTAGAAATAAGTAAAAAATTTTACTGATTCAAATGGTGAATTTTTATTTTTGAATGAGTAAATTTTTCTTCAACTACTGAAATGAATCAGTAAATTGAAATTTTTACTGATTTAATCAGTCAATCAGAATTTTCCCAAGTCGATTTCATTAGTTAAGGAAAACATTATACTTACTAATTCAAAAATGAAAATTCAATGATTTCTACAGTGGTATAATTCAGTCGATTTCATCAGTCAGTTTTCAATTTTTGGCTGATTCAAATAAAAAGATTGTGATGTTTTATACAAACAAAAAAAAAAAAAAAAGTTGCGAGAATATCAACTAAAAGCATGTTTTTGTTTATGTACTAAGTATCTTCCATGTGTGACTTTTTCAAGAAATTCATATTAAAATCAATCTTTTTCACATTAGACCATTTTAAATTTTTTGCATTGGCCAATTTGCATCTTGCCCCTTGCTACATCATGCCTCAGGTTATTCATTCCCTATTCGATTCTGAATTAATTTTCAAAAATGGCAAATTTCCCATGCTTCCTCTCTCATTCTGAATCAGTGAAAAGTCATCGATGAACAGTCAGAATCGCATCACTGGAAAAATCAGCAAAATTCACTGAATTTTCAAAGATTTTCGCTGATTTTTCAGATAAATTCATGAATTTTACTGACTTTTAGGGAATTTTCACTGATTTTTCACAGAGAAGTTTATTTTCAGTGAAAAGTCTTTCACTGATTTTCTCCTGTGTTGCAATTCTGATCATTTTTCAGTGATTTTTGATAATTTTTACTGATTTAAAAATGAGAGAGTAAGGAATTATAGCAAAGGAAAAAAATCATTGTTTCATTATAGTTCAACATTTTTCCCAAGATGGTGACTAATTCTGTGTAAAATTTGAAATGTGAAAGAGGAAGGGAAAATATCATTTCAAAATGTTGAATTTTTCACCCTCTCCCCGATTTCCTTCCAGAAAATCAATACCCATCTCACTAAATTTTATTCACTATGCCCAAAATATCGAGAATTTTATCAAAATCGATGACTGGCATTCCTCATGCATCATCGAAGCTCCTCTCCGATTAATTTCAACCGCAATCAATAAACTTTATCTCGATGGAGAAATCTTACTGAAAAATGGCCTTCCTTGTCCAAACATAAGACTCCTAACTGCGATTACATATCGCTTCGTCATCGAATCTTCATCTTTTGCATCGAAATTTGCATATTCTTCTTATCTTCACACTGATCTGACAATCTTCAATATTCAAGTCTATCCGCTGATTCGACCAAACCCGATAAAAAAAATACGTTTCCGTCTCATTTATATTACATGGATGTCGTCATTGTCGTGAAAAATTATTCCCTATGTCTGCGTATCTAATAGCATAGGAAAACTGCAACGCTTCACAAATACCTTTCCTTTCAGCCATCTGAACACAATCGGTTTGGTATTTCTCCTACATCGCGCCATGTTCGAGAAAATCATCATCAAAGCGTACACACCACACGTACGTACATATCGGATGAGTATCTACAGTACCTATCCTAACAATGTATTTGTATAAAGAGATTGTACATCGTACTCGCGTATTTGTGTACGTTGTATGACATCATAGGCATATTTTTTCCAACAATGTAATGGGTACCGGGGAGCAAGAGCAGGCTGCTCCGCTCTACGTGGTAAACATTTCACGGTGGTATTATTATAGAGCAGCGAACATGCAAAGCACATCGCATCAGCCCAAGTTACGTTTATTAAAGACATTAAAAGGCACAAGTCGAGGAGGAGAGTAAAAAATACGCAACCGAAAGCGAAGCCGAAGCTCGAAGGCAGAAAAAACACGCTAATGTTGATCGTTGTGCCAAGATTTATCGGTTTACGTATAAAATATTGACGAGCAGGATAAATATTGACGTCGTCGTGGATCATCATCTTACATCTTCGCAAGGTGCAAATGATCGATTTGGATGCCAACATTGGCCCGATTGGCTCACCGATTAAGGCGGCCAGAAGTGATAATTGGCCTTATTTTTTACCCATAATAAAAATACACTGGTGCCATAGTCGGCGTAATTTATACGGTGAAATATCGATCGTTTACGAGGTATATAGACGTACGAGCATAGGTGTAGAATAAAGCTTGGGTACTTAATCATCGGTGAATATTTTTCGCATATTTTCTCGCCGCTTTTCTTCGCGCTATTACGAATCGTCTATTTCAAGGACGGGTAACTTTATTGCGTAAATTACGAGCTTTTTACGTACCGTTTACGTGCTTAGGAGGATTGGATTTTTTTCTCCTTTGAGCCTACGAGAGGGTGGAGGAAGGTTCATAAAATGTAGAGAATTAAAGGTTAGTCGAACAGTAAATGAGATTGAAATCAGTTGTATTGATATTTGTTCGATTTATCGTTTCTAAAATGGATGCTGTAAATACGTACGTGTCGTAGAAGGCAATTTTATCAGCGCGATGAAAAATTCTAATGTTTTTTTTTTCACTTTGTTGCAGTTTGTTTTCAATTTTTAACATGGAAATTGGGTCCTCGTCAACGGGAACTAATCCAAATGCACCCGCTGCCCTGGGAGGCACGAAAAAATTACCTTTTCATTTACAAGTAAGTGGGTTTTATGGATATTGTATACGAGAGTCTACGTAGACGTAGATGTACGAGCTTAAATGCATTTTAATCCCATTGGCGAGGGTTTTATTGGAGATAATCCAATATAAGCGTTTGAAGAAAGCGTTCGAAAGTTTGTCGAGTTATAACGAGATGGGTTTTTTTGTCCGATAAGGTTCGAGTTATAATTGGAATACGGTTCGATTTGTCGGTGGTGAAGCATGATTAGGTTATTGTACCTAGATACTCGTTTAGCCAACATGTTCGAAATGAAATTAAATATTAATACGAATTCGAAAAACTGCCAGAAACGTGTGCGTGACGAGATTTTATCGTCAAGTTTTGCGTTTTCCATTCATATCTAAAAATAAAATGAATGGTTTAAAAAGTTTATTTTGGGACAAAATTTCTATTTTGGAGAATTTTTCGGGATGTAGATGTTTTATGTGGAAATTTTTTTTTGAATCGATCTTTAATTTTTTTAGTAATTGAGGAATTGTTTTCCTCGACAAATCGTATCTACGAATTGTTTGGAATCTCGAAATCCAGAACCTGAACGAACCGAACTGGTTTGAGAAGGGGAAGAGGCAAATTGCCCTCCAAACAATCACAAAATTGCATTTCGAAGTACGAGTTGAACGTTTGGCAAAAGTGATGACTTTTTTAATGGAAATTGTGCGGCTTGGAGTCGAAAAATTTGTAAGTATATTGGAAAATTTTCTATCAGACTGAATTGAAAATTTTTAATTTTTTTTCTTTTGATGATCTGATTGCTGTAATGGATGTCAATTTTTTGAGGAAAATTTCGTAAAAATATAAAATTTGTTTAAAAATAAAATTACGGAACGTACATATGACTAAAATTTATCAAGAATTTATAAAATCTGGAAAATTTTATGAAAATCGATTTTACATGAAAGTTATTTCACTTCAACTCATAAATAATTCAAAAAACTCAAAATTTTGACGATTGGGGTATCTTTTGATGAGTGATTCAAACACCTGTTACCTGAAAGTCATTTCAGTTCAACTCATGAATAATTCAAACAACTCCAAATTTGGACGATAGAGTATCTTTTGATGAGTGATTCAAATACCTATTTTTGATATTTTAGATTTAAACAATCTAGTTCTAATTCACATTTTTGACTTTTTTTATCATCTTTTGAATTATATGATCTTCAAACCGGATTTAATTTGAATTTTCACATTTTTGAGTACAACTGTAACCGCATTTCGTTTCATTTTTGCTAAATTTTTTCATTTTTCAACTATTCTAAGGGAGTTTCAACATTTTTCATTCATATTTTTAATGATTTTTGAAGATATTCGAATAGTTTTTATGCATAATATTTTCATATTATCTTTATTACAATAATTTAAAATCTTTCTTCAATAGTCTTGAAAATTTTTTTATTGGAAAAAATTTTGTGATTTTTGTTATGGCAATTTCAACGATCTTTTTCATATCATTTTGAAGGATTAAAGACAAAAATTTTCGAAATAATTTTTTATGGAATTTTACTCGTATAATTTATGTTGAAGAATTTTCAAAATTTTCATTTCGACAATTTTTATGGCATTTCAGTTGGGTTTTTGTTTTTATGTATTGAGATTTTAGAAATTTCTCATGGTACCTATTTTAATTATTTTGAGCTATTTCCATGATTGCAAACTCCATGAAGAATTCCCCCTCTCCCCGAAAAAGATTGACAATTTCTTGTAAATCGTATAAAACTAACCATTTTTTAAACATGATTTTTTAAAAAAAATTTCCATCGTGTAAACATTTTTAATTGCATTGGTGAGGGGTTTTGCAATACCGGACCTTAAAGTAAAATAAAAATAATTGACCTAAAATTTGCCTAATTCGTCTCGGGAACACATTTTCTTTACGAATCATGCAAAATCTGAAATTCAATTTTTTTTTACCAAGGTCCCTTATCGCACAACGCCTCACTGATAATTTTTTTCAAAAATTATACCTATCATTTTTCATTTCTATTGCCAAAATTGTTTTTTTTTTTAAATTTTGATAGCGTCATTGTTGCCACCGACGTCTGCTTTTTTCTGTAGGAATATTCTCTCTTCACCCCCTCTTCCCGCAAAAAAGTCTGAAATTTTCATATTCTCCTTTTCTTCTCTACGTCTGATTTTTATGAGATTTTTTTTACAGATTTTATAAAATTTCAATGATTAATTATATCACAAATTTTGCAAAAAATTTCAATCTAAAATGTTCATTTTTAAAAAATTGTTTTTTTTCACTTCTGTTTCTCGAACGATGCTGGAAATTTTCACAAATTAACCCGTTTTTCATGATTTTTACTAATTAATATCGAGTAAAATTATACACGAGTCTTCATAGGTTTTCTAAGTAGAAATTAAACCACCTTTTAAGGTCAAAAATTGATTTCAGCTTCCTCTTTGATTTTACATTTGAAAGAGCTAAAATCAATGTCAACTCGGAACTTATTTTTGATTTCGAAGGGTGGTTTTTATATCCAAGCTCACATATGTACCAATTTATCAAAAAAACGGTAAAGAATCCTTCAAAAATTCAACGAAAAATTATTCAAGTCTGCTCGGAACAGTTCAATTTAACCATTCGCGTAAGAGCTTACAACTCGATGCCTTCGAAATATGCATAATATTTGCTAATCGAAATCCTCTTTTTGTAATCGTATCATCATCTTACACTTTTGATTTATTGTCGGACGAACCAACACAACTCGGGCGGATGGATTTCGAAATTCCATCCGAATTTCTCGCCTGGAACCGCGAACCAGCGAATAACTAAATTATTCGTCATTTTCGTATTTTCATTACTCACTCCGAGTACCTGCGAGTGACGGAATGCGAAAAATTGTCTCATCCCGTAACTCGGTCCAGTCGACAGATCTTTCATACGTAATACATAATTTCCACTCGATGTACGAAGAATATTTAACAAGTTAGAAGATTTTTTCGGGTCGAACGCATTAATGCTTCGTAATCTACTTATAAAACAGACGTGCAGACCTGTAGAGTGATAACTGCAAGAAAGAGGTGTGGATCAGTTATGTAAGATTTGTATACTCGTAGTACGGATGGATTTGTTTTTAATAAACGAGTTGCTCTCTGCACGTGGTCTTTTTAGCGAAAAGAAATCACGGTCGATGTCGAGTTTCCATTCAAACGTGTACTTGTGTACGCGTTTATTACCCTCCTGCTCGTCTTTCCCAGTTTGTCTTCATCTGGTTCTCTTCGCATCTTTCTTTTTGTCGACTGACGACCGGTGAAAGACGAGAGCAAATGCTGTTTATCGGCGGCTTCGAGGAACCTCGCGTGGTCACCGGAGCGCTAACAAAGTAGAGGTTTTTTTCATCGTCGAGACGATGGCCAAAGGAGAGTACTCGACTTGACTCTGGTACGAGTAAAAGATATGCGCGGCTCGTTGTGTGGGTAATCGTGATCGAGAGGGGTGAAAGGGGGCAGAGGCTTTATGATTAATTGCGTTAATTACCGCGCTGTGTTTACGGTCGTTATTAAATTACTGGTTTTTACGATGCATGTATAAATACCGCTTCTGATACACGATGATGGTTGGCAACTCGAGCACACTACAATTTATGGTATTTTGTATTTGCAGAGTTCACATACCCGGCTTCTAATCAAAAATGGTACCGTGGTCAATGCGGATAAATCCGAAGAAATGGACGTTTACCTGGAAGATGGAATAATTAAGTGAGTACGATACATTGCCTAGAGATACCACCGAAAGAGAATACCTCACGGTGACGCTCCAACGAGCTCGATACGCGGTCATCAGACAATTTTCGATGCCAAGATTGCATTGGCGATTGGCGAAAAGAGCAGCGGTTGCTCCGCTGCCGCGGCGATCATTACAAATTACCTATTCGAATATAACCTAGAATGCGAATAAATGAAAAAAAAAATAACAAAACGCGAACAAATGCAATATAGCGTGTAGGTTACGGCGGCGCTAGATTATAACAACAGGGATTTTTTTACCATTTTATGGTTTTCGCCATTAACGTACTGTTATGATGCGGTGGTTCGTGTTGTACGATTTAGACGCCGCGCCGCCGGTCGCGTTACGCCGCCTGGCCCCGGCATAAGGCACGTAAACTTGGTGAGATGGTTGTGGATTTGCCAGTACAGGGTGTTTCGTAAGGTTTTAGGTGATGATGGGAGATTTCTGAGGTAGGGTGGGATTGCTGAGATGAGGGGCTCGATTTTTGAAGGGAGGAGGGGGTCGGAATTTGAAGGTGAAAAAAGTGCAGTGGTTAGAAATGGAGAATTGAAACCTGAAATGATAAAGAGAAAGGGGCAAAATGAAGACTGAAAATTGAAAATATTTAAGTCAAAGTGCAAATGGTTCGATTAACATTTAACACGACGAATTTTTCTATATTCATCTTGTTTGCAAAATTTGTGATTTAGACCAATTTTTTCGATTAAAATACTCTCTCATTTATAAATGAGTGAAAATTTTCGAAAATTACTAGTGAGCAGACAGATTAGCAGCACGGTGATAAATCAGTGGAAAAATTTCTCTGAAAGCTAACTGTGGAAAAATTGCTGGAAAATTGGTGAAAATTCAATGAAAAAAATCAATTAAACCTTTGAAATTCTGAAAAATCAATTTGATGGAAAATCAGTGAAATTGGCTGAAAAATCAATTCGATGAAAATCAATGAATTTTGCTGATTTTTCCGGTGCTGCAATTCTGGCTATTCACCTGCGACTTTTCATTGATTCAAAATGAGAGATTATAATTTTAACAATTGTATCATTTTTGATGATCAGGTCTCTGACATTTTTGCAGTCAATATCAATGGGAAACTTTTTTGATTAAGGGTGCCTAACTTGTCGAGAAAAACAGTCATAATTTCAGAAGAATAAAATTATGAAGGCTGTAAAAATTTGAAACCATGAAATCAGCTCGAAATTGAATCTATTTCCTAAAAATCGGCATAAAATAGAAAAATACAATTCGAAAAATAATTTTCTTTCTTTAGATACCTATTAAAATATTCTCCGTGAGGTGGAGTGGGGAAGGAAGGTTTCACGCTTTTTAAACATAGCAAACTAGAATTTTTTTTGAAAAAATCAATAGGAAGTTGATTCAGAAATTGGATGTTTTGAAAATCATTTTAAAAATTGAATAGATTTTTTCCCAAAGGAATCGTTGATCAGAGTTGGCTTTTAAAAAAATTCTCAACATTTTTATTGCCATTTTGCAGAGATTTTACACTTTTTCATAATTTTTTAATGTGTTGAAATAAGAATCAGTGTTGCTGGGAAACAGGACCAAAAATCTGAAAATTTCTGATTCAGTCCAACTTTTTCGACTGAAAGGCCACTTCCTTGAATTTTGCTGACTTGAAGGTATAATTTCAAATCATTTTTTGTTAAGATCACGTCTTTTGAAAATTTTAGTCGAGCGTAATTTTTTTCGCTAAGAATGCAATGATGTTTTTTGGTAGGGAGGTAGGCGGAGGGGTGATTTCCCCTTTTGAGGGGAAAAAACGGAATTGCCTTCAAAATTTCTATTCTTGTAACAATCTCTAAGAAATGCATCAAGATCCCTGACAAATGCATTTTTTGTCAAACTGAATTCTCTCCTTCCATTATTCGGGTTTATTTATTGTCTGTTGAATAAAATTGTGGTCTAAAAAATTGAACTCTAACTACTCCTTTGAAAATGAATTTAACCTAAAATTTCACTCACTGGTTCAACTTCAATCATTTGTGTGGGTTTTTTTTTGGACGAATTGTGATGGAATTTGGAAATTAAATTTTAGATCAATTTTAGCAAGCCTTATATATTTTTTCAAACTGATTCACTTCGGTTGTTTTTCTATAAAAATTGGCGTCGTAGTACGGAAATGAGTTCATATCTGATTAGATTGGTCAAAAGGTTAGATAATTATTATTTTTTATTCCCCCTCCTCGTTTTAACTTTAAACCATGAAAAATGAGTATTAACTGATGTTGATTTTGAAGAAAAGAAAGAAGAGATAAAGACAAATCATGAAAAATTAAAAACTGTGAAATTTTCTCTTGTTGACTTTTTAGAAGTCATAAAAAGTCTTCAAGAGGGTGGTCTGAAATTCATGAAAAGGCAAATGAAGAAATAACGAAATACGTCTGAAAACTTATGAAATTGTCAATTGTGCCATAATGTAGAAAAAGTCTTGTTTGGGTTCGAAAAATTCTGATAAACGCAGGTTTTCAACTCGCAATCAGATGCTTTTTTTTTTAAGTTAATGTCATTTCTGCAAATTTTTCTTTTTTTATGATTCGAACCTTAATTTTGTCAACTAAAATAAAAAATTTTGGTTCTTGTACAATTCAAAAATGCACTGGGGGGAGGGGTTGTCTGCTCTCCTGTCCCCTTAATTTTTCTCAGATTTGAAACATCGTTGAAGGATTTTTAATTTATAAATTCCCTTCAACCAAACCTGTTGCTCTTATTCCTTTCTCGATGTGAAAAAATTTGTGCAACAATGAAATGCAAGCCGGTTTTACTATTTAGTATTTAGGTTCGTACTCCAACAAATTTCTGTTTTATATCATTTTTTTTTTTTAAACTGTATGAAATCACTGAACTAGTTTTAAATTTTATGCAGCTATTGCATAATAATGCATTTATTATTAAAATGTCTTTCATTTTGAGATGATTCCAACAAAATATCTAATTTAACAAGCTGATTTGGTGGTTCCAAATTATTGCCAATTTTTTTCTCCGATATCATAGTTTTAAGAAGACATCGAAGTTGTACTGTTTCAAAAAGTTACTAAATTTTTATACCATAAAAATTGAAACATACGAAAAAGACTTGTTAATTTTTGACCATAAATACCCTGAACTGAAGGAGTTTCAGTTTTTGGCTCATTCAAGTATATTAAAATTCCGAATTTGTTATTGAAATTTTCTTTCTCAATTTAATTTTTTTGAAATTGTTGGCAGCAAGATTTGAATCACTGAACCTGTTTCAATTTTTTTTTTGAATCCAATCCTAAAACATAAATTTTCTCCAAATTTATATTTTTTCAACAACTTGTAAATCAGCCAGAAAAGTTAACGAGCACTTCCTTCTGTTTGAAAAATATCAATCTTTCAGTGGTCATATCACTGAAATATCTTTGAGCTGCCAAAAAATTCCCATTCGCGATTTTTTAGACACACTATAAAATATCCATGCTAAAAAAGAGGTCTCGCGTTACGTTTGCGGTTTTACTTTGTATTATTTTTTGCTCGCTGGTATTAGATTATCAATAAATCGACGACACGATATTATACAAGAAGGTCGGCTGACTTATTTCGGCAAAAGATTTAAACGTTTAGATTATCGTACCTATCCGCGCGACTATGTAGAAGGCTTCGTCTATGTAAAAAAATCTCAATATTACGCAATCGACAGGTCTATTTAGTTGTAAATTCATCCCGAAAAAAAAACTATCGAATACAATCCTGTTATAGTGAAAGTTCGCGAAGATACTTTACATGAATGAGCTCTCGCGAGCACGTGTCGTGTTGGCCGTATTCGGAATATTGCGTAAAAGTGACAGCAGCGCCGGCGTCTCGGGCGCGGTGCGTAGTTTTTTAGTACCTAACCTACGTATGCGAAGAGGCGATTTATTTGGAAAATCAGAGCATATCGATATGTATGTAAATTATGGCCGTACTTATAAGCAGCGTATTACCGAAGACGAATAATGAGTCGAAATACGAGTACTCGATGTGCTCGGTGGTTGAACAGATGTAGGATTATACGTCGATTGATTAGGTGAAATTGTATGTATTTGTAAGTACGTGTATGTGTGATTTACGAGCCGACAAATGCTGCACGGAAATGGGAAAGTGTGTGGGTTGCAAGGCGAGGAGATTTTTTCTTTTGTTTTCTTTTGAAAGTGTAACGGGCATTGAAAGGGTGGACGAGTGAATGGATTTTTTTTGAAGAGGCGGCGAGAAGGTAAACGAGGTGTTTTTTCAGAGCATAAATTAACTAGTAGAATGCTACTTTTATTCCTCCCTTTGCTTGGATGTGAACTTGTAATGCTGCAGAATTTTGAGATTTCCTTATGTAGTTTTGGTGTGATTTTTTTTCCTTCGAAATTTCAAAGTTTTTTGGCGAAAATTATCTTCAAACTGTGAAAATTACGTTGAAGTAATTTAAATCACCCCTGAAAATCCTTTTAAGGTCAGAAAATGACCGAAAGGAGTAGAAAATGAAAAAATTTCTAACTGAAGTTGATTTTTTTCTTTTTTTGCCTCAAATTACGATTATTTTCATTTTTTGTTTCTTGAAATGAAAATTTCTTCGTGAAAGGTTATCTTTTTTGATAAATCACGGTTTGAAATATAATTTTTTCGATCAGAAATTCAAATTTTCTTTTATATAAGAGTAACATGCCCCCTCTGTTCCTTTCTCTCAGTCTAGCTCATGCTCAAATTGAAAAATTTACAGTAAAAAATTGCTGAAAAGAATGAGAACATAATAAAATCGTGTAAAATAGTATAAAAGTACTCGAAAATGCCATGAAAAATTTTAAAAATGCGAGGAAAATGGATGACGTTTATTTCAAACTTCGATGGTTAACAATCGAAATGCTTGTAAACACATCGTAAAAAATTATTAGACTGATTATTGCGAGAAAAACGATGAAATTTTTACTAAAAATTGTTGAAAATAATATTATCCAAGGCCGATAAAATTTCTTAAAAAATGACAATATTTTTTCAATAGACGATGAAAACTGTTCAAAAATCAGAAAAAAATTTGTTCAAATTCCTTATAAATTGAGGAGAGGTGAAAATCTGTAAAGTAAAATTGAAATTGTTTCAAAACTGCTAAAACTGCATAAAACATCGTCAAAATGCTTCATAATTGTAATAAGAAAAATAACGTCAAAATATTCGTAAGAGTTGATGAATAGTGCCTATTCAAAAATAAATAATAAATTTTTTAAAATCAAGTTCAAAATTGTGATAAATAAAAAAAATATGTACCTAGTTGAATTTTAATGAAAATATTTTTGAAAATAAAATACAAAATTATGATATTTCATCAGAAGTTTTACAAATTTTCATAAATTTTATTGGATGTTCTTTTGTATGAAAATTGATTTTGATACCTAAAAGTCATTTTTAAAATGCATTTTCAAGAATTTGAACCGTTTTTTTCTTATTTTTATTTTAAGTGATTTTTTTTTCTCATTATTGAAACAATTTTTCAAGTAGTAAGATTTTTTTGAATGTATTTTTAAACAATTTGAATATTTTTTGAATGAAATTTTTAGGGATTTCTTTCGTGTTTCGAAAAAAAATGAAAGTTGAATAATAATCGATTCAAATGATTTATTGTAAATATTGTGATTTTGAGAAAGTCATAATTCAATATTGAAAATTTCAAAGTTTTTGTGAGTACCCTACCTACTCTCTCATTTTTTGTAAATTAGTGAAAATTATTGAAAATCACTCATTTCAGTGCAGCAATGTATCAGTGAAAAAATTTCGCTGAAAGCAAACAGTAAAAAAAATTCTGGAAAATCAGAGAAAATTCGCTGAAAATCGGAAGAATTTCGCTGATTTTTCCTGTATACTTATTGCAATTCTGACACTTTCTCAGTAATTTTTCATTGATTCAAAATGTGAAAATAATTTTGAAAATTTGTTCAAAAAATATCTTTCATTCGTAATTTAATTTCACAAGTTTAAAATTGAGTTCGGTGAACGAAATCATCGAATTATTCATCATATCGAACTAAATTATGATTTGTATTGATTTTAGTAAACGAATCAAATTGAACCAGAATCTTTCGTGAACGACTAATTCATTTTCATAGTGAATCGTTTAAAAAGAATTGATTTTTAAAAAATCATTCTCGAACGAATTCACGAACGATTTCTGAATCAATCGAGTGAACAAAAATAGGAGTTTTGAATTAAATTTGACGAGTAAATTAATGATGATTATTTATACTCAACTAGATCATTAATCCTTGGCAAACCAATGTTGAATTTTTTTCCTATCCAAGTGTAATTTTTTTGAATGAATTATTCAAAACTAATCTTTTTTCGTTCACGAACGATTCAGCTTTTTAAAAGAATCTTTCGAGAACAAATCATTTGTTTTCACGCAAATCGTTTTGTTCATGAACGACTGATTTTTCTTCTCCATTCAATGAAGCAATCACAGATGAGTCATATTCGAGACCACTGAACGAATCTCTCATTCGTGAATGATTCAATAATCGAATTCAAATCCCATTCAGCATTTCACCAATTTCAACCATTTTGAACATAAATTGAAACGATAAATCGTAAAATTAATACAATAATCAGTTTCGAATCACTCCCTCAAATTGTCATCGTGCAAAACTGATACCGTCGATCTTTCAATCATATTCCATTAATTACGATAATCAAAATGAAATTCTTATTTGATTAATTTGACACACGATTTGGATATTTTCATATTTTTCGTTTCTCTTTCCTTCGGATTAATATTCATCGTTAAATTTTTGACATTTTCAGGCAGCTCGGAAGAAATATGATAATTCCAGGAGGTACAAGGACAATCGACGCGAAGAATATGTACATTATTCCAGGTTAGCTTCTTCTCCAAATTCTCATTTCGACCAAACATTTTTTACTCAAAATTATTAACTTTCTAGGCGGAATTGACGCTCATACCCATCTCGAATTCGAATTCATGGGCGAGAAATCAGTGGACGATTTTTATACCGGGACGAAGGCAGCAATTGTCGGAGGAACTACGACGATACGTAAGCATCTTCCTTATACCTACTTGTGCTTTTTCAAATGTAAATTTCCTCGTACGTTTACAACGGACCACAAAGATGAAAGATTACGATCGTTTGCGATATTTGGGCGCATCTCGCGTCGTGTTCTTTTAACTGTTTTGGGAAGTTAATTGGTGGTAATTTAGCGGTTGATTACTTTTGTTCATCTTGGGCGGGTTATTAAAAATGTTGTAAACAGGCGAAACGAAAGCAAAAGAAATTCAGTAATTAATTTCATCGCAACGGATATGGGCTCGGGAGACAAATAAGGAATTAATATAGATGTTGACCGTAACAACTTGCTGGGTGTTTTTCACCTTATCTTATTCTGGTTACAGTTGATTTCGCTATACCTCAGAAAGACGAATCGATGATACAGACGTATATGAAATATCGTAAATTAGCCGACGGTAAAGTTTGCTGCGATTACGGTCTTCATGTTGGTGTTACATCTTGGAATGAAAGCGTAAGTGATACGGTGGCTAATCCGCCATATGTTTCGTTTTAAATTATAATAACTATTTTCATATGTATGTACATTATACTTATTATTTGTATTTTATATTCAACATATGGAATTGAAAAATATCCGACGACGTTGCCATTTTGAAATATTACAGGTCAAACAAGAGATCCAGGATTTATGCAAAATGTACGGAGTAAACTCGTTCAAAATCTTCCTAGCTTACAAAGACCTCTACATGATTAACGACGAAGAAATGTACCACGTATTTGAAACCTGCAAAGAACTTGGAGCCATTGCCATGGTGCACGCCGAAAATGGCACTCTTATAAAAGAGGTAAAGTACCTGCGGCTTTTATTATATAAATTATTTTCAAATCGAGGGAGGGATCGGCGCTGCGTTTAAATTAGTCGCGGACACGTTTCGCGTGATGAAACGGTCAACGTGTGAGGAAGTGCGAGGCGAGGTGTTTTTTTAATACTGTTATTATTTCGTCTTCTGTTTGGTTCGATATAGAATACGAAAAAATTACTCAAAGCCGGAATTACTGGACCGGAAGGACACGAAATGTCTCGTCCCGAAGAAGTCGAAGCCGAAGCTGTGTTTAGAGCTTGTGTGTTCGCTAATCAGGTAAGCGAAATTAAGAGTAATTTGCGGTTGGGTGATTGAATGCAATATGTAGTTGCAAGATGTGTGAGAAGTTGAATTCGACGAGGTGGTTCGTTGACCGTGTTGGAGCAATGGCTTATGTCTTTGGAGAAAGTTTTCCGCTGATTTTGGTTAAAATTTGGAAAATTTACGAGTAATTGTAATGCGAGGGTTGTTAAGGAATTTTGCATGCTCTTTGTCTGTCAATGGTTGTGAAAGATATTTAAAGGTTTGAAAAATTTGAAATATTTCATGAGGCAAAATTACAGTTTTTCAACAGGTATGACTTTTTTTTTTGATTTTTTGGTTGCAGAAAAAAATTAGGTCATTCAATTTTTTTTTGAAGTTTTCCTCAAATAGACTGCTGTTTTTTCGAATAAAAAATACCATTGTTTTTCATAGAACTTGTTTCGTTTTACTGAAAAAGTTTCGCATAACTCGATATTGAAAGAACTGTAAAGCTGGAGAATTCTAAAACTCTTGGAATTTTGTGGGTAAAAATATCAAAATTCCGACATGATTATGTTGCTGCCCTTGACCAAAGTAATAATATTTGGTATTCAGATTTTATTATCGACCCTAGTTCCTGTTTCCTTCCCTTTCTGTTTTTTTCTCCGTACTAATTTCTGACCAAGCTGTTTCATCGATTTCCACACGATTGCTTTTATTTTTTTATGAAAATGAAATATTTTATTCTAAAAATTTTGAATTACTACCTTATGTTGGTAATTTCGCAGGAAGTCCAGAAAATTTTGGCTTTGATTGTAGTGTGATGTATCGTTGATAATTTTTTTTAGTCATTTCTCTCTTTTTATTTGATTCATTTGATAAAAAGGGCTAAAAAACGAATCTAATTATTCATCTGGAAATTTTTTCAAACTTGGAGGATCTAGAATATTGTTATTGTTGTATGTGTATTGGTTCCTTGAAAATTCCCATGTAAAAGTGGTGGTGGGGGGAGGGTTCTGAAATTTTGAAAATTTTTGTTACCCTTTTGCGTAATTTTTTTTATTCTTAACGATTTTGAAGCAAAATTGGAAAATTATCAAAATTTTTAGCTTAGTTTCGTATTAATTTTTCAATTCTTATTAACTACCACTGAATTCGTTTTTGCCTGAAATTTTATACTGTATGTGTTTTTTTTTTTTCAAATAAAAAAAACAGTAAAAAATGGTTGGACATCAAAATTTTAAACCAATAAATTTTTCAGGTGTAAAATGATCCTCGCTAATTTCTACAGAGTGTCTAAAAACTCACAAAACGTGCACTTTTTAAAGAAATTTGAGGTGAACGGGTAGGGGAGGGATATTTTTAGTGACTGCAATCGAGAAGGAGGGAGGGGAGGAAAAGAGGTAGTTTTCCATAATGCAATGGCAGATTGAAGTGTTGATTAAAAAAATTGAATTCGAGTCAAAAAAAATTCGAGATGACTTTTTTGGAAAATAGTTTTTGTTATTTTTATTTCATTTTCATATCGTGAATTTAGCCAATTTTTCCAACCCGATGTCCCAAAAAATTGTGTTCGAATAAAAAATTACGTTACGAAAAAATTTCGGAACTAAATTCATAGAGCATTTTATGTTTCGTTCCAATTTTTTTCATTTGACAGAATGAAACAGTCGGATTCAAATGTCTTGTAAAAATAGTTTTTTTTCTGCCAATTTGCCAAAACATCGAAGCAACATTTTTTGATTTTTTTTGCATTTTTATGGTTTTTCTAAAGTAAGTAATAAAATTGACTGATACTTACTCATTCACTAAACCAGTTTGAAAATGTGAGTATCTAAAATTGAGAATTTTTTGGTGGTTACAATTTTCGTGTGAAGTTATTTTTTTCGTATTTTTCTTTCTCTAAAGAAGAATTTACATAGGAACCGATTTGATTCAGGGCATCATTAAAACAGTGGTAGAGGTTCAGATTGACTCCCCCCCCCCCCCCCGAGGTAAAAGAAACTTTTTATTTTAGGGACAGAATCATTACGTTTGAGTAAGAAATATGGAGAAAATGACAATCCCTTCCTTTTTTGATTGGAAAAATTTGGAAAAATGATTACTTGATGTGTACCTATTTCAAGTCGAGAAAATGAAAAAAATGTAATCTGAAACAATATTTTTTTGTTTTTTGACTCCAATTATGATTTTAGCTTCGATTCGTCTGCGTTTTAAAATCCTAATTCTCGTGACTCTTTTATTTCGAATCAATAAAAAGGTCTCTAAATAAAAGTCAGAATTACATCACCGGAAAAATTAGCAAAATTTTTTGTGTGTTGATTTTTCAAAAAATTACTCTAATTTTTCAAATATTTTACTGACTTTTCACCGTTTATTTGGTGATTTTTTCCCCGATTTATATATGAGAGAGTTCCTAGGTTCCTACATATTTTTGGAACGAATTATCATACCGATTCTTGTTCTATTTGAGTTTTTCAGAAAAAATATGTGCAATACTTTTTCAAACACCCTGTGAAATTCGATATATTTTCCCTTCATTTTGCACCTCCTACGAATGCACCCATCATCAGAAATTTTAAAATTGTTGTTCAGGAGAAATTTTATTTTGATATTCATTCATTTGGCTCTAGTAAGGCTTATTTTTTAAAAAAAAAGTAGGAAGAGAGGCCGTCAGATCTTAATAATTTTGCCAATTTGCGAACTTCAAAGAGACAACGTTATCAACGAATCATCTCGTAACGATGCACATATTACATACTCCATAGGTAGAGGTAAATTATGACATTTAGATAATGCATCGAGATATTTTCCATAGCTTGATGTGCTTTTTAAAAGATAATCGACGTTTCGGATCAACGATTCGAGTGATTTTCAAAACTTACGAGTGAAAAAACGAAACAAAACAAAAACAATGAAATTAATTGACTTTTTAATAAAACGTTACCTACCTTACATAATCCTTGAATCGTAAACCGAAACGCGTGCTTGCAAGTAGCAATTAAGCGACATGTTTAGGCAATGTATATACATATATTATTCAACATTGCACCGTGCTTTTTTTCTCTCTATCAAGACGTGTTTGTGTGTGGTGTATTTTACTTAAAGTTGACCGCAGAACTTAATTCTCTTCTTAGGCGTAGCAAAAATTCACACACGAATGGTCACGTGATTGTTTATATGGGTATAGTAGAGTTCACCTTAATTGTACGTGTACACATTTTATACCACCAACTGAGATGGGTACTTTCTTCGGGTGTATTTCAAATTCACGTATTAAATTTTATCGTTCTTAAATGTGTTTGGCATAAGGCACAATACGTGTGCGTAATCAATTATTAATTCCGCTTCGTGGTCTCGGCGTGTTAATTTCAATGTTTCTCACGATGATGAGGTAATCGGTGCGAAGGTTTTGGGGACGATTTTTTTTTTACCGATCGAGGTTTTTTCAGGGAGTGGAAGGATACGATGACGGTAGATTTCAAATGAAGGTGTTTCGATGATTTGATGGCGGTGAGAAGAGAAGGATCTCGAAACTGATAATACTCGTAACCCAAGTGTTGGAAATTTGTGTGTTTAAGAAAACGAAACGTTTTTTTAAAAAATATGTACCTAGATAACTCGTATATAAGTGTACATGTTATTTAACGAATACGTGTCCATGAAACCTTATCAAAACATAGTCGTATCACGAATAATTCACTCGCCAAATAATTTCACTGTAGTCGAATCGAATTACAGGTCACGAAAAAGTCATGAGTAGGTATAGTTCTATCGATTGAAGAGGTGTCTTCAAGTTATCGGGAAAATTTTAATTATTAATTTATTATTCATCCTTGGAAAAAAATTATATTTATGGGTGTTCGTGACGTCATGACAGCGTACAGAGTAATATTTCCTATAGAGATTCGTCGAGCAGCGTGGTTTTTGGAAATAAGTGTCGATTTGTTCGAAAAAGGGGGTAATTTGAGTGCTGGATGGTTGCAACTCGTTCACGAACGACTGAATTGATTTTGTCTGTGATACTATATGAATTTGAAGTGGATTTATGTTTTTAAAGTGACCCATTTTTCCAAAAATACTAAATTGATGATTTTTTGTTTGTAAACAACTGAATTGATTCACTGAAAAAAAAAACGTTGAAATTTTTTGATCATCAATTAAAAGTTATAGAGTCGTTCGCAAATGGTAGTTTCAGGCGAAATGAACGGTTCATTTTCAAAAGACAACAGAAAAACTTTTGACAGAAATATTTCAAAATCAGTTGAATTTCGCAGAATCTTGTAAATATTATTTCTAAAAAACTTTTTTGTTCTAAAAAAAAGATCATAATCTTTATTCATGAATCATTATGAACAAATTAACAAATCGTTTGCGAATGTTTGGACCAAATTTTTGACATTTGAGAAAATTTTTCCAAAATTATTTTTATCAAGCGATACCAAAAATGTGGATCACTTGTTTACAAACGAAATGATTCACAAATGAGATGATCATTCGCGAACGACATTGAAATCGTCTTCTGCACACCATTGATGATGAAGTTGTTCAAGAATGAATTGATCGTTCACGAACGGTTTCTGAATTATTCATCGTGAATCGATGCGTTCGTAAACGAAGTGATGAATATTTTTAAATCAAATTTTTAAAGTCTCTGTGTCATTTGCCAGAAATAATTATTCGTGAATAATTTTGTTCTTGAACGACTGATTTATATTTCTAGGAAAAAGTTCAAGGAATGTCGAGGAAATGATTTTAAAATCGTTTGCGAACATTCAATTTGTTCGAAAATCGTTTTGTTCCCGAACGATTCGATCGTTTTATGAAATTTTTTCAGATAATTAACTGTGACATTTTTTGTGCGGAAATGATCTCAAAATTATTCGTTACTAATAAATTTGTTTGCGAACGACTGAACCACTTATTTTATGGTCGTTGACCTTTTATTTAATTTAATTTAAAGGTCATTGACCTTTTGTAAAATTCAATTCAACGGTCATTGACCTCTTCATAAAATTAAATTTTAAGGTCATCGACCTTTTTGACAAACTTGATTTCAAGGTCATTGACCTTTTTATAACACTTTATTTAAAGGTCATAAAACTTACCTAATTTTAAGGTTATTGACCTGTTTGTCAAACTTGATTTCAAGGTCATCAAACTTTTTGTCAAACTTGATTTCAAAATCGTTGACCTTTTTGTGAAACTTGATTTCAAGGTCATTGACCTTTTTGTCAAACTTGATTTTGAAGTCATTGACCTTTTTATAACACTTTATTTGAAGGTCATTGGACTTTTTATAAAACTTACCTAATTTTAAAGTTATTGATCTTTTTATAAGACTTGATGTCAAAGTCATCAACCTTTTTATCAAACTTGATTTCAAGGTCATTGACCTTTTTATAAAACTTGATGTCAAGGTCATCAACCTTTTAATCATACTTCATTTCAAGGTCATTGACCTTTTTGTCAAACTTGATTTCGAGGTCATCGACTTTTTTATTAACACTTTATTTGAAGCTCATCGGTCTTTTTATAAAACTTTATTTTAAGGTCATCGGCTTTCTTATAAAATTTTATTTTAAGGTGATTGGTCTTTTTATAAAACTACTCAAAGGTCATTGACCTTTTAATAAAACTACTCGAAGGTCATTGACCTTTTTATAGAATTTGATTTCAAGGTCATTGGTAAATAATCAATTTGTTTGTAAATTATTTCATTCGCAAACAATTTCAATTTTTTTTTAAAAAGTGCAAGGTCATTGAAATTTGTTAGAAAATGTTTTTAAAGCCGTTTTTGAATGATTAACTCGTTCATGACTCATTTTGTTCGCAAACGACTGATTCTAATGTTTATTTTAAAAGTTCAGGTCATTGTCATTTGTTGAAAGAGTGATTTCAAAGTTGTTCTTGAACGATCAATTTCTTTTGTGAATTATTTCAAACCGGAATAATTTTTCATCAGTTGAATTTTTTCTTCTACTCGTATCATTGGCAAATAATTTATTTGAAAGATGCAAAGTTTTTCGGTGAAGAAAATGATGATTTTTTTTTGGAAACGATTCTTTCGAGTGTTTTAATGAAGAATATTGGAAAATATCTTTCGTTTTTGCTTTTTTTTCACCCAAAACTGACTCTACCTCGAGTATACCCAAATACCAATATAAAGATAGGCGTATTTTGGTTTGCGCTGGCTTTTTTGACGAGTTTCGCTTACGCCGCATACGTATGTACCATTTGGCATTTTCATAGGTCGAATGCCCGCTATATGTAGTGCATGTAATGAGTAAATCGGCGGCCAACGTGTTGGCGGCCAAACGACGAGAAAATTCCGAAAGCCCGAAGAAGAACAAGCTCTACGGAGAGACGCTCGTGGCGGCCGTAGGTACTTATCTGAAAGAGCACATTTGTTTAAATTTCCAAGACGGAGCCGCTCACGTACTCGGACCTCCTTTAAGGCCGGATCCGTCCACGCCTACCGAATTATTAAAATTGCTCGCCGCGTAAGTATATCCAAACTACGATATTTTCCTATCGTATTCGTGTATCCGAAAGTACGTATACGTAGGTATATTTCTTTTATGCACGCTATATACCAGCATATCCGGCCCGATGGCCGGATCTTTTGTGATGCCTGCTTGCCTTGTTGTTGATTTTTCTTGTAGCCTTGTACCTCGTTCAAATATATGTACAATAGATGGACTAGAAAACTTCCCCTTGGTGAAAAGAAAACTAGGTCGAATGAAAGAAAAGGGTTTGAATAAAGTGAATGTTTGATCTCGACGTGATTTGTTTACAATGCACATCGATTCGTAATCGATATGGCTGCTCGTATAGTTACCTAATCGATGATGTATTTTAATATTTCATGTTTTTTTTACTCGTTCTACCCTTTGTCACGGTTATTCTTACCCTATCCAAGAAGTTTTCTAGTGTATCTGGTATTGGCATGGGATAATTTGCATGTGTAATGGTACATTGCACCTGGTAGCTTTTGTTTTGTTTTGGTTTGTATATGTTGTATGTATATATTAGATACCTGTGTAGATATTTTGTACTTATGTTGTCGAATGGATGTGGATATGGGTATGGAAGGGTTACAGGTATTCTCGAATAGCGTTTTTGTTGATGTTTTGTGCCATAATACGTTGTTGTACTGTACTGAATGGTAAGTGGGACGGGTGTGTTTTTGGTGCAGGTGAAATGTCCTTTGTACGTAACCAGAGTGTCGAGCATGTCGGCTGCGGATGCCATTAAAAATAGGAAACCGAAAGGACAAAAAGTCTACGGAGAGACGTTAGCTTCGGCGTTGGGAATATCGGGCAAAGCGAATAAGAAGTCGCCGCTGTTTGTAACCAGCCCGCCTTTAAGATTCACTCTGGAAACGAAATCTCATCTGCTTACCCTTCTGGCGTCGTAAGTGATCTACCAAAGTGTAGCCGTAACGCCATAAGATGCACTTCTGAAATACTTTTTTAGTATGAGCGAATAGGTGAGGGGTAGGAGTCGATTCGGAAATGGGAAAATTGGACGTTTTTCCACAAAATTGCTGGGATCTGAAGGGAGGGATGTGATATTTCTAGCTGTGACTCCAGCTTCGAGATTTTTTAATGAAGTTCCATTGGCTCCGGCTGCAGGACTTTTAAAAATGTGCCTTCGTTTCCTGGTACGAGAAAATCGTCCGAAGGGACCCTCCTTTCTCCGGCTTCAACTTCGAGATTTTTGGTCAACGTTACTCCGGCTATAGGAAGTTCCTGCTACGAGATTTTTTAAATAGTGGCTCCGGCTCCTGCTGAGAAAAAATGCGAAGAGACCCATCTCCCTGCGGATCCCTGTAAAATTAATCAATTTGCGTTTGTCGATGAATTTTTTTTTGTATTTTGATAGAAAATTGAAATTTTCGGAGATTGCAACTTGATTTGATCATCTTCAGAGATGATGTAATGATAATAATTTTTGTAATTATTGATTTGATGTTGAGGCTTAAAAATGAATGATTTCATTCGTTTCTGGTCGTTCGAATGTGTTTGGGTTCGGTTCAATTTCAAGCTAAATTTAGATTGTTTGATTTTGATTTTTGTCTTGCTGTCAAAAAACTACAAATTCTTTTTCCCAAAAATTAAAAATTAATCTATGTTTGTTCGGTCATTTCGATTAAATTCGTGAATTTCCAGACAATTCGAAATTTCTGATTTTCAATTTTTTTTCTCGATATCAGTGGCAGTGGTGTCGAAAGTTTTCGTTTCCTAGGAAGGTATAATTTGGGAAGTGGGTTTAGAGACTTGGAATACCACGACGATTTTGGGGTGAGAGTAAAGCGAGCCTTCTTCTGCCCTTTTATGTCATGTTGCCTCGAATATTTCATAGAATCGTGATTTTTTTCTTGCTGGAGCGAAATGGAGACGAAGGGCGAAGCCTTGAAAAAATTGTTTTTTTTTTTTCAAGACTTGAAAAAAACATTTTTCATTTAACTTTTTAATTTGAAATCATAAAATTTAGAAATGCAAACCTACCATGGGAGTAAAAATTTTTGGGTTCCCGGTTACTGAACACTAATTTCCTGCTAAGTGGATTTGAAATTTGGGAGTTTTTCAATTTCAGATCATGAAATATTATTTCTGTAGTTTTTTAATGGAATCCAAAGAGGGGCACAGTGCTACCTGAAAAGTTGCAAGTTTGATGCTAAAGTTATACTCGCCCAAAATCAAAATTTTTTCCATACTTAACTTTTTCAAGTGTTTTTCCAACTTCATGATTTCCTCAATTTTTTCAAACTTCAAGTTTCTTCAAAACATCTTCGAAATTGAAAATTCTTTCTAACCTGCAGATTTTTCAAAATTTTCATCAACTCATATTTTTTAATGATCTTCAAATTCAAGGATAAGGTTGGTGTTGAGATCAGATTTAAAAAAAATAGTTTTAAAAATATAGAACTTGAAATTTGATTTTCAAATCAACCTTTATGATATTGGTTCTTTTGATTGGTTTCGTCATCCTTATTTCGCTGACAAACTCGTAAATTTTCGTTAAGCTTCGTATATCTTCGGATTGATTCGTCAATTTTCGGAAATCTTAGTTTTTCTTCGAATAAAATCGTTTTTGTTCGAATTTTTTTGATACAGGTTCCAGGAACTCGAATAGTTATCAATTTTGATGTTTATTTGAATGTTTTAATCCCAATTACGTATTTTTCAAAATGAATTTTCTCATTCAAGCCGGGCCTCTGGGCATGTGAGCAACAGAATAACTTGGCTTCATTTTAAGGGAATTATTGGACGAATTACGAAATATGGATTGAAAAAAAAAACATACTCATCAAATTAGGTGCTTTTTTTAATATTATGGTGAAAATTGCCTACCTAATTATGCAGAAATTTAGCATCAATATTAATAGTCATGGTTTTTTTTCATTCGTGACGTTTTTTAATAAATAATAATGCGAAGAAATTACCTAATGTTTGGGTTTTCATAATAATTAACATGTGTTCGGTGTTTTTTGTACTTCTGTGTTGGTTTATTTTATGTACTAAAAAAGAGGGAAAGAAGGAAAGAAATAGGTACCTATCTGTCACTTCTACTTCATCTACATTTTTTTTTCGGGATTTAACTAATTATCATATTGTTTATCCTATTGAACCATTGATTACGTATCTAGATCTACCTAATGTGTTTCAATTCCTGATCCTGAAGCTTATATTAACCTCTTCACTTATTTTAAAATAATATTAATTAAAACTTTTTCAAATTCTTATCGGTAAATCTGACGAAAAATCGATCATTCAATCTCCTGTAATTTTTCAGAGACGGTTTACAAGTAGTCAGTAGTGATAACTGTACTTTCAACGTAAAACAAAAAGCTCTCGGATTGAATGACTTCTCGAAAATTCCAAACGGAGTCAATGGTGTTGAAGATCGTATGTCGATCGTGTGGGAAAAAGGAGTCACCCCTGGAATTCTGACTCCTGAGCAGTTTGTCGCCGTGACCAGTACAAATGCCGCCAAAATATTCAACATTTATCCGAAAAAGGTAAGTTATCTAAATTTTTCGAGAATTTGAAATTCATACATATTCATTTCATTCAAAAATAATTCTATTTTTAATTTTTTAAGGGATGCATTGCTGTTGGATCTGATGCTGATATCGTTATTTGGAATCCGAAAAAGACACGTAAAATATCTTCCAAAACACATCATCAAGCTGTCGATTACAATATTTTTGAGGTGAGTTGATGAATTAAGGTTGATGAAATATTATTAAAAGAATGTGAGATAGCACAAAAACAAGTTTATGTATTTTTTAAAAAAAATTAATCGCTTTTCATAAAAAGTTGTCGATTTTTCGTTTTAAAATAAATGAAAACAAGCTGCAAAACATTACTTAGACTATTCAGAATTCAAGATAAATTATTCAAAATTTAAAAATTTTCTTCACATTGTGATAATTTAAGGGTAGAAAAAATATAAAAATTGAATATTGATAGAAGAGAAAAATTGTTGAAAATATGTAAAATTTGATAAAAAATGAGTAACATCGTAAAAATATCGAAAAATTGCTGTAATTGTTGTCATATTTTTGGAAAATCGTTCAAAATGAAATAAAATATTAATTGATAATCGATTAATTGGTAAGTACATTTGTAAAAATTATATGTAGTTTTTTTAAAAAAAAGAGAGAGAAGAAATACACGCCTCAGTTAAATTCTACTAGAGACGTCAAATGGGGAGGGAGGGGATTTCATTTTGTGAAATTCAGTTGTTTATATTCAAAGGAAAATGAAATCCCAAAATGTTTTGAACATTTTTCTTCGCAAAATCGATAACAGTACTAGAAATATAATAAAAATTTCAAAAAATGTTGTAAATGGTCTAAAAAATGATCAAATCTTTTTGAGAAGTACCCCAATATTCTATGAAATTTTTGAAATTTTCAGAATAAATGTTTGAAGTTACAAAAAATTTAGAAAAATTTAGTAAAAATTGTTTTGATATTACAGATTTGATGAAATGTTACTAAAATATTATAGGAAAAATTTTCAAAAAAAATCGCGAAAAAAGTAGAGGCGCTTAAATTACAATATATACTTAGAAAAAAATTTTTCTTTTGAAACAGAAAACATCGAAAAAATTGCTTTAAAATGATCTAATAATCAATGAAATAATTTAAAAAATTGAAAAATCACTTCGAATTGTGTAAAAAAAAATCATAATTGTATAAAACAAGGCTTGTATATTGATGAATAATGAAAAATTATCTTGAAGAGCATATTGACCAATTTTTAAAATAATTTGAATCGATTTCGTCAATTTTTGGAAATTTTTACAAGTTTTGAGTAATATTTTTCGTAGGATGTTGAAAAGTTTAGATATTTTAAACAATATGGCTTTTTCGGTGTTTCATTAAATTTCCTGCTCGGATGAAACGATCTACCGAAGTGTGAATATCGAATAACCATTTTAACCATTTGTATAACTCCACAGGGCACCGTTTGTCACGGCGTTGCTGAATACGTCATCGTTAAAGGACGCATTTGCGTCGAAGAAGCTGAAGTAAAGCCCACGCTGTCTCGTGGTCTCGGAGAATTCCTACAGACCCCAGTCTTCTCACCGTTCGTGTATCCGGATAAAGTCCCCAATAAGAAATCTAATCAAGTAAATTAGTTTTCATAAACGTGTGTATGCTATGACGTAGTTTAGGCTTTTTTTTTCAAATATGTATGCGTGATTCGCGTACTCGTAGTCGAGTTATCTTTTCATAAAATACTTAGTACTCACTTAGCAACGAAACGAGGCGACGAACGGTTTTTCAGAAGTGCCAAACGAAGGTTCTTCGAGTAATAAAATTTTATCGTCAGTGTTTTAATTATTTCATCGTTCATCGTCAAATGGGTTTATTTTTTTGAAGTACGATCAAGATGGCCGTGAAATGGGTAATCGATCCGAGTCTATAGGACGAGGTTCAATTGAGGTAATTCGAGGTAATCAAATGCTGGAATTTTTAGAATTCTTATGGCATAATGGCGGTCGTTGGATTTTGGTATTTTTGGTCGACGATTGAAATGCTTTTTTGAAGATAGGAGGTTTATTATGTTTCATAGGATCGTTTTATGAAGTTCGATGATTCCAAAGAAGAAGGGGAGAGAGTTACGTGTTAGTTTGATAATTTTTGCTGGACCTTTGTCACTGGTCGAAAGTATCGATTAATTTTTTTGAGATTTTAAATTTGCATAAATGGCAAAAAAAAAGGCTGAAATGTTTCCAAATATGGAATAGTTATTTTCTTCCTCCTCATTTGTATAATTTATTCGATTTTCGAGGTCAAAATATAGATGAATTTTGAAGCCTTTTTTTTTCAATGAAAAAAATTTGGTAAATTACTCGGTAATTAAATTGTAAATACGTACAAAAAAATTTTATTCGCCAAAATACATGGGCAAATATCGATAATAATTATCTACGTACATTGAACCATCCATTTGCACTCTGATTTATGACGTTGTTTCGTTCAAGCATAACGTGTTAAAGACCTTATGATACGAATCTATGCGAAATTTACTTGATTTAAAATCAATACCTATTTTGCAGATGAACTTGGAAGACGATTTGTTGATCAAAGACGACGAAGACGACCTGAACTTCGAATTGGCAGATTTGAATGCCGGTGATAGTCCTTTATCGGGTAGAAGTAGTGTGAGCAGTATTCCAGGATCACCAGTATCTCATCGATCTGGCAAAGCTTTACGTAGAGAAGGACAACGTGATTTGCACAGTTCTTCGTTTTCGGTTGCGAGTGAGTTAATGTTTGATTACGAGTGATCGTTTTGCACTTTTTTTTCAAAGTTGAAAAAAAGTAGATGAAAACTAGAAAGTAATAAATTGATCTTGAAACAAAATATTGTTAAAATTTCATCCCTCTGAATTTATTACCCCTATATCATTGGCTCATTTTTCTGTGTTTTTCTTTTTTTCTCTCTCTTCTTAACAAATTATCGCACTTTTTTGCATTTTTTTTTCAATTGTTTAGTTGAAAAAAAATTAAAAATTAGTTTTTAAAAAAAATTCTGTGAAATTGCTATTTTTCTCCAAGTGAATCTCAGTTTTCAAGTGTTGCCGAAGAATTTTTCGTTTAGCTTGAAGTTTTCTTTCCATATAGGTCAGAACAGAATCTTCCCCTCCTCCCTAAGAACCCCCTTTTTTCTTCATTGTGGACTGATGGAAGGGCAAAGGGAAAATATTTTCCAGTCTACAGGTACCCATTAGGTATCCAAAGTATCAAAAAATTTGTTGGCCTGAGATGTGCATTTGAGCAGAATTTTTTTGCAAAATTTCGTGGTTCAAAACTACAGCAGTTTGAAATTTTTATTTTAGAATTTTGGCAAGTATTGTGACATGAGAAAAAAAGAAAAAAATCCATAAATTGATTTCTATTTTTTAGTCCTAAGCACACGCTGCCGCTGATATTTCACATTTTTTTCGCTGCCAAAATTTTTTATATTCCATTTTTTTTGCAAAAATATTGAAATTAGTCAACGTAATTTTTTGATTAGTACCTGTGTTGTTTTTTGATTATTTTATAAAATTCAAGTTGCCCATTCAGTGGTATGAAAAGGACCTCAGCCAAATTGTTTGTTGAAAATTTACAGTCTAAAAAATGTTTTAAAAAATTTCATCATTAAATAATTTTTCTGAGTACCTAACCAACAAATGTGTTTATTCGATTTTGAGGTTTTTGAGCGAGCAATGTGAATTTGATAAAAATCAGAAAATTTTCAGATTCGTTGATTACAATTTTTCAACTCTCTTTTAGAGGGCAAAAAGTGATATCCGATTTTGAATTCAATACTATTTTTGAGATAGTAGTTCCCTTTTGAGCTGGGTAGTCGAAATTTGCTTTTTCCCATTCAAAATAAACTACCTATTTCAGAAATTTTTGCCAAAATCCATTATTTTTTTCTATCCATCATCATCTCTTCCTCTTCTTCCTCAAAAAATATCCCAATAAATTCTCTATATTGTCTAAAACATCAATTTTTTCCACAGGTGACCAAACAGACGACGGTAAAAAGCCAAGCATCCGAGTCAGCGAACCTCCCGGCGGCCGATCCACCGGATTTTGGTAAATTGACGCCGGCATCGGCGACGTACACAATTACCCATTTATTTATTTATATCGTATATTTTTCCCAATTGAGCATTTACGAGAATTTCGAAAAAGATAAAAAATTTTGAAAGCATTATTAAGCCAAAGCTTAGTTTTAATAAATAAATGTGACCGGAACCGGAACCAGAGAATACTCGCCGAACGGTACTGTTACCTTTGAGGCTTCGATAGACGTTTAGCCTCTTTGTATCGGAGCTTCCCCGGTTAAATTGTAAGGTACATATAGGTATTCGTTATTATGGTTTGTTTATCGTTGTAGCCTTTGTTGGCTTTTTCATCTGTATCAGTATTAAGTAATTATTAACGCGATGGAAATTTAGCTTTAATTAGTTTATTTTTCTGTGTGTGTGTAATCTGTATCTAAGTAGTTTTTTACAACAGACCCATTTAGGCCTTCGCATTTTCCCTCTATTTTGACTTCAATCAGTATGATTAGCGGTTTTTTTCAATTCGGTATTTATTCGTCACCGAAATACCTTTTACCTTATAATGCTATTTGAAAATTTCAACGATATAAATTTACATATATCGAGTACAGGTATTTAATACCTGATCGAATAATATTTTTTTCGTAGGTTGTTCTCTATTTTCAATCAGTTATAACGTAGCACTTGTTTTATGTTTCTTTTTTGTGTATTTGTCCTCTCGGTCAATAATTTTTTTAAGTTTGTATTTTGTTTCCTATTCATGTAGCACTTTTTTTATACCTAGTGGAAAGCGAAATCAGAACTTTGGTGCGAAATTTTATCACTCAAAAGAGCTCATTTTTTACATTGATTTTCAATTTAGTAACTATATATTTTGATATTGAAATTTTCTATTACATATCGAAAGATTCGTAATGAGATTTGAAACTCGTATAGTGGGCCAAATGTGGTGTGATTTTCGTATTTTTATATTAGAAAAAAATAGAGCGATTTTATATCGCCGTGTAGCTCTTGTTGGGGGTCATTTGGACGATTGGACGTTGAAAATGGGTAAATGAACGAAATCTCGCTATTTTGAGTATTTTACTAGAAGAATTACATTAGTGTTAATTTACATTATGTTTATTAAGCGTTTATGCGATGGTTTTAAGTGTTTTTATTTTTGAACTCTATTTTTTCCCTTTTATTGAAAAAAATCATCGTGTTTTTTGTTGTTTTCCTTGTATTAATTATCGCAGTTCATTCTAACGCTATATCGCAGCTTGTTTATTTATTTTTTTATTTGATCGTTAATAATTTTCCTTTGCATTTGTGCAAGTAAATAAATTTTATTTCATTGTGGGTGTTTTATTTTCATTGGTGTGAGATTGAAGTTGAAATTTTTTTCAAAAATCGTATCGAGATATTCAATATTGAGTGAAGAATTTTAAAATTAATGGAAGCAAGTTCTAAATTCCTCTCTGAAAATTATTCATACTCTTCCTGAAAAATCAAAAGGAATTAAAATGACTGAAATTCATATTGAAAAAATAATTTTCTGAAATTCCTGAAAACGACTCAAATTCTAATTTTCCAGCTCACTTTAAATTCACTCATGAATTCGATGGGTTCTCAATGATGAAAAATGTTCAAAGATCGCGAGGTCAAGTTTTTGGGCAGGTAGTACAATCCTTGGTGATACCGAAAATCATGAATATAATTCAAAAATCAGCAAACAATTTTGTAACTTGATATTTATAGAAATATTCAAACGTCCCAAAATTTTGAAATCATTTTGAAAAAAGATTCAAATTACATGTGGCATGTCGTTTATTGTTTTTTGAGCGTTGAGTTCGGATATGTTACTTGATTTTCGATTTAAATACTTATCTTAATCTCAAATGAAAAATCTCGAGTGCTATGTTGTTTGTTATTCATTGTTTTCCTCTTATGTAGGTTCCTTGTTGAAACATCATTATCCATCAATTACTTACAGCAAAAATTTCAAAATTTATTTTTTCACTTTCTTCTCATCTCTTCAATAAAACCAGACCAAGAAATTCTCCAGAATCAACAAGAAAAAAATCAACAAACCAATTTGAACTGCAAAAATAGAAACATTTATTGCTTATCAAATGAAACAACTTACAATACTTTCAACAATATTAAACTATATAAATTAATAATCGCGTCGGGCGAACGTAGAGTACGTACGAGTAATTTGCGTAAAAATCAAGAAAAAAAAAAATACAAATTCAACATGGAAAATATATAGGTATAAAATTAACGAAAAACACGTTCATATAAATTACATAAATTTTCAACTCTGGTAATATAAAATTTATATACGATGTAATATACATATAAATCCCAGCATACGTATTTTTAGGCCTTGTGGAGAGCCATTTAAAGTTGATAGGGCTGATTACTAACATAGAATAAATATTCAATAAAGTTTCGTCACAAGCTAAAAATCTATAAAACGATTCGCATTGCCGAATTCAAAAAAAAATGAGGGAATAATATAAAATGAGAGATTATCGTTAAGGTGTGGCAAAAAAATGCTTAAAAAATATGAGCAAGGGTTTTTGGAAGACGAAAATCCTAACCAAAGAGGAATTTCATGACATTCGAATGATGGAGGGATAAGGGGGGAGGGTGACGCCAATAGTGTAATATCGCTGATTTGAAAAAATAAAATTTACATAAAGCTAAGTGTATTAAGGTGCGAATTTACGAGAGAATCGCAAAAATAAAAAGAACGACCAAGTCGGCGAGAGTGAAGAAAAGAAAAATCAAAGGAACGTAACTAAGTAAAAAGGAACTCGGTAGTAAAAACTGTCTTTTATTTGGGTTTATTCAAATTGGCCGACGAATTAACCGCGTTCATTTCGGCCTTGTTGACGGCGACGGAGACGACGCTAACAGGCGAAGGCGTACTGACTCTGTAATTGGGCTGCACTTGAGGCCACGTCGGTGGCAGCTGCGAAGGCGGCACTGGATAGAAACCGGGCGCATAAGGAGGCTGCGAAGGGAAATAAGAAGCCATTATAGGAGCTGCTACAGGCTGAACGTAAGATTGATAAGCTGTGGAAGAGGGCGGCATGAAATAAGGCTGCGAAGGAGGCGGCGGTTGCGGCTGGATGGTTGGTGCTGTTTGAGGAATATATGGGCCGTAGGGGTACTGCGGAAAGTGGAACTGGGCGGCGGGATTCATATGTTGGGTGGCAGCGTATGGCATGTAGTGTCCGGGATAATGCATAGGTGTCGAATGGAACTGAGGTCCGGTTAAGTAATGAAACGATGACGACGTCGGGATCGTATTCGGGGTAGTTTTAAGGCGATTAGCCGTCACGTCGTTTAGACTAGAATCTTTTCGTTCGACTGGTTTCGGAGGTGGTTTGATTTTATCTAATTTGGCTTTTTCTTTGGAATTCATCGACGCTTTATCTTTGTCGATTTTCGATGCCGGATCGTCGATCGAGACGTCGTTCATGGCGGCGACCACGTCGTCAACTTTGTTAGGTTTATGACTAGAGTATGAATTGTCCAAGGCAGGTTTGGTTTCTCCGGGTTGATTCAATCCCGGATCGATTGCTGAATTTTCCAAAACACCTTCGCAAACGTCGTCTTCGTCTGCAGAAGTTTGACACGACCGGTTGAGTATTTGACTGGAGTTGACGACGTCCGCATACGTAGCGAAAATCAAATCTGGCGAATTCCTTGGGACGAAAACACCGTTTTTATCGGTACATAAACTAATGCTGACGGATTGGGCTCCGATTGGAGAGTCTTCGATGGGGATTTTTTTACGGTGGAATACCACGTTTAGTTTATGCTTTTGCATTAAGTTAAATGATATGTCGGCCTGTAAAATAATATTTGTCAAGCAGAAGTAGCAGAATGGGATAAGTATTGATAATATTATCATATGTTACCTCGTCTGAAGTACAACGAACACACTGCATAGGCAATTCGATACCCTCTTTGTCCAATTGAAAGAAGCAGTTTTGAGGTAATACCACAATCTCAGAGTTATCGATATTTAATACTTTGATGTCAACATCGGCTTCTTTTTCTTCATCTTTGTTCCTAAAATAATGAATTTATTAGAGAATAGTTCGAAAATAAAATAAAAATTCGATACTAGAACTTACTCATCCAATATAACATATTCAAGAACAACTCCTCTGAATATATCAACTTCTTGTCTAAAGTAGACATGTTCCCCAATTCGAGGATAGAACATAAATGGTTGCAATTCATCTTTATCGTATTTCTCTCTGCAAAAGAAAGAAACAAGATATACTTATTTATAGAGATTTTCCTCGACTCGTAATATTATAACAAAAATCACTTACCTCAAACGTTGCAAAAGAAGTAAAAATTCTTCGTTATTAACGTAACAAAGCCATAAATCCGATAAAGAGGTACCCTTGATAAATTTCATCTCATAAGACGACTCATTAGAAGTAGTATCTTGCAAGGAGAGTTCGGGAATGCATAATTCTTCGCCAGTAGGTGTGACTCCGGAACACAAATACGTTAATCCTTGGATCAGCTCTAATAAACCTTGTTTTGTACGTTGCAGGGTGGGATTTTGAAACAGAACTTCTTCGTCAAACACTTCTTTCAAGAAGTTTTCCGCCTGAAAACACGCAGATGTGAGAATAAGGTAAAGGATGGAGGTGATCAATGAATGATTACCTTGTGTTTCAAGAAGAGCAATTTTCCGAATATTTTGCCACTATCGTTACGGTACACTTTGTATCGAAGGATAATAACGGTGCAGATACTTTCGTCGATGACGTCCGAGCCTAAAAACAAAGTGATAAGGTTATCATTATGATCAAAATGCAATTATTAATGGAGAGGCGGATTTTGAGCAATGACAACAGCAAAGTTGCGGTGATTCTAGATTCATAAGGAAGTTATTTTAGGGTTAGAGGGAATTCACAATGCAATATACCATGCATAAGGAGAGATAATATTGTAAAGTAATCAAGATTGGGTACTTACTACAGTTCATTAATCTTTGGCCGTCCATTTTCAATTAGTAACCGATTGTAAAACAAACAAGGAGTCAAATCTGAGTCATAGTTCGATACAAACCAAACACTGAACTAATCGTGACAAATTGATTGATTTCAGAAGTTTATCACTTGGTTAGCGGCTGTAACTATAAAAATAACAATTTAGCACAAAATGGCTGAAAAATTAAGCTATTCACTTAAAATTACATCCGGTCTACAGGAAAATCGTCTTTCCAATGAAAATAAAATAAAAAAAAATTCCGAGTTTATTTTACAAGCTTTGGGAGCACTGCCATATTACGCAGGCCTAATCGATAAAAATTTCCCAAATTTTCACACGAAAATTAGCTAATGTGAAATTTTTTCCGACTAGAATAAATTTTAATTCATACAAAAAATTGTAAAATTATATACGTTTTACAAAAATTTTCAACTGATGGAGAAACAAATCGAAAAAATATAAAAAAAATGTATTGTAAAATTTTGATTCGAAACTGCGCATGCGCAATAATTTTGCTCGTACTGTTTTTTTCTTACGGAATGCAACACTGCTGGTGAAAAATAAAACTTTCCAAGTTTCAACTTTTGAGTGAAAATAAAAATAAAACGGAAGGGAAAAGAAAGCTTCAAGCTTCTATAAATTACGATAATTACTAGATAATTTTATTAAATAAGGGCTGAAAATGATCGCAGTTGAAGGAACGAAGCTTTAGATTATTCAATCGAAAATGTATTGTGTTTGTGTAAATTGTCTAATGAAATAAATTCCATTAGGTGTTTCGATTTGCAAAAGTTTTAGTCTGTTCCTTGACCTTCCACTAAAGGTAAATTAAAATTTTAGATAAACTTCCTTTATTAATTTAGAATTTTCTGATTGTTAATGTGTTTTAAGATGTCAAACGAATCCAAAGAATGTGAATTACAACAGCTGGTATCTTCGGATGAAGAAACTAATCAGCAGAATAATGATAGTGTAACACCTCCAGCATCTAATCTCAAACCATCTACCTCTGATAATATCAAGATAGTCCACGGTCATCATAAACATCCGAGTGAAGTTAGCTACCGTAGCACTGGCAAAGTATGTACAATACGCCCTCTCATTGATTAACATTGCAAGTTGAAAATGAAAAATATTGTGAAATTTCCAGATGTCATCTGGTGATAACAGCATCCCAGAGGAATCTAGTTTCAGCTCAAAAGTATCTCGTAACGTAACCACAGCACCATCTAGCTCAAATATATCGACTCATGCGTTCAATTTATCCTCTGGTAACTGTTTATTTTTTATTTCATATTTGCCTTATGTTTATACCTGAATCAACGTAATGATTTACTTTAGGAAGCCATAGTGGAACTACCACTCGAATATTGGATCACAGACCACCTCGTCCTCCTCAACCTAATTTATCCAAATTGCATAGTAAAAAAGGTAACTAGTAGGATAGAAAAGTAGTTCTTTGTTTTATGTACCTATGTTTTGTCCTGTATTCTATGTTTTTCGTCTTATTTTGCTGCTATATTATTTGCAAAGTTCATTTTGTGTTTGCTTTTTTGCAATATTTATTTTGCTTTTTTGTCACACCACGTAGTTTTGACATTAGATCGGTCCACTCAACATCATTGTTTTCTCTCAGATGCCATGGATGTGAGACAAATGGAACAAGCTCTGTTACAACTGCTAGACGATTTCCATTCCGGCAAATTAAGAGCTTTCGGTGGGTTAAACATTAATACAACTTTCTTACAATAATTTAGCTGGAAATTATATTAAAAATATATATCCTTATCCAGGAAAAAATTGCAGTATGGAGCAGATGACCGCTATTCACCAGCAACAAGAACATCTAGCAAGGTTACATTTCGAACTTGGTGCTCAACAAGAACTCTTCGTACCTTTGAGCGAAGAAGGACTCAGACAAGGTGTAGAAAATATGAAATCTTTAATGGATAGTTTAGAACAGTTATCATTGTCTATAGAAAAATTACACGTTATCAATAGTAAAACGGATCTTTGAAGTGTAAAGTGTAATGTTACCATAAGAATACGTTCTCCTTGTAAATTGTGATTTTTATAAGGTTTTTTTTATCGTAATTATTAGACAACTTATTTCGTTTTAAAGTGGTTTCAATTGTGTTTAAAAGAAAACGCTGGTTGTTACAAATAATATAAAAATACCCAAACATGATTTTGTGATAGTATTTGTAATTTGTATGTATGCTTTTTTATCTATTTTTAATTACTTAATTTTATATTGGTGATATTTGTTTTGAAATAAATGCATGTATTTTTATTTTTATTCATTTATTAAAAATTCTCATCACACACACGATCGATTATAAATACAAAATTTTAAAACGATTAAAATAATAATTAACTATAAGTTCAACACAATTCGCTAGTGTGACGTCGTAGCGATTTCAGCATCGCCATTCTCACTATCACTTTGAGCAGGCAAACAAGGTTTGTGAACACTTCCTTCCTCACATTCAATTGTGAAACCGGTCAATAAGAAGCCACTGTTACTAGACATCATATTTTGCGGATGAGTTCGATCTGGTAACACCTGATATAGTCTGGAAGAGTTTTCGAATATTCTGAGGAATGCTACATCGTTGCGTTGCTTCAATTCAGCGAATAATTTAACCAGGGGTTCTCTCCACTGACAGTAGATAACGAATGGTCGCGAGGGAGCTAGAAACTGTAGCATAGTAGCAACATGCGAACTTGTTACCATTTCTTTGCTCACTACAACAAGACCATCGGCCGGCTGTTCAGATAAAAGTCTAACTTCTTCGGACTGCAATTCCAATTCTTTCGTTCTTTTTTCGCTGACTTTCTCATCACCATTAATTTTACGCTTAAGATTTTCATCATTCGGATCAGCATCGGTATTCACATCGCTGTCAACATAGTCGTGATATTTCGAAAACTTGAGGAACACGTAAGATCGAATATTTATCATCTGCGATAATTTATCCTTCGGGAATTGCATCGCTTTGACAGCTTTGAGTTTATTGAATGGGTAGTTGGAAGTTATCACGTTTAATAATTTGCCTTTTGAACCCAATGAGTCGAGTAGAAATGCGATTACCAAACCGTGGCAGACGTTTTCGTAAACTATATACTTTCCTTCGGGTTGAAGAGCCAACGATGTACGAATCTGCGTCAAAGTTTCTACCCGTAGTCCTAAATAATTTGCGGTGATGTTACCTTGTAAGAGTACCTTGGCTAGTAATCTAATATTAGGCTTTAATACTTGAATGAAATCGGAATATTTCCTCGATTTCTTTTTCACGTATTTCTCTTGAGCGAATTCGGTTTTCCTGTTGAAACTTTTGCTATTTTTGATTATCTGGTTCAGAATTTCATTATTGGCCTGTCCGTTGCTCCTCATATCGAGAATTTTTTCCTTCGAAAGTCCTTGAGCATTGTTATCATCTTCGATTGATCGGTTGTCTAATCCTTTTTCGTTACTTTCGACGATATTAACACTGACCTGAGATGGATCGCAGTACTCTAATTTATAGCAGTTGTTGGTTTTGACGGACGCAAGTTTATATATCGACCAAAAGGGCTTCTTCAAGATATTAGTAAGATCAATAGGAGTATTAAAGAATTTCACTCTGGGATTATTGTTTTCTATCAGGCAAAGCATATAGTCATCGCCGCGCGTCAGAATTACGTGATCTTTCACAGATACCACACCGAAGTCGTCTTCTTCAATTTCCATGGTGTAACGGCGAATTAAACAGTCAGTAAATCGAAATTCAATTAAATTACATAACGAAAAATGTACAGTTTTCAAGATTTACTACGCCGACACGAGTTTTTCCCATGTTTTTTTCAAAACATGTTGATATCTTATCATTCATTTTTTTAAGAATCACGTGACAAAATCTCTTTCGAATATTAGGTAACACTGTAACAAAAGTGATTGTGAATATGGATAAATATTTTTTTTCAATTTTTAATACTTTTTCACGGAAAAACATGGGTTTTTATTCAAATCTGAATATTGAAAAATTTTAATTTATTGTATTTTTTCTTATTACAAAACAATTTTTCAATTAAATAAATAAATTTTTAAAAAAAACTCTTCCGACTTCAAGAAGATAAATCATGTTTCGTAACATGGTTACACTGATGATTCGTCATTTCGCACATTCTTTCGCTTTTGTGCAGCAATGCGATATTGCATTTTTTTGTTTCGTCACAGAATCAGATCGCAATTTTCCTGTTTTTTCGTTAACATAAAATTCCTTTCTCATAATTTTGAGTATTTAAAGTTCTAAACTTGTGTTGTACGTTTTATAAGTTCTATTCTGTGATTACTTCGTGTTTGTGAAGCACGACGGCTGTGTCCGAAACAATTTTTCTACTGAACAACAACGATTAAATTGGTACAAAATGATGAGTAAGTAAGCGCCTATCGCCATTACCGGCGTAATTTTTCGTTTACTGGATGATCGATCATCTCCCTTCAATTATTTTATGTTTTACCAAGTGTGTGTTTAAAGTTGAAAAACTTCGATTTCAGACAGAGTGAACGGCGATTTGAGTGAGAGAGAAGCTCGTCGCGTTCAGTTACTGAAATACGAACAAGATCAGAAAGAACATGCCGCTAAAGAGAAAGAGGTATAGTTATCCTTCATTTTATTATCGTTTTGACATATTTTAATTTAACCACATCCGTATTTCTATCGATAGAAACTCGATAAGAAAAAAGCCGAGAAATGGAAAAGATATAATCATATCGACTTGGGCGAAAAATTACCCAACATCGGACAAACTGAAGACGTCGTCAGAAACGTGCAGCAGGCTGTTAACGACGATAAAATCATCGACTATGTTCTTAAATTAGAGGTAATTAAGGAATACATTTTCACCTATCTGTTGCTAAAAACTTACACTTTAATATTACTGCTTTTAGCGGGAAAATGCACGCTTGCGCGCTGAACAAGAAAAGCGCAAAGAAAGTTTGCTCGTTGATTCCTGCGCGAGCTCAACTTCCACTTCTAATATTAATCATCGTCAAAGGCAGGTTCGTGAAATTTTCATAATTTTGATTAATTTTGGTATATCTACATACTACGGTGATGACTACCGCCTACATTTTCGATATTTTTCAGAGTCCTCGTCGTTCTGTTGAAAGAATTCCGTTTGAAACTAATCCCGTTGCTAACTCGTCTTCGTTGATATCTAAATCTGTAGGTATCCAGTTTTTTTAATGATTGTATAACGATTATGATGATTACAATTTTCATTCCGTTCAGTTGCCAGCTACCCCAGTCAATGAAAAATTTTTAAAAGAAAATTCTTCAGAAGTCCAAATACAAAAGTCGTTAACGCCGTCAAAGATTAACGTGAGTGCTTCACCTTATTTATGCAGTAGGTACTAGCTACATGATTCTTATGATGATATTTTATTACGACGGTCTTCTGTCATGTTTTTTGATGATTATTTGTAATTCTGATTGAAGTTGTCTTTATGTGTTCTCATTGACGTGTAGAGCTATTTAAAATGTTTATATTCTTTCGAAATGTGTTTTACAGGTTTGTGATCCGGCTTCAACTCAAAATAAAGCAGAACTTGAAAAGAGTGAGTATTTTTCGTACGTGTTTTTTTATTTTATTGCTGTATTATTTATGTCAAATATTCGTCCAGTGAAACAGGAATCTTACAAACGTGAGATGCAAGCCGTGCGAGAAAGAATGCAAAAATTATATACTCAGCAGCTCAGCAAAGATGATTAAGTAGGTATATTTTTCATAAACCAGCACTTTTTCCTATTTTATTCATCGCCTTAAAAATTACCAGATTCTAATTCTGGAATCTTTTTCCAGGATTTTTTTGTCACTTTGGATGTTCAATGGGGTTTTTAATTGCATGGATTACCCATTAATATTTAATATTTACCTTTTTTTTTGTTATTTTCATTACCTATTGATCTTTTATATTTTCGTTTAAATTTTATATTTTTATATTACGTATATGATTTTAAGATTATTTCGATTCGAATTTCGTTCATGTTTTTGTGACGTGTTCTTTATTCTTTGTGTTTTTCGACATCTTAATTTACCAAAAGAAAATTTTGCATCGAAATTTTGAATTTCTTACGCTTAATTTTCTATTTTTCTACTTATTTGAGGTGTGATATTGTAAACGTTAATTTTTTTAAATTATTTAAGATTTTGAATATTTACATTTTTCTTGATAGTAAAATTATATGGATTTTGAAACACGTTTTTAAGGCGATGAATGGAAAAATTTAATTATCATTTTTGTAATTTCTTGATTATAATATTTTACAGTCTGTTTGTATTCGATATTTTCAGTGATCGTACCAAACGAAAAAATTAATCGAACACGTCTAAAAAAGTGAAGAATGGGTCCTGTAACCGGAAGAAGCCTTCATAGAAATAGGTAAACTACTCCAACATGGCTAATTTTCGCAAACCGATATTTCTTTTTCGCAGACCAATTAAAAGGCACGACGCCGGACGCCGGTACTTCCGAACCTCCCAATAGGTCTTTCCATATAAATGGCAACTTTCCGCATTGCAAACTCTCCGTATGAAAAAAACCTTCGAATCGATTCCCTTTCTCGGATGAAGATTAAAATAAATGGTCTTTGAATAAGTATCCAATTTCAGAGGTAAACACAGCATCCGTATTGCGTATTGTTCGACATCTGCGAGAATTCCTTCAATCGGATATATTTACATTGGCTACAGATTGAAATGCTTATATTGGCAGGGAAAAACCTATTGATAATAGAGTTCATTGCTCCAGCCTTTTTGAAAAAGCAGGTAACATTTCAAGGAATAAAATTGGCTTACGGTTCGCCTCGAATGGAAATCACTTCCTGGTAAAATTTTCAATTAAAATTCTACCACAAGCAGCCAATGGAACGAGCGTTTGAATAAATTAAACCAACTCTGGGGTAAGAGTAGCGAGCGGAATTCGGAGCGGAGAAACTTTGGACATTCTCGCTCAGAAACGAGGCCATTTCGAATGGAATCTAATTTAAATACGACGACGACGGTTTAAAAAATGAAAGCGGCTGAGATTCGCATGTAATGATAATGAGCGAGAGTACGCGAAAAAGGAAAGAAAAAAAAATGAAAATAAGAAAAATTTTCTCTCATAAAACGAGGGTGGAGGATTAGAGGGTAAAAAGTTGTAGGGGCTAGAAGTGTATTCCGAGCTGTCCCACTTAATGGTGTTATGGTATACGGGGTAGTATTGATTCTATTCGTCGTTCTGTTCCCCTCTGCTCTGTCCTGCCCTTCGTAGTCGATTCTCTCTCTTTTCTGCACCCCTAATAAACAATCGCGAACTACCATGTAGCTTTGTGTGCCTTTGGATGTGTACCGTGTACGTTCTCGAGTTTATACGGTGCGAAAGTTTAGTTTTTCGCAGTGTACCAGCGTATACGGCTTTGCGGAATTCTGTAAATTTTCCTCCCCCTCCCCCCTTGGTCGGCGGCCCGCTGCGTTAGTTCTCGATTCATATTTCGATGTGGTAAATGCCAACCCGTCTCCGTCTGGCGAGTAAATTTCATCCCATCCGTTGTCCGCGCCGTTAGACCTTTTTCAGTTGTAATCGCGAATAAGTGGCAGATCGTCACTTTGTGTTTTTTTTCTTCCTATTCTCTTCGAACCATATACGAGTATAGTTTTTATTTTCGCGATCTATTACCGAATACGGCGACGTTGTTTTTAACCGTGGTCGCCGTTCCATTAAGTACGATATGATAGGCACTTTTTGGAATTTATGTCGCGCCTGTCCGTCCATGCCTATTGATAAGGTGAGTTCTCTCGGTGTTCCATCAAGTAACCTTGACTTAAACGCTGACTTGTTCGCGTTTCTAAAGCTTTTACTATCGCTTGAAAATTCATCAACCGTTTTCCGGTATCGAGATTGCGACGGCTGTCGCCTTTTTTTGACAATTGTGTCGAGTTTCTCTGCCTGCTTTTTTTTTTACGTATTTATGGAATATTTTATTGAGATTTTTTTTCATGGTTACAGAGTCGTTCGGAATATCGAAGTACTTACCAGTGGTATGAATACACGGGACCAAGACAAGAAGTCGTCAAGCAAGCTCCTCAGCTGACGTCGCCTACTAGTTAGTATCTTTTAAATTGTATATATTTGAAGGAAAATATGAATAATTTGGGTCGAAATTCGTACATACGAGTACGTTTTTAGGCTAAAAGGTGAAAGGGTAGATAGATTCCGGAAATTGTGGCGTCATTTCAAATAATTTGGTTGAATTGAAAGCAATTATGGCCGGCGAGCTGGTATTTCCTTCCCCTACTTTTTTATTTTTCAAATTTTGTCCTGAAAAGGACATTCGTATGTGGGTAAATTTTGATTGCGTTGACGACGGTTCAGAAGTGAATGAAAACTGTGTTGAATGATGGAATTTATTACAAAAGTACGTGTTTTGAGAGATAGTTGACAGATGATTTCAATTTACCTACTTGATTTAGTTGAAAAATTATTCAAATAATTTGAATGAAAATCTACATCAATTTTTGCTTTGAAATGAATCACATGTCGTGTTCATTGAATTATCTGGAGAATAGGACTAGAATACCACTTCATTTTCAGTATAACCTGACAAATTGACTTGTATAATGAAAATTTTTCAATATTTCTGATTCATAACATCATAAGTGCCAATGAGTCTCATTCTACTTGAAAACAATTGAGAAATTTTGACAAAATTTGAATTGGGTTGTTGTACGTTAGAAATGAAGCAACAAAGCTGTCGAGAACTCGAGATAGTGAAAAAGAAAAGGAAAATTCTGAACTGGTTGAAAATTAATATACAAACTTCATTTTTTCAACTAGGTAAAGGCAAAATTGATTATTGATGGTTTTTGGTTATAATTTTTGCGTTTCTTGAGGGATCATTTATTATTTTGCCAAACTGGAATTTAATTTTCTGAAGTATAATTTTACTCTCTTATTCCTCTCATTTTTCTCTCCTCATCCATCTCATAAAAATATATACGTACGTATTACCTATAAATTCTGTTGAACCTAATGAACTGAATTTTTAAAAAAAAATTAAGATTTGCTTTGTCAAATTGGAAATCAAAGGTTGTAAATTTGAAATATTTTCAAGTTTTTATCCCCTCCCCTTCCCTCTTTCCACTCTCCTGGGTCGCCTCTTGAAAAATGAAAAAAAAATCTCCCCCATTTCATGATCATGAATTATAATTGTAAAAAAAAATACATCTAAAAATTGAAATTAATGCAAATCTGCTCATTTCGTGGTAAAATCGAAATTAAATTTTTAAAATTTAAAATGCTTGTCAAATTGAAATTTAATTATGAAACCCAAAAATTCCTTTGTTTCTCAAAAATTTAGACACTTTTCCTCCCTCCCACTCCTCTTAGGTCACAAAATTATTACTATTTTTCTCGAAATTGAAGCAGTTTATGGAATTGGAAAAATTACAGAAATCGAAATTTTTTTTTATTGGAAAATGAGTTCATCAGTTTTTGATTGTAAAAATCGAAATGAAAATAATGGTTTTCATTAAAAATATTTCTGTAATTTGATATTTCCTATCCATTTTTTTTCAAAGGGAACAAAAAAATATCGAAAAAGCCTATTCACTTAAAAAATGGAAAAAACGAAACTGCCAGAAGCATTTGCCATTTTATACAGTTTTATAAAACTAACACCAAAAAATACCTAAAAGTTTACAAAAGTTGAAAATAGAGTTTAAAAAAATGATTTATTGGTTCTTCTTTAATAATTAATGGAAATGAAAATATGAGACGTAAAAACATCTAAACTTGGAAAAAGATCATTAGAAAAATTAGATAGGATTAGGTACCTAGTTATTTTTTCTCTTAGCTGGGAGGAATCTATATCAATCTACCCATATCTATATAAAAAATCTGTAAAAAGATTGGAAACTCAGCTTGCTTGAAAATTTTTAAAAAAAGAAAGAAGAAAATTATTTTCATGTCAAAATCTGACTTCAAAACCATTCGTGAAACGTCGTTTCATTTCAAGTTCATGCATTTCTTTTTCTTTTCAATTTTTGGAAATTTGTTCCTTCAGTTTTGATTTTATTCAAAATTTGAAAATTATGACTTATTTTATTCGCAATTTCATGATTTACCTAAAATAAATTTAATCAATTTTTTAATAAAATTGAATATTGAAAAATTTATGAGGGATTGAAGTTGAGAAAAAAATCAGTAGTTTAAATTTCACAAAAGCCAAAGAAATGAACGAAACATTGTATGCAGTAAGTTTATGATTTGAAAGCCAAGTTTTAAAAAAATAAATTTTAATATTTCAAAAAAAAAATACTTATAGAAATTACATTTCGGTACCCTGCAATTTGGATTTCTTTGAAGAAATAAAAAACCTTGACTAAGTCTAAAATGTTTCCAAAAATGTTAGGTTTGTTAATTTTTGTCTTGAATTTTAGTCTTAATCCAATTTTTTACTCAAAACTCGTCCTCAAAATTCAAATTTTTGGAAAATTTTTTCAAAATTAAGCACCAAAAAAGCTTTTTTTCTACCTAATTCTGTTTTTTTTTGCAAGTTTTCAATTCATTAAATCCAATTTTTTTTTCTTTTTAATTGAAAAACTGAACAAAATCTTCACACCCAAAATTGTCAAGGTCAATTCCACCAATTAAATTATAGAAACCCCTGGTTTTGTAAAAATAATACGATAAAAATTTATCTAAGCGAAATTGCAACAACGAAGGGCTCAAGTATACAATTTTTCTGGCTGCTTTGAGGTTTTCTTTGAAGAGTGTAACGAGCAAGTCTACAGAAGTACAGCGCACTTGAAAAAAAAACGCCGAGTACCAATTCATATAAGAGTGTTTTTTCAAGCCTTTTCGCAGTGTTTCTCAAACTTCATCAGGTTAAAATGAACCTACATGAGGATTTCACCGGAATCCCTATTTCGAAGCTTACAAATCGCCAAATTTCCGAATGAAAAAGCGATGGAAACACCCCACGTTTGAAAATTTGTACAAATGTCGAATGTAATATAGATTTCTCGTAATTGAAAATCTCATCATCGGATAGCATTCCTTTTTCAATATTTACCGTCGAATTTCGACGCGACCAAATTACCCTACACACGCATCGGAAAATCGACTCGAACGAGGGTTCGTATGTTCGATGGGGTGTTTTGAAAAACTATGTAAGTAGGGAAACGAAAAAGAAAAAGCACGAATTATTTTATGGTTTTGTTGTAGTATTGGTATTGGTGGGCGATGAATCAGTATGGGATATTATATTCTTCGTCGATATAATATTCACCGCGGTCGTGTATAAGACGTATTTATCTAGCGAGGGTTGCGAATACGCTTTTCACGACTCCGGCGACCTTTTCAAAGGGACCAGGAAGATGTTTGGCGTCACGACGTTAATTTTTTTCCCCCAGTTGCCCGGCTCGTGTATAAAAACGTGTAAAATATCGTAAAGCTAATCAACTATAAAGCGTTTTTCGTACATCACAATGACGACAACGAACGAGCAAAAAATAATTAAAATAATTTTAATCCCGATGGTGGCCGTTTGCAAAGGCTCAGGCAGGGGAATGGAGCAGGCAAACACATCCGCGAGCAGATTTAATTAAAAAATGCTACAGTGTGGACATTATTGTCTTGTATCCTGTCAGAGTTGGTTTCGGTGTAACGAGGAAAAAGCTTCGGAATTCGGAAGCCTAGAACGATGGTACATTTACGATGACAATGCTCGACGGCGAATACTTGTAAAAGTTACAACTTTTTTCAATGGTTTATTAATGTCGTAGTTTTTAGATTCTTGCACGAGAACGCCAAGGCGAAAACACCGCACTCGGCAGTTGGCAAATTTCACTGTGAAAAGAATCGATAAAGACGAGAAATGGCGTACGACTCACCAGCTCCTAAGTATTTTTAACGTGAATGGGATTTCGACCAGCCGAGTGCAAATTTATTTCAAATTCGAATTTTTTAAATTTCTTGATTCTAATTTTCTTTCAAAACTGGGTTCTATTTTGGAATTTTTTCATCAGTAGATTTTTTCAAATTGAAATTTTCTCAAAATTGTTGCGGTTTTGATTTTGTGATTTTTTTTTTTCGATTCCATATTTTAATTTTTTTCCAATACTTACTTCATTAGGTTGGCAGAACTTCAGAAAAACATGGTTAAAATTTGTTCAAAAAATTGGAAACAGTTTCTGAGTAGGAAAAGATTTTAAAAATTATTGAGTTGAAAAAAATTGAAGAAAGTAAAGCTGGAAAAATTTCCAATAAAAAAGACTTCTTCCAATTTAAAATTTTTTTTAAATTTATATTTTCTTAAGCATTTTTCAACTTTAATTTCTCCAACTTCATATTTTTGAAGATTTTTTCCAAGTCATATTGGGCTAGAATGAAGAAAGATATGCTCATTATTCTCTTTTGAAAAAATTATGCCTCATCCTCACCAGTTCAAAACTTTATATTTTCAAGTAATTTCGTAAAATCCGAATTTCGAGTCGGTTTTTGTCTACAGTCTTCAGGAGGGGAACTCAGAACTCAAATTTGAAAAAAAATTAATATTGCTGAGTTTGATATCAAAATCTAGGTTTTCTGATCTGAGAAAAAATACGATTTAGGGGTAGTTTTGTGTGTTCGACCTTTTCAGCAGCCAGGGAGAGTGATACTGAATTCAAATTTTGAAAAAATTGAATAATATCAAGTTTGTTGTCAAAGTCTAGGGGTTCTGATCCAGAAGATACGATTTTGGATTTTTTTTTTGTTTTTTAACCTCCTTGAAGACTTGGGGATGGACTTAATTCAAATTTTAAAAAAAGAGTTTACAATTTTGAATTTTTCTTTTGGTGTTAACTACTTTAAGGACTTGAGGAGGGACTGAATTCAAATTTGGAAAAAAGTATTTGTTAATATCAGGTTGGGTATGTAAATTGATGTTTTCTGGTTCCAAAATTATGATTTTGGGATGGACTAAGTTTTTGGAGTATTTGATCTGGATTTGAACTCAATTTTGAAAAAAATTCAGTGTAAAATTGTACCGATTTTTAAAAAAATTCAATAGTATAAGTAACCTGTTTTTTGAAATTAATTTTTTTCAAGTTAGATACTTATTATTTTTCACATTTTAGTTCAATACCTGGTCAAACACCCTAAAACAATTTCAAAATCATGGTTTTGGGACCAGAAAACTTGGATTTTGATATCAAATTTGATACCTAGGAATAATCCAATTTTTTTTCAAATTTGAGTTCGGTACCATCCTGAGACCTCCAACCGGGTTTTGAGACCACAGAAACTAGATTTTCATTCCAAACTTGAGATTTTTTTCAAATTTGAGTTCAGTTCCTCCCCTCAAAATTAAAAAAGAATTCAAAGATCAGAAAATCTAGATTTTGACAGCAAACTCGATGATATTGAATTTTTCTCAAAGAATTCAGTGCTACCCTCTGACGGGAGGTGGAAAAAAACTGTCTCGAAATTTGGACCCTTCGTTGAAAATTAGATCCGATCGTGATTTTCGATTTTGGTTAAATGTGTGTTTTTCAACATTTGGGCCTTATGTTGCAGCTCTTAACTTTTTTAAAAAAAATAATTCGACTTTGAATTGAAAAAATTTACTTCGATCATGTTTTTCATAATTTTTTTGTTCAATAATAGGAAAAAACTCTAAAAAATATCAGCCTGAAAAAATTAGAAAAAATCTGAATTGGAAAAATATTTTTGAGAAAATATTGAAGTACAAAAAAAAATTATTGTTGAAAAAGTCTCAAAATTGAATATAATTTTAAAAAGAATTGAAATCGAAGAAATTGGAAAAATCTAAACTTGAAAATTTGAATACTTGATACTATAAATTTGAAAAAAATTCTGATAAAAAATTTTTTAAATTGGATAGAACTTTGAAAAAATTAAAATCGAAAAATTGAAAAAAATTTTAGGTTGAACTTTGACTAAATTAGAACTTGGATAGTGGAAATCCCATTTTCGGTAAAATTATTTAGGCGCCAGCTACGATTCCGGTCGTCCTTTCTTTTAGTTTTCTTCTTGTTTTTCTTTCCACTTTAATGAGAATTAGTCCGTATAATGAAACTTTTGCGCTGGACGTATAAATTATTCCACATCGAGACGAAGCAAAAACTACCTTCCCGGCGTGCAAGAAAAGCAGAATTTTTCTGCTTGCGCCTGCCCGGGCCTGCTGAGATTTTATGCCTAAATCTATCTATTTTACTGCCCGATCATGCATAATCATGCCTGGGCCTGAACGTGCCTGCTTTTTGCCTGCACACTGCCCATTGCACATTGGAATAGGCAATTTAAGTGGCAAATGTGTAGACTGGTAGCCGTGCGATGCATAACCGGGAGCAAAGATGGTTCAAGTCACTAGACTTGCCAAGAGTGTCTAGATTATTACTGTGGAGGCGATTTCGTGGAGGCACGATTTTTTTTCTCAAATGAATGTAGGTAATTATTGCGCTTGTAATTTGAATTTTTTAAAAATAATTACGTACAAGTATTTCTTTCATCCCTGAAATTGGAAATTATCTTGAAATGAAAAAATGTGAAAATAATTTCGGTTATTTCAATTTTCAACACGTATATGAAGTTTTGATGATTCTTGAAATGAAAATGAATAAATAGAAACCATGGTAAAAAATGTAAAAGTGAAAAGTGTGATGATGGCAGGTATGAAAAGAAAAAATTGTGCCTCCTCGAAAACATCCTCCATGGTCACAAACTAGATACTGTACTGCAGGTAGAAAAAAATATTTAAAGCAATATATATGACTAGAAAGATGAATAGAGCAGTCTGTTTGAAAGAGACTTTGAAAGAGGCATTCTCACCACATCACTACAACATAAATACCTATAATGAGGGATTTACACTTACAATAGCCTGGCTGATGTACCTGATATCCTGCTGATCCTGTCTGGATGTTCCTGGTTTATAGGAGCCCGCCACTACTGCTGGTTGATTTAGAGGTGCATTTTTTCCTATTTATGTGTTTTAAAGCCAAAGTCAGGCAATCAAGCCCAGGCAATGACAGAAATTTTTTTATTTTTTTTCTTGCAAATATTTATAAAAGATTATTTTTTTGTTCAAGTTGGAAAAAAAATTTTACATTCAAAGAAATATTTAATGAAAAAATTAGGTCATTTATTATAAGAAAATTCAATACTAAATAATTTCTAGAAATTGGAGTTTGAGGTTAATTTTGACTTTAAAAAAATGAAAAAATTGTCAATTTATCCACAAAAGATGATTGGGAGTTTAAAAATAATTTTTCTCCGCCAACTTCATTTTTTTTTTTTTAAAGTAGAAAAGTAAAAAGTTTTAAAATTGGAATCTTTTTTTTAGAATTTATGGTGAGCTGATGTCAGTGTTCTGGGTCATAGGTGGAAGTTATTGTTCATGCTTTCAAGTAGAAAAATTCATTTTGATATCCTAAACTGCATTAGTACTAAATTCGAATTTGAAAAAAATTCCTTATTAATCAGTTTAATTTTTAATAAAAACAAAAAAGAGAATTTTTGACATGAAATTAAATTTTTTCAGCATAAAGTGTTGATAAATTTCACAGCACAAGTCCCTTTCTTTTGTGGAAAATTTTCAGCTCAATTTAATCACTCTTATATGAGTTATTGCAGTTTCTAAGATTTTGAAAATAAGAAAATGAACTCATTTTCAAATAGGTAGCAGTTTTTCTTAGAAAAAAGGGGATAAAAATCGTAATTATCTGAGCCAATTGAAATTTTCTAAAAATATTGTATTCAATATTAAAATTTGTCCAGCAGTATATTTTTTTTTAAATTCAGAAGAGAAGAAAAGAATAGAAAAAACTCTGTTGGAATTGAGTTGAATGAAATTTTAAAACATTGGAGTTGAAAAAATGTCAAGAAAATGTACAGAAGAAAGCAATTTCAAAGTTGTAAGAAATTTTAATAGGTACCCAGGTTAAGTAATGATTAAAAAATTTTCTTACTTCAATTTATTCTATTTTTTTTGAGTCCGTATTTTCAAAATGTTTTTCCAACTTCGTAATTTTTCTTCAATTTTTTTTTCAACTACGTTCTTGAAATTTTTTGGAAAAATATCCTATCTTTTATTTTTTAGTTTGTTTGAATTTTGGTCAAAATTATGGACCCTTCTACCCCCCCCCCCCCAGGGGTCTAGAGATTTCATCTCAAAATTTTATTGGTTGCTCTCTTAATTTTAATCAGTGAAAATTGCCTAAATTGACTGATGAAATAAAGAAAATCAAGTCACTGATAATCAGTCAAATTCCACTGATTTCCCAGTTACTCGACGTCATTTTACTGCCAATCAGTGAAAACTTACTGATTCAAAAATGGTACGTTTTGATTGCTGAATCAGTGAAAATTAGTTGACTGATTGAAATCGGTAATTTTATTCATGTACTACGATTCCTACAGTGACTTGATTTTGTCGATTTGATTCAAATTAAGAGAGTGAAAAGAGGGCAAATAGGACTACTTACTGTAACTTTTTCAGATTTTTAGGTAAATGGTATAGCTTTCATCTTTTGTTCTTATCATGAAAGTTGAGATCGCTGCTCCGAATAATTTAAAATTCCAAAAAAATGAATAAATCATCAACATTATAAAATCGTGTCATCAAAACACTTCAGCCAGACCTTGAACTTGAAAATTACCAGTATTCAAAAATAAACAAACCAGAATCAATTTCACCACCGAAGTTCAACTCTGAGCTTTTCAAAATGTGATTGTCGATTCTGAATCTCCTATCAATGCTCATTCATATCCCGTCAACAGTTTTCCCTCAAGTGCAACTTATCTCGAGATATGGGCCTTCAAAATTAGGCAATTTTGCTAAAAATGGTAATTGCATAAAAATGGTAATTGCATAAAAATGGTAATTGCATAAAAATTTCGAGCCCCCTCCACCCACCCCTCGAGGTCTAGGAAAAAAATGATCGTGATTTTGTGAATTGACTACCAAGGCAAACTCGTAAAAATAAGGGGGACTTGTAAAAAAAAAAATGAGCGAAATCGGAAGACCCGAATTCATTTTTGGTTCGTTTTAGTATGGAGCTGTATGGAAAAGCCCAGTGTGAAACGCCTTTTTTTGCAACAACGTAGAACCTACATACACTAATAACTCGTTCTCCACATCACTCCACTCATACATCGACGCGAAGTGCACAGACAATTCAATTCATCATTCATTCCCTTCTTTTTTCAATAACCTCGAAGGAGAGTCGCTAATCGTTTTTTTTTTTCAATGAAATACCAGGTAAACTTGATCATTAGCGGGTTGTGGGTAGACATCGCGTACCAGAGTCAAGTTACTCGGTGGTGGCATTTTTTAGACAGACGCCGAATCCATGATTTTTGGCGAAGTGGTGGCAAAAGATCAGTGTGAGATTAATTTTTGTAAAGGGTATGGACGGCTAAGGTGCAGTGAATTTGGCAACAGACTTCTTTCAGCTCCCAATCCTAAATACCTCAACTGATATGTATAGAGGTGTGCGCCGATTTTTTACTAATTATTCAATTTTATTTTATTCATATTTCAATAATTTCATTAAACTTCATATTTTAAACATTTCTTCAAACTCAGAAATTACCTACAATAATTTTTTTAATGTTCTTGAATTTTTGAGCTCTAAAACTGAAATAACTGGAAAAATTTCGCAACTTGGCCTTGTTTTAGGAACTTTATTTTCGTTTTTCCACTTACTTTCAATTTTCTCATAATTTTTCCACCTCATTTTTTATTCCTTTCTTTGATTTCATGTTTTCATTAGGTATTTTTCTTGCTTTTTAGAACTTTTCAAAACAAATTTACTGATTGGATAATTTTTAAATTAAGATAAAAATCCGAAAATAATGTAGAATTTAAGAAACTGAAAAAATTTAGAGAAGAAAAAAGTTGAACTTGGAAAAAATTTGGATTTGAATTGACTTCAGATTTCAGAAGTTCAGATTACCATTTTTGTGGTCAATTAAACAATTTTCAATTTTTTCCATTTCGGCACAACAATGTGACATGGAATTCACCATTCGCCATAAAAAATCATCAGACTTACTGCAAACAAAATATGAGATTGATTTTTTTCATGAAATAATTTCATTCTACGAATATTGAAAAAAGTATCAGAAATCAGCAATACGCCGAGAGCACACTAGTGAGATTATTGTTTAAAAGAAGCCCCCATCCGTTTCTACCTCGCAGCTACTCACCACGAGTGTTCTATATTTTGCCTATCCCGAAGTGCAACAGGCATCATGGGCAGGTTCAAGCATGAGAAAGCATGAAAAAGCAGGGCCGGGCAGGCAACGTGAGAATTTCTGCACAAATCTGATTTTTTGCCTGCTTTTCTTGCACACCGGGTTGTTAAATTAATAGCTCGTAGCTGCCGATATTTAAACGCCTGCGATGCTATTTCTGGCCATAAAATGGGATATTTTTTATTCGCAGGGGTATTTGTGTAAAATGCAGACAACAGGTGCTCGCCGATTTAATTAGAATTGTTATCTAGGTGTATGAGATTATAACGGTCGTTTTGCGGTCGAGTCCCGAAGAGTTGAATTTTCCTGGCTTTGGAGACTCTAATGAGATACAAATTAGCGCAGTTGAGTGCTTTTTTTGAAATGAAAACACGAGAAATAACGAGCAATTGAGATACCAGTGACCTGTATATGATTTGGACTGGAATTATCGCGAACCTACGTATGTGTTAGTTATCGTATGACGTACCAACAAAGGCGTTCTGCTGGTTCGTATGTGTGTCTGTGTATCGATTTGTCTCATTTTTCAAAAGTCCGAATTATTAATGGCGTACGCCGAATCGTATTCGTATTTTGGGTCAGCGGCGTGTTCGGCGGTGTATTCGATTCAATAACATATGAATTTGTCGATTTGCGGACGATTTATATGGTGATTTGTCTGTCTGTCTTGCTCAGGGATGGGTTTTTTCTCTCGGTGTCGGCGTCGTTCGAAATTCATCCGGCATCGAAATAGATTTATCCGCAAACTGAAATTGATGTGGGAATTTTTCTCGTCCGTGGTGCTGATTTATTTGCGTATTTTTTTTTCAATAAAAGTTGTCTGGGGTAGGGGTGGAGTGAGGGTCGAACGTGATGACCTTTTTAAAAAGCAATCTCACAATACCCAGGAGGAATCATTAAATTAAAATTTTTTCACGTAGATGTTTGACAATGTTGATTGGCCTGAAAAAATTCTACGCGTGGTGCTCTTCAAATAGTCAAAAATATGATTTAAAGGTCCATGTTTGAAAAAAATTATTTGAAAATGTAAAAATATAATCGAAAAAGCATTCAGTGTGAAAAATTGCAGATTGTTTGGAAATTTGGTTGGTTCAAGGAATAAATAAATTGTGCGATGAAAATCACTTGAACTGTTTTTTAATGCTGAAAAATTGCTTGAAAATTTCTTCGAAACTTGGTCATTTTTTTCCGAAAAATTGGAAAAATTTTGAAATTTTTATTCCAGTTGTGAAAATTTTTTGAGGTGTGTAATGAAAAAACTAAAAAAATTTGAAATTTTAATCGCAAAAGAATGAGATGCAATTTTAACTTTTGATCTTTTTTTGCCAAAAACATTTTGCTTAAAAATTTGATTCTCAGATTTTTTTCAGATGAAGAGAATTTTGAAAATATCATTTGGAAAAGCTGGAACAAGCAGTAAAAATCATTTTTAAAGTGTCTACCACGTGTTAAAATGTTATTTTACATAATATTACTTATTTGTAAACAAGTTTTCCTCAATTTGAAATAATTTGATGACATTTTACCTAATTACCTAATTGTGTTACGTCTATTCTTGACAATTTTTTTTTAAATTTTTGGCATCTAAACGATTTTTTGAGAGTTAATTTATCACAATTTTCGTAAAAATTCAACAATTTTTTCAAAACAATTTTTATTCCATTTGAAGTAAACTTTTTTGAAATTGCACAATATTTTTACTTATCTACCGATTTTTTTTTGTAATTTTTCGTTTTTTCTATTCGTTTTAGATTTTTTCCATGAAAAGTCCCCGATTATTTCCGAAAACAGGGCACTTCACAGGAGAAATTTTGGGCAGATTTGCTTTCATAGTTGAGATTATTTGAAAAATACTGGTAACTAATGTTTGAAAAGAAGCATTTTTGACAAAAAAATAAAATTTTTGAGAAAGTTGAGGATTATTTGGAGAGAAAATCTCACAGAGAAATTGATTAGGTATTCAGACAATTAAGGCTTATTTGAAAAGATACCTATAATGAAAAACCTATTTTTACCTAGCAAACTTTCATCACTTGAAGCTCTACCTAATAATTTTTGTGTTGAGATTTGAGTTTTTCGAATGAAGTCACTCTTTATAACTGTGAGCCTGAATATGGAAACAACCCAAGTTCAGGTTTCAGGTTTCCCCTGATTCTACCTCTTCTGAACAGTTCAAAATCAGTGTCAAATCAAAAACCAATTTTTAAAACCTAAGAGCGGTTTCTGTAAGTATTTAGACTCGCAATATTTTCTCTTTCCAATTCGAGATAGCCAGTTAAAGGTAAAAATTAGAGTTATCTGATTAATTTTTGGGCGAATGGTAAAGAAGGAGAGATGATAGATCTTTTCTTGACAATTTCAGAAAATAGGCACACAAATGAAAAATTTTCAAGTTCAAAATATGATATCGTTTTTAAAAGATTTTATGAACTACGTATTTCAAGTCTTGAAAATTGTTTCCAGATGTAAAATTTTACTTTTTTTTTGGGGGGGGGGGTGGGCAGTTTTTTCTCGGTCTTTCCTTCGCAACTCCATTATTTTGATTATCAATTTCATTCCCAAAATGATTCATCAGTCTTGATCCCTTCAGCAGAAAAATCATCCACTCAAATTACCCAATTTCGAATCCAAAATCGATCGAAATTTGCAAACCCCGACCTAAATTCAACCCTCCAGTGTTGCCACATCGACCAAGCACTCTATCTCACGCGAAATAAAATTTACGAGTATTCGCTGCTCCGCCTTCGGCTTTTATTTTTTATTCGAATCTCGGTTTCGTATCCATTTTTGATAAATGTAGAAAAAACCCATAACCATTGAAAAAGAAAATATTTACCCGATTTAATATCCCATATCCGAACATCTCCGTGAGACGCAGACACGGCGGAATTTTTTAATATTCTCGTCCGTACTCGCGAAGCATCTCATCATACGGGGGAAAAAAGACATCGTATCGTTTAAAAATTTTATTAGTAAGTATTTGAATATAAACGATTTTTATAGCAACGTATAAAGAAGAAGTATACATACACAAACTATTAGTAATATCGTGAGAGGCAAAAAATCGAAATTAAAATTGGTCGTAGGCCGTCGCCACACATAAGCTGTTAATTCCATTTCATCGATCAACCAAAAGCACCGCGGACGTCCGAATTTCTTCGCATAGAAAGGTCGTCGACCTTTGGACACAAACGATGTGGTCAAATTGAATTTTAACGTGTGAAATCACAGTGGGTGTTTTTTTTCTTTTTTTCTACCTGTCGTGTGTCTGAATACTTTTGATATGAAAATATAGGCTTGGCTTAGGCTCTTATTACCCAAATCGTTAATGGAAGGCAAAAAGAACAGGGCAACGATCGAATACTTGAAAATAATATTCGAAAGTTCGATTTTCTTCGCGATTTCCCTCCTTCTTTGGAGGGTGTTTCCTTTTTTTTCGTACGATATGCGACAATACAGGTACGAATACGAAAAGAGGCTTAAGTCGAGCATCGTTTCGAGTACCTGAAAATTAAGCGGTTTATCAATGCGAAAATCTTGGCCCGGTTTAACACGACGAAACCTTAAGAATCGATATTCTCTTACAAGATTCCACTATTCAGAAAGCTTTCGTGAAAATTCCACCGTTTGGAAATTTTTTTTTTCTTTAGTTATACTTAAGTGGTTGTCTCGTGTAGGCTTTTAATTCTACCTCGACCGCGACTCTGTTGCTGGATTCTGTCGACTTTTTCCCTGCCGACTTTGATCCGTTTATTTCTGTTTCTCGCGACAACTTTTTAATCTCGAAATTACCCAGAAATGTTGCGTGTTTTACAGAACCCGAAGATACGACGTTCAAAGGCGGCATCCAAGCGACGCTAATTAATATTAATAAAAATCCCGACGGAGCTAAACGTACCAAGGATGGCACAGACGGTGAGTTTTTTTATATTCTTTTCTCTCGTATTCGAGCAATCGCGAAAATCGAGTCTACCCGGCATTAGGGAATTCCGCCATATTGGATTTTCTATGCCGGTTTCTCATTTGGCGGCGGCCTAAAGCTATATTAAAGTTGTAGGCGAAAATTTTCTAATACTTTGAGAAAGTTAACCGATGCGACGTGAACTTTCGTATATCGACGACTGTGATGGCTGAAATTTTTTTTCCATGTAGAGACCTAGAGTTTCGTGGCTGCCAGGCTGGAGTTTTTATTGGAATTTTAACTATTTCCTCGGATCCCCTGCCTCTGGTTTGGTAGCTCTCTCGGCTCGCATGTTTTATTCCATTTTGTATAAAATGCGGAAGTTGACGAACGTCTTGTAAAAAGATTTTACACGAGGTTTTGCGTGCTTGGTGAAAAAAAAAAGTTATGGAAATTTTACATATATGCGGCTTTTAAAAGCGATACGAAGCTTTTGAAAGTCTGATCTACTTATAGCTACTTTAATATTAAAAGCGAACGAAATGTTTATGCGGGGTTTTGTGCTGTTGTTGCTTTTGATGAGTATTAAAATAGGATTTTGGTGGGCTTGAAATGTATATTTTTTGAAGTTTTTATGTGTTATGCGAGTTGAAAGAGGTTGCCTAGAAGGATATTGAAGGAGAAGCGAATCTGTGAAATTCTATAATTGAAGGATTTTTTTGCTTTTTGACGAATGCCGATTTGATGAATGTGTGGTTATTTTTTTCAATTTTCCATTTTCTTGAAGTCATGAAAAGATGAATCGAGACTCTGATGGAATTGTCCCCTTGAGAAATCTTCAGACCCTCAATTTCCATAAAAATTTGAAATATTTTCAATTCCCTTTCCCATAAAAAAATCAAAACATCACCAATTATAATATTTTTTAAGTTGAGTAGGATTGAAATCAAGGTGTCTGAAGTTCAAGCGAAGTCAATTTTGGTCAAAAAGTCAGTATAGTCGTGCAAGGAAAGATTTTTGGCTCGAAGGTTACACTTTTTTCAAATATTTTGACGTTCACAAGTAAAAACGTAATTTTTTCTTTTTCACATGATTTTTTACAGTTTTTCTATTTTATTGAAAAATAGTATCTAGAGGTATTTCGAAAAGTTCTCTCAAAAATGGTATTGCTTTTTTGTAGAATTTTATTTTTATTTTTTGATGGATGCACTGCGAAAATATTGTTGTTAAAAACACTTCATTCCCCATCCTTGTAAAGAGAAAATAATTTTCTTGAAAAACTTCAAACAAATATAATTAAGAAAACAACAAAAGACGCTTCAAAATTTAAATTTTAGAGCTCCTTGTGTTGTTTTTTTAATTATATTTGTTTGAATATTTTTCCCGAAAAATCTTTTCTTTTTTCAAGGGAGGGGGGGGGAGGGCATTAAAGAATCAAAGAGGTGGTGCAAAAAGTCGTATCAAGTCAAGCTTCTTGCTTTTGCTAAAAAATTTTGCTTGACACACTGAAAATGTGATTTTAGCCATTTTAGGTAAACAAAAAAAATTCAGAATTTTTTTCAAATTGTAAAAAAATTTGAGTACAATCTAGAAATTGGAGTATTATCATATAAAAATGGTCAATTGACCATTTGCAGGCACAATAACATAAATTTTGATTTGAGATTGGAAAAATGTAAAAAAAAAATGCAATTATTCATTTAAAACAACCAATAGATGAAAAAAAGGAGGAAAAAATGATAAAACTACATATTTGAATAATTAAAGAAAATAATGCAATTTTGATATATTGTCTGTAGCAAAGTGGCAAAATTAGAATGGAGGCTGATCATTCGATAGATTTTGAGTTTTTGCTGGAAAGTTGGAAAAATGAAATAAAATTTGAAAAACTGAAAGGACATGAAAATATCAGCGTGCGATGGTCAAGTTAGTCACGCAAAGTCGAGCTTTTGACTCAAACGTCGAGCCTTCTTAAAAAAAAAAAAACTAATTTAGAAGTTCATTCTGGTTTTTTTGAATTTTATTTATTCTAAGTTTTTCGTTTTTTTGTTTTTTTTTTTTGAGGGAGAGGAGATGAAAAAATCTAAAAAGGTCGTACAAAAGGGTGAGATAGATTCAAGCTTTTGCTGAATACATTTTGTTAAATATTGGGGGAATATATTTTTGAACAACTTTTTTTTGACAATAAAAAAATCACGTTTTTTCGAAATTTTGCATTGCTTCTCTCGGATATTCAAGATTGCTTCAAATTATGAGTAGGTACCTACTATTTTTGTTCAGAAAAATGCGAAATTTTTGAAAAAAATTCTTTATCTAATCAGCAATTACTTTGTCACATCTCTTGATAGGTAAAACACTTGAAAATTCGTCAAGTTTTGTTTACTTATTTGAATTTAATAAAGGTTGTGAAAAATATAAATTTCAGCTCTTTATTGGATTGGAGTAGCAAAAATCAGAAAAAATAGAAGATACGTTTAATTTTTTTTGCCCGAAAAATTTTCAAGATTGAATTGGAATCATTCGGTTTTGTTCAAGTCGAATTCATAGAAAAATTTAAATAGTTGAGGAGGATAAGGAAATTGAAAAACAATTTAAATCTTTCATCTGAAAAAATATTCCAGTCAGAGAGGTGGGTTTATTTTCAAATCATGTTTTTTCAAAGCTCAGTTAGAATGAAATCGTTACGAAAGTGCTAGACATTCTCTCTAATGCAAGTACTGGGATATTGTTTTTTGACTAAACTTGAAGCCGGAAAAATGGTATGAAAATTACAAAAAAAAAAAAAAACACCAGAAAAGATGAAAAATTTAAATTTTTTAAAAATTTGATAGATCCATCAATTTTTATTAAAAATATCAGATACATAAAATTCAATAACCCTGTGTGCTCATTCATCTTGTTTTTTTTCTTTTTTTAAAAAAAACCTAATTTAAAGCCAAGTCGGGTCACTGGAGATGAGATTGGAGGGGACCAAAAAAACATTCGATAGCAGTCATATTTTCAAGAACAAAAAATTAAAATTAAAATTTTAAGCAAGTTTAATGATTCTTTTTTACTTATGGAAAATTTACAAGTATTTTGAATATTTTTAGAAAATCCTTAAAATTCCTTCCAATGATTTAAAAAATTTCTTCTTCACTGATTAAATTTGCTTCGTTCGTGACCTATTCATTTTTTTAAAACTACGCCAAATCTTAATTCTTATATTTTTATGATGCTTTTTAATGACCAATTAAAATCCAATATCCATAATTTTTTGTTACATTAATTTTGTAATTCATTTTACGAGTTATCCCCTTCCCCTCCAATCCTTATATGTACATTTAAAATTTCAAAATATTTTCCAAACTGTAAAAACTCCGATTAAAAATTTCCTCCCATATGCAACGAAAAAACACATCTCAGATTCGAAATTTGCTCCGCCTTTTACCAATTTATAATGCACGACTTGTAAGCAAAATCTTCGCCCTGCTTTATTCCAACGGTAAGCCTTTGATGATTACCACGACATCGTACCACTATTAAAATCTAATCATATAACGCCTTTGTGTTACCCCTCCCCCCAGACCTATTCCAGCTCCCAAAATTTCTCTGGCTGGCTTTCCATCTTGTCGCCGAGCAACTTGTTTTATGTATGTAGTTCCCGGGATATAAACTGAGATTTTGTGACGGTCGTTAGAATTTATGAATCGGCCTTCTGTCGCATAAATGGCGCTGGTTTTATAGATAATATAGACGTAGGTGTATCTGGGGTTAGATTTTACATCGTATAACGTATTCGGCCGGATTATTCGAGCTTTTGGAAGCATTGGATGGAAAGATGGTGGCGAAAATGCTTAATTACCGTCGAAGGCCTTGGCGAAATGGGCCAAACTTATAGTTAAATTTTCATTACCTTTGTTCGCGTACTAAGAAGAAAATTAACGCGAGCCCGAAGTTCAAAAGGATCGCGATACGGATTATGCAACATCGTTGGTTTTTTTTTTATCGTACGACGAATTAATCGATAAAATAAACGGCCGGCTTGAAATGCACAATGAAGTCGAATCACGAATATGCGTGCGTTTGTGCGCCGATTCCCAAAGGAGAAATCGGAAGTGCCGGCGTCTCGGTGTCGTCTCCAGGGCTGATTTTGATCCGTAGCCGGCGATGTGAAAATCTCCCGCGCGTCATACGCCCAGCATTTCAATCGGATCTTCTCGAACGTACTCATCCGTGCATCCGAGCAGGGTCTCGATGGCTTGACGAGTTTCGTAATTTGGGGCTCCCATGGCGTCCAAAAATTGACCAGGGGTTTCGGTTTCGATTATTCGATGGCTCAGATACCCGTGATCGTAGAAAAACCATAGGACTATACTTTGGTCGGTTTTTTTATAATTGAAGTTCTCGCAGAGAGTGAAAAATAGATTGAAATTTTCAGAAGTGTAGGATTCAGCCATGTGGTATCCGGTGGTTCCGTTGTTGGCGACGGTACTGACCACTTGGCGAAGCAACGTATCTTCTGAGAAACTCAGGAAGAAATTATCGACCACCGAGGTTTTCCAGTAGACCTGCAAAGGATCGTTGTTGAGATTTTGAAGATATTCGACGACCGAAGTTGGATTATAAATGGATACATCTTGGTATATGGTTTTGTATCCGTTGTAATATGATTTTACGTTGGTTAAATGGCTTCGACAATCGAATCGATCCAGCAGCTGGACCACTTCTGTTTCTTGGAAACCGAAATATTTGGTGAATTTGCACTCTTCGCCCATAAACGGATGTAATTCCGTTTCGGAAAGGTATGTTTGAATATTGGCCAGAACCAGACCGCTGGTGCCCATTATTACCCCTCCAGCTACCGGATTCGCGTCCGGAGTCTCGAAAGCACGTTGTAAAATACTGTTCACGTATTCGTAATAACTGATTATGGTTTTTCCACGAGGCTTGAAAGAATTGCTCACCATGCTGTCGTAATTGTCGACCAGGATCACGACGCTGGAGCGATAATAAGCTCGTAAAATGGTAGCGATATCGAATACCATTCTGTGTAAAACTTCGTCACTTTCGTTTTCATTGTCGAGCTGTTTTTCATAAAGTTTTTTCATGAAATCGATCAGGTCTCGATTGATTCCGTAATGATCGTAGAGTACATCTGCGGGAATCTGCAGAAGCCAGCTGTGTTTGGCGAAACTTTCGCAGATCTTGGTGTTCACCTGACGTATGATGGCGAGTTTCACATCCCTGTTGCTGTGGAATTCCAGAACTGGGTCGGCGTTTAGATCGAGATATAGAACTGGATGTTTGGCCATAAATTTTTCGACGACTTTGGGGTATTTGGAAATGGTCAAGTTTTTGAAGATTTTATTAGCGGTGCTGTTCGAAGGATGCATTGGAATTCCATAATCGTCCACCTCGATTTCCACGAACGTCTGGAGCATTTGCAGATTGATGGTTTTGCCGAAACCTCGAGGAGCCGAAAGTAATGTTTTGCTGGATTTCAGGCTGAATATTTCTTTGATGAATTCGCTTTTGTCGACGAAGTGAGGCTGGGTCAGTATTTCGTGGAAATCGTGAGCGTAATAGCTTGCTCCGAACGTTGGACTGATGGCGAAGAAGAAAAGGAAAATGGCGGAGGTTCCCAGATGATCCATATTTGATCGATTAAACGTCTCGAAAATATAAAAAAGAATTATTTTTCACTGAGTTAAAACACGTGTTTGTTGGTTGATGGTTGTTTACCGAAAACTACGATGGTATGAGTTTGGCTCGGATTTTAAATACGGTCTTGTTTGTTATCGAATTAATTATTAAGATAATCAAGGATTCGAAGAACTGGTAACCCAGTTGTGAAATCGGGAATTTTAATACGATGTTTCATCTGATTCGTTGAACCGTTTGAAAAATTGATTAAAGGATTATGAGATTGAATTATAGTTATGATCGATTTACGTTTTAAAAACTAAGATTTCATTACATTATTATCTGAAATCAATTTATGAGGGGGTTTATAATTTCGAAAATAATTACGAACGTCCTTTATAATTAAACGGTAGAGGGTTCGACTGTGGAATCACGTTGAGTATTGATAGAGAAGGTGAAAAGTGAGAATTGGTTGGGTGAAGGGAAGGTGTGGGTGAAATCCACGTGCAAGAGATTTTTGCATCAAATTGCATGAGATTATATCATTTTAATGAAGATTTCGTTCGAATGAGATGATTTATTTCATTTTCATGTCGTTATTCATGAAATACCATTTTACTTATCAGTAGATTCGAGAAGAAATGAATTTACATATATCGCGAATGCCTAAGAAACGATTTCATTGTTCAGCTATGATTTAGAAAAAATTCAAGTTAGCACTAATGAGACCAAAAATCGACTCTAATCATTCTTGAATCGAAATTTTTTTGATTTTTCTGACTCTGAATGCAAAATTTTCCAATTTTTTTGAGAAAAAAGTAATAGGTATTCTTTGAATTTTTTTTTGATTTGAGCTGGGCGGGGTTGAGCATATTTTTTCTATCAAAAAATGATATTGGCTATAGAGAAGTGAGCTGCCCTCTCCCTTAGAATCTCGTTAATCCTTTTTTGTATCCAATAATGATTTTTTAACAGAATTCGACCGAGTTTGTAAATCATCCATATTTCAGAAAGTAATATTTTTGGAGAGGAGAGAGGATAAAAATATATGTACCTATTGTGATGAAATGATCGATTTTTTTTCAACCTTCAAAAATGTTTGAATGTTGATAAAGCATCGTTAAATTTAGGGGAAAAAAATGCAAAAATTATTTGAAATTCGAGAAAAATATGACTGAAATATTTATATAAATATTCAAATGTCACAATATCATCATTTGAAAAATTAATAAAAATTGTGCAAAAATCCGTTGAAGTTTGAAAAAATTATAACCAATGTAACAAAATTGATTGAAGATAAGAATTTAATAAAACGGTTCAGAACTTTTAAAATTATGTTTAAACTTAATAATGTCATAATTTTTTTCGAAATTTAAGAAACATTGTCAGCTGATAGAAACATTGATAAAATTATGTAGAATATCATTAAAATTGGTACAATGCTGCACAATATTTTCGATAAGTTGGCCTAGGTAGTAGGTACCTATTTCATGGAACTTCGCCTAAAAATTTTTGAAGAGTAAAAATTGGTGGAATGCAGTGGCGTTGTTGCCAGGAATTTCTGGAGAGGAAGGGAAGGGAGATAAACTTAGATAATTCCTGACTCCCTTCCTACAAAATTCTCAAAATTCGATTTTTTTAAAAAGAGGACAAAATGGGCATGGAGACATGAAGTATCAAAAAATTGGATTTTCAATTCCCCGAGAAAGCTTTTTTCACGTTAATTTTTGGACTAGATGAGGGAAGTTTAGACCCTATGAACATTCTTTACTGCACTACTGATGGAATATCATTTTAAAAGTTGGTTCAACATTGAAAAAAATCATCAGAAATTCTTGAAAGTCGTTTAAAAAGCTCGGAAAATTGTAGAATTTTCGTTAGATTTGTTGAAAAAACGGTATAAAATTTCATAGAGATGTAAAAGTCGTGGGATTTTTAACCAAAAATTGTCAAAAAAAAGTTATTAAAAATGGTGAAATTAGCTTAAAATTTTCACAAAATTGCCAGCAAGCTAAAAATTTCTTTTTTTGTTATTTTCGAACAGTTTTTTTGAAGAATTTTGAATAAATTTGAACGTCATTTCAAGATGAATTTTAATATTTTTTCAAAATTTTTTGCAAGGTGTTCGACACTTTACTTGACGCCATGTTAAACAATTTACTTGAGGAGTATTTTTGTGCAATTTTTCCAATATTTTAATAATATTCCGTAGAATTTTGATAACTACTCCGATATTATTTTTCGATTTTCTAGTGTTTCTCTCCATCTTGATTTTGAAATGATAACTTAGTGATGCTTTGTAGTTTGTACAGGTTTAGATTTTTTTATCTCGAAAATTTAACAAAATGTTGAGTTGATATCAAGTACATTCTTATCATTTTTCAATTTATTGAAATTCGGAGAGTTGATCGTTTTGAAGAAATGCTATATTTTTTTGATCGCCAACAATGAATTTTAATGTAATTTTTCTATAAAATTCAATAAAAACTGATAAAACAAATTTTACCACACATTCATTAGTTTTCGCTCCAATTCGAAGATTTTTACAAAATTGGGAATTTTTTGCAATTTTTTCAACTTTAGTTTATTTGGAGGAATTTTTACGACAATTACGACTGTTTTTACCCATAATAATGATTTTTACGTTATTTTCGACCAATTTTATAGTATTTTGAACCAGTTTAGCGATAGGTAGGGTAATTATTTATGGCCATATCTCCGAAAGGGAGGGGGTTGGAGGAAAAATTTTTCTAGAATGTTTTACATCAAGGGGCACCACTTGAAAGGGTTGGAGTGAAAATCGGAGGTGGGGCCAAATTTACCCCTAATCTGGCCATACTCTTTCATGTAATGTTAATCACCCTGAAATTTTCCTATTTTCAAAATTTTGAAAAACTGTCTCAATTTGTCCGAAAATTTGAATTCAAGTTGATTGTTGCAGTTTTGGATTTTCGAACTTTTCATTGGTCATTTTAGTTCTTTTCCTTTTCAATTGAAATAATTTAAAAATTCTGTTTAAAATTGAAAATCACATCGAATGCAATCCCTCTGATTTACGTAATTCATTTCTTAATCAATCGCCCAATGAATATAATGGATGTCATTTGATACGGCTTCATTTCTATCAATAATTTAGATACCTGATAATGATTCATAAATTTTAATGGAAGAATTTACCTATCTTCTCGTTACGTTTAATTTAATCCACGGGTCCGTACGCGAAACTCCCCAATATCTGTTTCAACGAATATCTGGCTTGAGAATTGGGCGCGATAAATTCATCCTGCACCCTTGTCCAGGTCAAATACCCATGATCGTGCAAATAACTAAAGGAAATATCCTGATACATTTTATCAAACTGGTATAGTAACCTGGCGTCGAAAAACTTCTCCAGATCGTCGTAATCTTCGTAAGATTCAACGTAGGTGAACCGACAAGAAAATTTATCTGCTACATTGGTGAGCATGAGTCGCAGCAGGGTATCTCTGAGTACACCTTTGACAAAATTATCTTCGTAAGATAGACGCCAGTGTATTCGGTAATTCAGATTTGTATTGATATTTGCAATGTATTTGATGATGGATTCGGGATGGAACAAGGTCTGATCATCGACCGATTTGTAGCCTCCGTAAACGTAGTTCAATTCGGTAACTTTGGCTTGGGGTAACCCATTCCTAGTCAAGAGATCAGAAACGTCAGCTTCGGTGAAAGCAAAATACTCGTAGAGTCTGTGTTCGCCTAGGAATCTGTAATGTGTGGCTCGATTTATAGTTTTTCTTACTTTGGGTAAAACTAACCCACTGACCGCGGTTACCAAACCATAAGTGGCCACTGGTTGGATCAATGCTTTGCGGATCATTTCGCCAAAAATACCGAAGAAAGTCAGTACGTCTTCTTTGGTGATGGAGATCGCCTGGCTCAAAACGCTGTCGTAATTATCGACCAAGATTATAACGTCTCTTTGAAAATAAACCATTAAAATGTAGGCGATTCTGTGTAAAGCGAAGATAGTCTCTTGTTCGTTGAAAATCATCCCTTGGGATAAATTTGCCAAAAAAGTGATATCTTCTTCGAGTATCGCGTAACCATTGTATCGTTCTCGTGCCAGAAGGTCTTCCTTTGGCAAATCCAATAACCATTGGTAAGGTTCGAAGACCTTGAATAATTTGTAACAGAGAAATGAGACAGCCGTTTCGTTTGAGTATTTGCCAAATAATTTTTCGGTTTTCAAGTCCAATGGGATTATTACGTATTTGGCCATGTGATCTTGGACGATTTGAGTGCTTTGGAAGATGGATAGGCGTGTGAACGTTACGTAGGCTGTGGTATTGATGGGATCTTTGATGTTGTGATTTTCATCGAGTTCAATTCCGGCGAAATGTTGGATCATTTGGAGGTTCATGGTTTTGCCAAACCCTCGCGGGCATGTTATGAATACGTAACTTTGCCAGTCGTCTTTGAAGAATTGTTTGATGAAGTCTGTTTTGTCGACGAAATAGGGCTTATCTCGCAGCTGGATGAAGTCTAATGGTGGGGGGTCTGAGGTAGCAATTTTGATCAGATTGATGATGTGCAGAAGTAGGAGAACTGGTCCTCGAGATGGTATTGGCGATCTGAAGGGGAAATCAGATTCAGAGGAATTTATTTCAAAGAAAAAATCATCAGGGGATTTCAGTTAGATCCTTTTTAAACCGAAAAATTTTCAACTTACTTCATTGTTGTCTCGATAATAATTCTGCAAGTGATCCAGAAAATTACTCATATTCAATTCTTCCAATTACTTTTCAAAGTGCACTCGAAATACGTCAATTGAACCGAAACTTTGAGCATGTTTTTCTCAAAGTTTAACATACTAACTTGAATGCGAAAAAAATACAAATTTTATACCAGGAAATTGAATTTCATACATTGATACGTATCATCGATGATAAGAGTGTCGATTATCTTTGATGGCTTGAAATATTTTATGTCTTGATTCTGGTACTTGAAATTCATGTGCCAAAAAATCTTACGGTAAGTATTGAAAAATGAGGATAATTTTAAAAAAATGAGGGTTGAATTGAAGAAAATCAATTTTTTTTTTTTGAATAGAACTTTTTGTAATTTTTCAATTTCAAAGGGCAAGTTCCATAGGCGCACCTAAGGGGATATTCAGAAGGTTCAACACCCCCCCCCCCCCTCCTTAAGCTGAAAAAAGAGATTTTTTTTATTACAAAAATGTAATTAAGTGCATTTTTTTGTTCTTTTAGCAATATTTTTAAGAAAATTTTCCGCGAGCAATATTTTTATCATTTTCTTTTGAAAATTACTGTTTTTTCACTGTTCTTTCAATCAAAAATCACTGATTTCTCAATAAATTTCCAATTTGTCAAAAAATTGTTAAATTTTTCGAAAATTTTTAATTTTCAAAAACTTAGTGATTTTTAAAAAACTTTTAATTTCTAAAAATTGTAAATTTTCTAAGAATTGTTAATTTTCCAAAAATTGTTGATTCTGACTGAAAGATGAGTGAAAAACGAGTGATATGAAGTTTGACCCCTCCCTCTTTTTTTTCGTACTCTCAGCTCCTTCCTTAATTAATTTCTGGATGCTCTAAATGGCAATTCCTATAATTTTCAGACTTCAAAGCAGAAATTCCACCCTCCTTCTCTTCAAAAAAGTCTTTGTTTTTTAAAAAATTACGACTTGAACCTAATTTTTTCGGAAAAATCCCGCTTTTCTGTTATCGAAAGAACAATATTGTCCCCCTGCCATGCCATCAGATACTAGGATTTTTCCCATATTTTTTGACCCCGGAATTTTCCTCAAATTTCAATTATTTTCAAGCCGAAAAAAATTCTATTCAACTTGAAAATTTTGAAAAATATTCGAATTGAAAAAATAGGGACTAGAGGACTGGATATTTCAGTGAGCAGTTATGAACAAACATAGAATTGAAAAAAATAAATAATGTTGACCAAGAAAAAAATAGGAAAAGTTCTCTCGTCATGATACAGTTTTGAAAAATTTGGTGAAAAGAATAGTAATAATAAATTGATAGCTTTTTAAATTATTATTTTATAAAAATAGACTGAAAAAAAGGAATCTTGTTCGTAAATTAGTTTACATAAAATATTACAGAATACGCTTATTCAATTGACCAGGTTGGGTCGATTTTCAATCAGAACTGCAAATCTACTCCGAGAAGGTTATGCTACTAATAATAAATACGATTGAGCCAATGTCTGATTTTTGGGGACTTATGCCTCGGTCTTAGCAGTCGTTGCTTCTGTTTGAGCACTCGTTTCAATTTTAGCAACTGTGGTCTCACTTTGAGCCATAGTTGACCCAGTCTCAGCAATCGTAGCCTCGTTTTTGGCAATTGTAGTCTCATTTTGACCTACCAATGTCTCCGTCTTAGCCACTGTGGTCTCAGAGTGATCAACGGTGGCCTCGATTTTGGCAACTGTCGTCTGATTTTGAGCCATCGTCATCTCGATCTTAGCACCAATAGTTTCAGAATGACCAATTGTAGTCTTATTTTGACCTGCCAATGTCTCCGTCTTAGCCACTGTGGTCTCAGATTGACCAACGGTTGCCTCGATTTTGGCAACTGTCGTGTGATTTTGAGCCATCGTCATCTCAATCTTAGCACCAGTAGTCTCAGAATGACCAATTGTAGTCTTATTTTTAGCACCAGTCAGCTTAGTTTGAGCAAATGTAGTTTTATTAGCGTTACCTTTCTTGGTCTTGTTACCCTTCGGTTGAGTCTTATTACCACCTTTTTTGACCTTGGGTGCTTTTTCGCCTTTACCAGCTTTTTTGCCAGCTTTTTTATCTTTGGTCCTTTTTGGCGATGTCTCAGGATCATACGAAAGCACAATAGTGCACAGTTCCTTCACGTTATGCCACACTTCCAAGTTGGGGGCCTCAAAGACAGGCACTGAGGAATTTTTTATCTTCTCAATTGGCAAGTATGGGATAATTTTACTGAAAGTATGAGACAGGTATCCGTGATCGAAGAAGTAACTGAACAGCATTGCGCTGGCAGAAACTTTATAGTCATAAAATTCGCAAACATTGAAGAAAGTTGTAAAATTTTCCAGAGTGTACGATTTGTGATGGTCAAATTTTACAGTCATGTTGATCATTAAATTTGTCAGCATTTGACCGAACATTCTTTCATCTTGGAAACTCATTAGGAACTTGTAATCTTTGGCAGTGACATTTTTATAAGGTCTTAAGGCATTAGGATCATTAATATTGGTCAAATATTGAGTCAGCGAAGAAGGATTATACAATTCGATCGTTTTCGACAAGCTTTTGTACCCGTTGTAGAATTTCTTCACCTGACTTCTGCAGTCTTCCGAGCAATTGTATTTCATGAGTAAATTGGTAGCTTCGGTATCGGTGAACCCATAATAAGGGTTAAATCTGTGATCGCTGAGGAAATGGTAATATTCGGATTTATTCAATTTGGTGAGCATGAAAGGCAATACCATTGAATTTATACCCATTACCAGACTGTGAGATGTGATTGGATTGTTAAATGCATCGCATAATACTGTGCTGACGTACTGATAAAATATCTCGATGTCTGTTTGAGTTGGTCTGCAGAAATTGCTGAGGACACTGTCATAATTATCAATGAGGATTATCACCTCTTTGCCGAAATAAAGATTTAAAATTTTAGCAAAATCGTATAAAACTCGAGTCGAATTGTTATCATTGGGTAATGTTTTCTGATCCAGCTTCTCCAGTAATTCGATTTGATCCGCAGTGATTTTATAAGTATTGGTGAGCTCCTCCTTGGAAATACCTAGAATCCATTTATAAGATTCAAAACTCTCGTACAATTTGTTATTGAAAAACGTGACAGATTTCTGAATATCGATCGAATTTTCCATTGTAGCATCGGATCCTAAATCTAAATAGATGACAATGTGCTGAGCCATGTGTTTTTCAACAATATCTGTGTAATTTTTAAAGATGACTAAAGGTTGGAATATTTGATGAGCTGTTCCGGATGTGTAAATTTTTGGCTTGTGGTTGGAATCGAGTTCAAGTTCAGAGAATAATCGAAGCATTTGCAGATTAGTTGTTTTTCCAAAACCCGGAGGTGCTGTTATGAAAATATGTTTGTTGTCTTCTTCGAAGAATGTTTTGATGAATTCGCTTTTGTCGACGAAGAAGGGCTGTTTCGTTAGGTCGATGTAGGTTTGGATGGAAGGAGTCGTTGTGGTACATTTCTGAATGAGTGTTATGCACAGAACGGTGAAAATTTGGAGCAGCATGTTTAGTCTGAAAATTATGAAAGGAGGTGTTTTTTCACGTTGAATTAAATTTTGGACATTTTTTGATTGGGAAAAATGGCGGAACTTACCTTTTTTTCGGTATAAATTGAGAGGTTCAAGAGGTGAAATGTGAACTAAATTAATTTTTGAAAAATTTCAACAGTATTGCTACATTTTCTCTGTAATCAGTTTATTCCAACTGCTTGATATGATTCATTATCTCATCGTATGAGAAATTAATTCGTTTGAACTTCAAGTTGAGAAATTATTTGGCATTTTAGGCCTGTTGAGCGAGCCAAGAGTGACCCTGATTTCTTCAAGCCGCTTTCACGTGTCAAATTTTTTTATTGAGAAGTGTATACTTTGAACAACTACGAGATTCTCAAATGAATGATTCTAAATCTAAAACAGTTATTTTTCTATTGAAAAATCTGTCGTTTTTTTATTTTGAGCCGTGCTTTTTCAAAGATACAAAATTGTAAATTCATCTTTAAAATGAAAAAAATTGACAATTCAAAAAAAAATCTTTTCAAGTTTGACTTTTTTTCTAGGAATAATTCGCCATTTTTTAAATGGTAGTGATTTCTTTTTTTTTTTTAAGAAAAACTTCTCATTCTGTTTAGTTTTAATTTTTTTCAGTAATAACAATTTTCAATTTCATTAAAATTGACGAAATTTCGTTCAAAATTGCAAGAGGTGGAAATAACAATTGGTATTTTTTTTTTCAATTTGTCTCTCAAGTTTTTCTCAATGAAATAAAAACGTATTTGGTATCATCTTACATTCATTTTTGAGCAGCTATTAATTTTCATTTTCGTGAACGATTCATTTGAAAAAAACTCATTCGGTCGCGAACGATTCACTTGAAATGATCAATTCGGTTGTGAATGATTCACTCAGAATGAATAATTCGGTCGCGAATGATTCACTTATAATGATTGTTCAATCGTTAATGGATTTCGTTGGAATGATCTATTAGGACGCGAACGATTCATTTAGAATGATTGATTCGGTATTCGGTCGCGAACGATTCACTTAGAATGATTGATTCGGTCGCGAATGATTCACTTATAATGATTGTTCAATCGTTAATGGATTTTGTTGGAATGATCTATTAGGAGTTAGGACGCGACCGATTCACTTAGAATGATTGATTCGGTCGCGAACGATTCACTTGGAATGATAGATTCAGTCGCGAACGATTCACTTGGAATGATTAATTTGGTGGTGAATGATTCACTCAGAATAAATAATTCGGTCGCGAATGATTCACTTATAATGATTGTTCAATTGTTAATGGATTTCGTTGGACGGTTGGAATGATCTATTTTAGGTCGCGAACGATTCACTTGAAATTATTGATTCGATCGCGAACGATTTTTTTTGGAATGATTGAGTCGGTCGTGAACGATTCTTTTGGAATGATTGAGTCGGTCGTGAACGATTCTTTTGGAATGATTGAGTCGGTCGTGAATGATTCACTCCGAGTGACTCATTCACTGTTATTCAGTTGCGGATAAATCGCTTGAAATGATTCACTTGATCATTAACGATTCACTCAAAATGTTTTTTTCGGTCGCGAACGGTTCTCTCTCTGAGAATGATTCTTTCGGTCGTAAAAAAAAACTCACCCAGGAAATTATTTAATTATTCATCATTCATTCTGAAAACTGACTCTTGGACGAACGATTCACTCTCAAAATTATTTATTCAATTTTGAATTTTTCATTCTCATTCATGAATGATTCTTGCATAAAATCTGTACTTACCTAAAATGAATGATTTTGCATTTAAATCAAATAAATACCTCCTTACTCGCACATTATATCAAATGTTAAGGTTGTTTCAGTTTCCATTAAAAATTTAAAATATGCTCATGGAAAGCAAATAAATAGACCTAATAAGTATTAAAAAATTGTTGATAATTGAATGTTTTTTGTCTTGAAAACTGTTGGTCCGGTAGCCTCAGTAACATCTCAGTCTGTGCAATCTGGATTTCAGTCTTGACAATCATTATTCAGTCTTATTAACCGCCTCAACCTCCATATTTTTGCTCTGGTACCCAAATTGTCTGGTCCCTATTTCGGCAATATCGGTCCGTCGAATCCACGTACAAAGGTAGACAATTCTTTCACATTGAGCCATACTTCCGAATTAGGAGCCTCAAACATATGCACTATCGAATTCACGATTTCTTTTTCCGGCAAATCCGGGATCATGATTTGATTAAGACCATGAGTCAGAAACCCTTGATCGAAAAAATAACTGAACATCATTGTGATCTCGGTGACTTTATAGTCGTAACTTTCACATGTATTGAAGAAAGCTGTGAAATTTTGCAGGCTGTAAGATTCATATTGGTCGAATTTCGCTGTCATGTTACGTCGTAAATTTTCAAACAAGTGACCCATCATTTTTTCATCTTTGAAACCCAAAAGGAAGTTGTAATCTTTGGCAGTGACATTTCGATAAGACCTTAAGGCATTAGGCTCTTTGATATTGGTCAAATATTGGGCCAGTGAGGCAGGATTATATAGTGCGATCATTTTCGTCTTGGTTTTATATCCGTTGTAGAATTTCTTTACTCTTCTTCTGTGTTGTATTGAACAATTGTACTTTTTGAGTAAACTGGTTGCTTCAGAGTCGGTAAACCCAAAATAAGGAGAATAGCTGTGATCTGTGAGGAAGTTGTAGTGTTTAGATTTATTCAATGTTGTGAGGATATGAGGTAATGCCAATGAACTTGTGCCCATTATCAGTCCTTGAGATGTGATTGTATGATTGTTATCGAATGTATCACGTAATACAGTGCTCATGAATTGATAAAATGTATCGATGTCTTTATAAGTAGGTCTGTAAAATCTGCTGAGAACGTTGTCGTAATTATCGATTAGGATCATCACCTCTTTTCCAAAATAAAGATGTAAGATTTTTGCAAAATTGTATAAAACTAGAGCTGAATTTTTATCATGGGGTAATGTTTTCTTATTCAGCTTCTCAAGTAACTCGATTTGATCTGAAGTGATTTTATGAGTATTGGTGAGCTCTTCCTTGGGAATATCCAGAAGCCATTTGTAAGATTCGAAGCTCTGATACAATTTGTTATAGAAAAATGTGACTGTTTTTTCCAAATTGATCGATTTATCCATTGTGGCGTCAGATTCTAAATCTAAGTAAATTACGACTTGCTGAGCCATATGTTTTTCAACGATATCTGAATAATTTGTGGAGATGATTAAAGATTGGAATATTTGATGAGCTGTTGTGGATGTGTAAATTTTAGGCTTGTGGTTGGAATCAAGTTCAAGTTCAGAGAATAATCGAAGCATTTGCAAATTGGTTGTTTTACCAAAACCCGGAGGGGCTGTTATGAAAAAATGCTTGATGTTGTTTTCCTCGAAAAATGTTCTGATGAATTCGCTTTTGTCGACGAAGAAAGGCTGTTTTGTTAGATTGGTGTAGGCTTGGGCAGAGGGAGTCGCTGAGATGCATTTTTGGATGAGAATTGAGTATAGGATTATGAAGATTTGGGGCAGCATGTTCATCAATCTGGAAATATTTTCTCACGTTAAAGTTTAGCTTGACTCTTCTCCAATGCATAGAATTGTTGAAATCAAATTTATTCGTATGAACTGAGAAACGCAAGAGCCAAAAAACGAACGAAAATAATTTTTGAAAAGTTTCAACCGTATTGATACATTTTCTCGGTAAGGTACCTATTAGGTATCAATTTTCATTCGATTGATATTCATTATCTCATCGTACGAGAAATTAATTCGAATTTTATTCAAAGTAGAAAAATTATCAGGCTATGTAGGTCTGATTGGTGTCTGATGTTACCTTGATTTTTTGAAGTAAATTTTGAACTCACGAGAAAGCCAATTTATTGATAGTTTAATTTAAATTTTTTTCGTTTATTCTGTTGGTAGTGGTAACATTGATTTCGAAACATTGCGATTTTTCTCTTCATTGTCTCATTATTGAGCATTTTTTTGGGGTTCAAAATTTTTTTAGGGGTTTTTATTGGTAAGAATGAGAGATTTAAGAACGGTTCGTGAATGAAACGTCCGCGTCCCCAATAATGATGAAAATCCCTTACCTGAAAATTTTCTTTGTTGAAAAAAATCTTGCGTCAATCGATTTGTTGGTTGGTGTACCTATACTTTTCAACACTTATTTTAATTTTTCATTTCATTGTTTTCTAAATTTAGGATTGTCGTTCACGAACGATTCATTTATTCGAGTGATTCATTTATTTGTGAATTTTTTCGTTATTGAATTATTTTATTTATTTTTTCATGACATAATTATGTACTGACTTGATGTGAAAAATTATTTTGATGCTTCATCGTTCGTGAACGATTCACTCATAGAAGTAAAAATGATTCGGTCGTTCGTGAATAATTCGCCCATAAATAATTTATCTAGTCTGTGATCTCAAACTTTGAAATTGAATCATCGTCATATTTCATTTCTCACGAACGATTAATTTTTTTTATTCGGTTCATTCGGTCGTGAACGATTCGTTCTCATTATGATTTGTTCGATCGTGAATGATCAACTTTTTAAAAAAATCATCATTTACTTCTCCAAAAAGGCACTCTTTCGCGAACGATTCACTCGTAAAATGATTCATCTGATTGCGAACGACTCATCTCTTCCTTTGGTTGCAAACGATTTACCCAGAAAGATTCTTTTGTTCATCTTCATGAACGATCCTCAAAATTATTCAATTCGGTTTCAAATGATTCACTTATGTAGAAGTAAGAATGCAGTCGTTCGCGAATGATTCATCCATAAATAATTTATTCAGTATGTGATCTCGAACGTTGGATCATCGTCATATTTCATAAATTTCGAGAACGATTAATTTATTCATTCGGTTCATTCGGTCGTGAACGATTCATTTTCATTGTTTCATTATGATTCTTTCGATTATAAATGATCCATTTCTTTAAAAATTCATCTTTTTTTCAAAGAAAATCACTCGTTCGCGAACGATTCACCCTCAAAATGATTCATTTTGTTGCAAACGATTCACTCACAGATTAATTCTTATGCGAATAATTCACCCTCTAAATCGTTATCGATTCTTTTATTTTATTTATTCATTCGGTTGTGAATGATTCGGTTAAAAATTATTTTGCACAGATCTAACTTTTTTTTGATAAATTTTTGAAAATGCATCTCTACAAAGGCACAACCCTTGATGAGTTTTTCTTAATTTCAGAAATTTTATGATTCCTTCGTAAAATCTCTCTCCTTTTTTTGATATTCGATTCATATTTTGAACTAAAAATCCTTTAAAAATTGTAATAAAACATCATAAAAATTACAAACACAGTTTTAATTTCGGAAAAAATATTAAAAAATTATTTATTCGGAAAAAAGAATCGTTAAATAAATTGAAATAAAAATCGTCAATTTCAAATATCTCGTACAAATCAGGCTCGTCATAGAAAATTCAACTCCGAATTTTGTTCAAGTCGTAATTTCAACCCACTTAATCCAATATCAGTGTCTTTAGAGCTTGTTTGGTCTCCAAATTGGCAGCTTTATAGCCATACGTGGAAAACATGGCGGTATCGTTGGCGATGGCGTTATACGTGACGTAGCCTTGTTCGTAAACGTATTTGATCAATGTATTATAATCACTCTTCTTATACTGATATTTATCGTTCAAATTGATGAATCGTTTGGTATCGGAAATATTGTACTCTCCCATAAGCCCATATTCGGTCGTACCATCGTTCACGATATCCTGGACGATATCACGAAAAACTGGATCGTCGCGGAATCCCTTGAGATAATCGTCATTTTTGGTAATCGGCCAATAAGACTTCAACGCTTTTTCTTTTTCCGTTTCTAAATTCTTAAAATACTGGATTACCGAAGAAGGACTGTACAAGGTGGTGAAATTTTGCAACATGTACCCTCCGTAATATTGTTTGATTTCTTCTGCCTGTTTAGGCGTCAGCTTATATTTTCTTACTAATTCAGCCACGTCGTGTTCGCTAAATCCGTAATAGTCGAGTACCCATTCACCTTCTAGGCAAGACATGGTGTAAGATTTTTCCAAATCTTTGTCAATCGATGGGAATAACATTCCGGTGGTCGCAGTCACCCAGATATTGCGAGTCACCTCGTTTTGAGGCGGCTGCGCGACGTGTTTGATTACATCGTTGATGAACTGGTAAAAGAACTCGATTTGTTGTTTATTTGGCTGGAAAGATTTGATGAAAGCGCTGTCGTAATCATCGATCAGAATCAAAACCCCGGATTGGAAATAGATTTGCAAGAAGTGAGCGAACCTGTAAAGAGCTTCTCCGATTTCGAATTTATTAGCGAGCTTTTTCTGGCTGAGCTTTTTAATCAGTTCGACGTGCTCGTCGAGTAATCGATACGGTTGCAAGAGGTTGATTTTATGCAGGGTTTCGGAAGGCACGTCCAAGATCCATTTGTATCTTTCGAATCCTTCGTATAATTTTTCGTTCAGAAAAGCGATTATTTTTTCTTCGTTGAAGTCGGCTAGTGTCTGGGTGGTTTCCAGGTCGATTGAGATTACTGGATGTTGGCCGACGTTGTCGCGAAGCCAGCGGTAGAATTGTTCGTGACCGACTGCCAGCTTTGAGAAGATTTCGTAAGAAAGTGTGTCGTTCATTGGTTTGGGTTTGTGTTCGGAATCTAATTCGACGTCGTTGAAGAGTTGAATCATTTGCAGATTGGTTGTTTTACCGAAACCTCGAGGGCAAGCGACGAAAGCTATGGTGAAAAAGGGGTCTTCGTAGAAGAATCTCATTAGTTCGGTGTGGTCGACGAAGTACGGTTGTTTGGTCAGTTCAATGAAATCTTTGGCGGCGTTGTCTTTGCAGCTGACTCGGTGTAGGGTGGAAATGATGCAGAGAGCTAGAAGGGGTATGAGGCGAGCCATGTTTGGAGATCTGGAAAATGAAGAAAGAGCGTGTGGTTAAAATAATGATGTTGTTTGTGGATAATAAAATTTCATAAGTTTCGTAAATTTTTCGAATGAAACACGATTGCGGAAATAATTTCTGGATGATTTTTCAAAATCGTTCATAAACGATTCGTTCTTAAAGTACCCAAGTTGAGAAATGATTATAATAGAAAATTTTGTTCAGAAATTCGCAAAAAATTGGAAAATTAATAGAGCCAGAAAATATGGAGAAGGTAATTCGTATAAAACTGAAAAAACAAAGAAAAATTTTTGAAAACGTTCCATCATGAAACTATTGCTTAATTGCTTTTTCAATTCGAAATGAAACAAAAGAACGTGTTATGAAAATTTTTCGGATAATTCAATAAAAAATTAATCAAAATTTCTGTCTGAATATTTTTTCCTGATTTTTTTTTTGAAAAAACGTCCTGGAAAATTTTGAAAAATTTGAGAAGCCCGTTTTCGAAGATAGTTGTAACTTTTTTTCAGGATGGGTGGGAGGGGGGGTATAGGTGGTCAAAAAATTCATTTCATCGAAGAGAGTAAAGAAACTTCATTTTTCATTTTTTATGAACCTTGAACTTTCCAAAATTGTTTTTTTTTGGGGGGGGGGGGGAGATAACGGCTCATCTTTGTTAAAATGTAAAACTTCAAGAAGTTATAAAAAAATATACTCAGAAAAATTTAATATCTGACTTTTCGTAGATACCTCCAAAAAATATAGTAAGATTGATTTACCGCTTTTTTTAGGGAAGGAGGGGGAAGTCGAAGGTAAAAAATATAAAATTTCAAAAAACCTGATAAAAGTTGAGAAATTTAATTTTTAAATCTTGGTTGAGACTTGAATGAAATATTTTTGAAATGATTCATTAATGTTGCTTCAGTGAACGATTTTTAAGCTCATTTGTGATAGATCAATTTGAACAAAATTTCTAAAAAATTTGATCACGAACGATTCATGTATGAATGACTTTGTAAATTCGTCATGAATGATTCAGTTTCAAGTAAGTAAATGAAAATGAAACTTGACATTTTATGAAATTGTGGATCATTTCTCAAAGTCGTTCGCAAATGATTCATTTCTAATGTTTTTTTAAAAATTGATTTCAAACAATATTCATTTACATACAATTGACTCTTTGAATTTATTTTTGAAAGATTTTCAGCGAGTAAATTTTGTTGTACTTCGTAAATGATTTTTTTTAATGACTATTTTCAAAAAATTTTCTGAACGATTAATTTTTTGAAATCGTTAATATGAAGTTAGTATGAGTCGCTTTGAATGAACTTTTCTGAAATCATCACAAACGATTCATTTACAAATGACTCTTCAACTTCGGTCGCGAATGATTCGGGTTTAAGAGATTTTCAGTGATTGAATGTTAATTTTAAAGTTATTCAGGAACGAAATGTTGTGTTGATAATGAATGTGAAAGCTTATGAATCATTTCTTGTAGTGGTTCATGATTGATTCACATCGAACGATTTTTTTTATCCTCATCACAAACGATTCATTTGCCAATAACTCATTGATTTCGGTCGTAAGTGATTCAGTTTTTGGAAATTCTCCAGGAAAAATTGTAGAGTCGTTCGCGTACGATTCTTTTTTGGATAAAATTGTTGGTCCTCGATTGATTCGCTCGTAAATAATACCCAAGTATTTCTATTCGGTCATGAATGATTCACTGGAGAATAAAATTTTGAAATATTGTCAAAATACTTCGAAAAATAATTTTTGGAATAGGTTCGTGAACAATTTACTTTGAACGAATTTTTTCAGTTTGATCAGAAATGATTCATTTGTGAATGACTCTTTAATTTCGGTTGCGAATGATTCTGATGTAAAAAATTGGCATTGAATGAATCGTGGGTGTCATTCGTGAGCTTAGACGAAATTTTGAAATGAATATTGAAAATTTATTAAAGACCTATAAATTTTTTCAAGTCATTTTCGAACGATTCGCATTTGAAGGAGCCTCTAAGGTCGTTCATTTTATGAATGTAGTATTTTAGCGAAAAAAATCTCAAAATTGTTTGCAATTTGGAAAAAAATATAAGTACTTCAAAACTTGTCAAGGTTTTCTTGTAGAAATGACTTGATTTTCATTAATCAATGAGAAATTGCTAAAATATTCTCAATTTGCTCTACCTAATAAATGAAATTCGCATATTTTGAAATTTTTTATAATTTTTCATCTAATTACGTTACCATAATTTGTTAATTTACATGGACACCTGTTACATAAAAATTTCCTGTAATCAATTCTCGTCTTGCTCTAAATGAATATTCTAATTTTTTTTCGAAATGGATTCTTCGAAATGTAACGAAGCTCAAAAAAATTCAATTTTCAATTTGAAATTGAAAAATAACAACTTACTTTGTCGAAAAACCTCGCCGAAAAATCTCCAAAAAATCAAGCAATTCGGAATTCCGGTCACTAGATGAAAATCATTCTTGCAACAAATTATGAACCAAACATCTCAAACCATTTCCAATTTTCCAATCGAATTTTTACTTATGGCAAATATGTGAAGAGTTTATCTACTTAGGTATCGCTTTCGCTGTACGTAATCGGCTCATTTAAACTACATTTTATAACTCATCGATAAATCTTGCCGGCTCGTTTGCTTATCGCCACCGAAGACCGAAATCCTATTGTTAATGGTTCAGAAATAGATTACAACCGCGTATCCTTTTTTCCTCATTTCGATAACATTTCGACGATAAAAATATCGAACAAATTCCTCGTGAATTTACTTTCTTAGGTACTTCTTCAATGTACAATGCCTATAATAATTTTTACGAGGAAAATCGCTTGGTGCCTATACATCGTGTATTGACAACGAATCAAGCGAAATGACTATACCGAAGAAATAAACAAAACACTAAATAAATCGGCTTTTGTGTGCTGAACCGAAACCCTCCTCCGCCTCTGTACAGATACACGCGTAAATGGTAATTGATTTCGCGCTAGATTACGGTAAATTACACCGGTATAAATAAGACCGGTAGTCGACTGTGAATTGCAGCAAAAGGAAGGGGGAATGGGGGTACCAAAGTGACGAAATATTTACCACACTTATACCGGCGAACGACTGGCGTATCGTGGTTACAATCTGTTGGTTGTTTACGCAGCATTTGGTTAAATTACCATTACGTCGGACGCGTGTGTAAGTACGTAAACTTTTTTTTTACCTGTGACCGAGCAGGTTCGAATGTAAACAATAAAACAGTTGGTAGATTACGTTGGTGCGGTGCAGAAGTGCATTTTAAAAGCGGGCTGCTTTTGTGTAACGTGAAAAGGTCAGCTTTTCATTTCAGCTCGATTAAAGTAAGGCGAGTTGAAGAATTGGGCGTTTACGGTTATTTAAGTATAAGGCATTTCGGCGTATCGATTGTTTTTGACGTCAAGACGAATGTATGTACGAATAAACCTTGATTATATTAAAAGACAGGTTCGTATTGATGGAGTTTTTTTTACTCTTCGTGCGGGTTTTAGATTTTTTTCGGGTTCGTGGTTTGATGTGTGGAGAAGGTGGTGGATGAGGTTGTTTTTGGAGATTATTGAAGGAAAAGATGCGATGGTAGCAAAAGAGAATGAAAATTTGAAATTTGAAATTTTAATATCTTGAAAGGTCGAAATTAATTATTATATGTACTAGTTAACTGAATGGAACTCTAAGAATGAAAACGTTCGAGAAAATGAAAAATACGAAAACTGAATAAATTTTCATGATATTATTTTTTCCTTTCAAAAAATTGTGAAAATTTTGTATGATTAAATTGCCTAAATCGACGTGATGAGCAAAATTGTCAAATTGTGTATAAAAATTTATAAAAATGTTGATAAAATCGTAAATAATATCGATAGAATCTTTTAAAATGATTTTTGAATTTTTTTCAGTTCGAGACGAATAGTCGAAGTATTGTAAAAGTTGATGGAAAATTCCTCAAAAATTGATGAAAAACCAATAATATTGTCTCAAATGTTGTAGAAATTTATGAGAATTTAGAAATTGTTTGAAATTTTTAAAGGAACACTCAGGTTTTGAATTTTCATCATTTCTTGCAAGAATTAATTTTTTTCAATTTTTTTTATGTACAATTTTTTTACGAATTTGAAGCTCAAAATGATTTGGAAATTTGGAAAGATCCAAGTTTCTCAAAATTTAGAAAAATACTTATGGACTGTTTGAAGCTTGATTTAATTTCAATAGATGAGCTTAGTTTTTCCCCTCTTTTTTTTTTCAGGGATATCACTTCAAAGGTTGCACTGAGTGATGGCTAATAAAAAAATTATAGTTTTATTCAAAATAATTAGATTAGGGTCAAAAATTTGGAAAAAATTATTTCTTTGTGGAAATTTTTTTCAGTGGAAAGAATTGAAGAAATCGTTTTTGAGTCAAAAAATGAGAAAAAAAATCGATTTTGGTCTGAAATTTTTAATTTTTAGCTCCTGCAATAATCCAGTTCCGGTATTTCGTCCTTACGAACAATTTTTCCTAACTTTGTTGAATAAAATGTGAATTTTAGAATATTTTTGAATACAGCGAGACTTATTCGGGGTTCAAAGTGGTCAAAAATTGTTCCATCTTAAAAATAGATAAAAAATTTTTAAAACTTGAGACTGAATAAAACTATGAGGAAAGGAAAAAAACAAGTTGCTATTTTCCCCTCATTTGAAAAATTGAATTTGAATGAATTGGGTAAAATGGGATACTCCAGTTAAAAAAAATTCAAAAAATTTCATTTAGGTCGAAAATGTTTGTTTTTTCCCCCTCCTCTCCAACTCTCTTCCTCTCTTAAGCCAATATTTTTATTTGTTCCTGATTGTCAGTGATTGTATTATCCTTCCAATTTGAAAAAGTTTGAATTTCTGAACTTTCATGAAAATTTTTCAGTTTTCTTCAATTTTTAATACATTTTGCATCGTTCTGACAACGTTCAAATGATTTTGACTAATTTTGGTCCTGTTTTGGGCTATTCTAACAATTTTTTCGAATTCTTGTATACGATTTTCAATTTTGGTTTTCAGTTTTATTCAGCAATTATTTTTGTTACGTTTCTGGCAATATTCTAAAAAATCTTCGTATTTTGGGCATTTTCTACGGGTTTTTCAGTTTTTATAATTAATTTTAATTTTTTTTTAAGATGTCCCTCAATTTTTTAAAAATAATTGTATAATTTATTTTGATGATATTTGAATACTCAAGATGATTTTGATTTGATTTAAATTGTTTTTGCAGCATTTCAGGCAGTTTTAATTGAAATACCAATGCAATATTTTAATTCTAATTTCTGACCTCTTTCATCCCCTCCCTATTTTTTTCTACAGCACTTTACCTGAATTATCGTTTTACATTTTCGAGGTGAATTTTTTCTAGTTTCTGGTCGTTTCAATTGCATAGTTGATTTGTTGTGGATCTCTTTGAATTTATTTAAACATTTTCGTGTGATTACCACGATAATTACCTTGTAAGATGAATTTTTACTGTTCAATGTTGAAAAAGATTAAAATAATCACGTACAGATTTATGATCATTAAAATTTGGATTTATTCGACCGATATAAGCCTCAGTTGAATTTTCCTCTGGTCTCTCATCAATGATTGGTTAATGATCCATCAATTTGATGATATTTTCTTCAATACCTAATGATATAAAAATACAATTATTTTTCCTTTTTACAAAATTTTTCGTAAATTAAAAATTTTTTGCTTTACTGAAAATAAAATGGCAACCGTGCAAAAAAGATTGAAAAATTTCGGTTCAATATTCGAGTTAGCGTGTTATTCGTTTTATGGATTTCTAATGGCATTTTCATTCCCCTTTTAGCTCTCAGGTCTAGTAATTTTTTTATTACAAGTTTACATCGTTTGCCCCTTTTACTCCGATTTTTTTTGTGCTTTGAGCTGAAAGTAATGGCGATTGAGATTATTTAATGATTGAACGTACGCCCTTTACTGTTCAGTGCTGGTCATTGCTGTCGGCATATTTTTTTCTCAGTCCTGCTTGTTTCTCTACTATTTTTTTTTTTTTTTTTTTTTTTTTGAGGAATAGAAGCAACGATTTTTCTATTTTACTGTCGTTTGCTTTCGAATGTTTTGAAATTGTGGCATATTGCCAGCTTACTTCTCTGTACAGTTTTTGACATTTTTAAAAAGTTTCCTTAGAGAGATTTAGGGTATTGGCGACTGATGAGGGAGGGGGGAGGAAAAAAGGAAGAAGATAAATTAGTTATTTATACGATTACTGTTCATTTTCTTCATTCTGCTAGCAAAGTTTGTTTTCGAGAACCTTGAATTTTCTACATCTCTCAGCTCGACGCTTTATTTTCCTTACTCTTCCATATTCAGCTGCTGGCTGTCACCTGAGCCGGCGTTAATACATGTTCATATGTGCGTCATGTGGCTCTAAAATTGATGATATTACGGAAGCAGCGTATCACTTGCGTCACAATCGAGGAAAATATCAAGTGAAGTGGAAATGAGCCACGAAATAAGACTCCGAGCTCGGAATATTTTTACCTAAGGCTTGGTTCACGTACTAGACGATCATTGCCGTCATTTTCTGCAAAAAATATCGCCAACGAAGAGGAAAAAAATCCGCATAATCGGCGAAACGACGATTAAATGTTGGAGCAGTGACTCGAGGGAGACGTTTTTTTTTCTCTCTTTTTCCTTCGACCTAATTTTCTCCGAACTATTATAGAATTTTCGACGGTTCGCTCGGTAGATTTTTTTCGAAGTCCTCGCGCGTTCAATGGACACGAAAATATTCGTCGGACTAATTATACACGCCGTAGATTACGAGGTTTCGTCGAAGCGTTAAATAAATATTTTTTATACTCGATCTAACTCGAGTTTTATAGTACGAATTTAGAAATACGTCGAGTTGTAGAAATTTAGGCTGCGGTATCAAGTTGATGGGCGAAATCGTGTACTGAAAAGATAAATTTCGGCGTATTTTTCAATCCTCTTCACTTCAGCGAACAGATGGACCCAGGAGGCAATCTTTTTTGCAGGACCGTATCCTCGATGTAATAAAATTACTCGTTGTCACGAGAGTGCTAAATGACCAGCTCGAGTTTCTTGGTCGTTTAGATTAATTCAATGGATGCCGCAATGACTCGGTGGACAAAAAATATCATCGAAGGGGGAGGAAACTGTGGGAAGGGGGAGGGGTTCTAACAACAAAAAAAACTCGGTTAAAAATGATATTTTTCGGTGGGAAATGGGAAGCCGCAATTTTGGAAAGATCGAGGTTCGAGGTTGATTGTGTACGAAATTAAATTCAAGGGCGATGTGCGAAGGACGTCAACTACGTTTTATCAGCCTCATTTTATGTGAAAAAAGCTGGAGAAAAAAGGGATCTTTCTGTAAAAGCGTGGTTGAACAAAGTCGTTGTGTATTGTTGAGTTCGTATAATTTAAGAAAGAAGAAATTTGAAAGGGGAAAGGGACGAGAATATTTGAATGGGAGGAAATTTTTGTCAGTGAAATATTCGGATTGGGGTAGAAGCATCAAGGTCGTTTGAGGGTAGTTTCGTCGTGTGGTTTGATTCTAATTACGGCAGAGAAAAGTGAAAAGAGCGATAGGGATCAATTTTCCAACGTGTTGAGAATTTTATTGCGGCTTCGATGGGTACGATGTAAATTTTCTTGTCTTGCTGCTGAAGTTTTAAATTTTTTTAGTGTTGAAAAACTCCAGGTGCGGTAAAAGTTCTTGAAAAATAATATCAATCCGAAATTTTAGGCTGAAAAAAAATTTATGTGAATTTTTTTAATCAACTGATCAACCCATGAGAATTGTAAAATTGTAGATGTGGCCGTGAGTTTCTTTTTTCATCAAAAATTATTCAATACAAATGATACAAACTTTTAAAGAGTGGTAACTTGTTCATTTATTATTTTTAGTTCAAAAAAAGGGTGTCTGAAAAGTCATGAAAAATGAGAAATCGTGATTCTAGAAAAGCGGTCTTGAAAGAATTATGAAATAATCTTGAAATTTACATAAATGTCCATTTATTTACCTATTTCACTTTAGTATAATTACTAGAAAAAAATTCATAAAAGAATAGAAGGATCCATTTATGTGCCAAGAAGAATGAAGAAAATTTCACTGGACAGACCCCTAAAAAAAGGTCATTATTAGGTTCAAAAAATCTCATTAGACTCTTTTAAAAAGGCCATTATGAACATTTTAGTCCTTTTTCTTGCCTTCAGTGTTTTTTTTTCGACTCATGAAATTCTGAAACTCAAGAATGGAAAGTTCGTTACTTTTTTAGTTTTTTAAATGTAGAAACTGATTTTGGAAAAACTTGGGTGTGTTTCTTTTTCTTTTCTTTTTTTTTTTTTTACAAAAAACTGCCATGAGGATCTAGAAAGGATTTAATTCTTGATGTGGGTTTTTTGTTTTTTCTCTTGGAAATCAATAAAATCAGAAATGAAAAGTGAGGTTAAGGTAGTTTTCATTTCAGCCCCGAAAGTTCAGAAAATCGAGAGATGTTTTTTTTTTGAAATGAATCATTAGGGTGAGAATTCGCCACAAATTCACCCCAGTCTCAAAATCCCAGAAAATTCGTAAAATGACTTTTTGAATGATCATTGGGAAGAAAATTCACCCCTGCCTTAACAGCTCAGGAATGATTTTAGATCAGGGAAGAATGGAAAAAATTCAAAAATTGGTACCAAATGTCCACTCATTGCATTTTACTCATGAAATATTTCTGTATTGAAGAAGATAAGGATAGAAAAGTCAAAGATGCTAAGTAGATGAGTGATGAGTCCTTGCAAAGTTTTATTTATTCGGTAAAAAAATAATAAGGAGAGTACTTGGAGTAAATATTTAATCTTTCAATCTCTACCTACTTTTCGAAAGAAAATTATTATTTTCTGGGATTTTCAAAAAAACTGCAAAAATCAAACGTGAATATGTTTTTTTCCTAACTATGAATTATTTATAAAACTGCTCAATAAAATATCTGAGAAAAGATTCAAAGTGTCTACCGAGTCGGAAAATTTAGGAGATCCGGAAAAAGTACGAATTTCGTCAAGTGAGTCCAAAAGAATGAAAAAATTCCGAATCTTTTGAATTTGGTTTCCTAAGAATGATTCATTTCTTTTTCTATTCAGCTAAAATTCGTACATACATATCAAGTCATTTGAATTATTTCATTTAGTTTGAAAAAAATCTGAAATTTTACCTTTTGATTGCCTGTTTTGCAAAAATTTTCTTGATTGATAGTTTTTGAAGTTTGATAAGTTCATTTTTTTTCAGAAATTTCCCTCGTCCTAGATTTAATTCTCTAATTTTATTGAAGAGAAAAGAAATAACAGGAGCTTTCATAAAATGTATTCTTTTAAGTATAATAATTTCTCAAATTTCTGCGTAAAGAAGTTTAAGAATTAAGATATTCAACCCGAAACGTTATACAAGTACTCAGTACAAATTCTCATTTAGGGGATTTAATGGAAACCTTGAAATTTAAAATTCAATCATTCAATGCTTTCAAAGTATTTTTCAACTGAGAAATCATTTTTTCCGGCGGGGAAGGGGGTTGTCAACGATCGAAAAGACAAAAAAGTTATCATACTTGGATTTTTTTAGAGAAAATTAAGTTCCTTTTTTTTTAATCTCATGACACTAAACTTTGAAATTTATTAGGAATGTCGATGAAGTTGCTAACTCCAAAAATTTTAACATTTTCTTGAGAAATTAATTTTGCACCAATACTTTCCTATTTTTAATCATCTCAGTTTTCAAATGAGCTGGACTAATTGAACCATGATTTCATAACTCAGGGGTACCAAACCACCAATCAGAAAAATCAGATGTAGGTAGATACAAAAATTGTGGACTTTGACGTAATCTTTTTCAAAATACCCAGGTCCTTTTTTTAATCTACCTATTCGACGAATTTTTGCAGAAATATCAAGGTAAAATTGAAGTTCAATTTAATTCCAAAACAAGCCATTTCATTTGGATATCCATAATTGAATCTAGAATATGTTGCCTATTGGCTGGATCGAAGGATACACTTCACTTAAGGAACACCCTGTATCTACCTCCACCAACCACTTCATCTCTAAATAACGCAAAAATACATACCCAGATGTATTATAATTTGCCTATTTAACCCATCGAAGGGGTCAACTCGCTATCAAAACATCCTGCACATACTTATATGAAAACAACTTTCTAAAATTGGACCCATTTTCACCGCATTTAAATGAAACCTCGAGTTTTTCGAGCCGTTAAAATCATCCAGCGCGATTAATCGGATTTAATAGTCAACCAGGCTCCGGCATCTTTTATCACATTTCACCGCACCAAAGAACAGAAAATATAGGTAATCCTCCGGCTGCCTTTGGCCGGAAACCGATGTCTAAATTTCGCCTCATAAAGTAAACTTTTATCAACGTTTGCGGGTTTATAAAAGAATACTACGTAGTTAAAGGCTCCCGGATTATATTTCCTAGCGTTGCGAAGCCGATGGTGCTTTTTTTTTTAGCCCGTGTCGCGTTTATTATTCAACCATATATTGCGAGCTTTTCGGCCATATTTTCTCCATAGAAGCAACGTACCATATGTTTTATCGTCTACCGGATTTAGTGATTTATAGCGATCTGACGAGCAGAGTCGGGGTTTGTTTTTCATTTTTATATTATGTACGAAATACGAACCGAACCGGGGTACAGGAAAGAGACCTTCGTGCGGAATACTTGGTCGTATCAATCATCAGGCCGAGGGCTTGAGCGATGTGTTGCGTCGGTTTTTTGCTCGCGATATTCGGCGAAATGTGCGTCGCGAACGCCTTCTCTTGTTAGTATTTTAGTATTTCGCGATTGTGTGTTTTACGAGCTAGTCGTGTGCTTCGGTTTTGCGCCATTTTGTCAGAAAAAAAGGATAAATTTTTCACTACCGCGAGTGTTTTTCTCGATGCGAAAAAGTGGCACATGAAAGCGGAATTTTGCAAAGGTGAGCCGAGTAAAAGGTCGATACGTTTTAGAAATGTTAAATTGAACGTTACAGGTTAATAAAAGAGCATAAGCTGTGCTTAAAAAGCTCTCCTTTTTTTTCTATTCATCGGATACCAGCTGGATTGTGTTTGATAGAAATTCAACTGCTGAACGAATTACCGGCAACTTGTTTTACATAAAAGACGATAGATTGCCTATGCTAGGAATTTCAATCTCTTCTGTGCCCCTGGAAAACCATGACAGATGGGTCGATTTGGCAACGTGGTGATTTTTTTTGATTCCAGATACGCCTTCTTCCTGAGAAATGTAAATTTTTTAAGGTGAATTTTTTCAGAGAATTTTTTATTCTATTGAAAGAAATTGTGTTACGGTGAGAAGGATGAAATTGGTGGAGAATAAATTAGATTTTTTTGAATTATCGTAATTAGATTCTGTAACGAGGTTTATGATTATCTAAGCTCGGCGTATTTTAATGAAATTCTCGAAATGGAAAATGGTGTTCGAAAGTTATGTTTTTTATTCGCGTCACGAATGTGAATCGAACTGTTTTATGGGTGGAAGATGAACGAGACAGAAATGTCGAAATTTTTCGGGAAATTTTGAAATGTAATTCTGAGCAAAACGTAAAATTTATGGAATTGATTCTTTTCCAAATTTTCCAACCAGACGAAAAGTTTTTGTAACTTTGAACGAAGGAAAAGAGAAATCGGAGGTTGAAGGATGTGTAGGAAAAATTATATTTATGATGGAGAAAGTTGATTCGATAGTTCGGTTGAATTTTGTGAGGTGAAAACGTGAAATAAATATGGATTGGAGTTTAAAGAGGCGTGGAAGGAACTTGAGTTATTTTTTTGAGCTAAAAGATGAAGATGGCGATACGTTGTTGAATGATACGTTTGAACCTGTTGGTGAAAATTTTGGGAAACCATTTCAAAAAAGATTTTGAGTTAAAAAATTGAAAGTAATTGATTGCGATCACAAAAATGAAAAAAACGAAATATTTGATGGTTTATAATTTTTTTTCTGAATTAGTTATGAGTCAAAATTCCGATTTTATTATTTGTATGAATATATTTTCGAATGTAGATAGAAAAAAACTTACAGTACCTTGTCCTGAATTTTTCCAAGTTTGAATTTGGAAAAGTTGAAAAAAATTTGGAAAATTTGAAAATACTAGTGGGAAACCCATCCTTCGGATGGGATAGGGGTTTACATAATATCAATTTGTATGGTTCGCCTCAGGGCCCCAACCCCTGTATTTTTCAAAATTATGATTTTTTAATTTTTTTCTACATTATAAAAAAAAATAGAGAGAGTAAAAGTACCTCGACTTTTACTCCCTTTATAAAAAAAACTCGAGAGGTGAACGATTTTCAAAGATTTTGAATTATTTCCCATTCCCTCGCTTCGCTTAGGAATTAAACCTCAAAATTCGTCAAAAATCACTTTACCTCTCTCGTAGCATAATACACTAATTTTAATATGAAGAGACTTTCAATTATATGTGACCCGTGCAGGAAAAAGGTACCTAAAGTCGGATATTTCAAAAATTAGTTTTTTGGCTTAAATGATAGGGAAGACTATGAGGAACATTTTAAGACTTGGATGAGCATTTTAGGTCAATGTTTTGGTGAGATAGAGGCATTTGAAAATTAGAAAATAATGACTTTCAAAAAAAAGAAATTGAAAAAAACACGTTTAAAGCTGCGTAGTGGTCTGAAGTGCTTGCAAATGCATATGCAAAAAAAAATTGAAAAAATCACCCATTTTTCATATGTTTTCCGACTTCAAGTACCCTCTCCCTGTAAAGGTTGCATATTTTTGTCAAAAGAAGAGACCACGCTAAAAAGGTATTGCATTTCATTGGGAGGGGGAAGAGGGGAGATTCACAATAAATTTACTGTTCAGAAATTTTTTCCAGGTATTTAACAACCCGTCTCATGTAAATGATCGCAAATGAATAATTAACCTTATTTATTTGAGCAGCGGACCCGTCCTATCCCGATCACAACAAAATTGTTCGTTTTTATGATGCTCTGCAATTTTTTTCCAACTTGTTTGTTCATAAATGAGTAATTTTGAAAGTAATCTGACCCCAAAAAAATAGGTTTTGCCCTATTATAAAATTTCTCTCACCCGTCGCAGTCTTCCTTTTTCCCAAAAAAAATCCAAGAAATTTTGAAAGAAATTATACTGATGTGTTGTAATACGGGCAGTATTCGATATAATTTTTTTCCCAAATAAATAAATAAATAAATAAATAAATAATTATCTTACCAATTTTTTTGCCTTGGTATTTCAGGAATAAATCCCAGAAAAATATTCATTTATTTTTTATTGCCTTCTAATTTAGAAATATTTCATGCGAAAACATGTAAAAATTAGAAAATGAAAAAAAAATTTAAAAATGCCAATATATTTTTACCTATTAAACATCCTACTTATTTCCATGAAAATGAAAACCCCCGAATTAGGAATTTGGCAACCAGTAATTTTTCATGTTGAAAAACTGCCTGTGAATTACAGACAGATGCCCCAATACTACTTTCCCCATGAAATAAAATTTCGATCTTGGATTTTAGTATAATTAGATCGATAAACAATTTTCGCCCTCGCTTCGTTTGGGCTCAGTAACTTACCTCAAGTTATTTTTAAAGTGGTGATATGAATCTTCTTTTTTTAAACCAGACAATTGAATATTTTCAAATAAGATAAAATTGATTACCTTTCTCATTCATCAGGTGACTTCGTGGCAATCTTAAATAGAATTTTCATTAATTTTTCGATTTTTTGAGAGAAGAGGAGCTTATCAAGAAACGTCCTTTTTTTAAAAGTCAAAATTAGAGCGAAGAAAAACACGAATTTCAATGAAGAGACCTCAGCTTTTAGATGCAATATTTTTTTCAGAAATTTTCGTCTTTGCTTCGTTCGAACTCGATAAATTTACACAACTTTTCAAAATGATGTCTTTCCATGCCAGATAATTAAATATTTTGAAACGAAAAAAATTGTCCTTCTTTGTCGCAAGACTTGATGGCAATTTCGAATAGAATTTTCAAAAATTATTCAATTTTTTTTTGAAGAGTGGTAGCCATTAAGGAGTCACTTTTTGTAGAAACCAAAAAAGTAGCTCAAGAAACCCCAAATGTTTGTTTGCGACTGATCGGAAAAATTTAAATATTTTTTTCGAAATTTTTAAAATTCAGACTTGAGCTCAATTTTACTCTCAAATCTGTTGTCTTGTATTGAATAGAAAAATCATTTTTATGCATTGAAAATTTTCTCGAGAAAAGTTTTTTTTTTTTTTTAATTCAAATGTAGAATTTTTTTAAAAATTGTAAATTGGAAAATTTTTTTCAGTCAAAGCCGATCTTTACTGAATTTAAAATTGGAAAAATGTTGAAAAGATGGGAAATTTGTAAAATGAAGTTGTAAAATTTCATGAAAATTATTGTCCGTCCAAAATAGCATGAGTCAAATTGTGTCAGTTTCCTTATCAAAAAGCAAACAAAATTTCAAAATTTTCCCATTTAACTACAGCAATTTTATTTTGGGCTTTTAAACAATGAAACTGACAGAATTTGGCTGATGCAATTTTGGACGGACAATAGTTGGGGATTTTCGGGGTAATGGAAAAAATTGTTGAGAGTTTTTCAGAAAATTAAATTCGGAGAATTCAAGGTTACCCCCCCCCCCCCTCCGAGCGTATAGTTTCGCCACACCGTTTTTTGATTCAAATTCCTACCAACATCTTTCAAGAGATAGGTACACTAAAACATATTTTTTTAAAATTCATTTCATTTTATCTGGTAAAAGTTTAATAGCAAAATACTGTAGGTAATTACATATTCAATTTCAAGTACATCAATGACTTAATACCAAATAAATGTGAGAAGTTTTTTCCATGATGGAATAACCACATAATCATAACAAAAAATCGAAAACATGTCACAAGAATTGAAAAAACCTGTTTTTTCAATTCTTGTGACATGTTTTCGATTTTTTGTTGTGATTATGTGGTTATTCCATCATGGAAAAAACTTCTCACATTTGTTTGGTGAAATTTTTGCACAATTTTTAAAAAATATTCTTCGGATTGTCGTTTAATATGTCTGCGGATTTTCTGTATTTTATCTGGTCAGTTTTACCTTCGATAAAAAATTTTGGTAGAAGTTTTCACGTTGATAATGATAGATTTTAGGGACTGCCTTCAGAGGATGAAAGAATGAATTGAATAAATTTCTATGCATATCTTTCAGAGACATTCCGAAATACACGTTTCAAAAAAAAATTTTCTACAACTTTTGTTCAAGAAATTTCGGATATGTATCTATTTTTGCTGTGCACCTGGTTGCAGGCAAAAGTTTTGATGGCAGTAATGATTACTCTTTTTTAGTTCTTCTTGTAACATTTTTCTGTTTTTCGCGAATTTTTCGCATTTGTTGGGATTGAACTTCGACACATTGATTTTTCCAACTCTTTAGATTTACAGTTCTGAAGTTCCCATCACTTCTTTGTATGTGGTCTTGTCAGGATTGTAGAATTGAGTATATTTTTCCGTACTTCGTCAACGATCTCCATGCTTAATTAATGCGACTTTTAAAAAAAATTACGCATTTTTCTATAGTTATTCTGTCACTAAAAGTGATTCCAGTTTCGTCTATTGCCATTGGTAATTTTTTGATCTTTTTTTTCTAATGAAAATTGTGAAATGATTTGAATGAGCAATGCGTAATTGTTGCTGACTGCATCTCTGGTATTATCTGTACTTTTGAACTTTTTCCGAAATATTTTCAGATTTATTGATCTTGAAAGGATTCTCTTTTTTTTGCTGCTATATTATGTACGTTTCATTTCCTCAGATTCCATCTAGTGCGTGATTGAATTTTCTTTGAATGTTTTCGTTGTTATAAAGTATTCCCTTTTTTTAATAATTCCTTTGCTTTTTTCCAAATTTCGGTGGGACGTGATAGATTTTTGAAGCTTTTTAGTTTTCCACAGTCGAGACGATTCGTAAGGAAAGTTTCACATTTTTCCTGTAGTTATCCATTACTTGCTGGAATTCCAAGTTTACCTACTGCCAAATGAATTTCTGGGACATTGCCAATTCCTGATGAAAAATCAATTTTGAAATTATTCGATTTAGCAGAACTTATTACAGAATCTATCAATGGTATCATCTTAGTTTTCTGATTTCTTGCAAAAGTTTGTCAATTTGATTTGATCATCCTTTCACATTTTTCATCTGGATTCTATTTTTTCCTGGTAGTAGGTATTTCAAAATCGTGGTGTATTTACAATGCCACGATTTTTCTGTCAATATAGCTATCGAATCCATTCTTCTTCATAGCCGTGATTGGAAAAAACAATCATCGTTTCTTTAGTTATTCTATTGTTCATTGCTGTATGTTGTTTGGGTTTTACCGTAATATAATTTTTGGATTACTTTCAATGTTTCTCGTGTGGTTTCCGGCTTAGAAACCGGCTTTGAATGACAATGCTATAGTTGTTTTCTTTATAATTATGCATAGAAATATGAATCTTTAGCTGAGATAGTTCCAGGATATCTTCATATTGCTCAATTGGCATGCGATCTTCAAATATAATTATAAAGTATGATTATTGTTTGTGGGTACTTACATAGGATTCCAATATTACATCAAAATAATTGATCATAAGGCATGAAAAAATGACATATTCGAGATAGTTTTAAACAGACGTTCATTCTTTTCACAGTGATTTTATAAAATGTGACCTTATTAAAAATTGATTCTACCAGATATCTAAAACTTTCTACGTCGTAAATTTTACGATGTTCATCTTATCTTGATTTTTAAGTAGTGATTTTCATGCCGGAAGTTATTTTATTGATAGGTTTAGATTAGATAGGGCACAGGCGATCATCTCATGATTGATTTTTCAAATTAATCTCGATAAAAATTTTCCAAGATAATCAGAGAGAATATTTTTTCCAACTAAATCGTCTTCGAATGTTAATCTTGATGAAAATTTTTTGGGTAGATAGCAGTCATTACATTAAGAAGGGAATCAGCTCACAAAAAAAAGAAGATTCAATCCATTTTTTCATTAGGGTCCATTTTGGAATATTCTCCAATTTAATTACATAATTATTGTACCTAATAATTTTAATTATTTTTTTTATCATAGAGTTGAGAGGTGGTCTAAATTGTTGATAAAATTGCTAAGATTTTAAAAAATCGTGAAAAATTTTCTATTTTGTACTATTTGTTGACATTTTTTGAGAAAGTTAAAGTTTATTTTGTAATAACGAATAACCTATGAAGAAAAGTAAAGATTGTAGTAATTATTGGGATGTTAAAATTTTATTCCTGGTGTAAAATGTAAAAATTTCCAACGTTCATTGAAAATTTTGATTTAATGTATGAAGAATTGTATTAATGCCTTGTATTGGTTGATGAGAAAGCTACAATAATTGCATCGGTACTTGTAGATATGACGAAATTTCACCAAACTGATTTAAAACTTTGAAATTGTAAATTTTGTCAATCTTGACTTGAATGTCATCTGATTGGAATGTCAAAATTTTGATTTCTATTATCAATTTCAAATCATGATGTAAATTTCAAACCAATGTCAATTTTGACAGAGATGCCAAATTTCTGCCAATTTTTACTCAAAATATGAAGCCATTCAATAGTTTCGACTCAAAATGTCAAGATTAATCAATTATTTTGACTCAAAATGTCAGAGTTTGTTAATCAATTATGACTCAGAATGTCAGATTGATTAATTTTGATTTATTTGAATCGAAATATTAGATTTGTCAATCTCGACTCCAATGGCTGATTTGCAAATTTTTATTCACGTGCCAAATTCATCAATTTTGAATCAGATGTCAGATTTTTCTATTTTGACTGAATATGTCAAAATTTTAAGCTTTTATGTAAAGGTGATTTAAATTTCGCATTCGCATGTCAACTTCGTATATTTTGACTCAGAAATCAAAAGATCGAAATGACTCAGATGTTAAATTTTTCAGTTTGACTCAAATCAAGAATTTTTGCATTTTGACTGCAATCTTGAAAATGTTGATTTTGACGCAAAAATTCAAAATGTTTCATTTGTCTGCTTACTTGGAAAAAAGTATGTAATTACAATCTTGACATGAAACTTTGTGACCAAATTGTGAATTTGCCAATTTTAACACAAACTTCAGAATTGTTAAATTCCATCAGTTAATTAAAATATTAAATTATGTCAATTTTGACTCCAAAATATCAAATTTTGTCAATCCTGAAACGAATGTAAAATTTGGTCAGTTTTGACATATACTTACCTATTGAATTTTGTCAATTTTGTTGTAAATATCAAATTCTGTCAACTTTAACGGAAATGTCAAATTTTGCGCAGATGTCGAATTTTGACAGTTCCAGACTCATTCATATGTGACAAGCGCGGAGAAAATCCTGGTTGGTGTGTTGAAAAATTAATTGTGAGTATGTAATTGGTGATGAAAATTATTTCAAACGTGTTTCTATCAAAATATGTAGATATTTTGACACTTTAGGGTTTTCTCCACTGGTCACATATGTCAAATTTTGTCAGTTTTGACACACTAAATTTTGCTCTTTTTTTGGCACAATTTCTAAATTTTTTCAGTATTTACGCGAAAATGTAAAATTTTATTTTGGACATAAAATATCAAAATTTTATTTTTGACTTGACATAGAATATCAAAATTTGTTAATTTTGACATCATGTACTTATTAGTTTTGACATCAAATGTCAAATTTGTTAGTTTTGACGTCAAATATCAAATTTGTCAGTTTATTACACGAAAAAATGTCAAACTTTGTCAGTTTTGGCGCCAAAATAATAAATCTTGTTAGTTTTGAATTGACCCAAAAAAAGAATTTTGTCTAATTTGATTGACGTAATTTATAATGTCAAATGTCAGTATTGACATCACATATCAAATTTTGTTAGTTTTGGCCCCAAATATCAAATTTTACCAGTTTTGACACCAAATAGTACATATCATATTTAGATTCGACCCCAAATATCAAATTTTACTAGTTTTGACACCAAATACATATCGTATTTCGTTAGTTCTGACTTTTGACGACATACATCAAATCTGTCAGTTTTGACACCAGCAAAATGTCAAATCTGTCAGTTTTAACACCAGCAAGCAAAATGTCAAATTTTGTTAGTGTTGACATTGAAAATAAATTTTGTTGTTTTGATTGACATAATTTAGGATGTCAAATTTTGTCATTATTGACACTGACCCAAAAATGTCAAATTTTGTCAGTTTTGACCCCATTTATTGAATTATCCCCATTTTGATACAGTTATTGAATTTTGTAAATTTTGACGCCAGCGCTGAATTTTGTGAACTTTGAATTAATGTATCAAATTTTCAATTGTGTCTCTAATATCACATTGAAATTTTCATTTGAATGCCAATTTTTTCATTTGGATTTAAATGTTACATTTACATTTTCTGAAAAATCAATTTTGGCTCATGAATTATGAGCCAAAATTACGAGTCATAATTATGCTTCTAATTCGAATACATTATATTTTTTGATTTCGTTGCAAACATTAAAAAGATATACCTGAATTAAGTATGCACATTTCATTAAAAATCTCACGTGATCCCTTTTTTTTTTAATTCTAAGGCGTCAACCTCAAATTCTGTCAATTTTACCATGCAAAAAGTCCTTGTCATGGCATGGAAAATCTTTGTTGCAGTGGTTTTTAAATACCTACCTACATGAAATTTTCAAAAATTGATAACATTATTCCATAATACAATAAGTGTAATTTTGTATTCTAAATTGATTTCGACTGGTGAAAATGAATTTTTATCAGATTTTCAAAAAATTGAAATTGAAATTACAAAATGCTTTCATCTAGCGCACCTCGCACGGTGAAAAAAAGTACAAGGTTACATTACCAATACTCTTAATACTCCTGACATTCGTCGGCGTATGCAATTTATTCAACATATGCGCGGTATGTTGCCCGACGTTACGTCTTTTTTTTCCCGCTCACACACATCCCCGACGTCACTGTGCATGTAAATTTGAAAATACGTAGACGTACATACGTTCTACGTGAACTTGTATTTCTTCTACCTATACATTTGGCATACAGCATTTGTATGCCTTTAATATTATAAACTCGTTCGTCGTCGGCATCGGATACCCCGAAGCTTCGAAGCTACGCGAGAAATGAACTCATTTTCCAGACTCTCGCTCCTCGGAGAGTTTTTCCTACTTTTTTGCTCGCACGAAATTAAAAGAAGAGAAAGAAGTTTCTCGTGTAAACAACGAAACGATGCCCGCGGAGGATTATTCTATATAAAGTTTCATATATCATATTAAAACGGTAACGCAGAGGGCCAGGGGTTCGCTATTCGCGAGAAGAATTTCGCCAGCCATACGAGAAAGACATCGTTTCGCAATTGTATTTGTAAAATTGTCGTTGAACTCGTCTCGATGTGCTTTTTTTTCCTCCAGCGAGCTTGAAAATGGGTAAAAAATTATTTAGCCGGGAGTACACGAAGACGAAACCGAGCTTGAGTTCTATTCGGATCGATTTTTATTCGGTAAATGTTTGAGTATTTAGTATTCGATAAACGCGTTTCTGGGTTCCAAGATTGTTTGTTTTTTTAATGGTACGAGTATGTTGGAAAGATTTCGTGGGCCGAAAAGTTTGGTCGCCGGAGATTTAGGACGTGGATGGCTGATTGGCTCATTTATCGGGCTGAAAAGTATCGTATTCAGATATTCGTGAGATGTAAACAATACCACTTAACGAGCTTTTTTGTGTGCGAAATTAACTCATCGAGATGTTATTTCTGGCTGCGAATTTGTATCCTTCAAACGACGCTTAGAGGACTCGAAACTACTCGATTAATTTAACGAATTTTTTGCATAATAATTTACCTATTACGAAATATACCGGCGGAACGAACGCCAATGATACGATACGACCAGGTAAATGACGACTTCGGTGGTTTTTTCCCCGCTACGGAAACTTTCTCGACCGTTTCGACGGATCGGTCGGATAATGGAATTATGAATTAAACCCGCAGTACGTGTGTGCTTTGGGTACCAGTCGGACGCGTTTTTCGAGCTTTTTGTGTTTTTGTGACGTGGTCGGGTTTGTGATTGGATTGAATTGTGCGGTCGAACAGCTGATGGGGTTGAATTACGGTAATGTACGGTGTTGAAAGTTTTTCCTTGTGGAGAATTTACCTAGGGGTTCGAATTTGCAGGAAGGCGAACTGATTGTGTAATGGGGTTGGAGTGGCCAGATTTTATGTTGGAGGTGTTGCTTTGAGGGAGAATTTTTTCCTGAATGGTGATATTTTGTGCGTTACGATGATTCGCAAAGATTAAAAATGTTCTTGTGCTTGAGTATGAGGTTCTGCAAAACTGAAAATACCGGTAAAGTTTTAAATCTTGGAAAATAACGGTGAAAGTAAGGGAAGAAGGGCTGAAAAACCTCGAATTTTTCATCAGAAATTAGATTTTTATTCCTTGATTTTTTTATTATTATTCTAAGTTTTTGTTTTAAATTATGAGGGAGGGGGTGGACTTGAGATAATTCATTCAAAGATTTTGCTGAAATTTTAGGAAACTACTTTTCAGATTACGCATTTGAATTTGGAAATTTCATCAGAATATCTTGAAATATTTAAAATTTTATTTATTTGTGTTATATTTTTTTTATAAATAGAAAGTTTTGAATTTTTTGAAAATGATGAAATCTTTTGCCATTATTGCAATCGTTTTCTGATGTTTAAAAAACTTGAATTTTTGGAAAACGCAATGAAATTTTTGCTGCAAGTTTTTTTTTGAAATCGGGAACCTGGTTTTAATTTTTATTTTATTTGAATTCTGAAAAAAATTATCGGAATTAAATATGTACCTATTTTGTGTAATTTGCGCAATTTATTGGTAAATTTTTATGACATTTTGGTCCCGTGTCATCTTTTTTTTTAAATTTTATGTATAACTGGTAATTTTCTTCTATTTCAATTATCTTTGAAAATTTTGCAAATCTATTAATAAAAATTTTCAATTTCTTGGTTTTGTTGAAAGAAATAGGGTTGGGGTAATTTCGCCCACATTTTCGAATTTCGAATTGAAAAATTGTTTTCTAAACTGGATAGGAAGGATGAAAGCGGAGTATGTCTGTTCATTACTTATCAAAATGGGTACCTACCTAAAATATTGAATGAAAAAGGCAATAAAGAAGGCACCTCTCCCTCCCTCCTATGGCCAAAATGCATTTTTAGTCAGAAAATTTGAAAAATTATTGGATTTGTTGCCACCTATGGTAGCCAAAAGCCAAAGTCTTGAATCGTTTCTATCCTCTTTTTCCTCCTCTTCCCTGCAATATTTTCCACCTTTTTTTTAAGCCAATGTTGAGATATTTTCGGAATCGTGAATTTATTCTTGAGTTACTGAGTACAAATTGGTAATTCGTGGAATATTTAGCAAAGATTCGGAGGGGAGGGGTCTGGTCCTTCCAGCTCTAAGATTTTTAAAAGTGCTTTCAGCTCCGGTTACAGCTTTAAAAAATCGTCCGGAGGGAGCCATCCTCCATCAGATCTCTGCCTGTTCCAGGGTCTCCTTTCTCTGGCCCTGGCTCCAGCTCCGAAATTTTTTTAAAAGTACTCCGCTTCCGGAATAATTTTCCATAAAAGTGCCTCCTGCTCCGAAAAAAGTCATTTGAAGGGGACCCTCCTCCCTCCGGCTCCTCTCAGCTCTGCTTTGGATTTTTGATGTTATGTGAAAAATTGACTTTGAATTTTTAATGGCTGAAAAAAGTAAAGAATTTTATCTAAAAATTTGTAAAAAAAAATTGTATATAGAAACAAAAGAATTATACATAAAAGATCTCTAGGCCCTAAATTTTTTTTTTCAATAATCAAAATTTGGAAAAGTTTATACAAATTATTTCTAGAAAAATATTATTGTTTTTCCGATTTCAAATAAGATACATATAAAAATTTTACCGGAATTACGTCCAATCGGAATCAGCTGTACCAAAACATAGCTAAATATTTCTCACGAAATCGCTATTTCTATTGGTTGAAAAATTCTTACCCATTTCTTATTTCTTATTTCCGATTTTTATGAATAGATGCTAAAAACTGTGAATTTTGAAAAAAGCGAAAATTTCAATATTTTTGATGATCAACGCTTTTCGATCCTTCAATTGAAACCAAAATTTTTCAGTCTAGTTACCTATGCCAAAAATTGTTAAAAATGAGATCTTCGATAGTGATTTTTTTCGCTGCTGAATTTGATTCTGATGGGATAGTTTTTGTAGATCATTTCTCAACTTTCTTGAAATTCCAAAAAAAAAATAACGGTAGAATCATTTCTTGCTTCTTTTTATGCTGTTGCTGTGTAGAGCTGAGAACTGGAGAATCCTCAGATTGGTTTAAAAATTGGTACTAATTTGCCAAAAAGTCTTCAAAGTTCATAATTTTTTAGACCGTGTTTTTTTTCTGCTAGTTCCACCAAAAAAATTAATTTTTTAGTTTTATTGTAATTTTTTCTCAAATTCGAAGTGTCTACTGGTCTCAAAAGTTTTTAAAAAACCATAAAAGAAAAAAAATACGATCTTTGAGGAAAAGTTGAAAGTATTTTTAATACTTAATTTTCTTCTTTATTTAAACGCTCCAAAGAATGGTTCAATGGGTACATATTTCATTTTTTCTCCTCTCTAGAAAAATAAATGAATTGAATTTTTCCCCCCTCAAATACCTCAACTTTTGGATATCAGTTTCCAGAAAGAAACTTCTAATGTTCAAAAGAAAAAATTCAGGATAACCAGTGAAAATTACTTCACAATAAAAACGAATTCAAAACTGCGTACAAATTTATCATGTCTGAAGCTCAGTCATTCAATTCCTCTCTACCTTTTCCTCCAAAAAAACTCGATTTATGGCTTGCTCGAAATCGCATTCGTGAAAAACAACATCGTCAAATTCTCAAACCATAAAATCATGGAAACCCCTCCCCTTGTTCTCTCAAAAAAAAAAACACAAATTCGTGCCGTTTCTTTTCTATGCAAATCAGAGAATTTTATTTTTCGCCAAAACCACGACACGTAGGGCTGCTGGAGGGTTGGAGAATTCGCACATAACGACCAGACACGCGAATCAGGCAGGCGTCGCGTTCTGCGGCGGATTTCGGAGACACGAGACTAATCTGCGAAATTGGCCAAATCGTAAAAAAGTTTTTATCGGGTTGTTAAAATTTGTATCTTACGTCAACGTAACTCTAGGTACCTATTAAACGGCTGGAGGAAGAATAACGTCGGAGATATTTTCGTCAGTAAACTTTTCCACAATACGATTGAGTTTAGGGTGAGAGATACTCGATGGCGAGGTGTGCAAGCCGCGTCGACCTTCTCAACACATTTTATATTATTTCCTGTTTTCATTTAACAGCTCGATTATTTGCGGTACTTTCTCAACAATGGCGGTCGTCACCGCCGTGGCGTGATTGTCATCGCGGATACGTTCCTAATATACATGTACTTAGAGTTTGACACGCCAGAGTGGATATTTATTAAGATGGAATATAGCTGTAGTTAGTTTCGAGACTCGTGTTTGAGAGAAAAATCGAAAAAATTGGGGATATGGAAAAAATACGTCATTGTCGTTGCTCTGGAAGTGTGTAAGATTTACAGCCCGGTCCTAGGTTCCGAGCTGGCGAACAATCGCGGTAATAGGTTGCGAATTTTTTTTGGGAAATATTTTTTAATATACACGGGCGCATTGTAGATTGTAGACGCGGATCGATGTTAAACCATAACGCGTAGTACGTCTCGTCGCTATCAGCGGAGGCTGGAATACGAGTGCAGTGCTCGTGCGTTTACGTTGTTATTAAGTTGTTGATGTACCGGGCCCGGCAACGACCCGGCAGCTTTTCATTTAAGAAAATTCATCATTTCGGTGTAATAATTTTCCGGTGTTTGGTGTATCTGTGCAGGTATTCAACCCGAAGTGAATATCAAGAAGAATCCTATTTATGGTAAAAAAGACGCTGATTTTGTGGAATGCGATAAACAAGAGAAAACTAACGAGAATTCGGCTGTACGCGTGCGAGTAAGTAGTAATTTTTTATCGAGTAGAGAGCTTCGCCTAATTAATGTGTGAATTTTGGCTTGGTGGGCGTGTATAGTAAGCTAGATTGGTGTTAAATAATGGTGTTAGAAGATGAGATCGGCTTGGGGTCGGGGAAGTATCCCAGTTTGTTGTGCGGGGAAAATTTGAATGTAGTTGGAAATTGAAGGATTGCTGAGTAATTGAAAATATATTGAAGGAGGGTAGAAATTGACCTCGGATTTGGAATCTGCGACCTCGAAGATTATGAATTTCATCATAAAGGTGAAGGTCAGATTGCTCCAAAAATGCCCCTCTGCTGTGTATTCTGTTTGGTTCATCAATCCTGATCAAATTGATCGTCTGTTTTGAGAATTTTTAGCCAGTTCTGCTTTTGATTACAGTAACTATTTTTAAGGGAAGGAGAATGAGAAATTTCATGAAATATCAAGAATTTCACTTCAGTATCGAGCTAAAAAATCAGAAAATAGTGAGAATTTTATTGATCTACTGCAAAAAACTAATAATTTTTGATGTTTTCATTTTTTTCCTCAAATTTTTGGATCTATGATAAAAAAAGTTTTTTTGGGGGAAAATTCAAAGTAAGAAAAATTAAAAGAAAAATTTAGGAAATTGGTAGAATTTTCATTTTTAAATTCAGTGAAAACGAAGTTATTTAAATTCCAGATTTGGAATTTGGATTGAACTACTTCAAAAACCATGAAATTGAAATCCATGACAAGAACAATTTCCCATTTGGAATAATCGTTCCCCCCCTCCCCCAAACACAGTTTCATAATCAATCCGCTTCCATTCTACCTCAGGACTGATGTCTGACACTAACTTTTGTAAAATTCCAAGTAAAATTGTTGAATTTTGAAGGAGTTATTGGAAGAAGGGAAATGGAATTGATGGAAATGACCCAGGCTGGACTCATAATCATTGAAAATTTTTGAAAGTGGTGCCCTTTTGTTTGAAAAAATTTGAGAATGAGAACAAATTCGTGTTTTTTGTTGAAAAATTTGATCCTGGTCAAAAATTTGGTTTTTTCATTCGCTTTTTTTCTTGGAATGTATTTTTGTCTTTTTCTGGACGAAATTATAGAGGTTCAAAAAAATTTAATTTTTAATCAATTTCAATCAAAAGGTAACTTTTGAAGTTCTTTTCAAATTGGGGGGGGGGGGACGGTTCAATGAAGTCGTACAATAGTCTAATCTAAAAGATGTTTAAAATATGAAAAAAATGATGAAATTTTTGAAAAAAATATGACAGTTACTCAAAATAAATGAAATTATCTGTGTTATAATTTTTTGATATGGATGAAAATTAAAAATGATTCAAAATGCAAAAAAATGGTCCATTTTTCTACAAACCTTGTTAGAATCTTGTAAAATTTGATAAAAATGGTAAAGTCTCTTCTTTTCTTAAAATTTCTTAAAATTTTGACAATACAAACGTTTAATAGAAAAAAATTATAAAAAATTGTAAAAATCACGATTTTTAAACGAAAAATTCTAAAGATTTTCAATAATTGTTTCTTTTTTATGAGCTCATCTGGTCCTGATTTTCTACTATCCAATATCCTAAATTTTTTTCAGTAAATTAAAATTTCGAATGGCAGTTCTATTTTAGAAAAAAAAAAAAAAACTTTCTTAAAATTCGAAAGGTCATTTTAGTGAACTGGTAATTGAACATTACCGAAAAAAATTGGACGCCTGTACAGTGAATTAACAAACTCTCAATTGAAAAAAATTGTTGAATTTCAATGCAAATCGTGTAAAAATGAAGGGAAATTTAATAGAATTCTCATTGAAAATATGAAATTTATGAAAGTTGAGTTTTAAGACAGTGTCGAAGTGCAATGTACCTGATGTGAGAAAAGTTGATAATTTTTTTGAAAATGAACTGTAGGTAAGTAACTCAAAAATGATGTAATTTTTGATTTCTTAACCACTGTGATCAATTTTGCAAAATTTTGATCCAGTTAAGAGTTGTTTTTTTTTTGCTATTAAACAATTTTTGTGCCAAACGATTTTATATTCTTTTTCAATGAAAAGTTGGTACTTATCTACTTAACTACTTACTTTCTAGAATTTTTGGCGTTTCAATTTTTTTTACTTCTACCTTCTACTTTTTTTTAATACTTGACTCAACTTTGATAATTTTTACAATTTTTGTTTTTTTTCTTGCTGTTTCAGCAATTTTAATCAGAAGTGTTTTATGATATTTTCAATTTTTCAATTTTTTTTGCACGCTTAAAATTTGAAATAATTTTGATGTAGGGTTTCCTACTATCATATCAATTTGCAAAATATTCTTTCAAAAATATTTTGTTCTCGTGATCTTTTCGTTGGCTTGATGAACCTTGAATATTGATCAAAATTCCTTGTTTGAAGCAAAAAAAAACAGCTGGTCACAATTCTGGAAACCAAAAAATTTGTTGACATTTATTGGAACGGTTGAAACTCAAACTCAAAGTGATAAGTAATTACTGTGGCGGGGGACATTAGCGCCACTCGGATAGGCAACACTGCAAACGTGTGCGCCTGCGCCGGCTGAAACGATCGCGAATACCTACGAGACAAACCAGCTACGTACTAAAAAGACAGTACCGTGATTGTAGCTGAATGTAGAAGATTGTATGTGAATGTCTATGTAATGTATATGTAATTGTTGTGAATACCTTGAATAAAGGTTGTATTACGAGAGTAATGTGTTTTAATTAGCACTGGGCAAGTAGTAACTATATTGCCAACTCTTATATTGGCGCCCGAATTAAAAACTGTGCATTTTTTGCAATTTTTTCGCGCGAGTGCTTTGTTCCGAGTCGCGATCGTGCAGGTAGTATCTCGACTGGGTGGCTTCGTGCTAAACCTAGTATTTTTAAGTTATATTTTTAGGAAGTGTTATTTTTAAGTAATAAACAGATAATGGCTCAAAACCACGCCGATGGAGTTCCTGACACCTCCCAGACAGGACATGACGAGGCGATCCATGAATACAGACAAAGGCCAGCGAAATCGCGAGGCATGGACAGAATCACAGAGAACTTTGGAATCAGAAAGTGCCCTACCTTGAGCAGATGCAGAAAATTTAGTTTGAGTAGATTCAGAAAATTCAGTTCGAGTACACTCAGAAAATTTAGTTCTAGTACATCCAGAAAATTCAGTTCGAGTACACTCAGAAAATTCAGTTCGAGTACACTCAGAAAATTCAGTTCGAGTACACTCAGAAAATTCAGGGTGAGTAAACTCAGAAAATTTAGTTCGAGTGGACTGAGAAAATTATCTTGTTCAAACAGAGATCCACATAAGAGAAAGCAGATCGCTCAGACAAGTATCAACGAGGGAAAAAAACCTAGAATCCAGGCTTCTCGTTTTCAGAAAAACATGAAGCGAGAGCCTTATCAGTTTGGCAATACAGAGCTGTGTAGGTACGTACGATTTGAGAAAGGGCGTGGCAAACAGCTTGTACGTGGTAATATGAGAAACAGCATTAAAATACAGACGTCAGATATTGAGGCAGACCAGGTAACGGAGAATTTATGCAACTCTTTATGCATTGGTGCGCCGAATTTGAGATCAGACATTTACCAGAAAACTTCACTAGGTAGGCGAGATTATTCTCAAGCTGTTGGGTATACAGGTATCTGTGATTACGAGAATAAACAAGATAAATATTTTGACAATCGATCATCTAGCAGCAGTCCAGAACAAGTGCCAGATAAGACATGTCATAATTGTGAATTGAGTCAGAGGCTTGTAGAATGTCAGTCCAGAGACCCTATTACTGTTGGTTATCCGACAAGATGGTTTTACAACACCAAAAGGAGCTTAAAAAGAAAGGCAGCTTCTAATGGTGATTTTTAATGGTAAAAAGCCAAAATGGGGCACGTCATATTCATCTCCTCCCAGAAACAAAAAGGATAGTGATCAATTATCTAGGACAGAAAATGGTGATTTGTTGAGATATAAGATTCCAGTGGTTCAATTTGGCAAGAACCCCAAAAATTTATCATATGGCTTCAGTGGTACCATGAATAGAGAAAACCAGGTCACAGAAAATTTGAGGCATCCTCAAAGTACTGGGGCACTGCCAGTGCTTACCAATGTACAGATACAGACCAACAGACAGCCAGAAACGCTATTTTCAGAGGCTAGGCACAATTTTCTCAACACAGATAAGAAGATAGGTACCAATAATTATGAGAAAGCCAGTCTAAGCAAAGAAAACCAGGTCAAAGGAAATTTGAGGAATCCTCAAGGTACTGGGGCACTGCCAGTGCCTACCAATGCGCGAATACTGACCAATAAACTGCCAATAATACCAAAGTCAGAAACTAGGCACAAATTTAACATCACAGATAAGAAGATAGGTACCTATAATTATGAGAAAGTAAATTCAAATGGAAAAGCCTTAGTAATAGAAAATTTGAGAGATACTCAAAGTACTGGGGCACTGCCAGTGCCTAGGAGGTTTACCAGTACAGATAGATATCAGAAAAGAAAGCCTACGAATCAAATAACAGAAAATGGCCCAAAAAAGTCGAAAAGAGGCTCCGCAGAAAATCACCACGAGGCAGATACAGATCGATACGCATGGCCTAATAATCTGAACACGAAAATGGGATCAACAGATAACCAGTTTATACATGAAAGTCGTGCACCATGGTCCGATCAAGTAGGTAAAGAAATAGGTACTGGTGATAATCGAGTTTTCAGCGCAGATAGGTCCCTCCAGGACATGAATGACTCGATGTTCGATAATTGGGAATTCACACCGTTCCACCAGGTCAAGCTGCCACGCAGAACGCCTGAGGAAAGTGGTTCTGACACAGAAAACAGTCACTTGTTCGGGAAGGTTCCTGTAGACAGATCAGAACGCGAAAAATCGCAGTCCAACAGCTCTCAGAAAATCTTAGGAGTTCGTTGGGTATCGGATTGTCGATAGGCGCAGAAAAACAGACACGCGATCAACCTCAGATAGGCTATGGCACCGATTTAAACTTCGCGAGAACACAGCCATCCCTGTGTGGATGGCGAGACGCAGAATACTGCACCGCGAGAACACAGCCAACTCCGATGAGCTGGCATGACGTAGGCACCCACCGCCCGAGTAACCAGCCGACTCCGACGAGTTGGCGTGACGCCGCGAAATCCCAGCCGATCTCGAATGATCGACGCGACAATATTACCGCGAATTACCAGCCGCTCTCGATAGAATGGCGTGACGCAGGCAACTGCAAGATAACCCAGCCGCCACCAGTGGATAGGCGCGAGTCAGAAAAGCTCAAGCTCGATGTGACGATCCCAGGCGATGACAACCGGACTCAAGGCGCCAAAAATTACGCCGACGAGTTGCCACGCATACATCAAACAACTCAGCAACCAGAACAGATAATGGGGCAGCTCACCGATTTTGAAAGCCTACAAAGAAAAGTAAATGAGCTGCATCAGTGGTCGGCGCAAAGGCAGACGACGGATACTCAGTTCAAGGCGCATGAACAGGCAATACGTACCATCGATCTCAGACAACAGAAAATAAAGGAGAATCTCGAAGTAATAGTTGAAAATCAGCACAAAATAGCAGATGGATACAACTCGCTGCATGATAGGATCGAGCAACGTTTGAAAGAGACTGATCAGAAAATGGTACAGATACACGATGAGCTAAAAGGAGTGAAAGTCTCGGTAATGGACAGGCGCCTGGAACAACAGATGGTGAATAGAGACGTGCAGCAACAGCTGAGTAGACATGAAGGGGACATATTGGATGTAATGAGATTTACAAAAGGCATATACGACATGCTCATGACTGGAAATTACCCTGGTATAAATCCTGCATCAGACAAAGCCAATAATTCTGTAGGTCACAAATGGGGCACTTTGCAGTGCCAAGATAACTCACCAAAGATCTACGTCACTCAGACCATCGCCAAACCCTTGGGGCAAGTGGCACCAGTCCCTGCCACTGCTGTTCCAGCTAATTTGGAAGTCTTTGCCGTGGAGCTTCAAGACGTCCAGGGGCAATGTGGCGGGGGACATTAGCGCCACTCGGATAGGCAACACTGCAAACGTGTGCGCCTGCGCCGGCTGAAACGATCGCGAATACCTACGAGACAAACCAGCTACGTACTAAAAAGACAGTACCGTGATTGTAGCTGAATGTAGAAGATTGTATGTGAATGTCTATGTAATGTATATGTAATTGTTGTGAATACCTTGAATAAAGGTTGTATTACGAGAGTAATGTGTTTTAATTAGCACTGGGCAAGTAGTAACTATATTGCCAACTCTTATATTACAAAATTCAAGAATGTAATTATGATAATTTGAATGCCGATTGAAACATTTGTGTGACTCAAACTCTTCTTCCCCTCTGATCCCCCTCTCTGTTTAGGTCTTATAGGATCAATATTGAGGGATACCTGGCTTGTTATTAACTCAATCGAAAAACTGACTTCAGATTCGTGATCAGCACCTTCAAAAACCATGAAATCGACATACGTGAAGATAGGGGTCATACGTTTATCAAATAACACCCCCACCCCTAACCCCACGATATCAAAAATACTCCTTATTGAGTTCTGAACCACTTTTTTTTATGACAATAGTATTTTGAATTCTCAACGAGTCACAATATCGATCGGTGAGTTTCATCAACCCAATTGACCCTCGATTCGTGTTAGTGGAGGGGGCAGCCCCGGAGGGGGGTTGGGGGAGCTGGTATGATAAAAAATCGTCATGTATATCGATTTCAAGGTTTTCAAAGGTGCTGATTACGAATCCGACGGTATTTTTTTGATTAGTCTAGTTCATTTCGAGATAGACTTCAATCAAAAGAATATTTCGACTCAATCTCTTGAAAAAATTGCTCGAGTGTAGGTAAAGATTGATAATTCGTTGATTCAAGGCACACAACAGTTATTCGCGTTTATGAAAGACGAGAATATGAAATTAAATCGTACCATAGATCTCCAGCATAGGTATATATTTTTCCACACGCCGATGACGCGCATTTAATGACAGTTACGCTTCTACGCGGTCAGCGGCATAGCAGCGATAACTGTGTATAATGGAAATAAAACAGTCTGCGTCATTGTTGTATCGCATTAACGTAGGCATACGGATCGAATAACGGTAACATTACGACAACGACATTATGGAATCGATACGATACCAGGCAAATTGATGAGAAATTTCGGTGCAGAGTGTCAGTTGGTATTAGATTGAATAGTCGTTGTAATCTGTATAGGTATCGTGTAGTACAAGGTGTTCCATGTTGAGAAATATTACTTTTGTCTTCAGCCTAGGTACGTTGAAAAGAAACCCTACAAACGATTCGCGGTGGTTGGACTTTTGAATGCGAGACAGGTGCGATGGGAAATCTATACGGGTAATTGACGCAACCTTTGGGACGGGGGAACGCTACGTAGCTTTTTTTTCACACTCGTAACGCTTTAAAAAGAAGGAGGAATCGAAGTAGAGATGAACCGAAATAAGTGAAACCTTTTTTTCTCTTCAATTTTTTAATCACATTAAAAGGTATGCGGCGAAGTCGTCGTCGTATCCAGGATTATCTTGTATTGAGCTTTTTTTTGCCAGACCAAGACGAGGGTGTAGTGATTGGGGGCTTCATAACGGTTCAACTTGTTTTTTTCCAGTCTCGAAACGATAAACGCGACTACGCACCGTCGCGTCGAAGCAAATCCGAAGGTCCTCCTGGCGCAAGGTATTGTACAGCGTATGGATCGCCGTCTCCTGATTTCGTCGACGATTTCGACACCGATTACGTGGTAGGCGGAAAATACTATAGCTTTGCATTGATTTGTGGAGCAACGTTTCCACACTCGCGAAGGTAGTTTTCCGCTTTGGAAAAGAGATTCGAATTGAACGGCGATGCTTATTAAGAGCACTGCTTAATTACGTGCTTCGAAGCTTGTATTTGATACGAAATTTTTCTACCCGTATATCTGGCGCATAACCTGGATACTCGTATTTTGTATATAGAATCCATCCTCGCGTAAACGCTTGAATATTTTGTGGAATTTATAGCCGTGGTAAATTTTTTTTCCACAAATGAAACGGCAATGGCCAAATCGGCTAAGGACGTTCAACTTGATTCGGTTCATTTATTTTTCGATTCCTATAAACGCGCAATCCTGGTTGATTAATTGGTATTCTAGTATCGCGTCTATGTATAGCCTACCGTATAAAGAGCTTTCTTTTTAGACCCGCTTGCATAAAGGATTATCGACGAGTAAATAGTATTTTAATAAATTGAATAAACATACCCGAAACCCCTCGTTACCCTCGAATCGGTAATATCGATCGTAATAAAGGTTGAGATTGAGCATACCGAGAGTAGCTAAGCTAATGTATGGTTCACTCCCTTTAACCCTCCCTTGCTGTATCTTATTTTGTATGTACTTTATACGAAAGGGTGCTCCTAAATGACTGGTAGTTTGTCTCGTATGAAGCACCGATTTTCATCTGAAGCCAAAAATATAATGACTGATTTTTGAAATTTGATCGTTTTCCCACTGAAATTTTTCGAGGTGGATCGACCAAAAATTGGGGGGGGGGGGAAGCTGAAGGGAAATTTGAAAAAATGACATTAGCTGGATCAAAAGCGAGTTTTTCAAAAAAAATTCCAAAAAATTGAATATTTTCAATTTTGCCTCAAAAAAATGATTTTTGGAATCTAGCTGAACCATTCTGAAGTTTTTGGTCCAATTCGGGGAACATTCTGTTCCTTATTCTGGACTACCTATTTTTTAACATGGATATGTTTTTTCCTCTTGGGTGGGGGGTCATTCCAAAATTTTTAAGACGCTATTTTGCGTGATGTCAAGTCAAAAACTTATAATTTTTGTATTTTTAAAACTCAATGTCAGAAAGTCAGCAGCTGACTTTTGAAAATTTACAAATTTTTATTTCTTCAAAATATAAATATCAGAAAGTCGGAAGGTGAAAATTGACTTAATATCAGAAAGTCAGAATGACCAGGAACATATCAGAGAGCTAAAAGCTAATTTTTCAATTTTTTCTTCTTGGCTGGGGGGGGGGAGGGTCATTCCAAAATTTTTAAGACGCTAATTTGCGTCACCAAAAGTCAAAAACATAAATTTTTATACTTTCAAAATCAACTTATTATATCAGAAAGTCAGAAGCTGAAAATTGACTTGATGTCAGAAAGTCGAAAAGACAAAAAAATATATCAGCAAGCTAAAAGCCGATTTTTTAATTTTAAAAAAACAAATTTTTATATTTTTGAAATTAACAAAAACATATTCATGTTATCAACATTTCCTTTCAGAGGAAACTTAATTTTTTACGCAGCTGTAGCAGCTGAAAAGGATCGGAATTGTGATGGAAATTTTCAATACACCTGTAAAGACTTTCAAAATTCCGCGAAAAAATGATGAAAAATGTGTAAAACCAACATGCAGTAGCGTAAAATCCATCAAAATGGATCAAATTCGTGCGAAAAAATCATAATATTCTTGCAAAAACAATAAAATTTACTTTGAAAACGACGAAAAGCGCGACAAAAATTGAAAAAACACTTGTAAAACCTATCAAAGTGTTGTGGAAAAAGATGAAATCCATATTAAAAAACTTGAAATGCGGTGTAAAAATTGGCAAAATTGTTGTAAAAATTAAGGAATTTGTTGTTAAGAACATGCAATCAGATGTAAAAAATGACAAAATTGCTGCAAAAATTAACAAATTTGTTGTTAAAAGTACAAAATCCGATGTAAAAATTGACAAAATTGTTGTAAAAAAACATGCAATTCCAAAGTCAGTGCAAAAATGTTGAATTTCAAAGGCGAAATGATTGCAAAGGTACGAGAAATCAACGAATCAATTACAAAAAAAAAAAAAAAAAAAATGGAAAAACCAACAAAATACGAATAAAAATTTTGCGAATTCATCCGAAAAAGTCGTTAAATTTCATGCAAAACTGTAAAAATCACGTTACAAAATACCACTCTAAAAAAAGGAAATAACATTTTTATTATGGTTTGGAAAATTAGCTAAAAATTGGCCAAAAAAATCTGTCGACTTGCTGCATTTCTCATGGCTCTTTTTGGATCCTTTGATCTTATTCCAAATTATTTTAGGAGCCATTTGATGTTTCTCCTGTAAAAAAATTCGCTCACATTTTTTCTCACCTCCCCCTCCTCTGTTGGAGACGTTGGAGTGCTAAAATCAGTGTGCTAAATCGGAGAAGTTTACAATTTTGAAGTTGTTGCAGTTTTGAAAAGTTTTCCAAGTTATGAAAAAAAAACCTCAAGTTTTTGGGAAATCCGTCCAAGTTTCAAAAATATTCCTGCCATGTAAATTTTTTGTAAATTGTTCAAGTTGTAAAAAATTCGCAGATTTTTTAAAAATTTTCATTTTTTGAAAAATTGGGTGCAATTTTTGTAAAATTAATAAAATTATGGAATTTTTAGAAGACTGTTCTAATTTTAGTTTTAAAAGAGTCAAATTCTTCGATTTTTGAAGCATCATCAATTTTTTGAAAAATTCTCGATTTTTTAGAGCATAGCGTAGATTTTTCGAGCCCTTACAAAATTATTGCAAAATGTAAAGAACATTTTCCAATTTTTGGAAACCGTTTTGAACAACTTGATTTTGAAACATCAGAATGGAATAATTCCTGCAAAGTATTGAATTTTTTGGTTCTTTTTTTTAGGAGAAATTAGGTCATTCAAGTCACTTTTCAAAAGTCAATTCAATTGATCAAATTAGCTGAAGAAGGTTTGAAAATATCCTAAAAAATCAATAATTCTGTATGGCAGGGGGCATTTCGTTTGTAATATTTTTGAAAGTGTTGAGTTCGAATTTTGATTTCTCTTTCCTATTGACTTAGTTTTTGGATTTACGTAATAACCCCTGAGCCTTTCAAAACAAACTTCGGCATTTTCAAAATTTGAAGGGGCATTAGAAAGGGCTCAAGGTTTTGGAAAATACATATCTAAATAGATAATATTCCAATTTTTTCAACATTGGCCCAAATTTGAGACTTGAGTAGTCTTGAGGAGGTTACAAAGAATTCGAAATTGGGACTCAGCTGTTTCAAAAACATTTCAAATTGATTTTTTTTTTGAAAGAATTTTGATAATTTTTCCTTCACGTCCTTCCCTCTTTTCTCCGAAGGGTCTAAGAATAAATTTTGATGAATTATTTATTGATTGAAAAATAGTTCAGATAAAGTGGAGGACGTTTTTCAGATCTGAATGAAAATTTCAAAATGATTAAACTTGATTCCAATTAACCTTATCATGTTTTTGGCAAAATGAAATATTTATTCGTGTAAGTTTTTTGACGAATTTTCAAAAAAAAATTCGACCCACTTCCCTTCACTCTTAACATTTTTGTCCGGTAGAGTCCCCCAAAACAATCATTCAACTGGAAAAAGAATGTATTTCAAGAATCTGGTGCTGTTTTGGCTCTACAGATGAACAGAAAGCTCATACAAGACTTTTTATCAGTCTTTTTGAAACACCCTTTTATATGTACCTCACACAAAGCTCGCTTTTTAACCTGATCACCAATTTGTTTGATTTGCTTCGCAGCTAATTAGTAACTACCCGGAAGATTATGATACAGACACGGCGGGCATACCAGTAAAGGGTGTTCGAGGGAACACCGAATACAGGCTGCAGTTCGCCTGGCCCCGTTCCAATAAAAATGAGCCGCAAGAAGAGCTAAAGGCGGCCGGAAGCGTTACCAGGAGATCGGCGTTTATGGCACCGGCCACCAGCGGACACGAACGTCCTCCAGTACCTGTGCATAAGAAACGATTTTTAGATACCGATAAAAAAGACGGTACGTGGACGTTGGGGAACGTGCCAACGTCATTATTGCATGACTGGCTTTTTTTCTGTTTTGTTTTCGTTTACGATTATTTTATTAAATATTTATACCGGCGGAATTGGCGTCGTATAACGATGCTGATGATATTTAGCACGCGACAGATTAACGAGCCGTGTAAACGAGGTCGACTTCGGTAATGTTGCAGGAGCTGCTGAACTCGAACCGTTGGTCGATCATAATGGCGAATGTGATAACGAAGAGAAACGCGACAAGAATCAAAACAACGATAGGTAAGTGTCAACGAATTGATGGCTTGGTAGTGATGCTCATTTCGGCGTCGACGATTTCTTCTTGTAGACTCGAATTTTATAGCGAATATAAGAAGAAATTCAGACCGTTTTCCCAGTACGACTATATTGCCGGAAAGTTCCTAGCCAGAGATAGTAGCGTTACTCCTGCGTCCAGTTTGACTGCAGCGTCCTGGTATGCTGAAGTGGTTGAATTGAGGAAGAAGGCCGGAGAGTATAAGGTATCTTGGATGATGATTATTATTTGTTCGAGGTGAAAGTATCATCGAACAGGAAGTAATTGATAATATTACATATTTTCAGCATCGTGGCTGGGGTACCGAATTAGTTCCGCAACACTTGGCCGAAGTGTACAATAAACAGATTGCCCTGTGGGAGCATGTCAGTCGTCGTAGCTCCCTTTCTGCTCTAACTTTAGCAACTACTACGCAGAAACCAAGGTAAAAATGGTGAATATTATTGGAGACCGGAGACTGGCTGGAAAATGATTGACAATGTTTTATTTGCAGAGCTCTGACCAAGGAAGAAAAGGGTAAAGAAAATTCCAGAAAACTTGCGCCTCATAGATTACGAGATAGTTCTAGACAGACATCCGTCGATAGATCGGCGTCAGTTGCTCGTAAAAAGGTGAGTTTTTGGTCTAATTATGGTGGCAGAGGATCTTGATTTTTATATTTTTGAATATCCCAGCCTCAAAAGCTCGGAAAAATTGTGGGAAGATTTTTGGAATTGATTTTCAACCGAAGGATCATCTGAACCTCAAAAACTTGAGAAAATCATCCCAGTCTCAAAATCTTGAAAAAAAAAAGGCATTTTAGCCTCAAAAACATGGAAAGTAGTGGGATAATTGATTTTCATCCCAAAAGTCATTCCAGCCTAAAAAATTTTCAAAAAATGATCTCAACCTTGTAAACTGATAAAAATTATTGGATGGTTTTTCTGATTGATTTTCATTTCAAAAATCATACCAATCTCAAATCTCGTAAAAAATCATCCTAACTAAACCTCAAAAACTTGAAAAACTGGTGGGATTATTATTCAGAAAAGTGGCGGCTTGATTATTGGGATGGAAATTCATCCTAAATGAAAAATCATGGGATGAGTTTTGGGAATGATTAAAGCTCTGAAAAAGTGGTGGGATGATGATGAGATTGATTTCAGTCCTTAAAATCATTTTAGTCTCAAAATTTTGAAAAAAATTGTGGGGAAATTTTTTGGGAATATTTTTCATTTTAAAAATCATCCCAATCTTGAAAACTTGGAAAAATCGTTGGATAAATGTTGGAATGAAAATTCGTCTCAAAACTAATCAAGATGTTTCTTGAGATCGATTTTTTGTCTCTAAAATCATCAATGCCTGAATAGGTTGGAAAAATAGAATTATTTCTGGGATTGGTTTTCATTCCAAAAATCATCTTAAAAATCTGAAAGAAATAGTGACATCGTGAGTGAATGTTGGAATAGAAATTCATTCAAACTCCTCCTTGAAGTTATTTTAGCCTTAGTATACCTATGTAAAACTCTAGAAAAATGGTAGGGTGATTTTTGGGCTGAAAAATTATCTTCAAAATCAATGGTGGCAATGCCTGAAAAGTCACAAAAAATTATGGATGATTTTGAAATTAATTTTCAAAATCTCATTCCCAAAAATCGTTGAAAAAAACATTCCAGACTTAAAAATTTGGAAAATTGTTGGAAGATTTTTAATCATTCTTTTCTCAAAAGTTTGGAAAAATCGTGGGGTGATATTAGAATGGAAATACATATCAACCTCAAAAACTTGAGAAAAGTCGTGGAATGATTATTGGGATAGAAATTCATCATAAAAATCATCTCGTCTCAGAATTTCGGCAAAATTGAGGGGAAAATTTTTGAGATTGATTTTTATCCCAAAAATCATCTTGACCTCAAATTGTAGGATGATTAATATGAAAATAATTTATGTTGCAAAAGTAATCTTATTCCCAGAAAAATCGCGGTAAATTACCAAAAATTTGTTTTGAAATATGGTAAATTACCAAAAATAATGTTAAAATACAGTAAATTATCGTGAACCAAAGAATCAAAAAAAGTGATCTGAAATTTTTAGTTTTTCGTGGCAGGTAATTTTATGGCGATTAATGCTGATTAGTTTTCTGATTTTGATAATTAAAAATAGCCAATGGTAATTTAGATGTGAATTAGAGTAGTTCAAAAAGAATCAGGTTGAGTTACCAATTTATTTGTTTTTTCCGCAAATATTTGTAAATTACCGGTAAATTGAGTAATTTACTGGCAATATTGGTAATTTGCTACTTTCATTGGGGGAGGGTGGTGTAACAATCAACCGTAGGTGTTTATGCTTGAATTGTGGCAATTCGAAGTAAACCGCTGGTAATTTTTGGTAAATATGGTAATTCATCCGTCTCGTTGGTAATTTACTGGTTGTGGTTATTAATACTGGTAATTCACCTCTCGATAGCTGATGATACTAAATCGTATTTATTCTCGTTAAAAATTTGACCATTTTAAGTAAACGGCGGTAATTTTTGGTAAATTGAGGTAATCGATCAATTTATGTGGTAATTTACCGGTAAATATTGGTAATTGATCATAAATAGAAAGTAGAATTTTACTAAAAATAATACAATGATTCGATGGGATCAATGGTAATTTCTGGTAAATTACGGTAATTCATCAGTTCGAGTGGTAATTTTCCGGTAAATTACGGTAATTCGCTTTTCAACGCTGGTAATTGAATATACATATATGGGAGTTAGTTTCATTTAAAATGTAACCATTCTAATTTATCGGTGGTAATTTTTGGTAAATTACGGTAATTCATTGGTTCAAGTGGTAATTTATCGGTAAATGTTGGTAATTCGCTTTTCGATGTTGGTAATTGAAGAATGGTAATTTTTATTTTTGTCTAAAATTTGAACGTTTCAAGTAATGAAGTAAATGATGGTAATCTTTGGTAAATTACGGTAATCTTCAGTAAATCGCGGTCATGTTGGGTAAATTACGGTAATCTTTAGTAAATTACGGTAATCTTTGGTAAATTACGGTAATCTTCGGTAAATTGCGGTTATCTTGGGTAAATTACGGTAATCTTTGGTAAATTGCGGTTATCTTGGGTAAATTACGGTAATCTTTGGTAAATTGCGGTAATTCAACCATTGAAATGGTAAATTACCCGTAAATGTTGATAATTTACGTTTACATATCGGTAATTTACCGTAAAATTCTGTAATTTTAATAGTATTTACGTTTTCTTCGATGGAATGGTAAATGTTGGTAATTAGAGATTTATTTCGGGTTATTTACTCCTCAAAAGCAATCGATTAGATCTAATTAATTTATTGGTCGACTGATTTTGATCATAAATGAGTCGAGATTTTGACTAAACTTCACTTCATAGAGCTAATTCATATAATATTTTTGCAGACTGAGAAAAATGAAGAAATCAAACGACATTCAGCCAAGCTGCCACACAAAGAAGGAACATCGAAAAGCGCCGAAAGACCCGTATCAAGCGCCGGAACGCCTACTTCCACTTCTATGTCGTCAGGTAAACTTTACCCCATTACCTCTTCAATGCTCGTCTCCTCAATTTCTATATCCATTTTAAGTTGTTAGAAGATGTACGAATATTTAACGAGTGCATTTACCTAATTAACAGGACGCGTCCATCCTGTCGGCGGCTCGCCCAAAAAATACGCCTCGTCCGGTCCACCTTCGGCAAGCTCGCCGAAGAAAACTGCCACAGGGCAGACGGAGTCACGCGCTAGACCGAGTAAGCATAAAATACCCATCAATAGTTACTATATTTTTCGTTCTATTTCGATTTTTTATTGAGCTTCGCTTCGGCTTCAAGTGTGACCTAATTTTTACTCCGAGTTAATAGCGCCTGAAATCATCATCATGCTATAGTTATTTCCCGATCCTTTTTTACTTATACCAACGTATACAACATCGTATGTATTATAGATCTATGGCGTGTTTCGTATTACATATTTATATTGAAACCACGTGTTAAAAAGCTTGGTATATTTTTATTTTACGAGAAGAAAAATTAGAGTTAGGTGGCGGGCGGCATCGACACGTCGCGTATTTTGACGAATGACGGTCGATCACGGCAACGATTTCGTATACGTATTAATTTGGGGCGAGGCGTGTGCCGCCTGCCGATATTTTTGTGAAAATAGACGATTTATTACGGCTTTCTGGAAACGGCGTTAATTTATAATTTCTTCTATCTATTTAGCGATTTTGGTGGCAGGCTTTTTTAATACCTCCTTCCGTTCATCTCGACTACTTTGGCTTTGTTTTTTTGTTGACATTTTAATGTTTGTGTAGCAACATTAGCAACTAACGCCCAACCCCGCATTAAACGTGATACGAGCGCTTCAGCTAAAAAGAATAGAGAGTTGCTTAAAAATAAGTACTCTCCGGCATCCGTGAAAATAGTCGACCCCAATAGCGCCCAGAAAGACGCCGCCAATCGAGCTAGTAAGTATAATTAGGATATGCGTAGCGTACGGTGATCAATTCTTGGCGTGTGGAGTCTCCTCGGGTGTATAAATTTTGATCGGGAGATTTTCGTAGAAACCGGAGAGGATGACGGAGCGGCCAGCAAAGCCGAGGAACCGGTCGAAGTGGAACGGATTGTAAAGTCGCCCCCGGAACCGACCCGGGTCAAGTCGCCCGAGCAGATGATGGTCAAATCGCCCGAACCTGTGAATTGGACAGTGCCTTTGGATACCGGAAAGACGTTCACGGTGACGCAGAATATTCACGATGGTGAGGGACGAGTCATCGAAATAAGAGATTGGTTGGCGGTTGGATGATTGTTTGTGTTTGTTTTGTAGGCGATTTGTACCACCATAGACCGCCCAGTGAGGCGAGAATATTGAGTACGTTACATCACGGACCTCATTCGTTAGATAGCCAGAATATTACGAGTAGGTATAGTATTTCATTGATAATTGTGATTGTGAATTTTCACGAAGAGGAAGAGTATAATTCGACTGGGTGTAATGTGTACTTTTTTCTCTTTTTTTGCACTTGTTGAGTTTTAAAATGATGGGGCAATGATGGGGCTGAAGAAAGTCTTTCCTTTTAAATTTGAGTGCACAAAAATCTCTTTTTCTCGATTTTTTAAGTAAAAAATGAAGATAATGGCACCTTTTTTGTCACATAAATTGAACTAATAGGCAGTGACGTTCCGAAAGTATTTTTCCTGTGGAAGGGGAAAGAGGGTAAAATTTTTTAAAATCCTTACAATGACTAAATTTTTTTCAACTTTTTGATATACCAATGGTAAATTTTCCTTACTTGGAATAATATATAAAAAATTTTCAATTTGGAAAAAATGAAAATTTTTTCAACCTGGAAAAATATAAAAAAAATTTTCCATTTGGGAAATTATAAAAAAATTTTCAACCTGGAAAAATATGAATTCAAAATGCTAAATTTTTCCAGCCTGGTGAAATACGAGTTCAAAAAAATGATCATTTATTTGTAAAATTTAACTGTTCAATTTTGCCAATTTGAAAAAATATGAGTACGAATGGTAAATTTTCCCTACTCATGAGTAGAAATGATATTTTCCTCATTGAATTCTGAAAAATCTCATGAAAAGTGAAGGGATAATCCATTCCAATATTCTTTATTGGTTCCTATTCGAAAACAGGTCCAGATTAAATTAGGCAGATTTGTCTCAATGGACCGTCATACATTTTAATCAAAATTTTTGGACTTCTTATCCTTCTTTCGAGTAATCCAAGTCCAAATTATCCCTGTTTAAAACCCTTGAAAAATTGTATAAACTATTTATAAACATTTAAAAAAATTGTTTTTTAAAAGTAAAGAATGATGTAGTTGAAATAAACGCAGAATTCTTGCAAAAATTGATGAAAATGGTTAAAAATATCGTAAATAATGATGAAAAAATTGTAAATGGATTTTTTCCAGAAACTTGAAATGTTTCATTTTCTAATCACGATGAAATTTGTGTAAAAGGACTCTAAAATGATCATAAATTGACTAGAAAAATGTTGGAAAAACTGCTGAAATTATTTAAGGCCTCCAATATGCTTATTGGGTACAAAAAGTCTAGTGATCTAAAAAACTACAAATTTTGGAAAATGACACGAAATTGTTTCAAATGCCTTCAACACGACTCATACTATTTTATGCAAATAAAAATGAATTGGTTTTTTTGGAGGGGGGAGGGGGGGGGATTGCGTCAAAAATTAAAGGTTTTTAATCTTGAAACGAGAAGAAATGAGAAAACAAAAAATCAAATTTCAAATCACCCAAAACGTATTAGATAATTTTTTTAAATGTTTCTTGTAGCTGTAGCTCAAATATTATTATCTCCAGAAATGTTGAAAAAACATTTGAAGAGTTGTTTTCCAAAATGGCTCAAAGTCCGAAAACCGTACCTATAAATTGAAAAAAGGGAGTTTCGGTGTAAATTTTTTTCAGTAAAAAAAAAATTAATAAATAATGAAAGTGCTTTTTTTCATGCACGAATTTCGAACTTGACACTGTTTGGAAAAGAATAACTCTACATTTCAAAATTGTTTAGATTGATGCAAAATGTTTCTCAAATGATGAAAAAAATTTTAAAAAATTGTGTATAAATGAATTAATTATTAATGAATTTGTTTTAAAAAAGCACAAAACTTCAGAATTATTGAATGAAGATGTAAAAATGGTTTAAAACTGTAGGTATCTACAAAAATTTACTCAAATTATAAAAAAATTGTATAAAATTGCTCAAAATTGATTGAATCAACAGATGATTTGATTAAAATAGTATCAAAGTTCTGTTGAATTTTTTTCAACTTTTCCAATGTTGAAAGTTGGAAATTTTTCCAAGTTCTCAAACAAGATTGAAATCAATAATTTTTAAATTTTTTTGGAATTCTTAGTATTTTTTGTACAAGTTTTTTCAACGATTTTTATTCGGAATTTGCAAGGATTTTTTTACTCTCATACTTTCTATTATTGAAAATTCTCAAACAAAATGAAAACCAATTCTTTTTAAATGTTTTTTGAATTTTTAGTATTTTTTTTTTACAAAATTTTCGAACGATTTTCATGAGAATTTGCAAGGATTTTCTTTATGAGAGGGAGGGAGGAGGGAAAGGAAAGACTTTCTCATTTTTTCTCCTACTTTAAATTATTTTAAGTAAGAATCTGACCTTCTTCTCAGTTCTTAAACAATTTCTGTGACAAATCTCAAAATTCAGCATCTTTTTTTTGCTATTACGAATGTTTTCTACGAAAATAGGCCTACTATAAAGCTCCCTAGTTCGAGTCTTAGGCATTGTAGGAGCTGTGGGAGGGCAAACAATTTTTAATGCAGAGCTTCAATCCGAACTTCATCGTAAATCAAAAAATTGGCTAAATCAAAGAACTTTTCATATTTTTATTTGGCTTTTTGTTAAAGGGAATGAGAGGGGAATATTTCCAGCAATCCTCAAAGCACAATTCAACCTTCACCTTTCTCTATTTCTCTGTCTAACCGAATAATCACTCATTACAGGTCATAAAAGCTTGGACGACTCGCAGCCCTCCTCACTAGACGCAAAACTGGGCGACCTGTCGCTGGACAAAGACACCGTCAACGTAAACGGCGCCACGTCCGACTTACAATCACTGTCGACCACGACAACCGCCACGAAATCCACCACCGAAGACGAAGATCACCCCTTAACCGCTGTATCCGCAGCTCCGGTCAGCGATTGCGATCCGGCCCCTTCGGCCGCCGCAAACGGCAACAGTAAGTACTCCGACGACGTACCCAGCGAAGAGAAACCAGCCTCGTCACCACTCTCCGAGCACAGCGATTCTCACAGATCGATTACCGACGAAGCACCGCCGCCTCCGGCGCCACTCAGCTTGGGAGCCACATCCACGGACGTTTTGGATTCGGCTCGAAACAGATTCGAAGAATTTTGGAGCAAGCCGAAGTACGAATTGAACGGTAAAGAGAGTTCGATGTAGAATTTACACGATTTTTTGCCCCATTTTCGTTATGCCTTGATTTTTATTATTACGTAATGCTGTTTTTAAAATTCGCCCTTTAATTCACGATGTCGTCCGAGGACGAATTTTTACCAAGGACAAATACCTAATAATTTTCGTACGAATTTTGAAATCGCCATTGCTTTCGTCAATTAGAGAAATTTTAAAGCGGAAAAAAAACGAATCCAAAAAGGCACAGATATTTGTCGTCTTGCAGCCTGCAGGCAATATACATATCAAATGTGCTGGTCTTGTTGCGTCCCTTTCCCCTCCCCAATGTTTTCTTCAACTGAGCCGCCTTTTTCAATGTCCATAGTGCAATATTACGTCCTTCGATTTTGTCTTGTTTTTTTCTTACCTACGTAAATTTTTTCATCGTTTTTTTTTTGTACCGAGAAGGAAAAAAATGGCAGATTTCATTTACGAAACGAAGGTTTTTTCTATTACCAATCAGATGCCAGCAGAGTTGAAGAATATATCGCTCGTGACGCTACGAGCTGTGTACTTGTCTCTGTGATTATTTTTTCCCTATATTTTTTTTTTGTTTTTATATAATTTTGAGAATCGTACCGGCATAGATGCATCGATCGCGTTCAATATGGCTGTGTTTTTTCGTTGGCTAAGAATCCTATACCTGTCCCAGTGCCCCCTGCCCTAATTTTTATCACCGTTGTGCGAGATTCGTTGGGTTGTGCCTCGCGGTGATGCCATTTGATGGCGATGTGTGAGTTTGGAGTTGGTTTGGTTGTTTATTCGCGAGTGCGAGAGTATATTTATGTACACGTTTATATAGTTTGTATATTATTTTATATGGTATTTTAAAAAATTCCGCCATTGCCGACACCGTTCACACCTTTCTGTGATGCTTAAGACGACGTCCGTAGGGGTAGCCCGGAGTTGGGCTGGGATGTGGGTTGAGGAGGGGGGGAAGGATTGGGAAAAATTTTGGGGTCTGAAATGGTGCTTTGGAATAAGGGCTGAGGGGTTTGGAGGTTGTATCGACTTCGATGTGTGAGATAGGCGAAGAGTGGTTTTTTTTTGGTGATTTTACGAAGGATTTCAAAATGATCCGGAGTAAAAAAAGGTCTTGTCATAAGATTAATCATTTTTCTACAATCTTCATAATGAAGAGGTATTTCAGAATGCATGTTTTTTGCTTCCTAAGTTCCTAAGTCCATTTTTGATGCTATTTCATTGAAGAAGAAAAAAAAACTATAATTAGATGGATTCAAAAGAGGGATTATGTACTTTGTTCAATGAAAATTTCGTAAAAATAAAATCAATTATCAAAATTTAATTTCGTGGTTTTAATTTTTTTTTTCATCAATCAAGCCAACTTTTTACGATTTAAATTTTTCTCGACCCTCCCTCCCCCTCCTCCCACTTACAGTAGAATTTTGATAATTCGAATTTGTAAGTAGATCTGAAAACATGCATTCCGATAATTTCGAAAATTTTTTGAATCCCTCTTCCCCTCGAGTGAATGATTTTTTAGAATTATCTGTAGCTATTCTGTGTGTGAAATGTTGCCTATCTCACACATTGAAGGTGGCTACAGTGATGCTTTTATTTCATGTACCTGTGGATTTTTTAAAAGATCCTATCATCCAAGTAATGGAGTCCTTAATCTCGTCTTAATCTTTTGAAAACATGGAAAAATCATTCAAATACCTTCGATAGAGGTATTTCCTAATTTTTTTACAATTAATAAATGCCCTCCGTCCGTTTTACATCGATGAGGGCTACCCTTATGCCGGATTGTTGTGCGAAGCTTGAAAATTATTAATTTTTACATGTTCCTTATTTTTAACGCGTTTTACTCCGGTCTCGCAAATCACTGTAGCTTTTGTTTTTACCATCCACCATTTTTTTTTTGTCTAACGAAACCAAAAAGGAGCCGGTTTGAGAGATTTTTTTCCCACGTGTGCGTTTTATTGGTAAAAGAACCAGCTACGATGTGTAATAAGATTGTAAAATATATTGATACGACTATATACATATAGATTTTAGGTACATGTAATATTTTTTTCTTTTTTTTTTTGTGGAAAACGTGTAACGTACTCTTTATTTACGTAATTACCATTGCTACCTATACATTTACGCGGCAGCTCTTCTCTCGGTGTATTTTTGCGAGCAGAGTAAAAGTAACCCGAAGTAATTGTAATAAATGTTTTGAAATATTTTAACCCTTTGAATTTGTTTCTGTTTGATATTTAGGTGGATAGGAGTAGGAGTCGCGATAAGAAATTTAATCTGAGTCTCTATGTCGATAAGTATTGGCTGTGGAATAGAAATAAGTTTTGGTAGGAGCCTGGTGAAGGTTTATACGAGGTAAGTGCCTGGGATTTTGGTGAATGGTGAAGTTCTTCTTTTTCTTTCATTGGTATCGTTTGCGTCACGAATGGAGCGAAATTCACGATGAGTAGTGCTTTTCCTCATTTCGTGAACGAATTTATTGAATTTCAATTTCGACTGGATTTTCTGACCCTTTCAGAATAATTGAGAGGAATCAGAAAGTTGAAAAAACTGAAACAGTCGAAAAAAATAATTAATATATTTTACGCATAAAAAATAATTGAATTATGAAAAGAATTCTTCGATCTTATTCCTAACATCAGTTTTTCTATCCACGAATAAAATAACAGAAAAAAGAAATTGCTTTAAAAATAAATTTGTTCTCAAAGGTACGTAAAAAAAAAACAACGAAGATGTGATATTAGTCGTCGTCGCCGTCGCAATGAACAGAGTTCTGCAATATGGTCTCGATGAATTGAACGATATTCGGTAGATATTCTTTCAATAGCTGTAGGACCTCGGCCTGTGGATAAAAATCAGGTAAATAATTGCTGAAATGGTGGATAATCAAAGGTAAGCGAATAATTTACGTTTGAACTGAATCGGCGACTGGGCAGTTCATTTTCCCACACAGCGATTGATCGTTGTGGCTCGAACATGATATGTTTCCTGAGATCCAACCCATTGTTGAGATTGGTGAATGGTGTCCACACTTGACTGTGTTCCGGTGGTAACAAGGACAGAACGCGTCCTTTCATTCTTTGTTTATAAGCCTAAGATATGGAAAATGAACCAAAATTAGAGATGAATTTCATTTCCGAAGGGTTGGTAAAATAATGATGTGGGTATCGTACTTGAGCAGTCCATAAAAATTCGTAAATATCGTGAGCAAATCCCATCAGTCGGTTGAATTTGCCAATCATCATCGGAGGTTGATTCTCACCCGGCATTATTTTATCTCGATAGCTGAAACGATCAAAATTTGAGAATAATTTGGTCAAAGATTTGAGATCTGTTGAGAGACGAAATTACCTCGGCAGCAGGGCGCAGATTTCTTCGAGTAATTGAGCGTTGAATGAGAAAAAACTGTGGTAAAGGACGCTGGACGAAATTATGGTTCTGATTGGAATCCCTTCGTCTTCCAGTAAGTCGATCTAAGGGTGAGATTTTGAGATAAGTAATGATTAAAAGGTGACTGAGAGAGTGCGGGAGTTGAGCTCACTTTGACGTAAAAATCGATAGCTGTTTTGAGTATACCGCAATGACAAGGATACTGGTAGAGAGCGTGTTTGCACAGATGGGCGAAAAATTTCGATAAACTGCGTAAAACTGGCGTTAGCTGAGCTCTGGTGTGCATAATATTCTCTTCGTAGATGTTTTTAAAGCCCAGGGTTTCTTTTCGGATCATGTAGGACTGTAAATAATGAACCAGATGGCGATACATTTACAAAAAATTACACATAAAATTAAATGAGGGCGATAGGGTTACCAAATTAGCGATGAGATTTGTTAAACTGTTCAAAATATCGCATAAATTGTCCGGATCACCGTCTCCAATGATGAACAGGGTGTACAACGGTTTCAAAAGATTATCTCGTAATTCTGTAATCAAATATCAACGTTAGAAAAAGTTTCGATGATTATTTCTTTCGTCAGATGAACTTACCATCGACAGTTTGGAAAACAAACCACTCCAAAAGCAAGAAAATCTGATTTTTAAAAGTTAATCCATCCCAAGTTCGTAGAAAATTACGTAGGAACTTCGACACAGCCAAAAACCCTTGTTGGAAATGTAAATGCAATGTGATGACCGAGTTGAGCAGTTCTTCTTTACCCGTCTTGGTAGGTTTTTCCGGTTCTGTGATGAAATCTGCAGAAATTCAGGAGATTAGTAAACATCGCCGGAAAATTAGGTAGAAATTTGACATAGAGAAACGTACTTTTTTCCAGAACTGCGTACAAATTGCATAAAAAATTATTCTGCAACGATTTGGGACTGAACATGAGAACGTAAATTCCAACATCGTTTTTAATCAGGGTTAAAGTGTGCGAAGGTAAGATCAAGTTGTGGAAATTGGCACCAAGTTGACAACTCCTAACAAGTATACAGAAAAATTAGAAATATGAAGCAAAAAATTCATTCGAGATGAATTTTCCAAGTATATTACTTGGTGATATTATGAAGATAACATTGTCCTTGATATTTCACATCATTGGGCAAATAATTTGTTTCCGGTAACAATTGATTTTCAACTAATTTCTGAAAAAAAATATGGTCGAAGGAGTTAGCTGTGCCAGAGTTGTACTCGAAGTGCAAAAATACTTACTGGCTTTTTATAAGGTACCACGATAGATTCAGCTACCACACTATCGGAATTGCTCTGAATATTTTTCAAGGCTGCTCTGAGCTGATCGTAATGTTCATCGTGGTAGGAAAAAACGTTCTGTATTTTTCTGTACGAGGGAACTTTGATATGAGAGAATTGCGGATTTAGGTCTTTGTAACGTCTGTGACAATGAAACATACGATTAAAAACGGAGTTAAAACGATAAAATGAGATAGAAAAGATACTTACTGTAGAAGAGCGCAGAGAAATGGTTCTTTTTCGTGAATCAGTAACAGATCTTTAACTTTATTTACGCGTTTGACGTTGATATCGTCCCGTTTTGTGAGCGAATATAACAAGTGAGCGATTGGTTTGGGCTGAAAACGTGCACAGATTGTAATATACAGAATTGATGGAATATATTCTGTAGTCGATGGATACTCACGAATAAGGTTAATAATTCATCGAATAGGAAATAAGAATCATCGATACACTCGTGAATTAAATGGAAATCCAGTAAACCTACAAAAACGACGGGTTTTTAATGCGTAATCGTAATAAAGTACGTAGATCAGCTCTGATTGGACTTACTCGCCATCCAAACCAATAATCCTTCGATTTTATCGTATTCTTCGGAATCATACTTGCAAAATATCCACGTTATCGTCTTTCTAACCAATTTTTTGGGCAAGGCGGTGTTCGGAATAAGACATCGGATAAGATTCTTGATACCGTAACTATCTAAAAGATTGAAATCTCGTTAGATTCGTTTCAGAAAGAATTATGTACCGAAAACGTTGACTTTACCTAATTCTAGATTAATTAGAGCTTTGAGTACGGTAGTCAGTTCGTCGATTGGTAAACCGCTGTATTTAATAGACTCGTACAATTCGTTAGTTTCTTCTTCAAAGATTTTTCTACTCGGCAATTCACCTTCCTCTGAAAAGTTTCCATTAAGAGATGGTGAAATGAGTATAGAACGAGTGATAGAAGATGTAAAAGCTTACCTAGAGCGTTTATCAGAAAATCGAGACTCATTTTGGTTCGATTAGAGTGGTCTCATTTGAAATTTAGTATGGAACGAGGCACAGTAGTTTCGGAATGAGAACTCGTGTCTGTGCAAGAAATAGCGTGTTTTGATGATGTATTATAAATTCGTAGGAAAAAGAGGTTCATTTAACCGAATTTTCGATCAAATTGGCAACTTTTTACATGGAATTAATCAACTTTCAAAAAATTTTATAACTTTTGAGATGAAAATCGATCGAATTTGGAAGTTTGAAAAACGATTATTTATGTTTTGATTTTTTTTCGTTTCGATTTTGGCGCGTTTTTGGCTTTATATGTGTAAATTTTTATTAAAAAGTGATAATTTAACTAGCGCTCCTAGTGAAAGAAAAAGAACTACTGTTTACAGATAACAGCCTGGCTGTATTTTCTAAACTTGGAGGTTTTGAGATTTCCATGAATTTTTATTTTATTTTTTGGAAATCGAAAGATAATGTCGATAATGAAATTCCAGTAATTAACTAAAATTAATTAAACTGATGAAGTTACATATCAATTTTCTCATGTCAGTATTTCGTGTCTAGAATTTCGTTGCTTCTTTTCAATGTTGTCGAGCTTCGAAAATAAGTTCCAAAAAATCAAGTTCGGCTACATCTTTTTCATTCAAAATTTTTGATAATTTCGGTCAATGATTCATGGTTAATAAGTTAATGAGCTGAATGACGTGAATTTTCTGATTGTTCGTGGTGTTTTTGCCCAGTTTCCACTCAAATTTATTTGCAACAGTTCCTCCTATAATCTCGTAAATTATTGTTTTCCTGACGAACAACTGATATCAATAATAATCCATAAATGTCTCATATTTACAGTATCGTCGAATATTATGGATATCAAACGACTAATTCGTGCGGATATTGTAAAACACCTCGAGGGCACAGCGATTACGGTGAGTCTTCAAGCTTTTATTGATATATCTGCTGTGGAAGAAGTGTTAGTTGAATACGAATGGTTGAAATTTCAGGTATGTGGCTCCATTACCTAACACCGAACGATTATCAAAATTTAATTGATAGAGGATGGCGTAGAAGTGGATCTTACGGTTATAAACCGATGCTGGAAACTGCCTGTTGTCAAATGTACACCATAAGGTAATTTATTCTTCAAAGATGTATCGTGTTTTCGATTTTTCCAATCACTAAGTTTAGTATTTCTTTCTTGCAGATGCGCTGCCTGCAACGTACAGTTGAAAAAAAGTCAGAAAAAGCTTATGAAAAGAGTTAACAGATTTATTACCAGCGGAGATCGGAAAAAATGGCATTGTAAAGGTATACTATTCGCTATTTTCAGACCCTGGATAACTCCAGCTTTTATATTCGACGCTGATTGCAATCGCATTGCAGATTCTCAACCAAGCTCCGATAATATTGAATCGTACGAACCTCGATCACCTCAAAACGACGTAAATCGTGTCTCTAATTCGACCTCCACTCAAGATATACCGCCAGAGTCGAGAATAATTATCGATACTCCAGTATCAGAAGTTGCCTCGTCATCGAGAAGCATATCAGATCCAGTTTCAAATCCGTCCGTTAAGAATCCTAATAAAAGGAAAACGTTTCGAATGGAAAGAGCTATTCAACGTGTTATGAATAAATCCGGTGTTTCTAGAGAACAAGCTGTTGAAATGTTCAAAAAAAAGGTGAAGCAGCCGAAATTAAAATCTTTGGAAGAATTTCTCAGTGACGCTGATAAGCCTAATTCTGCTCATAAACTCGAAGTAGGTGTAATTTCGTCGTGACGATGTATAATTCGCCTTTGAAGTTTATTTATTGGTGTTAATTTTTTGTGTAGATAAAAATTGTACAGTCTAGTCCTCCGAATGAATTGTTCGAAAAGACGTTCGATGCCGAATACGAAGTTTATTGTAAATATCAAGTTACCATTCATAAAGATAAACCGGAAAGCTGCTCTGCTCAACAGTTTCGAAGGTTTTTAGTGAAATCTCCTCTTGAAGTATGTTTTCTCAACACTGGATTTAAATAAAATGTGAAATATAATTTTTAATTGAAAAATATTTTCGTAGCCTGTGCCTATCGAAGGAAACAATCCTCCTGTTGCGAATTACGGTTCGTATCATCAACAGTATTGGCTAGATGGTAAACTAATCGCCGTCGGAGTAATCGATATTCTTCCTCGATGTCTTTCATCCGTGTATTTTTTCTACGATCCCGAATATAACGATTTAGTCTTAGGAACGTACGGATCCATGAGGTAATTATTCGTCAGTTTGGTGAGCATTTTTCAAAAAAAAAAAAAACTAAAAAAAAGTAATTAATTTATGATTTTTGATTTATTTTTCAGAGAGTTGGAGCTAGTGAGGAAGCTACAAAAAAGCGTTCCATCTTTGCAATATTACTACATGGGCTTTTATATCCACACGTGTCCGAAAATGCGCTACAAAGCTCGAGTTTCACCGTCGTATTTGCTGTGTCCCGAAGTATACTCGTGGCATCCTATTACAAAATGTATCGAAAAACTTGATAAATTTGGATATAGTAGATTAAACGAAGACACGAATGCTAAAGATCCGAATTTCTCAACAGCCATTCAAAGCGTTAGTTTAATTATACTTTTTTTTAAATACTCCACTTAATCTTAATTTAACAATTTTTAATCGTATTTTGAACAGGTTTTGGTTCTGTATCGAGACCGAATACTCAGATACGGAGATTACCTGCGTAAAGGAGGCTCCGGCGACGATCAAGAAGTCAAAGAATACTTGAAAGCTGTCGGTAAAGAAGTAGCCAATTCGATGATACTGTACAGAACGTAGCACGACATGGCTGCCCAACGCTGGTTCGTTGTAAATTTTTTCATCAATTTTACCAGAAGTAATTTTATTATTGGAAATTGCGTTTAATCAAATGGTTCTTTCAATTGCATAAGTTATTCTTTTTAAGTTTTGACATTTTCCTCGAAATTTCTTCCCTGGGTTCGATATCGTACTTCGATAATTATTCGACGAATAAAGCTGGAATTGTTTTCGTCTTGAAAAATGGTCTAACGTTGCCAGTGTTGCTAATACGGAAGGAAATCTTAATTAGTATGTGATATCGTCAATAAATCAAACGAATCTTGTGTTTATTTATAAATAAATTATTCAAATACGCTTTTAACATGTATTAGGTACGTATTTACACCTCGATTAGGTAGTTATTATTTTGTTTTTAAAATTATAAGGAAGGTAAAATATTAAATTATTAAAAATTGAAATAATTGCTGTGAAAAAATACGATTAGAAAAAACTGGGATCAAAATGATATAATTTAATTCTTATTACGTAAATTATTGCAGGATTAATGATATTAGCAGGTGGCGCAGCACTAGAAATATCTAGTGCACAACTATCATGTTGCTAACGTACGTATGGGGTGAGTCACTAATGTGGACGACGCTGGTGAAAATATGGAAAAGGAATGTCAACTCTCCTTTACTGCTATGCAATTAGTCATGTCAAACAAGGTGAATCACTTCTCAATTCTCAGCTGATCAGTTGTGCGCATCACAGACTTCGTGGGTCCGGATGTATTGGGTGGGACGAAGAGAACGTTCGTGATTGGTCGATTCAAAACGGTATACTTTACTTCTCGGTAGTAAAGTATGGGGTAACATCTATATAAGGAAGTGGCGCACACTTAGGGATCAGTTGGCCGCCGGCAGTGGTCTGGTAAGGTGCTGTCTGCTCTCTTGGAGGCCTTAACCTTTCTGGTTGCCTTTGAGAGCGTTGCACCTTCCACTTGGACACCCTAAGGTCGCCATTTTGGCATTCAGGGTGTCCGCCATTGCCAAATGACCTAAGAGAAGTGAACTATACCGGTTTCAAATTGGTTCTCTTGTTGACCTGTCTCGCTGAGTGAGAATTTGGAAACGGTATAGTTTACTTCTCGTAAAGGAAATGTGGCGCAAAGTTTATATAAGGAAGCCCGACATAGGGTGGGTGGTTGGGGGCCGGAGGCGGTAACTCTGTCCAATCGATTCCCCAACCCCTTTTCGATTTTTAAATGACGTCATCCCCCTCTCCTCAACGATTTTTGTAATTGTGTTCAAAAATAAAATCGTTTTTGGGGAAAACGTCCCCTTGGGGAAGAATATTCCTTGGGAGAGTAGTAAATTTCAGATAATGAGTCAACTTTGATTGACACAGTATTCCTAGACCTGTAGCTCTTTGTTAGTTCAAGGTACTTCGCATAGATAGCGTTACTTGTATCATATTGACATTTCAGACCGTTGGTGTGAGTCTAGTTCAATAAAAATCACATAGATAGCGCCACCAGTCTGTGAGCTTGTGTTCCTGGCGGCATTTTGCAGAAAAAACGTACAAGACATCGCCGAATCTTTATTTTACATGAATTCAATTATTCTTAATCTTAGAAAAACACGAATACACTTTAAACATTGTTCTTTTTCTTCAAGTTCCATACAATTTGAACGTTTTCTTCATTTAATCATAGGATGTCTTCTTGAAAATTTTACGAGTTTTCCAAGCCTTACGTTCATCTTACTGCACACCATGAGTATTTTTTTTCTTAAAATTCTTCAGAACATTATACAACTTCTCCGAATCGCAAAAAATCAAATTCTGAAACAAACTAAAACGTATTCAACAACCAATGACAGAAATTAATACAGGTAAGTACATAGGTGGGTAATTGTTATAATTAACGTGCATAAAAATGTCTCCTCTACAAAGTAAAAGTACAATTTCATAATCCAAAGTAGATAACCCAAAGTACGCCATTTACTTGCTCAAGTAATTTTCTCAAACTGACGTAAATAAACTCCTAATTAATTTTGCTGCAAAAGAGATTTTGTTAATTGATGTTTACTATTCCAATTTCTATCAATGAATTTATTTTAGTTCCTAATTTTTTCAGTTTCTTCATATTTTTTTTAATTCAATAACTGGGAAAAATCGAAAAAACTGAAGAAATTTGGAAAAAAATGGAGAAGCAAAAATCAGAAAATTTTCTATAAAAGGCTATAAAAACATAACAGCTCGAAAAATTTTCAAATTAAATATACCGTAATTTTAGCAAAAAAATCTAGAATTAAGGAAATTGAAAAAAATAAACTTGAACATGAAAATAAAAGACTTACAAGTTACAACTTGATCGTCAAAATCCAATTTGCAGCAAAATTAATTAAAAGCTAGTCTTTTCTGAATTAAAGGTAAGCAGGTATGTACGACGAATAAACAATTCATATAATCTGCCTACAGCCAAGTGAAATTAATTCAATTAGTGTGTAATACTTCGTCCCATCCACCCACTTCTCCTCGATTTGTTCTTTTTCCAGAACGAAACTGAACTGGTCTGTTCCCTTCTCTCCCATTCCAAACAATATATAAATGTGATTACGGAATTTCTGCCACTCAGATATTTTCGATATTTCTTTACCGGTACTCGATAGATTTTTACAGTATAATTTTCTTCAACTCTTTTATCTGTGATTGGTGTTTTAGTTTTCCAGTTTCATGAAGAAAAAAAACCGTAAGTTGCATTTTTAAAATATTTTGTACACTTTTTTTAAAACTTGTTTTTTTTTTTACTTACAATTTTTAAAACTTGTAATTTTGAAATTCATTTTTTCAAAATTGCAACTTTTATTATAAAAAATCATGGGAAATGGGAGAAAAATTCACCTATTGACTTCCAAGTATTACAGCATAGGTAAGGACTGATGGAGAATTAAATTTCACATTTTTTTTCTACATTAAAAACAACAGAATTTATATTAGTTGTTGAAAACAAAATGAAATTTAGGGGGAAAATTAGCACAAAAGTAAAACGATTTTCAATTTGGAAAAATTTCCTGCTATGAGTAAAATAAAATCGATTTAAAAAACTTCAACCTCAAAATGTCGGCCAAAAAAAAGCGCAAAATAAATTGAAATAGAATTAAAAAATTGAGTAGGTAAGTTTTGCTATACGTAAAACAAAAATTTTGATGCAAATCATGATTAGGTTTGCCCGGAAGAGCTCTTTTGTCAAGCGATTTTTATGAATTCAAAAACAATCTCATACTCATATCATCATATTATTATAATTATTACGACGACTTCTTGCTCAAATGATAGATATTTGGGACATTTCTTTCAATTTTTAAAATTCCTCAACAATGATTACTAACGAAAATGTCCAAATATTTAGTCAGACATTGGAAAACGAAAAAATTCAACATTTTGGAAACCTTTCATATGTTTATGTGACTCGGATTTTTACGAGAGTAATGGAAAAATTTTCGAACTATCTACATACGTAATTATTGACTAACAGTCTCGAATTTAAAATCACACCCCCCCTCCCAACTGCTCACCCATAGTTTTTGATGCCCCAGATTGCTTGCTTGAAGTCTTGGGATTGCCCCAAGACAACTCACTAAAAGTTCCAGAGGGTGTGGGATGGAATATGACCCTAAACATTAAAATGAATAAAATAAATCATTTGAACTCGAACTTACCAATTATGAATCAAATCAATACGACAGCAGCATGCCAGTTATCCGTTAAAATCTTTCAACCTCGATCAACTTCCGAGAATAACAAAATTCTGCAAAAAAAAATCACACGATTCATAAAGGTTAGGTTTTTAAATTAAGAGAATCGGGCAAATTACATATTTTTGTTGAACAACAAGACGACCGGGACAGAATTCTGACATGATGCAAGACCAAAACACAAAAAATCTCTACGGTTTCGTTAGGAAGGTACCTATTTAAATTCATGAAATAAATATTTGACGTGAGTGTACATGGCTTGACGTGTCACACTTTTCTATGGTGAATGTGGACCAACGAAAACATCTTCAAATGCTATAATTAAGGTGTATATATTTATTTACCTATTTCGGTAAAATACGACCAAAGATGGCTATCTGATCAAGGTATATTATGTAGCATTGTTTTTCTCTATAGTATGTAATTATAATTATTCAATTTTCGCGTGGGTTCGCGATTGCATAGAAATATTCCTTTGTCATCTCGTTTCTTTGCACTGGTCGCGGTCGTCTTCAATCCAGGGGCTAATTACTTTATTAAACGCTTATAAATGAATTCCCTGCAATTGTAGCATTGTTCTTAACAAGGTTGCTGGAATAATTAAAACGGTTCTTCGGCTTTGGTCAGCCGCGTTTCCCTTTCATAATGGAAGATTTTATAAACGTATTCTCAACTTGACTCTCATTCAGTGAATATGGTCGGACTCCGAGGTGCTAATCGACGATTCACTGTTCGTTTACAGAATGAAAAATGTCTGACGTACTAGCAGCACTTCTAGTTCTATGCGTCCTAACAGTCAATGTTCTCTGTGCTGACGAAAAGGCCACCGAAACGGCTGCAGAAAGGCTGAAAACCTTCAGAAGGCTCATACCAGCTGATGTGCTCAGAGGTGAGTTTTTTCGAGTGCGTTACTTTGATTACTTAATTTAATAGGATGGAGGGGTATTTATAGGGTATTTTTGGAAATTATAAAAGACTGAGGAGTATATTTGAACAAATTCAAACCAAACAATACCGAAAAGACCAAAAGGCAGGCAGGCATCATAGCAAAATTTTGAAGAAAAAAAGTAACTTTCAATAACTTTTTTTGAGCGAATAGTAGGTAACTCAAAATAACCAAAAATTCATTTTTTTTGGGGGGGGGAGGGTAATTTTTTTGTAGCTTCTTGCAAACATTTTAAAATTTCAAAGATAAATCAATTGGGATTTTTTGAAAAAAACAAAAAACAAAAAAAACAAAAAAAACAGAAATAAATTAGGCCATAGAATTGGTTACGATTTTCAAGTTCTTAATCTAGAAAACAGTTGGAAAATTCTTTCTCCTTAACTCATTTTTTCTCACTCCAACTGCAACTAATTTACAATTTTCAAAAAATTTGTCAATCGATTTTTTGTTGGTTAAATTGATCAAATATTTTAAATCTATCCCGTCAAAGGTAAAAATTTAGAAAGAACTGTTATTCAAATTTTCTCAAATTCTGAAAGAAAAAAATAATTTGAATCTAATAATATTTTTAATGACAAAATTTGCAACAGAAAATTAGAATTCTAAGATTTTAAGTGGCATTTCATAATCAATCAACGTTACGGATTAAAATACCAACGGGCCAACTCGAAATTCTACACAATTGTATCCAATTCTCAATAAATTAAAATCCGGACATCAGACAGAGACAGACCGACAGTTACATCCGTCGATGAAAATTTCTCAGTTACAAAGAGCCTAATAAATCATCACAGCACATGCAATGTTGCATCACATGCTCACCAATGCGTGATGACATTTATCCGCCGAGTATAAAAATGATTCAATTACAACACCAAAAACCTCGAAATAATTTGCTAAGTTCATCCAACGTAACCACAAATCCTTCCATTTATCAAATATGCATCTAAGATCTGAATTTGCATACATCAACAAACCAGCATCATCTAACCGTGATACCTATGCTCTTTTTTTTTTTTTTTTTTTTTTACAGATTTCCCCGGTTTCTGTTTCGCATCAACCAAGTGTGCTACCGTTGACCCAGGTGCATCTTGGGAACTATCTCCGTTCTGCGGACGTTCCACTTGCGTCAAAGCGGACGCCGAAGAAAACGGCAAATACCATTTGTTCGAGCTCGTCGAAGATTGTGGACCTTTACCAAAAGCCAACCCGAAATGCAAGCTTTCCGAGAAAACCAATAAAACGGCCCCTTTTCCCGAATGCTGTCCGGCTTTCGAATGTGAGCCAGGAGTAAAACTCGAATACCCCGATATTTCAGTCGTGGTTAACGAAGGATCATCCAATACCACAGCCAACTCTACCAAAGTCTAAATTACCCATACATAGAAATATGTTTCAAATCAATCAATGATCTTGTACATTTTTTACTTTTTTTTTTTTTATAATCGAGTGATATTTTTTCCTTCCGAAATATATTATTAATAAAATCATATATCTGAGTACCTATCTATTTTATTTACTTCTTTTTCGCTTTTTCTGCAGTGTTTTGCATTGATTTTTTAGATTCCTATTGTGAAATTTGCCAATTTGTGGCTCAAGAACTGCTCCCGAGGCGTCTTATCGTCTACGGGACAAAAAAAAAACATTCTCAACCCATACGTGGATTAATCGAAAAAATTTCGGAACCCAAGGGTTGCGATTTATCTACACAGGGTAAAATTTAACGAAAAGTGCTGGTAAAAAATTAATTAAAATGCATTTTGTTCATTTTTGAGAAGTTTTGAGCCAAAAATTAGGCCAATTTTGAATATTTCCAAAAGTAGACGTGTGGCCCATAAAAATGGATTAAAATTACACGATAAAAACGAATATAGAGGTGAAAAAACAATTCAAGAATTTTTGAGAAATTTGAGCCCAAAACAGATCATATTTTGAGTTTTTTTTAAAAAAAAAAAAAAACTTGCGACGTGTGACTTACTACAATGAGTAAAAATTTTACGAGAAAAACATAACAAATATTTGAGTAAAAATGTAATTTGAGCAGTTTTGAGCAATATAAAAATATAATTTATGCATTTCTGAACAATTTTGAGCCAAAAATTAGGTCATTTTGAGTCTTCTTAAAAATTTGACGTGTAATCTATTAAAATGGAGTAAAATTTTACGAAAAAAAAACCAAATAGGAACAAAATGTAAAAATGTAATTTGAGCAATTTGAGCTCAAAACAGGCAATTTTTTGAGTTTTTTCAAAAAGTTGACGAGTAGTCTATAAAAATGGGTTAACATTTCTTGAGCAGCGTGATCATAGAACAAGAAGGAAAAATGTAATTCAAGTATTTTAGAGTAATTTTGAGCCCAAATCAAGTCAATTTTTAAAAATTTTCAAGAAAATGACGTGTGACTGTCAAACTACATATACCTACGCAAGACGAAACTTCACTTTTTTGTACGGAGGGGGAGGGAGGCGAAGTTTCTTGAATTTGTCGACTAAAAGTTCTCCCTCTCCAAAAATGTGGACAGAAATTTCGGAGCGAATACGAAAACTTCGACGACTAATACAGGGTATCTAATTGATTTTTTTTTGTTGTAAAATCACTACTTTTTCCACTACTTTTAAAAAAAAAGTTCAATTTGTACCACCCAACCCCCCCCACCCAAAAAAAATCGACTCTCTTTCCAACACACAAAAAAAACGATCAAAATTTTTTAGAGAAAAAAAAAAGAAATTAGAAAAAATCTTTATTTTAAATGTAATAAATGAAAAATGAACAATTTTTGAAATTAAAAAAAATAAATTTCGCGTCTTTGGAATTTTTTCATTTTTTTACTACTTTTTTTCAAATTTATTCACTACTTTTCCACTACCGGCATGACCGGTTTTTCAAATCACAACTTTTTCATTACTTTCACTACTTTCACTACCCGTTAGATACCCTGTAATAATATCAAAAAACCAGTGAACATTGCCGCCTGAACGCAATGAAAACGAAAAACAAAAAATTTGGTTCTATTTTCATGTTACCTACAATTCATCTTTCGAAAAAACTTCATTCAAGATGGTTACCTAGTTCCTTGATTTTCATGAATGAAAAAATGTATTTCTTTCATTTGTAAAATAATGAATTTTCTGGGCTGAAAAGGAAGAGAATTCATACCGTGAAAATAAATTTTATAAATTCACAAAAAAAAATGATCGATTTCCAGAAAGAAAATAATTCGTTTTATAATGGTTTCTTGTCTGAAAGAATTCAGAATTCCACTTGTTTGGAGTGAAAATGTCGAGTTTTTCAGGCATTCTTTACAAAATTTTGTAATTTGTTTGAGATATTTCTCAAAAAGTTAGCAAATTGAGTTGAAAATCTCCAAAACTTTTTCGAAATGTCTGAAAATTTCGTTGAAAATTGGCAAATTTTGTTGAAACCAATGATAAACTGAACATGAAATTCGGATTTCGTAATTATATGATCGAAAAAATTAAATAAGCCTCAAAATTTTCAAAATTTGTTCAATTATTTCAAAATTTTAAAATATGTCAATATGCCAATTTTTCCATCAAACCTTTTCCGACTTTTTCAAGATTTGTCGATTTAATGCTTTGGCTGACATGAGTGCCCCCTCCTCCTCCCCCCCCAAAAAAAATCGCCTATGCTACGAATTTTTTAAAAAAATGCTCATATAAATTTCTTGAACCCAAGAAGAACGAAGACAATTACTTTTTAAAAGCAATAAATAAAATTGTATGCAACCTTTTCACTCTTTTTTTTAGAAGGTAACGAAATTATGTACGTTTCCCGAAACAGCTCATCCGCAATAATCATAACAAAATAATTACTTTCGTGTATCATTTCGAAAAACAATACGTAGGTATGTTTTTCCTTTCATTTCTACATGTCCATGTTCATTTACACATTCATACACTCGAATTACGTCACTACCTTTACAAATTCACCGGAGAAGAACCAGTTTATTGAATTTATTACAGTAGAAGAGTAGAACGTAAATGGCATAGATATTAGGTACACTACAGAGCTAGAGAGCAAGTCGCAGTCATAGGCAGTCGCAACTGGCAACTGATTGCCAAAATTATCAATTACCGAGTCCGAAGGCTGAAATTTCCGGTCAATCGCCACGTCGCGTCGACCGATTAAAATTCGTCACTATTTTTACTAATTACGAGCAATGTGGGTATTAGGTATAGGTATTAGGTACTTGAGTATACTTCAATCCGTGTTATAATATAATTACTCGCGCTATTTTTTCGATGGTTCGTAATTCGCTTATCTTATCGAATGCTGCATAAATGGACGACTTATATACTAGGTACTGATAAAAACCGAACAAATGTGTAAATTGGAAGATATTAGAGAGGATTGGTATTATACATAGGAATATTGTTTTGTTGTTACGATCGCTACTAGTCGTCATGTCGAAAGGTAAGAGGATAAGTACCTAGATCTAAATAAATATAGGTATAGTAAAAACTTTCATTTTTTTCTGGTTATATGTACCTAGGTTTATTTACAATAAATTCAGGAATCTAAATTTTTTCCTCACGTACTATGAATTTAAGTAAAAAAAATATAAATGTAATTTCTCAAAACCTACAAGTATTTAGTGAAATTTCAAACAACTTTTTAAAATAAAATTCAAAATATTTTTCTCAATTTAAATACCTATCTAATAATAAAAAAAAAACTCATATTTTATTTGTTCGTGCAGTAAGAGGCAAGCAATTTATAAAACTAGTTTTCATCTGTTTATAATTTTTTTTTAATCAAACACGTCGGCTAAACACCTATTACACCTACATTTCAGAAATCGCATTCCAAATCTCATCAGTTTTATTCATAATTTTTTGTAGTTTTCGAAATCGATAAAAATTTCCAGATAAAATTTTCAGAACTCAGAATGTAACAAAAAACTGATGAAAAATTAGAAATTAATTCAATCACACGATTTTAAATCATAATTTTTTGAAAATCAAGACAAAATTTTACTACACTGAAATTAATCGAAAATACCTACTCGAGTAAAAACATTTCCAAAAACAAAACCATCTCGCAATGAAAAAACTGAAAAATTATTGGTACACAGGTAGACATGATTTTATTACTTTCAGCTAGAAATTTATTTTCATAGGAAACCACAATCTAGTAAAAGTAAAACAGTCCCGAAAATCCAACACATTAGGATTTTTTTCCCCCAAAAATGAACAAAATTCAAAACAAAAATTTTTTAAAATTAAATGAATTGTAGATCTTTCTTGAAATGCTGAAATTGAATATCAATGCTCAAGCAATTGTGACTCGAGCAGAGAAAAAATAAATTTTGAAAAAAACACCTACACCTTTTAGGTCTAAAAAATGAAATTCTCGAGGATTTTTTACTTTTTATCTTAATTTGTTTTCAGATTTAAAATTTGATTCCACCTGTTTCATATTTAATTTCTGACGATTTTTTCAAAATAATACCACCATATATAGAAACAAAATTACTTTTCATTAAAATAATAATAATATGGAAAATTCGATTCTCAAGATCAATTATTTCATTTATTCATTTTATTTATGTATTTTTTCTTTAAAAATTTTAGAAGAATTACCAAATAAAAATCAATTATGAATTTGAAAAAAATTCTCGAAAATGAAATAGGTACCTACCGATTGATCAACAGCAACAATTTTTTTACAATTATTTCTTTACAGATTTTCGTCTATTTTCGTCATTTTTTTTTTTCAAAATTATAGGGAATTTTTTCCTTATGTGCTTTCAATTTTGAAATCGCCAGGTCATCGAAACATCTTTGGCTCAATTTTTGAAAACTCATCTGTTCAAAACTTGAACGACTTCGGAGAATTTTACAGATTTTTTAACCACATCTACCATGATTTGAGAATAGTCATTTTTCAAAAGTATGTATTAAAATTAGAAGAAACCATTCTCAAAACATAAAATCATTAGTAAAAGAGAAAAACCATGTAAAAGCCTTCGCCGTTGGAAAAAATTTCCATTTTCAGAATAAAATTACCGTTTTCGGTAACAATTTTCATCTTTTGGATTTATAAACCACTGCTGCTCTCAGAAATAAAAGATTTAATTTTCGTCAAGCTACAAAACTGAAAGTCAAATAATTCCTCTTCGTACAGTTTTTTAATCCTTTGTAAGTATTTCATTTCTCAAATTCTTTTTCAACACGAAAATATTAAAGATGTCATTAATAAAAATTTGAGAAAATATTAAAAACCAGGGTACTCTCAACACAAAAAACCAAACTTTTTTCCCATGAATTTTCGTCACCCATATTTTTTTCGAGTTATAATACAATTTGGTAGGTATTTGGTGTATGCCTAGAATTATTTAAGGCATCAAAATAAAGGGAAAAATCTTGAAAATTGAAATATCAGAGTTGAAATGAGATATTCGATCTAAATTTTTAATTTCAGTATAGAAACTCTAAAAAATCAGAAATGATAAAAATGGAGAAAAATCTCGAAATTTGCAACGTGAAGTTTAATCATGGATAAAAATTAGGAATTTCAATCATCAAAAATGCAGTAAAAAAATCCTCAATATTTTTCAATTGTACTTTAGTACTTGAAAAATTTTTTTAAAATTCATGAGAAAGAAAAAAAATTATAAAGTTATCAGTATCTATTCCTGTTCAACAATTCTACCTGCTCTTATCTCATCATTTCAACCTCAAACGTTTCTTATAAACTCACGAACAAATATTTAAAATGTCAAAAAGGAAGCATTCAACGAAGGAGGAGTAAAGAAAAGGGGATACTAAGACACATACTTATCCCATCAGACAATCGTAACTTTACCAAGAATACTTATTCGGAATGTAATCAATTTTTAAATTAGGTATGATCCTAATGGCCCTTGATCCAAACACACAAACAATTGATAAGAAAAAATTAAATTTTACAATAGAACGGTTGTTTTCATAACACACGAATATTATTACACTGCTGTACTTAAACCATCAAAAATTATCACGATCATAATTTAATTTTATGTAAAGGTCCAGGATTTGCCTCGCCACAGGATGCCATCAAGAATGGAGAAAGGGAAAAACTCCTGTACACGATTTGCATTTGTCCAGAACCTTTGAAGAATAAAAGACCCGATTATTTTGCTGTGATCGATGTTGATCCAGAAAGTCCAACTTATAGCCAGGTACAGACAGATTATAAAATTGATCAATAAGTCATCCACATCGTATCCTGATAATCCTCGAAATGAAATCTCATTTGAAAAAAATTCAGGTAATTCATCGAGTACACATGCCAAATATAGCCGACGAACTGCACCATTTTGGATACAATGCCTGCAGCGGATGTTATGGAATCCCTGGAGCTAAACGAAGTCGAATTGTGATACCAGCTTTGAACAGTGATCGAATTTACATCCTTAATGCTGAAGACCCAAAGAAACCTTATATTGAAAAGGTACCCAACGCAAACAGCCTCATCCTTAATTTGGAAATTTGAACTTTACAACCACATAAAAACATAATCATTTTCGTTATTTTCGTCATAGATCATAGAACCGGAAGAAATCCATAAACTTGGAGTGACCGCAATGCACACCACACATTGTGCTCCCACCGGTGACATTCTAATTTCGGCAATGGGCGACAAAGAAGGCAACGGTTCAGGAGATTTTGTGGTCATCGATGGTCAAACGTTAGAATTAAAAGGTCAGTTCATGCTCTCTTTATCGATAGCAACCTTGAGTGACCATTCACGAGATATCAGAAACTCAAAACGGTGACAAATGAATCTCTCTTTTTAGGCCTTTGGACCAAAGGAAAAAAAGCCAAATTCGGATACGATTTCTGGTACCAGCCTTATCACGACGTACTCATCGCTTCGGAATGGGGAGCCCCGAAATCTTTCAGGAAAGGGCTGAATATCGACGATGCGGCTAATCCAGGTACGTAAATTTTAAGCTATTTTTCTGGATCAAATTCTCCAAAGGCACTGGTTCATTTTGCAGATCTCTATGGCCAGTGTCTCAATGTATATTCTTGGTCGAAACATACCCTCGAGCAAACCATCGATCTAGGTAAAGAAGGAGGAGTTCCATTGGAGATTCGATTCCTGCACGATCCCAAAGCTGACCAAGGTTACGTTGGATGTGCCATTTTAGGCAAAGTATTCAGGTATAATGAATTATTCATTATTGATCATTTTATATCAAAGGGTTTAGTAGGGTGAAGTGAGGGGTCCTTTGAACCTCTGGTTATGATTTTAGAAGACATTGACGAATTTTCATCTCACCCCTGGGGGGCTGGGCCCTTAAATATAAATGCACGATTTCCAAGCTAAATATTTCCATCTTTGCGAATTTTCGACCAATTTTTTTTCAAACTGATACTGATGGGAGGAGAGTACAATTTTTTTTTCGATTTTTCCAACCACTTCATTGACCTTGAATTTGACTTTGAAAATTTTAAATCGCCCTGAAGAGCACAATTTTGGCCTTTGGGTCTTATAAAAAATTTTTCTTCAAGTTTTTCAACTTATTTCACACCTTTTAGAATTTTCTTCAGATTTCTTCTGTAACGATGAAAATTGGTTAACTAGCGTAGAATTTGAATATAGGCTTACTTTTTTATTTTATCCCCTTCCCCGTGCTCTAATCGACTCCTCCCCGAATTAATCGTACATATCGTTCGGTCAAAGCATGGGGGAAAATGGTAAAATCAAAAAGTAATTCTATATTCAAATTTCATGCTCTTAAATTAGTGACAATCGATATGCCACACGTCATTTTCATTTTCAACATATTTTTCCCCAAAATTGGGAGCCTAGGGGTGCATCGAAGGGTCAAATCCAAAAAATAATCAAATATTCGAACTCAGTGCCTTCAAATACCTAACAAACGACAGGTCGCACGTTATTTTTCATTTTTTCGAATTTTGACCCCTATCAAGGGGGCTAATAGAGGGGTTCAGAGGGATCGGATTAAAAAACCAAGTACATATTCGAAATCAGCGCTTTTGAATTAGTTGAAATCGATATGCTACTTTACTTTTTCGACTTTTTTGAATTTTGGTCAAAATTGTGGACCCCTGTGCCCCCTCCCTATCAGGAGATTCCATCTTGAAAAGTTGTCGGTTGAAACAAGAGTAAAAAAGACTACTTACTGAAATTTTTTCAGATTTTCAAATTGTAGCTTTCATTTTTTTGTTTTCATGATGAGAGTTGGGCTTTCACCACCAAAGTTCAACTTTGAGCTTTTCAAATTATGATTATCGATTTTGATTTTCCTATCAATTCTCTCTCAGACCCCCGTAAACAGTTCTCCTCCAAGTACAACCTACCTCGAGATATGTGCCTTCAAAGTTGGAAAATTTCGCTAAAAATCGTAATGGCATAGAAATTTTGAGGCCCACCCCACCCGCACCTCCTTAAAGGTTAGAAAAAAATGATCGTAGTTTTGAGAATAGACCACCAAAGGGGGTTCGTTAAAAAAATTTAAACGAAATCGGAAGACCCAACTTCTATTTTAAGTAATCTGGATAGCCCTAAAATTATTCCTGTTTTCATAGATTTTTCACAGTTTTTTGAATATTTGACGAACTTTCATTGCTCGAAAAAAATTGAAAAAATTCTGAGAGTTGTGAAAAACATTGAAAAACTACAGAAAAAAATTATTTTTCTACCCGCCCTAAAATTGTATGCTCCAAAGTCGAATTCAAGATCATTTAAGAAGTTGGAAAAATCTGAAAATTTTTTAGGATACTGCTTCCCTCTTTTTACTCGCCAAGTTTGAAAAAAATCGATTGAAAACTTGCGGAGATGTAATTTTTAGCTTGGAAATCGCGTATTCAGGGGCCGTAGCACTCTAAGAATGAGATAAAAATTCTTCATTGCCCTCTAAAATCATCTTTTACTGATACAAATCAAATCATAAAAATTGTTACCAAGTTCATCAGAGGACAAATCATTCCTCCCCTCCCCTCACCACGCCAGACTTTTTGTAATAATATGTATTTATGACTATGACTAATAAACAATCGCCCTTCTGTAGATTTTTCCGTAAACCAGACGGAACTTGGGATGCCGAAATGGCCATTGATGTACCAGTTAAAAAAGTAGAAGGATGGTTCAGCCCGGAATTTCCTGGTACCATTATTTTCAGTCGAATCTTTTCCATAGTTAACTTCAAACCACATATACCTAACAATGCTGATTTCAGGATTAATCACCGATATTCTCATCTCAATGGACGACAAATATTTATACTTTTCCAACTGGTTACATGGGGATATCCGCCAATACGACATAACCGATCCAAAAAATCCAAAATTGGTGGGCCAAATATTTTTAGGTGGAAAATTGCTCAAAGACACCAATCTGAAATTACTCGAAGACCCAGAAAATCACGTAAGCTTTTTTTTTTTTTTTGAAGCTTCATTGCTTCAAAAATCTTCGAAGATTTCAACTGATTGCCATCTTCTAATAAATTTCTGATACAGGGATTACACGATCCGGTTTATGTGAAAGGTCGACGACTTCACGCAGCTCCTCAAATGTTCCAACTGAGTTTAGATGGTAAAAGAATGTACGTGACAACTTCCTTATTCAGTCCATGGGATGAGGCAATTTATCCAGAAACCATGGTGTAAGTAAAAACTCTGATTTTCCAACAGTATAGTTTTCAATATCGAGTAAAATTTACCCAATTTCCACCAAATTTCAGCCAAGGAGCAACAATGGTGAAAATAAATGTCAATACTGAAACCGGTGGCTTGACATTGGATCCAGATTTTCTGATCGATTTTGGCAAAGAACCCGATGGTCCTGCGCTGGCTCATGAGATTAGGTAAACATTCGATAAAAATACATCTGCCAATCACATTTACCAGCGATCAACTTTCATTCTAATTGCTTTTTTTCCTTCCAGATACCCCGGGGGAGACTGTACATCAGATATATTTGTAGCTGATCAAGCCGAGTCATCTGATCAGCAAAGTTGCTGCCGGAGATAAATATACCTACTTTAATTACCTTTTCTATTAAACTTCTCAAACGTCATTTCGAAATAATTTTATCATTAGTGTAAGAGTGAAACTGATTAAATGAATATTTTGCACATGCTTCGCACGTCTATTTTTATTCTCCCCTCTCTCCCAAAATTTAAGACGACGATCGAGAGAAGACTGAACGAACAGCTGGCTCTTTCGAGCGAATAAAAGAATAATTTTTAAAAATGTAAGAATCTTTTTTTTTTTAAAAAAAAAAACGTAATTCCTTCTCGTTTTTTATAGTTTTTTCGAAACTTTGTTCTCATTTGCATGACGTTCACTTCTCTCTACCCCATTTCTTATGCTTGGTGAATTTCCAAGTGCAGTGAGACATCACAATCGCCAATAAAAATTTACGAATACGTAATAAGAAATGGAGAGAACATAGGACATCATTGTGAGTAATATTGAGAACTGATACGGTTGAGTGATCATCACCGTGCAATAATAGGTAAGAGAATTCAATTTCCAATAAATATACACTAAATATAAAAATCGTTGAAATAAATGTTTTATAATCAAATTTTTTGGCACTAACTAGATTAAATTTATACTAAATTTGAAAAACTAACTCGATTATTTAAATACGAAAAAATTGAGTAATTTTCTGATTTGACGCTTTTCTAGTATATTACTCGATTACTCACACACGAATCATTAATAAAGGAAAAATGCCGGAAAATCCATCAAGTAACATTCACACAATCGAAGAAAATCGACCGATTGATGGACCGATTCGTGAAAAAGACTCTGCATGCAAGGAATGCTGCGCTGTAATCGCGGCTATAATCTTCGTATTAAAAATTATTTTATCAATAGCTAAGTATAGTCACGCAGAATCTAAGAAAGAACATCGATATTGAAGTCCTACAAGCTGAATGCAACCTGATAAAATTTCGGATAAGAGAGAAAAATACTTAATTCTGAGGACCAGAATTCCATCGAGGAGAAAGGTACTCATCAAGCTCAATTGATTTGTGAATAATTATAAAATTATTAAAAATATAAAAATAATTGATTTTTCCATTAAATTCGAATAGTGACCAAAAAAAAAAATCATCTGTGATGAGAAAGCAATTCGACAAAAATTTCGTACATTTAGCGCAAGTATTTTCGGGAGGGGGGGGGGCAGCAAAATGTGCTTTCCGAATTTTTGTTCATGTTTTGCCAAATGTATAAATATAGAATAGAAATATCGTTTTTTTTTCTTTTAGATCGATTCTGCTCTCTAATCTTGGTTCAGTTGGCAAAAGGAAATTTTTTCTCAGAGTAGATTATCTGATAAAAAATTAAGGAAAATATCTTCAAAAATCAAAAAAAATTGCTGATTTTTCCTATGCTGCAATTTTGACTTTTTCAGTAATTTTTACTATAATTCAAAATGAGAATAAGTATAAAAAAACACCATTGAATCAGAAAAAAATCTACTGCATCAATTGAAATTATTGAAATGTTCGTAGTTTTCCAACTGATTCGGAAATTATTTTTTTCACTGAATGAATCAGTATGTTCATAGGCGTACCCAAGGGGGGGGGACTCAAGGGGCTCGAGCCCACCTTAAGCTCGGAAAAACTATTTTTTTATTGCAAAAATGTAAAAAAAGTCAATTTTTCTGCTTTTTAAACACTATTTTTTCAACAAAATTTTTACCCTCGTTACACTTGGGCAGTGTTTCATTCATTTCATTTTAAAATTTGATCATTTTTGACTAATTTTTCAGTCAAAAATCACCGATTCCTCAATAAATTCTCAATTTGTCGGAAGAAATTCATAATTTTTGACTGAAAAATCAAAGGAAAATGATCAATTTGAAAGACCTCCTCCCCCAATTTTTCTCAAATTCTCAGCCCCTCCTTTAATTAATTTCTAGGTGCGCCTATGCATGGTGTAATTATATTTTTTATAGTAAATTTGCCATTAACAAGATTCTGACGATTTTATTCAGTCATTTCCACTCAATTCTGACTTCTAACCAGTGAAAATTGACTCATTCAAATTAAGAGAATAGAAGATTAGATGAAGAAACAGAAAATATTTTTTGGAAGGGCCTTCTTTCACAGAGTTAGAGTGTTTTAGAAAAACTTCCGAGCCACCATTTTGAACAAAATAGTCAAAGGTTGAAAATTGAAAATCACACTCGAAAACATTACTTACACGAATATTTTTTGTCAATATCAGAATATCGTAATCTTGAACTTGAACGTAAAATAATTAATTCGTTGAAATTAAAAATTTCAATTAATTGATCATTCACCACTCACCGAACGTAGGGGAGATATTGTGTACAAGCTTGGCAAATACCCAACATTTTTTTAAAATTTATTTCGTCGAAAAGTTACAAGTTTTTTCTTACTATTTCTGTTTCGAAGCCAACTTTCATTTCAAATGCAATTTTACGATATTTTTGCGTACCTATTTACATTTTTTTTACGAACGTGTGAAAAACATGGGACCCTTGAACGTCGTACATCCCACGAGAGCAGCGTGGAAAATGTGATATCCGTACTGGCTCAATACGACGGATGGTCATCATTTTCTTTAACTATGTTCCACAATTCCAAAATTTTTGAAATTTTGAAATTTTTTTATAAATAAATAACACGTTTTTTGAGAGGAAAAAATTCCATCGCGCACCTTGAACAATTTTTCAAAATTACAGCTTGAAATTTTCAAGACGCCATAAACCATTACTCGATGAAAAGTTGCCCTACAAAAATTTTTTTGGATTGTTCGTCTGACCTTCTAGCCTTTTATCTTCATTTTGGTAAAAAATGAAAAAATTGAAAAAAAAACACATATTATTTTGGTTCCTCTCAAAAAAATCCAAAATTTTTGTTGGAATGTTTTCTAGCAATTTTTTGATCGATTCTTTCATTAGAACAATTCGTGTTTTTCTTTTTCCAGTTTAACAAAGAAGAAAACTTCCTTCCAAGTTTCATTTTAAAATTTTTTTATCCAATTCAAGGTTTAATTTTCTTCCACAAATTATTTGTAAATGTTCATTTTCAGTTTCTTATTCACATATACAATTTTTTACTGAATCTTGTACCTACTTAATTTAGAAAAATCTTTTCTTTCAGAACTGCGATTTTCATTTTTTTTTTTTAAAAAAACATCGAGGTTGGAAAAAATCGAAAAAATACAACTATTGGTCTTGGAAGTGTTATGGTATATTATTGGAACAGTAAAGATCGAAAATTTCCGAATGAAATAATGCTTACATTCGATTTTTTCAACTCAAAGCATGATTTTTTCCAATATTAATCTAAGCGTCAGACTATTCGAATATTAGGAAAATTCATGATTGTAATTTTTCATTGGCTAGAAATGACTGCATTTCTTTGTAAGAGATTAAATTTCAACAAATGGAAAATCAGCAATATGACATCATAAATTAGTACAAAAAATTGCCAAAAGATTAAGTAATGAGATGTAAGTTCAAAGTGGAGAGATAACAATTAAGAAAATACATACATAGGTTAGGTACCTACATTTAATTAAAAGCTTAATAATAGATATTACGCAACGATGCGACGTTAAGTTCAAAGGTCGCCAATATCAAGAAACAGACAGAAGAAATAACTAGATAGATATAGAACATCTTTCTGCATTATCCTACTTTTCAGTATAAAACATTTTTTTTTTCAAATATTCAACCTTGTAAATTTTTTAAAAAATTAAAACGAAATTTACGATTCTTTACGATCTTTATATGAGATCTTCAAAATTACCAACCAATTTTTAAATCGACCACCCATGCAAATAAATATTTTCAAACTTTCGATGTTGTAATAGATTCCATTACATTAATTCACCAAAAAATTTCGTTGTTTCAAAAGTCGTAACGAAATTAAGGTGAATCGAAAAAAACGCATTTTAGATTTTAAACAAAATCGCGAAGTTGATATGTATTTTCAAGTTGAAATCATTCTACAAAAAATTTCAGTCCGCTATCAAAAGGGATTGAACCTGAAAGTCCCGACTGTTTTTCGACTTTTTCAATTTTTCTTTTAAAAATCATCAAAAAAATCTAAAATTTCTGTTACGGGGCCATCAATTCATTCTAAATCTCCTAGGTCAAATGGGATCTCGATTAGATAGGTACCAATTCAAGATCTCTACTTCGAATTGGAAGTTGGACGATGGGCGATGGCATAAGAAAGAACTTTTTTTTGAAGGGTGAGGGAGAGGAGTGGCCTAAAAGTTATATCTAAACACAGAATGAAATTTTTACCCCTCTACCTCGATTTTTATTCATCCACCGCCACACTTCAATTTTTAACGTTTCCAAAAAATCAAAGAAATTGACAAAAACTGGAAAATTAAGTCCAAAGGGATCGAATAGAATTATTTTCAACTAAAAACAACACTGTTCGCCATTTTTCATTTTCAGCACAAAAAAAAACTTTTTTACGTGATGTAGAAATTTTTAACATTCCGCTCTTCAGGTCTACAGCGTTCGATAACTCTTTCAGCTGTTGATTTCTGATTTCTTGATTTATGTAAATGCAAAATTGGGCTTAGAATATCGAATTATTTTTTTTTCATCACATTCACATTTCGACTCAAATTGAAGAGTCTTTGAAATATCCCAAAGATCTCAAATCCACCAGAGTAAATTTTTTTCAGTCAAATATGTAAATCCTTCAAGATTCGGTAATCTAGACCTAAAACCTAATCTTGCCTCTGCGACGAATTTTCGACAAAACCCCAAATATTAACTCAACTTCTTATCGATATCCTGAAAACATGCACATGGTACCATATCCACATCCCAACAATCGGAACTACGAATAGACAACACCATGAGTCATCATGATAACAATGTCAACCGATAACCGAAAAGATAATCCTGAGAAAAAGTGTAATATTTTTAAACGCGGTTATTTAATAAAATTCAGCCCGGGGTAAAACTCAAAATTCTGGAAATTTTTGATATGGGTATTGAAAATTTTTTTACCTTGCCTAAATTTGAGCCCCCGGGGGTTTTGAGGTCAAAATTTTGAAAAATTTCAATATGGGAATCGAAATGTTGGTATTCGAAGTCGCCGATTCTGATTTTGGCATTTATTTTTCACTGTGACCAAATCTGAGTCTTCGCGGAGGAATAAAACTTGAATTTTTAGAAATGCACAAATTTTGTTCCCTTCAATACTGATGAATGATTTTTTTCACCATTTACGAATAGTGAATTATTTCACACTTAACGGAATGAGAAAAATAATGTCAGAATCGGAATCAATGACTTAAAATACCAACATTTCGACACCCGTATTGAATTTTGACCCTTCTTGGGGCTAAAATTTGGTTAGAGCATAAAAATGAATGTCAGAATTATAGACTTGACGACTTTCTATACCTTGATTTCGACACCCTTATTGAAATTTTCCAAAATTTTGAGTTTTTACCCTCTCCCTTGGAACTGAAATTTAGTTCGAGGAAAAAAATGTCAGGATCAGAATCAACAACTTCAAATAGGTACCTAGATTTTGATTCCCATATCGAAATTTTTTCAAAACTTTGGGTTTTGATCCTCCCGCTAGGGACTCAAATTTGGTCACAGCAAAAAATAAACATCAGCGTCGGAATCAGCGACTTCATACCTAGATTTTGACACCCATATTAAAAATTATCAAAATTTCAGGTTGTGAGTCCCATTTTTGGGGCTTAAACTTCAGTCAAAAATGATTTTTGTCCCTTATTATTTTATTCTGGCCCTCTGTGGCATTTGGATAACAGACACCTAATTATTTTTGCTTGAAAAAAAAATCGTCACATATTGATAATTTGATACAGTTTATCCCTCGAAAATTACGTATTTACGAAATTTTTTTGAGTGAAATATGCACCCGAAAAGATTTAGGAGAGCTAATTTAACATAGGGAAAGCTTGGATTCCCCCATGCCCCCCATTTCCGCCTATGGCGTGTTTAAAAGAAATTTACCTGCTCGTTGCTTGTACACCAAAAACACACAGTACACTTCATATGCACATCGAAGCAGATAATTGTAAACAATTGACTAGGAGTAGGAACTGCAAAATTAGACCTTGACCTCGTCGATGTCGTGCATCTCGCTCCGGTTATAGGTGAATTACAAATTAGCTGCTTACTCGTACTACACGAGTTAATTTTGGAAAAAAAATGGCAAAAGAATTTCGTATGGATGAGAATTTTGCAGGGAAAATTTCAATGAATACAACTGAATCAAAATGATGGAAAAAAAAATAGGATAAGTCAGAGCATCAACAAATCGAAAAACAGAATGATTGACACTTAAATTAGCAATCGTTGATTTCTCACTGAGAAGTGTATTTTTTCTGAACAAGGAGGAGAGAAGGGAAAAAACCAACAAATCACGTTAGTATCTTATGATGATGATGATGATACCAAAAATATTAATCCTTACGTCAACAAGCAAAGTACCTAGAATATCGATATATCAGTCACCTCCTCGAGTGGATACCCAGTTTACAGAACAAACATCCCCTTATTCTTTTTGTTTTAGAAAGAACAAGAGAGTGATGTACGTTTCCTAAAATAGTTTTGCAGTAGATAATCGTAATGAAATCATTATTTTCGTCGTATTTTATTGAAATATCACGAGGAAATCTGAAAATGGAAGGATTTAATTATTCAAATAAACCTAATACCCATATTACACTTGAAGGGTACAGAGAAAAAAAAACAGATAAGTCAGAAAACTGTATACTTAATTAAAAAAGGACTTAGATATACGATTTTTTAAATTATATTCTAGATCCCTTTTCTAATATACGATGATTTTTTGATTAACGTGGTTCTTTCTTGTACCCTTCAAGTAATGTGAGTAAGGTATTAAATAAACTTCAATAATTAAGTACAAGTACTTCAGTCCCTGAGGAAATTACTTTCGCTTTTTTTCGGCGGTTCGAGATTCGCTTATCTTATCGAATGCTGCACAAAGAAACGAATTGTACTGGGAGCTGATAAAACCGAACAAATTTTTATATAAATTGGATGATATTAAGGTGTATTGGCATCACTTTGTAATATTGTTTTGTTGTTACGAGAACGCTAATAATCGTCAACATGTCAACAGGTAAGAGAAGATGGCTCGAATGTTACCTAAATCATAATTTATTTTTCAGGAATTTTTAAGGTACCTTAAAAAGTACCTTTGACAGAATTGGTATTTTAAAACGTTCTTTATGAACATTTAAAACACCCATTATTCTATCCACAGAACACGAAATAGGTACCGTAATTTATTGAGGAATCAGTGATTTGTGAATGAAGGTTTATTGAAAAATTATTAATTTTTAAAATGGAAATTTTTTCAGAAAATACTGCGTAAACAGATCAAAAAAATGCACTTTTTCACATTTTAAATCTTTTATCTTTTTCTCCTTTTTGCATTGTTTAAACCTTATTTTCACGCTGATGAAATACACGAAAGCTCAACAGTAGAAAGCCAAAAATATTTGCTTCAGAGGAATTGATTTATTTGGAAATGAATAATTTTTAAAAATCTTTGAGATTTCGCTACATTCGTTTCCAAATCTATAGAAGCTCCACCTGAAGTGAAAATTGCGCCAAAATGAGATGGACTACAAATTTAATTAAATAGTGTGAAAATAATACGTATTTGTTCAAAGATCGAACTAGGTACTTGAAAAAGAAATCGAAAATTATTTCAAAAATAAGTGGAACCTTTTCCGCAGGAAATATCAAAACTTGATCTTTCTGGAAGCAAAATTTTCCGATAGAAAAATACTTTGTGGGAAAACCGAGAAATTTACAAAAAGAAATTCGTATAAGTATATAATAATTTTTGGAATTCAGATTTCAAGATCGCACTGAGGCCCATTTAATGCATAGAAAAATTTATCGAAAATATGAAACTTTTTTTTTCGTTGAAAATTTTCTTTCTTTTTTAATTAATGAAGAGTTAATTTCGGTAAGAAATGAAATTTTTTTTCCAAATTATAAGTACATGATTTGGAATATCAAAAACAATTTTTTTGGATTTTATTTTTTTGAAAAAAATTTTCAATTTATTTTTTTTTTCTGGTGATTCGACCTTAGAACTAATACATATTATTTTCACGTTACCTTATCAAATTTTTAGTCCTTTACATTTTGGCGCAATTTTCAGTTCAGTTGGAGCTTCTGTAAATTTGGAAACGAACATAGCTAAATTTCAAAGATTTTTAAAAACTATTAATTTACAAATCAATGAATTCACCTGAATCAAATATTTTTTTAGCTTTCAGCTGTTGGTCTTTGGTGTATTTCAGCAGCGTGAAAATTTTTCAATGTTATCCGATAGTTTCTCGCCGGGCACCAAAGGGTTAATGGGCAACATTGGGCGCCGCGCCGGGGGAGTTCTCCCATTTCTCCACCATCATAATTTTTTACTAGAAATTTTCGCCCCTTGCTTCGCTCGGGACAATTAGACAATTTTATAATGATGTTTTCAGTAATTTTCAACAAAAATCCAGAATTTTCAACGCTTTTTCTCCTTGAATTTTTAATGGAAGCTTTGAGAAAGAAGTGTTTTTTTTTAGCAAAATGTTAAGCAAAAAGAATACAGCATCGAATAAAGAAAAAAATTGAAAATTGACATAAAATCGTTAACAAAAGTAGTCAGAAGTATGAAAGAAAATGTAAGTTTTTAAAAAAAATAAATGAGAAAAAAATATAAAAAATAATTCGTATTCAACATTATTCCATTTTCACTTATCTCATGATTTCAAAACTTCACCGTTCGTTTTACAAGCACTCGCAAAAAAATTTAAAAAACGCCAAAAAGGAAATACCTAAATGAAAAAGTGGTGGAGAAGGGATACCATCATAAGCATTAATTCCATTTCATTACATCAATTTCACCGAAAATATGTAATTATTCGGAATAATTATAATAGATTTTTAAATTGTAATTTTAATGCCCCTTGATCCCAAACACTTAAATAATTGATAAGAAAAAATTACTTAATTACAATAGAATGGTTGTCTTCGTAATAACAGACTCTCAAAAAATTGTTATAATTATAAACCATTACGTTATGAAAATCATGACAATTCAACTTCGCGCAAAGGTCCAGGATTTGCCTCACCACAAGATGCAATCACGCATGGAGAACGGGAAAAACTCCTGTACACGATTTGCATTTGCCCACAGCCTTCGAAGAATAAAAGACCAGATTATTTTGCAGTCATTGATGTTGATCCGAAAAGCCCGACTTACACCCAGGTACAGAGAGACACTTTGATGCATCCCAATAGGATCTTTAAACCGAATAATCGTTTTTTAAAAAATTAGGTCATCCATCGAGTTTACATGCCCTATATTGGCGACGAACTGCACCATTTTGGATACAACGCCTGCAGCGGATGTTACGGAATCCCTGGAGCTAAACGAAGTCGAATTGTGATACCAGCTTTGAACAGTGATCGAATTTATATCCTAAATGCTGAAGAACCAAAAAAACCTTACATTGAAAAGGTACCCAACCCATATACAGTCTCATTCTAAATCTCGAATTCATTTCACGTAAAATTAATATTCATTTGAACGTATTTCTCGTCATAGATCATAGAACCAGAAGAAATTCATAAGCTCGGAGTGACCGCAATGCACACCACACATTGTGCTCCAACCGGTGACATTCTAATTTCGGTGATGGGCGACGAAGACGGTAACGCTTTAGGAGATTTTTTGGTCATCGATGGTGAAACGTTGGAATTAAAAGGTCAGTTCACTTTCTCCATCAATTGATCTTCATAAATCTCGAATTACGATTCCTCGAGATATCAAAAATCAAAACTGCGTGAAAAATAAATCTCGTCTTTTCAGGCCTTTGGACCAAAGGCAAAAAAGCCAAATTTGGATACGATTTTTGGTACCAGCCTTATCACGACGTGCTTATCGCTTCAGAATGGGGAGCCCCGAAAGCTTTCCTGAGAGAAGTAAACCTCGAAGGTTTAACTGATCCAAGTACACAAATCGTTCTTCTGTTGAACTATGTAATTTTTCAAATAAATTTTTTCGACATTTATCATAAACTTCGTTTGCAGATCTCTCGGGTCAATCTCTCAACATATATTCTTGGTCGAAACATACTTTGGAGCAAACCATCGATTTAGGTAAAGAAGGAGGAATACCATTGGAAATCAGATTCCTTCACGATCCCAAAGCTGAACAAGGCTTCGTTGGCTGTGCTATTAAGGGAAATATATTCAGGTAGGTATTCATCATAAGAGCACCCCAAAAAACGATTTTTTGCCAGAAAAATGTAAAAAAAAAAAACATTTTTTGGAATTAAAAACTTCATTTTTCAAAAAAAAAAAAAAGAACAATCAGAATCAGTCTTGATGAAATTTCGCTTTTGAAAATCAGTGAAATTATTTTCGTTGAAAATTAATTAGTTTTCACAGATCTGAGATCTTCAGGTCAAAAATCACTGGTTTCTCAATCAATTTCCAATTTTTCAAAAAAAATCAACAATTTTCACAGAAAGATCACTGAAAAATCACTGATTTTCAGTTAAATTATTTTCACTGATTTCAACATTTCACTACACCAAATTTATCACAAAATCCAGAAGGAGTTGAGTGAAGAGGCAGTGTTCCTAATTTCACGAAAACGTGAATTTTTTTCGTAAATTCAAATCTATATTCGATCATCCTTGTCCAAAACTCAATTGCATGCAACTATTGGTTTTTAAATCAATCAATTTTTAAAATTTTCAAAATTATGGGGCTTGAGATTTTTTATTTGAAAAAAAAAATAAAAATTGAAAAAAAATTTAATTGGTTTGTGATTAGTGGGAGATGAGTTCATATTTTTTAAAGAGAACGTAACTTCAGCTGAGTCATCGTCATAAAAAATAGGATTTTATTATTCGTTAGGTCTAGGACCATTCCCCAAAAATCAAGTAAGGTCTTCCGATTCCACTCAAATTTTTATCACGAGCTCCTCTAATGGTCTATTTATAAATCCACCATCATTTCTCTTCTAATCCTCAAGGGAGCTGGGCCTCTTAATTTTTAGGCAATTGCAATTTTTCGCCAAATAACCCAACTTTGTGGGCTCATATTTCGAGATAGATTATGCTTGAAGGAAAACTGTTTACGGGGTTCGAAAGAGAATTAATAGAGGATTTTAAAGCGATAATCAAATTTTGAAAAGCACGAAGTTGAACTTCGATGATGAAAGCTCGACTGTCATAATAATCACAATAGATGAAAGCTACCATTTAAAAATTTGAAAAATTGCAGTTACCAGCCCTTTTTACCTTATTTTCAACCAACAAATTTTCAAGATGAGATCTCCAGACCCCTGGGGTCACAGGGATCCACAATTTTGACCAAAATTCAAAAAAGTAAAATTGCATATCGATTTCTACTAATTCAAAGACGCTGATTTCGAATATGTATTTGGTTTTTTAATTCGACCCTTCTAAAATCTGAACTCTAGTTCCTATTGGCTCCCTTGATAGGGGTCAAAATTCGAAAAAATGAAAAATAACGTGTGACCTGTCGTTTGTTAGGTATTTGAAGGCACTGAGTTCGAATATTTACTCATTTTTTGGATTTGACCCTTCAGTGTCTCCCTAGCCCACCAATTTTGAGAAAACGTAGATTAAAAATTGAAATGGCGTGTGTGATATCAATTGTCACTAATTTATGGACGTATAGAAATTGAATATAGACTTACTTTTTGATTTTACCATTTCTCCCCTGCTCAGTGGCAATCAACATGTCACACGCCATTTCAATTTTTCAACATACTTTACCTCAAAATTGGGGGCTAGGGGTGCACTGAAGGGCCAAAAATCTAAAAAATATCCCCGTCTGGAGATCTCATATTGAAAAAATTTTGGTTGAAAAGAGGGTAAAAGGGGCTACTTACTATAATTTTTCAGATTTTTAAATTTTAGTTTTCATCTTCAGTTCTCATTCTAAAAGTTGAGCTTTCTCCACCAAAGTTCAACTCGCGTTTCATTTCGGAAATTTCAAATCACTCTTTATTATCAGAGAGCTAAAAATACCTACCCTGAATACGCCACAACCACTAAAATAACAGATAACTCAAATTTTTTTCAGTGAAATTTACCCCTTCCCAATTTTTTCTCTAATGATCATCCCTCCTTTAAATAATTTTCAAGTGTACTTATAATCAGCGTTTTACATTTCTGACATAGTTGATCATCTTTCCTCAGATTTTTCCGCAAACCTGACGGCACTTGGGATGCTGAAAAGTTCATAGATGTCCCAGTGAAAAAAGTGGAAGGATGGCACGGTTCAGAATTGCCAAGTAATTTCCAATTCAATCATTTTAATCGTAATTTCAAAATTTTTGCATCGTAATACCGATTTTAGGTTTAATCGGCGATATAATCATTTCAATGGACGACAGATTTTTGTATTTTACCAATTGGTTACACGGAGATATTCGCCAATACGATATAACCGATTTAAAGAACCCAAAATTAGTAGGTCAGATATTTTTAGGTGGAAAATTGCTCAAAGATACCAATCTTAAATTACTAGAAGACCCAGAAGATCAAGTAAGCCCAGTAATTTTTTTTTCCTTTTCAAAATCAATTATCAATTTCTTAATAAATTCTGATGTAGGGATTACACGATCCAGTTTATGTAAAAGGTCGACGACTTCACGCATCTCCTCAAATGTTCCAGTTGAGTTTAGATGGTAAAAGATTGTACGCAACAACTTCGTTTCTCAGTGCATGGGATGAGGGGATTTATCCGGAGACTGTGGTGTGAGTAAAAACTTCGATTTTTCATCATTATCTTTAATCATCAAACACAATTTTCCAAATTTTCATCAATTTTACAGGCACGGATCAACGATGGTGAAAATTGACGTCAATACTGAAACCGGAGGCTTAACATTGGATCCAGATTTTCTGATCGATTTCGGCAAAGAACCCGGAGGCCCTACACTGGCTCATGAAATCAGGTTAATATTTGGAAGGTCTATCAATCAAATTGCGGATCAATATCCAATCTAATGTTTTTTTTTCTTCAGATACCCCGGAGGAGACTGCACGTCAGACATTTTCGTAGCTGATGCAGCCAAGCCATCTATTCAGCACAATTGCTGCCGTAGATAAACATCAAGCTTTCGTTTTCACCTCAGTTACGTCTCATGGGGCAATTTCGAAATAAAATGGCCTTGGCCATCAAAAACATATTTTAATGTAGAAGTAGAATTAAATAAATTAATAATTCGTACATGTTTCACACGTCTATGTTTATTCTTCTCTCCCTTCCGCCAATTAACGGTGGTTATCACGAAATGGTAAATAGGCAACGATGACGTGATGAATTTAAATAAAACATGGAAAACTGGCTTTTCCGAGCATATGAAAATTTTAAATAAAATCGTTTGGAAAAAATGAATCGATAATTTAAAAAACACGTCACCTCTCGTTTTTTTCTCATTTTTTCCGAGCATTCGTGTGTATTTGCATTATTTTTACTTCGCTCTCTTTCGTTTTTTCACGCTTTATCTCATCATTATCGAACTGAACGTGAATTTTCAAGTGTAGATAAACAATACGTTCGCAAAAATGTACAAATAAAAATTGAAACCGAGGCCGTGAGGGCACCGCATTGTGAGTAATATCGGGAACTGATACAGTTGAGTGATTATCACCGGTGTAACAAGAGGTAAGATAATTAAATTTCTAATATTAATTTTAATTACATAATCTGAAAATCTAAGATTTGAAATTTAAATTCGATGTACATTGTACGTGGTAAAAATATTGAAATATTGAACCAATAATTGCACTTAGCTAAAAGATGAATCATCTATGTAATCATTTTAAAAATTTTCCGTCAAAATTTTTTTCAAAATTGAATCATCGGGTGTCTAATAAAATTTCAAACTTCAAAAACCGGGCCATGGAAGGACTTTCAGTAAATATTGTTACATCCCCCCTCCAAAAAAAAGAACTTTTTACTGAGAAAGCACAAAAGCACGGCTTTAGCAGGACCAGAAGGACCCCTAAGCCAAAAAACGATCAAAATTATTTTCAATTTAAAAATTCAATTCGATTATATGATACTAAATACGAAAAAAATGATGTCATTTTCTGATTTAAAGCTTTTCTACAGATATATTTGTATAGTGATGATGCGATTTTACAGATTATTCGATTACTCATATGTAAATATTTTACAGGAAAAAATGCCGGAAAATCCATCACATAACGTTTACATAATCGAAGAGAATCTCCCAACTGACGAACCGAAAGTGAAAGAAAACTTCATGTGTCCGAATTACTGCGGGGTGATCATTTTTTTCGTAGTTGTAATAAAATTTTTTTTCATTATGAATCATGTCATGGAATCTGGTAGACCGAAACGACATTGAAGTTCTAATGTATGTACAAGCTGAATCCAACACAAAAGCAGGATTTTCGATACCTACGAGAAAGAAATACGTTGTTCTCCAGATGCAGGATTTTATCGAGAAAAAAGGTAGGTAGCCTAAGTACCTAAACCTATCGAGCTTAATTAATTCTTGAATCATTATACCTAATACCTAAAATGCAAAAATTCGATTGATTTCTTCATGAATAACGAGTATTAGCTAGAATAGTTTTGAAGGTAACTCGAAAATTAATAATTAGATCAAAATTCTCTAAAATGATAGATTGTCTTAAGTCATGTCATATCATTCGCAATGTTTCAAATTAATTAGAAAATTGTTCGGATGTACGAAAAAATGCGGAATTATTTTAAAAAAGTGGTTCAAAATGATTCAAAAATTGAGTCATTTTTTAAAGCTTAAAATATTGAACAATTTCATCCAAAGTTTAAATAAAACTGTGGGAGGAAAAAAAGTAAATGATTTTCTTATTTCATTCTTATATAGGTAATTTTGTACATCGATGAGAATTTACCAAAATGATTAGAAAATCTAGGGCTACTAAAAAGGCGAAGAAAAATTCTTTTAGAAGTATCGAGGTAACGTAAAAGTACTTGAAAATTTTATTTAAAAAAAAAAAAAAAAAACTGAAATAATTACTTCCATAGAAATACAAAAAAACTGATCAATATTCCAATAAATTCACTTGCCAAAAATAATTCATCAAAATTTTTACAAAAACTGTCCAAAAAAATTGAAATTTTGAATCAAAAAGAAGAATATTGTTTGAAAAAAAATTAATTGAAACGAATAAATTCGTTTATTTACTTCGTAACTCGATCAAAGTTCATCTAAATTTTTACGAAAATTGCCAAAAAAAATTTTAAAAATCAAAGAATCAAACACTGTAGTTCAAAAGAAAGAAAATCACAAATCTCAAAAATTGTTCAATTTTTTCAGTTATCAACTCAAATTTTTGCAAATTCTTCAGAAATTGCTCGAAATTCGAAAAATTAAAAATTGCTAAAAAAAAAATTAAAAATCATTACCTATCAAAATATAAAATAGGTAGGTATAGGTAGTAGGTACATAATTTCATTAAAAATGTTGGAAAAGTTGATCAAAATCTGAAGAAATTAAACAAATTTATTATCAAAATCTGAGAAAATATAATAAAATCAAAAAATCTGACAAAAAAGCTTCAAATTGAAAAAAGTTTAAGGTATACAAGAGGAAAAAAATTTAGTAGAAATGGCGTTAAAATCAAATCAGATAAAAAAAAGTCAAATCTCATGTGAAGTAGGGTAAAAATAGATTGTAAAGAGCACAAAATTCATCTATTTCTTTGAAAATTTCAAAAAAAAAAAAAGAAAAGAAAAGAAATTAAAGTCGATTCAAAATTAAGTACGTCAAAACTATACTTAGAATGTCTCAAAATAACATAACACAGAAAAAATGAAGAATATACTTGAAATTTTTTAGAAATATCGTTGAAGTCACGCAAAAAATCTAAAGATGCTGTTAAAATCATCATTCGATGTATCATAAAAATTTTCATTAAATTTGAAAATTCAAAAAGTACAAAAAAATGAAAGATTCAAAAGAAAATCAATTTTTGAAAAAAAGGTAAAATTAAATTTAATAAGAATAACAAAAAAAAAATTTTATATTGCATAGGGTATTTCAACTGAATTTTGAGGGGGTTTGAAAATTTTCAAACTATTGGGATAGATTTGATCAGCGTTTCGAACAAATTTTAAAATTATTTTCAACAATTTTTAAAGCGTTAAAAAACTATATCATTTTAAAAATTTTTCATAAATTTCAATCACTTTGGTAGGTACAAAATTGAATACCTAATTTTTTTTCTTACAAAATTTCACTTTTTTTCATTATGGTTGAAAAAATTTAATAATCGAAAAGCATGACCTACTTAGCACATAATAATTTCAATTTTGTCAATTTTTTTTCGAATTACTTGGTATGTACTATGTACATAGGTTTGATAATTTTTTCACATCTAAATGATTTATACCTAGGTATTCATTTAAAATTATATTTCATAATTTTCAGAATACTACTGCCTTAGAAAAATGAATTTTTCAAAGCAGTTCATAGAAAACTGAAGATCAAAGATCAGAGTTGCTCAAGGTGAAATGCAAGTTACTGACAGACACTGAACAACTTAATGCTGATAATTGGTAGTCCATTTGTAAAAATTCGTTTCAACAAAATACAGAAAGCTGTTTTAGTTCCAATGATATCGAATTTTTATAAAGGAAAAAGACAATCAAATAGCTTTATGATTCGAATTCAATTCTCTTCTGATTATTTGCTACCTCAAACAGAAACCATTTATTTCTTCCTTTTAATTGTAAGAAAAAATAAATCATTACATTTTCTCCGATTTCTTTCCATCTTCATTTTGATTTCCGTAATTCAGTAAATCGTACCTTTCATCACTCTTAATCTCAAACACGTTTATTACGATTACGTCTAATTAATTGAAACTGAGAGAGCACCAGAAAAATCACACCATCAAGACCCATTAATCGCGTTACGTGCTTTAATACGATGAATTCTGCATCGATTGCCGCAGATGGCATCTTGCAGAAACTGAAACACTTCCTTGATGTGTTTTCCTGTTACATATTCGACAGATTAACATTAATCCGACTAATTAATCCGTTTTCGAGAATTTTTGCGGTCAACAAAATACAAGATGATATTTTTTTACTAAAATTATCGATGCAGAAAGCGTATAAAAACCATATTGTCAATAAGAAAGTCCATAAATACCCACAGACTGCGTTGAAAAATTGCAAATTAAAACACCAAAACGAGTAACGAGTGTTTCTGAAAGTGTGACGAATAAAAAATATAACCAGCATGAATATAGCATACTTTAGGAGTCATAAGGTAGCATAAGTTTACATTTCAAATGCGACGAGGTTTATAATTATGGACCTTTGCACTGTGTGGAAATATACAGAACTATAATACGTCGAAGATTTATCTGATTCGAAATATGCTCGTTTAAATAAAAAATTTTAACAAAGTGTAGAAGGAATGCCATGTTGATGTGTTTTTTTTGATCATTATTGTTATGCAGGAATAAATTTTTTTAAAACATATTTCAATTAATTTTAACGTAATTTTTGAATAATTCATGGTACAAGTACGTTACAATGTATCTGAAGATATTAATTGTGATTTGTTTAGTAATTGAGACTACTGCAAATGAATCAGAATCATGCGGAGATGCAACCCAATTTTACATTTCGATCAATAAAGAACCTCAATATTACGTACCCAGATCTACCTACATAGGTATTTATTATTTTCACTAAATATGATGGATGAAAATAAATTTAAAAAAAAAAAACAAGAAACTCTCGAATTAAATATTGAAATTCATCATTTTTCACAGTCGGTATCGAAAGCAACGATATCTACCCATTCAGTTCATTCTCCTTGACCACCGAACAAGCAGAAGAATCCACACAAGCGACAGGCCAACCAGCAGGATGGTTCCATCTGATGCCAGCAGATGCAGAAATACAATTCAGCCCAGATGAAATGAACACAATCGTCGAACAGAATAATTCTCCTAAACAGAGCATTCACACCTTATGGACAGCTCCAGCATCCAAGCATTGCCTGATTTTCAAGTATGGAAATTGACCTAATGAGAGAACTCCAAAATCCATTCTTTAATTCGAGATTTCTAGGGCTAAAGTGACCTACGACATAGATGGAAAATTCTGCACGCAACAGCTGAGAAGACCATTTTGCGCATTGGACGAAAATTCGGGCTCGAGTTCGGATGATGACTGCTGTGCTTGCGACGAAGCTTCGTATGTCGTAAGTAGTCCCCAAAAAAATTTTCAAGTTACCTATTGGAATGTTCGATTGATAAGACTGGGTACGTAGATGACTTTCGAAGGGCTCTGGTCGAACGAAACACATCCAAAAAATTTCCCACCGACGATACAGCTAACTCATTTCAGCGATATCATCGGATGTACTCATTCGAAGAATTTAACCATGTGGACTGAGGGTCAATTTGCATCCGAAGGTATGAGACAACTCGCCGAATACGGATCTGGTTCGTTTCTAGAATCGGAATTTTTGGAAAAGGTAAACTGGCTATGAAAAAGTTTCGAAGCACGTGAATCAGGCACAATTTTACTTTCAGAAGAGGCATTTGAGATCGCTGATTAAAATGGCTGGCTTGTGGTATCCTAGAATGAATTCCAACACTACAAAAAAATTCCGAGTAGATAAAAAACATAATTTACTGTCGTTGGGTACCATGCTAGGTGAGTTGATCTTTCATTAGAACTCAACAAAGTCCTTCGGCAGGGAAAAAATAAATGAAGAATTTGATTTTTCGTAGGACCATCGCCGGACTGGTTCACTGGAATATCGAAGTTGAATTTGTGTATGAAAAATTGCTCTTGGATAGAAAGCAAGGTGGTCGATTTGCCTTTATATGATGCTGGAACTGATTCCGGTGTATCGTACATGGTAACCTAATAAATCTACCTAATTCGGTTTAAAAACGTGCTGCTGTTGATGAATTTACTCACGTAATTCTTCAAAGGCCCTAGATGCACCGACTTTTCCACAAGAAAGAATCTATCGTATCACTGGAAATTACCCCGAAGATCCAAGGGCACCGTTTTACTCAATGAACAACGAAACAGTTAAACCAATAGCTCGACTTTACATAACCAGAGAAAAAATCACCAAAAAGTCGTGCTCCGAAGAGAGTATGTTTGATTTCGATGATTCCGAAGCGATTGAGACCGAAGACGACAAAAGACGTAAGTAAACTCATTAATAAATTAACAAATCATATTATCAATAAGTATCTAAATCAATTCCCAGCCGAATGTCGAACCACAAACTTCACCGATTGGAGTGTTTGCTCGGCAAGTTGCGGTATAGGATTACGAATCAAAACGCGAACATATGTAAACCCAGCCAAATCCGAAATGGCGAATTGTAAGCGAAGAAACGTATTGAAAAAGTTATGCGCAGCTGATACTCCTTGCCCGTACGTAGTTCAAAATAATTCGTGCATTTATTCGATAATATTTACTAACCTTTTCTTGTCATTTATAGCGGTGATTCCGACGACGATAGTATTTTATTCCTCGCAGACGAGAATTGCAAAACGACGAACTGGACGGAATGGTCTGAATGTACGGCAACATGCGGAATAGGTATGATGACCAGGACTAGACGTTTCCTCAAACACTCCGGGTACAAGAAATGTCGTCACATAAGCATCCTGGAGAAAAAGAAATGCATGGAACCTCCTTGTAAAACTACCGTCGTTGAACAAGTAAAAAATAATGAATAAAAATTTAAACTTACCAAGGTTAACATGAGACGAACTTTCAGGAAAACACAAATTGCACCACGACCGAATGGAGTGACTGGAGTCCTTGTTCAGTAACTTGCGGTAAAGGAATCCGAATCCGAATACGTCACTTGACTGCACCCAAAAATATTACGGAAATGTGTAAAACCAAAATCAAATTAGAAGAAAGAAGGGAATGCATTAAAACTAAAGAATGTACAATTAATAAAGAAAGAGCAACAGGTTATAATTAGATTTACGAGTAGCAAAAAGTATCACCTTATAATGTAGTATTTGTTGCTAATTTTTGAGTGTTTTCCAAACGCAGAGATATGCCAACTGGACAAAGAAATTGGTCAATGTCGAAGTACTTTCCAACGTTGGTATTTTGATACGAAGTCCAAACAGTGCATAGAATTTGCGTACAGCGGTTGCCGAGGAAATGAAAATAACTTTCTGACACAGGATGAATGCATCAAAACCTGTTCTGCTTTGTATGCTTCTTGAAAGCAGTTAACTACATAAATTGATCGAAAATTATTTGAATAATTCATCAACTTGCATATAGGTATCTAATAAAAGGATTTTAAATTATTGTACGTAAATTAGGTACGTATTTAGCAATTTACTCACTTGAACGACAATTGGAGGAATAGTGATTGTTTTCTTCATCAGGTTTAATGATTCAAATTATTATACTGTAAAACATTCCTTAAGTAGCTAAAACTTGAAAAGTTTACGAGGAACTGAACATTTTTTACGTAAAATATCAAAGAATAATTCATTATTTCACATGATAGTTTCGTAACAACGAAGATGAAACACCCAAATATCGAACCGACGCGCCGCCATTACATAAAATAGGCTTCAAAATTACGAAAATACCCTTATTATTCAAAAATGATTCATCCCTGATTCATTCCTGTATTTTCTCTATCCTGATTGGCTAAAGTCTACAATTTGATTTCATAGCGATTTTTGATTGGTTATTATGAAAATAGGCAAAATAAATAGGTAAACAAAATAACACCCTCGTAATTACTGTATTTACGAGATTTACCAAACAGAAACACAATACCGAATTTTTATCAATTCATTTGAAACTTTCTTATCAATAAAATGAAAGTTCGTCGTTTTCGGTTGTTTTCCATTTTAAAAAGTTGAATAATTCTATAATTTTGTTAATCTCGGCTTTAAAAATGCCGGTCAATTATGAACAAGTTGCCGGAGAGATCCTGACACATCTACAAGATACTAAATTGTATGTAAGTTATCCATCAGACTTGATATTTCAGTTCAAAGATTCCACCATTGATTACTTTTTTTTCGTTCGTTTTCATCTTTACAGAAAAACTTTCGACGTGATTTTCCAGCCAGAAGGAAGCAATACGTCTCCAGTAATCTGCATTACACATAATTTAGGAATCGAATCGTGGTACATCAAGGTTCTGTACAGTCAAGCTTACGATATAGTTTTTAAGAAGATCTCAGGTTCGTATAGATTGTTTCGAGATTACTCGATCAGTCTACTGTAGAATTCTAATCACATAAGTTATTAATCAGGAAAACTCACTTTTGCCATTACAGATTCTATTCATCAAGATACGTCTATCCTAATCCTGTTACTTCTGAATCCAAACATCAAAACCCTGTGGAACAAACGAAAAACACTAATGTTAGCTGGAAAATCTAGTGCACATTTCGAATTAAATTTCACGAAATTAGTTCTAACCTACAAACCAAAATCACAAGACGCTTTAAACCACAGAAAATGGTTACTCAAAACAAACAATCTCATTAAATACGAACAATTCATGCAAAAAGACCTCGATCTCATATTAGACGCTGCCAGTCGCCACACAAATAACCACATTGTATGGGATTATGGTATTTGGTTTCTAAACTCCACCGATAGTCAAACTTTAGCTAACCTTTGTGTCAAATTATGGGACCAGACGACAACTTGGATTAATACCAATGTCTCCGATTATAGTGCTCTTCACTTCCGTCAGTATTTAATCAAGAAATTAACTCGAGAAGATCTCGTACCATTTATTGATTACAGTTTTAAGAAAAAAATCATGCTGGCTGGGTTAGAATTTATCGGCTCGGTTTTGAAAATTACCGATGAGAATGCAGCTGTAGAATGTTGTCGAAAATTCGAAACAGCAGAATATAGCAGTTTCTATTCCATAGGTATTCTTCTAGTCGATTTTGAGCTTAATGGAAATCTAATTTCATTTTACAATGATCATGAAGCTTTATGGAATCATAGACGTTTTTTATGTTACCATTTTCTTTCGTTTTTACCAAAATCTGTACCTGATCAAAGCAAAAAATTATTTTATGAATTAATTTTGAAAATGTTCTGTACATCTGAAGATATTTTAAATGAAAATGAGTTCAATTTATTCAATTTCTTATTTTCAAAAATTCATACCGATTTTCTAGATAGATGTAAAAATTCTGAAAATCAACCTTATTGTAAAAAATATATAGATTGGTTGAAAAAATGTAAAATTTTCACCGACGAATGTCATAATAAGTATGTTGTAATGAACTGATTTTGTTTTTCAAAAAAACTACGTTGATAATAATAAATTTTTATTGAATGAGAAAATTTATTGTACATTATTTACACACTTTTATTGAATTGAAACTTAATGCTAACAAAATACTTTCGTTTAAAATACCTGGCTAAATTAGGTACCTAATTCAAATAATTTTATAGAAAATAATTCATATTTATAAAAAATAAAACATACATGAAGTGAAATTAAAACACTAAAACAGAAACAATCTGGTGCAGCTTTACATATGTAAGTTGATAACTTAGAAATAAATATCACGATGATACAACTGCATCAAAAATTTCGGAATACTTGTTTCAAAACTACGATGATCATACGAAGAATACACATTAAAATTACAGCTCTATGCGTTCTGTATCTTTCGACTAAATTTCATTCTTATACAACGAAGCTTCTGATCTACAGTGGACCATAACTTTGATAGCATTTCCAGCTCCGGTATGAGCTGTATGGAAAGCATCGACAACTTCTTCCATTTTATAGTTATGGGTTATCAGTCGTTTAACGTTCACTTTACCAGTAGCTACCATGGCTAAAGCTGTTTCGTAGCTAAAATAAAAAAATTTATAAGTTGAGAAAAACTGAAAAGTAAAAAAATTGCTCGGGAACTTCGAAAATTGGTGTGCTGCTTACTCGTTGGCGTATCTGAAACATCCTCTAATATCTACTTCTCTGGTTAAAGCTAATACTAATGGTATTTTAACATCTATAGCTCCCATACCGACGACCACCAATACACCGCCGGGTTTTGTAGCCTGAAATGAGTATGAAGTGGAAAAATTAGTCATTTTTTAATCAAATGTGTTTTTTTAAAGGCATGAAACTCATGTTACATAATCTCAGATTCCTATTTTCAAGGTTTTTTTCGATAGGAACTAGCAAAAGCTACGTAATTTAAAAAAAATTATCGCAATTTTTTAAACCTTGACCTAAAATACAAAAAATTTTGCACATCTAAATTTTGACAATGTTTTAAAAAATTTTAAAATACTTAGATTTAACTACCTATCAAAAACTTGAGTTAAATTGAGAAAAAAAAGTTCTAAAACCTTTTTTTCAATTTCGATAAAAATCACCATCAAAAATGTTAGTGCATGTAATTTCAAACCAGTTTTTTTCTTTAAACAAATCAGCATTTTTTTCTCTCGAATAATATTTTTGAGTAACGAGATTAAATACCTAGAGGCAGAAATATGTATCTATCTGTAATTCTGTATATGTACATCTACTTATACTTTTACAAAAGTTGCGTGACGACTTTTTGTTTTAAAAATGCATGTTTTTCGATAAATATGGGGATGTTTACAATAGAGGGGAACAAAAAGTACCTTTAATCCTAATTTAATGGTTGTTTCGAATCCGGAACAGTCGATTGTTACGTCGGGCAAGTCATCTAAACATTCCGTAACCAATTCTTTCAAATGTTCTTCGGAGTCTTCTCGTTTGACCAGAATCGTATGATCGGCGCCTAATTCTTTGGCTACTTTGAGCCTGCTTTCGATAACATCTTCAATGAAAAAAAATATATATATAATAATTAAAGTTGAAAATCGAAGGAAAAAGTTGAGTTAGAAGTTAACTATGGAACGAAGGAGAGAAAAAATTAATTTTGTAGATTTTTTCATCAGTTCGTCATATATTCGTTCAATGAATAATAAATTAACGGGGCTGATAATATTTAATCATTTTTAAATCGTTTTCGATAAGAACGAGCAATTCATTATAGATAAATTTATTGTAAATATAATAATATAATTACTTTATAATTGTAATTTGATAATTGAAAAGAAATTGGCCTATTTTAGTTTTGTAAAGCATCATTTTAATTGAAAATTTCAAGTAATGACTGATAATCTAATTCTCAAATACTGAAATTCCACATTAATTTTAGATAAATCAGTAATCGATGTATATAGAAATAGATACCGAAGTCTAAGGACTAAGCATCATGGGTATTTCTTCTAAAAGAATGCTCAGGTCGAAGATCACCGAACCCACATCAACTCGTGCTTGAAAATTAATCAACCATTGCTAATGGACTTGTTTTTATATTTTTTAATTTTTTTTATGATGAAATTTCCATCTAATTGAATAAATGCGAAATTGTAACAAGTAGATACTTTTTTGAGTGAAAATTTTTGATAGTAAGTAATGATTTTCCCCTCCCCCGATCTTAGAAGGTAATTTTCTAATCATTTCCTCGAATGAGTTATTTTTCAAATTTTTATATTGTTGTTTTTACGATTTTCAACAATTTTAAAATTGTTTTATACTTTTGTCAGAGTGAATATGGCCCGACCCAAGAGAAACGACTATAGTTCCGTGGTGGTGGCAACCCTGCTAGCAAGTTGATTCGAATCCTTATATAAACTCTGCGTTAGCAGAGTAAAACTAGTTCCGAAATCTACGTTCGAGTGGGATGATGCGTTGCTGGATCGAGTTTAGGCTCGATCTGGTGCGTTTTCAACCCTCGAACGAGTCAAAATCAAGTTTCGTTTAGGCTAAGTTTCGAAGTTTCGATTTTTCCCCTAATTCGAACATACGTGTCGTCTTAACATCTCTCGCTTCGGCTTGTACGACGCCCGGCTAAGTCACCGGAATCGGACTTAGCCGGCGACGCGTAAATATCGAATCCGGCTCGATTTATTTACCCGTCATCGGAATTCACCCGCGATTCCATCATGGCCCCTCATTTCGATGGGGGACCAATGGGGATCCTTCAAGGTACCAGTGCACCTAGGCCTGGATAGAGACCCTGGGACCCCGGTGGAATTCGCCATTCGCGAGATCGGTTCCCTCCGCGGAGATATCCATCCGGAGATATCCTCCGCGGCGTCGTTCCTATTCCCGCCGCGCGCGAATTCTTCCACACGTTCAGAACAATATGATCCATCGACCCCCTTGCAGCTCCGGCGAAGTAGGGGACGATGGAGTTCAGCTCAATACGATGGCACCGATCGGGGAGGTCTATAGCTCCTTTCGCCGCCGCCTCCGCAGCCAGCGGCGTGGCGTCGAATTGAGTGTAAAATCATCTCGATCATCGCCAATTTAGACCCATCCGTAACCGTAGGTCGCGGCCGTCACTCACACACACATACAGGTACGATTAAATACGTCGTGCAAATATACGCTTGTATCTGTCAACCGTGTTTTTATTCGTTCCAACGTGCGAGACCCCAGACGGGCCCCGCGGACCCTCGGCGAAGGGACTTCCTCCTAAATATCCTCCGGGAGGTAAGTCCGTAGAGCAAGATCGGGAACCTGGTGCGCACCAGTGTAATGGGGAAAGAAGGACCCAACGGCCAGAGGACTCGTGAGGAAGGGGACAACCCTACCGACCCCACACTCCCTCCAACGTCCTCCATAAACAGTCCATTTCTTTACCATCCCCGTCCGGCAGAATCTTCTCTACATAATGGCGCCCGAAATAACGTGACTCTCCAGACTACGACTCCCACAGATGGCCACCTGTGCATAGGATAAAGAGGCTGGAAGCACATCGGACAAAATCCTGTATGTATATCTTCCGATTTTCCACCAATCCGCAAGTCGGAAGTATACCATATGTTCGTAAAAAATCTGAAACAAGGTAAAAAATTATCTATTTAGGCGTCCTAAACGCAAAATTAGGTACAAATCGCATATGGTAACGTCTATATTTATTATATCATTATTCAAAATTTTGTCCCCAAGCTCTAGGCCTCCGGACTACAAAATTTTTCGCACCTTAAGTGCATAAAAATTAAATTTAGGCGTAACTGATACCGTAAATAGTGAAAAAATGTAACAAAAAATGTACTCCTTAACTCCATATCACGAATTACTAGTAATAATTACAGTTAAATTTCCGTGACGCGGAAATCTAGTAAATACGATATTGTAATTCCTATCAAATATCCTTAAAATGTCTTCCCCACTGTAACAGTTCGTGACGGAAACGTGCGACGTACACGGCAACCTCAGTGTATCCTTAACCCTTTTCCTTAGTCAAACCACAAATTCCTTCATTTTTTCTCTCCCTTTATGGCGAAATACAGCCACAAAATTTTTTACATCGTAAAAACAACACCAAAATTCCAGGGATGGCGACATGATAGATGAAGGGAACGCGGCATTTCCCCCGTTATGGTACCGGATATTGGGCCCCCCGAACGATGTGGAATCATGTGATTAGGATGTCACCTTTTCGCACCATATCACAATCACTGGCTGTAAGCATCATAAATGCAAAAATGTCAAAAATTGCGAAATTTCAGGCCATAAAAATTCGCACAAGCACGTCACCCAAAAATCAATATTTTTCTATAAAAAATCCTTGACAATTATAAAAAATTGTGACGTCAGTTTGAAACTAGGCACCTTAAGTGCAAAATAGAAATTTTTCATTTCGAAAATTTCGGACTATGTACCTTAAGTACACCAAAAAATATTAATTTCGGCCAAAAATGTGTGAAATATCAAGGTCATAAAAAATTCACACCAAAATACGAGTCAAAAAGTAGAAAACTACGGGGCCCCCCCTCCGGGCCATTAACGTAACGTAATTAACGTAAACGACATCTCATGCACCCGAAGTGCATAATAATAATAACTTACGTCATCAGAAATGATGAAAATTTCCGGATATGTAAATCTATGTATATAATCCGATATCAAATTATCAATCATACGATCTGATAATCTGATATTTCACATTTTTTATGTGAAAATTAATTATAAGCCAGTAGTCTCACTTTCTACAAAGTGAAAAAAACCAAAAATGCACCACTTTTCATCTGCAAATGAAAATATCGGTACATTCCCGTTATAACGTAAAATCATGGCAATTTTTATAAATTCGCCAGTTGAAAATGCGACGACCACAATAATTAGGTATTTTTTTGTTGCAGCAAGAAATCCTTTTATTATGCTCTACGCATTCATTATCTATTCTCTTGATACCCAAAATTTACGAACCCATTTGTGGCGAAATGAATTTATTTTTTCCACACCCTAAAAAATTCAATACGGACTAACCCACCCGAAAATACGAAAATTTCAGGCCATTTTTTCCTTCAAAAAATTAAATAACCACTCATTCGAACACTTCTATCTACAAACTTAATTCCCACAACCTAGAAAATCGAAATCCAAAATTATTACTCAAAATTCATAAATACACTCATTTTCATCTTGACAATAATTTCTTCGACCTTCAAAAAATTAAAAATCACCAAACCATCATTCAAAATTCAAAAATTCATTCACTTTCATTTATTTCAAGTTTCGACTAAAACAATCTATCTCACGATCTAAAAAATTCAAATCTTCAAAACTCCACTCAAAAATATCAAAACTAACATTTCGATAACCAGAACCCTACCCTCTCGCAAATGAGAAAATCAAAATTCATAGACATAATTTTCGAACCAAATAAACCCTTTTTTACCACCTAAAAAATCATAATTTTTCGACCAAAAATTCAAAATTCACTATTTCAAGCTACGAAATCTCTTTCTCAAAACTAAAAATCTAAAAATTCATTATTGTTGTTTACATCAATACCAATGTATACGTAAATACATATTGATTTTTTGACACCGAAACAATTCAACCATCAATACCACATAACCAAAATTCTAGAATTTACAAAAAACTCGTCCGATATCAAAACCATTCGAAAACTCGCCACCTGGTACATATGGGGCAGAATATCATTCGAAAAATTCAAAATTTCAACTCAATTTACAATTTCGACGTCATATTCAAAAAATCAAAACCAAAATTTAACCAAAATTTCGAAATACATATGAGGTAATATTACAACGCAAATACTTGACACAAAAATCATTTCGAACTTTTCATCTCTCTCAAAAAAAAAAAAAAAGAAAAATAGAATCAATACCTCAACAAATCGTTAACTAATCCTATACAAAAGGTAGCACAAACAAATGCAAAAAAAAAAAGTAGAAACGTAGAAAAGCTCACGTTTCAAAAATTTCTAACATACGATACAGAATCATCAAGAAATCAAGATACGAAGAACATAAAGACAGAGCGAAGGAGAAGAAAATCAACACCTCAAAATTTAATTCAACATCTTCAAAATTCAAACGAAGTACAAATGGGGCAAAATTCCAATCAAAATTTGAAAAACTTTCTGGCCACATACAAAAATTTCCAAAAAAAATTATGAACATTTGATTTACCACGACATCAGAAATAAAATGGTAAAATGATATGATCGAAAACATCAAGAATGGGAACCAAAATTTGAAAATTTCAGCCCACACGAACATCAAGTTCATATGGGGCAGAATTGTCACAATAAAATTCACAAAACCAAAATTTCTTTTCTTTATTTATTTTTTTTTTTTCTTTCTCTTTTCACTATTCGGCAAAATAAATGAAACAGTCTGTCATTTACCCAAAAAAATATTTTTTTTTTCTTTCTTCTTTTTCTTTTCTTCTTTTCCCCTTCTTGGGATTTTCGACGTCATCAAAAATCAAAAATATTTCTGATACAAAAAATCGCCCATTACCATCCCAAAATTTATACAATAGAAGAATTAACGCGATTTCACTTTTCGAAAAACTCACAATCAAAATTAAAACATACATGCGCCGTAAAAAACTCCATATAGGCAACCATTCCAACCTAAAATCATCCCTACGCGCATATGGGGCACGCCATAGGCGATTTTATATTCTAAAACTCAAATCAAAATTGATTCTCACCTTTTCAAAATTCGAAATAGCCCAAACGACGCTGGCATATGGGGCACTTGGAATCCAAAATTCGATTATCGACACCGTCCAGATTCTAAAACAAAAATTCACAAAATCATCACACCAAAATTCAACAATCAAAATTCGCTTAACTGATTTTTATTTTTCTTTCTTTTTGAATATTAACCAGAAAATTTCTATTTATTTCTCGGCACCAAAATACATACGACATGTAAAAAACCTCACCTTTGGCAAACTAATCAAATTTTTTACAGCAATTCATCAATCTGGAACCAAACCAACCAGAGCCATGGAAACCTGGAACCAACAAAAAAGTAACTGTATCTCAACAAGCTAAAAACTAAAACTTCATAATTTTATATGATAAAAATTCTTTCATCTTTTGCACGTCATGCTTTTCCTATTAATAGGTTAAATATTACAAAATTACTAATTACCTTTCGATTTTTTAATAGTATTCCGACACCATGTTCTGAGTAACCCATATCAACGTCGCAGAAACCACCATGAATCGGCGTGCTGAATCAACCTGTAACAAAAAGTGGACATATAACACCACTACCGTCACCACGTCGATACTCACCATTCGATACCATCTTTACCTTCGACCATTGACATTCCATCGTCGGCACCTGTAACAACAAAAATCTATATTAGTATTTGATCACATGTCGTATTATATATTTAATTTCAATGTACATACCTATACGATCGTTTCTTGTGCTGATGTCAGCAAATATGTTATTTTTATGTCTTCCTATACACTCGACGGCTGCGACAAATTAATCATAAGTTTCCCTCGCTTATATTTTTTTTTAAGGTTCTGTACCAAACCGCGAATACACCCACCCACTTAGTTTTACAATTTCCCTATTCAGAGCTCTACAAAATCAAAATTTTCTTATTTTTTACTGCAAATCTCACAAAAAATAGAAACATATCCAAAACCAAAAAAAAAAAAAAAAAAAAAAAAAAAAAAAACAAAATGTAACAGAGCGCGTGAATAAAATACACAAAATGTAATAAAAATAGTAAAACAAAAAAATCAAAAAATATGAAATGTAACAGTGAGCGTGAACATAATTATAAAAAGAGATTTGCAATTCTTTCCTCCCCATCAAAATCAAAAAATCATTTGTAAATTTTCTTTTGGATACTTTTTACGTCTCATAAATTGTAAAACCCCACTTCAAGAACCATATTAACCCCCGAGACGACAATAATATTACACAACCCCATTTTTTCTGTGTTCCGAGCTCTGAATAATTACTTAAATATAATTGTACATAATTGTATATACGTAACCCCCTAAAAAATCGTAAGCTGAACCCTGTACGTACATGGAAGAATTCGCGTCCGAATTCCGCAAAATTTCTCCCCTCCACACAGTGGTACCGTGACCACAAATCAAAATTTAACAAGGGTTCAAATAGATGACTTAGGGACCATTTTCTACCAAGTTTAAAACCATTTAATTGTCAAAAAACGAAAAACCATCAAATCAAAATTTAAAGTCTAATCAAAAATATCAATTTTCTTTTCACCATAGTTCTTACGCCGTAAATTTTATTGTCATTTCAAAATACGGCGTCAAAATTTCTGTTTAGCTTAACATTCTGTTTAGCACAATATCAAGTCATCAAGCTAGCAGCACTTTCGGCCCGTCGGCGATCCCTTTCGGCCGTTCCGAGGGTCAGCAGACCGCAAAATTTGTATTTATTATTGAACTACAATAGCCGCACCGGACATACCGGATCAAAATTTATTACTTAGGTTACCACCACCCACAGCAAAAGTCGAATGGGGCAGGGACCAATATCCTCTCTATGGAACTTAACTTTGACTACAGTACTAAAAGTTCGACCTTTACTATGGGAGGTCAGCTCCCTAATACAGCTCTATGGGGCATATGTCAGAGTGAATATGGCCCGACCCAAGAGAAACGACTATAGTTCCGTGGTGGTGGCAACCCTGCTAGCAAGTTGATTCGAATCCTTATATAAACTCTGCGTTAGCAGAGTAAAACTAGTTCCGAAATCTACGTTCGAGTGGGATGATGCGTTGCTGGATCGAGTTTAGGCTCGATCTGGTGCGTTTTCAACCCTCGAACGAGTCAAAATCAAGTTTCGTTTAGGCTAAGTTTCGAAGTTTCGATTTTTCCCCTAATTCGAACATACGTGTCGTCTTAACATCTCTCGCTTCGGCTTGTACGACGCCCGGCTAAGTCACCGGAATCGGACTTAGCCGGCGACGCGTAAATATCGAATCCGGCTCGATTTATTTACCCGTCATCGGAATTCACCCGCGATTCCATCATGGCCCCTCATTTCGATGGGGGACCAATGGGGATCCTTCAAGGTACCAGTGCACCTAGGCCTGGATAGAGACCCTGGGACCCCGGTGGAATTCGCCATTCGCGAGATCGGTTCCCTCCGCGGAGATATCCATCCGGAGATATCCTCCGCGGCGTCGTTCCTATTCCCGCCGCGCGAATTCTTCCACACGTTCAGAACAATATGATCCATCGACCCCCTTGCAGCTCCGGCGAAGTAGGGGACGATGGAGTTCAGCTCAATACGATGGCACCGATCGGGGAGGTCTATAGCTCCTTTCGCCGCCGCCTCCGCAGCCAGCGGCGTGGCGTCGAATTGAGTGTAAAATCATCTCGATCATCGCCAATTTAGACCCATCCGTAACCGTAGGTCGCGGCCGTCACTCACACACACATACAGGTACGATTAAATACGTCGTGCAAATATACGCTTGTATCTGTCAACCGTGTTTTTATTCGTTCCAACGTGCGAGACCCCAGACGGGCCCCGCGGACCCTCGGCGAAGGGACTTCCTCCTAAATATCCTCCGGGAGGTAAGTCCGTAGAGCAAGATCGGGAACCTGGTGCGCACCAGTGTAATGGGGAAAGAAGGACCCAACGGCCAGAGGACTCGTGAGGAAGGGGACAACCCTACCGACCCCACACTCCCTCCAACGTCCTCCATAAACAGTCCATTTCTTTACCATCCCCGTCCGGCAGAATCTTCTCTACACTTTATTTCCTGGAATAGATATTCGTTTTTTTTTTTCAGAAAATTTTCAGGGTTGAGATTTAATATTTTTTACATTTTTACGTCATAGAAATATACGTGAAAAATTGAAAATGTGTCAATATGGTTGAACAGCTGAGAGGAAAAGGGGAAGTATGTTGAAAAATTCAAAAACCTGATAACAGAAAAATGGATCTGTCATTCAATTTATTTGAGTACCGACATATTAAATTAATTCATTTGATATAAACAATCTAGATCCATTCGGGTTGAAAGAGCCTACTTTTCTTATTTATCTCTATTTACCTACTTATTCAATTTTTTCGTCAATTATTTTAAGCGTTGGTAAGAGCCTTATCTACCTATATTTTATTTGGGTTCGGCTTTCAAGATTATCAACATGTACAATTTTTATCAAAATAATTTCATTAGAATTGATTTTAAAAATGTTTCAATTTTTGTAGATATCGATTCTCTCTTATGAGTTTTTTAATTGGCGATTTTTTGAATTGACGTTGAAAAAAAAATAAACTTATGGGATGAGGCAGTGTTTTTCAACTTTTAAAATTTCAATTCTGCTTGGTAAAAAATTTGTTTGAAATGGTCTTTAAAAAAGTGGTAAAAATCTTGAACATTTCTGGTCAATATTCAACGTCTTTTTCCCCTTCCACCACTAAAAGATGAATATTTTACAATTTCAATTTTTTTCTAAGAAAATATTGAGTTTTTGAAGAACAATAGGAGTATGTAGATAATATATCTTCAAAGAAAATTTTCATTACTTCTTTTCGAAAAATATCAAAATTTTTAAATTTTGAGCCTATGATCAGAACAGAGGAGGGAGGAGGACCAAAAAATCTTAAATTTTTCAACCCATTTTTTTGAAACTTTTTACCTTTAATTCGACGTCAAAATGCATCAAAATTTGCAAAAAAGTTGAAAAAAGCCACATCCCAGTTCTCTACTTATGATCAATAGTCAATTTACCCTTCTCGTCACCTGATCCACTCACTACAGAAATTTTGAACTCAATCACTGCTCAAAAAAAAGATCCTAATTTTCCAGTTGCCAAACTTACCAGTAATAACAACTTTATAAGCTCCCATCGCTTTGGCGGTGAGCAAAGTCACCAACCCAATCGGACCACAGCCTAAAATCAAAACAACAGATCCAATCTGAACATTTCCTCTCCGGCAAGCATGAACACCCACAGATAAAGGCTCCAAAAGGGCACCTTCTTCTAATGTCACGTTGTCTGGTAATCTAAAACAAGATAATTGATACCCGTATAATTTAAAAGTCACTTTCTAGTTTATTAAAAGGCATCCTACCGCTATCAACGGGAATAAATTTTCGCGCAGTCGACGCCTTCCATTCGATAAAAATTTTCAATCTAATTAAAGCTTTTTTTTAGCTTCAAAATCTTCGTACTTTGATTACTAATCGATACTTGAATATCAGCAAAAGCAATCAAGCATTATGAACGCCCTTTTTTATCTTATCGGGGGAATTTAATTCGGTGTATTTTACACAGTTAATTTTTGCAAGACACCAGACACGTGAATTTAATTTACTATCGTTTACGGATGTAAGTTCTCTGATCGAGTGAAAAGGAAACCCGACGATTTGGCTTTCACGTGCGAGTGAAATTTTTCAAACATATTGTACATTTTTACGAATTACGACTACCTAGATAACTACGAAAACATTTATACCATTGCGCCAAGTTGATAAACACCTCTATGTATAACCATACAGGTAAACTTGACTGCTGACCTTACAAGTTTTTAATACTTGTTTTTTTTTTTTTTTTCGTTGACTTGGTATATTAAATGATAGAATGAGGTGAATTACTTGTAACAGAAATCAGCTGGATGGACATAGTAACGACCCATATTACCGTGATGAGGTGGTGTGGCACAAAATACAATATCAGGGCACAAGTTATATTGGCCTTTTTTACAAAACATGCATCTTCGACACGGTACACCTGGTTCAATGGCTACTCTATCACCTGAAAAAATTAATTCGAGTAAGAAATTGATAAATTGAGTAGGTTATTTTTAACAGGGGTTTGAATTTATTCGGAAAAGCTTCTATCAAAGTGAAAAAAAGTTCATCTAAATCTAATTTTCAAAAAACATCGAAATTTTTTCTTGAAATGGCATGAAAGATCTTTAAAATTGCTTCAAACAAAATGAAAAAAAACTGGATGATCAAAAAATTATAGTAAAAAAAATATAAATTCCAAATATATACTTGAATTTTGATTGATTTAATTGCATGAAAAATGGTTGAAAAATTTTCGTACTAATCAAAATTCATATAAATTTAAAAAAATCGGGAACAGAAAAAATTAATATTAAAAAAATTCGTGAATAAATGTGGCAACTTGGGCATGAAAAATTAATAAACTATCAAAAAATTATACTTATTAAAAATGTTTTTTTATGCTGATTGAAAAGCTGATTCGTCAACAATTTAATTTTTGATCTTTCTTTTGATACAAAATTCAATTGTTTCTTGAAGTAGGTAAATTTTATTGGTTGGTTATAATAAATCTATTAATAACATTCGCTGCCAATAATTTAAATAAATAAAAAAATAATATTCAACAATTTCATCAATTGCCAGGAATAGCACAATTTTTTGCAAAAGAATGTTCCGATCAATTTTCCAACTTTTTTCAGAATAAAAGCAATTCAATTTGGCACCATTACCTACTTCAGTGTTTATAAAATTTAAAACGATTTTTGTTTACTTACTGAAAAGTTTTAAGGAATTTTTCAAATTATTTTTTTTTGTCATTTGAAATTATTTTTTATATTTCTAGTTCAACGGGTTTTAAAAACCTTTTCAGAATTTTTAATAATTTTTGAACAAATAAAAAATTCTGAACAACATCTTACAATCCGTAATTTAAATAAAATTCTCAAACTCATTTACATACAGCAATTTTTGAGTTTGAATCAATCATAGGTATATTTTTTTCATCTTGTTGCTTCAGTAAGTAGATGTTTTCCTTTTTCACTACAGTTTGAAAATAATCACGGGATTTTATATTTTTTTTCAAAATACTTCGACAAGTATTGAAATCTAACAATTTTTACTCCATTTTTAGTGTTTCGTGAATTTCTTTCAATTTTGATACATTTTATTAATATAGAATAGATGAGTAGGCAAATGTTGCAAAACCCATCTGACACATCAATTAACATTTATTTAAGCGATTTTTTTTTTTTAAATCACCTTTTCTAAGATGTCTGACTTTGCTTCCAACTCCAACAACAATTCCACTAGATTCGTGTCCCATGACCATGGGCTCCTTCACAATAAAATCAGCAATTCTGCCTTTCTTCCAGTAATGAACATCTGATCCACAAATACCCACGCAGCACATTTCCAATAATGCATCTGCAGAAAAATAAAAAAGTCAGTGATTTTGAAGTTTGAGAAGAATAATGACCAAAGCTCAGGGTCTCTCAAAATTATTCCACAATTATATTCTATCTCCAAAAGGGAGAGTGAAAAGATGGATTTGATTTTGGAAGTAAGTAAAATTTCCACGAATTACCACTCTAGTCATTGGTATAGCACACGACCCCTCCCCCTCTCCCTTCCAGAAAAGAGTTCTTCAATTAATCAACCAAATAAAATGAAATATGTAGAGTAACAAAAAACTTCAATATTGAAATAAAATTGTTCATTTTTTTCAATTTTATGAACTTTTAGACATTATTTTGATGATTTTCTGGCAAAATTTTTAAAATACCCATCTACAGATCTTTTTCATGACTAATTGGACACCGAAAATAAATACCTTATTCGAAAAGGTTTTTTTTCAAGTCAAAAAAACTAATAAAAATGTTTTAAAAAATAATTTGAAAAAAGAAAAAACTCATTTACCTATACTCTCATTCTCTCCCTTTTTCAACAATGAGAATTAATCAGTCATCATAATAATTTTCAGAAGCCTAATACCATCTCCTGGCGCAAAATCCCCAGCTTGTTTTTTAAAAAAGAAAATTTTTGAAAACAATTTTTTGAGCACCCTGTACTTTGCTACAGCGATATAAAAATACAACTCACCGTAATCTCCAACTTCTGGTATATCTCGATGTTCCTGTAACAACAAAAATTACGCGTTGTTTACTTTTTTAAAAATCAAGTCACTAGTTCAAGGGTAAACTATCGTCTATTAAGTATCGTATGATTAAAGAAACGGAAAACGTTTCCAATTTCTCAGCAGTATTAAAGATTTCAATCAGACTGAAATCGATCGATGAATTTAATTAAAATACCGCCGTTATTCCGGCCGTTGTTCAAGTACCTGAAAGGTCTAGAAAAAGGATAGAGCCAATTTACATTCAACGAAAAAGTAACTCGAACTTATTAGCTAATTTATTAAATCAGCAAGTTTCATTGGGTACGTAATTAATTTCAAAATTATACGAGCCAAGTAAAAATTCCCAAGCATCATCCATTCGAAATAGGGGAAGAGGTGGGGGAGATCAATTTCATCAAGAGGTAAGGATCTATAAACAACTTTCAAAATCCCTTCCCCCAATGCACCAATTAACGCTGCATAAAAACCTAAATTATTGTCATCAACAAATAAAACAGTGAAATGACAATTTGCATAATCGAACCAAGCATAATTACGCAGAATGAATTCTTTCGAGCTAGTCATAAAATAAAATACTTTGGTACGTATCGTGCTAAATGACGAAGGTGTGAAGAATGACACTTGTCAAAATTAATTTAGAAACATCGACTACGCAGTAAAAATTCGCGAATACCCCTTCACTTATGAGTTTTTCAAAATTATTGTAAATAGCTCGTAAATATTTTTTACTACTGTGAAGCCAGGATTTTGTTTTCAGCATTAATTACAAGTCTCTTTCGTAATTTTACAGTAATTTGACGATTCAAAAGCTATTAATTTATAGTATTCAAGCATGTAATCCCTTAATTCAATAAAAAAAAAATCTAAAGACATAAATTTGAGAAGGTACTGTGGTAATTTTTTTTGTCAAATTGACCTTGGAAAAATTAAAACAAATTTAAGCTCACGAGACAATTATCTAGAATAAATTATGCATTAAGCTCGCTTGTAATTTTCATCATTGGTTTATCTCAAGAAGGTGTGCAGAGATGAAAGGCAGCTGCAGTTTACAACTTTTCATTGGTCAATTTGAAAACTCGCGTGATATGAATTAAAAAGGTAATTAAGAATCATCTACTGAATGCTTTGACGGTTTGATAATCAAATTACCATGATGTAATTTTTATTATATCGAATCAGTTTATTAAAGAAGGGTCAAAGGGGTAGAGGGTCGTGAAACATGAATACTTGATAATTCATTATTATCGAGGGAATTGCAAAGCTATGTACTAGAAAAATAATTGCAATTTTTTTTCTAGGATTATGAATGTTAGATCTTGTTTACGATGTTCAAATCTTCCAATCATACAGGGCTTACAGGGTAAGCCATTCAAAGTGTCACCTGAATTAAAAAATCACACCAGGAATTCGCTCACTCGAAGATTTTTGAGACTTTTTTTCATCTTCAAAGCAGAAAAAATGGGTAGGTAATCAAATTTTTAAAAAAATTTTAACCCCAAATTTTAAAAAATTTGATTCTAAATTTAAAAATCAATCTTCAAATATGAGAAGTTGAGCCAAAATTTGGAAATTTGAAAATTTTTTGAATGACGTAGGTATAAAATCCATATTTTTTGATTCTCTGCATTCATTTTTGGGGCCATTTCCTGAACAGCTTTCGATCTGGTGCCTTCACTCACACCCAAAAGATCGATTTATGGGTATAGAGCTGTAAGGTCAAGTTGGCCCCAGAAATGGATTTAAAGAATCAGAAAACATAAATTTCAATTTCAGACCAACCAAATGGAAAATTTTTCATTTCCGTCTCACTTTTCCATTTCCAAAGGTCGACTTTTGGAAAATAAAGATCTAGAAATTTTAAAATTGCTTTTAATTGTTTTTAAAAAAAATTTCAGTGATTTTTTTGAGAATTTTCTTCATGTTTTTTTTGGATGTGATTTGTAATCGAATTAGACTCATTCTCGTTGGACAAAAAAAATTGAAAAAATCTGTTCCACTCATAAAATTTCAAGGAATCAAGTAGAATCAAATTTCGTAAACTCGAAAACTGTATCTATTTTCCTTTTTCAATTGACTATGGTTGAGGGACAATTCCTCAGCTATCAATTTTTTCGAAACGAAATTTTTTTCAAAGAGATTATAAATTTTAGAAGAAAAATCGCGGTTTTGTGTTATTAATAAATAATTTAATCAATTTTGCTATCTACGTCTACGCCAATCAATTACACGTTATAAATTTACTATTTTAAGAAAATTCATAATCTCGATTCATTAATAATTACACCTTTTTTTTTCCTTAATCCATATCTCCCAGTTAGATTGAAATTTGAACCCATTTTATCGCAATTTTTTTGTCGGCGAAAAAGAATACTCTTCTTTCAAAATACAATGCACGAGATCTCGAAGGAAAAATCCATTTCTAGCACGTTCTATCATAAAATAATTAAATTATTAGCAACGTAATAATTTAAATATAAAAAAAGTAAAAAAAAAAGTCGATAAGATAAATCACTCCAAGTAAGCAAATTAATATAGGTAAAGAAATTACGAGAAACTGCTAAAAATATGAACTTATGAATTAATTCCAAAGAGTAAAAAAATTATTTTCAATTTGATAAAGAATCATACAATTTGACAGATTACGAATAATTATTTTTAATCAGACGAGTAAAAAATGTAAAAATTAATGATTATGAATTTTTCTAACAGGTGCAATCGAGAGATAGTTCATTGACCTGGAAAATTTTTTCCGAGATTTTTTGGAATCACTGATTCGTCCAAGTGAGAAAATAACATTATATTCAATTTATACAATTGGGTATCGATTTATGAGCTTGTAGGGTGGTCTTTCAATACAAAATAAATACAATACACCATCACTTCGTCAGTTAGATAGCACAGGTTGCATATTCATACGAAAATTAGGCGTATCTAGCGACAATTTCTCCACGGGAAAAGGATTCATAAGGTAAGGAAATGTCACCATCTATCATCGATAAACTTCAGAAATTAAAAAAGTAAAAATTACACAGCTTAAAAATAAAAACACAAAAATATCTCCATTTTTAACACAGTATGTTACTCGTACATATTACATAATTCTATTTATAAATTATTCTAATTCGAGTTCACTGTCAGACTTACTTACTGTATTTTTTTACGTCTAATTTAAAATTATTTCTAAAAAATCGATCAAATACGAACTCACCAGTTGAATGTTATCGACATCGTACAAAACAGCGGACAAATTATGTTTGATTTCAGCAGCCATTTTTCTGCGCCAGAAAAAAGGAGAAAACACAATACACGTTGAAAGACTTCAAAATGAAACTCAACCGCACAACCAAACACTTCGATGATTTACACAACTAAAGATGATACCGTTTTACCGAGTTACAAACGACATTTATTTAAAAACTTACATGAACTTACCCATTAAAGTTATTCTCATCGACGCATGCGCACACCTAGAATTCGAAGCACACCGGGTTCAAATAGATAACCCGTTTTTGAAGCTTTTTCCCAGCTTTTACCATGCGTCGATTTTTTGCTAGAATTTATATTGCAACAGAAATGAAAAACTTGGTAAACAAGTTGTTCGAGGAGATTCTAAATTATTCCATGGATTTCAAAGACCGTCTCAATTAAGCTTAGGATTACCCAGGAAGTCGATTGAAATTCCACTGTAAATTAATTTAAAATGTAGAACAATGGCAATAACTAATCTTTGAGCAAATAAAAATGAGATCTTGCTTTTTTGCCAGGTTTTATGACTTCATTGAAGATAACTGACTGGCTTTTTCGAGTAAATAATCCATTTTATCAGGTAAAATTATAGGGATTTACCTGTTGCTTCTTCAGTGGCTTCATTAAATGTGATAAATTGGAGCATAGAAATACCTACAACAAACAAAAAACACAACCAGTGAGATTTAGTTATTTTTTATCTGAGTATAGACAACTTATCTAATACTGTGTTGTTCTTTTAATGGAAATTTACTCTTAAAATATGACTCTTGAGAAAGCAAAAGATGATCCCCAACTTGTGTTTTGTGGTTATTCACGTGTTATGAGAACAACTACACAACTGAGTAAATACTTCAAAATATAAACGATAAGCCATGAACGAAATAACGATAAGAAAGATTGACCAATTTGGAATTGTACAGGGATTATACGATACACAATATAGGAAAAAAATATTAATGTAGTTTCGGTGGATTGAAATAAACAGATAACGTCAATAAGCATTGAATGTAGAAAAAAATATGTACGTACACAGAAAAATAAACAACTATTTTTCATAAGTCGACGAGTTTAAATAATCAATACTTGATGCAAATTTAATCTCTTCCAATTGAAGCATTGACCATGAAAGTGTGGCTCCTTCAAGACTCGAGTTGGACAACCAATCGAACATAAAAGTGAGTTGAATCACCATTCCGGTCACAGCAGGCGATCAACACCTACAACTCGATAAAAATTTAATAAAAATGATATTACATCAATAGTACAACGAATTTTTTTCACAAGTAGACCACCTCGAGTAATACATTTCCCCTACTGGAAGAAAAACGAACATGGTGAATTTTCAGACTGTATTTTAGGAGGAAAAAACATAGCAAGTGGAAACAATAATTATTACAATTTTCTACCGCGCATTCAATCTATACATAACAGACCCTACGGTCATCATTTAAATTAAGACGTTTTAAAAAAACAGTTCAACAAAAAACATAGTATTTTGACAGCAGCGCCAGAAATATCACAAAAACGTCTTAATTTTTAAGTAATCAACAGAAAAACCTCTTACAAACCAACTACATTTAAAAAATGGAACACATACGAAATCTGAATTACTGGCGGTTATGCTCGCTTTCTATCCGCTTACCATATGTTCTTGAGACTAAATTCCACGAATCCATGAAACGATCCATGCACATAGCTACGCATTTCTGGAAAATATTCATAAAAATGATGCAATCAGAGTTGCAACAGAAAAATAATGTAATGATGGAAGAATTAGCAATATTTACTTGTTCTGAGCTATCCAGTGAGGATCCTGGTTTGGCTATACATTTATTGAAACATTTCTTCGTCATATCCTTAAAAAAGAACAAAAAATTAGCCCAATTTGGAGCATAAGCATTCGCCATTGATACGAACAGGATTACAAATCTACGAGAATCAAATCTTGATATTTCTTGAAAAATATCATCGAAAGAGTGAGATACGTTCATAGATTATGAATAATACTTACCGTAAGTAATTCTTGAGCATTTGCAATGGCAATTTGCTGTTTAACTTGATCCATTAGCTCATCTTTTTGAGCCGGCGTCAAGGAATTTACACCACCTTCCATTTTATATAAAATGATTGAGTCTTGGAACTAATGAAGGAACTAGTGAATGTAAAATTCAATAAAAATACGTTATTCAATCTGGTGAATTTAAATTAATTTATTACTTCTTATAAAATTCACATTCACATGGCAAAATCATTGAACTTTTCTCTTTTCGCAAAATTGATAAAAACGTTTCAAAAACTTGCAGAAAAACCTGGATCACGAGATGAAAGAATCACGTGGTTGCTATCAGGTCATCCAATTTGCAGAAAAAAATTTTCAATCGCAAATTTTCAATCGATTTCTTAATCAATCATCATGAATGAATTAAAAATGTAAATTTTAGGGTCTATTCACAAACTTCGAAAATAAGAAATAAGAAATAAGAATTAAGAAATGAAAAATTTTACTTTCAATTGACTTACAATTACCTCCAATCAGATATCAGAATTAACTGCATCAAAACATAGCCAAATATTTCTCACGTCCTTATTTCTTATTTCTTATTTCTTATTTTAATGTTATGTGAACGTAGCCTTAGACACAATTTTACATTAATAAAATAATAAATTGACAAAAACACAATATTTACATATCTTTTAAAGACTTTTTCATATTTTCGCAATTTTACAACTTTAGCACACTTTGCGGCGAAAAAGAGAAACACTTCAAAAATTGATAAGTTTTGGACGAAATCCAACAAAAAATATTGCATAATCTCCTTATGAACTTTTCGCGAAAATTCGGTGTGATCGGAATGTTTGAGTGAAAAAGTTCGCAAATTTCGTACAATTTTACGTGAAATTTGATAAAATTACGTGAAAATTGTGATAAATCATGACCTGGCTACATTTATAACGAATGTAAACTGATTTCCCTTGCGTTGTTTCTCTCGTATGAGTAGATTTTCGTACCTTACACTTCGATCACTGTCGACCAGGACGAAGTAATCATGTATAATGTAAAACAAATTAGCCCACTGATACACAATGCTTCAGCCAAATTACTACTAAATCATCTAGCTTCTTGCTCGTGTAGTTATTCATCGTGGAATAGGTTACTAAAATATAAGAAAACTCGTAAGTATTGTGCTTCCTCATCGGTCACATTTTTATCAGGAAATGACATTGATCTTTGATTTTTTCCACAGTGCATAATGTTAAACAGTATCAAGACAATTTTACGCCTCAGCATCGATTTTTTCAAACCAGCAGCACTAGTTTAGCAAAAAAAGACTATTACGATATTCTAGGAGTGCCCCGAAACGCCAGTGCCAAAGAAATAAAGAAGTCGTATTATCAGTTAGCTAAGAAATATCACCCGGATACGAATAAAAATGATCCCAACGCTCAGAAAAAATTTCAAGAGGTTTCAGAAGCTTATGAGGTAAATCTCGATACTTGTACTCCATTTTGAGTAGTGCAACTTCGGGTATGTTCATTTCTAATCTGTTTTTTGAAAGGTGTTGAGTGACGATGGTAAACGTAAGCAATACGATGCCTGGGGAACAACTAGTGATCAATTTGGTGCCGGTGGAGGTCCTACTGGAGGTGCCCGTCAAGAAGAAGGTTTCCACCAACACTGGACTTATAATTCGCAAATCGACCCCGAGGAATTTTTCCGTAAAATATTTGGTGACCGAGCCTTCCACGAAAGTGATTTTAGTGATTTTTCAGAATCTAGATCTGGTCACGCAGCTGCCCGAGAAGTACGTTGATGTCAGTACGTTGTTTTTATACGTACGTGTTGGATACATTAGTTTTTTTCCTCCAGGTTCATGTGCAATTACGTTTCGAAGAAGCTGCAAGAGGTTGCACCAAAGATATTTATGTAAATGTTGTAGATATGTGTAAACGGTGCCGTGGTACAAGATCAGAACCTGGATATCCTCCCATGAAATGTAGCATATGTCATGGGTCAGGAATGGAAACAGTTACCACTGGTAAAATATTCAGTGTGTGATTTTAAACTATATTGGTTTCGAACTCTTTCAAGACTGACTATTTATTATTTTCAGGTCCATTTGTGATGAGAACAACGTGTCGAACATGTAAAGGATCTAGAGTGATTATCAAACATCCTTGCATTGAGTGCGAAGCGAAAGGCACAGTAGTTCAAAAGAAAAATGTTTCTATTGCTGTCCCTGCTGGTGAGTCTTTTGAACAGAAAATTTGATATGACTTTTCTGGTTCATTTTTCAATGTTAATGTTTATTTCAGGTATCGAAAACGGGCAGACAGTTAGAATGAGTGTAGGTGTAAACGAAGTCTTTATCACCTTCTCAGTTGGTAAATCCGATTACTTCCGAAGAGACGGCGCTGATTTACACACCGATGCTCAGATTTCAATAGCTCAAGCTGTCCTTGGAGGTACTATACGAGTCGCAGGATTATACGAAACTCAAACCATCAATGTACGAATCAAATCTATAATCATTTCAAACTTCATTTCTTTACGTAATAAGTCAACGTAATCTATTTCTGTTGATTTAGATCGAGCCAGGAACTTCATCTCACACCGTAATCCGCTTACCAGGTCAAGGCACTAAGAAAATTAACTCGTACGGTCACGGAGACCACTACGTTCATTTAAAAATAGCTGTCCCTAAAAAACTAGACGAAAAACAAAAGGCTTTAATGATGGCGTACGCTGAAATAGAAAGCGGAACTCCAGGAGCCATCCATAATGTATCATACAAGAAAGATGGTAACTATGCATTCTTTCTAATGATTCATATAGTTAAGTTGTTTTGAAAACCCAAACCTTTGAGGATTTTTAAAATTTCGCGGCGATTTTTTTTACTAATAAAAATCAGTCTGCCATTTCACCGCTTCCACCCTTACCCAAAGCTATCGATTTGGTTTCATCATAAGCTTATTGAAATTGTTATGCGTAGACAAAAAAAGTGAAATGGCAGACGATCTAAAACCTCAAGGACCTGAATCAGATACAGAACAACCCAGTTTATGGTGGAGAATTCTCAACTATATTTTTAGAGATCGCGAAATGAAGTAATTTCACTAACTTCATATCCTGTAGTTATCGTACGTATTCTAATTTTTTTGGTTTATAAAACTTATACTCTGTCTGTTTCAGGAGTTAAACAATGCGTTGATGGGCCGCAAGATTTATTGGAATCGTTACGAGAAGCTCTTAACGAATCGAAACCCGACGAGAAGGATACGCTGAAAGAATCAAACGGGAGCAAAATTTAATTTAAACGCTGTGTAGTGATTTTTGACTTCGATCGTTCTTTACGAACTATGTAATTCAAATCCTTTGTCATTCCGCCGTTACGAAAGCGAACGCTGATTTGTGTTAAGGATTTACCATGTTAGTGTTTTCTATTTTTATTTGAAATAAATTGTTTTCGACTTGTACAGATCAAGATTTGGTTTCAATTATAATTTCGTATAATGTGGGAAAAAATTGCGCTGGTAATAGTTAGAAAAAATTACCTATACGATTTTTAGAAGTTAACGAACAAATGAATAATGTAACGTGAAATTGCTTGCACAAAATGCGCCAATTTTCTCACACAATTCACGTATTTTAGAGTTCATTTTCTGAAATATTTTTATTGCATATCTGAGAAAAAAAATCCTCGACAAAATTGCAATTTACTAAGATTTGATCTCGTAAAAAAATTGCGCTGATTAGTGGTTACAATCAGAGAACAGAGAAGGGAAATCGGGAAATGGAGCAATTACCTATTTTGGACCTGGATCTTGACAAAATTGGTGAATAACTTTGAGTGGAAGGTAAAAAAAAATTGGAAATTAAAATGAATTCTAATCAATTTTTTGAGAACTATTTTGATCTGCATACTTGCAGCTAAAAAATTTTCCTATTTCTAATTTTCCACAAAATGTTTTCAAATTTGCTACTTCGAAATTTTTTCCTCACAATTCTTTCAAAATATTTTCAAATTTTACCACCTTGCCTTTACAAAAATTCTCTTCGGGCTCTTAAAAATTTTTTCAAGTTCAGTTTTATCATTTTTTTCCAAATTCTTTTAGCTTCATACTTTTTTTTAACTCGACCAACTTTAATTCCGGCAAAAATTTACGTCTTTTCTTTTGAAACTGAAAAACTCAAGAAATAGTATAATTTTTAAAACATTTTAATTTGTTTAAAATTGAAAAGTGAAAGAAAATTCTGATTTCGAAATAATTTTAAATTTAATATAGGTAATTTAAAGTAATTTAAGGAAATTGAAAAATACACGGCATTTTTTTGAGAAAATATCAAAAATCAGTGAATTTGGAAATGGTTTTGCGGAATAGTGAATATCTATCTACTCGAAAATTTGGAAAAAAAATCAAAAAGAACATTTTTTGGATTTAAAAAAGGAATTAGACCACCAAAAACAAGACTTTTTTCAAAAACGAAAACGACTCCATTTTTTTCGCTTTTGAGCTAAAGAGTTCAAGTTTTTCGAAAGCTTATTATATTTTCACTCTAGTAACTAGGTAATAATTTTTCAGTTGCAATTTGCAAATCCATATCAAATTGATAAGTTATGTAAACTAAACACCCATTGAAATACTTTCAAAATCTAGCACCTACTCGAGAATTGAATTCATTTTACTAAAGCAATTTTATCGCAAATTATTGAAAAAAATTACGCCTGAAAATATTAATTTCAAATCAAATACCAACGCATTCGTATCAAAATGTTATGCAAATGAACGATCTGTAAAAGAACCAAATTTTATCCAAATATTGTTTCGATAGAAAGAAATGCAATTCTGGAGCACACAAAGATGACGAAACAAAATAAAATCAAGAGTCATAGTCACTCCTTTTCAAATTCAAATTAATTCTTGCTGTTGCCCCTCATGAAAAAAAACTACAAGTAACTTCTAGTTACTACAGTATTACTGCTAAAAACTACAAGTAACTTCTAGTTACTACAGTATTACTGCTAGTTACTGCGGTATTACTTCAAGTTACTGTAGTATTACTCTAGTAATGTAGCTTTACTTTGAGTTACTATGGCTTTACTACAAGTAACATAGTTTTACTTCAAGTTACTTTAGTTTTACTTCAAGTTACTTTAGTTTTACTTCGAGTATTACTACGATTTTACTATAAGTTACTACAGTTGGTTGTAAAGTGATAGTAGGTAACGGAAATTTTACTACGAGTTTATTGATAGTAGGTAACTGAAAATGAAGAGTTCAAAAAATCGTTTTTTCTATGTTCTGTGTTTTTACTTGATTTCAATGGCCTCCCTGATCTTTAAATAAGTAAATATGAGTCTCTGGGTGATCTAAATTTTAGAAAGAAGTAAAGGAAAATTCAGTATAAATAAAATAGAAAAATACTGACCCGTGAAAAACGTGCTTTTTTTCAATTTTTTGCTCACTTGCACACATACTTATACGTATAATGATATACATCAATTTATATAGGTGCCACAAGTTGAAATTTATTCTTCATTTAAGTAGTATAATTTGTATGAACGGATTGCCCCCACCCCCAAAAAAAGAAAGAAATACGATAAATGGATATTGCGGTTTCACATTTATACTTCACCATAAAAATCAAAGTCATGTACCTAATTACTTTTGAGTGAAAAATAAAAACTCGGATCAGAAATTAACCACAATTATAAATAAATAAAGAGTTATTCCTCAAATGCAGATCTATATACTTATAAACTGCCTTTGGAAGTAACAGCCACGGTAGCCCAGTGATCAAGGACCAGTAAGTACAAAGTAACAACGCAATGTAGTAGAGTACTGTAAGTAACAGAGGTGAGGGTTCGAATCAACACCACCTCTACATAAAGCCAGGACACCTGATAAGAATGCTGAGGTGCCAATTCGAAAGTAGGCCTAATTTTCTATTGTGTCTTATGGAAAAAAGCTCGTTTTTCTTAGTTTTTTGGCAATAACTTGAAAACTTGAGTGGACACATGGGTGTTTGAGACATGAAATTTAATCTACTTTTTCTCCTCTACAACCTCGTTTTTGTTTCAAAATTCTAGCATTAACCAGTCCAGCGGTATCGAAGTTCAAAATTCGAAAAAATCGCTAAAATCGTATTTTCCAAATTTCAAATTGAAATAGCGCAAAATTTTGAGTGAGCACATAGGTGTTTGAGATATGAAAAATGATCTACTTTTCACGCTCTACACGCTGGTTTTTTCCCCGCAACTCTAGCACCTACCAATCGAAAGTTATGAAAGCTCAAAAGTTCGAGCTTTCATAACTTTTGATTGGTTGGTGCTAGAGTTGCGCGGAAAAAACCAGCTTGTAGAGCGTGAAAAGTAGATTATTTTCCATATCTCAAACACGTATGAGCTCACTCAAATTTTTCTGTAATTAATGATTAAAGTAAGCAATCGCGAGTAATTTAAATCACCGGACCACTCGCGATGTTGCCAAACGTTACTGAGTCCCGGCTTTATGTAGAGGTGGTGTTGTTCGAATCCCGCGTGGGTCAAAATAATTTTCAAATTTTTTTTCGTTTTTTTGAATTTTATTGTATACATTTACCATAACTGACGCTAAATTATACATTTTAATAAATATTTAATTTGATTAACACTAGAAAACGATTTTTTTAAAATTTTACTCCCAGTACTATAGTATAGTTACTACAGTTACTACAGTAAACCTACTACAGTAGCTGTGCCAATTTACTGTAGTAGGATTACTAATAGTTTTTTTCCATGAGGGGCTGGAGAAATACCCACCCTGTAACCTGCTCCTGCCCTATTCCAAATTCCAGACCAGTTCCAGCCCTGCAGCTGTTTGTTCAATGCATCACACGTGACGTACAATACATCTACCAGTAGTGAGGGGAAAGAGGACCATCTTAATCAAATACATACAAATACAAAACACGCCGAAATGATAACAGCGGTATTCAGATTGAACATCCGTTTCGTTCGGTAACAGGTGACGATTCAGAATACTTTTCGAAACAAATCGTTGATTTATTTTTCAAACGAAAAGGAAAACTAGTTCATTTGGTAGATAAATATTTATATCGTGAAAATCGTAACTTTACATCGTTATCCAAGCCTCATTTAACTAGGGTTTTTAGTACCCTAATTTAACCACAATTATCCGGTAAGTCATTGTACAACTAAAAACCAGTAGTAATCTGCAAAATTCACACGGTTTCCAGAAGATACGACGAATGATTACGACATCGTATTTTCGTACAATTCGAAAAATATAAATTTGATAATACTCGACGATAACTTCTAGTGTGATCTTGTTCAAGGTGAAAAATTCACTCGGCAAAACGAACAGTTTATTACTTGCTGGGCTGCACAGTGAATAGTGTTTGAAAAAGCTGACTGATTAGTACCAAATGTTCGATTAGTGTTAATCAATTGGGTGTTGTCTTCGGTGAGTAAATATTCGAGGTTCGGGTTTATTTTTTATGTTTCATTTTGATATTTTCGTGCGTTTAATCTGTGTTCGTTAAGTACTGAGTAAATATACTTAAATAAAGGCAATGATATTACAGAAGCTGTGAAAATATGTCTCGTGATCGTGCCAGTAAGAGGTTCTATCGAGTTGATAGCAATTACGATCTGCTCAGATTTCTAGATCGAGGCGAGGTAGCTGCCTACCAAAATCGATGGACTTTCGAGGTAGCCTGGGAAGTTGCCAACAAAGGTATGTTTATTTCGAATCATTTGTGCTTTTTTTCGAACATATTCTATCTGAATTATACGAATGGTTCTAGTTGGTGGAATTTATACCGTGTTACGATCAAAAGCTCTGGTATCTACAGAAGAACTAGGAAATCAGTATGTACTTCTTGGACCTTACAAAGAGAATTGTGCTAGGACTGAAGTTGAAGAAATGGAATTTCCTTTTGATTCTCCTCTGTACAAAGCAGTATCAATAATGAGAGATCAAGGATATAAAGTAATCCATCAATTATTTCCATCAAGGTTCGTAATCTTTGTTACTGATCATGTCGTTTAAAAGATTCACACAGGAACTTGGTTAGTCGATGGTAATCCTCAAGTGATCCTGTTTGATATTGGATCAGCTGCTTGGAAAATGGACGAGTATAAACAAGATCTCTGGAATAGTACGAATATCGGTATACCTCATTTGGATGTCGAAGCCAACGATGCTGTAATTCTTGGTTATCTAGTAGCTTATTTTATTCAGCACGTGAGTCACATTCCATTTTAATTTCTCGAATTCGATATTTGGCAAATTTTTCTAATAATAAAATGCGATTAGTTTCATAAAGAGGCCGAAGAATACGCCGAGTCTCAACCTCGAATCGTAGCACATTTCCACGAATGGCAAGCTGGTATCGGTTTGATAGCTCTAAGAACATGGAAAGTACCAGTGGCCACAGTCTTCACTACCCATGCTACGTTACTAGGGCGTTACTTATGCGCCGGAAATACGGATTTTTATAATAATTTACAAAACGTAACTACCTCATTTGCCAATTCTTCTCTACGTACTTTTTCTAAACTCCATTTTCACTAATTCTTTCCGTTTAATTTCAGTTCAGCGTCGACGAAGAAGCAGGCAAACGTCAAATTTACCATCGCTACTGCATGGAACGAGCTGCCACTCATCTATGCCATACTTTCACCACAGTCTCGGAGATAACTTCCTACGAAGCTGAAAATCTCCTCAAACGGAAACCAGACGTAATAACGCCCAATGGTCTCAACGTAATAAAATTCTCGGCTCTGCACGAATTTCAAAATCTACACGCGACTGCCAAAGAGAAAATCCATGAGTTCGTTCGTGGACATTTTTACGGGTTCGGATCTTTACAAACATTTTTATTAGGTAAAATTTATTGTTGACACAGCCCTTTTCAGCGGGATTATGGGATGCTTACGCTGTGGCTGGATACGATAGGCGATAGTACTTGTAGTTTGGTCTTTAGCTAGGGGTGGTTTTATTACGTTTTTTATAGCGAGATTTTTGTGTTTCAGTCATTTCAATTTTGATTTGGAGAAGACGCTGTATTTTTTCACTGCCGGTCGATACGAGTTTAGTAATAAGGGAGCTGATATTTTTATCGAATCGTTGGCCAGATTGAATCATTATTTAAAGGTGATGATTTATTATTCGTGTGTGTTCGATGTTCCAAATTAAGTTATGATATTAATGAGGCCATTGAACGATAAATTCGGCACGTATACCTAAAACACGTGTTCGTAAACGTTACGAACAGCGTGTCTATTTTGAATACCACGAATTTCTGATAATGCAGCGATTAGTCGCGATTAATTTTCGAATGCACGTGTTAATGTCTGTCGCAATCGAATGTGAGGTTTTAAAAATAGAAAATGAAATTAATCATCAACTTATCGAGCTTTTTGCGCAATAAAAAAATGAAGGGAAAATGTGTGTCAACTGTTGACGTTTTGATGATAAAAATACGTTTTAAAATTTTTTTAAAGGGGTATAAAGTGACAGAGAAAAACATTTTCGAAATCTAAAATTTGATTCATATGATGAAATCAAAATATTTCTTCAAAAAGCTTGAATATAAAAAAAATTATTGAAAAATTGTTTTTCAATTTTGAATTGATCATTTGACTTTTCCTAGAGATTTAAAAGTTGAAATAGAATTTTTTTGATTTTTTAGGGAGAATTGCTTTCGAAACTAAATAAAAGGGTCAAAATTGCATAATTCAAGAGCTTGAATTAGGATGGATTGGAAACTGAAAAATCCAATAAAACTTCATGATTTTTTTTAAAAAGTTAAAAACAGAATGCCAATTGGACTTTTACTTGTTTAAAACATTTTTTGTAGCTCTTGAATTTTTGAAATTTTTAAATTCTGATTTTCCAATTTTTCTTAAATTTATACTCAAAACATTTTTTCCAATTAAAATTGGTATTATTTTTTTGAATTTTTTCAAGATCTTGACCTAAAAATTTTTTAAATCTCGAATTTTCGAAAAAAAATCTCAACTTGGAGTGCATTTTTTCAACATTTCTTCTAATTTGAAAACTTTCTTTGCCTAAATTTTTCAAGATCTTTTTTAACTCCAAGGTCGGTTGTCGCAACCAGATTAAAAAATTGGTTTAAAAAAAAACTGAAGCTTAAAACTGGAAACTCGGAAATGAAAACTTGATTTCAATTTCTTGAATTTGAAAGCTTGATTTTAAACTGAAACTTTGTGCAGTCGATTTCGCTGTCCCCATTATTTGGAAAATGTTGTTGATAATTCTCATGAGTACTTCAGATCATTTTTTTAAAATGAAAAATCTGCAGATCAGAGACGTAAGCAAAGGATTCGTGAAGGTCAAGGAGATAATTTATTTACTTTTCCAATTTTTTTTCTGCGGTAAATAAATTAGTTTTAATTGAAAAAAGTAGATTCGAGTGGAAAATTTTCAAAAAAAATTACTCTGAAATCAGTAGAAAAAAGTATTCCCAGTCAAAAAGATCCTTCTTCCCTACACATACAAAAATGCATGATTTGGTACTTTTCTGCTAAAATGAAAATTGAAAAAAAAAACTGAAATCGATACTGATAAATCATTTAAAAAAACAAATAAAGAGATAATTTTGCCAGTACAAACATGAACCAATCTTTCTTTTCTTAAATCTATCTCGATCATTTTTGACGTAATTTCTTTATTTCTCAAGACGAAAATATAATCTGAGAAAAATGAAAATCACACGTTACGTAACACAGATACAATGTACAAAATCAAAAATATCACGCTGATAAGCCCTATACCTAATTGACCGTTAAAAATTTTACAAATGGCGAATGCAAATCGCATTAACAACCTTTAGCATATTTATCTCTTGAACTCGTGACTTCATTAACTCATTTTCTAATTTTAGGCCGCTGAGTCCGATATCACCGTAGTTGCTATACTCATATTCCCTGCCAGGACGAATAATTTCAACGTCGAGAGCTTAAGAGGACATGCAGTAACTAAAAGCTTAAGAGATGCTTTGCACGAGATACAAATCAGAATGAGTAAAAGAATGTATGAGATTTGTCTCAGGTATAAAATAATTCATTTTTTTTTTTTTTTTTTTTTTGTGAAATTACTCGGTTTATTAACCGTTGAATGATAATTGTACAGAGGCAGAATGCCTGATCCTGAGGAACTGCTGACGAAAGATGACAAAGTACGAATTAAACGTTGTCTTTTTGCTTTACAACGTGATGGATTGCCCCCGATCACCACCCATAATGTAGTCGATGATTGGAGTGATCCTATATTGAGTACTATTCGAAGATGTCAGCTTTTCAATACCGTCCATGATCGAGTCAAAGTAGGTATTCATTTGCGAACTGAACCACTTTTTTTTCTTAAAATTGCTGATTTTCAAAATTTTTTACACGCTTTCTCCAGGCAAGGACATGATGATTGATTTGTGAGAATTCGATGGAGTATTTTTTTAAATTATCATTTCATGTCTCTAAAATGATCTTTTTTCTTCAGGTCGTCTTTCATCCAGAATTTTTAAGCTCAACTAATCCTCTGTTTGGTTTGGATTATGAAGAATTCATTCGAGGCTGCCATCTCGGAGTATTTCCAAGTTACTACGAACCTTGGGGATATACTCCAGCTGAATGTACAGTTATGGGAATTCCATCCATTACAACGAATCTATCAGGTACCTTTGAAAGGCTGGAAAACCACTTCCAAGAACTTTTTCCAACAACTGAAAAATTCTCCGTTCCTCGTATCGACAAAATTAATTTTGAATTTTTTTTTTTGTAGGTTTCGGATGTTTTATGCAAGATCACATAGCAGATCCGATGAGCTATGGTATTTACGTCGTAGACAGAAGATATATCGGTTTAGAAGATTCGATTAGACAATTAGCTCAGTACATGTTCGATTTTACTCGTTTATCGAGACGACAAAGAGTCATACAACGAAATCGTACCGAACGTCTCAGTGATTTGTTAGACTGGAGAAACTTAGGATCGGTATGACCTTTCTTTTTGATCATTCCCAACTCCAATGTGAATTTTCATGTTGAAATATTTTTTTTTGGCGATAGTTTTATAGGCTGGCGAGAGCCAAAGCGATACAAAAAGTATTCCCTGATTTTATCATGGATGATGAAGATGAAATCTACAAAGCTAAGAATTTCCGATACCCCAGACCATATTCCGAACCTCCATCGCCCAGCAGCAGTCGTCCTACTACACCTGGAACATCGATACGTGGATCAGATGATGAAGAAGATGAAGTTGATGATGAAACTGAAGTAAGTATTGTCTTATGTTTCGCATTCGTCTTCGATTTTTATGCCTATTTTTGTGTTGTAATTTTCAGCTCGCCGAACTTTCATTGAACGGAGCCAGTCGTTGATTTTAAATGGAAATTTTATGCTTTCTTTTATGTGCCATAGAGTACTGCGTCGAGTACTCGTGTTTTTCTTTTCGTCGTACTGTTCTGTAAGCGTGCTTTGATTTTAATTTATTTGATAAGTTTTAAATAGTAATTTAAAGACAATAAATGTTTTCTTTAATTTATTTATATAAAAGGGTGTATATTTTTCGCGCGGTTTTGTGTATTTTTTTTATCCTATTGGTTTGTTGCTTTATTCAAATTATTATCCTTTTTCTATAATTCAATTTTTGATTAAATTTAGTCTGAAAAAAATTTTCCTAGTGAAGTATAAAAAATTGAAAAAAATTAATGCTCTCAAAAAAAAATCAAATTTTATAAAATGTATTCCAGCGCATAAAAATTCAATACCTATCTATTTTTTTTTAGATAAATTTTGCGCTTTGAATCGGAATTGAAAAAGGTAGGATCCAGGGTTGCCAATACAGCCGATTTGAAATTTCATATAAAATTTTAATTGCTCGCCGAAGCTGAACCCTTTCCTTCCTCGTCTCTTCGGATGCTCCCTCCCACACAGGCAGAGGCACCAACCGCGCCCAAACTGACGGCGAATAAAATATGTGCCTTGGTTTTTTTTTTCATCCTAAATCGAACTGTCTGCGTCTACCATTCATCAAGGCCAAGTCAACCTTTCGTTTTTTTTCAACCTTGAAAAATTTCGCGAACTAGAATTTTTTCGGGTTGAAAAAAAAATTAGCAACAATGAATTTAGGTAATTGAGGTTCGATTTTTTTATTGTTGTAAATTTTTTTTAATTCATTGAGAAAATTATTAGGTAACTGTTCGTTGAAACTATTGTTTAAGAATAGGTGGAGCAAAGAAAGGCAGGGAATGGGGAAACAAAAATGTAAAAAATTGAAAAATTGATGTAAAATTTTCATTTTTGAAGAATTATCGGTGTTTTTTTTTACTACGGCTGTTTTTCAGCGTTCTTCTTATATTTTAGTATTTTGGGAGAAAAATTCATCATTTTGTAATTTTTCATTAATCGAAGTGAAATTAAAATTGAATTTTGAAATCCTAAAAATATTTTAAATTATGTTCTTGTCATTGGAAAAGAGTAAAAAGAACAACTTGAAACATCAAAATGCTCATTTTCAACGGTTTAAAAAATCTCTTTCATGACACCAACTTGAAAAATTATTTCGATAGTAATCTGCTAATTAAACGTTTTTATTAGGAAAAAACTACATTTAACCAGATTCGCAGTGATTCCCAAAAACGACACACATCACAAAAATTTAAAGATACAATTTCAAGAACAAAAAAATTGGCAACGTGATTCTTGAAATTAACTTCGAGGAAAAAAATTCGCATTTATGAACGACGTGAAATAGATTGTTAGCCTGGACAACCTATGATTATAGCTAAGCCTATGCCTATCTATTATTATTATAAAGAAGAGGGCTGTTTTTACGGAACAGCATCACGCCTAAAGTACTGCACGAATTTGAAAGGTGAATACACCATTAGAAAGAGCTCGACGAGTAGGTGGTTTATGACGCAAAAAGTTTAGAAAAAGCTGCCTCCAAAGTGGAGAAAAGTCGAGTTAAAGTTGGTTCCCCTCCTTCCCCTCCCACCCTCATAGGCAAAAATCAGTTTTTCGTAAATAACTCGAAACGCGGAGCTTGAATCAAAAATCTAACGACTCATTGACGATAGGAAATTTTATGGGCTACAATTTTGGTTCTCTTCAATTTTTGCTGAAACAGCTTCATTTTTGAGATATTCCTCGAAATACGATTTCATCTTCGACCCCCGCCCTCTTGACCTTGGCGAGAGTAATGATGACGCGCTCTCAGATTACTACCTCATAAGTCAGGGTTCGAACCCCATCCGAAGAATGAAGTTTTTAGAATTTTTTTTAGCAAAATTAATTTTTTTTAGCTGTAATAATTTTTTTTAGCTTAATTAAAATTTTTTTAAGCAAAATTAATTTCTTTTAGCTACCTATATTAATGTTTTTTAGCTTAATTAATATTCAAATACACCCAAAGAATGAATTTTTTGGATTCCTACCTCATAATTCAGGATTCAAACGCCATCTGGAGAATACATTTTTTTGAATTATTTTTAGCTAAATTAAATTTTTTTAGCTAAATTGATTTTTTCATACACCCGGAGAATGGATTTTCAACAATTTTATATCTCTAAATTAATTTTTTTGTATCTAAATTAATTTTTAAATATCGAGTTCAATCCCCAAAAAAATTTTGAACATATCCAGAAAATGAATTTTTTGGATGAAAATGAATTTTTTAAAAAAATTTCTAGCTAAATTAAATTTTTTTAACTAAATCAATATTGAAGCACATTCGAAAAATGAATTTTCTACAATTTTTTTACAGCTAAATTAATTTTTTTGTAGGTACCCAAATTACTTTTTAAATAATGAAGTGAATCTCACAATTTTGTGGATAGGAATTATTCATCAAAATTACCAATTCTAGAGTTTGGGGAAACCCATAAAATTGTGGTCAATTTTATGGATAATAATTATCCACGCATTTCACCACAAATGAAAAATGCTTGAACGTGTGGAAAATTTTATGAATAGGAATTTACCATCAAAATTACCAATTCTAGAGTTTGGGGAAACCCATAAAACTGTGGTCAATTTTATGGATAATAATTATCCACGCATTTCACCACAAATGAAAAATGCTTGAACGTGTGGAAAATTTTATGGATAGGAATTTACCATCAAAATTACCAATTCTAGAGTTTGGGGAAACCCATAAAACTGTGGTCAATTTTATGGATAATAATTATCCACGCATTTCACCACAAATGAAAAATGCTTGAACATGTGGGAAATTTTGTGGATAGGAATTATCCATCAAAATTACCAATTCTAGAGTTTGGGGAAACCCATAAAACTGTGGTCAATTTTATGGATAATAATTATCCACGCATTTCACCACAAATGAAAAATGCTTGAACATGTGGAAAATTTTGTGGGTAGGAATTTACCATCAAAATTACCAATTATTCTAGAAAACTGTGGTCAATTTTATGAATAATAATTATCCACGCATTTCACCACAAATGAAAAATGCTTGAACATGTGGAAAATTTTGAGGATAGGAATTTTCCATCAAAAGTATACCGTTTGTGGAGTTTGGGGAAACTCATAAAACTGTGGTCAATTTTATGGATAATAATTATCCACGCATTTCACCACAAATGAGAAATGCTTGAACGTGTGGAAAATTTTATGGATAGGAATTTACCATCAAAACTACCAATTCTAGAGTTTGGGGAAACCCATAAAACTGTGGTCAATTTTATGGATAATAATTATCCACGCATTTCACCACAAATGTAAAATGTTTGAACATGTGGAAAATTTTGTGGGTAGGAATTTACCATCAAAATTACCAATTCAAGAGTTTGGGGAAAGTGGGGAAACCCATAAAACTGTGGTCAATTTTATGGATAATAATTATCCATGTACCTATTTCACCACAAATGAAAAATGTTTGATCATCTGGTAAATTTTTGCCGAAGTTATGGGCACTAATCTAATGGGTTACTCGGCTTGGAAGTTTGATACACTTTTTTCCAGAATAATTATAGGCACAAATCTAATGGTATGTTCCATTTTAAATTTTCATAGATTTTTGTCAAAGTTTCAAGCTCGAATCCAACGAGATATTTAATTTGAAGTTTTGATTGATTTATGACACAGTTCCGGGTACCAATTTAAGCGATTTTCTATTTTTAAGAAGTTATGCATTACGGTTGTTTTTCAAAAAGGAATGTACGATTTAAAAAGAAGTTCACAGTAGCCCGTCCGGAACGGACGGGTTATACGGCTAGTTACGAACTAAACATATCTGAAATGCTAAAGCTTTCGCACAAAAGAATTGATAAGAATTTCTTCTTCATCAAAATTAATTTTAACCCTTTGACATTTTTTCTTTCATTCGAAACAAAATTAATTAAAAATCAAAACTTTAGAAAAAATTGTAGGATTCTGTGCTCAACAGATGAAAAAATGGCTGAAAGAGCCTTTCCTAATAAGGGTCAAAAACGGCCCTTGACCCAAAATTGGTCAAAATGGTCTCAAAAGGTTACTTATGGTCTAAAAACATTTCAAAAAAATTTTTGACCCCCAACCCCCACCCCTTTCGGAATTATCGCACTTTTAATGTCGAAATTTCAACACGCGATATCTCTGGAAGGGGTGGGTAAAAAATTTTGAAATTTTCACAGATTATACATCTTGCTGGGTAGTACAAATGAGAATTTTTTGAAAATTTTCGGTTCACATTTTCCCAATTTTTTTCACATTGAAATTTTCAAAAAAAATTAAAAAAAAATTTGAGGGGGGTACATGGCTGGATTTTTTTTTATTAGTTCGGCCAAGTGGTCATGTATCACATAATATTTTGTTTGGGCCCCAAAACGGGGTGCAACATGGTCAAAAAAATTCAAAACCCAAAAAAAACGTGATTTTTACTACTTTTTTGTAGTTACAAGCCAGGTATCCCTACCCAAAGTAAAATTTTGAGTCAAAATTGTCATAAATTGAAAGTACATCATAAAAAAGTTCCATTTTTAAAATTTCAAGTGCTGAAGTGCATTTCTCGAATTTTGGCGAATTTTTGAAATTCCAAAATTACCTCATCGTCCTATAAATCAAAAAAATTTGATCTGATCAACGAAAAAAGCTGAAATTCGATATACACCCTATTTTAGACCTGCCAAATCGATTGAAAGCGGTTTCGAGACGTTTCAGAGCCACCAGAAAATTCTAACTTTTTTTCAGCTCTAAAGAAAAGCTCATAAAAACGGCCAATATGAACTTCAGCACCTATATTCGCGGATTACCATTATTGGGGACCTAATTGAACAACTGATGCAAAATTTTTCAAAATTCGTAATTTTTTGCTCAAAATTATATTTTTGGCTTACAATTTTTAGATCCCCTTTCACCATTCCTCCTTACTCGCACATCCCAAAAAATACACAATGAAAACGGTAAATTCATAATTTTGAAACATTTTCATTCATAAATGTATCATGAAATCACAATTACACGGGTGTTATCAAATTATTATACAAGTTGCATAAAATATTTTTAGAGAAAAAACTTAGATAAATGTGTAATTTTGGAACAAGCAGACACTTTCAAATTAATTATTTTGACCTTAACAAAAATAATAACTATGAACTTCAAGCAATAGAGTCAAATGCTTTCTTTGTGGAAGGTACAAAGTGGGTATGGAGACTTTGAGATTTTCTTTGTTTCAAATGCGTGAAGAACGGAGTCAAAATATCTGTCAACAGGATATCTACAAACAAATCAGCTTTTTGCCTTGTTGTATGAAAAAAAGGTGTGTTTTAAATTTTTTGCGGAAAAATTGTAAGCCAAAAATATAATTTTGAGCAAAAAGTGACGAATTTTGAAAAATTTTGCATCAGTTGTTCAATCAGGTCCCCAATAATGGTAATCCGCGAATATAGGTGCTGAAGTTCATATTGGCCGTTTTTATGAGCTTTTCTTTAGAGCTGAAAAAAAGTTAGAATTTTCTGGTGGCTCTGAAACGTCTCGAAACCGCTTTCAATCGATTTGGCAGGTCTAAAATAGGGTGTATATCGAATTTCAGCTTTTTTCGTTGATCAGATCAAATTTTTTTGATTTATAGGACGATGAGGTAATTTTGGAATTTCAAAAATTCGCCAAAATTCGAGAAATGCACTTCAGCACTTGAAATTTTAAAAATGGAACTTTTTTATGATGTACTTTCAATTTATGACAATTTTGACTCAAAATTTTACTTTGGGTAGGGATACCTGGCTTGTAACTACAAAAAAAGTAGTAAAAAAAATCACGTTTTATTGGGTTTTGAATTTTTTTGACCATGTTGCACCCCGTTTTGGGGCCCAAACAAAATATTATGTGATACATGACCACTTGGCCGAACTAATAAAAAAAATTCCAGCCATGTACCCCCCTCAAAATTTTTTTTAAAAATTTTTTGAAAATTTCAATGTGAAAAAAAATTGGGAAAATGTGAACCGAAAATTTTCAAAAAATTCTCATTTGTACTACCCAGCAAGATGTATAATCTGTGAAAATTTCAAAATTTTTTACCCACCCCTTCCAGAGATATCGCGTGTTGAAATTTCGACATTAAAAGTGCGATAATTCCGAAAGGGGTGGGGGTTGGGGGTCAAAAATTTTTTTTGAATGTTTTTAGACCATAAGTAACCTTTTGAGACCATTTTGACCAATTTTGGGTCAAGGGCCGTTTTTGACCCTTATTAGGAAAGGCTCTTTAGTGAGAAGAATTTTAGGTAGAGTTGGACCAAAAATAATGATTTCTATAATTAGCTCAAAACTATAAAAATACCTAACAATAAATAGCATTCAGGTACATTGAAAATACAAGCTCAATGCTCAAATTTCTTTAAAAATCAAAATATCTTCCCATTAATTTAAACATGTTGAAAATACGAAAAAAATCAGCGGTAGGTAGGTACCTACGAAAATAGACATTTGCCCAATTCATTCAATTTTATCAATTAGAAGAGAATCGTCGTCAAGTTGAAAAAAATTTTTGAATTTGAACAATAAACTTGGAACTACACACACAATTGACAGAAAATTTAGATTTGAAAAAATCATAAAATTTAAAATAAAAAACTTTTTATCAAAATTGAAAATAAAAAACAAAAAATCTTTTTTCAAGTTTTTTTTTTTTTTTACAAATTTTTTAAAATAATTTTTGTTCTGAATAAATCAAAATTGTTGATACTGCGTGAAACAAATTATGAAAGTCAGTAAAATAAGCATGCAGAGACAATCTGAACTAATTGGTTCATAAAAGGAACAAAAAATCAGAAGGTTTTACACTAAAATCGAATGTAAAGTAGGTCAATTTCTCTCTTTTTTTTCTGACTTGAAAGGTAATTTTTTAAAACCAGCAACAGTTTTGATACCTAGTTTTTCAATTATTGAGATTGAGGGAAGGAAGGGAGAGTAAGTTGCCTCTTCTAACGTTTGTTCATACCAGCCCTGGAAATATTTTCGACAGAGATGATTTGGGAGAATATTTTTTGGGAATAGGGGAAGGGGGACTTGGGGGATTGAAACGAGGTACAGATTTCAAAATAGGTAATATTCAATAAGATGAATAACAAAAAAAATTTATTCCGGGTCAATTCACTAAAAGCAATTTCTCATACGACTAAATTCTCGGATCTCGAATAAAGAAACTCAAAAAATATATTCCTGAATGAATTTTTTCAGAAATTCGAGAATGAAATCATCATTATAAACTTATTCTGCCTTTAAAAAAGTAGAAATTATTTTTGAAAATGTTTCAACCAGTACAAGTTGAATTTTTTAGTCTCAATTTTTTTTTTTTGGGGGGGGGAGGGGGGATCGCCTCTTCCTCTGGTTCAGCTGGTTATTACGCACAGTTCAAATGCATTGCCAAAATGATTTTAAAATTAATTTTCATTACACATCCATCAAGCTTTGAAAATCAATATCTTGAAGTATGCTTCATTTTGGATTCGAAAATTTCGTTATGAATCCCTCCCCCATTTTTCACCTTTAGGGAAATTTTTGATCGAGAAGTGAACATAACAGATATTCTAATCTAATTAAAATTTAGAGTTTTTGAAAATCCTATGAGTAAGTTGAAACTCCAAGTGAATTTTCTAGGTTTAGATCCAATCTCTCTCCCCTTTCATCACTCCTTGATCTTGCTTTGATTTCAACGATGAAACTTAAAACCAACGAGAAAAAATGAAAATCGACGACAACAAAAATCTCATAAATAAAACTATTTGAATTAGTGATGTAAATTTAATTCCCAATACCTCAAATGTCTCATTAGGCTTTTTAGATAGACCTACAATATAGTTTTGTGAAAATATTTACTCCGGAATAACTTTTTCGGAAGTTTTTCCACGCGGGAATTAGTCGTTCAGAAAACTGTACCTAACTCGGAAGAATAGAAAGGAACTAAAAAATTTGTAACTAAAAATTGGTGAAATTTCTGAAAAAAGCACACACAGCAGAAATTAGGAAAAGACTAAGAATTCGTGAAAGAAAGGGGAGGGCGGGAGGGGTCAAATTTCAATTATGTATTCATTTTCACTGATCTTTCAGTCAATAATCATTCGTTTTTTCTGACAAATGGGGAAGTGATAGAGGAATCAGTTACTTCTGAATGAAAGATCAGTGAAAAATCATTCATTTTTTAAAATAAAGTGATTAAAATAGTGAAATACTGCTCGAGCAAAGCAAACGTGAATTTTTTTGAAAAAATACTGTTTTGTAAAGAATAAAAATGAATTTTTTCATATTTTTGTAATGAAATTTTTACCCGAAATTAAGGATGGGGGCTTAAGACCTTCGAGCCCTCCTGGGGTGTGCTTTTGCTAACAACTGCAGATAGCAATTCAAATCGTCAAAATGTTTCCAAATTCGATAGGTAGCTATTTTCCAAATTTTTTCCTCATTTAATTATTTTCGAACGAAAATTTGAATGGAAGATTTTCCATTCTCTCTTCGTCATAAGGTATAGGTATTTTCAATTCGGAAGAATTTGTTTCAATTTTTTATGTTCTAGTTCTAGAACCAATTTTCATTTTCAAAGGCTTACAAATTCCGATTTCAATACCTATTGATTTGAAATATTTCAATTTTGAAAAATGATATTGGAATTCAGAATCTTTTATGAGCCTAAAATATAAAAAAAAAAATTACGAATATAAACAAAAATTCTATTTTGAAGAAATTCATTTCCCCAGTTCTCATCGATTCTCGATCAACACTTCAAAGAAACCCCTCAAAATTCCACCTCACCAATTCGCCAACTCGACCAATCGCAGAAAAACGTTCTCACGTAAAACAATACCTTATAGCTGGGTTAGGTATACAAATTACACGGCGTCGCACGTCGGAATCATCACTCATAATACATTACTCGAGGCGTTTGTCGTACTAGCAATTACCGTGGGATAGAGTACGTATTCTGGTACAATATAATTCGTCATCGAAGATATTTTTGTCATCATTTTTCTTATCGAAAAAGGTATCAAGTAACTCGTAATTCGCAACGACGAACCGCTTACTCGCGTTGCTAATTCAATCGACTATTCAAACTGCAAAAAGCTCCTGGATGAAAATCCAAAGAAGCTGATCTATCACATTCTGGTCGCCATGGAAAATATAGGCAAAAAAGATAGTACTAAGCTCATTATCGACTTTCGTGCAGTAGTCGACGATCGTAAATACCTCTACGGTCTTCCAGCAACTATGAACAAGTGAAATGCACTATCGAATGTGTCTTGGCGTCGTCGTAAAATTACCCGCTACAGGGCACTTCCTCGGACGACTGCGAAAACAAAAGCATTTCCACGTCAGTTGCGATTGCAGTTAATTCGCGTACTAGTTCGACGTTTTAGAATTTTTTTTGCCGAATACGCGAGTGGGCACAACAAAGAGATCCTCCCGGTCAAACAGACGAAAAAGAAATGGGCCTCCGCGTTGTATGGTGACGAGGCACCCTCCCGAACCGGAATCGGGTAAGCATAAATTAATAAATTATTTGGATCGAGTACCAAAGATAAACGAGTTACTGGCGTGATTCTTTTTGCTCAGATGGTCAGCTAGAGCCAACGTTTCCAATCTAACCAATTTTTTAATGCGGTTACGGCCAAAAAAACGTGATATCGAGGGGAGGTGCTCGTGGTCAGGGCTGCGGTCAAGATTTAATTCCAGGGGGTTTCAAAATTGCATCAAGCAAGAAAAAAATTCACTGGGCTATTCCATACTGAAACAGGACAAAAATGAAGTTGCTCAATTTTTTTTCGAGTTCCCTTTAATGGTCTATTCACAAAACCACGAAAACTTTTTTCTTAATCTTCTGTGAGGGGGGTGTCTGTGAGGGGGGTGGGGGGAGGAGGTACGAGCCTCAAAATTTTTGTGAAATTACTGTTTTTAGCAAAATTGTCCGAATTGGACGGCTCATACCTCGAGATAGGTTGTACTTGAAGGAAAACTGATTTCGGGGTCTGAAAAAGAATAGATAGTAAGTTCAAAATCGACAATCACATTTTGAAAAGCTCAACTTTTATGATGAGAATAATAGATGAAAGCTACAATTTAAAAATCTGAAAAAATTGCAGTAAGTAGCCCTTCTTACCTTATCTTCATTCAAAATTTTTTCAAAATGGGATCTCTAGACCCCTGGGAGTACAGGGGTTCACAATTTTGATCAAAATTCAAAAAAGTCGAAAAAGTAAAGTAGCATATCGATTTCTATTAATTCGAAGGCGCTGCGTTCGAATATGTACTTGGTTTTTCAATCTGACCCCTCTGACCCCTTCTATTAGCCCCCTTGATAGGGCTCAAAATTTGAAAAAATTAAAAATAACATGCGGTAAAGTATTTGAGGGCACCGAGTTCGAATATTTACTTATTTTTTGGATTTGACCCTTCAGGGTCCCTCTAGCCCCCAATTTTGGGGAAAGGTATTTAAAAAAATTTAATTGATGTGTGACATATCGATTGTCACTGAGGTCGTAGAATTCGAATATTGACTTATTTTTTGATTTTACCCCAAATGGGGGGGCTAGGGGGACACTGAAGAATCAAATCCAAAAAATAAGTAAATATTTGAACTCAGTGCCCTCAAATACCTAACAAACGACAGGTCGCACGTTTTCCCCTTTTTTTCGAACTTTAACCCCTATCAAGGGGGCTAATGGGGGGGGGGTGAGGGGGTGTCAGAGGGGTCGGATAAAAAAACAAGTAAATATTCGAAATCAGCGCATTTGAATTAGTAAAAATCGATGCGCTATTTTACATTTTCGATTTTTTTTGAATTTTGATCAAAATTGTGGACCCGGTACCCCCAGGGGGTCTGGAGATCCCATTTTGAAAAAGATTTTGAATGAAAATAGGGTAAAAAGGGCTACTTTTGTAATCTTTCAGAATTTTAAATGGCAGCTTTCATCTTTTGTTCTTATAAAAGTTGAGCTTTCACCACCAAAGTTCAACTTTGAACTTTTCAAAATGTGATTATCGATTTTGAATTTCGTATCAGTTCTCTTTCTGATCCCGCAATCAGTTTTCCCTCAAGTACAACCGATCTCAAAGTATAAACCTTCAAATTTGGGAAATTTTGCAAAAAAAATCGTAATTGCAAAAAAATTTCAAGACTTCCCCTCCCTTGAGAGTTAGGGAAAAAATGATCATGATTTTATGAATAGACCATCAATGGAAACTCGTAAAAAAAAATGAGAGAAATCCAAAGACCCAGCTTCATTTTAGTCCCGTTTTAGTATGGAATCGTCCCAGCTCTTGGATATCTCCGGAGTCCAGATGTAATTAAATTAACGCCATCGAAATCGAAAGTTAATCGTAGCATGTGCTGTTTTTATGACCTAGTAATTTTCGTACGTTCATTCCCACGAGGTCAAGTCCAAGTTGAACTTTAGATCTTGGAATTACTTCAATTTTAGAATTTTTTCGCCAACCTGGGTCGATTTCAAGAGCACAAATTTTCCACACTGCACTGGACCTCCTCGAAGAACAATATTGAGCCATTGAACATTACGGTATTACTTTTACTGTCATACTAATTCCCAATGCGGTTTATGTACTCGTCTGTGTACTGTTTATACGTATGTACATTCTCACATTTATATGGGGCTCCCTTCCAACCTCACCTCAGTACATACCACACTTATCCGGCGCGATAAAGAGAGCCAGCAGCTGTATTTATTCGTGTATAGAACCAATGATGGTAAACGTCGGCGGTGGCGGCGGTTCGAGAGCCGTTGTTATTTCACCGCGACCAATGATGGGAAGGGGCGACGGGAAATCATGAAGAAGAAATGCGGTGAATTACCATGTCCTTTCTCAATGTCAAAAACCTTAAGTAGGTTGTTGAACCTTCGTGCCCCAAAACTGCTCTACCTGCACAACATGTTACCAAATCTAGTTTTTCTTTCCCTCTCACTCGATTTTATCGCGAAATATATTTTACTAAGGCGATTTTTTTTTCTTCATCTTGTATAATACACGACGACTTCTCGATGCAGATAAAATTATACCACGATGCATCTGTCTTATGCATACGCGAATCTAGGTATAGAGGAGGTTTTTATAAAACGTTGCCAAAGCTATACAGACTTAGTTTATATACCGATGCTCAAAGCCAGACCTACGTATACAACTGGATGAGGTACGGTTACCTGAAATGTAAACGCTGAATAGTATTTTAGGAAGCACTGTAATAACGTTTCGTACCATAGTAATGATATTTCAGTGCAAATAATGACAGACGCAGGTTATGGGATGTTCCACAATAGATACCTCTCTATTTTATATCCGCGGTATAGATTGTCTCATTATTCCAGACGTGTATGTGGATTTGTTCACTGTGTAATGGGTTCATTTCATAGTTGAGAAGCATTCGAAAAGTGCATCATGTAGTTCGGTGCAGAATTCAGGTATACCTGTAATTTTAGATGGAAATTGGATGGGATAGGATGTAAGTGCATATTATGTGTGATTTTTCGTCTGCGAGTATTTCGGTCAAATTAAAATTCGCCAATTATTCCGGGTCAATGGGAAAGTTCAAATGTAAAAAAAAATTGGTGGAGATATTTTTGAAAATTTTGGTAATATCAGGGTCTAGTATGAAAAAATTCAGAAATTTTCCAGTTCAGAAAATAAATTTTAAATAAAAATGAATAAATAACTCCATTTGAATTTGGTAAAAGGATCAGAAAAAAGAGTCGACTTCAGAGTTGGAGTCAAACTGACCCTAAATTTGCTCCGAAGTCAAGGTCATATTTTGACTCTAAAGTTCAGCCAGAGTCAGGAGTGAAAGGGTGAGTTTGACTCCGGAGTCAAAAATCATCTGAAATCTTATTATTTTTTTGGCTCTATCAATTCGTTTTTTTCTTTTTTTGAATAATTTTTGAATTTAATCAGATAAGTGATATTTAAAATATGAAATCTCAAACATGAGAAACGCGACTGCATGTGGTTTTTTAATAGCGGAGTTGGAGTCATCTGTCTCCAAATTGACTCCGGAGCCAAGCTGGGGTCAAGAAGAATTCCTTCCATTTTCTGAGGTATGTGAGTCCCCAAAATTAACATCACTAAAAATTCTCAAAATTCATTATGAATAATATGGCTGGATTCGTCTTGATTGAAGAAAGATCTGAAATTGATTCCGGAGTCAAGCAGGAGTCAGGATTCAAGTTTCCAGATTAACTCCGGGAGTAAGGTCGGCGCCAAGAGTCAACTTTTGGGCTGTTTCCCATTCTCTGACAAGGGGGAGCAGGAAGAGGAGGTATCTCCTCTTAAATCAAAAAAATAAGATTTGAGTGTAAAAGTTGGATGGAGAAAGTAATTTTTTTTGCAAAATATCTTCAGAATGAGTCCAAAAAATTAGTGAAAATAATATTCTAGGTCTGAAAAATATTGGAATTCTTTTCAGATGGCATATCGTTTTCAAATATTGTCAAACAAGAAAAATAAAAACAAAAAAATTGTAAGAAAAGCACTAAATTCTTTGGAAACTTCGCTCATTAAATTTGGACTCCACTTAACTATGTAGTTACATTATGTATTATACAAAATTTAGAAGATTTTTGAAAATATTAGTAGGTAATAATTTTTGAATTCATAAAAATTAAAAAGATAGAAATGTTTAAAAATAAACTTAACTCTAATTCAGAGGTGTCCATAGCGAGGGGAAGTGAAAAATGGACATGGGAACTTGAAAAATATATCAGGTAGAAGAGGTAAAAAAGGTATTCCTTCGTCCCAAATAGTTCACATAAATGTGATTTAATTCAAGCTCAAGTGAAGCGAGGGCGAAATGTTGAAAAAAAATGAATTTTTCAATGCCCAAAAAAGGACAAGTTTACTGTCAGACCGTTATATCATGACACTTTTTGCAGTGATACCAGCAGGCAAAAAAAGCTGCAGGGTTTCTTAAATCAACAAAAAATTGACAAATAGGTGGCTGGTAAATAAGAATTTTGTTTCAATTTTTCAAAGAAAACAAATGATTTGATTGTTTATTTACTGAATACATTTTTTCAAAAATTTGAGAATCCCTAAAATTTAGAACTTTTTGCTCATTGGTAACCCTGCAAAAAGTGTCATGATATAACGGTCTGACAATAAATTGATTGAAATTTTCATCTGTGGTAACTTTTTTCATGAGTGTGTTCGGGGCGGGGGAGTGGGGGTGTACACTTGATACATTGTACTCTGGTCACACACCAATTAGGAGGCACAATGTACTCCTCGTACTTCATTTTCCAACACCACCAAATTTATTCATTCTAAAAAAAAATTTATAGAATCTAAAAAATGTAAAAAAAAATAAATAAATTGAAATAAATGTGTATAAAGGTAGGTAAGAGGGTAAAGAAAATTTAGATGAAAAATGTTTTTAGTACATATAATACGAGGAAATTATTTTTTTATTTTGAATTCCTATACCAATTAAAAAATAAAAAATTTCAAAGGTAAAAAGTGTCATTTTTGAGGAATTTTGTTTTTTTCTCTTTGTTTTCAAATGCTTATGGCTTTTCGACACACAAACAGAGCGAACGAGTAAGGCCTGGAGCGGATTTCCCCTCATCACCCCTCCTCCAACAGTACTAAATTGTAGAAACTAAAAGAAATTGTAAGTATTCTTTTTAAAGCAATTTGCAAAAGTGAAGACTTTTCAAAAACATTTTTATTTCGAGTTGAGAAAATAGAATCACGTTAAGTATTTTATTCGTGAGGGCAATGTTGAAAAAATTTCGTAAGCTGACAATTTTCCAATCTTCGGTTCTCCCCTCACCTTCCCCTTCCCAAATAATGTTAATTTTGGCTTTTTCATGTTTAATTTTTGTTTTCAATTATTAGAAAATAAATGATTTGATTTTTTGTAAAATTCATCGAGACAGAACTATTGGAATTTAAATCTTAAAAATTTGAAAGTAAAGGTACGAATTTTCAATTTAAAAAAATCATTTTTTCAAAAATTAAACAGTAAGAATTGAAAATTAATTGAAAATGGTTGAATACTTTATCAAGAAGCTGTTTTCAATTTCATAAAAAATCATAAAAAAAGAACAAAATAAACAAACGGCAAAAAAGTATAAAAATGTAAGAAATACTTTTATGAATTTTCCTCCTGCAGATTTTACCTAACTAATGGTCTCATTGGTAACTTCTCGTTCAGGTATCCACGTCCTCAAAATTTTGGCTGCTGTAGTATGTGTTCAGGTTTTTCAGAAAAAATTTCAAGGCAGAATTTTTGCCAAGTTGCAGCTTTTGCCAGTGTTCAATATTGAAGGGGCTAAAGACGAAAATTACGGTAGGTAACTTCAAATGATCATTAATTAAGAAAGAAATTGTTCGAAGATTTTCTAATTTTCATTCCGATTTAATTACTACTTTTCTTACATAGATACTTCAGCCCAAAATATTATAGGGGAAAAGTAGTGCACCAATTTTTTTCTCCATTTTGACTCAAAAAACTCAAGGGAACAAGAAAAACAATTTTGAACTGCATTTTTCAACTTCCTAACCAAAAACTGACAACCAAAGCTAGGGTGAAGACGTAATTGGGTGTATAAAATTTTAAAACTATATAAAATAAATCATAGCTCATAAAATCTATTTTAAAAAATTCCATAATTGCCGTATCATCAACGCTGATTATTTTTTCAAGGGTTTCAATTTTTTGCTGGTATAATAAGAATCAAAACCAAATAAACACCACATTTTTCACCGGAAAAATATAAAACAGCGTCCAGAGTGAAGATAAAACGCTAATTATAATTCACAACTCGACTACCTAATTCGAGTTTTTGACTTTTTACCAAATTGTTGACCCTTCTCCGCTACTTCCTGTTTAATTTTAACTTTTGATAACAATACTCATCATTTATCGAATGTTTTTCAACGTTGGAGATAAAATTCAACAATTAAAAATAGAAAAAATAGAAAACTGCATGAAAGATAAAGAAAATGAAGGAGAGGAAATGAAGGGAAAGTTTGACCTTAATTTATGGTTATTACGACTTACGACAGTTAACTAATTTTTGAAAAGTATACTTGATCTATGATTATGAGCTCCCTATAAAGACCACAATTAATACATAATAGAAAATAATTTACAAGTATAAAATCAACAAGCTGAATGATGTAGAAAGGGAAGGAAGAGGAAGAGAAGGAAAGTTCAGAGCCTTTCTTCTTTCATTCATATTTACCAAAAGATTCGAGCCCAATTTTATAAAAAAAATTCATCAGAACATTACTTATTTGCATTCCACAGAAGTACCCACTGATGCATATTTAAAAATCCCCTCGTATCATTTTCCCCCTAGCCTCGAATGATAAATTACGAGCACATTTCAAACCCTATGAAATTACCTCCTCTAGCTAAAATATGCAAACTCAAATCATAAGAAAAAAATTCACGCCAAAAAAAACTAAAACCTACGTCAGTCAGCGTCATTCGTAATAATAATCACGATTGTAGGTAAGTACATCTCATCATCTTCATCCCATCATCCCATTTCCCAAACCTACAACTGCACTATCGCGTTGGCTAAAAAATTCGTATCCACCACTCGGAAATATGCACCGTTGCCAAATTTCATTTTCGAATGCATTTCTCGGCGAATATCGCAATCGCCAACATTTTTGTCCACTGCAGTAGAAAATTTTCATCTGGTGAAGTAATTTTCGGTGCGTTATTACTTGTCTAGGCGGTCTAATACATCAGTGTAGAACTGGTTTCTTGACATATAGGCGGAGCAAAGAGCTCCTTTTTGTCTCGATTCTCGAAGAAAATGGACGCTTGTGAATTTATAAATCGAAACAATCCGGGACCTGGACCTGGACCTTGGCTTCGAGTGGGTAATTTTGTTACGGTATCGAGCTTCGAACTCGAACACTGCAATTTAATATGCACGTGAGGATGAAATACAATGTAGTCGAAAATTTTTTCTCTCCAAGGTATAAATTATCGAGGTGGAAAAATTCCAGGTCTTTAGACTGTCTCGAGAGATTCGGAATTCGGATGTGAAATAGGGTCAGAGAAGGAAGAGGGGGTAAAATTGATCAATTTCAAAAACTGTACAGCATTTTTTTTCAATTTGAGATTTTTTTAGGGTATGTTCGAATTTTAAAAAATGGATAAATAATTTCCAAGCAAGTTGCAGGGGTGGAGAGAGGGGTTTCGAAAGAACTAAAGTCTCAACTTTGCGTAATCTAGATTGATTAGAAGACTCAGATGTCTCCGAGGAATTGAAAGGCTGATTTCTTCTAAAATTGCAAAATATTGGATCCTGAACATCTTTAGTTGAAGGAATTCAAAAATATAATAATTTTGATAAAATAATCAAGATTTTTTAAACTTTAAGAATATAGGTTATTATACTCTAAGGAAAAATTCGGAATGAGGCTAAGGAAAGAAAAACGGATATTTAGATCAATTTCAAGAGTTTTATTCCATTTCTTGGAAAATCCTGAGAAATTTTGTGTAGATGCAGATGCAGTTTGAATTACAAAAATGAACAAAAAATAATGTCCATAAGTCCAGACATTTTTTGAAAGGAGGAGGGGAGTTTAGAAGGACTAAATTCACAATTCTCAATTCTGTATTACCCGAAATAGGCAATGGAAACCTGGAAAATTTTTTGAAAAACCACTGTAGGTTTGGCTTTTTACTACCCCTCCTCTTTTGACTCAAACGACTATAGAAAATTTAAACAATATGAATTTTGAGCCGTGAACCATGAACATATGTCTCGGAAAAATTACAAATTAATCAACATTAAATTTTTTTTGAATTCAGAAAGCCAACTTTTTTCTCACCTTCCTCCACCAGCTTCAGAATAAATTCAACAATCAGAATTCAAATTTATTTCAGCTTCAATTATTTCAAGTCTTAAATTTTTCAATTTGTTTAATTGTACATAGGTACATTTTTTCAAAATTCTATCAAATTTTAAAAAATGTCAACTACTTTTTCTTATCAGTTACCATTCGCTCAATTTTGACGTTTCAAACTTTCTTTCATATTTTTTCAAATATTCGAATTTGGAAGAAATTTTGAAAAATAAGTTTTGAAAAAAAAAATGATGGAAAATTTTTAAAATTTTTGGAAAAATTGAGTTGGAAGAAATTTAAGGAGGTATAAAGATGAAAAAATTTTAAAAAATCAAACTTGGAAAAATCTTTAAAAATGATTTAATTAAAAAAAAATCTCTAAGATGAAATCTTGGTATTAAAAATTAAGTATTTCAACTTGGATTTCTTTCAATTTTTTTTTTATTTCCAATAATTTCATGTTTTTCAAAATTTCTTTCAACTTGATGAATAATTCAGTATTATGTTTTTGAAAAGTAATAAGAGCATAAAATCCAAAAAATGAATTTAAATCAAAGCTGGAAAAATTTTGAGAATATTTCAATTTAAAAAAATTTACCGGTGTAATGGAAAAAATTAAAAATTGGCTACAGTTCCAAAATAAAATTAGACTTGAAAAAATAGAAATAATACGCCATAGCCAGCCTGGAGGATACAGAGACGATCTTTGAAGGTCAAAAATTGGTTTTTGAGTTGACACTGAATAATTTATGACCTATTTTGACCAGCCTCTCCCCCTTAATCTATTTCCATCTAATTTTATATCAATTTTTTGTTAAAAAAATTGCCTATAAAATTTCTTTTCCTTCTCTTCTTCCTTTTTCCGGTATTTTTTTTTCGATATTCATTTTGCTACACTTTATGCACTTTTGTAGCCTAATTGAGGCCTTTCAGAAGGACTAGAATCAAGTGAGAACCTCCACTTAGAAACCAATTTTCGACACCTACAGATGGTTTATTCCAAATCCAAGCTCAAATATTTAGTTGAAAAAATTTGATTGGATCGTTGAAATCTCAATTGCGCCAAAATTATTCAGAAAATAGTCCAAATTGCATTTCCTCGAAGGGTAAATTTGGCTTCGTTACAACTAAAGGCCCATAGAGGTTTGTTTTTTTAGGAAATCAATCACGACAGCAAGGCAAAATGCACTGAGGGAAGGAGGGAAGGGATCAAAAAGACTGATTGCATAATTCAAAACATTATCAAGTCTTAGTACATTCAGAAATATTTTTTGAGGAAAAGTTGGAAGAGTAAATACTCTTTCTCATCTCTTTTTCAACAGATTGGTAAGTTTAAAAAATGATTAATTTCATAATTTTTTAAAAAATCAATTTTTTTCAAAATTTTATGACCAGGCCTCGACAGGCTTTCATATTTTTTAGAAAAATTGTTCATTTGGATGTATAATTGAGACTAGGAAGAAGAAGTGAGGGGATAAAATGGATTAATTTCCAAGAGCTTTATTCGATTTCTTTTCAATTTTGAGATTAATCCATGGAATATTTCAATCACAGAATCCAATTTACTTACTAAAAACCAAAGATATTTTTGAAGAAATGTTGGAGGTCTGACCTTTGCTCTCCCTTTCAATGGTTCAAAAATTGAAAAAATTGACTACGGAATTTTGAGGTTGACCATTCTTCTTAAAAAAAAAATCAATAATTTTTACAAGATAACAAATTATAATTAAAAATTTATGGATTTAAACCACTATTTTTCTCTTTCACCCTTCCCCCTCTCCCGATGAACACGTCTAACTACTTCACTGCGGGATACCCGTACTTTTGACGACCCCTGCTTCATACAAGATTTCCATAAATTCCTCCTTTTTCTGGAATGTAATTCATTCGGAACGACCTTCACGTTGAACTCAGCTGAGGAATTACCAGCGCTAAATTCGTTGATGAATTGGTGATGAAAATCTCGCCCAGCACCGGAATGGCTGGCATAAATGGTTCCGCTTCCTTGGCAAACATTATCATCTTCGGGATCATCGTGCCATGGAAAGCATAAAAATTTTGCAGACGTCTTTGAAGGTCTAATTGTCTCGATCGCACCTCAGACCGGAGACGGAAACCGACCAACTTCCATGTGAATTTTCAGTCATTCGAATCAGTTGGCAGATCGTCTCAGGATTAATATCGAATTGATCCATCTGGAGGGGGGAGGGGGTGGCCTGAACATCGTTGGCGTATTACTCGCGTGTACTCGTTGATTAATTACTCAACTTAGCTCACTCACGAGAGCATATTTAAAGCGATTAATCCGCGGTCATATTATCGACGTAATATGCAATCGCGTTCAACATGTTTGAAATTGTGCAGGCCATGGATCGGCGACGCAACGCTGCGGCGCGACCGAGACTGCAGCGATCTGTAACAATTTTTTTTTTTCGCATTCTATAATCGAAACACATGCTCGTGCTGTTGCCATTTGCCTATTCGCAGAATGCGGAGAACTCGCCTATGGTGCCAATTTTAGAATGCGTTCGGCTCGTCTACGTCACAATTGCATCGAAAAAAATTTTCTCTCGGTGCTCGACAGCGATAAACGAAGCTACAGAGGTCTAGACGATCCATCGTGACAATCTAACGGCTCAATCGTTCCGGTCTACTACGCGTATCCGATAAATCATCTCGAGACAACTCAGCCACCATTTTAAATTTATAACCCGTATAATATTCGGTACCACAGGTACATAAAATATCCATCGGATCTCTCCAGATCCGAATTTAATCCAAAATGGAGTCTAATTTCCATCACGATTTCGCTCCACCGTACGACTCCAGAAAAAAATTTATCGTCAAGGTTTCGCTGCAAATATACTTCTCATGTACACTTGCGGGTATTATACCTTGGTTATCCAGCAACCCGATGCGAAAGAATGTATTGTCTAAATCCGGACAGACATGGCAGGTTTATAGAGAAAAAAAAAGGGGTACAGACGGAGACAGAAAGAGAGAAAAAAACGAGTACTACAGCTGAGAGTCTGAATGCAACGCGTTTTGCGGATTTTATGTATGTACGCGAACCGGTTATGCAATAATGGTATCATCTTTTTCCTTTTTTTAATTGGGCATCTTGGAAGAGCATGCAGAGGTTTTTCATATGGTGAATCTAATCTATCTCTCGGAGCAACGGCTTTGTTTCAACATGTGTTTTCAGCGTGTATTTATAACGCCGAGTCATAAAACAGCACTGGGGAGGGGTTTTAGAGACTTTTTTTTTAAACGTTCTTAAAATGGAAATTTCAGCCTCGGGGGCAGAAGTCGTCGGTTTTATGAGAAGAAATTATAATTGTCGATTATCTCCCATGTACAGATGAACGATTAATCGAACGAGTAATTCTTTTCTCAGGATTGAAAGGTTGCAGACAAGGATAATGAAATTTTTGTGAAGAATTGATAGGTGAGTATAAATTTTTAAATCATTTTTAAAGAGTGACTAGGTAGGAAAAGTCGGAAAAATTTTGTGTAATTTGACAAAAGCCTCCCCCTCGCTCTCTCGCTCCAAATATATTTGAATAATGTTCAGGTTTTGGGACCATCATTTATCTTTCATTGAAAGATGAGGGTAATCCACTAGCTTCGTAGAAATAATAAATTGTGTCAAATTTGTTCATTATTACTAAAAATTACAAAAATATCATCAAAATTATTTCAAATGATTAGAAATTTTCAAAAATACTTCAAATTGATTTAAAATTACAAAAACCTATATGATTATTACTGCTCAGTGCCCAAGTACCTAACTTACCGACGTAAAACTGTCTAATTTATCCCGAAATAGTTTACCCTACCTCTATAATTTTTTAATATCATTGAAAATTTCCAGAAAGATCATTAAAAAAATTGTCCAAATTGACTAAAAATTTGATCAAAATGGCTTGAAAATTGTCAACATCACTTGAAACTAATTCAAAGTATTTCAATGAATCTGGTATTTATTTTAAGTGGAGTTAAAATTGATTAAAAATTGAGAGAATCTTTCCATAGGTAATTGTGAAAATGTCGGAAAAATGTTTGAATCGAAATATGACTGAAATTATTCACATTTCTAGAAAAATGCAATTAAGTGGTTGAAAAATATTAATTTCTTCAAAAATTACAAGGATTTTTCTACATAAAAACATTTTTAAGAAATATTCAACAATTTTTATAAACCTTTAAAATAATTTCTGTGACGAAAAACTGGAATCGGGACTAGAACTGAAAACTGAAAAAAACTGGAACTAGAACTGAAAACTAAAACTAGAACTAAATTGAATTTCAGTTTTATACCAATTCCAGTTTTTTTTTTCAAATTGCAATTTTTTTAAAATTTTTCAGCCCATTAAAATCATCCTCTCTTCGTTCTCGTTCTTCTCTAACATACACACCAATTATTTCTAAAAACATAAGGTTTTTCAACCAATTTCCAAATGGAGTAAAGAACAGAAAAAATTGAAAACTTTCAAAAATTCAATTTGAAAAAGTAGAAAATTCAGGTGCGTTGAAATTTACTGAAGCACAATTCATTTGGAATTTTTTTACTAAAATGCAAAAACAACCCTAAACGAACCTTAAAAATTCACGTGAAAAAGAGAATAAAGGAAAATTGTGTTGTAAATTTGAAAAGGTCATCCTGGAATCAAAAATTCCTCTCATACATTCTTCAAAATTCAAATTTCTTGTTGAAAAATTCAAGACTCAGGAAGTTAGGAGTCACAAAATTTCTAAAAAAAAGATTCAATACCGAGCTTTTTCCTAGAAATATTTTGCGTTGAGCTTAAATACTATATGTGAAAAATGAAAAAACTGTACTTTGAAAATGAAAAGAAAAACAACAAAGTTCAATTTTTCGAAATTTAAGAAACCTGTAATTTTGGAACTGGAATTGGAATTGAAAACTGGAACTAGAAAATATTGAGAACTGAAACTAGAACTATAGAACTAGAACTGGAATAGGAACTTGAAAATTTTGAGAACTGAAACTGCAATTGGAACTAATATTTCAATTTTCCATAGCTGATTTTTTTATTTTTATTACTTTTTATAAATTATTTTAAAATTTAAACATTTTTCATAAGTTTTTGTTAAATTGTATATTAATTATTATTCTGATACATATTTCAAAAATTTTTCGAACTTTTAAGAAATTCCATAGGAATGTTCGAATTTCAAGAACACATTTTTGACATAGAGAACAATTTCAAGTCTTTCTTTTCCGACTATTTGAATAATTTTTTATTGTAAATATTTGGATCATTCTTTTCTTTTGTTGTTTCAAACGATTTTTATGAAAATTTGTCAACTTTTCTTCCGTCTACAACAACTTTGGTGATGTTTTCAAGATTCTACCTCAATTTTTGGGCATTTTTAATCAAAAAGTTGAAAGCCATTTTTATTTTATGAATAATTTTCATCTTTCAAAAATGTATTAAAATGAATACATGACATTTTTTTTTTGCTTTTGGAGCGATAAAATTTTTTTCAACATACCTACTGCAGACAATACTTGAAAATTGAGTGATTATTTTTAGAGATTTGGAGAAATTTTCATGACATTTTAAGAAATTTATTTTAATATTATGAACAGTTTTTATGAAAGTTTATTCAGTAGGTGCATAAAAAAATAAAATTTCCTGCGTGATGTCATAAAATTTTTGAAATTTCTGCTAAAAATTTTTGGGTACTATTGAAAAAAATTTGAATCCAAAAATTTTCACCCTCTTTCAGATAACCATGACAAAGAAAAAATTTTCAAAAGAAAAATTTATGTTTTTATGACGTGGATCTACATGTTTTTTTTTTTTTTTAATTGCTACCCTTCAAGGTATAGATATTGACAAAAAATGGCCCTTCTAAAATTAGTAAAAACCTATCTGAGCCCCTGAGCCCCTGTTTGGACCCCAAGGACACCTGGCCTTTATTTTGGCGGGTAGAAAAGTCGACAATTTAAATGTTGTTTTCATAGAATTCGAACTCCCTAAACATGTTTATGGAATGAAGTGAAGAAATTAACTGCTCAATTTTTTCAACACTGTAAATTTTGGCATAAATTTCATTCCCTCTTCCCCAAATTTGGATCAACCAAGTATCCTCATCTAGTAATCTACTAATCAAAAATTCGAATGATTTACTTGAATAGACGTTTGTCAGTTTGATGCGGGTAGTCTATCCTTCGCCCTGAACAAAATTACCACACATAGGAAAACACACGCATCTTAAAAAGTAAACAAACATGGTCTTTCCGCTGATAAGTTCGTAACATGTAAATAACCTATGCGCAGTATTTTAGTTTAAGGAGGAAATACTACCCGCATCAAACTGACAAACGTCTATATTTCCAATTTTCACCAAAAATTAATTTCAAGGTCATACTCTCACTTTCTCAACAATAAATCTGTTAAAATTTGGGCATCATTGCAAAATTAATCGAATATAGAACTTCTACACCTATTTACACAAATCAACTACACCATAAAAAATTGGTCGACTGCCCCGCAGCTCGGCCATCTCATCGTAATAAATCGTATCACTAAATTTCCCACTTTCGTGTTATTTGGCCTTTTATTACAACAACGTCCGATTACATGTACATATATTGTATACCCATCAAATCGCTTACAGGGAAATAAAATTAGACTTTCAGAATAATATTTATACAACATAATGTTCAGCCGGTACCCCGCGTATGGGCCTCGACTGAGGTTCATTTGCTGCGGTACGAGATGGTGATATTGACCCGGGTGTTATCATTTTCTCAACACGATAAAGGTAACTTCCTTGTGATTAATGCTCGGTAATAAAATATGGCAAAAGAGAACTAAGACAACAAATATCGACTTGTGGTATTCAGTGGAAAAAAATCTTAACGGTTTAATTTCGTTTTGGGTATTACGAATTAACTGAATAATTTCGTTATCTAATCTCTTATCGAAGTTTATATTTACTTTTTTTCTTTAAATGAATAGAAGCGTACCGCGAAAAGCGAATTTGATATGTTGACTGTTGAGAATTGCGAATTCGAAATTAATTGGTTGAGATTTGAGGGAAAAAAGGAAAGGAGCTTTTGAGACTGAGAGGAGATAGATAGTCTAGTCTTTTAGAAATTCGAGTAGAAAAGATACAAATATAAAAGTGTTGGAAGCGAAATTCGAATATTTAAGATCTCTTGAAAGGTGAATGACCTAAATATCACTTTTTAGCAGACATTTGAAATGATTTATAGGCCTCTTTGAATCTTTAGAACACGTGCTTTTTTAAATACATAAAATGATTCCTCTAAAAGAAGTTTTTAAAGGTAGACTTGGGCATAAAAATATCTTCCGGAAAGACGATTTTCAAGAGGTACCAAATTTTTTACACTCATCAAGTTTTGGATTAGTGACAAATTTTAAGATCAATTTAACTTAATTAGAAATGCTAATTTTTCTGGAATGTAATATGAAAATAATCACATACTTAAGTAATCATTTTATTTAAATTCACTAAATAGTATTTTCTATAAAAAAATTTATTCAACTCTCTCAAAATTATTCTAATGAGTCAGAAAATGATGCTTTTCACTTCAAATACTGAACTTATGCAAATTTGGGAGACAATGGTTTCATGGTTCTTTCAGTAAAACTGCTTACCAAGGGGGGGAGAGGGACCAAAAACAACTGAGAAAATGAAGTGGGTATCGAAATAAATTTGCATGTCTTAAGAAACAAAACTGAGTCCCCCCCCCCCCCTAAATTGAAAAGGGCAGGAGCGAAAAATTGAAGAGTGCAAACTGGAAGTCAAAATCCAAGTTTTTGATAAATCCTAAGCCCCAAAATTAAGGACAGATTTGTGATTTTGAAAAATGCTATTTGAGTATCAAATTATATTCCTGATTGAAAGCTCAATTTTGGTTTAGTAAGCCAACAGTCATCATTTTGAGAATCAGCGTCTTTACAAACATTCTCAATTTGCCCACTTAATTTTTTTTTCTTGAATTCTTTTTCACTGTCTCATTTGGAGAGTAATTTTTCGAAAATTAAAAAAAAATAAATTCTGGCATAATTTTTGAATACAGAGAAAGATGTAAGCAGTTCTGCTGCCTTTTTTCCAGATTTGGTCCAATCCGGATTTCTCCCCATCTAAATTTTGATTAAGAGAATCTTTTGGCTCAATTTAATTGATAAATCAGTATTTGAAAAACCTTGACAACTGATGGCCAATAGCTCAGCCACTTTGAAATTTTTTTTGAAAATTAAAGAAAAAAAATTTAACATTTTTTATCCTTGCCTACGGCAAGGATAAGGGAAGAAAGGATGATTTGTCCATAAACATTTATGGTAAAATCATATTTTCAATCAAAACAATTCCCTGGAGTTGGAATTTTTTTTGAAATCAATCACTTTTTTCTGGCAGGTCCCACATATGAGCCAAAATTAATTTTTCCAGTCATTTTCAAATTTTAAAGCGCCTAGTTCTCTTTCATTTTTCTCACTTCACTTCAAAATGCAAAATTTATTCAATTTGTCAAAAAAGCCACCACATTCATTATTTTTCATCTCAAACAAAATTTTTTCACCGAGGAATAAAATGATTTTGTTTTGTACGGGAGGGAGGGGGGGAGGCAAGCATTTGATTTCATTAAGATTAGCTCTGATCAAGATAAGTCTTTTAAAGAACTGCGAAGAGGGGTAATATTTATAAAATTTATTTCAATTTTTTTTTCAATTGGCACCATTAACTTTAATAGTTCTTATTCGAAGAGACGAAACATCGAGCCTCGAGAGCAATTCATTCTGCCACTTCTACTTCCCTTTCACCCCCATATAAGTTTCAATTTACGAAATTGAGCCATTTTTAAAACTTAAAACTGACACAAGAGCACTAAATTTTCAGGTCTCAAGTTGGTTCCAAATCCAGTTGGAGAGGAAAAGGGCAAAATTTTCAATTTTTTATAATGTACTCGCGACTCGGCTATTTTTAGATGCCATTCTCTACGAATCACTTCACACGTGGAAAAATATCACCCAATAATTCTCTTTGCCCACACACAACTCGAATAACAAAGACGTACGAATTTAATGGGAGGTCATGTACACAATACCACTAAAAATTCAAAAATTATGAAATTTCGAGATTTGAGCAAATAAAATTTACAAATTTTTGCTCTCTCTGAAAAAAAAATATCCACTCTTTATTTTTCAGCTCGGTTAAAAATTAAAATAATGTATATTTTGCATTTTTGCGTTCTACAATAGTAGGTTTGCATGAAAAAGGTTCGGTAAATCTGGAAAAAAAATTGGCAAGGTAGTATAAAATTTTTATTAAAATATTTCACTCAAAATATATATTTTTCAGTCTTCCCAAAATGCGTATGTGAGCCTGAGTTGAGAAACCATCCTAAAGGAGTTGAAAATTGGTTTTGATTTTGAGTTGACACTGATATCAAGTCTTTCAGAAAAAGTAGAATCAAAGGACAATCTCAGCTCGAAAACTAATTTTTGACCTTCGATGGTGGTTTCTATATCCAGACTCACATAAATTAGTTTTCATAGTTTTATATAATCAATAATCATAGAAGGATTTGATTTTCCCCCTAATCTCCCTCCTTCGTATTGAAAGATTGTCTGGTAGGCCATTCTCAAAACGAGAATACGACCAAAAATCGATCACAACTCTCCAGTCTCCATACCGCAGGGGAAGGGGGCAACATCTGAACCAAACTCTTTAGGGAAGAAAATGAAAACGTTTTCAAAAGAAAAATTCGTCAACCAATCGTCCTGAATTCAAAAATGAAAAAATTCATGCATTTTTCGTGCTATGTACTTTTTTGACTTGGAAAAAATATGCAGATATATTTTTTCATGGCCTTTTCCCTTTCCAAGAAAATTGGTAATTTTTTGAAAATTCCATTCTAGATTGTCAGTTAGTCCCTTGGTAAATGAGAAATACCTTTCTTTTTTTTAATTTCAGAATATTCTGATGTCTGGGAAAGAAGGGAATAGGATGAACGAAAGCGAAACGAGGGTAAAAATTTTTTGAAAAAAAGAAAAAAAGGAATCCAAACATTGAAATTTCTTCCTATTTCAAAATCAGTATTTTAGTGTTGCAAGGAAGGGGTCTAAGATTTTAAAAATTAATGATTTTCAGAAAAAAAATTGTTTTTTGGGTAATAAATGCTCAATGCTTAAAAAGATTCCATTATATTGGAGTAAAAATTAGGGCTTTTCGATTATTTTTTTCAACATTTTGACCTTTTTTGTTTTTCTGCCAAATAAAAAATATCGTGTTTTTTTCTGATTTCGTGATTTTTCTACCTCAATTTGCTAACAAAATATGCCTATTTTTTGAGAAATTTTTTCAAAAATCCAACAAATTTGCTGTAAATTTTCAAATTTTTTCAAAAAATTGACAAATTTTGTTATAAATTGACACAATTTTTCAAAATTTTACAATTTATAACAAAATTTACCAATTTTTTTTCCAAAAATTTGTCAATTTAATACAGAAATGATCGATTTTTCCAGAAAATTTTCAAATTTCCAACAAAATGTATCGATTTTCAAAGAAAATCTGACTCCTTTACTCCCCAACAGTTTCATCTTCGGTCCAGCCGGTCCACCGGTCATCTCGCCGACCAAAGTACAATAAAAATCTAACCCATAGCATTCGACTCTATCGGTCTATACGGGCAAAAAATCCAACCGTTTCGCGCTGTGCGATTTCGTAATAGATACACACACACACAGATAGTACAGAGTGCGAAAGAGCCACCGATCGAGGGGCAGAGGGCTCGGTCATGAGAGAGACGGCGACTGCGACTGCGGTGTACATTAGAGTACAATGTCCTCTGATCGCGAGTGCGCTCTTTAAATCTTTATCTCGATTAAGTACGCCTGTTCTGTATCCCGCCCCGCATCAGGGCACCGGTGGAGCGCGGCGCGGTTAGACAGAAACAAAAAATGGTACCGTGTACTGCCTCGTATTCCTCTCTCCGGCCGCCTCGGCCGTATCCTCTTTGGCTGCGTATACGCGCTATAGCCCATCGCAATTGACGCGTATGGTACCCGCCTCCGCCTCGCGAAGATCCAAGGAGATCTTGTTATCTTATAATTTTCTCGCAGCAGCGCCAGCAACATTGTATCGTCGAACTCTCAGATCCGCAGAAAGGATTTTGGCACACGATCTCGACTCACGGCACCGAAAACAGCCAGCTTTTCTCACCTAGAGTTTTTTCTTCCTCCGACATCGATCCAATCGTATGGGTGGAGAGGGAGGGAAGCTCGGTAAGGAACAGACGTCCCTTTTGAGTAGAACGGCGCTCGGTTCGGGGCCATTAACCCCTTTTTGATTGCGTGTCCCGTTGTCGCGGCGCGGTCTCGACGTCGGTACCTGTGCGTTTTTTCGTTTCGCTCTTTAAACCGCGATCGTGTCGAGTTTAAATTTCAACTGGCGAAAAAATTTACGCGAAATTTTTTTCTGTTCGGTGTGTGGGCTAAATCGGTGCAGAACGGCGCAGGCCAATGTTACCGTATGATAAGCAATGCGCGGTAATGTCTGCGCGCAGTTATAAAACTGGAAGTTTTGACCAAGCTCACACAACGTTCCATTAACATAGGTCAGTAACTCCTATTCGGCGTCCATGTTAATACTACGATGGTAGTTCGCGTCGTACACTTTCGCCAGGGTTTGTGCTTCGTTATTTTTTCGTTAATGTATTTCGCAGCCTCGATCTGGTTGGAAAAATTTTTCGCAGACGACCCTTCGTAATCGTATTCGCAATTTTTTTTTCAAACTTCGGTACTCGATGTGTAGTTCTGGTGTGATTTCCGATCCGAATTTCGGGTTTTTTCGTTCGGATCTGTTGTGTCGTGCGATTCGGGTCGACGGTGGCGGCGCGACTCTCGACTGCGGCAGCCGGAAATCGAATTTCGTGAGTGCTGGCGGCCGGCACCGGCCGCATCGGAGCGATTTAATTAATGAAAAAAAAAACGTTTGTGTACTTGACGCGCCGCAAATTGTACGTAAAATGACCTCAATACAACGACTCGCTGTGTAAATGTACATACGTTCGTTCGGTGTATATCTTATTTTACACAAAAGTATTATTAGATCATTGCCCTGCTCTCTTCATAGTCAGACTATAACACTACAAACGTCTATGTACACACGTTCGTATATCAATGATGTCATAAACTGCAACACATTCGCGAGCTCCGAATTTAACGACCGAATATCCAATCAATTTCGACAAATCGTCGTCGACCCCCGCGAAGGCATTTTTTTAATTGATTTTATCCGCGTGTGCCGAGTAAAAAAATCCATCGTAGGGGTTCCTTCGAGAATTTTTTTTTCCTCGGTACCCTTCCCGAACAGTCTACTCGTTCGGCTGTTGTGTAGATGCCGTGTATACGTTTGGGTCTCTCTCTGTCGTCCTCGTCTTTCGATATTGATTTTCCACCGCGCCATGTTACACACTGAATTAGTTTGTTTCGTCATAAATCTGAATGTCTGGCTTTTGGGGTTATTAAACTTGAGAAAGTCTGCACAACGTAAGGGGTAACTTTGCCAAGCTTCTAGGGTTCCTCTTTTTATATCGTCGAGTACGTTTATATATAAAAGCGTCTGATCGTCTTTGAAGCTGAAAAAAAAGCAGAGATGTATTGCTATCTATCAACTCGGTAAATAAATTGTCTAGCGGTGAAATTTTCGCAGGTAAATTTTGATAATGTATCTCGAATGGTTTTTACCTCGAATATGGATTTTTTTTCGACATTCGAGTGGGTGTTTTTTTGCACGAGCTTTTGTACGAAATAAAAGAATACGAGGATGAGGGCAATGTTCTAGGTACCCACGAGTAAAATATTTTTTCCAAATTTACCAAGTTTGAGAGGGATTTTTTCATAGGCATCTTGGGAGAAAGATTTTATGAAATTAAAATGAAGTGTTTTTTTTTCTCGTTTTGTTGTATTGAATTTCATACGTGAAATAATCTAAAAAAAAATTAAAATTGAGAAAATTGATAGCTCGATTCGAAGGGAATATTTTTACTTAGCATTATGAAGAGTTGTAAATGCATATTGAACTAGGTCATCTTCATCAGCTGATCCGAAAGCAACCTCAGCCTCTACTTTGCAAGTACAATGCACTTTGTTACATTATTTGACCCGGACGGTTCATTCGTTATCGACCCTCAGCCAACGTACAAAAGATTCCAAAATTACTGAATTCTGCTCGACTCTCGATATTTCACCCCGGATGGGAATATTTTAATCAAACTGTTTTTCTTTGTTTGGGTGTACGAAATGAAAATTAAAAATTGAGGATGAAGGTGGAGGGGGTGGAAGGAGGCAGGATGAGAATGTACAATTGCTGGCTTTATTAATTTTTTGCGAAAAGAAAATCTGTCTTTATTAAAAATGTTTCTCGGCATTTTTTGAAAATACTTTTTTGACGAAATAGAAAATCAGGAAATAGGAGGAGGGAAGTAAAATTATGAAAATTGTAATATTTGTGAAAAAAATTGAAGAAACCACGAATTAAAAAATCGGTTAAACAAAACAATTTTTCAATCACCTACTTTTTTTTTTACAGAGTTAGGAGTTTGCATTTTTGCAATGTTCGAGAAAGATGTCAGTGTCATGGTTCGTTTTGAATTCAATGTCGTAGCAGGCATAGGAAATGGATTCCTCGATAAATCTTTGTTCATCAGATACAAAATATATGCATGAAAATTGATGAAAATTCATACTTGGAATGGTTTTTTTTTCAAACGTTTTCAGCCGTTTTACAGTTTTTTCCCTTCATTTTCATTACCTACTGGATATTTTATGAAGGGGAAAAATTTAATTCTATAGAATTTAAGTAGGTTTGAAAATTTTTAAAAATTGCAACCGGTTTGTTTCTGCATTCAGACTTTTCATTTATTTTTAACCAATTGTTAATCAGTAATTCTGTTCAAAATTAAATAGAAGATGCCAAAAAGTCAAAAAATTCAAAAACCAATGAAGCTTCCTTTAATATCACGCAGATTGGTAAAAATGGAAGTATTTTTTCAGTGGGAGGCAGAGAAAAATCGAAGTTGGCTTATTAGAGGGGAAAGCAGAAGGGTGACGAAAAATCGAAGATTCTTTACTGAAATTACATTTTTTCATTTTTCCTGTCTCGAAGTACAATTTTCCATTATTTTCCGACTTAAAACAGAAATTTCTCACGGAGGTCACAACTTAGAAAAATTTCCATCAGTGGGAGGCAGAGAAAACTCGAATTTGGCGTATAGGTGGGAAAGAGGGAGGGGTGACGAAAAATTGAAGATTCTCAACTGAAGTTAAATTTTTCCATTTCCTCTCGAGTCATAACTTGAGAAAATTTCTCACCTTTAAGAAAATTTTTCTGACTGAAAATGCAATTTTTACATTACCGGAGTGAAAAGCAGCCTTCTTTGCCCCCCCCCCCTTCGGTTTGGTTAGGGAAGAGTAAAAATTGGCAATGTTGAAGTACCTATAAGCAAAAGTTGCCTATCTGTCGTTTTGAAGGCGTTACCATGGATTGAAGAAAAAATTACAATTTTTAAACAAAAAATAATTTGGAGGAAATTTGAGTTTAAAAAATTCCAAAAAGTGATAAAATATCAATTTTTTCTTAAAATTTACTCAAATTAAGGACAAAAGGGTAAAAATTCAATTTTTTCCAAATTCTATTCTAAAAATTGTCTAAAAATAGAGATTTTAATTTAATCTATGACTAAAAAACTTCAAATTTTAAAACATTTATGAGAAATATCAATTTTTAAATAAAAGAGACGAAGGGTAGTTTAAAATTTTCATTTCTAATCAATTTCGAAATAGGTATGAACTGGAATGTAATAAAACTAAAATCTTCCAAAACGAACAAAAATCACCTTTCTAGTAAATTCATAGGTAACCAGAATAGAAGTGAACTAATAGGGGGCAGGAGCATGAACGAACCAAAGCCGCCTTTTAGGGGGAGGGGGGTCAAAAATTCCCAAAATGAAAATTTTCCACTTTTGTCGACTTGAATGACTTTTCCACATTTTTCAATTTTTTCAACTCAAAAAATACGAAAATCTCACAAAAAATTATGTGTTTTCAACCCAATTTTTCACGCATGAGAGGAGAGCGGGGGAAAATCTTTCTCTTTGTCATCTGTTCGGTTCAACCACGGGAAAAAAAGCCGTCCCCCATCCAAAAAAAAATAATAATAATAATAATAAAATACATCACAACTTTGAATTTGAAACCGGGAAAATTTAATCAAGTTGAGAATTTGAGGAAATCGATGCCCCCTTTTTTGAAAATTTTTTCAATTTTATTAAATAAATTTCTACATTTCAAGCCCAGAAAATCGAAAAAAACATTGGAGTTCGAATTTTTCAATTTATCGCTTCTTCAAAAAATTTTACCACCTGTGGTTCACTTTTCTTGATAACCCATTTCCTTATCATACACCTAGAACTCTCGAATTCCGATTACCAATGCAGGGGGAAGGGGTAAATAGCCTTACGTCACTATTTCTCAAATTGAAAATTTTTCTATGAACCCGACCCTTCATATTTCGATCTATGATCCGGCATTCAACATATACACATTTCAAAAATCATCTTTCCTACTCAAACCATTTTTTTATTTACTCTTTTTTGAGGCTCGGGAAGTCACAAACGACAACACTGAAATCAGTTCGAGTTTATTCTCCATCATAACAAAGCAAGAGCAACTGAACCATTGGATCGATTGGACCATCACTTCAAGGCAGACTCCCTTAAAGAAAACTATCTATATCACAAAATTTGAAAAATTGAAGTACCAATTTCATGGTGTGTAATCTGAACTTCAGAATTTTCAAATCAGAATCACTCCAAATCTTTAGCACTCACTTTTCTCGACTCGATTGCCAATTCTTGGATAGATTAGAGAGATTGAGTTGAAGATGAATGAAATGTATGCAATGCAGACGTTTCTGCAATATTCGACTAGTTAAATATTTCTCGCAATAATAAAACGGAAATCTTTTACCTGATGAATTCCGTAGACACGTCTCGAATTCGCATTCTGCATTACAACAGGACTGCATCCGCCATTCGACCCAGGTTCAATTTTTTCGCTCTCTGAAACATTAGACGTAAAAAATATCAATGGCTGCGAAAAAAATTAGCTAATTCGCGATAAATTAGGAACAATCGGATCGCGTCTCATTTTACTCCGCTCATTTTCTCCCAGTCAGCACCTAAGAAAGAAGGTATCACATAGGTACAGACTACAGAGTACAGACTACAGACATCATAGGTATTATTTATAATGAACCATAAAAAATTCCTGCTGTAATCGTTTTTCTGCGCCATGATATAGTAGACCTAGACTCTGTCTTTCTGCAGATCACTTACGAGATAAAAATCATGGCCTATGGTATATGATTTATTATAAAAAAAAGTCGGTATACGAGTGTTGTTGAACTTATCAAATATTTATGGTTTTTCTGTCCTCTCTTTGCACCTCTCATCGGTTTCTTCCGTTTTGCATTCGCTCAGGTTCGCAGGCGAGATAAAAATTTTTATGTCCTGGACGTTAGTATGGTTTGATAACGCCTTCTAATCATCTTATCGTCTTTATGACCGTAGTAATTGGTCGTCCGAAGTAAAGTACCCTTGAACGCGATTCTTCACAGATGCATTTTTCTCAGCGCTGTAACGAAATTACACATAGAATAAAAATTGTACGGGGAAAATTTCCTTCTTCTCGACGAATTGGGTCTATGGGTTAGAACGCATTGTAATCGCAATTACTTATCGACGTTTAATTCGCAACGTATGCAATTATGGTACGAGAGCCATATGGCAAATTGAAGGAAAAAAATACGAGGGGATCTTGAAATAAAATTTATGTTAACGTTACACTGAGTACTGCAATATGATGAACTACTTCCCTATATACACGACGAATGTAGTTTTCGCATTAAGATACGTATGCGAATGCATACTACATACGTAGCTCGTGCATGTAAATTGTACTCCAACGAGGAACGGGCCGGGGCGTTAATGGAAAGTGCATCCTATAAATACGAGAAAAATGTATGAGCGCAGTTCCATTTAAAATTGATTTCTCATTTAGAGCTTAAAAGCTGTATAAATTAACAGGCCTAGGTGAACGTTCGGTATTGCATCGCCAGTACTCTTAAGCCTAAATGCAATCAATTACCGGTATGACGTTTCTGTCGAGTTGGATTATCACCGATGATGTAATTTTTCGAATTATAAACGGCACCACTGATTTTTTTTAATACATTGTTGCCGGACGAAATACTTATTACAAAAAATTCAAGGACGACTATTTGCGAAAAGATGAAACTTTGTTGCAACGAGTCTCAAAAATCGATTGTGATATGCACCCGAAGAAATGCCATCGTACAAATTTTACTCCGCAATGCATCGGCAGCGAACAACGGCGATGGAATTTTGATGTGAGGTAGTAGGTTGTAGAGTACGAACCATCCATTTCAGAAACTATACAACTTGCTAGCTTGCATCAATTTTTTCGATTTTCGATCATCTCTGAGAATCGGTGGCAATGGAATCCAATCCGTCCATCCAAAAATAGGTAAAAGTTGAGTCATCTTCGGTGGTAAGTTGAATCCATGAAAAAGTATCCTTATCTTAATCGTTTTTCGTAAAATAACCTATTTATATAAAATTTTTCTAATTAATTAATTGTATTTTTAGAATTAATCTTTGTAAGATGATCGACGTGGTCAACACAGCTCGTGGCAAATGCATAATGCACATCGTTCCACTCTAAAGATTGCTTCAATTCTGTACCGAAGATTCAATCGTTCTGTACTAATCATGCCTAACACTTATCGATGCATTTTGTAAATTCGAAATGCCAATTTTCATAACCAGCTTCGCCAAATACGTACTGTAACATTGCTCTATCGATACATCACATCTGTAGCATTCGAATCCATTTTCTTTGTCTGTATTTGGCCTAGTCATGAACCAATTTCCATGCACATGCAATTTACACCGTTCCTAGGTGAATTTCATTATTCGTATCTGATTAACTCCATATTTGGTCGATGTACAGCTGACCGTTGGTTCTGTTTGACCACTAGAATCATCGATATAAATTTACACCTATGTAAATGGTATTTATAGATATACTTAAGAATGTAATATTTTAATGAGGAACAAAGCCTTCTTTCCCTGAGACCCTAAATCGTGATGTGTTTTCATAATTTCACGAATTAGGTCTCACGGGGCTGTGAGTTCTGTTACAATGACATCTTGGTACGGATAAATAATCGCCAACGGTGGTATTATAATATAGGTTAGTGTAATTAATTGATAAAAATTATAATCTCGTCAATATACCGATGTGATAATATGTTACGTGTAACTCGAGTACTTTTCGATGATGAAAATATTCCATGGTGTATATCAGATAAACCACTGTACCTGTTTAAACAAAGAAAATTTTTTAAATATTGAGTATAAATGGGTAATGTAGATTTATTTACAAACGATCATTGATTAATTAATGAAATATTCCAGAATGGAATCCATTCCGGTAGAATCATCCGTTCACTTTACCTAAATCCGAAATCTGCTGTCGACTGAATGAACGTGGCCATTTTGCTATTCTAGTGAAAGGTATCGATACCTACAATCGTACTTCGTTCAAATCTTGTATTCGCATTCATCTGATGAATCTGAACTTCTACGACGATGATTGGTAGCCGAAGTGTTTCCGAAATTTAATTCTTTAAGAAAACTGAAATCCATTCCTGGATATTCTGCTCCACAAATCCAACTCACTGATATCTATCACCAAAAACTATGATACAAAATGTAAGTTTCATAATAAATTATACCTATTTCGTTACCATACTTGACTAAAATCCTCGGCGAGTCGAATATCACAAGTTTAAAACAAAATTTTGTCCAATTGACTGAAAACTGTAGGATTGTGTACTCGTAACTTGTACGATTCGTACCTAGAACCTTATAATAATGAAATCTGTTTCAATTTACAGACATCAGAATAAATGAAAAGTATCTGAGCTCCACAACCAGATAACTTTAACAGACTGATGATGACAACGATTCCGGTGATACTAAGCTCTTCACTTCACCGACAAATTATGCAAAAATAATCTCGGCGACGATATTTCATCAAGAATGGAATCAGCAACTTCTATACCTAATCTGGCGTCAAAGTAAGCAAACTGGATCATAGTTCGAGATCCATACTTACATTAAATTTCGAGCTTGAAATTTTCACAATTCATTTGACGAATAGAAAATTTATGCAGAACAGAATCATTTCAAAATCACTTACAAAATAACAAATAGTTCATAAGGTTGCAGTCGAGGTTTAAAATTATACCTATATTCAACGTTGAACTAGGTAATCTTGGCAATTCGGTATTTTTCTCGTCGATTTCGGTGATATCAATATCTTTACTTTATCGACGAATACTTCCAGGATAATCTTCTGACGACGATATTTTCATCAGTGGAGTCAGCAGCAACCAATCTTGCATCCAGTGAAAAAATTAGATGACATTTTGAGATTGCTCCATCAATTGTTATCAGTTTTGAAAGCCTAAAATTCATTCTACGAATAAAAACAAAAAAAAGGATTTGGCATTTCAAAGTTGCTTACTTACAGAAATACAAAGTTCAAGAGTTTGTTTTCGATACTCAAAATTTAATCCTCGCTGAACTAGATATTTCTGGTAATTCGATATCTGACAACTCATACTTACACATTCCAATTTAAGACTTACAAGCAAAAACTTCTAATGAAATTTCAGATCTTCATGATGGTTTTTGGTTTAAATATACTTCACCGCTAAAATGTTCACGAATACCTACTTTGAGTTTTAGAGCTGGGTAAGTTCAACTGATATTTTTCGAAAATGAATAGGCATTATTATTGAGATTTACACGAAAAAAGAAACACAATTCACAAATCACTGTTCACATAGGTCAGGTCTATCACTTAATTTCTAAACTGAAAGTTCCATCAACGTTCTATCACAAAGTGATTTGCATCGTTGAACTCTACGACACTACGAGAAAAATATTTCTCGTCTGCACATTCTGAACCATCATAGCCTGACAAATGAATTCCGAGAACCGAAGAACTATCGCCATATTGTTTACATTTCATTAGCCCAACTTCTCCAAGTGAAATCTGGCCATGAAATTCTTCATGGTGGGTTTTAAATATGTAATTGATAATACAAATACCTGCTCTTTTAAATACTTCGAAAAAAGTATCAAATTATATATCAAATAATCTGTAAGCATTTTTGATAATTATCAAAAATGCTTACATAATGCAGATGCTTGACAATCAAAGGATGTCTTAAATGGACAGAAAAGTGTTCCAATCATTTTAGTTTCGTTTTGATTCAACATAAGTACTTGTGAAGTGAGAAATTTTTATAGCAATGTAAATTTTTCAGAAGCTGATATCACCTACCGTTAATCTGCGCCGGGTAATTGAACGTCTGCAATCCATTTCGTTGAACTGACACATTCCAAGCATTTTTCATATCAACTGGGGTTCCAAGAAGTACATACGATGCTACGAGTACGAATCTGTAACAATTACAAAATGAATTACGTTACATAGTATTTTGTATGTTCCACTGAGATCTGAAATGCTCATAATTTACTTCTTGTTTTAGAATTCAGAATAGCTTATCCAATTTATTCTCGAATAAAAAAATGGACCATGTGTTGCGTCATGATGAGACGTATTTAAATCATCAAAATATCACTTCACCGGTCTTACCACACGCCAAGAGAACATCGAAACACGAAATTTTCCAAAAATACGCCATTGAAATCACACCGGAACCAAGAAATTCAAAAAGAAATCCCATATCCGAAATTCGAATTCCGAAATTTAATTAATTAGGTAAATTCCTCAAAACTGGAAAATTGTGGTACTGGAAAAAAAAGGAAAAAATTCCCAAAATAACGCAGGGTTGCCAACATTTCTATTTATTTTGTCCAATCAGAATCACAAAGCGGTAATTAATCATCTAGAATTGATTCGATTGGTTAAAATCTGCAACGGCCAAAATTTGAAAAAAAATTCAGCGATATATTTTTAAAAATTTTGTACGTTGAAAAATTGTAACCAGTATTCGGTGGCGGGAGGCTTGCGCCTGTGGTTCTTTGTTCGCAAACGCTGGAAGTTATAGAGACGGTTTTTTTTGTTTAATTCTGGGTTACAAGGTATAGACACGAATTGCGAATCAGACAACAAAGTATACCCACAGATTTTGCCAGTCTAACAATGTACAGAATCACGTATAATTTCGGCAGCCAAAACATGCTTTCTCAAGGCCGCCGTATCAGACAAATTTCAGGGTGATGAACGCAAACCATTAGTTGTCTGCTCATCTTCGTCTTCGTCAATTCAGAAGCAACGAGGTTACTTTGTTGGTTCGTTACTACTACAATGTATTCCTGGCCACGATGTAATAAAACCAGTCTACCAGTCTTGAGAATGTTCTCGGAAAAGCGTATCACGAACAGTCGTGTAATGAAATAATGGCGAATAAGATGAATTATTAAATTTACAAACGAGATTCCTCCACTATAAATTCCCTTTTTTAACTCGGTATTGTTTCAATTTATAACGAACACGCTCATTATCGTGTAGTGTTCTTTTCAAGCTCCCACGTATGATTCTAAAAATTTGTACTTGCTATGTTCACTTTTACCGAACCATATACTTGAGCTGTTCTAAGCATAAAAATTTCATCGTTTTTTCCATGCCTCCGCTTATTATTGAATTCATGCGGTAAATTGGTTGGTAAAATTTACCACCACTTGTGGCATTATTTACTTACATAAAACCTGTACTGATACGTAACATACATAATTGACGCTCGACGAATTACATTTTCAAGGCATATAAAATTCTCGACTAGTAACGAGTTCAACGACCTGACCATGGCTAAATGAGCTTCAATTATTTCAATATTTCATCAATGAAAAATTTATCAGCGTTATGCCTCGAATTATAATTTTTTTGGCCTACGAGGAAATAAATACTTCTTTTTTAACAATATATCCGTTCAGTGTAAAAATTAGGATCGTTGTTACAACTGATGATATAGTCGGGGTTCAAAATTTAAATATCTAATCGTACATCATGATACAACAACAGAAATTGAGTAAACAAATACAAAGAATTCTTTAATTTAAAAAAGAATAATAAACAATCAGTCAACTTAATCTACCACCATTTCGTAATTACTGGTCATTGATTGGTTTCGTTTCGATTGACGAGCCTGTTCTTTTCTTTTTTTCTTGGCAGCCAATTTCAATATTTTTTTCTGTTTCATCTGTACCACGTTAGTCATATTTTCTTTCTCTTCGCCTTTCTTTTTCTTTCTCCAACGTAGTTTGCCTTTTTTCGTCGCTGCTACGGTGGTATCTACGACTAAATTCTTCAGCTGAAATCATCGTCGATAATACAAATTAGACATAACTAATTTTATGCCATTTTAAAACTGGGAGAGCATTACATAAATATGTTTCCTTGAGTGTTGAGTTTTTACCTCTTTAAATTCCGGATTTTCAGGCTCATCATTTGATAACGAAAGATAAGTAACAAATTTATTATGTCGGTCGCTATCGCCAATTAATTTAGTAAGGTTCTCTTCATCGTCATCGAACTGTAAAATATCGAATTCCATATTCTCGGCGCTTGCCGCATCATCGATGGTGCTAACCGGATTGCATTGTGAAATATCGAATTCTTTACCAGCAGTTGATACGATCGTAGCGCTAATATGAGTTTCTGTAGAGTCTTCAGGTGGCAGGGTGTAATATCTTATTTTACCCCTAAAAATACGAGAAAAAAAACTGGTAAGATTGAAGATAATTTTGCAAATACTAAAAAAAAATACTGCAATTTACCTATTCCAATCTTGCACTAGCATTTTTGCAGCTTTAAAAGTATCTGGAATGCCTTTCTTTCCCAATAATCCAAAACGTTTGGCTAAAGAAAGTAAAAATTCTTCTGGAGTGTTATAATTCGAAACGTTGTATAATTCCATCATCTGAAAATTTAACAAATAATCAAAATTCTCAAAATGGATAATGAGGAGGAAAAAAAATCAACGTACTTGTTCTTTTGTCGATCGATATAAAATAGCTTGGGCAGCAAGAGAAGGATCGCTCAACTGATCGGTTTTTACTAGATTTTTCAAGCATAATAAAGTATTATTTTTCAATACTGGATTTTCCATTACAATACCAGGACTATCCAAAATTTTGATTTTAGCACTGATTTGAACAGCTTGCAAAGTTCTGCGAATTAATAAAAATACTATTAAAAAACATGTAAAAAACAATTAATAGAGGAAAATAATGACAGCTACCTCGTGACACCAGGTTCGGCTCCAACTCGACATGATTTCGCTCTCCGGAGACTGTTAATTATACTGCTTTTACCAACATTTGGAGCACCTAGACAAATAATCAGGTAAAAATGAAATCCCAACCAGAATAAGAGTGAATAATAGTTCAAAAAATTACCAACGACTCCAACTGTAATAGATGTAGAGATTCCTTCATTACGACAATAATTAGCCAATAGTTTCATTAAAATCTCCGCACCGACACAGGATGAAATCGACATAAGTTTTTCCAAATTTTTCTTTTTCGATTTTTTCATCATAGCTCGACGACCTAATTTTTGAGCTTGTTGTTGAACGCTAGCTTTGAAAGGCACCGCTGGCCGAGTGCGTTTCAAATACGCCAACCATTTTTTCAAATTTTCTCTAGGCACTAAATCGGCTTTGTTTACGACGATTACGAGTCGTTTGTCGGGATATTTCGCAACTGTTTCTTCGACAACTTTGCATCGGGTACCAAGAGGATCTCTGGCGTCGACGACTTCCAAAATAACATTTGCTTCGCTGACCACCTGAAAAAATAGAATCATTGTGAATAAATAAATGAATAAATCGTATTCAATCTCATAATGTGCAATCAGCACCCAACTTTGATGCATATCATGGTTCAAATCTCACAATTGACACACAGTTTCGAGATAGAAATCAGTGAAGAGTTCTTTATTGGATAATGATAATAAATACCTTTTTAAATTCTTTGGTTAACGAAGAGCTCTCCATCTTTTGAGCTGCATTCAATCTACGATCTATTTCCTCGCCTTTATCGACAGGCATGTAATCTTCACCTCGGATCTGAGCATCTTGTACGAGATCTTGCAAAGTAATACCATTTGCTGCGTTTTCTTCCATGATCCTTTTATTTTCCAACATGATTTCTTTTTCTTGAGCCTTGGCTTGATTAAAATCTTCAATAATTTGTTCCTTGAAAGGACACTGCTGAGGGGCTGTGACAGCTTTTGTTTTAGAACCTGTAAAAATAATGTGTGAGATAAGAACACAACGATGAACAAGATAGCTTTTTAGAAAACATATCACTTACCTTTACGTTGCTTACGAGCTTCTCGTCGTTTCTTTCTGTTATGTTCTCGTACTTTTTTATCGATTTTGTACTTCAAACGACATGACATACGTTTACTCTTCTTTTCTGCAGCAAAAAAAGAAAAAATCAGTGAGTATTACTACAGATTGTACGATGAACCTTGATTGACTTACTTAGAGATGGATGACCCATGATGAGATATTGATATTATCACGAATAAAAACTTGATATTTTAATTAAAATCGCGCAAATCAAGTAAAATATTAAGAATTAGTAAAATGTGCACGTTGTTGAAAAAAGTGAAAAATCCTAGACATTATCACTATCACGTGTTATTTACTTCGGAAAAGATAAATTATTTCGTTTTTAGAAAATTACGAACATCATTCGTTTGAACCAGAGAAAAGGTCAGAAAAATGAACGAATCAGTCGCGAATCAATCACGAAAAATTTTTAAGTGTTCTCAAAGTAATCAATAAAAGTGAAGTAAAAAGTACCTTTGAATATATCTTTATAAAATTAGTTTAAAGACGAAAAAAGTGAGGAAAAATGTTTGTAAATTTATCTTTTGAAGAAAATTATTGAATATATTATACATATATTTTTTAAAAAATAAAACGATTTTTAGAACCAGAAAAAAAATTAAAAAACCAACGGGAAAAAAAAACTTTTTTATTTTTCATAAAATTACCACACTGAATATACCTATCTAAATTAATTTGTCGCGTACCTACTTTTATTCATGAAGGTCAAAGAAGCAGTTTTGCCATTTTTAAATTTTAGCTGAATCATTAAAATATGTTTTTTTAAATTGAATTTTTTCAGAAACTTTCAAAAAATAAATTTTATATTTTCAATTAATAAGTTGTTTCAATTAATTTAATTTTAATTTAATAATTTTCAATCACCTTTATTGGAATTAAATTATTAAAATTAATTTCTCACAACAAATATTTTGAAAAATACTAGTTTCAACATTGTTTATTTACAATAAAATACAGAAATGGCGTGTTGTGCAATAATTTTTATTCGTCAATATTTCAATATGATAAAAATTTTCTTTAAATTAAAAAGTTAAATAATTAGAAGGCCTTTTAATTATTAATTCGGTAATTTGCATCTTAACGGTGATTAATTTAGCAAAAGTTTCCAGTGCGATGTCGTTATTGATTAAAAATCCAGACTGTGTACCCGTAGATCAAATGTATCTGAACGATTTATAATTTTATGTTATTATCGAAGTTTTTGTGAAAATGGAGTGGTTTCGAGGTGTTATTCACCGATATGCGATTACTCAAACGTTATCTTTCAGATTTACCGTCTGAAACATCTATTAATTCGCAAATTTAGTAAGTTCCCAATACTGATAATGTTTTGTTTATCATTTTGTTCCTAGCTTATATTTAGCATCTGCTCCAAAGCTAGACGATCCATAATGAACTAAATTTTGGGAAGAAATTTTAATTTTGGAATATTTTGTTGTCCAAATGCGATGGACTGCTGTCCTCAATATTGTTGATGGTCTTGAATGGAATATTATGTCATTTTCTCACTGAACTAGTAAGAGAGATGAGAGATCAACCTTTTTTCGGATATGGAGAATTTTATGGAATGAAGTTATTACATAATCGTTATCGTAGTAAACGATTTCCAATTAGTATCATTTTATGAGTTTAGCCATTTGTTGAGTATGATATGATCATCTCCGTTCTTTTTTATCAATTTTGTAATTACCCAAATTTGAAAAGTTTACCATATAAATGTAGACAGCTTTACAATTTTTTAGAACTTCATGTTTTAATATTATTTTAATTTTTTCCTAATTTCAGACGAGATTTGTTCGATTGGAGGTGTTGAATAGCAAATGTTCTAAATGAAGGTAATTTGTTTTTCTCTGATTTGAGGAGAATTTATTTTCAAAACATTTACGACTAGCTGTTGTTATTTTTGTACTTATCAGATATTGTTGAGTAACTTTGACTTTTAAGGTTAGATTGAAAATCCGTTTTGATATTTTTGCAGAAAATACCTAGAGGTCGTAGTCAAATGCCCTTTTATGGGCATGGACAATGTCCAGACAATGATATGTCACACATGCAACGAGGCCCATGTTTTGCCGAAAGTTATGGCAAAATGGACGGACCTTGCGGGTAAATGAAAATAATTTCACGATAGGATGAGTAGTTTCGTATTTACAATCCGAATAAATTTTTTCTTTTTTGTAGCATGGGAGTTGGCGAATTTAAATCACCAATGATGGCTAACCCAGATCCACCTCCTCCACCGAAAAAGAAACGAAGAACCTCGAACACAATGGCAACTGCGGCGCAACCATCGCCATCCCCAGTTATGCAAGATTTACTACCACCTCCGCTAACTGGTGAGTGATTCACAAACTACGTACAATTCACTTGACGAAATATTCGTTCTAATAAATTTATTCAATAGGTTACGGTGACACAATCGTCGCATCGAATCCATTCGACGATACACCTCCGCCGACTCCAACGATGTCACATATGAACCCGATGAATCACGTCAACAAACACATGAACGTAGGACCTTGCATGTCACCAGCTGCATCGATGATGGGTTCGATGAGCCCATGTCACATTGTCGGATCACCGATGAACTGCGGTCCTCCGGTCGGCAGTCCTATAAATTGCGGTCCCAATATGGGTAACTGTAGTCCAATGCCGGGCGGTGGCAATAACCCGAATTGCGGTCCTATCGGTAGCCCTCATGCGGTCTGTAATAGCAGACAAGTTAGCCGAAGCCCTTTAATATGTCCTCCAATGAGTAACGCTGGCTCAGTTATGAATTGTGGCCCAGGCAGTAACAGTCCGATGAACGTGACATCGGTACATTCAATGAACAGGAGCCCGCAATCGTTAGGCAGTCCTTTGAGTTCGGTGATGGCATCAAATGTCCGCGGAAACTCGCCATTGGACTGCGGCTTAGGTTTAAATTCGATCGGATCTCAAAAAGGTAGTCCTATGTCGGTGATGAGTTCGCATAATATGAACAACCTGAATTGCGGCTCACCGATGGGTAGTCCGTCCAACGTGCAAATGAGTAATTGTAATAACGGTAGTATGAATATGGGTTCACCGATCACCAGCCCGTTAGGCAATGTACCATGTTCGATGCAGAATGGACCCGATTTAGGTATGAATTTGAACGGCGTCATGAACCGTAGTCCAATGAACGCGCCTCCAAATTCGGTCGGCAGTCCAATGCTGTGCGGCTCGTCGATGCGTGGACCTTCTCCTATCAGCGGAGGTCCTCTAGGAAATAGCCCGATGAATATGAATTGTAACTCGAATCCTAATGTAGGAGTTATGGGGCCTAAGTCCGATTTAAACATGAATGAGTTGGCAGCAATGAGTCGAGATAACTGCGGCCCTGGTCACATATCAATGAAACCTAACCAAGTACCGGGATGCGTGATGCCGATGAATAATCCTTGCTCGCGGCCTTCCGATATGAACCAGATGCCTTGCGGTCCAGGACCAATGAACAGTTCGCCTCATTGCAATCCGATGATGAATAATCCAGGCGGCTGCGGTCCCGGAATGAATAATTTACCATGTATAGGAAATAATATGAATCGACCACCGTGCGGAGGTAACCCCATGGGTATGGGTAATCCGTACGATGGCATGAATCCACAATGCAGACCGACCATGAACCGATCTCAGTATCCTAGACCTATGAACAGTATGCATTACGGCGGAGGACCACCAAACAGCATGAATAGCATGTGCGGACCTCCACCGGACATGGGCAACATGCAGTGTCCGCCGAATAACCAGATGCATTGCAACGATCAGGTTCTGAACAATCCTCAATGCGGCGTTAATCAAAACATGAACCAGTGCGGAGGAAACATGTTCAATTCGCCCTTTTCACCTTTCGATTCGAGATGCAGTCCTAATTTACCATTCAACGAGGTCTCTATGAACAACGGAGGATTTTACCGTAATATGAATCACACGAGCCAGGCACCTTGTATGCCAAATATGCGCAACCCGTGTATCGTTTCTAGCGCCAATGAGTTGACCGGGCCCGGAGACATGGCTTCCATCAAAACCGAATCCCGCGACCATACCGATCTCAGCGCCGATATTTCGAATACAGTTTGCGGTTTGACGTCGTCAGACACTAGCGATGATCTTGGATTGATGTCCTGCGGTCCAGATAACTTTCTAAAAGAAGACAGAAAACCGAAAGATTGCAACGGTGGGATTTCATTGGAAGACGAAGCCGATAAATTAGACGACGTTAAAAATAAATTAGATTTAGATAAAAAAGATGGCATAGTTAAAATAAAAGACGAAAAAATCGACGGCAAAGACGACGATGACGGTAAAACCACCATTTCTCCCAACAGCTCCGGCGCCTCTCAGGGCTCAACCAATACGAACACGGTGACCAGTGCCTCAGCGACGTCGGGAACAAAAACCACTTCGGCTAACGCTTCTGTTACCAGCGCAGATCACGACAGCAACGATAACTCGGCATCTAACGCGACCAACGATGGACCTAAAAACGATACCGAAGATGATCTGTTCAAAACCTCAGACGCAGCTAATTCCGGTGCAGCAAATTCGAACAATGAATCAGAAGAAAATCGATCAACGAACGATACCAATGACAAAGACGACTCGGAGGAAAAGCTTCATTGCTCGAATGAAAACGATACCAGTTTCGATGATAACGTCGATAACACACGAGACGATAGGAATCCTTCTAATAATGAATCGACGGATGCTAATAATTCCAATTGCCCTGATTCTGAAAATCCTGAAGATCGCAGTAAAGAAAATGGTAATTCGACTCCGATTAAGCTCGAAAATGACGAATTCTTCGACGGAGTGAAAAATCCTACCGATTGTGTGGGCCCTGGGGCTCCTCGTCCCGGAAATAACTTTAGTAATGGCCATGTCATCCCGACCAGTAACTTTGGTCCCGGTAACGATGTCGCCAATGTTCTGAATAATACTTCTGCTTGCATGAGCGACGCGATGTGTACGTCTTCGGTTATGCCGAATATGAATCGAACTACCATGTCGAATGCGATGAATCATTCGATGAATTACCACAATAGGCCGATTCATGTGGTACGTTCAAGTCAAATTAATACCAAAGTGTGATAAATTTCGATCTAATTATAATTTTAATAATTACAGGTGAATCCGATGCAAGCGAATCCTCTACAGGTATATCCACCCAACAAATCCAAGGTCTTTAACCCCCAAAATCCCAATGCACCTCCGATCTATGCCTGCGGACATTGTCACAAAGAAGTCAACGATAACGATCAAGCTGTTTTATGCGAATCAGGGTGTCATTTTTGGTATCACAGGTAATTTCTTTGTTGAAAAATTTTCTAAATTTGTAATTGATCTGATCATTTTTGTAATTCTTTAATTTTTTTGTACAGAACCTGTTCCGGTTTAACAGAACCAGCGTATCAACTCTTGACGGCAGAAATTTACGCTGAATGGGTCTGCGATAAATGTCTAACAACGAAGAAAATTCCACTAGTGAAATTTAAACCTTGAATCAGGAACTACTAGGGCCTAATTTTTCCTATTTTCGTAGTATTCTAAATCACACTCGACTATTATATATTTTCTTTCTTTTTTAAGACCTTGGCGTAATTTTTGGCGATGATTTTACGTTTTTAATGAAAAAAGATACTCATTTAGAAAAATATTCTATGTAAATTGTAATTATGGTGTTATATATTCTAATGAAAAAAAAAAAAGTTGTTTAGCTAATAGCGTAGCTTTAGATATCTATAAAATTATCAGATCCCGAGTGATAATCGATCGAGTGTTCAGTTACAAACTGATTCGTAGAGTGTTCATTAAATCTAATAGGTAGCTCTGATTAGCCAAAAGTTTGAGAATTTTGAAGGAGTTTCGAGTGAAAGACTCTACTTACCATGAAGTATTTTGTTCGGAATGTTTTGAGTGAAGTTTTTATTTTACGTTAGTGTTGTGCAATTGTGGGTTTTTAATTGCCAGTGTATTACCATTTTTTTTGAAGAAAATCTGTGTGAAAGAGAGAAGTTATATCAGTGACCGGTGCTTTGAGCGGTGTACCGATGTAATCGGAGAGTGATAAAGAAACTGGTCAGAATCGGTATTTCGCTTCGATTTATTCTTTTTTTGTTTTTCTACTTAATGTGCTTTCGTATAATTTTTCCTTTTTTTGTGCCATTTTTGAAATTCACTTTCCATATTGAGAGCACGTGTTTTATTCTAGGTACCCTATTTTATGTTTTTTTGTGTATGTTTTTTCCTCCTTTTTCCTCTTAATGCCTTAGGGTGTAACTTAGATAATAGGTATTGAATCACATTCGATACTCGTAAATGTGTAATTTTTTTTCATTTTCTAATGTTGACGTACTTTTACCTCTTCGTGTACTGTAATTCTTTAAGGCGTAGCGTATTAGTGTAGGAGTAGTGTACGACTAATTGTTTTATGTTTTAGTATTTCTAAAGCAAATAGTTGTGAACTGGTTTCATCGAGTTTTTTTTCTAAACCATTAACGACGTTTTGTTTGAATTAATACCAGTGAGCGTTTTTTTCGCTAGTGTGCGTGATTGCTGTATTTCTGTTTGCATATTCATACTTATAGCTGGGTTATTTTTTTCCTTTCTTATCTGTTGTAAATTGTGTATTTTAGTTATAATTGTTTACTAAATTATTTCCCCTCTTTTATTATTGAATTTATTTACATTAAATTATTTTAAAAATCTATGCATCGTGTTTTGTTTTGGTAAGAAAGAAATGTTGATTACAGACAATTGGAAATTGAAAATTGAGGGATTTATTTCATCAGATAATCTTTTTAGAGAGAGGAAAATTATAAATTATTGTGCGGCCGAAATGAATAAAAAATAATGAGATTACATAAGTATTATTCTATACTTTGAATGATACATTGAGTGGCTTGATGGTTTCAGAATTGAGAAATATTTTTCATTGTTATGTTGGGTATTCTTATATGTTAATTGTCTAGGATGTTTGAAGTTCTTACTCAAGAGGTCTGCCAATTTATAGAACATTGACATTTGGCGGTATTTCATCGACGATAATAACTGATCAATAAATCTCTTAAATTAAAGAATAAAAAACAAACTTTGGTGGGGGTCAGGGGTAAGGATAGGTTTGGGTCTTGAATGCAGTGTAAGCTCTTGCTAAAAATCCAGTGCTGGTTAGCCCCTCTGCAGAGCGTAAATCGTAATGAGTTCTCAAAGTTGAGAACTCAGAAGTTTTCTGGAATCAAAGAATTTTTTCCCAAATTTTTATAAGTTTCGTTTTGTAGGTATCTTTTGATTTTTTCCTTTTCGGGAGTATTAGAACCTTTGATTATATTAGAACCCATTTAGCCTAAAAAGTTTCTTGTTCTTCCTCTTCCAAAGTTGAAAAAAGAAGAGCTCGAGACTCTAGGTACTCAATTGAAAATCATGGCGAAAAAAAACGATAAGGAAACCTAAGAATTGAAAAAAATAAAATATCTCAAATGAATACTTTCAGAGAAAAAAATTATTTTTTGGATGTTTTATTTAATCAATCCGCACGTCTTGGGAATCAATTTCCAAATGTTATCTCTTGAGTTTGCTTCGAAATAAAAATTAGAAATTGATTCTCAGGTGGTATTTCACGCACCTGAATCCAAATTTTTGAGGTAATTTCACCCCAACTCCAAATATCTCCTAAGAATTTACGATCTACAGAGTACAGAGATGGGAAAGAGAATCCAGGTTCAAAAATCTTCCACGAATCTCAAGTTAGTATGATTTTGAAAATCAAAATTCATGATTTCTGACTTCCTAAGTCTGATATAAAATGCATGCTTTTTTATTCTATTTCTGAGAGTGTTTTAACCCTTATCCGAATCGTGACTATCTAAGGCTCCTTTGATTAGAGTAGAGCTAATATTGAAGTTGCCCCGTTTTTTGAAATTCGAAAAAACATTTAGCCAAAACATTCAGAAAGCAAAGCTTTGAATTAAGTTTTGAGCTCGTTGGCACCAATATATGTAGGCAGGTAAGTATGTACGTAATGTACATTGTAGGCATTGACCAATACCTATTACGTATGTATATTTGACGGAAACAGTGAGTACATACAGCAAAAAATTGAAGAATAAAAAAATCGAGCAAGTAGGTACAAATTTTCATGAGTAGGCACGAGTGGAAAGTTTTATCTGGTTGTAATTTTGAAACCATGAAAATTTCTCTGGTGTTTTCAATTTCAAATCATAATTTTTTTTCTTAAATTAGACGTTTCAAAAAAATTACCTCCAGTACCTAGGTACTATACTATCACAATCATTATACACCGGACTTTTTTGGTGGCCTAAGAAACGAAAGATTCAAGCAAATAAAAGCTATTGAATAACCACCAATCGTTTCTTATACCACAAAAAATTGAAAAATTTCATTCGGTGGTTCCAAAACTTTTCAATATTAACAATTACAAGGACATCACATCAAAGCACACACGAAAATTTTGAAAATTTAGAGTCTTTCCAAAATAGTAATTTACTTACTGTGTATGAGTAGGAAACGAATTTAATTAAATTGTAAATTCATATAAATTCCAATTTTTCCACAACAAAACCTCTCCTAGTGTAATAAATTTCAACTAAAAAATCATGATGACGTCATCAATGGATGACGTAGACCGATGTTGTTGTTGTCCTTCATGTCTACACGTCTGTAATCTTGCAGTTGTAGTGGTATACAAGTTTCATGCAGTATTTTTATGTTCGTGATAGAGGAAAGGTGAAAAATTATGTGTTTTTAGTGCTTATATTTACTAACGTAATTTGTGTAATTAATATCATTCAATATTCGATACAATATTGAACTGTTCGAGAAATACATCCATCTAAACTCATTCGTACAGATTTCGAAGTATTCGATCGTTGTACTATGATTTCATCTTTGCTGATTTAGATACTGCATATTCTCCTAGAACAGAATCCAGTTCTAGTTCACTCTAAACAATCATCATGACAACCGAAGAAAAATTCAGAGCTGCCGTAAACGTGATACGAAATCTTCCAAAAAATGGTTCGTATTCCTGCTGCTGTATTCCATCCACCTTACCAAGTGGTTATCTCGAATACCAGTTTGGTCAGATTTACTCCTATATGGGATATTTTATAAGTTTCTTTGTTTTAGTACGCAGTAAAATACGATGATAACTTGATAAGTTATTTTTAACCCGTTGATTGATATTTTAGGACCAGTACAGCCGTCAAATCACGTCATGTTGAAATTCTACGCGTTATTTAAACAAGCCAACGAAGGACCAAATACAGCACCCAAGCCAGCTTTTTGGGATCTTGTGAAAAAAGCGAAATGGGACGCTTGGACGAAACTGGGAGATATGGAACGTGAGACGGCCATGAAAAATTACGTAGAAGAGTTCAGAAAAGTACATTAACCTTTACTCAATTTAATTTATGCGTAAAATATGCGCTGGATTTCAATACAAACGATGAATTTTAGATCGTTGAAAGTGTCTCGAATTCAAATATGGAGACTGTCAATAAATCGGAAGTAGATTCGTTCTATGCTTCTGTTCCGATGAAAGATTTGGAATTGGTCGTCGGTCCAGTCATACAGAAAGCTCGATCTAGATCTAATTCGCCAATACCTTACGCTTCCTCGCCAGATTCAGGTTGGTTTAACAAGATGTTACGCTATTGTAAACATACCAATGTTTATATTTGTTTAGAAACCTTCATTTGTAAGATTTTACGTATAGAAAGTTGCACGCGATGTTAGCGTATTATATCGACACACTGGTAAATATTTGCGATTATTTTTCAGCTATACCGCAAGAAAATGGTATCATAGAGAATGATAATTCTAAACCTGAAAAAACCGTTATAGCTAATGGCGATATTAAACATCAACCTGTTAACGGCAAGAACGGCGTGTATGTTAATGGAACCTGTAATAGATCTGAAGAAGATGACGATGATGAAGATTTCTTTCTCGATACAATTGAGGTAAGTTTGAAAAATAATATATTCACAAGTAAGTAGGTATCAAATGAAGACCATTTTTAAAATTTTTGATTTTTTTTTTTAAATTCTTAATGAAAATTTCCCTCCGCAGAATTCCGATCAAGGGTCTAGGACTAGATTGACTGATGACAGACTGTATAGAAATAATGCTCAATTAAATTATATCAACGGGTATTCCAATGGTTTTGTAGGTAAGTAGTTGTACTATCGTACGAAAATATATTCTTATTTTTTTAAAAACACCTAAATAAAATTTTATTCCGCTTTTAGGGGACAATAATAATAATAGAAGATGTTATCCAGAAATTGATATTGAAACGAGTCAACAAATTTCGAAAGTGATTATGTCATTGCAGAAAGATTTGGAAAAGGTTGTCAAAAGTGTTAATCTAATTGAACAGCGGATTGGTCAATTACAAGGAGAGGTTTGTTTTTTCATGTTGTTATCGTTCGATGATAAGAATAACTGAGATTTCACGGAAACATTCTTTTTGACCCAAAAATCAAAGTGCATACATCTGTATTCGTATTAATTTTTTGTATGTACCTTATGAAAAAAAACCGGCCAACGAATTTTGAAAAAAAAATTAATTTATAATTCTTGAAAGCAAAATAATTTTTATATTTATTTATTTGAATGTTTTTTAGTAATTAAACATGGGTAGGGAGGGAGGAGCGAAAAAACCTTGAATTTTGACCAAAAGTACTGAGATGAAACTTCCGGAAAAAAATTTCAGCTCTTTGGTCTTTAAAGATAGGTATTCGAAAATGAGAAAAATTTTAAGCTGGAGTGAAAAGTATCGAAAATACATCCAAAATAATTTCTTATCCTAAATTTCAAATGCTGAAGTTCGATCATTTTCAAATTTGGACGAATTTTTGAAAATTCGTGGTGTGAAGGTGAAATAAAAATTGAATTTTTTTTAGTTTTTGATCCATGAGTCCACTTTTTAAGTATTAATTTAACTCACTTGAAATGATGAAAGTGAACTTTAAAGAGGTGAAATATGCCCAAAATTTTGAAAATTTTTCAAATTTCCCAAGTGAGGTATCGAAATCCATGTTTTTTGACTCACTAAATCCATTTTTAGAGTCATTTAGCTCCAAATTCAAGATTTAAATTGGTTGGGTAAAAGGTAGGGCCAAAAATTGAAATTTTTAGATTTCATTTCCATTCCTACCCTAGAGGAATTCTTTCTACATTAGGGGTGAAAATTTCCCCACAAGTAGATCCAGGGAGTAAAAAATCACGGATTTCGGTACGCGGCGCGGTACCGCACTCCGCAGAATATGAATATTTTTAGATATTTATTATCTTACCTCCTCTCTCCCAGATGGTTTATAATGGTGTCTGGAATTCGAAAATTTTAAAAATATATTTAGGTTGTCAACAGAAATAGATTAAGACTCTTCACTTGATAAATTTGAAAATTTTCAATTTTGGTTCTACGTTGTACTTCCCTCCTTCTTCGGAAGGACAGAATTTAATTTTGGGGTTGAAAAAATTTCCAGAATAGATTTAGAAATTTTCAAATTCCCTTTTTCGCTGTTTTTAAAACAAAACTTTGAGTCTTTGTTCCTCACCTGTTGTTTTTTTTGTGGCTTGGAATTTTTCGATTTTCCCATACAGCTGGAAACATTTTGAAAATTTTCTTATCAGACTCAAAAAACATCAAAAATTCAAATTCTGTATGTATGAGAAATCTCAAAAAAAAAAATTAAAAGTTCTTAAGATGACGTAATTTCTGTAGAAATCATTTTTTTTTCACCATGCGGGTAGTACTACGTCCTGAAAAAGGGCAATTGATTCATCTACCCATTGATCTTGAAATTTTAAATCACTTTTACCCAATACAAGGAAATTAAAAAATTATGGATCCGTAGTGAAGATTTCCTGATTTTTTACCAAATTCAAATCGTTTATTCAAATACTTGAAAATCGAATTAAAAAATTTTTCGCTTCCTGAAAAATGAATTTTGATGAAATTTTCAGAAAAATTTCGCGACAGTGCTGCCAACTACATTGATTTATTAAAGTTTTATCAAACGTGAGTTGTTCATGCGATGACTTGTAAATTTAATCAAATTTTTTTCGCTTCAAAAAATTGAAAACTTTTTATAACAGTGCTGCCAACTTGGATTTAATTAAAATTGAATCTTGATGCAGTTGACAGTGAAGTATTGAAATTTATCCTCGGAGACCGAAAAATTTTTCTTCTCGACTAAGAAGTATCTGAGTGAATAAATTGGATTTCATAAAAAAATTCAAGAAATTTTCAATTTCGTTTCAACTGTCTATAAGAGGGCAAAAAACTGTAATTTTTTCAAGTGGCATCGCTTTGAAAGCCCCTAGTTTCTCTTCCATTCAAGCCAGACCTCTCAGATTTTTTTCATTAATTTTGGTCATAATCTTGGGATACCGGTTTGTGTATTTTTTTACTCCATCCTACTGATCATTTGCCAAGATTATTGTTAAATTGTCCCTTAATAACAGAGCTTTGAAATTATATGGATAAAAATAACGATCGGTTGACATAAAATATAGAATTAAAACGTATTTAGTGCCGGTAACGGACGGGAATTCACCTCAATTATAAGTTTCGAATGCACGTACGTCGAACGACGAATGAAATAAATTAGATCTTAGTTCGAGATGACCTTGATTCGTCTACAATCTCAGTCGCATCAGCTACATTTTCCAAAAAATCCACATTTTCCATTCCCGATCTAGAAAAAATAAAGAAAACCTAAGCACTAAAATTATTAATTTGGAAAGTTACTGCGATAATTAGTCTTTAAATCGCTCGTCTTGCTTGCCGAGCGAATTTCCTCGTTATGCTCTGATTGACATTGATTTTATAGTATTCCATTACCATGACAATATCGGTCGCTAGGTCGAAATAATGTTAAAGTTTTCACGTAATTATTCCGTTTACAGATTGTTATGCAAAAATCTTCCAAGTGGTCTTTGATGACATCACAGAACATCGTACCTTTCGTCGTATTATTCACATGGCCGGTGATTTTACAACTGTTGATTGTATGGTTTCGAAGGAAGAAGTAATACCGCATTTGACCGTATAATTCGGGTTTAGGGATTTATTTTTACGTTTCGGTTTACTTTTTGCCTTAATTTACCCCATATGTGATAAATTTCGCTTTATTAACGATAACACGTCGCAATAAATTGGTGTTTTCGTTGTAAATGATGACTATATGTATTTTTACCTTTGTGTTTTTTTTTCTTACCTATACCGATTCTCTCCGTATACCTATAGCATCACAATATTGTGGAAAATTGTACTAGTTCGAGTATACCTATCTAAATTACTTTGAAATATTTGTGTAGAATATTTTATGTATCGAAGTTACCAGGAAGTAGTGTAAAATTAGAGTATGGTTGTTACGATCAGTCTCGTATTGAATACATCATTCCATTATATTAAATTTGTTATTACAAGAGCTTTTTTCTCTATTTTTTCAATTTTTATTTACATTCGTATACTTGTTTTGGAACTCTTATGCATTAGTAAAGCAATAAAAGAGGTGTTTATAATAATTTGTTGCATTTTTTTTTTTTTTGGTTCGCGAATTTAATTACCAATTCCCAGAGGTTCTGCTACCTGAATAATAGTATTTTAAATTTATTCTTATGTATTTTTGTTGCGTCGAGTATTTTTTTTACGATTGTGTTTGTGTAAGACGACAGCGATAAAAAAAAATGTATTCAACGAAGAATCTAGAAAGTGGTTTTTTAAGAAGTTGGAAAAACAAATCCATGAAAAAAATATATAAATAATCCATATAATATACGAATAGACAAATTAAGCGAATAGCCAAGTCATGAGTAATGAAAATAAACAGGTTGGTCATCCCATCCCCTCCACCAAAATTAATTTGACGCTTCAGTGTACCCCTAACCCTACCCATACCTACTTATTGTTTTGAAAAAAATTAAAAATTATTTGAAAATATAGCTGATTGAGCTAAGCTTGTTTCAAAATGAGCTCGGTTCACTCCGCCACTGCAAAAACTCCCATTAATGGATCTTCACGGATGCGGCGATACAAAATGTACATAGGTTCACAAATAATTTATAATATCACCGGAATATGATACTTCACTTTGACATAATTTTTGTAACACAGAGAATCAATTTAATCGATCCGTCGCCCACACGAATTACGTAATTAGGTAGATGATTCAGATCCGTCGTCGGGGTAAAGAAAAACAGAATGACGTAGGATATTAAATACAATAAAGTAGCCAATATTAATCCCCCAACATACACTTTAAGACGGCTGTCATAACTTTAAAATAATAAACCCTCGTGTAACTTTAATGCTTCGTTGACAAGAGGCAAGAAAAAATGACAAAAATCATTTTTCTAATTGCTAATCGGTTCGAACACCAATGACAACCTCATCAAGTGAATTATTACCAAGATTTTTTCCCCAGTACTCGACAGAATGCAGTAATTTGCAGAGATCCCAGGGGGATTATTTTTTATACGCTGTATCCAATTTACTAAAATGTTGCGGTTTTTAAAAATATCGCAAGTTTAAATTTAACGGTATTTGATTCCAGTCGAGTTTTTCGCTACAGTGCTGTTTAAAAACCATATAAACATATCGAGCAAGGTAATATTGAATTATTAGAACTGGTTATCGACTGGTTTTTTTCATTTCGATGCAACGGAAATTTTATATTTTTTATGTAAATAAAGGATTATCAAAATTCTCGAGTATTTAGAGCTTTGATCTCATTAGCTTTTATGGCTTCTTGCAACGTCAAATGAACTCGTGGTAGTCAACCCTTTTTTTTTATCGTTTGTTATTTTTTTCCTTTAGGTATTAATTTTTTGTGGATTTTTTTGGGATAAGAATTTACTTAATCGAAGTTCAATTTTTACGTGGGCGAAGTGAAATGAAATTTGAATGGTACTTGTCGTTTAGTGGGTTTGTAAAATGCGTATTAATTGTGGGGGATAAACGGATATTGTAGAGTGCTTCTGCTTGTATTTAGCCAAGTTTTTAACAGTGATGGCGTTTTGTGTTTTATGTCTGCAATCGAGTTAGTGAGTCCGAGACGAGATGGATTTTGATGAGTATCGAATTCGAGGTAAGATTTTTATTCGTATAATACCTCGGTTTGCTTGAAAAATTAAATCCCAATATTTTTCATTTGGTATCATATTTTTTCTGGACGCTGCGCTTAAAATAATTTTCCAACTTTGAGCTTGGTCGAACTTGGAATTTTTTCATTGTTCAAGTTTCATTTTTACAAATGTTCCTTACTGAATTATCTACCTATAAAGAACTCTCCAGAACGATCACCTCGATTTTAAAATTATTATTTAAAAATAAGATAGGAACCTATCTGCTCTGGGATATCGATTAGGCATATCAGGTAAATTTTTAATGTACCTACCTACTTATCGTCCCCAAAAATCCAAAACTATCTGCCATACCATACTCTTCTTCAGATTCTACAAAATTCTATCTTTTCCCATAAGCATGGATTTCAAGATCTGTTCAAAAAGAAGTCGAGAGAAGTCTCAAAAAGTCTCACACAATTTTTACCCTGCGAGTTTTTTAACAAAAACATTACCTATTATAAGTTTGGAACAATTTAAATTTTCTACTGATTTAAAAAATTTTCTTATATTATTTAATTGAGGGTTTTTAAATAATTTGTAAGCAAAATTTTTATAAAACTCAGTCCCTTGAGATCTTCTATTGTTGATTTTAAATTTTCTATGGCCATGCAGCTATGTTTGATCTAATATGATGAAAAAGTTCCACTATTCTCTCCTCCTTTCTTTTAAAAAGTCACTTGAATGGCTATTAAGAATTGCCAGAAAGAAATATTATGTTATGCACCATTTGTTATGTTTTTGAAGGTGATAAATCCGAATTTGGATTCAATTTTTGAATTTGACCCCCCCCCTCTCCGCATTTCCATTCCTACATCTTCAAATTTTGATTAAAATTATAATAATATTACCTACATATTTAAGAGGTAACGTGTAAATTTTTTTGAAAATGCTGAGTTTCACAATTTCTAGGAAGAATAGTCGAAAATTCCCCTAGTCAACATTGTATGTGTCGATATTGATTTTTTTGATTTTATTGCCTAGATGAATTTATCATGAATTCTAAAACATTCAGCAATAAGATGTACTTTATTTCGACTTCTCCTTCGGACCCCCCCCCCCCCACCGCATTGAAAAAAATGAAAGAAAATTGGTCCACTCTGAAAACCCCAAGTGCTACGAATCAAAGGTTCAACTTCTTTGTTTGGGACTGGTTCAGATCTTCTGGGACGTAGGTAGTTGAAGTAGGAATCTTGTTTAAAAAAATGTTTTGGGTTTCTGGGGCACCATTCCAAATTTCGTTTTGATAAAAATATTTCCTATAAGTATTTTGCCAAATTTTTGGTTAAATTCCACTATATTAGACCCCGAGTTCAAATTTTATTCAGTTCTATGATTTGATATTTAATTCCTTCAATTACGAAAAATTTCGCTCTCTTTGTGATCTAAAAAATTTACACTTTACCTATTCCTATCAAGAAAATGCTTCGGGAAAGGAGGTAATTTTTCTAACTTGGATTTTTTTAAAAAAATCATATTCCTTATTTTCTTGAAATTTCTCAAAATGTTTCTCTTTTTTTTTAAGTAAGTAATATGTAATTGGTAGGAATTTTTTAGAACATGAAATACCTAGAATAAAAAAGTGCAGAAAAAATCAAAATTGGGAAAATGTTGAAAAATTTTTAGTTTGAATGAATTTTTCTACCTATTTTAAGAATTGGAAAGGATACAATTTTGAAAAAAAAAATTAATTTGGAATTGAAAAAATGAGGCTTCAGAAATTTAAATGAATTTGAACTTAGATCGTTGAAATCCAGTTTATGGCTGAAATAAGCGTGAGTTACCTTGTTTTAGAATGAAATTCAATTTAATTTGTCTGCTTTTTAAGACACATCTTTCAAAAGAATTGGTTTGAAAAATCTCAATCTTTGAAAAAATCAAAGGAAGTCTGACTTCCCTAATTTCTTCTGAAAAAGTGCCTCTACGTAGAAAAATCAAATTAGGTGCCTACCTGCTATAGATGCAAGCAATTAAGTACCTATATACAATGTCGGACGTCTCATTCTAGGCAAAGAGATGGTTGACTACATCGCTAATTATTTGGAGAACATACGCAGCCGGCGCGTATATCCGGATGTTAAACCTGGTTACATGTTGGAACTGATTCCTCATTCAGCTCCTCTAAATGCCGAACCCTGGGATGATGTATTCAATGACGTTGAAAAATATATAATGCCTGGAGTACGTATAAAAAGAACGAGTACCTAATACCTACTTGAGATATTTTGTCAATTGATGCCAAAATAACCTAAACATATAGGTACTTTACGTATTATTTTATGCAATATTGCAGATAACCCATTGGCAATCACCCTACATGCACGCATATTTCCCAGCATTAAATTCATTCCCATCTCTACTCGGTGACATGCTAGCCGACGCGATTAACTGTTTAGGATTTACCTGGGTAAAAAAAATACGTATATAAATTGGCATGAACACGATCATCCTAATGATATTGTAATTATTACCATCACGATCTAATATTAGCGTTGATATTATGCAGGCGAGTAGTCCAGCGTGTACAGAATTAGAAATTCTAATTATGAACTGGCTTGGTAAAATGATCGGTCTAACGGATGATTTTCTTCATATTAACAGCGAAAGTACTGGAGGAGGAGTTATACAAGTAGGTATTTGATATCTCATACGGTATATTTTGATTGAAAATTATATCCGAGTAAGTTCAACGTAACGAGTAATTTTTTAAAAAAAATTTCAATTACCTATCTATGATTTTAGACAACTGCCAGTGAATCGACGTTGATTTGTTTATTAGCTGGAAGAACTGAGGCTATACGAAGATACAGGCTGAATAATCCAGTAGAGGAAAATAATCTCGATGATTCTGAAATTAATAGCCGATTAGTGGCGTATTGTTCTGATCAAGTAATTATTTTTTGGAGGATTTTCCTGTTTCATTTCCTATAGAAAAGAACATGTCATGGCGAGATCGTCAAAAAAAAAAAAATAGAAAAAAGAAAAATAGAGGAATCCATATCCGAACTTGCTATCCCAAAAGATATAAAACGGGTTAAATATTCCACCTGATATTTTTGCACATAAAAAATTAGAAAATGATAGGGAGGGGTGCAAGGAGCTGTCTGTAGGTTAATAGCAAAATAATCACATTTTCGAACTCGACATCATCGAAAAACTGAGAAACTACATGCCACTTGAAGAATTTGGATATTTCATTTTTCAAGCCTAATTCAAGCCCCTGTGAAGGGGCAGGTGGAATTCCGACGTTGACAGAAATTGAGACACCCTAGGTCAATTTAATCCAATCTGTGTACCCGTATTTTTCAATTTCCAGGCTCATTCATCGGTTGAAAAAGCTGGACTAATTGGATTAGTAAAACTTCGATACATCGAAAGTGACGAAAATTACTCTTTACAAGTTGATAAACTAATCGAAGCAATTAAATCGGACAGACAGAAAAAATTGATCCCATTTTTCGTGAGTATAATTAATATTTTTTATGTTAATTTTTGGATAAAAATATCTCCCTATTTGCAAAAATCATGCAATTATTCAAATTTGATAATTTTTTTTCAGGTTTGTGCAACTTTGGGAACAACCGCTGCATGTGCTTTTGATAATTTAGAGACCATTGGACCCGTGTGTAAGTTGAGTTCATTTTAGAGGTATTCAAGAAACCTTTTCTTTAATCGACTGTGGAAAACTTGACACAAAATGAAAAAATTCAATCCTTGAAAAAAAAGAAATAGGTACCTACCTAACTTAATTTTTTGGGAAATTATTAAATTTTTCGACTATTGCCCAATCTTTAAAAAATTGACCAATTTGTGAAAAATCTCATTCTTATTTGAAAAATTGTTCATTGTTTTGTTTAGTTTAAAAAAAAAAAAAACGATCTACTTGTATTCTGAGTAAAATTACAATCTTTTGAGAAATTGACCGATTTTGGAAAAATTATCTAATTTTCTGAAAAATTGTAGGTATAATCATGCAGAAAAATGCTCAATCTTTGAACAATTCTTCAATTTTTGAAAAATTGTCTGCTGTTCGTGAAATTGATTGCATGATTTTTCTGAAACTAATAATTTCTCTGACGGTAGAAATTTTCACACTGATGATAATTTTTACCTAAAATGATAATTTTATCGAAAAAATGTAATTTTTTTTTTGTAAAACGATAATTTTTATCAAAAATGATTAGATAGGTAAGTACCTACTATTTGTGGAAAATGTTAATTTTTATTATGCTTATCTAAAACGAAAATTTCCCGAATTTTCGAAAAATGATTGGTAAGTTTTGGACGATAAAAAAAATAGGAGATTCATCTGAGTCATTTTAGAAGTTGGGAAAACGCATTTTCAAACAGCTGAGTCATAAAAGCATTAAAAATAATCGTTTTTCAATTTCGTCGCTTTCTAAAAAAACCTTCCGAAATAACCTTTTGTAACTAACATAAGTAGGTAGGTAGGTGCTAGGTACCCAGTACCTACTGTCGTTTCTTGTCGTTTTTCAACGAAGGACGAATTTGAAATATTTTTAAAAATTCATTTTTTTTCGGAAACGACAAGGAACAACGGATTTGGAACTTTAAGCTAAAAAAGGTTGAAAATGCGTTGACGATTTTCAGCGTTTTTTTTTTTTTTACTTTTGAAAAATTAACGTCAATTTTTGAGGCCATGTATGGTCAAAACCCTTTAAAAATTGAAAATTTTTACCAAAAATCATAATTTTAACCTAAAATGATAACTTCATTCAGAAAATGAAACTAATTTTTACGTAAATGGTAGATGAATTTGTTTTTATAAAATATTGCCCGATTTTGAAAAATAGTTTCATGTTTATAAAATTATGTAATTTCAATTGTTGAAAAAGTGATCTAATTTTTGAGAAATTTACTCAATACTTGACTAAAAAATTTAATAATTTTTAAAAAATTACTCATTTTTTGAAATTTTTTCTCAGTTATTGAAAAATTGTTCTTTGTTTGTGAAATGTTCTTTTTTTGTAAATTGATTTCAACTTTCAGAAAGTGATTTCAAAATTCCATTACTGGAAAAATTATCTTACATATTTTGGCAAATTGTTCAGTCTTTTAATTTGTGGATAATTTTTCAATTTGAAAATTATTTTGTCGCGATTTACTTAGGTAGTTAGGTATTCATTTTGAAAAAAAACTTGCAGTTTTTATTATAGGTAGGTATAGTAGGTACTGGTACTGGTACCTATTGAATTTACTGATGAAATATTTTCCATTATTTTCTAAAAAATAAATAATAATATAAGTTCCCATCTTTGTAATTAGAAAAATATTTCAAGGTTTTTCAATTCATACCTTCTAATTTTTTGGTGAAATAGGTGAACGAGAAAATCTATGGCTTCATATTGATGCTGCATATGCCGGCAGCTCGTTCATTTGTCCTGAATTTCGTAAATGGTTGAAAGGTGTACATTACGCACATTCCTTTGCCTTTAATCCAAGTAAATGGCTGATGGTTAATTTTGATTGTACAGCAATGTGGTTCGTATACCTATAATTCGATAATTGTATCCGCAAAATTATCATCATACTTACCTATCTAAACCAAAAAATTACTTTAATCAGGGTTAAAAACTGCGAAACTCTTCACCGCACCTTCAACGTCGAACCTCTTTACTTAAGACACGAAAATTCAGGTGAGTAAATATTTTTCTACTCCTCAAGTACCAACCAAATACACCTATTACCTACCATGTGCTCTTACTAATTCATAGATAATTTATTTTTAACGCAGGCCATGGGATAGATTACATGGTAGGTGATTTTAGACAAATAGATGTGTACCTACCTTAAAAGAAAGGAATTCCTGTAATGTTGATATTTTTCATCCGGTGTTCTGCTAAATCTTAATCACAATAATTAATTTCTCACCTATAATGTTTACGACATGTTTGCTTTCTCTTTGTTATATTATAAAGTTTCATAGGTTGTAATAGTTTCACGCTTTGATTCACAGCATTGGCAAATTCCATTAAGTAAACGTTTTCGAGCATTGAAATTATGGTTCGTTATACGCTGTTATGGCATTAAAGGTCTTCAAAATCATATTAGAGAAGTCAGTAATTATTATTCGTCTACCTATATCTACCGATTATAAAATCATCCAACTCTAATCACGTTATTCATTTCAGGGTGTCAAACGAGCCCAAAAATTCGAATCTCTGCTGAAAACAGACCCCAGATTTCTAATACCAGCTACAAGGCATCTAGGTTTGGTCGTATTCTGTCTTCAGAAAGGTAATCATCTCACGGAGATCCTTCTCAAACGACTTAACACGAGAGGGAACATACATTGCGTTCCGGCAGCCTTAAAAGGTACCCGTTTGTATTATATTGTCACACCTTTCCTATTTTATGGTTAACCTGAGTCACACTTTAGATAAATATGTTATTCGGTTCACTGTTACTTCGCAATATACAACTGACGAGGACATAATTAGAGATTGGAATGAGATAAAAGAAGCTGCCACTATAATTATTTCCGAACATGAGCAAGCTTCCAAGACCAATGCGGTAGGAAAGCATATGCTTGGTAGGTAATTTTTTATCCAGCTTTTGCCATCGATGCAATAGCTTTCTCTTGCGCATTCTCGTATCTTAATTCGATTTTTTTTCCTCTCCTAAAAGCTGAAACGAAATTGGGTACTTTTGGGACCAGTTTATTACTGTCGAATACACCTATGTCTCCGAAGGTGGTGAATGGAAGTTTCGCTGCTATTTTCGAAAAAGAAGATGCTGTTTTGTCTCCATGGACTCAGTGGTTGAGTCAGTTTCATAATGAGACCAAAATGAGTCCCAGTAAGTTTGACTTCTACGTTGAATATTTAGAAACAATGGTTTTCTGCCTGAATTTATTTTCTATGAATAAACAAAATTCGAAATTTTAGCCTCCTATGTCAATACGGACGGTCTATACGCGTTACGTTACAGCATCTTGAAAAACTGCGAAAACTAAGAAGATAAAGAGGTAAATTCTTATTTGAAAATGGTTCAAAAAAAGGGCGTGGGAATAAGTCAAAAAAAATAGTCGAGTCTGAATTTTGTTCCATTATCGATTTCAAAAAAATCAAGAATAATTTTTGACCTCAAAATGACATCTCTGCTTTTCTCTAGGATGATTTGACCTTGAAATTTTGTATTTTTATATTTTGTGGTAATTTCAGGCGTTTTTCAGTCAATTGAAGCGAAATTTGATTATAAAGGATATTGAAATGCGTCAACGAAGATCGAAAAAAAGTTATAAATACACAGACGTTTTGCTTGGGACCATAAAGTTTTAATTACCTAAATCATGGATACATAACTATGTTTCAGACCTGGCTTTTCATTAAAATGTGATTTAAATAAATTACATATTTTCATTTTTTCAATCAATGACGTTTTGTTTTAGAAACGTCATTACCTAAGTACATTAATTATTTTCAGAATTTTCGAAGTTTTTTTTTGTGATCAATGAATATAATTATTGGTTTTCAAATTTTAGCTTCAAAATTGACTCCCAAAACCTATTTGGACATGGCATCCTATATTTTGCTCTTTATTTGCTTCAATTTGGACATAGGAGGGCGTCCTAAAAAAATTGTTGGATAATCATAGTATCCTAGAAATACCTACTTGAAATGTAGACTCAGTGGTCTACAAAAGACCAATCCGAATCAAAACCTACTTTCTTAGAAAACTGAATAAAATAAATCGAACACAATGTCACATAAATATTCGAAATTGGGACATAAAGGTAATTAATGTCTCAAAGAAAGCCAGTTTCAATAAAATGAACAAAAAAGCTGATTTGAATTTTAAAAAAAAAACAAACATTTTAGACCATGTACATAGAAACACGTACCTACTACCTAGTGTGCCAAAAAAGTCAAACGATTGATGTTTGAAAAAACAAAATTAGAAAAATGTTAATGAATATACCTATCGTCGATATAAATTTGTGAAAATTAAAAAAAAAATGATTTCAAACAAAATTTTATTTAGTATCTATTTAGCAGATTTCAAAATTGAATGTAGGTAAATAATTTAATCTCTCATGTTATAGATTGAACATATAAAAACATTATCAGAATTTTCAAATTTTGATGAAAATTATAAAGAAGTTCATCTGAGTGAAGGACTTACATAAAATATTAAGCTCGACGCGACGGCTTAAAACTTTTTTTTTTCGTTATTTAATGTTACCATCTGCAACCTGTATTTTAATTTTATAGGTAGGTACCTCCAAAATTTTAGTAAGATTTCAGATGGCAGCTGATTTTTTAGGATTTTTTCCTTTTAAAAAATTTTTACATGCAATGAAAAATTACGCCAGATTCGTATTTCGCTCGTCAAAATTCCTCAGTGCAAGTAAAAAGTAATTTTTCAATCATTTTGAATTTTTGATTAAATTCTCAAAATTTATTCTTTGAAAAAAAATTCGATCATGAAAAATTTATGTAATACTCCAATGAATTTTGAGATTTTGATCTGATTCCGGGGGGGGGGGGTAGTTTTTTTATTTGGTCATTTTCCTCTTTCATTTTGATGAAAATTTATATAAAAAAACAGTTTTTGAAGAATTTTTAGTGGTGTCACTGTTCTAAAAAATCAAAAAAAATTTAGGTGGCTGTAAATCCAAGCAAATGTGACATTTTTTGAAATTATTTTACAGTCTCGCAAACGAATTTTTACGAGCATTTGACATTTTTAAATTCGTTTCAAGATCATTTTTGAAAATGAAAGAATTCGAAAAAATTAAAGGTTTTTATTAAATATCTTCTTCGCCAAATCTTGCTTCAATAGTCATTTTGGATTCAAATTAAGCCAATCCGCCAATTCATTGATATTACCTTACGTAATAATTTAAAGCCGAAGTCACGTCGAACCGAACCATACTTACTCCTTGAAAAATAAATCACGCAACCAGTACGACTGATTCGTACTCGAATTCATCATCTAAATTACTGTCTCATCCAGGGTTAAAAAAGCAACGAAAAATATTATATGTACCCCAGTTCTCGAAAGATCTGAACACGTGTACCTCGCTACACCTCCCGAGAGTCTAATTTATTTCTTCATAATGGTGAAAATTACCACCATCATAAATCACAAAATACCGTATCACGGACCTTCAAAAAATATGTATCCAAAGTATAAAAATATCATTAACAAATTCCCAATCTTCTAAACGACTATAGTATTTCACCCCAACGATAAATTTTCCACTCAACCTATCATCATTTCCTTATCTCAAATACTCGTTCTTACAACGAAAAACACTCTAAAAACTTTTTTTTTAGCGTTTCAGCGGCGTACCCGCGGCGACATGTTCCGAAGTGGAAAACAATTTTCTTTGGATTCCAGATTAAACATGGTGAATAAATTATTCTTCCGAATTAATATCGCCTCTCTGCCAGAATTCCATAAAAATCCGATGAAAGAGGAAGAAATTAAAGAAGAATAAACAAGTACTTTGTAACTTTATCGAAAAGATTAAACCGCTGTCTTAATGTTCTTGTGTAATATTTTTTTTCTTCTTCAATCCGTTGGGATGAGCGGTAAAAGTACCGATGGGTGATTTTCACTTTTAATGCGAATAATACTAAGCCGAAGACTTAATTAAAGCGTATAATCTAGACATGGTGATTTCGATAGGTCGACACTTAGCGACGGTAATGATAATTTCTAAAATAAAAATAATTTTATCGAAAGAAAGTATATTACATTATATTTTTTTCATCAAATACGTAAATAAATAATGGCTTATTCATCACTATACAAGAAAAAAAGAGAAAATTATACATCTATGTACAAAGAGGAAAAAAAAGAGAAAAAAATACAAAGAAAAACTGTACACAATATAAATTAATATCTTGATATGTCACATTGGAGCTTAAAAACTTTGACTTCTCCTTTAATAATGCAATATGCTCGAGAGCATTTATTTATGGCCTTTTCACAGCATCACTTTATTGATCCAAGGAACAAATTTTTGAATATTCGTATAGACTCCCGGAAGGTGCTCCCTTCCGCACCCGATACCCCAAGAAACTAATCCGATTAGAGTTTTCTTTCCGTCCAGCGTGGTCGTCAAAGGTCCGCCGGAATCGCCCTGTAATGAGAAATTAGCGTTAAAACCACCTTGACCCGAGAAACGTGACATAGAAAGAATTTCTTTCTCGATCGCGCACCGTTAACGAAGTATTTTTCATGATCAAGCGAACACAGCTCGCTATTACAATGAAATTATTCCGTTAACGCGACGACGACGGGGTAATTGAAGTGAAAATTATTCAATATGTTACCTGACAACTATCACGACCACCTTCTTTATAACCGGCGCATAAAAAGACGTCGTGAATAGTTTCTCGTCTGCCGGCCGCTCTAAACCATTTTTGACACCTTTCATTTGGTATAACTTCCACGTCTACTTCTTGTAAAACGGTTGGCATTGTTGTTACACCTAGCAAAAAAATTACCATCTTACTTCGTCTATTCGCTTCAATAGTGAAACCGAAAGTAAATTTTACGAGAAATCGTACCGTGCCTCATACGTCCCCATCCTGCCACCGTCGCCGTACGTCCTGGTAATTTAGTATTTGCGTCTGGTAAACATACAGGTAGGATGTGCTGTTTATAGGACACATCTCTATCGATTTTAATTAAAGCTACGTCATTTTTAAAATCACTAGGACTGTATTGAGGATGTACCTGAAACAACGGACACAAATATTATCTTAATAGGGGTTCGTAAACTAAAACCTTTTATTACGAATTGTCCTTGACATCGACAACTTCGTTCATATAACCTAAAGACCGCGTATGGCGTATGTAACATACTTCCGGATCCATTTGACAAAAGATTGCATTTTATAACTGTATTAAAACCGCGGTAGGTCTTAAAACAATAGTCCGTAGTTACCTCTTTTCTTTCAATGTTATATTCTTCGTGTCTCAGGCGTTCCGAATTATCTCGGATGTCCCATTCACCTAAGCGGACTTTCAAATTGTTGTTCGCAGTTCTGTAGAAAAAAAATTACGTCAAGAGAAAATATTTTACGAACTTTAACGCTCAAAATATTTACATAATTATGAATTAAAAAACTCACGTAGCTACGCAATGAGCCGCGGTAACAATCCATCGATTAGTTAATAAAGCTCCACCACATGCTAATTTCCTCGAGAGAAAACCGGATTTAATGATCGCCGCCTGTTACATAATAATCGATAAATAAAGAGCAATAGGTTACCAACGCGAAAAAAAGTTTAATGTCTCTATTATATAGAATACCGTGCCTAAAAATATAACAGGTATAATGTGTTTTATGCAAACACCTTTTTTTTCTCCTCATAGAACATTGACATTGAATTTCAATGCTAAAACAGGTTCAATAGTCGACCAATCGTGACTCGGAGACTGAGAGCATCGCACTCAATGCGAGATTTTTTACCTATCTAGAGTAAGAATGAAAAAGTTGTGCTTACTTGCCATGGATGAGATCCAAAATTGGTCGTGTGTCCGCCGACAATTCTGTGACTTCGTAAAAATAATTCTCCGCAACCTCAAAAAAATAAAAATTATGGTTAGATATGATACTGAATTTACTAACCTTCGTTTCCTGTATAGAATTGGTCTAAACTGGAGAAGAACGAGGAATTTTTTTCAAAGAATCCATGTCCGAATTGATGGATAATTTTGAGGGTTGGCAGTCGACGGAAAGTTGCAGAAAACAAGTGTAAATTGAAATAATTATGTATACTTTGAGTGCCGAATACCAGAAGACACAAGACACTGAAGACAGTTCTTTCGAAATTTCAATATTTCCGACAGTAGAACACCGGCGTAATTTAAAATTTCTAATTTTTCGTTGAGTTTTTCTTATCTTATTTTTTTTGGAAAAAATAAAAAAATTTATGTAAACGTAAACAAAAACAAACAAAATATTGCATTGTTGCCAAATTTAATAAATTTTCAAATTTTGAGAAACGAATTTTTTTAAAATTTTTTTTCAAAATTGATAAATTCTATTTTTTTTGAGTTATTGAATAAATTTTACTTCTGTAGTATCTTAACGTTTTAAAAATACCAAAATTTAGTTTTAAAAGCAAATTTTATTGAGAGATTCGAGTTTTTGAAAATTTTTTAGTCATTTTATTTTTCGAGCACATTTTTATTTTTGAAATCTGGCAATTCTGATTTTATCAAAAATGGCTTTCCGCGCCAATTTATGCGATTTTCCTAGTTTTTATGTTTGTAGTTCGGTAATTAGTTGCAATTGTTAAAACTGCCGTTAAAATTATAATTTATGCTCGGGTTTTCGTAAGTGTCACCGTAAAAAATGATTATTCGCCGGAGAAATGTTATTCCAGAAGGTGTAAACTTGAATAGAAGTCCTTGAAACAAACAGAAGACGATTTCGACGAACGTTTATACGGTTGAATTTCCCATCATTATTTCGCAGCTTTTCGCCGGAATATTTCATATTTGAAGTCTACGTAAGTACAAAAGTGTCTCTTGAAGAAATTTCTATTCTAAGATAATTCTCACGAATGATATTTACAGGAACGCCGGAACTAGGGTGAGTGTTTCGACCAATTCTATACAGATACGAGTATAACAGTACATAATATGGACTAACGAATGAAGAATGCCAAAGCGTACAGCATATCGATGCGATTTAAGCGACATGTAAATATATAAGTCGGTAGGAGCGTATATGGCTTTATAATTCCGTAACCGCGTGCATTTTGTATAAGAATATGTGGTAAAGTCGCGTCGAAAGACGGAGCTTGATTCCTCGGTGCAGTGGTGAAGAAAGCATCGAAAGTGTGCAATGGGTGCAGTACTGTATCATCCATTACCCTTATATCCGACAGTTAAATGACTCTGAGATGTAACTTGCGGCGTTGCTTCTGAGCTGGTAATTATTTGGTAACTGTAATTTGGTTTTGATGTCGTTTGTACATTAACTAAATTGGTAACTGAATGATAAGTGGTATGCGTTCCTGAGTCTGGCTTCGTTGTTGTTACGGAATTTATCCAAAACGGCGCCGTGTGATAGGTGTGGTGTTGGATGGATGGTACGTATTGAGAATCACCGTATGTATTGTTTTTATCCGATAACGAGGTTTTATTTGGGAATTTATATATTTTGTGGTAACTTTGTTGATAATATGGTTTATCGGGTTGACTTTGGTATAAATATTGTTGATATTGTTGTTGCTGTTGCTGCTGTTGAAGTAATTGCTGTTGCAACTGTTGTTGTTTTTGTTTTAATTTCAAATAATATAATTGCTGGAATTCCGGATGTTGTACCAAGTACTGAAGGGCTAAACGTAGGTGGTTTTAAATTTACAGTTACACTTGACAATTATCAACTAACTAATGTCTTACTTGCATTTTCCGACAGCGTACTAGGTGCACTGCTGGTCGCCGGAGTGGTCGCTGAATTCACCTTATCCCGAGTTATACAACAACTCCAAATTAGTCCACCGCTGCATAAATCTAATGGTTTTCCTCCGTCTATAATGCATGATATACTCAGACTGCAATCGAATACGTTTCCGTTATACCAACACGTTTGTGGGATCACTGCAAATTTCATCGTAAATTACCATCGATTTGAATATAAACGACAATTACGTTGTATCGACCAACTACGTACCCAAAAGGTGTACGGTAATAATAAAAAAAAAAAAAAAGGAAGAAAAATTATAAAAAGTGACTCGGTGAATTTTTGTCATCGTGATTAAAAAAATTCATATACTTACGAGTCATTGTACAATAACGGACGCGTGTTTTTTTTATATAATAAAAATAATAACGTAGGTAACGACGTTTTTATCAGATATTTAGATTTTTTTTCTAGTTCTTTCCAAATTTAATAAAATTGTTGAATATTGCAGGTAACAGGTGAAGTTATGAAACGGAAGAGAAATGTGAATATTTCCGGCCCGTAAAATCATACCTATCCTGGTATACAGCTGTTATGTATACGGTAGAAAAATCCAATTACTGTGTGACCAATTATAAACCTATTAACCATTGTTCTCGCCGCTTTAATAAAAGCAAATATGGTTTGTGATAATTTTATAGAACAAGAGTTGTATTTTGTAATCGGAGAGTTCATCGGAATGAAGTCATCGTTAAAGTAAGATGGTTTGGAAGTGTGATTTTTGATTTAATTTTTTTATGTCGTTGATAGAAATTGTGTTATAGATCGTTGCTGAATGTTTTTTTTAAAAAAAAATACTTTATATAATTATCAGATTTGTAGTTGGTTATCTACTGTGAATTTCGAGGTCTCGCCGGTTTCATTTGTCGATTCTATTTTGGATTTTTTTTTTTACTACTGATCTCCTCGTTTCTCTCTAACGAGCAGTTTTCCCAAACCATGTGTTGATTTGAGTACCAATTTTCTCCTGTTTTTAAAAGCAGGGTTGCCAATTCTGGAGAGTGAAATATTATGTTTGGTCATTTCTATATTGAGTTTTTAATTTCAAAAAAATACATAGATACGATTTTTTTACTCATATTTATTCTATTCAAAACGTGAATTCTTTTGCCAGGCATCTACTGGGGTTTCCTTTTTTTTTCTTTTCTTTTTTTTTTTACAAAACTTTACCTCGGTAATGAAATTAAGCATAATCGTAAAATGATTAAAAAACTTTTAATATCATTAATTTTTTCCCTACCAGACCACCTCTTGTCGTCTCTGTCGATAACCGTGTCGCTCCGGTAACGTTAGCTCATAACAATGCACACTAAGTGAACGGCGGTAGAAATACCTACATGCAAAACCGGAAGCCCTCTTTAAATGCCATCAACACCTTGAAATTTATTAGCTCTTGATTTTCTAAATACTCTCAATACTTAATTGATTCATTAACAGACAAAAATAAGCCCGGTATTAATTAATGTAAAATCAGCAACCTCAATAAACCTAATTTTTCTTTGATATCTCTTTGTACCCGATGAAAACGCATATTACAATTAACGCAGTCGAAGTGAAATTTGTCACATTTATGCAAGCATCGAGAGTTACCCACATTTTCAGACTTGATTCGAGTTTTGCATGGGAATTTTTTACTAAAGAGGAAAAAGGAAATCGAATGAAAAAAAGAATTCTATAGATTTTATTCCGTATTTTTTTTTTGATAAAACTCTTTATTTGAAAACAAATCTGTAGAATTTGAAACTTCTGATTTTAGTTTAATTTTTTTTTTTTTTTCATCGTGTAAAATGTAAATCAGCCAATTCAAAATCAAAATACTATAGATATTTTGGTTTGTAGCCGACGAAAATTCTTTTTTTTTACGAAAAAATAATACGAAAAATGTTCCTACAGTAAAAATATTTTTTGAATGAAGTGTGGTGCAGGAGTTGGTCAAAAAAATAGTAAAATCTCATTTTGATCAAATTTTAGTAAATTTTGTTTAAAATTTCCATTCTGTGTTTTTTTTTTTTTGAAACCAGATAGACCTCATTTCCCCATCACTTAAGAAGGCTTATGCTCTTCAAGTAGCAAAATTAATTTTTACGTAATAGAGTTGCATGCGTATTTCGTTAAAAAAAAAATTTGAACTGACTTTTTGTTTTTGGAAAATTTCCTATTGTTCATAGAATTTAGAAAATTTCAAATTTTTTTGTCAAGCTCAATAATTGAAGTTTTTTTTTTATTACAGACCGTCCCATCAGAAAAGTCCCCAAATTTTTCAATTGTTGAAGAGGAATTTTTCCGGAGTCATTTTGCTACATGGTTATAAAATATTTTTGGCTTCAAAATATCTTCTTCTTTTAAAAAGATTTTTGAAAAATAAATCATTCAATACTTAATTTTGAGGCTTCCTGGTCTTCTCTGTAAACTATAATTATTTATTATCAACAAACTTCACAATTTTTTTTTTGATTGATCAGTAATTTTTTCAGCCAATATTTCGTTTGAGAATTTCCTTTCCCTCTTCCTATCATTTTACCGGAAATTTTCACTAATTGTGTGAGGAAAAATCTTCAATTTTTTGACTGATGATCAACAATCCGAGACTGAAAAATTTTTTAATTATTATTTCATTTTGGAGCCAGTCTTCTCTTTTTTAACAAATCTGATTCCCTCAGGAAAAATTCATTTATGACTGATCAGCTGTTCAAAGCTAAAATGTTTTTTCAATAAATGCTTTTTTTCGAAAGTTCCTCTTCTCTCTAAATAATTTTATAGGTAATTTCCAGTTTACCAGGATTTTTTTCATTTTTCAACTGATTCGTTTTTAAAATTTTTCAATTGAAATTAATTTTTGAAACTTCTTTTTTTCGTGATATTTTGATTGATCAACAGTGCCAGTCTAAGATTAAATATACCTCTTCTGATGTTTTTCTTTTTGAAACTGCCTTTCCCCCCCTCCCCCCTCCCAATCAGTTTATCAACAAATTGTCATTTCCTTTGGGGAAAAAGGCCTAAATGATATTATTTTTTTCAGTCAATTTTTTCAGATTATTATGTTTCATTTTTGAGCTCAGAGCTTCTTTTCCCTCTTTTTTAACCATTCTATCAACAAACATCTTCTCAGAAGAAATTTCGTTTCTGATTGATCAACATTTAAAATTTCTCCTCCCTTCTTCACCTTTCTATACTATCAACATTCAACTTAGTTCATCAGAAAAAATCTACTTTCTGATCAAACAAATAAAAAATATTTTTCTATAAGTCTGTATTGTTTCATTTTGAGGTTCCCTCTCCTTTTCATCTGGTCACCTTTATCAAAAAATTTACTGTCTTCTGATTTGTTACAATTATTTTTTAATTTTATCCAAATTCTCCCTGTTTTGCTCGTCAAATCAATGGGGTGATTTTTTCTTAGTAAGTAATGAAACAAAGAACTTTTATTCATCTGTTTACTGTTTTGGACAATGCTCCTTCCCTTTCTTTTTACTCCCTTCTGAAAACTCGATTTGATTTTAATGATTTTTTCATTTCCTTTGCATTTTTATTCTAAAAAACGATCATTTCATTTGCCCTTTAGGTTTTTTTTCACCACTTGAAAAATGTTTATTTTCTGTAGTGGTGGTATCTTTTTTGTGTTTGAATTTTCTTCCAACTTCTTTATTGAAGCAAATTTTTCCATTCAAATTGTCAGTAAAAAAAATTAATCTACTATGAAAAATATTCCATACGTTGATTTCTCCACTTCATTCGTAATTTCCAGTGGTTTCCAAAGTTGGGTAAAATTTTCCATCAATGAAAATACAACACGCAACAAGTTAATGCCATAAAAACATGAAAAAGGTACAGATTCTTGTAAAAATAATGGAAAGTGACCACTGGTGGCTCGTATGGACCAGCTATTATTAAAAACCGGTTAGAAGCTGTCATTTGTTATGGTTTAGAAACCATTGAAATTAATTTAAAATTTAATAGAGACACATAAAACGCGTATTAGATACATGAAAGAACCCGTTTTAATTTTAAATTGTAAGAAGAAAAAGACAAAGGTCAAACTTTCCTGGTGCGATTTAATGTTCGGGTACCGTTTTAAGAATCTTCCCCCCTCACCTCTTTCATCACTTTACAACTTAATCAGAGTATACTTCGAAATTTTTGCAGAAGTGACCGGAGAAAGAGATCTTAAAGATTGAGAGTTGGAGAAGGAGGAAGGAGAGGTGAAAAAAGTTTCCTTATTTTTTAAAATTTTCTCCCATTTTTTTGAGTTTTTCCCCTTTTTTTCTTTTTTGAATTTTTTCCAACTTTTTTTGGAATTTCCCCTCATATTTTTGAATTTTCTCCCTTTTTTGAATTTTCTTCTCATTTTTTGAAAATGTTTCCCCTTTTTAAATTTTTTCCTCATTTTTTTGATTTTTTCTCCGTTTTTGAATTTCTTTTTCAATTTTTAAAAATTTCCCCCTGTTTTGAATTTTTCCCTCAATTTTTAAAATTTTTCCCTTTTTTGAATTTTTTCTTCTTGGTTCATTAGCTCAATTCAATAATCAATAAAACATTAGGTAGCTAGAAATTTTAGTAGTTGAATTTTTCTTTCCAACTGCCCATTTCACTGTTCCAAACTGTTTCCTAGAAGATCCGAGTTGGTGACCTCTTGCAACTGGTAAATTATCATTGCACATAGTAATTGCTTAAGCATTTCAAGCGTCGTTTTCTGTTCGCGAATAAAAAAAGCACGAATTTGCGAAAAATGCACCGCGAACAATTTATAAAATGGATGGGGCATATGAAGATGAAAAATAATTGAAATAAATACCTTTTCCTAAAATATCTAAAAATTCGTTTTGAAATCCTTTTTGATCCTCGTACGAAAGCGGTTTAATAGGTTTGGTTTTGTTTTTAAACGCCTCGATGAGCGCGTTGGCGTTGGTTTGAGTAGTTCCATTAGTCAAAGGCGTATATCTCTTCTTCCACGTGGTCGGCTTATCCAGTATCCATCTATATTGATTTTGTAAAGAAATTACCTCGTTTTCTGATATCAGCTGTTCGGGCTGAGCGCCGTGGACCGGTACGATTTGAAAATCAGGCGAGGAACTTTTGGTAGAGCTTTCGTAGAGGATTTGTACGTCATCTGAAGAGTCACCATTGAGCTGGTCACTCCAGGTTAGATTGAATTGCCAGTCTTCGGCAAAGGGATCGCTGGAGTTGGTGAGAAGTTGATAACCGTCGTTGGGGTCGTCTTGTGACCCTGATGAGTCTCGAATCGAGACCGAGCAAGGGACACCGTTGATGTTATAGATGTATTCGGTGGATGAGGTAATGTTGAGGGTGGCTGAGCTATTGCAGGGTATGAGTTGATCGTGCTGAGGTGGGAATCGTATCCGGGCCGAGGTAATTACGGTAATTACGAATAACTGAGGTACTAAAGCACTACGCAATTTCGCACATATTTTCAAAAAATCCATGTCTCCGGATGCGGTTTGTACAAACTGTATCGCGCGAATTATCCAGGCGACGTTTGGTAAATCGCGAGCATATTATACGTACGCTTTATCGCGGCGACGATCGCATTGTCCGATGAGGAAAAAAAAAGGCCCGAAAAAGCAGCGACGATCGCGCGATGAGATTTTCGAGCAGAGACGCCTCGCGACCGGGGAGCGTCTCACGGACACTAAACCGCACCTCGGATGATGAGCATTGCGCGATCGTACCGAATAAGAAGAAATTCTATAAGAAAGTAAACATTAAAAAAGAAATATATGAAGATGTGAAATTAAAATGCGCGTAGACGGGGGCACGACGAGGACGAGAACACGCCGAACGGAGGTAAAGTGGAAGCCGACTCGGTGAGACTTCGTGTCGATTTTACCTTCACCGTGAACTTTCTCTCAGGTACCTTCCGGCGACGAGACGTACTAGACGGTGCTACTCATCGCTGCTGGACAGAAAAGTTGAAATGTGAAAAAATATTAGCCGAGACTACTTTTTAACTCTGCCCTGGCTGTGGCTGTGTTTTGTCGACGCTGAGGATCGTCGCAGCGCCATTGCCACCTACCTCCGCTGACTCCTTATGGCCAAAGGTGTAGACGAACACGTTCCGCTATTCTATCGTCAATGTATCTTCTTCTTTTACTGCTTATGTATTTGATGGCTTGTAATATGCTCGATCTCAGGATATACCAGCCATGACGTAATCGAGTTTTCACTTTTTTCAATAATTTTTTTATTGTCATCAGCGTATGCACCCGTATTGTTGATAGTTTTCCGTTCGATTAGATTATTCAATAAGAGCCACGAGCTCTGGAGATAGTTTCCCAGCCGGCTTTCTGCATTCTGCCTATATTTACGTGGAAACATTGCTGCCAAGAGTACGTTTAGGTATTTGTGTAATACCGGAGGCAAACGAGTATTTGAAAATTTATACAAGACAGATATGAGTCGATATGGCGCCAGTTGCACCTGTAGGTTGACCCTTCCAAGTCTCCTAACCTGCCTGAAATAAACCAGATTTTGTTTTCTGAATATGTACTTCACGTAAAGTAGCTTATTATGGTGCTGAAGTACTCAAGCAAAGAATTAGTGATGTACGAGTGTAGATAAATGCAGAATTTTATAGTCCATGGAATGCTTGGTATGGAATTGGATCCCCCTCCTCCTGTCCTCAATGGTTTTTCTGTATTGAAATCTTGATAAAGAAGTACTGGAATTTATGAAACATTTTTTAGACTTTGGTTTGGATTTGAGGAGCCATATCCTGCTGTGAATTGATATCGTTTTTGATCAAGTATTGAGAATATTCTGCCAATTTTTTCTACGAATGGGTGTCTATGTTTTTGTACAAATGATAAAATCAGAGTTAATTTCTCTATTGAAAGAATTCTATAAATTTTTCCACTAATGGGTTTGTTTTTGTACAAATTATAAAATCAGGTTTCATTTCTCTAATATTTTAATGAAAAAATTTTATCATTAGAAGTATTCGAATTTATTACCTACATGTTGAGTCATAAACTGTCAAAAAATTATCATACCTACTCGAACTGCATAACTTGATGATTTTACCTACATTTTATCGTGATTGTTCAATAGTTCAATTCAAATATTGTAAATTTAATTTTGGTTTTCAAATGAAGCATTCATCTTTTTTTTGGGGAGGGGGAGGGAGGGAGGTACTTTTTATAATGTCTCTAAATTTTTGGACAAAATGAAAAAACAGAAACTGTTGATATGATTACCCTGCATAATATCCAGTTATCTACCTTCATAAAATAATCACAATTTTCCAGTTAATTGGAAAATTGTGATTATTTTATTTAGGTATTTTGTTCAAAATTCCTCTAGCTTAATTTGGTTCCAACTCCGAAATTTTTTAAAAATGGCTCCGACTTTGAGATTTTCATAAAAGTGCTTCTGGCTCCGGCTCCACCTCCAAAAAATCGTCCGGAGGGGACCCCCTCACTCCGGCTCTGGCTCAAGGACTTTTAAAATATTGCCTTCGGCTCCAAGATTTTTTAAAAAGTGGCTCTAGCTCCTGAAAAGTAGTTCAAAAAGGGGTCCTGCTCCCTCCGGGCTCCACTCCAGATCCCTGATTTTTTTTTAATTGAATATAATTTTGATGATTTTTATTCCTGACGAGGGGTAAAGCAATTTTTGTTGAAAAAGATTGAAAAATTTAGAGACGAAAACTGAAATCGAAATTGATTTTAGTCTATGTTTTCCATAATTGGGAAAAATTGAAACAAATTGTATTAGAATCTGAAAAATTTCAAAACTCGTCAAAAATTTTCTATTCTTAATAAGTCTCTCTCGTTCTCTCCCAAAAAATTAGGATGATACAAATCGACAAAAATCAAGAGTGTTTATCTTGGTTTATAATCTTTCCCTCATGGTGCCGAAATCGATTCTTCTTTGAAATTGAGTAAAAATGGAAACAATTTACAAAAATTGCTGGAATTAACATTTAAAAATCAATTATTCAGTCGTTCACTTTCAGAAATTTATCGATATATTTCAAAATTTTGAAAAGAGTTTTTTAGAATAACTTAGGTACATTATAAAAACTCGTCATGATTGCATTTTAATTGCATATCTATGTAAAATTGGATAAAATATTGTGAAAATGATGAATTTTTTTGTTGAAAATTTGATAAAATCTTTCTTATGTATTTGGTAAAAATTGCTTACTTATTTGAATAAAAAATAATTGAATTTCGTTTGAAATCTTTCTGAAAAATGAAAAAGTTTATTAAAAAAACATCTTTTTACTGTAAGTACAAAAATATTTTTATGAAAAATTTTCCATTTTTTTAACTTTGAGAAAATGACCTTTGTTTGTCCTTTTATTTCATGCCTTGAAACTTCTCACTATTTATTTTTTCCGAAAAAGAACAAAAGTTGGTGCTGCTTTAAGTGGGTGATGGACGGCTGAGGGGTGCGAGGGAAAATCAAACTAAAAATTTTTCCATCTCTAAATTTTTCCTATTTGTGAGCCTGGAATGCCTGGATACAGAAATCACTTGTAGGTGTTGAAAATTAGTTTTTGAATTGATATTGATTTCAAGGAAATTTTAAAAGGGGTAATTTTAAGGGGGAACCTCAGCTCAAAAACCAATTTTTGACATGTAAGTGAAATTCAAATTTTTATGATTAATTGATTACCTAGGTACCTGCAATACACGATTCTAATTTAAAAATTTTGAAAATCCTATGAAATTGAATCATTATTTTAAGAAAAATTCAAAGGAGTTTCTTCGTCGCTATTTGATCTACTTATCTCAAGTTTTTGGTTTTTTTTTTGTAAAGTCTGACTATTTTTTTCAGTAAAAAAAAAAAACTGAAGTACTGTCCGTATAGTTTCAAAATTGTTATTTTTTCAACTTTTTTAAAAATTTCCTTTAAAAAATTCAAATTTATCAAATTTTGAAAAAATATACCCCAAAAAATGTTTACTATTTTATATTACCTACATAACATATTTGAATTGAAAAAGTAGGTACCTACTTACCCGAACAAAAAATATTTAATGGAATTTTCTTGCAATCGTAATCTTCGCCAATTTTTCCCTTCTCAACCCCTTCTCCATCAAACATCAATTTCCAGTGCGTGGACTTGAAGCTGTACAAAGACCTCCCTTTTCCTTTATTTCTGCTGCGTAGCATCTTCAAAACAATCATGCTGCACTATTCAAGTTGGAATTTCCCAACACGACGCCGAAGGGCGTCTGAAGCAAGAATAACGTGTTGAAAAAATGCGACCGTTTTATTAAATAATCTTAATAACTTTTCCTTCTCGTAAGTCGTAATTTTACGACCGTGCCCAGACCTACGATGGCTACGACGTGTTCGAGTTCAATAATTTCTCGCGTGTTTATCAATGCGTTGCCCCGAAGGTACAAGTGTAAGTTGGATACGCGTATCTAGATTTTGATTTCTTGATAAACACTCGTTTATTGGTGGCTTTTCAAAACGGCTATCTCGTTTAATCGCCGCTCAGCATGGAGAGGTTCTTTTGTTAGGTGAAATTTCTAATTTTTCGTTGTCTTGTGTCGTGAGATTTTCCTTCTTCTCGACGTCTCGACTGTGTAGTTGAAAGTGGAGGCGTGTTGTTGACAAAAATTGAGAGCTTTGTGCTAATACGACTGTATCTGCATGTGTTAATTTAGGTGAAATTTTGATTTAAATATTGAACAGCCTATTTTCGTGGCTCTCTGGCACCGTTGAGGGGAAAAAATTAGTAAAATTTGGAAAATTACATATCATCATAGTACCTAAGTCTCAATGTGCAATAGGTATTTGTCTTATGCCAATATTTTTTATTGGACAAAAATCAAGATAGAAAGGTATCTTACGATGATAGAGAAACCAATATTGTCACCCAAACAAGCATCTTTCTTTATGCAGCACTTGGATGTTGCACAGGTAAATATTGACCTTGGGTGATACCCTAAAGATGTCCACATATCACCGATAAATTTCTCTTTTCACTTCGTAGCTCATATAGTACAACTACAAGTGACTCGCATTCTCAATACATCACCAAATTGGCAGCCGCAAATTCATTCATCGATTGGAATTCCTTGGGTGAGATTTCTTTCCTGTCTTCGTCATACGATTCTGCGGTTTGATTTAATACCTTCGAGGTGTAGGTGCGAATGGATGATGGCGTTAAACGAGAGCGAAATTAAAACATCCGTATAGTCGAGGTGTAAAATTAAAAACGTCCTATTTCATTTCCTAAAACGCGCTTCGATGGCTGCAGCCCCCCTCACACCCCACATCTCATCATAAAATAATTGACAAATAGATATAAATCATTAAGAAACTTCGACAAGAACGACACGAAGTCGCTGATGCGATATTTACGTCGTCGAGCTCGTCTTCGACATTATTTTGCCGTGGATCCGCCTTAATATTTTCACTTTCTGGTGACCGGTTTTATGGTGTACAATTCGTTGATGAACGAATTTTTTTTCAACGCTTATTCCACCCTGCTTGGCAGTTATGGCGTTAGATTTAGATGTTGAGGAAATAAAGTCGTGTGTGAAATGGATGCGTATGTATGAAAATTACGTGACATATTTATTCTCAGGATCGCAGACGAGATAAGAACTCTTGTACGTCTGGCTGCTTCCTAATTGCATGAAGGAAATGACTGGTTTATTTCCAGTTTATCAAATAAAATCTAATATAACATTCCCAAAACAATTTATTCGAAAATAACAATAAACATTGATTATAAAATTTCAATATTTTTCTAGATAAAAAACCACAATCACCATTTCTGGAGTCGATTATTAACGAAGGGAGGGAAAATGTTTTTTTTTTTTTAGTGGAAAATCATGCAATAAATATTATAAATAAATTAAACGTTTCTTTAAAGAATCCTGACAAATGTTACATAAAATCATCGTAATCATCGATGGTGTAAGCCGAATACTCATCGTAGATCTGTAAAAAAGAAAAAAAAACAATGAGAATTAGTTATCGACGATTTATCGAGTTGCAAAGTGAAATGTGTAATATTTCAGTACTCGACGGGTGTCTCGAAATCGGTAAAATTATAAATTAATTTCTATTGTCTAATTACGTATTGCAGAAAAGGAAAAAAAAAAAAGAAATTTGTTCGATTACGTACCATATTGTCACCTTCGACACGTAACTTGGCTTTCGATTTTGATTTTGATTTTTTACCTTTTTCTGATTTTTCAACTCGCATTTTCTCATTGAACATGTTATCCATGTTTAATTTGAATTTTTTCAATTCAGCTGCTGAACCTGAAAGAAAATAATGGGGTTTAAAATCGATTCAGATATGATTCAAGGAGAAAATCTAGGTGTTGGAATATTCCTTGAAAAACAAGTAGAGTTTTTTTTTCAATTTTGGAGGTTCATTTTCTTCTGAAAATAAAATTTCCAAAATTTTACTCCTTTTCATCTATTAGAAGCCATGCTCTGGGACCTGTTATTTTTTATGAGAGTTTACTTAGAATAATGTACTGAAAATGTTTTTTTTAAGGGGAGGAAGAAGGAGAATAATCCAAAATTTCGAAATTTTTCTTCAAAATGGGAAAATATTTCTCGATTTTGATTTTCGAAAATGAACTTTAGACCCATGAAATCATCTTAGGGGTTCATCAGCCCTCACAATAAAGGAAGAATGACTATGAAGTACCATTTGAAGCCCTAGAACTTCTCTTAGGAAGATGCCCTGGTTCCAAAGTTCACATTAAATTATCAAAATCGAATCATATTATTCAATTTTCCAGAATATTTGGAAATTTTGCATTATTTTTTCCAAAAAAATTTCCTTGTTTCTAGCATGTGAATGTGATTCAATAATTACACATTCCATGAGAAAAATGAGAATTCAATGCATGACCTTTAATTACCTACTGATGGAAGAAACTAAAATTTTGTGAAACTCATTTTCAGAGATAAATTGAACCCGAGATTTTCAAAATTTGAAAATTCCATTCAAGACACATACAATTGAATACTTACAATTCGCTGTTAAATCTCTGAACAGTTCTTCGATAAAGTTATTAAAATGGTCTGATTTCTTATACGATAATATTTTCCTACACAGAGCATCTTTATAGGCCATAAACTCTTCTTTAGTACGAGGATTCAATTTATCCACACTTTCATCGTCGGATAACCCTGTGAAAAATAAATATCGATTAGATTCAATTCGACGGCTGATTCGTTAACGGTGAAAAAAAGAAAAATAAGCACCTAACATCTCCTTGGCAACTTCCAAATCCGCTTCTTCGATTAATTTCTGACGACGTAGCTTTTCAGCTTGAATTTGTTCGGGAGTCATATCTTTGAAATCTACATCATCGTCGAGCTCCAAATTTTTGGATTTAGCTCGCCTTTCTAATTCTCTTCTCTGCAAACGAAGGTCGTTAGTAATGGAAATTCTAACGAGTGAATGTAAACACGTTATCAACATACCTCACGTTCTTCGATTTTTTCCTCTAATCTTGATTTTGGTTTTTTAGATTGTGCGCTTTGTTTTTTAGGCTGCTCTTCTTTTTTCTTGTTATCTTCGTCGTCGTCTTCCCAATTATCCTATTGAAGAAAAGCATGGTTAGAGATGAATACATCAAGGCATTTTACATATTGATAGTGATGTGATATTATCACTACTAACTTTGACGTTTTCTTCTTCATCTTCGCCATCCCATTTATTTATGGTTAATATGTTCGGTATGACCGATGGAGGTTCATTCAATTCAAAATCTATTCAAAAAGAAATATATGAAACGAATTTTATGAATTGTTGCAATAGAGTGACGAATGCAATATGTGCAATTGCGTTAGTCACGATAGTTCTTATAAGACAGAACAGTTTCACTTACCTGGATCCATTGTGAAGTTTTCGTTACGAATAAAACATCAAATTACAATTTAATATTAATTAAATAATAAATATTTCGAATAAATCGAAAAAGAAAGTGATTTCAATACACTGATTTCGTAAACGTTCACAGTGCTGATTGCTGATCGTTGTGACGTCATTGTTATCTTCCATAGACGTAAATTTGTAGGTCGTGTCGAACGATGAACGAAATGACGTTTTTTCTGGGAGCAATTTGATTGGGTGTTCGCTGCGTGACGTCATGTTCGTAGTGAAACATACAAATTTTTATTATTTTATTTTTCAATCTTCAATCTTTTTATTTTGAATTTTTTTGATCGAAAAATTCGAGTCGATACAAAATTGCAAATTAATGATTATAAAGAATATTTTTTTATAATTCGGTTATTTATTAATTACAGAAATTCTGTATCCCTAACTTAGTTACTAGTTGGAGATGCCGGAACTGCCGGAAGCCAGAGGCGGAAGTTTAAATAATTTCAGTTTAAGATTTCATGTTTCAACTTTCGAGTCCTAGCTCTTAGATTTCAGCTTCCAGATCTTTTAAGACCAATTTTTTAAATTTGATCTTGGCAGTAATTCTGGCGTTGCAAAAGTTGGTAAAAATTTTACATATATGAAAAAATAGAATTCGAAGTTGAAAAAAATTATGGAGTTGACGAAAATTTTGAAAAAATTCAAAGTGAATTAAGTACATAAATATTGGGTTTGAGAAAATTTTTGAATGGAAATTTTCAAAAATAATATCAAGATGGAAGGTTCTAAAAGAAATTACGCTTGAAAAAATAAATTATGAAAAACATTTTTAAGTGATGAAAATTAAGAATTGAAAAAAAAAAAGGTGAGTAAGTAATAAAAAAATTGGGAGGGAAACGAAATTTTTCAACTTGAAAAAAATCGGACTTGAGGGTTGAGGTTGAGGTTAGTGAATTCTGTTCGAAAACGACAAAAAAAATTATGGACCAACTGAGATGAAAAACACGGTTATTTTTCAGATTTCTTGAAAAGTTTCAAGTTTCAGTTCCAAGTTTTCATCGTAGAAATTAATTTTTCAGTCAGTTCAGTTCACTGTCAGCACGAAAGAAAGCGAAGCTATAAGGAGATCTCGAAGTGTAAATTTTTTTAAACAAGTTTTTGAGTAATGACATCTTGACATCTACTGGGTATGGGTACCTCGGTGGTATCCCCTCCCCCCCTCAAAAAAATTAAAAGGTGTTTTGTTTTTATTGAATTTCTAATTTCCTGCACCTCCCCCTCCCTGAACCAGTGACCTCGAAACCTGATACCACCTTTTGCGTTCTACGGAGAAGATGAGGGGGTTGAAAAGTTGTAGATTATAAATTTTAAATTATTTAAAGTTTTTTTTGGTACCAAATTCAACATTGAAACTGATCTTGTTTTGAAGTCCCCTAACTCTATCTCTCTTTGGACTAAGAGCCCAAAAATATTTTGTACGGTCTCCCATTCAAAATACGAGTAAGTCACTCTACCAATTTTCGTAAAAATTTAAAACAAAAACTATTTATTTTCAATGCACCTTGATGAATATTGGAATCCAAAATAATTCTGATAAATGTAATCAGTCGATCTACTTCCAATGACGATTTCAAACATTTCAAAATTTCTATCAAACATCCAGTCCAATCGCACCAACTTGATTATAAAACCAGGGAAAGGTGAAAAAAATCAGTTTATAAAAAAAATCCGCTGGAATTCAACTCGTTTAATCGAGTAACCGGATCGTTTTATAATTGATTTAGGTTCAGACTACTATATCAATCTTTCACTCTCTCTCTATTCGATAATCAAACATGCAACATGTACCTTCATAGCTGGAAATATGGCGCCAGTCATAAAATTATGGTATCAACATGAACAATTTTTCCGTTAAACTTGTACATAAAATGAAAGTTTTTTTTCCTTACGGTTTGAATTCATTGATATGGTCGAAGGCGCCAATACCTCACTGCAATAAAAACAAAATAAAAAAATTACCAATCCGAAATTTATATTCGGCTATCAAACCTGGGTATCATATGATTTAAGCGTAACTTTGGGCTCAGATTAATTGTCACATACGTCGAATGAACATAATCGGGTTAAATAGCGAAAAGTTTTCAAAATTTATATTTAATTTACTATGTTGAACGTGAGATCTAGCTAGAACGAAGAATATCGTAAGTAGAGAGCCATCAATAGGTACCTATTTATAATCCGCGCGAAAATATTGGCGCCAGATGCCTATCATCAAAAATTCCATTCGCTTCAAGCACAATTTGATCAAAAAATTATTTTTCCATTGATTTTAGTAATTATGACTATGAGTCCGGATCAACAATGGATATCGACCGTATCAATGAACCGATTTTACGACCATTGTTATTTAATCGAATGCGCTTATCATATAATTAGCAGGTATTGCTGCTCGTTCACAAATCTTCTCAATCACGACGACGGCAGCATACCGTATTATTTGGTGCAAAAGGTCAAAATAGCTGTCGAGTATGGCAAAATGCTGCTGAATTCGAGGTATGTCCGCAAAATCTACTCGATGTCGTCCAAAATTTGATCATTTCGATTCTCATTGTGTTATTTTCCAGGTACAGACCGTTCCAGCACCAATTACGAGGCTTAGGCGCTTACGACTACATCGATCAGCACCAATACGAAAGCTTGTGCGTTCAATGGAACGCGATCAAAGCTGAAACTCAAGTAGTAGAGATGTTCTTCAATCAGATCAGCTTACTAATTTACCCGGTAGTTTCAGCCACCTCGTTACCATTCATCGAATCCAAACCAAACGAAGACGAATCCGCTTTGACCAAAATCAACGCCATCATTCATAACTTAATCAACCAGGAAAACAATTCGAATAAAAATCAAGATAAAATCAAACGAATTATGCCCAAAAGACCGAAATACTTCAGCGAAGAAGAATTGGGCGTTTTTATAGTCAACAACATCATCGAACCTTTATTCGACGACGAAGACGAGCCGAAAAAAAAGAAAGAGGTCTCTGGTACCTTGAGATACGATCGATTCAGACACTCGTTCAAAAAACCCTCCGATGGTCCCGAGAGATTCGAAAACTTCTTGATTAATTTCGATAAAGTCGACGTACTTTTGAAAACCACCGAATGTGAAAAAACCAACGATAAAAGAAACGATTTTTACAATATCAACGTCAGCAACGAAATTTTATTCAAATTCGACGACGACAACGTTCTGATGAACTGCAACCGGTACAATTCGCAGTTCAGATTTGGTAATAAATTTTACGGATTCGAGAACTACCGAAAATACGACGGAAAAGGCGATAATATCGTTGGTAATGGTGAAAAATTCTCCGATAGGGTTAAATACGACTCGAAAAAATTCAAGGATAATAAATTCTCTAAGAAGACCATCGATAAAGGCAAGTTACCGTACGGAGGTTACGAATTTATCAATAAGAAATTCGTCGACAAGTATCAAAATGGTAAGAATTTCATCAGAGTTGAGTAGAATGGAGAAATACGACAGGGATTGTGATATAAGATTTAAGTTCTCAAGTTTTTTTTTCTTCTCTGTTTCTTATGTTTCTTTTTTTTAAATATTTTTGTTCCATGGTGTGTATTTATGTTGCTTGAGAGATTTTTTGTCAAATTTCAATTTACGTTACGTTGAAATAAATGTTATGAATTTTACCTTACGTCAGCGCGAATATTTGTGAAAAATTTTACCTGCTCTTTTGTGAATCTAACTTTCAAAACGCGCCGCTCAGTGTAGAGGGTTCGAATGGATGACTGTGGTTGTAACTTATGCTATTTTATAGACAAATGAAACATTGATTTAAAATAATACATGTATATTGTGAAATTTTTCAACAAGTAACCACGATGACGGATGTTATTTTATTTTCGGTAATTAATTTACGCAATCGTTTCTGCTTATGAATAAAATGATAATTTGATTTTTTTTAAAGAATTTATTTCGATGGTGGAATTTACTGGGCGCCTAGTTTTAAATTGTAAGAAAAATATGTATTTCCGACTTGATGGAAATTTCGAAAATTTTGCAAAATGGATCACCTAAATAATTTTGAAAATTTTAAGAAAAGTGATCGAATTTTTATGAAATTTTTGGAAAATATCATTGATTGGATTTTTTTTGAATGGTGTAAAAATCGTAAAAGTTGTTCAAAATGAAAAAAATCAATTTTGGGATAATCGATCTGCTGTTTTATCTGAATTTTTTTTTGAAAAGTCGAATGAGAAAGTGTGTCAAATACCTATAATAATCATATCAATTTTTTACTAGTGTTGTTTTTTTTATTCCAAATGATAATCACTAGAAAAAATATACTTAGTAATCAGAATTACCTATCAACCTTGCTATCCCTAATTACCTTTAAATTCAGTCTTCACTCAAAAAATTTAAAAATTTATTTAAAAAAAACCTTTTTCGTAGAGAAGTCTTGTTTTTCAGATTTTCAGTAAAGATTATTTCAAAGTAAATTATCGCTGAATTGGCCTCAATACCTTTAAAAATGTCGTTGATAATTTTTTCCCCTTCTTCCCTTTTTTTGAAAAAAAAAAACATTATTAGTTTCATTCTTTCATTTTTAAGAAATAGCCAAGATCGTTGAAGGAGGAGGTCATAAGAGGTCATGGTGGATTTTTTTCAAAATGAAAAAGTCCGTCTCAACAATGGAGATATCTCAACTCTAGAGTAAAATTTTGAGCACAGACAAAAAAAAATTTAAAAATACACCATAATAGAAAAGTATTTTTCGAATCTGGTAGAATTTTTGAAAGGGTACCCCCGGATAAGATAGGCGAATCGGCCTAAGAGCTACTTTTTGAAATTGACCCCTGGACATTATTAGGGACCCCAAAAAATGATTTTAGGAAATTTTTTCAACTCCTCAACTCACCCTCCTTTACCCCCACCCCCCAAAATAGCGAATTTTCGTCAAAAAATCATATCTCCGAACCTAATGGACCAAAAATTCTGAAATTTATGTGGTGTATGCAGGGAGTGGTGACCAATATTTGAGAATTTTTTCAGATTTTTTTTGCACTGCCTTCTAGCCAAAATTCCACTTTGAAACTTTAAAATCGCCATAACTCTGAAACTAAAAAACATACATTTTTTCTTTTTGGCACAAATATAGTCCTACCATGGTACAATATAATGATATTTTTTTCAGATTTTTCGAGTTGGTAGAACAGACCTAAAAATGCGATTTACTGTTCAAAACCACCAATTTCGCCATTCACGCAACGAAAAATTCTGAAATTATTTATGTGGTGTATACGGGAAGTGGTGACCAATTTTTTAAAAAAATTTCAGAATTTTTTTTTGCAGTGCATTCTAGCCAAAACCCCACCCTCAAACTTTGAAAATTGCTCGAATTCCAAAATTAACAGGCAAACATTTGTTCTACTTTTTGAAACTGACCATCGGACATAATTAAGAACACCAAAAAAGTCTTGGGTGCATCTCCCACCTTTCACTTCATCCCCCCCCCTCGAATACCGGATTTCGTCTAAAAATCTCATCTTGGTACTTAATGAACCGAAATTTTGAAATTTTTCCATGGTGTATAATGTATATGAGGAATGGTAACCAACTTTTTTCGGCCTTTTTTGCACTGCGTTTTAGCCAAAACCTCACTTAATGACTTTATATCTGCTCTACTTTCAAAACTAAAAAACATACCTACCTTTAATTTTCGCTCCTTTCCAGAATTTCATACTCTGAAACCTTAAAATTGAGTGAAAATCCACCCGAAATCCCAAAAATTTATAATGATCAAATGAAAAATGTAGTTAATAGCCCATACAAGCGAATAAAACCCTCATTTCTATCAGTATCGCACCGCTAATTTTCATAGCTCGCATTTTGAAAACTTGGTTTTGCATATACCTAAGGTCGGTTTGGTTCACCGTGGTCACATTGCCCAATTTTAATTTTTCAGATTCTCATCTTGGGAAAAACAGACAAAAAAATGCACTTTTCTGTTTAAAAATAACCATTTCGTTACTCATACAAACGAAAATGCATACCGTGCAGGTTCAGAAAAGTATCTAAAGTCGGAAAACATACTTAATTTTTCGCTAGAGCCAAAAATATGAAAAATGGGCGATTAATTCTCTTTTTTTTGCATTATTAAGCAGTTCAGACCTCTATGATGCTTTAAACATGTTTTTCTCGTTTTTTTGTGTGTTTTTTTTTGAAAGTCATGATTTTCTCATTTTCAAATACCTCTATCTCACCGAAAAATTGACCTAGGATGCTCACACAAGTCTTAAAATGTACCTCATAGCCTTCCCTCTCATTTAGTCAAAAAACTCATTTTTGAAAAATCCGACTTTAAGTACCTTTTCCCCGCGCCATACACAAATTTTAATATTTATATGGTGAAAACAGAGGGGGTAACAAACTATTGAAAATGTTTTCAATGTTTTTTGTGGTGTATTCCAGCCGAAAAACCAAAAAACGCTTGCCTTTTAAACTTTGAATTTCTCCAGATATACGAGTACATTCGTTCTTTTTAGTTGTTGTTTAAGAGTGTGTTTTTGGCAAGAATGCATTGCAAAAAACATCTGAAAGAATTCTCAAAAGTTTGTTCCTCTCTCTGTGTCTCTGTTCAAAGGGTGAATTTTGACTCAATTTTTAGGCTTCAGATTATAAAATTCCGGGAAGAAGCTGAATTGAAATTTTGACACCTAATGTCGATTGTCTGACACGGTCACATATTGTCCCAGCTAAACCATATTTGCACACAACAAAAAAGTTGATATGTATTTTAGTTTTGAAAGTAGAACAATTATAAAAGGCCGAAAAAATTCTCAAAATATGGTTGGTTACCATTCCTTATATACATTATACGCCATAGAAAAATTTCAAAATTTTGGTTCATTAGGTACCAAGATGAGATTTTTAGACGAAATCCGGTATTCGAGGGGGGGGGATGAAGTGAAAGGTGGGAGATGCACCCAAGACTTTTTTGGTGTTCTTAATTATGTCCGATGGTCAGTTTCAAAAAGTAGAACAAATATTTGCCTGTTAATTTTGGAATTCGAGCAATTTTCAAAGTTTGAGGGTGGGGTTTTGGCTAGAATGCACTGCAAAAAAAATTCGGAAAATTTTTTTAAAAATTGGTCACCACTTCCCGTATACACCACATAAATAATTTCAGAATTTTTCGTTGCGTGAATGGCGAAATTGGTGGTTTTGAACAGTAAATCGCATTTTTAGGTCTGTTCTACCAACTCGAAAAATCTGAAAAAAATATCATTATATTGTACCATGGTAGGACTATATTTGTGCCAAAAAGAAAAAATGTATGTTTTTTAGTTTCAGAGTTATGGCGATTTTAAAGTTTCAAAGTGGAATTTTGGCTAGAAGGCAGTGCAAAAAAAATCTGAAAAAATTCTCAAATATTGGTCACCACTTCCTGCATACACCACATAAATTTCAGAATTTTTGGTCCATTAGGTTCGGAGATATGATTTTTTGACGAAAATTCGCTATTTTGGGGGGTGGGGGTAAAGGGGGGTGAGTTGAGGAGTTGAAAAAATTTCCTAAAATCATTTTTTGGGGTCCCTAATAATGTCCAGGGGTCAATTTCAAAAAGTAGCTCTTAGGCCGATTCGCCTATCTTATCCGGGGGTACCCTTTAAAAGTTACCTCATAATCTTTGCAAAATATTAAAATTTGATCTAATCAACGAAAACAGTTGTAAATTGGTACAAACACACTCTATTTTCGACCTATTGAATCGACTGAAACCGGTTCCGGAATGTTTTAAAGCCACCAGAAAGTTTTGAAGTTTTTTAGTGCTGGAGAAAAGCTCATAAAAAAGATTCATATCAACTTTCGCACCCATAATCGTAGATTATTATTACCCATATTGGTACTTAATCTATTTATTCGATTGAAGCAACATTTTCCAAAATTCGTAACTTCGAGTTCAAAATTTTTTTTGCTGACCATTTTCCTGGAAAAAATTGATTTTCTGCCAGAAAATGTGGATTTGAACACCCCAAGAAAACGACAGGTCACGCGTAATACTTCATTTTTTTTTAGAATTAAGACTATTTCAGAGGGGCTGATAGGAGGGTTTAGAGGGGCCAGGTGAAAAAAACTTGAGTACATAATATTCGAACTCAGCGCATTAAAATTGGTGAAATTCGACATTCGATGGAACACCCCAAAAGAACCCTGTATCCAAAATTTCAGGTATGGAGTAATACCTGTAATTTTAGATGTGGGTTCTTTTATTGTGTACCTACTTTCGATTTTTTTTTACTTAGGCTCAAAATTTTACTTTGAGTTAAAATTTTCCCCTTGTAAAATTACGAGTAAAAATTTTCTCAAAAATAATTTTTTCGATTTCCTTCAAAAAATTTTTAAATCATTGAAAAGTAATTTTCTGAGTAAGTTTAGATCGAATTACTCCTAAAAAAAAAAAAAAAAAAAAAAAATGGAGTAGATCTAGGTACCTAATTACCAAAAATAAATATTTGTACCTACTGTTTTGTATTGTAGAAATTGTAGGTAGTTGGTAAAAGTGACCGAAATCATAATAATGGAAAAAGATTAATGTGAAAATAGATGGAAAAAATTGTTTGAAATGTAAATCTCCATTTATTTTTTCTTTGAAAATTCATCGAAAATTACATAAAAAATTAACAAATTTTTGTTAAATATTATTAACAAAAGCGATAATTTTTTTTTGAAATATTACCTATCAATAGAAATTTTTTGGAATGTCAGAAACTTAAGTCTGTATGTACTGTAAAAATAGCGTTTTATAAACATCAAAAACTAAACTTACAGAAATTGTTCTCAGGCCGGGGTAAAAACTTGTTTCAAGTTTCATTTTTATGTGTTTTCAAAATTTTTTGACTTTATTCTCAATATTGATCTATTTTTGGTTTTCAGGCGTGATTTTTTTTGTTAATGCTTGCTTTCATTATTTTATGTACCTACCTAAAAAATATTTTCATTTTGGAAAATTACATAAGTACATATCGAAAATTGTTCACTTCATTTTCCATTAATTTTTTCTATTTTTTTTTTTTTTTGGTAAAAAAATATGTCTGAAAAAATGACTTTTCTAAAAGTAATTCTTATTTCAACAAGATCAATACCTCATTACTTACCATATTAAAAAATAAAAAACCATCACACTTCATCTAACCAATAAAAACCATTTAATTCGATGAATTGCCGTCCGAAAAAATCTAACACTCTGGTACATGTACAAAATAATAATAATAAAAAAAGAACTACATAATTATTTGATTTTTTTAAAAAATATAAACTGTAATGCATAAAAAATTTGGCACATGGTTTTTACATTTAATCGCCTACGCTAATCATAGTTTAACAATTAATTAAAATCTATAATAATCATCACATGGTTTATAAACCAGCTAATATAGGCGAATTTCCACAAATTCGGAGATCACTTCTGCACCTTTTTTTTCAATTGCTTTCATAAATTTTCTAAAAAAATTACTCGATAACTAGAGACACGTTTTACTCATCAATTAATTATACGCTTATGTCATACCAAGAATAATTTCTAATCAAACCGTCGCCTCGTCATCGGACGGTGAGTCAAATCCTATGACAAAATAAGTAGGGCATCTTTAACATGTGGAAATTCGCAAAAAAAAAAATAATAAAAAATACGCCGATAATTACAACAAAAATTATTTACAAAATGGACGGATATGATGGGTAAATAAAACCTTTTCGATCTTAGAACCAATGAAAAAAAAAAAAAAAAACAAATAAATTAAACTAAAAATATAAACGAAAACGTAAAAAATAACGCGAATCTTTCGCGTACGATAATACCTCGAGAATACTTCCTTTTCGAATAAATTGAAAAAAAAAGGAAAAAAGGTGGAAAAATTATTACTGTGTTTGGGAGAGAAAAAAAATAATGAAAAATAAAACAAACACTGGCCTTAATAATATTACCTTAAACGATAAAATTGAAAGTGCTCGCTTAAAAAGAATTACGCAGCACTTACGACCGCAGCAACGGTTAAAATATCGTAAAACATTATCAATACAGCGATATAGCTTACTAATTATACAGTTTTTTCTTTGCAATAAACAGTGATGTATAAATTTTATTGTCTTGGAGACTGAAATTTTACAGCAATTTCTACACGTTCGAAATGACTAAAAAAAACGAAAAGAATAAGGAGGAAAACACACATAGAGAGGAAAAAGAAAAAAAAATAGGGAGGTGGCTAAAAACGTGTAAATTACATGAACACAGAAAACAAAATTCACAGCTTTCTCATTTTACGTCGACGAGTGACGACTTAAACGCGTTATTTTGTACTGGGATTCGCTAAACGGCGGTACTTTGCGTTTGTATGCGGACTTTTTTCATCGTATCTCTTGGGAAGGTAGGAGAAGATCCGCTGAAACCAGGATTATGGATACCGAGGCTGGGATCGGTAGATACTCGAGGTTTCTTCAAGCTCGATCTTAGAGGGCTCTTGGCCAGCGATGGAGCTGTTGTGGATCCATTTGATGAAAATGTCGTCGACATTGATATCGTGCTGCCATTTGCACCACCCATCGAGGAGTAAGGTTTACCGCTAGCGTTAGTGACTGCTACACCTGCGATGTGAGAAAATTATTAGCTTGGGTGGTTTTGAAATTGCAAGATGTTTACCGGGCAATATCTACCGTAATTATTAGAATATTTACCAGTTTACCGTAATTACTGAAATATTTACAGTAATTTTTAGAATATTTGCGATAAATTACTGTCATTACGGAAATGTTTACGGTAATTTACCATAATTATCAAAATATTTACTATAATTTACCATAATCATCGAAATATTTGCGGTAATTTACCGTAAAGTTATGAAAATATTATGGTAATTTACCGTAATTATAGAAATATTACGGTAATTTACTGTAATTATGAAAATATTATGGTAATTTACCGTAATTATTGAAATATTTACGGTAATTTACCGTAATTATGGAAATATTCATGATAATTAATTCACTATAATTACTGAAATATTTACGGTAATTTACCGTAATTATAAAAATATTACGGTAATTCACTGTAATTATGAAAATATTACGGTAATTTGCCGTAATTATTGAAATATTTACGGTAATTACCGTAATTATGAAAATATTCTTGGTAATTTACCGTCAATACTGAAATATTTGCGGTAATTTACCGTAATTATGGAAATATTCATGATAATTAATTCACTATAATTACTGAAATATTTACGGTAATTTACCGTAATTATAAAAATATTACGGTAATTCACTGTAATTATGAAAATATTACGGTAATTTGCCGTAATTATTAAAATATTTACGGTAATTACCGTAATTATGAAAATATTCTTGGTAATTTACCGTCAATACTGAAATATTTGCGGTAATTTACCGTAATGATCAAAATTTTCACTACGTATAACATGGTGCCTATCGGTCATGAAAATAACAATAAAAAAAAATATGAAAGTAGCATGCATTTTCATTTTTTCAATCCAGTAGACACCATGAATTGGTAATGGGAAAAGGGTGAAACGAACCTGTACGTTTTTTTTCACGAAAACCAGGATTATTGAAAGTTGTCGCATCGACTCCGGTCGGATCTCGAACGGTAGTAGGATCGCCGTTACTTTTCCTCGAGAATATCAGATCGTACAACGCGGTAATAAACAATAAAAAATTAATAACTATGAGACCGACCTGAAAAATGAACACCAATTTGATTACCCGTGCAATACCAACTGTAAAGTTATAGGAAAATTGAAATACAGTAATGCGAAATCGTAAACGAGAACGATCATATTACCTGCAAATAGAAAGACTCTCCTCTAGTAACATGGTAACTGTTCTCTTTGTCGTCGGTTTGCAACGAAAATAGTACTCCGACGATTATCGCATCGATTGCTGGAAGCAGTCGAGAGTCATAGATTAATGATCAATGCCTATTTGGAGAAGATCTGCCGAGCAGTATTGATAGTCTTACCAGTAACAATAGATACTACGAATTTGGTCATTACGGCGTCTTTGAACTTCATGCCTACTTTGTCACGAGATACCACCATCGCCAAGTGCAGCACATTTAGAACGCAGAAGGTCGCCGAAAATATTACGCCTAGGATGGCGAAATAGCCTGCTATTCTGACTGCGGCTGTAATCAGATTGGATGGTTTTCATTAATGGAGTGATATAGAAATTTAGAATGAGTATTGTAATATGTAGAATTATTGTTGATTCGAAAAAAATTTCCATTAAATAGGTATGGAAATGGGCAGTAGCGAAACCAGAAATTTCTTACGGGGAGAGAACTGGGAGAAGGGGTCAGAACTTCTATAATTTTTTGAGAAATTCTCAGTTTAGCCTCCTACCCTTTCAAAAAATTTACACTCAGTGACGTCGGAAAAAAAAGGTACAATGGATGTATTTCTCCCCAATCCCCTCCCCTTAATTTTGGCAGATCCAAAATTAGGTCAGATAGGATTAGTGCGGAAACTCTTGAATAAACTTTTTAGATTTTGCAATATTTATTCTTAATTATTTTATTTGGAATTTTCCAAAAAAAAATTGGATTTTTTTTTCAAAAAAAATTTGTTTAGTGCCTTGATGTCAGATGTATTTTTCTCAAAACTCAACAGCGAGTGGAGCTTGGTTTGAAAAACTCGATGCTGAAAATCATACATTTCTTCATTTTTTAAAAATAAGTTTAAGAACTCCTCTTCCAAGACCAAAACTTTGAATTAAGAAAAAAAATTGTCCTTTTTCCAATCCCGAATATTGATGACTTTCATTTTAAAAAACGGTGCGCAGAGAAAGATCTCTCTATTCAAATTGCAATTACTTATTTTGAAAAAAATTGCATTTTTTTAGCAGAAAAAATTTTTTGAGTCGAAAAATTAGCAAAAATAAAAACTAATTCAAATTTGAAATGTTTAAAATTTTGAGTCGAAAAAATTCATAAAAATTGGGGCATTGTTGTATTTTTTGTACATATTTTGTAGATACGAGGTAGAGCTCTCCACATCAATAAATTTTTGGCAGCGATGAGACTAGGTATAAGTATGTGAAATTGTGTCGAAAAAATCAATTGTATTATAATTTTCAATTGATAGGGCTGGGTAAGTTTAAAATTTAGAGAATTGGGGTATTCTGAATTCATCAACCTTTGACGACTTGAAAAAATTAAAAATCAGTGTTTCTGGTTTTCATTTTGATAAATCCTTTTCAATATATGAAAAATGAAATTAGCGTTTTTTCCTGAACTTGCATAGAAAAATTTTCAAAATCTCAACCTCGACTGTATTTTTTCTTTAAAAATGCTTTACAATCTCAATTTTGGCACATTTTAGTTGTAATTTGTTTCAAATTTCAATAAAGAAAATTCGTTTGAAAACATCGACAAAAATTGAGAAAAATGTGAAACACGCATCATTCAAATTGCCAGCATATTCGATCTTTCAAAATTTTATTTTTCCAAAGTTTTATATGAATTTACGCAGATAATATTTTGAACATAATCTAACATAGCTAATTTGATTCTTTCATGTTTTTTGAGCATTTCTAAATATGTGGTTGGAAATGAAACAGGCCTATTACGGACTAAATGCCCTTTTGAGTCAAAACTTTGAATAAAATAGAAAAAAATCCCATTCAAGTCAAAAATTTTCAATTTTTAGGCCTTTTCTTTCTTAAAAACCACTATTGACTTTTCTCTGCATACTTCTCTTCTTCTATGTAAGTTTATAATCTAAAATCTATAAATTAAAATTATTTTAATTTCACATCAATCGTTTTTACTCTCGATTAAATGGTAAAATCGATTTCACAGCTCGTACTTATGCTTAATAATAAATATAGAAACGTAATATCTCAGCATTTCCTAAAATCTCTCGCTTCTCTAAATTACTCTATCGAATTTCCCTACTTTCAACTCCTCGCAATATATTTTTCCACCTCGACGTGATAAATTGACCGAACCACACGTACACCGTCATCACTTTCCCATCCTCTCAGTTGACATTTACATGATCACATTAGAGTAAAAAACACCTCATAATGAATACTTCGCTTCACCTCACAGATTTTCTTATTGTACCACCTCTCTCCCCCTTTGTACCCTTCCCCCTGGATTATTTCCGTTAAGTAGGTAAAATTTGGTTATGATGTTCCCATCCGTTATTCGGCGCGGAAACAATAAACAATGCAGGTTTTTTTGCATCCATTCCCCTCTGCGTTTTTTTAGCTGCTCCTTTCTTTATGGCTGGTAAACGATGTACGTGTGCGTGCATATGTAGAGTACATACGAGAGCGTATCCTCGCGTACATTAGGGAGTAAATTATCGCACACCTATGACCGACATTATGTACCTATTAGAACAGTGTTAATTTATGAATGAACTGAATCCACAATGCACTCTCTGTAGCGTAGTTCACAATTGCTTGTGATGTGCGTTTTCACATTTCACCATATTAAAGCGAACCATATCGTCCGGACTCTGGGAAAAGATAAAAGATTGGTTCTCTTTTGTGGAAAATTTGTCTCTCCGGAGTCCGAACTACCGATGCTGGTGACCAAGTATGACTATGGTTCGAATGGAAAACCCAATGCGCTGTACGTCTACGCATTAGGTATTTTCAAAGTGCACGATAGCGATAGAATTTATGGTAGGATTGAATCGCAATACCATAATTCGCGGTATAATACACGTTTCCAATAATAACAAATCAACGTGCATGACTTTTTACTTATACAATAACCGATAAGTAACAAAGTTATAGGGTAAATTTTATTGTACTAGGTGGTCCCGTAATTATATTTTCTTGTGGGTACAGGTCGCTATGGAGCTTTATCGGGTCGTCAATTTCATTACCTATGAATTGATTTCACGTATTGTTTACCGCTCTGTAATATTCATAACGCATATGAAGAAATGGGACCTTTGTCGAAGTAGCTGTTTTACTCGTAACTATAATTTATTTGCTACGTTACGCGAAAGGTGCATTTTAGAGTAATTAAATTCGGGATTTGGCGAGATGGAAAGGCAGTTGGGAGGTCCATTTTCTGGACAACATGGAGAAGTCGAGGAATGTTGAAAATCTGCAAAAGCCAAGGAATTTGAAGATTTTTGTTGAGATTTTTTTCAAAAATCCAAAAGGATAGATCATCTGGGAAATGTTTTTCTGTTTTTTTTTTAATTTATCGTGAGTTTCTTAGAAAAATATTGCCCTCGCTCTGCTTTCATCCAATTGTTCTGTTCATTTCATGAATATTTCAAAAAAAAAAAAACACATAAAAACATAATAATTTTCATAGTGAAGTCATTCCATTGACCAAAAATTGGTTATTTTTCCATTTCCCTAAAATTTTCTTGACAAATTATGTTTGATACAAGAAAAATAGGCATTCTGATAAAAAATTTTATAGTTATACTTGGTTGTTTTTAGTACCTAAACTAAAGAAAACTTGAAAAAATTACCAAATTTTGGTAAAAAGTTTGATTTTTGTATAATTTGATTGGCCCAAGAATGGAAAACAAATGTCAAATGAAGAAAGTTATATTTATTTAGGAATGGAAGAATTTGATCCGAACGAAGCGAAGGATATTTTTTGAAATAAAATAAGCAGTGAAACACTTTCAAGATGAATCCTTCTTCAAAATTTTTTTCAAGTCAGAAAATTTAAAAATTGCCAACTTTGGTTGTTGTTCACCAATATAGAATTCTTCGAACAAAAGGTATTGAAAAAACAATTCTAAAAATTAAAATTTTTAGTGAACTTCCGATTGTCCAGTCATTAAAGAACAAATCTCATAAAAATGACTTGAAGGTATCCCCAGAAATTTTTTTTAGAAAATTGTAAAAATCAACTTTATAGCCTACTCTGAAACACAAAACTCACAAAAGGTTTAGTAAAATTTTGTAAATTATTGTAAATATTGGAAAAAATTGTTGAAATTGCATGAAAATATTTTTTTAAAATAACATTAAAGTAATCAGAAATGATTGACATTTTCAAAAACTACAAATTTTTTTGTTGAAATGTTCAAAGTTGTTTAAATAGATATAAAATTGTAAAAAATGAATTAGCCCCTATTGCTTGGAACTTTGGAAAACTGTTAAAATTATTTCAAAGGAATAATTGTCTCATTTACGACAATTTTCTAACATTTTTTTTTGTTTTTATGATACTTGCATGTGACAATATTTTCCCTTCATTTCAAACAAGTCTTCTGATATTTTTAAAATAGTTTATAAATTTTTACTTATTTTTGTTCATATTTCTGTAGATTTATTTATTCTGATGTTATTGTTGGTAGTTTTTATGGACATCATTTTTTTTAGATTTTCCAGAATTTTTTTTGAATATTTTATTCATTTTTCAAGTACAAATCAGTTTGATAGTTCATTGCTTCATTTCTGACTAGTTCGATTGTAAATTTTACAATTTCTCTGGTACAAACAATTTTAAAAACTTTTTTCCTATTCTAATGATTTTTTTTTTTTTGTTTTCAATGTTTTTCAGTTTACTTAGGTACTTACTCAAAATTTTGTGTAATAGATCAATTACTCAGTTTACCTCTTTCAAAATTTGATATTTTTTCTGGTACAAATTTTTTTTCTCTTTTTACAAAAATGTAATTCCCAACTCATCATTTTCAGTATTTTTTTTTTCATGTTTTCTTCAATTTTTACTCAGATTCATTCATGTTTTGTTCATTTTTTTCAAAATTTGATTGTAATTTTGGCAATACTTCGTATAAAACCAAGTTTTTTTTTTCACTGAAATTCATTAATGAGTATTTTATTTAATTCTCCTCCCTTCTATGCATTATTTATGAACTTTCATTTTTTTTAGAGTAAGTTTGAATCGAAATTAAGGGAAGAAATGAGTTTCTTTCTAGGAAACTTGCTTTTTGAATTAAAAAGATTTCAAAAAATTGTATTTCAAGGCAGAAAAAATGTTTTTCAAATTGAGAGTTTGCAATTTTTTATTCCGATGTTACTTTTAAACCTTTGGAAAAAAAATCGATTACTATATGTATTTCCACAGTTCCTCAATGTGATGAAAATTGCATTCATCTTCTCCTAATGAAATATTTTTTACATTTTATAAAATTTTGCCAAATTTAATTTATTTATTTCCTTTCTCAAAAATCCGTTTCTATTTGATTTTTTAAAATTTTCACATTCTTTCCCAGCTTCCTTAAAATTTTTTTCATCATAGTCAAAAATTTTCGTGATATTTTACCAGGTTTTACAATTTTACGAAATTATAAAATATTTTTTACTTGAACTATTTTTTAAAGTTTGGAGCAATTTTCGTAAAATTTAGAACATTTTTCGTTCAAACGTTTCTATTGAATTTTATTACAAAATTTTTAGCTTTTTTTAGGTAACAAAAAATGTTTTCCCCATAAAAATTTGATCTTCTAATGTGTTTTGGTAAAGAAGAGAAATTATAAAATTTTTCTCCTCTCCTCACATCCCATCCTACTTCTCTCAATCAATCAACCCATCAAGCCGCCCAAACACGATAAAAATTAAATTTTCAAACAATGATCTCATTGTTTACATTCGTTCTCAAATCAAACACCACTAATCTCACTCTACAACAACACCTAAAAATAATCAATTCAAAAAGAAAAAGAGACAGCGAACGAGAGAGAAAGAGCCCGTCGAAAGCAAACCGATCACCGACGGTACATCACGACTACCAAACAAACCCGTCTCTCATTTTGTTAGCCAAGTGCGGAATTTTCTCAGAACCTCAAGCCATTAATAGAGGATCAATTAAATTGGCAAGATGACGGATACGGTACATAAGAGGGAAGCCGCAAAACTGTATAAATTTTCGCACACCTCGGCTTCGAATTCGATGTAGGACTAGCATGATTTCCAAACATCGACAGCGTATGGGATCCTAGCAGATGTTCGGTTCATAAATCTAATGGCACGTAACGCTCTCGCGCTTCTCGTTCCATAAATTACGGTTCGAAACGAGCCATTATAAATTTGTGTATAAAATAACTGCGGCTTTAATTACTATACAAATATATCTAAACCCAGCCACATTTATGGTTATCTATAACACTATATAAATTATGGTTAAGATGGTGGAAATTTCGACGCAGTAACTTACCGACTGGTTGAAATCTGGAAACCGTATCGCCACATTTTGTTTTACCGTGATAGGTTTCTTTACAAATCTGCCATGGTCCAAAGTGGCCCCTATCTCCGGCTCCTGGACCATATACCGCTGTACATAGGCACAAAACAGGAGGAAAAATTAGCAAACGCGTGGAAAACCGTGATTAAATTATATAACATCTTTCCAACGATGACGACGTAATCGAATCGGAATCAATTGAGCGTAAACTTACCCGAAGGATTGACGAAATATCCCCATAGAGGTAGAATTGTAGCTGCAGTGGCTATGGCGAAGCCGATAAATGCGAGTACAGTTACACATGTTGAATACAATGCTCTATTCTTAATACAGTCTGGCATCTTGTTCTAATTTTATACTTGCCCCACATTGTGGCTAGTAAGATTTAAGACAAGCCCGGATATCCCTTTACGGGCTCCAATACTCCGCCGATAACTCGATGATGGCTTTAAGAAACTGAAAACCGAAAACAATTATTATTTATTAGTTTTTTCCTCGAAATAAATTTTAAAAAGATTCCACTACGTATTCTTTAAAAAAAAAAAAATCTCATATATACAAATAAGTAAGTAGGTGATTATTCGCAATTGTGTACTCGCCATATATACCTAATATAGGTTGTTAATTATCATTCGTGTACTCCGGTCTATAAATTTCACGGTATCGTGGATTCGGAAAATACACCTTAAATCGTTCACCAACACACGAAATTCTCTCAACGACGTAGCATTCTTTCATTCATTCTTCTCTTTTTCAAAAGACCTTAATGGGAGGTTATTTTTTCAAAAGAAATTGAATTATCTTACGGCGAGAGGTTTTCTCCCAAAGTTTAATGGGTGAAATAGACTAACTGCGTATAATTTCCACCAAATTGTACAGAATGAATTTCTGCTTTGATGAATTCCGCGCGGATACCCAATTCAATCTTATTTTTAAAAGGGTTCGGTGGAATTTTTCGTATTTTGCAAAAAGCTGAAATTACGTGGAGGTATGTGAATGTGTATTTTCTTTTCCGTTTTCGTCGTCTTTTTTTTTTTTTGAAAGAAATTCCGCAACAGTTGTTACCAATTACGAGAATTTCGATGGTTTTTAGAATTGGGTCAATCGTGGTAACAGATGTATCGGTGTAAATGTTTTTCATATTTTTTTCCTACCGGAATGAAAATGAAATTGAATTTCTATTTGTTATGAGGTAGAAATAGCCGAAATAGGGGGGTTTCTAGCAAATAATTTGAAGTGTTTCAATTTTTTTTTCAGGAAGAAAATTATATTTGTATGGGAAAAATTGAATAATTTTTATAGGTACCTGTTTTATGTACCTATGCATTTAAAATATCCTGAAAATGATTTAAAAGGCTATTAAAATTTTGTTAGATTTGATAGAAAATGGTTGAAAATTTTTCAAAAATTATTTTATTTGACTTGTAATGGAGTGGACTGGGAGAGGAGGAGGTAAAATTTAAAATTCTTCACCTCTATCAGGATTTTTAGATTTTTCAACCCGAAATACAATTTTTGTCAATTTGAAATTCAAATTTTCCTAATTTTAGTTGAAAAAGATAGTCAGTTTTTATGTTATCTCGACAGTCAAAAAAGTTAAACTTTGTAATCACGTCAATTTTTCAAAACAATTATTAACCATTCAAAAATAATTTCTTTCGTTTCAAACAAAAATTTTGAATTTTTGGAGAGACAAAAAGCCCTCTATTCTTGCATTTGGTTTGATACCGCAGAAAATACTTCATCAGAACTCGCACTCTTCCATTTTGAATCAGTGTGAACATCACTGATGACGTGATGAGTACTTATTAGAACCACAGCAAAATTCTTTGATTTTCAGCGAATTTCGTTAATTTTTCTGAGAGGTAAACTTGCACCGATTTGTCAAAAACGTAAATTTTCACTGATTTTTCAAGAAAGTGAATTTTTACCGATGTTTCAAGAAAATGAGCTTTTATTTGTTTTTTCAAAAAGGTGAATTTTCAGTTTTCACTGATCACTGATTTTTCAAAAAAACAAATTTTCACTGATTTCTCAAAAAGGCGAATCTTTACTTATCTGTCAAAAAGTGAATTTTCACTGATTTTCCAAAAAGGCTGAATTTTTACTGATCACTGGTTTTTTAAAAAAGTGAATTTTCACTGCTTTTTAAAAAAGTGAATTTTCATCGATTTTTCAAAAAGTGAATTTTCACTGATTTTTTCAAGGAAGTGAACTTTTACTGATTTTGCCAAAAAGTGAATTTTCACTGATCACTGAGTTTTCAAAAGAGCAAATTTTCACACGATTTCTCAAAAAGGCGGATTTTTACTCATCTGTCAAAAAGTGAATTTTCACTGATAACTGATTTTTCAAAAAAGTGAATTTTCACTCATTTTTCAAAAAGGTTGAATTTTTACTGATCACTTTCACTGGTTTTTCAAAAAAGTGCTTTTTAAAAAAGTGAATTTTCACTGATTTTTTCGAGGAAGTGAACTTTTACTGATTTTGCAAAAAAGTGAATTTTCACTGATCACAGATTTTTCAAAAGAGCAAATTTTCACACGATTTCTCAAAAAGGCGAATTTTTACTCTTCTGCAAAAAGTGAATTTTCACTGATCACTGATTTTTCAAAAAAGTGAATTTTCACTGATTTTTCAAAAGGTTGATTTTTCACTGGTCACTGATTTCTCAAAAAGGTGAATCTTCACTTATCAGTTATCTGTCTAAAGTGAGTTTTCATCGATTTTTTAAGAAAGCGAATTTTCACTGATTTTTCAAAAAAAAAGTAATTTTTACTGATCACTGATTTTTTAAAAAGTTGAATCTTTATCGATCACTGATTGTTCAAAAAAGTGAATTTCACTGTTTTTTCAGTAATATTATCTGTTTATGAAGCGTTTTTTGAATTTTTGTTTGATATATTTTTTAAAATTCCATATCCTCTATTCAGAGATGTCGGAAGATTTTTTGGGAGGGGAGGATACAAAGTAGAAATGGAGAAATGGATACTTGAAATATTAGAAAGCTTTGTGGGGGGAGGGGCAAAAAAGGAACTTTTTTGCACTGTTGTATCGCCTAAATAATTCGTAATACGTAAGTTATTGTGATTTTAAACATGAGTGCTCAAAAATAGCGGAAGTTGAAGTGGATTTTCCGATTGGGGGAGAGGTATTATAATTTTCGACGTCACTTCCTCCATTCAATTTCCCCAAATTGTTTCTGAATTGAAAAGTCTTAAAAATATATTAATGTTATAAATAAAATATTGAAACAGATATCATATAAATACCTCTGATTCGATACGAATCAAAATTTTTGTTAAATTAGGGTAGAAAACTGATTGAAATTTTTCATTAAAGATGAATCAGCATCAAGACTAATTTCATTATTTTACAAACGATTTTCATTTCATTTTAAATATATTTTTTGTTGTTTCGGCGATTTTTTTAGATTCTAACCGATCCCCTTTCCTCCTTTGTTTATTCACGTTCGAAAATATGTGTTTTCAATTATCTTAACGAATTTTCAAACAAGGAATATTAGAGTTTTGGTTATGAACACGACAGGAAACAAGCATAAACATATCATTACTATTTTTTCGATTATCTAAAAATAAGAACTTACATAAATAACTTATTTAAATGTAAAATATCGATTTGTTTTATACGAGTAATTTCCGTATTTCGTCGCGATATCTCGCACACGTCTTTCTTTCAAATTTACGTTTAAATATATTGTACACATTACAATTTTCTTCTCCCTTTTCTATTTTCATTTCCTCTAAGTATCCTATATTTTCCATCTTATCTTAATTAATCGCCCCACTTTCCCACCCATCTCAGGGCTCACGTTTCGAAAACCTTCCACATGTTTTTCGAGTACTTACAAAAACGTAATTTACATTCATATTCGATGCTTAAAAACTTATCTCTATATGCCTCCGAAATTCTCGTATTATTCTCTATTTATACCGAATCTCATTCTACCTCCGGTAAACTCGTAATTCAACAATCTACATTTTCTCTTTGCGTAGCCTACTAAATTTCGGTCCCGTCGGCGTCATAATTCATTAAGAACAATTCCAAAGTTGGTACTCGAATTCGAAAAGAAAATTAGCGAAGTGTGAACGTCACTAACAAAATAAGCAATATATCGGGTAAATTGGTATACGTTATACAAATACTTGCACACCACTATGCGACTCGAAGATAACTCAATAACGTTGCCAAATTCGTTCAAATCTCCTAATAAATGCGACACGTAGTTCGGCAATTTGAATCCTGGAGCTATTTCAAAATTTTATCAATTTCTCAGACGTTTTTGTTTCGAATTCGTGAAGTTATGTAATGAGCTTGTGAAAATATTGTGCTATAAGAAAGAAGGAGAGGAAGCAAGGAGGAGAGAGGAGGGACTGGTGAAGTAAAAATTGTTTAATCAAATTTCAATATTTTGGTACGGCGTGCAGCGATTTTTAATTTTATTTGGTTATTTCATCAACAATTTTTTTATTTTTCAATTTAAAAAAGTGCATTGTAAACTTTTTATTTACGAATTAATGAGAAATTATTCAGTACGACAGGAGTCGTGGCATTGGAAAAAAGCAGTGAAGAATTTTTTTGAGAGAAATTTGAGAGAAAAATCAGTCAAGTTTACATCGAGAGGATTTTACTAAAAATCAGCAAAATTGTGCTGATTTTTTTCAGTCAATTTCACCGATTTTCGTTGTGGCACAAAAAATGAAGATTTTTTCACAGAATTTTGAAAAGAATGAGCTAAAACTTTTTTTCTAAAAGAGGGTCATTCCATGTCAGTTCAACCACGAAGTGGAAAGTGGGGTCTTCGATTTTTTTGATTTTTTGCATGTGTGTAGACCTCGATAAGAGATGACGAATGCCGCAAACCGGAGCTTCCAAAGTCTTTTTGGAGGGCAGCCATGAGCCCTCAAAGTTTTGAGGATAGGTTGGATATGGTAAATTTCGAGCGTGGATAACTCAGAAACGGTGCTTGGTAGAAAGTTGAAACTTTTTGTAATGTGTATGGCCTTTGATGAGCTTTTTGGCGATTTTTTCGAAATCAGTGTTGCCACTTTTTTTAATACTAAAAATTAGCAAGAAAAGTTTGAAAATGGTATTTTTGCATGAAGGACACCTTCAAAAATTCTGAAAAAAATATATATGATGCAACTTTTTGTGCTGAATAACATATAAAAAAACTGAGATGGCGTTATTTTTTAAACTCGTTTAAAAAAATTTCTAAGTTTATTAGAAAACATAATTTTGTATCCCAAGCAGTGAAAATTTTCTAAATTGGTTAAATTACATTATTTTTACCATATTTTGATCATATGTTGAAAAAAAGTCGACAAAAATATTTCTATCGAGCCGATCTTGAATGATATACACTGTATAGGTAATTAGGTATAAGCTTTTGTTACTTCCTCTGTTCAATATTGCAGTCCCGCATAAAAATATATTTTTAACTAACTACATAAATGGGAAAATTTCACCACAAAACGAAAATTACATTTGGAACTAAAAACTTGATTCGTTTACGAATATTCTGGTTCCGAAACATTCTCATGGTTGTGAAAACTGTATTCACCCAGAAATGCATTATCGATACAAATGATAATATATTTTCAAAAATGTCTTTTTTGTATTCAATAATAATTATTTTCATGTAAAATCTGTATAAAGATAATGTTTTCATGTTAGATTGCTATATTGAACAGGGAAAGTCATAAAAGCCTACCTATACAGTACATATTATTCAAGATCGGCTCGATAGAAATATTTTTGTCGACTTTTTTTCAACATATGATCAAAATATGGTAAAAATAATGTAATTTAACCAATTTAGAAAATTTTCACTGCTTGGGATACAAAATTATGTTTTCTAATAAACTTAGAAATTTTTTTAAACGAGTTTAAAAAATAACGCCACCTCAGTTTTTTCATATGTTATTCAGCACAAAAAGTTGCATCATATATATTTTTTTCAGAATTTTTGAAGGTGTCCTTCATGCAAAAATACCATTTTCAAACTTTTCTTGCTAATTTTTAGCATTAAAAAAAGTGGCAACACTGATTTCGAAAAAATCGCCAAAAAGCTCATCAAAGGCCATACACATTACAAAAAGTTTCAACTTTCTACCAAGCACCGTTTCTGAGTTATCCACGCTCGAAATTTACCATATCCAACCTATCCTCAAAACTTTGAGGGCTCATGGCTGCCCTCCAAAAAGACTTTGGAAGCTCCGGTTTGCGCCATTCGTCATCTCTTATCGAGGTCTACACACATGCAAAAAATCAAAAAAATCGAAGACCCTACTTTCCACTTCGTGGTTGAACTGACATGGAATGACCCAAGAGATAGAGATCTGCGGTTTGCGTCATTTTATTTGATGTAAAATTTTTTAAAAGATTGAACAAATTTTTAAAAAAAATTCTAATGGTCGTGCTTATTGCTCTTGAAAAATCCAATTTTTGGATCCCCCCCCTCTCAAGCAAACTTTGGAAACCAGAATTGAGCGAGATGAAATTTTTGAATTTTTTGGAGAAAATAGAAATTTTTCTAGAAATTTGTATCATTCCTCCCCAAATGCTCCAAAAAAAATTTCAACTTTCAAAACCATTAAATTTTGAAAATATGAAAATTTCCATTTTTTTGAAGTTTACACTTTACAGCCATTTTTGGAATTTCTGAAGCATGATATGCTTAGTCCTTAGAATGAATTCTATAGAATTCTTGGTAAAATTTCCTTTCAGCGATTATTATTTCCTTGGGATATTTATAAAAATGTTTTTTTTTTAGAAACTCGTTTTAATCAAAAAATTTAATGAGATCATTGCTCAATTTTTTGATGAGAAAACTCACTTCCCTAAATTTCTTCCATTTATTTCTGATTTCTAGCAAATGAGCTGAAAGATCAAACTCCTGGAAACTATTGATAAGAGCAATGATATTTCAATTTGGTCTCAAAACTTCTTAAAAAATATTAATACGAAAATTCCAGTTCAATTTTAAAAATTTATCAGAGGAAAAGAAAACATTAAAAAAACTTGAAATGGTATGGATAGATTTTTGTGGAGGGGTAGGGGGTAAAAATATCTCGCTGAAGGTGGTGTATTTTGATTTGAAATTTGTTTGAGCACCTTGTATAAAAACTAATTTTCCTCAATCTTTCTCAATTTTTCGCTTCAAATTAGATCTAAAAAACTTTAAATGCAGTAAAAATCGAAGAAGCAATTTGGGCAGTTGAAATTATTGCAGTTACTCAAGTTTTGTAACATGATTCCTGCAAAATTCTCATTTTAATTTGAATTAGAAGTGAACATCTTGAGTAGTTTCCATGTTGGAATTTTGAAAGAACATCACTTCTTGAAATTCCTATCAAAAGATGTAGCATTAGAACCGGTTCTTGTTTTTCTTTGAACTCATTTCGAATTTATTCATTTAGAAGAAATATGATTAAGTGTGAATTCAAAATAACCGAGCTTTCCTGTACTTTTTTTTCAGAAAAAAAAGAAGAAAATCAAGGTTGGTGGTCCTCTCAAGAAAACCAAAACCATGAAGTCATACTCGTAGATTCAGGTACGTCGAAAAAACAAATTTACTTTTTAAATTCAGATTCACTGTTTCGTCGTCCAATTCAATTTTGAAATTATTCGTATGTTGATTTTTCTATTTACAAATCAATGAAATTCGAAATGAAACAGGTTGCTGAAAAGTGAAAATTCAACCAAGAATGGTATTTCACTTTTCAATCCCCTTCCCTTTCCGCTTATCATATGTAAGCCTGGATACAGAAACCACCCTTAGAGGGGTCACAAATTAATTTTTGAATTGACATTGATTTTAGGCCTTTCAGAAAAGAAGTATCAAGGAGTAGTATCAACTCAAAAACCAATTTTCGACTTTTAAGGGTGATTTTTATACCTAGCAGGCTTACAATTTTTTCCAACTCCCCCCCCCCCCTCTGCACTGCTTACGAAACTTACGTCGACTCTCTTCTTCAAAAAAATGTTTCATTTTTTCGATCATCTACTCGTAAATTTGCCATTTTCGAAACAATTTTTGAAAGATATAATTTCTTTGACCACCCCCACTCATCGCCCTACTTCTCCCTCCTTCATCACCACGCAATCCACATTCTACAATCGCAAATACCATAGCACTGGAAAATGCATAAACACAACAACTTTGTTTACCGATCAGGCGAACAAAAGGTTTATGAAACAATCAAATCGAATTTCTCGAAACGTTGCATTGCAACCGATCCATAATATGATTAAACGAATACAATGACGAATAACAATAAAAAAAAAAGAACCGGCTGTTGAACCAGATCGATAACCGAACGTGTAATTTTTTGGGGTAAAATCCTGTCGAATTCCACCTGCGACGTAATATCGTCAAATTACGAGTACGAAAACTAATGAAGCGGTAAAAATAAAAATACGATTGTATCTAATTATAGAACGACCAGCTCAAATGTGTGAGATTGCGGTGCAATGTACCGAATATATAATGTGTGGCGAATTAGACCAAGATTCTCTTACCTTTGGCAAATTTACATACGAGATCGAGCATTTTACGCGAGAAAAACGCGAGTACCGGGTCGATTTTAGGTACGAACTGAATTAAACGAACGTAAAAGTGATCTAAAACGTGTGTACGACCTAGTTATTTGGATAAAAACGCCAGCGTAATTAGCAAATTACTCACCATGTGCTTGATACCTCCCACATTCAATCTATCAGGCGATAGTTGTAGCACCTCGCATATTTTTGGACACCGCGTATATGACTCGAGTAGGTACCAAAGGAGCAATGAAGAGGCTCCTTTCGCGGTGAACTCTCCTGAGGGTTTTGCTATTCGGACCCAATCTCGATACCCGGTCGTGAACGATTCAATTCTTTACTCATCTGAAATTTTTCTAAGTCCTTATCAGTACTACTGCATTCGGCGATGATTGCTATTTACATTAATTACTTCGGCGCATTAATTATTAATTAATGCGCCGAAGTTGACGATTATGAAACAGAAATCAACAATTTTTCAATAAAGTTTGTTCCTTCCAAACATTTTTTTATTCAACGATTTAAAACAAAATGACTAATCTCTATCTCCATTGAATGTCGCTATCGCTATCGAAAGAAAAAACTTCAAAAAAATCTGTTTCTGTTTAAAAAAATTATGAAACTAAAACGAAAATGATGAAACACGTTTCACTTTTTTACTTCGTTTCTCTAGTTTACTTACGAATTACGATTATTGTACGTTTCCTTCAATTGCTTACTTTCCGATAATAGCTAAGCTGAGATATTGAATTTTGCTTACGTATTACGTATTATGGTAAATTAAGACGAATTTTATTTCAAATAATAAGAAGAAAAAAGGTTTAAAATGAATAATATTATTTTGTACTATTAGAAAAAATACTTGGAGGAATTAAATAATTACAATATACATAAAATCATTCTGCGGAATGCAGATCATTGAAAATTGAAATTGATCAAGTCCGACTTAGTCAATTTCAATTTTCAATGATCTGCATTCCGCAGAATGATTTTATGTATATTGTAATCATTTAATTCCTCCAAGTATTTTTTCTAATAGTACAAAATAATATTCAATATTCATTTTAAAGTTTAAACGAAGTCCACAGAATCAAGATGTTCGAACTCGGGAGTCATTCTGACTTAATCATGAGCGACCGGGTATCGAGATTGGGTCCGAATAGCGAATCCCCTCTCCTGACAGAGCTGAGACGAACGAGCAATTCGCGACGCGCTCTCTATTACAATACTTTACTAATCAATTCGTATAATAATGTACCTTGTTGGAGTACTGTAGCTGTACATCACATTGTACTACGTACACAGCAAAGCACAGATTGGTGGCGGTCGTGTTGTGTTGTATACGAAAAATTCACCAGCAACGCATATCTATACGCATGTGACCGTAATCAAAACACTGCACGTATCTGCAGGTACTATGTACATATCGTATTGTTTGTATATGTATTCGAGGTCAAGAACTCGACGTATATGTTCAGGGTCGACTTTACAACCGTAATTCTGCATTCGAATAGTTCGCCAACTCAGCATATTTTCCCGGCTATTTGCATAAATCGCTCATCGCCGCATTGGTAACTCTTGGTACCGTTAAAAAAAGGAGTCATTTTTTTACCACGAATTGCACGTCATTGGAGAAGAATTCTCGGCTACAAGAAGTGGCAAATACATAAAAAGAACCGATAATGGGTATTGAGGGGGAGGGTTGGAATTATGGGATGATAAAGTACTCGGGCGAACTCGACTCGAGTAATTGTAAAGATAAAAAAATTGATAGGTGGTTGTACTACGATTCGTACGAGGTTGCCAAATTTATTGTACGTAGGTCTATAGGTACGAATTCATTACGTTTTATTAATTCGATCGCTATTGAAATGATATTTCAGGGCACATGCACCGAGTAAGAGGTATGTGTGCTGGTATTCTAAGCGTAGGAGGGATCGTGTTGATGGCTGGATTCGGATCATGCAGCGGAGGTGAATTCCCCGCGGTTTGATTTATTTTGTCCTTGGATGGTTTGAAAAGTTGCTGGGCTCTATGCAGTTTTAAAGCGAGTGCAATTTTTCTAGCAGTCGGTGAAAAAATGTGTGATGAAGGGAGTACGTTTTCTTAGAAGAAGGAACTTATTTGGATGGAAATTCTAGAAACGAGTCAAGTTTTTCATTCAAGTTTTATTAATATGAAAAGAGTAATTTTTTTAAACTCAAATTTCTTATGGCAGCGGGAGGTGATGACGTATCGAAAGTGCTTTGCCCGAGGGAAGGGTAAAATCTGTGAGAATTCCAATTTACCATTAGATTTTCAATTTTCCTAACTACCTATTTGATTCATTACATCAAAAAAAATTTTTATTCCCCCCCCCCCATACTTCTTTTACCGACTTTTCCATTAGGAAAAGTCGAGTACTAAATTGTTCATCGTAGTTGAAGGGAGCGTCGGGAACAATTTTTTTTTACGTTTTCGGACATTCTGAACACGATAGGACGTGTGGTTGAGAACGAGGTTTCCTTATATATATATATATATATATATATATATATTTATATGTTTATGTATAATTTTGTCCGCGATTAAACTCGGAAGCTGTGTAGCTCCAGAAGGGGACAATGATCCCAAAAGATAGCATTTTTTACGTAGTTTTGAGATTTTCAAACCGATTTAAAATCGGTTCAGCCGTTTTCGAGATATTGAACTTTTTGTGTTTTTTAGGGGTTGGGGGGTGGGACTTAGCCGAAATTTCAAACAACCAAGGTAAAAGTTACATTGCGCTTCAAATTTCGATTTCTTTAAAACTACTGAACCGATTGAGCTGAAATTTTCAGGATTGGCAAAGAAACGTTTGAGGACCTTACAGAAAAATTTTCAGCCTGATCGGTTGAGGTACACCGTCTCTCGGTAGGCCTAAAATTTGTAAACAGTTTTTTTCAATAGCTTACTGAAACTTGAAGGTCGAATAATTTGAAAACTAGGCATTCTCAAAAAAATCTAATGACTCATTGTCGAAAGCAAATTTAATTCTCTACAACTTGCTAAACAGGCATTTTTCGGGAGGTCCCTCCTTTGGTCAAAAACGGTCCTCAAAGGACGCAAAGGAGGGTCCAATACTCGAAATTCGCATTCTGGCATTAAAAAGTTTGTAAAAAACTTTGTAAAAGGGCATAAACTGATGTTTTTTGGGTCGCTGATTCCGAATTAAGTCTTTGTTTTTCGATTTGAATCCTCTACATGTTCCTAAGTCGTCCCTCGGTAGCTTAAATTTGTGAACTGCCATTTTTAATTTCTTATGCAAGCTTGAAACGTAAATACGTAATTTGAATAAAACTAGGGCTCTTCAAAAAAATCTAATGACAAATTATTGAACACAAATTTAATTCTCTACAACTTCTTATACAGCCTTTTTTTGGAAGGCCCTTCCTTCGCTCAAAAACGGTCCTCAAAGGATGCAAAAGGAGATCTAAGAATCGAAATTTACAATTTGGCATTAAAAAGTTTGTGAAAAAGCGCAGTTTGATATTTTTTGGGTCACTGATTCCGAATTTGGTATTTGTTTTTCGATCTAAATCTTCTACATGTCCCTAAGAATATAAGAATGCCTGAGGGGATGGGGACAGTTGAGCTAAAATTTCAATTTCGAATAATAATAGTAACTTGAAATAAGAAATTAAAAAAATGGCATACTATTATTTCATTCAATATCAATTTATCAACTATTTTGAATTTGTGCCCCCCCACCAGGTGCCCCTATGGATATGGGAGCTTGAGGGCCCAAAATTTTGAGCTTGAGTGCAAGACCAAAATTTCAATTTTCAGTCATTTTACTTGATAAATAGCGTGGGTACCAATTCTTTAAACTTATGTACATATTACCGACTTTTTTATTTTGATTTGAGCCCCTTCCCTGGATACACTGGAGTCCAAAATTTCGAGTTTGGTACTTCTCAGTAGGCTCAATATTTGTGAATAGTTGAACGAAAGTAAATTAAGTTTTCTACACCGACTTTTGTGGAAAAGTCGGTTACCTTACGCAGAATGCGTAAGGTTTTTTTTACCTGAATTTAAACCCGACTAAATTTTATGTAAAAGATGGCTACAGCGAATATAAGTAATTGAAATTTTAAAAATCAATCCTTATTCTAGAACGAAACAGACTGATTTTTGTGTGTGGGAGTTCTCCCTTTTATGAACCAGTGAAAATTACCGAAAATTATTGGAAAACAGTCAAAATTGCAGTACGGCATCAAATCAGCGTGGGAAATTCACTGAAAACGAACAGTAAAAAATTGACTAGAAAATCAGAGAAAATTCAAGAAGAATCTGTGAGAATCCACTGGAAAATCCATATAACCACATTAGAAAATCAGTGGAAAGTTTGTGGAAAATCGGTGAAGGTTCAATACAGAATCAGTAAAAATTCACTTGAAAAGTAGTGAAAACTTATTGGAAAATTTGTAAAACCTCCGTGGGAAATCAATGAAAACTCACTGGAGAACAGAGTTGGGTCGTTCGTGAACGCGTTCGCGTTCAGTTCGTTGCGGCAATCTCGTTCATTCGTTCGTTTCTCGTTCAGTTCATTGCTGAAAAATTCGTTCGTTCGTTTCCATTCGTTCAATTGGACCTTTCGTTCGTGAACGTGAACGACTCGTTCGTGAACGTGAACGAGTGTGAACGACTTTTCCGTTCACTTCTCACTATATTTTTTTTATGTATTTACCCTATTTTTTCAATTTTCCGTTATTGAATAATACTCTGGAATATGAAGAGATAACATGAATATACTCTGAAATATGTGCAAATCTCAAACTTGGTCAAATTCCAATTTTAATTAAATATAGGTAAGTAAGTTATCTAAAAAATCGAGTATCAACTTGGAAATCATTTTTATTGGCTTTCATTTTAAGACGTTTTTAGCGTTCTTATTTTTAAAAAATGAACGAAACAACGAACGTTTGGGTCGTTCGTTCGTTCATTTTCGGTCTTTTTTTGGTCGTTCACTCGTTCACGTTCGTTCATTGTTAAAATACTCGTTCGTTCGTTTCGTTCAGTTCATTTTAGGTCTTCGTTCACGAACGTGAACGAACTTTTCGTTCGTTCTGTGAACGTCGACCCAAATCTGCTGGAGAATCAGTGAAAATTGAATAAATAATCTGTGAAAATTCACTGGAAAATAAGTGAACTTTTACAGAAAAATGAGTGAAAATTCATTGGAAAATAAGTGTACACATACACAAGAATCAGTGAAAATTCACTAGAAAAGCAATGAATATTGAGAAATCCATGAAAACTTGCTGGAAAATTAGAGAAAGTTCGATAAAGAAATGAGCGTAAATTCACTAGAAAATCAGTGAAAAATTTCCTGAAAAACTGTGAACACTTCCAAAAAAATCAGTGAAATTCACTGGAAAATCAGTGAAAATTTCCTGGGAAATTCACGAAAACTTACTGGAAAATCAGGGAAAGTTTGTTAATAATCAGTGAAAATTCACTAGAAAATCAGTAAAATCTCTAATCGAAGAATTTAGCTGATTTCACCTATGCTGCAATTCTGATTTCTTAACAGTGATTTTTCACTGATTCAAAATGAAAAACCTTCGACCTTCAACCTTGAAACATGAAACTTACCATTGAGAAAGAAATGGACCAATTTTGGCCCTTTCCAACTCTTCTCTTTCTTATAGCCGGTCAATTAAAAATCGTAGCCAATAGCCAACCAACGATAATCCAATGATTTTTCTTCTATTCTATTTTTTTTTTGCATTGAAACCGCCAAAATTGTCAGTAGTTGAAATTTTTTCGAAATTGATAATTTTGGTTTTTTTGTAGCTTTTACGTTTTCCTTGCGTATCGAAGCATTAAATCATGACAAATGAGAGGTGGGGGGGGGAGATATTATATTATTGATGGAATATTTGAATCTACTTTTTTTGTGATAGAATTTCATAATTATGTGTATCTGGTTGCCTACCTTGAGAATTTTCCAACTCAAGTACCTACATATCTACAATATTGTGATCTCTGATCAATTTTTTCAATTTTCTTGAATTAAATTAAACATTTTTTTGAAAAAGACCTATATTTTCAAAAAATTTCAATAAAAACAAAATTTTTGTCAATTTTTGAAAGCCTAATCTTCCTTTACTTTTATTAAATACCCACATCTGTTAATATAACAATGTTGAGAGTTTAAAATTTTTCTTACGTAATCATTTATTTATTTTATTTAATAATTTGATTCTTTCATAATTCCAATTTTTTTAAAAAGGCGTAAGAAGAGATGAGAAAGTGAAAATTTTCAATTTATAAAAATATGTTTTCAAGATGAAAAGATGCAAGTGAAAAATTATCTTAAAAAGATTATTTCGCCATTGTTGCAAACTTTATCTTATTAAGTACTTATTGTAATTTTTATTGGTAATCCATTTGTAATGTTCATACTTATTATTATCTTATCTATTTCTAATTAAAAAATTGTTTTCTAAAATTTTTTATGGTTCCCAATATAAGCCACTAATTTACTAGGTATTAGGTAGGTACATACATACAAGCAGTTTGCCACTAAAAATTTTTTTTCAAAATGAATATAATTTTAATTTTTTTCTTTATGAATTTTACCCAGACCAAGTTTAAATTAAACATGGTTCAAAAACTAGAACACTCAGACACTTCAAAGGAACCATCATGTAACTCATGTCAGCTCGAAAGGAGCTAAAAATGAATAGTCATCGTCATGTCACGAGTTCGTTGAAAAACATCGTGAAAGAAAAATGAAGCCTATTCAGTTCACCTGAAAGTAGTACGAGTCCAAACCATATAAAGAAAAATATATAGGAGAATACGTATTCGAGGGATTATGGCCATTCCATTCCTCCAATTCAAAATTCTTACTCAAAAAAAATGAAAGTAAGAAAAGCCAATTAGTCAAATTTTTCCAACTTTTAAACTTCGAATTATGTAGACGTCAAAATATAAATCTATAAAGACTTCTCCTTTTAAAAAGAATTTTATATCGTGGATTTTCCATTTTCGATCAAAATCATATTCCATCTTCATGTAGAATAAGACTGCATAAACATACCCAGGAGGAGGGAAGGGGCTCAGGGTTTCAAACCTGTCCTCAAGCTCGAAAATAATATTTCTTAATACAAAAATGTAAAAAAGGTGCACTTTTTGTTCTTCAAACATGATTTTTCGAAAAAGTTTCGCTTCTTTTTTTAATCAAAAATCCCTGATTTATCAATAAATTCACAATTTGTCAAAAAAACACCAATACTTTCAATTGAAAAATCAGTGAAAATCATTGATTTTCAAATTGAAAATACTCTAACCTCTGAATAAGAATGCCAGCACCCAACTGAAAAAACAAATCACCCAATTTTTCATGAAATTTAACCCCCCTCTCCCTCCACTTATCTATTTTCTCTCGAATTCTTAGCCCCTCCCTAGAATAATTTTTGGGTATGTTTATGGCAAAGTAAATACGTGCATTTGCATTTTGAATTCTAAAACTTCCCAGCACATTCCTATCCATTGCTGCGATCCTTATCACACACGAACTTGAACCTTGACGAGAATTTCAAGTCGAAAATCACAAATTCAAACCATACGGTGATATTTATCACAAGTTGACTGGCTGCTGGAATGAAAACTGTTATCATTCCTTTAGACTTCCGTTTACGTCATACGTTTCGCTATACATTGTGTAGGTACGACGTCGGTATCTACACAGCCTCGCGGTACACTGCACGAGCAACCAGAGGGGAAAAAATTGATTAATCTGCACCAAGAATGACATAATGTTGACACGAACAACGTCGGAAGCTGTACAGTACCGCTATAAATGAAGAATACGATCGAACGATTACATGTACCTACATACTGCAAACAACAGGTTGCAATGTACATACATAAACGTCAACAATCTGGATAGCCAACGAGTCAATAACCCGACGTCGCGACTCGTACAAAACGTGTGCTGGTGTCTTTGGAGCAAGAAATACACTCGAGTCGCCACTCAAGCGAGTAAATTTTGCCAAAAAATCGTAACCAAGCTGTGACTAATTTCAAGGTTGCCTAATTACTAAATAAACAATACTAACTGTACAGGTTGGGAAATTTTTTTCACCGGCTGGATACTTATTCCGACGAGAACGTGGGAGAAGCGAATTTTTTTCCAACAAGGTACCTGTAAACAATACGCCAGTACTTGCGTGTCTTCGTGACGTTGGTTCGTCAACAATCAAATGAAACCTGTTATTGTCGCGGCTAAATCGGTTCAAATGATGTTGCGATCTGACCTTAAGCGTAAATTCAACTTGCATACAATGTGTCCGAAAACGAACCCTCGAAGGAATCCCAAGTTCGCCAACCTCACAGATTCCGCAACACGGTCCAGATCACTTTCGATAACATCTCGACGTACCGGATGACGTCACAGATCACCCTGTCTGCAAGAATTAGCCGAATAACGAAAGGGAATCCGGTATACTGGGCGAATTTTATACGGACACGTCGTATATAAACTCGTCGTGTTAATTGCAATTATAGAACGGCAGCCACGCATGGCAATACGCCTCTTCGTCGTTACTTGGAAAAAAATTTACCTACACGAGCTATACCATCAGCGTCGACATAGACAAAAAAAAACAATACACAGGAGCATTAATTAGACTTATTTGAAAGAATTACGTAACAGAATTTTTAAAAGCTCGTGTATTACGATGTTTCCTTACAATATGAAAATACACCAGTAATAAATTTTTCCATAAAGCAAACTCCGGAAATCGCTATGACAACTCGAATGGATCGATTTAACAATCCTAGGTATACAATAAAGTCGAGTATTTCACCGACCAATCTAGCAACTTGTCGACGATTTCGTGTAAAATTATCCCATTATTAGGAAATAATTTCAGATTACATTGTGCATCGTTAGTAGCGGCCCCGGTTGTAATACCGGAGCGTTAATTTCATTAACCAAGACCTCTATTTCGCACGGTCGTTGTGACAAGGGCACCTTACTTATGCAGTTCAGTGTGGGAAAGAAATGGTCATCAATTAAGTATCTGCGCGTCCGACGCGGCTACGTTTTCCGGGCGTGAAATGCCGGCGAATTCGAGCAATTAGATAGGTTAGTGGGATTTGTAGTGCAGCGTTGCCGATGTGCGTGATTGCTAATTGGACGGTGAGAAGAAAGTTGGGAGAATTTTCTCTTTGAAAGTTCATTATTAATGAAGATAGTATTCGAATTCCATCAAGAAAAGAGAAGAAAATTGAAAAATTAAGGAATCGATGGTTTGAAAATGAAAATATGCCATGTTGCCAATATTTGCACCAATAAAAATGAAACTTAGAAAAAAGTATGGAAAAATTTGAGAAAAAAATCAGTTCCTTCAACTCGAGCATAGAAATAAAAACCAGAAGTTTGGAATTGGATGCGCCCTGTTGCCAGTTTTCAGTTTCCATATTTGAACTTGAATTTGCACTGCAGCAAATGAAATGCTCCATCAAGATCTACATAGTACATACTAACTGAATTTTGTATCCCCACACAAATCACAAGTCCAAAAGCAGAAAAATGCCACCTATGTGAAAATTCGATGCGTCATGTTGCCAGCTTTCATTTCTTCATAGAAAATTGAACGTTGGGTTTTAGAAAAATTGTGTAAAAATCGACCATATTTTTCAAGTAATTCTACAAAGAATTGAAAGTACTGAAATTTCAGTTTAGAAAAAATTGCTGAGTTGACGATTTTCATTATCAGCCAGTTGGACTTTTTACAGGTGTTGTGGAAATGAAATTTTCCCAGCAGATCTCAAAATATTCACGTACAAAAATTGGAGAATTGATTTTAATTCAAAATAGGTAGATATAGAGTATGACTTGAAATTATGTATAATCAATTTACATCTAAAATGAGAAAATTATAATAATGTAGTCAGATTTCGTATTCTTGTGTGAAATCAAAACACGAAGAATCATGGATTTTAGAAGATTTATTCAGTGAAGTTGGAAGCTGTTGGGGAGGGGGAGAGGGGAGAGTAAAATTGGTGTGAAGATTTAGAATACCGAATGGATTTTGGATTTTTTTTTTTTTGGGGGGGGGGGGGGTAAAATACCTTTCACATCATTATTGTGAATAATTTGTATGATTATAAATTTGTTTAGGTATGTCCACGCGAAGCCAAAGCAAGGGTGAATGAAATAATTGGAATTTCAATCTTGAAAGGTGCATTTTTTGACACTTTAATACCTATTTTGAAATTATCTATTTGATATAAGTATGGTGGGGGGGGGGGGTAATGCACCCTAATTCACGTAGGGAAATAATATTTTTGATTGAATAAAGCGTGCCATGTTGCCAACTTTCAATTCTGAATTTATATTTTACCGAAAAGATGAAATTATCAAAGGTGATCTCAAAGGTGTAAAATTGATGAATAATGGCATGAAATTCAGCAAGTTCAAAAATAAATTAAACTTGAAAAAATATCACGTGCCATGTTGCCAATTTTCACTTTTCAAATAGAATTATCACTTTTAAAAAGCTCGGTATTCATGGTGCTCAAAAACACAAATGAATTGTTCAAATAATTTTTCACTGAATAGTTTAATTTTTTCTTCTTTTCATTATGAATATATATATATATGTTTGTCTTGTTCATGGATCAGAAAGGGCTGGGATCTGGTCCTTCCAGCTCCAAAAAAGTTGCCTAGAGGAGCCTCCTCCCTCTGGCTTTTCTCCGGATTTCTAGCTTTCTCAAGGATCCGGAGGGAGTCTGTTTTCTCCGGTTCTGAAATACTTGAGAAAAAATTACCTCCGGCTCTGAGATTTTTTTTGGAAGAGGTTTTTCTCAAGTGCCTCCAGCTGCGCTACGAAAAAATCGTCTGTGGGGGACTCTCCTTCTTCCGGCTTCATCACGAATCCCTGGTTTTGGTTTAGTCCAAAAATTAGACCAAGAAGCTGTAATTTCTAGAGGTAGAATGTTTTTTTTTCATTTTTTAAATTTATTTTTATGAAAAATTTTTCAATATTTTTTTTGATTTTTTAATTTTTTTTTTACAATTTTTCTAAAAAGTGGAGGTCACAAAAAAGACAAAAAAGTCATGAAAATTCGAAAGGCTTATGACGTTATGATACTCTGTATCGGTATGTTTTCTGAAACATTTTCTTATTTAAAGGTTTCTATTCAGTTTTGCCTTTAATTTTTGAACAGAACCTGATTGAACACAGAGGCAGAAATCTGTTTTCCCTTCCTAAAAGGTAAAATTTTATTTATATTCAACTAAAAAATTGACTCTTGGTCAAAAATATGCCAAAATGATAGCTTTATGCCTTTTCAGTAAAAAATTTGAAAAAATTTACATCAAAGACGAAAATTTTTTTAAAAATGCCCGTTTGGTTCCAATAATTTTTAAATGCCCCTTTTGAGTCTGAAATTTTCAACTTTTGCTTCTCTCTGTTCACGAAGTCTGTAGAATATCTTTGTTTCTAAATATTGCAAACAAGTTAAACATGATGCATTTTTACAACGTTTTCAACTTAAATTTAATTCAAACTAAAATTCTCAATTCTACCGAACTAAGTAAATATCTTAAAATAGAAGGTTTCTCGTTATTCTCTCTTACAATAATCTACGAAATCCCTAGAGCAAATCCTCGTTCAAATGCACCTTTAATAAGATCAACCAATTCAAAAATCACCTCCACGATTGCTGACCATGTGTTCATTGCACTCGGAACTGGAACTTTATTGAACTATCAAGTGGTTACCTTTACTTTCCTATAATACAATGCACAGCCGCGATTATGTTATCTTACAGAAATTTCCACAATTGCATGACTGCTTTCGTTTCAAGGGGGTCATTAAACTAGCCAGTACCCTGGTATCGAGCTCAGTTTTCAATAAGTACGACAGCCGAAGCCGTTCGGATATGCAAATGAGGTATTCTTCCGTGTTGGTTTTTTAATTACGAAATTCTAAGCGTTTCCAAGTTGCAGATAATTCATTTTTTACACGTTTCTATTCAGTTTGTTTTACTCTCCGTGAATATGGAGTGGAGATACATGCTCCCAGGTCACTGGAAGCTCCGCATGACCTCTGGAAGAGCATTATGATAATGGGTAAATTTTCCATTATGGTGCTTGGTACATTTCCTTCGCCGCCATCCTCCAAGATCAATGCAGATACCTATCGTATCATTGGCGAAGAATTTCACTTTACCAAATTGGGCCTTATGGAATGATTCACGAGTTCAACCAACTCGTCTCGGAGACCTTCGCGGGGGTGGCTGTCCTTAGAAAAATTCACCAATAAGCGAATCGTGATTTCTCAATATCCTCGATGTGTTTCCGATGGCTGGCTCGTCGACAATGACCGCATAATAAACGAGATGACGAAAATTTCTCATTTCCGTCTCGTCGATTGCATGGAAACTGATTTTATTGCAGGCGTGTCCCTGTACAGACGCGTTTAGTGATTCTTCTTGGCCAATCGAGCCATTTAGGATAAATTTACGGCGCGTTCGCGGTAACCGGATGATGTACCAGGTTAATCATACGATTCGGTTTTTAATTACCTGTAACGATATAACCCTATTTATATCGGTTGGAAGAAATTTCGGTCAAATATGCATTCGACTTGGATACTTCGATACACTCGTCAAAATACACGACACTAGTAATTTTCTATACGTCGTTTTTTTCCACTGCTCTGGCCAACTCAACCTAATTTCCCAGTCTCGCTCGATCTTATCCACCAAGATCAAATGACACGTTCCGTCACTTGAGACCGTTGAACTCTATTTAAAAGAAGACGAGGAAAACCGTGAAAAAAATGCGCATATGCCACCACGTATTCGCTGTAAAACAATTGCATACGTAACTGGCACAATTAACGAGAGTATTCTTACAAATATGTGGAGTTGCTTTTGTCTATACGAAGGCGACATTTCAACGAGACGATACAATAATGAGAAAACGTCGTATATCCGTTTAACCATATCGTTGTACCATCGCAGCATCCAAATTTCCGCCATCGCCATTTCCATTTTTTTTTTCCAGCACATATTTCACAAAGTCGTGATGGTAATACGCCATCCTTTGCTTTTTACCTCTCACTAAACCGTTATCTTGACAATGTACTTCGAAGCCATTAAATTTATTCGCGCTGTGCTCCGCGACTTCTAATCAAAGGTGCATGCATAGAAACGATTCTTCTGCTTCGGAAACGTGTGTCAATTTACTACGTCAGACTGTGATTTCCACGTCTTTTAAATGCCACCGCCATCGCCACTCGAGCTGTCGATGTGAAAATTATTCCCAATGCTGGCTCGAGATCTGCGTTAAAAGTTTAGAGCTGCGAGTCTCTTAATTATACACGAGACGCCGACGAATTGATGAGATTGCGCCAACTAATCGTCACGAGGAGGAACCAGAAGGTTATCTGGGATACGAAACGTGTACTGAGATGGGGTATTTAGAAGCGAATGATAATGAAAATAGGTTAAAATTTCCGTTTATACGTATTTCCGTAAGATTGGTTGGAGTTTGATAATTTCGATGGTTTTAGTACGTGTTAAATTGATTTTTTTTTTTTAAATGATGAATTCAGTTTTAATATTTGCACACATGTGTAATTTGGCTGAAGAAATTCTGTAATTATTTTTTTCATCTGTCAACTCTGCTCTCTAATTTTATAAATCGGTGAAAATTATGAAAAATCGGTGGAAAACATTCAGAGTTGCAGAACAGTAATAAATCGGTGGAAAAAATTGCTGAAAAATCAGTGAAAATTCAATGAAAACAAAAAAATGTTACCAATTTTTCCTGTGCTACAATTCTAACTTTTTTCCAGTGAGTATTCATTAATTCGAAATGAGAAAGTGTCATAGGTAGTTGGAAAAACAGAAGGATGGGGGGGGGAGAGACTTTTTAAATTTGAATTTGTGAAAATTTATCGAAGAAATAGCTGGAATCAAGTTACTAAAGAATCATTAAAATTTCACTGCCAATGTGAAAAACGACTGATTCAGTCAATCATTTTTTCAATAATTACCTATACTATAAAATTTAGCTGTGATTATGAAAAAAAAATATTGATCCAAAATCGAAAATTCACCACTTGAATCGGGCCCATTTTTTAAATTGATTTTTGCTGCTACGTATTCAATTCATGGCTATTTCATCCGTGAATTTTCACTGGTTTAATTTAAGAAAGAAGAGAAGCCAATTACTTTTCTACCATTAACTTGACCTTCGAAAAATTTGTATAACTAATGAGGAATGATCAAAAGCCTGAAATTTTTTCGAGTAAAAAAAATTTTAGGGAACTTGCATTTTGGGCCGGTAAGCTTAAACATATTTCATAACAAGCAGAAAATTTTTGATTTTCAGCCACCCCCTCCCTCATTCTCTCCCTCCCCTCCAAAAAATCTCAAGTCAACTTTTTGCTGATCTCGTAATCTTTGGAGGCTTTTTAAAAATTCCTAAACAGACAAAAAAATTTGAATTTTTGAAAAATTTATCAAAGTGCATGGTTGACAATTCACAAAAACTGATTCAGATGTCCTAAAAATCATAGAAATACTTTGAAATGGCAATGAAATTATTCAAAAGGTTGTAAAATGGCTTCAAAAAAATGCATAAAATATTTTTTTTTTTTTTAAATCCTTACATTTTTCTTCATCAGAATTGTTCAAAACGTTATTGGAATCATTTCAAGTGTTATTAACTCTTCCAAACCGTCCATGGAATTTTCGACAGCATGAATATTTCCACTCCACTCAACAAACAAATATCTTTTTAAATGTTTTGAAAAATTGATTTCAATTTTGATTTCAACAATTTTCATGAAAATTTTACTTCTTTTTCGTCTTTTGACAATTTTTACAACTTCTTATCTACCTTTTCTAAAAAATTCTATCAGCTAATTTTATAATTACTGATATTTTATTTCCATTTCATCACTTTTCACGAAATTTGTACAAAATTAAAAAAAATTTATCAATCTTTGACTCGTTTGAAACAATTTTTTAAAAAAAATGATACCTACCTGTTAGGATGAGAGAAATTGTTATAGAAATTTTATTTCTCCTACACCCCCCCCCCCCCCCCATACTTAATGCTTATTTCGACTGATTTCTGAAAATCTTGAAAACTGTCTCAAAATATTTCCATAAACTATTGGAAGATTTGACTATTCATTTTTTTTACAATTTTAAAAGCAGTATTTTCAATTCCCATGATTTCTACATTGTTTTACTAATTTTGTTGAAAATTTATTAATTTTTTTTTCAATTTCTCAGCATTTTAAAGTGAATTCAACAATTGTTTTTACATTATTATTTCATCATTTTTGTGGAAGTTTCATCAATTTTCATACTAATTGTTTAACAATTTCCATGAATTCTTAAATTATTTCTCTTATTTAAAACAATTCTAAAGATATTGCGAGTAAGTTTTTCGCAAAATTTCAATTATTTTTGCCAAAATTGATGTGTTATCCGAAAAAAAAATAATGGAAAAATTTTACACATTTCTGTTACGTTTGAAGATGTTGTTTTCCATATTTTCAATTTTTTATGTTATTTTTTTTTTTTACAAATCCCAACCTTTGTTTCAAATTTAAATCATTTTTTGTCATGTGAAAAGAATGATTTGCATTTAAATACTTCAGGGCCAATAGCCAAAGTTTTCTATTTCTTCATATTATTTCAATATTTTTTGGAACTCTTTCAATTTTTTGAAGTGTCTAAGTAAGAATTTTTCTTCCATTTCGAAATTTTAAGAAAGTTTTTATGAAAAATTGAAAATTTCTCATAGCAGACGCCGATCCTGCCGGTAGATGTGTAATTTTTAAATAATTTTAACTATAAAAGTTGGTGGTTTAATTTTTTAATAAATTTTTTGAGACATTTTCAAACGGTATTATGATATTGTCCGTCCAACATAGCATGACACTTATTGTGTCAGTTTCATTGTTTTAAAGCCAAAAATAAAATTGCTGTAGTTAAATGGGAAAATTTTGAAATTTTTTTTGCTTTTTGATAAGGAAACTGATACAATAAGTGTCATGCTATGTTGGACGGACAATAGGTATTTTCATCCATTGGAAAAATTCACCATCTCATTTAGAAATGAGTTGGTGAAATTAAATTCGAAACATTTTTTTGAAATATTTTTTGAAATCCTAAGAAAATATTTATGCGAGGGGTAGGAGGATTGATGCCTGTAAGTATTTTGAACAAAATTTTAGTCAGTTTTTGGATTAAAAAGCATTTTTTACTCGTGTAATGAATGCTTCATCCATTCACTGAATTCAACCCTTTTAGATGATGATTTTTGAGTCAAAAATGCCATGTAAGTATTCTGAATCATTTTTACCATTCATATTCATTTTTGAGCTCTACATCTGAAATTGACAAACGTTATAAAATTTCAGTTTCAGATATGAATTTTTCTGAAATAAACAATACAGTTCTCAAAAAAGCGAAACTTGTGTGTTCAAATCAATGTCTCTGAAGTCATTTTTCACTTTTTCAGTTTCTTAATCCGAAGAATGATTATAGCAAGTTATAAGATCTTCTGGGTCAACTTTTATTTGAACTTTGGGATTTCTTCTTCGATTTTTGGAGCCTTTTCAGTTCTGTAACTTGTTTTCATGAAACCGGTTTCCATTTCTCCCTTTTCCCTTCCTTGAATCGGTTCCCTGTTGAATACAACCTTTCAAAAAGCCCTTTTATGGCCAAAATTATCCATCAACCTTGAAGCTGACTCTTAATTTATTTATGTTCATTTTAGAGCTCGATTCTACGCACTTTTCTTAACACCACCACAACTCAATACCACATTTTTTTACACTTAACGACCCTCATAAACTACACCAGATCCCTTTCCAACAGGTGAAAACAGAATACTAATGCGTTGGTTGCACACGCACCCAAAGAAACCGAATGCTCGAGCTGTGGCATAGAAATTACAGCTTAAAATGCGAAGAGAATGCAATTACATCAGAATGCAATGCATAGATTTTACATGACTCATCGTCAGCATCGACGTGTTGACAATGTTTTTGAAACAAAAAGTGTTACTTATTCCGTAACGACATCGTTGGCTAAGAACAATTGCAATAAACAGTTGTAATCTTAACACCTTTACACAGTTCTGCGTGTTTTAATAAGTGAGATGAAAAATTTCACGTATATGAAAGAATTAACATATAGAGATGAGATGGACTAAAGTAAACTAGTACTCACGTATTTGAATCGAACATAAGAATTCTGCGTTCGCTACACAAGTCGTACTTAGAATAGATTCACCGCCAACAAACACACACACCACGACCGATGACTAGAATTATTCGCGTTTGGCCAAATCACCGCATAAGTTCGAACTTCGGATCACATTCACTGACACACCGACCACCGAGGATCATAAAAAGTGCAACTTTTTGCCACAAAATTGTAATTTTTATTGGATATTTTGACGACGGAAATTTTACACACTCGCGTTAGGTTCCATTACTACAACCAGTTTCTCTTTATCAATTTATAAAGCGTATATAGACCTACGACGAGTTAACCAAAACTCCGAAACCTAAACATGAAAACCTGTAAACGTACAGTGGAATATGAAGGTATACCTTGCGCGCGCCACGCCATCCGACCAGATCCAAGCTCCAAGGTGGGAATGGAGAAGAGGACAGGTGTCCTGGCGGGGTACACGTAAACTACTACGCGAACTCCGCGCGTATTTATTTGTACGACCATAATAATCTTCTCTCATTCAAATTCTTCTCTTCTATAACCGTTTCGCTTTTGGCCACTTGATCAGAGGCTCGACGTTGCAACCGGTCCATTGTTGTCGTGTGACGAGGAATTCCAATCGGGGATAATTTTCGCCGAGTCTGTATTGAGACGCGGATCGAACGGGGTAATCCGTCGAGATGACGGTGTGGTTGTACTTTTAGGTGAAAAATTCGTCGGTTTTGGGAGGGTATATGGTTGAATAGTCTTGCAGAGGGAGCAATGACCCTCGAATTGCAAAGGTTCCTATTGAAAAAGGACGGAGGAGTTGAAAGAATTCGAGGAAATTCCGAATGAAGTTGAAATTTTTCGGGTAATAAAATCGAAATTACCTGCAGTTTCAAGTTCTAAACGAGAAGTAGGGCATATGTCCATGATTCAAGGTCGAACCAATATTCATTGTATTGCATAAAAAGTTGGCAAAATTGTCCATTTCATTTGCATTTTGCATATTATGAGAAGAAAATTGCATGGGATTTTTTTTAAAACGATGCAAGTGTTTGTTTGAAAAAACAAGGAAATGCTTTCAAATCTTAGATGTGATTCTGAATTTTGCATCGTTAAAAAGTTGATAGGTTTATAAATTATCATTAATTCACGTGTGATTAGATTTTTTACTCGTAAAATTTCTTGTTTGTTTAAAAAGTCATAAGAAATCGTTTCCTAGTTTCTTTAACACATCAACAGAAATCATCAAATCAGGTTGCCTTTTTTTTTTTGGTAAAGGAATCATTTCTCTGGCATTTTAATAAAAAACAAAGTTATCTGTCGTGAAACTTTTTTTTTTCAGTTTTTTTTTTTTTTTTCACATTCGAGTCAAAAAATGGTTAAATGATTTCAATTGGGGAAAAATTTGATAGAGAGGTGTAAGGGGTGTTTACTCAGTCACAATATTGCATTCATAGAAAAATTTAAAAAGTGGTGAAGGTGATGTCTTTTCAAACTTTTGAAAAAATTTGCGATTGGAGTTTGAAAATTTGAGAAAAATTGCATTTTATAAAGAAAAATTTTAAAAAATTCATATGAGCTGGGAATATTTTTAAATTTTTGGTTCTTTTCACCTCAAATGATTGAATGCAATTTTTGAATTGATTGCTATAGAGGTCTATCCAAGATTTTCTCATGGAGGGGACAAAACTTTTATATGATTACAGTAGGTAGCTTTTGAAGGAAAATTGAGAACGAGTATTTTTTCTCATCAATTTTTGAAATTCACTGTTATTTTGCGGCAAAGAAAAACATTTTATGAAAAATTATATTGAAAATGCCAAAAATTGGGTTACCTATTCATTGCGCATTCAAGTTTAAAGAGGTACCTTTATTTTCGATCATTGGGAGGGGTGGGAAAACCCCCCTAAATAAGGATTGGCGAAGTTATTAAAACCCAGAGTAAAAAATGTAAAATTAAATTAATTTTCGGAGTAAATTCGTACGAGATAAGATGCTATGTTTTGGAGATTGATTAATTGAAGGATATTAAAATGGAAATACTGACGAAAGAAATCAACGTTTCAACGTTTTTCTCATTGTTTGGCTCAAATTATTCGTATTTTGAGTCAAACTTCTAAATTTCGCGGGAAAATATCATCGCTTTTTCAATTTTTCCAGTTCAGACTACTAATTTTTTTACTACCTCCAAGTACCTACTACCTACCTACCTTGTAGAAGTTGAAAATGCCCCCCTCCTTCTCTCTTGATATATTATATGTTTTTGAAAACTTTGGATGACGAAAGAATCTCAAAGTGTTAATTTTACAAAATTTTCGAAAAATGAAAAATTGCAAAATTTTCAACCAAATTTTTTTTAAAATTTGAGGTGAATAAAAAAGTAGGGTTAATGACCGATTCCTTGAAAGATTAATTTGGAAGATAAAAACCATTCGCACGGAGCGACATAATTTCTTCAAATTTTTTTTCTAGTCTAGGTCAAGTTCGGTTAAGAAGGGGTTGAGAATAAAAAAACACGATAACCCATCAAAATAACCCCTTCAGAGATGAAATTTTGTGTGCAGATTAGTTTCGCTGAATTTTTGAGATTGCTTGCATGAAAAGACAGTAAAAGTGCCAGCTAATTAAATTCCAAACAATTTCACGATTAGATTGATTTTTTGATGGCTGGTTTCACAAACTCAAAATACTCTTCAAAATTAGAATTTTCTGATCATTCTTTAAAAATGACCATTTTTTGGAGATACTCACAGAATTGATGTTTCGTAATCCCAAATATGGTAATTATGAAAAAATCCTGTGGTGAGTATTTTTGCAAATGTACTCTTCGATTTGAACAAACTTTTCCCTACGCCCTCTCTCTCGGGTCAGTTAAAATCTTTTTATTTTCAAATTTTTTGTATTTATATCAGAAACTTTTATCCCTTCTACCATCTTGCCGATCTCACTCAAAGCATTCGAAGTCTCTTACTTTAATTTTGCACTGTTTTTACAGAATCCTTGAGAGATGTTAAAGATCTCACGATTGAAAACTTCGATATTGTTGCAGAAGTGAAATCTTCCTTTTTCCAGTGTTCATCATTTGAAGCAAAAATATTCATAGGATTATGATTAAGATAGGTAATTTCCACTTCTATTTAAACTATTTCAACACTTCGTGAATTTACCTGTCTTTTTATTCCTCCTTTCCTTTTTCATTATCTTCGTATTATATCAATGTTTTTCTCATTTTTTTGTCCAGCTCTTAATTTTTATGATTTTCCTTCGAAAAACCAAAAATTCACCAAGATTCAACTTCGTCAAGCAAAATAAAAGCAAAAAAAGAAAAGAACGCTTTGCGTTGTGAAAGAAATACAAAAGCAATAATTGATAATGCAGGCAAAAATTTCTTTGATTTCTAAAGAAAAGGAGACTTATACAACGAGGTAGTTTAAGCCCAAAATCACAATTTTTATATAAATATGCAATTTGATAAATTTTCTTAAATTTTCTATTTAAAAAAATCCTATCATGGTTTATTAACGAAAAAATTTAAAAATAAATCCGAGAATGCTTTGCCACCTCACCGCTACCATTTTTGGAATTTTGCACACTTTTAATACGTAATTCAAATGTTGAAATGTATTTACTTTCGAAAACAATCACATAAAGTAACATTGTCCTAACTTACAAACATTAACATAAGTAGAAATATAAATAAAAAAAAAGAAAAGAAAGAATAGAGCAGAAACAGAAGAACGATGAAATAAACAGAAAAAAAAATACAACAAAATAATAAAACATTAAAATGAATTATTAATTTAGGGTATTACATAATGTTAAATTAATAACTCATTTAGAAATAGCGAAAATAAAAACAAATAAAAGAAAAAGAGAAAAAAATAAAACAAACATTCGAATCAATTTTTTTTTAAAAAAAACTTACGACGTAGCGAACGTTTTCATTGTAGAAATGACTTTGAATGAGTATGGGAATGTTGAAGGGGGAAATGTAGGAAAGTTATATATTTCGTATAGAATGTATAATATACAAACAATGTTTGCGAAAACAATTATTTTTTGTCTTAAATTACACAACGCGTAAATTTGTAAAAATAATACCGATTTGCACGTCGTCGTGATGGTACTGACTCGCACGACTTGGTTAAAATTTGCACAAAAAAAAAACATGAACGAAAAGGAAAAAATAATCACAACGTAAAAATAAAATCCAGGGAACGAAAAAAAATTAAAATAAAATAAAACAAATGGTAACAAAATGCTAAAAATAATGATATAACGTAAGCTCAGAAATTGTACACAATATATTCGACGGCTAGTGGAGGCGAACCCTGGGGGTTAATTATCCTCCACCTCCATCTCATCCCGATTTAAATCTTGGTCTATTAGTGCTTTATCGGAAAGCCTTTGTCCGCAGTACGGGATAGAAAATATGTTCCCATATTTCTGACGACCTATTCCCTCTATTGTGGGGACAGTGAGGTCGATTTGAGGCGAAACGTCTGTAAAATTTTTAAATTAAAATTATTTATTCGATATTTTAAAACTGTAAGTAAAATTTTTCCAATTATTTTACCTTGATTATTGTGCTGCGCGTTAACATAACTGGAAACTGTTCTTACATCAATGGAATGTGTAGTAACTCTGAGATCAAGTGGCCCACTATTTACATCGTCTCGACTATCCGATAATTTCGCGTAGGAATCTGCCAAGAAAAAATCGTCACATTGTTGTTAATTACCAGTTTAACTAACGCTAGGTTTCAAAAAATCCATTAAGTGATACTTACCACAGACATACATATGGGAATTATCATTCATATGATAAGCTGCCGGCTGATGCAGCTGTAAATTCTGCAAATTGTTGCCAATTAAAGCAACGTTTGAGTTACCTGCGAAAAGAAAACAAATATCGTCAATAAATTTTCAAACGTAGTTAGTCGTTGAAAATGGTAAACATTGGAAGATATTTTTCTCAATACAAAAATTGCTGGTATTTTTTTTGCCAAAATTTTTGGATGTTTTTGATTTTTTTTTTGAAAAAATTTCAAAAACAGGGGTAAAATGAATGAATCGTTGAGAAATTGTTTGTTTGACTGGCTTGTTTTTTAAAAATAATCTGATTTTTTGTTTTCTTTCCTATGAAGTTTTCTTTGAAATGCGATTTTGTTTTTAAAATTCTTTTCTTAAGAATTTTTGATGTTTTTTTTGTTGGAGAGGGGCTAAAAATATTTTTGTTAAAGGTGTGCTTTACTTTTCTTATCAGTAAAAAAATTTGGATCAAGATATCACGAGTATTATTGAATAAAATATTCTGAAAATTTAATATGTACTTTGGAGTAACATTATCTTCGGAAGACGTTTGAGATATTTTCAAAATATTCATTCAATTTTCTGGAAAAAAGAATTCTAAAAAAAAATGAACGAAAAATTTTGTTGTCTGTCTCAACTTTTTCCAAAAATTTATTTTTTTCGAAGACGGAAGAAAATTTTTGAAAATATTTCAAAAGTCCTACAAAGATAATGTTGTTCCAAAGCACATATGTACTAAATTTTCAGAATACTTCATTCAATAATGTTCAAGTTCATAATATCTTGATTCTAAATTTTTCACTGATAAGAAAGGGTAGAGCATACCTTAAAGGTATTTGATTTTTTTTAAAAATGATTTGGATTTGGTTTTTTCCAAAAATTGATTGAATATTATTCAGCGTATTTTCCAGAATTGGCAAGTTGTTTTTGTCATATTTCTTCTGAGAATATGTTTTTTCCTAGAGGGAGGAGAGCATCATCGGAATCAAAATCAATATTTACTCCGAAAAATTTTCATTTTTTTATGGTGGGGAAAGAGAGGTGGCAGTTGAGCAGTGGTTTCAATGTGGATTAGTTTTTTTGTTCCAAAGATAGTAATGGATTTTTTTCATAATTTCTTGTGTTTTTGTTGTTGTTTTTTTTTTAATCGAAGAATGATGTGTTTCTTTCTGAAAATTATATTTTGAACGGCTTGTTTTCTTGTTTATTTGCTTATTCAAAAAATAGTTTGTTTTTCTGTTACTCTTTCTGAGAGTTCTTTTTTGAAGGTCGATTTCCAAAAAGAGGAGGGGTTCTTGAAAATGGTTTGTTTTTTTCGATCTTTTTTCTTTTAAAAATTTCAATATTTTTTTCTAACCATGACGTGGTATCCTTTTTTTTCTATCAATTTTGTTTTATGTTTTTGAAAGTAATTTTTTTTCTCTTTAAATAATGGTTTGATTTTCTTGTTTTTTATTTCTGAAAGTATCCATTCAATTTTCTAGTTTATTCTATTTTTTTCTACTTTCCTGAGAATTGGTTGAAGTTTTAATTTTCTTTTAAAATAGTTTTAGCTTTTTCCCTTTTTTTTTTCAATGCATATCTTGTTTGTATCTAAAAATGATTTTAATTTTTTTGTGATTTTTTTAAAAAATGTTCGAATATTTTGTTTTCTTTTATCTGAGAAAAACTTGGCCTTTTCCTAAGAAATGACACTTTTTTCAGGAACTGTTTAGTTTTTCAAAGGGAGGCAATGAGAAATGGGAATGGTTAGAATTTTTTGATTTTTTTTTTTTGAATATGGTGGCTTTTTTGTTGTTTTTTCTTTTCAAAATGGTCTACTTTTTAAAAAACAAATTTTGGAATAATAAACCAGAGGATTTAAAGAAGACAAATCGAAAAATATCGTGATTATTGAATAAGTTTTTCAAAATCCTGCCCGGATATTTAATCAAAATCAAGAATTTTATACAGTTGCAGCCCTAAAATATTAATCTGGACAGTTTATGAGTTTGAATTGTTCTCAAAAATCATTCTCGAAAATGCCAGTAGAAATCATCACACCTCCCTTGCATAATCAAGGTACTTAAAATGTCATAATTTGAAATACCAACCTGGACTTCGAGGCATTGTTGGTACCGGTACCGATACACAATTTGGTGCATTTTTTAAATGCATATGCATATTGTGCATATTTTGTAAATCTTCTTGGCGATTGCTTTCCCGGCCGCAGTCGCTTTTTTTCTGCAAAATCAAATAAATATTTGATAAACGTTCATAAAATATCATGAACAAACTTCAGTTTACTCATACGTACTTTCAACATAGAGTATTCTATTTGAAGATGCTTAATAGAAGAATCACCATCAACGATACTATTGGAGCATTCGCTGGTCCTTCTGACCGGACTATATCGTTCGTGTAGATGCGACGTGGTATCCTTTAACGTATCTCGAACAGCTGTAAAAAAATTCACCAAAAAACCAATTAGAATTTTAGCATTTCATGGTTATCGTTGACAATGCGACATATAAACGGTAGCACAGTCCATTCACGCGGCAAACATTTGGAGAAAGCTTCGGCAGCGTGTAAATGGTGTTTCAGTGTCCCTCATTTTTCACATTCTCGCTTTTACCTACAATTATGTAATTTTTTCGAATGCTGGATCTCCTCATCGTCATAGGGGAATTTCTCGCATTGCATCGTAATGCTAGCTTAGGCACGTGCGTCGAATACGCCAAGGTCTTTTTTTACCTACCGAGATATGTAAACCTACCTGTAATATCTCGCGTTGGTGAAGAACGTGTTTGAGAATACGTATGGTTAAATTTGCTTTACCATTATTTTTACACGCTTCCGAAATATCGCTCAACGAGATACTAGTATGTTGGCTTGATAACGTAGTACGTCAAATTGTACATACGTAATGTAGCTAACGAGAAAAAAAGCTTTGAAGTGCAGACTTCAAATTTTTTTTTTCGTCAAGAATAATAATTATTTGAGCACGATAATTAAAGATGCAACGAGCAACAAATAACTGTACGAGTGGTTTCACAGCAGCAGATGAAAGAGTTGGATTTTTCGAGCTATGCTAGTTTTTCCTTGTACAAATAGGATTGCTGGATTTGAAATTCATCAAACTAAAAAAATTCGATGTTCCTTCAATTTTTAAAAACAAGGTAAACATTTTGTGTATGTTGTCAACTTTTTTGAAATTTCTGATTTAAAACATAAAAATGAATAAAATTGTGTAAAATTGCCTAAGAAAATGGAAATGTACAAAAATTGAAGTTTTTTTTTCAAAAAATGGTAATAACGACAAAGCTCGAAAAATTCCATTAAAATTGTTCAAAAGCAGGGAATAGGAGTCAGCCAAAAAGTTGACTCTTTACTTCGCCTGACTTTCAGAATCAAGAAGTTGAGTTTATTGCCAATTCCGAAGTCTGTTTCAGACCTCAACTGCTGACTTCACCTTGACTCCGAGGTCAATCTATGACCTTGACTCTTAACTTCGGATTCAATTTATGACCTCGCCTCGCTGACTACACATTGACTCCAAAGTCAAACTTACGCCCTGACTCCACTTCGGTTCTAGAGTCAATCTATGACCTTGACTCTTGATTCATGACTCCTAGAGGTCAAAGACTGACCCCAGAGTCGAGATCTTAGGTAGACTCCGGAGTATAGAGTTAAGGTCAAAGATTGACTCTGGAGTCATGAATCAGACTCCGGAGTCAAGGTGGAGTCAGGATTCGAGTTTTGAAAATGACTTCGAAATTAAGGGTCAATGTCTTAGATTTCCGGAGTCAATCTATGACCTTGATTCATGACTTCGAAAGTCAGAAGTCAATCTATGACATTGACCCTTGATTTCAAAATCACTTTCAGAACTTGTCTCTTGATTCGAAGTCTCATTCATGACTTCAGAGTCAATCTATGACCTTATGACCTTGATTTCCTGATTCCGGAGTCGATCCATGACCTTGATTCATGACTTCAGAATCAATCCATGACGTTGACTCCAGACTTTGGAGTCGACCTACGACCTTGACTCTTGACTCTGAAGTCAATTTGTAGTCAGTTTGACTTTGCTTTTGAACTAACTTCTATTCTCTGTTAAAAAATTGACTCTCGACTCCGACTTTGTTGCGGAGTCAATTTGAAGTTGACTCCTATTCCTTGTTCAAAAGTGAAACAAACGAAAATTATTAAGAATTGTAGTAGAATTTCAATCTTTTCGTGAAAATTGTTGAAATATGATGCAAAATTTGTCAAAAGAATTATTGTAAACCACACCAATTTTTCAAAAGCAACAAAAATTGTTTGAACTCCATAAAATTGTGTAATAGTCGATTAAAAAATCACCAAAGGTGTTTGAAAAATAGAAAAACAGCTCAAAATGTTTTCAAAATCGTTGACATTGAAATTGTAAAATTTTTGAAAAATATCGAAAATTTAGCCAAAATAGTACAAATTATAATTCGTTTGAAAATTGTATCAATTTTAATGTCATATCATTAAATGATTAAAACAAAGTTGAAAAATCAAAAAATTTCTGATAGTTATAAAATTGTCAAGTCGATAAAATGTCAAAAATCGTTTAAAAGTTTAACAAATAAAAGTTCTCGAATCTATAATGAACATTTTTTAAAATGTTTTCTATAGAATTTTAAAATGATTTTTCATCTTGTGGCAAATTTCATTATTTTTTTTCTGTCATTTTGAACATTTTCACGAAATTTCGTCCAGTCTTGATTATTTTTACCACATTTGAAATCATCTTTTAGAGATTTTCATTCATAATTTAGCAAAACTCACATATTATTTCAACAATTTTTTCAAAGGAGGACTAAGAAGGTATGTTTTTTCTACTTTTTTCCTCCACTTTACCAATTCAATATCCTTTTCACCTCTTACAGCTATTTCCTACAATTCCTACTAAAGAAGCAGCATAAAAATAATAGCTACGCAAAAGTGAAAAAATCCGGCTAAAAGGCTAAAACTAAATATCGCACGATAAAGGCAAAAAGTACACTAAGAAGTAAAAACAATAATAATAAAGCCCCAATGATAGAAATAAAAATAATAAAATTGCACATCGCACATTCCCATAGCAAAACAACATAAAACTGGCTTTAAAAAAATACCACGTGAATTTTCCACCATTAATATTCGACGATACGAATCGTAATGGTCGAAATTTTGAAAAGAGAAGAACAAAAATACCCTCGCAGAGCATGAAATCATAAATTTTACCACCTTTTGGTATAGCAACACTGACGGAGCGTTCTTTTCTGTAGTACGAAGGAACAGATACTCGATGGACTATAAAAATGAAACAACGGTTTAGTATCGTAATTTCCCACCGGTAAAAAAAAGAGGTCTAATACTCTTTCTTCGGGTATAATTTTTTTATTCCTTCTTCGTTGGTTAAAAAATTGATTAAACTTTGAAGCACTAGTATGTGCTCTAAAGAAGAAGGAATGCTCTCGAGAATATGAAAAAAATACGATTACAACCTTTTGGCATGCCAACACTGATGGAACGTTCTTTTCTGTACGAATACGTAGGGTATGAAGGAACCGATTCTCGATGGACTATAAAAATAATATATTTCTTAGTACGATGATTTTTCCAATCAAAATGTCATTTTTCTTATTTTCCTTTTTTTTCAATTCCTCCCCCCTCCCGTTGTACCTACGCTTATGATTAAAATTACTAAACACATAATCCGTTGATTTACCTTTACTTTCTTTAACCGTGGGAAGAGGACAAACTTGTGATACACGATGTCTATGAGGAAGAGAAGCGGCAGCTGGCAATGTATGTAACTGAGGTGGAGTATATTCTCTATTCATGCGAGCCTCCACCTCTTGAACAATATCCGTGCTAATGACTTTGGAAAAAAAAGAAAAAAACACACAAAATCTCTACCGTTAAAAAAAATAAAACGCAACTAAAAAAGAAAAAAAAACTAAAAACTATCATGCGATTTCTACGTATAATTGGAAAAAAACTCAAAAAATGAAAACAAAGCGTGCTTTGTGATAACTGTAACACCAATTTTTTGGTAAAATTTTACCAAAAATGTTACCGATACCGTTATTAATTTCACAGCATTCCGTATCTTCGACGACGCAGACTGACGCAGCATTAAAATAAAACGAGGTCGTATATGATAAGATTTGAATTCGAAGGAGTTGGTTATTTTTTTACAAGGTAGTGTAAAAATAGGGATGCAAATGAGGAGAACTTCTTACCGGGTGGCTTTTCGGTGACGGTTAATAAACCGCTACGCCTAGTTCGAGTATTTTGGGAGCCTTTCATGTTTGGTTGATGGTACGGCGAAAGTTTACCATCGTCTTGATCGCATGGTTTACTGCTGAAAAATAGTGAAAAGAGATTAGAAAATTGATGATGGAGTAGGAATTTTTTCTGTTGAGAGAGAAATTTGAATTTTCATGAGCCAAAGTGGTCTAACTGGGGTCGAACCATAGTTAGCTTATGTGAAGGTAGCCAAGAGATCAAAATTTCAAACAAAAATTAATTTTTTTGGATTTTTTTTTTACATCTCGATGAGCACATTTAGCTTCTTTTCCTGATTTTTTTTTTAGAAAATTCAAAAATATAACAATACATCAAGAAAACTGTATCTATTAAAAAAAAATTGAACTTTGAATTTAAAAAAATTGGAAAAATGAAAAAAATCAGAAAAATGCAAGTTGTGGCTGAAATTTTCAATTTTTTGTCCCTACGCCCCCGCCCTTCATAATGGTTGGATTTTACAGGTCAAACAAAAATCTGGGGAAATTTTAGTTTTTAAAACTAAGAAAAATTAGAATCAATAAAATCGGATACTTCTTCAGAGCTGGTTCAAGGAGAAATATTCAGTAAAAAATTCATTATGCATTTTTTTTGTCCTTGAATGAATAAAACTAACGAGTTGAAATTTTTCTCATTGAACGCTTCAGTAAAAATTTACAATTATTTAAACTGATTTGACAAATTTTGGAATATCAGAATTTTTCAATCTTTCATAAGAAACAGGTGGTCAAAAAGTTAGATATTTATCCCGAGTAAAAATTTTTTCAATCAAACAAGAACCGATTCCAAATCAATTTTCAAGTCAAGAAATTTCAATTTTTCATAAGTTTCAAAAAAATGAAAAGTTGAGTTTTGCTAAAAAAAAATAATTATCAACGACATTTTGAAAAACAAAGGCACCAAAATGACCATCTGAGAACTAGATCAAAATGAGATTCTCTCCTCCAGGTTGAAAATTTTTGGTAAAATGTTTCAAAAATAAATTTTTTTCTTTCCGAACGTGCTTCTAAAAAAATAGTCCTCGTTTCGCTGGAAATAATGGTTATGTTTGCCTTCTTTGGAAAATTCGTTTCAATATCAAACATTATTTTTCTATTATTCATCGCGTAAAAGTAGTTTTAAAATTTTTCTTTGATATGTGTTTTCATTGTAATACCTCCCCCTTTCACGTCTCAAAAAGTTATTCAAAAATTCATGTTTTCTCCTTAAAATCCTCATCTGTATCTAAACTTGATTTGGTAACGTTTTTTTTGTTTTTTTTAAAAAAAAAAAAAAAAAACTAAACCCAGAGTCAAGGACCTAAACTCTCCTCTCTCCTCCCCTTCTTCCCTCTCCCTTTCCTTCAGAAAATGGACAAATAAAGGAAAAACTCGATTTACAAAAAAGTCATTTGATTATCACACAAAATGCAGCACATTTTTTCTCGGCTATTTTTTCAACAAAAATTTTAATTAAAAAAATCAAGACCTCAAAGTTTTGGAAAATGGTCTTCCAAACCCATCATTTTTTTTTGGATTTTCGTAAAAGATGGTACAAGCTTCTTAATGTTTTCCCCTGAAGCTTTAAAGGCAAGAAAAATTAATAGAACTGTTTCATTCCATAAGGAAAATTGAAAGGTCATCTAACACCAATTTTTTTGAAAATTTTCGATAATTTGTTTTGGAGAGGATTTTATTTTGAGTTTTAGCTACAAATCTTAATCAATCCATCAGTGATAAATTTTAATAAGAGATCACGTGCTTGGCACCTTTAGAAAAATGTTCCTCAATTATGAATTTTTTCTGGCTTTCATCAAACATGGCCTCTGAAAGTTTAAATTTCCACTCCAAAAAAGCTTTAGAATAAAAAAAATTGAAAATTTATCACAGTAACTAAATCAAAAAAAGTTTTTCACACAAATAAACGAAAATTCTGAATTTTTTGATAATTTGTATAAGGAAAAAGGGAAGGGAAGGAAGGAAGGAGGGAGGGAGGGAGGGAGTAAATTCGTGGTATTTTTGATCTTCGATCACAGTTTTGGAACAATTTTTCATCAGAAAGCCCTTCTCTAGACTCTAGACAACTCTTCGTGCCCCAAAAACCGTACACAAAATTTTTCTATTCTACGATATTCACCTGCCGGAGGAATGACTACTTGAGGATGGATCTAAGTGTACATCATCTTGACCAGGATACTTGATTTCTACACTAGTGGCGTCCATTTCTAAACTCATAAGGTTATTATGTACGTTTGACGATTCGGGCATCTGCGAATAAGATCCAAATGGGTGAAATGCTCAAAAAACAAACCCATAATGAAAAATATATACTTACAGGATGCGAGGTACCAGCTCCAGTCATCATCTGCTGGTCGGCATTCTCAATACCGTACATTTGGAGATAAGCTCCCCCATCCGAAGCTCTTCTACCAAACCCGCCGACACCTATAACGTAATGAAAATAAGTCATAGCTTGCTCAGTGAATTTTTCAATCAAAACTAGCCTTTTTTCACGCGGCCAACGTCGTATCGCGTCATAGTAAAACTACTGTAGAAATTATCGACGGCGTTGTTCTTCGTTCGGCTGTATGAAATCGTCGAACACGCTTCGACGAGCCGAGTTTATTATGCAAACAATGGCGATTATTTTAGTACGTAAACGTTAGCGTTCTAAAAATAGTTGATTTTTTCAAAACCATAACGTTTCGATGCGAATTTTTTCGAAATTTATCGTAAATCGTGTCGTCGATAATTGTCGACATTAATGGCCCACCATTTCGAGCTTGTTTTATCGCAAAGGAACGACTAAAAGAACTGTATCTTATCAGCGAGCTCATTTTTTCTACTCGAGTTGGTAATTTCGTTGAACTAATTTTCGTCACAACGTCGTCAACTTTTTTCAAAAAAAATATCGTCGAAAAACATTTCATTTTCTTGGAACTTTCCATCGACCGGTTTTTCGAACACGAGGAATTATCCTTTCGAAATTCTATACTCACTGGCTCCCATAACCGGCGGCGGTTTCAAAAGATGCTGATCTTTGACGGTGAAATTCTGCAAAGGCAGATACTGTACCAAGGGTAAATTCAGCAATAAATTGGTATTCGGCACGATATCGACTGGACGTCCGGTATTCGTCTGCAGCGAATAATACGCTTCCATCGCCTGCGCACAATAAATTCTATCACAATCAAACATCGTTTTTTTTTTCGACACTCGGGGAGAAAAAATTTACATCGAATTGACGCCGGAGCGAAAATAATTCTTCATGTCGTTTAAACGTTAAAACTATAATATAACGATTCGGTAGGAGTAAAAAAAACGCGCTAATGTCGAACAGATGGCGCGCGAAGGACGTAGTACCGTTCTCCACCACGTCATTAAAATCGCGCCATTATTTTCCAATGGGGAAATTTTTTTTTCAATTTTCACGTTTCGCTTGGATGGGTTTATGAAGAGATTGTTTCGATTAATAACGTCAATCGCGAGAGTAGGATTTACCCCTATTTTATCTTACCTGCGTATGAGACGCGTCTCCTGGACCGACGGTATGACGTCGACTGGTAACTTGATACGTGTCTTGGCCATTAACAAAACTGTATGGCTCGCCGATATCCGAATCACCGTACTGTAAAAATATTCAGATTAGAAATATAATTTTTTTTTACAATTACGTAGGATCGAACGTCTAATTTATGGGAAAATAAGGGAAGAAAGGAAAAAATTACCTTCTCGAGTAAATTAGCATCACTGAATTCGTATTCGGACGATAATGACGAAATCGAGGGGAAAGAAATGAGTATACTGTTTTCCGGATTCCTGGGAGGTGAATCGATGATGTCTGCAACAGATTAAAAAATATTACGAACTGGTTCGATTCTATGGCTATCTTGGGGATAAAATAATTCACCTTTATTATCTGGTTTCGGAGCAGGAACCATTGGTTTACTCGGGGTTTCCATTTTATCAGCTAATAATTGATATATGGCACTAACATGGTCGAAATGTTTCTGTTGAACAGCCTGGAAGCAGAAGAGAAGATGGAGAAGACCTCTTGAAAGGAGGAGATTCAATTCAGAGGAGTACTCACGTTTACAATCATATCGTGGTTAAGTCCAGGTAACTGAAGCATGTGTTCAACTACTCTATTGTTTATCACAGGGTTCGGATTGAGTATCACATGTGAATAATTAATACCGCACTGAAACAATGAAATTCATTTTCAATTTAATTAGCAGCTGTGGGGAAAATTTCGGTGAATAGTGCTTTGTTGACACGAACGAAGGTCCTTTTTTCAATTTCGAATAAATTTTTAAATCAATTTATATAAATAAACCATCAAATGGAGCCATTTTTCTCCACTTCTCTCTTCATCGACTAGAACCAGTTTGAAAATCGAATCGAAGATAATCGGACGTACCTTTCTCATCCAATTATGCTGGATGATCTGTTGTAAAGAATATCGTTTTTCTGGGTCAACAACCAACATATGCCGAATCAAATGCTCACATTCTGAAAATTAAAATTAAAGGTACTCAAAAATGAACAAAAAATATCGATAATTCAACCACCGTGATTAAAATCGAGCCAGCGTTGATCGTAACCGTTCAAATGATAAATGACTACGTGGTAATGGAAATTGATACCCTATTTGATGATCAATTATATTTATACGGTGAAAAATAAGCTACTGCGTAATACTCGGAAAAGCTCCGCTCACATCTCAACAAATACTAACCAGCAGTCATAAAAAAAGGAATACGGAATTTGCCACTTATTACACGAGACCTGAGTGTTTGCAAAGTGGTCCCATCAAATGGCAACGAACCGGATACAAGAACGTACAAAACAACGCCGAGACTCTGAAAATATCAAATTCATTGATCATCCCGCCAGTTGGAATAAATTATTAGTTAATCAAGCCGCAAACGAACATATGCGTTTAAAAATACAGCCAGGGGATATTTTTAGATTATGTATTTACAAAAGAGTCGATACTTTGCGAGGAAATTGTTCGATAATAAATACGAACCCAGATATCAGCTTTTGGACCGTCGTATTCCTGGCCTTCGAATAGTTCTGGAGCAGCGTAAGCTGGAGATCCGCACCAAGTAGATAGTGGTTGTCCTTCAACAAAGGTATTACTAAAACCAAAATCTGCAAAAGGAAGGAAATCGTTTAACAGATGTTGTCAAATTCCGGAATAATGTACAGATCGAAGGAAAATGTACAAATCGAATACCATACCAGCTAATTTAATATCGTTATTAGAATCTAATAATAAATTTTCAGCCTTCAGATCTCTATGAACGATATTCAAAGAATGACAGTATTGAACGGCGGAGACGATTTGTTGAAATACCCTGCATGCTTCTTCTTCTTTCATTGGTCCGTTATTGACTAAGTAATCTGTAAAAAAGCGATTCGGATTAGAGAAAGAGACCGAACTACGCTGAAACTCCGTTGAATTGTGCTTACCGAAGATTTCGCCGCCACTGGCATATTCTGTGACTAAATATATCATCTTGTCGGTTTCCATAACCTAATGAAACACATCACAATATTATTGATCAAAGTTTATATAAAAGTTGAAGTTTAACCTACGAATGGAGTCGTTTCGATACCTGATAAAGTTTTATAATATGCGGATGTTTTAGTCGAGTCATGATTTGTATTTCTCTGAATATCTTCTTCAGCGTTTCTTCATCTAGTTGCGTCTTATCGATAATCTTTACAGCTACCTGTGTTTGTTAATTACAAAAATGGTATGAGATTTCGTTCAACGAACAAGGATTGTTTTCAACGATGGATTTAAACAGAAGGAGGTATAAATTTAACGTTACCTTTGTATTAGTGACAACATGTTTGGCCAGTTTGACTACGGCGAAATTTCCTTTACCGATGGTTCGCTCGAATTCATAGTATCCGACTCGTACCAAACGATCGACCAGATTACTCGTTGATTTTGCTGATGGACTTATCTTTGGCCATTTTTGAGCCATTTTAAATTACATTTTAGTATACGACATCCGATACAAATGATACGCATTTCAAATTCATCTTGGTTCGAACATTTTTGATTATAACGAAACACGTACTTACACTAGCGAGGAACATAAATTATTACGTGCGAATTTCGTTAGCAATATTAAAGTTAACGCGATAATTAGTCGAAAACTTGAGGAAAATTAATTTTTGTTGAATCTTGTTAACGAAACGATATCAATTCAATGTTTTTAATTAGTTCTATGTGAACTGGATAACGGATTTTAAAGCGATCTCTGGTGATGAGAGTTTGTACTACGGTGATAGGTGAAATTTGAAAATGTAGGTGGGAATTGAGATTGAAATTTTTTTTTTTAATTTTCTGAAGCTTTTTTGTGACAATTTATGCAAAATTGGATAATTGATATTAATACATATCGCACCATCAGTGCAATAACACCACATCTCAAAAAAAATTGACCTTCGTATTTTTTCCCAAAACGTGCTTATCTTTGATCAGTTTTCAATTCACATTAAAAAAATAAAGAAGTTCATTTTTTTTGAGATGTGTTGTTATCGCATTGATGGTGCGATATAGGAAGAGGCGAAGAGGTGCAGTAGAACAATAAGCTCTAGCAAAATTAGAAGTGCGAAAAGTGGAACTGATGGAACGTGGAAGGTTGGGAAGAGGCCGATGGTGTGAAAATATTATGATTACGAAATTCAGCAGATATTTAGGAAAATTTTCAACATTTAATTTTTAACCCGTCACAGAAAAATTTTCAATTTTCCCTTTTTCGAGCTCATTTTTGTAGCCAGGAGGAGGGGAGAGAGGATCCTGCCGTACCAAAAATTGGTTCCAGACTGCGGAATTAAGCTCAGGAGAGACGATAATTTCGAACATTTTTGTAATCGTCGAGTAAAATTTTGTCTTCAATTTCTGAAGTGTAATAATTTGTAGAAGTTCAGTGAATGGAGTGAGGATAAATTCTGTGATTTTTGACGATGTTCAAGTGAAAAGGAGAAAAGAAAATATTAATTTTTAAAAAATTTTGTTAGTTTCTTTTTGAAAATGTGGTGACAGTTGTATTCTTTCTTATTTAGTACAATTTTCCTTCCGAGCTCGAAATTTATGAAGTTTTATTTCATAAAAAATGATGGTTCGAGTTGTTTTTCAAAACGTCAATTTTGGAACCCCTTGAAAAAAGTTGGAAGTTTATTTCACAAAATTGAAGATTGAATTTAGGTACCCTAGCTATACCTACCCGTCAATTTATCGGTTTTGAATTCCCTCCCTCTCCCTCCCTTATAATAATTGAATCGCTCAAACGCTAAGCTTTATTGTTTGAGAATTTAGAAAAAAAAAGTTGATAAAAATATCACTTATTAATTTTTTTTTAATGGATGAAATTCATGACTTAATTTCAAAAATAGATACAAGGTACATGGATACGGTGCTATGAAAATCTTGAAAAAAATTGTTAATTTTTGTAATTGGTCTACACTTTTACGCAACTTTTCTCCGACGATTCAAAAAGTTCGTTGTTTCATTGTAATAAAAATGTTTCACACCCCTATGAACGTGTATTGAGTGATCCTTTTCGTTTGTGTTAATAAAATTGCATAACCGATTTGCCGTGAATAAAACAGTACCTAGACCTACTACCTGAAAAATAGAAGATTAAAAATTTAAATTAATTACTTTGAATTCGAAAAATTAACTTCTTTATGATAGTTTCTCATAATTAACTCCTCCTCCTCTTCCTCTTCCTCCCCCCCCCCTGTTCAAAAAATATTTCTATTCAACTTTTTTACAATAAAACCACGAAGCAAATAACAGCAAGATATTTCGGAAAAAGGCACATTTGATGCAAATCCAAACTTTTCAGCTTTTCAGGGATTTTTTAAATGTCAAAAATGAATAGAAAATCGAAAATCGAATTTTTCAACGCGAAAAGAAAGTTTGATCCGGTTATCATTTTACTAAAATAAGAGATATTTTTTGGTACTTCCACATAATAACATGTACATATTTTGGACGAGCGTCGATTAGAAATATGCAAAATGAACGCAAAAAAAATTACACAACTATCACAAAAATAGCTCTTTATTATAACAAAAATATTTCCATAATAAAAACTTACATCGAATGACAGAACATAAAAAACCAAAAAAATTAAAAATAACACAACGACGGATTAACAAATTACACTACTCTGGTAAAATCTGTTTACAAAGCACCTTGATTTTAAAAAAATTCTTAAACTTTATCCCGTTCTTCATTCAGCACTGGAATACAATACACCACATCGTAAAAGTGACTACCTAAAGCATTCTATAACAAAGCAATATTTGCAGCATAATTAGGCCTCAGTAAATATCATAAAGGCGTTACAAAAAAATCACCTTTGCGAATAAAAATGGTCCCGAAGGTAAACGATTAAAATCGATCCACGATAAAATACCAAACAAATTTAAAATTCGTCAACACGTAACACTAAAACTACTTAGAACAAAATAAAACAGCCATTAAAATGATCGCACATGTACACAAATACACTAATCAAAAAATATTATTCGTCACTACAAAACAAAAAAATCACGGATGGAAGAAATATCTGATACCTTTGGTACTAGCGAAATGTTACAAAAATGGTTTTACAAAAGAAAAAAAAATTAAACATGAGCGTACTGCTTCTAACACGAGAGGCTTCGTAATAAATGCATTCGCTAGTAATGAGATCAATAATATTATGTTTCGATTACTAGACGATTTTCCGGCTCACTCGGTGCCGAAAATTTAATCACCACTAGAGCTTTTTGCGTTGAATTGGAACATCGAAGGTACGGTTCTACGAATAATAATAGATTTCGGTACAGGTTTCTGGGCACTTTCGTTGGAGGCGAGGGTTACATTCGGTAAAGGAAGAATTTTCGGCCCCGACGACCATTCTGATACGAATGTTTGAGGTGGCGCCGATGAGAAAAATGTATTCGTGATTGCACACGGTGGAGATTTCTGATCATTTGTTTCTTCGACAATATGATTTTGACTTGGAAAAATATCGTCGAATTCCTGCAATGAGAATGAATCACATATTTGTATTATAATCGATTTTTTTTTTTTTTAGATTCTCTTAACTTTTATTACACCAAACTAAATTTAAACTAACACAACAATGAGAAACCAAAACACCACATACAAGCCAACAAATAATACATTTGAAAATAGAATAGAAACAGAAGCGAAAACTCAAAAAAACAAAACACATACCATTAAATCGGAATGTTTGGGGAATAAAAGAGGAATATTCTGAGACAGGTCGGGACTCATTTCAGAATCCGAACCGTCAAAATCATTATGCATGCTCTCCTGATAACTCGTATTAAAATCTACAAAGGAGGAAAAAAGAAATCAAAACAAAAATAAAATCAAAATCATAAAGAAAAATAGGAAAAATAAAAATAAAATTCAGCGTCGAACGTATAAACAGACACTCGTTTGAAAAACCACTCAAGTGCCTTCAACTCAGGACACCTCCACTTACCAAAATGACGTTTATCCGGAATATGATCGGTGACATTGTTATTCGTACCATTCGAATCGTAAACACCGGTGAGGGAGGGTAAAAATGGAGATAACTGTTCGAACATGATACGAGTCGTGTCCACTGAACTTTGACGAATATGCAACGAATCTCTTCGAGGCGGTAATGGCGGCGGGGAAATATCCCGAGGGGGTAAATTAGGACTAGGAAGCTGTAAAATTCAATAATTTTATTTCTCAGTCCAATTCGAAACAATGGATCAGCATTCAATCAACAATTTGAGTTTACTTACATCGTAAACCATAGGTGGCATTTTCGGCGGCGGCCTCCTAGGCGGTAACGGAGGTCCATTTTCGGGCCTTTCGAGGAAATTACAATTATCATTGTCATCGGTCGACGCACCGGTTGTTATCTCTTCAACGTTCGACGAAATCATGTCGCAGGGTTGCTTTCTCGGAGGTAAGCGGCCGTTAGAGTCACCTGGGCCGAAAAATATCGGAGTGAAGACAGCAAATTCTTTAGAAGGTGAAAATGGTCCGCCACCGGATGACGTAGTAACAGGAATAACAGAACCGGTCGCCGGTTTAGGAATAAATTGTCGAGGGATTTTCGGTGTGATCGGTGAAAAGCCACCGAAGGGATCGTCTTCAAATATTATGTTGGTTTTTTGACTCGACGATTGACTAGATTTGTACGACTGAGTCATATTTCGCAGCTTTATTCCGGGCGATTTTAGATTCAGTTTTGGCCATTTCCTTGGCTGCAAAAAATCAAATAACATAATTAGAATAGCATTTGGACCTTTCAACAGAATCAAACATGAGAAAAACTTACGAAAAGAGGTGGTTTTCCAGTTTTTGGCTCTTTGGGTTCGATTTCCAAAGATTTTTGGTATAAATAAGACATGAAATCTGCCTCGTTCATATTATCAAGTGGACTCGATAAAAGCTTCGTTTCCAAAAAAGACTGCGTAAAAATTCAATAAATTATATAAATTACTCCTCTTCGAAGCAATTTTCGGCCCAATTTCATAAAAGTTCTCTTTTTTTTAACGAATTACTAAAATAACTCACTCTAATTCTAGGCTCAACGTTCAAACAATACGGTTTATCTTGGAATTGTTGAATCACGGTGATAATATCCGTAATGAATCGTCGTTTGGAAAAATTTATAATGGTACTCTGCTCATTGAGAAAATCAGCGTTACCTTCTTCCGCATGCATAAGTTTCGTCAAAAACACGCCTACATCAAAATTGAAAAATCAATCAAAATTCCGAACGAACTATCAAAAATGACAATTGAGATAATTTACCAAAAAAAGGCACACAGGGCGGATTTATCGTATGTAATTTCTCTAAATACTTCTTGTGATGATGATGACCCCATTCATCAACTTCAGTCCAAACCTTCTGCAGACGATGAGGGCAATGCTGAATCAGGTGAAAATATTCAATCAGTTCGGCTACAATAATGCAAAATTAAAGAAAAACACGCTGGAAAATACTCACAGCAGTTGTGAACCTCAAACGAAATACGCAGGCAGATGCGAGGGCAGAAAATATAGAAAATACACCGTTGAAATTATTCAAATCTAATAATACGCTCATTATTTCCAACAGACGAATATGTATAGCGACTCTTTCTTCGAGATTTTCCGTTTCAACGATTATTTTCTCCAACCATAAAGTAAACTGAGGAAAATCAAAGGTGGAATTAGCACAAAAAATTTCTTCACCAAATACGAAAAAAATGAATTTTTTCAATACTTACGTTGGTTGTATTTTTCATAATTTTGATAACATTTGGAGCCAGCAATTCTCGATTTTCTTTGGTCCACGCAGCGCCCACCAATTCGGAGCTTTTCACAGCTTTATACATGTCGTATTCGATTAACGTCAGTTGACGAGCTATTTCTACTGGATGTAGCTGCAAAATAACACCGAAATGATTCAAAAGTTTCAAAATAAAAAAATTATATTCGAGCGAGGCTTTACCGTTAAAATGTTCCATTCTTCTTCAGGCGCTGGAATGTGCCATTCGATTTGAGGAGGAGGTCTATCAAAAGCGTATGTGACTTCTCTGCATAATTCTTCTGGATCTTTCTGCGAATCAATAGATAATTTGACGTTGAAAATTTTTCGAAACGATTTGAGATATTTTTCTACTGAACTAGTACTTACTTTTCTTTGAAGAATTTTCTTTATACAAATGGCCCATTTTTTCATTGATTTTTCGCTAATCGAGTCGAGGAAATTATCTAATTTATTCGATAGATTGATATCGTTCGCGAAATCGAAGAAATAACAGTCGACCCATCGTTTCAGTACATTTAACACACTGTAAGAGAGAAAATCGATTATTGTGAATAATTCTAACCGGGTTCAAAATTATCAGAATGGAGGCATCAGGAATAGAATCGATTTTATTGAAAAATTGACCACGAATTCGGATTCAGCGTCATTGAAAATCAAGATTTCGATATCCATGACGATTTTTTATCATTTTTTCAACGTACTTCAAATTTTACCCCCTCCCCTCAAAAACAAGTTTGGTCATTCCCAAAAGAAAGTTTATTTTACAATTGCTTCAGTAAAACATGTAAATTGTGAAATTGAATTAAATAACCATCTGGGGGAGGGGGGAATATTGATTTTGAGTTGAGATGCCCCTTTGATTCTACTTCTTCTGTAAAGGTCAAATTCAACTCAAAAACTATTTTTTGATCCCCAAGAGTGATTTCTACATTCAGTCTCACCTCACATATATACAGATAAATACTCGAGTCCTCGGGGGGGAGGGGGTCAAATATGAAAAATTGATTAAATTTCGATATGGTACTGATTTCTACAAAATCAAGGGTGCTGAATACGAATCTGAGAATACAACATCGTGAATTCCAATAGTACCGAAATACTCGTGATTTCAGGTCAATACCAGCTCTATTTCGACTTCGTTGTCGATTTTTTAGTTTCACAGTATAATTTTCATCGTACAAACCGATCAACTTACCGAAATTTAATGGGCTGGTAATATTGTTTCCTATATCTTTTAATATCTTCTTTAATCTTAGACGTTAAAGTGTTGGTATTTTGAACATTGAAGGCTACCAGGGCATCGGGAACGTTGTAACGTTCAATTAACAACTCCAGCAAATCCTGTAATCATGAAAAAATTGAAACTTGTGCCAATTAAATCGTAATTCCGTATTGACAAACCGAAAAACAGACCTCGGCGGAAACAAACGTTCTATACGTGATCAAAAACGTTCGATCGAATACAGCATCGGTATATACGTGAAACGTGAGCCTTTCGATAAGTTTCAGTAAAGCAGCACCCTAGAAAAAAAACATCATTAGCACGACTTTCTTGAATTTTTCATATGTCGAGTCTAGTTTCCGGTTACCTTAATGGTCATGCCTTCGAAAACTATATTTGTACTGGAATCGGGTTCGGCGAATCGATATATTTCTACCGGAGGCATTTTTAATGGATTTTTTCGTTCGATATCGTCCAAAACGCTGTTCAAACTTCTATCTAACATACTGAAAAACATAATGCCGTTTAGAAAAATGATGAAAATTATGCCTCGTATCAAGATATTAAAAAATTACCATCTAATATTTAACATGACCAGATCAGACATCCATTGGCATTTTTCTTCATACGATTTCGCTAAAAAAGTAAACGGTAGTTGATCTCTGGGAACTATTTCAAAAGCGTTTTTCACCTCTGTGAACAAAAATGTAGAATATTTTTACAATTTTTTTTTACATTGATAGATTTTTTTTGTTTAAATATTCTCACCATCTGTATCATCTCTATCTTTAATTTCGACTTTTCTTATATATATGATATCTTTGAGCTTATACTCGACGGGAATTCCACCAGGACCAGACTGACTAGAAATCGGCGCGGATCTTTTCCTCTTACATAACACCAAAACACCGTCAAACAACGTAGCTCTCCTTTCAGCAGCCTTTTTACCGCCACTTTGCACCATTAAAAAATCCTCTGTAAATAAAAAATAATGAGTCGAGATGTCATTTTCCAATACTATTAATTAATTACGTCGTACCTCTTAATAATTCGGTACAATACTGTTTTGAATATTTTGACTCGAATCCATCAACAGTTCTCTTCATTTCGTTAATTTTCTCCTTTAAATTTGCTTGTCGTAATTTTCCGTGTAATCGCGTTCCGTATTCTTTTTCGCTGTAAACGTAAATCGATGGAGTGATTAATCAATTATGTATAATTTAGCGCTGTTAATATAAATATCCAATCTATTTGTACGTAATATTATTCATTAATTAGCGATACCTACTTTTCAGGTAAATTGCGTAATAGTTTAGTCATCTCCGCTTGAAGTGGTTTCAATAGTCCTTCTAATTGTTCTAAACTATCTCTATCGGCTTCGTACAGATCTTTTTTATCGGCTTCTTTTATCGATATATCTTGGAACATCTGAAACGAAATTATTTCAGTTAATGGTACGATTTTATAAAATTAGATGCTGCCGGAGGAATCGGAAAAGGTAATAAAAATTATTTAAAAAAAAAAAATAATGAGGTCATACTTTACAAACAAATTTTGAGAAGATTATTACAATTCCAAAAAAGGTACATTTTAAGAAATTTCAAGGCTTTTACCAAGTTTTTTTTATTTACCATCAATTATCTTATATTTCCTAATGCTAAAAGTCGTCATCACTGTCTATCGAGTTGTTTTTATAAAAATTTTGCCACTAGATGTAGGTTTTCGAAACTATAAACCTAAAATATGGTTCATTAATAATTTAAAATTCAAAATTTCTCAACGAAGGCATGAAAGGTTCATTACTTGACCTACTGAGTATGGTTTTTGAATACGTATTATGCATGTGAATTCTTTAGCACAACCAAAATGGTCTCCTTCCCACCCTTGGGTAGGTGTGCGATTGTGTCCTTATACTTTTGCAATCAGCTGTTGGTGCTCGAAAAACATTATTCGAATACAGGTTCCCAGTCATCAAATTGGAATATCTGAGATTTTCAAAATTTTGAAATTTTGACCCTCCCTCCCTATAGGGCTTCTGTTCTACTTGAAAGGGGTCATTTTGGGTATCAGCAGATCGGAAATTTGATGCAAATTCCGAATTTGTAATTATGTCTCACTCAAAAGTGATATTTTCTGAAATAATGGGGAAAACTTTTTTTTTTGGGGGGGGGAGTGTTTCGCCCCCTCAAAAAATTTTTACCAGACTTAGGGCTCTTGGTTTTTTTTTTTGGTAACAACTGAGACTCTTCTAAACAGATTTCTGCAAAAAAATCACTGTTATAAATTTTTTCCACTTTTATTAAAAATGCCTGGACTAATGTAGCAAAATCAAACTTGAGAGATTCACTCAATAGTGTCCAAAAACTGACAAAAAATTGTTGCCTACGACCTTCTCCCTCCTTCTGCAGTTGCTTTGGTAGTTGAGTACTGGACAATTGAGGAGTTTCGTTTCAAAACGCAACATCTCCGAAGACCTGATTTTTGGGAAATTGCAAAAAAAAACTGTCATTCAAAATTAGATGGGGGGTTTTGGCTCGGCGCGGTCTCATTGGAAAGCTTATAGGACCCCAGCTACATGTTTTGGGGTCATTTCGCACTTGTACCTCAAGGAGGGTTGGAGGGGAGGGGGGCAAAAAAAGATGTTGCGTTTTGAAACGAAACTCCTCAATTATTCAGTTTTTCATTCGATTCTGAGTGTTAAGAGATCACTTTTCTCATCATTTCTCCACGAGATGAAATATGCTCTTCCCAGGCCCCAAATTTTTCAAGGCTTGCGAGGATCTGTTAGGATCAAAAATTTTTGTTCTCACCGCGAGGGCCCTCCAACAAAAAATTTGACTCGACCACGTAGTCTCGACGTTCGATCTTTTTTCTCTCAATTTTTCTTTTTTAAAGCCCTAATTTTTGCTGAGTGTCCTGCTCCCTCCACCACCACAAAAAATTGAGATATGACCTCTTCACTCTGGTTTTATAAAATCGTTTCAAACAAAAACACCTTAAGATCATGTCATTGAAAACCTGTCCCAATCCGAAATCTGCAATTTTAGTTTACAAAACAATGAAAACTTACTTTGATATAGTCGAAATATGCCATACAATGCCATATTGGATACCGAAGTAACCTCGGTAAATAATATTTGACGGCTTCTCTGAACCCCTGACCAGCCGATGGTAACACGTCTAAGCGATTATGTCGCGATAATAGATCTATAATTAGATTCGGACCATTGGCTTGCAATAAATCGGCTGTATAACGCGAATAAACTTCGAATTCTTCATCCTAGCAAATCAATACAAACACATCGTCACCGTCTATCCGGGCAACCATCAATTCTAAATAAATCACGTATCGGCGGCCCATACCTCAGCAAATTCTTCCAAACAGCTCCCAACCAACGGTGGCTGTTTATCTTCGCTCATCTCCATAATATCTTCAAATGAGGCCACTATCGTAAAGGTCAGATCACTAATATCGTTTAAATTCTGAAACATGTTCTGGAGCTCCTGAAAAAATCAACCCAAATGAAAAATCAAAAAAACTCAAAATTTGAATCAATTTTTCACCAACTTACCTCAATTTCGTGTATTGGCAATACATTATTTATCTCATCCAGAAAAACTTTATTGATCATATTTAAATTCCTCAAGTGTTGTTTTTCATCGTGTATGAAATCTTTTACGGCGCATTCGTACGTGCTGTTTTCCAGACTAATATCGTTCTCGTTGACGTTTTCGGTGCCGTTATGAGTAAACATATCGGATAAGACCTAGAGCAAAGTCATAGTTTAGTATTGGCTCAGCCCAAGGACTGTCTCGGTCAAACGAGATGGGAAAATATTGAATTTTTATCTTCAAAAAATCATGTGTGAAATTAAACTATGAAAAATATGGTTCGGGTGTCGTGATTTATGCATTATGCAAAATAAAACGTCACCAACGTCGATCATCGGTATTATTTTCCATAACGTAGGTGAACTAGAGGAGGTGGAATGGAGATTATTCTCGCGAAAGATACACATTGGTAATGATTCTGGGAAATTCACAGCAATTTTTTTGAGGAAAAAAATATAGGTAATGTTTTCATAGATTAAGACATTACTTTTTTGATAATTACTTTATCTGCGCACATAGCGACTCTGATATCTTGACACGTGATCTCGGCATGATGCGTATTCTTAACATAATTACCAGTCAGCTGGAAAAACAAAAGGTACCAGGTTAATTATGCGTGAAAATAACTAAGCCGTTGACACTGGATGTTTTACGAGTATTAGCTTATTAGGTACACTACAGATTTGTATTTACGCTCAACCGGGTACCAGGTTCATTTTACCTTGAATAAATCAGCCGAAATGTATTCTAGTACAGCGACGATAAACACGATCACCTGCATATCCAATTTGTACTGCAAAACCTCCTGAAAAAATAAACACAAATTAACTCCAAGTCGTCGTATTGTTTACTCGAGCTAAAGAAATTAAACCCCTTTTTTTTTCTTTCGACTTCCATCTCGAGAACCAAAACTTTGTAATATTTTTACAAAAGAATTGCTTAATCAAAGTAAAACGTAATTCGGCTAAAATGCTAAATAGCCTGTAAACATTTTAATTTGTTTTTGTTCGTTCGACTCGACGACTTGTTATTTTTTCGTGTAATTGTTTTTCGTCGTCTTAGCTTTGTAGTATTTTTACCTGGAGACGTTTTGTTTTTCCTATTTCGCGATTCGTTGATCCGGGATTAATTTCTTTGTAGTATTTCGTCTAGCAAAGGTTCCTCTCGGCTAGTTCTTTTCGTCGAAAGATATAAAGATAGTGGTTTGGTAGGCGAGGGTATTTCATGATGTAAGAATTGTAACCCATTATTGAATTCAGAAGTGTAATAGAATAATATTTTTTGGGCGTATTTTAGATTTTTACGAGGTTTGCTGGTAGCTACGACAATTATACGCTTGATAGGACCTCCCACGTATACCGGATAGGATGTTCGGTGAGAGAAAATATTTATCAAGCGTGGATGTCTGCGATACTAGATGGGGAAATTGCCTAAATTGATGGCGTAATTGTTGATGGAATGGTATGGAGAATAATTGATTTCAAAATTAGGAATACTTTTTGTAAATGGTTAATTAGTGAGCTGCCTATTACCTAAAAAGTGAATTGTAAACGAAAACTAATCAAAAATTGAAAAAAAAATCAGTTTTGATTAAAATGATGAAAATTTTATAAAAATTATTGAAAAGATCATCAAAGTGGTTTAAAAGTATCGTAGTATGCCGAAAAAAATTGCAAAAGTGTAAATTAATCCTTCATGGAAATGTTTTGAAAACCAAAAATTTTTTTCCAAGATATTGATTGTCTGAAATGTCGCAAAATTGCATCAAATTGTCAAATATTAAAGAAAATGCTTCAAGATACCGTCAAATTGATAATGAAAATCGTTTAAAACACCGTTTAAATAGTTGAAAATTCCAAGAAACATCATAAAAATTGTACAAAATGTTACACAAGTTATTGAAAATATCAACAAAAAAAAATGGTTGAAGTGATCAGCTGATCCGAAAAATTAATGAAAATGTTACAAAATTTGAGTAAAACATCGAAGAAGTACTTACAAAGGAAGTATCCCAACTCAAAGGAAAATGTTGAGCTCAAACAAAAGTAAATCGAAAGTACATCATGGAAAGAACCCCACATTCAAAATTTCAAGGGCAGAAGTTGAATTATCAAATTTGGGCGAATTTTTTGAAATTTCAAAATTATTTCGTCGTCCAGCAAAAAATATGTTTCGAAGCCCTATGGCCTATAGATATGAACTTCAGCTCGTGGATTATTTCTGAAATTTGCATCTTTGAGTTCAAATTCATATTTTTTTGGCAGAGAATAAAATTTTTTCCAAAAAAATTGTCAGGCAAAAAATATAGACAAACTCAAGTTTCGAATTTAGGAAAATTTTGCTTTATTCGTTCAGAAAGGTCACCAATAGAATATTGGTTATCTGCGAGTTCAGGGGCTGAAGTTCATATGAACCATTTTTATGGTATTTTTTCCAGTGCTGGAAAATCCAATTTTTTTTTGAAGAATCCAAAATCGTACCAAATTTAAGCTTTTTTGTTCATTAGATCAAAGTTTTATGTTTTGTGGAGCAATGAGATATTTAAAATTTTAAAAAATTGTCAAAATTCGAGAAATGAACTTTGGCACTTCAAATGTAGGACAGGGGATTCTTCTACATTTGTTATGTACCTTTGATTTATTCTCGTTTGGGCTCAGAATTTCACTTCGAGTCGGAATACCTCCCTTTTCAGACTAATAGAAAGCTTGTGAAACAATTCTTCATTGTTTTCAAACAAAATGATAATTTGAAATTTCAATAATTTTCAACACTTGAAAATTCGAATAATAAGTCAATCATTGTATCAATTCATACCAATCAATTTTTATAACATTTCCATACCTTTGACAATATTTTTAAAAATTGTTTACCAAGTTGAGGATTTTTTGACATTTTCAACATTTCACTATTTCAAACAATTCCCACAGTACTTTCACAGTACTGAAAATATTTTCATTAAAAATTTGAAATCTCGAGAATTTTTGAAATTTTTTGTAGAAGTTGTAGAACGAAAGAAATTATGCAAAAATTTTGGTGATTTTAATAAATTTTCGAACAATCTGATGATTTTTTACGATGGTTTCATTACTGTGGCGATCTATCAAACAAATGTTCAACATTTATCTAGATGAATGAAAAAGTTGTAGGAAAAATTTCACAATTTTCATGATGTTCCAATCATTTTTACCATATTTCACAAAAGTTTTACAACTTGACAATTGTTTTTTTTTTTTTCAAAAAAATTATCAAAATTATTAAATGAAAATGAAATTTTAAGAAATTCAACGCTCTGTTTCAAAGTTTTTCAAAAAATACAGAATTTTGTACTCCATTGTTGACAAAAATTTGATTTATTTAACATAGAAATTTCTAATTAATTTTTGTAGGTAAAAATTTTTTGGAGTCCTTTGAACAAAACATCATCTGCTAGTCCTAAAATTCAAAAGAAGTTAGGACGAGGTCTGATGAAATAACACGGATATTTCATTTTGAAAAATTTGAGGGGTGGATTTGATTTCAAATTTAACTGAATGTAGTATGATTTTCAAATTTTGATTTCTTTTTATCAAGATAAATTTTTGTCCTATTTCTTCTCTGAGAGCCAGGTGCTAGGTGATTTGAATTATCCCGAACAATTAGGTTTTTTCAATTCAAAAAAGTCTTATTCGGTATTTGGGTTAACCAAGAAGTTCCGACATTTCGCAAAAATAGAAATTGCACAATAATAACGTTCAAAAATGACCATTTTTTTCAACATTTGATATGATTTTTCAAAAAATTTGCTGTTGCTTTATTTGTGCTCTTAAAGTCTCAACATCAAAAAAAAAATCTCGAAAAATTTCTTCAGAAAATCTTGTCATTTTTCAAAGTTTCTTCACTCGATGAAATCCCTTTTTTTGAGATTTCAATTTTATGATTCCCTCTCCCCTCTCCCCGCCCCTCTCCTCCTGATATTATCCGTCATCCAATTTACAAACTGCAAAAACTCACTTTTTGGAGCAACTGATGTACACGTTCGACGGGCAATACGAGCTGACCATTGCGTCTCTTGAACTTCTCCAACGCTTCCTTGGCATCGTCCAAAGCCCATTTATCAATGGGTGTCGGAAACGTGGTCCGTACTCTATCTTCGACATCGTTAATGCTATGCGGAGACGGTTTCAAGCACAGCATACTCAATAATTGAATAATCAGCCTTTCGACATACTCCAAAGCATCGTCTCCAGCCGTCAACGACGGATGAACTTGCTCCAGCACCTTGAAACAGAAACCCAAACTTCATTGCACGACGTTCCAAGTTTATTAATTATTCTACCCTCGTCTCTCGAACGATCGGTGTTTTTGGCCAGCTCGTGCGACGAAATAAATTTTTCTAATTTGGGCAAAATGTCATTCGATTGATTGGCGAAATAAAAATACACGTGACGTACGTACATATAAAAGCGAAGGGGAAAAATTCCATCATTCGGAATATATACGTCGGGCGTAAATGGAAAAATGCTTTAAAAATAACTCGGAATATTTAAAAATACCCTTTACGAGCGTCTAACGAGTAAAAAATGGTGAAAAAAAGGTACGAGGTGAAATTTTTCACCGTCGTTATATTAGATTATGTCGAATACCTACGCGTTATTTTTCACGAAACACGTAGGATAGGGGTAAAACACCCTGTAAACTTTTTTTCACTTAAGGTATTTTTTCAATTCGACTAGATAAAAGGTTATCGCATCGAGAGTCGGTGGATTTAACGAGAATACAATTTTTTCTCGGGTTTAGCTAACGCCAATGATCGGCAATTTTTCATTATGAACCACTTTTCCATTTACGATGACGTAAATGGCGAATTTCTTCTATTTCTGGAAGATGGGGGATTCGTCAGGTGGGATGAAGATTTATAATTAGTTCACCGGGGAAAGGGGGAAAAGTGTTTATCGAACTTGTTTATATTTTGGTACCTAATGCAAATCGTCGAATATATTTTTCAATTTGCCCTTTTACCTCAGAAGTAAATTTTTCATTGATCTGCAAAGAAGAGAGTATGATCTGAAAGATAATCTATTTATAATCTCGGTCGTTTCTTGGAAAAAAAATTTCGGGTTTTTTGATCGAATCTATATTCTGTAAATTAAAATACGATTAAGGCCTTATAAATCGATCTAACAAATTATCGCCGTTTTTATCTCATTTTCTGTCTAATAAAGATAAGTTTATACGGTAAACAAAAAATTCCTCCTAATTAAACTCGATCAGTCGGACAGAACAGATGACTAAAATGATCATGCAAGTTAATATATAAGGCAGCAAGCAGCTTCAATCTGTATTAAAAATTTACAATGATTCATCTAAACATCCGTATCCTGGTGATAAATCGAACTGACTGGTGACTACACATAGCAACTTTCCAACAATACGAATACAATTGACATAGAAAAAGTTGCGTTCACTAATTCGATACGATTTAATATTTACCAACATTGAATAGCCAGACGTGGGCGAATCGAAATTAACCGAGATGAATTCCTCAAATAATTAATCTACCCACAGAATACAGATGAACTAAATGCCGAAATACAGTGGACATTACTGATTGATAAGATGTTGAGATATTATCCTATGTGACAAAATGAACTTGGAGAAGTATGAAATTGTATGGATTTACGTACTTTTCGGAGTGAATTCGTGAAAACCCCTTTCCATGGCTCCACTTCTTCTGGTTCTGCGATACTGTATAATGATCTGTTCAAATCTTGAGTCGAAGTTGGAGTAGAGAACATTTCAGTTTTTTGATTTAATTTCGGTGTACGGATCGTATGAAGGGAAACACCATAGTACGACGTTCGAGTGTCTTTCTATCATGTGTATAATATATTGGACGTATGAGATAGAATATTTGAACACGATTGAATTATACGAACGATCTCCGATTTCACTTGCGTTTATCACGAATAAACTACGAAAACTAATTAAAGCATTCATATCATAATCGAAATTCGAAATGACGTTTTACAAACATCAAACAAGAATGAATACGATTGGTGGAAGGCCAGGGGTTGCCAAGTTGTGACGTTTTGGAAAATGTAGTTTTTAAATTTGCTAGTAGGAGCGCTATGTACTTTAAATTTTGAAATGAGAAATAATTTTTTTTGAAAAATTGAGTCAAAACTTTTCCCCATGTTTTTAAAAATAATATTTTCAATTTTATTTTTCCATAATCTTTCACTCGATGAGTCGATGAAATTTTTCACGATTTTTTTTTTCCTAAAAATTCGAATAATTAAATCATTACCACTTTTGGCATTTTTATTCATTTTTTATTATTTTAAATTATTTTCTTGTTTGAATTTTCTCAAAATTTTATTTTTTGGTATAAATTTGTTACCTTTTACCTTTTAAAAATTTGTTTTAAACTTTCTACTCCCAGCCCAAAAAATGTCCCAAAATTTTCTTTTTTTTTCTGACTCAACGAATTTTACTTCCAAGTTCCAACTTGAAGTTGAAAATATTGAAAAGACTTCGAAGTTCTATGTGTAAAACAATACGAATTTTCAAATAAAATTTTGAAAAGAAGCAAAAAAATATATTCTCTATCCAAAATTTTAGAAACTCTTCATTTCTCAATTTGAAATTAATATTAGATGATCCTGTAAAATTGCGAACTGCAAAGTATAAAAACTTTATCTAATCTTCGTAAATCCGAAATCTGGCTTGATCGATTGGAAATTTGGAATTGATTTCGAGATGATCTGAAGACTTCGGAAAACTGTGAATTTTCCAGTTTTGGAAATTGAAAAATATTTTATAAAAATTGTTTATAAACGAGCTTCGGTATCGGTACCTTATGAAGAAGAATTGCCACAACTGAAAATTGAAACACCATTTTCCAAAATTTGTCCATTAAGTATACTTTTTCCAGCAATTTTTTATTCAAGCAGTGAATAAATGTCCTTCGAAACGTTTTCAAATTTTCTCAACTTTGAATTTGAATGAATCACGGTCCCTTAAAAGTTAAATGTTTGAATGTTGGGTAAAAATCCTCATTTTTTTCAATGCTTTCCTTTATCGACTTTTTAAAAAGTTTTGGGCCAATTTTTCTTTTGTAGCTCTTGAAGTTTTGTGATTTGTGGTACTCTTTTCTAATGATTAAAAATTAGTTTATTCGCGTTCATTTTTCCCAACTGATATTTTGCCTAGATTTGCCCCTTCAATTTTAAAGATGGGCATTTTATTCGTTCAAAAGTTGGTTTCAATTTCAAATGCCTGTTTCACCGCCTCGTCGGTTATATCAGTTATATGTATCGAAATTTTCATTTCGTTTTGGCAAACTATTCATCAGAGCCTGCAGAAAAGTTTTGTTTTCAAAACTAAAAAATTTCCAGAATTTTTTAACGTTTCCAGAATAATTCAAAATTATTTCACTTCATCAAAGAGGATGAAAATAGAAAATAAATAAATAAAACTTCTGCCTTTTGTATTGATTAGATTGAATATTCGCAACAATTTGTACACCAGTAAAGCCACGAAGAACAACAAAAATGCCAACTAACTCTCAATCAAGATAATAGAAACGAAGTTTTTATATTTTTTTCATCAAATATAAATAACGTGTTTGACATAACAATTCTTAAAGGATTATTATTGATAACAATACACAATAATAAATAACATCACAAACGGACACAAGACATAAAAACGATATCTTTTTCAATTACTATCAACAATTAGAAGTTATAAATTAGTAAAAAAATGTATGGCCAAGGTCTAATCTAATTGGAAAATGTATCGAGGAACAAGAGAAAATTATGGAATGCTCGTCAGTCATATTTACACCGGTAAACACATAGGAAAATGTTAAATAGTATAATTGACATGTTAATCCTGATATGTTGACCGTTACGTCTTCTTTACGACGCGAATAAGTATCGCCCAGCGTAACTACATTACCTAATAGAAAGCCAACTTAAACAGTCATTAAATTTGCAGCAACAGACATCGTAAACGCGCTTATCACAGTCACAAAGCAGCTGAAGGCGAAGAAGGGGTTGATTTCAACGACGGAGTGCGAGTCCGATGTTCCATTAAAATTGGATTTGCACTTCTCGATCGTTTTTCTTTGGATCCGTTGGAATTTAAATCAGCGAAGTGTTGGCGAGCATATAAGGCTATACCAATTTCTCGATGGCCGGCTTCCATAGCAATAGTTAAAGCATTACTGCCGTCCTGTCGATGGAATTACGTGCATTAGCAACGAGTCGTAAAATATAACCGCTAGTTCGGACTTACGTTATCTTTAGCGGTTAAATCACATTCTGGATGCGAAGACAAAGCATTTACGATATCCAAATAACCGTGCTCGGCAGCACACATCAAAGCAGTACTACCATCGTCATCTTGAATATTGACATCAGCACCGCATTCTAGTAGTAAATTTACTACGTCCAGTTTACCGTGAGATGCGGCTAACATTAAAGTAGTTTGGCCGTGCTGTAAAATTAATTTATTGCGTGAATACGAAGACAGTAATGGCATTAGTTGCAGTGAACTATGAACGCACCTTTTTAGCTTTTAAATTTATATCCGCCATTTGGAACAGACGTTTGATAACATCACAATGAGTCGTCGATTTTATTTCGGCCAAGGAAACGAGCATTATACAAGTGTATCCTGCGTCGTTGACGACGTTTATATCGCAAACTTTGGAATCTAAAAGAATCGAGACGACGTCGAAGTTGCCGTGAGATACTGCGTAATGCATTGCTGTGTTTCCCTGAAAAATTATGAAATTTTCATAGAACCCAATCAAAAGGAATACAACTGAAAGCGAAAGGAAAATACTCACAGCTCCATCTCGCATATTAACAACATATTCTAATAAACTAGTGGAAATTTCCTCTATAGCGTCTAAATAATCTTCAACTACTAGAGGATCTGCGATACTTAAACTGGATATCTGTGGGAGAATAATTATCAGAGTAAAAATGAAACTTGAATATGAAGTACATATATCAGGGAAAATACCAACTTTGAACCATTCTTGCTGAATTACGGATATTGCATTCTTCAAAGTAGTTTGCTTTAGTTTTGAGAATGTCGGTTTGTGTAACGAATCATTCAGAACTTTCATTGCAGCTTTCATTTCCTTACTAGGTTCAACTCTAAAGTAACAAAAGAGTACATAAGTGAAATGTTATAAAAGAATAAAATCTGTAAAGTAGGGACTTACTTAATTTTATTATCTGAGATTGGTTGGAAAAACGTCTCTTCGGAGAATTCGTTCTGAGAACGACTATCACTGTAAGAAGAATATGTAATTAGTGCTAATTACTAGTACGCATTTAAAGGTATAATTAAATACCTGTCAGAACTCTCATCCATTTGGGTTTTATTATAAAACAATGATTCAAACTATGAATGACATTTTGTACAGAAATGATATCAACAATCGAAAGTTGTATTAAATCTTTGAAATCATTGCTGGTGTTCGAAATCTTCGAATTTTGGTACACATCCCAAGTTGAGAAAAAAATAGAACGATGGAAATTCAGAACACTATTTAATTATGAATTTCAATACATTTTTCATAGTAAAATTCATCACTTTTGCTAAAACTGACTCCAATTTTTTTTTGTTTTCAAAAAAATTTATCAATAATTTTTTGTTATCTGCGCAGTGTTGTTTGTTTACAAACCAATAACCTAAGTTTTTGAAAAAAGTTTTACCTACTTAATTGACCTACTTTTTCAATTTTTCCTGTAATTAAACTGTTTTTTTCCCAATAACTTGACTTTTAAATTAAAATTAACTCTTATATTGTCGAAATAAATTGAAAATCTTTCAAACTTTGTTATAATTTTGTGATTTTATGCGTCGATTCCAGAAAACCGAAAATATTTTGAATTTTTATAAAGATCGTGAAACTAATTTATTTTACTGGCAACACTGTTTTCTAATATCAAGTATGGAGATAGAAATTTGAAAATTGCGTGATGCTTTTTATGTCGGTTTTTTGGAAATAAATTGAATTTGAAGAAACGAGGTAAGTTGAATTTTGATCATTTATCATCAATTAATGTTTGCAATCATTTGATAACTATTTTAAAACAGATTGTACTCTTAATTTGAGCAAACTACGTGTTCACGTCTTGCACGAAGCTTTTCTCGTAAAGCACACGTTCTTTGCAATATATTCATCTTTTGCCCAATTTAATTATGTTTTTTTTTGTTCAACAGATGATTAGAATTTCGAAAAATTACATTTGAAGACACTCACTTCGTAGGAGTCTTAGCATCCGGTGTTTTAACTGACGTATCTTTGCTTTTAGACGTTTCATTTTGAGCAGGTATTTTTACGTAAGTATCTTGTCTCATTAATTTCTTTCGATTATGAGGCGCAATTGGTATACTTTTTGGTCTCGGTATTTTCGATACCGATAAAGGACTATCTTTACTCAAATTGCTTAAATTCGTCGTTTGGCATTTTTCGCATATTATCGGCGTATCGAAGGATGCTTCGGTAGAAGCGTCTACCAATTTTTTCTTCGTCGTATTAACACCAGTTTCTTTTGTCCGAGGTACTGGTATTTGATCAGTTTGGCATCCTCGTTTTGTACACAGGACGTTTTCCTTGACGATAACATCCTTCGTTTGGCAGTACTTGGAATAAGTTCGTTTTAAATTTAAAAGATCAGTCTGAAGTTGAGTAAGGCTACTCGAATATGGACTTGGTAAATCTTGAGTGGACGTTGCCACCGATCGATTTCTTTTAATATGTTTACTATCGAATATATTCTTCAGCGTGCATTCAGTTCGGGTATCAGGTTCAGTCTGTATACCAGTGTCTCGTTTTTCGATAATTTCTAGTGGTGTTATTTTGGAAAGTGTTTGGGTCCCGATTGAAGTGAAATTAGATTTTTTCGTATCGTTGAAAATCTGCGTCAGACTGAATTTACGTCTGGGTTGCTCAGGCGATAAAACTTCGGTCATTGTTTGAGAATCTGTAGTATTCAGCGAAGTGTTTGTGGCAACGTTGACGTGATTAAATAAACTGTAATTTGTCCCCACATCTCTCGTGATAACCGTACAATTAATTCCGGTTTCCTTGAGTTGTGGTTTTTTCGGCGTAATCGTTGTCGTCGTCATAGTCGAAGTCGTTGTATGATCGATGTCTCCGTTGGTATATTTCTCTCTTTCGCCATTTATCGGTTTCTGTATGTAATCTACAAAAAAATGAAATCGAAATCATTATATTTTCAGATACCAATGACACAATGGAAAACAAACAAGAGCCCAGTGAAAACGACGCTTTTAACGATGCCCTTATCACTCTAGCATCTGCAGCCTTAAGCAGAGATTCGATGCCGGTGGTTAAAAAAGAAGCACAGGCATCGCAGCCGGCCAGCAGCGGTACCCCTTCACCGATAGAAGAGCCAGCATGGCACGACGTCGGTATTTTTACATCTACCTCCTGCATGGTGGATCGTTTTTACGTTGCAGACCGTACCAACGATCACGCGACCACGACGTCAGATAATTTGCCAAATTATAGTAATTTAGGCTTTATCGAGTTACTGCCCGGGACCGCGTATAAATTCAGAGTGGCCGCTGTTAATTCTTGCGGAAGAGGCGAGTGGAGCGACGTATCTGCTTTTAAAACCTGCCTATTAGGATTCCCCGGTGCTCCTTGTCAAATAAAAATATCACGAACGGCCGAAGGTGCTAGACTGCAATGGGAACCACCAACCCTAGCTTCGGGGGAAATCCTAGAGTATTCTGTATGCTTGGCTGTGAAATCTTCGCAAAATTCAGGCACCGTGCCGTTGAAAGATTTGCCATTTAAACGAGTCTATTGTGGGATCGAGAATCAAGCGTTTGTCGATAATTTATCGTTGACAGCTGCTCATGTCGATGTCACTACCAAACCTGCCATAATATTTCGTATCGCAGCTCGTAACGAAAAAGGCTATGGACCGGCTACTCAAGTTAGGTGGCTACAAGACATGTCGCCCTCCAAGAACCCCAACGATCATTCCAAAAAGGACCCTAATCGTAAGAAAGTGTCTAGGTTACGTGTACCTTTATAGAGACGTGCCATTGGAGTCCGAATCTCTTAATTTTTGTTATTTTACCTATTTTTTTTTCTTTTTCGTTGAGCTTTTTATAGCATAAATTTATGTATTATTAAGTATTAATTATCAACATTTGCCAAAAGTGATAACGTAGCGTCATGATCGCTGCTAATCAAACGAGTGTTCATATTAAGTCGAGTTTATACAGATTTCGGTTTATCTTCTCTTTTTTTCCTGCCTAAACCGATTTAATTATAAGCTTTTGATGTTCGTGGTGTTTGGAATGATTTTCTTAATGGTTTTTATCGATCTAAGTTTTTAAATTTAGTGAAATTAAGGAAGCGGATTTAATTAACTTTGTATTGGTCATTTTGTGGGCTATGTCGTATTTTTTTCTAGTCTTCACTAGGTCTAATTTTAAGCTATCCTGTAATGATATTTGCTCAGAAATTTCAGTTTCGTCGATTATCATGTTTCCAAACTATTTTTTCTCTCATTCATTTCATTGTATGTATAAGTACATGGAGGGAGTGTGGTCGATTGTTTTTATTCATTACGGATTTACTGTCGTAAGGTTTCTTTGAAATATTTTGTAATATAATATTTTGTTGTTTTTTTCTATTCATTTAATGTTTTATTTTATCGTTGAAATAATAACCTTAGTGAAACGGAAATGTAACTGGAGGAGAGGAAAGAAGTACGGTGCGGTTTTGATAGAAAGTTGTTCGATTGAAATGAATATTATTTTGTTGAAAATTCAAAAGGGTTTTCTCAACGAAGAAAAGGCTATACGTGAAAAAAATGAATCCGTTTCTAGTAATGCTCTTCATAATGATTGAAAGTTTCGTTTTTTACGAATTAGAGTTTGTATTTGTACGGATTTATTTCTGAAAGTTGGAAAATTTTAAACTCTATTGTTTCTGAAATGTACATATGCTAATCTCTCGTAAATAGTCGTTAAATAACGCACAAGTTGAAAATTACGCACTAAAAAAATACTTGAATTGGATATTTCAAGGTTAAACTTGACTTTCCGTAAAAACTTCATAATGAATTCATTATTTCAGTTGAAATTAGGAGAAAATTGAACTTCATCTTTACATCAATCATACAATAAACGCCAATTTTGGATGGAATTTGATTTTAATCATTCAAATCTTTTTTCCGTTTTATTGTTTCGATTTGAATCTCTCATTTTTAACATTTTTCTCTCTTCTGCAAAGTCAAAGTTCGAAAAATGAAAATAAATTGTCCTCAACCCCACTCTTCCCTTTATTATTTTTTTACGAAAAAGGAAAAAAATCATCCCTCTGAATGACGTAGCAATTTAGCAAGATGTTTGATTTATTTCATTTGTTTGTGACGTAACGAAACGCTGCATTGTGATTGGCCAATTGTCAACACGTTTACTAATACAAGTAAAAATTGTTCTGTTTATTGTGTTTTAATGCGTCTGTATATTAAATTACGTGTTACGTGATTCATTTTTTTCAAATCTCATCACGTGTTTGAAAATTTTGTGATATTTCAATCATTTGTGTTATTTTTCAATTTTTAGTGCCAAAAGTGAATTATAAAATGATATGTGAAGCCTCAGAATCAAGTTGAGTGCACGAGCTTGCATTTTACAAGAACCTTCCGTCGAATTATATGAATTATGGACTCGGTAAGCTCGTATTTCGGACCATGCAATTAATTATCATATATTTACCCGATTTCGTGTCGCTTCGCAGAGACAAAGAGCTACTGAAATGATTACTAAGCAAAGGCGACGTGATCGGAGATCTGGAATCCGTTGTACACGATCGTATCAAGGTTTCTTCGAAATCGTGCAGAGCTTGCTCCAGTGACTCTTGAACATCCGGTGAAGCTTTCGCCGGCATATCTCTGCTCTACCAAATGAAAATTCGCAATTTAATACTTAACAGGTAAATCATACACTATAAACAATGCAATTACTTCACCTTATAGACGAATTCATCAATGTTGGTCGTTGGATGATTCTGGTACCCGAGTAACACATCGAAGGTCGGATCTTGCTTTCGTTTAAAATGTTTGAACTGTTTAGTAGGTGATTCTACAGTGTTACGTTGCATTTTGGTTAAAGTTCTATAAAATATGTCGAAATCTACATCGATATGCATTCCATTTGGGCAGCACGAGCATAATCTGCGTTTCGGATGCCTGATACATTCCGTCGTCCAGTATTTACCGTTCGTTATTAAACCTGCGAACAAAAAGCAATTGTTAAGGGTTGTCCTTTTGTCGTACGTGTAACAATACCTAATGTGAAAGCTTTTCATGTGTTTACTGTGTACTTTTTCACCAGCTATTAAACGAATGGTGTCAGCCGGTTTCCGGTCAGTAATCATTCGATATATTAGGATTTCATTTACAAGTAAACGTGGGTGTTGACAGAGTTTGTGGTAAATTAATTCTATTCGGTAATTATAGTCGTCGTTATGATGAATTGATGGTGCGTATTAATCTAAAGTACCTATATGTTTACAGGTTTCGTATTTCGTGAATCGTGAATAATGGATCGAATGGATCGCGAGTTAATACGATAAAAGGTATTTTCATTTGGTATTCTTTTCATATGCGTATGAGAAGCTGAGTTTTTTATATCCAGATGTACTTTCTAAAGGCTATTTGCATGTAATTTTAGAACGATGTTTTAGATTATATCAGCCAGTGATAAGGATGATGCAGTCAGAGTAGGAATTTTTTGCCAACGTGTTGCGTGCTTATGAAGAACTACGAATATTTTTAAGACTTCGAAAGTAGGTATTGTCCTGGATAATTTGAATGTAATATTCGTTTAATGGAAGGTATTTGGATGTAATTCTGATTGTTTATAGGAGATAAGAAAAACATTATCCAATTTTAATGGAATTTCCCTGTTTTCAATTTTTTTTCTGCAGAATTTCAGTAACGATTTTGCAATTTGCAATTTTCGTCACAAGATTTACATAATAATAAAAGGAATAGGTAACGAAAAAGACATGCAGTGAAAGCAAAACTCACATATGTTGTTAATTTCACTTTTATTTTCTCTCGCGTTCTTCTTCTCGTTACCTAGGTATATATTTCCTGAAAAAACTTCACCCTTTATTTTCATACACTCATTTCTCGTTGAAAAATGTAATGAATTAATCATATACGATTATTTACACTTTAAGTGCACGTAATTACCGGATAATCAAATTGAGCTTTCATGCTCGACGAGACGATTGCAATTTGACATCGACGACACGGCGTTATCGTTATGCTACGTATTTTACATCACAATTAGCATGACATTTGATGGTCATAAAAAAGTAGCCTGTTTTGTAACGTTTTTAAAATTTTTTGTATATTTTTAATGGGTTTTCAGATAATAGAGAAATTAAAATTATGTACTGGTACTCAACTACCTATGCGTATTGTTATGATTCATAATTCATTTCTAATATTCTTTTTATGGTGTTTAATAGGAATATGAACGCAGTTTCTATTCGAGAAAATGAATGAAGTGTTGAATATCCTCGAACGATCTGCGGCATTCGAAAAAGAACACCATCAATTTGCAGGTTTTCGTTGTACCGAAATGCCATAATTTAGCCAATTTTTCGATCACTCGTATACCTACCTCAAGGAAAACGTATGTAGACGGTGACGACGACAACGACTGCTTCAAAAGTCGTGGGAATAGAAAATATGTCGTAGGTTGGTAAATTATCGAGCAAACGTATCTGAGCGATTACTAACCTACGGCCTTCATATATGTTTAGCACTACCACATGGTAGTGATATTCAGCCTACATTTTGTGGAGGTGAAAATTTCTCCAGTGGGTCTTAAATATACTCGCAGATTGAAAAATAAAACTGGCGTCCTACGTCGAGTCTATCGTCCGCGAGGTTTCGTGCATACAAAGTGATCGAGATATCGGAACGTCTTTTCAATAGGTATTTAAACTTTATGGATACGTTTTGCATCTCTTTGAGTATAATTATACCATATTTTGTACAGGTATATACCAAAAGATTGTATTTTGGTAGGTAATGAGATTATTTAATGAATGAGCTACGCAGCGGCGGCCCGGCGGAAATCGTAGGAGGAATACGCGTTTCATTGATGTGCACTTTGAAGGTTCTTTTTGGCGCATGGTTTCGGTTTGTCGTTCAAGTACCACGATGGTCTTTTTTCATGTACCTACGAGCTCGTATGCACGCGTTTCCATGTCAGCGAACCAGTTTCCATCATTGTTCGAGTGTTGGCTTTCGTGTACGCCGCTAGGGCATTGTACCTGGTGACCCTTTTTAACCAAACGTATATCAAGACATTTGTATTATTTTTTGGCAGAATTTTTGAATAATTGCGGATTATTTTGGCAGGTCCTTTGCTGTTGACTTGAAATCGTTCGTTCATTTGGAATTCGTTCGATTCGTATTGAAGAATAAATCAGAATACCAAAATGTCAACTGGAGTGAAAAATAATCGTAAATTAGACGAGATTTCAAAAATCAAGATTGCCAACTTCTTGACGTTTCACCGAAAGAAACGACAATTGTGGTGGGTGATTTCAGCCTGCGGTCTGTCTGAATAAAGCTAGACGCCACAGGCATTACAGTGACACACTTTGATGGTATTTTCCTCAGGGTTTGGCCAGTTTGGTGTGATTTTAAGGTGTAAAATTATGCAATCGAGTTATTTAAGGTGATATCATCAGATTTTGCGAATTTCTATGAAAAAATGGGACTTCAAGTGGGCTATGGTTGCCTTGGTATCAGTTACAGGGAATCATTATTATCCCTTTGGGTAAATTTTGAAAGTTGCTCTCCTCTCGTCCCTAACCAGTAAACTATTCACAAGTTAATACCATTTTTATCATCAATGAAATATCTTTAACGATCGATTAGAGTATCGAAACTCATAAAAAACGCCCTCTTATCACCTCACATTCCAACACTCGCAAATTCTTGCAAATTGAATCAACATCGTGCTAAAATTTCGTTTGACTACGTCATTGACATAAATACTCGTACATTACGATGCATAAGTAATGAATGGCGTTCCAAAATTGGAGGAAAAAATTGACAGACCTTAAACCACCGTCGATCGTTCCACTTAACGCTTTCCATTTCCATTTTCATCTGTCTCGGTCCAACTATTTACACTTGAAATTACCTACCTATACTACGAATGTAACCTTCGAAACACGTTACTAATCTCAAGTAAATTTACAACCGGCACCGGCGACTCGACGAAATTTAGTAAATAATTCCATTATGGTATTTTTTTTTTTACATATCGCGAACTAAAAAAACTTGAACCGACGCAGACACCTTCTACATCACACGATGACATATGTAGGCAATAGGCATACGCTATAAACCCACCTACGCATCAAACATAGTGAATCGCGCTGGCCAGAAGTGGAAATAATGAAAAACTGACGCGAAAATTGAAATTTCAAACCGGCCCGAGGTTATTACACACGTACGAGTTTATTATGGTAGATAAGTGATATCTAATGGATGTGTTATGACCTTCTGGCCGTTGTACAAGCGCGTCAAAGCTATTAAATTGTCTTACTTTATTAAGAAGTTCTCTTCCTTCGAGTTCGTTTGCATCTATAATACCAAGAACGTATTCTTAAGAATGGATTTTGTTCTCGTTTGATCTTCTATTGGAAACGTATAACGCGGTTTTATTTGTTTCAGAGCGAAAACGCAAAAGAATCGGACTCGCGAACCATACGTGTAACATGTCACTTTGGAATAATACGTACAAATCGAGATGCCAGCTCATACAAGCGGTAGACTGGTTGAGCGACTAATTGCACGATATTTACGTAAATCACGCTGATAAATTAATTCATTTTGGTGACAAGAAAAATTGATGCTGTAATAACCTGATTATGTACGTAGGGTACGAGGGTACGAGTCGTGTGCTTTAGGTGCGGATGTTGTGACGTTTTAACGTATTGTACAGCTTTGATAAAATTTAAGACGTTGAATCGACAATTTTTTATGGAAGGAACGAAATTTTTCTGATGTTGAGTCGATTTTTTTTTTTGGTAAAAGAGGCTCGATCAAGTTCGAAAATATGAAGACGTTTGTCAATTTGGATCATTTTCTGATGGTATTTTGTTTCAAGGCAGCTAATGAAGAGATGGGAGGGGGAAAGAAGGCGGTTTTTCTGAGTCTTTGAAGTATTTCTTAGAAACATACATATATATATTTTTTTTGATTAAAATGGTTTCAAAAAGGGAAAGAAAAAGTTTTGAGAAAAATTCTCTCCTCTAAAAGAACCTTTCTTTCATCTAATGACGTCATATGACTTGATAGAATCAATATTAATGAAAAGATAAGGATAAAGGAAAAGAATTTAATTATGTTTTACATAAAAACACTGCTAAAGTGAGATAAGGAGTGTAAAATTAAAAAAGTAGGTATTAGTAAATAGCAGAGGTCGTGGGTTAATGAAGAGATGTGAGGATAGGAGGAGAGGGCAGTTATGAATAAAAAATCGTTAAAACCCCAAATTATCGTCTTCCGATTGAAAAAATTTCACGCATTATTTGCTTCTACTGTATTTATAAGATCTTAGAGAAATGAAAAGAGAGAAGATGAGGGTGAAAAAATTCAATGTTGTTATGAATACCTATTTACTCTCGATAAGCAAAAATTCATTGTTAAAATAACATAAGGAATTGAAAAATAGATTTCAATTTGTAAATTTTTGAAGAACGAAGGTTTTCGTTATTTGAAGCCTTCTACATTATTTCCTGAGGTTATAACTTCATATCAAATGAAACTACGAAAATGGTTAAAAATTTGACTAGATTTACATACATTTAGACACTTTTTTTAATAGATCTGACATGTTTTGTTTTGTTTTTTGTTGTTTCAGACACGAATCGTGATAGGGTGTGGTATATAGATAGATCAAGAGTGAAGACCACAATCCAACTTTTTATTTATACACATTTCGAGTAGACGTATCGTATAGATACCTATCGTAATATTGCGGTTGACAGGAGCACACGTTTGTATTTGAGGCTTTAGTTAGCCTTATCTGTATTATTTTCGTGAGGTGCTTTGATTCGAATTTACTCGACGTAAATATTGTTTTACGAGGTTATGACAAGATGTACTTTGTAGGCATTATTCGGCTTGTAATTTGAGCACGTACCGCTCCAGCCTTTAGTTACCACTGGTTCTTGATAAAGAAAAGACCTTAGACGTGGACGACGAAGAAGGGAAAAACAAAACCGGTACAGTTGCGCTTTTTATCCGTACTTGTAGACGTGAACGCCCTTTATCAGGTATTTTTTTAAAGATGCTACGTATTGTGCCTATACCGGCTCTTAACGAAGTATAATGTGTAACGAACCATGAGAGCTGATATGTTTTATTAATTCGATTTTTTCTCCTTCGCGGGTTAGGTATTGGTATGTGGTGTATGATATGTGGCTGAATATGGATGCTGCGTTGGTTTGGACGACTTTGGAGATTCTTAGCAGCGATGACTTCTGCGAGGTGCAGTAGCTGAATTTAAATAGGTATGCGTTTATTTGGCGAAATTGCGTGGTTGGTCGAAGAATGAGTGGCAAGAAATACGGGATACGAAAACTGAGAGCACGTGAATTGAGTGATTTTGACGAGTCATATTCCAGAAAGGAAACATTTGGAAATTCTTGGAAAAAATTCTCATTAGCTGATCACCCTTTCGTTTCAAAATTCAAATTTTCTATAAATTTCTTACATCAAATTCATAATTATGAAGTATAAGTATGTATTTGGAAAATCATTTCGTAATCATTGAACTATTTCATGTTTATTTTAATCGTGGGATTTTCCATTTTTACCTAAAGGTGCCTATTTAATTATGTACAGATTCTCCAAATTTTTTTCTTTTTCGATTCGAAGAATTTTTCGAGAGAGATTGCAAATTAACATGTAGAACTTGATTTAGATTCCAGGAAAAATTTCTTCAAAATGCATGTATAAATTCTTAATCTGAGAATTTTTTTTATTTAATGTTTTTTTTTAAATGAAATATTTTAAATATTCAATGGAATTTGTATGCTATAATATTTGTAAATTTTAATATTTATTACTTTTTTTTCAGATTAAATGCCATCGAATTGAAATAATAAATGAAAAGGAGCATCTTCAACGTTGTAGGTACCTACAAACTTGAAAAACTGTTGACAAACATATCGCCAATTTGAAATTTTACAATTTGAGCTCATAATGTTATTTTATGGCTTGAAATTAAGCTTATTTCATCATATGTATTATTGGGAATTTCACGACCGACCGAAGATCGCCAACACACTTTAAGATTATGTTCAATACGTCTAGAAATGAGATGCATTCGCTTATTGCAATGTTTTTGTCACGAAACATTCTCGAAGTGGGAAAAAATAATTTGAGCGTTTGTGTACATTATAGGTAAACTTTCTTTGAATATGTGACCCTTTCCGAAAGAAGGAACCCTGTGTATAAAAAAACCGATGTTTTTATTTTCATGTGTTTGGTCCAGAATTGGTGTCATTTGGACCGAAAACGTGAAAAATTAGACTTCAATTTTTTTACACAATGCCCCTTCTTTCCATCCAGCAGGGTCACATATTGTGAAACAGCGTTCTTTGAACTTTCAAAATTGTGGAATCCAAAACTGACGAATTATTTCAATTTAAAAATTTGTTTTACGGGGGGGGGGGGCGCGACAGGGCAGTTTTTGAAATTAGGAAAAATTGATCAACACTTTTTTAAAAGATACTGACATTCGGAGGGTTGAAAATAGAGGAATAGATATTTCTAAAAAAAACCTATTTTTTGAACTTTTCGTCGTTTTTGTTCAAAAATTAAGAGAAATGTCATCGTAAGTAGTGAGTACTTGATTGATTAGAATGGTGCTAAAAGTGCACTTTTCGCTGATTTGACCTACTCTATCGTCCAAAAAAACAATCAAAATGCACGCTTATTTTTTTTCAACTGGATCGAATACTGATCGAGAAGTCGGAGGAGATAGCCTTCCAATAATGACAAATCTGTATTTTTAAAGGGAAAGATTGATCAAGCATCGGAATTTTTTGAATTCTTTTAAAAATCATTTTTCAAAAATTTTGGAAGAAATCGTAATGAGTGTGAAAAAATATGTCGAGAAAATTGTATTTTAATCAAAAATTTTCAATTTTCCGCCCTTTCCCATCATTAGTCTACTTCGGTTCTCTTTTTTATATGTAATTAAAAAATTGGAGCAGAAAAAATTCCAGTTCGGTGTTTGATGTCATTATTTGTGCCTTTGACTTTAGGATTAATTTTTAATATGCTTATATGTAGGTATTGGTATTTATTGTTATGAATTTTTAAAAATATCCTTCACTTTATCACTTCTCTTTCCTTCCCTTTACCCCTCTTCCACCCCGCTTCCCAAAACTCAATTCTTAAATCAAATATTTTGCATAATTTTGTACAGAAACAGGTGAAATAATCATTTTCATCCTCCTTCCTAGAAATTAATTTTAGATTCTGTTGTTCTCAGTAAATAATACTCTCAAGCATCCGTGAAAATGGCGAAAAGAAGAATGAGTTATAGAAGACACGAAACAAATATCATCTTACGTGCCATTCACGAATTCTAATTATTGAAAAAAAAAAACACAGCCAGCCTACTCGCAGGTTTCTTAGTCATTGGTAATTCTTAGAACTTGAATAAAAACTGTGAAATTTTGATTTACCTAATTTAACGCTGAGGTGAAATTAAATTCATTTTTCAGATTATTCAATGTGACTGTTTGTCACTTGAAGCACACTGAAGGACATCGATGTCATTTTTCATCAACCATCTGCGGTCAACCTCGCTGATATAATTTCTTTTAACCTTAATGCAAGCAATTAAGAAGTCCGCATTAAAGATCTGATTAATCTAACCAACGATATCAAACCATATCCATTTTCAAATTGTAAATTGGAATTTGATCCGTGTAAAGTGGATGAGTAGGTAAATCGCAGGTAATAATTTGATCAACCTATTCAACAAATTCAAAAAATATCAATTTTCAACTTGAAAATCGAAAATTTATCCGTTGAAATTCGACGATTCGATCATTATTCGTCACAACTCTTGACTCGTAACTGCAATTTGACCCAAAAAATGACATCGATTCTTTTATTTCTGCAGATCTTATCGAATCGCAATCGCTATACCCAGGCAAGAAACAAAATCGGCTTCTGTCAGCTGGAAATTCCAAAACCAAAGGTTCCAATTCAACCCTCCGAACCTCCATCGCATTCCATCGTTTCATCTGCTTTCATCGCAGCATGCCAGGATACTTTGTAAGCTTTGTACGCCCGACCTGGATCCTCGATTATCATTCGTGTACATCTCATAGCCTGAAGCTACACCTTGATAGATCCTTCGGCGACTGGTAACTCGTGCTCCATTATAATGCACCCAAATCAGGCGAGATGGAAAAAAACCACACACGCGCGGATTCCTGCCTCTAGCTGCATCCAGATTTTTATGACAAAGGTTGAATACATTGTTCGAGGTTGACACAATGAATGGATTTCGCAACAATGGTTATCGTTTGGCTGATTTTGAGTTTAATTCTACATAGGTATGATGCGTTTTTAGATCCACATTTATGGGATATACTAATTCTTTGTTTTTGATAGGTATATTCGAATAGCTGGAGTTTTTTCGAGAAGTATCGAAAAGTATGTTTGTTATTTCGAAACGTCTTCGAATTTTTTCAAGTAAATATCGATTGATAAAATTAGTTACCTGCCTATATCTACTTCTAGTACCTATATCAAGTGGATTTGGTATATTTTATTACCTGACATCGTCTTGGCTGTATTTTACTATAGGTATTATTAATTACACACGACGACGAACATGTTACGAATTAGATGTCCTTGGTCGACGTATTACAACCTTGATCATTTTATATTTTTTTCAGCACATCGCACACGTATCCGTATAAAATCGCGCACTTAGAACCCCTCGGATTATCTGACGTGAAAAACACCCGAATTTTCACGCGACCGACCAATTCACCACCATCGCGACGCACTGATCTTTACGTAGGATCGCGATCGCGGCGTCTTCGGTATCGAAATCGAAAGCAAATCGCGAAGCCGAACGTGAACCGGCGAACGCGGCCGCCGTCCAACACATGAACCAGATATGGTTACGATACGAATATCAACAGATTTACACAGGTACAGGTACCCGGACAGCATTTTGTAATTGCGAGAGGTGAACCGAATGGTGCGGGGCGGAGCTCATACAGGCAAGACGACAACTAGTCGAGCGCAGAGTGGGGTCCGACAGCTAGAACACGTTGCTTGACCATACGATTAACTAATTCTTCGAATGGATCCACGATCCTCCAGTGGAGAATTTTTATTCACAGCCTTTTTTTTACTCTCAACTACCGAGGTATTTTTAACTGGTATTAAATCCGATCGCGATGAACTTGCGTAATGGAAGCTCGTTGTGTTTTTTTTAGAAGCGAAGACAACTATGACGACCAACGAAAGTAAATACAATCGAGTGCGCTGTAACTTGAGTACCCGATGAGCTACACAGATAGACCACTCGACAAAGTAATCAAAAAAAAGAACTTACGCCTGAAATCGTTTCAGTTATGCAAGACGCCAGTATACCTACGTTTAGAAGATACCGTTGGCAGGTGTAGCCCACTTTTTCAAATACCGATGTACAGACGAGGTACAAATTAACGTACACTTGTTAATATCAATGTACGTACCTGTGGCAGGTATCGTACTACAATTTATAATTATCGCGTATTTGTTCTTCGACGACGACGACTGCGCCGCATTGTATGCTAAAAGATGAAATAATCAACTGTGGAATTACATAAACGTTGATTTATAGGTTAGATTTCCGTCGCCGCATATGGTACCAGCCTTAACGGCCGCGATCATTGGAGTTGGAGCTTTCAACCGAGATATTTAAATAAATACGTACCCTGTTCAGACATATGTCGATGTCCCGCGAACGTACAACTTTTCAAATGGATATCTAAGTCGAATCGTCGACTTCCTAGGTCTAAGGTAAGATTACAGTCCCTTTTGTGGATTTACGCGAGATTGATCTAGACTAGAAGTTGCCTCTACGGTATATTTTAATTGGATAGCTTCTTCAAGCGGATAAGATAATCGACCCGAGATTAACGATTTACTCGTCTATGTAATTAGAGCGTAGTTGATTGAGAAGTAACTCTGATAATCTACAGAAAAGGTCTTTTATATCAGCGTGTGTTTTTGAATGATGATGGAACGGAGGAGGGGTTGTTTATATCGCGAATACTGTCGAAGATAAATGATTTTTTCAAAGCTCGAAGATACAGCGCTGTATCAACTGTGTCTGTAAATAATGGAGTGTCTGGTTGGGTTGACTAATGAATTATCCATATCGTAATTCTGGATAAGAATTTTTAATTGCGCGAATTTTACATTCTTTCATTCTATTATTTTCATTTGAAGTGGGAATAAAGAGGGAATGATGAAATTGATTATTCAAATATGTATGAGTGAATATCAAATTATGAAACAAAGTTAGAATTTTATAGATTAAAACGAAAGATAATTTTGAAAAGTCATCAAAATTATTCAAAAAAATTCACGAAAATTGTTTTCAAAAATTATAGAAACATCTTCGATTTTTTTGAAGGGTCGCGTGAATTTGGTCAAACCATGTTATCATGTAAAATAATGAAAATGAAAAAAATCGTATTTGAAATTATGCAAACTTCTTTGGAAATTACCTATGTAGAATGATTTGAAATTTTTCAGAAATGATTGAATAAGTTTAAGAAAAAATCAGTTTTATGACTTTCATTTCATCAGATTTTACTATTCAGTCTTGAAATTTCGTGACTTTTCAGACTTTCAATTTCCTGCTTCGAAGGGTGGAAAAGCAAGAACATTGATTTTAACACGTATTTTCGAGGGAGTTGAAGGATAGCGGGCAGAGCCATAAAATAATTTGATTTTCAACTCATTAAAAATCACATTTGAATGATAATTTCCGATGAAGTTGAGACACTCATGAAAATCATTCAAGGACCTTTTTTAAAAAATATTCAATATAAAGTGAAAGATACAAATTTTTACGGCATATATGATATTGGAATTCAGGTGTTTAGTCCTGTTAATGTGATTGTGATTTGATTTTGGACTATAAAAGAACTAAAAATAATTTTTGAAAATGCGAAGAAGAATTTCTCGGGCGCAGTTGGACACTTTTTTGCTTCGAATATTCAATTTTGTTTTAAAAAATGCAACTTTTTTCTGTTCATCAGTTGTTTATACTAAATTTTTACTGTCGTTGTGGGCGATCGTTTGCACTTTTTTTTTGGAAAGATGAAAAAGAGCAGCCAAGAAGAATTTTGTCTGTACTTCGAACCTTAAAAAACGACTAGGTAGTATATAACTTTCACCCCTACCTCTCCTTCCTCGTTCCCTTAACATGGGAACTTAAAATCTACATTTTTTGTTCTAGAAATTTCTTTTTCATGTCTTTTCAATGAATAAGTAGGTGTTTGATGAAAAATTGATAATTTTTGTCGAAAAATTTTATAACGTTAGTCCGAATTTTCTAAACTATTCAAAATCAACCCGTATTATGCTAATTTTTTCAACGTGGAAAAATGCATTTCGCATATTTTTTTAAAAATTGAATACATAAAAAGTTAAATTATATGTCGCGACTTCAAAAATAGATGGTAAAATTTTTATTTTTTCCATTCTGACTCAATATTTAATAAATGTTGAAAAATGGACAAATATTTGTGTAAGTAAAGGAAAAAATTTATGGTACCAAAATTCATATTACGTATTGATATAGATATTTTGCTCAAAAATAGTATGTCAAGTTTTTATCTCTAGTTGTGTAGTTGTAGATATATGTATAGACTTACATATTTTTCAGAAAGAATCTGAAAAAAAATGAAATTTCCCTTATTTTTTAAATTTCCCATTTCCTCAAAAAAATTGAAACCCCTATTTTTGGAAAAAAAGTTTGAAATAGAAATACTTCCCCCCCCCCAAAAAAAAAAAAATTATCGACGCCGGTTTTCTATCGTCACTCTTCCTATCCAAAATTTTTTGAGGAAATCTTGCGGTGTTTTTAAATGAAAAATAAGGTAAAGGTAATGAAGACATTAATATAATTTTGGGGTTAAAACATCTGTTTTTTCCGTGGATAATTTTTTTTTTTTAAAAAAAGCCATTCTAAATTACAGTTACGAATTCGTCAAGTAGTATAGGTATCTACGACGTGTGAAAATCTCCGTTATTATGAAAAATGAAATGGATAAAATTATATAAACAAAAATCGGATAATTTATTACGAAAAAATAAATTACCTAACTTAACAAATCGATCGAATTACATATCTGATGTATTAGGTATCACCCAAAAGAAACAGCACGCTTTGCCTGTTTGCTTATTGTGCTTCTTTTCTTTACAAAAAACCCACAGCAAAAAAGACGCGGGGCAGTATATACGTTCTATTTACACGAGAATACTGTAACCGGCATATGGCATTCGATGCAAAAGGAGAGAAAAAATTACATAGGTATCACAAGTTTTTGAATCATTCATGAGGGGTGTTCCATATTTCTAAAATACTGCTATAAGCTCCGACAATTCCGCAAAATAACGAGAATATCATCAGCGTTATGTCCTTTATTAAATACCATTCTACGAATCCTGGATGACTAGTTGATAAATACGTGAGTTCGATCAAAGCAGGACAGAATATTCCCAGCATGGAAAATCCTACTGAACCAATCAAACCGATCACACCTTTTAAAGATGGTAAAGCTGTAGCTACGCCAACTGTAAGAAAAAAAAAATGAAATTTATGAGTACAATGAATCTGTTTTAGCAATGAAATATCATGTAACATAGGTACGAAAGTTATTTTGTAACTTGGAGCTTATAAAGAGTCTCTTGGTTTATAGTACATATATGTAAGGTGATTCGTTTGCCTCTTTAAATTATCGAGCTTCTAAGAGATAGTTTTGAGTACAGAGTACTTAATGAATTACCCTTTTTCATGGTTCAGCAATTTTGTATTGTTTAGCTGGTAATACGTAATATTACCTAACTAAATTTATTCGTTATCGTCGAACTGCATTAAATTTATACAATTGTTGGAATTAAAATTCAAAGTTACAGTTCCTGGCGAGAATACATATGTTGACGTTGAAATTACGCAGGATATCCTTCAATGCAAATACTTACAAGTGAATAAAATTTTCGCGAAGAACAGTCATCACAAACGAACCGTTAAAAGAACTTAATTTTTATTCTAGTATTAGCCGGAGTGTAAAATTTACAGTGACAGATACAAGCTGAAATTTTGAATTATGTGTTTCGAGTTACCTACAGTTTCATTTTATTTACGTATTTACCTAGTACCTACTTCATCAGACATGTTCAGGTTTCAGTTCACTTATTCGTATTTCGTTGTCGTTCGAAAACCAAATTCATGTCGAAAGAATAGCAAGAATTTAAACCCTTATATATAAGCTTCAAATTACAATTTTATGATTGAATGTGCATTTGAACTTACCACATCCAATAATTAATAAAGATCTAACGATATAATAAAACCAGCTGTCGTCTCTATCTGTAGGTTTTGATACTCCATCCCACACAACTTTAACTGATACAGTTAATTGGAGACCAAATGTGAATAAAATAGAGAATGCTATTGCTAATTTCACTGCTTCTGATATCCTGAAAATATAAAAAAATCAATATTGACTGATTAATTAAATGAGAACGTAAGAAAATTACTCAACAAAATTAATAATAAAAATCGTAATTTTTTATTCAAGTTGGCGGCAAAATTATTATTTTTGACTTTCGACTTAATCCAAAGTTGGCAGTACTGATTTGCATCACACATTTTTCAAAAGAGTTGTTTTGCGCAACCTTAACGGAGGAATCGAACGAGAATCTTGTTCGTTCATGAACAGAATCTCGAATCTGTATGAATCATTTCTGTGACGTGTGTTGTTGTTGTGTTGTGATTTTTTTTTCAAAATGGTCGCGTGGTTTTTTCATTTTAATTCCTTTTTAGTGCGATTTTAAAGAAATTAATCGTTCTTAGATGATATTTCGCGTGATTAATTACGGATTAGATATTTTAAATCGGGAAATATCGAAAGACATCTTCGGAATACGTGTTACGTATTTTTTTACGAAGAAATTCGTGTGAAGTGTTTGTACCAAGTTTGAACTCTCTCGGTCTCTCTATCGCTGGAAATTTTTCCAATGAATTTTTAATCGAATGTTTTTACGCCGACTTCAGTGTTAGTTTATGCTTGTCAATCATAAAAGGTACGTTAGTCGGTAGTTAATCTAAGTACGTATAATATGTGCTCAAGTTGAGAATTACCAATCATCGGGTAAATTTAACGAAATCACAGCTTTACTGGCATCTCCAAATTTCAAATATCCGAAGAATCCAACAAAAGTATTCGCAAATACGACAACAATCATTCCGTAATACATTATACCAGGTCGATTAGTTAAATGTCTCGGGTTCTTCATCTCATTCTCTACCGGCATAATCTGTAAAGTGAAAATAACCAAGTTATTCGTTGTTAATTACGAATAGCTAATTAACAAATTTAATTTACTTACCGTTCCTACGCCTTCTAACGATAGAAAAGCTGTAGCTAAGAATATTGGCATTAATTCTAACGGTTTGCTTGCAGGTACCGCATCGACCGATGGCAACTCTCGAAATATTTCCCAAAATATCATCACTAAGCCTGACACGAGTAAAATATTGGCCAAAGCTGAGAATGGTACTAGAAATTTCATCCATTTGATTATGCTGACTGGATATATTATGAATAACGATGCGAATGTGTACCATCGTATATCTATGTGAAATCCCATATGCTTCTCTAAAACCTAGTAAGTGTTTCGTTATCAAAATCTGCCCATATTTTTTCCATTTTCCAATATGTAATAATACTCACTTGTTGAGCTGTTTCCGCTATTAGCAAAACGTAACAAATATTCACACCGTAGTAGGTAATGAATAAGAAGAAATTGGCCATGATTCTGTAAACAAAATAACGTTAAGTGTGGAAGATACTCGTAACCGATCAGCTATTTCATTCGGTGTTCAACTAACCTTGCCTTATTCGCGTGCTGTTTTACTCTGCCTTTGAAACCGTGAAGAAATGCGTACTCGGCTGTATCAGCATACGACATACTACTCTTACTGAATATTTCGCATAATCCTTGAGAGCTGTTTATCTGTAACGGGGTAATGAACGTAATTAAGTTACGGAAAAACGAAAAATTCGCTTAATTGAAACTACTATCGACGGTGTCTCATATTGCCCGCCCATAAATGACAGATTCGCCCATAAACCCTTTCGTTTCTAAAAAAATACGATGCGTTCGAGGATAATCGCGGATTCTCAATGTCGAATTTCATTTTGATTTTTATTTTCAACACATCGCGTGTATTTGACGGCGACATTTACCGTAGTCGTTAACGCCGGCTTTATGATTTTTTTCCTCTTTGGTTCCGTATCATGCAACATGACGCGGTTAATTGTACGTTGGCGAATCTACGCCGTCAATGGGGGTTCGAAAACTGGACAATATCGAACTCAATACGTAAATCGAATTCAGTGTGATAAAGATAGGATTAAATTCCCTCGCTCTGACGATCTCACAATACGATAACGTAGTATACCTTCGTGTAATCCTTAATGATTTATATGGTTATTGATTACAATTTTTTTTTTGTTTATTACAAATGCGTATTGAATCATGAATGCGATTTTCGTCGTTCGTCGTACCTACTTGTGATGGATTAGATAAATACAAAAAAAAACAGTATTTTTTTACATGTGCGAATTATCTCTCGCGCTTGTAACGATGTAACAGTCGATTTCAGAATTATAACCGGAGCCTTGTAGGATATCAATTTTTGTGCTGGCGATTTAATTTCATTATACGGAATTTCACGCGCACTTGGTCGATTTTTGAACACTTGGCATAGATTTTAGGCACGATTTTTTTTTTTTTCGTGGAATAACACGTTATAATTTATTTTGAGAGTAAATAAGGTTCGTCGTTGGGTGGGAATTTGATAGAAATTTCGTGTTGAAAAAATTTATTTTTAATGATATTTTAAACCGAACATTAAAGTTGGGTTAATTAGACGAGATACCTATGTAATTAGTCGTTTTTTTTCTAGGTGAAAAATTTTCGAATATTTTTTTAGCGTAATTTATTTTGATTTTTTTTACGATTTTGGGTTCCAAAAAAGAACTGATTGTTCATTTTATTTTTGTTTCGTTTTTATGCATAAAATTTGAAATTTGTTTAATGGGTTTTTGCTCGAGGGATTTTTTTTTTCAAATTAACGGGTGATTTGAAATTCTGTGGAAATTCAAACACATAGATGATAATTTTGATTTTTTTTTCTTGCAAAATTGAATAAATTTAAAATTAATTTTCAAATAATTAAATAACTAAGAAATGGAATGAAATTCAAAGAATCAAAATGTGGAAGGGTAGAACAGTGTATTTACTTTTGAAATTCTTCTTGAATGATTTTTTTTTTTTATCTAGATGAACAAATTTCACAAATTTGAAATCAAAAATGATTATTTCAACTTTTTTTTTACAAAATGAATTTTTTTTGACCACGTTTTTGAAAAAAAAAAATGGTTCCAAATTATTATTTAGGTATGCATAATTTTTTTTTGAAAAAAAACCTCTTCAAAATGTTGACAAAAATATCCACAATAATTACACGTTGCACCTACATAATTTTACATTCGTATTTGGAGATAAAAAATCATCCTCACACGTACAAATTGACACTGAAACAAAAGGAAGTCTGTTATATCGTTTTTTTTCGTATTTTTTGAATTTAAATCGGAAGTGTTCTTCCGGATGACCGTGAAAGTTCAAGGTTCTCGAAACACGACTATTCTGAATTGTTACTAGTAAAATAGGAATAACCCATTTTATGATATTTACTTCTATAATAAAATATTCTCAGGTTGATGACCGTGATTTTCGATTAATAATTATAATATTCTGATTGAATTATAAAAAAGCCTTCGTTTTATCGGTCGTAAAATTCTCAATAAAATTCTCGGATACTTTCGTATCAAATCAGTGTATAAATATATTGGTTCATTTTGAACTCGACAGAAAAATTTCCAAAGAAAAAAATTCAATTTGTCACGTGGTAGTTCTCTATTATAATTTGATTACCTTATTTTTAGATATTGAATAATCATGGATCACGTTTTCCCTATACAGCTTTTAATCCGGTTTATTAAATTGATTACGTTGGTAGATCTTTAGATAAAAAAATGTTTTTCTAAGATAATTTTTTGTCATCTCGAAATTTCGAGTACTCGAGAAATATACTGGTGGAAATGTGCACTTGTAAATTTTAAAATCGAATAATACTTTATTGTATTTAGAGTATGAAGAAAATAAGTCGTTTACGTTGGAAAATTCCATAACGCTACTGTTTTGTATACTTAAATTTTCCATTTTCCATCAACTAAATTGTGCGATTGAATAAATCAACGGGTGTGTCGCTGTCGTAGGTATTAATCTGACGAAAAAAGCTCTACCTGGGTAGATATACGTGATACACTCATAGATATGACAAAAAAATACATCAATATTTTTGTTGGTGTATTGTTTTAATTGTTCGTGGATATCTTAATTTTTGAAATATGGAAGCTCAAAAGGGAGTGTTAATTTTTGCCTTAATCGACTTGTGTTTTGAACTGAAATTAAATACCTTTTTGTTTGAATTCTAATGGAGACATTGATTACGTATATTTTTGGGAAAGAACATGTAAAGAGAGAGTAGTGATCCAACTCAAAGTATGAAATTATGAATACGATATACCTGGTGAATGCATCATATGTAGTATTTTCGATATAGGAAGGTTGTGGGGAGGGAGGGGTATATTTTGATAAATGATATTTACTAGCATCGCTGTCGTATGTGTGACTATAATTCCAGTCACCAGTACTCCAATTGTACCCATCATAAGTCCGGCGTTTTTGAAGGCGAAAGGCATCGCCAAAAGTCCAGCTCCTAGACTGCCTTTGACAATGTGCAAAAGTGCTCCGAGATCTCTGCGAAAAAAATTGAGTAATTTAATATCGTGATTTTAATTTTTTATGTTTGAAAATTATTTTAACGACAACGAGAGGCACAATTATACATAGGTGTAGGTACTTTGAAATCGATTTTGTGCATTATTTTGCAAGTTAATCAGAATTTTTAAGAAAGTGTGTTCTATTTTCATTGCTATTCTTTCTATCAAATCGTTACCTATTTCTAGTTATTCCAATTCATTTGAATAATATGAAAAAATTGATATTTTTGAAAGAATGAAAAGGGCGAAATTTTTTTAAATACTGCAGTTATTATTTTAAAAAACATTTTTTAATATTTCGAGTAAAAGCATTGAAAACTATCATCTTCTACACTTGGATCATTTTTTAAATTTTCATGAAATATATACTAAAAGTAAATTTGATAGATACCTACCAATGTTTTTTTTTAAATTGAAAAAAAAAAACATCAAAATGAGTTATTGATATTTGTATAATGAAAAATGAATTTTTCTTTCCCCTCCTTATAAATTTTCTAATTTAGATGCTTACAATTGATAATAATTGATTTTTTTGTAAAATTAAAGATTTAAAAAATTAAGAAAAGTGAAACTTTTCAATAACATTTTTGTAGGTAATTAAATTTCATGTTTAAACGAAGGAGGGGTACAAATTTTCAAAGAAAGCAAGAATTTCAGAAGAAAAAAAAGATCGAAAAACTGCGTTTAAAACTCTGTAGAGGTCTAAACTACTTAGAAATTCGGGTTACATATTGATCATGAATGGATTAGTTACTAAAAATTGATTGAAAATTGCAGTATTGGCAGCAGTGCCCCAGTGTCTTTAAATTGTATTATAATTTAAAAATGTGTGAGGTACATTTTAATCAAAAAATTTTCCAAGCTTTTTCAAGTTCAACAAAATATCACCGCGTCAGTATCGTAAAAATTTGAACGTCGACATTATTCAAAAAAAATGTATGTTTTAAAGAAAATATTTTAAAAATATGACGAAAATTGAAAAAGTATTTAAGAAATATTGGAAGAAAGTAAAAAAATTGAAAAAAAAAACATAATTTACACAGACGCGTTGACGCGTTGACATGTTCGTAAAAAATTATGATGGTCAAGAAATATTGCCTCATCTCCAAGAAAATATCAAATGTATCTATAATTTTTAAATTTTTCATAATTTTTAAGCATTTTTTCCAGTTTTTTTTTTACTTTCTAATTTTTTTTTCAAACATCCATTTTTTCTTGATCAAAATTTAGCTTAAACATTTTCTATATTATGCTATAAATTTAGAAAAAATAGTCGTCGAGGAACATTGTTTCCACATGTCCATGATCTAAGGTTTTTACCCTAAAGAAAAAAATTGTGTCATTTCTATTTTAGTTCACGAACTTGAAATTGATATCTTTCGAAAGTATTTTACTGAAGTGATTTACTTGCATTGCTTGAAAAATTTTAAAGTTTTCTTTTCTTTTCGTTCATCAGAACTCTCAATAGCGAGGGAAATTCGAAAAAATTTCGAAGAATATTTTTTGTACTTACATAGTGAGCCTGAAGATATAGAAATCAATCTTAGGGGTTAAATATTAGGTTTTGAGCTAAAATTCTTTTTTGATTTCATTCTGTCTGAAAGTCTAAAGTCAGTGTCAATTCAATCACCAATTTTTGACCCCTAAGAGTGGTTTCTTTTTCTATATCTAGGCTCACAATCTCACGTATGTATAATTTTATCCTCATTTTATTTATATTTATGAAAATATGATGAACTTATTACTTACGACGTGTAATGGGTAAGATTACGTTGCGGAGGAGACTCCGATGCGAGTTTTTCTTTAATTGACGCATCTGTGGCCGAATTATTCAACTGTATCACGAATTTATCCTTCCTTTCCATATTCCAGTCTGTTTATATCCTGCGGTCTCGTCCGATTATAGGAAAAACTGCAACAAACGTTTGCGTATTGCGTTGATTGAAAAATTACTCGTATCTACTCAAGTATTATTTTAAAGATTTAGGTACTGTAAAAGTACTTGGTCGTATGCGATGGTAACTCGACGAAAAAAGAATTTACTGCTCATTCGATTCTTAAATCTTAATCCCCCAAAGTCTTTGTTTTAAGGTTCTCGATTTCGCCTTATCACGTCGTTGATCTGGGTTATAAATTTTCTTTCTTGCGTGCTTTTCGAACCATCGTCTTATTTTTTTTGAGTGTTTCGCAATACGTACCGTACTTTTTAATCGTCGTTTGAACACCAGATATACCTACCTATGTGTACCTATACTCATACGTTGATCACTTTCGCATGTACAAAATTTGTTTAATGAGTTGGTTACTGTGTAATGTAATAATGATTAACATGCGGCATATTTACGCCGCCAATAATTACTCAAGTGGGGGAAGGGGAAGGGGGTGGTAGATAAGGAATGTTTATCCTGTATAATGAAAGATGTCGGAGATAGAGGAGTATGACGTCGAAAAAAATCACGATTTTGAATTTTTTTCCCTCCCTTCTTTCTGTTGGTCGATAATTTGCGAAAAATTTCGGCTCATTTTGGAAGATGAAAAGGAGGCTTATCTTGTGCACGGATTACGAACACGAACGAGTGTTGTGACCTCGACGTGTGCGATTGGTAAACATATGGATAAGAAGGGAGGTAATATATGTAGTTTAATTAACCGGGAATGAACTGATGAAAATTGGAACTTGCCAGATGATTGAATTTTTTCATCGTAGTGTGTGAAAAATCGACGATTTACGTGAGTAAACGAAGGTAGAGGGAATTAGACGTATGAATGAGCTTAATTTTTCTGAAATTTGACCATCTAGACGATTATATCGAGGAAACCACGTTTACATAATTCAGAATACTTGATTTTTTCCCCTTTAAATCATCATTCGATAATTCGAAAATTACTCACACAATCGACAATTATTCTGAATTATTTTTTATTATTCGTAAGTTTCAAAAGGCGAAAAGAAAATCACCTCCATGAAATTCCAAAGCGAGGTGAAAATTGTAGAATTCACGTGTACTTTGCTATCCTTCAACGAGAATTTATAATTCGCGGATTAACCGTAATTTTATCAGTACTCGATGACGTCATCGTATAGCATTTGAACTAGTTTTTTCCCTGCATGTGCTGCGTTATTTTTATGCTTACATTTTTTTGTATTGTTTTTTGAATTATTCGGTTGATTTTTTCAGGGGAGGGGAATCTGTTACCTATGGAAATAGTTGATTTTTTTTCAGTAATTTGCGAGCTTTGTAATGTGGCACGCAGATGTGTGTGTTTATTTTTGAAGGTCTTTCGTATTTTATGAAATTTTCAACGTCGTATTGAAACACGAATTATGGAAAAAGGTGTGGAGTAGTAAAGTACAGAAATGAGAAAAAATAGAAGTTGAATTTGTATTGTTTTGAAAATTTTACGGTCATTATGGTTGAAATTTTTTCCATTCGTCTGGGATAAGGTTATTTGGGATATTTTGGGAGACCGTGATTTGAAATCTGGATAGATAAGAGTAGCAAAAAAAAAATAAAATATCGCGTATAAAAAATTTTTGGTTTTAAAAAATTGTTGTGTTATTTTCAAAACTTGTTTGAGTAATCTATTTTTGATTTTTTTTGGGGGGTGTAGGGGAGGGGAGAGGGTACAATATTCATTTTGAAAAGGTAATGCTGAAAGTCCTGCTAAGGTCCTTCTGAAAGTCCTTCTTTTGGGTTTTGAAATTTTGTTAGACACCGTGTAAAAGGTAAAAAAATTGAAAAAGACAATTTGAGTATTAAAATTGATAATTTTCCTAATTATTTTAAAGCTGTTGAACAAACTTCATGATTTATCCATAAATCTCGTAAAAATTTACTTGAAAAATTGAAAAAAATTGCTGTTTCTCAAAACCATTTCTCAGTTGGTAAAATCATTCATTTCCAACAAAATGAGATATATATCTACATGGAAAATCCCTCGAATATGGCCCCATTTTTAGTTTTGAAAATTCGCCAAATCGTAGTTCATTATAATTTTTCATCTGTTCTTTCGTGCATAGTTATTTTTTTTCAAATATTAAAACTAAAAATTTAATCGATTCATTTTTTTGAATTAATGAAGCATCTACACAATTCAATGAAATTATTATCGAATGAGTGTGTATTTTTGTTGTCAAATACATCTAGTAATTTATCGATAGATGAGATAACGAGTTACAATCAAAAATGCTAATTACATGTAATCGTCATACGATAACGATAAAATTAGAAAAAAATCTAATATCAGTAATTTAAAGATTCGCTATGAAAATTTTCATTTTTTTTTAAATCGAAAACCATACTCATTCACTAATTTAATGATCTTGGAAGAAATCACTAACTTGATTCATTAACTAAAAAACTTTGTAATGAGGTGATGGTTAATATTTATAAACACGAATCGTGAGTGATTACGAAGTGAATGAAGAATGTTATTGGTACATACTGATAAGCAATATTTTGGCAAAATTGGCGAATATACTGCAAAACGTTTTCGTTTTGTTGATAAGAAAAATAAATGAACATCAAAAAATGATTTATTAAAATTTATGCTTGTGAAATTTCTCCAAGAAAAAGTTCATGTTGTGAAATTATTGGAAACTGAAAGTCTATCTGTATAAATTAATGTTTGGATTCCGTCATTTCTTACGTGATTCCTTCTAATTATTTTAAAGGATTTTATGAGTAAAAATACGTTAGTCATTCGGTATAATATTCCTTCAGTTGTTAGTAAGTTTCCTAAAATAGAAAAAAAAAACGTATCGATGGGTTAATCATTTTCCTAGTCAAATACGTAACACGAACTTACCCATTACTAATTAATGAAGCAGAAAATGATCATTTTCGAGTTATGAAATTATCAAATTAGCCCTAAAATGGCCCTGGCATAGTTGTATGTTTTGATTTGATTTGTGGAACCGGAAAACAGATTATTGTTTGAGTGAAAAATTAACTCGTTAGGTATATTTGCGCAGAATATGACACCCAAGAATCAATATTTATGGTGGTAAATTTTGTATTGCGTGGTAATGAGAGTTCTTTTAGAGATACCTACCTAGTACCTACCTTAATGGTTTGAAATGCGCCTATGTATGTTCTTCAATTCGTAATCTTATCGATATTCTGTTTCGAAATCGATGCCATAAAATTTATGGATTCTGAGAACGGAAGTAGAGATGCGCAGAAAAATTTAATTGCTATTTTTAAACATTTTTGAGAAAGAATTCTTATGAGTGTACTTGATTTGTGATTATGAGCTTGAAGACTGAATTTTGTTTTGATCATTGTACGAAATGGCAGATGAGTTATTATCAATATGCTTATGCCATAAAAATTGGTGAAATAGGGAAGGAGGAATTGGAGATTTTTTTAAAAATTTCAAATTGTTTAAAATGCGGTAAAAATGATTGTAATAAAGTCAAAATAGTCTGAAATGATGCAAAATTGGTTGAAATATTATTTAAGTACTCGAATTATCCTAAAAATTACAAAAAATGGTGAGAAAATCATTGAAAAGTGATTAAAATAGTTTGAATTTTTTTGTCAATGTATAAATTGTTGAAATGATCTCAAAATCATTCAAATGACGTCAGATTAATATTTTCAACGTTTAGAAAAAAATCTTTTTTTTTTATAAATTACCCTCTCCCCGGTCCCTTCCATTAAATGGTACAGAGCTTCTATAATTTTTACGTTATTCATTATTTTTAAAAATTTTAATAATTATTTACGAAGTTTTCTTTGAATTTGCAAAAAATTGTCAATTTTTAGTATCAATTTTCAGGAATTTTCATTATTTTTTTTTCTCTTTGAATACCCAAGTTGAATGGAATTTTCAATTTTTACACTTTTTTGGGGGGCAATTTTAACGATTTTTTCCATAATTAATAGGTACCTACTTTTTCCAACATTTCTTTGAAAAATTGTAACATTTTTCATGATTTTGTCGTTCTTTTTTTCCACATTATTTTGATTTTTACTTTTTTAACGTTTTGTAAAATTTTTTATGTTATTTCAGTCAATTTTGGCAACACCTATTTTTCTGATGAAATTTTATTCATTTTCCAGCATTATCTATCTTTATTATTATTATTGTTTATTTAATGATTGATTGGATAGCAATTTTGTCTCAGTCAACTGCGAATTATCACCATTTCTAATTATTTGAAATTAATTACCTACGTATTTTGATTTTATCACTTCTTTGTATTTCATGCCCATCCATATCCAAACGAAGTATGCCGATTGAATTTACCTATTTGAACCCTGAGCACCCCTGCTGGAATTGGAATTAATATAAATACTACACGAGTTCATCCAACTGCGTGTTTTCGTAGGAATTCGTATGTTTGAGTAAACACGAAATTATAATGAATAATGATAATACGAGAGGGAAAGAGACGCCACAATAGTCGAATAGCGGCTCATTCGAGAAATCTAACCAGTTTCAACGAATTTTTGTTTCGAACTGAGAGGAAAAAAAGATTAATTATAACTCGAGAGATTATGCTTGTGTGAGTGAATGACGAACGTAAACCACTTGAAAATTTTAACGAACGAAAACAAACGGAACAGCAGAAACCGGTAGGGAAATTTTTTACTGGAGGAAAATCCGAGCTATTTTCAAGGTTGGAAAATTTGTATAAAATAATGAGAAAAATTACAAGCCAGACTTCAGAGTCCTCGAAATCACGATTTTGAAGACGTGGAAAATATCGGAATAATTTTCATTCAATTTTTACCTGTTTTCCGAACAACGATCCTGCGAATTTGGCAATTGTCGAGTGAAAATCTCAATAAAAATCCTCTTAAAGGATAAACTTCAGCACCATTGTTGATTACATCGCAGCATCAACCTAACGAACGGCCAAAGAAAGAAATTCGAAAAAAAAGGTGCACTCGAACGCGATGTTAATTGTTACACGACCAAGTAATATTAACTGCCTTGAAATTGATCGTCGTCTGCGTCGATCATAGAGTACATAGCGACGAAAACCTTGAACAACGTTTATGTGTGTCATATTTCTTACCGGCGCCCCCTTTTTGTCCCCTGCGTTCAGTTTTTTCGCCTATTTTGAAAACACCTGTCGTGGGTCTGCCGGATTTTCCACGAGCCCGAAATGGATTATCGGCGCGAAAAAACCAAAAATTCAAGTGTGATTTGATATTTTTGACGTTTTTACTTCTCTTTAATTTTTTTTGTCGATTTTTTTCTGTTTTTAGAGAAAAGCAGCAGAACCAGTCTGTGCGACAGAATGGCAAAGAGAAAGACATACCAAGACCAACGTACGCCCGAAATTTGCACGTGGTATGACGAAATCACGAGGTAAATATTTGATATTAGTACATGGCGAATGCGGTGGAGGTATCGTATTTGGTTAAATATTGTATGCAATGTACTGTAGAACTCATCTATATGCGTTAAACTTTATGCATTATACATGTATCTATCTAAAAATGATGAAACCATAACTAACTCAACCTGCACGAGTTATGAAAGGTTTACTTTTTTAATGTTGGGTATTTGAGAATATGATTGTAAAAGAAAACGATGACGATTGATTGGTAATAGTAGGTTGGTGCTTGATTTATGGTGAGAATATTGATGCTGCTGAGCGTCTCGTCGTGTCGTCTGAAGTTGAGACTAATTATGTACCAGTGTCCTTTAAGGATATAGATGAATAGAACCGGTTGTTCGGTAATGAAATGCTCGATGCTACGGTTACGCATCGTTGAAGTTAGAAGAGGACGAGAGAAGAACTGTGGAGGATAAATTGGGTAATTTTGAATATATTATTGGAAGAGTTGGAAAATTTTCGATTTTTGGCATAATTTTTTAGGTTATTTTCCGTACCAGATGAAACCGAAAAACTGGCCATTTGATGGAAGTTTTTAAAATTTTGATGTTATTTAAGACCTAAAAATTTCCCAAATTACTCGTATTTCGTTATTATAATTTTTGATAATTTTAAATCAGCTTGTAGGGGAAGGGAAAATGTTCTTATTTAAAATTAATAATGATTGTGATACAGGTTAAATTTTCAGCGATTTTGCTGATTTTTTTTTCAAAAATTATAAAATTTCATTAAAGGTGGATATAGATTTTGTATTTTTTTCCTTGATTCATAATTTTTCACTTCGAATGTGTGTTTTTTTTGGGGGGGGAGGGGTTATAAAATAAAAAAATCATAATCCATTTTTTCTAAAAACTTGTGTTTTGAAAAAGAAGAAAATACGGAGTATTTGTTCACTCTTTTTGACTTCTGAAACAGCAAAAAAATTCTATTACAAATTGTCTGTATGAAGATGGTTCCAATAAAGCTGAATTTACCCCTCCCCCCCCATCCTCATGATGGAAAAATCAAATTTCACCAAGAAAAATATTCTCATTTCAATTGGAAATTTTTGATTATTTTCCCCCTTACTTATAAAAAAAATTGGAGAAAATTTAAAAAAATGAAAAATACCTACACAGAGGAAGCGAGAGAAGGTAGCCTTGTAGATTCTTTGGCTGTTAATTTGAAGCTTCGAGAAGGTCATGAAAAAGCAACAAATCGTGAGATTTTCCATTTTCCAAATTCATTCTGTATTTTAAACTTTACCTATTTTGAAAATTGTTGATGTTTTTTTTTGTTGCCGAAATCAAAATTTGAGATAGGTAGGTAGCTGTAAAAATCAAATTGGTAGCAATTGAGTAACTGGATGATAAAAGGGCCTAACTCGAATTAGGCCCTTTTGTCATCCACCGTGAAAATGGATACTAGAATGGATATACTACTTATCAAAATTGGTCCCATAGGGCTACCTATCGTACATTGTCTGTAATCAACCACCAAAGTTTCCTACCTGTGTTAAAAACCTGCAGGAAGAAGGCTCTTTTGTCATCCGACGACTTTGACACTGGTTCTAACAGTACGAAATCATGAAAATAACTCTCATTTTTGATGTTATTCGATTTCATTAAATATTTGTCAACTTTTCAAAATTTATTTTCATAATTTCAAACTGTTAAAACCGATTTTAAAGTCGTTGGATGACAAAAGGGCCTAACTCCCCCTTCACCGTTTCATTAATAACTCAATCATATGGCTACTAAAACGGAATTCAAATGAATATTTCTTGAAAGGGATGTTTGGGCAACACAATATTTAAAAAAACAGATCATTTCATCAAAACATTTAAACGATATCAGCTTGCGAAAACTTAAAATGCGTTTTTCTCTAAACAGCGGTTTCAAAATTAGGCCCTTTTGTCATCCAGTCATTCAATTTCAGAGCTAAAATTCTGACTTTTAATTTATATACGCGATTAAAATTAAATTATAGCTTTTTTCGTTATCAAAAAGTACTAAAGATAAAAAATATTGTTCTTTTTGTGTTTTCGGATCCTAAATTTTTCATTTTCTCTATATGTAATGGTTGCTTTGATGATAGTGTAATGTAATGCGCAATAGTTCAGAATTCGAATGAAACTATATGTAATTAAAAAAGAAAAACATTGTTTGGTGGGACTTCGCTGCCTGAGTAAATTTTGAATAAAGTAATGAGCGTACAATGATGGAAAATTTTAAGCATTTTTCATTTTTAAATTTTATTTTAAAAATCTTAGAATCTAATGCCGTGGGGGGAGGAGAGGTAAAGCAAATACGCTGGAAGGATTCCCCGTACTTCCAACCTTTCAATAGAATTTTTTGTTTCATTTACGTATCATTCTATTTTAGTATTCGGATTCATGATTTGTAAGAATTCTGTGATGTTATTCCACAGCCTGACGATAAGGCAAGGTTCGGAAAAACCATTTCAAACCCAACAAAAATCTTATGCTTCCAAAAACTATGACCTGCTAAGATTAGCCAGAAGTGAGAAGTCGATTCCGGGACAATTTCTCCAACGATTGAATTCCCAAATGAAAAAAAAAATCCGGAAAATTTACCTATTCTTGATTTTATATTATCGAATAAAATGTACTTGAATGCTGTTTCTCGGAAATCGAATGAAATCACCATGGAAATTAAATGCAGTTTGATTCGCGAAATATCATCACTTCTTCATCATGAGTCATGAGTTGCTAATATGGTGAAGATGGTAGCCAAAAAGTTGAATATTAATCAATAGATTATGTGTAGGTATCTCTGTTCGCGAATCTACACAAAAGCCAGATTTATGAAACCGTTTTTTTTGGGGGGGGGCGATTTTTTCAATTTGATTGTTCATCAAGAAACGTAAGTACTTGAAATGATAATGATAAATTTTTAGGATTTTTATCTATTCGGAAATTTTGTTGTTCAGGAAAATAGTGGGTGGGGGGACTTCAAAAGTCACATCAAAATTCTGAAGTTTTCAATTTGCAGCATTACAAAAAAAATTTAAATCTTTCTGTGTTGAAGAGTATAAGTTTTTGGAGAAGATTGATAATAATTTCAATTTTATTTCAATCAAACGTATTGAGAATGAAATTAAAGTATTTCGTCGTTTTGTGGAAGAACAAAAGTAAAATATTGAAAAGATGAATAGGAGAGAATCTTTTTTTGAAAAGAAATGAAAAAAATCATTTATTTATTCGTTCCCAAAAGCAAGCAAAAAAAAAACAAAAAGAAAAAATACCAAAATACGTGCTCTCCTATTTATAAATCAATGAAAATTATCGAAAGTCGCTAGAAAACAGTCATCATTGCATCAAAGTATTGAATCAGTGAAAAAATTCCACTGAAAGCAAACAGTAAAAAATATCCGAAAATCGGTGTAAATTCATTAAAAAGAGTAAATATTTTGAAATTCTCTGAAAAATCAGTGAAATTTTTTAAAATCGGCGATAATCTGCTAAAAATCGAAGTTTTGATGATTTTTCTCCTAATTGCAATTTTGACTATTCATGAGTGATTTTTCACTGATTTAAAATTAGAGAATGGTGTCTCGTGGCCAAAAAAAAACAAGATGAACCAGAAAATTGCGTGAATTTTTAAATCAGTTATATTCCTTATATTTTCCTTTTCCCTTATATTTCCTTCAAAAAGAGATAATGTAGGGGGGGGGGGGGAATTCTTTTCTTGATGTGATCAAAGAAATCAAAAATAGTATGAAAATGGTTAGAAAAATCCAGAAAATAGGTAGCCAGAATTTTCATGTTTTAGACTCAATAATTAATAATCATCATGATTAATCTTATGAATTTTTTCCTCTCAAGATTTCTCTTTTTAAAATTGAAATTTTGATTTTTTTATATTGAAATTGAAAAATTCCATATATTTTTTTTCATTCCGTATCGAAATGGTGAGTTTTTATGTATTTTTGATCCAAAATCCGAATTCTGGAATTTGATTAAAGCTTTGGAAAAGAAAGACGATTCTAGTACAAGATATTCTAGACAAAGTTTTATTATGCATTATTTTTCATTTTCATCCCCCGCCCTCAAAAAATCCCCCTGAACTTCACCTATTTTAATCAAAGTCTAAAAATTTAAAAGAAGCTCAAAAAATGATTTTTTCACAAAATTTCAAACAATTTCTCCAAACTTCTCATTCCTTCTGACAAAAAAACCATATAAAATCAATTTCTAAAAATCTACGTACCTTCGATTCGCGTGCAGCTATCAAAATGAACCCAGGTAACCACGAAAATCCGCTCGAAACAATAACAACACCAAGGTACTACCGAGAGGGGTGAAAAAAATGCCAATCGCATCAATCGGCTACTTTACACACACGTGAGAGTGAAAAAGGTCGTCACTAGGTATTCTGTTGACTATGTCGATCATACATTGCGGTGTAAGTTCAACAAATACAGAAAACGCGCACGTCGCCCGAGTCCGTAGCAGCAGGCGATATGATGGTATAATGTACATAGAAATGTAATAGGTCGTCGTCGATTTTTGGGAAGTTCCTGAACGTCTGCCTGTGTGTGGTGGTTCGCTGGTATTACCTTACCTACTCCATACGACGTCATACTGTATACGTTCGTAATGTGTACCTAGACCTACAGGGCTAATTACAATGGTACGAGTAAGAGAGAGATAGCCAGATGTGCGAATGTAGGTGCCACAGAATAAATGTACCCTTTTAATAGGTATCTAAATCTATACTTTATGCAAGAGAATGATAAGTATTATAGTATTTTGTATTCAAAGTGATCAAAAGTCATCGTTGTCGAAAAGTAATGTATTCGTTTGCACATCGTACGAGTATTCGTTTAAACACGAGTCGAGAGAAAATATACGCCAAATAAATGTTGCGTGGTTTTAAATTAAGCTCGACTTTTTTTAATCACGGTCGTGTTTTATTTTATTTGTACATACACGAAAGAGAGAATTTTTTCCTAATTTTTACAAATTAACTTTTTCACGCGTATAGCTTGTGGCGAATGGTTATCTCATCTATGTGTGCGACTGTGTCTATCTCGTGTCTGTATTTTTATCAACGACGAGGAGGTGAAGTGAAGGGTTACTCGAATACCTGTTCGAATTCGTATTTCGGTGTCCGTTCTGATGTTTTTTTTTTCACGTTTCCGGAGATTTTCACGGTGGGTTTATTAACGATTGTGTTGGTAAATATTTATACCTGGTGTTGCATGATTTATGCGAATATGTGCTTTATCTCTATACTTTGTACGTAGATGTACGCACGTTTAGGTATCATACAAGCCTTCTCCTTCTACTACCACATTTACTCTCCGTTGGCATGTGACGAATCGATGATGAATCGTCTTCCTAATGAAACGATAAAGAGATACACGACGACGTATTATTTATGCGAAATTTTATATTGTTTTGTTGTTCGGATATGTGCACATGTCAAAATTTCAAGCAGAGAAGATACCGGTGTATTGATACATTTTGGATTTAATTAACGCCCGACCCCAGACATACTGGGAAGGTTAAAATCAGAATTGTGGAGGAAGTAGATTCGCGTATCATTTGCCAAATTTTGTCGAATTACGGTAATTTGAATAAGAATAGGGTACGATGGTCGTATTGTATTGTATGGTTGAGATTTCGAGGTATTAATGAAGCGGCCGTGGAGACTGGAGGTGAGTGAGATGTGACGAGAGTTAATTTTTGAATGGTGCGTGGTACGAAGTGTGGCGACTGAAGAGGGTGTGTTGTTAGGGTTATTAATTTATTTGGCGGTGTTGAGGGTTGGATACGAACGGAGCTGTTGGGTTAGGTTATTGACTCGTATTTTTGATAAAAGATGGTGCGAAAGCAGTCGTTTGGTCGTTCTTGGAAAAAGGAATTTGCATTTTTAGAGGGAAAACAGAATGAAAATCGATTTTTGTTTTGTTTTTTTAAATGAAAATTATATAATATTATTTCTGTTGAAATTTTGTAAAACGATGATTTAAAAACATTATTGGTTTGATTGAAAAAAAAAAGTGAAAAATTACCATATGAAAATTGTTGAACACTATTTTATAAATTGTGAAAAATACATCTCAAATCCACAAAATTAAGGCAGAATAATTTTGTAGGAGTTGATTTGAGTATAAAAAATGATCAATTTAGTTCTTTAAAATAATCTTTTGAAAAAAATTCTGAAATTAAGTTTAAGTCGAAATTCTTTTCAAAATGATCCAAAATTTTGCTGAAGCAGTTCAAAATTTGTGACATTTTTTTCAAAATTGTCCAAAATTTTGCTGAAGCAGTTCAAAAATTGTAAGAATTGTGTAATAATTGAACAAATTGGATAGGAAGGTTGCATAAATTTTTAAAAACTGTTACTTATTGTCACACAGTGGGTCGGATTAGAATTCTAACGTTTCAAAATACGATTTCATAAGTTCTAATTATTGCAACAAAAATTCATGAACTTGAAAATAGGTATAAAAAAGAACGCTGATTTCAAATTTTCAACCATTTTTGAGTAAACCTCAAAATAAGCCCTCAAAAGAGGGTGTTAAAATTCAAAAATTTAAAAAAGTTTAAAGTTTGAGTACAGGCATTGAAGTACAGGTTATTGTATACTTACGCTGTTTTCAAAATTTTCAATCATTTTGGTATAAGACCTAACTTGGGGGGGGGGGAGGTAAAAATACAAAATTTTCAAGAATTTCAAGATGGGTGTCAGAATATTCGTTATTGAAGACGCTGATTTCAAATTTTTCAACCATTTTTGAGTAGGACCAAAGTTGCGCTCACCAGAGGGGAAGGCGAAATCCAAAATTTTGAGGATGTTGATGAAATGTGAGCAATTGGGTGTCCAACCATTTTTCTACCATTTTTTCCAGTCAATAGAATGAAAAATGAGCCTAAAAGGGGGGGGGGTGATGTGTATCTAAATACTAGTAAAAAATAATTTACATCTATGTGTATTTAGATGTCGCTTTTTACGTACATTTATGATTTTTATGGTCCAAGAAAACATTCAAAAATCATGAAAAATTGTTTCAGGTATTTTGAAAATTGATACACCTAAATTTCATCAAAATTATTGATTATTGTGGGTATTTCAAAAATGTTTTGAAATAATTTTTACCACATTTTCATGAAATAATTTTGAAAATTTTTATGTCATTCAAAAGTTTTCAAGTTTTTTTGTTATTTTTATAAATAAATGTAAGTAGCTTGAAACGTAAAAATTATCCAAAATTACTGGAAAACGAGTCAAAATGGCAGCACAGTAATAAATCAGCGAAAAAATTCACTGATGGCGAACTAAGAAATTTTTTTTGGAAAATCATTGAAATTCATTCAAAAATCATCTGAAAATCGCTGAAAAATGAATGAATTTCTTAAAATACCTAACACCTAATCAACGGAATTTTGAAGTTGGATTTTTTAAAATTTGGTTCAGACTGCTAGATCTATCAGCCTATGCCAAATGTTCTTAAATAGTATTTCACTATTTCATTAAATAATTTTGCCGTGATATTTTTATAACAATTTTTCAGCAATTTTGTTGATAATTGATGATTTTTTTTATAAGATATATGTAATTCTAACAATTTTTAATAGGTAATTTTAAATCGACTTGAATTACATTTTTGATTAGTCATGAAATATTCATTTTTTTTTTTGATTTTTCATCTGTTACTAGGTATAAAATTGGTTATATTCTTCCAATTTTGAACAATTTTCATCTCAATTTTGGCGATTTTCTTCATTTGCAATAATATAATTTCAATCTTAACGTGATTTTGATCGTAGTGATTTCCTTATTTGATTATTTTAGGCGATAATCGGGATATTTTTTCTATTCATTTTATAGACTTAAGGTAATTTTGGAAAATTTTCCAACTTTTATATTTGTATGGACGAGGAAGAGGGGAGGGAAGGTGTGGAATATTAAATCAGAACATCTTTTCTATGAGGTTTTTTTTTGTGACGATGACTTTTCAACAGGTACATTGATTTTTCTGTGACTTGATAGTGATATGAATGTTAATGATTCGTGCAAAAATCAAAAAAAGGTTTGGCTCAATATGGTTTAACATTATTTAATTTCCTTCTGTCTCTCCTCCGATGATGGATATTACTAGATTTATTTGGGCAGATGATCCTTTTCTCATATTGAAATGTGGAAATTGTGGATAAAATTGGTATTCCCATCATATCCAAGACGTGGCGATTTTCACGTTGTTCAATGATGAATTCTTATCGATTGCCACCTAATCGACACAGACTATCAAGACTATATTGATCGATGACATCTAGCAGTATAATAGCAGCTTTGTTCTCACCGATACCGAGAAATTCCGGATTGCCTAGTAAGCGACAATAAATCACGGCCAGATTACAATGGTCGATCGCATAATAATCGGACATCCTTCCGATCGACGTGCGACGTATAATAATTTACATACCGATTCCATATACACAGCTGGCGTTACGAATGTAGCCAGATCACCTGCACATCAAACCTTACAACCCTGTTTTCTTCAAAAACCCCTTATTTTTCGTGTATATTTGTTAATTAGAATTATTCCGAATGCTCGAATGTCAACGTTGATACATTCGCAAGTACCATACACCGGCGGGTCGAGTTGTTCGCGAGAAAAAATATGACCCCGGCGGCGGATGAAAATGGTCAGAATACGTTCGCCAACGAATTTGGCAGCACCGCCACAGCGTGCTTGAGTTTGGCCGTCGAGACTGCAGCGACGACATCGAGCGACTGTTCCGATTCGACGATCCCGAGCACGGATAGCGTCTTCGCGCGAGGAGATTCTTTAGTGGAAAACGTCGCTTCAGGGTCCGACTGCGACCCTTGGACCAGGCATCCGACCGCAAAACGTAGCTCGTCGCTGGTCAACGCCGCCATCGTTACGTCTTTAGCAGCATTGGAGAATCGATCGACTCATTCGGAAAATGACTCCGAGTTGGATATCTACGTCACCGATCTGGCGGGTTTTCTGTCATCCAACGGCGATCCGGCTCACGAAGAGTATCGCCGTAATAAGCTGACCAAATGGTCCGGCCGTAGGCAGAATTTAAGCAAGTCTCCGGAAACTTTGGATGATGAAGATGATCAAGAGGAACGACACCGGCGCGAATCGATCTGCGATTGCGATCTCGATGAGCATGAAAAAGACGAATTATCCAACCCTGATGGTTTCGTAACTCCGACCATGTCCATCTACGAGCCTCAGCCATGGACTCCGGATGTCTACGAGAGCGTCAACCGAAGCCTAAAAGAGTTTCGTAAAACATACCAAATGCAATCGGAGACCTGCTCGATGGACGAAGACGAGATGGCCGCAGCCAGCAGCAGCAGCAGCCGAGACAGCTTCAGTGGGCGCGTGAAACCGTCCAACAAATCCGAGTACGGGGTTACTTTGCCCAATATGGATATCGAAGATAAGGCGATGCATATCGACGGCCTCATCGTCAAATCGTTTCGACATTTGAATAATCTGACCAAAGTACGATTCCGCGAGATGCTCGATGACGAAGTAATCACCACGGTCATGGAAAGGTACAAAGATCAGCATCGAGATATACTTTTCGTGACTCCCTGTATCACCAAATGCGTTATGGTGCTGCAAGAGCAGGTCGCCAATTTCCTCGATCCGATCAAGGCGAAAGAATACGATTTGATATTTTTCGTTCTCAGCGACAGCTCGCCCGCCAAAAACACCTGCGCTCATTGGTCCCTGCTGCTGCTCCATCGACCCAAGAAGACCTTCTACCATTACGATTCTTTGCACGGGTCTCACTACAACGCCGCCTTCGAACTCATGTACAAGGTCTGGAGTTACTTCAAAATCAAGAAGGGATTCCAGCCGGAATGCGAACAGCAGCCTAATGACACGGACAGCGGATTTTACGTTATACATAATATGCTGCGATGCATCAGGATAGCCAAAGAAGAGCTGTACGACGACAGTGGTGCCAGGATTACCCTGAAGGAGCCTTTGAAATTACCGTTGTCCGTAGACGAAACCAAATCGATCGTTATTAAGACCTATGTAGCAAGTATCGTCGAAAAGATCAGAAAAACCACCGTCGCTGAAAAGTTCTGAGATGAGACGATGGCCGCAGATGACGATCAAGACGATGGTCGGACCTACGCAGCTGAATTGGAGAACATCCGCCTGAGTTTAGAGTTACGATGAATCGAATGGGAAAACTTCTATCGTTGGTCATTTTGAGATAAGCTTGTTGATTTAAAAGTACGAATTGGAAAAATTTGAGGAGACTGGTAGAAAGGATCTTTCGAAAAAGCTTACTGAACAATGGTACTTTTGTTATTCGAGCCCCACAAAAAATAAATTAATCGAGTATTTGATTTATTCAAAAAAAAAAAAAAAAAAAAATGAAATAGAAATATTGTAGATGTTGAAAAACTTACACGAAATTTAGTGAAAATAAATCCACTGAATTGTGGTTACTTAGCAGTACCTAGGTTGATGATGATAATAACACGAAATTAAAATTAAGTAAACTAAACAGACGAACAAGAGATGCTTTGATTTAATACGACAAACCGCGCGTGATGAATGACTGGTTGACATCTGAAAAAATTACCAAGAGATGGTATTTTTATAGGTGTGAATTTTGGGTCTTAAGTGCTCAAGGAACGTCTAAGTACGTAAGTACGAGTACAATGATGTCACACTTGCAAGTATCAGTTTGCGTCAAATTTTCTTTATGACGAAATCAGTTTGGTAATTATACGGTTTAGTGGAAAAAGTGGCAAGATTGCATAATTTGTACCAATTTACGTATTTGTTGAAAATTTGTGGAAATTTTCATTTTAGAAGGGAGATTGTTCGTACTGTAAAAGGTGAATCATAAACCAAACAACGTATTTTACCATGACTATATTCGCAAAATCTTCATACCTCGGCACATAACGCAAATTCAGTTGAATAATAAATATGAAAAAAAATTTCGTGGAAAATCATACGAAATTCGAGATAAATCATAGATATTATGTTATCAAAGGGCAAGAAGAGAGGGAGGTTCCTCTTATTGTATGGTACCTAATAAAATTGTGGTTTTAATTTGAAAAATTATATTTCAATAGGAAAATTCTTGAAAATAATGACCTTTTTTGTGAAGACTCAGAAAGAATTGGAAAACAATTGTTTTAATGGAAATTTTTTTTCACGAATTGCCATTTGGAAATCATAGATTTTTGTCTTGTATTTCAAAAAAATTGAAAAATGAGTTTTGGAATTTTGATCGCTCAAATGTTGCACAAAAATACAAAAATAATTTCATCTACTGAATAAAAATTCGACGTGATTTTTAATAACAACTTTCGAGAATTCCATCGAAAATTTTTGAAAGCATTAACTTTTTTTCAACAGCTTGAATAACATTTTACATTAATTTTTCGCCATGTTGGCATTTTTTCAATTTTTGAAAAGATTTTTGAAAATTTTTAATACTTGTCACATGACTTTTTGAAAATGTAGAGTAGTGTGGAATCATATCGTGAAAATTTTGTAAATAGTCATGATAGTCGTTAGAAATGAGGGATTTAAGTTTTAGCAGGGATCTGAAAGTGAATTCAGAGAGGAAGGCGGAAGATCTCTCTTCGCGATAATTTTTTTCAGAGTTGGAGGCGTAGCCAGAGGCATTTTAGAATATTTGAAGGTAGAGATGAAGGTAAAGAAACTCTCGTAAAAAGTCGCTGGAAAAAAGTCAGAATTGTAGCACAGGCAAAATCAACAAAATTTTTTGATTTTCAGAAAATTTTAGTATTTTACTGACTTTTTTGTGAAATTACATGGATTTTCCAGCAATTTTATTCACTGTTTGCTTTCAATGAAATTTTTTCACCTATTCACTTCTGTGCTGTAGTTCTGACTTTTTCCCAATGATTTTCGATAATTTTCACTGGTTTACAATATTGAAAGAGTATGTAACCAAGGACCTTCCAAAAAAGTGTGTTAAGATGAGATCTCCGATTACTTTTTTGTTGGTGAATTGAAAACTAACCTTCGCCTGTCGGGAATGGGGAATTCATCTCGCGGGTTTAAAGTCCCCAATGGAGATGGAAGCAATTTCATCGAAAACGTCAGCCAGAGGCACTAAACCTTCTCTTTCCGAAACCTCAAGTTTTAGGAATATCATTGTGGAAATTATCTAAAATCAGTGAAATATCCTGTAAATTGTTCTGAGTAAATATCAGAAATTGTTTTAAAAAATGTCATGAAAATTGAAAATTCTATTATGGGTAATTTTCAAAGTTTCAAATCGTGCTTAAGTTTCTAATTCGTGAAAATACTAGCCGTTGGAGTTTTTAAAATAAGATGAAAATTATCTAAAATTTCACAATTTAAAAAATTGTATTAACCAATGGTAAAAAATTTACAGAACGTCGAATCGTCGAAAACATTGTTGAAGTATCATGTAAATTGTAAATGGGTTGAAAAGTCGTAAAATTCGATTCATAATTTTCATAAAATCATTCAAATTTCCTTGATATCTTTAAAAATTGTTTTGAAAATAATCAAAATCTATACATGATGAAAGTAGTAACAGAGATCTTGAAAATATTTTCAACCAAAATTTTATGAAAATAATCGAATACAGTTTTTTTTTTTACAGAAGATTTAAAATTGTAGAATTCATTCGAAAAGTTGCTATAATCATCGAATGCAGAACAAAAAATGCTAATGTATATTTTTGTTGAAATTTTCAAAAAAATTGTCCAAATTTAAAAATACTTGAAATTTTGTAAAAATTTGTCAAGGAATGCAGCAAACTTGTGTTCAAACCAAAGAAAATCTGAAAGAAAATTTGGTCAACTTCTGTAATATTTTTACAACTTTTGACAATTTTTGTATAATTTTTCTCAATTTTTGAAATATTTACTCTTCATCAAGACAATAATTTTTCAAAATTCCTATCCCAAAATACCTTGATTTTTCAATTATTGGATCTTTTTAATTTCGGCATTTCATCCAATTTTGCATTGGATTACGAACTGAAGGTAGTCATGAGAGGATATACGATGGAAACCATGTCAAATTAACAATAAAAATGTGCATGGATATTTGTAATGTCAAGATCATCGCGTACGGCGCGTGTATGTACATTTTTGTAAGTAAAAGTACGTGATGAAGCATTTTAAACAACCTAGCATCTTTTTCTCACTTCCATCGGCGTTAATAAATTATCCAATTGATTAACCCATAGATTAACCTAGTATAGGTTAATCTATGATTAAACTAAATAGACGAATGCCCGGTACGTACAGCTCTATAAATCTTGGCGGCGGTCATTTACGCCGATTAACAGATGAATCGTATACGAGTTCAGCGTAAAGTTGACTTGCTGAAAAAAAATGAATCATACGATAAAACTAGCGACGATGACACGATGACAATGAAACGAAAAAAAGAAAAGAAAGAGAAGCAAACGCGTGCCAGGATGCCTAAGATTGTAAAATGAAATTTCGTAAATTTTTATGCTCTTTTGAATTGTAATTAAATAGGGAAGTACGAGATTAAGGGTACAATAGATGAAGTCTCGACGATTGGATCGAATGCTCGTTGGTGATTTGGAAATAGGCGCTCGCCTCAAAGTTCAAGTTGAATTTAGGTATTCTTCATCGAGGAAGTTACTCGTTAGCGGAGAATTAAGCGAATAAAAAAAATTGTATAGAAGTTTGGCAATTTTACTTTGCCATTTTATGTGGCCCCGAAGAGTGGAAAATTTTCTTACGTGTGACCTTATACCTATTAGTTCAAAGGCGAGGGAAAAAATCGCAATCGATTTTAACGTAGGAAGGTTTCCCATAATCTTCACATCATAAATCAAAGGAAAATATACGAGGAAATAAAAATCTCTAGACGTAATGCATCGGACAAAACGCCACCGTGGTTGGTATTGCACCATTTCGATATGTGCTCGATTACGATATCGTTAATTCGTTACGTATACATGCGAGTTTCTGTTTATCTTTCTTCTTCTTATTTATTTTTCCTTCGAGATTTAAGGGAACAATGCAATTTACTCTATTCTTGATTAATAAAGGTATCCATTGTTGCGTGCATATTCATAGAATAATTACGATAGCGCGATGACTCGTAGGATAATTGAATTAGCGAGATCTGTTTGGTTAACCAATTGAAAAATCGTAGTGTTTCGAAATGTGTTCAGAGAGAGCGCTAAAGAGATGGCGGTACTTGAGATGAGTTCGAATAGAGGCCGGTCAAATAGAAAAATATTTAGAGGAATTATTTACGAGTTGAGAAATGGAAAATTCCCAGATTTTGAGCGATTTTTCGATTATTTTTTAATCGTATCTATTGTTTTATGAGGGTTTACTAATGGTAGATAATCAGAAGAAAGTCTTCGAGCTTTAGATAATCGATTCGTAGTTTTTGTTTAATTCAAAATTGATAAGGGTTATGAGAGAAGTTGAAGTGTTTCAATGGTGTTCAACATTTTATTGATATGCCTTCGAATGAGATCTGGGCAACCACATTTTCAGAATGGACAATATTCCCAGAAAATTGAAAATCGTTACTCTGAAAATCTTTCTATGTAATTTGTAGGTTTTTTTTCTTCAAAAAATGATTTTGCTTTTGGTGGTCTAGCTATAGTTCAGAGAATGGAATGAAAAATTCTACTCAAAACTTGTAATTTTTTCCCAACAAATGTTTATTCCTCTTTCCAAGTTGTAAATGCGCTTTTAGCTCAATTACTAACTTACATATCCTTATCAAAATCTCTGATGGTGAATCTGTTGTCAGTTTTTCAACATTGACGTTCTGTTCAAAAAATATCATTTCATTCTTAGTTGAAAATTTGTGACCTACAAGGGAACCTGAGACGTGATGGATCAAAGTGTAGGATTCAACTCGACTGATTTGTCGTCTGTGAAGTTGTAAAAAAATTTTCTGGGATAATAATAATTTGTGATTTTGTGTTATATTGAAAAATATTTCCAAAATTTGGTTTTTGTAAAACAGTTCGGTTTTGAGTTTCGAGAAAAAAATTTAGAATTTTTTTAAAGACCTCATTCAATTACTTATCAAATGGTGTACCTTGGTTGGCATTTTCCCTCATTTTCGGTTGCCAGTTGGAAATGGGACATTTCGTAAAGTATTGTTTTTAAATTCGACTTTCATGCTCGGTACTATGTAGAATATGCTTCGTTGAATTTATGTGTTTTTTCTTGTTTCAATTTTTAGATGAAATTGGGACCAAGAATTGTTCCAAAAAAATCGAAAAATCAACTAAAGACTGTTAAATTTTTGAATGCGGGAGTTTTAGATTCACACTTTCTAAAAATTACTTTTTATTCAAATTTCTGTTACTTTGTCTACTTTGGATGAACTCGAATAAATTTGAATTTGACTAAAAAAATTTATAATTTTTCATCGTGTCTTGCCTTTACTGTTTGCAATACACCTCACTCATGGAGCAAGATGCAAAAAAATTTAAAAAAATTGTAGGGTTGGGATTTGCATCAAGATGATGGAATTTGTTCAGCAGAATGAAAATAAAATATGTGAATTTAAATTTTTTGCAAAAATCAGACGATTTGACCAATTTGAATAGATTTGACAGACCATTTGCGGTTGGTCTGGGGTGGTGCGTGATGCATCATTGCATCATGCCCAGATTTTATTGACCAAAAATTTTTAGAAACCACATTTTATTGCACTTTTTCAATTCATTTGTGATTACCTAAGGATCGAAAAAATTCAAGCAAAAAGGACCATAGTTTTTGATTAGGTAAAAATAAATGAATTGGATCTCTGGAAATCTGCCTTTTGAAAAAAATTGAAAATAAATTGCAATACAAAATATTTGCCCTTAAGTACCAAAAATCCAAAATGACTTCCTTGTAAAATTTCGTAAGAATGAGAAAAATTCCCACTTTTGAGCAATAAAATCATTAGTAGCCCTAATGAATAATGATTTTTTTCCGTTTGCAAAATGGTAATAAATTTTCGTGATTATTTTTTTTTCACTGAGAATATATTCTGCTTCGAAGTATTTTTTTAAAATTGAGAAAAGCATCTGGGCGAGTAGATGATTGTTCTATTTTTATGATACTCCTTCCTCTCTCACTCCCCTCCGCCATAATGATAAATTTAAATTTGTTTCTACCAAAAAAAAATTAATTAATATACTTAGATAAAATATTTTGATGATTTAGTTTTGAATTTTTTTCATGCTTCCATTTCATTTTCACTTACGAACAATTCATTTGGAGGACTTTTTACCCATTTTGAACAACCTTTTCGTTAATTGAGAAAAGGAATACAATTTCTGGAAAATTATACATTTTTTAAAAAATAATATATCTGTACTCGATTAAAAGGAAATTTAAAAAAGTAATTTATTTATACTTTGTACAAGTTTTTTTTTGTTTTCGTCACTTAAAAATTAAGACATAAGAAGAAAAAATTTACACAGTAAAAGGAAAAAAAACACAACAACGATTTATAAACGTATTTAAAATCATTATACACAAATAAAAATCGAATTTATCACAATTACTTCTCTCTATAGCTATAAAAAATTCCAAAGAAAGAAATGAAAAAAAAACTAAAGAAAAATGAAAAAAAAAAACGAAAAATTACGCTATAAATTACTAAAAGTACATCTCGTAGGGTGCTACGAAAACGACATTGTTGGAATGTGAATCTCGACGGTTTTAATTTGCAAAACTCCTGGTTACTCGTAAATGTCTTTGAAGAAGTCGTTTCTATAATGGCGACGTTTTAAAGTATGATTTTTTTCCTGATTTGAACGCAAAAAAGGAAGAGGTACTAAATTTTATGTAATTCATTTTTGTGTCGTGGTTGTGCGCTATTATCAGTTTTTTTTTGGGGTATTGATTTTTTTAAAAAATCTGCAGGTATTTCTCTACAAAGGTTTGTGCTAGTTTTATAGTCAAAAATTAATTTTTTTAAAATCAGCATCGCTCTGGGTTTTTGGGAAAGAAAATAAAACTGAGGAGAAAAATGAAATAAAAACTTATACGCAGGTTGTACGATTATCGAAATGCATCTCCTTCGATCTACGATTATTTGGAAACTAAAAATATTCTGGTAACCAATAAGAAAAAAAAATCGTCGCATAGAAATAAAAATACGTACTCGACGACGACATCGTTATATCTAATTATACAGGTAAAATTCATTGGTCCAAGTCATGCAAAAAAATTGGAAAAAGTACACCGTGCACAACACATTGTATGCTAATTCGAAGTCTCAGCTTTGCAAAATTTATAAAAATTAGAAAAAAAGTAAAAGTTGAACTGAGCTAAGATTTTGTCGCCAAGATGAGAAAAAAGTTGAATATTTTAATGATCGAGAAAAAAAAGAAAATTGAAAGGAGCAATTAGTAGGAATAGTGAGGGAAGAATGAAGATAGAGATTAGGAATTGAGAATGAGGAAAAAGGGAGCTAGGGATAGGGAAGTACAAATACGTAAACGTCAGTCAATTCATGTACTATGTTCAGGTGTTGTGTAAGACTGAATAATCTCTAAAATACTGGTATAGCTGCCGAAAATTAGAGCTCCGACGGAGCAGGCCATGATGAATACATTCTTCACAACTCGCCAGTATCCGGAGTCTTCTTCCCAGTACGTAGCCATCTCAATCATAGCCGGTGTCCAAAGACCCAAAATCGAAAGACATACCGATCCCACTAGTGAGATGAATGGTGCGAGGTTTGGTATGATGAGAGCAATTATTACTGTAAAAAAAATAATTCTTTTAATAATCTGGTCGCTGAAGAACTCAAATTTTTGAGAAACTAGGTATTTCCTAAAAATTGGAAAATTTGTGAAGTTTTTTTTTCTCGAAGTGAAGACTTTGTTTTGAGAAAAATTAAAAGTTCATTTTTTACCTGTTCCAATAATCATCGATCCTCTCATCACGTAGTAAGCTAAATTTTCGTATTTCGCGCTAATACTGGGTTTCAATTGATTCCACACGATTTCCGAAGGGACACAGAATTGCAATCCATAAGTGAACAGGATGGATAAAGCGACCAGCAACTTGACGGATTCTGCTAAACTGTAATCAAAGCGATGCAAAAATATTAATCTCGTAATTACACGCGTTAGCACTGAACTTGGGATGGGGTGACCTCCGTTGATAATTGTCTTTGAAATCTGCATATAATGGAGCAGCAATGGGAAATTCTAATTGACACAGTGCATACGTAGATTTAATAAAATTGCCGGAAAACCTTGAATTTCTGATTAGAGACGTGTTTGAAATTTCGGAGGGAGGCCAAGGGGAGGGAATTGGAGAAAGAACGAAAGAATTGAGGTACGAAGAAACGAATACGGGTAATCATGCATTTGTTGTAACGTATGTTCAAAAAATCCTGCCCAAAGCCTGAGATTTTTTCTGGATGAGGATGGTGAAGTGGTGGTAACAGTTTTTGATTTCATATGAGAGCTGCTCTCTTTAGAAAGGCATTACTTTTGGTTTCATTTCCAGGGTGTTCGAAAAGAGTGTTTTGATATAGTCTAAAAATTGATTAGTACTAATAAAAAATGAAATTTGTGAAAGAAGTGCCATAAGATGGAGTTATTTTGGTTCTAGAGGGTAACTTTGGCCCCGTGCAGAAAGTACCTACTGTATTTAGCCTGATACGAAAAATAAGGCCAGTTGGCAAAGGAACTAAAGCGACCCTTAAAGCCAGAATAACCTCATTTTTTAAATTTTGACAATCATTAGTCAATTTAACTTTGAGTAAGAGATATCCCAGAAAATTAAGCCTCCATCCCAAAAAAGAAACAAAATTATGGGGTCCCAAAATTTGGATTAAAAAACACGGTTTTATGAGTCATTTTTATTTTTTAGGGACAGGTTGAGTCACCTGTTGAGAAATTTGATTCTTCATCTAAAAGGTACAAGTAAGTCGAGTTTCCGTCAAGAAGGTTTGTGCTTTTTCCGAACTCGAATTTCCGATTCAAATCTCAAAATCGAACCGACCACCCAAGAATTATTTTTTTTTACATGTTTTAAAAAAAATCTCAGCAGTGCTGCCAACTGCATTTTGATTTACATATTTTTCTCAAAAATTTTAGTTGGCAACACTGCTAGGTGTTGCTAAAAATTTGCCATAAAATATTTTTGATTTATTCTAAACAGCAGAAGAATTTTCGGCTTTCAAATCATTTAACGGCTGAATTGAAGTTTACGAAAATCATCTACGAATTACGAAATCAAGGTGCAGTTGGCAGCCCTGACGTGAATTTTTTTGTGAAAAAAAAATATTACCTAATATCTAGAATATTTATCTAAATTGACCAATTTTGTGGCATTGCTGCCAATTATATTTCAATTCAAGTAATTTTTCTCAAAATTCCAGTTGGTAGCATTGCTACAGTGTAAGCAAATTAGGAAATGAAAAACTTTTTTGTCTAGCAGAACTTTAATTGTAAAAAAACAGTCAAGAGTGATCCTTCGCCTAATCTCCTAGGGTTACCAGATTACCACTCCTTAGACCTTCTTGCTATTTTTTTTACGGGAGTTCCAACCCCCCTCCCCCAAAAAAACGGGTTTCCTTTCTATCTCATTTGGATTTGATTTTCCAGTAAAAATATCTGTACTTTTTTGTTCTACACATTCAATTTCCAAAATTTATACTACTTGACACCCCTTCCTCCTACTTATGTGCCCACCCCACCTTATCCATTTGTTTTTATTTAGCAGTGGCAACATGATTAAGGGTCATGAGGGGTAAGGTGGGGTGGTCGGTGGTCACAGAGGTGTGGAAGGGGGTCAAGAAGCTCAGGATAGTAACTATTCGAGGTTTCTCGGAGGACCACTCTCGACAGATTTCCAAATAAAAATTACGATTGATGGCAGACATATTTTTTCCTAAAAAAGAGGGCTAATTTGTCAACATATTCAAACTGAGAAAATTTTCAAAAGAATTATTTCAATTTTTTTAATGGTCATTTTTTTTGGATTCTCATACAACCGAATGAACATTCTTGAAAAATATCAAACATTCTAGGCAACCAAAAAAAATAATGCAACTTCTGAATTATAATTGACGGGTACTTCAATACTTACGGATCATGAGGTAAATTTAACGTGATGTTCGCTTGAGTGTCTTCGCCGTATGCCAAATAACAAACGAATCCGATTACACCGTACATGGCGATAATTAAAGTCATCGAAATACTCAGCACGCCGAAATATCCTCTAAAATGGTCCGGATGCTTCATCGAATTCTCAATGGGCAAAACCTTGCAACAAATTAATTCACGAGGTGTAAAATTCTATCCAACATAATAACCGATTTGCATTCAAAAATGTATAAAAATTCTTTTAAAAGGGAATGTAAGTTGGTCGTCTTATGTCGTTGATAAATGAAGAGGTAGGACATTTCATATATGAGCTGCTAACGAGCTAGGGTATATCCCCAAAGATTTCGTTGATGGGGTTATAAGAAAATGAGAAATGGGCCCGTCAAATGTAATATTTTGTAAAATGTCCCCTTATAGTCTGTTTTTCGTTTCGAATGTAATATCTTTGCGGTGTTTTATCTTTCTTAAGCCAGTAACTTTGAAAAAAAAAATCAAAAATTGGAGAAAAATTCGAAAAGTGATCGAGTTATTTATTTTGATTTAAATTTTGCTTTAAAATTCAATTAATCTTAAAATCTACAAATTAATGGATCTACTTACGGTTCCAATACCCTCCATGGCGAATAAAATCGTAGAAACGAATACAGGCAGATTATCAACAGACGATACGAATTTTCTTTCTTCGATAGGCAATGGTGTTTGCATCGCGTACCAAAAGGTCACCAATATACCGAAAATAATAAATATTGCTCCGCAAGCGGACACCGGTACCAAATATTTCAGTCTTCTGCCTATACCCAGAGGCAGCAGAGGTACGGCTACTATCAAAATATACCATCTTATTGTGAGATCAATCTTGAAAAACGTATTGAATATCTGCAAAAGACAATAAAAACATAAGAAACAAATTAAATATCTATAAATATAATATAGATAGGTACATTAACAACGTAGATTCTGTACAATCGCTCTAGCTAAGTAATTACCGTATCAAGATCGACCTTGAAATTTGAAATGAATACGATAATGAAAAAAAAAACACGCCCCAATGGCTAGTTGAATGCACGCGAATATAGCCAGTTAAATAATTCGAGTAATGGTCAAACTTATCAAACGTTATAATAATGTGTTGGCGATTAGTGAATAGGAACGCGTGAATAAGAGCTTCTTTCATGGCTAATTGTACCTATATTGTGTACCAAGTCGCAAAGAGTTGTTTGACCCTTTTCTCATTTGCTACAATAATGATTTTTATATTGATACTAGCCGTATAACCCGTCCGTTCCGGACGGGCTACCGTGAACTTCTTTTTAAATCGTACATTCCTTTTTGAAAAACAACCATAATGCATAACTTCTTAAAAATAGAAAATCGCTTAAATTGGTACCCGGAACTGTGTCATAAATCAATCAAAACTTCAAATTAAATATCTCGTTGGATTCGAGCTTGAAACTTTGACAAAAATCTATGAAAATTTAAAATGGAACATACCATTAGATTTGTGCCTATAATTATTCTGGAAAAAATTATATCAAACTTCCAAGCCGAGTAACCCATTAGATTAGTGCCCATAACTTCGGCAAAAATTTACCAGATGTTCAAACATTTTTCATTTGTGGTGAAATACATGGATAATTATTATCCATAAAATTGACCACAGTTTTATGGGTTTCCCCACTTTCCCCAAACTCTTGAATTGGTAATTTTGATGGTAAAATTCCTATCCACAAAATTTGCCACATGTTCAAACCTCTTACCTACATTTCTGGTGCAATGCGTGGATAATTATTATCCATAAAATTAACCACAGTTTTATGGGGTTCCCCAACTCTGGAATTAGTAATATTGATGGATAATTCCAATCCACAAAATTTGTCACATGTTCAAACATTTTTCATTTGTGGTGAAATACATGGATAATTATTATCCATAAAATTGACCCCAGTTTTATGAGTTTCCCCAAACTCCACAAACGGTAATTTTGATGAAAAATTCCTATCCACAAAATTTTCCATATGTTCAAACATTTTTCATTTGTGGTGAAATGCGTGGATAATTATTATTCATAAAATTGACCACAGTTTTCTAGAATAATTGGTAATTTTGATGGTAAATTCCTACCCACAAAATTTTCCACATGTTCAAACATTTTACATTTGTGGTGAAATGTGTGGATAATTATTATCCATAAAATTGACCACAGTTTTATGGGTTTCCCAAAACTCTAGAATTGGTAATTTAGATGGTAAATTCCAATCCATAAAATTTTCCACACGTTCAAGCATTTTTCATTTGTGGTGAAATGCGTGGATAATTATTATCCATAAAATTGACCACAGTTTTATGGGTTTCCAAACTCTAGAATTGGTAATTTTGATGGTAAATTCCTATCCATAAAATTTTCCACACGATCAAGCATTTTTCATTTGTGCTGAAATGCGTGGATAATTATTATCCATAAAATTGACCACAGTTTTATGGGTTTCCCCAAACTCTAGAATTGGTACTTTTGATGGATAATTCCTATCCACAAAATTTTCCACGTATTCAAACATTTTTCATTTGTGGTGAAATGCGTCGATAATTATTATTCATAAAATTGACCACAGTTTTCTAGAATAATTGGTAATTTTGATGGTAAATTCTTGCCCACAAAATTTTCCACATGTTCAAACATTTTACATTTGTGGTGAAATGTGTGGATAATTATTATCCATAAAATTGACCACAGTTTTATGGGTTTTCCCAAACTCTAGAATTGGTAATTTCGATGGTAAATTCCTATCCATAAAATTTTCCACACGTTCAAGCATTTTTCATTTGTGGTGAAATGCGTGGATAATTATTATCCATAAAATTGACCACAGTTTTATGGGTTTCCAAACTCTAGAATTGTTAATTTTGATGGTAAATTCCTTTCCACAAAATTTTCCACATGTTCAAGCATTTTTCATTTGTGGTGAAATGCGTGGGTAATTATTATCCATAAAATTGACCACAGTTTTATGGGTTTCCCCAAACTCTAGAATTGGTACTTTTGATGGATAATTCCTATCCACAAAATTTTCCACATGTTCAAACATTTTTCATTTGTGGTGAAATGCGTGGATAATTATTATTCATAAAATTGACCACAGTTTTCTAGAATAATCGGTAATTTTGATGGTAAATTCCTTTCCATAAAATTTTCCACACGTTCAAGCATTTTTCATTTGTGGTGAAATGCGTGGATAATTATTATCCATAAAATTGACCACAGTTTTATGGGTTTCCCCAAACTCTAGAATTGGTAATTTTGATGGTAAATTCCTATCCATAAAATTTTCCACACGATCAAGCATTTTTCATTTGTGCTGAAATGCGTGGATAATTATTATCCATAAAATTGACCACAGTTTTATGGGTTTCCCCAAACTCTAGAATTGGTACCTTTGATGGATAATTCCTATCCACAAAATTTTCCACGTATTCAAACATTTTTCATTTGTGGTGAAATGCGTCGATAATTATTATTCATAAAATTGACCACAGTTTTCTAGAATAATTGGTAATTTTGATGGTAAATTCTTGCCCACAAAATTTTCCACATGTTCAAACATTTTACATTTGTGGTGAAATGTGTGGATAATTATTATCCATAAAATTGACCACAGTTTTATGGGTTTTCCCAAACTCTAGAATTGGTAATTTCGATGGTAAATTCCTATCCATAAAATTTTCCACACGTTCAAGCATTTTTCATTTGTGGTGAAATGCGTGGATAATTATTATCCATAAAATTGACCACAGTTTTATGGGTTTCCCCAAACTCTAGAATTGTTAATTTTGATGGTAAATTCCTTTCCACAAAATTTTCCACATGTTCAAGCATTTTTCATTTGTGGTGAAATGCGTGGGTAATTATTATCCATAAAATTGACCACAGTTTTATGGGTTTCCCCAAACTCTAGAATTGGTACTTTTGATGGATAATTCCTATCCACAAAATTTTCCACATGTTCAAACATTTTTCATTTGTGGTGAAATGCGTGGATAATTATTATTCATAAAATTGACCACTGTTTTCTAGAATAATCGGTAATTTTGATGGTAAATTCCTTTCCATAAAATTTTCCACACGTTCAAGCATTTTTCATTTGTGGTGAAATGCGTGGATAATTATTATCCATAAAATTGACCACAGTTTTATGGGTTTCCCCAAACTCTAGAATTGGTAATTTTGATGGTAAATTCCTATCCATAAAATTTTCCACACGATCAAGCATTTTTCATTTGTGCTGAAATGCGTGGATAATTATTATCCATAAAATTGACCACAGTTTTATGGGTTTCCCCAAACTCTAGAATTGGTACTTTTGATGGATAATTCCTATCCACAAAATTTTCCACGTATTCAAACATTTTTCATTTGTGGTGAAATGCGTCGATAATTATTATTCATAAAATTGACCACAGTTTTCTAGAATAATTGGTAATTTTGATGGTAAATTCTTGCCCACAAAATTTTCCACATGTTCAAACATTTTACATTTGTGGTGAAATGTGTGGATAATTATTATCCATAAAATTGACCACAGTTTTATGGGTTTTCCCAAACTCTAGAATTGGTAATTTCGATGATAAATTCCTATCCATAAAATTTTCCACACGTTCAAGCATTTTTCATTTGTGGTGAAATGCGTGGATAATTATTATCCATAAAATTGACCACAGTTTTATGGGTTTCCCCAAACTCTAGAATTGTTAATTTTGATGGTAAATTCCTTTCCACAAAATTTTCCACATGTTCAAGCATTTTTCATTTGTGGTGAAATGCGTGGGTAATTATTATCCATAAAATTGACCACAGTTTTATGGGTTTCCCCAAACTCTAGAATTGGTACTTTTGATGGATAATTCCTATCCACAAAATTTTCCACATGTTCAAACATTTTTCATTTGTGGTGAAATGCGTGGATAATTATTATTCATAAAATTGACCACAGTTTTCTAGAATAATCGGTAATTTTGATGGTAAATTCCTTTCCATAAAATTTTCCACACGTTCAAGCATTTTTCATTTGTGGTGAAATGCGTGGATAATTATTATCCATAAAATTGACCACAGTTTTATGGGTTTCCCCAAACTCTAGAATTGGTAATTTTGATGGTAAATTCCTATCCATAAAATTTTCCACATGTTCAAGCATTTTTCATTTGTGGTGAAATGCGTGGATAATTGTTATCCATAAAATTGACCACAGTTTTATGGGTTTCCCCAAACTCTAGAATTGGTAATTTTGATGGTAAATTCCTATCCATAAAATTTTCCACACGTTCAAGCATTTTTCATTTGTTTTGATATGCGTCGATAATTATTATCCATAAAATTGACCACAATTTTATATGGGTTTCCCCAAACTCTAGAATTGGTAACTTTGATGGATAATTCCTATCCACAAAATTGTGAGATTCACTTCATTATTTAAAAACTAATTTAGGTACGGTACCTACAAAAAAATTAATTTAGCTGTAAAAAAATTGTAGAAAATTCATTTTCCGGATGTGCTTAAAAATTGATTTAGGTAAATAAATGTAATTTAGCTAGAAACTTTTTTTAAAATTCATTTTCATCCAAAAAATTCATTTTCTGGATATGTTCAAAATTTTTTTTGGGGATTGAACTCGATATTTAAAAATTAATTTAGATACAAAAAATTGAATTTAGAGATATAAAATTGTTGAAAATCCATTCTCCGGGTGTATGAAAAAATTTAGCTCAAAAAATTTAATTTAGCTAAAAATAATTCAAAAAAATGTATTCTCTAGATGGCGTTTGAATCCTGAATTATGAGGTAGGAATCCAAAAAGTTCATTCTTTGGGTGTATTTGAATATTAATTAAGCAAAAAAACATTAATATAGGTAGCTAAAAGAAATTAATTTTGCTTAAAAAAATTTGAATTAAGCTAAAAAAAAATTAATTTTGCTAAAAAAAATTCTAAAAACTTCATTCTTTGGATGGGGTTCGAACCCTGACTTATAAGAATTCATTTTCTGGATATGTTTAAAAAAAAATTTTGGGATTGAACTTGATATTTAAAAATTAATTTAGATACAAAAAATTTAATTTAGAGGTAAAAAATTGTTGAAAATCCATTCTCCGGGTGTATGAAAAAATCAATTTAGCTAAAAAAAATTTATTCAACTAAAAAATTTAATTTAGCTAAAAATAATTCAAAAAAATGTATTCTCCAGATGGCGTTTGAATCCTGAATTATGATTTAGGTATCCAAAAATTCATTCTTCAGGTGTATTTGAAAATTAATTAAGCTCAAAAACATTAATATAGGTAGCTAAAAGGAATTAATTTTACTTTAAAAAAATTTTAATTAAGCTAAAAAAAATTATTATAGATAAAAAATTAATTTTGCTAAAAAAAATTCTAAAAACTTCATTCTTCGGATGGGGTTCGAACCCTGACTTAAGAGGTAGTAATCTGAGAGCGCGTCATCATTACTCTCGCCAAGGTCAAGAGGGCGAGGGTCGAAGATGAAATCGTATTTCGAGGAATATCTCGAAAATGAAGCTGTTTCAGCAAAAATTGAAGAGAACCAAAATTGTAGCCCATAAAATTTTCTATCGTCAATGAGTCGTTAGATTTTTGATTCGAGCTTCGCGTTTCGAGTTATTTACGAAAAACTGATTTTTGCCTATGAGGGTGGGAGGGGAAGGAGGGGAAGCAACTTTAACTCGACTTTTCTCCACTTTGGAGGCAGCTTTTTCTAAACTTTTTGCGTCATAAACCACCTACTCGTCGAGCTCTTTCTAATGGTATATTCACCTTTCAAATTTGTGCAGTACTTTTGGCGTGATGCTGTTCCGTAAAAAACGCCCTCTTCTTTATAATAATATAGATAGATAGGTACCTATTTATACTTATTGGACTTACTTCTTGAAATGCTTGCGATATTAGAACCACGTATACTGTGTTGCCCAAATAGTACGTCGCTAATAAGGATAGTGTCACGAATTGCCTGTAACATAAGAAATAGATACACAGATGAGATTGAGAATTAATATAATTTTTGTGTTTTATGTTACAGAGTATGCAGAGTATATGATCGATCGATGTTAGAAGTTTTGGAATAGCTCGAAGTGTCGATGAGGTGAGTTTTCATAATTATATTTAGTTTATTAAAAAAAAAATAGTCAATATCTGTTGATATTCAATGAATCGGTCGAAATGTGGTAGGAAAAAAGTTGACGAAATCGGTGCATAAGAATTTTTAAGTAAAGATAGAACAGATCCAAATACAAATATTTATGTGTTTTTGTCAAAAAAAATGTGAAAAATTGAAAAAACTTTGAAATATTTTTCAATTATCCCATTTGAAAACTTTTTGTGAAATTTTGAGTTTCATTTTTAGAAAAAGGGGTAGTATAATTATATATATATATATTTTTTTTGGGGGGGGGGGGGTGGTAGATGAAAACTACAAAGGTGGTTCAAAAATAGTTCCTCAGCAAGTATACCTATTGAAAAATTTGCTGGTGTAAAATAAGGAAACGTCAATGAAAAAATTAGGAAAAGTTATCACGATTTATTTAGGGAAGTAAAGTGTGCTCAATTTTTATGAAAATTAGTGTAGGAGTGTATCATGAAAATATTCATTGAAAATATTGCAAAACCGAGTTATTCACTTGGAAGTGGTGTAAAAATTTCTTTTTAAAAAAATGTTTGAAAAATCATTTTGATTTCTTTTGGAAATGAACTAACTATTACTAAAATGACATAAATATGCTAAAATTCTACAAAAGTAGGTAGCCTAAAATGTCAGAAAGTTTTTATTCTCATTCAAAATTTGTAAGTAAAGAAAAAGTAAAAATTTTCAAACATGGTTTGATATTCAAAAAATTTAACTAATTTTCACAGAACATCAAAAGAAATTTACCAGGTTTTTGATTTTACAGAAAGTGAAAAAATAAAACACATTAGAAAATTTTGTTAGAACTTTACAAATTCTGTTTGTGGTGAAAAAAATTCACCAAAAAGTGATATGAAACCTTAAAACAGTGCTTGATAAAATTATTTACTCAAAACATTACTTGATAAAATTATTTAAATGTGTTGAAAAATCGATCAAAATGTAGTAAGCATTTTTCAGAATGTTAAATTTGGTTGGATATTTTAAATTCTATTAAAAAAATTTAAAAAGGGGGTAGGGGAATTCCGATATACGTCCAAAATATTGTTACTATTTTTGTAGGTATCACAAATTAAAGACAAAATTTTTCTAAAAATGCGAAGAAAATTGAATGCATCATCAGTTTTCAGAAATACTTTTTTCCAATGATTTTACAAAACTTGGGGTACCTTTTTAAATTTTTTGAAGTACCTATTCTTGATAATTTTTTACTAAATTTTGAATTTGAGACATTTTTTATGTTATTTTCATGAAAAATTTTCATCATCTTTTCATAATTTTTCTCAAAATTTATGATGGGTAGTTTTGTGAATTGTCAACTTTTTTTTTCAGTTTTCAAATTATCAATTTTTGTACTATTCTGGCAAATTTTCGACGTTTTCAATGATTTTTTACTACAAAATAAGATTGAAATTTTTTAATATTTTGAACAATCGTTATGAAATTCTATATTTTTTTTGCCAAGTTTTAATGATACTTTCTGGTGTTTCAGTTTTTTGTGAATTCGTATTATTAACATCTCTTATGTTTTTAGTTCTTTAGGTTTCCTACCAGATTTAAAATTTTTTCGCTATTCTCATGGAATTTTCGAACTTTGATTACGTAACTTTCCCAATATTTTACAGACAGTAATGTTTTAAAAATTTCATTTTTTTTCATGCATTCGAATAACTATTGGATAATGATTGAAAGGTCTCGTTGTATTTATAAATTTTTCAAAATTTTTTATATACGAACTGGGTGGTCATTATTTCATTTTATACACAAACAATCGAAAGGGATTGATGGTTGAGAAGTTGAAATATTCAATGGTGCTGAATAAATTGCATATCTGCGCCGTAAATTCTCGAATAAATTTTTCCATTTTGTTGGTTTTTTTTTTTCGGTTGCGAGTATGCAACTTATTCAACACGTTCAAGCACTGTTGATAAACGTTGAATTTTTTCCATCATTTCAACAGAATGACGCGAATTCTTAGGAGTCGTTGGTTGAAAATAAATGATATTGATCTGATTCTCCAATTTCAATTTCAACCAGTCATTTTTAATTATACTCATCAATGGCGAAAGCATACACGATGTGATCCTACAATTAGATAATTTTTGTTTTATTCGTTCTGGTACAAAAAGGTACCGTAATTAGGTAAAAGAATGAAAATATTATAACACTCTCGGACCAACACATACTACGCAGCTTCGAGTGCATAACAGTTTGAGGCGTGCTCGTGCAGCGATGATAAGCTAAATTATAGGTATGGTAAATTCAGTACAAGGATGTGCCAACACATTGCGATGCTTTTTAGTTTTACCAATTGCTACGTATCTGTGTAGATTATCGTTAAATCAGCGTGTAAAAATACTACGCAAGCTGTCGAATGGTCTCCGCAAGGAGTAGTGAAAATTATCATTATCGAATTCTCAACGATAAAAATCCGCTCGATAATTATCCACGATCGACGAGTCGACAATTAAAACGACATTCGCGACAAGACGACTCAGATAAAACTCCCAGGGCAGCTTTTTCATTCAAATATCACGATCTTTCGAATAGATATGCCAGATTGTCATTAACTCATCGAGCTGGCGACAAAAGCGCCAACTGGGTGATTTTCTGCCTGTAATTACATACGGAGGGTTTGGGTCTGGGCATCGCATCGTTTATCATTAATCTGGTGTGTTATTATTCTTAACCTAATTTTACGTATCGGTTCGCTGCTGGCAATTGAATTATTGAAAATAAAAAAACGGTGAAAGTGTTGGCAAAGTGTTGAAAAAATTTTCCAAATTGATAGGTCGAGGACGTAAGAATATACCAGAATGTATATTTTTTCGGTTTTGTCTTTGTTTTTTGGCATCGATACGTACCGAGATTCGATTAAAATATTAATTCGTCGTAAAATTATTGAAAACCAGTTTGAGGTAATTTTTTTTAAGTTTTTATGCGTCGGGCGCATGGGTGGTTATCTCGCAGGAGACGTTTACGAAATTCTATATTTAACCTCAATTAATATCGGCTCTGGTGTGTGTAAATTGAACGTAATGAAAAGGTTAAACGGTATCGAATTTTTATTTCAAGACGCGAGGTCTACCCGACAACAGGTTGACTTATTAACGGCGGCGCGATTATTTATTGATTGTGAAAAAAAAGTACGAGACATAGACGTGCACTGTGCTCGAATAAATTTCCACTATATCACCGCTGTCGAGGGTGCGAGGCGAAGGGAAGGGGTGCCATAAAGCAATGGCATAAGCATACCGTGCGGTGTTATTGTCGTCTTCGCGTGAGGATATCCTCGTCGTATTGTATAATACGCGTATGCTTTTTTTTTTTTTTCGTTCGCGGAGACGTTTATTTAACAATCAAATATACAATAAACAAGGATAACGTGTGATGAGCTGGATGAGGTATGTTAAAATGGCGTATTTTTGCGGAAATGGGTCTCATTTCACCTTGACCTCGTTCGATACGTAATCGCGGTGAAATTTTTTGCCAAGTTTCCCAGCTTGATGGTTGTAGGGGCTTTGGGACGAAATTTACGTAAAAATTGATAGCGATTATCCTTGGATCGGTGTACAATTTGAAGACATCATCGGGTTGGAATTAGGTGGATAAATTTTGAAAAATTTCCAAGTTTTAGAAGTGTAGACGAATACGATGCCAGGTATTACGTGATATATTGTACATTTGTGACAGCCTATTATCATTCAAAAATATGCACTAACAGAGGGTTATTTGTTTGCAGCAACAGGTGGTCATTGTTTGAAGTGAATTTTTAGTACGCTCGATGAGCTTTCATTCGAGTAACTATTCATTGAGATGTGCACTTAGCAGTACCTTGTGTGATAAATGGTGAATGGAGTGGTGATAAACAGACGAGAGGTTTATGTAATTGTGGGAAAATAGAGGTTTGGATTGTTTCGAATAAGGAAAAATTGCAAGGTGTCCATGTCCAATAAATCCTGATATGTTGAAAATAATAAAAATAATGGTCTTCCATTTGACAAGATGGTGCTGAAAATTTAAAAAGTTGTCAACAGGGTGTTCAACTTGTCATGGAAAATGAGAATTTGCAATTTTAAAAAAGTGATCAATCAAGTCGTGAAATTAAAGTGTCTACAAATCCAAAAAATGGAAAATTATTCGATAAAAAATAAATAATTTTTTAGAAGATTTTTAATTGGAATTTATTATTATTATAAATGGGCATGTTTCTTTGAAAAAAGGGGTTTAAAAAATTGTTTTAATTTATTTGAATAATTGAGGATTTTTTTTTTTTTTGGGGGGGGGGGGGGTCGTTCAATGGGCTACAGAAGTGACAGCTCTCTAAAAAAGAACCACGAAAAAGTTCATGGATTTTCTTCAGAAATTTTTGAAAGAAGTCATGCTTTTCTTTATAAAATTTAATTTTTTTTCTTTTTTTTGTTCGAAGTTAGATGGAAAAAATACTACATGAAAAATCTAATTTCGCTATTTCAAATTATGTACAACTTGAATTTTATTTCTTCTACGAGGATGAAATTTAGTTAATTTTTTTTTCGACCAGCCCAGCACCTCAGCTCTGAACAGTTGGAAGGTTTTTCATGGGCATTTTCGTTTGATTGCTGACAAAATTTGTAATTTTTTTCATCCTCTTCAAAAACTTGATTTTAATTGTCAGAAAATTCAGATGAGCTCATCGAAAAAAACTTCGTCATTATTTTTCAAATTATTGCAAAAAAAAATTTACTCCCGTAAAATTTTATTGTCTTACGAAAATTGAATTTGACATTTTAAAAAATTTTATACTTTTTTGTAGAAAAGATTGGTGGTAAAATTCGTAAAAAAAAATGTTATTGAATTTTAAAAATTTTCCATCATCTCTAATGATGTAATGAACATGAACAAGAGAAACATCAATCTTATTTTTAATTTTTTTGAGAAAAGTCTCTCAAAAGCTGGATGAGGGAATCAAAATCAAAAGTTCTCAGTCCAGAATAGAATGTTTACCTACCTTTTTTTTTTTTGATTTTCTGGTATTAGAACATTTTCTGTTATCTTATAAGCAAAAGCAAACTTTTCTCTTCTTGGTTGCGACCTTGTCTTTGACTTTTTCAGATGGATTAGTTTTTCAAATGAAGATTGAACGCGAAAAATACATATGCATATTTCATGCACAGATTATTGAAAAAATGTCACTACATTCAGTTCAATATGTACATAATTATATTCTAAAAATATTGCACTTATACGAGCATAAATAAGTACATTAAAAACAAAATCGCCCCGCGAGTTCTTCAAGTACATATTTTGTAAACACTCTAATATACCTAACTACCGGAATTGAGAAAAAAATATGCAAATGATTCTGCAGCATCTCAATATGGTTTATTTTTTGCAAGTGAATCAAGTTAAAACTGACTGCAGAGTTGAGATTATTGAAAAGATATCATATCTGAAGTTTGCCAAATGATATTTGAGATAATTTTTAATTTAAAATCACTCATGTTTGCCGAAATGTGCAGTTGGATGCAGTCCCAACTCCTGTTTTTTGAGGTCAAAATTTTATAATATAATATGGAGAAAAAATTAATTTGAAGCATATACCTCTAGATGCATTTTTTTGATTGTACATTATGTAATCTATCTTGGATTTGATTCAACCTACTTAATTTTGTTCGTTTCGTTGGAAGAGTTCGAAAAAAAAAACCATCGAGCACAAGAAATCCAATGTTATTCAAACAGCAATAATTTATATAATGATTCCAGATCCGCATAATACAAAAAAAAAAATCATCCCAGCATTTCTCATTATTTCCTCCAATAAGTGATTCCGATTTGATTTTTAGTACCGAGATCAAATTTGATGTCAGTTTTTGTTCATCGCTTCAAAATTTTTCTCAAGTTTATTTTTTTGTTTAATTTTTTCAAATAAGTATTTTTTATAATTTTTTTTGACACTTGAAATCGATTTGGGCAAAAGAAAGGCCCTAAGAGAAAAATCATTCTGTATCGTGAAATTTTTTCTGTAGAGTCCTATTAGTTTTTCTCCTATTGGAAGCTCAATTTTCTAGATATTTTAACCACAAAAGCTGAAAATGAAATTTATATCTGCATATTTCTCCTTAAAAATAACGAATTGGGCTCTATAGAAAAGAATTTTAGGCTTTCGTGTTCGTGCCCCCCCCCCCCCTCCCTGGACAATCAGTTTTTTGTGATGAACCACAATTTCAATTTTTCTTTGTAACTTTTTTTTCCATATGATCGCATATTACGGTTTTTACTCATTTTTTATTGCTTGCAAGTTCAAATGTTATTTCAGTTTCTTGTCAGAAATGAACATCATTTGACTCATTTTTTTTCCGATCATTTCCGAACGTTGTAATTCGTGATTTTTTCTGTTTGTGTTTCTTTTTTCCATTCTTAAATTCAGCATTAAATTTTGTTGTAAGCTCTATGATTTTTTTAATAATGGAAATTACAGTTGTAAATAATTCGTTTTCATTCAACAGAAAACAAATTTAAAAAAATTAATTACCAATTTTGTAATTTTGCCCTTTCCTGATCACGTCCAGTTCTTCTAACTTGAATTTCTTGTTGATTTTTTACCCCTTCTAGTACGTAGATTTTATGATCACAAGAAGGGCTCCTACGAAAAAATGTATCAAACGTGAATTATAGAGCATAAACTTTCCTAAGTCGTATTCGTTTTTTCTATGAAGCTGAGATATTGTCAGTGAATGATAAAAGTTGAATTTTGGATTTTAGGCTGAAATATCTCGAAAACTTGGATTCTTAGAGAAAAACTAGAACCCTTTTTTTGTTCAGAAAATAGATTTCAAGAATCGAAAGTTATCAAAAAATTTCGAAAAAGTTTCAACGAAAAATTTAAATTGTGAAAAATCGTCCTGATCTTTCATCATTTTTCCTGTAATCGATGCAAAAAAACGAAAAATCCTATCAAAATCACTCATTGGAGCCGAATACTTCGAACAGGCCCGCGTAATTATTCTCAGCCAAGTAATCGAATCCATATTCGCGATAAGACACTGATGGAAAAAAGGAAATAATTAACTCGTGCGCAGCCAATTATCTGAAGAATGTTGATGAACAGCAAACACAACTCATAAACCTTGGCAATTTGGTCACTCGTACGAAGGAATCGATTGTATAATACTCAGCATGCGTCGAACGCGTATGTGAAATGATACGGAAAAGTCGTGGATACCATTTAACGCACGCCAATGGCCAATGGCACTCATCATTGTTGTTGTTGATACACGATCAACGATCCGGTCCAATGATCCAAGTCAATAAATAGACTCGATACACTTGAATTTATATCACATATTTTCATAGTATCGTAATAATTCCTCCTAATTCATTGACAAAGTCCAGGCAATGTTGATAGTTGGCTCGTGCGCCAGTTTAACCTGTTACCATCGATCGTCTTGGATAAAATGGGGAAGTGCACGATACGATTAACTTTCTAGATACATGTATACGATATTTATATGTAAATTGCCCTACCTAATGATTCAGATATATAGGTATTTTGTGCGTAAAATATTCTCCAACAGCCAAAAGAAACAAACTGCCGGAACCAGAGATAAATAACGGTAGCTCGAGACAGTGACCTTCGAGATCGTGAGCGACCGACAAATCAGCACGAAATGAAACACTGCACACACGCATCGGATTTATTAATGAATCGATTATAAAGACAGCGAAAAATAAAGAAATATTACGATCGGTGCTCGCGTCCTTGTCGATGGCAATATTACGATATTGGTAATACGAGATTTCGATTTGAAAAGCAAAATAGGTAGAAAAAAAGCTGGTGCAGGAGCTTGGGTGTCTTATGAGATATTCACCGCAGCACGTCGCCTTTCACTTTTAATCTCGTCACGAGGTGTCGCTAATGAATATAGTCGAGAAACAATACCTACGAATACGAATGCGGCCAGATGCAAACTCGGATGATTTTTTGTTTTGTTCGCATATGTGTGACTGTGTAAAAAGAATACGATACGATGTTTCGTCGTAATTATGTAATACCCCGGCGCTCGTACTCGTGCAGGGGCACTGCCACACGATTCCAAGCTTTCAACGTGTATCGTGTTTCCAATTTCTTAATGGCTGGAAATGTTTTCCCTTCGAGGTTTTTCTCCTTTTTTTTTAGGTTATTGAACCGCGATGACGATGAATACGCGATTGCAACAGATGAATCTGGCGTCTGTGTAAGATCGCAAGAGGTGAGATTGCTACATATTGGTCGTCGGTCTCGAATGCAGCGTACCAAGTTCAAACGATGGTCACAAATTAACGGTAATTAACGAACGATACGTAAAGCGGGACTAGTAAATGTGACCTTGATGTGAGCGGTATTGTATACCTATAGTGTGTCGTAATTGGCAACCAACCAGCGCGGTTAATGTACGTGAAGAAATAACCAGGGATTGTAAGAATGAAGAGTTTCAAAAAAAAAGTCACCTGATGTTTCAAAATTTAAAAATGGCCAAAGGTGCTGGAAAATTACTCTGGCTAGTGGAATATACCGTCGACTGCAGATGCTGACCTTCCAGTGGTTTATTTCCAGTTGTGTTTGATAGTTGATTTTCTGGACAGGAGGCAGAGAAAAGGAAAGAGATTGCTTCGGTGTAGGATTTGCATGAATTGGGACATCTAAGCATTGTTTTAGCTTTCTTGGTGACCGATGCTGCGTATGGAAATTTTAGTTTATTTCATAATTTTTTAATGAGGAATGAGGTTGATGAACTTGGATATGTGGAGTGTGGTTGCGAAAACTGCAATGTGCAGGTTTGGAAGTAATTACTAATCTGCTTTTTTTTGTTGAAAAGTTTGTCTGTTTGATTCTGGTGGTAATGTGATTTGTTGTTTTTTCAAGTTTGGAATTTCGCTGTAGGTGTCTTATTGATGGCGGAATTTTGATTATTTATGAGATTTTGTTGGTGATAATTAAAAAATGTGAAAAAATTCGTCTTCCTTTGGCCAAGGAATGAGAAAATGAAAAACTGAGTAATACGTACAAAGTTTTAAGAAAAGTGACTTGGAAATTCCATTGGGGTGAGGGGGTAAAAAGGCAATTATTCTCCATCCTCAAGAGTTCGACCATGTAATTTTATCGAATTTCATAAACATAACCAATTTGTACTTTTCCAAGTAACATTACGAGATGATAATGAATTGAGTGAGAGAATATTTCAAATTCTGAAAACTGTGGTATCACCACACTTTTGAGATGGAGTTGCAAATTTTCAATGCTGGTAATTGTATTGACAGTTATTTCACATCTCCTTCCGCTCTCATGAGGGAAACCGGAAGTCAACTCATATTTGACTATCTCGTGTGGCACTTCTAGGGCATTGCCTCTTCTCTCTTCCCACCATCAAAGCAATGGACGAATTTTTTGAAAATTATATTTTTGGAGTAGTGAGGTTTGAAATTCCTCCTCTCTAAAATCTTCAACTTTTCATTTTGTGCGAGATGGGAGTGTAGGGGAGGAACTCCAAACCTAACCACTCCAAAAATTGCATTTTTAAAAAAATCGTCCATTGCTTTACTGAAAAAAAAAAACACAAAAAATTCCGATCTTTCCCTGTGAATTTGGCAACTGAAATCTTCAACTTTTCATTTTGTACGAGATGGGGGAGGAGGGGAGTAGGGGAAGAATTCCAAACCTCACCACTCCAAAAATTGCATTTTTTAAAAAATCGTCCATTGCTTTACTGAAAAAAAATCCGATCTTGCCCTGTGAATTTAGCAACTGAAATCTTCAACTTTTCATTTTGTGCGAGGAGGGGAGGAGCGGAGCAGGGGAGGAATTTCAAACCTCACCACTCCAAAAAATGCATTTTCCACCCACCATCAAAGCGATGGACGATTTTTTTAGAAATGCAATTTTTGGAGTGGTGAGGTTTCAAATTCCTCCCCTACTCCCCTCCACCTCTTCCTCGCACAAAATGAAAAATTGAAAATTTCAGTTACTTACTAAATTTTCAGTTTTAACTGTTTATTTATTGGAAAAAATTATGATTTCACCATTTTTTCCGTAGGTGTAAGTATTATCCGTCTTCTTTCAGAATCATGAAAAATTCAGTTGGAAACAAAAAATTTCAATTTTTAAACAATTGCTAATTTATCAAACTATTTTGTATGCGGGTCTAAAAATATAAAAGTTATCTTCCAAAGGGTACAATTGTTCGAAGAATGATAAATTTTTAGTGGATAGATCTCTTCGAAATTTAAAATTTGGTAAAACTCAAATTAACAAATTAACTCGATGGAACTTCTTTTCAAACAAACAATCGAGAAAAATTTTCAAGGATCAAAACAGCATGAAAATTGGAAATCAGATTCAGGTGAAATTGCTCATCAACTTTCATAAGTTGGAAAGCTGCATCAATGGAGTTCCTTCTACAAGCTATTTACATTGCCGGACATCAAGCCATCACGATTAATCCATAGAAATCGCTAATAAACTACGAAAAAGTGATAATGATTGGACTAGGATATCCGTTTAATAGGCTGTTCTTTGATTAATTTTTTATTGGTAGACGACGGCAATGTCCTAGACGTGCCAGACGTGATGGCCGAATGTGAGTTGAATAATTATTAATACAATAATGAAACATGTATAGGTTCCAAACACTATGAATGACTCATAGAGTAACTAAGAGACAGAAACAGAATTAATTGTGAAAGATTTTTTTTTAAAAAAAGTTCAGTGTTCTATGCAACTGAGGGAGCCCAAGCCCTACCTAGAGCCCCATTGAAGCTAATCAATGCAAATTAAATATTTAACTGAATACTGGCAAACTTGAAGTCTAAAAAAGAAGAAATTTTCTTCTAAACAAAAGATCGAATCTGCTGATTTCTGCAATGGAAAATGAATAGGTAGGTCTAAACATTTGCAGTGTCTCTAGATCCTTGGAATAGATGAATAAACCATTTTCGCAATCCAAAACACCCTCTGGCAGCCTAGAATAACCCCACATGACCGTCCATGTTCTCGATCAATATCATACCACTTCCTATAAGCAATAACATGACATATGGTAACCATTGGTTTTCGTGCATCAATCCATTTCAAAAAGAACCTTCCCTTTGCCCATACGCTCATACATTTGGCTCAAGGAATACATTATAGTGCGCTATTCTGGCACCCAATACAACAGACATTCAAGGATTCGGTCTCGTGTACGGATATCAGCTGTCATTAGCAACAGGGGCACACACCAACGAAACAAGAAAAAATACGCAACGAGGGTTTTTTTTTTTAGAAAACCTCACCTTAAAATCCGCACCACCGCTCGACCCACTCGCATCAAAAGACCAACTTCTGCGTACTACGAGGAAGTTACCGAGTAACCTTGATATAAAGGCGTGTACAATGCAGATACACAACAACGATGATGATAGCAAAGAACTCGATGACCTAGTTGGCATCTAGCGACGTACTGTCTGCGCTGCATTACGAGGAAATTTTTCGAAGGGTGAGGGCGGAAAATATTTTCGAAACCCTTTGATGCCTCAACGCACGTGCCAATTGGTGAAGTTGAAATACATGACGATAACACACTAATGGGTGATACCAGTAGAATTTTTTGCACTGATCATGAAAAAAAAATGGTAGAAAATTCCATCACACTAGAGATTTTCATAATTTTAATTTTTGTTGAATCTTGTTTCTACCTTTTTTGAGATGAAAGAAGCCTGCATTTCGATCATTTTCCTTGAAAAGCATGAATTTTCTACATTTTCCTCTTAATTTTTAAAACCGAAGAATTGTAAAAAAAAATCTGCCCTCGTTTCTCTTTAGCAGGGCTTAAACATTAATTCTAATTCAAATAATAATAATAAAAAAAATCGAATCAAACGGCCAATAGAAATGAGCCAGAAAACGATAGCTCAGATTCAAATAAGGAAGATCAAAATTTAAATCAAAATGAAAATGATCTGGCACCGTGATTACTGAAACATATATGGTAATTTACCATAATTACTAAAATATTTACGGTAATTTACCACAATTACTGAAATATTTTCGGTCATTTTCCGTAATTATTAAAATATTCACGATAATTTACCGTAATTTTCGAAATATTGAAATATTTACGGTCATTTTTCGTAATTATTGAAATATTTACGGTCATTTTCCGTAATTATTAAAATATTTACATTAATTTACCGTAATTATTTAAATTTTTACAATTATTTACCGTAATTACTGAAACATTTACGGTAATTTTCCGTAATTACTGAAATATTTACGGTCATTTTCCGTAATTATTAAGATGTTTACAGTAATTTTCAGAATATTTACAGTATATTCGGTAATTTATCGTAAATTATTAAAATATTTACTATTATATACCGTAATTACTGAAACATTTACGATAATTCACCATAATTACTGAAGTATTTACGGTAATTTACCGTAATTATCAAAATTTTTACTACAACATTGTGTCTACTGGGCATGAAAATCATAAAAATGGCGTGTATTTTCATTTCCTCAATTCATAGACAACATGAGAAAAGAAATTTTATGCTCTACCTTTCATGTTTTATTCATTTTTTCCATATTTCATCTGTAACATCGTCTTAAAGGTCAAAAATTATCAAAAAAAAAAGTGGAAAACTGGTTCAATAAAAACAAGAAATAGTGAAAAACCTTAATTTTTTCACTGTGTTTTCGTGATCAGTGTGAAAAATACTATAAAAATCACCCAAGAAATTTCAAACAGCATAGCATCTCAAAAGTTTGAAAATGCAAGCCTGTGTGTAATATGTCAATGATGAATTATCACGTGGCAAAGATGAAGAGGAGAGGAAAATTTCAAACGAGACAAATACATGAAGTGTTAATCTAGTACGTTTAATATCCCTTCACTCTTCGGATCTCTCAAGCGTTTCTTTTACTGCCTGGAAACTTACGCGGTGTAAACTTTTCACTTTCGGATGTAATTTCGTGTTCGTGATACGAGGCAGCTCAGTAGGGTGAGCTGGCTGGTTACAAGATATGCCCAAGTGACGTATCTGCAGAGTAGATTAACTCCAGATACCAATAATACACTTCAAAGCGATACAGATGGATGAGATAGCCTACGATGTAATTTAATACAATTGCGGATAAAGTTTCGGTAGCTTTTTGAGAACAAATTATATGTACATGGCTCGCGACTCGAAAACACGACGGATTATGAATTATAATGAGAAAAGTTCCAAAACAGTGGTTCCCCAAATTCCGATCTCAGACTTCATATGCCAGCCCTGGAAATCATATGTGGCCGTCAAACCGACCGAAATATCCTACTTCTGTCCCTCTTTAGAATTCCACTCGTTCGAACGACCGTTGAAAACTTTTTCTGTAGGTTACATATCGGTTAAGCGTGATGAGGTAACCAAGATGTCATACAAACTTCTCCTTAATGTTTATGGCGCCGAAAAGAAAGACCGGAGGATAAACTTGGGCCAAAAAGGAAAACTCGATTTCATTATTCGATTGCTATGCAACTGCAAGGTTACCAACGATCCGGATACCGATTCGATGATGACCACCGAAAATTTGTACTTCATGTGACTAGAATGTCAACAAAACGGATTCTCAGATAACCCCAACAAGTGTAGGAGGAGTTGGCAATACATTGTATTATTGCAGAAGACCCAAGGTATCTGTCGAGTGCAACGTACCGCCGGACCGGTGTAGCAAGGTGACATGTCCTTGCAGCGATGATCGGTTCGCCGAGTCAACTGGATGCAGAATTTAGCATGCGGTGGGGGCGCTGCGCTGCTGTACCGTCGCGCGTTCCATATTAATTATAAACTAGTTTAAGCGTACGTACTGCCACTGAGCAGACCTAATAACCAATTATCAATAACTGGATCATGTAATCGGTTTTATTAGAACGGAAGGGCAGCTTGATGCGAATTAGCGTTGCATTACACGTTGCCGCCGCTATCTTTACTAGTAAATCAAGGTTGAATTGGGATTTACATAAACCATGCTGACCATAACCTGCATCGTGGTGGTATTCGATATGGTTAAACGATATAGACCTGGTAGAGTGACGAAGAAGGAAGAATATCGAAAGACCATCCGCGTATATTGAAGTTATATAATATACCTACGTCTGCGTAAAAGAGATGTAATAAATTGAAGCTAAAAAAAAAAACGTTGCGAATTCTAAACTGGATGATTGAGTTAATAATATTGATGGCCGTGCGAATCAAGGACGAATCATAGCGATGGAGTGAGGTATGGGGTATGAGATGGCATTTTCCCGTGCTTGTGTATGCGGAAAAACAACCCAATAGGGATTTTTTTCCTCGTAATGTTGCTGGTTCGATTAACGCGAGTACTCCCAACAGTGAGGAAAATATAAAATGGACGAATGATTAAGTAGAAAAAAAGTTAGTTTGATTGTGAAGGATTGAGAAAAATTGGATGGGAAAATTATACTCTGGAAAAAATACGAATATTTTTCAAGAGCAGATTTACTCGAATGCCTACAGCAACTGGCACCGGTACAGAGATTTACGTATTCGAATCACCTTGTCTGTCGAATGTTTAGCTAGTTGGTGAAATGCATTATGTTTTCGCAGTTTTAAGCATTAGAAGATTTGTTGTACAGGAAAACCTTGCGAAGTTTTGTTGACTCTTTGATTTCTTGGAATTTGAATTTGATCTTGGAGCTACATCCGATTATAAAATTGGAAACCTTGATTCAAGATCAGGTTCGAGGTTGAAGAGAAATTGTTTTATTTTTGAAGTTGGCGTGTTCTCGAATGATAATTGTATGAATGGTGGTGATCTTTAAAGCTTCGATTTCGATAGAAAAGTTCCTATTTTTTGGTAGGTTTATTCTTATTTATTTTATGTTTTTTATTCGGTTTGAATAATTTTTTCAACCAATTTTTTTACCCATTTCCTACTTTTTCAAAAATTTTCAAACTTTGCGAGGGTGGGGGGAGGGAATTTCTGTTCTGTCCTCTTTGTTTCGTTTTTCATTAATGGTCATAAAAAAAAAATAAAAATAAGATTTATAATTCTGAGTATGGAAATTATCATTTCGGCATCAAAAATTGGTTTTTGAGTCGAGATTCCTTTTTGGTTCTATTCCAAAATCCGTATCAATGTCAACGAAGGGTGAAGATGTTACTTGAACGTTGCATTCATGTTTTGAGGATTAAATGTATGGTGGGCTTTTCAGAAAAGTGATAAGAAAATTCACGAAAATCAAATCAAACTTGATTTTCAAAAATCAAGACTTGTTTAAAAATTCACAAAATGAAAAATTTATTGAAAAAATTGGTAGTTTTTTTCAAATATTTGAAATTATTTCATATTTTGACTCGATTTTTTTTAAAATGGTGATGGGTAGGGTCATATTTGTGTCAAGGATTGAGAAGAAAGAAGAAATCAACATGAAATTATCATATGACTTCATGAGATCGTTTCAGAAAACTTTATTCAACATCCCAATCCCTAATTTTTTTTTTAATAAAGCATAAGACCATTACTGAAAAATCAAAAAATCATCGTAAAGTATTTCGAAAATGTCCTGAAAATTGCTTGAAAATATTGTTGGAAAGCGTGAAAATCTTGATAAATTGATTGTTAAAAATAAATGTCGCAAAAAAAACTTGAAAAATGTCTGGAATTTTAACTAAAATATTTATGTAAAATTCCTTCAACTAAACAATTGAACACGAATAAAACATATTGTTGAAAATTGCTGTTGGAGATTTTTAGAAATTGAAAAATTATTTTATTGAATTAGGTAGGTATTATAAATAAGTTTGATTTCATTTCAACAATTTTTGTGAAGTTTCCAATCTTCACAATTTTCCAAGGGGATTTTTTTTTGTCATCAATTTCGATAACTTTTTCGAATTTTAGAAATTATTATATCGAATTACGTCTGAAATTTTTGGAAATAGATCCCTAACCGGTTTCAAATTCAAAAATCATCACTTGTTGATCGTTGAACAGTGTACTTGAAAAGTTGAAAAAATTGTCAAACTTTAATTTTTTTCATTTTATTTTTGATGTTTTAATTTTTCAGAAACTTATCGTGTATTTTTCAAAATCTTATTTCAACTTCAGTTATTGGATCTTTGGCGTTAGTTGAAATTTTATCTGAAGTGTTGTTCATTTTCAGGTGGCCTTCTACGGTCCTCTGGGGGCCAATTTCTTGTAAAAATGAAAAAAAATGCATAAAAATTGAAAGGTTTGCATTTTTGAAGCGATGATGCTTCTTTTTAAAATCTTTGATTTCTTTTATTTTTGGTAGCCTGGTTGGAAGTTATTTTTTCGAGTCCTTATCATGTTAATCTTGAAATTTCACTCAAAAATTCTATTCTTAATACGTTCCGGAAACGAAGCCTTATCTTATTATCAGTTTTTTTTACCATTTATGTAACATCGACGCTTGAGGAAATCGTTTACCATCAATGTAAGTCTACGAACATTTGCTCACACAGATACCTCGTTCCTATTTCAAAAGCTAATCTCAGCAATCAACTCCCTATGAGCGACCACGTGCCTCTTACACTCATCTCACATTGAATAGACTTGAGAAAGTTGCGAGCAGCCAAATAAGATCGGAGAAAGTTGAGAGAGACGTTATACGTACTACGAATTACCTATACGACGAAACAATGATCAAGCATAAACGCCATCTTTTTTACTCGCGGCTGCTGAGGATACACGCTCGATTAATTTACGCGTCGTTATTATTCTAATGCTAAAATCAGCCAAGGCGAAACTACCAAAGAAAACGAGAAAAAAGCTTCGTTATGCGTAAGAAAATGAAGAATAGCCGACGTTCGTCAATCATATTGAGTAACTTGAGTGATTTTTATAGCTCATCAGTGGGGAGAAGAAAACACGCAGGAAATACCGTCAGTCGTCTTTGGACAAAAAATTGCTGATGGCGTTTCGCGCAGAAAAAAAGAAGAAAATTGTGTATTGTTTCAATTATATCTAAGTACGTGTGTAGATAACAACTCGGATGGCTAATTCTGAGTATTCAATTTGCTCGACGTCTCGGCCAATTTCTTAGATATTAATTCGTCAACTGGCGAATTAACGAGTCGACGTTGTTTCGTTATTTTTCGCGTGATTGTACTTACACCATATTAAATTAATTAATATAGGTAGTCTACGATTGCATAACGGTACGTACCGGTACCATTTGTACGAGAGAAGATTCGTATGTCGCGGAAAATTTCGTTATTTCGCATTGGTTGATTCATTAAAAAAAAAAGTACGAGAATGGTGTCCGTGGCGATGACGCTGCCACACGAATTAAGTACAAATTGGATAAACGAGCGATAATGAATTGTGTATGGGTTTATTAAAAATAATATCTATTATGTATAGTTTAATAAATGTACCTCTACGGGCACGTTAAATAGAAAAAAATACAGATGAATCATTAGCGAAAAGTTGCCAGCGTAAATGCGATAATTGCGAGACACAATAAGTAAATTTGATTCGATGTTCGGCGGCCGTGGTGATTAATCGGCTTTATGAGTATTTGATGAAGGCTTCCCTTTCCCAAGTGTAACGGTTAGATGATTCAAAATGGCATGTTTACAGGTTACTTACTTTTTTAAAAAAAATATTAAAGTGTTCGCAGAAATGGTGTAAAAGATGCTGACGCAGATAGACCTATACAGCGAGATGTGAGAGAGGTGTTGAAAAATACTATAGAAAATTCTTCTCTAAATAGGTTCCGCATTTTATTTGAAAAAAATTACCGGGTAATTGAGCAAGGGCAGAGCTAGAATGGCCTCGAGCTGTGGTAAATTTGTGGGTAGAACGAGTATATGCATTAGATTTGACCGAATACTAAATATGTAGTGAATTAGAGTTCGACTTTGGGAAGTTGATTTTGTGTATGAGGCTTGGTTTGGTCTTGAGGTGAGAATTTTTCAGTTGGAATGAGAGTAGGTAAGTGTGTTAATTTGATCTGAAAGAGGGAAAATGTTGAAAAATTGTTCAATATGGTGGGAAAATTCAGAATTTTTTTGAAATTGCATATGAATTTTTTCAATTTTTTTTGAAAATTTTGAGGTGAATATATCAGCTTGATTCGTGAAAGGCCGATTATTTTAAAATATGGGTAAGGGGAGGGGGCAGAACTGCATCAAACGAGTGATGAAAGGGACAGTTCGCATTTCATTGATTTTGAAAATACAATTTTTGAATTGAAAAATTGCATTTCAGTCAAGAAATTTGGAAAAGTGGTGACCTATTTCGATGAAAATTATAAGAAAATCCCTTTTTTGGATTAAAAAAATTATTAAAAACTCCTTTCTTTCAATCAATTGGTAAAATGGAAAAAATTCGATTAAGTCGAAAGAATTTCAATTTTTAGTCCTCGCAATGTTGATAATGCTACTTTTGGTGAGAGGCGAGGGAAGGAGAAGTTGAATAAAAATATATTTCAAATCATCAAGTTTACCAAAAATTGAAATCTTGAAATTTCGCTGATTCTTGATTTAAAGTTGAGTTGATAATTGAATTTTTTGCGATTGTTTTGTCTTCTAAAATTGGGAATTTCTTTCAAAATGAAACCCAAAGTAGACCTACTATATTCATTTGACTTCAGCAGCCTTCTCCCCTCCTTCTGGAATCGTTTTAATTAATAAATCAATAATTATTTTCGATTAAAGTGGAATGCTCAACTTTCGTCGTACTCGACCTTAGTCAATGTAATGTCATAATTTAATTTGAGAGAGGAAATCTTTCAATATATTTTGTGTTTTTTTATTATTACAAACTATTATTGAACCTGATCTAAGCTTAAAAATTGAAAATTAATTTCAATTTTTCATGATTAAAAATCAGTTCAAGGTGAAATTTCGGTCTGAATTTCGTTAATTGATCTACTGCTAATTCGATTGAGGTCTTCTGGTTGAGTACGAAAAAAATTTCAAATTATAGATGTTTGTGAGTAATTTGAACCTACTCTTGTCTAAAACTCGAGCTTAAAATTTAATTGATCAACAATTTGAATTAAATTTAATCGTTTTAGTGGGAATTGAGAACGAAAGATTTTCAACGAAAGCTTTTTAGCAATAAGAAAAAATTGTTTAGCGAGGAGGACTTTGATAAAATGTATCCGCTTCTCCTCCTTCTACAAAAATTGACCTTGACATGTCGCCATAACTTTAATTAGATGAAATTATTTTTTGATTAATGAGACATTATTTTTATTATTTAAAAATACCTATACTTACCAAAAAAAAAAAAACCAGAAAACACGATGTATTTGTATACATATCTAAAATCTCGATGTGTTGAAAAAATTGGGCGAAATTTTCAATAAAATTGGTTCAATACTAATCGAAGAATTGGACTGAAAATTGAAATAATCGATTTTTCAGTCCCCAAAATTTAGGGTGATAGTGAAGGAGGGGAAGGAGGTGATCTGCCTCATGATGAAAATTTGCCAATTTTTGATTTTTTTAAACATTGAAATTGGTGAAAAACGGTTGCTTTCAAAAAAGTGCCATATTTCGTTGCATTTTTTTGAAAAATTTTTCTTGTTCTTGATCAATGAAAAAATTACTGATAAGCAGTCAGAATTGAACTTCAAAGAAAATATAAATGAAATTTACCAATTCATTTTCAATATAATTTTTGATGTTTTTATCCTACTGGTTTTGTAATTTTTTTCAAGTGATTTCTGAATGACACATTTTTACTAAGTTTTGATATTTAGTGATTTTTAAAATAATTTTTGGGGCTTTTCCGATTTCTAAACGACTTTTTATAATTTTTCTGAGTTTTTGATGATTTTTTGTTGTTTTTTTAATTGATTTTTTTCACTGATTTTCTCCTTCACCGCAATTCTGGCAGTTTCAGTGATTTTTATTGAACCCAAAATTAATTGAAAAAATCATCTGCGATTTGGATATGTTCAAAATATTATTTTGTCATGGATTTCGATAATATTGGCTTGAAAATATTGAAGAACAATGAAAAAAATTAACTCCTGGTTTTTCCTGGCAGATTCAGTCGAATTTTCTTGGTTTATGTTTTGAAACTGATTTGAAATTTGAACTATTTTGGCGACCCTTTCAATTTTTGAATTGTGATTATTGCCTGATTATTTTCTACTGAATCTGATACTACAATTCTTCCACTTTTTTTCAAATGAGAAAAAAATTCCAACATTTTGACTCGTCCTTCAATTTTTATTCATTTTGATCAGTTGTTTTGTATGCAGAAACGTTTTGACGAAGTTTTTGAATTTTTATTCATTTTTCATCAATTTGAGTAATTTTTGTATAAAAAATTTGAATATTTTGCTCTCATATTCTTGGTTAAAATTTTCTCCCAACTCTACGCGTATTTTTAAAAAATTAAATTGAAAATTCATTTTTCGAGACTATAAAAGTTTGAATTTTTCAGCTTATTTTTATTCGGTACTTGTCCTACACAAGAAGATAAGACTTTTCACCTTCGTAAACAATACGTTTTTACATATTTCGTATCCTAATACGATTAATTTACGCTCAGGTATGGAAAAAAGCAAAGAAAGAAAAAAAAAAACTTTTAATCCGGGTTAATATTTCAAGGCTACAGGTACAACGATGCGATCAGATGAGGTACGGAGACAGAGAGGGGCGGCGTCTTTGCTTCTTACAGCGTACATTAACGTACGTAGAATATGTGCGCCGGGCATCGCCAGCTACAGCAGCAGCAATACATGCAGTACTATTTGACCTATTATTTGTATGTTTATACAACAATTAGGTTGTCTTTAAGGGGACGAGGACGAGGAAAAAGTACATACGAGTATGGCACATGCTCTTAAATTACGAGTATTATCCTTTTATCGACGACGACGATGACAACGCGTTTTATTTACTTCTCGGCTCAGGTAATTTATGGTATCGAAAGGGGTAATTGGCGAGAAACATGTCGTATATTTTTTCTATCCCTCTTTTCCCAGCACGATAGGTGGAGATTGCTTCTTCTGTGATGCCGGTCGAGCGAGAGTAAAAGTAAACAAGTCGCCTGGGACGGTACGCGTGCTAAACGTCCGATTTAGTGATTTATGGAGTCGTACGTCGAATGCTGAGGGGTTTCTTTCGACCGGCCAAGTAGTTTATTAATTTCATAAACGAGTCTAGCATCTTGCAGTTATCGAACCCGAAACGATGATGTAATAGTGGAGATAAAAATTGGGGTGAAAATTGATACTCGTCCAACGTCCATATGTAAGTTTCAATCATACTCGTTTGCTAAAAATGCGTGAGCAAAAAAAAGGAGAAAAAAAATCACATCGAACTTTGTAGAAGTTTGTCGAATGTCACTGGCGGTTAATTGAAGAGCGGAAATCTCGAGGAAGGGGAGGAGTTGGGGTGGGCATTATTTAATAAAGATCGTTGTCTTCGGTACGTATATCGCAATAAACATCCGAGTAATTGTCGAGCTATCGTAATGTAAAACTGTACGAGAAAAGAAAACTACCGCCGAAAATGATCATTACATAATTACGATGGCACGAGCACGCGTTTGAGTTCGCGCCTGCCTCTCTGCCCCGTCGTGGCGAATGCGACTCGTTCGCGTATATTAATTGCGCTCTCATTAAGCATCGCTAACCTATTAATTAAGACGAATGTAAATTTAGATGCGACGACAGATCGCTGGTTTGCTGACTTATTCTTAAATGCATGCTGGCTAGTTTTTCGTAGTTTTACGTATAGTTTTTCGTCGAGAATAATTTTTGGGTGATTTTTCTGCATCGTGGAATTTTTTGAAGTGGATTAGATGAATGGAATGGTTGGGATTATGTTAAAAGTCTAAATATAGTAGAAGTGTGTTATGTAGTATGAAATGCACGTTCAGAGGAGTTGAAATATACTTTCATTTATAAATCAGTGAAAATTATCAAAAATCTCTGGAAAACAGTAGGAAAGGCAGCACAAAAATTCACCAAAAGTCAAAGAATTTTTCTTATTTCCCCTGTGCTGCAATTCTAACGTTTTTCAGTAATGACCCTGCCGAAAAAAAATATCCTAGCGTAAGAAATGATGATTTATTTTTCCAACATCGAAATTTTTTCATTTTTCAACATTAGAGTCCTTCTTTCCGGCAGGGTCACAACTTTTCACTGATTCAGGAATTTTTCCAATCTTGCAAATTGACAAAATATTTCTCAGATAGGTCGTGAAATTTGTTGAAATATTGGAAAATTGGTCAAAGTGATCATGGGATAGTCGTAAGTACTCGAAAAAATAATTTCTGGAACATCTGCTCTAATTTCTTGCATGAATGTGATGAAATTAAGCTTAAGGGTCATATTCATAAACGATACTTGAATATCACTTGATAAGTAACAAATTTTAAAGCTATTTTCTTTTAGGATTAATGGAGCCTTGCATACAAATTTTTATTTGAATCGAATAATTAGATTCTTAAGTATCGATTTTTCATTAAAAAATCATAAAATTGTAATTCAATAACTCAAAATATTGCGATTTAAAATTCGGTACTTGGCCAAGTAATACTCAAGTATCGTTTATGAATATGGCCCTAAGGCAAAGTTCTCATTTAAAAAAAAAATATATATATATTTGTAAGAGTCGTTGAGGAAAGGAAGGGGGCAAGAATAGCTTTCTTGAGAATTATATTTTAGTACAAACCGTTAAAAAAATTTTGAAAAATGTTATTTTTGGTAAGACATTTTTAATTTTATTACGTCTTCTCTTCCCCCTCCAATATTCTGCCATTGTACTTTTGGATCTGAATATCATTATTTCTCAATAAGTAGAGATGAAATAATTCAAAATTCGGTTTTTGAAAAATTTCAAGCTCAGACAAAAAAATTTAAAAAGTGCTAGAAAAACATAAAATGAGCCAAATATTTGCATATTATTATTATTTTTTTTTGGGGGGGGGGATTAATTAGAGGTGGTCGGGTATGTTTAAAAAAGGAAAAGATTCAAAAAAAAATTCAGTTTCAAAGTTGGAATATTTTTTCTGAGAAACATTTTTGCTCTTACTTTACGAATCATTTTTATCAAAGAATCGGTATTGCGCTGTAAAAAATTTTGATGTGAACAGAAATTCGATACTTTTTTTCTTGTTTTCCTCCTCCCCACCTCCACAAACACGTGTTCTAACCACTGTTTAAATTGGCTAGAAAATCCTCGAAAATCTTAATAAAACAATAAAAGAGGTACCGGGGATAATTCTTCACTCGAGAGTATCGCGTTGGATATCAAAATTCTGGCTGCCATGCCAGTTTCAAGTGAGCTGTTCAGTAAAAATTTAATTTCAGTTGAACTGCTGTTATTGAAAATTTTGAAAATATCGTCCTATGTGTCATTTTTTCGATTTTCTGCAAATTTTTGCTGATTTGTCAGCGAATTTCAGGGATTTTTCCGATTTTCACTGATTTTTTCAGCAATTTTTTCGCTGTTTGCTTTCAGTGAATTTTTTTTTGATTTATTATTGTACTGCCATTCTGACTGTTTTTCAGTGATCTTCGATAATTTTCATTGATTCAGAGAATAGGGACGCAATCGAATTCTGAAAATTTTCCAATCTTTTAAAAATTCTCTTTGTTAGGCTCAAACTCAATTGGCTGCTTAAATGCTCTAGTGGACCAATTTTTATGAAAATCTCCCGAAGACAAATTCGAACAAAGTAATATTCCGCTTCGTTTTATTATTTATGCATAATGCATCAAGTTACATTATTATGTCGCTGTCGTGACGATAATGGAATTCGAGATATGTGGCGAGGCGAAGATTTATCGCAGCGTATCGGTATCACCAATCACCATCGATTGAATAGCGCACCTGAGTAAATAGAGATACATTTTTTCCTTCCCCCTTCTCTCACACTGCATGTGACATGACATTCGAATACAAAACCATATTTGGAGTACCTGCACCTCAAAAACCTCACGGAATGGAAAATGACCCCAAGTGAACGTGAGATTCGATCATGAAACAATATTTTTTCCAAAGTAAATTGAACTCTACGTACGCTATGAAATCACTTTATATTAATGTGCTATTCGGTGCGAATGGATATTAATCTTATCTCGACAGAGGGGAGGTCGACGTGGTGAAAAACTATGCTGCAATAGTAGTACATCTACAATACAATTCTACATACCTACCTACCTACGGTACCTACTTATCTGGGATTTAGGACTAGGGAGAGGCCCATCATTATGCCTCTTTTCAGTACTGATCACGTTTTTCGAGTACCTCACTTAAATGCAATGCATAGATAGAGAAAAAAAATAGGAAATAGAGATCCAATGTGAGAAAGAATGAAAACGAGAGTCGTTCGAGGCATGCAAACGACAGTAATGTTCAGTTCTAGGTCTATAGGTGTAATACTGTCTAGAAATACTTAATATGTAGATGCCTTTTTTTTCATGTTCTTCTTACGAAATCGTAATGCAATAATGCAAAAATGTATTAAGAGTTTAAGATAACAAAGACATCAGTCGACAACGTCGCCTTACAGTGTTGAAATAACGACACATGCAGCAGAAAATCGTGCAATGAAATTCTTGGATCATTTACAGCAACGCGATCGAAGATGAATGAGCACATAATAATGAATTTATCAATAGTATAAAATGTAAGATAAACCTTACCTGGCTAATTTCGAGTATTTGCGTAACCCAGTCGGTCCTGTTTTGAAAGCTACCTCGGCTGTTTCGGAAAATCCCAAAGATGGTTTTTTATCTCGAATTGATAAGATGTGCGAACATTTTACCTGAAAATAATCGTGTTTGTGTACTAAATTCAAATCCAATTGTATTCTGCATTAATCTACATCAATTTGATTATAAAAGATAAGGATGAGAAAATTGTCTAGATATGGGACTGGACGATTTATACAACGAATTGCAGAATTCATAGAGATAATTTGTGTTATAAATAGTACATTTTTATTATGTACCTAGAAGATAAAGTATAAAAAAAAAGAAGTATAGAATTATAGAGAATATAGATCATTTAACTCACTAATATGGAGACACAATGGGCGCATATTATACCAATTACAACCGTTCCGATGACACCGAGTATGAGACCACTATTTTTAAAAGCTCGTGGAACTGCCAATATTCCGGATCCGAAACTTCCTTTGAATAAATGAACAAGAGCGCCGAAATCACTAAAAAAATTTTACACTTGGAAATATGTTCGCAACAAATGCGCGAATATTTAAATAAATTAGATATTAAATTATTAAAATGTAATTAATGGGGGGAGAAAATTGACGATTGCGTAGGCATAATTTTTTTCTCTGTTTTGGATTGTTATCGTGTATTTTCATCGTTGTTTGCTGTTGGTGCTCGGTACTGGTGACCTCCTCCAGCTTTAAGCTTGGTTTCTAAAAGTGATTATGGTATGAGATACCTCTCGAGCGATTTTATTTTTCAATTATTCAAAGGATTAGTCAAGATTTTTTCAGTATAGGTTTCTCTTTGTTTCGTTGATAAAATGAATTTTATAGAATTTTTTTTTCAAAATGCTACAAGGGCAACTTGGTTGACTGAAACGGAAGCCTCTATCGCGAAACTATTCGAATGGTGGCATAAACCTAAGATACTCGACACCGCGATGGATTTTATAATGAGGACATGGTTACAGATAGATGAGGTTTTACGATTAGGTATATATTGCTGTGTTATGAACACGATTACACGACGATTTCCTTTGTGTTTTTTAATTTTTCGCACGAGGTCGCTACGTAATTTATAATTGCTTAGTGTGGTTATTAGAGGAGGCGAGTATTGATGCGGCGACCGAGACAGTGCTGATTGTGAGAGAATTTACCGGCGATAATTTACATAAATCGAGTATCCGAAGCCATGGTTAATGGGTTTTTATGTATTTTCGAGAAAGAATGAAGTGTAGGGGGAGAATCGATCGAGTTTGTTGGATTTCAAGTTCCTTTTTTGAGGAGTGCTAGAAGTGGTAAGGTTTGAGGGGTGATAGATTTTGAAAAAAATTATATGACTCTTGCATTTCAAAAATGTTGTTTTTAACGTGGTGATAATTTTTTCATCGAAAGGTAGCAGAAGTGGCATCAAAGGCGAGGGCGGATCAAACAAAGGTCAAAAAAGCATTTTATCCGGGTGGTCATAGTTATAAAACACTTCTTTGTTTGAAAATTTAATGTTTGATCGGAAATTTCGAAGTAATTGAGATATTTTTTTTGTGAGAAAATATGCAAGTTGATTAAGAATAATTTGAAATTGTAATTTGAGTTGGAAAATTGGAAAAATTTCCCATTTAACTGGAAAATTGAAAAAAGCCCCCAATCTTAATTGGAAAATTGGAAAAATTCCAATCTGAACTGGAAAATTGAAAAAATTGGAAAAATGCCAAAATTGAAAAAAGCCCTCAATCTAAATTGGAAAATTGGAAAAATTCCAATCTGAACTGGAAAATTGAAAAAATTGGAAAAATGCCAATCTAAATATTGAAAATTTGTAATTTTAAAAAGTTTTCATTATTTTTCGATTTGGAAATTTTGCGAGGCACCCGTTATTTTTGGGAGGAGCAAGTCTACCTATGGTCAGCATTTTCAAACACATTCTGGCCATTGATCTGGCTCAATAGAAGAGAATTAACCTTGTGGTTTAAAAAATTCACGAATTTTTCATATTTTTAAGATTCTAAAATTTTCCATTTGGTTTTAATTTTTTATTTGCTCAAACAAAATAATTTTGAAATTACTTCTGATTTTTTTTTTTAGCAGTAACGTTTTCCCAATTTTTCCAAGTTTCTAATTGTTTTTTTTTTCAAAATTCATCCTTTAAAATTTTTTTTTATCAATTTTTTTTCTTTTCTTTTTCAATTTTGTGGTATTAATACTTTTCTATAGCTTATCTCATACTCGTATCTTGTCAATTTTACTCATTGCCATGCCTGCCTTGTTTAGTATTCCAAGTGCAAGCCTGATGAAGGGAAGGGGGTTAAAACTTGATTGAGAATTATATTTTCGTGATGAATACAAACAATGTCTGGGCTATGAGACTGGAAAGAATCACAGATATACTGATCTGAGGTGAAATTTGGGTCCCATCATTGAAAAAAGTGTTGAAAAATGATAGTAAATGAAAAGAAGTGCCCGAAATAGGATTTTTATGAGTCTCGCACTTGCAGAAATCTCGATTCAGATGAAGACTCCTAAACTATCAGAAAATTACACATAGCAAAGTAAAAGAATCCGTTGGCCAAAATTGGGTTCCTATAGTGTGAAAAATTTCCATAATTGATAAATTTTTTTTGAATCTTCTACCGCGTCAATGTGTGTCCTAATTTTTCAAGGCTCAAATTTCTGTCGAAAATACTTCATTGTGTGTATTCTCAATTAATTCTGTTTTTCGAATTAGCCAGAATGATTATTTTTATCCGAACGGAAACGTCGAATTCTTTATTTTGGAATTTCCTTCAAAGTAGCACCTGTATTTACGTAAATAAGTCTACTTCGCCACAGTATTCGGTCCATAATTCGAAATTTCTCGCGGGTAATTTAATTCGTCGACGAAACGAAACGCCGCGCCGCCAAAACGACCCGACGCGGATGCAAGAAAATCACAAAACTTGATCCGCCAATTACGTAATTATCGCTGGAAACAATCCGATCTACGAGCGCTGGCCTGAGAAATAAATTTCTAAATGAAATAAGCACCCATTTTGATCTCAAACGAAGGGTTTTTCCAAATAAATTTCTACAATCTGTACGATATTTACGTTATGCAATGTGGTTTTAAAACCGCCTTAAAATATATATCAGTCGCGATAATTAGAAACCTATCTACGTTCTGTGTATACAAATTACGTGCTGTACTTCTCCAGCTCGTAATTTTACAAAAGTATAGACGCGCGGAAGAATTTGTCAATATTTACGAAGCTTATGTACGGATGGTTGGACGGCCGAAAGTAAAAAAATCTTTTCAACCAGGTGTGCCAAAATAATTGCGGTTTGGTGAGAAAGCCTAGTGATTGTTGAGGCGTGTTAAAGTGACGACGATTTTATGTATTTGAAAGAAAAAAAAGACGCGAGATTGAGGCGAGCTGTATACAAACGAGAGAAAGGGTTCGCGGGGTAATACGTGTACTGTACTCTCTTTACAGTAGTCTCTTTCAATACTTCTTATTGAAAACGAAACCGATTGCTATGAGGTATGAAAAATGGGGCTGAGGCGAACGTGCAGAGTTATAATACGAATCGCTGTGAGAGGGCTTGGATCGTGTATGAGTATTACGAGTACCTTAATGATGGCGATTTTTCTTTTCAAACTCGTTAAACGATTGTCTTGGGATTTCCCCGAAGCTGCAGGGCAATTGCATGGGTGCTTTAGCTGTTTATGACGAAATTGAAAGATGATCGTGAATTTTTGAGTCTATAGGTGTTGAATTTGAACAGGAGTGTCGAAAAAGAAACTTATATCTATGAGTTTTGGAAAAAATTGTGAGCAGATTTAGAAATGAGGTGTTATTCTCCATTTCATCTTACTTAGCTAATTTTTTGAGTTTGAATGTTTCAATTTTCATAAAATTGAATCACGAGGTAAACATATTGCATATATTTGAACTACTGAAAAATTGGTGAACTAGCAAATTTTGAAAAGTTGACAATTTTCATAATTTTTATCAATTTTGAGTGTTCTTTTGTAATTTTTTGGGGAAAAAATCACTCATGTTTTTATGATTTTCAAGAAATTAAAGCTGTTCATCGTAAATTTGATTTTGTGACGCACGCGCCTTGAAAATTAATTTTTATGAGGTTTTTTTTTTCATTTTACAAGATTTGTTATCAGGATAATAATAATTTTATTGCTTTTTTTAAATAGCACAAATTGTCGAATTATTTTTTTACCACAGATAACGTTGTTTGGGATTTTTCGAGACACGTAATTAAAAGGTTTTTTTTTTCAATTCAAGATAAAGAGTTTGGATTCCATTTTTTCAGAATAATAAATGGAAATGTATTGTTCATAATTTTTGATTATTCAAATTATGATTTGGACCGGACCGGGGAGGGGAGGGGAGGGGAGGGGGATAGATATGTTTCGATTACAAGAAAAGTTTAATTCAGACTCAATTTTTTGTGAGATTGACTCAGCAGTATTGTTGAATTATATCAATAAAAATGTTTCCTCTTGCACCAAATGTAAAAAGTAATTTGACGACTATAATTCTTAATCTGGAATGTAATTTAGAAAAAAAATAAGCTTTGGGCTCCATTTTTTTCAGCCCCTGCCTTTCCGAACGTCCGTTCCTTTCTGGAAAAATGCATGTATTCTCTTTTCTATTGGTTGTACAAAAAAAAAATACAAACGAAAGTTCTCATTTTTGAAGACTTTTCTACATTTTTAGTCCTTGAAAAAATTCAATTTATTATTATCTCAGAACTTTTTATTTTTTGTCAATGTTCCACAAAAAAGTCGCTTGTATTTGAAATTTTTTGCAATATCTTTTATTTTTTTTTATTAAAAACTTGAACGTGTATGAAGAATAAATCGAATGGGGAAGGGGGCTGAAAATGAAAAATTTTCTGAATTGGGAAGGATTGTTCTCACGTAATAGAAATTCTGTATTGAGATTTTTCTCAACTTTTTTTTTAGTCAAAATCGAATGGGGCTAAAAATGAGAAATTTTCTGAAATAGAAAGAATTCTACTGGCGCGACGTGGAAATTCGGAAAAACAATTTTTTCTCAGTCAGAATCCAATTTTTTCCGAAAAGTTATGCGTTTTAATTATTTTATCTAGGAAAGAAATTTTTTGGAAGCAAGTTTCTTTACCCCATTCCTTTCCCTCGACCTGAATCAGGAATTTTTTTATTTTTAGTCATTTTTTCTTCATTTCATTTGAATTTCAAAATGATTGAGCATTTTTTAAAGAATCTACTCTCTAAACTTGAATCAATCAAAATCTGAAGATTCTGATTGAAAGAGACGGAATCATGTCTCTGATTGGCAGTGAAATTTCTCTGATTCCACATTAATCAGTGAAAAATTACCGATTCAATTGGCAAATTTTTATTTTTGAATCCGCGTAATTTTTGCTCAACTATTGAAATGAAGCACTGAGAATTTTAATTTACTGATTGAATCAGTAAGTTTTTCACTGATTTCAACAGTAACATGATTCTGTCGATTTCATCGCAGTCAATTTTGACTGATTCAGATTAAGAGAGTACCATTTTGACAGATTTTTCGAATTTAATTTTCAAAGTTGTTATTTTTGATTGATTTTCATTCAAAAAACTGTTTTGAATTCCTATTCAAAAATAATTGAAGAATTTTCTTGATTTTCAAGAGGATGTTTTGAGATTAAAATTAGCGAATTGAAAAAGGAAGAATTCCTAAATCACAATGACAAATTGAGTGAATAATATCATCAAAACAATTCAATAACCTCTACGTTTACTAATGGCCAGGATCGCGGAAAATGGCGATTTCTGTGTCCCAAAAATAAATAAATGTAAACAGAAAAAACTAGACGAGCTGGTCACATGCGGTCAACGGTGGTGGTGGTTATGATAATAATATTTCGCGCGCAGAAAATAATGATATAAGAAGGAGGCAATTTAGATCAATCTGAGATTATTTGGCAAATCGAGGCAAACAGATGAGAAAAATTTGAGAGAAGATGGTGAATAGTGAGACGAAAAACTCGTAAAAAGAAATAAATAAAGAGTGAGAAAAAGAGTAAATAAATAGCGAGTAACTGAATAATATTTATACGAAAGGTCATTAATTCGTATTATACTCACGATGTGACATGCTGCGTATCTCGATTTGAGAATGGATCGTAAACATCATTGTTGTGATTTCCGGTGTTGCCATTTTGATATCCAGCTTCGGTTAATTTTGCGCTGTAATGAGTAGAAAATGGAAAATCATGTGTAAATATCGAGTACTTCGAACGAAGAATTAATCTTTATAAAATTGTTAGTGTTGAAAAAAAAAGATCAGTTTTCGCAAACGTGAACACGTTAGTTGGCGGCAGGTCGATGCATCAGGTATCAGGTATTTAATTTATGGAAAATTCCATTACGATAAATGGCTTTCTCTGTAATATATTTACAAAACAATGGCATGTGATTTATCGAGGTGGCATTCCTTTTGAAACATATTTTCGCTAATTATAAATACTATGCCTGTGCCATCTGCGGGGTGAAGGCAGGTATAGATAAGGTACCTAGTAGGCGTATGCAGTTTTATCGATATAAATATACGAATTTTTCAAGGTAATTGGAACGACAAGCCGGCTACCAATATCTTATAGACCTGTAGATTTGTGGCTTTACGTATTTATAAAACAGGTATCATTACCATAGCTCTACCGGGCGTTGTTTGAGAGAAGTTAAAAATAAATGATACACATTCGGTTGTTTATGCAACGTAGCGTACTAACACACAGACACGGTCACACAGATCACCTCTCGCGTATAATTATCGTACAGACCTCTGAGAGAGACGGATAGAAGGAAGAAAGATCACAGATAGAACCTAATGGATATTTTTGACTCGATTTTATTCCCACGTTTATCTTTTTTTTGAACGAATTTCTCGAGAAAGAGTTGATAGAAAGAAGATTTTTGAAAGAGCAAAAGTCGTAGAAATTAATCGGAACTAATTTTCGACTTACGTATCCGAAGTTGTAGGGATGTCATGATCGTCATCAGAGATAGAACCTAATGTATATTTTTGACTCGATTTTATTCCCACGTTTATATTTTTTTTGAACGAATTTCTCGAGAAAGAGTTGATAGAAAGAAGATTTTCGAAAGAGCAAAAGTCGTAGAAATTAATCGGAACTAATTTTCGACTTACGTATCCGAAGTTGTGGGGATGTCATGATCGTCGCTGTCGAATTCCTCCCTGGAATTTCGTTCTATTTCTAGCTCAGCGCAGAATTGAATTTCGTTCAAAATTTGGGCGGTTTTATTCACTAAGGGTAGGAGAATAGTCCTCATCCTGAGAAAAGTCCAAATTAAATGCATAAATAATGTGTACGGGTTGGAATTTCACCCTTCGGGGAAGGAAGAATCAGATGATTTTATCCCATTTTTTTTCAAATTTTGAAAATCAATTTTGGATATTGAATAACTTAGCTAAAGGAGAGGGCATGGATTGTTTTAGATTTTTCAATTCTTCAATTTGTATTCGATTGGTTTTTTTTTTTTTATAAAAATGTTGAATTTGGAGAATTTTCCGAAAAATTTTCTTGGTGTCTGTTTGAATGGATGTTGAGGTTAAAATTGAGATTTTCATGCGTAAAACTATTGAGTCTAAAAAATGAGATTTCTTTATTAGTTTGTAGGCGAACATTCATTTTCAATAATTGTGTGTAACTAGCTTTTAATCAATATGCTCGTATTGATACCTATCATAAACTTGATTTTTAGGAAAGAACTGAAGTGGTAATAGACGAGAGGGAGAAAATTTTGAAAATTTCTGACTAAGATTATTTTTCCTCGACATTTCAATTTCAAAATTATGAATTTTTCTAGTACGATAATTTTATCTTCACTATAACTTCAACTGTTCAACTAAACGCGCTATTTTGGCTGTTATGGAGAAGAGAGGGAGTTGTCCATCAACTCTTTATTACTTTTTATTTTGTTTTCAAAAATGAATCGTTATGTTCAACTTTTTTTTTCTAGGGAGAACTTTTTTTTTTAATTTTCTAAAATTTTGATAAAAGAGCTGTTCAATTAAGTTTTTTTTTTGGTTATGGAAATTCATAATTCATCAAAAATTTTCAGTTGCATGTTGATGAAGACCTTTTCAATAGGCAATTCTTTTGAACGTTTGATCCAGTTCTTCATCAATATTCATCAAAATATCATTAAATTTGGCAAGGAAAAGCTTGATTGAAAATCTTGTTCAGCAAGTATCTTTATTATGTGGAAATTTATTGAAGATGAAAAATCTTCGCTGATGATCTGTTGTTCTAAAAATAACTATCCATAAGGTGTTTAAATGAAATTTGAAATTTTTCTCAAAGAATTGTTTTGTTTTTTTTCTTCAATTTTTTACTCGTTTTAATTACTTTTTTTAGAATCATTTTTTTTCAAACTAAAAATATCCAAATAGGTATTTTCATCATTATTTTTCATTATACTTAATTTATCCATTTTTTTAATAATCAGACTTTTCCTTTTTCAATTAGCTGATCACTTAGTTTCAAATCATGTGTCATAATACTGTCATAATATATCAGAAATAAAACGAGAGGGAGAAGAGGTGATCTATTTTCTGCTCATATTTTCTCAAAAAATTTACAAATTTCATAGTCAATCAACACGAGAAAAGCACAAAATTACAAATAAACATGAAATTGTGTAGAAAAACTTCGGAAAGTATACCTAAGAAATTTTAATCTTGAGGTAATGAATTTTTTTTGATTTATGAAGTTCAAGATTGAAAGATAAATATATTGAGAATTTCTTCTTCTTTCGACAATGAAATATTGATAAGAAAATAGATTTTACGGGCGCACCCAAGGGGAAGCTCAAGGGGCTCGACTCCCCTCCTTATGCCCGGAAAAAATATTTTTCCATTGTAAATATGTAAAAAAACGCATTTTTTTTCGCTCTTTTAAAAGTTTTTTTTTAAAAAAAATTTCAGGCAGTAATTTAATCATTTTCTTTTGAAAATTGATAATTTTTCAGCACGATTTCTCCATTACATTTCCAATTTTTCAGAAAAAATCAATGATTTTTAAGTGAAAAGTGACTAATTTGAAATTTTACCTCTTTCCCCTATTTTTCTCAAATTCTCAGTCCCTCCCTCAATTAATTTCTGGGTGCGTTTATCTCTTTTTTGAAAGCCAAAAAAATATATTGCATGAAAAAAGCACGATGTTTGGTAATTTGGCAGGTAAATTGACCTTTTTTGAAAATTTGAGTGAGAACCCCCCCCCCCCCCCTTTGATACAGGGTGTCTAACGATCAAGTCAAGTCAATCTGGTCAAGATGAGTCATGCTTTTGACCAAGAGTGCGAGTTTTTTGTCTCACAGGTCAAGCTTTCTGTCAAAAATTGAGAAATACAGAGTTGATTGTGATTTTTCTTGAATTTGTTTGTAAAAATTTTGGAGAAAATTGTGATTTTTGTTTGAATTATATTTTGTTCTACTTTTTTTCAAGAGATGTGGACCATAAAAACTTCACGCTTCTTACTCAACAAATTTTGTTAAACATCCTGCGATATTGGTTCCTAGTTTCGTCTTTGAATGGAAAACTTATTGACTTTTTTCGAGGCAGACAAGGAAGTCTGGAAAATTCAATTTTTATTGGCCCCAGTTCTCATTCTTTTCTGCCATCGGATGCAGTATAATTTTAGAATTTCATCTTTATTCAATTGTAAAATTTGATGAAAATTTACCCGAAAGCGTATCAGCTTACTCTAGCATAATTTTTTTGGGAGTATTTTTTTTCACCGCTACAACGAAACGATTTAAAATGAATATTATGTAGAGTATCCAATATCCATACATGAACCTACGTTAAGTATACTATATTTACACGAAATTATACCATTTCCCCCTCCCTTCGCCGCATGTTCACCGATATGCCTCAAAAGATGCCCTACGGTAGTGTCATTCAAGGTAATACGCTTTACACGCGTATTCTTACTCACTTCGATGCCGTGACCGATTGTAAATCTATTACCGATGAGTTCTTCTCGCTTTTCTCTTGCTTTTCGGCCATCTTAATGTGGTGTGGTTAATGCACTTTTTATCTGAAACAAAGTGAAGAAAAAATTAACACGCGTTTGTCTATTAGCTTTGTCGGAGTAAAACGAATGATTACATTGTATACGTTGGTCGTCGATAAGTCACGAAAAATTCCGATTTTTTTTTTACCTTGGCACAGGTAGCTATAGCTACTAGCTAGTACAGTTAGCGGTGTACCTATAACGTAAAACGTATCAATGCATAGCATGGATAATGGATGTATTGTTTCGATCTCGAGTATGGGATGAACGCAATGGGGATTATTTCGTGATATGTAAACATGGTGTGTTTTGTTTTGGCGAATGAATTCCCTTCCCGGTTCACGGAGAGCAAATGTGTGTATAATGAAACGTGTGTCAATTTGACGTTTAATTGCAGTGATGAGAAAAGGTGTCTCAATCGTGAGATTCGTGGGATTTTAGAGCGATCATTTTGAAAGTTTGAAAAGAACAGAGGTTTATTTGATCAAAAATATTCAACGTTTGAAATTTTTTATTGGAAAATTTGCCAATTTTTAATCAAGAAATTGAAAAAAAAAAACGGAATCCATTTGGCAACCTACGAAATTATTCAAAACCTCAATTTTTTAATAACCCATCAATATACTCGTACCTACATAATTACGTAGTTCGTAGTTCGTACGTCCAATTTAGGTCTCATTCAATAGAAAAATTAACTCTAGCTCTGTCGTACGTATTGATTTGAGAAATTACCTAATCTCGAAATTTTGTTTGTTTTGCGATTTATTTGGTAATTTTTTTCAAGTTGTTTGAATTTTCTTCAACCGATAAACACGACGAAAATCGTAATTTGAGAAATCACGATAATACGTTGACAGCTCACTCTGATAAAGATTCGAAAAAAAAAGTCGTAATAAAAATTTATCGTCGCGTTAAAATTTTTCCGAATAATTCGATTATCGTTTCGTACGAGTTTGCAATTCGAGTATCCTCGAAGTATTTCTCAGATCCAAATGGTGCGTACTCATCGATTCGAGCAATAACAATGATGATTATTTTCCTGCTCCGTGGCCCAGTTCGATGTACGATGTGATTACGTAATTGAATTCGAAGGCGATTATTCGCTATTGAGAAATTTTTCGGAATTCGAATAGAGGTACTTTTGTACTTCGTGGCTATTCTTTTTGTTTTCCTTACGTAATTTCCAAATTAACCGCGGGATGATTGGAAATCGCAGAGGAAACCGGAGCTTAATGATGGGGCGATGATACGACCAATGTGACGAAATCGTCTGCGAACTGCGAAGAAAGTTACCGACGATTTTCGTAAATAATTGTCGATTATTCGTATTATACTTATGGATGATTGAGGTATGCTTTGGTACGTGTACTTGGGTCAAGAGGACAGAGGTACTGGAAATTGCCATTGCCTGGTTTTGGAAGATGCACGTTCTCGAAACAAATTAGTGTAGGTTTTTTTTGGATTTTTTAAAATCTGAATTGTATGGAAATACGTGTTGGTGTGATGTGTGTTTTTTTTTACTCGATACCAAAATACGTAATACGAATTACAACGAGGCGAGTATTGTTTGTGTTGATTCTCGTTCCATACGGAGAGCCGGAGACGCCGGAGTCATTAGGTGTAAGAAGGGTTTGCATGTTTATTATCTAATTTCTTTTTATTTACTTAGCATGCGTATGTACGTTTTAGTGTTTATTTTTTGTGATGTGGTATGATGTCGGCGAAATGTTTCCTATTTCGTGTTTGTCTATCGAACTGATCCGGGTAATTTGTAAGTGGAGGTGAAGGACGAACCGAAAATTGGCATTTATTGTAATTTTTAATGCAATGATGATGCAGTTTTTGATGAAGTTGTCATCTTGGTGATTCGGCGAAAAAATATGTAGGACTCGCATCAAATTTTTCAATCAATAGTAAATAAAATTTAGAAAAATGTGACCAAAAAGCCTTGAAATTAAATTATAAAACATTAGACCGAAGTTTTGGGTTTTGATTTTTGAAATATGCCAAGAGCATGCTGATATTTCCCAAGCTGAAAAATATACCAAGAATTCGCCATTATCAAAGTCGATATGAGTGTTTTTGGTGATGAATTTTTGATAGCAAAAATATGGCAACAATGTAAAGTAGATTATTTTCCCATTTTTGAAAATGAATTTCCAACGTCAGTCTCAAAAAATTGAAAAGAAATCATGAAATATATTTTTTTAAAGGATTTTCGTAATTGACATGGATATGTCTTTAGGGCTGGGGGGTAAAATTTTGAAAGCGTAACGTAACGCTGGAGGTGTAACGTAACGTAACGTAACGTAACGTAACGTAACGTAACGTAACGTAACGTAACGTAACGTAACGTTTTTCGATCAGGACATAATGACATTATGTTAGACTCGAAAAAACTTGGAAAAATTTATTTCAGGTGAAAACATGGTGATATGTCATATTCGGTCGAAAAGTCGGTCGAAAAGTCGGTCGAAAAGTCGGTCGAAAAGTCGGTCGAAAAGTCTGCGGAAAAGTACAGTCATTTTGATGAAATGAGGAGTCAATTCAATGAATCGGGGGTCAATTAGGTGAATTGGGGGGTCGATTCGATGAAGTGTGGAGTCAATTTGATGAAGCGGGGAGTCAATTCGATGAATTGGGGAGTCGATTCGATGAATTGGGGAGTCGATTTGATGAATCTGGGAGTTGATTCGATGAATTTGATAAATTGGGAAGTCGATTCGATGAATCAAGGGTCGATTCAATGAATCTGAGGTCAATTTGATAATTTGGGAAGTCGATGAGATAAATCGGGAAGTCGATTCGATGAATCGGGGAATTGATTCGATGAATCGGGGAGTCAATTTGTGGATTCGGAGAGTCGATTCGATAAATCCGGGAGTCTATTCGATAAATCCGGGAGTCTATTCGATGAATTTGGGAAGTTGATGAGATAAATCGGGAAGTCGATTCGATGAATCAAGGGTCGATTCGATGAATCTGGGGTCGATTTGATAAATTGGGAAGTCGATTAGATGAATTCAATAATTTGGGAAGTCGATATGATGAATTCGATAAATTGGGAAGTCAATGAGATAAATTGGGAAGTCGATTCGATGAATCGGGGAATCGATTCTATGAATCGGGGAGTCAATTCGATGAATCGGGGAGTCAATTCGATGAATTGGGGAGTCAATTCTTGGATTTGGGGAGTCAATTCGATAAATCCGGGAGTCGATTCGATGAATTTGGGAAATTGATGAGATAAATTGGGAAGTCGATTCAATGAATTGGGGAATCGATTCGATGAATCGGGGAGTCGATTCGATGATTTGGGGTGTCGATTCGATGAATCGGGGTGTCGATTCGATGAATCGGGGAGTCCATTCGATGAATCGGGGAGTGGATTCGATGAATCGGGGTGTCGATTCGATGAATCGGGGAGTCGATTTGATAAATCCGGAAGTCTATTCGAAAAATTGGAAAGTCAACTCGATAAATCAGAGAATTGATTCACTAAATTGGAAAGTCAACTCAATCAATCAGAGTTATTTTGATAAATTGGAGTTGATTTGAAAAATCATTTTGATAAATCAGAGTGTCCATTCGATAAATCGGAAAGTCAATTCGATAAATTGGAAAGTTGATTTGATAAATTGGAAAGTTGATTCGATAAATTGGAAAGTCTATTCGATAATTCAGAGTCATTTTGATAAATTGGAGTCGATTTGATAGATCTGAAAGTTGATGAATTTGAAAAGTCATTATGTCAGCCTTGAAGAAGATAAGCACATAATGATATTATGTTGAATCAAGTAGTTTCAATAAGTGTTTAGTGTGATGTTTTTGAATCAAGACTTAGAAACATTAGTAAGATAGTTTGACATAATGACAATGACATTATATTGAATCAAAAAGTTGAGTGTGGTACAACACCAGATGCAGAGTGCCTAATGTGTTCCACCACCTTCATGGTAACTAAAAGGGTCTCTCTATCTGTGCAACAGAGTTAACACAGTAACTTAAAAATGCCTTTATGTACTCTCTCCCACTAACACTCCAACTGAAAAAACAATGAATGCATCTGATTCTTATTGACATATCCATGTTCTAAGATTTTTGCTTTAAAGCAAAAAACGCGTTCATTTTTTGTCAATTTTTTACCCAAATTAATTGTCAATAAAATGAGAAATGTTTCTATAAACGACACAATATAAGATCAAATTTGATGTTGAATGGAACATACATGGAACTTTTCTAAAAAAAAATTATTAGGGAAGAAAGGATTCGAGAAATGAGGATTCAGAATTTTATTATTTCATTGTGAAAAATGTTTTCGGGGAAATTTCCATTCGGAAAATTGACCGAGAATTGTCTGAAACTTGCAAACAATTATAATTTTGGCCTAAAAGATACAGGACGAAGACTGCCTTGGATGACCTTTCTCGGGGGGAGGGAAGAGAAGAAAATTGTCCTATGAAAAAATTCAAAAATTGAATTTTCGTTATGAAATTCATTTTCAAAGAAAAGAAATTGATTATATAGGTTGGTTTGATTAAAGTGAATTTAAGAAAAATTTGTTATTAATCGACTCATATTGAACTACGTATTCTTATTTGAAAAAATGACTCAGTAGTTCGTAGTTTTCATTTTTTTCGCACTAGGTGAAAATCATTGATAATTTTTCAAGAAACAGAGAATTTTTGATGAATTCTGCGAATGATTCATCTATTGGTTCACGTCTAAAATTCGAAGTTTGATGGATTTTCAGTTTTAAGTAGATATTTCGAGTTATTGAGGAGGGAAAATAAAAAATGACCGATGTATAAATTTTTGCGTTTCAGAGGTCAGTTTTTTCAGTTTTTCCAAATTCGATAAAAATCTCTGAAAAAATGATATCACTTTTGAAAATTTCTCAATTCGTTTTTAGTTCTGCCCTGTCCCCATTTCCGTTTGGCTCTGACTTGATTGTTGATTCATTTTGTATAATATTAAAAAAGTTCAAGAACGATTTATTCGAATTTTTTTGGCTTACTCTGAAGTCAATGAATGTACCGATTTGTCAATATTATTTCCATCTGTGAATTTGAAATTCGCGAATGATTCAAAGCTAGCTATAAAATAAAATTTAATAATTTTTAAATCATTATTTTCTAACCATATTCCTCCTTTTTCTAGGCTCAAGTTCATCATTCGATCAATCAGTGCAATTCCTTTCAAAAAACGAAGCTGTTCCAGTACAGGTAATTTTCCACTTTTATTTGTTGTTAATTAAAAGTAGACAATTACGATTGATTTTTTCCGCATTCGCGTGAATTAAACCGTGATATCGTATCAATAGCTAGATAAGAAATACCGTTAGGTAGATGTTAATGAAAGTTTGATGGCGCTACTGACTCGTGCGAAAATCCATATAATGTGTAAAAATAATAACACGAATCTCGTTCATGTCCATAAGTAATTTCTTCATTTTTGGATACAAAGAATATTGCGACGAATACGATACGACGGTCATTCGATGGCAATATTTTGTTAGTTTCGTAAAAATTTATATAGTTCGTGTGATCGCGTGGTATAAATTAATCGAACGTGTAAATCGCACGCGTTTTTTTCTCCACCCTTCCCCGACCTTCGTAATGCTCGTGTTCGTATTTAAACCGTGAATTTTTTTGATTCGCTCGTGGTTGGGTCGTGTTTCTTCTTTAGAGCTGGAGTTTATCTCAAAGGACGTCCACTATTTCATCAATTCGTACTTAAACGACTAAACGTAGTTGTTTTTGGTATAAATGTAGTCTTACATTTTGAATCAGTGAAAAGTCGCTGATAAATTAAGTAGCCAAGATGGCAACAAATTAGGGAAAATTAGCAAATTCTTCATTGATTCTTCAGCAAATTTCATAGATTTTATTGACTTTGCAGTGAATTTTCACTGATTTTTCTGCAATTTTTTCACTCATTTTTCTACGATTTTTCCACTGATTTCTCACTGTGCTGCAATTCTGACCGTTTTTTAGTGATTTTTGGTAATTGTCACTGATTTGTGAATGAGAAAGTGTGGCTTATGTTAGAGATGGCGATTTTTTACCAGAGTATCGATTTCGATATGAATTGAATGAAAAAAATGATTCACAAAATCGATACCACTAATATCAGTAATCGATTCCAATTTTTTTTTAATTAAGTGCAAATTCAGGAAAATTCAGCCAATTTTCAAATTTATTATCAAATTTTGTTGAATTAGCACGTGATGAAATTTTCATTCAAAAAACGTTGATTGTGAATATTGCAGTATTTTTAATAAAAAACAGAGAGAAGGTCAATCTAAGTCAAGAAAAACCCAAAGATTTCATTATTTGCAATAATCTGAAGGAATCAAAATGAAATTCATTCGATTTTCTAGTCTACAAAATGTTAAAGTGAAATTCAAAAGCGTTTTTTAGGTATAATTGTAACACAACCGGCAATATGAGACCTAAAGTCGAAAAAATCGATTTCAATTATTTTGCCAATTTGAGGAAAGAGATACGTTTTTGTCATTTTGAGACCTCACAGGGCATCCTAAGTCTGAATTTCGTTAAAAAAATATGATTTTCGATTTCAAAAAAACACAGTTTTTTTTTACATTTTTTTAAAGCGAAATTTCGATAACTTTATTTTCGACTTGAGGTCTCGTATCGCTGAACGTGTCACAAATTTTCTCTGCGCTGATACGATTACGATGATAATTTCAGACAATTTGAAAATTTTCCTCGTCGATTAAATACCCATTTAATTAATTGATCGTTAAGGGAAGACGAATTTTTTCATGTAAATCAATCACTTTTCCTCATGAAGTCGTAATGTCATTACCCATGCGATTTAGATAACCGAAGTACCCACGAATGGTTTTAGGTGAGTTCTGAGTACCTGCCAACGTGTAAAGTACCCACCTATACGAGTCAGATACTTGTACACATATTCGTCATGTAGAGGTACTTTTGTGGATACGTGGAGAATAATACGCGGATTATTAATACCTAATAATTTTCGTTCATGATACGTATATCGACGAATACGACCCGATATCGAAGTATTTTATGGAGTGCTTTCTTGAACGGAGCTGTCGAAGAATGTCTTGAAAACGTCATAATTGAAGACAAATTTGAAAATTTTTGAGTTTGAAGTTACCGCAGCTGTGCACGAATGAATAAATGGTATTTCCTGACTTTTTGCGCAATCAGAAAATTTGAGTACCTGAGTGTACTCAAAGAGAGTGATTCGTAGAAAATGAGTATTGTCGTACGACTGGCACGAGCAAATATTTATACAGTAGGGGTTTCTCGTTGAATTTTAATAATTATCGCGATGAATTCTGATAAAAGGCGATAATGAATTTTTTTTACAATGAACGTTTGTAAGTATTCTGTTTCCTTGGTTTGCGAATAATACGATGTCAACTTATATTTTTACGGTCTGAGGTGGTCATTTCAAGAGAAAAGAGAAGAATCTATCAATTGTGTGTTTACGAACAAGGCTAAAATACATAAATGTACTTACATTAGAATTTTTATGCGTACAAATTTAAGCTTGAATTTGAATAACGAGTGTTTCAAGGTTGTGTAAATTTTACAATTTGTATGTGCCGTGTTGAGGAGGTCGTGTGGCCGAAGAGCCGGAAGGGGGTTTGTTTTGGATTGAAATGCCTATATTGTGACGTCTATGTTGATTTTTTCCCTTTTAAACATTGCATGTGTATTGTTTGCACGGTTCGGTCGTCTGAATAGATTGAATTGATTTTGGAAAAAAATTCAGTCGTTTTGTAACATGAACGATGTCGTGGGATTGTAAATTGTTGTTTCGATTGCGTGAACGAATTCAATTGTTTTTGATGATTGGCATTGATTGGTGAAAGAGGAGGGTGAAAGGATTCATAAAATGTAATATTTTTGAACATTTTTTTGAAGATCATTTTATTGTGGAATTTAGAGAAAATTTCGTAAACTGTCATTATTTTTATTCAGTATTAGATTTTCCTATGGGTCAGTATACGAAAAAAAAAAAAAAATGAAATTCTTGGGGGGAACATACATATTGCAATCTCGTGAAAATCATTTGAATTAATAATAAAATGCAGAAAAATATGAAAATCCCATTTTTAATGAATAAGGAAATTTCAAAAGAATGCTGTAGAGTACGTGTTTACGAGGGGAGGGATAATGAAGATGAAATTTTGCAATGAAATTGGCAAAGGTTCAATTTTCGTCAACGTCGTATATTCATTCCAGTTGATACATATTTCGATTGAATCATTTCTTTCTTAAGGTTCAAGTATGAAAATCACAAAAATAGGACGAACTTTTGATAGAACAATAAGTTTTATTTAAAAAAAAAAAAAACTATCAATTTTAGGAAATTCAATTTCTATTGCATCTGGGTTCAAGTCTCCTGAAAGTGAACAGAGTTTTTCGCAACTGAGGGAGTAAAACGCTATTTTACTCCCTCTCGCGAATCGCTCGAGTGCTTAAATTCGCGTTTTTCTCCCTCTATAACAAAAAATATCGTATGTAATTATTATTCCAAAAAGGAGGAAAGAAGGGAGAAATTGAACAAATTCATTGAGAGATTAGCAAACAAACAGACTTGAATTTTTTTTGTTTTCAATTTTTGGATCAAAGGGCTTTGAAGTTCTGCAATTGACGAAATTATGCTACAATTTGAAAAAAAAAATGATGATTTTTCCCTTCCACTAAAAAATCTGCTGCATTTTTCATTAAGTTTATTTTTTGTTGAAACATAATTCAAAGCTACATCTTTCAATTTTTTAATCTCATTTCTCGTTCATTTTTTCTGTCAACTTGTATTGAAATTTTCAAAAATTTGAATGGATTTGTTCATCTCCAAGATCATTTTGGTTTTAGGAGCGTGAATTGTTGTGGGGAGGGAGAGGGGTGAAAAATTAAAAATGAGTTTTGCGAAAAATTTTTCTGAAATCCTACATTTTGATATTGAGACCCATTGCTGTGTAATTTATTAGTATAAAATTTTCATTGCTTTTTTAAAATATCAAATGTAATTTTGTTATATAACTCAGTTTTTTTCTATTATGAATTTGAAGTCTCCTTCGATTTGGAATCAAATGCTTGTAAATTTTACAAAGTTTCGTAAAAAACAGAATTTTTCGAAATTAATTAGAAAATTACGTGAAAAATTGAAAATTATTATGAATTCTGAACAGCAAAAGAGAATAATGCACGATTTTTTTTTGCTGAATTTACCTGAAAATTTCGTGATTTGTGACAAATTAAAAATCATATTTTTTTCCCCTCCGCCCCCCAAAAAAACGGAAGACGAAATTTAAAATAGTATAAGTACCTTATTGCTTGAAATTCCCTTCAAAATCATTTTCAAAAAAAACCAGTCATTTTGATCGCAGATTCTTTTCTCGCAATCGCAGAAGCACGACGTTCACGTCGTAAAACTGATTGAAATAATTTTCCTTTCATCATAATCGGATAAAAATTCACGGCCAACTGATGCACAATGAGGGAAAAAAACAAAAAAATCACGTACCTTACCTGTGCATTTACCTACGTCAAATCGCACTAGGTAAACACTTGAAAAAGGGTCATTATACTGCGGAGAATTACTTGGTGCAATTGTTGTAGCCCACAGTAGACGAATAACTGCGTACAATAGGGCGAGTAAATTAAATCATCAAAATTTACGACCATTTAGGCACAACGCAGCGTCTGTAATATTTACGTACGATATTGCCATGCATGTAATAAAGTGTACACTCGATTTATGATAGAATACGTACAGCAATTCTGTAGTAGTGGTCTCCGTGTGTGTGTAAAGTAAACCCATTATACTCTTTAATAACAGCTTAGTCAGGTACGATACCTAAATATACATCGGATTTAATTTACGCTGCGACCAGAAAAATTTTCTCACACTATACGCACGTATAGGTACATTACGATAAAAATGGTAAATTCGCATCAGTCCTCGACGAACGGCGATAAAATCGAATGATGTGATTTTGTACGTTGTTTTATAATTATGTACGGTACGAGTAATTAAATATCCAAGTTGTAATCTTATTACATTTTTGCCAAAAAGGTATACAACATTGAACGTACAAGGTACTATGCAACGTATGGAATATTTTCGTTGGACCATTTTCAAAATATCCGATAGTGGTAAAATTTGAAATCGAAATTTTTAAAAAAATTCGTATTTTTATATTCTTGGAGGGTAATTAATTAGAAAATTAGTCATCGCAAATATAAATTTAGAATTATTAATGAATGGTTAGATAAATGCAACTCTGTATCCAAACATTTTATTCGTATTACGTAATTCGTTCATTACGACGAAACAAATTCGCCGATGTAAGGATGATTTTTTCTCGTACAAATTTCGATTAATCATTTTGTTGATAAGAGTTTCGAAACGATAACTTATTATAATTGGATCTTAGATCGTTGAATGTGTTACTGGTGTAACGTTTACAAATATTCATAATCATTAATAAGACGCGAATCTTATCCCTGAGTTATTTGTCGTGTTTGTATTTTCGCGTCACTGAGACTGAACAATCGAATCAGGGATTTGGAATGTCAAACTAATACAATTGAATGAGGCTTTTTTGCAATGACTTCCTGCAGTCTTTGTTCGATTAAGATTTAACGAAAATATGCGAATTATGGAAATTATCAATGAAAGATAATTTTCATCGAAAGAAAATGATGCTTGATTGTTGGAAAATTCATTTTAATTTTTTGATGCGGTATTTTTCACATGAAAATTCGTAGAAACCGATTCACTTGAGGAAAAATTCATGAAGAAAGTTTCGATTTCGGAAAAATTATCGGTTATGAGTCGAAATTTTTTGTTCGATGAACGTGCATGATTAATTGATTATGGTGTTTTCATTTGATTCCTTGGAAAATTATACTGCACGAGTGGAGAATTTCGAAATAATTTTTGGTCGATGGCTTTGTGGTGTATCAGGATTCGTGGTACGCAGCATGGCGTAAAAATTGTTGAACTTGGAATTTCCATCTTTGTTCACTTTTCAAAGTTATTAGTTTTGAATTTTGACGAATCATTTTTTCAAAAAACGAGAGAATTTTGACGAAAATCAATAAAATTTGTTGTTTTAATGGCAGGGAGGGGGTGAAAAATGAATCGATTTATTATTTGAATTAGAAAATGTGTGCCTATAAATTGTCCCAAACAAAAGCTTGCATTTTTTGAAAAGAAAACAGAAAATGAAAATTTTTCTGTTTTACTTACTCAATTTTTTTTTAATGAACTGCATAGAAAAAATTTATTAAAAAGTCACTATTTTTGCAAATTTCCTGACTCGAAACGAATTGTATTATTTTCGGAAGCCAACACTGTTTTGATGATAGTCTAGAGCCGAAATGGAAATTTTTCGAAAAGGCAGGTAAGGCAAAAATTGAAAATAGTTCATTGACAGAATTTCCTTTGATTTTTCGACTTGATATTAAATTTTACTCATTTCTCTGACGTCATTCGAAAATTCTTCCGAGAAAAATGTCATCTATCAGATTATCATTTCGTTAATTTTTGATTTTTGAGAATAATACTAAATTCGCCAATTAGATACGAAAATGTCGGTAAAAAATTGAAAATTCTAGTTTGCATGGTAAGAGTCAGAGAAAGGGTGTGGTAAGGTAAGGAATTGAAATTTTTGACCGATATTTTTTTCCATTTTTTCAACTGAAAATCAAATTTTCTTCATTTTTTTACGTGGTAGGAAAATTTTTTCTGGAAAAATCATCACTTTTGTAAATTTTTCTACTCAAACTTCACATTAATAAGAGTCGATTTGGTCTTTCTCTCCCTCCCCTCCATGCGATCCTGTTTTGGTTTTGAAATTTGAAAATTACATGTCCAAGTGAAGAGTATTTTTGCGATTTTTTTCTTCAAGAAGTAAGAGATGAAATTCTTGAAAGGTTTTTAATAAAATTCTAAATACCGTAAACCTAAACTGCATGTTCCTTATGCTGATACAATGTCCCCTTTTTTCTGGATGTCATCTAATATTTTTTTTTTAGACTTTTGAAAAAAATCGAAGCAATTCAGATCTTGAAAGTGAAAAATGGAGCTAAAATGATTCAACTTTTTGAATTTTTTAATCTGATTTAGAGATCAACCCATGAAATTATTGTAATTTTTGTATGTTGTTGACTCCCTTCGTCCCTTCCCCTTCCTCTTCGGAGAGAATTTTTCTCATTTATTGTTTTTAAGACAAATTAAATGAACCAAAGAAGTTGTATTTCTTATAAAAAAACACGAAGTAGAGATGAGTAAAGATTTAATTATGATTGAATTGAATCGCGAATTCATCTTTTTTGGAAGTTTGGTGCTTTGGAAGGAGTTTGAATTCAAAAGTCGGATCAAATCGCGGGTGAGTGGGTGGGTGGGTGGGTGGGTGGGTGAGAAAATTGTGTTCTTCGTCGAAGAAAATGAATTCCAGTTGTAAGATCTGCAGGAATCCTGAAAAATTGGTATTTTCCGTGATAAAGTACTGTAGATTTTTTTCATTTTAAAATGAAAAAAAAAAAACGATGAAAAATTCATTTAAATTTGAAATTTTTTCAAATTTTGTTTTTTGTTGTAATTTTAATCTTGACTTGTTTCAGCAAAATTTGCATGTGATTCGAAATTTTTTCAAACGTTGTCAATGAAATATTTCATGCTGAAGATTTTTGAACCGACTGATATAAATTTTTCAGGAATAAAAAATTGACCTAACTTATTAAATTTTCGAATATTGATCCAAAAAACTGATGCTAATTTGGGGAATCCATTCAACAACTTCAAATTTTCATGTCAAAAATTACCCTATTCAAGAAAAAAATACATTTTTCAAGTCTTCTCTCCTTCTTTCTTAAAACTAATACTAAAAAAAACACACAAAATTTGAATAATAGATTTTTCAAATTATCATCAATTATCGAAACCCTTTGAGAAAAAAATTGGGCTTCTATAGCAACACACAAAACAATTCATACATCGAATTTTGACTTCGAAACCATAATAAAGCTCGAGAAAAGGGACATCGCACAAGACGCGAATTCTATTTTTACTAACGGCGAATTGTAACGCTTCTAGCACGAGCGTTTTATAGAAACTAGATTACCAGAGTGGTGTATTTTAAATATATACTACGTTCGAAGTCGCGTTCTGGAATCGATCCAGGATTGGTGAAAAAAAAAGAAGCAAAGCAAAACAAACACAAGCACGCTGAGCCATCATCGGAAATGTGCAACGATTTGCGGTCAATGTGCACTCGTACGTTCCATTTCTCGTAAAAAAATTTTCGACGATTAAAAATAAAACACGATAATCTAATTTTAGATCCAATAGAAAAAAAACCACATACCTGCAAAATAATCACAAAATAATGGAAACATATACACAAAACGTGTGAACTACCGACGAGTATACGAAGAAAAATAGACGAAAAAAATCGTCGAATCGATTCCGAAGACGCGAATTAGAATCACACCGAAGTACCGAAAGACGATTTTGCGACGAGCTTGATACTACCGCGGATAATAAAGCTCAAATCGTGACTGCAGACGATTAAAACTTCTACCCTTGTGATTAAAGGGGATTCCGGCGATTCGGGATACTAAAGCGAACTGGTTGCTGAGACGATATTTATACAACGCGACGCGTCCGTACACTGACTTGACACGCACGCGAGATAATTGTGGCAGACGGACTGGTTACCGAAAAAAAAGTTGACTCGGTGAAGTGCACGTGAACAATAACGGAGAGTTTGTACGTTCGAATTACATATAAGTAGAAAAATTGTCGGTTTTATCGAGAGTCGCGGCGCGGTATGGCGGTGGTGGCAACGGCTATGGCATCGACATGGGGCATACGGCGGCGTCGTCGTTAACTATCGCCACTGCTTATAGCTTATGGTAGCGTAATTTATGATTTTAAGTCGGTACGACAGAGAGGAGGTGAGAAACGGCCACCATCACCCCCTCTCACAAGCCAACTTGTATAGACGTAACGAGACTTTTCTGTGGTGGAAATTATACCATGCATGTGGGTAGAGCAGCTTTTTTTCATTTTTTTCGCACTCGATGGCCCTGTATAGATGCAGAAACTCGATGGTCTACGGTTTTGTACAACTTTGTAGCCGGAATTCGTATGCAATTGTAGTGCATTCGATTTACGCACAAGATACGAGAGTAATTAGAAAGATTTAACGATATGAAATGACGAAGGCTGAAATTATGCGGAATTGCAATGCACTGCATGTGTGTGATTACATCGTCAATTGACGATACAATGAAGCTGAGACGATTTCGTAACGTTAATTGATAAATATTAGTAAATGGCGTGTGCGAGGTTCTGTGAGATATTGCAAATTAAAACGAACCGGTTTCTAATTGGTTTGATGGAGAGGGTTCTGAATAAATTATTAGGAATGTATTTCGGAGGTGTGAGTGTCTTCAGTTTCTGGATTTTTTTTAAAATTGAAAAATTTATTCTGAACGTTACGTTTCGTATTTATTATTTAATACGATAAGTTTTTAAAAATTGTCGAATTCGAATTTTTAAAGGTGAATTTTAGCGGTGTGAGGAAAAATAGAAAGAATATCGAGGAAAAAATATCCAAAAATTGTAGAATTTGTACTGTTTTATTTTTTTGAATATCTGCAGACAATCAGAATTGTTGAAAAAATGAAAAAAATGTGACCCTGCCGTAAAGAAGGGACCTAGTGTAAAATAAATCGATGTATCATTTTTCTTGTTTTTAATCCAAATGACACCAAATCTCATCTGGACCAAAAACTTGAAAATAAAAACCATAGATTTTTTCCACAAGGTCCCTTCTCTATGGCAGGGTCATATATATGTATAAAATTGTTGTAATATTCAAATATCATTTCAGTGACTGCGAAAAGTAGGGTACGAGGGGTACATTGTATCCCCTCCCCTCCTCAATCACATCAGATAGGCATTTTTAAGGCATTAAAGCACGAAAAAAAGCTTTTTTGAGCATTAAAAATTCAATTTTTTCAAAATTTCGCTATCGCTTCATGAACAAAATCACGATTATTTGAATTTTTTAGGACAAGACGGAGCGAAAATATATTTTTTTGCCCCTCTTCGAAAATTCTTCCCGTATTTCAAGTCTTGGTATACTCAACCTTCTGACGTCACTGATTTTAAAACATGCTCACGGTTGATGAAATATTCCTAAAATTGTTGGAAAAATTTGACTGAAGTAGGAATTAAAAATTCATCATCCATTTTTGAGATCACTTTTGACTTCTCATCTGAAACTGAGTCATTCAAGGTTTCTGGGATGTGGATAGTTGAAACGGTTTCTCTTCATATTGTCCTCAGAATTTTCCGAGTCAGGTAAAAGATCAAAATAATTCAAAAGTCAAAAAATACGCATTTTGATACCTCATTCGGAAATTTTTCAATTTTTGCCCCCCTCCCCCTTGGATCCAAAAATCGACTTTGGAAGGACTGGAAGTCACAAAAACATTTATTTCCATACCTCGTTCGATAGTTTCGAAAAAATCTTAAGTTTGACTCATTCTTCCTATAACTTGGGTGATTGAAAAACAAAATTTTGCAGGAGAGCCATCAGCTAAAAAAAAATACGAAAACAAATGATTGAGTTGAAAAAAAAATCATTTTTTGTTAGTTAGAATCTTCCTCTTTCGGATAGGAGTTGTTTTTTTGGTAGAAAAAGAGCTTTTTTAGGATGAATATCTAACTTAGTTTTGAACGAAATTCGTTTCGATGGATTCTTCGTAAAATTTTGCAAGAACGAGTTATGCATAATGGGAAATTTTTATACCGGTAAGCATTTTCGTTAGATTTTGGGAAAATTTTTTCAAAACTATGGTTTTTTCTAAGACGAATTAAGGACTCCTTTTCCAACTTGAATTGTTGCAGTTTGCAGTATCATGTTCTGTGCGAAAATTTCTCTCAGAATCTATCAAAAAATCAATACTTATCGAGTTTTTTCATCCTAAGCCACTTTTTTGCGTAACACACCATTTTCTTTTTCAAAGTTGACAATTTTAATAAGTACCTACTTAGGTATTCAATTTTTTGAGATGCGCTTCATTGTTTGTTGCATAATGTTCAGTTATTTGAAGTATGCACTATTGGGGAGGGGGGAGGGGGGGAATTGGAAAATGCCGATAAAAAGCCCATCGAGAAGTTTATACTGAAAATTAGTAAAAAAGTGAAATTTTTGCTTCCATAAGCAAACAATGATTTGCCAAAAAATGATTCGGTGAATTTACGTTTGAAAAATTAGATACATATTTAAAAGCATTAGGTGTTGATAACATACATATGCTCTTCATGTTTTTTGAAGCAATATGGATATGTGTTGAAAATTATTATTTCAAAGGAAATTGCCAAGATATCAAGGTACCTATTCAATTTTTTCAGATTGCGGAATAACTTTTTGTTGAAATTTCTGATTGTTTTTTTTTGCTTTTCAAAATCACTTTAAAGAATTTAACAGAATATTGAGAGGTTACGAAATTTGTAAATGTCATCATTTTTTTAAAATCATTTTTCAGTTACTAAAATTATACTCGTCTATTTTGTTGGTTGAAAAAAAAAATCGAATAGTTAACTTCACCAATTATACTTAACAGAAAAAAAAAAAAAACAGGTGAATTATGTGATATTTCAATAAGTTTTGCGTCATTTCGTCATTCTATTGATTTTGTCATCTAAATTTTTTCCAATTTTTTTCAAATCCTATATGTAAACTGATCACATTATAAAATTGTAATTCCTCCCCCCCCCCCCAACATCTCAACGTCTTTATTTTCCATGAATCATTTTCGGTGACTAATATCCCACAACAAACCAAAATTTTACATGATTGATATCTGATAAATGCATCATTAACTTTTAATGTAACACTAAAACGAGATACGTATTCATGGAATCATTTGCAAAAGTCGAAATAATTGTTCACATTCGCTGAAAAACGGAAATTCGTCTTCTTCGTAAATCATGACTCGAATTTGATCAAAATTATAATGTTTAGCTGAATGATTATTTAATAAGCTGCTTTCTACGAATCTTCATTTTCGAAGAGTGCTATTGCATTCAAGAACCAAACATTGAATAGTGCAATTAAACTTTCTTCTTTTGATAAGAATCATTAATTAGGTATCCGTTATCATCTTTTTAATCTCGTATCAATGTTTGTCAATTTTTTTCTACAGAATTACGCGTACTGAATCTGACTAATAAATTATGCATATTGCGAACTTGGATTATTGAGAAAAAATTTAAAATTATGCCTTTGAATATTGTCTTCTTGATCTACATAGAAAAGGGAAGTGAGATCTCAACTATGAAATTTTCAATTATTTCAAAAATTTGATTTTCCGAAGGTGAAAAGATGAAAATTATTTTGAAAACGTTTCAAATTTTCGTGTGAATTTTTCCACTTTTGTTTTTTTCATCAGGCTATATCATTTTTGATTCAGAACATTTTAGATATTGAAATTCGACAATAGAATAATGGTTCATTTCTGTGATGAGATTTGGACAAAGAGGAAGAGAGCCAGAAAACTGTGGATAGAAAAATTGTGAAAAAAAATTAATAGTACTTACATCCTTGTTTGAATGTGGTATTATTTGCTTCTTTTTTCCTGTAAACTTACCAAATTAACGATTTTTAGGAAATCCTTCATTTCAAGGAATTTTTCTTCTTCTCTCTATATTCTTTTCTCTCTTTATTTTTTAAATACGAATTACCTATCGAATAATTAACAAAGCACACTAAAAAAACAAGAACCTCCATCGTTTATTACCTGTTTGTCTCACATATCGTACTAAAATTAGTACTCGAGTATACTCGAAAAGAAAAAAAATTAAGAGAGAGATAGAGTGAAAAAATAACCAACAGCGAACGGGCCGTGCGGTAATTTTTAAACGTGTATTTGTACGGATTCAGCCACAGTCGTCGTTCAGTTTGAATGTATTGACGGTATCGAGCGTGTATGTGTATTGTGTGTTGTACTTGTATATACGAATGAAAAATTCGTAAAACGGTATTAAAGAGCGACGATAAAGAATCGTATTTCATTTTTTCATCACATATTTGTCAGGTATTAAGGAGATAATTTTCAAGAACGCGGGATATAGACTCGAGGAAAGGTAAAGTAAGAAGTACATACCCAGCGAACGACGATGCAGTGGTGTAATACGAATTGGACGGGTATGGCACGCTTTGACTTTGAAATATCGTTTAAATCGATCGAGACTTGGAGTGTTGAAAAGTATCCGGCGAGCGAACGATATTTTGAAAAATTGCGTTTCTGAGGAAGATTCGGAAAGATGGTGAAATGATTGAGTGGGATGAGTAATTTTTCAAGATAGGGATTAGATGGCGGTAAGATGAAGGAAAACAGGGTGGAAAAAGTTTATCCTGAGAATTTCGGCGTGGAGTTTTGATGATGAAGGGAGAAGTAGGTGATGTAATAAAGGGCTTTCTTGTGCGAGAAATTATAAGATCATTACAATTATGGGATTTGCTATGACGAAATTTGCGTTGTAAAAATATGAGAAATTTTCTTTACAGGTGTGAGAAATTCTGATAAATGCCATTGATAGGTAACTGAATGAATGTATGAAATTTATCGGTAGTTCGGATGTTTTCTTTGCTATAAAAATCCCATAATAATCTAAATTTATAATTCGTAATATAAATCTAGGTAATTTTTTTTTCTTACAACGTATCGATTTTGGGATAATTTTTGTAAAAATTAATCAGTTTTGAGAGTTCAATTTTTTCCGAGTAGAATTTTTTTGAAATGTTAATTTTGGGGTCAAGAATTTTATTCATAAAAATTCCTTGTTTTACGTATACCTTATCCATGTATGTTTGAAATTTTTTTCATAAAAATTTACATTTTTTTTCATTTTATATCGACAAAAATTATTGCCGAGTCACACTAAAAAAAAGAGGAATAGAGAAGACAACTCACTTTCTAAAAACGAGGAAAATTGCATTTTTGTTGAAAAAAATACATTTTTTTTCATTAATATAAAAAAATTGTCCAGTGTCTGGATCTCAAGGCCACTTTTAAATGATTAGAAAATACGAAACTGAGTGTATGCTCTAAAATCGTTATGTGAGGGCCTAGATTTATTTTTCCAGAAAATTCTTTTGAGAAGTATGAAGTTCTTCAAATTGAAATTTTAAATTTTTTTGAGGTGTTATACTCTACTTTATTTGTAAGATTTAAGTAAATGCAGTAAGAAGTGGTTTAATTTTTGATTTTCAGTCATTTTTAGAAAATGGGGGAAATGAAATTTCTCTTTGAAACAATTTTTATGGTTCATTTATTTTCAAAAGACCGCCATTGTGTCTTAATTATAGCTCAAAAGCTTTGCTTTGGTATAAAAAATTGTATTTCAGGTTTTTTTCTCTCGATATTTAGGGAGGGAACTCGAAATTTAGTTTTTAATAGATACCCCTGGAAAAAGTTACTAAGTTAATTTTTTGGTGTGTATTGGAATGCGCAGAGTTACTTTTTTTTAAGCGAAATATTTGATTCTGAAAATCTCGTTTTTTTGGTTGATTTTAGATGTTTTTGAAAAAAAGTTCAAAAGCTCATTTTTCAAAACCAATTGTTCAGATGTGATCAGGTGTTATCGAATAGTATAAAATAATCTCCGCACACACAATACAAAACTGTTTTTTTCCTGATAAATATATGGATGAATTTAATCTCACTTCTTCTCTTCATCTTTCTCCCTCCTCCCCTTTTACTGAAAAATGATGAATTCGAAAAATATCCAATATGACAACTTATTCGAAAAAATTGGTTGAAATCTGTGCTTGAGAATCAATTTTACATGTTGGAAAAAACGATCATGTTAGTTATCAGTAATTAATAAGTGAGAATTGTTTGCATTTGTCGATTACATTTTCAACTTGTGATTAGATCGAATATTTGATTTTCAACACTCTTTTTTTTATTTGGCTTGAGATTGAAATCGAATACCTATACTTGAATTATATTATCTAAAAATACAAAAAATGAGGAACGGAATGAAAAGAAAATTGCGAACTATAAAACAATTATTCGCGAAAAAACAGTGAAAAAATTACCCATTTTGTACTTGTTAGGTAAATACTTGACCTATAGTACCTATGTAAGTAATTTCAGACAAGGACGAAAAATTGTACTGCAGTCGTAAAAAAACTGCTTAAATTTTACTCTTTGGTAATATTTTAATAGGCGATTTGGATTTTTCAACACCATTTGAAACGGCTGCGGATGTCATAGAATAAAATTTAACATGTTTTAAAATATTTTTCCTCGATCGTTGAAAATCGATTTAACTATTCGTTTAGTTTTTATTATCGTCTTAAATAGGTACGTTTTCCAAAGCTTCTCTCATCTTTCCTCTCACCTACTTATATGATTTTTATCTACTCGAAATAACTGCGTGAAAATTGTAATTACGACAATGAAAAATGAAAATCTGCGGGAATCACGTGTATCGCAACGAGTACCGCATTTTTTCAATATCTGTGTACTTACATACGTTTATTGCATAGATTATGTAATGCTTGAAAACTACTCTTCTCGCACGTTTAGGTTACAAGTTCAATAGGTCTTATTATCGTTGATAAAATATTCGTGACTAGCTCCTAATTATTTCAGTCGCTAATGGGATTTTGACGATCAAGGTAGGAATTTCTTCAGTTTCTTTAAAATTCTAAAATTATCTCCAAAGCTGTATTCAATTTTAGAATTTTTCCATCTGTAATTGTTTTGAATTTCATATTATTTTTATTTCATTTTAAAATTGATTCTAATTATTATTTTCATAAATTTGAGAGAATTTTTTTTAAAAAAGTTGAAATATTTCCCAAAAATTCAAAGTTGGAAAACACTTGGAAATTTTTAATTGAAAAAATTTTGTAGTCGAAAAAATTGAAGAAAACTTGAAATTATTGAAACCAAATTTAAAGAAAGTTTTAAAAATGTAAAATTTTCAAAAAATTATAGTTGGAAAATTTTTTAAAACTAAAACCTTTTCCAACTGCAAATATTTCAAATTTAAATTTTCTCAAATTTTTTCAATTGGGCCATTTTACCAAAAGTCACTTTTTGGATTTGGAAACCTAAACCCCTAAAAAAATCAATTAAGACTCCTCCTGAGGTTCTTAAAATTCGAATCGAAATTTTGTGCAAAAACTTGTTCGAGTTTTATTACGCCAAAGTTCATTTAGGTACCGATTTCAAAAACCTGTTTTCACCCCTTAGATCCCTTTTCTCGTGGACCATCACCATATATTTTGAAATTACTCCGAACCGAAAACTCTTCCTCTACATTTTTCAATTTTAAATTTTAAAAAAATCAGCATCATATTTTTCATTTTTTTTTTTCAACTCGATATAATATTTAGAAGAAATTTTCATAATTATAAAATTGAAAAAATAGGACGGAATTTAAAGAATGTAAATTTGAAAAATTTGTACCCGAAAAAAATTGAACTTTGATAGATCGTCGGAATCTCATTTGCAGCAAAAATAATTAGAATCTGGAAATTTCTGTGCCAACAAAACGAACAAGTAGGTAGGTACATAGAAAATCGTATTTCAACACAAACCACGTGATTCGGCTCGATTGTCGTCGTGTATGAAATTTTTCCAAACCTAATCTGACAATTTACGAGTTTAATTGTTCAAAAAAAAGTGACCACGTTTGAAAAGGTGTTTACTTAATAAAATGAAGGTTATTTATAAACAAAAGCCCTAGTCACGAATGATAATTATAATTTCGATAATAGTTTTAATAATAACGCCAACGACAACATGTTTGATGCGGTGTGGCGTGCGGGTGTGGCTCAATTTTTTTCCTCTTTCTTTTGGTATCAATTGTAAATTTATTGCGAACGTGATGCAGCGTTTTACCGCAATCGTTTAATGTTCAGAAGTGGTTTTTTTTTGTACCAAAGCGAACAATGTGGGTATAGATTTACAGCGAGCACCTTTAACTTGGATGTGTTTTTCTAACCGCGAAATCTTGAGGAGAATTTTGAGCAGATGAGCTCTTTGAAACGATGAGATGATTTTGAAGTCACGTTTTCGTAACCTTGTGTATTGAAATATCAAAGTCAAGGTTAATTACGTATACATCTGTCTGATGTTTTGGGAACAATCCGCAAATACGTATAAGAGGATGTCTCAGAATATGTTATTAACCCCTACGGCGTATAACAAGGGGTGAACTTGGAACTGAGCCCGTAGATGGTTCGGGTTCTAGTCACATATGGTGACAATATGAGACGGAAGTAGACGAGATTTTCGAGGAAATAATCGAAAGATGATCCAAGGCTGCTGACAGAACATTAAAACTCGGTTCGTGCTCATAGATGTATACAATGTGATAAGTTTAATGGTCGTGAATGGCAAGGTGGTGAAAAGATGAATGGCCTGAGAATTTTAGACCAGTGCCGAGTTCAAAGGTTGGCGAACGATGAAGTATTGCGGTGGTGCGATTCCGCCTCCGGTCTTGGCTTCCACCGTGATCCAAAATACAAAGTGATGGACATACTAGACCTACACTTATCGGATTGCACGCGCCAGGCGAGCTGTGATTTTGACAAGTGCATATGTCAATGTCACTGTGACGACTTAATAGATGCGTTTTTCGATGTACAGATGGAGGCGTGTGTGAGTGTGATGTGTAGCGAATTATTGAATCGGTTCGTAGAAGAATCGTACCTGCACAAGGTGACATACCAGTTCGAAGAAAGGTCGCTGGTAATTGGTGCGAGATTAGGATGTAAAAAATAAGAGGAAGGAAGTACCGATTACATGGATGAATCATTAATCGGTTCTGAGAGGAAAAAATATTTTTGTATCGAAAAATATTCATAATTTGAGATCGTAAAAGGGGTGACTCAGAATAGGTGCCAGATTAAATAATGGTTTAATTGGAAAGAGTTAACGAGGTTTCCAAGAGAAAAGAGCCCATTTCCATTTTGAAACATTTTGTATCATGTATCTACTGGGTGACTCAAAAAAAAGAGATGACTTGTTTTTTTTTAAAAAAAATTCATCAGATTACATTTTTTATCATATGAGTATTTTTGAAACCGGTTTAGTGGTTTTAAATTAGTTCTCAAAATTTTTCAAAAAAATAGTAATCCATGAAAATTTATCTGATGTGGAGATATCGAGAGTCTTCTCTTTTCTTCGCCATTTCTCTACCGCCTTGTCCAAAAGTCTAGGGTGCTAAAAATTTTCAAAAAGCTCAAAAATAATGTGGGTTCAATTTTTTTAAAAAAAATTATAGACCCTTGTAAGAAATTACGGTGAAATAAACTCAAAAATTTGTGGAAAAATTCAATTTTTGGGCGATTTTCAACTCTTTCTGTAAGACATCCCTCCCGGGGGGGGAGCTCAAATTTTCAAAATTTTGAATCTTTGAAAGTGTTTGGCTAATGCAAACACTCGATTTCTGTCTCACTCACACACACAAAATACCTAAATTGTTATCTATTTTTTACTCTTAATAGAGAAGTACTTGAATGATTTCATATTGTGACGCAAAGAAAAAAATCAAAATTCAAACAAAAACCACCAAAACCGAAAAAAAAAATGGTAAAATTAATTTTAAAAAAGCTCTGGTACGGTAAGAAGGTCCGTGATTTTAGAGCACATAAGCGAATTTTTATTTCATTCCTGATGGGGATTGGGACCTTAAAATGCATGATTTCTGAACTGAAAAGTGTATCAATCCGCGAGTTTTAAACCGATTTTTCTCAAATTTGGCACGTAGTTAAAGCTGCTAGTGTGAAGTACCCTCGAAATTTTTCAATTTTTCCAACCATTTTAACGACCTTGAATTAAACTTTGAAAATTACAAACCGCGTTTAAAAACACAATTTTGGAACGAGAAATTTTTTCAAATTTTTTTCAATGAATTTCATTTATTATTTAGAATTTTTTAAAGATTCTTTCAGATGGTGTGAGTTGGTCAACTGGCGTTATTTCTTAAAAAAAACTATTTTTCGAAAAATTATTTTCTGTCCCTTTCAAAATTGTGTCCTCTGGGTTATTTGAAAATTTTCAAAGTCAAATTCAAGATCGTTAAATGGGTTGGAAAATTTAAAAATGCATAAGATACTCTTCGATCTCCAGTACCTCTTCTGCTACCTATGCGCCAAGTTTGAGAAAAATCGGTCGAAAACTCGCAAATATGAAATTTTTAGCCAGCTACCGGGATGAGATAAAAATTTGCTCATCTGTTTAAAGATCATCTTCTACTCAGACAAATCGAATGACATACAAAATTTTAATCAAGTTTCACCGCAGGCCAAATGGACCCCTACCTCTATTTTTTAAGATTTCTGTATGCTGTTTTTTTTTCAATTTTTTTACAATTTGAAGACTTACCTATTACTAGAAAAATTATCACCAAAAAAAGGTAAAAATTAAGAAATGTATGCTTCCAAAAGCATTAATCCCTCTCCCCTCTACATCAATTTCATTTTCATACTAAGTATAGGTGCTTCGATTTCTAAACTGGAACTTCCAGATTAAAATTGAATAAATTCTGTTCTTTTTTTTCTTTTTTCTTTTTAGCAATTTTTCATTTACAAACAGAATTGTTAAGGCGTCATTGAAGCTTTGTGGATGAAATTTCATTCGGAATTGTTTTCCTTGCTGCATTGTTATTGTTATTTCAAGTTAGCTTATTACGTGAATTGTTAATGCTCGTAATTTGGAAAGATATGCTACGAATGTAATCACGGATCAATGATTTTTGTTTCCATTGCTTATTACCGGTTTCCGTTTCTCGTGATTATGAAAAATTTATCGAAAAAATTCTTTGAAATACGATTTCTCGATTAATCATCGGAGAATAGAATTAGGTAGTAAATCTAGAAGCCTCATATTTTCGAAAAGTACCAGATTACACAATGGGTACATTTCGTGTAAAAATTTATCATTAGTTTTCTTGTGTTCGATGGGATTTTCATCAGTATTAATAATCATCAGTTACAAGTGGAAATATTAGTAACCAATTGTGTTGATTGCAACGAAATTGACTCAGTTTGAACTCTCAATTTTAGAAAATTATGTGAGTCAATTTTGGAATCATCGTTTTATTATTTGGAAGGGTGGGTTGATTCTCTTCTTTCTTTCTGATAGGGAAAATCTTGTCATGATTATAATGATTTTTATCTGAAATGAAATCTAAATTTTACTTGAAATATTTATTTATTTGTAGATAGGTAGTAGGTACCTTTTTTCATGTTACGGAGATTTTTTGTGTGTTTTATTTTTTTTTATAAAACAGTAAAAAAAACATTTGTGGTGGAATGTAAAATGATACCGGTTTTTATATTTATTTTGTTTTGCTTGATGCAATAGGTACATTTGTTGAGAAAATTTACAAAAAAATTGTACGGTATCGATAGAACTAAATTGAGTGATAAGATAATTCGTAAAAAAACAGAACAATCAACTTACTTTTTGTTGAAAATTTATTTTTTGTGTTTGCTGAAATGAACATCAGTTGCCATCGATGAGTAATTAAATAGGTATAGTTGGTAGTTGGGTACTTCTAACAAAAACACAAATTCATTGGTCGAAATTAATTTATTTGAGAACTGCGAAGTACTGATCACTTAACAATGTACTTCACTTATTTATACACTTATGAAGTTGGTAGCTTTTATGAGAGGGGGTAATCGAAAATCTCCGATTATCTTGAGTACTGCGATTTTGTAATCGATTAAATTTACTCGGTGACGTACATAAAAAAGTAAAGAAGAGACTCTTTCTGAAGATTGCGAATGTTTTGCTGATAGATTTTCTGCCATTTTTTCGTTCTGGCAATGGGTAGATTTTATTGTTGCCACGCTGCGAAATTTTCAATTCCGGCTTCGAGTGTCATTCGACGAATGCAAAAGTGTAATTCGACAACCTGTAGATATTTCTAATTTTACTTCATTATGTGTATCAAGTTATGTCTCTAAAAAAATGGCGCAGTTATTCGGAAGTATAATTTTTCGCTTGAATCGTCTCGTCAGCGCCGTCGAGCTCCTAAAATAAGATATTACCTGCGTATTTTACTATAAAATACGATGAATACGATGGGACTGAGATTTTCTCGGTTAATTAGCAATTTTCGCCTGTGTACGTTTACGATTTTATTCGCTAGATGGGCTTGATTGTTCTCTGTTGCATGCTATTTTGTTTTGAAAAGTTTTGAAAAATAATTCGGCGACAGCGTCGTAATTCTTTACAGTACTACTTATTGATGGTGTAAGGATCGAGGAGTTGGCAAGGTCGTAGAATAGCGAAGAATCGCTCAATTATGAGATGAATTTTCTTTATAATTTCGTTTACTCGGCAGCGTGAAATGTTTACGAAGAATGAAGATGAAGGTGGCTAGGAAGGGGTTGTTTACCAAGTGACATCGCATCGTCTACCTAGATTAATGGTCTTTGGGCGCAGACTTCGTGAGGTGGAGTTGCGTTTTTTTTTCCTGAGAGTTATCGAAGCTGAAATATAGGCTTAAATTTGAGATATCGAAGAATTTTCTTGTAAATCGTGGCCCTACGCCCTAGTGACGGATGGAGATTTTAAAAAGATTCTGAATTTAATTTTATGGTTTGTTTGCTTCTGTTTGAATTTTCCAACTGATTTGACGCCTTATTTTCCCCCAATTTGGGTATTGAAAAATTTCACCGAAAGTCAACTGTGTAAAAAATTTCTGTAAATTAGTTTGAAATTCGCCAAAAAAACAGTGAAATTTTTTGAATGATCAGTGTAATTCTTTGAAAAATCGGTGAAAATGAAATAATTTTACCGATTTTTTTCTTTGCTGCAATTTGACTTTTTTCAGTGACTTTCAGTGAAAAAATTTCACTAAAATTCAACTGTGCAAAAAATTGCTGGAAAATCAATGAAAATTCACAAAAAAATTGTAAAATATCTGAAAATTTTCAAAAAAATCAGTGAAATTTTTTGAAGAGTCATTTTAATTTATTGAAAAATCGATGAAAATTAAATAATTTTGCTGATTTTCCTGCGCTGCAATTTTGACCTTTTTTCAATGATTTTTCTCTGATTCGAAATGAGAATATGTTTCCATTTCAGCAGGAACCTCGAATGTTGCGTACCAACTTTCAATTTGAGCGTTCAATGAAAATTTTTTCTATTCGGATCGATTTGATTCATGGTCGTTTTTCGTTGAAATTTGTATCCAATTCAAATTGTTAAAAAGGAAATGATTTCTTTTAAAAATTCGACTGCTAATTTTTTCCAAACCAAAAATTGAAAAAATTATAACTGGATGTACATATGATGCATCGAACAAATACTCACTGGTAATAATAAGACGGAGGGAGCGAGGGGACACCTTTACTTAAGTAATTAGTCGATGTAGTGTCGTGTCGCGTGCTGTAGACCTACCATTCGTATACATTTTACTCGCCGAAAGATGATTTACATAGATCGTGTGGAAGCCATAAATTTGCATAATATCCGCGAAAAGCCTCAATTCTAAAGTACCTACCTAGACCTGTAGTCGAATTGCGTGAGTGTAATATGTACTTATATTTGATTATTCAGACTTCCAAAGCTGCTAGAACTGCAGCAGTCCAAGTATAGCTAGGACTATAACTACATTAACGTGGGAATTTCAACTGAACTACACCTCGTTGCATTAGCAGCACATATAGCTTGCATTTGGCGTACGCATTCATGTATAAAGTAGCAGTTTAAGGCAGAGCTGGTGTGGGAGATGGCATCAGTGTTGGTAAGAATAGGTGAATCACTTGACTGGTCGAATTGCCGAGTGTGAGAGAAGGATTAAGTTGTCATTGTCGTCGTGTTTTTGTGTGATGTGTAAATTCGTACGTATGAGATATGTATTTGAAGATACATATTCAACATCGAGCGTTCATTAAAATGGAAAAAGATATTTTCCTAAAATTACGTACGAAATTCACTTTGAAAATTGCCCAACGCGTCGTCTTTGAAAGGAGAATTCTTTTCGCATGCACGTGTATAAAAGGACTAAAGAACTTGTAATAATTAATACGCGCTACGTTTTGTTTTAATACCGTTAAAGAAAACATACAGTTACTCGTATGGCTGAAAAATGATTTTCTTTGAAGGATATTGAGGATTGAAGGTGAGAATGGGGGAGAAAAGATATAACGAGCTGAGTTTCTTTTTGAGTAATCTTCTTAGAGAACTTTTAACGTAACGTGTGTTGCCAGTGGCGTAGCCAGGATTTCGTCAAGGAGGGGGCAAGAACGAATTATGTCAAATTTTCTGTGGTCGTTTTGAAACATAGCAAGTATTTTTTCGTAGTGTACGTATAAGGTATAACCGAGTCTGAGGTAGGGGTGTGTAATAAAAAGACTAACACAACGATGTAAAATGGACACAGGACTTAGATTAGAGGTACAAAAATAAGCCTTTTTTCGCAGGCTTCTCTCAGAACGTTCATTAAAATTGAGATCGATTGATAATTATGTTCAAGCCCGAGCGAAGCGAGGGCGAAGCTTTGAAAAAATTGAATTTTTGATGTCTAAAATAGACCATTTTCCCAAATTTTTGACACTTTTCTCCCATTATACCATATTTTTTAAAGGCCATGGCCGGCCATGGGGGGGCAATCGCCCCCTTCGCCCCCCCCCTTGGCTACGCCACTGTGTGTTGCGTATGTACTATCATTTGAAACGATTGATAAAGTGGACGAAGAAAGTGGAGAGGAGTTGACAAATTTTTAATACGTGCAAAATGTACCAGTACCTGAGTAGATTTAGAGTTATGCTCGGAGGTTTAATTTCAGAATGGATGTAAACGTGATAAGAATTATAGTATCTGAAATGTTGATTTATGTGAAAGCTCATTAAAATGTTTATAATTTCTGCTAAAAATTATTCTTGGTTTTAAATTGTTTTTAAAATAAATAGAAACGTAACAGAGTTCAAAATTGCGGGCGGAAGGAAAGAATATTTACGGTAATTTATCGTAATTATTGAAATAATTACTGTAATATTCCGTACTTGTCAAAATATTTACGATTATTTACAATAATTATTAAAATATGTACTATGATTTACCGTAATTACTGAAATATTTACCGTAATTACTGAAATATTTACCTTAATTTCCCGTAATTACGGAAATATTTACGGTAATTTACCATAATTACTGAAATATTTACGGCAATTTACCGTAATTACTGAAATATTTACGGTAATTTCCCGCAATTACTGAAATATTTACGGTAATTTCCCGTAATTACTGAAATATTTACGGTAATTTCCCGTAATTACTGAAATATTTACAGTAATTTACCGCAATTACTGAAATATTTACGGCAATTTACCGTAATTACTGAAATATTTACGGCAATTTACCGTAATTACTGAAATAATTACGGCAATTTACCGTAATTATTTGAATATTTACCATGATTTTTTTGGTAATTATTAAAATATTAACGGTAATATACGGTAATTTACGGTAATTATTGAAATATTTACCGTGATTTACCGTAATTAATGAAACATTTACAATAATTTACCATAATTATTGAAATATTTACTGTTATTTACCGTAATTATCAAAATTTTTATTATACCATGGTGTCTATCGAGCATGAAAATCATGAAAAACATGAAAATAGCGTGAATTTTCATTTTCTCAATCTAATAGATACCCTGGTAGAGCATGTTAATGTACATTTATATGAAATTATTTCTAGAATTAAAGTACCTACTTGACTCAGAGTAGACTTTTTCGCTGAAATTACTCAGTTTAAACTTTGACCACAGCCAATTTTCATCTGATAGGTAGGTCTAGGTATGCTGGATTTTTCAAAATTTTGGCATTGTTTTTGATAATTTTCAAAGTTTAATTTCGATCTTCCGGCCATCCCTCAGCCTTCCTAATGGCGTTTTAGGATTACACTTCTACTATTATATTTGGCCATAAAATTGCTTGAAAAATTTTTCTAAAAATTTGTTTGCTGATATCGCATCAAAATTTAAAAATACTATTGAAATAATTCTAAAATACATTGAAATTGATTGGAATCGCACTCTTCGAATAACCTTTTTTGTAAAATATCGAAATCATCATCAAAATAGCACTCTTCAATAAAACTAACAACAATTTCGCGATCTGATTTATTCCATACAATGCCCAACGAATACGAAAGTCTATCAAATACATATCCCAAATAACTTCTTCTCTTTGAACCACACATTCGGCAAACCTATTCACACCGGTACAGTCGAAATCGGTGCATTAGCAAATGAAAGGCAGCCAGGTCTGCGACCGAAACACTTCGTATATTGGAAATGTACGTAGAATGTATACTACATAGTACCTTTACAAACAATCATACGAAACGTAATGCATTTGAAATCGTCGAAAGAATTTCGTATCTACCCCTTCGCGTAGTCCGCAAAAAATAACCGATTGTAAAATATTATTGGGTAATTTGATCGTCGTCGGCGAAAGGGCGCGACAAATCCGCTCTAAATCATTGACTTATCGTCGGCTTAGTATCTAAATTCGAAAATAACGCCGACTATATAAACGCAGATATACGAGACTATTTCGCTATTTCAATTTATAATAAAAGCCAGGCCATCAGGAGGGAAGAAAACGAAAAAGTGTGTTTTCAACAAAACCCAGCTTTCTGGCGTATCCCTCCTTGTGTAAGGGAAAAATACGCCTCCTCGTACACCTTCGAACGTATCTTACGTACGTACTACGTATTCGGCGTATACGTAAAAATTCGACGTTGTCGCGAGCTACAATAAACGAGAATAAAAAAGAATTTGAAAACATTCGGAAGCTTTATCGTAAAAGTACACCTACGTAGGGTGTCGCCGAAAAAAGGGAGACCTACAGTACGTCTGTAGAGGTATTCTACCAGAAGTGGACTCGAACCAGGCAACACATGTATGGAGTATACGAGTCTATAGGTACAGTACATATATATCGTGGAAAATGCGCTCAGCAATTTCGCGACAAAAATGGAAACGTTAAAGGCTCAAGACGAAAATGTAAGTCTTTAAGGTTCTTTTTTTTTCCCGTCTTTTCTCTCTTTTTTTCTTTCGCGAGCAGCGAACGAGATAGGAAGAGAAAGGTGGCGCATTTTTGTCCCTACAGGAGAACTCGTCGTTCCCGCGTACCTCCCTGTGCGTATGGGACCTACGTATATCCAGATATATTATATGGAAAATGCGAGCACGCGATTTCCAGCCGGTACCGAGAGGACTGCTATCTACGAAATACACGCGCGCCTTTTAAAAGAGACATGTATTTTTTCGCGACAACGTGTTTCCAACATTTATCAGATTCCAAAAGTAATGGACCGCGTTTTGTCGAGTGTATTAATTTTAAACACATATAGGCTTTTGTTGGAGAGTAGGAGATTTAGAAGCGAACCGAAGGTTTGGCGAACCATTATATCTTACTTGGGGAGTGAGTTTGCAAAGTCATGTCATTAACTCTATTTCGAATTTTTTTGATGAAATTAATAAACGTAAACTATTTTTAGTATCAGAATATTGATACATTCTCATTTATAAATCAGTGAAAATAATCAAAAATCACTGAGAAACGAGTCAGAATTGCAGAACAGGCGAAAATCAGTGAAATTTTTTTTCACTGAAAACAAATTAGTGAATATCACTGGAAACAAAGCAGTGAGAAATTACACTGAAAACAAATCAATAAAAAAATTTCACGAAAAACAAATCAGTAAAAAAAATTTCACTGAAAACAAATTGGTGAAAAAAATTTCACTGAAAACAAATCAGTTGGAAAAATCCCTGAAAATTCATTGAAAAGACAGGGAAATTTCTGAATTTAGCTGAAAAATTGATGAAAATCTTTGAAAAATCAGTAAAAAAATTGCTGAAAATCAGTGAATTTTGGTGAGTTTTTCTATGCTGCAATTCTGTAACTTTTCACTGATTTTCTGGGGATTTTCACGATTTTCCTGTAACTTTTCACGATTTTCCAGTGATTGTTTCCAACTTTATATTGGTCTTCACTGAGTTTCCAGGTGTTTTCACTGATTTTCTGTCATGTTCCAGTGAGGTTTACTGATTTTCCAGTAAGTTTTACTGTTTTTTAAAAGTAATTTTTATCTGAATTCTCGGATAATTTTTACTGAGTTTTGTAGTGATTTTTCACTCAATTTTCAGTAACTTTTCACTGTTTTCAGTGATTTTTGCCAATTTTCCATTGGTTTTTCCGATTTCCCAAGAGGTTTCACTGATTTGCAGTCATTTTCTGATAAGTTTTATTGATTTTCCGGCGATTTTCCAGTGATTTTTTACTGATTTTTTTGTGATTTTCACTGATTTTCCAGTGATTTTTATTTGAATTCCTAGATTATTTGTACTGGTTTTCTAGTGATTTTTTTACTGATTTTCTCAGATTTTTCAGCAACTTAACTGTTTTTTTGTGATTTTTACCAATTTTCCATTGGTTTTGCCGATTTCCTAAGGTATTTCACTGATTTTCATTGACTTTCTGGCGGATTTTATTGATTTTACGGCGACTTTCGCCGGTTTTTTTTGGTGATTCTTCACTGATTTTTTTGAGATTTTTTGCAGATTTTCAAGTGATTCTTTACTGATTTTTCGGTGTTTTTTTGCACTGGAAGAGAAAAGAATTCAGAAATTATGGAATAAGGACAATAAAGAAATTTCATTCATGAGAAATGATTTCAAAAATTTTGAGAATTTTCGATTTCTTAATAGCCCATTGATTTTGTACATATTTATAATCAAAGTAATAGCCTGGATCGTTCTTTTTCACTCGAATACCCCTCGTGATCGAGAGCATTGGTGTTCACTGTTCACACTTCACCCCTTCTTATTTTGATTTTTTTAAAACATTTGTTGCCAATTATTTCATTTTACCTAATCAGATTTCGTTTTATTTGAAGTTGAAGGTTGTATGTATCATTTTCATAACATCTTTTATTAGTTCACATCCTTGAAAACCATGCATTCATTTTGTTTGCTCAACAAATTGACCACCTTCAAATATCACAAACTGGCTTTCGCTTTTGTAATCAAATTATCTCGAAATTTGAACAACCTTCTCCAAGAGTGAAAAATATAAGAAGAAAAAAACGCCTCCGAGCTTTTTTGATTTGCACTTTCGATATGAACCAAAATGAAAAAGTAGCCCTGCTAGAGTATCTTCTATATTTTCGCATCTTTTCAACGGTGGCATAATTTGGCGAAGATTTTATCTCGATATTCGTTTCAATTTATCTCGAAATTTTTTTCCTCGTACCGATGCCGGACAACTCATCAAAATGTACTTGTACCATCCCTCTGAAGACGCGGAAAAGAGAAAGCTGTCCCGAAGCTAAACGCGATAAGATGCCAGTTTTCGTGCAAAAAACACTGTTTTCTAGCGGACGAGGGACGATGACGAGACGCAACGGAAGCAAAATGCTACGAGATTATCGAATTCATTCTCCAACGATTACCAAGAGTAACTTTATACTTTGGTAGTAGTTGTCGAGTGTATATATTTTGACGAATATTATACTTACGTATATCGAACGTATACGATTTTAACGTGCTAATAATCGAGTCTATGGGGTAAGAGAAAGAGAACACAGCTATCTAATTCTAATCAATATTATTTACACTCGAATGAGCTCGCCAAACTGTATGTTGAATAATTTACACTCGAATCATCGCACCCTGTAGAGGTATCATCATAATCCCCCGAACTACAGCGAAGATAAAATGGCTGAAGTGTGTTTGTGATTTTTCCTGATACGTCAGTCTCAGTTTTGAAAGTTATGAGGGCAAGAGAAATTACGAGAATAATAAAAATATAGGTATATTCAATAACAACGTTTATTTTTGATTTTTTTTTTGTCATTAAGACGTATCATTATACACAATATTTTTATAAAAGAGTAATAAACAATATGGTATACAAAATTATCGTATACATTTTAAAGGAACGTTTCACATTTTAAATGATGTCGAACAAGAAAACAATAAGAAACATATACATATGTACATAGGTTTATCAGTTAACATAACATGTAGTTTTTAGTAAATAGCGTAATACTTAACAGGAATTCGTAATATGGAAGAAGATATTTAGTACGTGGTTTTTTTTACCCTCGTCGAATGAAGAAAATTGAATGCTATCGAGCTAAAGATGATCAGAGTCGAGTAATTCATTGTCTAATTTTAAAGGTAACTAGTTAAGTCGTAAGGAACTTGGGTAGGAAATGAAGTTCTGTTAGTGGTGAATTTTTAGGGCGAGTGAAATTAATTTTTTTTTGAGATAGCTTGTAAAATTTTCAGTTGTAATTAAATAATTTCTCAATTTAAAAAAAAAAAAGGTGATGAACAGTATGAGAGATGACTTTCAATGTCGAGAAATACTCAAAACAAATTGAGGAGGTTCTTGTGAGAAATCAAGATAAACCGAATTAGTTTTCAATCAGTAATAGATGATTTTTCAAAAAATGTCTATAAATCATCGAAAATTGATAATTTTTAAAGCGTTCAACTGTCTTAACACTCTTGTGAGTTATGTCCTTGTACTGGGTTAAATAACCTGCGTCTTCTTTGTTGTTGTTGTTTTTTGATTTAAGAATTATCTCATTTGAGTTTTTCTCCTTATTGAAAAAGTAGTGAAAAAATTTTCACCACCACCAACCACCACCACCAACCACCACCACCAACCACCACCACCACCCTCCCCCCCTCCTCGAAATAAATTACGAAATGTTTGAGAAATACCTTGCGAAAGTTGTGATTTTTCATTAATTATTACTCATCACATTTTGTTGACATCTGATTTTTCAATTTTCAATTTTTTTAAACCAGTTTGATGATTCTCAACCAATTGCTGGCTTTTTATTTCGTTATCACGCAAAAAATGAATATTCGGAAAATATTTTAAACAAAAATTCAAAACTTTTGGAATGTTTCTTCTTTTCTTTCACACCAGAGAAGCTATTTCGCATGAAAAAGGGATAAATTTTTAATTTTTCAAAGGGAAAAGTTGTGAAACTAAGACATGATCATCGATCTTTTGATGTTTTAAGTAGATAGTTCAACAACTCTGGTTCATTTTTTCGAAAAAGTGAAGACATCTGGGTAAAGAAATCGATTAAATTGATGGTAGGATAAAAGATTTTCAAATCGGGGTGAGTCGAAAATTGAGCATTGAGAATAGGTACTGGTACATACTTCATCTTCATGTGAAAAAAAAATGTATTGATAAAAAACTGATTGAGAACCACTGTACCAGTTTGAAAACTGTATACCTAATAAAAACTTCTGCTCCATTTGTATACTTAGTTTATTTATAGATCAAATTAAAATACCCTCTACTAAGGTTGAAATATTATTTTTTTGGCATGATCTTATATTTTTGTGTCATCTCATTGTTTTGCAGATTGCATTTTGTGATGTGATTGAAAAATGCCCCAATGAAGAAATTATATCAACAGGTGCATCGAAAAATGAAAGGTGAGTTTCTAAAATTTTATTATTTACCTATCGTTTTTCTGAAAAATATTTGGTCAGGTTTTGTTTTCTCAACCACTACTAGAAACGTTTTTTATGGATGTGGCAGAAGGTATAGCAAAGTTTTAAATTGAGAAATTTGAAAGTTTTTTTTTTCGAAATTCTTGCGAACAAAAACCAAAAAATAGATATTTGAATTCCGAATCAAAACCTCTATCGAAAAAATTTAAAAAATGGAAAAAAGTGACGAGAAATTTTACCATTTTAAAATATATGTAGGTATGAAAGTGGTATTTTACTGAAACTTTTGGTAAAAAAGGTAGCGATAAAGGGAATGAGGCAGAAAATCTATTCCCACCTGTTCCATGTTTAAATAAGGACCTGAAAAATTGGGAATTTAAAAAAATATTTGAAATTCCAATGCAGAATGTTCACTAGTAAAAAAAAAAAACAAAAAACATTAGAAATATCAAAAGTTGGTGAAAATTTTATTTCTATCTTAACAAGAAAACCGGAAAGTAGCATGCAAGCATTTTTAAAATATCATTTTAAAAAGCAAAAATTTTCAACGTTTTTCTTTTCTAGGCTAAAAAAGGTAGGATTTTTTTGGGGGGGGAGGGGGGTGGAATTTATAGAAAGAAAAGGCTAAAAAAAATGCAAGAATTTTCATTGTTGAGATTTTGTGTGCTATAAAAAATTATAAATCTGAAAATTTTTCAATGTAATGAAAATTTTCAAATAAGATATGAAAATTTTTGAAAATACTCAGGTAGAAGTTTTGCAAAATTTCCCACATTTTAGGCAATTATAATATTTGGCGGATACCTGTGAAATTATCGCAAATCATTGGAAACCAGTCAAAATTACAGCATAGTAGGTAATAAATTAGTGAAAAAATTTCACTGAAAGCAAACAATGGTAAAAATTTGCTGGAAAATCAATGAAAGTTTACTAAAAAGTCAGTAAAAACTTGATAATTTATTAGAAATCAGTGAAATTCTTTCAAAAATCAATGATATTATTCTTTTAAAAATCAGTGATTTTTTTTTCAAGGCAATGAAATTTTTTGAAAATTGGCGAAAATCTTGAAAATTGAAGATTCTTTTTCCTGTGTTGTATTTGTAATCCTGAATATTACTCATTGATTTTTCACTGATTCAAAATCAGAAAATAAAATATCAATTAGTTCTAAATTTAAAAAATTCAATTTTGTATTTGATTCAAAATTTTTGCTCTATGTTTCTTCGCTCAAGTAATTTTGATTCAGTCTTATATTATTTGAAAATAGCCAGAAAGGGGAAAGGGGGATTGAAAAATTACAAAAATTTCGACGTTGAAGAAATTTCCAATTTTTCGTTCTGAGACTCCCTTCGTCCATTCTGCTCGAAAATTCTATCCAAATAATTATTTTTCTTCTATTTTTCGAAGTAATAATCCAACCCAGGAAGGGGAACCGAAGAAATGAATTATAATGCTTTTATAAATCCTTTGAAGTGTACACTGGAAGTTATTTCGAGCAATCTTTTTCCTATCTATTTTTAAAGTTGGCCGTTACCGGTGTTTTTATTACGATTGTTGTCTTTAAAGACCCTAAATGACGAATTAAAATTGAAATCGGATTATAAAATTTCTCCTGCGTGGCATCTCGCTGTTATATAGCAATATAAAATAATACCTTGGCTGGCGCGTACGCGATATCTCCATCTTCGTTTTCGAGAAGAAATAAAAATTGAAATATCGCAGTACTCGGGCGCGTTCGCAATTCGTATTCGCGTTCGGGCGTAAAACGAATAAGAAAACTAACCGAAGCGAAGGAGAAAACCACTAACGCGAGTACACCGGCGGCGTATGACTTTATTTATGCATAGATAAAATGCAAATATGTGTACGACGAGTATTTATATTACGCGGTTGTTTGTTTTATCTGAACACATAATACGATTAAACGTATCAGAATGATTTCAGAAACGGAGACATTTCGGCAACGATGGTGTTAAAATCGTAAGCAAAAATTTTTGTGGTTCAAGTATAAAATTTCCATGGGAAGGGTAAAACAAATTGTCGTACTTGGAAGCTTAATTAAATAGTAAAAAAAAAAAATACAATTTAAACACATCTGACGTTTCAGGAAGTTCAACTTTTTCATATTTCTTCGCCAACATATCGAATTAGAAGTAAAAAGGATAACTTTATGTTAAGGGAATTCTTCATTCTTTTTTTTCTCTCTCCTTTTCCTGCGAAATTCTGCAGTTACATTGGTGTTTTTTTTTTTGCTTGCAGTTTCGAAGGGTTGCGAGAGGTGTTTGGTACGAGAAAAAAAGGTAGCTTAGAAGGGGAACAGGGTCGTATTATATCGTTGTAGAAAACGAACACGTAACTATTTGTCGACTTTGTAGCTCTGGCTATGTGAAAGATGCCTATTCAACGATGGGCGATGCAAAACGACGTCGACATCTCTGCATGGTGGAAAGTTTTAACAAGGTTTTCATCGAGTCTACTTGGACACCTTTTTCTTTTTTTTTCGTCTCCTTTTCCTGACTCGAGAAGTAAATGGGTAGCGAGTGCGATACTCACCTGCGAATTTTTTTGAAAAGATGGCAATTTGAGGTAGAAATGGGTCGAAGGTCGATTACTCAACGACAAATATCGTTGTCTGAAATGCATTCTCCGTCCGCTGGCGATATGAAAAGTTTACCGTTTTCGCAGACGCATACTTGATGAACGGTGATATTACTTGGAATGGAGCTTTTGATCGAGGTGGTTTTGGCTGTTTGTAAATTTGGCAGGTATACTTTTGGGCTTCGAAGTTGTATCTGAAATTGAAAAAATTAATTTCGATGATATTTTTTTGTGGAGTGGAGATTTTCGAAGTGTGAATTGTACGATAATAACGATGTCGACGATGAAATGATTGTGTTAGATATTGGAGCGCTGGTTGTTGAATGTTGAGTGTTAAGATGGTGGGATTTTTAGATATGTACGCGAATTGTGCGAGTATTTTATTGCTGTGTAATTGGCATTGGCAGCAATTAAGCATTCGAGCGCGAGACCAGGATTAGCGTTAATTAGCGAATGACGTTCGTTGCAGATATGATCGTCGATTTTTGCTTTGTGTGAAAGGAACGCGTGTAGGATTGATATCGAGTGTGGGGGAGTTGAGGGTTAATTATGATAAGATGCTTACCGATCCAGCTACCGATTGAAGTTTCAAGTCTCGTAGACAGATTACGTCTATGTCTCCGGCTCGAGAGTCGAGGAATACTCCCTCTGGACCGAAGATGTCAACCATTCGAGTTACTGATTCGATGCTGTGGATGCAAAGAGAGAAATATATGATCAGTTTTAGATCAAATGCAGTGAAAAAATGCTGGAAAATCAGTAAAAATTTAATGAGATGTCGATATCTGAAATTCATTGAAAAATTAGTGGAATAATTTGAAAAATCAGAGAAATTCAGTGGAAAAATTTCGATGTTTTTCTCGATCTTGCCTTTGTAATTTTTTTCAGTGACTTCACTGATTCAAAATGAGATAGGTATACCTTTTCTTCTAACCTTATTCTAATTTCTGATGTGTTAAATTATTAGGAAATTTCAGTTTTAAGAACATTCAACCCAGTTTTTTCATAGATACTCGCGCAAAAATGTTTTAATATGAATTAAGGACGATTTCTGGAAATTCTCTTATCAGATTTTTGTTCTCATCTTCAATTACAATTTTTTTTTTTAGAAGCAACTACTTCAAAAATTTTATCCGTGGATTTTTTTGGTGAATCGAAATTAACGTTATCAAAAGTATGATGAGTAATCACTACTTCAGGTTATAATTTTTTTTGTACAATACTTGATATTATCTGTTTCTTTTTTTCTTTTTTTTTGAAGATGCCATTTTTAAATTTCACAAGAATGAGTTTCAAATTTTCAAAAATCATTGGGTTCAAAACTAGTCGCTTAGATCGGTATAGTATAAAATCTCAAAGAAAAATAATTTTGCAGAGATTCTGATTCAGGGGAAGCAGGGAGGGGTGAAGAATGCAAAATACGAAAACTCGTATTTTAATATTTTAAATATATTGTTATTATTTTGAGAATTTATAAAATTTGAACCAAAAGCTTTCTTATTCATTTTTCGTGGTTATTTCATTTTGAAATAAGTGAATGGTGCCATTTAGTAAATTCACAGTGCTCTTCCAAAACTTTGTGTAAGTAACAAATTGTCTTTTTCAAATGATTTTACTAAAGTCAAAAATATTTTAGGTTTAAAACTCATTGCATCGATTCCGTGATTTCTCAAATTTAATGTTGATATTTTTCAACGTTTCGACTTATTTTAGGTTCTCTTCGAGAGCTAATACTTTCAGCTTTGAAAGATACGATTTCTTGCTGATGTTTGAGTCTGAAAGGATTTTTTTTTTGAAAATTTTTAGTGTCCAAAGGAGGGGTCTAACTGAATTGCAAAGTGCCACAAAAAATTGAGAAAAAAGTCTACTAAAGAAGTATTGGCTAGACTTTAAAAAATGACTTCAGACAGGTTTTCAAAGCTTTCGAATCCATTTATAAAGCAATTTTGACCTAAAGTCCTAAATTCAACTTTTTTGAGGGAAGAAAGAAATGAAAAACATGTAAATTTTATGAACTGTGGAGCATCTAAATTCATTTTTTGAACTTTTTTTCATCTTTGGAATCCATTTCTTAAGATTTTTTGGGCAAACCTTCAAAAAAAAGATAGTTTCGTATTGTGTAAGGTGAAAAAATAGGGGGAAAAGTTGAAAAGTTTGCCCATCATTTCGAAAGTTTTCATAAAAACCTACCCATTTATGAACAATAAAGTAACATTTAAAATAAAAATCAGGGCATAGGAGTCGGAGCCAAACTGACTCCAAATTGACTCCGGAGTCAACTTTTCTGCCAACTCTTATGCCCTGAAAAAAATAATCAAAGGGAGGCTTTCTGAAGAAAATCCACAATTTTGAAAAAATGAGCTCATCCTCTTCCCTTGTAATTGGTATTTTTGATTTTTTTGTCCTGTTGAAATTTCTTTGATTTAATGCCCAGATGAAAACATCCACATTTTAGGCTTCGAGAATTTGAAAAAGCGGCCAATTTTAGAAAAAGTAATCAAAATTTTGATTTTGTGATTAGCGTGGTGTACTTGTGAGAAGTATTCTTGACTCTTGAGACCCTTGAATATTTTCATTGTTTTCAAATTATTTGCAAACGATATCGCAGCTCGTCGCGTTGGCTGAAGATTTTTCAAAATGATTCCGACACAATCATGACATGACGAATTGTCAAAAGTTTACTGAAAACTTTCGAGTATTTTTGACTCATTAGTGAGTATTGATGGAAATAAAGAGCTCGTTTCAATGTGTGCGACATTGGCCAATTTGCTATAAAAATATGTGAGGACGCATGAGAAAAAGGACCTTACAATCAAAAGTGAAATTTTGTAGGAAAGCATTCAAAATTACTTATTGTAATTATATTTTTCTTCGTAATTTTAAAATTTGAATTCTTTCGCTTAAAAGTTGAATATCCCAATTAATTTTAAAATTTTCCACAGAAGTGGAGAACAAAAATTGGTTGAGTGACCCCTTTTTTCAGTAAAAATTTTAAACTTTTGAAAATTTTATATTTTGACTCGTTTCTTCGCTTAAAAGTTGACTCTTTCAATCCGAAATCTGCTACCAGTTCTATTAGATTTCTAGAAGCGGATTCACATAAAATAGGCCAAGAAAAATTAGTCGATGATCCTTTTTCCCTTACGCTGTCATGTATCATCACACCGATTTGGGCGTATCGACAAAGGTCTATTGGTATAACTTTTAGTCATTTTAAATATCAATTTCTCAGCTTCTCTGAAAGTACTCTCAAGTCATCGTGTTACATGGTTGAATTTCCAACAGGAGGATTTTAAAAGGATTTTTTAAATCATTTCTTGAAAAGTAGGTACTAGGTACCAGGTTTCTTTTCCCAAAATTTATGGATGAAAGAAACTGCACAACTAGGTTAGGTAATGACAGAGGCCTTCCGGAACGATGTGCTTCAAGGAAGTGACGATGGGCCTCAAATTTACCAACTATTTTTTCAAAATTTACGATTAATTTTTCGAAATTTTACAAGTTGATGTATATTTATTTTTATCAAAATTTTCGAAAGAGACAATAAGTTTCATAAGCCGAGAAAAATTAATTTAGCTCTTACATTATTTTTTTTTTGGTATAATTTTTTAAAACTCGACAATTTTTTCATATCAACTTGCCTGTCTACATGTCTTTTTGTGTCACTTTTGAGACCACGAATGGAAATTTTTGATCAATTTACGATTTAGGGCCTCACCATTATTAAGCTATCAGTTTACTCAGGTTGAAGTTGAACTTGATAACTTTTTCAATTTCTATCCATTTTATGTATTCAAATTGTGAAAATTGAAGAATCATTTTGGAATTTTACTCCATTTTTCCAATTCCATTATCCCAGAACTTCTCTGAATTTCTACTACTCTGACAACTTTTGCCAACTTCCACCCAATAATGAAATCACCACAGATTACGTGTAATTTTTCTTCCTCGTAATACTCTGTCTCGTTAGTTCCTAGCTTCCTACGCATTTCCCATCATCTCGTAAACGTGCGTAAACATATTTGGTCTTGAGTCATCTTTCAAATGACCTATTCTCTTGCCGAGAAAAGATGCGCAAATATGAACCAGCTCGTAATAGTTGAAAGCGAAATGTAATACAAAACAACGCAATCGCATATAAACGCATAACAAGCGTAACGAATGATTTACTGTGTACTTTTTTTTCATTTTTTTTTCAATATTATTCATTTTCAAAGTATATACTCAGTACATTAGACGATGAAACGACGAAACACTTATGTACCGATGTTCTAGAAAATCTCTTTTTCGCTCGAGGAGCCGCCAAATACAGATACGGCGTCGGTGGTTAGCATTTTCAAGGTCCTGCGACATGACTAGCTTTGACAGCATCATTAATCTTAATTTTCTCATTCGTCTACACAATACGACCGGCTGTTTGTATGAAAGATGCAAGAATGGGAAAATCTCTGGTATTCGCATTTATGCACTTCGTGTTATGATTGCGGTTGCACGATTCGCCATCGTTGCCTTATAACGTGTTTATTCGATAGTTAGGTACCATACATCGCGCTTTGGTTATTTTTAATGCATCGGATAAGTACTAAGGCAAAGGCACGAGATGAACGATGACGTAATGGAAAAATACGTATACGGATATAGCGTGAGATCCGTTCCGTTTTGCTCCCTCCGATGGATTTCATTTTGAGTAAACTCGTAGCATATGTGAGAATAGCAACAGAGGCAAAGAGAGACGAGCTCGAATTCCAGAATATGCGAAAATTAGTCGAGCGAATACGATGATACCAGGGAGAGAAAAAATTATACCGTCGAGCGGAAAATATTAAATTAACGTGGATTTTTTTTTTTTTCGTTTTTGTGCGATGTGATGGTATTTTATTTTAATGGCGGCAGTACGACGGAAATACTTTATTTACAAGGCGACCTATAACGGTCTCGGTCAAATAATTGCGTATTGCAGTGTCCCGATGGACGGTACTCACCTCAGATCTTTTTTGTAATGACCCCTGATGCTCGGTGTTTGCACGCTGCCTTCGAAGACCGCTCCCGATGATCCTGGAAAAATAAAGAGAAGAATGGTTTATATGGATACAGGACGTGAAGTTGATTTTTTGTTTGAAAAATTATAGAAATTGTACGACTTACCGGTGAATTTAACTTCATTTATGCCAAATACCACTTCGTCCTTGTCGGCTGAAAACAACACCTCGCCTCGAGGTCCGGTGATGTTGAAAGCTGATGCAGTAAATTTGGCTGTGTCGTTTCCTGTAGAATAAGAGAGAAAAAATCATTTCGCTGAAGATCTTGGGAAATTAAATGGCCAGAAAAAAAGCAGGCTGAGTTTGAAAAGTGGCAAAAAGTTTAAAGTGTGAGAAAAATCATGAATTTTTTCAAAACTCGTTTGAATTGGCATAAAATTTGACCCCATACGAAGTAATTCTGTGGAATTTATTTTTATGTTTCAAAATGACGTGAAAATTGATAAATTTTTGCGGTTTTCATAAATATTCTGTATCAGATCGTTAAATTTGTTAAAAATTTATGAAAATTATTTCAAATGCTCAACAAGTTCAAATGATGAGAAAATTGCTTTAAAATGATTTAAAAGTGAATAAAATATCAAAATTGTATTCAAAATTGAAAAACTGCTGAAATTTTCTTGAAAAATTGTAAAATTCGAGAAAAAAACGATGAAAAAACTAACTGTGTACCATGCAAAATCAGTAAAACATCGAAAAATAGATGAAAAGTCTTGAAAATCGTTTAAAACGTCAGAAGAATCGTTAAATTCGTGTAAAAATTACTAAAAAAAAGGGGCAGTAAAATTATCAATAAAACAGTGTAATTCATCAAATGTTGTTGGGAAGAATGTTGAACTTTTATGAAAATTTCAAAATTGTATGAAATATTACAAACTTTACTGCGTTGCGTATCAAAGTAATTGAAAATTACATAAAAGTACATATTTCAATTGTAGCGTTAACCGCTCGAAAATATTAAAACCGCGATGTGTTGTCCTGTAATTTTGGTAAAATTTCCCAAAATCGCTCTAAATGTGTCGAAATTTTTTTAAAAAATGTAGTAGAATAATATTCGAGTTATAGAAAAATTTCTGAAAAGAATGTTGGAATTTTTTGTACAATTTTTTTTAAAATGGTAGTGTAAGTATATAATGAATAAATTTTTCTGATATGTATTCTGAAGAATTTTTTTTTCTTTTTGAATAATTTTAACGTAGGTAATTCAACAGTTTTTATCACAACTAAACAAATTTTCTTTCAGTCAATATTTTTGTAAATGTTGTAAAATTTTTGCCATGGAATTTTCAACAGTTCTTTGTCTTACACGTGTTTCAGTAAATTCTAAAATTGTCATCTTATTTTAAACAATTTTTTTTGGTACCTATGTTGAAAAAGCTTCATGGTATTTTTGAAAAAATTTTGTGTTATTCTCAACATAATCAATTTTTACGGTTTATAAACTTTCAAACAATTTGGAAGCCATGACAACAATCTCTGTGTAGCATGTAGAAATTTTTTAGTGTTTTTTTTTTTAACAAAATTTCATCTTTTTTTTTTAAATTGTTGATCAATTTTTGTAATAAACGTTTCAAATTATTTCACAGCTTTGAATCTTTTTCGAATTTATACAAATTTATAGGTAATGACTTATCATTATTGTGATTCCAATCATAAGAAATCGAAAAAAGCTTGAGATGATTATTAATATGGCATTTTATCATGGGCTCAAAAATTCGAAAAACATCTTTGAATGAATACAGGGATTAAAATTCAATAAAAAATTCACCTCAGGCTCGGAATTTCGAAAAAAAAAAACATGGGATGATATTGGAATGAAAATTCATCTCAGGCTTGATCTAAATAATACTGGGATGGAAAGTCATTCCATAATCATGCCAGACAGAAAAAAATCGAAAAATTGGGGATGATTAAGCATCAGAATGAAAATTCATCGCAAATTCATTTCTAGTCCAAAAAAATTCGAAAAAAGGTTGAGATGATGTTAGGGTAAAAATTCAAGAAGGGGAGGGGTAGTCTCGCTTTTTAGCAAAAAATTTAATTTTTAGTGATGAAATTGAGGTACTACGATTCTCCATTTTTAAATTTTTAAATGCTCCCAATCTTTTTGTGAAAGCTGATTTACCTCCTCATCCCATGCCAAAAAAAATACTGGAATTTTGAATAGGTCAATTTTAGTTGGGAATTTCGATTCTTTTCTGTTGTTTGTGTTTATCTTCTTCGTTACTAATTCATAATTTGATCGAGCCCTGCTAATGGTTTAAAAGTTCTGCATTTTTCATTGAATTCCCTCCCCCTTTCTCATTTATCAGCTAAAAATATTGTCTTCTGGGGGAAAAGATGGGAAAAACCAAAAAATGACCAAAATTTCATTTGAAGTACGTAGCAAAAAAAAATCATAAAAAATGGTAAAATTTTTAATGATTTTAGGTCTAGAGCAAAAAGCAAAAATTTAACATTTTCCTCTTTCCATGAATTTTTTAAGTGAAGAACAAAAACAAGAAAATGGCATTAGACTAGAAAAAAATCAGGAATTTTCACATTTTAGATAGGTACAGTTGACCCCACAGTAAAATCGTCAAATTTTGAAATTATCTCGCCTGTTTTGTTCACTTTTTTATGTTAAATGAAAAAAAAAATTGAACAGATCTTTGAAGTAGCTAGATTATTATTTTTGTGTCTTTTCAAAAATAGGGATATCTCGTGGAAAATCTTTCAATGTTTTGAAAAAGTCTTGCATTTCGATTTGGAAATTTTATGAAACGTCTTATTTTGCACCACGATTGATCATTTTCAAGTTCCCCAAGACACGCATGAGCAGTATGCGTCTTCCCCTTCCTCACAATTTCCGTCGAACGATTTAAATTGGTAAGCATTTAAGCAATTTAAGCAATGGTTGTATTGAGTTTTTAAAAATTCAAACCGATACTTACTTAAAATAAAATTGGAAACTTCTCTTCCGGCCGAATTCCTAACACTAACGGAAATATTATGGGCTGACACAAATCTCAGCGATTTTCCTCTTTTCGAATTGATACTCGAGGCGACCAGCGAATTCATAAAGTAAGCTTTACCCTTCAGCATAACTCCACCTTCTATTATTTTCAGCATTCCGATACCATCCTGCGATGAAAATGATACACTGTCGGATTAATTACTCATTATTAGGTCGATAAATATTACATACAGTCTACTCTAGTTCATACGAATACTGCATATTTCACAAATACCCTGCAAGAGGTCCTCGAAGTGTAAAGAATGTCATGTCGCGTCGCCACAACCAAGAGAGCCCCGATACAACATCCGAACGAGTGAAAATTTTCTCCGTAATATCGGAAAATTACCCCATAGATGCGATGGCTGGCGTATATACGAGCTGGCGATAATATATACGCGCGAGATATGAAATATTTCACGCGACCGACGCCGACGCCGGCTTCGGAGCGACGCCGGGGTAGAATTTATGCACGGGCCCAAAGAATTAGCCAGGTTTTGCGGCATGGCGCAGCACCGCGTATGTGTGCTTTTTCAGATGGTAAGTAGTGACTTTTAAGGAATGCGAAGTAATTCATCTTGAAGAAAAATATTCCGCTAATACGACTCGCCGCCCGCCGCGTCGCGTCGCTGCGTCGAACAAAAGCTACATGGGCTGGGATCGGAGCCCGCCAAGAAATGGAGAGAGATAGCGCGAAAAATGGCAAAATATACGTATGGTGAAAAGGAAAGTTGTCGGTGGTTAGCCCCTCGGGTTTACAACACTATAATATAACTCGAATTTGGAAGAAGGATGAAGGGTGAGATAGGCAAAAGACGTGTACTCTTTCTTTTTTTCTTCCCGCCTTCGCCTCGCCAGACCACGATCGCTAGGTATATACGATATACTAAAGTATGTATTGAAACGAGTCTGCGGTACGAGGCAGAGAGAGACAGCGGAATGAAAGGACGAGGTATATACGTACTGATATTCATACTGTTGTTGCACGCCTTCTGATATTTTAATAAAACTCTTCTATGATTTATTGCCAGTTCTAGAAGATGCCTGCTGATCATATAATGTAATTCGGCTCTATTGTAACATCGCACCGCATCGTAACGTAACGTAACCCAAACCGTACGCAATTTACGATAGAAAAGAGACGCTCGCAGGAGCACCATCGTCTATCGGTGTATGGTGTATCGTTGGAAAACATTCGACTTCGACGCGAGCTATACGCTCTCAATGCAAGTGGAGTAGCGTCGCGAACTCCCCGCCCTGCCTTGCTCCCTGGAAAGTCTGCCTTTGCACCGTATGTGTGGTGCCTTGCAAAAGCACAGGAGTATTTGAATTTAATGACTGGGCGTTTTTTCCTGCGGACCATCCGACGAAAAATATTATCGACTTGAGGTAGATGTTCTAAATCGACTTTTGATTGGTTTGAGTGAATGCTGTTTCATTGCTTGGTGATTTACTCAAGTATGTATGTATATCGATGATTTCGGGGCGATGTTGATCTTGAAACGAGCAGGAAAGGCGAAGGTGGGAAATGGATTTTTCATGAGAGAAAAATTAAGTATCGAGGGAGGCAGTAGCGTAGCCAGAATCATCTGAAGAGGGAGGGGTCTGAATCAGTGGTGTCGGAAGCTTTTTTTGGGGTGGCTGCAAAATGAGTGTAGAGAGTTGAAAAACGAGAAATTTTTTAGGGAGAAGGGGGAGGGTGGTTAAAAGGAGCCTTTTTTCGTAGTTTAGTCTTGAATAGTTCACGAAATAGTGATTTAATTGGCGAAGCGTTGATAAAATTGGATTTTCTAATGTCTAAAAAAAGACATTTTTCACAAAAATTCTTGACCTCAAGAGGGTTCAGACCCCCTGGCTACGTCTCTGGAGGGGGGTGGGGGATCAATTCTAAAATTTGGTTGAAAATCTTATCTCGATTTGTATTTTAAGCAGATTTTTGTGAAGTTATGTGAACTGATGAGCTGAAATCTCAATATGTAACCATTTCAATTAGAGATCGAATCAGTGGTAAAATTGTATTTTGAGTACCAAAAAGAAATGATAAAAATGAGTATTTTGAATGAAAAAAAAAAAAAAAAATGATAAATTCAAAACGTTAATTGCAGTCGAGAGTTTTTCAAAATTTTGCTCCTCTCCACAGATGAAACAGGAAGGGGGGACTCAAACACCATTTCCGCTCATATTTCGAAAGAGTCGGTACATTTTCTTATAAAAAGGCAAATTTTTTCAAAAAATTCGTCAAATCTTTTTTTAAATCGAAAAAACTTCAAAAATAAGCCAATTTACAACAAAATTTGTCGATTTTTTGAAAAAGTTCTCCAGAAATTAGTTACTTTTATTGGAAATTGACACAAAAAAAACACAAAATTTTGAAAAAAAAACTTGCAAAAAGTATGAAATTTTTGCTCTTGGGTAAAGGAAGTTTTTCAAACAACTAAGTCTTCAAAAAGGAATCTTTTTCTGTCTAAAAATCATGAATTTTTCAAATTTTCGGTTAAAATTTTTTTTAAAGATTAAAATGTTGATGAAAAATGAAAAAATTTGAAATTAATATCGATTTTTTTGAAAGGTCAAAAAAATAGTATGAAAATGTTTTTTGATTTCAATACCTTTTCTCTTTTTAGAATATGAAGAGGTGACTTTTTCTTTTTCACACCCCTGCCCCAAATTTTGGTCCAAGTTTCGTCTAATCCAACTGCGGTACGTCCTTGCTTCAATTGAATCAGTTGAATTTTCAGACCTTTTTCTGGAAGACTTGGTAAAACTCATTCGTTTTTTTTTTTTGGGGGGGGGGGGGGGGTATGGTAAAATGGATTTGATTGACATTGCTTTCGCCCACATTTCCTTTTCCCCTTCACCACCGATTCTATCTATATTGTGTACGGATTTTATTTATGCGTCAAAATGTATAAAGCCAATGTGGTGTCGTAAGGGAGAAAAAAAAAGAGTCTGTGAGAAAAACTCTCATCTCTAAATTTCTCGTTCGAAAATTTCAAAAGTTTTTCTAAATATTGAAAACACAGGTAAAAATTATATATGACAGGACTGACAGGAGAGGAGGGATGTCAAAAAGTAAAACAAATGATTATTTTTGGAATACCTATTTTTTGAATTTTTTTTTAAAGCGACACAAAGTGTATAATTTTACTTCGACTGTTAAGTATATCATTAAAGTAGCTATGGAAAAACCATTAAGACTAATTCGAATAAAATTGGAGGCGGGAGTAGTGGTAGAAAGGCAGCTATTCTCATGAAATTATTTTCGTTGAAAAAAGATGAAAATGAATGCCTTTGGTCAGTGATATCGGTATAATATTCATTCAGCAAGTCGGAAATTTCAAATTTTTTGCCTTTTCAAAAGTATCAACCTTTATTTTTTCCAGAATGGTAACATGATGACGTCGCAAAAAAGGGAAAATCGTTGAAAATGAGTAAATCATTTTTTTGAAAACTACAATAACCAATTATTTCCATTTTTGATTGTAAAAATCAGGTTCGACATTTTTTGTTGCGAAAATTTTGCCATATATTAATTGAAAAAATCATGTTAATTTACTTATTTTTGGGTTGAAAAAATTCAGAGTTCAGTTTTTCCTCTCTTTTTTCTATTTTTAAGCATGATGAAAATTTCTGTCAAGTTTTCTATGTAATGATGTTTTTTAATGAAATTTTAAATTTTTTGAGGTGAAAATTTTATTTAAATATTGAAAATGATATCAATTTTTTTTATAAATTATTAATGATTTTTCACTGCAAGAAATTTTAATAGGTTATCGATCATGTTTGCAAGCTTGCAACACTAAACTGAAACCACAATATTGTTTTTATTCTTCAAACGTACGCATTTGTAAATCCTTTCTAGAATTGCTCAGTTTCAAAACGATACTCAGATAAATCTAAAAATGGCTGCGGAGCTACCGAATTACTTACCGAACTGAATTGCAACACTTCCATGAACCACATAGTTAGGCAAATATTAAAAACCACGATCAATGCTAAAACTAGCATAAACGTGAAAAGACATTTTTTACGCCAACCATAAATGCCAATCTGGGTTCTGGTCGGATCTCGAGCTCGGGGCTTCGAAGACGAAATCTCTTCTTCTAAACTTGAAGGCCTGAAATTGAAAACGTTGATGAATTAATTATTCGTTGGCACTCGAACTAAAACTCTGTAAATTAAATATACCTAAATGTAAAACTACCAAAGTACATAAAGGTTTTTCACAACATCTCGTTCATGAATTTTCCCTACACCTCTTACACTTTCACCGTCGCGTCAAAAAAAAAAGACGACTTTTATACAACGAGGTTAAAAATGATGCGAAAAAAAAAGAATAAGAACACATCGTATGCGCACAATAAAGAAAAGAACAACGTTATAAGTTAAAGTGAGTAAGGGTGAAGGTGTGAAAGCAGGGGTACGAAAAAAAACACGTATGTGTTTAAGTTGTATAAACAAGGTAATGTGATTACGTTAACACTTGGAAAGTGCATTTTGTGATTTTCAAAAGAAAACTCGCTTTAATGTATAATAGCTGCGCGTCGAATAGAAGAATAATTTCTTTTCTCTTTTGATGCCACAGCGTCGTCGACTCGTCGTGTACCAAAAAAATAAACTTCCAAGCTCTTTCTAGCACAATCAGGTGGGTTGATAGAGAACAAGGGACGTCTACGACAACGTGGAATACATACGATTCTATTCGTACTTTCGAGTTAGTGTTGGTTCGATGCAATATACGAATTCATACATTGTATGTACGTTACGTAGGTACGTTGCACAATAATATCAATGTAGTGGAACCTACGACGACGACGACGTGATGACGCTGAGGCTTGGCACGCGCCAAATGTATTTGTGTTTTTTTTTCTTCTTTTTACAAAGAATTTGTAAATGTAGGGATTTTTTTCAAATGTGGATGATCGTCATTGTTTAAAAATGGGATTGGTTGTGGATTGTGGATTTTTTAAAAAATTGATGTGGTTGGAGAAGGAGGGGAATTATGTGGGTATTTTGATATTTTTGAAGTTTTACGTGGTTTTTTATTTATTTGGAAATTTGAATGACTACGTGGTGAATCCCTGTTCGAATTTCACAAATTTTCGAGTTCGTTGAAGGAGGATGGGAGAAAGTTGGGCTCGAATTTATCCAAAAATTGCTGTATTGAGGAAATTAAGGGAGGCAATGGAAGAAAAATACGTGTTGAGTAGCATCCATCAAGGGCGATGAAACATCGAGGCCCTAATTTTGAACAAAAATTCACCCTCCTCCCCTTCAAATTCACATTAAAAATTTTAAAAATCCAAATCGTCTTTCCTAAGTTTCGTATTGGCCTTTAAAAATGAAGTATAGAATTTTCGAATTTTTAAAAAACTAGAAATAAATGTGTTTAACTATATTCAAAAGTCAAGAAAAATTTTAAAAATTGTAATTTGAAAATAAAAAATTGGTTATTTTTGATTCGAAAAAATTCAAGACTTGTGTAAATTATCAAAATGGAAAGAATTTTCAAAGTTGAGGAAATAAAAAGAAAGGAAAACAATTTGGTATGTATAATGAAAGTCTAACTAAACGAGAAAGGGGAGAGGGCTGGAGAAGCCTTATCTCTTCAATATTTGATTACAAACTCTCAATTTTGATGAAGAAAATTTGATTGTTGCATTTTGAAAAATTGTACAAATTATGGAAATTTTGTTAGGTACTTCTGATTCGAAAAAACTCAAGATTTTTATAAACCACGAAAATGGAAACAGAAGTTTCAAAGCTGAAAAATTCAATGAAACAAAGTTTTGATGAAAATTAACAAAAAAAAAAAAAAACGAAAATCTTACAGGTCGATATTTTCAGGTTTTTGAATTGCTGTTTGAAGTACGATTTTTATAGTATTTTTCATGCTGATTCCGAAAACCTTTTTTTCAAAGTTGAAATTTTGATTTTAATGTTGTTTCGTTAGAATGGAAAGTAGTATTAATATTTTTTTGAAAAAAGTATCTGGAAAACTTTTAGACAGGGTGAGCAGAAAAACAACAAATTTTCAATTTTTTCTTGGAAAGCAGTAAGGTTAATTTTTTATTGCATCAAGTTTGAAATAAAGCACTTGAACACTTGAATTGGAAAAAATTAATTCAAGAGAAAATAACACGAAAGAAATTTTTTCTCCGAAAGTAGTGAGGCTAACTGCATCAAGTTTGGAATAAAGTACCTACCTAGAATTGGAAAAAACGAATTCAAACGAAGAACATCACAAAAAAAGTTACAAGTTTTTGATTTTTTTTGAAGAAAATAACAATTTTTTTTAAAACTTTACAATTTTGAAAATGCGTTCAAGTTTCAAAAATTATCTGTTTTGAACATCATTAATAAAAAAAATTGCTACAAAATTTTTGGTTTTTTATGAGTATAATGCATAATTTTGTCGGAGGGGGGGGGGGGGGGGTTAAAAAATAATTCAAGATTTCTATAAATTTCAGACGTAGGTACCTATGTACTTCGTTTTCCTTGAAAATTTTCTCAGGCTTACAATACTAAAAACTGAGACTGATGTATGCCTCTCCCTCTCTTCCAATTTTTATGAAGAACTTACTGTCCAGTCAAATACTCGTACTTTTTAAAATCATACGTACCCTGCGTTTTCGCCCCGAGAACTCGATGGTAGCATTTTGATCCATTCTTCTGTCTGGTGTGACTGTAAATCCACAAAAAAACAAACAATTTTCAATTAAAATGATGGCTACGATGGAAAATCTTATTAACCGAATTTGAAATATCAAGTAGGTGCGTATTTTTCTGGTCACACAAGTCAAACTAATGATCCCTGGTTATACATCTAATAATTAGAACAAAATCTGGGGTCGCGAATAACTCTCGGAGTAATATCTCATATCCAATTATACTATTTATATCAAAACCAGCCACCGCAGGTAAAATATGGCCGGGTCATATAAAATTATACGTATCGGGAAACCCAGAGAAATCTGACAGATGCGTCGAAAGTTTTTGCCACTCGTAAAAAATACATTCGTAAAAGCTGTAAAAACTTCAGATATATAAACTCAGCCTCGGCCTCTCAAACCGCCTCTGAAACGAATCGGGGTTAATTTTTTTCTGTGTCACTATGTCGTTCACATTTCGTACAGATTCATCTATCATATCACGAAATTTTTTTCCATTTTCACAGAAATCGGAAGCATTACGATCACCAGCCCAGCAGCATCAAGTTATCAATCTAATCAGTAAATTAAACTCGAGTTAGAAACAAAACACATCCTACCATCGTGATCAGCTGACTGGAACTCCACAAGACGCTCCGGCGAAGCTGCTGATTCGTCAAGAATTCACAACGGTAAGCGATCACATCATATTTCTATTATTCCGCGAAGGAATTTTCCTCCAAAAATATCGAAAATTCAACTGAACCGAATCGAGCGATCATGTAAATACTAACGAATTGTTTTCGAATCGCGGTAACGTGATTTTTTCGCGAGATAACGATCGTCGTCTGGGCGGCGAAACGAGGGACGAGGGTAGGGTATTACCTCGAAATATTATTTTTAGATGCTGGAAACAATCCCACAAATGTACGAATATACAAGGTGGCACGAAACGGACTTTTTCACGTCTATTGTTGAAATATTGCCAAATGATCCGTTGATTGGCAATTCGATGTCGACTATAATGAGAATGTTGAGTGGTTTATGTGTTAGTGTCGTTGTGGTCGAGCTCGGTGCGTTTGTGTTCGGCATTTTTTACGACCACTTTTTACTCTCCGTTGGGGAATTGCTGAGAATATGGCGAAGATCGGGGTAATTAGGAATGAGGGGGGTTGGTGATGAATACTGCCATGTGTTTGCCTTTTTGACCGCATCGTGTCGACGATTAGCGAGATCATGTTGAGTATGGGTATGTGTAATTATTACTTATATGTGAAGTAATTGTTTATTCGTGGTTTAGACGAGGAAATTTAAATGTTAATTTAGAGATTTTTTTAATAACTTGATTTAAAATTAATTTTGTTGGATTTTTTTCAAAAAAATTGATTCGATTTTCGGGGAATCGATTGGTAAATGAAAAATTTCAGGAATTGACATCCCTTTCCCCTCCTCGAGCATCTTTCGTGATCTAGACCAGAGAATTCAAATGTTAATTTGGAGATTTTTTTATAGCATAATTTGAAATCAATTTGCTTGGATTTTTTTAAATAAAATTTCATTCGATTTTCGGGGAATCGATTGGTACACGAAAAATTTCAGAAATTGACCCCCCTCCCCCATCCTCGAGCATCTTCGGGACACGTAAACTATAAACTAATCGAGTATATTTACACGGAACGTACGTAGGAGCTCGATATATACTCTGTCGAAATATATAGGCTTTTTTATTGCATCGAATTAAAATACCTTACTTCTCTGCTCCCCTTTCCACGCCACGTTTCCTCTTTGCTAAGCTAACACGAAACGAGCACAGTCGACCGTTGGAAATTTATTTTATTTCGCATTTCCCATCCTGGTATTTTTACTCTCACGATTCGATAAATGAAAATCTACCCTGGCTCCTTCGTCCCTCCAGTCTTGGCGAGTTCGTATTATGGCTTATTTGTAACTGATGATGGTTCGTTCGTCTCTCTGCTTGTGTTTTTTTTTACCAAGTCGACTTTATCGTTTTTTAAACATTCGTCTGTTTATTGTACGTGTATTTGTCGTATTGGATCGGAGTATTTTTTATCGTGATTTTTAGCTTTTTTCGTCGCGAATCGACTGACCAACGTATTGAATCTTATTGTTTCATTTGCCAAAGACATTACATGGTCGATTGCGTTGCCGCTGCGTTGCTCAGGCTTACTGGAAATATTAGTTTTTTTCGTTGACTAGGTTTCGTAAAAGTACATGCAGGGTATATTATGTATACGTAGGTACATATTATGCGAGTTTATGAGATATATCGTGTACTTTTTATTAAAAAAATTTGCTTTTCGAGATGAGCGAAAAAATTCTTTCTGGTTGCCGCATACGAGAATTCGTCGTTATATGTAGTCGAGGAATATTGAGAAAAATCTAATAAACTTGGGTTTCAGGTGTTCCTCCTACCCGGAATGTTCTGATTTTTGGTTTTGATTGCCGAAATGTTGGTACTTTTGGTATGTTTGAGTGTACCTACTTTAAGGAGAAAATGTCTAAATGTGGATTCAAGAAAATTTTCGGTAAAAATTGCAGATTTTGGGATTATGAAAAAAATTCTATTGTGAGAGTTTTTGAATAAGGAGTGGGCTCGGTTCTCTTCAGATATTGTTTCTGGATTAAAATTTTCGATAGTTTGTAAAATTTTGTGGGAAATGTGCAAATTAATCGAGAAAAATTATTGGAGTTGCTGAGCTGTGAAATTTAATGAAATAATTATTAGGAAATTATACGCTTGATAGTGAAAAATTTCTCAAAATTGATAAAGTTGGGCTTGAATTGCTCTTGAAAAGTAAAATATTGCGAAATTTTGTGAATATTTGCTAAACTGTGGTTTTATAGTTCTCAATTACCATTTTCTCAAAAGTACATACTTACCTATAGAAAAAAAAAGAAATTTGGAAATTTTCTCTCTACGAGTAAAATCGTGGATTTTTTCAACGAAAAACTATTGAAAACATAAAATAAATCTGTTTCCCTCCTTTTCTCCTTTTTTTCTTTTTTTTTCTTCTTCCAAAATGTTGAATATTTTGTAGCAGAAAAAATACCACTCTTTCCTTATGAAAGAAGTACACTTTCCTCCCTGTTCAGTTCAAGTATTTTGCCTAAAAAGGGCTGGAAAAACAAAAAAAAAATTGCTCTGGTAAACCTAAAAAAGTTGGGGAAATTCAGTTTTGAGAAATACAAGTTACTATGGTGGTGGAGAAAATCGATTGAAATGCGAATTTTGTTACAGTGTTTAAAGAATTAGTGACATTTCAAAAAATATTATATGATTTTCATATAGTTTTTATATCTCAAGGTCTTCAACGTTTTAGGGATTTATTTATGACTTTTATTTTTAGTAATTTTTTTCCAATTTTCACTGTTGATCTAAGCCACGAGTGGGGGGGGGGGCTGTATCTCAACGATAATCAAATTTCTGTTTTTTAGGGATGGAATTGCGGATTCATGCATAAAACAATTTACAATTGAAGGATTTTTTGGAGGAGGTAGGGGTAAAGCCAATGGGCGAAGGTGAGCTGTATCTCAATGATGATGAAATTTTTGTTTTTAGCGATGAAATTTGATTCAAATGAAACAATTTACAATTGAAATATTTTTTGGTGGAGGGAGGCGATGGCAGTGAATAAATTTTATTTTAATCAAAAAATTTTCATTTTATGGCGCTCTTCTCCTTCTGATTGTATCAATTTTTGATTCTATTTGATTTACTGTAATTTTTATCAGATTTTTGCCACATTTTCGATGATTTTTATAAAGTTTTGAGGTTTGAGCCATTTCTTGCCACCTGCATTCAGCAATTTAAATAATAATTAGTGATCCTACTTTTTCTGATGTCAATTTGGCAATGATTTTCATAAAATTTTGTATTTTTAAAAAAAATATTTGATAGGTATAATTTTTGTGAAATTTACATCAACTTTTTCTATTTTTTAAAACGGCCTCGTGAAACTTTATCTGTTTAAAAATTTCGTAGACAGGTTTTCAACAATCTTGGGCTTAATTTTGAACTATTTCCGGTAATTCTAACACCATATCCTGCAATATTTTATGCATTAAATTGTTTTGTCGTGAAATTCCTTCGAACTATAGCTGAGTAAACTAGTGAAATTCACTGTAAAACAGACAGTTTGAAAGAATGAGTGAAAATTTGCCAATTTAGAATGAGTTCTAATAGCTTTGCGGGAAAAAATATTATTTTTTATTTCTCTGGATTTCTTGAAAACTTTGAAAGAATTCAGATCGGCCAAATTTCTGACTTCCTTTCCCCTCCTAATCTTAGATTGGTTACCTCTCTAATACTGATTCAGCTTTATTTTAGGATCTTCGATCTTGACATGAATTTAGATTACTCATCTCAAAAGCTTGATAATCGTCACTTTTCTTTGTGATTTATTCATGCGTGTGAAATAAACTGCCTACCCAGTAAATTGAAGGAATCTTGTGAAATTTTAATCACTCTATAGATCATTTTTCACTGAATTTTATTAAATTGCCGCTTTTACGAATTTTTCATATGTAACGAGAAAATCAGAAAATCAGGGTGGATAAGAATCCAAAAAATCTCAAAATCCATATTTTTGATTTAAATCCTATTTTTGAATTTTGGATTTGAAATTCATTTTTACACTTACGGAAGATTTTAGATTTCAGATCCGAAATCCTTTTATCGTTTTGTCCCAAAGTTTGTCCAATCTTGTTGAATTTCAATAATTTTACTGTAAAAAGCTCGAATTTTCAGTAATTTTCTGTTCTTCAATTTTTAATCGGAATATGAAAGGGGTTCCAATTTTCAAAAATTTACCTATAGCCAGAAAAATGGTGAGAAATTTTATTTTTTAATTTACACTATTATTCTGCATGAACATTGATTAAATGGTCTGTGTAATTGAGATTACAGAAAAATCAGTGCAGCAGCAATGTCTAGCAGAATTTCCACCATAATAAATGCTCCAATCACAGGATAAATACTTCGCTCGATCCTGTTGACTGTATAATTTCTCGATTATGATATTCGAGGCATTTTTATAAATGAAATCTTTAGCATTCGTGTTGGCCTGATTGTATGTATGGTAAAAAAAGCTCTGAGCTATAATGAGTGAGCGTTTTCAGGGACTGTTTACCACACATAGGCAGAGTAAAAGAGGAAGAAGGCCTGTGCGAAGGTGTATAATAGCCATGTACCAAAAAAAGGAGAAAAAACCCGTGTCGAGGGATCGGATATGACTACGGTGGTAAAAATACGAAAACGTGTGTGCGGTTTTATACTTTGGTTGTAATGTTGTATATTGTACATATGTATTCGCCATTGCTCGATATACATACAGAGTACCTACCTTATAGACGGAGGGTGAAAGGGTTTCGGGAAGGGGGAGCGACAGAGCAAGTGAGAAAGACAAAGAAATGAAAACATTTCGCCGGCAGTTTTATAGCGCGCACAGTACCGCCGATATATACAATTATACACACACGTATCCGAAATACATATAAAATGAGATGTGAAACGATGGACCGGGGACGGATGGCGGTGCTGAGCGAGCGTTGTGCCGAAAGAACTCATATACATAGTGTAGTTTTCCTTTTGAGAACACATGTTGAAAGTGTATGTGAGCTGAGTCGGCTTCGGCGCGGCGGCGGCCGTGGCGAAAAAGGTTTTTAGCAACATAGTTAGAGGGAGTTTACTAATGACAATACAACAGGGCATAGCATCTGCTGTGTTGGTTGCCGGGCGCCTGCCTTATTCGCCTCCTTGCTTTTTTCCTGTTCTGCAGCTAGGCTGGGGGGGATGGGGGTAGGAGCGCGGCGCCGTGTTATACTATACGCAATCCAAACAACACGTGTAAAATTGACATAATGGCTCATATACATTAAAGTTTTATTTAAATCCTTATTTAATGTCATGTAAGGCCTACGTGTTTATGCAGACTTGTGTCGCGCGTCGTCCTAGTCGACAACACGCACGTATCACGTCGCTCTATGTGTAGTCTGCATCGCGTCTCTTCTTCCCTACCGAGCTACAGACTCGCTGACTCTTAAATTGTTTGCGAAGTAATTTTAACGAAATTTAAACCCTTTTTAAAGGGCCGCTTTTGCGAAGTTGTTTAACGTAAAACGTATATTAGGCATGCCCCCGCATTGCTGTTTTTTTCTATCGATTTTGAGACATTTTTGTGTGAAAATGAGTCCAAAAAGATATTTTTACGGCTGAGGGATTCCTCGATAGGTTTGAGAAAAACGAGATTAAATGTTTGAAATAAAACTATTCATCTGTGAAAAAAATGGATGAATGGGACCTATTTTGCTTTAAATTTGGTATTCAGTATTTTTTTTAAAAAAAACTTTAAATATTGTTTTCATGAAAATTCCAAGACTTTTCTCAATTATTTAAACAATTTTGGGAAGTTTCACACACCTTTGATTGGTAATGTTTCATAACTTTTCATTATGCTTGAGAACTTTATTTATTTAAAAAATTTGGTAATCTCTGTTCTATGTTACAAAATTTTCAAATGAATTTCAAAAGTAATTAAAGTAATTTTGAAGTAAATTTCAGTAAGTATTGTAAAATTTCGGTAATTACGGTAATTTGAAAATGAATGATCAAATTATGAAAAAATTGGGTAATTACAGTGATTAGAAATTAAAATTGATACGAATAAGAGGAAACAGAGTAATTAAAGTAATTCAGAATCAGAGCAAGAATCAGAACTTAAAAGGTAGTAGATTTGAATTGAATCACGGTAATTCATCTCTAACCAAATTATTGTAATTTACCATGCAATTACCAAAGTATGGTAATTTACCTCACATTTACCATATTACCGTTATTTACTTCACAATTCAAAATTGCCGTAATTTACCTCACAATATTACCAAAATTACCGTGATTTCCCTCAAAGTTACCGTAACTCAACTAAAAATTACCAAATTACTGTAATTTACCCAGACTCGCTGTAATTTACCACAAAATTACCCAATTACCGAGATTTACCTCAAAATTACCAAATTACCGTAATTTACTTCAAAATTACCAAATTACCATAATTTACTTCAAAAATTACCAAATTACCGTAATTTACCGCAAAATTACCAAATTACCGAGATTTACCTCAAAATTACCAAATTACCGTAATTTACTTCAAAATTACCATAATTTACTTCAAAAATTACCAAATTACCGTAATTTACCTCCAAATTACCGTAATTTACCTCAAAATTACCAAATTACCGTAATTTACCTCAAAATTACCAAATTACCGTAATTTACCTCAAAATTAACAAATTACCGTAATTTACCTCAAAATTAACAAATTACCGTAATTTACCTCAAAATTACCAAATTGCCGTAATTTACCTCAAAATTTCCAAATTACCGTAATTTACCTCAAAATTACCAAATTACCGTAATTAACCTCAAAATTATCGTAATTTACTTTGAAAATACCGTAACTAAACTAAAAATATTACCAAACTACGTAATTTACCTCGAAATAATGGTAACTTTGAGGTAAATTATGGTAAATATGAGACGATTTAAGCAATGGTAATTGAAATTGATACCGAAGTAAGGGAATTGCGATGATTGTGGCGATATTGAAGCGAATTACTGTTTAAAAAAAAGTTACTTTCAGAAATTGTGGTAATTTCAAAAATGAGGCACATATTGGTAAAATTATATAAATTGGGTAATTGTGGGTTGTGGAATGAATTATTTGTGATAATTACTATACATACGGGTAAGTTGCGATTAATCTTTTGAAACATACAATCGTAATCCCGTCATTTTGAAAAACTAATTTCACCTTTTTCCCTCATTCAACTTCAACAGCCCTGAGTAGGTAGGCTAGGTACTGAAATGCTAAACGTGAATTTTTTTCATTTCAATTAACAATGAATTCGAGCCTTATTCATAGAACACACATCACTCATATGTCATTAATTACAATAATTCGCCATACTCAAATCGAAATTACATTCAAACACAGTCCATCTCAAATCCCTACAAAATTCCACTCTTTCTCCTCCAATCTCTCAACAAAGAAGCCATCATCATCGTCCATCAGAAGGACGGCGAACCACACGAACCGGAATTCAAAAGACGAGCATCCTCGACTCGCTGCAATTCAACTCCACAGATACGCGTATATTGCGAAATTTTACACGATATAGTTATCCTATAGTTAGACCAAAGTTACCCATTCGTGCGCCATAAAAAATAATCACCGACGCGTTAAACCTTATCGTTTTGAAAATTAAACAACAATACGATGCGTAATCACAATACATAACTTGTTATCATCAAGACAGACAAGAATAGCCTCTCTCTCTCGTACGGCCAATGGCACCGACTCCAAGCATAACATCTTTTAAATACACAAGTAAATCGTTTCACGAAAAAAAAAAAAAGAAGAATACTCGTCGTAATTCCTATTCTAATTACTCATCCGCTGGAACGTGTAAATAAAATGTAATTCTCACGATCATGAGAATATCCTACAACACAGCTACATTATAGAAACCCAACATCAACAAAAAGCAACAACAAACACAATCCAAATACACCCATTCTTTCGCATATTTACCTGACAATTATCACCGTTCAACAGTTGGAATCGAACGACATCGTGTCACATAATAATCTAAATGTCATGGAAAATCCTTCATTCTAGCCTACTTATGTACCTTTTCAACAAACTTATCAACTTTACTTTAATCGTATAGGTGTAGAATATGTTACTTATGAAATCTTTCCACTTATGGCTGCCTCGTTCCACTCGTTCGGGTAACTTTTATTTGATCGTCTCGTTTCGTATGCACAAAATAATTCGCAAAGTTTGAAAAACTTTCACGTTAAGGTTGCAAAACACACCCGTCAATAAATGACAGCCAGAGAAAGAGTTCTATTAAACTTACCCTTGAGAACACTCGTACACGTAAGATCCACCAGCACGTATATTAGAATACTCGAAAAGCTGCGAGGGATGAGATGTGACAGGGAAGGAGGAAAATCCGTCAACTTTCTCGAATTAACGACACCTCTGTCGTATTAATATCATTTCGGGTTAAATATTTTCCAAAATGATTAATACCTATGGTCGTTAATAACTCGTATAAATACCCTCTCAACTTTTCCCCTTTATTTTTTTTTACGTAATATTTCAGGAATAATTGCCCCTGATTTTTTCAGGTTTTCCGGACTAACTTTTTGAAGTTTTTTTTATACCTTTCAGATATTATGATACATATTTAGGGAGGGGGGGGGGCAAAAAGAGCGGGAAATTTTTAATTTTGTCACGCAATCGAGGTCAAGGACATTCGTATAGGTTTTCAAAGAAAAAAAAGATTTCAAATAAATTTTCAAGGTGCCACATAACATTGTAAATTAAAAAATAGGTATAGGTAATTTTGTGTTAGATCATTCCTTGAAAATTAAGGTAACCTTAAAAGTTCCTTATCGCATTTTCAACCAATCAAACCCCGCGAAAAGGTTCCTTAAAACCCTTGAGGTTACCTTAATTTTTAAGGTATGATTCAGCATTCGAGTTTGTATGACTGAATTTCCATTTTTTTAGTAAGTAACTAGGTTAGGTTTCGCATTTCAGTACTCCAGCCAAAAACGAGTTCTTTCAATTTATAATGTGATTGTGATTGTGTCACTGTGTGCTTCAAAATATCAATTGCAACACTGAAGATAACGTGATTGTACTGCAATTTATTCCAAAATTATACCATGATTATGTGACTGATTACCTTTATTTAGTGTGATTTTTTTCAATGTGATCGTAATTACTAATTACCTATGTTTATCGACATTTACAGTAATTCACTTCAAAATTACTACAATCATCGTTTTTTCATCAACTACAATTGCCTTAATCGCCCAAATTTTTTCGTATTTACCATATTTTACCTCAGAATTACGATAGTTTTGAAGTAAATTACGTTAATTTCGCGATAAATTACGGTAATTTCCATGTGAATTATGGTAATTTCAATGTGAATTACAGTAATTTCAATGTGGATTACGGTAATTGCTAGGTAACTTACGGTAATTTCGAGGTAAATTACCGTGATTTTGAGGTAAATTGCGGTAATTTCGAGCTACGTTACCGTGATTTTGAGGTAAATTACCGTGATTTCAAAGTAAATTACAAATTATGGTAATTTCAAGGTAAATTACTGTGATTTTGAGGTAAATTAGGGTAATTTCAAGGTAAATTACCGTGATTTTGAATTTAATTACGGTAATTTCAAGGTAAATTACGGTAATTCAAGGTGAATTACGGTAATTTCAAGGTAAAGTACGGTAATTTCGAGGTAAATTACCGTGATTTCAAAGTAAATTACAAAAACGGCAATTTCAAGGTAAATTACCGTGATTTTGAGGTAAATTAGGGTAATTTCAAGGTGAATTACCGTGATTTTCAGTTTAATTACGGTAATTTCAAGGTAAATTACGGTCATTTCAAGGTGAATTACGGTAATTTTAAAGTAAATTACAGTAATTTCAAGGAAAATTACCGTGATTTTGAGATAAATTAGGGTAATTTTAAGGTGAATTACTGTGATTTTGAGTTTAATTACGGTAATTTGAGGCAAATTACCGTAATTTTCCTACTTCGATACTACCATGATTAACTGTGTTCACTTGTTCACTTATCTTCTGATGTTTTTTTTAATTACCCTGAATCCCCGTATTCGTATCAATTTTATTTTTTGTAATTACCAAAATTACCTGTCATTCATTTCAATTATTGATGGAAGGGATGATGAGGGGTGGAGAAGTATAATAAGTTTGATCATCCTTGTGAACTGCCTCCGTTTCTCGAAGTCATTTTAGAGTCAAAATTTTTTATTTTCCTCAATGTATGTTTTTTTTTCAAGCTCTGAAATGACTGAGTAAGCCATTTTTCAAAATACAGCCAACGAAGTTATCTAAAGGGTGGTAAGAGAAGGCAAAACCGCGCTGCACCGCTGTCATCGGTCTACAAGCTAGGCTCACTTCCTCATTCTGTCTACTTACCCTCTTAACTAGTATAATAAACACCTAATGGCGCTTGACATCGTAATCACCGGGGTTACACTCGTATAAGTGAGATATTTTAACAAAGTGGCTATTTATGGGCGTCTTTTCACTTTAACGCAACTTTAACGAAATTAATCTCCGCAGTTGTCTGTACACATCCTAATGAAATACAACCCGTATCCATTTTAATATAGATGTGCAAAAGTTCAACATGTGATCTGTAGAATGACTAACAACGTGCGATTTTTTTGATGAACTAGGGAGAAGAAAATAATGGAGAAAGAAGGAATGATCAGGAAGTGTATATTTTTTTCACTTCGGGGTGTCTTTTTCAAGAAAATCTGAAAAGGTTGAGAAAGTTTTATGATCTGGAAAAGTCAAAAAAATTTCATGAAATTTTGGATTTTTTCCATGAAAGAAAATTCAAAATTATTGCTCATATTGTGGATAACCTGAGTACGGAAAAATTGGTTAATTTTTGTATTTTGAAGATCTTTTTTAGCAAAAATTTTTACTTTTCTTCAGTTTGCTGGGGGGTTCACGCATATTCTTAATGTACCTATTTCAACAAATTGAAATGTTACCTCTTCATCGATTTTTTTACGAGAACTAGTCAAAAAATTGTAAAGACTGGTGTAGACTTTTTTAATTCAAGGCACTTTTTCGGGGGGGGGGGGGGGGAGGTGCAATGAATTGTGAAAAAGTTTTCAAACTTCCATCCTGGAAAAATCCAAATTTTCATTCGAATGATTTTGGTACACTCTGACTTGATTTGTTTTATTTTTCAAAACCTGAAATTTTCCTTTAAAACGAAATTTTTCTTTTGTATGGAAATTTTTTTGGAAAAATTTTTGTTTCCGAAGTTTTTGTGCAGAAGAGGGATTAGGGGTTCAAAAATGTTCAGAATTGAATTTGATTCGTTTTTATGGCCAGAAGAAAATGCATCTTAAAATCTTATAACATTTATAGTGATTTTTGAAAAAAAAAATCGTTAAACTTCATGCGAAAAAATTACCCTATCTTTCTTGCTCCTTGAATATCGCATGTGAAAAGTCTGGAAAATTTCGAAAAACTGGTCTAAAAAATCTGAAAAGGCCAGAGAAAATTATTTCTGAAATACTTCAGACATCCTATTTATGTTCAAACAATGTTCCAGATTAGTTCATGATTCAAGTAGCTGCTTTCAAGTAAGGTGTTAAAAAATTTCCAAGTACGTTGTTTGCGTTATACCTGTTGCAAAACTTGAACGCTAATTTTCCCAAGTATCGTATCTTCGTAATATAATTATATTTGTCTGGCAATGTAAACTCTTATCAGTAAAATAATAAGGTCGTATTTTTTATTCAAACGATAAAATGTTGAAAACGGATTAAGGATAATTACAATATCATTAATTCGCTGTTATATTCGATTCGATCGAAGTACTCGAGTTGAATAATTATCGCAGTTAAATCTCTCCTTAGCGTTTTATCAAAATCCTCTCTAACCAGAGAAAAAAAAACCGTTTCAAAATTAAATCTCAACAATGTTTGTAAAATTGTAGGCACGATGACGTAGGGCACCATGGAGACAGTCGTTAGTGAAATTTCTCCACGTTTGAGCTCAATTTGAAGCAAATGCCAGGACTAGTTGAGGATGGAATCGCATTAGCAGGTATTCAACATGGTCACACACGTTTAAAATAAACGTCTACACGTATACGTAAAGGGTAATAAAAATGTCTGTCGTGTTATTTCGTTTCATCCCCGTGTATTCTGACTCGTAGGTACATTGCAAGCTGCAGGGAGAAAGTGAGAACATACGAGAGAGTGGTGCTTTTATACGTACACCATAAAAATCTTCGCAGCGAGTTGTAATCCGTAAGTAAGGCTACTTGGAATCGTGGTGCTGGCTGCCTCGATGTGTTTCGACTTTTCGAGTCTCTGTGTTATAATAGCCTCTCGTCGTAACGCTTACATTTCTCGTAGGATGGCTGATAAGTAAAAAGTTATGAAACGAGGGAGAAAGAGAGAGAGAATTTTACTATCAACGAGTTCCGTCTTCTGCTATTTGTTCGTAGAATAGCGCAACACAGTAGCAAGAATTCGGATTCGTAGCCATCCCCGTCCCCCAATCTCTTCATTTGTGCTTGGAAAACAGATAAGAAGGAAATGCGAATATTATAGTATAATATAGTATACATTTGGCGTACGGTATGCTATAAAATAGTGACGTATATTTGACGTCGATTTGGGTTTTCAACCAGAAGGGGTTCTTCAGTTTTCAAGTCTTCTTTTTTTTTTCGAGGCCAGGGATACCAGCATCATCGCGATAACCTGCCAAATTGCGAGCATCTTTTTGAACTTTTTTAATTCGTATTTTATCAACGAAACGAATCTACCTAAGGTATATTCGGCGTATGCTATCGAGTTGAGCTTTTTTTTTTATTAGGAGAAAAAATATCCCTCGTTTTTTTTTCTTTTTTCAAATTCCAAATCTCGAAATTTTGTTTGGTGAAAAGAAGTTGAGAAGAGGAAGAGGGGGGTGAAGAATGTTCGAATGTTATACGTACGTTTTAACATGAGAGATGTATACGTTCGTATGTCGAGTATGCAGAAAAGAAAAGAATGGCGAGAGACCTTCGTCGACGTGTGTATTTATTAAAGTAATAAAGTTACAACTTTCGATGACAAATTTGTGGACATTTGAATCAACGGATGCAGGAATTTCCCTGGAATTTCAATTTATTTTCTTCAGTAGAGCAAAATAAAAGATAGAAAAGAATCTCGTAGTTGTAGGTTGAATATTAAATCAAAGAAAATATTCGGCAAAAAGAAACTGGCGAAAAGATATTTTTCGAAAAGTAATGTTACAAAATTTGGATTTTTATGATTTTTGAATTTTCCTTTTGAAAATTTTTAGAGTGTCTTCTAGTCATGATGATCGTAAAAGTCACAAAACTTGTTTTTTTCTGATCTTAAAAGTCGAAATTTTTTAAAAAATTGAAGAATTTTCAACGAATTTCTTCTTTATTTGAGCACTAAAAAATTGTTCAATTTTTTGTACAATTAAAAATTGGTTATTATAGTTTTTGCTAAAATAAAAAAAAAAATAAAAAAAAAAAAAAAGTAGGGAGAACATGAAAAACTAAGGTAATGAAAAAAAAAATGAGAATTCGAAAATCAGTTGAATAGACACCTCATATTCTAACACAATTAAGTTTTCAATTTTGTCATGTTCGTTGAAAATTCCTGACCCTGAGAAAATAATTTCAATTACCTACTTCATCAAATTAAGCACCTAATCTAAATGTTTCATATGAAAAAGAAACCTGAAAATAATTCTTTTTTAAAATGAAGTTGTTTAATGTTTTCGCTTGTTTTCAAAGTTTTGGGTATTCAAAAAGGCTGATTTTGTATTTTTAGATTCACGTATCTACTGTTTGAGGCAGCAAAGAAATCAAATTTTTAAATTTCAAAAATATATTCTATGAAAAATTATAACTTTTTTTTCTGAGAGAAAGTAATTATGTTCCAGTCATATCCTATGCTTTGAAACTATCCATAATTTAGTTGGAGTTATTGATTTTTTTTTTTTTTTTGGGGGGGGGGGGGGTATTATGAATCTTTATTTAGAGTTCACTTTTAAAATATTTAGTATTTAGTGATTTTGCCGTACATAGGAACATTTTTTCTATTAATCTTTTTTTTCTTTGAATTTTGACCCTCCAGTCTGGGTTTTTCTAGAATTCTTGTTTCTCCCTTTCATAATTTATGGAGGCTTTTATGTTTTTGTGAAAAATTCAGTGGTTTATTCTTAAAACGAGATCTGGTCCCGTGTCTGGTATTTTTTATGAAATAAAGTCACCAGGACTTATTTTGATCGTTTTAAAAAAAGATTGATTTCGAATTCATAAATGTTTTTTCAAATTAAAGTTTCATTTTTCTCTACCTGAAAATTTTTCAAAATTATTTCGTCATCGACTTTGGAAGGAGAGGATTTTTTGATATATTTTTTTGAAAGTACTCATACCTTATTCAAAAAAGTACGAGTATTTTCTCATTTATAATTCAGTGAAAATCACTGAGAAACAGTCAGAATAGCAGCACAGGAGAAAATCAGTGAAAAATTTTTTACTGAAGACAAATCAGTGAGAAAATCTGCTGAAATGTCAGTGAAATTTTTATGAATTTATGCAGCTGAAGAAGCAGTGAAAATATTCGAAAAATCAATGAAAATTCGCTAAAAATCAGTGAATTTTATTGGGTTTTCCTGTGTTGCAATTTTGATTGTTTGTTGAAGCAGAGTTTGCCAATTTTTAAAAGAATTTCACTGATTTTTCGATTTATTTCACTGATTTTTTAAAGAATTTTAATAATTTAGGTTCCAGAACTTTTTTTTACTTTTTGCTTCCAAAATTTTTTTTCACTTTTTGCTTTCAAATTTTTCATTACTGCGCTGCAGTTTTAACTGTTTTCCCGTGAGTTTTGATGATTTTCATCAATGTATTAATGAAGAGTGTAATTTTTGCTTTTGCAGCAGAAAATCGGTCTCAACTTGTTAAAATTAACTTTCTTAATTACATATTTCTTCGCCTTAAATACCAGAAAAATCAGATAAAACATTCAAATTTTCATCTTTCTTCATTTTGATAACAAGATTCTAAACTGGAAATAGGATTAGATAAAAACGTGTGTAATTCGTCTTATGGGTTTGAATCAAAACCCCTGCAAAAGAAATGGACTGCAACTACATTAACATTTTAATTCGAGAGATATTCGGAACCGTGTATACCTAAGTTTCTTACGAAGATGAAAATCATTTTAAATTCATTCCTTTTTTTGACATGCAGTAAAAAAAATTTTTAATTAAAAAATTCTTATATTTTATTATTGTCTAAAATATTCATGTTTTTGTGTTTTCCAACAATTCTGAAATCAATTTCATTTTTTTGAGTTTGTTGGATTTTTAAAATTTTTAATCTTGGAAATGCGTATCTACCTAAATGCCTACTTAATTTACCAAATTTTCTTTTCTAAACTTTAAAAAAGACAAATTTTTGTTCGAAATTGAGGAGTATGTATCATCACAGCTGAATATTTTGGTAAATTTTTTCCGTCCTATTTTATTTCTGCAGTTTTCTCAACTGAAATTTATTCGGCCTAATTGGACGTGAAAATTATAAATAGGCAGTTAAGAAAAATCTCAGAGAAGGAAGGTGAGATGTTTTGTGAAAAAATTCAAAGTTTTTTCAAGTTTAAAATGATTTTTTGATTTTGCTTCTTCGATTAAAAATAAGTTTTCATTTTTATAAAACTATTGTTCTCGAAACCTGCTCTAGTTCAACAAACGAATTCAAAGTAGGTCGGAAATTTTTCAATCCTGAACTCAGTAAATACATCGAATCGTGTCAATAAATGATGAAAAAAATACCAAAACACTCTTCCTCTCCACCCCAGCTTTACTTTTTTCAACTGCAGGAGAAACGAGGCGCCATCGATGACGAATTTTATTACTCTACTTAATTAGAATATCGCAGCTTTGTCTCTCATACCTTTCCAACCCTGGCAAAGCGAACCAGGTAAACAGACCGTCACCTTTACTGAGATATTCGCATCTCATCTCTATTCCCTCCCCTTCCCCGCTCTGAAACCCCGACTAAATGAATTTTTTAACTACGGCCCGTAGGAGGGGGTTCTCAAAGAGCGCGAAAATCGCAATCAAGATCTCAACCCATGCTGAAAGTTTTAAAAAGCGCGAGCGAAGAGGAAAAAAATTTATACCAAAGGAAAAGTACCCGGTGCCCGACGATCTTTGCCAACAACAGAATGTAAATGACTCCGGATTTCAATAAACTTCAGCCCAAAAGTAAATACTCTTTGATGTATAAGAAATGCCAAACTAAAAAAGATTTCCTCCGGTTGCGTCTTCGGCGACATCTTCGCGTCATAATACCCACGTATATTTCGTGCTAATCCTCGGACGAAGCATTCGACTCGTGATATTTAAATTGACAATGGAAAGGAATTCGCGGATTGGAAAAAATCGCATCACTGTTGTTTTTTCCATCCTCGCCTCGCTCTTTCGTCTTATTACACTTCGGTCGTATAATGCACCGAGGAAATTTTTTTAACGAGACGAATTTCCAATACGCGCCCTCGGTTAGGCATAAGCACGTTTAAAAGACGAGCAACTTTCACATACTAAAGTGAGGAAAACGAAGCGGAATGGGGACAAGGGGGTGGGAAAAAACACCCGAGAACTACGTACGAAAGTAAGAAGACAGCGCGCGTTGAAGTAAGAGTTACAAGAAGAAAAAAAACTCGTCCAAATAGCTTTATTATGTAAATCGAAACGAGCAAATTATATTCTTTAAGTTCAGTTCGTAAATAAAGTTTTCAACATCGGCTATCGTACCAGTTTGCTGTTTGTTTGACTTGTTATACATCAAATAAATTTTAAAAAGCTTTTTCCCGTTTCCGGCTCGACGCAAAGTTATACCTAAAGGCTGCTGCAAAAACTTGAAGCCGAACACCAACTTGGAGGGATTTATTGTCTAGTTAGATATGAAATTTAACATCTTCCATAATATAAAATAATGGTTACCCATTAGTAGCCAACTTTCTTATAAATTAATACAATATTTTTACTTCGAATTTTAATATCTCTTTCGAATTTATACCCGTTTTGAGAGCTGAAATGCGGAAAACGAATCGACAGCAGGTACGAATCGTAAGGCCTGTCCGTCGTCGATATTTCTAATGTAATCGTTTATTGTCCTTTTAGATGCGAAAATGGTTCATTATTTTTTTGCCGTTTGTCTCGTTCGTAGATTGAAATGTTGTCGTTGATTTGAGATTATTATTTTTTTATGTTTTCAATTTTTTTGCTTTTTTCTTCCGATGATTTTTGCGAGAGTGAATTATTTTTTGAAAGTGATTTGTTCTTAAATGATGGTTTTTTCACCTTTTGAAATTTCAAAATTTCATTGTTGGATCAGATTGAATTGAGTAATGATACTTTGTAACATTATAGATTAAATACATCCAATTAAAATGAATTTTTGAAAAATATTCCAAACAAGAGTGAAATGAAGTTTACGTAATTGTCAAGCAAATTTTCCAAATTTTCATTCTAATTCTGAGAGGTTTTGATTTTTTAACGAAACTGAATAATTTAAAAAAAAAATTGTAGGCATTTCAAATGAAAAAAAAATTGAAAAGAAAAATGAAAGAGAATTTTCATTAGTGAAGAGTCTTGCAATAATTACAGGAAAGTGCATGAATACGTTATCTTTGGTTGAGTTTTCATTACGACGACCAGGCTGATTAATTTTATACGAATGCAAAAGCCTAGACGGTCGAATGATATGTTGTAATATTTGTAAGGCAGCTAGACTGAGGTAACGTTGACCCAAGTCTAAGTTGATGGATTAAATCAGATTGCAGAGACGACATTTGAATTAATATGGCTAAGAGTAAAGAGAAAGGAATATTAATTCGAATATTAACGGTCGTCTTTTGCATACATTCAGTTTCGAAGTTCATTCGTACCCTCGTCGTGTATTCAAAGTAGAATGTATTCGACTGAGCCAGATGAAAGTTGCATTTGTGAATGCAGCCAAAGGTCATCGGTAGTTGGGATCGTTGGGAAATGTGTAAACTTTCATAGCTTAATTTTTCTTACAAATTACCTGCTTTGATAAATAAATTGATTGGAAGATAAAATCTTGAAAGAATAAATTATAAAAATTGCAAATTGTTGGAATAACTGTTTCAATTTTCAAATGATGAGATCTGCTTCAAAAGTTTGCAAAATTTTGTGGAATTAGCTGTAGAAAAATTATCTGTTAAAAAAAAAATTGAATCCAGAAAGTAACTTAGGTAGGCATGTAGGCAACCAATTCTGAGTTTAGTTATGTATGTTTGCTGTCCTTCAAATTTTAGGAGCAAAATCATTGAAATTTGATGTATTCAATTTTTCAGTTTATCGAGTTTGAAAAGTTTTTTTCAAATTTTTTTTGTCCTCAGATGGCTAAAATCAATGAGGAGAAAGGACTCAAAACAAATTTAAAATCCTCTCAAAGCTCGAGGAAGTTTTTTAAGCACATAAATTACTGCTGAGGTTATTTTGACCCTGAACCCAAAAGTCAATCCTCAAAGGAGTGAATATTACGCCAGAATGTTTCAAATTTTTCGAACGCGGTATCGAAATTTTATGTTTTCTGAGTCCATTCTATCTTGATAGTCGACCTTCGAGGGTAGAGATGAGTTTACAATTATAAATTTTTCGTTTAACAGTTTTAATTTTAAACTTTCCCTCTCACTATAGGGTTGACATTCAAGTTCGAGGTCAAAATGACCCAAAAAATAACTCACAGTCACAAGGGAGGTACCCCAACTCATTGTAGTAACATTTTTAGCCAAAACAAAAAAGAATCAAACGTGCGTCTCAAAATAAACCTTTTTTGCAACTTTCAAGTGCCAAAGTTTATTTTACGAATTTTTTAGCATTATTGAAATTTCAAAATTAGGTCATCATAAACCCATCGAGAAATTAATTGACTCAGAATTCGAGAAAAAATTGAGGAAAGGGGTCAAATTTCATATCAGTCATTTTCACAGATCTTTTAGTCAAAATTATTGATTTTTTTCTTAACAAATTGAGAATTGATTGAAAAATCAGTGATTTTTAACTGGAAGATTGGTGGCAAATCTTAAATTTTCAAAACTAAAATATTACCTGCCTGAACCTCAGGTCCTCAGCGAAACGAGGGCCAGATTTTTCTTTGATAAATACTGTTTGATAAGAAATAGCAATAAATGCCCTTTTCTACTTTTTTATATTGAAAAATTTCCTTTTCGAGCTGAGGAGGAGAGTCGAGCCTCCTTGAGTCCCTTCTGAGCTCTCTTCCCTGAGTACGCCTATGTACCTTATCATCCTGCAAAATATGAAAAATTTGATCTAATCTACGAAAAATGCAGAAATTCGGCTATTTTTATCCTCACAAATCGATTAACAACGTTTTCGTAACGTTTCGGAGCCTCCTGTCTAGAAAATTTTGGTATTTTTCTACCTCGAAGAAAATCTCGTAAAAATGATTCATACGAATTTTAACACCTGCAATTTCGGATTATCCATATTGGCGACCTATTTGATTGATTAAAATAGAATTTCTAAAATTTGTAAAATTCGAGTTGAAATTGGTATTTTTTCAGGAAATTTTTTTCCTAAAAAAAAGCTTTTCACTCGAATGTTACGAATTTTGGAAAATTATGTTTCAATCAATGAAATAGCTGTTACCAGTATAATTATTTATTTTGCAATTTTTGAGGCTAAAGTTTTATGGACCATTTTTATGGAATTTTATTTTTTACTGGAAAATTTTCAGGCTTTAAAACGTCTTGAAACCACTTTCAATCGATCAGGTACGTTGAAAATAGGGGATTTGTCAATTTTTCTAATAAAATTTTTCCTTGATTAGATTAAATTTTCATACTTAACAAGGAAACGAAATTTCTATTTCTGAAATATTAAAAATCCGCCAAAATTGAAAAAAATTAACATCAGTTCCTTAAATTTTGGATATAAGCTTCTTCTGTGCTCCACATTCGCTTTATTTTTGTTTCGGCTCGAAATTTCCCCTCAAGTTGGGATTTCCTTCCTCCCTAGGTCCATTCAAAAAATCGAGAAACGTGATTTTCGATATTTTGCTTGATGAAGATGAAAAATTTTGTGATAATTGTGTTTCAATTTTGCTTTTTCAACCGACCAATCTCGTGTCTGCAGTTGAAGAGGGTATACAAAATGAGTTGGTGTCAAGACTTCAAAATTTCAGGAGGGCTTTTCTGGGTGAGAGGGAGGGAGGTAGGGAGAGGGGTAACCAGGGCATAGGAGTCAGCAAAAAAGTTGACTCCTGACTCCAGCTTAACTCGGAAGTCAAGATGGAAAGTTGACTCCTGACTCCGGCCTTGACTCCGGCGTCAATTCCAGACCTTGACTCTTGACTCCGGAGTCAAGTCGGAGTCGGAGTCAATTTGGAGTTAGTTTGACTTCGACTCTTATGCCTTGCCCTAAATATTGCGATCAAACCATAGGAGTCGGAGTCAAACTGACTCCATATTGACTCCGACTTCGGCTTGACGCTTGACTCCGGAGTAAAAATAGAGAGTTGACTTCTGACTCCGGCTTGACTCCGGAGTCAATTTCTTACCTTGACTCTTGACTCCGACTTGACTCCGGAGTCAATTTCAGACCTTGACTCTTGACTCCATTTGACTCCGGAGTCAACGTTTGACCTTGACTCCTTGACTCCGGAGTCAACGTTTGACCTTGACTCCTTGACTCCGGCTTGACTCCGGAGTCAAGTCGGAGTTGAAGTCAATTTGGAGTCAGTTTGACTTAGACTCCGGAGTCAACTCCTATGCCCTGGGAGTAAAAGTTCATTCTTTCGCTCTGCTGCCTCAAAATATTGAGGAAAGGTTATTTTGTTTATGCCCGAGCGAATTTTTGAAAAAATTGGATTTTTATGCTCTATCTGATTTCATGGGGGGGGGGGGGTTGTACCAAAGTACCACGTTGAACCTTATTTTCCGACGTCGCTGGTTGAAACAACTCCAAAAATGGGTAGTTGAAAAAATGTGAATTCAAATACCTCATCGATAAAGTTGAATTTTTTCAATTTTAGTTTCACGTTCAAATTTTCAGATTCAAAAGAAGAAATTTGTTCAAAAAATTTTTCTAGAAATAATTAAAAATATAATACCTAATGAAGATTTTTTTGATAGTATTTTACCCCTTCAAACTGGTAGACCAGCTCACATTCTTGTAATCAAACTAGGTGCCTACTTATCGAATTGCAGAAGAATATCTTTCACTTACAAGAACCTGTACAATTCATCAATGCTGAAACATCCACACTTGGCGATCATTTCCATACTCAATTCTATTCGTAAATTCCAAATCCAATCTGCGCCAGGAGCCAAACCAAAACATGGAAATTACGAAAAACCTTCCTCCATCATCCCTTTTCCTCACATTCACACACAGAGGAATCGCTATCATACGTTACACACCATACAGGCATACACGCGATATATTTTCGACTTGAGCACCGCAGCAGAATCATACCTAAATAGGGATTCCATTTGTTACGCTTGTCATAGCACATGATGGAATGTACAGCGCCGCGCTTCCATTTTCGTGTCCGAATGGTAACGAGAGACGAAGATATGAGGGCGTCGCGTCGCACCAGTCGAACCATTTTTTGATATATGGCTCGGCGTGTGGCGTCGTCGACCGTCGTGAAATCAGAAATTACGCCGACTAGATAATTTTTGCGCTCTGGTTCGAAAATCCTGGCATATGCACGCGAGAGATATATAATTAAATCGCCGTACCCCAAATCCCCTCCCACTTCAAATATCCCCTCACATCAAAATACTCATACTTCTGTGGAAGGAGAGAGAGAGATCCTACCAGAGAAATCAAATAAAACCAAAGCGAGGTATTCGGAATGCATTTAGAACATAACACATTTAAATATGCTCGGAAATCTGTAGCGAGCGAAGTTGACAACAAATTTTCATATTAACGCTCCAAACATCCACCCAGATAAGATCTAGTCGAACAAGACGTTGGGGAGGAGAATGGGGCAAATTCTGCGAGAAAATTCGAACGTCTAATGTTGTAAATTAACGCTACGAAGAGTCGACGACGTTCCACCATAATATAAGTCCACGTTTGTGTCGGTGTATAAAATGGAATTACGTACATTACACATGTACGCAGTTATATACGCCTTTATTTACAGAAATTACCAGGCCTGGCTAAAATACGTGTTTCGACTGTACCATCGACTTCCTTCTACCCCTGCTACCGGTTAATTCTTCAATTCAATATTTTTTACCCGCCGAGGACTACGAAAAGATACGAAGAATATACCACGTATTGAGGGGCAAAAAAAGGACCTATTCAGTTTTCGAGCCAGGAGGAAGGAGAGGGCGAAAAGGAAACACAAATTCGAAATCACCACGCACAAGGCATCGAAGCAAATCAGCCTGGACCGAATATAGGAAAAATCTGCGTTGGTCGTCGATTCGTCGTTGGTCTCCGACGAGCAGCACCAGCCAGAAGAAAACGTACACATAATATCGGTCATAATAGGGTTAGATGAGAGAAAAAGCGTCAAGCTACGCTCTGGTGTCGGCGAAAACCTCCGCAGGCTAATTCAAGTCACGTATTTTCGAATACATCCTTCAACGCTGCCGGATTTCACACGCAGCCAGCCAACCTTTCGCTGATAGCGAATTCACAATGTAACCAATGTAGGGTCCACGGTGACCCCCCTTGCTTTAGAATTTGCACCGGAGAAAGTATGCGAAAGTTGGCATAAGCGAAGGTATCTCTTAAGATTATTAGAATAGTAATCCCGAAGGAGGGAGCGGAATTGCCGTGGACGAGAAATTCCATAGATGCAACGAGTCTCTGTGTGTAATCGAATTGTGTATTATGCATTATTTAACGATTCGTTAATCGAATCGAGAACTGTAAAGGAAAGGAGGGGAACACCATCAGCCCGAATTGGCAGCCGGCGAAAAAAGCCAACGAAAATATTCGGCTCGCGTTTAATTTCGATTATTGCTTTTGAAATTCGTATCGGTGATGAGAGCCGATCTGACATGCTGCGAATCATTTAATTGGAAATAATTTGCTAATGGTCGAAGCCAACGATGGGTTTTTTGTTCGCGATGCCTATTCGTACTTTTTTTTTGATCAGCGCAAATAGAAAGAATAGATTGCGGAGGAGGGGAAGAAGGGGAGATGCTCAAAGAGTACCGATTTTTATAGAGACAGAACGTAAATGCAATACGTGTTTGCATATTGCCGAATACCCAGCAATCGAACTCATCATCTTTGTGTTTTTACTTTTTTTTAATTAAAATAGGATGAAATTTTTCGTCCTTCGGAGATGTGGAGTCGAGAAAAAGCGCCGGGTTTCGAAGGACAATGGCAATTGTCGCGAATAAGTACATATTACGAGTTTAATATCGGAGTGTGCGGATATCTGGCTATTTGGGCCGAGAAAAAGCTGCTCATATGGGTAGCTAGGTGAATTTACACGGTAACGTTTTTGAAATTTATTAGGCGGTAGTTGGACGCAGGATATTGCGAGCTTTTGTGTAAATAAGCAGCCGGCGAAGGAGAGAAACGAACAATTATTATTATTTTCCGCCTTTGACAGATATTAAACGAGCCGATAGAGGAGGCCGGACGTAAATAAGACACGATTAGCGGTGTCAGAGTGCTGACTGGGGTGAGGAGGGCAGGGAGAGGGTATTTTACGAGGTGAGAGGTACCGTATTACGTGTTCATTATGTGAAAAGTAATTTTTTCTCGTTTATTGGGTTGTTGCAGTTGGGCCAAGGATGCGAATGGTTTGGAAAAAGGATTTTTTGGATAGATGGGTATGTGGTGCGGATCATCGGAGCTTTTAGAAGAAGCAGTTTGAAGAAAATGAAGTTTTGGAAATGGCGCCGAATCGAGTTGGTCATCCTGAGGTGAGTAACTGAGTTCTTAATTTTCAATTTAGATTATACGAGAATTATATGGGATCTAAATATTGAATGGAGTGAAAATTTTCTGAAATCGAATGGTGGAAGTCAGGATGAGAAATTTTTGATACATCTCTGATGAATATTTTGGCGAGGGGAGGAGAAGGAAAGATGGAAGGAGTTTTACGTTCTTCTCTATCAAAAGATACTTAATCGTAAAGAACTGATTCCAAATGAATGAAATCTTGGTTTATAACTGTGGCTGGACTGAGCAAGGGGGAAGGGAGAGAGGGAATTCTTCTCATAATAACAAAATAACATTTTTTTTTTGTTATTAAAATTAGATGTGACGAGTCTGAATTTTTTCAAAAATGGTGACCATTTTTTTCGTTTTAGATCAGAAAAGGGGAAAAAATCATACTTTGAATTGAAAAATTGGTGGAAAAATCCATTTTTTAGTTAGATCATTTTAATTTAGGGTTAATTTACTTAAAAATAAAAGTTCAATTTGAGTTTTTGTTTTGAATTTAGTTACAGTTTTAATTGAAGTTTTTGTGTTCTGTTTCCAATCTACATATTTATTGGGTTTTGTTTTGTTTTGAGAAAAAATTTTTCGTTACATGGAGATTTGGTGGTGAGAGTTATCTCACCTGCTCAATGAAGACAAAATTACCTTTTTGGTTGAAAAAATTAAGATGGGGTTGTAATAATAGTATTTCACACAATGTAGAGGACATTTTTTGAACACTCAGTTTTAAAAAATTGTGAATTTTTGAGTGGGAAAAATTATGGAAAATTAGATTCAAATTATTTACAGGTTTTTCCATTTTAGTGACATTTTTTTAATTTTCATTTCGGTTTCTGTTTTTTTTTTTCAAATTAAAATTTAATTGAAATTTTTGATACACTCTCATCTTATCCTCCCCCCCTCGAGATACTCACACGATGCTTGTTGTAAAATTTGGCAAAAATGTGAATAGTAAAAATAATTGGTGAATTTCATAAAGCCCATGGTTTGAAATGGTTGGAAAATTTATGAACTTGAATAGTTTTTTACGTAATAAATAATTGTAAGAAAAATTTCCAAAAATGATAAAAATTGTAATTTTTGAGCAGAAAAATAAGTTGGAATAAATTTTATCCGAGTCAAAAATTCTCCATTTTTAGTTCTCCCTTAATAATCAAAATTTCTAACTAATCTGAAAATTGGTGAAAATGTGACCCTGCCGCCAAGAAGAGACCTTGTGTAAAAAAAAAAATCGATGTCTCATTTTTCCCGTTTTTGGTCCAAATGACATCAAATCTGGACCAAACACATAAATATGAAGACATCGATTTTTTTTACCCAAGGTCCCTTCTTTACGGCAGGGTCACAAATGGTACTGTGAAAATTCTTTATTTTGAATGCTAAATATTTTCCAATTTTTTATTTAGAGTTGAAAAAAAGAAAAACTTTTTTTTTACAAGCTTGGCATTTAAGATTTGGTCTCAATGTAGAATCATTTTCAATAAAATTCAGGTTTTTGCTACTTTTGGGTTGTTTCACCCGCATAAAACCCCGAAACGAGTTGAAAATTTCTTACATTTTACTGTGAAAGATAAGAATTTTAAAAATTTTTCTCTTTTTTAAATTTTTTAATTTAGGGATGAAAGTCTTAACAGGTCAAGCTGTCTGATAAGTAAAGCTTTATGCCTTGCGATCAAAATGGTCCTGAAAAGTCAGGCTTTATTAGGTACTATTTACTTGAAAAGTGAAGCCTTTTTTCTAAAATTTCAAAAATCATAAAATTTTTCCTTTACTTACCATTGATAATAATATTAAAAATTGCTTATGAAAAAGAAAAAATATTTTCGAGGGAGGGACAAAAAAGTGTTTGAAATTTACTTTAAAACAAATATAGGCAAGGAGGGGAGGTCGAAAAATTCGAGATTGGTTGTCAAAAGTCATTCGAAAAGGTCAATCTAAGTTGAGTTTTTTTCTCAAAAAATTGTTATTAGACACCCTGAATTGAAAAATCAAATTGGGGAGGGGATGATTTTGTAGAGAAGATTCTGCCGGACGGGGTGGTGAAGAAAGTGACCACTTACGGAGGACGTTGGAGGGAGTGTTGGGACGGTAGGGTTGTCCCCTTCCTCACGAGTCCTCTGGCCGTTGGGTCCTTCTTTCCCCATTACACTGGTGCGCACCAGGTTCCCGATCTTGCTCTACGGACTTACCTCCCGGAGGATATTTAGGAGGGAGTCCCTTCGCCGAGGGTCCGCGGGGCCCGTCTGGGGTCTCGCACGTTGGAACGAATAAAAACACGGTTGACAGATACATGCGTATATTTGCACGACGTATTTAATCGTACCTGTATGTGTGTGTGAGTGACGGCCGCGACCTACGGTTACGGATGGATCTAAATTGGCGATGATCGAGATGATTTTACACTCAATTCGACGCCACGCCGCTGGCTGCGGTGGCGGCGGCGAAAGGAGCTATAGACCTCCCGATCGGTGCCATCGTATTGAGCTGAACTCCATCGTCCCCTACTTCGCCGGAGCTGCAAGGGGGTCGATGGATCATATTGTTCTGAACGTGTGGAAGAATTCGCGCGGCGGGAATAGGAACGACGCCGCGGAGGATATCTCCGGATGGATATCTCCGCGGAGGGAACCGATCTCGCGAATGGCGAATTCCACCGGGGTCCCAGGGTCTCTATCCAGGCCTAGGTGCACTGGTACCTTGAAGGATCCCCATTGGTCCCCCATCGAAATGAGGGGCCATGATGGAATCGCGGGTGAATTCCGATGACGGGTAAATAAATCGAGCCGGATTCGATATTTACGCGTCCCCGGGTAAGTCCGATTCCGGTGACTTAGCCGGGCGTCGTACAAGCCGAAGCGAGAGATATTAAGACGACACGTATGTTCGAATTAGGGGAAAAATCGAAACTTCGAAACTTAGCCTAAACGAAACTTGATTTTGACTCGTTCGAGGGTTGAAAACGCACCAGATCGAGCCTAAACTCGATCCAGCAACGCATCATCCCACTCGAACGTAGATTTCGGAACTAGTTTTACTCCGCTAACGCAGAGTTTATATAAGGATTCGAATCAACTTGCTAGCAGGGTTGCCACCACCACAGAACTATAGTCGTTTCTCTTGGGTCGGGCCATATTCACTCTGACATATGCCCCATCGAGCTGTATTAGGGGAGCTGACCTCCCATAGTAAAGGTCGAACTTTTAGTACTGTAGTCAAAGTTAAGTTCCATAGAGAGGATATTGGTCCCTGCCCCATTCGACTTTTGCTGTGGGTGGTGGTAACCTAAGTAATAAATTTTGGTCCGGTAATTCCGGTGCGGCTTATTTTAATTCAATAATGATACAAATTTTGCGGTCTGCTGACCCTCGGAACGGCCGAAAGGGATCGCCGACGGGCCGAAAGTGCTGCTAGCTAGATGACTTGATGTTGTGCTAAACAGAATGTTAAGCTAAACAGAAATTTTGACGCCGTATTTTGAAATGACAATAAAATTTACGGCGTAAGAACTATGGAGAAAAGAAAATTGATGTTTTTGATTAGACTTTAAATTTTGATTTGATGGTGTGTGTTTTTTTTTGACAATTAGAAATGGTTTTAAACTTGGTAAAAAATGGTCCCTAAGTCATCTATTTGAACCCTTGTTAAATTTTGATTTGTGGTCACGGTACCACTGTGTGGAGGGGGAGAAATTTTGCGGAATTCGGACGCGAATTCTTCCATGCACGTACAGGGTTCAGCTTACGATTTTTTAGGGGGTTACGTATATACAATTATGTGCAATTATATCTAAGTAATTATTCAGAGCTCAGAACACAGAAAAATGGGGTTGTGTAACATTATTGTCGTCTCGAGGGTTAATGTGGTTCTTGAGGTGGGGTTTTACAATTTATGAGACGTAAAAAATATCCAAAAGAAAATTTACAAATGATTTTTTGATTTTGATGGGGGGAAAGAATTGCAAATCTCTTTTTTATAATTATGTTCACGCTCACTGTTACATTTCATATTTTTTGATTTTTTTGTTTTACTGTTTTTATTACATTTTGTGTATTTTATTCACGCGCTCTGTTACATTTTTTTTTTTTTTTTAATTTTGCATATTTTTCTATTTTTTGTGAGATTTGCAGTAAAAATAAAAAAAAATTTTGATTTTGTAGAGCTCTGAATAGGGAAATTTTAAAGCTAGGTGGGGGGGGGGTATATGCGTGGTTTGGTACAGAACCATAAAAAAAATATATAAGCGAGGGAAACTTATGATTAATTTGTCGCAGCCGTCGAGTATATATGGAGACGTAAAAATAACATATTTGCTGACATCAGCGCAAGAAACGATCGTATAGGTATGTACATTGAAACTAAATATATAATACGACATGTGATCAGATATTAATTTCAATTTTTGTTGTTACAGGTGCCGACGATGGAATGTCGATGGTCGAAGGTAAAGATGGTATCGATTGGTGAGTATCGATGTGGTGATAATAGTGGTGTTATAGTGTCCACTTTTTTTGTTGTAGGTTGATTCAGCACGCCGATTCATGGTGGTTTCTGCGACGTTGATATGGGTTACTCAGAACATGGTGTCGAAAGACTATTAAAAAATCGAAAGGTAATTAGTAATTTTGTAATATTTAACCTATTAATAGGAAAAGCATGACGTGCAAAAGATGAAAGAATTTTTATCATATAAAATCATGAAGTGTTATTTTTCAGCTGTGCTAAGATACAGTTACTTTTTATTGGTTCCAGGTTTCCATGGCTCCGGGTGATTTGGTTCCAAATTGATGAAGTGCTGTAAAGAATTTGATTAGTTTGCGAAAGGTGATATTTTTACACGTCGTGTGTATTTTGGTGCCGATAAATAAATAGAAATTTTCTGGTTAATATTCAAAAAGAAAGAGAAATAACAATCAGTAAAGCAAATTTTGATTGTTGAATTTTGGTGTAATAATTTTGTGAATTTTTGTTTCAGAATTTGGACGGTGTCGATAATCGAATTTTGGATTCCAAGTGCCCCATATGCCAGCGTCGTTTGGGCTATTTCGAGTTTTGAAAAGGTAAGAGTCAATTTTTTATTGATTTGTTAGAAATTTTAGTGTAGAAATCGCCTATAACCTGCCCCATATGCGCGTAGGGATGATTTTTGATCGAAATGGTTGCCTATATGGTGTTTTTTTACGGCGCATGTATGTTTTAATTTTGATTGTGGGTTTTTCAAAAAGTGAGATCGCATGAATTTTTCTAACGTTTAAATTTTGGAATGGTAATGGGCGATTTTTTTTGTATCAGAAATATTTTTGATTTTTGATGACGTCGAAAATACCAAGAAGGGGAAAAAATTTTGTGGATAAATGACAGATTGTTTCGTTTATTTTGCCGAATAGTAAAAAAAAATAAGTAAAGAAAAGAAATTTTGGTTTTGTGAATTTTATTATGAAAATTCTGCCCCATATGAACTTGATGTTCGTGTGGGCTAAAATTTTCCAATTTTGGTTCCCATTCTTGATGTTTTCGAGCATATTATTTTACCATTTTATTTCCGATGTCGTGGTAAATCAAATGTTCATAATTTTTCGAAATTTTTGTATGTAGTCAGAAAGTTTTTCAAATTTTGATTGGAATTTTGCCCCATTAGTACTTCGTTTGAATTTTGTAGATGTTGAATTAAATTTGGAGATGTTGATTTTCTTCTCGTTCGCTCTGTCTTCATGTTCTTCGTATCTTGATTTCTTGATGATTCTGTATAGGATGTTAGAAATTTTTGAAACGTGAGCTTTTCTACGTTTCCACTTTTTTTTTTTGCATTTGTTTGTGCTAACCTTTTGTATAGGATTAGTTAGCGATTTGTTGAGGTATTGATTCTATTTTTCTTTTTTATATGACCTCATTTGTATTTTGAAATTTTGATTGAATTTTGATTTTGATTTTTTGAATATGACGTCGAAATTATAAACTGAGTTGAAATTTTGAATCTTTCGAATGATATTCTGCCCCATATGCAATCAGGTGGCGAGTTTCTAAAAACAATTTTGAAGTCGTATAAAATTTTGTCATTTTGAGATTTTGATTGATACAAATGGCCAAGAATGTTGAATTTTGATGTGCTGTTTGATGTGTTTTTTAAGATGATTGTAGAAAGGATTGTTGTTGATATGAAATAAATTTTATTTGGTCGAGTAAAGTATAATTACGAGAAAGAAAAAAGAACACTCGTGAGATGGGTGAAGCGAGAAAGCGAAAAATAGAGTGATTAAACGAAAATTGTTTTCGAATTTGGTTATGAATGGATTTAAGCGATGGATACAAAGTAAAGATAATAATAAGAATAAAAATTACAAGAAAAGAAAAAGAAAAGAAGAAGAGAAAAAAGAAATATAGGATATAGAAAAAGAGGGGGTAATTATTCTTGGACGATGGTATTGATGAGGTGTTCAAAGATCGTTTCAGGTTTCGAATTTGGCAGGAACGCAATTGATTTTATTATTTTCGTCCGTCTTGCGATTGTCTCGGTATATTTTTCCCATTGAGCACGATTTTTGATTGGCGGAGCCAGTATGGTTAATTTTGAAGTTCCAATTTCCGCCAGGATGTTTTTTATGGTTTCGATATCAAATGCAGTCTCTTCATGTGGTTTTTTGTCTTTTGAGGCGGATATTAGCACGTTGTTGCAATTTGTAGTACTCAAAGGGTTGATCAATTCTTCGAATGACATATTTTGTTTGTATAGCGTTGACGTTTGTAAGAAATTTTCAAATCGAGAGTTTTCCGTTAGTAATTTTACCGCTTCGAATATAAAACCATCGCCAGCAAGTAGTGTTTGCTTGATATAGATCTGGATTTGATCGCTTGTCGTGGTTATGGTTGTGTGGCCTATTGTATAGATTTTTGTTTTGGGTCGGAAATAAATGATTTCGTTGATAGCCTCCTCCGTCGACTCAATGTCGTGTTGGATTTTTTGTCAATTTCTTCGTTGTCTCGAATGATTTTTTCGATTGTTTTCTTTGAATTTTTTAAGTGACGCAGGCGTTGCTAAAACAGAATTTTTCATGTTTTAATCTGATTGTTTTAATTTTTTATGTTTCAGGCGTTGAAATTTTGGATGATGCGGCGAGGTAGGATGTGGAGATTTTTGAATTTCTGCGGTTGAAATGTTTTTTGGTTGGATGAATTATCAAAGTCTTGGTAAGTTGTGCTATATCGATCCTATTTTTGGTAGTTTGTATTTTAATTGTGATCGAAAAGGGTGGTCGAATGTGTTTGAAGAGTCTTTTTCGAAAGTCGAATTTGTGCTATATTTTTGGGGTAGAAAATGATGATTTAGAATTACTGATGGTAATTATTAATGCTATTTATTGGCCGTGAAGGTAATGTTTTGTAATTTTGAGGTCGTGAGATTGTGAAGAGGTATGCGTTTTGGTTGCTGGGAGTCTTTTTTGGAAGGGAGGTTTTATTTAAGTTTTATGTTAGCTATCTAGTAGTTAAGTAGTGTTACATACCTCCAAATCGTAGAGCGTGTCTGACATGTTTGCGAATAGTCGAGAATATATTGCGAAAACGAAAATAATAAAAAGGTTTTACAAATGGCGAAAGTGACGAAAAAATATTGCAAGTTTAAAAGCCGGTGTCGCACGTATTTTTATTTTCTCGAAATTGATTTTGAAATTTTTATTGGCTTTGTAGTTTTGGAATAAGAATTATATTGTTTTTGGCTTTTCAGAGTGTGCTACTTGCATAATTTTTGTGATAGGTGGGTTTTGTCCTATCTTTTTTGCAGTGTTGCCAAAGAAGAATTTTTGTAGTTTGAATGTTTTTTTTTTTTTTAATTTTGAGTTCCTGAAGGGTTTTGTCCGGGATTTTTAATTTTGCATTTTTTATTTTTTAGATGGATTTTAATTTGAAGAGTCGGAATCGTTTGGGTAATATTTAGTCGAATATGCAATTTTCCGGTCATGGCGAGATTTTAATTCGCGAAGTGGAGGTCGTATTAATTCGGGTTGGGATTTTGATCTTGTAGGGGTGTCTGAAGTATTTTGAATTTCAAATTGTCGTCGAAATATGTATGGAATTTGTAGTTTTTCGAGAGTCTGAGTAGAGATGTGGCCGATAATATCTTGTAGATCGGAGGGCGTAAATTTTATTGAAACTGGTCGATTTTCGTAGGTGAATTCTATTTCTTTGATAAAGTCGTTACGTAATATTGCAGAAGGGAAGAGTAATTCTATGGTTCGGATTATTGATCTTGAAATGGTGTTCTGATTGGTATATGGGTTTATGATCAGTGGTATCGTGAGAGTGTTATCAAGTTTGAAATGAATTTTGTCAAATGGGCGATAGGTTTTGTTTTTTGGTTTTGGTTTAAGGGTGGGATTTTTTGTTACGTCGTCCGTATCTAGATAAGTCAAATCGGTTTGAATTTTTATAGATTTTGTATTCGTATCAGGGGGGTATGAGCCAGAAGCAATAATTTTGGGATTTTCTAGAGCCTCTTTTTTCAGATTTTCGGTTTGGAGTATTTTTATCGATTTTTTACCAATATAGCACAACGGTTGGTGGAGAGGGATGATCGAAAACGGGATTTTTATTTTGTAGCCTTTTACGGTGCCTTTTATGAAAGCTTTACGAGTCGAGAGAAAAGGTGTTGGGTGGTCTTCGAGTAGAATAATTTTGTGGATATTCCTCACATTTATCTCCACCGCATGTGGTGTATTCTGCATTATATCTTGCAGCGAGTGTTCGGATATGATATTTCTGGTTTGTTCAGGTTTTGTTTTCAGGATGAGAGTCGTTTTGTTGGAGATTGTTAATAGGATCGAATCCGTTATTTCTGTGATTTCTGGCGTCGTAGTATTTTTGTTATTGTTATTTGTATTGTCATTTTGTGGTAATAATGTTTTTTCAGTTATCTGTAAATTCGTTGGGCAGTCGATGACGTCAGTAGAGAAGGTTTTTATGTTTTTTAGGTGTTTTTCGATTTCGTTCCACTTGTCTTTTGGGCATTCGGCAATTTTCTGGGTCGGGAGGATATTTGTGATGTGTATTGATTTTTTGACTTCGTCTAAGTCTGGCATTTCGTCACATGTGTCGTGGATGCTTTCGGTTGAAGATGATGAGGATTTTGATGATTTTGATAGGATATTTGGTATTGTTTTCGATTTTGGAGAAATGATAGGTATCTCTTCGGGGGTTTCAATTATTATTCCAAAGTTTTTTATTGTAGTGTCGCCGATAGTGCAGAATGATTTGAGACAGGTATTTTGAATCGTGAATTGAATTTTTTGTTGGGATATGCCAAAGGTACAATTGATGATAGCGGTTGGTTTGTCGTTTATGTATGTCGTAAGAATTTTTTGTGGGTATTTATTCAAAATTTCGTCTGATTGGTGTTTACTTATGATGTTTTCATTTTTTGAGGGATTTAGGATTGTTTCTATTTCTATTTCATTTATTTTTAGGGTAATTTGATCGTGAGGTAGGTATTTAGTTTGAATTTTGTTTTGGTAGGTAAAGGGTACTAGGCCGTGATTATGGTTGCTATCATCAGCAGTCGTTTTGGGTGAGGTGATTTTCTCGTTTCTGTGATATGTTTTAGTATTATTGGAGAAAATATCCTCAATTTCGGAGTCAGTTTTGTCAAAATCGTGATTTTGTAACTCTGTTTTTAATTGGTCCGAAATTATTTCTGTATGATCGTTGTTAATTTTTTCAGAGTTATTTTCAGTGCCATGAGAATTTTTATTATCCAAATTTTGGGTTTGGGAAAAATTTTGATTTTTTAGGGTTTCGAAATTTGTGATGTTTAGGTGGTCCAAACGAAGTTGTCTTATTGCGTTTTTACTTATGTAGCACGTCGGCTCTTTTGATTCGATAATTTTGAAAGGGATTTTTATGTTGTAGGTACCTATCATTCCTTGTACTATTGCAATTTCGGAAAGAGGGCTGGGTATGAGTGGAGAAAATGGAAGTCCTATGTCTGAAGATGCGTGGTATTTTACTGGAACAGTTGCGCGAATGCTATTTAAGGTGCCTCTTGATATGGTATTTGCGTTGGCGTCGGAGTTTAATTCGATGGTTAAGGTTGAGTCGGAAGATATGTTCAATAGGAATGATTTTGGTTTGCCCATTTGTTTTACTGGGTCCCAAAATGTGAAGAATGTTCTGGATTTTATGGCTTTTAGCCATTCTGGTACATCGCTGTCTTCTACAGCATATTTTTGATGAATCTTGACGGGTAGGTCGGGGACCTCTGTGTGCTCGAATATTTCATCGTCGTAATTTTCTTTGTCCGAGTCTATATCGTAATCGTTTTCGTTTTCTAGCTCGCATTTCTCAATTTTGCCATTAATTTCTGGGGTTTCAAAAGGTGATGAGGAGGCTTTAGGGTTGAGAGTTGGCGCAGGGGTTGAAAAATTTGAGTGTATCAGGTTTAGGTCGACGTCAATACTATCCTGATTTTGTGTTTTATTCTGGATGGATTTTATTTCAGAATTTACGTTATCTATTTCAGTTTTTAGGGTGTTGAATTTTGAATCGATTAATTCGCGGATTTCTTTCAGATCGGAGGTAGTTTTGGTTTTTTCATTTGATGTGGCTGATTTAAAGTCTGCGAGTTCGTGCGCCAAGTCTCCTAACCCTTCCGCTAATCCTTGAATTTCGTAGTCGTGATTATATAAAATGGAATCCGTTTCCGTTATTGCCTCTTGATGTTCAGTGATTTTTCCTTTCACTTCATCTATTTCATTTTCGTATTTTTCCGCTGATGAAATTAATTTTTCTGTCATAAAATCAAATTTGTTCATGCTTTCTTGATGGGTGTCCAAAAGGTTTGAGAGGCGATTTATGTTCTCATCGATTTCATCATCTTGAGATGAGGTTTCGTATAATTCTTTTTTAGTTTCTAGGTCGAAAATTAGGTTGTATTTTGCGATTTCATCGCACCATTTCGATGTTTTGTTTCTTGAAAGATAGCGGTATTTATTTACGATTGATTTCAGTTCTGTTCGGACGTGAATATATTGTCCGTTGAGCCAGGATGGAAGGCTCTGCAGATGAAGGAATAGACTTAGCATTTCTTTATTCGCTACGGAGTAGTTTCGTTGGTGGGGTAAGAATTGATAGGAGACGCGCATAATAACGTTTTCGGAGCCCCTAATGAGTTGGTAAAGGACTGACTGCATGGTGTCTCCGGTCACCATGGTGTCTAGATACGCGTGGTGTTTTTTACGAAGTAATTTTTCGGCTTCAAAAATTATGGATTCTGCTTGTTTTTCATTTAAGAGGACGTCGTCAACATAGCAGGTTTTTGAATTTAGATTTGGGAAAGCCTTGAGGGCTGCTTCATTCTGTCTTAATTTTCGAAATTGGGAGGGGGAATAATTTTTTGTAATTACATTCGCGAGATTCTTTTCGATAATTTGAAGTTTTGAGTCTACGTTTTGAGCCCCGATGTCCAAAATTCGGTTTATATCTTTTTGTTTTCCTTCCGGTACCGAAAGTACATTTAGGGTCAATTTAGCGTTCCAGAATGCTGTTTCTCTTTGTGATGTTTTTGAGATTTCGAGGGGGTTAAGGGGGCCTTGCGGAGAGGGTGTTTTATCCGAAATTTCGTTTTTAGTTTGTTCTGTAGGGGGATTTTCCGTTTTTTCAGAGGGGTTTGTGGTATCATGAATGTAGGAAGCTATGCCTTTGCATCGTTTTTTAGATTTTGGTTCAAGAATCGGAGATTTTGGAGGGGTTTTGGATGTGGAAGGTTGCGGAGAAATTCGTTCAGGAGTTGTATCAAAGAATGGAGAGTCTGGGAAAGATTGTGGTACAATTTGTGAGTCGTCAGTATTTTGATCTAGAGAGGGGGAGCCTTGAGGGGTTGGTGTATTGGGAGGTACGTCAGACATTTTTGATGTAAGTGTAGAATCGAAGCTTGTTGAAATTTTTTGATTTGGAGATTTTATACGATGTTTAAAATAGAATTGCCTTGAAAATTGTTGATTTTGAGTTGACGATTTTGGGTTTTTATTCAAGTAGCGAAATAAGAAATGTTTTTAGAATTTTTCGTGGCTCAGATGTGTTGAGCGGATTGATAGCGAGTTAGAATCAGTGCCAGTGGTATTTGGCGATTCAAGCAAGTTTTTACGACGTAAATTATGCGAGTAGTATGCAGAGGCGTAAATTTGATCGAAAAAATATTTTTAATGAAATTTTGGTACAGTCAAAGGGTGAAAGATTTTTAAATTGTTCGGCTAAAAAAGGATATTGAATGGTTTTGAGGAAAATGAGGAATTAATGAGTCGTAGAATTTAGAGGGAGGGGTTTTTCAGAATTTTACTTTGCGATAATTGAGAAATTTTCAATTAATAAAATTTTGGATGATGACGTGTGAATTTTTTGAGAGGTAGAAAGGTGTTTTTGGGTCCACTGCCAGGAGTGGTGTAGGAAAACTGATGAATTCCAGAGATCAGCTAAGTCGGATTCGTAATCCCACGCTGACCAACTGGGCCTTACCGACTCTGCAAGCAGAGAGGGGTTTTTTTTTGTGTGACTTAGAAAGGGGGAGAAGAATTTAGAGAGCCTTTAATCCGATTGGCAATAAACTTCTCGTTTCAGGCTGGGTAATTTTTAGGATGGTATGTGGAAAAATTTATAGGATCTCTCAAAAAATCAGGAAAAGAGAGGTATAGGTATCAAGTCCGCTGTTTCCCAGTCGTGTCTGATGCCTATTTTATTTTGGAGAACGTAAACGGATAATTAATTTCTCAAATTATCTGGAAAATGCAATTTTCTTGAATTGCAGTCGTCGTTGTCCACGTACTGTCGCAATTTTCAGAAAATTGTAGGAATTAGCCGAAAATTTCCTATTAAATTTTGTAATTCTCTTTAATTGCAGTCGTCGTTGTACACGTACTGTCGCAATTTTCAGAAAATTGTTGAGTTTTGGCCAAAAATTTAGTTAAATTTTGCGAAATGAATTTAAATTTTGATTCAGAAAATTATTAGATCGAAAGTGACGCTGTATTTAATTCGCGAAAATTTTGTGGTGTGAAATTATTTGCTGCGGTCGTCGTTGTCCACGTACTGTTGCAGCTTGTAATTTCAAATTTTGATTTTTGTTAAGCTAGACGGAAATTGCCGAAATAATAGGTCGTACGTTAATTAATTCGCAAAAATTTTGAAGGTGAGATTATTTACTGCAGTCGTTGCGCTTACTTCTACAGTTTTCGTAAGCTCAAAAGAAAATTTATAAAAAATAGTAGGTCGCGATGTATAGGTCGCGGATATTTTAGAATATAGAATTGTGTACTGCGGTCGTCGTTGTACACGTACTGTTGCAGTCCACAATTTCAAAATTTAAATTTTGGATGAAAAAGTCGAAATTATAAGTCGCGGAATTAATTAACTAATTTGGAAAGCGTAAAAATGTGAAAGTATTTACTGCGGTCGTCGTTGTACACGTACTGTTGCAGTATTTAAATTCACAAAATGATTAAAAGCAGAAGAAAAAGAAATACGAGATTGACTAGGTTAACCTTGTAAAGGTAGATCTAGTCAAGCGCGAGTTTTAAAGGCAGCGTTTAAAAAGTAGAGAAAGAGTGTACCAGATAGCTAGGTGTACTTGGTAAACGTTGAAAACGGCAATCTTTGCTGATAACCAAATAGCAGAAGAGAAAGACGTTAAATGATTTCGAATTTGAAAACGGGGTTTTATTTATTTGAGTTTTAGGTAGCTTGATTTGCCGAGAATTAGTCCGGTTGTAGAGGTCGTGTATTTTGGGATGACCAGTTCTATTGTTGAGATTTCAATGGATTGTTCTTTTTTATGAATAGCGGATGCGATCCTTTTATTGTTTGGGTTGGTTTAGGTTCGAGAAATCGCACGATATTTTTGTTTTGTTTCTATACAGTCGTTTCCGTTTTTATGAGAAAATTCTTAAGTCTAAATATACTGATGTATGTACATAGATTTCGAAAGTTAGTTTATTTTCAAGGTTTCAGGAAATTTTGTAGTCCAAGTAAAGATAATAGAATTGATTAAGTCAATTGATTGTGTCATTTAATAAATCGAAAAGGTAAAAGGAAGTTTGCCGAAATCTATAGGAGCTGTCAAGTTCAAGATGACATTTATAGAGATTAATCGATTTTTAAATTTTGGAATATAATGGGGTGAACGTAAGTGTGCCAAAATGTGAAAATCTTGATTTCCGGAGCTGTCAAAGCCGTGATATTATGTAGGAAACGGTCAGTGATTAATTGATTTTTCGATTTTTTGAAAATAATGGGGTGAAGATAACTGTGCCAAAATGTAGGAAATCTTGATTTTGCCAAGAAATGTAATTTCAATAGATTGAATTTTAATGAGTTAAAAGTATTGTTTGAAAATCGTAAACGGATGTATTTTTGAGTGAAAAAAGGTGCATCGTTGTACATACATTTGTATAAACAATGGTTTACCGCCACCGTTAAAAATAGAAAGAAGCGTCCTTTGAATTTCAAAGGGGTGAAAGCGTTTGTACCAAAAAGTATGCCTTAAGCCTAAATAGTGAAGCGGATATACATGGCGGCTTTTGTACATAAAGTCGCCAATATTTTTATTTACAATAGAATTGAATTAATTTGACAGGTTGCTGTCATCTTTACGGATTTTAAAAGAATTAATTCTTTGTTGTAAAGAATTGATTTACGATTTTAAGAAAATATTTTGAAAAGAATTGACTTGTCTTTATCGTGCCTATTGTTCTGAATGTGAATATTGACTAAACCATTTGCGCATTGGACTAGTGAAGGGGAAGAAAGAAGATCTAAACTGAGAATTTGGATCGCGATGGATTTTTTGGTCTGAATGGGCATGCTGGGCCGGAAATCGTATTGGCGCCAACGATTTATTTTTCGGTTGAAAAGTGGAAACAGGGTTACCATAATTTTCGGCGAAAAATATAATTTTGAATATCGAATCGAAATATAGATCGAATCAATGGATTTTGACTTGATTAAATAAAAGAATTTTGAAGATTTTTCGGAGAATTTTGATTTTATAGGTCATGAGAAAAATAATTACGTTGATTGAAGGTAATGATCGAAAGAAATTATTGAATTTTTGAATGAAATTGTGATTTTTTGCTATCTTCCAAAGGAGAAAGTGAATTTTGTCGATCGAAATGTTAAATTGATTTTTGAATATTGATTTCGAAATTTTGATATTTTTATGTCATGGAAAAAGAGATTTCTTTGATCAAAATTGATTGTTGGAATTTTTTAATGTGAATTTTGATGATCAAAGGGGTTTATTGAATTTTTGAAAGGAAGTTAAGAATTTTGATATTTTCTGATGTTTGAAATGAGATGTGATAGCCGAAGGATCGAGTTTTTGAATTTTTTGATGTAGGTTTGAAAATTCTGATTTTCGATGTCATGAAAAAAGATTTTCGTTTATCCAAAGTAATTAGTGAATTTTGTAGTGAATTTTGGAATTATGAATTTTGATATGTTTAATTTTGAGAAAGTATTTCGATGATCGATGTGTTAATTTTGAATATTTTTAGTGGAAATTTGCAAATTTTGATTTTTTAGGACGTGAAAAGGGTTACCTAGTTCGAAATTGGTTATTAAAAATTTTGCTGAGTGAAATTTTGATGTTCTTGATCGTAAGAGAGGATTTGTGAATGAAAAGGATTTTATAGATCGGAGTAAATTATTGAATTTGCAAATGAAATTATGAATTTTGAGATTTTCAGTTTGAGAAAAGGGATTTCGTTATTCGAAATAGTGAATTTTGAATTTTTGGTCGAAAAATTATGATTTTTTAGGTGGTAAAAAGGGGTTATCTGGTTCGAAAGTTATGTCTATGAATTTTGATTTTCTCATTTGTGAGAAGGTAGGGTTCTGGTGATCGAAGTGTTAATTTTGATATTTTTGAGTGGAATTTAGAAGATTTGAATTTTTTTTTTTTTTAGGTCGTGAGATAGATTGTTTTAATCGAGACTTGAAATAAATGGAAGTGAATGAATTTATGAATTTTGAATGATGGTTTGGTGATTTTTAATTTTTTGAAGGTCGAAAAAATTATTGTCAAGATGAAGATGAGTGTATTTATGAATTTTGAGTAATAATTTTGGATTTCGATTTTCTAGGTTGTGGGAATTGATTTTTTATTTTTGAAGAAGAATGGCCTGAAATTTTCGAATTTTCGGGTGGGTTAGTCCATTGTGAATTTTTAGGGTGTGGGAAATAAATTCGTTTCGCCACAAATGGGTTCGTAAATTTTGGGTATAAAAAGAGTAGATAATGAATGCGTAGAGCATAATAAAAGGATTTCTTGCTGCAACAAAAAATACCTAATTATTGTGGTCGGCGCATTTTCAACTGGCTAATTAATAAAAATTGCCATGATTTTACGTTATAACGGAAATGTACCGATATTTTCATTTGCAGATGAAAAGTGGTGCATTTTTGGTTCTTTCACTTTATAGAAAGTGAGACTATTGGCTTATAATTAATTTTCACATAAAAATGTGAAATATCAGATTATCAGATCGCATGATTGATAATTTGATATCGGAATATATACATAGATTTACATATCCGGAAATTTTCATCATTTCTGATGACGTAAGTTATTATTATTATGCACTTCGGGTGCATGAGATGTCGTTTACGTTAATTACGTTACGTTAATGGCCAGGAGGGGGGGCGTAGTGTTCTACTTTTTGACTCGTATTTTGGTGTGAATTTTTTATGACCTTGATATTTCACACATTTTTGGCCGAAATTAATATTTTTTGGTGTACTTAAGGTACATAGTCCGAAATTTTCGAAATGAAAAATTTCTATTTTGCACTTAAGGTGCCTAGTTTCAAACTGACGTCACAATTTTTTATAATTGTCAAGGATTTTTTATAGAAAAATATTGATTTTTGGGTGACGTGCTTGTGCGAATTTTTATGGCCTGAAATTTCGCAATTTTTGACATTTTTGCATTTATGATGCTTACAGCCAGTGATTGTGATATGGTGCGAAAAGGTGACATCCTAATCACATGATTCCACATCGTTCGGGGGGCCCAATATCCGGTACCATAACGGGGGAAATGCCGCGTTCCCTTCATCTATCATGTCGCCATCCCTGGAATTTTGGTGTTGTTTTTACGATGTAAAAAATTTTGTGGCTGTATTTCGCCATAAAGGGAGAGAAAAAATGAAGGAATTTGTGGTTTGACTGAGGAAATGGGTTAAGGATACACTGAGGTTGCCGTGTACGTCGCACGTTTCCGTCACGAACTGTTACAGTGGGGAAGACGTTTTAAGGATATTTGATAGGAATTACAATATCGTATTTACTAGATTTCCGCGTCACGGAAATTTAACTGTAATTATTACTAGTAATTCGTGATATGGAGTTAAGGAAAACATTTTTGTTACATTTTTTCACTATTTACGGTGTCAGTTACGCCTAAATTTAATTTTTATGCACTTAAGGTGCGAAAAATTTTGTAGTCCGGAGGCCTAGAGCTTGGGGACAAAATTTTGAATAATGATATAATAAATATAGACGTTACCATATGCGATTTGTACCTAATTTTGCGTTTAGGACGCCTAAATAGATAATTTTTTACCTTGTTTCAGATTTTTTACAAACATATGGTATACTTCCGACTTGCGGATTGGTGGAAAATCGGAAGATATACATACAGGATTTTGTCCGATGTGCTTCCAGCCTCTTTATCCTATGCACAGGTGGCCATCTGTGGGAGTCGTAGTCTGGAGAGTCACGTTAGTTCGGGCGCCATTATGTAGAGAAGATTCTGCCGGACGGGGTGGTGAAGAAAGTGACCACTTACGGAGGACGTTGGAGGGAGTGTTGGGACGGTAGGGTTGTCCCCTTCCTCACGAGTCCTCTGGCCGTTGGGTCCTTCTTTCCCCATTACACTGGTGCGCACCAGGTTCCCGATCTTGCTCTACGGACTTACCTCCCGGAGGATATTTAGGAGGGAGTCCCTTCGCCGAGGGTCCGCGGGGCCCGTCTGGGGTCTCGCACGTTGGAACGAATAAAAACACGGTTGACAGATACATGCGTATATTTGCACGACGTATTTAATCGTACCTGTATGTGTGTGTGAGTGACGGCCGCGACCTACGGTTACGGATGGATCTAAATTGGCGATGATCGAGATGATTTTACACTCAATTCGACGCCACGCCGCTGGCTGCGGTGGCGGCGGCGAAAGGAGCTATAGACCTCCCCGATCGGTGCCATCGTATTGAGCTGAACTCCATCGTCCCCTACTTCGCCGGAGCTGCAAGGGGGTCGATGGATCATATTGTTCTGAACGTGTGGAAGAATTCGCGCGGCGGGAATAGGAACGACGCCGCGGAGGATATCTCCGGATGGATATCTCCGCGGAGGGAACCGATCTCGCGAATGGCGAATTCCACCGGGGTCCCAGGGTCTCTATCCAGGCCTAGGTGCACTGGTACCTTGAAGGATCCCCATTGGTCCCCCATCGAAATGAGGGGCCATGATGGAATCGCGGGTGAATTCCGATGACGGGTAAATAAATCGAGCCGGATTCGATATTTACGCGTCCCCGGGTAAGTCCGATTCCGGTGACTTAGCCGGGCGTCGTACAAGCCGAAGCGAGAGATATTAAGACGACACGTATGTTCGAATTAGGGGAAAAATCGAAACTTCGAAACTTAGCCTAAACGAAACTTGATTTTGACTCGTTCGAGGGTTGAAAACGCACCAGATCGAGCCTAAACTCGATCCAGCAACGCATCATCCCACTCGAACGTAGATTTCGGAACTAGTTTTACTCCGCTAACGCAGAGTTTATATAAGGATTCGAATCAACTTGCTAGCAGGGTTGCCACCACCACAGAACTATAGTCGTTTCTCTTGGGTCGGGCCATATTCACTCTGACAATTTGATGCAAAAAAAGAACTAAAAATGACTGAAAAATGAGGATTAAAAATAGAATTTTGATGTTAACAAAAACAGCGAGCTGCCTTAGTGCTTCTGTACCCCTGCTCTGCTCATCTACGTTATTCAGAAATTTCACTCATTAATAATTTAAATTCAAAAAACTATTTTCAAAAGAAAAAAAATTGAAAAAAATTGAAAGACAATTATCTTATCGACCAAACCATCGGAAAAAATCCCAACCTAATGACCTTACACCGAGACATTACTCGTCAACACTCTCGTATCGATAACCACAACGTAATCGAAATTAACCACCTCGTCCATTAATCGCTGTATGTGGTTCGCTTATTATATGGGTCAGTGGGTAAAACCATCGCATCGTCATCCCTTCACCCTCTATTTATCCTACAAATACTCGCACTATTTACATACCGACGACTCTACCAAATAAAAGGGGATAAAAACGACGACGAACCCTACCCTTCTCTTTCAACTTGAAACGTCATCGTGTGTACACTTTTTGGCATCATCGCAGCCAAAGTGCGGTTCAGTTGTTCGTCGATGCTTTAATTATAACCACCCGGCGAATGGTTTTGTCTGCTAATAAGCCCGGGGAACACCTCCATCAACACTGGACCACCGTTTAGTCGTCGATTACGATGCATCCCCGGTCTCCCCCTCGGCCTCCATCTTGCGAGCTTTTCCGCTTTATACGTGTATAGAGATTCGCACTAACGCAGGTGATGACTATTTTATGGCGTACGAAACCAATTAACCAACCTTTTTGCGATTATCGCGCTTCACGAAATTCATATTATAGACCTAGGTCTACGCTACGATAAATATAGACTCGTGTAAAAACATATGGTTTAGGGCCTATAAAAAAAAAAGCTAGACAGAAAACGTTTGCCCTCAGTACGTCAAAATGAAAAACAAAAAATACTCGTTCGGTGGAAAAAAAATCCAACCCTGGCGTACGCGAATCGAAATCAAAGGCTGGTATTTCATTTTAATTATTCTTCGTGCCGGAATTATTCGCCTGTGTAGCCGAAAAATATAAGCTTTGGGAAAAATCACTGGAACAATGAGGTGTCGCAGAAGAAGGGATGGGCAGAGATTGGGAGAAAATCGTAATTCCGTATTAATTAGCGCTTTAAAGCCGACTGACCAGCGGTGTCGGTGGCGTGGTAATTAGAAAGGATGAAATATACGTGAAATTCGCGTAGCCGGCGAAGAGGGTCGTACGACGCTTTTTCAGGGTGTCTGTTGCGTTCGTCTGCCTTCACCCTTCGCAGCCATTGCAGACTTTAATTCATAACGAACGAATGCTAAAATAAAGGCACTATTTTACGCCTTGTAGACTTTATAGTCGTTCTAACCAAAACAAACCGACAGACGGTGGGTAATTCGAGACATCGGAGGGGTATTCCATTCGAGGCGATATATCGTCTCCGTGTATGTTGGTGCTGGCGTCGTTTAGTATAAATATTAAAAGCCGGCTTTTATTTTGAAATTAGCAAAGATGCGAGTTCGCGGTAGAATGCTAATGGAGGCAGCAAAGTTGGTTAAATGGCGACCAAATGAATTCCAAAGCTGAGAATTCGTCGACCATGTATTTTTGAAATTTTCAAAGCGATTAATTTAAAAGATGAGTTTGTTGAGGACGTTTTCTTTGGCTGAAGTAGGGCTGAGCCGAGTTTGAAGGTGGAAAAATTACGAATGGTATTGTTTTTGGGGTATTTTAGGTGTGTGCGTGAATTGAAGAGAAATATTGTAAGTGAGGAAGTAGGTTATTATATTTTTGGGTGGTTTATAGAAGAAGAGAAATTGTAGATGGAGACTTACGTATGTTTGCGTATTTCCAGTCTCTTTGATATGTGTGATCCATTTTTTGCGCGAAGTCATTTGTTCTGGGTTGATGAGCTGTGAGCAAGGGGTACGCAGAACGGAAGCTCGCTCGAAGGGTTTAGTCTTGAGACCGCGATACTCTGATAACGAGTATTGTTCTTCCGTCGTATCATAATATAAATGAAACTGGGAACAGCTCGGGTTCGGTCGAGAGGCCGTCTTTAATGGATTTTCTGTGGGCGATGATCAGGTGGTATGGAGACGGTTGGTGCCGCTGGTGTCTGGGTGCTGCCTGGAAATGGTGGAGTTTGGTTATGGCGAGTCGAGTGTGATGATGTGAGCGTTGAGATCTGTTGAGAAATAGAAAAGGTTAGTGTTTTAAAAATGCAGGCCTGATAAGAAATTCAGGTAAAATAGATTCGTGAAAATTTTGAAAAAATTGACAAAAACTGTACCTAATAAATTTGAAAATTAAAAATTTAGAATTTTAGTGGAAAGTTGAAAATTTTTATAAAAATCAGGCATGCGAATTTTGATCCTTGAAATGTCATATCTGAGTCTTTTGACTCTTTGGGTGTCAAAAATTGGTTTTGAGTTGATGTTTTCCTTTGACTGTACTCCTTCTGAAAGGCCCAAAATCAGTGCCAACTCGAAAACCAATTTTTGACCCCTGGAAGTGGTTTCTGTATAAATTATTTTTTATGTGAAATAGAGTAAAGAGAGAAAAAAAGTCATGAATTTTGTTGAATACCAATAGAAAATGTTGCCATTTTGAAAAAGATTATAAAAGTTTGTTGTAAAATTGCCGCAAAAAGTTAAACAGAGAATTATGAAGAGTTTTTCATAGAAATTGTCCATTTGCTCCCTCCCCCCTCCAAAGAGAATAAGTACAGAATCCAGACGGTTATTGACAACTTTTAGACACTGATTGATAAAAATCATTGAAATAGTTTGTACAGTTGTTTAATGATGTAAAAATTATCTCAAATGATGAAAATTTTGAAAAAAATTGAAATATTGCAAAGATATTTTTGAATTTGCATTTTGGTTACCAGATAAATTGAAGGTTTTTAAAAAATTGAGCACGTTTTTGAATAAGGTTAAAGAAGAAAAATGTCAAGAAATACTCGGAAAATAGTTGGAATTTTCATATTTAGATCCAGCAGTCGCGATGATCTGGTGGTATTTTCGAAATTCTTTTTTCTAAAAGGCCTAAAAATACTGGAAAAATCAAGAAACAATCGAGGAATTTTGTGATTTTGATTCCAATGTCGAGGAATTTTTCAGATATAAGGGTTCATTTGAAAATCTGGATTGTTGCATATTCTTGAAAATAATTTCAATCCTGAAAATTTTTTTTTTAGAAAATGTCATTTTTCTGTACTTTTTGTCGAAACAATGGCTCATTATATTTTCTATCCATGAACGTAAATTTTTTTTTTTGGGGGGGGGGGGAATTGTTTTGAAAAATTAAGTGTAGAAAATCTGTGAAATAAAGGAAAACTTTTTTTGAAAAAATACGAATCTCATTTAAATTTGTTCAAAATCCAACTACATAAGATAAAAATAATGTAAAGTCATTTCAAACATGGCTAAAAATTATTGTAAATTTTTTTTCAACTGGGAAAAAATGTGGAAATGTTCACGAAAGTCAGAAGTGCTTGCTTAAAATTTGATTTTTTACATCATTAGGTCTGGTATCCTGAAAAGTTTTCAGAAACGGAATGAAAATTGTTGGAAACTCTTAAAATAAATCGTAAAATTCAAAAACTTGAAAATTTATAAAAGTTTATTAAAACTTGAATTTTTTGAAAAAATCTTTGTCAAAGCATTATGAAAATAGGTACGAATTTTTAAAAAAGATTTTATTAATAACTGGCCAAATACAATAAATTTAATATATTTTGCATCATTTTGAGGTAATTAGAAATTTTTCGAGCATTTAACCCCCCCCCCCCCTTCCCCTCACTTTTTCCAGTTTAATTCAAAAAATTCAAATTGTTTTTCATTGTGTATTTGTAAATTTTTTAAAAATTTTATTACCTTCTTGACTTGTCATTTTTATAATGTAGCTATGTGTTATGATATTTTCAACGATTTTCACATAAATAGGGAGCGATTCTCAAATCGGTCTTGATTTTTCAGCTCCGAATAAAGTTGTCTATTAAGTTTATTTGAAATAAATTGAAAATAAATCTAAAGAAAAGTTGAAAAATTAGCCTCAAAAAATTTCTGTGGCTTCTTTGGTTAATTGAGATTTTTTTTCTTCATCTTTTAAATTTTTTCACCCTGTCCCTCATCTTGATTAATTTTTACCAGCTTGTGGATCAATTTTTGAATGCATTTTTTCCATGTCTTGGTTAAATTTTTCACGTATTCTTCTCCATTCTTCATGGTAATTTTATTTTCATTTTGTTGGATTTTTTTGTAATTTTTTTTGTCCTCTCATCATGTGTCTGTGTTTATGATGATGAACAAAATAATGACAGGGAGGAGAAGGGATGTTATATAAATTTTTTCGTTGCACAATATTTGTAAAAAAAAATTTTTAGAGTCTCAAAGTTGGATTTTCAAAATTGTTATTCTCCGTGCCTTCAAAAGGTCATCAAGAAGTGGAGAAGACAGAAATGAATAGGTATTGAACCAGAAAAAATCTAAACATTTCAACTATTTTTAGGCTGAATTTATTTGTGATTTTCTAAAATTCAAAAACGTGCCATCTAAATTTCTAGTAAACCAATCTCCATAAAAATAATAATTGCCAAATTGACTTAGTACTTTTATATTATTATCATATCGAATAAGAAATTCTACGTTTTCTACATATCTCCTCAATCATTTTGAAATAATTATACCAATACAAAAGAAGGAGCCAAGAACGAAACTGCTAGCATATTAAATTACCAAATAAGAAGGGGTCCGATTACTTATAGGACCTCTTTGCCGGGCTGAAAAGCGTACAAACCTAGTACAGAAATAGCGGAAATAGCTGCACCGAGGGAAGCATACCATAGTACGAGTAAAAGATAGAATAGAAGAGCAGATAATAAGGAATCAGAGAGAAAAAGTCGGATTTAAAATTATTTCACTTTCTCTCAACAACGTTTACCTACGTATAGGTATTTCCAGTCTTAGGGATACTTTTTTTTCGCCGGAGTTTTGCTGTTTTGGTGCTTTTGCTAGCGGGCGTCGCGTCTCGCGCGCCAACAAAAAGCGATGAAAGTTAATTGCACGTGAAATTTGATTAGAACGTAAGAACGTGAGCTCCCTGCTCGGTCGATTTGTATATATAGGTGAAAAAAAAAATGGTGAGACGAACACACAGATACAGGCAAGCAACAGAAATCTAAAGGGGTAAAAAGCTCGTTGCAAGGCGAAGGTAGAAGTAAAATCGAAATGGGAAAGGTAAAGATATAGGAAATCGTCTAAGATTCTTGTATACGAGCATCTTGTCTCGATGCATACCGATTGAAGCTGCTTCCTGACCGGTATACTTTTTTTTCTCCTTTTACTAAATGAATTCAATTTTCATTCTAAAACGAAAGTCAATTTCTGGATTTGGGCGAATACGAGTACACGCCAGCGAAGAACGGATTCGTTTTATCGTCTAGAACTATACGAACAACAGTCAACTCCGAAAGAAGTGAAATTGGCCCCGAAGCTGGATTGTCCGCCAAGATACGACGATCTGGTAGAAGTTTCGGAGAGATCGTATTTTTATTGAATGAAACCGATTTTTGAATTGGTACGAGGGTTTTTGAAGTTGAGGGGTATTTTTAGAGGTGTGATTTTGCAAATTTTTCATGGAAAGTGAAAGAAGTTCAGGAAATGAGGGCGATGAGAATTTATGAGTTTGTAGGGTAATTTTTTATCTCGTTTTTAAGTGATTTTGAAACGGTTAAAATGGAACAATGTCGAGGGTGAGAAGAATGCAGTTTAATGGTGGAATTTTTATAGGTACCTAGGCAATAATGTCAACAAATATGTGGCGATTTTTCAAGATTTTAGGTGAAAAATGTGCATATAAAAATGAAAAGTTCGTGACCTGGCAGAGAACGTAAAATCGGGAGAAAAAAATATTTCTTTCCCATTTTTTGAGATACCTATTGTTTGTAAAATTGAAAATTAGCGAGATGAAAGATATTTGCATTTGAAAAAATTGTAAATTTGATGTCAATGTTTGTGTTGAGTCGTGATTTTCAAAAATAAAAAAATTGGCCGAAGGAGATCGAATGAACGTGTTGAAATTTTTGAAACATTGAAAAAATCAATTATAGATTCGAGAGGTATTCAAAAAAAATGTGATAAAGCCAAAAAGTAAAGGTCAGAATTTTACGTTGTTTTTTCAACTAATTAACATACTTAGTTTTCAAAAAAAGTCGTCAGCAATAAAAATCAACAAAAATTTTAAGTTCTTGACCGAAAATCTGAAATATTTATGAAAGAGTGATTAACCATAAGTGGCTATTAGGCATGGAGAAAATGAATTTTTTTAAAAATTCGTAAAAATCCGAAAAAATTGATGATTTTTTTTGGGAAATTATTGATTAGCTGAAAAAACTATGTAGAACTGGTACGATTCTTGTTTTTTATTATTTTTTTGTTCGTGTATAAATTTTTAAAGCAAAATAAATTCTTGAAAAAAATATTATTTTCAACTCTACGAATGAAATTATATGTGATATTCCAATTTTTACTCTTTGAAATTTCAATAAAAGCTTCAAAATTTTGAATAAATTTCTGCAAGCTTTTGGAAAAGATGTTCAAAACTCACTCAGATTGGATTTAAAATTCGAAAACTTTAAACATTATGTTTTCAAGTATAATAATAATATTCTCATCGTGGCAGAACTCTGCGAACCAAGACGGTGGAAATCGTTGTAATTTGTCAAAAGTCACAATTTTTCTTTCGAAGAATAAAATCCAATTTTGAGAAAACGATTGAAATCTAGGAAAAAACGAATTTTTTTCAACAATTTTTACCGAGTCGGATCAAAATTTAAAATGTCGTTCTGGTTTATAAAGAAGTATCAGTAAAGCGTGCTGAAGCCATATTGAGGCCTATTTAGCGTATTAGATTTTAGCCTAAAAAGCGAAGCAATTTCTACAAAAATTTATCTGTCCAAGATATTGATGTCAAATCACTACTTTGAATAAATTTATAAAGCAGCCAATTACTAGGTATTGAAAAATTTTCCCACCAAAATTGATTATTTGTAAAATTGGAAAAAAGTGAAGCAGTGAAAATAATTTGAGAAAAAAAATTGAAATGGAATACCCAAAAAATCTGAATGGTTGTGTTTTTAAAAAGTTATAAAAATTTGATGAATTTGTAATCTTTCTTGAATTATTTTGAAAAAATTTACGCATTATTCAGAAAAAAAAATCGGGGAATCAAAAATTCAATGGTCTTTCAATTTTATGGTAACTTGTTCGGAGGATTTTGGAGAAATTCGCTCGAAAATTGGAAAAAAAATCATGAAATCTATCCACGGTTTTGTAAAAATGTATCCTAATCTTAGTCTAGAAGAATAGAATCTGAGATTTGTTCTTAAAAAATTATTGTTTGAAGGCTTGAAAATTTTATTCAAGGATCGAAATGCCAGAAGGAAACTTACAAAAATTAAATTGATGCCAGTCATGCGGAATCGTTTGAAATTTTTTTTGCAAGTTGAGACGATTATTTTCAAAAAATGTATATCAATTTAGTGTGAAATAAAATTTTGCTCCAAAATTTTCCAAAATCTGCCTATTGGATATTTAATTTACAAAATTGGGCATTATTGAAAAAAAATTCGGAAAGAAAACGTGGGTAGAAATTGTTTTAGGACATCAATAGATTGCAAATTTTGGTCAAATTAATTCAGCAGTGTGATTTTTCATCTTTCTCAATTCTTATCGTGGTTTTTGAAAATTGTTTTCGATTTAGCATTTTTATTCATTTACATATTAAAATAATTGTAACGTACTTACTTTTAAAAGTAGACTACACGAACGAATGAACGAAAATAAAACGTGAATTTTAAAAAAAATTGATTGAATAAATTTTTCAATTGCAAGACCCACCTATGAACTTTCGAATAATTTTTTGATAGTTTATGATTTGTAAAATTAGGCTTACTGAAAGAAAATTACCAAAAAGAAAATGAGAAAAAATGAGAAAAAATTGTTTTATGGCATCAAGAAATTGAAATTTGTTGTCAAATTAATTCAACAATTTGATTTCTTGTTACTTTTTTCAATTCGCCATGTTTTTTATTCATTTTTTTTTTATCTTGGGGATTTTTATCCATTAGTTGAAATGATTGTAACGTACCTACTTTCCAAAATAGACTACACGAACAGAAGTGAAACATGGATTTGAAAAAAAAAAATGACTGAATAATTTTTTTTTTTAAAATAAGACCTATCTATGGACGTTTGAATAATTTTTTTAAATTCAAAATAGTTTAATAAAGTGAGGAGAATGAACAAAAAACACTTGAAGAAATTTTATCGCAAAATAGATTTTTTACTTTTTAAAATTTATAGGTGTGAAATTTCTAATTTCAAGGGAATTCTGTTTTTTTGTGTGTGATAATTTTTGAAATCAAAATTTCTCCCCTAGGGCGTTTTTTTCTTTTATGTAAATGATCAAATTTTGTGTTGTTTTTTTTTTCATTCAATTTTGGATAATTTTTTAGTATTTTTGACGAAAATTGTAATAAAATGCTATTTTGTCTACCACTAAAAACTATTCAATAATTACGTAAAAATTTTCGGGGCGAACCCCATAAACACCTTGAGGCGAGCGGCAATTCCTTGAATACGTAAAATTTACGAAAAATACGTGCGTTTGCCGGCAAACCTGATGAACGACCGACTATGCTGGTTCTCACTCGTGTTAGGATGCTACGAAACCGTAGAACGTACTGATGAAAGTTATCGCTTTTACCGCGGAAGTTTTGACTCACGAAATTATTCGTAAACGCGGGTAATCGGCGCGTGTCCCTTTGGCGTTTAGCGCGCTGCGGTTTTTTTCACTTTCTCGCGGCGCCTCGACCGTGGCCGATCCCGACGAAGGAGGTGCAATGATCATTTGGGCGGGATTTGTTTTTAATCATTGTACGAAATTTAGATGTTTTTGGATACGTGTCGTCGTCGTTGTATTGATTACAGCAATTATGTACCTATTTGGATTTACGCTGTGAAATTTTTGGTAAAAAAATATTGTCATCAATTTTTGGATATGGCTGTTTCAGTGTATCGATGTTTTTGGCATCAATAATAAAAATTGAAATTGATTCATTTAGACTCTGAATGTAGAATAGAGCTAAAATGCGGAGAGGAAGTGAGTAAAAAGCATTTGAATTGAAAATTTTGAATTTCTGATGGTCAAAAAAATTATACTTCTAGGTTTGAATGGAGTACAAAATGTTTTTTTTTTGAAAAATTTCAGAATATTAGTTTCGTTTTGAGTAAAAATTTTTGAAAAAATATGTATGTATGACCATGAATGAAAAATTTTCAACATTTCAAATTTAATTGTAACGACTGAAAGGGGCTGAGAAAATACGCATGTGTCACAAAAGTTGAAATGTTAGATTCAACATTTCTTACCATTTTTAAAACACTGAAATTGTGATATTTGACTATTTTTTACGATATTTACTTGTAATATTTTAGTCACGTTTTCTCATCATCATTTTTTTGATTAGTTTTTCAAGAAATTCAAACAATTTAATGACATTTAAAAACTATTTTCTTGTAATCTACTTTTTTAGGGAAATTTTTTTCGAATTGTTCGAAAAAATCTCGACTAATTTTCAGGATTTTTCAAGAGAGCTAATAATTTTAACAAATTTTTGGCAACATTTTACGCGGTTTCTATGATTTATCAAAATCAATTTTACTATATTTTAATGATTTTTATGAATTTTTATACGAAAAGAATGGCAAAAGTGGCGAATTTGGCCTTTTGCACTTTTGTGCTCCTAAACACCTCAAACGTGTGTATTGGCCATAAAAAATGTTTCAAAATTTTTTGGACCCCTCCCCTCCTCAAGGGTTTTATTGCAATTTTTAAAAAGAATTTTTAATTTCAGTGCAAGTAAAATAAATTTTTTATTCCTTGACGTGAGGTTACCTCATGTGGAGGTGTATTTATTGAAATTTTTTCAACAATTTTGATGCACTTCTTCATGTGTTTATATTTTCAAGTTAGAATTGGGCCTTTTTGAGCAACAATCTGACCCAATGAAAAAACCAATCCCATTTTCGTGTTTCGCAGGTCAAAATACTCCGATAAGCATCCCTTTCGGGATCGTTTTACTCGAAATCTCGAAATTCACTTTTTTTTTAATTCAGTGAAAAAAGTAAATTTTGAAACTTCAAGCAAAGTTATCGCAAAAAGTGTCTTCATCGAAATTCCTTGATTCACTGAACACGAATTATGAGGTTGGTTTTTTCATGAGGCCATTTCTTTCTGTATAAAACACTCAAAATGTGAAAAATCTGCTAAAATATGTAACATCATTTCTGTCCGGGTTTTCTCAATTTTCGGGCCTTGGTTCAAAAAAAAATGGCCAAAACCCAGTACACAGCAAAATTCTCCATGGAAAGATACATTTTTCTAATTTTTTCGAGAGTGGTTGCTCTTCGCTTGGTGTTTTTAAGATTGATTGAAAACTTCAAATAGCCGAAAAAACATGAAGAAGTGCAACAAAATTTTTGAAAAAAAATATCAAAAATAAACCTCTGGGAGATGTAACTTTGTGCCAAAAAACAGAAAATTTCCTTCACTTCTGTTACAATTGAAAATTTTTGAAAATGACGCTATCTGGGGTTCGAAATTTTATGAATTTTTTTTCAGTCATTATTAGCCCGCTTGAGATGTTCAGATCAGGAGAGCTTAATCCCCCCCTACTGGCCCCTTTTATGATTTTTAAGACAATCTATGAAAATTTGGACTTTAATCGTACGATAACAATATTTTTATAACCAAATCAAAACAATTATAATTAGGGCAACAATCAATTTGGAAATTTTTCATCCCCTCCAACGTCGACCAATAAATCTCGGCGACTTTCATCTTCACCCGAAGAATAATTACTTACACCTGAAATTAAAATCTCCTCCATCGACGTCAAATAAGTTCATCTTCTCGATAAAAACAATTCGAACGATGTTTTGCCAATATCTGAAGGTATGTCGTTTATCAATCTGCTTCTCGCTCCTCTCCGCACCCAATATCGCCACCGTAATTAAAAATTACCGATCAATATTTGTATAAGCAGTCGTGTCGAGAATCGTCTACAAACGCACAACATCCCATCTTACGAGCTGACAAAAAGGAAATTACTAAAGTAATAAGTTTTCGTATGAAAGAGCAATTCGAAAAGACGTTCTCGCCATCGCATCCAGTCCCGTTCTCAATCTCGATCGAATAACAAAAAATTACTCGCGGAATTAACGTCATTTCAGCGTCGTATTTTCTTCTCATTTTTCCATCGGTGTTTTCTAATACGCCGAATTTCGAAATGATATTTCTCATTGGTGGACGGGTCCGGGGGTAAAAAAATCGCGTTACCTAATCGTCGTGTCATTTTTTCGCTCGTATAAACCCGCGATGGTGTTCTTTTCAATAAAACTTTTCGCCGCGTGAAATAATCAACGTATCCGTGTGCGGTGTGCTTTCGGCTGATATTGTCTGCACACGTCAATTCGAGGAAAAATCGTATACGCAGGGGGGACGCAACGACCATCGTAGGTATAAAAGAAAATGGCATTCTTGATGGACTTTTCTTCTCGTATCAACACCCTTCTGTATTCTTCAATTACCCGCCAGGGTAGGATCTCGTAACCGAATTGACACACTGAAAGAGAAAGAGAGAGAAATTCGTCGAGCCGATCAAAATTTCAACTTGTCTGTTTTCTCTTGTACATTCCACTCGAACGCTAATGGCCCATTATGATTACTTTCATATCAGTTAACCGTTTCCCTGGCACCCTCCCTGGTTCTATGGGTTTAGCCATATAACCCTTCTTTCTCATCCCCCTGCGGGGTCGAGGGGTTCCCTAGCTCGATATTATCGTGCTGTATAAACATACGACAAACGGAGCGTTTACCTCGATACCTTTTGCCAGCTTTGGCTTTCCAAGATTTCGGCAACTTGGGAAGTGAGATTATTCGCGTTATTTTTATGTGCGCGCGGCGACCAAGATTTCAAATTTCAAACGTCGTTTTTCCACTGCAGATTCCGGGCGACTAATGTACCAAGAGTTTTATTATGTAGCGTGGTTCTCTCGTTTACTCCTTGTCGTCGTGAAGGAAATATTCGTCATTTGAAAAATACCCCGATTTAATTTCGCCATCGGATGCTGGATTCGGGAATTTGTAGGTAGAATTGGAATATAGAGAAATATTTTTTGTAGAATGTGTGTATAAATGTGGTGTAGGCAGGTGACTGGTGGATGCCCTATTTTTTTCTTCGTGGAATTCCTTTTCTCGAATTCAGATTTTGATATGTTATAACATTGTATCATCGACATTGGTTTTTTTTGGCTTGAAAATTGAAAACTTCTTCGGGTGTTTTACTTACTTCTAGAAATATTTGAAAAAATGAAGAAAAATCATATGGGCGAAAAAAAAATGTGAAAATTTTCTTCGTGCCCTTTGGATGTGTCGTTTCATGTCATTTCTTCGGAAAACAACAGAAACAGAAATTTTCAAAAATACGAAAATCACGGATACCTGAAAAATCTTTTATATTTTTGAAAAACGACCAAAAACGACCATTTTTAAGCGTTTATGGCATTCGTCGTTTCCTGTCGTTTCGTTAAAATAACGACAGAAACGTCAAATTTCAAAAGTACAAAAATCACGGATTCCACTTCAAACTTTTTTATTTTTGAAAAGAACATTTTTAGATATTATATTTCATTCGTCGTTTCCTGTCGTTTCTTTAGAAAACGACAGAAACAGAAATTTTCAAAAATTCGAAAATCACGGATACCTTTATTTTTAAAAAACGACAAAAATCCAAAATTTGTAGTTATATTTCATTCGTCGTTTCGCGTCGTTTCTTCAAAAAACGACAATTTTCCAGGATACAAGAATCAGGGATTCCTCTCCAATCTTTTTTGTTTTTGAAAAACGACAGAAACGACAATTTTTTGGAATTCGAAAATCACAGATATCTCACAAATCTTTTTTATTATTGAAAAACGACAAAAAACGATCATTTTTTAGTTATATTTCATTCATTGTTTCCTGTCGTTTTTTTGGAAATCGACAAAAACAAAAATTTTCAAAAATAGGAAAATCACGGATACCTCACAAATCTTTTTTTATTTTGAAAAACGACAAAAATCCAAAATTTTCAAGTACCTATATTTTATTCGTCGTTTCCTGTCGTTTCTTTAAAAAACGACAATTTTCCAGAATACGAAAAAGTTTCCTCTCCAATATTTTTTATTTTTGAAAAACGACAAAAATCCAAAATTTTTAGGTATATTTCATTTGTCGTTTCGATTTTTCAGAATACGAAAATTAGGGGTTTCTCTCTAGTCTTTTTTATTCTTGAAAAACGACAAAAAAATGAACATTTCCAATGTCGTTTCTTCGAAAAAGACAGAAACGACAATATTTTCCGGAATACGAAAATCACGGATGCTTTAGAAACCTTTTTTATTTTTGAAAACGATTAAAGTCAAAAAAATTTAGGTACTTTTCATTCGTCGTTTTCCGTCGTTTCTTTTAAAAACGACAATTTTCCAGAATACGAAAAAGTTTCCTCTCCAATATTTTTCATTTTTGAAAACCACCAAAAAATGAACATTTTTAGGTATAATTGGCTCATAAGTCTTTTTTTCATTTTTTGGTGAATTTCAAAAAATTGTCGTACCTATTAGACTTATTGAAGGTCGCTGATTTTGAATTCTGCGGTTTCCGGGCAAACCAAAGGCTATCGCTGCAAACGAAGGTCAAATTCGTTTTCAGCAACCTCAAATTAATCGAAAAATGCATTTTTCCTGATTTTTCAAAAACCTTTTTGGAATTGTTCAAAAATGGTCTAAAAAAGACTATTTTCTCGGATACCAAGTGAGTTGAGGCTAAATCGACTTTGTCATTGAATTAGCCGGCTCGAACGCCTATCCGGGTCAGAGAAGGGGTTGGTTCCTTGGTTCATAGTTTTTTCGATTTTTGATGATTATCAAAAAATCATCATTCATCCGATTCGAGGTCGTTGATTTCGAATTCGTTGTCCATTTTTGGTTTCGAGCCTTCGTTCTCTTTACGGCCAATTTTCATCTGAAATATGCGGTTTCCGGACCAACCAAAGGTCATCATTGCAAACAAACGTTAAATTCGTATTCATAATTTTGCCCAAATTCTAAACTGGAAGCTTTTATTATGTTATTTTATTCCTAAAATTCCATTTTATAATAAATTCGGGATGTTTTCTTTTATTTTGTATTTTCGATTTCGATGTAATTTCCGTCTGATACTTGGGACTCCAAAGCTAATGTTTTTGTGTACCTTTTACTCTATGTAATTCAAATTCGTTCGATTCATCAAATTTGCTTTTTCTTCTGCGTATTTTTTTTCTCCGCGTGTAGGTATAACTTTTTTAATGAGTGATAACAAATTTTATTGTTTCATTTGTAATTACTGGAGATTTCACTTTGATGATGGAAAAGTTGTTTCATTAATTTTCCATTTTAAAGATGAAAATGAAATTCAAAAATGCATTTATTCGATGAATTAAATGATGTAAAAAACTTTTTTAAATAGAAATCACGAAAAAATTTCCAAATTTTGTCTAAATTTCATTTTCAAATCAGCTCGAGAAAAATTCTCTACATTTCTCGATATATTTCCTACCATCCAGCCACTTCCTCCACTTTCAAAAATAGAATACCGATTCTAGGCGAATTTTAATTTTTCTCTCCCCAACTATGCCAGGAAGACTTCCACTCCGCACACAGACAATCATCACAACTTTGGCCATAATTCACACACTATACGAGACCATTAGTCGTCTCCATTGTCGTCATTTCGTATGTAAAGTATACCGCTGGTCGTTTATCTGACTCTGGATACTTGAGTATTCGCGAAGCACGCCTTGGCACGGATATAAGACGCAACGTTCTCCGGAAATGATGCTGTCTTTGCAACCCCGATCGCCTCGACTGCAGCGAAAACCTGCGTTTAAATTAATTTCACTTTTACGCGAGTCGCTGAGGGAGGGCTTGGGCATATGTATTGTCGGAGCACCCGGGTTACCGTCGCTTTTGCCAATTTCATAAACGCTGATATAATATGAGCTCGTTTTGCACGTTTCTTAAATTACACTCGCGCGCCCACCAAAGATAAATTGGATCTTTTAACCGATAGTGCTGTAGCGTAAGAAGTCGCTGGTGGGTTAGAAAAGAAAAATCTGCGGGTTTGTTGAAAGATAGAAGACGAAGGATGAGAGAAAAAAACTGCTTATTTGAGGAATGGAAATGATACGTTGGTTTATTAAATTTATCGAGGTAGGTGTTTGATATGAGAGTTTTTGTGGATCAGTTGCATGATTTGATGAGTTGATTTCAGTTCTTGGTAACGAAACAAATGTCGTTGGTTTTGGTTTGTTTTGGTTTTTTCAAATATTTTGGTTACCAAAATGGCATTTAAAGTATGTAATAAGTAATAAAATGAAATTGAAGTTTTTTCGAATTTTTCAACAGTTTCAGGAGGTTTCAGGAATTGAAATTGGTAATTTACGAAAATAAATTCAATTTTCATAATTTACGGTAATTACTGAAACATTTACGGTAATTTACCGTAATTATTAAAATATTTATTATAATTTACCGTAATTACTAAAGATTTACTATAATTTACCGTAATTATTATAATACTTGCTGTAATTTATCGTAATTATTAGAAAATTTACGGTAATTTATCGTAATTATTAGAAAATTTACGATAATATACCATTACTAATATTTTTACGGAAATTTACTGCAATTATCAAAATTTTTGCTATAACATGATGTCCAATTGTCTACCGGGAACGAATATCATGAAAAACATGAAAATAGCTTGAATTTTCATCCTCTCAATTCAATAGACGCCATGGGAAAACATAGCATCCAAAAACTAAAATTTCTTCATTAAAATTTCGTACTTTTTTCGCTCTTCTTCTCGACTTTCAAACAAAACGACGCCACTCCTCTCCTTTCAAAAAATCGAAAAACATCAAAATTCCATTCAAGATTGTCATGAAGTCTCCTGATGATAAGTGAGAAGGACAATTTTATTTAATCTTATTATTTTTTTCTAAGCGAGGAAAGGCGGATTAATATTATTTTCAATTTAATTCAATTTTCTAAGTTAGAAGGGAAGAAGATTTTCAAATTTTTCCAATTTTTTTAATTTTTGCAAATCCAAATTTGGTAAAATTTAGATGGGAAAAAGTTGGAAATCCCAGTTTTCTCGATTTTCTCAGCTGTTTGCAAGTCTGAGGGGTTATCCCCCCCTCCCTCCACAGCTAAATTAAATGAATTCAAGACTTTACTATTTCAATTCAAATAATTTTAATATGAATAATTAATTTAATAAAATTAAAGTTTATCGAAGGGAATTTGGCCCTGTGTATTTTGAATTCGGTATGAAGATCTACAGCATACGAGGAAATCCCACTCTTCTTACATTCGGATTTAAATTACTCGTGAAATTAGGTTTATAGGCAGGGACTGAGGACCGAGGTGGTTGACTCTTTGGTGATTTAAGTCCAGTGTCACCTTCGAAACCTAATTTTCCACTGGAATAAGGAACTGGATCGTCTCCACTAGCTTGATTCTGGAATAGGGTTCTTAATTGTGATTGAATGGGCGGGAATGTGAGATGTTCGCTTATAGGAGAAGACGACGTATTCTTATTGATGATTTTTCCATTGTTGAATGATGGATTTGAGTAATTTGTGATCTGAGGTGAGGTTCCAAATTGGAACCTGGAGACAGATGGGGCGGAAATCGCTGACTTTATTCCAGGACCACCTCCGAAACTTGAAATTCCAAAGCCACTGGAAAATGGATCTGTATGGTCATCGTTGTCATCATTCTGGAATATGCTTTGAAATCGTGATTGAATTGGTGGAAATGAGAAATGTCCACTTGTAAAAGGAGAATTTGCTGGAGATGAATTTGTTTTGAAGATTTGTTTACTGTTGAGTGATGGATTTGAGAGGTTCTGGATCTGGGGCGAAGACCCGATTCGGATTATGGAGAAGGGTGGAGACGTGGCTGATGAGTGAATTCCAGTACCGCCGCCGAAATTTGAAATTCCGCTGGAAAATGGATCCGTATCGTCTTCATCGTTGTCATTTTGGAATAAGGAATGTATTCGTGATAGGATTGATGGAAGTATGAGATGTTCACTGCCAAAAGAAGTCGTTGCTGGAGGCGTATTTATATTGTTGATTGGTTTATTTTTGGGTGGTGGAGTTGTGTCTTCCTGGATCTTAGGTGGGGTCTGTTCGAATTGGGATATGGAGAAGGATGGGGAAAGTATTTCAACCATGTAAGGAGGCATATCTTCGTCGGGGCTTTGTCCTTCATTGGAATTGGAAGATTGGCCGGTTTGAGGTCCTACCTGAAATTGTGGAAAAAATTTGAGTTTATTAATGAAGTTTTTCTGATGATTGTGGAATGTGGATTGAAATTTATTACTTTCTGCTTTTCATTGTGTTTTTTGAGAGCTTCGATTAGTTCTGGATCTTTTCTCTGTTTTAAAATGTATCAGAAATATGAGCGATGATTTTAAATTTTGACTTAAGGTATCTCAACTAGAATTTTGGGCCGAACCGAAGGTGACTAAAATGATGGTTTATGGCCCCTTTGAAATTGTATCTTGGATTTTTTTTGAGGAATGGGGGGGAGGGGTAGGTTTTGGCTGGATGTGGATGTGGAAGCTAGATGGTAAGTGTAGAATTTCCAAAATAACTTTTCCCATTTGGCATTGAAAATTTTTTTGTTTCTTTGGAGCTAAATTCATAGACGATCTGGAATACCATCTTTTGAGGAAGAGAAAAAAAGAAAACGAGGCAGTTAGAAAAAAAATTGGAATTCATCTGATGAAATTTTTTTTTTCAAATTTTAAGAAAATTTGGAGCGAGAAAAATTCGTATGAAAATGGCGAAAAAACCAACAGCAAACTGCAAAAATTTTAATTTCTCAGATTCAGCAGTCACTCTGCAGTAACAAAAAATTAACTTGATTTTTTAGTCAGAAAAAATTGAATACCCGATTGGAAAAATTTGGAAAAATTGTGACTTTTTAAATAGGAAAATTAACAGCTCGAGTAGAAAAACTTCAACAACGTACTTTGGAGGCAAAAAAATCCAAAAAAATTGAATCTTTGGAAAAATTTGGAAGAATTGTGACTTTTTAAATAGGAAAATTAACAGCTCGAGTAGAAAAACTTCAACAACGTACTTTGGAGGCAAAAAAATCCAAAAAAATTGAATCTTTTGAAATTCTCAATTTTTGAATTTTTTCGGTTCGACCCTATATAATTGCTTTAAATTTTTAAAAAATGCTACTTTGTTTCATTTACCAATCTTTCCTTAATGACGTATTCAATGGCTGCTTTGTCAGCTGTATCAAGCTCCTTTTCTTTATTCTTCAACTTCAGAAAATGAGCCATAAAAAACAATGTACTGATTAGTAAATAAAATTAACTCAATTTTTTGAAAAAGTGTTAACCAACCAGATACATGATTGTTTCTCCAATTTTATATTTTCCTTCTATTATCATATCACTGGTAAAAGCTCGCTGAAAATGTGAATTTTTGAATTACCTGAGTAATGAATCTTTGATGAAAATTCTCTATTTTTACCAAAAAAATACTTACGATAAATTTGACATTTTCGTCTACAGTGTATAACTCGGGTTTATCTTCTTCTGGTGTTTTTGGACCTTCCCATTCGTCGTCGTTGGGTTCCTGTATTTATCGCAAAAAAAAAATTGTAGAAAATTATTTTATTTAGATCGAATTAATTTTTTCAAAAAGATCTTTTATTATTGTTGTTTAATATACTGATTTTTCTGGAGGTTTATTATTTGTTTCGGGAGTTGTCTCCGAGGTTTTTATAGTCATATCGCTTATCTGCGTTGGATTTTTCTCTTCAGTTTTCGTGGGTTCTATCTCTTCACTTTCAATATAACTCTAAAATGTAAAACTTATGCAGAAACTAATTTTCAAAAATTACAGGTAATAAATTAAATCAGTTAAATGAATAACGCCTCTTGTTGAGTGATTCACGTTATCATAATTAACCTCAATTTGGGGTGGATTTTTCTCTTCATTTATGGCTGGTTCTATCTCTTCATTTCCGTTAACATCCTAAAGTGTGGACTCATATGTATGAAAAAATATACCAAAAAATTTCAATGATTCATTAAATGAGTAAAATAAAGCTAACTTGAAGTTGAGGTGGATCGACAGGCATGATAGGTGCTGAACCAGAACCTTTTGACCTAGCAGACACAGCTCGTAAATTTTTTGAAGAATTATTGCTTTGAGAACGCTTATTAGCTCGATTCGTTGAATTCCCAATAGATTTATTTGTCGTACGGGGATTTTGATTACGTCGTGTTTGTACATTGGATTTAGATTTCGATCCTGATTTCTGATTCTAAAAGAATGTAAGCTTGAAAAAAAAACCTCGTCGAATGATGGAAATATTTCTTCACAGCCTACCTGATTTAAATTAGGCGAATTTGGCCCACGTTTTGCACCGTTTCCAGATCGACTCTTGTTAGCTGTGACTTGTGGTGAAGTTCGTTGTTTTGATATTGAAGACCCTGTTGAAGGTAGACTGGAAGGTTTGGGACGAGGAGAAATTGGTGGTTGGGCCGGAATCGAAGATTCATCGATGGTTATTTGTGTATCGATAATTGGCTGGTCGATATCGAGTGGTTCGAATTCAGTCTGCTTATGAATAGGTAGATTTACGTGGGGTTGAAATTCTTGTACGAATATTGATTTGCTGAAGACTGATGATGAATTGATGAATTAGTTTTTTTTACATACTTGGGATTTTATGACAGTGTCCGGTGACTGAATTTCGGGATCGGTTGAATAATCCTGTATTATAATTTGTGGAAAATAATAAGATGTAGAAATCATTTTTAGGGGTCAATAATTGGTTTTTGAGTTGAGGGTTTCCCAAAACCGCGCAGAGAAAATCCGGACCCGGGGAAAAAAATTTGAAGAGCAGCCCATTCACGAATTAATCGTATATATCTTTCGGTTAGAGTAGATGGGAAGGGTTAAAATCAAGAAATGAGTTGATATTCGAATTAGCTGGGAAAAATTTTTGACTTAAAGAATTGACCTGGGCTTGTTTTACAAATTTACCGCGACCGCGACCGACGTTGAAAACATTTTGTTGAAAAATTGTAATCTTGACAAAAAATTTGAAGTTCAAAAAAATACCTCGTCAAAAAAATTTCGAAGTTGAAAAAAAGATTTGAGGAAAAAATTTAGACCTCGTCCAAAAAATTTCAAAGCCGGAAAAAAATACAGAATAAAATTTAGACCACGTCAAAAAATTTCAACTCGGAAAAACATACAGACCTCATCAAAAAAAATTTCAAGTTGGAAAATAAATTAAGGAAAAAATGTTGACCTCATCAGAAAAAATTTTGAAATTGAAAAAAAAGCGACGAACAAATTTTGGCCTCGTCAGAAAAAAATTTTGAAGTTGAAAAAAACGATGAACAAATTTTGACCTCGTCGGAAAAAAATTTTGAAGTTGAAAAAAAAAACGAACGCGTAAAAAGTGTGGACTTTAAAAAAAAAAAAAAGCTCACGTTAATAATTCGTTTCTAGTTAATGTTTGTTATTTTATAAAATGTACAAAATGTAGTTATAACAATTCTTTGTGTCGAAGTTACAACAGTTTTGTAAATGGGCCGTCAAGGGAAACTCGTAAAAAAAAATTAGCGAAATCGGAATACTAGACTTCATTTTTGTCCTGTTTTAGGTTTTAGTATGGATTACATTAGCCCTGGCCTGGAGATATTTTTTCATCTCAGTTTACCTGATTTAAATTTTGCGAATTTGGCCCACGTTTTGCACCGTTTCCAGATCGACTCCTGTTAACTGTGACTTGTGGTGAAGTTCGTTGTTTTGATACTGAAATCTTTGTTGAAGGTAGAATGGAAGGTTTGGGACGAGGGGGAATTGATGGTGGTGTTGGAATAGAAGATTCATCGATGGTTATTTCTGAGTTGATAATTGGCTGATCGATTTCGATTGGTTCGAATTCTGTCTGCTTGTGAATAGATTGGTAAATTTCACGTTGGTGGTGTTGAAATTATTTTAAGAATGTTGATTTGCTGGAAATTCATGATTCGGTTTATTTACGTACTTGAGATTTTATAACTGTGTCCAATGACTGAATTTCGGGATCGGTTGAATAATCCTGTATTATAATTGGAGGAAAATCATGTGAGTCTAGTTATAGAAACCATTTTTCGGGGTCATAATTGTTTTTTGAATTGGGTTTTCCCCTTAATTCTATCCCCTTCTGAAGCCTCATTATTAGTCCCAAAAAACAATTTTTGATACTTATGAGTAATTTCCATACGTAAGCTCGCACATTTTTAAAAATTACTTCTCTTATTTCACTAAATAGGTTTAGGTACTCGAAATAATTATATGATACCTATCTGAAAAAATTTTTTTTTTCTAAATATGTACTCACTTTTTTTTCAAATTCAGTTACAGATGAAGATATTGGACTCGTGCGAGAAGAGATTTTTGTCGAAGTGGAAGAAATTTTCGGCGAAGAGTAATTTCGACGAACGCCTCCTGGAACTGGATATCTTCCCGAATCGTAACCGTACGACGTCGGCGGATTCGGTGCTGTTATCAGTTCCAAACTGGAACTTAAGAACAAGGTAAAAATTATAACTTTCATTTTAATACCCGAAATCAATAAAATTTATGAACACGAAGTGCATCAAGGTCTTGTGAACTTGATGTATGTGCACATTCAACATTTCTGAGACAACATAAAAGTGCAACGTAGTTTTGTAAAAAAAAAAAGATAAGTACCCACTTACTAACAATGACTTTGAAATTTTGACATTGGTTGTCAATTTGTCATTAGTGTACCTATACGTATGGTACCTACATATTTGCTGGTGAAAAATATTGTACATATGGATCCTTGACGAACCCAAGCTTCGCCAAGTGCTTTTTTTAAAAAGTTGATTAACAAGTGTTCGCTGGGTGACTTGATTAAGTATAATTTCGAATTCAAACTTGTAATTTTCATTTTCTGAAGTTTTCGCCTCGGAGGTTTTTTGTGCCATATGTTTATGAAATTGAATTGAGTCAAGGTAGGCATAGGTGCACCCAAGGGGGGCTCAGGGGGCTTGAGCCCCCCTCCTTAAGCTCGGAGAAAAGATTTTTTTATTTCAAAAATATTTTAAAAAGTGCATTTTTATGTTTTTCAAACAATATCTTTTCAAAAAATTTTCGCCCTCGCTTCGCTTCGGCTGTAATTTAATCCTTTTATACGTAAAATTGATGATTTTTTAACAATTTTTGAATCAAAAATCATCAATTCTTCCAGGCATCGGACGGCGGTTACTTTAAAGTAACTTGGTTACTTTTTTCAAGCTCGGTTACTTTTTTGGCTGAAAAGTTACTTTTAGTTAGGTACTTTTCCAGCTCCAAAGTTACTTTTTTCGCTCAACTCGCAAAAAAAAAAATGACAATGAGGTTATAAATCTCTTGTTTTTGTTATCATTTTTTCATCTCTGAAACTCATACTTCCTGAATTATTTTCGATGTTTCGATAATATTATAATTACTTTCACGAATCTTCCTGCTCATAACATTACTTCATTTTTCATTATAAAATTCGTGACTTGAATTGAAATATTTATTTTACTTCAAAGATCTGAAATTTCGAATGGAGATAAAATATCACAAAATAATTACACTTTGACTTTAAAGTTTGGTTTTTTATCAATATTAAGTTTAAAAATCGTAAATTTTGTGATTTTCAGTGATTTTTTTTTGTTTTAAAATCAAGTTCAAAGTCAATTTTTCGTGATTTTTCGATTTTTTGTGCTTCATTGTATTAAAATAAAGTCAATGTCCAGTATTTGTGATATTTTATTTCTGTCCAAAATAATAAAAAAATCACCGAAAATTACAAAATTTACGATTTTTAAACTTAATCTTAATAAAAAACCAAACTTTAAAGTCAAAGTGTAATTATTTTGTGATATTTTATCTCTGTTCGAAATTTCAGATTTTTAAAGTAAAATAAATATTTCAATTCAAGTCACGAATTTTATAATGAAAAATAAAGTACTCGTAATGTTATGAACAGGAAGATTCTGAAAAATAAGAAAGAGGACAAAAATTCGTGAAATTAATTAATATTATCGAAAATAATTCAGTATGAGGTTCAGAGATGGAAAAGTGATAACAAAAACAAGAGAAAGAATCGTTCAGTGAAAGAATTTATAACCTCATAAATTTGGGCTGCGGAACGTCTCCTATTTTTTTTGAACGCGATTTTTTCATTTTCCCGAATCGTTATTTTTTTTCTCTCTTCGGTAGTGAAATTACAGAGAAAAATACAAGTTTGAAAAAAAAATGGGAAGGAGAGGGGTATTTATAATTTTTTAAAGGCGAAAAATTGAAAAATTATCTACTTTTTCACAAAAAATGTGTTATTTTTTTCAGGAAAAAAGTTACTTAAGTTACTACTTTTTTTCAAAATTTCCATCCGATGCCTGATTCTTCAATAAATTCCCAGTTTTTCAGAAAAAACTAATGATTTTTGACTAAAAGATCACTGTAAAATGATTATTTTAAAATTTGACGCCCTCTCCCGATTTTTCTCAAATTCTCAGCCCCTCCCTTAAGTAATTTCTGGGTGCGCCTATGAAGGTAGTTGTGTGAAATCGTTGAACACATGAAAAAATTCTCCCTTCCTCCATGCTTCGTGTATATCATTATCATGTGAAAAGTTTGAGAGGTTTCGAGAAATCGGTCTTAGGAACTTGGAAAAATCAGAGAAAATCATATTTCTGAAATATTGTGGTCACCCTGTAATTTTTCAATCCTAATTATAACTTTTTAATGAAGAAATTTTCTTAATTTACAATTTATTATTTAATTAGTTTACAGTTTATTATTTAATTAATTCACAATTTATTATCTAATTATTTCACATTTTATTATTTAATTATTTCACAATTCATTGTTGTATTTATTTATAGACTCAAATTAACAATATCGATTTTTCCAGCCTCAGGCAGCCGACAACCTCAAAAGCAGACATCACCACCCACACTTCGGAAATCGCAACCCCTTCACATCTTACCGAATCCACCGATCGATCATCCCAACTAACCGAAATCCGCACAAAAGCCGACCTACATCGAAGGTGTATTTCATCGCAGCCTCCGAAGGAAGATTTATTAGCAATTTTATTCCAGCCGAGGTACGTCGCATCATCAATCGACGCGTAATAATAAAAGTAAAAACCTCTTTCGTGTACAGATTTTGAGTGACGTTTGAAAAAGGGTCTTCCGACGGTACGAAAAAATACCCTCGAAACACTTGTTGAACACCCCGAACCCCGAATCGTCGCGAATACGTACAAAAGAAGCTGCAAACGGGCAAACCATGGGGTGAAACGAAGTCTCGAATTGAACCAGACGATTCGACGAGCAGGAGAGAAAGACGATGTATGCATTAGCGAAATCATCTCTACGTTCGAGAGCCATGTTCCCTAAAACTTTCACACTCTGTGCTCGATATTTTGATCACTAGGTCACTGGAAACGCAAATCATCAAAGATAAAACACCCACATTCAACTTTGGCCTATTTTTTTCAATCCAAATGGTGTGAAATTTGGATACCACGACATCGAACGAATAATTATAATGGATACGGTGGTAAAAAAAATTCGAACGTTGGAGGGTTCGCGGCTGAGTCGAACAAACGCATCGGAAACTAATATAACGAAAATGTGAAAGGAAGTTTAATTAGAACACGTTCAGCTTTTCACTGTCGACCTGTACGAGGCGCGGCGACGTTACACCTATAACGAATCGTCCTCAGAATTTCCAATGCTACAATATTATTACAAACACTGTCAACTTGTCAGAAATAGTTCTAGACAGATCGGTTGGTAAATTTCAGCCCTCTCTTGTATCCTATTCAAATTACAAGGAACGAATGCCAAATGATACGGTGCCTAGGTGAGCTCCGTGAAAAGATAAAGAGAGAGAATATCTTGAGCTGGATACAGGCGACCATTAGAGAAAGACAGAACAGACTCGGCAGCTCGAAAGCACAAGGGCAGAAATTACAGTAAATACAAACGTTGATTAAAAATACGACGGTGTATTATTTCACGTTCGCTAGTCCTATTATATTTTAGCATAACGGTGATTTTCTCTACAAACCCTTCTCGTCGGCGCCTCGTCGAGTCAATAATAAGTAAAAGCTCGACGATGATGTCTGGATCTTTCTAAACGTCGTGACGCGGATGATTTTAATTTTTAAGCCGAAGCTGGATGCAGGGTGCGTGTAGTTTGGCCGATTTGTCGTATCGTCTGAGATGATTCGAATGGGTTTCAATTGGAAATAGCGGTGTCGTCGATTAATATCGTCGTACGATTTGATGATTGAGTGCAATCAAGCGGTATTGTGAGAAAATGTGGAAATGAAGAGTAGTTTGGATTGGATTGAATAAGATGTATTGTTTCTAATGTGGTTTTTTTTATTTGTAGGTGTGGCAGTTGGTAAGAAAATTTCATGTTCGAGAATCGGGTAGCTGCGGATCAGAAGCTCCTGGAGGTGTCAGTGAAATGTTATGAAATGTCCTGGATTCAGCGCTGGAAATGGAAATGGTGCTGAATTCGTAATTACAGGTGAACATTTGTCCAATTGGAAGTGGAATTTGTTGCTGGCTGTAAATTTGCTGATTTGAGAGTTGCATGGATGATTGATGATTTTAGACACTTTCTGGTCAATTTTGAATGTCAAGTCTGTTATTGGTCACTTTTTATTGTCAAGTCAATTTTTGATCGCTTTTCATTTTTAAATCTTTTTTTGGTCACTTTTCATTGTTAAAAATCACTTTTTGGTCATTTTTCTTTGTTAAAAATCACTTATTCACTTGTCGGTCACTTTTCATTGTCAAGTCTTTTGTAGGTCACGTTCGATTTTCAAGTCTTTTTTGGGTCACTTTTCATTGTTGAAAATTACTTTGGTCATTTTTCATAGTCAAGTGTTTTTTGGGCAATTTGCGATATCTCGAAAGTCGATATTTGACTCCAAAGACCAAATTTGGAATCAACGACTGCAAATTAGTCATATTCGATTCCAATTTTGGATTTTTTCACCTTCAGAATAACGGAAACATGTCAAATAGGAATTTACAGAATGAGTAGGTCAGGAAAAAGGGCCAATTTTTTTAGCTTAGATATACTTTTTCTTCTCAAAAGAGCAAATTATTTTGCTCGTAGTATTTTTTTAAGTTTTTTTTTTTTTTTTTTTTACACGAATCGTTCAAAAATAAGAATCGGATTATGATGGATTTAAGGTCACTGATTTCTAATCTGAGATTTATTTCCAGTGTTAAAGCATCTGTCTTAAGATATCGTTCATTTCCACCTCGAAAACGATCAAGATTTCGAAGTGGTGTAGAAAAGGATTAAAATAAGTATAAAATGATGGGTGTATTCAAGGTCCATGATCGAGAATATTTTGTTAATTTTACAACGTAATCAATTTTGTTTGCTTTGGGAGTAGGCACACAAAATCTTTGGTTTTTTTCCTCCGTGTCTAATTATAAATTTCACCAATTTTGGGCTATTTGGGCTCAACTTCATTCAAAAGAAAAGTCGTTTCTTACTGTATTGAAGTCGCTAATTTCTATTTTGGGATCCTATTTCAGCGTCGAATCTTTCTTTCGAAAATATCAATCGTTTCGACTTCGAAAATGCCAATTCTAACTAATCAATCACAATTCGATGGGTACATTTTTATTGAGAAACGTGGATTCCTTCGATTTTTAAATTCTAAAATATCCTCCTATTTTAAGTTCAACTTGATGGGGAGGAGCACAGCCGCATTTCGTTTAGTACGTGCCAGCAGTGGTGAAATTTCATTTTTAGCCAGAAAAATATTTTTTTAGAGTGATAAATAATTTTTGGAGAAATTTTTGTTTCAAGTGACTGGGGAAAAAATCTATTTTAGAATCAGATTAAGGAAGAAAGCTGAATGCTTGAAAAAGGAAAAAAAAATCGATTTGAAAATCATGAGATGATTTTTTGGTAAAATTTCGAGGTTTTTATAACCTGGTGAAAAATCATGGCAATTTTTTTGTTCAATTTTTTATAGATAGAGGTCCTTGAAGTCACTATTTTTGAAAATAATGTAATGTATCTGTCCTTTTTTTTCAAAAATCGAATTTCTATGATAAATAAACTGCCCAGTTGAAGTAGCAAAACCTTTATTATGGATTTCATAACCAATTACCTAACCTATTCAATCTCAACCTCTTGAAAAGAAATACTTTCTTTTTAAAATCTTGAATTATTTTTTTAGAATTCGTGAATATTTCATGATTTGAAGTAAGATTCAATCTGCATGGTTTTCTAGAGATTTAAAATACTGATCTACGATTCTGAAAAAAAAAAAAAAAAAAAAAAAACGATAACTAACTATTCTAAAAAATAATTTGAATTTAAATAAATGATCAGATTTTTAGTAGGTACCTAAGATGTCGCATATTTTTACACAAATCTTTCGTATCGACAAAATCCGGTGGCAGAAGTTCGTGATCTTTATGCTTAAACACAGCACTTGGTTGATTTTTAAAGCTCGAATTCGAAGGAAACAATTGAGCCTTGAAACTTTGATTTACTTGATACGAATACGTTTTCTATAAACCATAATTAATACATCTGTTAAATACGAATAGAACATCTAAGTGGTAAAATCTCTACTCAGACTTAAATAAAGATAGGTAGCATAACTTCTCGATTAGTAATTAGATAGGTACCTGATGTAAGTTTGTAGCGTTGGCTATGCTTTGTGGTATAGTTGGTAACGTACGATACGTATGAATTGATTGCACTTTCGAGCCTCCTTGTAATTCAGCGGACAAAATGTTGTACAAAGTTTCCTCGTTCACTTCGAAACTACCATCGTCGTTGAAATACTCTTCAATTAGCGCCGCGTGATTTGGGTATTTCTGAAAAATAATATCGTTTCTAAAGTTGATTTAAAAAAAATGGGGAAAAAAAATAGATGATGAAGAGCCGAGGCAGTTTTACTTTGATATCATCCAGACATTTATCGAATCTTGAATTATGCCACGTTAAAAATGGATCCACTATCTAGAAATTTATTTTCAAACCAAAAGAAAATAAATATTTAAAGTGATTAATTTTAAAAGCCAGTGCCAGTAGGTTTCGTTGAAATGTATTTACGTTTTTCAAAGCCTGTTGGTCATTTTTTTGTGATACTGTTGTTTTAGCTCGTGATCGTTTTCCTGAAGTTTTCAACATCTCTGGGACAGCTAGTACTCTCCCGTTATTCCAAACTTCTTTCGTAATTAACACTTGCTTGATAATTATTACGCTAGACCTGAAACCACGAATAGCTCGACTTGAGGAAATAGATCATCACTAAACGAATATCTGCCACGATGATATCTTAGCTTTTAATTTTTTCAGTCAAATAATTAATTTTAATTGTGATTAACGTTGAAATGTTTTATTTTATTTGTGCAGTGCTCTCTTTGGGTTTCGTAGCGAAGCAGGCATACAGCTTGGAGGCTTTTCAAAGCCCAGGAATGTTCTTCAACGCCCTCCATAGGGAGAAAAGATACGTGACGTATCCCTCCGGGACAGCTATTGGGGTGAGTTTTTTGAATTGGGTATTTCGTTTATATTGGAAACGAAAAAAAGATCTGTATTGAGTCGATTTTGATTCTAGTTGTATGTGGCTATTGCTCTTCCTGTCGACGTACCCGAGGAAAATTTATATTTTTCGTTGAATTTTGAAGCAAATTACAATCTGCCGGACAATATTACTCAATATTATAATTCCGATATTGCCAGGGTGTTTCATAGTATCACTAGGAGGTCTACTTATGATCTAGTTCAAGACCAGCTGACGAGGTGAGTAGATTTAAAAGTATTTACCAGAAATTAATTAGTGATGTAAGCAGGATTAAAATCATTAGGGTGGGGGAGGGTTCAAATTTCCATTTTCGAAAGGCGGAAAGTAATTTTAAAATTCTGTTTTTACTTTTGGCAATTTCAGTAGGATATGAAACTGGTAAAAAAAATCATCAGTCAAAGCCGGAAAATATTTCGCTATTATTTTTTTTAAAAAAAAACAATTTTTTATTTTTTTAATTTTTCAGTCGTATTTTCCCCATGTACTAAGTAGGTAAATTTTTCATTATACAACAAAAAAGGTAGATATCCCAATTTGAAGTAAAATTTTGAACTGAAACGTGGAAATAGGGAAATTGAAAAAATCGATTGGTATAAATTGACTATGGACCTAATTAAAGCTTACCTTTTTTTTCAGGCAAGGTTACAATGGTCAAGAATGTCTACTTTTGATGATTTGCGAAATATCAAAACACGAAATCACAAGTCGTGGTTTGCTTGATGAAATAATTCACGTCATACTAAAGTAAAGAATGTTTACAGATTTCATAAATATTACATATATTTACCTATCACTTTTCTAATTATCATTTAAAAATAGCGTATTCGATTAAAATAATTATAATGTTTGTTTTTATCTAGACCTTCCAGTACACTTAACGAAAGCTTACCTGAAAATTATTATAGAGCTGAAAAGTTAGGATTTGATGGGTACAACTGTTTCGAAGAGTATCCGAAATGCGATTCTAATATTTTGGATTTTATCAGCCTATTGGAATGAAGATGCAGCGAAGTAGGTATTTATTTATTTATGTTACTATGGTTTCTCTTTCTCTGTTTTTACCCTTCAAGAAGAACCTATTGGGAGTAGGCCAATTACATTATGTCGATTATTGTAATTGAATCCTGAAAACAGATTAGATTACTATGATTTTTTTTTGGTCTTTCGTTAGCTTAGGTAATCAGTTTTGTGAAATTATTTTATCCGTAATGTTTGCTCAATTTTTACACGTTGTTCATTTTTACTTCATAAATGTTAATTCTCGGTAATTGCTTATCAATGGCTAAAAATTAGCTACTTTCTAACGATCATCCGACTGCTTTCTACACAATTTTGGCCACCTTTACTGCCTTTTTGAGCCAAAAATTTAATGAATCGTATTTTGTGGCGCAATAAGGAAAACAGCAAGTAATATAATTATACATAAAAATAAGACCATAGAAAAATTTATTCATACAAAATTATTAATGCATAAATGAAAAAATGAAAAAAAAATATAACAATAAAAATGTACCAAGTTATCGCAGATTTGGAAAATAAGTCATTAATTTGATTATTAAATTATTTCTATTCTAAATAGGTATTTTTTTGTGAAAAAATGTTTAGTAAGGATTGATATTATTTATGCACATTTATTTTTATTTACATGAATAGTAAAACGTTTTTAAAATAGGTAAAATTTTATTTTATTATTATATCTACATAACATTTACACCTAGAGATGGATAATTTCGTCAGACAAACAGCTGGATCAAAAATCCGGATTTGAGTCCGGCATTATCGAACTCGAACCTAACTACGCTCGGAATCCAAGAGCGATCGGAAAATATAAAATTTTTCGTTGACTCGATTTCTGGACAAAAAGATTTCTATTGTTGAAAAGCGCTCGGATTCCGTTTAGAGATGAATTTTTGGTCGTCGAATACGAAACCGGCGTCGAAAGCACCGTTTTCCGGTTATTCGATTGAGAAAATTGAAAATATTTGAAAGAAATTATTGAAAAAATGCGAAAGGAAATTGCGTATTACAGCAAGAGGCGTGTTCGAATCGAAAATCTGACGCCGGATTCGTGTTCAGCGGTCAAAAATCTATCTATGGACAAAATCCAAGCGCGTTTGGGTGATGGAAAATTTTTCGTGTACTGTCCTATCAAAATTTTTCGACTTTTCCGGAGAATACCTTGAAAACGACACTTTGTAATCAAAAACGGACACCGGATTCGTGTTCAGCGGTCAAAAATCTATTTATGGACAAAATCCAAACGCGTTTGGGTGATGGAAAATTTTCCGTGTACTGTCCTATCAAAAATTTCCGACTTTTCCGGAGAATATCTTGAAAACGGACGACGGACGAACATTTATCAGTGGACAAGATCCAAGCTCATTTCATTAATATAAATTTTCAAGGTCGCATTTTCGAGATATTCGCTTGGAAAATTCGGAAAATTTTCAAAAGACAATAACGCGAAAAATATTCATTCACCGAATGCGCCTGGATTTGGTCATTTGGTAGATTTTGGGTCGCTGAACCGGAATCTGGCATCGGATTTTCAATTCGGCCACTCATATGGTAAAAAATCGCAATTTTCCTTTCAATTTTTCCGATTTTCCCAAGCGAATATCGGAAAAACTAGACTTCCAGTGCGAAATCCGACGCCGGATTCGTCTTCAGCGTCCTGCAATCTATCTATGGATCAAATCCAACCGCATTTGGGTGATGGAAAATTTTCCATGTCACTGTCCCAGTGTCTCATCAAAATTTTCCGACTTTTTCCGGGTGAATATCTCAAAACCACAATCTGAAAACGAAAAACCGACTGCGGATTCGTGTTCAGCGGCCAAAAATCCATCTCTGAACAAAATTCAAGCGCGTTTGGGTGATGGAAAATTTTCCTTGTACTGTCCTATCAACATTTTCCGACTTTTCCGGAGAATATCTCGAAAACGACGATTTGTAATCAAAAATGGGCGACGGATTCGTGTTCAGCGACCTGAAATCTATCTATGGTCCAAATCCAAGCGCATTTGGGTGATGGAAAATTTTCCGTGTCACTGTCTTATCAAAAGTTTCCCACTTTTTCCAGCGAATATCTCGAAAATGCAACCTCCAAACCGAAAACCAACGCCGAATTCGCCAAACGCGCTTTGATTGGGTTTATTAGTAGAATTTGGGTCGTTAAACACAAATTCAGCATCAATTTTTGGTTCGAAATTCGCGTTTTCGAGATATTCGTCTGAAAAAGTCGGAAAAATTGGAAGAAACGGTGACACGGAAAATTTTTATTTACCAATTTCGCTTGGATTTGGTTCTCGGTAAATTTCAGCTTGGTTCGAAAAATGCATTGTAGTGCCGTTTTTGGCACCAGGTGGTTTTTTTTGGTGGTCTACCTAGGGTTAAAAATGATTTATATTTATTTTAATCATTTCTATTTTCCAATAGGTACATTGCAATTTATTGACTTTTTGATCACTAACTTGAATGTATTTAATCACTATATTACTAAGTATTATTGCGATTGGGCCGATTGGACCGTGTAAATGCCGATGAATGCGAGTAAAAAATCGTACAAAATGAAATGTTCTTATTTCAATTTTGTACGTGCCAAATTCTGAATTTCTGAATTCAGGCGATTCGGTAGATCATAGTTCGTAGTTCGGTTTTTGTTAGATCGTTACCCCTCTAATGTATGCCATTATGTAGCAATGCGCGCATGCGCAAATATACATTGGCGAGTGACTAGCTAAACGAAGTGGTGATTGAGAGGGGTGGAATCATTCGTCGCCTCGTGGACTCGTCCGGTGTCCGGTTCTCCGGTTTTGTTATTGTCAGACAAAGCGCGTTCAGAGCGTTGAGTGATGTGTCAGAGCGTAGATAACTGTACTATAATCCTGTAGTCCTTCACTTCGTTTTTCTATGCAGGTAGATATCGCAAGTTTAAGTTTGCTATCAGATTTTTTTCTTTATTATTTTGCAGTGTTTCTTTGTGTAATGTGCAATGAATGAATGATGGAATGTTGATCGTGAGTCAATGCGACGCCATTTTTAAAATGTTCTTGAATTACTCGTTCGCGTTATTTCGTGCGGAATAGTTTTCGAATGATGAGAGTTTGGTAATGAAGTAGTTTTCTCGTCTTGGTTCGAATTCGAGTTTAAATTTCTCATTAATTCGCTATTATTATGATTTGTGTTTCTTCGTTTCTCGTAATACCAGCAACAGCAAAGGTAGTGTATTATTTTGTGTCATAAATCTCTCAAGTTTGATTGAAATATTTTTCTATAATTCGTTCTTTGTTCGTAATTCAAAGTTATTCGTATTTTATTAGAAAATTCATTCGAAATGAGTCGTTTGATTCCGACAATTGTTAGTTCAACGCTTTGAATTTTGAATTCGAAATTTTTCGTATCATGTTAACCCTATATAGACCACCAGTGCCAAAAACGGCACTACAATGCATTTTTCGAAAAAAAAACCACCTGGTGCCAAAAACGGCACTAAATGTATTTCCTTAACATTGTAGTGCCGTTTTTGGCACCAGGTGGTTTTTTTTCTTAAAAAAGCATTGTAGTGCCGTTTTTGGCACCAGGTGGTTTTTTTTTGGTGGTCTACCTAGGGTTAAATGTATGGTATTCTAGTAGTGTTAGCGTTAGATGGATAGGGTAAGTTTGAGTTTTCATTTTCACACGATTTTTTTTTCGGAAGCTCGACTTATTCGGTTCGCGGTTCGACTATCCTCATTGTCTTTGGTATTGGGTTTTGATTATGGAATGTGGAAACAATGTTCACGAGTTATTATTTGACGCCATTTTCTGCATCATTATTATTTTCGTGTTTAGTTGTTTAATTATTCATGTTTCGAAACAGTTGTAATTTTGAGATGTGATGGCATTTTTTTGTGTTGAACTGTGTTAAGAAATCGCAACCCAGTGAACTTTTCCGATTAATCGACTACTGTGACAGTTGCCTCCGAAATGTTCGTTCTGGTAATTTTTTTCACGTTTTTTTTTTTGGTTCGCAAATTCGAGCTTTTTTCTCCGGCTTTTGGTGGATTTTCTTGTTTGGTTTGGTTTCAAGTTTGTGATTCTATTTTATTATCTCAATCTTTCGTTTCTTTTTGGCATTCTGTAAATTTTTTAATTGATATGAGTGTTGCTATTGACAAAATTGTTCCATATTGCAGAATTTTCTCCCCGTATAATTACTTCCGTGATAAATTAACTGTTTGCCATTATTAAATATAACATGTTTAAATATCGAAAAGCTTGTGTGTGATGTTAATGTGTATTGTGTATTTCTTAGGTTTTCAGAGAAGTGTAACCGTACCATCTGTACTAACGTAAACAGCTTTCAAATTCAACCGGAACATGACGCTCGACATCTCCAAATATATCCTTATTCTGCTCAAGGTAAGAATATTCATACCTGTGTTTTAAATATTTTTTACTTACCTAATCACGAATTTACTCGATGTTTGCAGCCCTTTGTTTTGCAATTTTATAGTATCATGAGTAGCTTTAAGTATGTTAAATTGGAAATATTTTCCTTCGATGTTTCGCAAGTTTCCAATTTCAATGTCTGAAATATCTTTACTCTTTCAGAAATGGAACAAGATTATTAATTTCGTTGATGTGATTTTATTAAATTTTTATAGTGTAGTTCTGTCCCACCCGAATCTGCACTGCGAAATTTTTGTCGACTTCGTCTGAGTTGAACTTTTCTAGAAATTATCACAGATGAAAATTTTCTTTTTTCAAAAAAAGTAGTTTTGGCTCATCAAATTGAATTAAAAAGCGATTATGTATTTTTATGTCTCATTTTTTACCTAATACTTGATGCTGACTCACAGTGTATTGCTTTATTTTCAGATTCCTTGTTGTTCTTTCGTTTATGCCTCGAAGTTTGCAGACAGTTGTTCACAAGTTTCATGATATCATCATTTGTACTGTTGGATATTTTTTCTTCGGACCCGAAATTGCCAAAAGTGAGTAAATGAATATTTAATATAAGAGCGTAGATTCGAAGAAATTGAATTGAATGAGAGCAGAAAGGTCGCTTATTTAGAATTATTGAGAACAACGACTGGCGACTGATAAGCTGAAAAATACGTGTGTGAAGAAATTCGAATTTGAGGTCATTGACATTGTCGTTATTATCGTTTATTTTCATGTCCATCATTAGAAGTATTCTCATTTTGATGGTCAGGATCGATCCTGAAGTATTCGTGATAATAACGTTGATCGAAAAGTTCGATTTGATGATTGATATATAATTTTGGAAAATAATTGCTAACTGTGATCTTATAATTTGTTATCAGATGTATCCTGAACCGGTTACCAGTGGGATGCTGGATCTCGATAGTCTGAGTGCTGGCGCTGCACATCGTTTTGTTCGTTTTGAGTCGTCGAGCTTGCTGACACGATATAGTTTTCATTTGTGATGGCGTTTTTATCGAGATTTTATGGATCAGCGGCTTCAATTTATTTCCCATCTGAGAAGGAAGAAACACCAAGTTCATGTTGACAACCGGTGTGTATTTATATTTATTTTCGCGGGTGTTTTCCGTCGTACGTATTCAAAGTAGGTGGCATTACAGTGTTGAAGAATGTTCTTGAATGTTTGTTGCTTCTTCGTTATCGGTCAAAATTTATATGTGCGACAGAATAAATTGATTGGAGATTTTTTTCAATATGGAAAATTTTCCTGAAAATCAAAATATTTCTCCATCTGTAGTGCTGTTCTACTTCTGGAAATCCAATTTTCATTAGCTACGGTGTTGTCAAATTCTGTTTTATAATTTCTAATTTTATTTTTAAAAAAATAATGATGAATTTGTTTAGATATATGTACCTAGACGATTTCTCGGTTTCATTTTCGCTTCGTTCAGGTTTCGTTGGTTTTTCCCTCGATTTCATCGACAATGATCAAATGTAAGAATTTTTGGAAAAGAAAATCATATTTGTGAAAAAGAATTGATTAATGTGACAATTTTCGGCTGCCCTTCTCATTTTCCCGGTATAAAATGAATTTAGGACAGTAAAAAATTACGTATAGAAGAGAAAGGGGTCAATATTTTAGTTTATTCATAGAAGAATGATTAAGTATTCAGTATTTTTCATCTGCATGTGTAAAGTTGATAATTTTTCCTCTGTAAAACGTGATTACCAAAATTTGATATCTTTTTTGTAATTTCTGAGTTTGATGCTCTATATTTTGAACGTAATATCAATAAACTAGAAATTCTTTTTCTGTAATACTCAGACGAGATCAGGAAGTTTTGAAATTTTCCCTCCAGTTAATGAAATTTTTCACTTTAAATATCGAAATAATTTTGATTCGTGGGTTAGGACTTGGCAGCCCTTTTCGTATGAAACTTGGAAAATATTTTGTTGAAGAAATAGTTGAGATTCCAAAAAAAAAAAAAAAAAATTAGGAAAGTATTTTTCTCTGAACAAGTCGATTCTAGTTGATTTTTTTCTCAATTTTATTGTGAAATTGTTCGTGTTTAATATTTGCTTATTATCTAGTTAGTTATAGTAATTATAAAATTATCTCTATTTATTTTAATTTGGCGTTGTTTTTCTTTTTACAGTGAAATATAGAAACGAGCAAAGCAGAAATTATCACGATAAAGTATCCAGAAATGAACAACCGCGGTGAGTGTCCAGAATATTCATTTCTAGCGTCATTTTTCGTTGGATTTTACGACATGAATTTCGCTATCCTGATTTCGTCGTATAAATATTATTAATTACTATAATGGAAAGATCAAACGATCAAAGAAACCATTTTATTGTGTTGAAAAATACATACCGGAGCGAAGTACGTATTTCCGAGTATCAATCTGTGGCAGAAAAATATTCTCAGATTAAATCGCAAGTTCGCAACCATTGAAAACATTCTCAAATTCACCTAAGCTTTAAAAAAAATACTCATTATTAAGCAACATTATTTGGAATTTCCCAAATTATGCAAATTTATTTTACCAAGAGAGGAATTTCGATTATTTTACCTAAGCGTTTAGGATGTTGAAATTTGAAAATTTCTGCTCATTTTATTCGTAGATTTTTGTTGATTTCGTTATTTTCTTGTTATACAATGCTGGGCTCAACTACGTACCTATTGAATTGTTTTCATTGTTTTTAACGAATCGGACTGATTTTTGGCCTCATTACTTGTTTTCTTTCTTTTTTTTCGTGATAAAAATTGTGCCAAGTTTATATTTTTTTGCATTGAGATTGTATTTTTTTGTCCTGAATTTTGCATTCGAAAATCGCGTTCAATACTTATTGTACACTACTTTAATGAAATCATTATTCCCTCTCTGTGTTGACGTATAAAATACCTTCAACTAGCGTTTTTAGAAAATCGAGGAGAAAAAAGTACTTGAATGTGAAATAATTTTTTTTGTAAATTCACTCGAGGTCGTCCTTTCTCCTGTATTTTCCTTTCTGATATTTGATGTTACGAATTCGAATGAATTTGACATTTCATCATGTCATGAAAATAGTGAAGACTTGAAAGATTATGTACTTGTGTGGTAGGATTCGACAGTTGAGAGCACAACTGAAATTTTCTATCAATCTTTACCTCCTTTGATAGATTTTTATTAGTTTTTTTGAAATACGAATGTGTAATGGAATAAACAAAGGTACCTACTCGAAATGAAAAAAAAAAATGAACTTAGTTCTATGAAGTTCAAGGTCGACAGTTTCGGTGCATTTTACTAAACTGTCTCATATCTGACGAGTGACAATTAATTATTTGTGGTTTTTTTTTTGCAGTGGTACAATTGGAAGAAATCGAGTATATTTTAACGTGTTGCACTTACCGAAGCTACGAAACAGTTGACTGAATTCACCGCAGAGAATTAGCTTCCAGATGAAATTACGACGGATCGAGTCTGTTCGTGGTGTGTACATATTTTATTCTTTGATGATTCTATTTGAAAATGCTCGGAATTGATTGTTGACGAATTGAATATTGATACGCTCGAAGGCGAAGTATTCTAACGGGTTACGTAAAGAGGGTGAAGAAACAAGTCTATTGCGTATTCTGGGCAAAGAGGGATCAGAAAACATTTCACGAGCAATGTGATTGGAAAATACGCGAAAATTTTCGACTATTTTTTGAATTTGGAAATTTTTAAACAAATTTTATCGTTGGGTTTTCACTTTCTACAGCTGGTATTGAGCAGAAGCGTGATCGAATGCAGATTGTATTTTCATAGAGCCGAAGAAAATTTTATTCGCTGTTTTCGTCGACGTCGCCTAATTTTTTCTACATCCATATCGCGATATTATGTATTTTATATTATCTACCTATTTCTATTTTACCTGGTATTATTTTTCATTTGGTTGGTGGTACTTTTACGTTTAGGTTCTGATTTCCAATTTTTTTTTTTTTTCAATTTCAAGGGTTGATTTTCTCCCCCTCTGTGGTGTCCTGGGCGGGATTAGGAAAACGACTTTGGCGGATGTGGGGGTAGAGGGTCGGTGGATTAGTTAGAGAATGCCAATGTCGAAAGACTTGGTGAAACCTTCGGATTCTGATGGTGCCCAGAGCTCCAAACATGGATCGGAGGTGGCTGTGGTCTCTTGATCTTTAGGCGCCAGCCCTGCCTTATTGATCACAAGAGAGTCAGCGAGTATTCTTCCATGGTAGGCTTGGTACTATGGAAAGAAGCGTCTGCTGCGGGTTGAAATTTTGTTCGCGCCGGTGTCGGTATCTGTGTGAACCTGGAAACCTCACGACACCGGAAGAGACTCGGAGTTTTGTACGATGCCTGGTGCGATAGTGCCGAGAACACTGAGAATATTGCAGTTTTTTTCTTAGCTCGGGTAACGCTACATGCCAGGGTCGTACCTAGCGAAGGGTATCGAGGATTTGATCAATTTCGTACCATTTTAATCGTCACCAAGCACGGTAGTAAATCGCAGATGAAAGTTGGTGGGTTAGCGATCGAGTGGGCCCATGAGTGCATGTGTGTGTATATGTGAGAGGGGTAGTTAAGAGTCGAGTCTTGTAGTGTCCCGGTGCCTTTTGTCGAATTTATAAAAGTAGGATTTTCAGGGTAGGAACACCCCAGTTGGACTCCGTTGAGCTTCTTCTGGGGTGCCATTTTCGGAAAGAATTCAGAATTCTGTCCGGCAGGGCTTCGGTCGGTGGTGTTACTTGAGCTTACCGGTACGGGAATTCTCCGCAATAGAGATAAGCTGCTAACCTCGTCGTTTGCACTCAGGCCATCTAGTGATGACGGTCCCACCACCTTTGGCACACGATCCTTCCCGCCTAGCCGGGAGTCTGTTAGACGTCAGCAGCGCGACTGGCTTTGTTGCGACCGCTTTATTTTTAATTTTTTTAGTGGCAATGTCCAGGTTGCTGATGAGGGTGTCGGCCTTATCCTTGCGGATGTAGGCCGGCATCTCTGTGGACGGGAATGGCTAAATACCTTGCCACAAGGAGAAGGCCAGCCTGTGTATGAGGTCCCAATGTCGCGTTCTGGTAGGTAAGGAATTTTTGGCGCTGCCTTTGCGACATCCTGCGATTTAATATTCGTGTTTGATTGACGTTAAAATTACGATTTTGATCGGCTTTTCATTTCAACTAACAATGGCGTTTGTTACGAGTGTAAAATTACCGGTGGTGAGTGTGAGTGAATTTTTAACGCCATGTTTCGTTGTAATGAGATGGCGTTGTCTTGTCCCCCTTTTTAGCGTCTTTATTTTTCAATATTTGGCCAACTTTGAACGAAATTTTATGCAAATTTTGTGGGATTTTTTGATAATTTGTGTTAATTTGGGCATGTTTGATAAATCTCGGGTAATGTTGAAAATTATTTGTTTTTTTTTTCGTTAATTTTTATAATTTTTGGCCTGTTTTGAAATTTTTTATCATGTATTGTCTTTTTTTTCAAAATTATGTACTTAGGTAAGAGTTTTCTTTTTAATTTCTAAATTAATATTATGTAATTGTGTTAAAATATGCTATTTCATATCTATTTTTTAAGATTGTGATAACCAATCACGGTTTTTTCCTCTGTCGAACGGCCGACAAAGGTTTTTTTAACCCGGATTGGTTAAACTTAGATATTAGTTTGTCCTTTTTTTTTTGCCGCCAAGTCAAAGAATAAAATGAAGTTTTGGTTTTGGTTTGTGTTGTTTTATTATCGTCATTGAATGGGATTCAAGTTTTTACCTATAATTGTAAAGATACGATGAAGATTTTGCAATTTGCAATGAAATTATGCGGAAGAAAAGTTCAAGAATGACTTTTATTACACAAGTTAGACAATTTACAATGTGGCGCTATCTATAAAAAGTAGTTCGAACTAATATTATGATGATGGTAAAAGTAAGTCAAAACAATACTAGTAGCGCTATCTATATGAATTTATTGAAACTAATAATACATTATATGAAAAGTAACAGTGCACAAGTTGAAAGAATCTTCAAAGTATCTATCTTTCCCAAAGGATCCTTTTTCCCCAAGGGGTCCTCTTCCCCCAAACAATTTTGTTTTTACATTTACTAAAATTGTCAAGGAAGAGGGGAAGCAAGGATGTAAAATCGTGAAGGGGGGAGGGGGAAATGGACAAGCATAGTCTCCCACCATCCGGTCCCCCAGCCACCCGCCCTGGGCGCGTCGGCCTTATATAGTTTTTGCCCCATACTTCCTTAGCGAGAAGTAAAGTACTCCGTTTAGATTCCCTCTGTAAAAAAGGCTTAATCAAAAGAAATGCCCTTAACAGAGGGAATCTTTTGGTCGGCCATCTTTGCAAAACAAAAATGGCCGACCTTACCCAGGAGTACTTCACCTCCCTTGAGTGGAAGACCACCCACACTCCCAGCTGCCAATAAAAAATTGGACTTAGGCCAACGGGAGTGCAGGGGAAAGATGGCAGCTGACTTCCGGTTCCATCTGGTGGATCGGTGCCTTTGGGAAGGCTCCAGACATCCGACCAGAACCGGTGCCGGCCACCAACTGAGGGTTTGGTGGTGCGCCACTTCCTTATATCAATTTTACGACATACTTTCCTTGCGAGAAGTAAAGTATACCATTTTGAATTGACCAATCAGGAATCATTATGAAATGATTCAACCCTAGCCCTTTTATCGAATGCCGAAATGAATCACCTGAATGAGCAATGTATTCCTATCTTATCTGACCAGATTGCAATGTGTGGTGACTGGTGACGGTCTACCTGAAATGAGTCATCACTATGCCGACTGCCAGTGTTGTAATGATAATAAACCACGTACAACGTAATCGAAATCAACAGGCTGACTCATCATCACATGGCAATCAGTCAGCCGACAGGTCAGTGGCGCACTCACTCTAGACGAGTGCCTTTTTGGCGTCTATGAAATTTACACAATACTTTCCCTATGAGAATTAAACATTACTATTTCCGTATAAGATTATTCGCTATGCATTGCATACATATCTAACAGCTGACAATCTTAAATATTAATACAAGGGTTGTTGGATGAGTTGTACATTGAATTTTTTGCAGGCGAACAATATTTGTAAGTTAGATTATCGTAAAAATACAATGTTAATGAAAATTTTAAAATACTTAAATAACTAAATTATTCGAAAAGTCAACATTTTTATAATTATTTGATATTTTTTCTCTGCATTTGCAACATTTCAGGAATATTTTGATTAGATACATTATGTATTTTTTCAAGAGGAAAAACTTTAGATCATCGCCAAATAAATTATAAAAATATTCGATTAATAAATCGAACTGAAACAACATAAGAGTAAAATGTTTCGATTTGAATGACTCGCGTAATGTTCAAATTACCAATTTTATTTTATTCTCAAATTCTTAGGGATTTATTCGAACATTACAATATGAGCACAGAAATAAATCGTTTTTCGCTATCATATGTTACCTACTGCAATATTGCCTGAAACAATGATAAACATGTGACTACGAAAATTCAGTCGATTTTCTCCCTCACATAAAATAAAACACCAACACACACCTTTCTCTATTTGAGCTAAAATTAAGAAGGGACGGAAAGTACGGAAATTGCGTAGCTCTTGAAACTAAATAAAAAAAGTATTCAACGTTAATATTACTACATATGGAACATCAGCGAGTTCAAGCGTAAAATACAAACATAATTTTTGATAGCCGGACTCCGAATAATCAATTTGCAAGTATTTCAATACTTGATAATTACCTATATTCATAAATACGTAGATATTTATGATATTTTTAAATAAAATTTCAGTTATTTTAATTTTACTACATTATCATTTATCAGGAGTAAAATTTTCAAAACAATATCAATACAAGTCGAGCAGTTTAAATAATTTTGGCGAAAAATTCGAATCTCATTCAGCACACATTTCCTACTGAATTGCAAAAACTAATCAGAGACGTTTCTGAACAATAAATAGCTAGTTGGCTAATTTAAAATAGACGCAAAATCGTTTAAAATCCACCCATTAAAATCAATTATCGCGAATTTGTAACAAAAACGATGCAACAGTAGCCAAAAATTAAGAACTAGTAACAGTACAAATAATCAAAAACCTGATAAATATTTGAGATCGTTTCAAATTTGAAATTTGGTAACTATAACTGGTTGCCAAATCTACATACAAACACGATTACAAAATAACAAGTGGGCAGGAGCTGTTCGGAGCCATAAGGGACGATTTCATAAAATACAGATGACGACCTAACACAGCAATTCGCTATAACACTTTCAATATACAAGTAAAAATACGTTAAACATATCCTAGATTGATGTAAGAAAAATGCATATTTTCGGAGGCTTCCATGTATCATTTCAATCAATCACTATTCCATGAGTAATTGATTCCTGCAAAAAATGAATTTCCAATAAAAATCCTATCTTTTCCCTCCCAGACAGAATGAAACATCATCACACACAAAATGGGTTCTTTCTCAGAGAAAACTCGATACACCTCTGCCGATATCTCATCCCTCATTGTTGAATTAAATTCCCTTTCCCCTACCTCTTTACACTCGAATACAGACTGCGACGAAATAAAACTAACGTAGCTTTACAAAACTTAAATCTAAATTATAACAATACAAAATATCAACAGATAATGCACGAATAAAATTGAAAAATATTAAACATAATTGATGACATCCAAGCATTTTGAATGTATAACTAATTGCCGAAATTTAAAAAATGCAAAGTAATTTCAAAATGCAGTATAAAAAGAAGTGAGAAAATAAAATTACATCAATTGATGAGTGCCAGGAAAACTAATTTGGAAAATGGGACAGCTCGATAAAACTGAATTGTCAATGTTAAGAATTCATTACATTTCAAGTTTTAAAACGACATGCATTGGTGAATACAAAAAAAAGAGGTTCATAAAAATTCCAAATTGAACAAATACTCGGGATTTTATAAATTGAAATTAATCGTCTGATAACTTGGAAAAAATTATCACGTCGTGAGATCAGTAAACAAAACACACATTAAAACATCGATCATAGCATTCTTCAACAATGAGCTTAAAAAATTGACGACAAATTGAAGGACAGTTTTTCAAATTCATTTAAATCATTTCGCCATAATGTTCTTCGACGATCAGGATCATTTTCTCCGATGTAGTTTCAACTTCCGAGTCTTGCTTCGAATAGGTGGCGAGCTGTAGATATCATGGCACCAATTTTCAATTCAGTTCGCAGAATTTGATTTTTACATGAAACAAAAACAAAATACAATTAAAAATAATAATAAAAATAGTATAACTATAGTATAAAAATAGGTTTAACACAACAAATAAAAATATTTCATGAAATTAACTGAATGGAGGCTTACATCTTTCCAGTTCTGCATGATTTACCTACCTACATCTCAGAAGTTGAAGAAAAGAGGGGGAAAAGTACATAGAAAGGTCGATGTGCCATAAACATATATAAAAGCTCCCACTTGGTTGGTCCCAAAAGAATTGGACACTTTATATTTTTGAGCATACGAGTTTTATATACATCAAATATTCACTTATATTTTTTATGAAAAAAAAAATCAAGCCAAAAAGGCTCTAAATACCAATAACAATTTTCAATTTTCCCCTCACACTTGGAATTTATATGAAACGAATAGATAATTCCACCCATAAAATGTTTCTTTCAATTTTCAACGGCCAAAAAAATTCAAACACATTTCAATCTGAAAATATTCAAGATCAAAAAACATTCTATTCTCCACCCAAACATCCAAAATTCACCCTTAATTTTTTACAGTTCGCATCAAAGACCAACAAATTTTTCAAATTTTGCAGTAAATTTTTACAGAACCAAAGATATAGAAGCTATCTTCGCATTTGACCACAAAGACATTCTGTTGCAGCAGACGACATGTACACCTTTAATTACAACAAAGGTCGTTTTCAGAACCCCTGATCAACACACCCACTAGCTCGATTCGTTTGCCTGGGATGTTGAAGAATTCAACAATGAGGCCACTTCACATTCTGGTGTTGAAATTCCACTCACTCTCACTCACCACTGGTAATGTTGCACCCAAAAAAAAAGCAACATTACACAACATTATAATAAGACCAGACATATCATATCATGTCAGACACCTACCCCTTCCAACAAAAAAAAAACCACAGACAAGACACTATTAGGGAACTATCATATCCATGCCACCCCAGCCATTATGGTTACGGTTAGGCGTTATGACACTCCGATTATAGTAAATTCAATCACGAATACCGCACATGCCATACCATGTACGTCAAACGAGCTAGAATCCTACTATAATAAGAAAGGGCATCACTAAACCGGCCAGGGGTGCCGTCGAGATGGGCGCGTTCTCGGGCTTTCTTCGGATTTCGGTTACCCTAAAAAACCGAACGTCTAACCAGACGCCTACGTACCCTTACCAGCGGCTCAAACAAACACCATATTCGTAGAAATTAGAAGCTGATTAACAACACCTACGCATAGACCAGTTCAACTTCATCGGCATACCCAGTCAGACCGAAGAAGAGAACGGCACAACTTTCCTTTGAAAGTTGTGACCATTTGGGAGCCAAGCTCAGGTCGAGAGATGGAAAAAAAATATCAAATTTTGCATTACCAGTTTTTTGCGGCGATGCAGTGACTGCTACAAGCACCAAAACTGATAAAGTTGGACGAGGACGGACAGACTGAAGAATTCTACGCGTACGTAGTACCTATGGGACAGACTAGACAGACCTAACAATTGAAAAAAACCAAACGGGCCCTACACTCACACATCTGAACATTTTGATCAGCGATTCAAACGACCTTCGATTGTAATTAATACATGCCATGCCGACCGCCCCTCCTACCCTTCGTTAAGTACGACCCTGGGATTTCGCGCAACCCGAGCCGAGAAATACCGCCATTCTCAGTGTTCTCGGTACGATTGGCAGGCATCGATACAAAACTAAGGGTCTCTTCCGATGTCGTGAGGTTTCCAGGTTCACACAGATACCGACACCGGCGCCTAAGAAATTTCAACCCGCAGCAGACGCTTCTTTCCACAGTACCGAGCCTACCGTGGAAGAATATCGGCTGACTCTCTTGTGATCAATAAAGCAGGGCTGGTGCTTCGAAGATCAAGAGACCACAGCCACCCCCGATCCATGTTTGGGTCTGAACGTCGAAATCTCAGATTGCTGAGCACGATCACATCAGATATCCAACAGAATCTGAAGGTTTCACCAATGCCATACGACACTGATATTCGCTGACTGAACCACCAACCTTCCAACACTAGTTCGCCAAAGTCATAACCTATTCTGACCCAAAGCCCTAAGGAGAAAATACTTCCTAAATATTTCTTAAAAAAAAAAAAAAAAATGGAAATCTGAATGAAAATGCGAAAATTATAGAATGTGAGGAAGAAAAATTTGAAAAAAATGAAAGGTCACAGAGCCTTCAAACACGGCCACCAATTATACCCGAATAACACACAGAAAATTCGCTAAAAATTTCCTCTTTTTTTATTCAAACGAGAATCTTGGAATTGGGGAAGGGGAGAATTTGAAATGAATGCATTTCGCAAAGTTATGAAAAATCGGCCAAAGCATTATAGTTACAATTTCGTTCAATACAAAAACTAATTAAGCTGAATAACATCATCCGAATATCAAATTTTAAATAACAGGCAATAATTTGCCAACAGTACTTCGTTTCCAAAACGTGATAAAATTTCGTCTTTGGTTTTGACTCTTATTAAGCAGGTGTAATCAGCAATACCATCTCCATCAGTCATTATACAAAATAAAAACCATCAGACAGAAGTCTGTCAAAAACAAAGCTAAATATACAATTCTTATAAATAACTAGACATAATCCACGTATCAATAATCTTAAATATAGAGCTCGATAGCAAATGTATTCGGAAAATGAAAAAAATTGTCACAATCGAAAGAAAAAATTTCAAATACTGGTAACACGATTTATACCCCACAATGGGTACAAAAACCAGAATTATAATGGCCAAAATTCAGTTACAGGTTTGCAAGTACATTGAAAAAATCAATCGATAACTAAGCTCAACGTTGAAGAGCAAAAATGAACAGCCAAAACGATAAAAATGATAAGATTATGACCACCAATCTACATAGGTATTGTTTTTTTCTGATATTTTCAAGACGAGCTCCGAATAGCAAAATTAATCCCGTTAAAATAAAAATAATTCAACATTGAATGGACAATTATACCTATTAAAAATACTTATACGTACATTAAACACTCACCGTGAAATTTATCGCTGTGTGGTAGGTCAGGATTTCTACTCGATATTTCGCAGCATTTCACTGTAAAACAAACCAATAAAGATCAATTAAAGATGCGGATATAAAATTACTAGTTTATCAGAAACTAAAAAATTACTGTGAAAGAATATTCAATATAATGGGACGAGAATTCAAACAAATGCATTCCCTTCATTATAAAGTTCAAAAGCAATATTTCAATACTAAGAAAAAATTTCCAATTGTAAATGAATTTTCAAAACTCCTATTTGAACTTGTTTCATTTTCCAAACAAAATAAATTGAGCATCCAGTGCAATGAACTTGTACCATTACAAATTAACGAGCATTCCACCAGAGTCAAATTTAAAAAATATACATACCAACTTTGATAACATTTAACACGAAAAAAAGGGAACAAAAATTATGAATTTCAACTTTCACAAAAGCAGGCCTCCATTTTCTGAAATTCGTAATTCTTCATGCATCAAAATTTTTAACTTATCGGAATAAATTCGAACACTGACACTACCTAATCATATTTTCATTTTTGTACCTTTCTTAGATTTGCGAACTCGGACAACATTATTCAATCATACTGTACACTTCTGTTCCAATTTTCACCAAAACTGTAAGCATGGTACAACGTCGATGAAAAATCCCACGGTGTCCTCCGAATTGAAAAAATTAGCAAATCTGAAAATTGAAAAAAAATATTAGAATTTATAAATCACCATTATTCATCACAAAAATCATAGGTTTTTTTTTCGTAAATAAACAAATCATAACGTAATACGCACTGAATAAACATTTCACAAAATTTCGAAAACATCAATCATGGTTTTCTGAAGAATTTCAAAAAAATGATTTTTTTTTGGTATTGTTCAATTTGTCGAACACAGCCTTCCCCACCATCATTAATACATAAAGAAAAGGAGATGTGTACAAAAATCTAATACTTAATTTTCAAATCTCGACCAAGAAAATAAACGACAAAAATGCCAACCCCACCATGAAAAAACGTCTTTCTCGAACCGTTCAAACCTCACCACACACACACTCTCCACTATAAAGGGCATTACCTATATTCCGAACTTAATGAACAGTTTTCAAAAAAAAAACCACACAAACAAAAAAAATGGGAATCGTAAATTGTTATCGAGAACTTTGCCCGGAAAATTCGGGAAATTTTCAAGAGACAATGACACGGAAAACTTTTCATCGCCAAATGTGCCTTGGGTTGATTTAGTCCATAGGGAGATTTTGTGTCGCTGAACAGGAATCCGGCGTCGGATTTTTGTTTCAAAGCTAGATTACCGAGAGCCAGGAAAATTCGGAAAATTTTCTAGAGACAGTGACAGGGAAAAATTTTATTCGCCAAATGTGCCTCGATTTTGTCTGTAGGTAGAATTTTGGTTAGTGAACACGAATCCGTCGTCGGATTTCCGTTTAGACGTAGCGTTTTCAAGATATTCGTCTGGAAAAGTCGGGAAAAATTTATGACACAGTGACACGAAAACTTTTCTATCGACAAATGTGCCTGGATTTGGTCTAAAGGTAGATTTTGGGTCGCTGAACACGTATCCAGCGTCGAATTTTTGTTTCATAGTCGCGTGATTGAAATATTCACCAGGAAAAGTCGAAAAATTTTCATGGCACGATGACACGGTGACACGGAAAATTTTTATTTACCAAATGCGCTGGGATTTGGTCTGTAGTTAGATTTTTAGTTATTGAACACGAATCCGGCGTCGGATTTTTGTTTGAAATCCGCATTATTGAAATATTCGCCTGGAAAAGTCGGAAAATTTATGTAGCACAGTGACACGAAAAATTTTTATTCACCAAATACGCTTTGATTTAGCCCATAGGGAGATTTTGTGTCGCTGAACACGAATCCTGCGTCGGATTTTTGTTTGAAAGCCGCATTATCGAAGGTATTTGCACGAAAAATCCGGAAAATTTTCTAGAGACGACACAGGGGACAATTTTTATTCGCCAAATGTGCCTCGATTTGGTCTAGAGGTAGATTTTTGGTCGCTGAACACGAATCCGGCGTCGGTTTTCCGTTTAGACGTCGCGTTTTCAAGATATTCGTCTGGAAAAGTCGGAAAATTCTTATGACACGGTGACACGGAAAATTTTTATTCACCAAATGCGCTGGGATTTAGCCCATAGGGAGATTTTGTATCGCTGAACACGAATCCGGCGTCAGTTTTCCGTTTAGACGTCGCGTCCGCCTGGAAAAGTCAAAAAATGTTTGTGACACAGTAATACGAAAAATTTTTATTCACCAAATACGTTTTGATTTAGCCCATAGGAAGATTTTGTGTCGCTGAACACGAAGCCGGCATCGGATTTTTGTTTCAAAGTCGCATCATCGAGATATTTTTCCGGAAAATTTTCTAGAGACAGTGATAGGGAAAAATTTTTATGCGCCAAATGTGCTTGGATTTGGTCTGTAGATAGATTTTTGGTTATTGAACACGCATTCGGCGTCAGTTTTCCGTTTAGACCTCGCATTTTTCAGATATTCGTCTGGAAAATTTTCTAGAGACAGTGACAGGGAAAAATTTCTATTCGCCAAAAGTGCCTTGATTTGGTCTGTAAGTAGATGTTCGGTTAAAGAATACGAATCCGGCGTCAGATTTTTGTTTCAAAGTCGCATTATCGAGATATTTGCCCGGACAGTGACACGGAAAATTATTTCTATTCGCCAAATGTGCCTGGATTTGGCCAATAAGTAGATTTTCGGTTGCTAAACACGAATCCGGTGTCGGATTTTTGTTTCAAAGTCGCATTATCGAGATATTTTCCCGGAAAATTCGGATAAATTTTCAAGAGAAAGTGACAGGGAAAATTTTTATTCACTAACTGCGCCTGGATTTCATCTATAGGTAGATTTTCGGTTGCTGAATAAGAATCCTGTGTCGGAGTTTAATTTCAAAGCCGCATGATCGAGATATTCGCCCGGAAAATTTTTCCTAAATATTGGTTTTCGAAAAAAAAAAAAAAAAAAGAAATCGTAACGAAAACGCGAAAAATTTTATGCGTGAGAGGTTAAAAAATCTTCAAACATGGCCACCAATTATACCCGAATACCACACAGAAAGTTCGCTAAAAATGATCTACTTTTTCAAATGAGAATCTTGGAATTGGGGAAGAAGAGAATTTGAAATGAAATATCACCAAGTGCATTACACAGAAGGCAAAATTGGTCAAATAATTACAAAGTCACAATTTTGCTCAACACAATACCTAATCAAGCTGAATATCAACATCATCCGAATATCAAATTCTAAATAACAGGCAATAATTTGCCAACAGTACTTCGTTTACATAACATGATAATATTTCACCTTTGGTTTATATTCTCATCAAGTAAGTGTAATGAGCAATACCATCTCCATCAGTCATTATACCAAATAAAAATCATCAGACAGAAGTTTGTCAAAAACAAACCTAAATATACATTTCTTATAAATAACCAGATACAATCCACGTATCAATAATTTGAATATAGAGCTCGATAGCAAATGAATTCAGATAATGAAAAAAATTGTCACTATCGAAAGAAAAAGTTACACGATTTATACCAAACAATGGGTACAAAAAACAGAATTATAATGGCCAAAATTCAATTACAGGTTTGCAAGCATATTGAAAAAATCAATCGGTAACTTAACTCAACGTTGAGTACCAAAAATGAGAACCAAAACAATAAGATTATGACTACCAATCTACGTTCACGTAGGTATTGTTTTTTTTAATGATATTTTTACAAACGTTGATATTTTCAAGACGAGCCCCGCGTAGAAAAATTAATCCCGTTAAAATTAAAATAATTAACATGGAATGGAAAATTATACCTACAAGAAAAATACATTGAACACTCACTGTGAAAGTTTAATTCAATAATTTGGATTTTTCTACTGTTTTCATCTTCAATTACTTTCCTACACCAAAGTACTTTTTTTTTTCAAAATTAGGGTATCAAGAATTTTATCAAGTACGAAATCTTATTGAGACAAATATTTCATAAACTTGACATTTTTAGAGGTTGTAGAAGTATCTGGCTACTTATACATATTTTTTTAAAGAAGATGATTCAAAATCAATAAAGTATTCGTGTTTCCTTCAATTATTAATCTACTCACTGTTTCGCTGCAGCGCTCCAGCTCTTGAAAAATAAAAAATTCGTAGGCCACAATCGCGAAATTCATTTGAAGGCACACATCATTATTCGCGGATATTGCCATCTCGAAAGTAAGGCATCTGGAAATCTGAAAATTGAATAAAACATTAGAGTTCATCAATCATCATCATCTAATACAATTTTTTTCGTAAAAAAATTCAAACAAATTTCACAAAATTTTGGAAACATCATTTTTTCTAACCAATTTTTCATCTTGTTAGAACATCTATCTCATCTACTTACCAATCTACTCTCATCATTAATTTACAAATTTTCAACTGTCATAAATACGTATGGTACCGTTGATTAAATCGAAACACCCTTGGGATTTTCAAGATAAAATTTCGTAAATTCAAAAAAAATCCCGAAAATTCTTTTTCATTGACAAAATAAAACTTCATTTCCATTGATTTACCACCAATACCACCATGTCACAAAACATCGTCCATACTCGAAATCTTCAAAAAAAAACCTACAAATAATCTATGTTCAAATCAATTACATGTTTATTCACCTATTTCGCTGTGAGGTTTCTTTCCAGAAAAAATTATCCGCTGGAACTTTTGAACGGTCCGATGTCATTTTTCGCATTTTAAAACTTCGAGGAATCTGAAAATCGAACAAAGCAATAAGTCATCATAATTATCTCTCGTAATAATTTTTCACATGAGAAATTCAAAACGTGATTATTCATGATCTTTTTTTATCAATTTTCAGAGATTAAGCAGTCACATCGTCACATCTACATACCCCCCCCCCCCCCAGAAAAAAATCTTTGATAATTTTTTCGGAACTAAGCTTGCACAGAATTATCGTAATCTCCGATACCAGCATACATAAGATATTTGTTTTTATGTAACTATATTAATATACTCACAATTTCGCTGTACCTAATGCTCCAGCTCTTGAAAAAAAAAACATTCGGACGTTACGATCACGAAGCTTATGAAAAAGCACATATCATTATTCGTAGGTCTAGGTATTGACATCTCCGAAGTAAGGTATCTGGAAATCTAAAAATTACACAAAACATTAGAATTCATCGATCACCATTATCTAACACACCTTTTTTCGTAAAAAATTTAAACAGATCGAGTAAAATTTCAAAAACATCATTTTTTGACGAAATCTTCTAAAAAAATTATCATTTCTTCATCAACTTTTATCCACACCTATTCAGAAAAATACAACTTTCTTTCCATTGAATTGTCACGATCTTACAAATCATCGTCCATATTCGAAATTTTCAACAAAAACTAAAAAAAGGATATAATGTACAAATTTCAAAAATTGTGTAATCTACATATGTTCACTTTAATTAAATATCTATTCACCTATTTCGCTACGAAGGTTCTTTCCTGGAAAAAATTCGCTGTCAGTCTTACGGAACTTCAGATCGATCCGGTGCCATTTTTCGCATTTTAAAACTTCAGGAAATCTGAAAACCAAACAGAACAATAAGTCAACTCATCATAATTACCTATCGTAATAATTTTTCACAGGAGGAATTTAAAACGCGATTATTCATGATCTTATTTTTGATTTTTTTTTAGCATAGCCAATTATCGATCTCAGACAAAATATCCTGTCATTGGATGCAGGTTACATAGATGTAACTTCTCTGTAAAATGAGCAGTAAGAAAACCAATTTGATGTGCACCAAAAATAAAACTATAAATTCGTATTCACTATTCTACATTAAAATTATCGACCCTCTCCCCAATTTCCTTTTTTGACATTGATATTCTTGGATCCAACAAACATGCACAGAATTATCGTGATCTACAAGCACACTTCAAATATTCGTGTTAATTTTAATTTTTAATTTACTCACTGTTTCGATGAAGGGCTGCAACTCCAGAGAAAAACATTCGTACGTCACGAAGCTTATGAACAGGTACACATCATTATTCCCAGGTAATGCCATCTCAAAAGTAAAGCATCTGGAATCTGAAATATTACACAAAACATTAGAATTCATCGATCACCATTATCTAACATCATTTTCTTCTTAAAAAATTACAAACAAATTTTATAAAATTACAAAAACATCTCTTTTTTTTTTGGTAAAATCTTCTAAAAAATTATTTTTTCTCATCAACTTTCATTCACAATCTATTCGCAAATTCCAAAAAATTCCTTTCATCCGGAAAATAAACAGCCAGCTCACTAAATTTCCGTGTTGCAAATGTCGCTCATACACTCAAAATTCTCAACAACAACAACAAAAAGTATCTACTTTTCAAATACCACTGGGCAAAAATGATAAAAAATTTTCATTTTCTGAAAAATCGGTTTTCAGAAAATTTTCAAGTTCACCATTCCAAATGAATTCCAACATTTACACACCCTCGACTCGCCTCCTCTAAATAAGTATTTTCTGTATTTTTTTTTTTTTGGATCTAAGCTTGCACTTGCACAGCATTACCGTAATCACCAATACCAGCATACATTCAACATTCATGCTCAATTTAATCATATATCTACTCACCTATTTCGTTGTGATGTTCCAGTTCTACAAAGAAAATAACCACCGTAAAATTGTTACGAAACTTCTGAACAATTCGACGTCATCATCTGCAATTGAGGGCTTCGAAAAATCTGAAAATTAAACAAAACATAATAAGTCAAAATTATTGTCAAAGTATTTCGATCATTTTTTCACATAAGAAATTCGAAGTACAATTATTCACGATTTTTTTTTCGTTTCATATTTGGCATCGCCTATTTTAGCCAATTTTCGATTTCAGGCAAAATGAAATTCATCGCATATTAAGCAGAAAAAAACAACTATACGCCGACAAGAGAAATTTTTTGAGAAAAGAGAGATGTTTCCTCATGAAGAATTCAATAAACTCCATTGAAATTATAACCAGGCTAAAATGATGAGCAACGAAAAAAAAAGAATCCGAATTCCAGAATTTGAGCGCCATAATAAAAGTGATGATTAAAAAATTCTACCAGTCGAGATTTCCAAACACAATAATTTCCTATGGTTAAAGAATGAACAAAACTCACTCGTTCACATTTCGCGATCACGAATTAGAATAAATTAGGTAGGTAGGTACGAAAATTCCATTCGAAGGAACAAGATTAGGTAAAATTTTCAATGATTTCTGTCGAAATTCAAAATTAATGAAATATTTTCACAATTATTATCTAATAATAAAATATTGGAAAAAGAAACGCGGATTTGCACTTTTCAACGCGAGCCAACTGTTTACTTCACACACAAACACACACGCAGGCATCAACACCGCTAACCGCTACACGTTATTTCATTACGAAATACGAAACATTGAATTTGAAACACGAAACGCTCTCTTTCAATTACTTAATTTTCTAGCACGTATCAAAAAAGAAATCTCAAAAAAAGAACCGGGTAGTATTCATATTGTATCTACTTACAGTGACAATATTATACCGCTGTTGAAGTATGAATTTGACTTCGACTTCAAACACTACGTTTCACTATTACAACACGATTCAAATAAACGATGAACACATTCAAAATGGTACTAACACTAACGCGAATTCAACTCGACAATTATTCTATTTGAAAGATCCGATTTCCTAAATAAGATCACGTAATAATTAAACGGCAAATTACAAAATGGCGTCGCGTCGCATCGTCGCGTCATGAAAATTCAAACTTCCAATCCTTAAACGGCTTAAACCGCATAAACACAATGTCTAACAAACCACGAATGCAAAGAAATTAATTAATACCAGCTAATAAACGGAAAAAGTTGGAAAGAGAAAGCATTAAAGTCACCAACTCGACTGTCAAAGACGCGACATCGACTCATCGACTGACGATGTAAATGTGAGGAACAAGCAACTAACAATACAAACGAACGTCGAACATTGAATAACGAATAACGAATTAACGATTTGAATTTTGAATACGAAACTCGGCAGTCGGCACAAAATTAACAATGTAACAAACGAAAAGAGTGCAGAATGCAGATTACAAAACAAAATAAATCATCCCTCTCGTACAACGACACCGACACCGACGAGGCGACGAACCACTTTACCGCTTTCTTTACGCAACAACGCTATATAGAAACGCTACATTGACGCTACACGAGTCACGACTTGATCACGTACCTTTGCGCATACGAGACATTGTTGCCATACCCATAAAACGTTGCAGGTAATGATTTATTTTTTTTACGTTACGCGTACGTGCATTATTTTTATATGTACCTATTTCGGCTCTCGCATTTGATTCAATTACCGATATTTATTTTTAATTATTTTATTCCAAGGCAGAATCGAAATGATAGAATATTAATATTTATAATATTGTTTTTCTTTTATTCGCGGGATTTTCTCAAGTAAATATTTACTTCGAAATCGAAGCGAATTAAAATTCTAATAATTTCAAAAATCAGGAATAAAAAAAAACTTGTAAAAGTAATATAACAAATTTACTTTCTCTATTGTCTGTTCTGTATCTGTACATAGTAATGAAATCTTTGGAAAAGCTTACCATTTGTATGTATCTATAATATATGAAAATTGAACATTTTTCGTATTTATTTCACGATTTCGTAAATAAAAAAGGCACATTTGTAAAAAATTATCATATTCCAGAGAAAATTTTTATAAATTTTGTATCAATATTAATCGAAATTGACCAAAGCGTTAATACGGGATAGGACATTACCAGCTCCTCAAGAACCCTTCAAAAATGAATTTTTTATTCGAAGGTGTTTCGATCTTAACCCTAGGTAGACCACCAAAAAAAAACCACCTGGTGCCAAAAAAAGCACAACAAATCATTTTTAAGGAAAAAAACCACATCGTGGCCAAAAACGGCACTACAATGTTAAGGAAATACATTTAGTGCCGTTTTTGGCACGAGGTGGTTTTTTTTTCGAAAAATGCATTGTAGTGCCGTTTTTGGCACTGGTGGTCTGTATAGGGTTAAACTTGAATTCGTATATTTTCGACTGCCATAACGTATGTACATGAATTTTATGAAAATTCCTGCTCGAACGAAGCGAGGTCTGAGTTTGTTGCTTTCCATTTTCTAATAAAAATGAAATTCTTTGCCTAAAATACACTCGATTTCATGTACATTGAATTAGAGATTTATAAAATGTTTGTTTTAGCTTTGCTAAATTCTGGTTTTGACACCTTATTTTCATTAGGTAAAAAAACGAAGAAACTCACCAGTAATATTTCAAGATTACGAATATGATAAATTATAAAAATTCCTCTCGAAGGTAGGTATGTATCTATGAGAAAAATTTTCAACAATTTCAGTTAAAATTTATTGAATCGAAGCGACAACGAAAAGTAACCGAATGCGCCGACAACAACTGTTTATGGAAAAATAGCGCCAAATGATCTTTTTTCTATTATAAATTACTTCCAAAATCCACAATAATTAAATAAGAGAAAAAACGCGGACTCGCACATTTACAACGTGAAAATGAACTACGAAAATGAGCATTAAAAATCACACGCGAAAGCATTCTTGAATCAAGACAGTCGTAAAAAAAATTCGGAATTCAAATAAATTATGAAACGATTTCACACTATCAACTTGAAAGAAATTAACATATACAATTACGTACCTGGACAAGCTCACACATATCGTACATTACGAATACCCGACGGAAAACGAAAGTGTTCATAACGTGCTCACACAAAAATAACACGAAATGAGAATAGATAATAATTATTAAAATAAAAACACCGAAATCAAATAAAAAGAACTATTCCAACGACGGTTGAAGTTTCACGTGCCAAAGCTCGCAATTACGTTTTACGTTACATAAACAATCAATACAATATGGCGTCGCGTCGCATTCAACACAAGACACGTCGCGTCGTACTGTACAATTTCGATGAAATTACTATTAAAAAAAGTAAAAAACCAACAAATCCAACTAAAAACGTGAAAAATGTTGCACAAAATCACTTTCAACCTTTCAACTACGCGACCGCTAAAACAAATTCTCATTCTTTCATCCCTTCAGCGAACCGGCGGCGCGGCGTACGTCTACGTACTACGTACATAGCGAGGTATTACTACAACTAGCGCACGAACGAAAGGTGAAGTGAGGAACGCAGTGTTGCTAATTTACGTACTTTACACGAACAAAACATGATCATGATTGAGGATGCAAAATGTTCTTTTAATTTTTGGAAAGCCAATTTCATTTATAATTCGTACAATATCTTTCATTTTTTAATTTTTCTAAAATCAAATAGTTAGGTATCTATTTTTTTCAGTTATGTTATTTCTATTGTTCTAATTCAAATAGCACATTTGTGATGTACGTAAATCAATACAACCACCAGATTACCCACATTACGTGATTTAAATAGAGAATAGATCGACTTTCTGAATAAAATTCGAACTTTTCGATATCTCATGCAATCATCAACAACTCAACAAGGAAAATAAGCACAAACAGATCAAAATAAGCGAGAATAAAACATACGGAATTCGGTACATTTTCATCGCAAAATTACTAATAAATCTACACGTTTCAAAGAGCTCCCTGACTACACATCCTACATATTTATAGCTCGAACCACCTGGAAATCCGCACGAATTAGAAAATACAAAAATGAATCGAAAAAAACTTGCTTACCAACTCGACTGCAAAACATTCGTTTTTATCTTGGGTCTACAAATTCTCGACTTGGATTCGAAATAGCACAAAACACCGGTCAATTTAAAAAGACGAATAGATAATGAAACATTGAAACTAACGAATTTCAGATTTTTAAAAACTGTGAATAAATACGATTTTTCGCGACTGATCGATGCGTTAGACTTCGACGGAAACGAAACAAGCAAAAAATTCACAGCAACTGTCGAATCCGAACCACACGTAATCCTTAAAATTATTTAATCTCAAAATAAAAAATTACCTGAATTGATAGAATGCCTAATGAATAACTTTCGATGAAGATAAAGATACGAATTCCGATAGAACCGAACACTTTCAATTTGTCACCATGCTATGCCGTCTATGCCACGTCATGCCACAATACGAAATAAGTACAATAGGTGCAAGCCGCGAATGCCGATTGGAATGCTACTACAGTACACTGACTACAGCGACGACCGACGACAAACACACAGCACAAGATAAAATATAAAATGAAAATATAAGATAAACTCAAACTTCAAGTTGAACCCTTCAAATTTAAACAAAAGACGTTCGACGCCACACTGGTTGTTTACATTACTAAAAACTGAAAAATAATATCTTCTTACTTTTTACGTTAGGTGATTGAAGTTGAAGAATGAAACACAAAACTCACTCAAAGCAAATGCGGCAGGATTTCCACATTTTTTCTCAGGTAGCGTGATTGAAGATGAAGATTGATATCGAATCTGCAGCACCCAATCTTGAACTTTTATTCTTGACGCGACAGGCGACAGGCAAGAATTTCACTTGATGTACAGATTATTCTATTTTGCAACCGACAAACAAAAACAAAAGGTTATACGATCGCGATTATTCAATCACTTCAATACTCATCACTGTTTACAAAAACGTCTAATTATAATTAATAAATTACACTTACTAGAATCACGATAAGACGGGAAGACATCGTAACCGACTAAGCGACAAAGAGAAAGACAAACACAAAAAACAGACGCTCAACCTCAACGACTCAACGAGTATGAGTATACGTAATTACGTATACGAAAATGAAATATTGAAATAAATGAATAAGTATACTCAATAAAATGCAATTTGCAAATTGCAAATGGCCGTTGGGCGAAACGCTGAACGCGCTGATGCTGAAACGCCACACGACGCGTCGACGCGGCATCCGGCAGCAGCACTAGTCGAACTCGAATCCAGTGACGTAATAGTACGCATGCGCGAAAACTCGTAACTTATTTTTAATTTTTTTCCCCTTGATTTTCTGATTTTTTTAAAAATTAAATGCGACATTTCTGATTTTTAATTTATTTTGACGTTCCCATGATATTTCTGGATCGAAAAAAAAAATGAAAATTACTTTCGTCATTTTTAAGCAGTTTTTCTCGCGCGAAGTGCTGTAAAGAAAAAGAACCACTTTTTCATCATTCCATTGATAAACTCGGGGAAAAAAGAAAAATTGAAAATTATTGCTCTTCATAGTAAAATCATAAAAATTCTCACTATTTTCTGGTTTATTTCCGACTATTTACCTACCTTCGTAGAATTCTTATTTTCTGAGTTTTCTGGCTACTTATATACGTAAGATTTTTACTTTTTGCTTTTTCATATTTTTTTTCAAGCAGTGGGCTTTGACCCATTTTTTTCAAAAAATTTTCAAGGGATCATTGTCTTTCTCTGATAAGAAAGACAATATAAGGACAATCTTAATTTTTTCCTAACCTCTTAGAAGGCATGGGAGGAAGAAGGGAGATTATAGATCAAGAGAAGAAAAACGTGCTGTAAATCTAATGACATCATTAAAAAGGAACGATTTAAAGCTATTTATGCAAATTTCCCACAACAACTAAAAAACAATCTATAAATAAAAAAATTAATAACATCTTGAAACCTGAGGAGATAACAATAGGTTAAGTTCCTCACAATTTCGGGGAAAATTAAAAAAATTTGTAAATTGTAAAGTACATTAGGTACCTCGCTAATTTTCGTAAAAATTCAAAAGGTATTTTTAACCCTTTTTTTCTTTTAATGGGTTCAATGCAAAAATAACACGTAGATATAGATACCTATCTATACTAATTTTATCTCTATTCAAAAATTCTATTACGATAAACATAAGCTAAATACATCTTCCAAGATAGGATGACCATTTTCAACAAGCTTCAACATATCCCCATACATCTCGATAAAATCTTTTCTGTATTCTGCCGAAGCATATTTCAACATGGTTAACAAAAGATTTAAATTTATTCCATGGATTCCCGAAAAAATATCATTCATTGCATTGTTCAATGCATACTCCTTAAAATGATCGGTTGCTGAATTCCATATATCTATCGAAAATAAAACTCTCACATTTTCTTTAAAAACTTTTGTCTCAATCAATAACGCTCTTACCAACTTGGCAAATTGTTCTCTTATAATAAATTCTCTAATTTGCATCCAAATTGCATACGCCAGCTCAAATTCACAATCGTACCAAAAAATCACAACAACCTTATCAGGTACCACCGATAAAATTGCAGATCTCTGACTATGACTCATCTTAGCCCATATATTTTTCAGATAAATATCAACAGCTCCGTTGAAAATAAGGTCTTGAATTAACGATACTTGATCATCCGGACTCAGGCAATCAAAAAAATACTCAGCACAAGCCCACGTGTCCCAAGCGATACCCTCTTGCAACATGAATTCCTCCATAGAACGGAAACCCACGAGTGAAAGTTTGTGCAGCTCGTTCTTCTTGTAATTAATCCAATAGTGCAGCAACACTTCAACATTCTCCAAATCTTTCATCACGGGGGATATTTCGTCTAATGATATACCATCAATTTCATCTTTCAGGCCATATTTGCACATAATTGCGAATTTCTCATCGGCACTTAGATCACTACATTTACATAGATTTTGAGCTGTCTTTTTATAATCAATTTTACCATTTTGTTTCCAAATGCAATGCTGTATGCAGAGTTTACGAATTTTAGGATCAAGTTCGCAAAATATTTCAATAAATGTGTTACCATCGATCAGATTGGAAGTCCAATGCTGTATCTCTTCGTAGATCGAGCTCGCACGTGTATCAAGGAGTTTTCTAACTGACGTTGGCAATAAACCTAGAGAGACGAATTTCTCATATAACTGTTTTCTAGATTTTCCAAGGTAATTCGCAAGACCATCTTGTTCATCGTCATTTTCTTCAAGGCAATTTGGATACATGGCGATGATGATTTTCAATGCTGCCAATTCTTTCAACGTTGGCACTGGTTCAAATAAAAGCTTCTCAACTGGATCCATGTTAGATGATGATCTCTGGTCCATGTTTAGTTAGGCATCTGAAAACGAAAATATTTTTAAAATTCTATATTAGTTCAAAATTTACCCAAATCAACAACAAAATATTATTTGGTAAGTAATTGAATAAATTAAATTCAGGAGAAAAAATTTCAAAGTCATTTTGTCTCATAAATATTATCGTTGAAATTGTTAGCTCAACAGATTTATTAGGGTCAATAAAGGGTTAAGGAAGGTCATTCAATAAGTTGATTCTCCATAAAAAAAAAAATAATAAGTTCATAATAACACCTCGAGACCAAACCTGAATAAAATTGTTGGCCTGGCACATCAAAGATACTTTTATTTTTATCTTCAAAAAAAATTTATTAAGAAATACAAATTGAAAAGGTACCTAGGTACTACGTACATAAAAACATCTTATTCTAATGTAATAGGTCTAGGTGGAATAGAATTTCGTATCAACTAAAAAAATTTCAAGATACGCCACTTTTTTTTCATTCCTGAGAAAGTAGTAATCACCAATAATGACGAAAGAAGTACTTAAAGTGAAAATATTGGTAATTTTGTTTGTTAGAATCATAAATCTTTGAAATTGAGCCAAATGACGAATTATTGAAGATTTTAAAAGACGGACAACCAGCCTAGAAATTAGTTTAGACTTGAATTTTTTTCATTTTGTTCTAAGTTCATAGAAAATTGATTTATGATGAAATCAGTATCGTCTTTTTTGATGCGATGACACAAAAAATTTAAATACCTAATTAAATTCGAAATTTAGAAAAAAATTATGATTTTCTCCCAGAAAAAATTATGAAAATCTTCATTAATTCATTTTTCCACCTAAAATTCTCTTTAGCTATAGATACATCATGAAAGATATAAATAACTGCATTCACCAATCTGTATTTTTTTTTTGTATTTTCGAAAAAAAATTGAAGGTTGTAGCTGAAGTCAACAAAATACTATTAAATTACAAAAAATTACCCAGGTTTCAACTGTCTACTTCCTATTTACATTTTTTATACAATCCGTTTTATAAGTGGTTTTCTTCTCATTTACAAATCAGTGAAAATCATCAAAAATCATTGGAAAAAGTCAAAATTGAAGCGCAGTAATAAATCAGTGAAACAATTCATAAAAGCAAATAGCGAAAAATTGCTGAAAAATCAGTGAAAATTGCCTGGAATCTATGAAATATCTTGAATACGTTGAAAAAAATCAGTGAAATAGTTTAAAAAATCATTTCATGAGCATTAAATTCAACCAATTCGATATTGGATCATCCGAATTTTCTCACGATTTTTTAAAATTATTTTTACAATCTCCACGACACCAACATTTTTTTGAGATCTTCGGACCCATTTATTGAAAAAAAAAACTTGGCCCAACCAATGATTTTTCAACTTTTTTTTTAATGGATAAATCACAATTTTTGCACAGAAGAGCCAAATTTTTTTCTATTTCAAAATTGAGCCACTGCTAAAATCGGTGAAAAAATTTACTGATTCAATCAGTAGGTAATTAATAACTGAATCAATCAGTCAATTAATTTTTACTGATTCCATGGTGAAAATTCACTGATTGAATCTGTAATTTTTCACTGATTGGACGTAAAATGTCGCTGATTAACTGGGCAATCAGTGACTTGATTTTCTCTATTTCATCAGCCAATTTTGACATTTTTGACTGATTCAAATTGAGAAAGTAAAAAAATGAAAATTCTCACCATTTTCATGCAATTTTTCATGTTTTAGAGGTGCCTATAAAAGAACTCTTTTTTCATCATCATTTGATTAAAAAACTCAAGGAAAAAAGAAAACGTCGAAAATTAATATTATCAATGTTTTTAATCGTGCTGGGTTCAAAAATCGATTCAATTTCGGAATCGATTTTTCTCCTCCCTCCCTCCTCATTATCCAACACATTACATTTGATTTCATGGTGCAGAAAAATGTAAGACATTGTATATTTTTAGAAGACGGTGAGACGCCTCAGGAGGGTAATATCTTTCTAAAAGTATCAATAAGCTCATTTTTTAAAAACATGACTCCACTCTGAGGCTACAACCTTTTTAGAGGTTTGGGCACAAAACCTCAATTTTTTTTTGAGAAATCTATTCCAAGCAAAAGTACCTCACCAATTTTCATCACAATCCGTGTTTTGTATTCTTTTCAATTCATCTTAACGAAAAAATATCTTACACTAATTTTATCTCTATTCAAAAATTCTACGATAAACATAAGCTCAATACATCTTCCACGCCAGGATGACTATCTTTAACACGCTCCAACAAATCTCCATATATCTCAATAAAAATTTTCCTGTAATCCGCCGAAGCATATTTCAACATGGCTAACAAAAGATTCGTTTCAATTCCAGAATGTTCCAAAGTAATAAAACGTATGATATATTTCAGCGCAAAATCCTTGAGATGATCGGCTGCTGAATTCCATAATTCTATCCCTAGTTTAGCAACAATTGCAGCATCACCGGAAAACATTCTCCGTCTCAACAACACTCTAATCATCTCGGCAAATTGTTCGTCTTCAATGAATCCCCTGATTTGCATCCAAATCGCAAAACCCAGCTCAAATTCATTCATATCTCGCCAAAACATCACAAATACTTCGACTGGTAAGACCGATAAAATTGAAGATCTTTGACTATGATCTATCTTAGCCCACACATATTTCGGATAAATTTGAACAGGCTCATCGGTATCGCCAATAATAAGTTCTTGAATAACCGAAACTTGATCATTCGGACTCAAGCGATCTAAGAAATATTCAGCAGCAGCCCACGAATCCCAAACAATCTCCCGGTTCAGCATAAATTCATCTAGAGAACGAAAACCTTCAATTGGTATTTTTTCAAGTTCGTTCTTTTTGTAGCAAATCCAATAACGCATTAACAAATTGATAGAATTCGTTGAATTTACAATCTTCGGAGATATTTCGTCCAATGATATACCATCAATTTCATCTTTCAGGCAATATTTGCTCATAATTGCGAATTTTTCACTGATAGTAAAATCACCACGTTTGCATAACTTTCGAGCTGTCTTTTTCTCATCGATATTACCGTTTTGTTTCCAAACGCGAAACTGCAAACAAGCCTGCGTAATTTTATAGTTCAAATCGGGAAATATTTCAATACTTTCATCACGGAACGTACCGCCGAACCAGCACCTCAACTGACAATGCATCCATCTCGCACGTTTATAAAGAAGTTCTTTAATTGACGTAGGCAATAAACCCAGGGAGGAAAATTTCTGGTATAACTGTTCTATGGTTGAGTGATAATTAAGCCAAATGTAACCCGCACGCTTATACTTTTCTTCAATTCGATCTGGATACATACTGATGATAATTTCTACTACAGCCATGTCTTGTAACTTCGGCACTGGTTCAAATAAAAGTTTCTGGACTGGATCTATGTCGGATGATGCCCTCGAATCCATTTTTATTCAGGTGTCTGAAAACAAAAGTATTTTTACATGCTTAGTTCAGTTTTTTTTTTAACCAACAAGAAAATATTAAAAAATGGGTAGGTAATGGAATAAATTCAATTCAGACGAAGAAGTGTTCAAGTCATGTTTATATCTTTACGATTATGAAATACGTAAGTACAAAAATTCACAGGATCAATAAGCCGATTTTTCACAGAAAAAATTGAAAATTGATAAAAACTCATCGAGGCGAAACTTAAACAATATTACAGACCCTCCCCCCTCCAAAAAAAATAACATTGTGCAATAAAAATTAATGTATTTACATTTTCATCATCAAAAAACAAAAATTAAATACAAATTAAAATAGGCAGGTAGATGAAGGAAATACAAAAAAAAACCATCTTATTTTAATACAATTGGTGAACAGAATTTCGACTCAATTCAAACAAAAATTGCACGATGAAAATGAGTAAATTGAAAATCTCGATAATTTTTTTTCTAAACAAAATTACAAACTTTCAAAATGACGGATTATTATAAAATTTAAAAGGAGAACAACCAGCCTTAAAATCAGCTTGGACTTGAACTTTTTACCATTTTGTTCGGTTGTTCCAGGTTCTATTTGAAAATTGATCTACCTACATAACGGCGAAATCGGTATGGTCTTTTTGGATGCGATGATGTAAAAAATTGATCTACCAAGACTTAAAATTGAGAAAAAATTATGATTTTCCAAAAAAAATTCTTCAAATTTTCACTAAATTAACATTTTTATAGAGACCGCTTTTCAAGTAAGTAGATACATGAAAAGTACCATACCTATCTATTAACGAACTATAGCTAAAGATTTTTTAGGTACTCAAAGTTAGGTATCAATTTTTGAAAAAAAAAAATGATGAAATTGACAGAAAAAGACGATCAAACTGGAAAATAATTGCTCAGGTAGGTAAGTACCTATTCACATTTTACACAAAACCTATCTTTAAAATCAGTAAAAATTATCGAAAAGCGTTAATTAAAAAAATGATGCTCAACTATACGGGTAATAAAATTATGAAAAAATTTAAAATTGATTCATTGAAACTCGATGAGTTTTTCCAATCTAAACTTCTGCATTGCAGTTTCATCGCCGTTAAAAAACCACTTCAGAAGTACCTCCAAACAACGACTGTTTTTCCGTCGCAGCACTACTTGAAAAATCTTCATATGATCACGAGAAGTAGTCTTATGAAGTAGAAAGTAGCGTAGAAAGCATTTGTATTTGTCGACTTTTTCGTAACTTCCTAAATACCACATCAAGTACTTCTGCAATCGAGCCAGTAGTATTTCTGTTTTCATTGTTCTTTCGTATTCACGCATATTATCTTCCGACAATCGATCCAAGATTTTAAGAAGTACAATACCGTAAGACATCCTATCTTGAAACTTGGAAATTGCTTTTCTGTCGTAATCGCAACACCATTCGACAATATCTTGAAAAAACATTTCATCTCGTTTATCCTCGTCCCACCCAACACACTCGACTCTGCAGCTTTTTGCACAATACGCCGAGTACGAAAGCTTTAAAATTTTTCAATTCTTCTGTTCGAATTACAGCTTCCGCAGTAGCCTTTATGAAATTCATTCTTTGGTGGAAAGGAAAAGTAATTTGCTTCCATTTAATCAGCACTTCGACGGATCTTAAGTCAGACACTCCTCGTGAATCCTCTGATAACGAATTCCACTTCAAGTTTACCGTATCCAGACGCATTCTTTCATATATATTACAACTTAACATACTCATTATAACTTTTTCGTGAAATGCTCGAGGAACGTCCAATGTAACGTTTGAGAACAGCCATTCAATCTTGCCATTAGATTTTTCATTACTGCTTTGAAACATTAGAAACGTCCAATTCCACATAAATCGCTCTGTTCTTGTGGATAAGACAGTCTTTTTAAAAAGTATTAGCTCGTCGGAAATTCGGAATTTGGTATACATAGGTCCAACAATCTGCATAAGGAAACTAAATTAGGAGTACGAAAAAATAAACCAGATGCGTGCCGCTTACTTTTAACCAAAACTAATCGGAGATTCGCAGATTGCATCGAAAGAATTTGGTACAAAAGTTGAAAAGCGCTAATACAAGGCCACTCCCAAAGATCAACAAATATCTCAACAATTTTTTCGACGTTTCGTACTACATAATTTCTGTGACGGTCGTACGCTGAATTCCAAATAATATTCAACAATTGCATTCGGTCTTCAGAACTAATTGCACATTTAAAAACTTCAGAAAATAAGTTTTCGAATTGTTCGTTCGAAATTTGATCTTTGAAATGATCCCATATCATTAATGGTAGTACCGACGAGCTTGAATATATCGATGATTTTATCAAAACTTCATGAAATAAAATTTCAGGTAAATCAAGTTCCATCGTAGAAAATGAAGCGAGCAATTGCTCCACAATACACCACGTTCGCCGATCACGAACGAGGCCAATATGTCGAACAGAAACAGCAATTTTTTCTGTGGGCGTTAAACGATTCCAAAAATATTTCAATCCCGTTCTCCGAATACCGTAACAACATTCAGCCAAAATTTCGTACAATGTCTTGTTTTCTTCAGCAGGCACGTTATGTAGTTCGTTTTTCATGTAACAAAACCAAAAAACCAATAAAGGGCTCTCATGAAACATCAATAACATTCTATTGAATTTATCAGGGAGCAAATCTACAGAACTGCTTTTAATTGCATCTTCCATGCAGTAAAAACTCATGATGACGAACTTCTGTACTTCGTTCAGTTTGCCACTATTCACCATGTTCCGGGCACTCTTTGGATAATCCACTTCACCGTTATTCAGCCAAGCACACCAATTAATATCGATGTAGTCGTACATATGATCATTAATAATATCTGGGAATATATCTTTTCCAAAGTGCTCAGCCCAGTATGTCAATTCATCCAGAATCTTCATCATATCTTTTTTCAACATTTTTTCGATACGACCGGCGGTTTTTAGAGATTCTATTGACATATCAACGTAATTTTGGTACTGAGTGCCAACGCCTAGCATTTTCAGGCGATCATCCAAATCCCAAGATGTTTTTACAATAACACTTTTTTATGGAGATATATAACCGAGCCAAATTTCCTGGCATATTCGATACGAAGCCATTTTTTGCAAAGATGGTAATTCATTATTGTATGTGAATAAGTGATTCGGCGATCTATTCTCTGGAACGTCTTCCCTGATCATTCTGCTTATCATCTGAAATCAAAACGGGTTTTCTTCGTGAATAACTTGATGACATGGTAATGGTACTGGTAGAGACATTTATTTAGTAATATTTTCAACACCATAGGTTGGAGGTTGCTTCAATTAAATGTTGACGATCTTCAGGGTTGGGAATGAGCTTTATTACACTGAAAAAATATATATACTTAATAAAATTTATCCAAAAAAATAATAACGTGTCCCAATTCTCAAAATAGGTAAAATTTATCATTTTTTTGAATAAAATTTATTCTTTTTGGTAAAATTTATTCATTTTTTAAACAAATTTTATTATTTTTTTCGAACAAATTTCACCTATTTTGTGAATTGAAACACGTTATTATTTTTTTTGAATACCATTTTATTATTTTTTGATTAAAATTTATCAATTTTTTTGATGAAATCTCTTTTTTTTTTGATAAAATTTATTATTTTTGGGGTAAAATGTATTCATTTTTGTAACTTCTGTTTTTTCCTTGTACCCAGTCTGTTTTAAATTTTTTTTTTTTACTGATTTTATGGCTGTCGAAAAAAATTTAGAAGAATTGATTTTTTCTCATCAATTTCAATGCTTTTAACAAGAAAATCGGTTTTCAATGATGAGTTTCATGTGTTTCTCATTCGAGTGTTGTAAATCAAGGGTAATGCTGCTGAATATTTCAAAAATTTGGGGGTTTCAATTTTTGAGGGCTGATTGAAAGAAAAACTGTCGAAAATTATGTGAAGAAATCGATACTTTTACAAGTTTTTTCAATCCCCTTAAAATCAGTGAAAAAAATTTAATTCAAAATTCGAACCCAGTTAAGTACCCTAAGGAATTTTTGAAACGTAATGTCCTGGCATATTTCGGTCTTTGGAATGAATCTTATTTGATCCACCTTTGGTTTGGTTAGGTTTTAGGTCATTTTCAAACCTATTGTTTAATGTGTCCAGTCAACGAACAATGGGGATTAAATCTTGGTTAGATTTTAGGAAACGCCCAAATTGACAGAAAAAGACGATCAAACTGGAAAATAATTACTCGGGTAGGTAAGTACCTATGCACATTTTACACCAAACCTATCTTTAAAATCAGTGAAAATTATCGAAAAGCACTTGAAAACAATTAAATTTTTCAGTGTCTTTTCACTTTATTGTTAATTTTAATTCAAATAGGCTATTGCGATAAAAATTGTCGATAAAGAAATTCTTTACTTTTGAATTAATTTATTCGCCGAGTTTTAATTTTATTTTAAGCAAAATTTGAAGAAACACTCATTGTGCCTTCATTCAACAATCAAGAAAAGTTCAACTTCAAATCATTTTGGAAACCTTCTCATCTCTAAACTCAGATTTAAATTTTTGAATCTGTTCTTCGTCGTTATCCAAAAACCAATTCAACAAAATTCTCGTATACTGCTCTTCTCTTCGGGCAATCGAAGCCTCAATTATTTCCAAATCACTAAATTTGAAAACTCTACCCAGCTTATATTTTTTCACTTCCTCAAGATCCATCAGATACCACTTCAAGAAATTATCCATCACAGAAAGCATATCAACGACGAACTCGTCTTCGTAAATATACTGCAGCATCATAATCTCCATAATTTGATCGAAAACCTCATCAATGGGAATGGATGTCTTGAACTCTTTGATTTTTTCTTCGTTGCCCAGACACCAAGAGGCGAATTCTTTCCAGTACGTTTCATCGAATGATTTCCAATAATATCCATCCATAAGTATACTTCGAAATCGATCAGCCAGCGAATTCTTCAATTTGACCATATCCTCGTCAGTTAAGAACTGACCAGTGATCTTAATCACCTGATGCAACATATCAATATTGGTCCAATCATGAAAACACTTCATTCCTGAAGCCAGGATCAACCTTTGTTTAACAGTTTTCGCTATTTCTACATCTGGATGGACATCATCGACTAATTTTTCAAGCTCGTTCCATCTGATCGGGCCAAAGATGAAAATTCTATCGATTTCGTTGGATTCTAAAATCAGTTTTTTGAAATCTTTTATCGAGGATTCGTCTGGAGAGTAAAATTCGACGAATTTATTCAAATACTCGAAATTTCCATCGTGGAATAACCGATTACAATGATCCCTGACAACGGATGATTTCATCACCTGTTTCTTAAACTCGATAATTTCATCGTCATTTGGTAGGCACAACTTGATGATTTTGTCAACTTCGGAAAAATGATCATTCACTACCAAATGGTCTCCATGCTCTAAAATAATTTGCTTCCGGTAACTGGGCGACGAATAAGACAACATTGCATACAAAAATTTCAAACTGTGAGGTAAAGAGCAGAATGTAGGCATGAAATAATACTTGATAATGATATCTTTCTTATTTTCCAATAAATATTTCTTATGAAGCTCATCAGCTGATTCCCATAATCTGACCATCAAAGGAATGTACTCTTCCGAATAAATCCTCTCGTCTAATATTTTATCAATCAGCGTTGAAAACTGCTCTCCAGACATCATAGTCTTGATCTGAGTCCAAATCGTAAAAGCTGTCTCGGGTTCGGCCAAACGAGTCCAAAAATTCACCATGATCTCGACAGGGATCTCAGAAAAAACCTGACGCAGCTGGAAATCATTCATTTTAGACAAAATTCGTTTCTGAAACTTGACAATAAGCCATTTCTTCAACAACTCGATGGCTTTCTTGATTTGATCCTGTTCACTGAGACGATCCCAAAAATACTCGATGGCGAACCAATTATCAACCTCATTTTGAGTAATCATGAAACTCTCCAACGATCCAGAATTTGGATCAGCGATCGGCACCAGTCGTTGATCTAGCTCATTTCTCAGGTAACATATCCAATAAAACGTCAAAGGGCTGCTTTCAAAGTCGACCTCATCAAAAAAATTTTCAAGCTCTGAATCAAGAGTCAAATTCTTGATCTCGTTTTCCAAACAGAATTTACACATGATGCCAAATTTCTCGATTTGGCTCAAATCCTCCAAGGATAGCATTTTTTGAGCAGTTTGTCTGTAATCTATTTTGCCATTGGATTGCCAAACACAGCATTTGAGATGGCTTCGGGAAATAATTATTTGATCGCGAGGCAAGGTTTCGTACTTGGTGTAACATATCCAGCTGTCTAGTTCGTTTTCGACCTTGATCAGTGATTTTTTTATTAAGTCTTGAATGAGATGAGGAGAAGTGAAATTTTGTAACGATTTTTCCACCTCTTTTCGATATTTTTCGTTTAGCGAGTCACCAAGCACGTCTTCTTCTTCGTCAAAATTGCCATCGAAGAAGAAATTATGCCACAGAGATAGAGCCACTTTGAAAGAGGCTATCTCTTGTATCGTTGGCAGGGGTTCACTGAACAGTTGGCGGCAGCCTTGCAAATCCATCGAGGTATCCATTTCAATAACCTGAAAAGGAGAACATGGATTCAGTATAGGAATTTAAAATTCAAATTATAAAATTACATTTTTCGAAAGATTAAGTAAAGAGGTTTAAAATTGTGAAGAAAAATTCAGGAAAAATTATAGGTACGTTTAAGTTTATAATGATTCAAGTATTTTCGATGGAAAATCCAATTTTTCATGGTAAAAACTATTATAGAAAAGCCGACTTTCTTAATTTTTTTCTTTCATTCTCGGAATTTTATGATTTCTGATTTTTTATAAATTTAATCTATAGATTTCCTAATTTTTCATTCCTTGTTTTTCCAAAATTTTGGTATGTTTCTCATTTTTTTAATGATTTTTTTTCAATTACAATACATTCATACCTTATTCATGAAAATTTTTGATTCTTCAATATCCACCAAGTATCCGTAATTCAATTATTTTCCTATTTTTATTTTTCCATCAGGAAATTTCTCAATTCCTAAGGGCAAATCGACAAGATTTTATTCTTAAGTCAAATTCAAATGGCATAGAATTCAATCATTTTTATGATTTTGATAGCTTTGTCAATTATTCTAATAGTTGGTGCTTTCTCATCTGATTTTTCCCATGATGGAAGGGGAAAGGGTATTGAGAAAATTTGCATTTTTTTCAATTTTTTTTTATTTGGCGAACACTTTTATTTATTTATTTATTTATTTATTTATTTTGTAGTTTCTGTTGTTCACTTCTTTTATTTTTTATTGTTCAAAATAGGTATCAATGCATAGACGCACCCAGAAATTAATTAAGGGAGGGGCTGAGGATTTGAGAAAAATCAGGGGAGGGGGTCAAATTTCAAATTAATGATTTTTCACTGATCTTTCAGCCAAAAATCATTAATTTTTTTCTGACACACTGGGAATTCATTGAGGAATCGGTGATTTTTGACTCGAAAATTAGTCAAAAATTATCATTTTTGAACATAAAAAGATTAAAATACTGCCCAAGCGAAGAGAGGGCAAAAATAGTGTTTGAAAAACAAAAAAATGTACTTTTAAAATATTTTTGCAATAAAAAAATATTTTTTCCGAGCTTAAGGGGGGGGGGGGGGCTCAAGCCCTCTGAGCCCACCCCTTGAGTGCGCCTATGTATCAATGGTCGTTCAGACGTTCAATTTAAAAATCTGTCGTTGATTTCTTCTTGCGATTAAATGGAACCTAGAAAAGATCCCAGCAATATAGAACGTAGTATTGAAATCCATTTTCCAGGGTCATTTCCCCTCGGCAAAAGATTATCGAGACCGTAATGGCACTCTGATATCGAAAAATTAATAAGTTTGATTTTATCACTTCAAGATTGGTATGCAGATAGTGTTTTCTTCTGCCATCACAACACGGATTTTGAAATATCTCCTTGGTTAAATTCAATTTTTCGTGACTGTCGGTTAATCCTTTCTGTTATTGCATCTTTTAAAGAAAAAAAGATCTACTCCGGGTAAGTATAGATATTGCATCACTTTTTAAAACGATATATTTAAAATTCTTTTCAAAGGCATAATGTTGTTTCAGAAGTGGTTGAATTAACAATCAGCCAATACACTATGTCGAAAATTCTATTTTTAATAGTATTTTCACTGCAGAATTTGATTCTACACATACGTGCAGACAAGTTGATAGAAGGCCAAGATTTAGGAATTTGTGAGTAGATACCGTATTCATTATCGTATTTTCATCTGAAAGTTTTCCTCCGAAACCAAAATTATTTTAATCTTCCATCTTATGTGATATACCTAGACCTACTATATGTACTTGGAGAATAGAGATATTCCACGCTAAAACGGGACAAAAATGAAGTCGGGGTTTCCAATTTCGTTCAAAGTTTTTTTACGAGTCCTCCTAGGTGGTCTATTCACAAAACCACGATTATTTTTTTCCAACCCTCAAAGGGGCGAGGTTCAAAATTTTTATGCAATTACGATTTTTTGCGAAATTGCACAACTTTTAAAGGCTAATATCTCGAGATAAGTTGTATTTGAGGGAAAACTTTTTATAGGGTTTGAAAGACAATTGATAAGAAATTCAAAATCGATAATCACTTTTTGAAAAGCTCGAAGTTGAACTTTGGTGGTGAAAGCTCAACTTTCATGATGAGAACTAAAGATGAAGGCTACCATTTAAAAATTTGAAAAAATAACAGTAAGCAGCCCATTACCCTATTTTCAACCAACAAATTTTCAAGATGGGATCTCCAGATCCTTGAGGCACAGGGGTCCACAATTTTGACCAAAATTCAAAAAAATCAAAAAAATATAGCAGCACATCGATTTCTACTAATTCGAAGTCGCTGATTTCGAATATGTACTTCGTTTTTTCATCCCACCCTCTGAACCCCCTATTAGCCTCCCTTAAAGGGTCAAAATTCGAAAAAATGAAACATTTTCGAAATCAGTGCCTTTGAATTAGTAGAATTCGATGTGCTACTTGGTTTTTTCAATTTTTTTGAATTTTGGTCAAAATTGCGGACCCCTGTACTTTTACCTCCCAAAAGGGTCTGGAGATCTCATCTTGAAAATTTATTGGTTGAAAAGAGGGTTAAAAGGGCTTCTTAATGTAATTTTTACAGATTTTTAAGTGGTACCTAGCTGTCATCTTTAGTTCTCATCATGAAAGTTGAGCTTTCAGCACAGTTCAACTTTAAGCTTTTCAAAATATAATGATCAGAATTTGAAAAAAATTATGATTTAGTGAATAAACGACCCAAGGAGAACTCGCAAAAAAATTGACCGAAATTGGAAGACCCGACTTCATTTTTGTCCTGTTTCAGTATGGAAGGAAAAGCCCCATAGAAATTTTATCCATTAATCCGTCGATCATTTAATAATTCAATATTAATTATTATATTCGTTTCAGCGGGAATTGACTACGATGAAAATGAAATGAAATTGAAACAACTGTGTATGAAAAATGAAACTATGCTTAAAGCTCTAAGGTCATTGCTAGCCAAGGCAGTTGCCAAAGGTGACAGTAAGAACGTGAGTAATTATAAATAAATGCTTCACATTGAAGACAACCTTGCTTTAAATTCTTCTACATTGCAGTCCCTAAATTACTTCAAATGTGCCGTAAGCAATTCCATGGTTGACCTGGAGGTGTACAAGGCCAGTGGGTCAAAATGGTTATACAAAAATGAACCAGAGCCATCATCACCCACCACCAACAACGGAAAATGGATTCCACGGGACATTGAAAAAGATATAGCAATATACGACGCATGGGTGCCCTATTACGACGCACTGTCAATTCCAATTAGAGACTCAATAGCCAATCCCCCGTCTACTTTTCGGCCCGATCAACTGGAAAAATTAAAGGCCGAGATTTCAAAAATTTCGAAAAACTGGTATTTAATTGTAACATGTCCTCATGAAGATCGATGCCCTTCTTACGTTAACAATCTGCAGAAATACTTGAAAGCAGTCCAACTACATAATCCCAATAAATATGCAACCGAGGAAGAAATTTACCACCGATTCGCTATCCATATGGCACGAAGCTTTAGGATGATGCGTGTTCTTCATAACAAAGTACTTTCATTTATGGATAAATTTGCCAAAGGTAATCTAAAACCACTTTCGGATTTATTGTTCAAGTGCGTACCATCGTTTTATATTTCCGGCGAACAACTGTTCTTCCTAAACGCTCTGAGGTCTGCACGCGATCCGGACGGCGAACCTCTACAATATTATTCTATAAAAAATAAATTTGTGAATAATGAACAATGGACGATTCTACCGTTTGACAATTCAAGTCGATGTCCTTTCGATGACTTGCGAAAAATTTCCACCACCTTAATTCCAATGTTGTCGACACCCGATCCGATTAAATCGTAATTTTAAGATCTTACTAAATAAAAGCGTGACCAGAATAATTCATTAGAAAATCCGTTCTTAAAATGGTATCGACCCGGTGAATTTTTTTTAGATCAAATCATATCTAATGGCTCAGATATGATTAGATCTCAGAAATATCCCAATCAAATTTGATCTAATCAGGTCTAATTTGATGTGATTTTGTAGGTATGTAATTTCATAAACGTGGAAAAATTTGAGTCAATAAGTGATCCATCGGAAGCTTCAAACATCAGGAAAAAAACTTTCAAAAAATCCATTTTAAATGTTCATTCATTTAGGTAGGTACAGGTAGCTAGATACTATATTTTTATGAATCAGTAAAAATTATGGAAATTTGCTGAAAAACAGTCAGAATTGCAGGAGAATAAAAAAATCAGTGAAAAAAATTCAATGAAAGAGCATCAGTGGGAAAAAATTGCGGAAAACTCAGTAAAAATCCACCAAAGTCAGTAAAATATCTGAAAACCAGTATTTAAAAAAATCAATCAAAATTCGTCAAAAAAATCAAAAAATTTTGCTGATTTTTGTTTTGCTGCAATTTTGACTTTTTTTCCAGTGACTTTCAGGGATGGAAAATTGGAACTGAGAACTGGGAATAACTGGAACATGCTGGAACTAAAAGCAAAATACTGGAACTTGAACTGAAAGAAATTTCAGTTACAGTTCCAGTTCTGACCATTTTTTTTTTTTTTTTTTTTTAGTTTTTCTAATCACTAATGTTTGATTTCTCTCTACAGTTAACTGCTTTTACAACTGTTTTCGCTTCCTATAGAATTTTTGTTTCAGTTTGCTCATTTCAAATTTTTTACGAATAAATATGAGTGTATGACACGTGAGCCTGTTTTACGGATTCAAGTAGGTTGGTGAGCAATTTTTTTTCCAAATTCACACATTTTTCTAGTTCCGACTTTTTTTCCAATATCAATTTTTTTTGATGAGGTCGAAATTATTTCCTCAATTTTTCTTCCAAATTCAAAATTTTTTGACGAGGTCTAAATTCTTTTCCAAACTTCAAACTTTTTGTCAAAGTTAAAACTTTTTAACAAAATGTTTTCTTTGTAGGTATAACAAGCCCAGGTCAATTCTACAAGTCAAAAAAATTTTCCAGACAATTTTTCTTCATTTTTTTCAAAATTTAAAATAATTTTTACAACAGAAAAATTTGAAGTTTAGAAAATAATTTAGGCTTTCTCGAAAAAATTTGAAGTTGGAAAAAAATGGGGGGGGGGAATTTAGAGCATATCAAAAAAAAAATTGAAGTTGGAAAAAAAGTCAGAAGGGAAAAAAGTCGCTCATAAAACAGGCTCACGTAAAGAACGATTTACTTTTTGTTTTGTTTTTTGGGGGTTAGGGGGAGATTTCCCATTTCTACTTCTACTTTTCAACGTTTTCCATTTTCCCCTCATTATTTTAGAGAGAAAAAAATTGAGAATTAGAAATTTGGAACTGAAAAACTGGAACTAGAACTGAAACTGTAATGATGGGAACTGGGAACTGAGAACTGGAATTGAACTGAGAACTAGAACTGGAACTAGGTATTATTTCCTCAGTTTTCCATCCCTGGTGACTTTTCATTGATCCAAGATTTGAAAAATTTACCCACAGAAATCTAATTCCTCAAATTCAACGGCCTAATCCCTATTTGATCGCCTTTGGAATGACTTTAAATGGGGCAACAAATAAAATTTCTTCGCCAATTTCAGGCTCAAAAAATTCTCCATACGTTTCGAAATTAAATATAAAGAAAAATAATCAAGCAAACAATTTTTTGAGAAGAACGAAAAATATTCTATTTCATTACACTTGTACGAAAATAAAATCAAACACACGAAATTCTCAACTTCAAATAATCATCGAAACCTTCGTATGACTAAATTCATTCTTAAATTTACAAATCTGCTCTTCATCGTTATCCAAAAACCACCCCAATAATTTCCTCGCAATCTCCTTTTGCTTGGCAACCAAATCCTCGATAATTTCCACATCACCGAACTCGAAAATTCGACGTAACTTATACTTCCTCACTTCATCAGGTTCCACCATCAGCCACTCCAGAGAATTATCCATCACAGAAATCACTCTTTCGACAAATTTCCACTCGTACGAATGCTTCGAAATCATCAACTTCAATTTTTCAGCAAAAATCTCATCGATGGGTATCGTCGACTTGTACTCTTTAATTTTCTCTTCACTGCCCAAACAAAACGCTGAAAATTCTCGCCAGCACGTTTCATCGATGTACTTCCAACCATACCAAGTCATAAATCGACTTCGAAATTCATCGAGTAACGATTTCTTCACTTTAATCATATCTTCGTCGGTTAAAATCTGAACGCAGACTTTGATCATTTGACGTAAAAAATCTATATTCCTCCATTCGCAAAAATAATACCTCGTTGCTGAATCCAGAACCAACTTTTGCTTGATATTATTGGCCAATTCTGCATCAGGATACACATCGTCGATTGATTTTTCAAAAGCGGCCCACTCTGAAAGCCAGATAACTTTACACTTGTCCACCATCGATTTCTTGCGATCATTTATAACCAATTCGTTGGGTGAATAAAATTCGACGAATTTATTATACTTATCGTATCGTCTCGTTTTGAATAACCATTTGCAATATTCTCTGCCAGGTTCCCACTCCATCATTCGATTTTTAAATTCCAAGACGTCATCGTCGCTAGGCAGGCAAAGTTTAATAATTTTATCAGCTTCAACAAAATGTCCTTGATGATTTCGTGGATAATGTTCGACGACTTCATCGAAATGATGATTCACTATCAAATTCTGCCCATAATTCAGAAAAATATTCCTTCGATAATCGGGCGACGAATAAGACAGCACGGCGTATAAAAATTTCAACGTGTAAGAAACAGGATGATGAATATTTCTGGACGAAAAATAACGTCGAATAATTATATCTCTTTCGTTCTCCAATAAATACCTCTTCAAATGATCATCAGCTGAATTCCAGAGTTCAATCATCAAATCGACATACTCGTCCGAAAAAATTCTCTCGTTTAAAATGCTTCGTATCAGCGTCGAAAATTGTTCACACGATATCAAACTTTTTATCTGGGTCCAAATCACGACAGCTGCCTCGCGTTCTCCAAAATAAACCCATAAATTGCCCAAAATTCGGCCAGGAATTTTGAAGAAAACCTGACGCAGCTGGGAATCGTTCATTCTAGACAACAATTGTTTCTGAAAGTTGGGCCATATCATCAATTCGCAGGCTTTTGTGATTTGTTCCTGTTCGCTGAGACGATTCCAGAAATACTCGACGGCGGACCAATTATCAACTTTTTTTTTCGTTATCATGAAGCTTTCTATCGACTCGAAATTCTTATCGACTGGTATCTCTTTCAGGTCATCATACAGATAACATATCCAATAAAACATGAGAGGACTTTGATAAAAGTCCACCTCTTCGAAATACCTTCCAAGCTCCTCATCCAGATTCACATTCTTTATCTTGTTCTCCAAACAATATCTACACATAATACCGAATTTTTCAAACGGGCTCATCTGATCCAAAAATAGCATTTTTTCAGCAGTCTGTCTGTAGTCTATTTTACCATCTGATTTCCAAACGCAGCACCGAAGGTAGTCTCGGAGAATGGTGATGTAACTGTCAGGCCAAGTTTCATACATGTGATACGATATCCAGCCATTGATTTCATATTCCACATCTTTTAGAGCTCTTTTTACCTCATCTTCGATGACTGGGGGCAAATTCAAATGTTGTATAGATTTTTTCACCGTTTTCCTGTAGTCTTCGTCCAAGGTGTCGCCGAAACTGTCTTCGTCTGTATTGAAGTTCCCATTGAAGAAGAAATTATACCACAGAGATATGGCTATTTTGGATTCAGCCATTTTCTGTAGCATTGGCGGGGCTTTTGTGAACAGCTGATGATATCCTCGCAGATCTATCGACGTTGAAAATGACGAATCCATTTTAAATATCGGACTGAATAATGATGGCTTTACCTTCAGATTTAGTATGAATACGAAAACGAAATTAAATTCGCGAATGCTAGGCATAGCTACGAATCTTGAAAATTATGGCGATATATCGAACGAATGTAAACAATAACATCATATATTTTTTTCAATTTAGCACTGCCTGGTGGCCAGCAAAAAAACTTTTTTTTCGAATGAAGGAATGAACCAGTTGTTATACCGAGTAGAAAGTAGAAACTAGAAGGCCTTTGAGTTACCTCATCACAAAAAATAACGTGAGCCTGTTTTACGGACTCGAAGTGGTTGGTGAGCGATTTTTAATTTAATCCAACTCAATTTTTTTTGACAAGGTTTAAATTTTTTCCTCAATTTGTTTCCGACATCAGAATTTTTTTGACGAGGACTCAACTTTTTCCTCAATTTTTTTCCAACTCAAATTTTTTTGAAAAGGTTTAAATTATTTCATCAATTTTTTTCCAACTTCCAAAATTTTTTTTGAGGGCCAAATTTTTTCCAGTAAGTATTTTTTTTCAACTACCAAAATTTTTTTTGACGAGGTCTAAATTATTTCCTGTATTTTTCTCCAACATCAAAATTTTTTTGACGAGGGCTAAATTTTTTCCTCAATTTTTTCCAATTTTTTTCCAACTTCAAAATTTTTTTTGACGAGGGCCAAATTTTTTCCAGTAAGTATTTTTTTCCGACATCAAAATTTTTTTGACGAGGGCTAAATTTTTTCCTCAATTTTTTTCCAGCTCAATTTTTTTTGACAAGGTTTAAATTTTTTCCTCAATTTTTTTCCAACTCAAATTTTTTGACAAGGTTTAAATTATTTCCTCAATTTTTTTCCAACTTCCAAATTTTTTTGACGAGGTCTAAATTATTTCCTGTATTTTTTTCCAACATCAAATTTTTTTTGACAAGGTGTAAATTTTTTCCTCAATTTTTCCCAATTCCAAATTTTTTTGACAGGGTTACATTTTTTTCTCAATTTTTTTCCAACTTCAAAATTTTTTTTGACGAAGTCTAAATTTTTTCCTCAATCACTCCAGATTGACTCCAAGTTCAAGGACAAATTATTTTCTTCTGAGAATATTCAATTGTTTAGGTTGAAAAGGAAGGAGATTGATATTATCAATTTTAAAATTATTGATAGTGTAGGTATTGAAAGTTACTGAACCCGAGCAAAGCGAGGCGAGGGGAAAAATTTTTCGAATTTTTAAAGAGAGTAACATGAATGCGATCGCAGCGATAATTCCAGAAAAAGAAAAAAAATGTGAGATTTTGATTGGAAAAATTCAAAAAAGGTACTAATACCTATTTTAAATCCTTCAAATGAAAAATTCTTGAGGAAGATGAAGTAATTTGGAAAAATTCGCGACCTTTGACGAATTTCGAGTCAATTTCGCGATTTTTTCGCAACTTTTGCAACCGAAATCTGAATTCGCGAATACTTCGCGACTTTCATGACTGGTAGACACTCTGAAATTCTAAGTCAACAGCAAAGACTTTACAAAAATAGCTGCATTGCAGCACAAATTGTGTAAAATGTCTGAGTAGAGAGATGAAACATGATCATGAGTTGCGGGAGCGCAAAAATAGTTTTCAAATATTGTAAGTAAATGAATTACTTAACCTTATTCGGTTTTTGGAAAACCCATGTTCAATTACCATAAAATACTTAAGTATTATATGTAGTTTCAAAGGGGAGTAGGGTGCTCTTCAAGGATTGTGGAGGGGAGATGGTGGTACCTCAATTCAATGGTCAGAGGGGAAGGGGAGACATTTTTTTTTCTTATGGTCAAAGCCCTCAAGCCCAGTGACTTGGGGTGGGGAACACTGCATTATCAGAACACTTTTAAAAACATGAAAACTCGTAATCTGATAATTATATTATTTTAAAAAATTGTAAAACTTGAATGTAAAATAATTGAATGAAATATATAAAATTATATCAATTGCGAAACATCCTTATCTTTAAATTCAGTCTTAAATTTGCTAATTTGCTCATCATTGTTATCCAAAAACCATAACAACAATTTTTTTTGATTTTTTACATCAGAAGTAGCAATTAACGTTTCCATGATTTCCAGATCATTCAATTCGAAAATTCTACGCAACTTGAACTTCTTCACTTCTTCTGGGTCCTCAAAATACCATTTAATAAAATTATCCATCACAGAAACCATATCTGCAAAAAAGCTCCTTCGGCCGACATGGTGTGATAACATCAGTTCAAATTTTTCGCCAAAAATTTCATCGATAGGTATCGTTGATTTGAACTCATTAATTTTCTCCCCACCCTCTAAACAAAAAAATGCAAATTCCCGCCAATAAGTTTCATCGAAAGATTTCCAAAAATTCCAATCCATGAATTTTCCTCGAAACTGATCAATTAGCGATTCTTTCATTGAAACGATTTCTTCGTTAGTTAAAAATCGAGCAGAAATATTAATCATTGAACGTAAACTATCCGCATTCATGGAATCGCACAGACCACAAGTTCCTGAAGTTAGAATCAGCTGTCGCTTCATATTTTTAGCCAATGACGCATCGGCATAAGCATCGTCGATGAATTTTTCAACCTCCTCCCAATTCCCATCGCGAAAGATGTGTTTAGTTTGGAATTCGCTCATGTCCAATATACGTTTTTTGAAATCGTTCATTCCAGATAAGTCGGGAGCGTAAAATTCAATGAATTTGTTCAAATTTTCAAAATTTCCATATGAAAATCCTCTTTTACAATGATCTAAAACTTCAGATGATTCTATCATTTGCTTCTTAAACTCGAAAACGTCAATGTCACGAGGTAAGCATAACTTGATGATTCTATCAAATTCAAAATAATTATCCTTGTAGTTTGTACGTGAATAAGGGACCACATCGGTGTAATGATATTTGACTATCAGCATTACTCCTTGATCCAAAATAAACTCCTTCCTGTAACTAGGCGACGAGTAAGACAACATGGCGTATAAAAGTTGCAGCCTTTTAGCTACAGGAATAAAATTAAATGAAAAGTAACGCTGTACAATAGAAGATTTCTCTTGATCCAAAATACACCTTTTATGATGATCACAAGCAGTATCCCACAGTTTGATTATCAAACCAAACCTTCCATCCGGGAACATATTCGCCATTATCAAGAGTGAATGTAGGAACTCGCCGAATTTTTCATTCGGGATCAAATGCTTAATTCGAGACCAAATCGAAAACGCCTTTTCAGCTTCTTCTAGAAAGCAACTATACCAAAAAATTTCCACGATTCTGGCGGGAATCTCGCAGATAATCTGCTCTAATTGAAATTCGTTCATTTTAGACAACAATCGTTTAGTGAAAGATTCGACAAATATTTCATTTTTCAACAAAAGCAGAACTTTGGCGACTTGATCTCGTTCACTCAAACGATTCCAGAAATATTCCATGGCATGTCTATCCTTATGCCCAAATTTCGTCACCATGAAACTTTCTAACGATTCGAAATTCGCACCGAATCTCATCCCAATCAGATCTTTTTTCAGCTTGCATACCCAATAAAACGCAAGTCGAGGTCTTCTTTCACTGATCAGTTTGGCGAGTACACTTTCAAGCTCTTCATTTGGAGTGAATTTCTCAAATTCCTCCTCTAAACAATATCTACACATTATGGCAAACTTATCGACTTGGCTCAAACTATCCAAAGATAACATTTTTCGAGCAGTTTTCGTGTGATCAATTTCACCATCGAATCTCCAAACGAGGTATTTAAGATGGTCACGAAAAATTCTCGTACGGTGATCAGGTAACGTATCGCTCGTAATTTCAGATATCCAATCATCTATTTCCCTTTGGACTTTCCATATCGAATACTTGATCAACCGTGAGATGAGATGATGAGGAATGTGATCTCGTAAAAATTCAGAATACTGTTCCACCTTACTTTTGTCTTCCTGTTTCAAACAGTCACCGAGCTCGTTTTCTTCAAAATCCCCGCCGAAAAATAAATGATACCATAGAGATCTGGCTATTTCTAAAGATGTAAGTCGTTGCAACGTTGGTATGCTTTCTTTGATCAATTTGTAACATTCTTGCAAAGTGTTCGATGCTGGAAGTGAAGCATCCATTTCGATTATCTGAAAAATAGCGTCTGATTACAGCGAATGGACCAAAATTGCTGGGAATATTTGAATTGAATTAAAAAATTATTGAGGTCCTTTGGTTGAAGATGGAGGCTGGTGGCAAAAATTGAAATCAAGTGTAGCTAAAATTTATTCAAATAAAACTTCATAGATAAAATTTATCTTTTGAAAGTGATCGAATAATTAAATCGGGCTATCATAATAATTATTCCAACCTCAAGTCTTATGAGCCAAAAAAAATGTAAAAAACATTCAAAAAATCTATTACTAAAAAGTAAAAAAGGCTGAGATGATATGTTGAAAATTCAAAATGACCCTAACAAGGGAGGTATCTCAACTCAAAGTAAAATTTCGAGCCCAAGCAAAAAAATCGAAAGTACACCATGAAAGAACCTCACCTCTAAAATTTCAATCACTGAAGTGCATTTCTCGAATTTTGGAGAATTTTTGAAACTTCAAACTACCTCATAGCTTGAAAAAAATCAGAATTTGATCTAATCAACGAAAAAAAGCTGAAAAAAATGGTATATCCTTTATTTTCGACCAACCAAATCGATTGAAAGCGGTCCGAGATATTTCGCAACCACCAGAGAATTTTGGAATTTTCCAGCCCTGAAGAAACCCCCATAGAAATGGCCCATACGAACTTAGCACCTGTAATCGCGGATTATCAAGATTGGTGATCTATCTATTTAATCAATTTTATTTTTCCTGGGCCTTTCTCAAATTTTCCTCAAAAAGTGAGGGGATAAAATTGAAAAATTGTAAGTGAGGTATCAAATTACACGATTTTCTGCCCAAAATAGGCCAAATACTCCTAAATCAATTTATTGACTCAAATGGGATTTCGACAATCCAAGGTTCAAAATTTTATCAAGCTCAAATTTTTTCAAACTCCCAATTAAATTTTTTTGTTCCATTTCTTCTACAAAATGATATCCAATTTTAACATTTTTTTCCAATAATTGGTACCTAGGTAGGTAATTTTTTTAATCAAAATTTTCTCAACATTTATCCAACTTCGATTTTTAAAATTTTTTTTCGATTTAATATTTTTATTCCTTTTTAAATTTTTTTTTCATATTTCTAAGTTTGAAAAAATCTATTAAGTGCGACTTTTCACTTGGAAAAATTTCATAACTGTAGTTGAAAAAATTGAAGAAAATTGTAAAATTATTCGAAACACAAACGTTTGAAAAAAAAAACGAATTGCGACAAATTTTAAATGGGCACCCTACATTTTCTTTGAAATTGTCTCTTTTTGCAAAATATTTTCTTTTTTAAAATTGCTCAATATTTTTCCAACCAAGGACTCAATTTTTGAAATTTCTACCAATTTAACACTCATTTTTTAATAATTAAAATTTTTCATTAGATTATCCGAAAAATGTCAACTAAGTAAGTATATGTTTTTTCAATTTTCTTCAAATTAAATGGCTGCAAGAGCAAGAGATTTACAAACATAAATGAAATTGAAAACATTTTTTTAAAAAATCAAAATCGGAAAAATTTCAAGAAAATTCAACCTTGAACTGTTGGAAAAATTTCAATATTGAAATTGAATATAATTTTTACCAAAAAAAAAAAATTAGAATGAAAGGAATTGGAAAATTTTTGAGTTGAAAAAATTTAGAATTGTGATAAATTTAGACTCCGAGAGACAAAAATCCTTTCACGTCAAAATTATTTACGATCAAGTTGAAATAGCTTTTGCAACCCTCGCATCACTGCAGGTGAAATCGTACTCCCCTTCTTCCGCCTCTCAAAAAATACTCTAAACACCTCGTAATTGATCAATTTCCTATATTTCGATTTTAAAATTTCCAATTTCAACATGTCTACAAAAAAATTAAATAAAATGTATAAAATCTTGGCATTCAATCAATCACAAAACATTCTTATCACTAAATACAGTCTTAAATTTTCTAATTTGCTCTTCATCGTTATCCAGAAACCAAACCAACAAAGTTTTTACACATTTTTTATCTTTATCAAATAAAGTTTCAATGACGGCCAGATCACCGAACTCGAAAATTCTACGTAACTTGAACTTCTTCACTTCTTCCGATTCCACAAAATACCATTTAATAAAATTATCCATCACAGAAACAATATTCACGATGAAATCACTCTGTTGACCACGCTCTAAGATCATTAATTGCAATTTTTGACCGAAAATTTCATCAATGGGTATCGTTGATTTGAACTCATCGATTTTCTCTCCACCTTCAAAGCAAAAAGATGCAAATTCCCGCCAGTACGTTTCATCGAAAGATTTCCAAAAATTCCAATCCAATAATCTCTTGCGAAATCCATCAAGTATCGAATCCTTCATTGCAATCATTTCTTCATCGGTTAAAAATTGAGCAAAAATGGTAATCGAAGACTTCAAAGAGCATAACCTATTCGCATCCTTAGAGCCGAACAAACCACGAACTCCTGAAGTAAGAATCAGCTGTCGTTTCATATTCTGAGCCAATGATCCATCGGGATAGGCATCGTCGACGAATTTTTCAATCTCCGTCCAATTCCTACCGATGTATTCAGTTACGAATCCGCTCGAATCTAAGATCACTTTTTTCAATTCATGCATCGCAGATACGTCAAATGAGTAAAATTCGATGAATTTGTTCAAATTTCTAAACCGTCCCCAGAAAAATTCTTCCTTACAAAAACGTACAGCCGCAGGCGATGTTATTATTTGCTTCTTAAACTCAATGATATCATCATTATCGGGCAGGCAAAGCCTAATAACTCTATCAACTTCAATGTATGCATCTTCGAAGTTTGCCCGTAAACAGGAAACATGATAATGCGCATTATCGCGATGAAATTCCACCATCAATTTGACCAATTGTTCGAAGATGAACTCCTTCCTATAACTAGGCGACGTGTACGACAACATGGCATGTAAAAATTGCATTTTCATAGAAAAGGAAACGAAGTATCTCTTTGCAATAATATTTTTATCTCGATCCAAAATAAACCTCTTATGATGATCACAAGCAGTATCCCACATTTTAATTATCAAACGAAACTTTTCATTCCCGCAAAAGTTCCTCACTGCCAGGACTGAACCCAGGAGTTTGCCAAATTCTTCACAGCAGAGAAAATACTTGACTCGGGTAAAAATTGAAAACGCAATTTCTGCTTCTTCTAAACTATTGCTGAACCAAAAAGCTTCCACCATCCTGACAGGAATCACTGATAAAACCTGAGCTTGTTGAAATTCGTTCATTTTATATAGAAACAATTCTTTCAGATAAGATTCAACCAATATCTTCTGATTTAACAATAACACAGCTTTAGCAACTTGATCTTGTTCACTCAAACGATTCCAGAAATACTCGATGGCATGCCTATCTTCACAACATTGCATTTTCGTCACCATTAAACTCTCCAATGATTCGAAATTCGCACCGAATCGCATCCCACGCAGATCTTTTTTCAGTTTGCAGATCCAATAAAACGCCAGACGAGGCCTTCTACGACGGATCACCTTGGCGAGTACACTTTCAAGCTCCTCATTCGGAATGAAATTCTCGAACTCACCCTCCAAACAATATCTACACATAATGGCGAATTTATCAACTTGGCTCAAGCTATCCAAAGATAACATTTTTCGAGCAGTTTTCGTGTAATCTATTTCGCCATCGAATCGCCAAATCAGGTATTTCAGATAATCGCGAGAAATAATCATACGGTGATCAGGTAACGTATTTCTACTGTTATTTGATATCCAACCAGACATTGATCCCCATACTTCCCATATCGATTTGTTAATCAACTGTGGGATGAGATGATGAGGAATGTAATCTCGTAAAAGTGCAGAAGATTGTTCGATCTTGTTTCTGTATTCCTGTTTCAAGAAGTCGCTCATCAGTTCGCTTTCGTCAAAATCCTTGTCGAAAATTAAATGAAACCACAGAGATCTGGCTATTTCGAAGGATGTTAGTTGTTGCAATGTTGGTATGCGTTTTATAAATAGTTCGCTACATCCTTGCAAATGCAAATCCATCGATGCTGGAAGTACAGCATCCATTTCGATCATCTGAAAAATAGAGTCTAGATTCAGTATATGGACTGAAATCGCGAAGAACCTTACGTCAAATTTAAAAACGATTAGGGATCTTTTGTCCAGCACATAGGCCGAATCTGAAATAAACACAAGGATTTTTTCAAATCAACCCTTAAACACAAAAACATCCTTTTCGAAAAATAATCGATTAAGGTTCTACTAAGTTGAAACAGGAGGTGAATACTTCGGAAGAAGAATTTCAACCTTCAGCCAAATTATTGACTGGAAAAAACTGCGCGCACGCTCGAAAAACTTTTATTAAAAATTTATAGATTTTTTGATTTGTTATTTCAAATTTTGATGAATTTTTCAAAATTCAAAATGCTCCAAGATCAACAAAATATGAAAATCAGATCTAAATCAGCAATAAAAAGCTAAAATTTGAAGTAAATTTCAAACTGAAATTTGTTTCAATAAAGGGAATCTATTTTTGAATTAGGCACCCTAAAAAATTTGCCCTTTTCAATGCTATGATAATCTCGTGTCCCAATTTACAAAATGAATGAAATTTATCATTTTTTTTTTTTTGAATAAAATTTATTCACTTTTTTGACAAATTTTATTATTTTTTAGAATAAATTTCACCTACTTATTTTTGGAATTGGGACACATTCTTTTTAAAATAAATTTCATTATCTTTTGAATAAAATTTAATTATTTTGGTAAAATGTATTCATTTACAAATTTTACCAATTTTTAATACCATGCATATGAAAAATGGGAATTATAAAAAATTCAGTTCGACTTCTGATTTTCAACAGTACAATTGAAATCATTTGAATTTAGGTATTTGAAACCATCAACATTGAAACAGCATGATGAAAATTCATCATTTTGGTTCATAGGCGTGTCTGGGGCTTCTGAGTAGGGTGTGCCAAAAGTTTGGGCCCTCCAATGGAATTTATAAAATAACTTGAATATATAAAAGTATCTCTATAAAATTGTGCTCATGCCCGAGCGAAGCGAGGGCGAAGCTTTGGAAAAATTGGTTTTCTGATGCCTAAAAACTCTAGGGGAGGGGTGTATCTCAAATTTTCCTAACTAAATTTGCTGAAAAACTCAAAGATTTTCCTTATTTTCTCAAAAAACCTCAATTATTTTTATAAAATTTTATAAGTTTTTCCACAAATCCTCAAGCTTTACAAAATTTTTCCATTTAGTAAAGATTGGTTTTGACTGAAAAAAAACCTTTCTTTAAATTGTTTATAGGTATATCGTTTTCCATGAAAATTTTCAACGTGCGTATATGAAAATGACTTTTTTCATTTAATGTGGGGTTAAAACATTTGAGGTCTGGAAATTTTTTTGAAAAATTATGATTTCATCTGTAGAAACATTTAAGTACAGCTACAGAATTTAAATTGAGAAAATTTTTGAAAAAATGGACAATCTGGAGTTGAAAAAATTTGAGTCAACACCTCGACCAAAGAACCCATTTTTTCATGTTTTAAATTCGTCAAGTTATCCAAAAACTATACAAAATTTCCATTATTTGATTTGTTATCCGTTTTTTTAAAAGTGTAAGTACATGGGGAGCAAAAAATTGAAAAATTTAGGAAAAGTAGGGTGTGCCAAGGCACACTCGGCATACCCTGCAGACACGCCTATGTTTTGGTTTTACTCGCGAAAGGATCGCAACGTTCAATATTGTAGGAATTTTGAATAAAAAAAATTCCAAATTGAAAAAATGTTCATTTTTTCTCTTTAAATTTGAATCAGTCAAAATTGAGTCACTGTTGGAATCACGGATTAGTAGAAAAGGAAAAATTTACTGATTCAATCGGTGAATTTTCATCATTGAATTAGTAAAAATGAAATTTCACTGATTCAATGAGTGCAGTGGCGCAGCCAGAACTTTTTTATGGAGGGGGCTAGAATTCATGAGAAAAGTAAGTGGGTGTAAGCTTGTGTAGAGAGGGGATCCCCCGAACCATCGTTTGTTTTTTTTGAGGGGGCTCACTGCTCACTAAGGCTTGCCATGGGTAAGGGACCTTGAAATAAAGGAAAAATTTAACTAATTACGTCGGATATCAACGTTAAAAATACCTAAAAGACTTTTTTTCACTTTTAGATTTCTCACCTGAGGCCCAAATTTTCTCTGTACGACTCTGGGGGGAGGGGGAGGGGGTATAGACTCGGCTTAGTGACAATCTATTTTCATGGAACATTGACTTTTTCCCCTTTGAATATTATAAACGTGAATTTTATTCAAAACTACACTGTATAAAGAGCGTTAAGAAACAAATGGCAGTGAATTTTTCAAGGAGAAACACCTCATATGGGTAAAATGAAGACAGAATCGTGTAAATTCGAGTTTTTTCTATCCATGCCACCCTTCAGTTTTATCCTGGAACTCGTTTTGGTCGATTTAGGGCAGTAGTTTTGAAAATGTGCTGATTTCCGCCTCCGAATTAGCAAAACAACGAAATTCTTGGAAAATTCGGGTTCTCGAAGACATAAATCCGAAATATTGCCTCCTTGTGACTTTTCTCTATTTTTCAAACTAAAGAAACGTCTTCGAGGACACTAATTTTCATAGAAATTCATTGTTTCGTTGGTTCAGAGGTGAAAATCAACACTTTTTTAAAACCATCACCTTAAATCTACCCACAGTTTGGGGGGGGGGGCTTTAGCCCCTTAGCCCCACCCTTGGCTGCGCCACTGAATGAGTGATTATCTGATTAATTGCTGATTCAATCAGTGAAATTTTATTTTTACCGATTCAATAATGAAAGTTCACTGATTGAAATCAGTAAATTTTGATTGATTTCAACCAGTCAACTAATTTTTACTAATTCAATGGTAAAAATTCACCAATTGAATCAGTAATTTTTCACTGATTGACGGTAAAATTTCGCTGATTAACTGGTGAATCAGTGGAATTCGATTGATTATATCAGTGACTTGAGTTTTTCTATTTTGTTAGTGAATTTTGGCATTTCTGACTGATTCATAATTAAGAGAGCTTGGCTGATGAATCTGGGGGTAATTTTCGTATCGTGTGATTTTCACAGCTTGCCAACGAGAGCGTATGTGCTTTCTATTGCAAACAATATCCACCTATCTGGATATAATGAGATTTCGACAATATATAGGTATGTCAAGCTCAAACTTTTTAAAACTCGTCACAAGTTGAGAACTGTTTTCATCCTATTTTTTTTTCAACGAGGTACCCGATTCGAAAAAGTTTTCTAATGATAGGAAAACTTTTTTAAAATTCATAATAAGTAATATTTTCTTGAAATTTATTCAACTTCAATTTCATTTCTAAAACTTTTTCCATAATCGCTTTTGAATTTGAAGAAATTTTTAAAAAACAAAATTGCAAATTTCTTTTAAAAATTCAAAGTTGGAAAAAAAATTGATAAATTTTCATCTGCGAAATTTCACACCTGTAGTAAAAACAAATTGAACTACGCGTGAAATTTTTTCAAACAAATTTTACACGTTGAAAAAATGAAATCCATTTTGAAAAAATTTCTAATACTCTGGAATTTTTTTCAACTTCACAATTTTTTCAAATTCAAATTCCCTCAACTTTTTATTTATCAAATTTTCTTTCAATTCAAAATTGGTTTTCAAAATTTAAAAATTTTTCCTTCATTCTGTTCTAATTTGTATTTTAAGAAATGCCACAATCACGTTTTTGAAACTTTCTTTCAACTCAATAATTGAAAAAGATTTACAAAAATGGATGAAATTGGAAACATTTTTCAAAAAATCAAAATTGAACAAATTTTGGGAAAATTCAAACTTTAACTGATGGAAACATTTCAATATCTAATGGATATAATTTTGGAAAGAAAATAGAGTGATTTGAGAAACTGAAAAACCATGAAATTAAGACGCCGGATTGAAACTTGCGTCAAATTGATTTAGGAGCAGGCCAAAAAAGCTTTTATAAATCTCTGAAATCTTACTCCTCCTCCCCCACCAAAATAGAATACTAAAAACAACTCGTAATTAAATAATTTTATTTTTATTCAAAGGATTTGCGAAATATTCTTATCACAAAATTCAGTCTTAAATTTGCTAATTTGCTCTTCATCATTATCCAAAAACCACACCAGCAATGTTTTTATATATGGTTTAACAATTAACTTTTCAATGATTTCTAGATCATTGAACTCGTAAATTCTACGCAATTTGTACTCCTTCACTTTTTCAGGCTCCACCAAACACCACTTCAAAAAATTATCCATTACACAAACCGCCTTCGGGTACATATATTCTGAGATCATCTTCTGCAATCGTTGACCAAAAAGTTCATCAATGGGTACCGTTGACTTGAACTCGTTTATTTTTTCTCCGTCATCAAAACAAAAATACGAAAATTCTCGCCAATACGTTTCATCAAATGATTTCCAAAGATCCCAATCCATAAATTTTCTTCGAAATTCATTTAGCAGCGATTCCTTCATTACAACCATTTCTTCGCGGGTTAAAAATTGTGTAGAAATATTAATCATGGAACGTAAACTATTCGCATTCATAGAGTCGCACAGACCATGAATCCCTGATTCCAGAATGAGCCGTCGTTTCATATTCTTAGCCAACAACGCATCGGGATAAGCATCGTCGATAAATTTTTCAACCTCGCTCCAAATACCATTTAGAAAGATGTGTTCAGTTCGGAATTCGCTCGAATCTAAGATTACTTTTTTGAAATCGTTCTTCGCAGATACATCTGGAGCATAAAATTCGATGGATTTGTTCAAATTATCAAAATACCCAATTGAAAATTCTTTTCTACACAGATCTATAATTTCCGGCGACTCCATCATTTGTTTCTTGAACTCGATAACTTCAGTATCATGGGGTAGACATAACTTGATAACTCTATCAGCCTCCAAGTAATTATCTGCAACATTTGTCCTTAAATACGGATAGGCCACATTTACGTCATTTAGGTAATGATATTGTCCCATTAACTGAACCCCCAGCTCTGAAAGAAACTCTTTTCTGTAACCAGGCGATGAGTAAAATAACATGGCATATAATAATTGCAACTTCCTAGATGCGGAGAAAAAATAATTTGAAATGTATTTCTTGATAATAACATTTTTCTCTTGATCCAGAATAAAGTTCTTGTGATGATCACAAGCCATATCCCAGAGTTTGATTGTCAAACGAAAATTTTCATCCCCGCGATCGGACGCTATAAACAGTATAGATTGAAGAAGCTTGTCGAATATTTCATTGGAGACAAAATGTTTAATTCTAGTCCAAATCGATAACGCTATTTCAGTCTCTTCTAAATCATGGGTGTTCCAAAACAATTTCACGATCCTGGCAGGAATCTCAAGTAAAATCTGGCCCAGTTGAAATTCTTTCATTTTAGATAGAAACAATCGATAAGGATTAGCCCATGTCCGTTGATTCAACAATAATATAGCTTTGGCGACCTGATCTTGTTCACTCAAACGATTCCAGAAATACTCCACGGCATGTATATCCTTATGCCCACATTTCGTCACCATTAAACTTTCCAACGATTCGAAATTCGCACCGAATCTCATCCCACGCAGATCTTTTTTCAGCTTGCAGATCCAATAAAACGCCAGACGAGGCCTTCTTCGACTAATCACTTTGGCGAGAACACCTTCGAGCTCTTCATTCGGAGTGAAATTCTCGAATTCGTCTTCTAGGCAATATCTACACATGATGGCGAATTTATCAACTTGGCTCAAGCTATCCAAAGATAACATTTTTCGAGCAGTTTTCGTGTCATCTATTTCACCATTGAATCGCCAAACCACACATTTAAAATGATCAGGAAAAATAATCATACGGTGATCAGGTAACGTATTCCTATTGTTATTTAATATCCAACTATGAATTCGAATCCGTACTTCAGAAATCGATTTTTTAATCAACTGTGGGATGAGATGATGAGGAATGTAATCTCGTAAAAGTTCAGAAGATTGTTTGATCTTGTTTCTGTATTCCTCTTTCAAGAAGTCGCTCATCAGTTCGCTTTCGTCAAAATCCTCGCCGAAAATTAAATGATACCACAGAGATCTGGCTATTTTTAATGATGTTAGTCGTTGCAACGTTGGTATGCGTTCTTTAAACAGTTCGCAACACCCTTGCAAATCCATCGATGGCGGAATCACAGCATTCATTTCGATTATCTGAAAAATAGAGTCAAATTTCAGCACATGGACCGAAATCACGAAGAAAAATAAGTTGAATTTGAAAAAAATATGGGAGCTCTTTGATACCTTGCATACTGCAAAGGCCAAATCTGAAATAAACGCACGGAAGTCCATAGGCGCACCCATAAATTAATTAAGGGAAGGGCTCAGAATTTCAGAAAAAAAATGGAGGAGGAGTCAAATTTAAAATTAGTCATTTTTCATTGATCTTTCAATCAAAAATCATCATTTTTTTCTCACAAACGGAAATTTTATTGAGAAACTGGTGATCTTTGATTGAAAAATCAGTCTAAAATTATCAACTTTCAAAATAAAATGATTAAAATACTGCCATAGCCAAGCGAGGGCAAAATTTTTCGAAAAAATATTGTTTAAAAAGCAGAAAATGCACTTTTCCCCATTTTTGCCATAAAAACATATTTTTTCCAAGCTTAAGAAAAGGGCTCAAGTCCCTGAGCCCCCTTTAGGGCGCGCCTGTGCACAGAATTCTTTAATTGTCTGTAATCTTATAAGAGTTGGCAATATAGTTACTACTTGCCCAGTGCTAACAACAACACTTTACTCTGTTAATAAACCTTTATTACAAGGTATTCACATTGAAACAATACATTACACGTTTACAGTACATAAAACTTAACGAATACATTCACATTACATTCCAGTAGTTACAGCTACTTCGATACTGGTTCATCTCTTGAAAGCACTATCTGTTCGTGCACTCACCACTGCCGTTTCCCGCGCAGGCGCACTAAACGACAGTGTTGGTGCACGTAGAGGCGCTAATGTCCCCCGCCACATTGCCCCTGGACGTCTTGAAGTTCTGCGGCAAAGGCTTCCATCATTGGCTGGTACAGCCGTGGCGGATCTGCGCCTCCTGCCCCAAGAGTTTGCTGACCTGCTACAACGACGTCGCCATATTGAGACTCTTGTTTGCAAAATATTCTTGATCTCGAACTTTCTAGTCATCAATTTTCTGTTTTAATTAGCATTTATCTGCCGAGTCCATATCTGTTGTCGTTGAGCGCTATTAACGAAAAGAGGTTACAAAAATAAACAGAGTATCTCGATGTCAAACTATATTGAATCGTACATTGCACACAAAAAAAATATAGAAAAGTAAAAAGAAGAAGATACAAAACAAAAACAAAAACAACAGGAACTGCATCCATACAAAAGGAACATAACAAAAAATTCAGGGTTACAACAAAAACGAAAAAATAAAAACCACATCTTCTTGATTCTGTATCTCGTAACTTAACATATAACTACCTATCTGTTCGAATAGCCGACTAGACATCGAGGAAACGAGAATAAAATAATAAGCAAGCTAACTCTACGCTGCTACAAAAAAAACCAAAATTACATCTTCTCATAACAGTAGAAACAAAAAACGGTCACGGAGTTCGAGACGAAATCGATCAATAATCCTTCTTTATCTCGTAATTTAAATAAATTCATCTTCTGACAGGATCTTCAACTCGTCTAAATTTCGAAGATATTTATCAAGACGCACGAGGTAGGTCCTAATCTGTCTCGTATAAAGTAACGGTATTCCTTGCTCGACATCGCGGCAGTCTGATTGATCCATTATCTCGTACGCGCTTTTAAACACATAAAGTGATTTTCCTTCCGGTGGTTGATAACGAAGCACGGCATCGACGAATTCTTTCTTCGAGTTATCTTTTTTGTTTTTTCTGAGTGGTGGCAGGAACACGATCTCGTCTACCTCCTTGTCATATATATTGCCAAATAAAAATTGAATCCACGACTCGAGCGGGCGGTTCGAATTCTTAAGAAAGTTGAGGGAGCCCGCCGCGACAACGACCTGTGACCCTATATACGGAAGTTTTTTAATATTGGCCACAAGCTCGGGGATGTCCACCACTATCTCGTAGAAGGGGGAGTGTTTGAGCTCCTGCTCCACCCACTTCCCCTTCGCCTGGTAACGAACCATTTGGTACACTATCTCATCACCAATCAGCGCATATCCATACATATAGTAGAGGTGCCTGTTTGTTCCGGGCAAGGCGTATTCGTCGATCCTCCCCATGCTCCGATTGGTTGGATTTAACCCGTTTTTGGCTCTTTTGGTTTCGTCCTGGACGAATATTATATCTGTTCGGCGACGGTTTTTTAATCGTAGGGCCTCCTGCTTCCACCAATAGTCCGATCGTGCGTTTTCGGGCCTCAAAACTCGGACCCACTCGCTGTACTCCGGCTTCTCTCTTTTTTCTTTCTTCTGTTCTTTATCTGTACGTTCCGGGTATAATTTCGACGTGGGTGGGATGGGTGGTGGAATGTTAGATGACGTTGATGGACCTTGTTCCCGAGCGTCACGTCGGATTTGTTCTCGTCGCCGGTTTTCTGCGTCGTCATCATCTTGGCGTCGATGTTGCGTACCGGAGGGTTTTTCTGATTTTTTCTCTGTTTCAGGTTTTCGATGTTCTGTTTTTTTAACCGCCGACTTGACCTGCGGGTATTTTACAATTAGTTTATTCTGAAATTGTTTCTCTTTACGAGTGTGATCTTTATCTGTTACCTCAACTTCGCGTCTGTTTGCTTTCTTGATCGTTAGGTCAGGTTTGCCGTCCAATACCGTCTTTTGAACTTTATCTGTTGTCTTTTTTTCTGTCGTTGACGACTTCTCTGCCTTTTCCGTGATCTCCGGCGACTGACTCGCTTCAGTATCAATCTGCAAAACGTCATCCATGCTTTCATTATTCTCGACATTTTTCTGGTACGTCTCCTCGATCTTTTCCACCTTCACACTCTTTTTACACAGCTCGCGAAATTTTTCTTCCTCATCTTTCGTTGGTGATCGGACCTCGTACATCGGCTTTTTATCATACCGTTTTCTCCTAATTGCCGGTACAATCGTGGCCAATTTCCTTACCCGCTTATCATCGTCGCTGTTGTCATTCTGGATCGGCGAGCGCGGTACTTGTTGGAGTCGTTTAACCGCGACGTCAGGAACCAGTGAGATTTGGCGCTCTACTTGCTCGTCGACGAATTTTACCCGCTGCGATTTCTTTACTGGATCACACCTGGGCGTTGTATCGTCGCGTTGGGTTTTTTCCCTTATTTTCTGTTGAGCGTCTTGAAACGTAACGACTTCGTCTGTGACCGGAATGAGTGGATTTTGAATGAGAATACCCGGTGGAGTACGATGTACGGCAACCGGCTCCGAGCTACTAGGCTGAGCCTCAACTGCGAGCGTATCCGCCGGTATCTGCACTACTTTCTCTATTTTCGACGAGACTGTACCCATTTTTTGAGCTACAGCTGCGGACGCTGCGACGAACTCATTATCTGCTGTCTTTTTCGCGGTAATTTCGAGTAGGTTGGCCATATTCTTTCGTTCACGTTCCAACAATCTTACCGCCGTCTGGTATAATTCATACGTCTCCTCATATTTATGGGTCATTATCTCAAGATGTTGCTTTGACGAGAACTCGAAGCGAACTGTTTTCGTGCCGGTAATGAAACGAACGGGGCTGCATATTTTCGGGTTTATCTCTCGCTCGCAGTGACCGCATGTATTTACACCGATATCCCTTGTTGCGTGGCGGAAGCATAATCCATGAAAAACATGGCCACATTCGGCGGCCACGTACTCGTCGATAGGGTTTTCCGGCTCAATCGGCATCGGAGACGGCGTCAGTAGGTGTTCATGACAACCCAGACACATTAAGACCTTAATCGATGCTTCGTCGCATGGCTTCATCTTCAACGGCGGCGGTGCGTCACTCATTTTTCTCATATAAGCACGTCGAACCAATCTAATCAAAAATACAGCGACCGTCACTATCTGATTTCAGCGTCAGTATTATTTATACGAACTTACTTTCTGTTATTAGTCGACAGCTAGGATCTGTTAACGCTTATCTGTTATTTTTCTTGACACAGCTTCACTTTAACCATACACTATTCAACAATTTTCTATTTCGAAACACAATTAAACTCGACAACTTGTTGAACTTTCTCATTATCGGCGATGTGCTGCGACGAACTTGTATTTTGTACCGGTTTTGGCTTTCGAACGAATGCAAAACACGTAGTTCCAATTGGCACCGATCGCCGCTCCTAGCGCTAGTTACCATTTTTTTTTTATTTTTTCTGTTTTTATTTTCTGTTGATTCGTTCTGTGAACGTCTATTGCCCCAGTTGGGGCTGGTCATCGTCGTTCTATTTATTTCTCCCACAATTGATTAATAAATTCTCTTTGAAATTGCGATAATTGTCGGAGCATAATTAAATTCAGCGACTTTGGTTTTTTCTTATTTCTTTTTGTTTGCAGTGGCGGATTTGTCAATCTTCCTCGGCTGGTCTGGTAAGTTTTAGCTTCCGCTTGCATTTTCTCATAGTTCGCCGGTTTAATGGCTACCTGTTGCAACATCTGTTCCAGATGCTGTTCGTCTTCGGCTGTCACCTTCTTTGAATGTTTCCTGACCAGCTGATCGTAATAGGAATCCGGTACTCGATTATCATCAGTGATCCCAGTGCTTGTCGAGGGAATATTCTCATCACTTTCGATACTATCTGCGATGATGTTCGATGTATCGCGAAGTATGTTTCTTTCCACTGCTATCGGTTCTGGATTTTCCGTTCCATCTGCGTTGAAACGTAAGAAGTGTTTGATTTTCTGTTCTATCGTTCGCTTATCAATACTGGATTTACAGCGTGTTTCTGTTTCCAGCATTTCTAATTGGTCACGTGTCAAAAATCGAGTGATATGGCGAATATTTGCTGGCTGTATCTCACCGGAACCGTCAAAATATCTGATCCAGTAGTTGTTTTTCCCAGATTTCCCAACGATCGAAAATGGACCTTCTTTTCTTGGTAATAATTTTGCGCAGGTGCCCTTATCAGTACCGGGTTGCTTGTGGTTCGTAATCAATACCACATCACCAACGTCCAAGATGGTAGGTTCGCCTTGTTTTGTGTTGTACTGATATTCTTCCTCTTGTTGGTGTAATCGACGTTTTTCTCGAATGTATTCTTCAGTTACCTGACGATCTGTCATCGTCTCTATTTTCTGATTAAGCAGTTCAACCGTGTACACTGCTTTTTTCGCGAGGTCGTCAGCCGCGTTGTTCATCGGATCCCATCTGTGACCTCGTGTATGAATAATATCTATTTTTTCTATCTTCTTTTTTAGCTCGGCGATTTCTTCAAACAGTTGGCGATGTTTCACTTCTTTCCGTTCGTGATTTTTCCAGTTTCGTTTTATCCACTGCGGGATTCTGATGGTTATGGCTTCGTAAGTATAGCACGAATCTGTTGCTATTCGCACCTTATTCCAGCCCTTCGCTATCGCTATCTCTAATGCTGTTTTTACTGCTATTATCTCCGCTAGGTTGTTGGTGTTTACAAAATCAGGGTGATTCACACGTTCTGATATGTTGAAGTCCGCGTCGTATGCCACGAATATACCCACGCCAGCTACAGGTACCGGTCGGCCATTATTTGAGCAGGCGCCATCGACTGCTATTCGAATGTAACCATCAGGATCGATGATTAGGCGTTTTTGATCGATACGCCGTGCAAGAAACTCTTCTGTGGTTATAGAAGGCATGATTTTTTTTCTCTGTTGCTCACGTAGCTGTATTAAGCGATGTCTAAAATTAAATACATGATTCGTATCTGGTAGATGGTTTAGGTATGGATCGATTATACCCCATGCTTCATTCGGTTTGAAGCCTAGGTGGTTCGGGGTGTTGTTGAATTCTTCCTGAATATCGCGTAAGTGTTCGTGCCACCCGAAGTGCTCGTAGTCGGGGTCAAAAGCTCTCGTATTGAGCTTTATTCGCAGCCGCTCCCCCAGTGAACGCATCATTCTTTCCGAGGAATTTATTTCCGGTGTGTACGGGGCAATTCTACATAATTTAGCGCCGTAGTCATCGATCAGTTCCGCCCATTTGTGCGATTTAAATTGCGGACCATTATCCGAGAGTACACGGCGCACTGTGGTATCGCACGCGGCTATCTCTTCAAATACCTTCTTCATTTTTCCGATCGTCTCGTCGGCGCCTTTATCGTATATCGCGTGCAACCAAATTCTCGATGTAAAGATATCCTTGGCCACGAATACACTATCTGGTCCGTCGATGTTAATTATCGGTCCTAGGATATCAACCGCGATGACGTCACCGAGACTATACGCTTGCGTTGTTGAATATTCGAGCGCCTTTTTTATACCATAGTACTTATTTATTTTGCATGTAATACAACAGCTAGTAATTACTTTAATGTGTTTCAGGGTGTTCGATGCGTAGTAAATTCTCTTGAAAATAAGATCCGTCTTGGTGGCGCCGACATGTCCATATCTCTCATGTAAATGTTTGATGACGTCATGGAACAGCTTGTCGGGTATGACCGGAACTTTTGAACCGTCTTCGTGTTTAAAGTAAAGTATCTTTCTTTCTTCAGGCGTAATGACTATCTCAAATTTTTTCTGTTTCGCTGCCTTTGCAGCTCGCTGCTTCGCGTCGATAAGGTGGTCTGGTTGTTCTAACACCTCTATGGTTTTTTCACAGAATCTATCGTTGAGCTGATGTACGTCGAGTTCCTTGAGCATATCGACGAGCATTTCGTACTCGGCTTGATCTGTACCTGGATCGATCGGCGATAACGACGTCCAGTTTCTGTTGTTGTTCACAATCTGTCTGCAGACTCGAAGGTTGTTCAACGTCAGCTCGGTTGGTTGTACTTCATGAAGTACCGATTTTCTGTTGGGTATATCGAAAATCAATCTGAACCCATTCAGCGACGTAATCCATATCGCCGCTTTCCTGTGAGTATTCGCTATACTGACGTATTTTTCAACGATCGATTTCAAATCTTTTCTGACGTGTATGTTTCGACCATGTAGAAACATAGCTAGCCGTTTTAACGATGACACCAGGGCATGCATTTCTTTATCTGGTGGGGTGTATCGAGTCTGTGCATCCTTCAATACATGACTCGTGTGACATACTATCGCCTGTTGTTCGTTCTCGATCTGGTACAGTGCCCCATTTACGGCGTGTTCACCAACGATGGTCTCCAAATGAAAATCTAACTCATAGTTTGGAGGGGTAAGGTGAAAATCTTTGCTGAATTCATACTCAAGCCGCTCGACTGCTTGGGCTTGGCTCTCTCCCCACTCAAATTTGACATTATCTCTTGTTAGATATACCAACGGCGCCACAATTTCTTGATATTCTGGAATAAACTTGCGATAGATTCCAGTCAGGCCGATGAGCTGTTGTATCTGTTTGACCGTAGTCAGCTTGAATACGCCCTTCTTTGTGTGTTTTTCTTTGAACTCGCGTAAATTCTCTATTTTCTTATTCTGTTTTTGTATTTTTCTGTTTGATAGTTCAAACCCTAGATGTGATGCGTTTAGCTTGAACAGATCCGTCTTTTCTGCGTTCAGTTTCATGCCATTTTGATTTATGGCCGCTAGCACGTCGACGATGTCTCGAACGTGTTGTTTGAAATCTCTGTTCCGTATCATGACGTCATCCACGTATCTAGATATACTTGGCCGCCGTGGGAGTATTCTGTTAACGACCTGCATGAATTCGGCCGGCGCCGTATACAGCCCGTATGGAAGTACGTTGAACTCATATACTTGGCCATTTACTTGAAAGCCTAGATATTTTCTGTATTCTTCTGCAATAACTATCTGCCAAAATCCACAGATGAAATCGAGTGTGGAGAAAAATATGGCATCACCGTTATCGTTTATAATACTCTCCATGTCGGCGGGTTCGTTATAATTTGGCTCCAATTTTTTGTTTAGGTGCCGCGGATTGATACACGGTCGCAGCGTTCCGTTCTTTTTTATCGCTACGACAAGGTCGTTGATGAACTTCGTATCTGACGGCGAAATCTGTCCACATTCGATCATATCGTCGAGTACCACGTCGAATGCCGCTTCAATCAGTTTGGATGGCCTGTAATTTCTACCTCGGTACGCTTCTGTGTCTTTCATCTTGAGTTTTACTTTATCTCCTAGATATCTGCCTGCTCGCTGGCTGAACACACTGAGGTGCGGTTCTATCGCCTGGAACGCCCACTCCGCTTCCTCATACGTGATTACTTTCGCCTTCACGAGCTCACAGAGGTTTTTCCATGCTTTTCTTTTTGCGATTTCCGGCGCCTCATCAACAAACGGTTTTTTGGGCTGCGACGCCCAGCTGCCTTCTTGTATGGTTTTGTTTATCTGCTTTACATATTTCTCCGTTGCAGCGATTTTCGTGACCTTGATTTCTTTCTCATATTCTTCTTTATTCAGGAAGCGAAGGGTTCGTTGACCCGATCCATCCGGTGGATTGCAGCTAGCTGATTTTTCTGCCATTATGGGCTGGATCCCTTTATTGCCCATCGTGCCTCGACCGATTATGCACACTTGATTACAGCCCTTGAGGACGTAGAATGGTACTCTGAGCTGGTAGTCGTCAAATTTCATAGCTACGACCATTAGACACGGTAACGTATCGCATATTGTGTCATCGGCGAGTGTTATCTGCGCCGGTTCCTTTTGTCTGTAATATCGAACGTAATCACCCATTTCTCTCGCCAGGTAATCTGCGGTTTCCTTAGATATTGCGTTTGGTTCTGCCCCAGTGTCGAGCTGGGTTGGGAAGACTTTATCTCCGACCGTCATCGGGACTACGCACGTATTTTCTGTTGTGTCTGCGAGCTGACGTTCGATATCTGAGTCATATTCATCGGTATCGATTCCGTTACCCAAGGTGAGATTTAGCTCGTCTTCGGATTCTGACGACTCTTCTATTATTTTATCGATCTTATTTATAGTTTTCTGTTTTTTGGTTGCGTTTTCCCAGAGTTGATCAGTTATTTGAGTGAATGACGGCTTTTCTGATTTTCGCTTCTTATTATCAGCGGTGAGAAGATCATCAATATCACGTATCGGCGATGGTACTCGATTCCAGTCACCTATCACGTTTTCTCTTAACGACGCACTCTGTGTAACCAGGTACTGCTGTCCGTCGTCTTCTGTGATGACTTCCTGTCGTTCGATATTTTGAGACACCGTCTCAGTTTTCTGTTCTGGTTTCAGGTTCTGATAGCAGCGGTACTGATGGTATTCCTGATTGAGCTGATTGAAGATCACTTCGTGCATATGCGGCGCAAGATAGTACCGCTTATATTTCTCGAGCCAAATAAACATGTTTTCGTGTACCTTCAGGTTTCTATTTTCATCAAGCTCGTACCAGTTTTTGGTGGTGGGATGTTTTCTTAGCACCATCTGCGACGGAGATAGCCAAATATGAACGCCGCGCATATTTTTCAAATGCCAGAACATACGTAGGTATGCTTTATAGCGCTGCATTGACACTCCTTTGTCCTTTTCCTTTGTTGGGGTGATGAGCGGGAACAGAATAAAAATTTTCTCTATTCCCTTCGACTTGAGCACTGTGATCACACGTCTCATATCTGTTTCGACGAGCTGGAACTGTCTACTTGTCTCGTTCATTTCGTATTTACACATCGATAAAATGGCCTGCGGTTTGGTAAATTCCGCCTTTCCTATCTCAGAAATTAACATGTTGACCGGCATCTGTTCCTTTTGGTAGGGTTTCGTTCCCGTTGGAAATCCCTGTATGTATCTTGCAATATAGCTCGCTAGCGAGTCACCAATTATCTCAAAATCGTCGAGATTTAAAAATTTATTAGGGTCTTTCGACCCAGTCATACAATTATTGCAAGATATCGTGGAAGAGCGCCGGTCGCTTACGCGTTTTTTGGCTGAGATTCTTCTTCGGTGTCCGAGCCATTTTCTATTGTCACCGTCTCCTTCGTAATCGCTTGAACCTTCTTTGGCAGCGGTGGCTCCGATGATTTCTGGTTATTTTCAGGAAACGTCTTCTGTTCTTTCGAGAACCAGCCCTCCGGGTTTTGATTTTTTTGGCCGGGCTGCTGTGTGTTTTTTCTTGGTCCATCATAGTGTACGTTCTCCCGATATAGTCTTCCTTTTAGTGTATCATGCTCTGTATCTCCTATGCGTTTCGAGATTAATGTGAGTTCGCTAAGTATGTCCATTGGTTTTTTCAGATTTCTCCAATCCACCAGTACATCGAACGGACTCGGTAGCTTCGCGAGTATGAGCCTAATAATTGCGTCGTCATCCATCTCAGTGCAGCGTTCCAGTGTACCGATCCACTTTCTGAGTTTTTGGCCGATATCGCACGCCGTTCCTGACAACGCTTCCTTCGTTCTAAAATATTCCGTGGCTTTTTTCTGACGAGCCTTCGTCCAGAATTTCTCATGAAATGCTTGTTCAACCTCGTAAAAGTCGGTAACTGCAGTCATATTTTCGAGCCAGCTTTTCGCAGCTTCCGTTTTCATCTGTGATTTATATAGCCCTGCTCGATATTCTGATTCCAGATTCTCTTTGACGACCTTTTTGAAAGCTTCCGAGAACCAGTGCGGATGGTACTGATTTTTCTCATCGAATATGATACCCAGGTTGTCCAGCATCAGGTTCGTGACGACCGGTGTCGGGTTTATTACCACGTTGAGTGGCTGCCCGTCACGTATCAGGGCTCCGTTACTTGAACTCGACTGCCTAGTTTTTACCATATCGTAAGTTTCTTTTGAGAATCTCATGACGTCAAGTATATCTGTTTCGTGTCTGTTTAGCTGCTGCTGCACGTCTCTATTCACTGTCTGCTGTTCTAGGTGCAGTTCTGTGACGTTGACCTTCACACCTTTCAGCTCGTCGTGTATTTTCACCATTTTCTGATCGGCTTCCTTGAGACGTTGTTCGATCCTGTCGTGCAGCGAGTTGTACCCATTCGCAATTTTATGTTGGTTGTCGACAGTTATCTCCAGGTTCTCCTTTATTTTCTGCTGTCTAAGGTCAATGGTACGTATCGCTTGTTCATGCGCTTTGAACTGCGTATCCGTCGTTTGCCTTTGTGTCGACCACTGATGCAGCTCATTTACCTTCCTTTGCAGACTTTCAAAATCGGTGAGCTGCCCCATTATCTGTTCTGGTGGCTGCGATGTTTGATGTACACGTAGCAGCTGGTCGACATAATTTTTTGCGCCTTGTGACTGGTTGTCATCGCCTGGAATCGTCGCATCGAGCTTGAGCTTTTCTGAGTCGTGCCTATCCAGTGGTGGCGGCTGAGATGTCTTGCAGTTGCCTGCGTCGCGCCATTCTATCGAGAGTGGCTGGTGATTCGCGGTGATGCTGTCGCGTCGATCATTCGAGATCGGCTGTGATTTCGCGGTGTCGCGCCAACTCGTCGGAGTCGGCTGGTTACTCGGGCGGCGGGTGCCTACGTCATGCCAGCTCATCGGAGTTGGCTGTGTTCTCGCGGTGCAGTACTCTGCGTCACGCCATTCTAACGGGGATGGCTGATGTCTCGCGATGTTTGAATCGATGCCGTGACCTATCTGAGGATGATCATTTATCTGTTTTCCAGCGCCGGTCGACGATCCGATACCCAGTGAGCTCCTAAGATTTTCTGAGAGCTGCTGAATTGCGATTTTTTCACGTTCTGAACTGTCTATGGGTACCTTCCCGAACAAGTGACTATTATCTGCGTCGGAACCACTTTCCTCAGGCGTTCTGCGTGGCAGCTTAACCTGGTGGAACGGCGTGAATTCCCACGTATCGAACATCGAGTCATTCATTTCCCGAAGAGACCTATCTGCGCTGGAGACTAGATTATTATCAGTACCTACATTTTTACCTGTTTGGTCGAACCATGGTGCACGACTTTCATGCGCGAACTGGCTATCTGTTAATCCCATCTTCGTATTGAAATTATTAGGCCATGCATATCGATCTGTTTCTGCCTCGTGGCGATTTTCTGAGGAACCTCTTCTCGATTTTTTTGCACCATTATCTGTTATTTGGTTCGTAGGCTTTCTTTTCTGATATCTCTCTGTGCTGGTAAACCTCCTAGGTCTGTACGTGGCAGCGATTCTATCTGTTGCCTGTGTTTTTGCAGGCCTATCTCTGTGTTGGCGGTTATTTATCGCCTCGTCATGTCCTGTCTGGGAAGTGTCAGGAACTCCATCGGCGTGTTTTTCGGCCATTATCTGTTTAGTTGCTTAAAAATAACACTTCCTAAAAAATATAACTTAAAACTACTAGGTTTAGCACGAAGCCACCCAGTCGTGATACTACCTGCCGGATCGCGACTCGGAACAAAGCACTCGCACAAAACAAAGAAAAAAGTTGCAAAAAATGCACAGTTTTTATTTAATTCGGGCGCCAATATAAGAGTTGGCAATATAGTTACTACTTGCCCAGTGCTAACAACAACACTTTACTCTGTTAATAAACCTTTATTACAAGGTATTCACATTGAAACAATACATTACACGTTTACAGTACATAAAACTTAACGAATACATTCACATTACATTCCAGTAGTTACAGCTACTTCGATACTGGTTCATCTCTTGAAAGCACTATCTGTTCGTGCACTCACCACTGCCGTTTCCCGCGCAGGCGCACTAAACGACAGTGTTGGTGCACGTAGAGGCGCTAATGTCCCCCGCCACAATCTAAGAGTAATCCAAGAGAACAGTTTTGGTTTTATGCCTTCAATTGGGTCAATTTTAGAAAGATTTTAAAAACTTGACATGTGAATAATGAAAGTGGGGTAACCTTTAATCGGAAATTCAAAAATTACTAGGTACCAAAGTTTTTTTTGTCACTTTTAAGAATTTTGAATCATAAATCGAGCCAATTTTTAGTTAATTTTAAAAAATTTACATGTGACCCATGAAATTGTGGCTCAAAAAAATTTTGGAGGTACCTTCAATGACTTTTTTCTTCCAAGGAAATAATCATTCTTCGTAATTGATTTTAAAAATCTATCCTTCACATCAAACGTTCGACTTTCACGACAAATACATTTTTTTGTTCACAGAAAGCAAAGAACGTCTATAAATGAAAAAAAAAAACAATACATTTTTAATCCTCGTTATATCTAAAATTGTTCAATTGGCATTTTTTTATAATTCATTTTCCCTCCTTCCCCCTCCAAAACACGTACTTCAAAAATTCATAAATTTCACACAAATCCCCGCAACCAACTTGCTTTGAAAAATGAAAACCCGATATCTAAGGAGTAAAATATTGATTAGGTAATAGGTAGGTATCTATTTAGGAGCGAAGCAAGGGCGAGAATTTTTGCTAAAAAAAAACCTCCAGAGTCCAGAAAGTTGAAAATTTGACTTTTTTTTTCTCTTTCAAAATTTCCAAAATGCGACCAACAATTTCGAATTCTTTTTCATTCTTTCTCCTTTTCTTTTCAACATTGTGGTCAAAGCAGCAAGACATTCCTTTCTCATTCATCGAATGCTTTCCAATATGTAAACATTTATTTTTCAGTTCAATGATTTGGATTTTCAGTGAAGTAAGTTGAATTCAGCATCAAAATTTTTTTATGATGAAAAACAAGAAATGAATAAAATATTTGAATTTACAGCCATAAAACTCTCAATTATGATTTCCAAGCGATCAAAAGAACTGCATTTTTAAATTTTTGTCGAATTTTTATTTTTCTGGATTTTTCATTCAATCAATGGTATTTGAATATTCGATTCCCTGCTTAGGTGCTTACATCTCCCCAGGCCCGGCGAGAGGGGGGTACAGGGGTACATTTGTACCGGGTCCGCATTTTAAGAGGCGTCCGCATGCGAGGCCCTTTGAAGGAGATTGTTCAACTACCTACAAAAGTGTAAAAAAAAATGCAGTATTTTGAAAAATTTTCTTCCTTGCGCTCGGGCAGTAGATATTTTCTTCATTCTTTTAAAAATTGATAATTTTGCACTGACTTTTCAGTTGAAAATCGTTTTTTCCGATAGCAAAATTTTTAATTTGTCAAAAAAAATCATTAATTTTGACTGAAAGCTCCTTGAAAAATTATCGTTTTGAAATAACGTGAAAAATGAGCGGAAAAATCACCTACTGAAGCTAAAATTTCAGTTCTTTAAAAATTTTACCAAAAATTTCCGCCCTCGCTTCGCTCGGGCTATAGTATGTTCTCTATGTTAAAAATTTTCATTCAATTTTGACATGATCTATAGAATGGAAAAATGCTTCTTTCTTGTTTCCAAATGTCATTTCAGATCATTGCTCAAGTTTATTTGAGAAATGAAAAAAATGGACTGAAGTAAAGGAGGGCCCGCATTTCCTCTCGCCGGCCCTGACATCCCCTTTCCACAAAATCATTCCTTCAGCAACCTGGTCCAAGTTTGGCCATTTAAAGCTTTTATAAATTCGCCTTATAGTCACCACAATCACAAAATTCCAAAAATAAATCGTAATTAAACAATTTTATTCAAAACAAAATAATAGGTAATCATAATTTCACCTTTATGAACAAATAAAGTAAATCAACTACCAATATAAAAACTTGACGTTAAACAAATTGCGAAACCTTTTTATCAGCGAATTCCATCTTAAATTTGCTAATCTGCTCTTCATCGTTATCCAAAAACCACACAAACAATGTTTTTACATTTTTTATATCCGATGGTTTATCAACATAATTTTCAATGATTGCCCAATCATAGTACCCGAAAACTTTACGTAACTTGAACTTCTTCACTTCTTCCGGATCCGCGAAATACCAATTCAAATAATTATCCATCACGGAAACAATATTTCGGAAGAAATTTTTCTCTCGAATATACTGCGATACCATCGAATTGAATTTTTCAACGAAAACATAATCGATTTGAATCTTCGATTTATACTCATCGATTTTTTCTCCGCCGTCTAAACAAAAAGATGCAAATTCTTGCCAAAACGTTTCGTCGAAAGACTTCCAAAAATACCAATCCATATGTTTATATCCAAACAGAACGAGTACCAAATCCTTCATCTTGACCATTTCATCATCGGTTAAAACTCTAGTCGTAATATTAACCATAGAACGAAAACTATCCGCATCCATAGAGTCGAACAAACCACAAATTCCAGAAGTAAGAATGAGCTGTCGTTTCATATTCTCAGCCAATACTGGGTCGGGATAAGCATCGTCGATGAATTTTTCAACCTCCGTCCAATTTCCATCACGGAATATGTGTTTAGTTTTGAATTTACTCGAATCCAGAATTAGCTTCTTGAAATTTCCAATCGTAGAAATGTCAGGTGCGTAAAATTCGACGAATTTGTTCAGCTTTTTGAAATATCCCCATGAAAATTGGGTTTTACAAATATTCACAGCATTGGACGATTTTATCAATTTTTTTTTAAATTCCAAAACATCGCTGTCGTCGGGTAAGCATAATCTGATAACCCTGTCAGCCTCCGAGTAAATGATTTCGTAATTCGCGGGCAAATTGTTCAAAAATAGATGCATGACTTGGTAATGATATGCCACCATTAGCTTGATCCCTTGCTCCATGATGAACTCTTTTCTGTAACTAGGCGACGAATAAGACAACACAGCATGAATAAATTGCAACATTTCGGATACAGGAAGAGAAGAAAATGAAAAGTAACGCTCTCTTATGTCATTTTTATCTTGCTCCAGAATAAAATTCTTATGATGATCGCAAGCAGTATACCATAGTTTGATTATCAAAGGAATACGCCCCTTTGAAAAACTGCCCGTCGATAACAAAACTCCACGCAAGACTTCGCCAAATTGTTCACCCGAGATTAAATATTTGATTCTAGTCCAAATCGAAAACATTGTATCGGGTTCTTTTAAAGTATAGCTTTTCCAAAAACTTGCCAAAATAGTGACAGGTATTACAGACAAAATATGATTCAATTGAAATTCGTTCATTTTAGACAACAACGGTTTCTGTAAATGTTTAACCAACGTCCAATTCTGCAATAATAACACGGCTTTGTTGACTTGATCCTGCTCACTCAGTCGATTCCAGAAATACAAAATGGCGTACCTTTCTTCACGTTCCATTTTTGTCACCATGAAACTCTCCAACGATTCGAAATTCACACCGAATCTCATCCCAGGCAAATCTTTTTTCAGCTTGCAAATCCAATAGAACGCGAGTCGAGGCCTTCTATGACTAATCACCTTGGCGAGAACACCTTCAAGCTCCTCATTTGGAGTGAATTTCTCGAATTCGTCTTCCAAGCAATACCTACACATGATGTCGAATTTATCAATCTGGCTCAAGCTATCCAAAGATAACATTTTTCGAGCAGTTTGCGTGTGATCTATTTCACCATTGAATCGCCAAACCAGACATTTAAGATGATCGCGAAAAATCCTCATTTGGTTATCGGGTAATGTACTTCCCTTGTTGCACGAAATCCAGTCATTCAATTCCCAATGGACTTTCACTATCGAATGTTTCAATAACTGTGGAATGAGATGATGAGGAATGTAATCTCGTAAAAATTGGCAAGACTGCTCCACCTTTTCTCGATATTCCCATTTCAAGTAGTCGCCCAGCTCATTTTCGGTTTCGTCAGAATGCCCGCCGAAAAAGACATTATGCCATAGAATTCTGGCTATTTTGGAAGACGTTAGTTGTTGCAACGTTGGTACGCGTTCTTTGAACAGCTGACAGAATCCTTGCGAATCCATCGATGCTGGAAGTAACTCATCCATTTTGATTATCTGAAAAATTAGACGCTGGATTCAGTGCAATCATCAAAATTGCCAAAAATATTCAAATTGATCCGAAAAAAAATTAAGAATCCATTACGCGAGTTGAAAATTTTTATAAGAATGTTATGTGGGGGGAGGGGGAATTGATGCAAAAAATGAAGAAAAATGCCATTCTTAGCATTAAAAGAGCATGAATTTTCATTATGGATTGCATCATCTCAACTTGTAGCAAACACATCCAACCGTGGCGTGCGGATTGTTTGGTAAAATTTGGGGGTAGGTGGGTGGTGGTGTCAGGGTGAAAATAGATGAAAGTTGAAAATTTTGAAAAGAAAAAGGCAAAAAAATATCAGAGATACGGACACTTAATTTTCAATGTGGAATTTTCAATATTCCATTTTCTTTCCTTCATTTTCCATCTTCCATCTTCAATCTTCCCTCTTCTTTCTTTCTTCTTCCATCTTCTATCTTCCATAATTTTTATTACTGGATTTTTAATTTTCAATTTTCAAGTCCTCAAAAAGATTTTTTGGGAACTTCATTTCAAAATTCATAATTCTACACTGAAATCATTACATCCCAAAATCACAAATCACAATTCTTCTATCCGCCAATAAAAAAGAAAAGACACGTAAATTCATTGAGCCCGAGCAAAACGATGGGGAAATTTTTTGGAAAAAGTGGAATTACTTCACTGTTCACTATGTAAAATTTGAGTTTTTCATCGCATTTTGTTTCAACTTCTAAAAAAAATGATATCAACGGACTCGTTTCTTGATTTTCCTTCAAAATATTGAAACATTTTTGAAAATTGCAATCGAGATAGTTACCTACGATTCCTTTGATACATGAGAGGGACAATTTTTTCACTTCAAAATATTAATTGTCCAGACTGCAAAGGAACAAGTTTCATACCATCATTTTGAAGATAAAATTGTGTAAAACTGAGCCCGAGCCCCCGAGCAAAGCAAAGGCAAAAAATTTTTGAAGAAACAGACATTCATAAAGCTGAATTTTCTTCAGACACCCTGTTTCACTTCAACTTTCGTCATCTAACACAGTGTTGCCACTAACGGCATTCTAATTTCACCTATTTATTTTGACAGGCGAGTCTTAAAATTTTAATTGAGCATCGAGCAGGAGTTTTCCACTGAAACAACACGAAAGCAGGACTTTAGCAGAGAACTCGTTAGGCGCCCTGGAGAAGCAGTGTGCTCTCAAAATTTGAATCAGCCAAAAATGCTAAAATTGACTGATGAAATAGAGAAAATCAAGTCACTGATAATCAGTCAAAATCCACTGATTCTCCTCTCAATCAGTGACATTTTACTACCGATCAGTGAAAAATTACTGATTCAAATAGTGAATTTTCATTATCAAATCAGTAAATTTTTTCCTACAGACTCAATTCTGTCAATTTAAATCAGTCAATTTTGACTAATTCAAATCAACAGAGTAGGTCGAGAAATTCTGAGTGGAAACAATTTTGATAATGATTATTCAAAAATCTTACTATCCAAATTTAACAAGAGTCGAAGTTGATTTTTTCGAATTTTGACTAGTTTTCAGAAAATGACCCCTTTAGATTAGGCCAAAAAACCACAACAAATATAATCCAATGAACGAAAAATACTGAAATCTAATATGAAGCTGTACATTGAAAACATTCTGGAGACATTCTAAACCTTTCATTTTTTAAAAAAAGTTTACACATACAAATGGCCCATATCACATCCAACACACAGAAAATATGAATAAACCAATTTATTGATAAGTCAAAATACTATTTTTCAAAAGGGAAAAAATTCAATGAAAAAAATGAGTAGGTACCCCCGACTGCAAAATCAAACATAAAATCCTTGATGTTTAATGAAAATCAGTTCACTAGTTCTCAAACATCAAATAAAGATTCCGATTTAGGATTCAGAGTTATACATACCTATTCGAGGAGAAAAATTAAAATATCAATTATTTTTATGAGATACTCTCTATCAATGGGATTAGCTCAAACGAAGCAAGGATGACAATTTTTGTAAAAAAAAAATTGAACATTCATCACTTTACTCTCCATGAAATTTTCCAAAATTTAACCAAGAATTTGGAATCGATCAAGAAAAAATGACGAATACTTTTTTTTAGGGGGGGGGGAGGGGAGAGGGAAATAATCTACAATAAAATAGGCAAAGAAACATTTTCCTATATAGATTTTTCGTCATTTTGGATTTTCACAAAATTTCATGGCTTTTCCAGGTTTCTCAAAAAATGTACAACTGAATTAGAACATTTTTGGGTTCATTTTAAACCAAGGATGTTGGGACAGCACAAAGAAACATTTTCATTTTCGCTATTAAAATAATGTCATTCGAAGTCAAAAAATTCAAAATCAACAAAATAATAATTTCTTTGGTAAATTTCGAGATGTAAAACACGACCTGGTAATTTTGGTTTAGTCTTATATGATTTTCCAAGGCTAACGAGACGGAATGTGAACTCCAAACATTTTCAAGCCATCAGGGAGAGCTAGCTCAGATGAAAATGATCCCAGAAATTAAGTAGAACGTGACTCATATTTATTTAATCTGGACTCTTTCCTTTTTTTGCTCCAAAAAAACAAAAAAAGCCAGAAAAGAACGTCATCGAGGAGCCAAAACTGAAAAAATTGCAAACGAGCATACCAAAAAACAAAAGTGGCCTGAAATAGCTGTTTTTTTACTCTTACCTACTGTATTACTACATTGAAGGTCAAAAAAACCTTCAGGCAACCCTTCCCAAATAACAAATACCCAAAACACTGAAAAATCATTATTTTTTAATTTCGAAGTGTTTCGGGTATTTGGTCATTTGGAAAGGGCTGAAATAAACTAGAGCATCTTTTGTTCATATTTTCCTATATTTTTTTAAAAAAATTATATTCCTAATTAAAAATTTCTAATTTCAACGTAAACATAAAAAAGTAAACTTTAAATAAATTGTGAAACATACGTATCGCTAAATTCAGCCTTAAATTTGTTAATTTGCTCTTCATCGTTATCCAAAAACCAAACCAACAATGTCCTTACATATATTTTTTCCGGCGTATCGATCAACTTTTTAATGATTACCAGATCATAAAACTCGAAAATTCTACGCAACTTATATTTCTTCACTTCTTCAGGTTCTACCAAATACCACTTCAAAAAATTATCCATCACAGAAACAATATCCACGATGAAATTATAATCGCAACGATTCTGATAGACAAACCAATCCAATTCTTTACCGAAAATTTCATCAATCGATATCGTCGATTTGAATTCGTCCATTTTCTCTTCACTATCAAAACAAAACGATGAAAATTCCCGCCAGAACGTATCATCGAAAGATTTCCAAAAATCCCATTCCATGAGCATTTCTCGAAATTTATTAAGCAGCGATTCCTTTATTTTAGCCATTTCTTCATCGGTTAAAAATCGAGCAACGATGTTAATCATAGAATGTAAACTGTCAGCATCCATACAGTCATTCGAACTGAAACTTCCTGAAGTCAAAATCAGCTGTCGTTTCATATTTTCAGCCAACAATGCATCGGGGTACGCATCGTCGACAAATTTTTCAATCTCGAGCCAATTTCTACGAAGGAAGATGTGCTTGGCGTGGAATCTGCCCGAATCCCAGATAAGCTTCTTGAAATCATTTTTCGCAGATACGCCTGGAGCGTAAAATTCGACGAATTTGTTTAAATTTTCAAAATTTCCATTTCTGAATTCTTTTCGGTAAACCTTTATAATTTCAGCGGATTCTATTATTTTCTTCTTGAACTCGAAAACATCGTTGTCATCGGGTAGGCAAAACCTAATCACTCTATCAGCTTCAAGGTAAAGCTTTTCAGGTATCCGTAATTCACCTGGACATGGATTATTGTAATGATATTCCATCAATAACTTGATGCCTGCCATCAGCATAAATTCCTTTCTGTAATTCGGCGTCGTGGAAGACAACATCGTATATAAAAATTGCAGCATTCGGGGTGCAGGGAGAGTTCCATATAAAAAGTAACGCTCTACAATTGTAGATTTCTCTAAATCCAATATAAACTTTTTATGATGATCGCAAGCAGTTTCCCATAGATTGATTATCAAATGAAAACTTCCATCTGTGAACTGTCCCACAGTTTCCAAGACTCTCACAAGGAGCTGCCCATATTGTTTATCGGTGATCAAAACCTTCATTCTAGTCCAAATTGAATACGCTATTTCACAATTTTCTGCTGGTGCTTCCGAACGAAAGTAGAACCAAAAATTCAAACTATATCCGTTACAAAAATTTACGATGATCTCGACAGGAATCTCGGACAAAATCTGATCCAGTTGAGATTCGTTCATTTTAGACAACAACGATTTTTGTAAACGTTTAACCAATATCCAACACTTCAATAATAACACGGCTTTGTTAACTTGATCTTGCTCACTCAGACGATTCCAGAAATACAGAATCGCGTGTCTATCTCCACGCTCCATTTTTGTCACCATGTAACTTTCCAATGATTCGAAATTTACACCGAATCTCATCCCGGGCAAATCTTTCTTCAGTTTGCAGATCCAATAAAACGCGAATCGAGGCTTTCTTCGACTAATCACCTTGGCGAGAACACCTTCAAGCTCTTCATTTGGAATGAAATTCTCGAATTCGTCCTCTAGGCAATATCTACACATGATGGCGAATTTATCTACTTGACTGAAGCAATCCAACGATAACATTTTTCGAGCAGTTTTCACGTGATCTATTTCACCATTGAATTGCCAAACGAGGCTTTTTATGTGGCGACGAAAAATGCTCATTTTGTGATCAGGTAACGTATTCCTCCCTAAGTCAATCATCCAATCAGTTATTTCTAGGTACAGCTTCCGTATCGAACACTTGATAAGACGTGGGATGAGTTGATGAGGAATGTAATCTCGTAAAAATTCGGAATATTGGTCCACCTTCTCACGGTATCTCTCCATTGAATACTCATCAATTTTATAGTTTTCGTCCAAGTTCACGCCGACAAAGAAATGATACCACAAAGATTTGGCTATTTTTAAAGATGTTAATTGTTGTAACGTTGGTATGCGTTTTTTGAACAGCTGGCCCCATCCTTGTACATCCATCGATGTTGGAAATAACGCAATTTTGATTATCTGAAAAATTCACGTCTTGATTCAATGGAAGATCCAAGATTGCGAAAAATTTTAAAATTGATTTGAAAAAAGATGCTGTTTAATGAAGTGCTGAGGTAAAAAATTGAAATAAACACAAAGCACATTGTACTTTTCACCGGAAATCCTCAGCTAAGGCCCTGAGAAAATGAGATCAAAGGCTTGCCGATCGAAGGGGGAAAACCCTCCGGAACCATCTAAAAATTGCAAAAAGTTGAGTAAAGTTGGGATCCTCAACTTTTTCCCAGCTCGTACTAAATTTTCTCAGGTTTGGATTTGAGAAAGTTGAAAAAATTGGGAACATTTGAAAATACCTATACAAAAATTTTTCGCACTCGCTTCGCTCAGGTTCAGTAACTTTACTCGATTCATTTTTCTAAAATGATGGTATGAATTTTCTTCTTCTTACCCTTGAATATTTTCAGATGAATAAAATTGCACTTATTATATACCAGGGAACTTCGCGAAAATCTTGAATGGAATTTACAAAAAATTTTCGATTATTCCAGAAGCAGAGGAGCTCATTAATGAACGTCGTTTTTTTTTGAAAGTCGAGAAGTAGAGCGAAAAAAGTACGAATTTTAATTAGGAAAATTTAGCTTTTTGGATTCTATGGGTTCTTCAATAAATCAATATACAAATTTTTTCAATATGATGCCTTTCCATACCAGATAATTAAATAGCGACGATTTTTAAACGAAAAAAAAATTGATTTGTCATTTTCTTTTATTGAGGAACTTCGTAAAGATTTCGAATGAAATTTTTAGAAAATGTTGATTTTTTTCAGAAGAGTGGTGGTCATTGAAGAATTTTTTTTCCAGTGGCGATTCCAAAAAATATGTAAAATGAAAATTTTTACATAGTACGAAACTCAACTCTTCTGTTTTCATCATTTTTTTCGATATTTAAATAATTCTATTTTTTAAAAATTGTTCAAAAAGGTGTGAATTGAAAACATTTTCTTCAGTCTAAACCAAACATTTTTGAATTTGAAATTGAAAAAATTTTGAACAGTTGGGTTTTTTGAAGAAACAGGAAAAACAGGTGAGAACTCTTCACAAAATTTGAGGTACCTATACTCCCTTCCTCTAAAGATATCTCTTTATCAGGCCACTAGTTGAGATTGGTGAATCAGCCAAACAATTGTCATCAAAAACGAAAATTTTCCACAGCTGTAAAACGTTTAATTTTTTTGAAGCAAATCGCATCAAATCAATTCAGACGATCGATCGAAAAAATTATACTTCCGATTCCCTGGTTGATGCTGAAACTTCATTTTTTAAAATCATGAAATCGAAGAAATATTATGATTTAAAAAAATCACCTGAAATTCAATTCAATAATTTAATCTCCATAGGGGAAAAAATGTTGATTTTATCGTAAAGAGTCACAAATTAAGAAATTCACAACGAATAATCACAAATTTACTATAATTCGCACAATTCAAAAGCCAATTCCACTCTTGAAAATTTCCAAGCTCGAGCCTTTCTCGAGCTATGGGCAAAAAAATATAAAAATAGAGGAGAAAAAACACCAAACCGTTAAGCACAGAATATTTGATTCTCACACCAACGATAAATTTCTTTCAACCGAACGTCACAGTCATAACTTTTATCATTTTCTATGATGTGTTTTCAAAGACAGGATGAAAACATTATCTTAACATGAGTAATTAATTTTACACTATCGCATCGTATCGACTCCCACTTATATGCAAAACAACTTCAGTATGCTTCGGTTTTGTTTTTCTAAAGAAAATATCATCATTTTTATGCTATCTGCAATTTCGAAATACAGTCTTTCGCGTTTTTTTGTCCACGGAATTTTCAATATCTAATTAAGCAAATAGTTGAAAAATGTTCGACAGGAGGATCTACTTGAAATGTATAATTCTTATCTGGTTCTACATCGAAGTAAGTCATATCATAGAATTATCCGTATCCATTAAAATTTTTCTTTTACATTTTTCGTAGAATTCTAGCTCTTTTAAAACGTAATACCAAATAAATTCAATTTCAAGGTTCAAAACGTCGACTCAACATCGCCTTTTACTTTCAATTGTAAAAACGGAAAGTTCATCCACGATTTATATTTCTGCGATGGTAAAAATGACTGTGGCGACAATAGTGACGAAAGTAATCCAGGATGTCAACGGGTACGTAATAAAATTTTAAAAAAATTGAACATCTGAACAAAAAATCTTCAAATATAGAGTTGGTGCAGTAGAGGTTTCTTCAGATGCGACGGCGCATGTAAAAATATCACAGTACGCTGTAATACGAAACCAGATTGTCAAGATGGATCTGACGAATCAAATTGTGGCAAGTGCCAATTTTTCAGATACACGCATCATTTTTAATCAGACAGGTAACTATTAATTTTTTTCAATTTTTCGCATCCAGGTAACGAGCTACCGATAGATGATTGCACTTGGCAGAAAGGAAAATATCTATGTGAAGATAATCTCAGATGTATTCATTTGAATCAAACGTGTAATGGAGGCTGTAATTGTTTCGATTGTTCGGATGAAAAACCCGAATGCTTGAGCGATAAAGAAAGTTAGTACTTTTTGTATTAAAAAAATACACTATTCGCGAAATTAACCATCAATGTGTTTAAAGGTGTGGGAAAGTCTTTCCTTGAGGAGTAATTTTTTTCAAGACGATTTTGAAGACCAAACCAGCCCCCTTTCTTCAAGTAAAAAAACACTCTTTTACGTGAAATGAAAAGGCTAAATTGATAAAAAATATCGTAGCTAAGGGGCTCAAAACAAGATTTTTCACTCAAATTCTCATTCGTATATTCCCACGAAAATTGGAATGACTTTCCCAAATGAAATAGCTCCCAATAACTTCTCCACATAAATTCACTTTTTTCCTTCCCTCTACTTCAAAAAATGAGATAACCACCATAAAATGAGCCCATCCGTAATCGAAAAATTCATTTTCAGGAAAATAGGAGCCAGTTTTTGTATGGGGTCACAGACTCACTGAAGCATTTTTAAATGTACCTGTATTTTTTTATATTTTATAAAAGTAAAGTACTTCCTACATTTAAGAACTTTTCGATGTAATTTTTAAATTTTCACTTCGCAGTGGAAGAATACACGAAAAAAGCATCTTCTTACACCTGCTTCAGGACTCCAAATGGCCCACATTGTTGTTCAGAATTCGATTCGTTATGTCATGGTAATGCATAATTTTTGCATTTTTTTTTTTTTTTCAACTACACCTTTATATGTAATTTTCATTTCACCAATTTTCATCAAAAACATCCGCAGAATGTAGAGAAAATCTATGCGAACAGAAATGTATCGAGTTTAGGCAAGAGCCCAGATGTTTGTGCGATGAAAATTACGTCCCAATTCCTGGAACCAATAATAAACAATGTGTCAGCAATGGTAAGTTCTGCAAGAAATCTTTCATCTTTTTATTCATAAAGACTTTCCACGCCTCCAGTCTCTCACTCCCCTCAACTCAAAATACCACACAAGCCAAATACATCCAGCTAGAGCACTGGATTTTTAGGAAAAGAACAGAATCAGACTGAAGGGAGAAGGCATTGCCGCGAGAATACAAATTTGGTTCAATATTGTTAAAACAAGCGCATGAAAAATCACGAAGTGCCCAACAAAGAGCCTTTAATATTATGGGTAAAAAACGGCCCTTGACCCAAAATTGGTCAAAATAAGCCCAAAATGTTACTTATGGTCTGAAAACATCCCAAAAAAATTTTTGACCCCCAACCCCCTCTCATTCTGGAATTATCGCACTTTTAATGTCGAAACTTCAACACGCGATATCTCTGGAAGGGGTGGGTAAATTTTTTTGAAATTTTCACAGATTATACATCTTACTGAGTAGTATCGATGAAAATTTTTTTGAAAATTTTTGGTTCACATTTTCCCAATTTTTTTTCATGTTGATTTCTCGAGCAAAACGTTTGACTTGACCGCTTTGCATGACTCTCCTGACTTTTTCATGGGTCATCCCACCCAAAAAAATCCCCCTCCCCCCAAAAAATTAAAAAATTGAAAAAATTTTGGTAATTGAAAAATCACAAGAAGTTCCATGGAATTTATTAAAAGAAAACTAGTCATTGGAGTTGAAAAACTCTACTTTGCATGGTGTGACATCTTGGTCAAAAATTAAATTCATCTTCACCAGCTTGACTTTGCTCAATTATTAGACATCCTGTGTACTTCAAAATGGCCAAAGTTGAATTTCCGAAAATGAAAAAAAAAATTGCTGCAAATATTTGAAAAATCAAATAAGTAGGCGTCTGAATCAGTCAGCTCACAATTCAAAACTAAAATAAAACACCAAATCAAACTTGAAAATATTAAAATTTGAAATCTGTACAAAAATGCGAATTTTTCGATTCATTCAATTCACTTCAAGATTGATTCGGAAAGAACTGGAAAAAAATATTGTAAAAATAATCTCTTTTTCATAATCACAGAAGCGAAAAAAAACACTTTAATATACTCCACGGAAAATACCATCGAAGTACTGGATCTTTCCACCAATACAACTCGGATAATTGAAGAAAAAATTGACGCTACAGCCTTGGCAAGTGCCCATGATTATTTGTATTATGGAACTTTCAGCAATGGCGTTGGCCATATTTTCAAAACTTCGATCTCGTCTGATGAAACTCAAGAAATTACGAATACAAGTACGTAAAAAAATAGGTACTGACGTCCACCTCAAGAAAATTTTCATTCATAAAAAATTATTTGAAATTTTAACCAGATTCCAAAATAATCAGCATTGCCATTGACTGGATAACAAATAATACATATTATGCGACAAATGCATCGAAAATTGTGACCTGCTCGAAAGATGGTAAAATTTGCAAACAGCTGAATTCTCGTAACGCACATTCGATCGGTCTAGCTCCCAGATTTGGGTAAGATATTTTGAAAAATGATAAAATTAAAACATTCAAACCATATGCCCAAGTACCCAAAATGAGAAAATATGACTTCAATGAATTTCAATTCAATATAGTTTACTATTTTGGGTCGAAACCAAAGAAAATGGGAATTCGTCTCAATATTTATGGAAATCTGGTATGGACGGCTCTGATGAGGCTTTATTAACGGTTTTTGACAAGGTTTCGTGGCCAATATCCATCTCAGTCGATGAATTAACAGAAAGATTATACTTCTGGACGAGTCTTCTGGAGTTATCTTTTATATCATTCAATGGAAATAATAAAAAAGTTGGTAATTTCATTATCAAGACAAAATATAGGCTCAATTTATGAGCTATTCTGTCAAATAAAAATTGAAAATCATTAGAAAACTTGTAAACAGGAAATTATACTTTTCAGATACTCCAGCCAAAAACTCAATCACCGGCAGATCGAGCATTTTTCACCGTTTTCGAGAGGAAAGTTTATTATTCGTCGATGAAATCTAATCAAATACACACCACAGGAACTGCTTCTAAGCTTTTCGGAGCAGCACTACAAACCTCGTGTTCAAATTCATCTTCTATTAGCCATTTGTACGCCTATAATCCTCGATTACAACGCACCAAGGTGGGCTCATTCACGTCATAAAAAAGTTTATTTTATTTCCTTTTACGAAGTTGAAAATAATCCGAAGGCATTTCTAATAATTAGGTAGATTGGAAAATATTTCAAAAACTTAATATTAATATTTTTCATTTTCAGATTGCGAATCCCTGCCATGAAATTTGCACCGATGGATTATGTCTTTTACGTCCATTCACATCAAAATTCATTCTAAATTACACCTGTTTTCACGACAAATTAGAATTCAAAAGCGAGCAATCGAACAGAGATGAAACTGGATTCATTCATGTAGCCATCATCTACGCAATCATTGCCTCTGTTATCGTATTATTGCTTAGAATTGGCATAAATCATTTTACTCGATGGAGAAAAATACGATTGAATAATCAGTTCGCGGAAACGGCAGTGTCAATAGAATCGTGTAAAAATAACCAACTGTCGTTAGACGTAGGCGAATGCTCCAAGTTGAAAAATGATAAGAACGAAAACATAATGAATGAAAAGTGCAGCAAGCTTGATAATTTGGAGAAAAAAAAGATGATAAATAATATTTTAGAATAAGCCGTGCTTTCTTTTTTTTTTTTTTTTGCAATATATATTTTTTGTATAGCTATTACTCATTATTATGGATTTTAGAAAATGGAGTAAATTGACATCTCAGAAAATATACATTTTTCCAATCGATTACATTGAGAAAAATAGAAATCGGTACCTAAAAAAATATAAAATCAATTTTCAGAAACTATGATGAAAAGAACAAGAATTTTTTTTGTTGCAGATTTTAGGCGATTTATTTTGTAATGATCCTCGCTTTGGTTGCAACCACCTGCATTCTCCCAAAACGACCTCCCAAATTGATTGAAAGCGGTTTCAAGAAGTTTCGGAGTTTCTTGAAAATTTTTAAATTTTCCAATGCTAGGGGAAAGCCCATGAAAATGGTCTATATGAATCTCAGCACCTATAATCGTGGATAACCAATATTTATGACCTATTTGTTCAAGTAAGACCAAAGTTTCTGAAATTCGCAACTCTGAATCCAAAGTTTTTATTTTTTGCCGAAAAGTTAAATTTTTCCAGGAAAATTTACCGTAAAAAATATGGATTTGAACCGAAAGTAGTGAATTACGGAAAATTTTGAGTATTGGTTAATCACGATTATAGGTTCTGTTCATATGGATCATTTTCACAGCCTTTCTTTCAGCACTGTAAAAATTTTTTAACTTCCCAAAGGCTCCGAAATGTCTTGAAACTACTTCAAATCAATTTCAGAGATCGAAAATAATATATTTATACCAAATTTCAGCTTTTATCGTTGATTAAATCGAATTTTTACCTTTTGCAAGGCAATGAGTTGTTTTTGAAAAGTCAAAAATTCGCCAAAATTCCAGAAATGAACTTCTGCATCTGATATTTTGGATATAGGATTCATTTACAATAAATTTGCGATTTATTTTTATTTGGGTACCGTTTTTTTTTCTATTTGGAGTTTGGATATCTCCCTTGTTAGGCTCATATTTTACCCAAGGTTTGAGCCTTCACAACATTTTCACGACCTTACGACGTCACATAGTCAAAAATGAAAAAATTACAACACAATCACAAAATAATTCTCACAAAATACGAAAAACAATTCCAGTATTTCACATTTCAAAAACACTTCACGGTGGAAAATTTCCAAACCCGGGCCATTCTCGAGTTATAGATAAAAAACCTAAAAATAAATAGGAAAAAAAAACACCAATTCGTTTAGCACAGAGTATGTGATTCTCACACCAACGATAAATTCCCTTCCACCAAACGTCAAAGTACTAACTTTTTTATCATTTTTTGATGTGTTTTTCGAAGATACGAAGAAAACATTAACTCAATATAAGTGCCTATAATGAATTTCACCTTATCGTATCGTTCGTCATTTCAACGCGAAACAACCGCTACGCTTTACATTTCACTTTTTTCTTCTAAATATGTAAAATAAAAACTAAAAAATTTCAGGCATTGTTTTATCAAGAGTGTCACTTTTGTGCGATCCGCAATTCGGAAATATAATTGTTCGTTTTTTCGTGGAATTTTCAATATCTAACCAAGCAATAATTGAAAAATGTTGGACAAGAAGACCTACATGAAATGCATGTTTCTTATCTGGTTCTACATCAAAGTAAGTCAACCCTCAAAATTAAATTATCCACATTCATATTTTAAAATACGACAGGTAAATGTCACCTTTTTCGAAGAATTCTAGCTCGTTTAGAACATAACACCTAAATTTATTTTGAAGGTTCAAAACGTCGACTCAGCGTCGTCTTTTACTTTTAATTGCAAAAACGGAAAGTTTATTCATGATTTATATTATTGCGACGGAAAAAATGACTGTGGCGACAATAGTGACGAAATTAATCCAGGATGTCAACAAGTACGAAATAAAATTTTAAAAAATTGAATTTTTTAAACAAAAAAATCTTCAAATGTAGAGTCGGTGCAGTAGAGGTTTCTTCAGATGCGATGGCGCATGTAAAAGTATCACAATACGCTGCAATACGAAATCAGATTGTCAAGATGGATCTGACGAATCGAATTGTGGCAAGTGCCAATTTTTCAAAATACATAATTTTTATAGGCGCCTATCAATATATTTTTTTAATTTTTTCGCATCCAGATAACGAGCTACCGATAGATGACTGCACTTGGCACAAAGGAAAGTACTTGTGTGAAGATAATCTCAGATGTATTCATTTGAATCATACGTGTAATGGAGCCTGTAATTGTTTCGATTGCTCGGATGAAAAACCTGAATGCTTGAGTGATACAGAAAGTTGGTAAATTTTTTCAAATTATAAACACCTCTGCTCTAACCGAAAGATAAGTACCATCAATTCGGGAGGGGGTTTGTTAGAGCAAAGGAGACGGGCTAAAATCAAAGAGGAAGTTGATATTCGAATTCTACGACCCCTGAGTGACAATCAATACTTTACACATTTTTTAAAATTATTAAACACACCTTTCCCCAAAAGTGGGAGCTAGTTGGGCACTGAAGGGTCAAATTCAAAAAATAAGTTGATATTCGAACTCAGCGCCCTCAAATACCTAACAAACGATAGGTCACACGTTATCTCTCATTTTTTTGAATTTTGACCCCTATCAAGAGAACTAATGGGGGGGGGGTCGGTTCAGAAGGGTAGATGAAAAAAACCAAGTACATATTCCATCCGAAATCAGCTCCTTTTTGAATTAGTAGAAATCGATGTGCTACTTTCCGTTTTCGATTTTTTTTTGAAATTTTGGTCAAAATTGTGGACCTTTCCTCACCCTCAGGGGTCTAGAGATCCATCTTGAAAATTTTTTGGTTGAAAAGAGAGTAAAAACCCTAGTCAGTGTGATTTTTTCAGATTTTCAAATGGCAGCTTTCATCTTTTGTTCTTATTATGAAAGTTGAGCTTTCACCACCAAAGTTCAACTTCGAGCTTTTAAAAATGATAATCGATTTTGAATCTCCTTTTAATTTTCTTTCAGTTCTGCAAACAGTTTTCCCCCAAGTGCAACCTTTTTCGAGATATGAGCTTCAAAGTTGGGCAATTTTGCCATTTTGGTAAAAATCAATTGCATAAAAAAATCGAGGCCCACCTCCCCGCCTCCTTTTTGAGGGTTAGGAAAAAAATTATCATGGTTTTGTAAATGGTCCACCAAGGGGAGCTTGTAAAAAAAAATTGAGCTAAATCGGAAGACCCAACTTCATTTTTGGTCCGTTTTCGTATGGAATAACCTAAAATGTGCCTGTAATTTATTCTCGAAAGAATATTTCGCGATGGACACATTTATAAGCTTCTCAAGGGAATTTTTTTGATTTTTCTCTTCACAGTGGACGAATACACGAAAAAAGCATCTTCTTACACATGCTTCAGGACTCCACATGGCCCACATTGTTGCTCAGAATTCGACTCTTTATGTCACGGTGATGCACAATTATCTTACTAATTAAACGTACTTAATTTTCATTTCACCAATTTTTGTCAAAAACATACGCAGAATGTAGAGAAAATGAATGCGAACAAAAATGTATCGAGTTTAGGCAAGAGCCCAGATGTTTCTGCGATGAAAATTACATCGCAGTTCCTGGAACCAATAGCAAACAATGTGCAAGTAAAGGTAAGTTCTGTAGGAAATCTTTCAAGTATTTTTTCATCCATAAACCCAACCTTCACCTTCTCAGTGATTGAGCATTCAACTTTGTTTCTGATCTTCAACTCAGAATACCACACAAGCCAAATACTTCCAGCAACAGCAGAGGCCTTTTAGGAAAATAAATTGAATGGAGTTGAAGGGAGGAGGCAGTGATCGCTTCGCAACCAAAATTTTGAATAAAGATAGTTTTTTCTTTCATCCAAACATACGTCAAAATGAAAAAAAAAATCACAAAAGCTCCAGGGAAATTTTTGAAGAAAACGCTTGACTTTGCAATACTGGCTCGACCTCTTGATGAAAAACTCCTTGACCAGGTTGACTTAGTAGACACCCTGAAATACAAGAATTTTGTACTTCAAAATGGCCACAACCGAACTAACCAAACTACAAAAACTAATTTTTGCAATCTCAGGCAAAACTAAAATAAAAAATTCCAGATGGTTGATTCGAAACTCATTAAATATAATTGAAGTAAAAATCGTTAAATTCAATACTCTAAATGATGCATAGCATTAAAAATTATCGTTTGAAAAATTTTAAAATGTACGCGTCACATCAAAAAAGGGTTAGGTATAAATTTTTAAAAAAACACGTATAAATCGCTCCGAAATGTAGCAGAATTAAGTGCTAGGAATTGTTTTGAAAAAAAATTGATCTTTTGACTGTCGAATTCCACCTGGTATTCGAACAGCAGCTATTTCACTAGAGCACCATTATGTCTCCTTTTTCTGCTAAAATTTTGAAACGGATATCCCTTTTTGAAATTAGAGAAAAAACTTCCCAGAAAGAAGGACATAATGCCTTAATTTTTTTTCAAGTCGAAATAGTACACATGAGTCCTCACTTGATATAAAAATGGTATTTACCGCATTCAAAATGATAAAAAAAAATCATGCAACATAATTTTCACGTGGTAGAAGTAGAAATCGCGAAATAGCGTATAAATAAGAATAAAAGTACTTTAAAACTTCCAATTTTCCAGACCTTACCGCCATAAGGTGATAAAAAGCTCGAATTTTATGTAATAAGACTGGTTAGTTCTATGAACTTGGTTTCGAAAACTATGCTCATTTCAACTTCGCGTACTTTATTCGCCATAACTTCGGTAATTTTAAAAATTGGAAAGTGAACAAAGTCTCATTTTGAAGAGGAGAGATTTCACAGATTCATAATAATTTTTTTGATCAAAATTTGCTTCGGAGGGGGGGGGGGGTCAAGTCGAAAAATGAAGTTTTTCAGGAACAATAAATACGAGCTCAAGAAAAAAATTCAACATTTTTATTTGAATTCAGTCTTCTAGAAAATTGTACGATGAATTGACTGAAAACGAAACACAGAATTCTATTTTATTTACTTGGAGAAAAAGTTACAGCTTTTAGTTTTCGAAATTCTGTGAAAAAATTTCATTTTTTTGTACCTTGTCAACAGAAAATGATATTTCAAAGTAAACTAAGCGTCTACAACAAAAATTACCACGACGAAAATTGTAAAAATGAAAGTTCCTATCCGGTAAAAATGGTGAGATAGATATTTTCGCGTTAAGTTGAACATTGGTGAAGAAAATCGAGTGAAAAAACGAAAATTTATTTGTTTCTCTAAGTTACCTCCACTAATGTTCAACATTACTCCAAAATATCTTGGAATCTATGCCGCACAGAAAAATCTAACCACTTCTACCAGATGAGAAAATTACATTTTCCATAAATTATGTCATGGTCATTTTTGTTGTAGACTCTTAGTTTGCTCTAAAATATCGCTTTTTGGGAGATAAGGTACAAAAAATGAGATTTTTCCCCAGAATTTAACAAAGCTTAAACTGTAATTTCTTAAAAAATAAATTAGAGGCCTGCGGTTTGCTCCATTCGATTCGTCGTAAAATTTCCTTTTACACTAAATTAAAATATGTAAATTAAATTTTTTTTAAAGTCTGTGTTTATTGTTTCTGAACAACCACATTTTTCACACCACCACCCCCCACCACGATAAAATTGAAAGCCACGAATGAAACAATCTCTTTTTAATGATCACAGAAGCGAAACAAAATACTCTGATATATTCTACGGAAAACAGCATCGAAGTACTGAATCTTTCCAGCAATATATCTCGAGTAATTAAAGAAAAAATTGACGCTACAGCTTTGGCAAGTGCCCATGATTACTTGTACTATGGAACATTCAGCAATGGCATAGGTCAAATTTTCAAAACTTCGATCTCGTCCGATGAAACTCACGAAATAACGAATACAAGTACGTAAAAAAAAAAAAAAAAAATAGATACGACATCCACTTCAAGAAAATTTTTATTAATTAAAAAATTATTTGAAATTTTAACCAGATTCCAAAATAATCAGCATTGCCATCGATTGGATCACAAATAATACATATTATGCGACAAATGAATCGAATATTGTGACCTGCTCGAAAGATGGTAAAATTTGCAAACAGCTGAATTCTGGCAATGCAAATTCCATTGGCCTAGCTCCTAGATTTGGGTATGGTTATTTGAAAAATGATAAAATTGAAAAATTCAAGCCATATGGCCAAGTACCCAAACTAAGAAAATATGACTAATGAATTTTAATTCAATATAAATGTAGGTTACTATTTTGGGTCGAGACCAAAAATAATGGAAATTCGTCTCAATATATATGGAAATCTGGTATGGACGGCTCTGATGAGGCTTTATTAACGGTTTTTGACAAGGTTTCGTGGCCAATATCCATCTCAGTCGATGAAATAACAGAAAGATTATACTTCTGGACGAGTCTTCTGGAGTTATCTTTTATATCATTTAATGGAAATAATAAAAAAGTTGGTAATTTCATTATCAAGACAAAATATAGGCTCAATTTATGAGCTATTCTGTCAAATGAATATTGAAAAATTACTAGAAAACTTGTAAACAGGAAATTATACTTTTCAGATACTCCAGCCAAAAACTCAATCACCGGCCGATCGAGCTTTTTTCGCCGTTTTCGAGAGAAAAGTTTATTTTTCGTTGTTGAAATCTAATCAAGTACACACCACAGGAACTGCTTCTAAGCTTTTCGGAGCAGCACTACAAACCTCGTGTTCAAATTCATCTTCTATTAGCCATTTGTACGCCTATAATCCTCGATTACAACGCACCAAGGTGGGCTCAATCACGTCACAAAAATTTTAATTTAATTTCTTTTTACGAAGTTGAAAATAATCCGAAGGCATTTCTAATAATTAGGTAGATTGGAAAATATTTCAAAACTTAATATTAATATTTTTCATTTTCAGATTGCGAACCCCTGCCATGAAATTTGCACCGATGGATTATGTCTTTTACGTCCATCTGCATCAAAATTTATTCTAAATTACACCTGTTTTCACGACAAAGTAGAATCCAAAAGCGAGCAATCGAACAAAGATAATACTGGATTCATTTATGGAGCCATCATCTACGCAATCATTGCCTCTATTTTCGTATTATTGTTTAAAATTGGCGTAAATCATTTGATTCGATGCAAAAAACCATTGCTAAATAATCAATTCGTAGAAACAACGGTGTCATTAGAATGGTGTAAAAATAACGAACTCTTGTTGGACGTAGGCGAATGCTGGAAGTTGAAAAATGATAAGAACGAAAACATGATGAATGAAAAATGCAACAAGCTTGATAATTTGGAGAAAGAGAAGATGATAAATAATATTTTAGAATAAATCGTGTTTTTTTTTACATTATCGATTTTTTTGATAGCTATTTGGGAATTAGAAAAAAGAGAAAATTGATATCTTAGAAGATATGCATTTTTCCAAACCTCAATTTTTATTAGCTACCTCTACTACCTATACAAAGAAAGAATTTTTTTTATTACCATTATTTTTTTTCCATCACAAGGTACCTATCTAACAGGTAGTATAGGTAAGTGAGTAGAGAAAAATGAGCCAATTCAAACAAAATTTCAAGAAAAATTAATGGAAAAATAAAAACACCCGAAGACGAGAGTATTCTTGCAAAAAAATTAAAAGAAAAATGAATTAGGTTTATTTTTGCTATTTTTAATGAAAAGTACAAAAATACGTTTCTTTTTCTCACAATTATGATTTAAAATACAGGTTTTCTGCCAATTTGAAATGTTTTCTGTAACAAAATTGATTTCGTTGATTTTTCGGGGGGAGGAGGAGGAGGAGGAGATGAAAAAAAATCTAAAAACAGCTGAAAATATACGACGTACGAAAAAATTCGAAATTTCGCTCTCGTCAACAAACAGATCCCAAAAACGACTTGCGAGAACACAAAACGACACACATCATAGCTCTAAAAGAGGGGAAAATTTGGATTGAGAAAGCTCACTCAAAAGAAGACCTTCAATCTTCAATCTATTCTTTTTAGCCGGCTAATTATCATTCTAACTCACATAATAATACTCGGAAATCAGCCGGGAAAACCCGATTAGGCGCATGAGCTGATATAATACCCAAGTCAGCAAGAAAATCTCTGACTCGGCGGAACAAACGAATGCCTTCGACATCCGTTACATTTCGTAGCGACGATCGAAACAGCCATTGTCTTCACAATAGGTATAGAATAATCAGTCGACACATAAGTAGCTTTAAAGAAATAGTTAAATATTATGGATGATTTTTCATTACGTCCATCAACCATCACAAAGTACTTACAGTTCGCATAAATGAAATTCGTTGGTTTTTTCATGAGGAATTTTCAATACATATAATCTAATTAAGTGGATCGATAGAAAATGTTCGACAAAAAACCCTACTTCAAATGCATGATTTTCATCTGGTTCTACTTCAACGTTAAGGTAAGTCCGACTTGAAACTAGCATCATCTAATTTCTGAACACATTCCATTACTTCAATAGATTTTTAGTTCGTTTTAAAGCGTTGATATAAAAATTTAATTTTTCAAGCCTCAAAACGCCGACCCGCTGTTATCTTCAACATTCAATTGTAAAAATGGAAATTTCATCCAGGATTCATATTTCTGCGACGGTGGAGATGATTGTGGCGATAATAGTGACGAAAGTAATCCGGGATGCGAACGGGTAAGTACGAAATAAAATTTATGTAGGTAGAACACAATTTATAAGTATCTGAATGAGAAATCTATAAACGAAAAGTACAGGGGAAAACTCAGGTGAGTTAAAAAGTAACACATGAGAAAAAAGATCTAGACGTAAATTTAAATAAAAAATCCGACATTTAAATTCCTTTTTCGATTTACAATTTTTTGTTTCATCTGGGCTTTTCCCTGTACTCTTCAAAAATAGAATTGGTGCAATAATGGGGAATTCAAATGCAATAATGGCGAATGTAAAGATATCGCAGTACGCTGTAATACGAAGCAAGACTGTCCGGGTGGATCTGACGAATTGGATTGTGGTAAGTATAAATTTTCAAAAATTAATACATTTATAGCTACATATAAGAATACTGATCTAGAGGTGAAAATATGGGAGGAGTGTAGAGAGGTGGACTTATCTCCTCGCTAGCAAACTCGACAAATAAAACTTTACAAAAATTTTAAATTTTTAACCTTCTTTCAATTTTTTTTTAATCATTCAATTTCGGAATCCGGATTCGATGCTCAGTTGATTTTTCATTTCCACAAAATTTTCCAATTTTCAACAAAACTGAACAATTTTTCGAGAAAATGTGCAGATTTACAAAAAAAAATTGACAACTTTTTGACAAATTTTCTTACAAAGTTGGTAAATTTCAATGCAAACATGCACGAAAAATTACCAAATGAAAAAACCATAAATTCTTACTCAAAAAAAAAAAAAAAAAAACATGAAAAAGCACCAAAATTTTGTGGAAAACGACTTCAAAAACAAAATTTTTATTTCGAAGTAATACAGAATTCTTTCAAACAACGAACATTTCTTACTTGAAATCATCAATTTTTCAAACCTTAGTCCTCGCATTGTTCGGGCAAATAAAGTTGAAATATATAAGAATGAGAGGTTGAAGATTTCGCCTTCCTTTAAATGCTAAAAAATCTCAGTTTTTCCATCAAAAATTTCCGCCCACTTATCGCCAGAAAATTTAATATTTTCAAGTGAAAAAAGTTATTCTTTACATTTACCAAATAAAATCAAAGAACTTAGTAACAATCTCGAATTAAATTTTCAATTTTTTTTTTAAAAATAGAATGAATTTATTAAGATTTTTTTGGGGTGGGGGGGGTGTCAAAAAAGTAACACGACAAAATACGAAATTTCTGCTTTTTATTTTCAATGTTTATTCAGCAAATCCCTTTATTTATTTTAACAAATTTTTGAGATTCACCTCCCGAGAGTGTTCAAGTTCTGAAGGGAACTGAAAATTGGCAAATTAAAAAGTTTCAGGTTGGAAAATTTGTGGATTCCAATTCCTCCTCCCCCCCCCCCCTCAATTATAAGTCAAGTTTCGTCTCTGTACTTATAGAATAATGTGTTTTCCTCCCTTAGATCACGGGCTACCAATACATAATTGCACACTGGAGGAAGGAAAATACCTATGTGAAGATAATCTCAGATGTATTCATTTAAAGCATACGTGCAATGGAGAATGTAATTGTTTTGATTGTTCGGATGAAAAACCCGATTGCTTGAACGATGAAGAAAGTTGGTAACTTTTTTATATTATAAACTTACACTATTATTGCCAAATCAATGTAATAATTCAAAGGTTGAGGTGAAGTCGTATTTTTGAGGAGCAATTTCTCGTTCACCATTTTGAAGGCCGAATCGTCAATCGATTCATTTGTTCAAAACGAAAATAACTCGTCTACATAAATTAAAAGACACCTCCCCCACAAAAAAAATACAAAATTTTCAAAGCAAAATCATTTTTTATTTCATTTCTATTTGCAAGTCCTGTACAATTGGAACGAACTCAACATGAGAAATGGCCTCCTCTTGTAAGAACCACCAAAAAAAATTAAGAGCGATATCAAAGTGGGGCTTTTGGAGAAATATTGGCCACTTTTCGCCAATTTAAAACGATCACTGCAATTTCGAAATATGTAATAATTCATGACTAAAAAGGGAATTTTTGATTTCTCACATTACAGTGGAAGCATACAAGAGAAAAACATCTTCTGATACATGTTTCAAGACTCCCAATGGTCCACACTGTTGCTCAGAAGTCGATTCTTTATGTCACGGTGATGCACAATTATCTACCTAATTACACCTACTTAATTTTCATTTCACCAATTTTCATCAAATACATGCGCAGGATGTAGTGAACATCAATGCGAACACAAATGTATCGAGTTTAGGCAAGAGACCAGATGTTTGTGCGATGAAAATTATTTCGGGGTTCCTGAAACCAATAGCACACGATGTGCAAATACGGGTAAGTTTTGAAAAAAATTTTTATTGACAACGACCCAGAAATCACGACCCCTCAAATCAAAGCTATTTTAGAAAAAAAGACAAATTTTCGATTTTTCTCATTCTTATATTCTTCGCTTTATACATTATTCCAAAATCGAAACCCTTTGAAGCTCCTTGAAAATTAATTAAAAATTTTTCATTGGCCTCTAGAAATAACAAACATCGAAAAAGTAAGATTGATTTTCCAGAAAAAAAATGTAAAAAAATTAAAAATTTTGTTTGCAGGAGAGATACACAATACTTTAATATATTCCACCGAAAATAGCATCGGAGCATTGAATCTTTCCACCAATTCAACTCGCATAATTAAAGAAAAAATTGACGCTACAGCTTTAACAAGTGCCCACGATTACTTGTACTATGGAACATTCAGTAATGGCGTTGGCCATATTTTCAAAACTTCGCTCTCTTCTGGTGAAACTCACGAAATAACGAATACAAGTACGTAAAAAAAAATAGGTACAGACATCTGCCTCAAGAAAATTTTCATTCATAGGTAACAAATTATTTGAAATTTTAACCAGATTCCAAAATAATCAGCATTGCCATCGATTGGATTACAAATAATACATATTATGCTACAAATGCTTCGAAAATTGTGACCTGCTCGAAAGATGGTAAAATTTGCCAACAGCTGAATTCTCGTAATGCACATTCCATTGGCCTAGCTCCCAGATTTGGGTAAGATTATTTAAAAAATAATAAAATTAAAATATCCCATCGCTATGTCCAAATACCCAAATTGAGTAAGTATCATCTCTGATGAATTTTAATCTATTGTAGGTTACTATTTTGGGTCGAAACCAAAGAAAATGGGAATTCCTCTCAATATATATGGAAATCTGGTATGGATGGCTCTGATGAGGCTTTATTAACAGTTTGTGATAAAGTTTTGTGGCCAATATCAATCTCAGTCGAAGAATTAACCGAACGATTATACTTCTGGACGAGTCTTCTGGAATTATCTTACATATCATTCAATGGAAAAAATAAAAAGGTTGGTAATTTCATTCTAGACAAAATGCGAGTCAAATTTATGACCCATTTCGTCAAATAAAAATATGAATAAATCAGTAAACTCATCAACTAATTAAATCATGTTTTACAGATACAGCTAAGAACTCATTCGCCAGCAGATCGAGCTTTTTTCACCGTTTTCGAGAGCAAAGTTTATTATTCGTCGTTGAAATCTAATCAAATACACGTTACAGGAACTACGTCCAGGCTTTTATCAGCAACGCTGCAAATTTCGCATTCAAATGCATCTTCTATCACTCATTTGCACGCCTATAATCCTCGATTACAACGTACTCGGGTAAGTAGGCTCATTCAAATCATAAAAAAAAGTTCTTTAAATTTCCATCTTCGAAATTGGAAACAGTTTAGTTGATATTTTTTATAATTAAATCGGCAGATGACTTAGGTAGGTACCATAAATACATATTTTTCAATTTCAGATTCCAAACCCTTGTCATGAGATTTGTACCGATGGATTATGTTTTTTGCGTCCATTCGCCGCAAAATTGATTCTAAATTATACATGTTTTCATAATGTACCAGAAATATCGAGGGAGCAGTCGATCAAAACTAATACTGGATTCATTTATGGAGCCATCATCTACGCAATCATCATCTCTGTTTTTGTATTATTGCTCAAAATTAGCATACAATTTTTCATTCGGTGGAAAAAAACACGGCTGTGTAATCAATTGGTGGAAACACCGGTGACATTACAATCGTGTAAAAATAACCAACTTTTGGTAGACTTCGGCGAATACTCGTAGTTGAAAAATGATAAGAACGAATACATGAATGAAAATTGCAGCAAGCTTGATAATTTGAAAAAAAAAGATGATAAAAAATATTTCAGAATAAACCGTGTTTTTTTATGAAATAGATTTTTTTATTACCTACTTATCATTAGGTATACTATAGGTAAAGATATTCAAGAAACTGATTTTTAATTTAAGCAAATTGAGAGATAATGAATCTTGAATTAAGAAAGAGGGAGAAACTGATCGTTGAAAAATATTAAAAAATAATAAAAACTGCTTCAACGAAGAAAGTAAGTACAGAAAATGCGGATAAAATTCTGAAAAAAAAATACAAGTCACTGGTAAAAATCGACACAAATTTTCAAAATTTCGAATATCTATGGCATTTTATCAAATTTTCCAATAAATTGCTGAATTTTTACCGCGTCTGAAACATTTTCAACGCAGATTTTGTCGAAAAATAAAATAATATTGATTTTGAAATTTTCCAAAAATTACCATTCCCAAGCTTTTTGTAAAAATTTCAGAAATTTCATGAAACTCGATAATTATTTCGAATGTTTTATTTTTGTCAATTCCAATTCCAAAAAAACCGACGCATAAATTAACGTCAAGAATTTCGAAAAATTTCGATTATTGTCTATTATAGAATGTTACTTAATTTCACACGAATTTTAGAGGATAATTTTAATTTCCTATTTATAGATTAATTGGAGATCATGCGCTGTATTCTTTCTTTGAGTGTTTTTTTTAATGTGTGGGGGGGGGGGAGGAAGGAATACAAAATTTGTTGATATATTTAAAAATCTGAAAATCTGATCAAATCTTCATTATTTTTTAGGGATGAACTTTGAATTCGAAGAACCATCTTTGCGAAAGTTCTAACAAGGAATCTACCAGAGGTAGAAATTTTTTTACAGGTTAGCATCATGAAAATTTTCATCATCTAAAAATTTGGCTTCCAAAATTAACTTTGGGACAGATATGAAGTTTTAAATTTCGAAAAATCACCCAATACACTGAAAAATTATCAAAATCTAAATACCTCACTCTCATATGACATTCAAATGAATAATAGATTTTATATCACGAGCTACGCAAGGAGATATTTGGATGTTTTTTACGATGCTCCATAAGTCTGTAAATTTTTTCATCGCGCTAAACCTCAAGTAAGCTCCTTGTAAAGATATTTGAAAATTTTGCATCTTCCCTCCTCCCTCCCACACCCAAAAATCTCGTTTTCTAAAGAGAAATAAATTTTAGAAAAGATAAAAAGATAAAATAGAACAAACAAGAAATTATGACAAAATAATATGAATCGACAAAGGAAATGACTACAGTTGTATTTATACAAATGTGGTCATTTCCTTTTTTTTTTTTTGATAAATATCAAAAAAAAAAATCACTCAGTAAATTATTTGATAAAAAAATTTCAAAGATAATTTTTTATATTCATATGTGCAATACTGATGAAGTTTGCAATTTTTGTGGCCTTGTTTTCAATAAACTTACTTCACATTGCTTCCGACCACCAACATTTTTTCAAATTCAAATCAGATAAGATTGTATACATAGTTTTCTATTCTAGAGGAAGAGCGATAAAGACCTAATGATACAAATGTAGCATCATTTCTTACTAATTTCTCGGCTTGTCTACATCGGATTTTTAGACAGTACAGTTAGAAAATGAACGTTCCTTCTTTTATTATCGCTTTTTAAAACGAATTTTGAAAGAATCTTCGAGGTTTGTTACGTTTAACAGAATCGTTTTGTTTTGGTATTTTTTTCTTAAATGAAGATTACTTTCGGGCAGATCAACGTTATTTTTGTTCTCTTATTTTTAAAATAAGTGAAAAGTAGATTTATTCAAGATGTTCGGAATAACCAAGCATAAAATTATTATGCTGATTTGGCTTATTGCAAAGGTATGTTATTTAGGTACAGAATACAGACCTACAATTTAATTAAAAATGAAATCGACTTCGGAAAATTTGTATCTAAATTTCGAAGACTTTTTCACGCCAATTATAATTTTATCCTTTTTTTTCAAATCATCAGGTTCACAGTGATAACAAAAAATATACATTTCGTTGCAAAAATGGAAATTACATATTGGACAATGCTTTTTGTTGGGGTCCTGAAGGCCACCGATGTCAAGATGACTCTGACAAACAGAGATCAAAAGGATGTAATTGGGTTAGTATCAGTTAAAAAAGTAAAAAAATGAAAAAATAAATAAACATTTGAAAACCTGGATATAGAAACTACCCTTAGGCGAAAAAAATTGCTTTTCGAGTTCACATTGATTTTAGACCTTTCACAAAGGAAAGAATCACGAAAGAGCCTCAACTCAAAATTTAATTTTTGACCTCCAAGTACTATATCCAGGCTCACAATCAGATATTGATTCGAGTAGGTATCGAGCAAAATAATAATAAGTTTTGAATTCACACAGGATAGATGTGGAGGAGGTGCTCGTTTCTGGTGCGATGGAGCATGCCATTATGGTGTATCAATGCGTTGCAATACGATACGAGAATGCAACGATGGATCAGACGAATACGACTGCGGTAAGTATTGATCAATAAATAATTTTCCAATTATTCACATCGGTTTCTCGACAGAATCGTTTTTTCCTCAGGTGACGAAGTTAACGTAGACAATTGTTCGCTACGAGTAGGGAAATTCTTATGCGACGATGGTTTAAGATGTCTTAATGCTCGTGAAATGTGTAACGGTTATTGCCAATGTTTTGATTGTTCGGATGAAAAATCTGGTTGCTCGAGTGACAGGGAAAGTCAGTTTTAACAAAATGATAAGTTAGATTTTCGTAGATACCTAGGTAATTATTAACATTTGAAATTTGTTTTTCATGCAGTTGAAGAGATGGAAAGAAAATACGAGTCTCAAGCTTGTTTCAAAACCCCAAACGGTCCCCACTGTTCCACAGCTTTAAATTTTGATACCACATTTCAAAGTACGTATTTCATGCATACGTCGGTTATTATTTTAATTTTATCATTTTATTCATTTGTTTCATAAAAATCAATTAGAGTGTACGAGGGATCAACAGAACCAATGCGAACAAAAATGTGTACGATTGGACCTAACATCGAGATGTTTATGCGACGAAAATTACATCGGAGTGCCCGGCACCAATAATAAATATTGTAATAATAATGGTAAATTCAATTATAATTTTTATACTAATCGATGGAAAGAAAAGTGCCAAGGCATAAAATTATTTTTCATTGAAGCTTATTCGCTCATTTTTCCATTTCCGTCAACTCCTTTCTTGATCCTGTTGTCATACTTTCGTTGTATTTTGTATTTCAGTTCACTTTGATAAATTTTGAACTTATTCATTTTCTACCCGAAATTACTTTTATTCTTTCATTTTTAGTTATACTGATAAATTTTCAGGCCGAATTATAGCACAGACAAAATTGGCAATAGGTACTTTTTAATTTTCAACAAATTTCAGAGATTTTACTGAATTTTCAGTAAATTTTCACCCAGTTTTCAGCAATTTTTTCAATTGCTTGCTTTCAGTACAGTTTTTTTTTACTGATTTTTACTGTGCTGAAATTCTGACTGTTTTCCAGTAATTTTAAGCAATTTTCATTGATTTATAAATGAAAGAATAGTATAAAATCACCAAAGCGTTTTCTATGACGAATTCATCACCAAAATTACGAGTTGATCCCCTCCCCCTTTTTTCCAAATCATGTCATATTTTTATATCTCACTAAATTACACAACTAATTTTCAATTTTTCTACGCAATGAGTCGCTTCGAATACTTTGAAAAGTTTGACTTGGGGTAGGGTATTTTAAAGCTCTGGTAACTAAAATTTAAACTAACTCAATTGATTTCTCAATTTTTAGCGATTGTTATTTTTTAGAAGGCAAATTTGATTATTTTTGAATCAAAGTATTATCATCATTATTATTTTTTGTAAAATCGATAAAAATTAGATTCTTTAAGGTGCAGTGGGGTAATTGCAAACCACTTTTTGATTAGTGCCACTTTGTCAGTTCACTGTGACGACCCCATGGCACCAAACAATCCCAAATTTCTGTCACATGAACTTCAAGGGGTTCTCTGTTGGTGGAAAAAATTTTGTATCGTTTCATTCACACCTTTGCGAGATAATGAAATTTTAAAATTTTGAAATTTTAAGTTTTGAGTTTACCCCGCCTGGGGTAAATGCAAAGTCATACATTATCTCGGAGGGAGTTCATTTTTTTTCAATTCTGATTGAGAAATCGAAATCTACATAAAATTTGCTAACTGTTTACATGTTCATATCCGTTTTTTGATCAAGTTTTGTCCGAGTTGGAGAATTCTAATACAAATCTCTTAACGTCTTTAATGCCTATAATAAATGTTCTTTGGTGGCCCAATATTTTTTTTTTTGTAATTTCGGACCATATTTTATTTTTAAAAATTGAAAAAAAACTTGGGGTAAATGCAAAATCATAAAAAAATTCGAATTTGCAATTGCCCCGACTACATGTTTTTTGGGGCAATTGCGAAATCGCATATTTAAGGCTTACGAGATAAAATTTTTAAAAAATCAATGGTCCTACCTTAAACTTACATGCCTTCTAATAATTAACACGCAGAAATCGATTCGGAAAACTATTTTTTAATTTGTTTTGGACCACATTGAAAAAAATGCCTACAATTTTACTTTGGAGCTATTTTGACACTTTTTGATAAAACCACTTCCAGAGAACACATGCGCTCACCAATTTTGTTCCTGTTGGGTGAAAATATAAGAAATAGAGGTACCTTGATGTACAAAAAGACCGTGTGGTCAAATATTATTTTTCTTGACCTCCAGCAGCTGATTTTGCAACTACCCCAGTTTTGCAATTACCCCACTGCACCTTACCATTATCAATTTCTCTAAAGCATATTTTACCATTTCTAATGATTTCGACGCCTCCGGCAAAATTTAAATTTTTCACGCTTTTTCAAATTTTTTCATGGTATGAGAATCGATCTAGAGAACTATAATTCAAATTCCTGCGTTCTGCCTCCTTTCCACCGATTCAGCAAAATCAGCTAAACTGATCGAGTCAGTTTTCGGGATCAAAATTTCGAGAAACCTCAAAATTTTCAAAACAATGGTCGGATTGAAGTCTACAGAAAAAATAAATTTGAGAAATCTGACCTGTAAATCATGATGAATGTGAATTCTTTTGTTGAACAAGAACTTTATAATCAACCACTAAAAAGTTTATATCCAAACATTGATTCAGAACCTTGACGAAAGCTTTAGAATGGCTAAAAAATAATGAAATTTGTTTTCAGAAGAATTGATTTTAAAATTAGATCAAAATTTTAATCATTTTACAAGAAAAGCACATAATTTTTCAGAAAAAACCATACAATTATGATTTATTCCATCGTTAATTCGACCTTTTTCGAAGTTGAGTTTTTAGATTTCGCTCAAAATTTTTTCAAAAAAATTTTCATTTATTTAGGCTCTAGCCCGGTTTTCAAACTTGGCCCATTTCTCTCTATTTACAAGAACTCAACTACTCTTCTCTGTATCTTTGGTTTTTTTCGGAGTTTTCGGAAAAGAAACATAAAAATATTTGACCTTGAAAATTTTTATTTTTTTCAACTACGATATCCGTTAAGTATCATAAAAAAAAATCATCTTTAGAACACAACCAAGATTTGAACGTCTTTACTCAATATTTATTCATTAATTATTTTGGTTCTCAACAATAAATTTTGTTGAAATTTTTGAAAAAAATCACGTGAATGAAGCTATTTGAAATTTTGTAATGATTTTTTTTAAAAAATTTCCTTTAAAAATTGAAACACTTTCATATTTTTTTCTACTCCTAAAAATTATTTCATTTTTGTTTAAAAAATTTTCATCACAGGTAATTTTTATTTATTTTATTTGTATCACAGAAGAAGCAAGCAACACGTTCATTTACGCCTCGCAAAAGGTTCTCGGAAGAGTCGATCTTTCTACCAATATAACTCAGGTTATCAAAAAAGATATAGAGGTTACAGCCATTGCTGGTGCCCACGATTACATTTACTATGCAACTTACGATAAAGAAGACTCAAGTGGGCATATTTTCAAAATATCCACAATTTCTAGTCAGACCCAAGAAATCATTTACTCAGGCAAGTACCACCCAAAATCCATTTTTCCATAAGTACTTCAAATGAACGTGATGGAACTATGTATAGGTAAGTAGTTTTCAAAATTTCAATTGATTTTTTTTTTGAAAATTTTCAGATTCCAAAATAAACAGCTTAGCAATAGACTGGATAACAAATCAAACTTACTACTCGAATAAAAACGACATCGTTGCCTGTTCAAAAGACAGTGAACTCTGCAAACCAGTAAAATCCAGCTATTCGTGCTCAATTGGTCTGGCTCCCAGATTCGGGTAAAAAGATTCGTTTGAAATAAAAATCAAAAATAATTTTTTTTCACGCAGGGTTTCCATTGGTTCAGTTTGAGGCAGTAGGTAGCTAGGTACCCAATTCCAAAGTAAATTACAAGTCTTAATTCTTTAGATTGATGTTTTGGGTCGAAATCAAAGATCAAGATTTATCGTCCCAGTATATCACAAAGTCAGCTATGGACGGATCGGGCGAAACTCTGTTGACTGTTCGCGTAGGAGTTCCTTGGGAAATTAGCATCACAGTCGATGAGTTGACTGAGAAGGTGTACTTTTGGACTGGTTTGGTGGAATTATCCTTTATATCATTCGATGGACAATATCAACACGTAAGTCCCTATACATGGATAACAAAAATCTTAAAACTACGCGTATCAATATTTTAGTCACACAATTTTCTTGAAGGGGCGGGGGGAAGGGCAAAAAACCTAGAATTGGTTTTATAATTGCTAAATCGGGGTATAAAATTTTCAATTTTTTATTCCGAATAAAATTTTTTTCAACGCTGAAATTTCTCTCTTCAATTATTTCTTCAGATCTGCAATCTTTTTATTTCGAATAAAATTGAAAAAAATTGGACGGAAAAATTATTTCAGGACTGAAAAAAAAATTATTCGAAATAGAGAAATTTTGAACTTGAAAAAATTGAAAGGCGAAATTTCAGTGTTGCGAAAAAATTTCATTTGTCAAAAATGAAGAAATTTAGGGTTAAAAATATTTAAATGGTATGGACTTTGAATAAAATCGAGTTGTTTGGTAATATTGATGAATTTTACGAGTCAAATAGAAAAGATTCAATGCTTTTTTACATACTTGAAAAGAAAATCGAAAAAAAGTATGCCTTTTCGATTTCCTCATCAAAGTTTATAACCTAGATTATCGTATTCGAGCATGGAAAATCAAAAAAAATTCATTCGAATAAAAATATTAATTCGTTTTGTATTAAATTAACCAAGATATTATGTGCTTCACACAGGAATTTCAGCCCACCACATTTTCACCCAATCATATGGGCATTTTTACCACTTTCGATAGAAAAATTTTCTATTCGACACACAAATTACATCAAATCTACGCCGGTGACATCTCATCAAGACTTTTGCTGGCATCTTTACTGGTCTCATTTCCAAAGTCAACAGTTTTGAAACATTTGCACATGTACAATCCACGTTTACAACACACCATGGTACGTTTTTCAAATTTCAATTCTCGAGATAATCCCAAAAATTGAAAACAATTCATAATACAAAATAAAAGATCAAAATTAAAATTTTTTCGAAATTTTCATTCGTTGATAGATTCCAAATCCATGCGAAGAATCCTGCACTGAAAATGGAACAATGTGCTTACTGCGACCATCTTCATCGCGAAGTGAACTCAATTACACTTGTTTCAACAACATCGAAGTGGTAAAAAAGAGGCCCAACTCGAAACACAATACAGCCGCAAATTCATCTTCTACATCAAATAACTTCGCTCTTTTAAGATCTGCCTATCTTCCTCCTCTCGATACTAATTCTAATTCTAATCCTGCCAACAGTTCTCAGCTAACTCCTCATTTGAATTCAATGCTCCCTACTCAGGCTGCTTTCACTTCTGATTCTGTTTCCAATTTCACAGCTTCCAAGTCATCTTTTCATTCGAATCCTGATTCAGATTCAGGAAACCATTTCCTTACTGCACTTTTTACCGGAATCATCGCAGTATGCGCAACTGTCGGTGTTATGATGCTCCTCATTCGTTACATGCCGACACTATTCACGAATATTCAATCGTCGGAAACAGAAGTACCATTAGAATCGCGTAAAAACCAAGAACCATTGATTGATGTAAACGAATCCGCTGGATTGAACGCATTAGATTAAATAATTTACATATTCAAGTGTAGTATTTCAATGGGAAAAATTTGAGTTTTCAGAAGGAATGGCCATTTGACAACTTTTTTCGAAAATAATCTTAGCATAGATGATTAATCCTAAAAAAAATGGATCTGAAACACATGGAATAATTATTTTCGAGTCAATTTTCCACAGAGCAGCGATAGTTTACATCTTTTCACCCATTGCATTTAAATCATTACTTCGTGGGAATTTTTCATCACTACTTTCTATTTGAAGACGAAATTTTTGAAAATAATTATCTCTAATTTTTTAAAAAGTGAAAAACACGAAAAAAAAGCCGAAAATTTTTAAATAACTCCCAGATGGGAGTGAAATGAAAAATGTTCAGTAATTAATTTTAGTGGATAAAAAGATCTATACTACAGTCATTCTTGAAAAAATCTTCTCAAAAATAATTTTTCTCAATTTTTTGGACCTGGATTACAAAATTATTAAATTGATGCTTTTTTGCCTTAGACCCAAAAATTTAGGATCATGGATGTTTTCAAAAACTTCAGAGATGAGAACTTTACAACTTTACGTTAAATGTCAATGCACTTGATTCTTTTTCATTTTTTCTTCTTTTTCAACATTTTTTCAATATTTTTCCGATCTTTTTTTCTTTTTTTAGAACATGAACATACCTGATTTTTTAATAGTTCTTATAGATTTCATAATATTACAATTTTTAAAAAAACAGCGTTGCCAATACTTCCTAATTCAAAATTCAAACACCACTCCATTTGTTTCATTTTTCCATTTTTCAAAGACAAAATGTATCTTGGAGTCTTGGAGTTTTCGACATTTATGTTATTATTTGGAGAGACAGTGTTGCCAATATGGAAAATCTGAATCACTTTTTCAAATCAAACATTACAACTTTTTATTAAACTATCAATTCAATACCCTTCAGAGAAATTCATTTCAACATTTCCACACCAGGTTCTGATTTTCCGGCCGGGGGGGGGGGGGGTAAATGGGGAGTCAACGGGGTGAAATTTTCACAGAATCATTTCGAGGTCTTAAAAAAATTCTGTGCTCCTTCCCCAAAATTAAATTTTTAAAAAAATTTCAGCACGTGGGAAAATCAGCGAAATTCTTGGATTTTCAGGGGATTTTCGCTGATTAGGTATTCAAAGAATTTTACAGATTTCTCAAAGAAATTCACTGGTTTTAATTTCAATGACTAGTATTTACGATTAGATAAATAATTCCATAAAATTTCAATATTATAAAAATATAACATCTTCCATTGTCCTCATACACGTAATATTTCAATAATACGTAGATATCTCTCAACTTCGATACCATTAAAAAATCATCTTTCAACTTCCGGCACCGATAATTAGAAATTAGCTAGGTAACTACGTATAGGTAGCTAGGTACCACACCAACCACCACAAGCATCGATTCGTTTCTAACTGAGATAAACACACTTCACAGGTCAAGGGGCGGTAATTACTATAATCGCTTACAAACTAATTCGTACATCCGAAGGATATACCTATTTATAAAAATGAAAAATGAAGTCTTATCTTCACTAGTGAATGATTTGTTGGAAAAAAATATCAGTAGTTTGTGCATACGGTTTGTTTTTGAGTTTCAATTTTCAATATCATAATTGGTGGAATCATCATGAAGGAGGATTTCTAAGTATAAATAGGTAGATGATTTTACAAAATGCTCGGTATGAATTCATGGACATGTATTTTTTTAACCTGGCTCATCGCAGAGGTTTGTACAACAAATATCATATTTCTAATTTTCTAATACCTATAGTCAAGTAATGTTCTCAAATTTGACTTTTTCACAAAAGATACTCACTTATCTATCTAGTAACAGAACCACTTTGATTTTTGACCATAACTCGAAACAAAGGGTTTGGCCGAATAAGGGGTGAATTTGGCCCCAGGCTGGATTTTCGTTTTAATCCCCCCAAAAGGTACCCCTTGATGTAAAAAAAATTCTGGAAAAATTTTTGACCCCCCACCCCCCTCCATTTCGGAGTTATGGCCATTTTATTACCCGATTTTCAAGAATTTTTAATTCCAACCGAAGTGAACGAAATTTTCTGTTCTTTGGTATAAAGTTACATCTCATAGAGATGTATTTATGGAAATTTTTTCAAAAATTTTCATGCACATCTTCATGGTTTTTCGGCCATTTGAAGTTTTCAATCGCAAAAAACACCATGTAATCGAAGAGGTACCACTCTGGAAAAATTACTAAAAAACGTGTTTTTTAACGTAGATTCACGTCACGTATTCAGTTTTGGCGATATCGATGCAGCAAGGGCCGAAAATCGCGAAAAACTGTACAAAAATGTTGGGTTTTTAAGCATTTTTTTCAAATTTTGAGCATTTTGTGTGGAGAGAATTGACTAAACGAAAAAACTAACGCCGAATTCGTGTTCAGCGGGTCAAAATACCCCCATAAACACCCTTTTCGCGATCGTTTCATTTGAAGTCTCGAAATTGTTTTCTCCACCGATTTTCATGAAGAAATAATCTGAAAAAGTGAATTTCGAGACCTTGAGCAAAATAATCGCGAAAAGGGTGTTAATCGGGGTATTTTGACCTGCTGAACACGAATATGAGATTGGTTTTTCCATTGGATCATTTCTTTCCTGAGAATCCGCCATTTTCAAGTTTTAATCAAGTCTTGGAGCAAAAACCTGAAAATGGCGGATTCTCAGGAAAGAAATGATCCAATGGAAAAACCAATCTCATATTCGTGTTCAGCAGGTCAAAATACCCCGATTAACACCCTTTTCGCGATTATTTTGCTCAAGGTCTCGAAATTCACTTTTTCAGATTATTTCGTCATGAAAAATCGGTGGAGAAAAACAATTTCGAGACTTCAAATGAAACGATCGCGAAAAGGGTGTTTATGGGGGTATTTTGACCCGCTGAACACGAATTCGGCGTTAGTTTTTTCGTTTAGTCAATTCTCTCCACACAAAATGCTCAAAATTTGAAAAAAATGCTTAAAAACCCAACATTTTTGTACAGTTTTTCGCGATTTTCGGCCCTTGCTGCATCGATATCGCCAAAACTGAATACGTGACGTGAATCTACGTTAAAAAACACGTTTTTTAGTAATTTTTCCAGAGTGGTACCTCTTCGATTACATGGTGTTTTTTGCGATTGAAAACTTCAAATGGCCGAAAAACCATGAAGATGTGCATGAAAATTTTTGAAAAAATTTCCATAAATACATCTCTACGAGATGTAACTTTATGCCAAAGAACAGAAAATTTCGTTCACTTCGGTTGGAATTAAAAATTCTTGAAAATCGGGTAATAAAATGGCCATAACTCCGAAATGGAGAGGGGTGGGGGGTCAAAAATTTTTCCAGATTTTTTTTACATCAAGGGGTACCTTTTAGGGGGATTAAAACGAAAATCCAGCCTGGGGCCAAATTCACCCCTTATTCGGCCAGACCCTTTCTCTAATAAAATATTAATCTAGTTACAGAACCACTTTGATTCTTTACCATAACTCGAAACAAATTTCTCTAATAAAATATTAATCACTTGCAAAAAAATCAACAGATTCACAGCGAGAATACAAAATTCACTTATCGTTGCAAAAATGGAGCGTACATCTTGGACGACGCCTTTTGCTGGGGTCCGAACGGGGTTCGGTGTGCAGATAGTAGTGACCAAGAGAAAAAAAAAGGGTGTAATTGGGTTTGTAAACTTATTTTAAAAATAATGGAATGAATAATTTCCCAAGTTGTGTACAATACTAAAATTTATACAGGATAGATGCGGAGGAGGTGCACATCACTGGTGTGATGGAAAATGTCAAGATTTATCAATTCGTTGTAATACAAAACCAGACTGTACCGATGGATCAGATGAATTCGAATGCGGTATCAATCAATAATTCTGACTCTCCGAATGATATCATAATTATAAACAAGAAAAGTCAATTCAAATTCTTTATAAAAAAATTGTCAAAAACTCTTCCTCTGTAAAAAATTTCAAATTCATGATTTTTCTCAAGTGAAAAAAAACAAAAATTTTGAAAAAGAGTTTCCCATAAAAAAATATTTTTCGACGTGATATCGTTCAGGGAGGGGGAGGGGTCAAATTTTTCCATTCACATGCATTTATATTCTTCGATACTTCATTGTTTTTTTCCCCCACAGGTGATGAAATAAACGTAAACAATTGTACATTTCAAGTAGGGAAATTCTTATGTGATGATAATTTGAGATGTCTGGATGAAGAATACATGTGTGATGGTCGTTGCCAATGTTTCGATTGTTCGGATGAAAAATCTGGATGTTTGACTGACAGTGAAGGTTAGTTCGTTATTTCATTTGACAATTTACTCGAAAAATTTCGATACACTGATGAAAACGATTGAAACTGTTATTTTTTTCAATAGTTGAGGAAATCGAGAAAAAAGAAACGTCTCAAGTATGTTTCAGAACACCTTACGGTCCCCATTGTTGCTCAATTTTTGATTTCGATACATTGTTCGAAAGTAAGTAATAATCCCTTTATTTAAATTATTAATCCGTCAAGTAATATCTTTCAATTTACATTTATGTTTCATGAAAATCAAAAGAGTGCACGAAAGAACAACGAAACCAATGCGAACAGAAATGTGTACGATTTGGTAAAAAATCAAAATGTTTATGCGATGAAAATTACATTGGTATTGAGGGTACCAACAATAAAAAATGTACCAGTAATGGTAAGTGACTTCCTAGATTGGGACTTATTTCTGCCCCATTTTTCGCAAGATGAATCAGGGTCGATAAAAATTCCACTCCTTTCATTCAATCTTTAACCCTGATCAAAGATCCTTATTATCTTAAATCAAAAAATTTTTTACCACTGAAAAATAATCTGAAAATTATTTTTAAAAATGGTTACTCAATACATTAAATTTTTATTCAAAAAATCCACGAATCCCATTTTCTCAAACGTGAAAATTTCAGAGGTATCTTACTTACCTGCGTTTTTTTTCTTTCTTCAAAAATCACCCATTCAAAAATTTTGAAATGAAATATAAAAACATAAAAATTCGGTTTTTTCGAGTAGGTACCTCAGAAAAACGGCACTATGCCAGTGACATGTCTCGTAAAAATACATAATTTTGAATTCATTTTTAGAAAATCACTAAAATTTTTCAAAATTTTGAAATTTTACAAATATATCTAAGTGAATTTAGTTCAAAATAAGATTTGAGCCGAAGGAGTAAAATCTTGACCATTTTTTCCCCTCTCGGGTTCAACTACAGCAACATGGCAACCCCCTTTCCTCCAACTTGAAAAAAAAAACCACTTGAGAAATCATGCATTTGTTATTGATAATTTGGCCAAATTATTATTTTTGGTTGTCAAGAATGTATTTCGATAGTTTTTTTTTTTTTTTTTGGTTGCAGTGTTGTCAATTGATATTTTTTCAAAATACTGTAGAATAGAAGTACCTACCTAAACTGTCATAACATTTTTCAAAAAAAAAAATTATGGAAATTTACTCTTGACGATTTATGAAATTTTGCTTCAATTTCGAAATAACAAAGTGAAGATTTAAAAAATTGGAAAAATTTTGAGGAAATTCAAATTAGAAAACTTTTATTGCGGAAAAAATTTCAAAATTAATTAAATACAACTTCAAAAAAATGAATCGGAAAAATTGAAAAACTCGAAAATTTTCTCAGGAGTGGGAAGACATGGGAACCGAGGTCATGAATTCAGAAAGCACCATAAAAGTGGTAATTTTTTAAAAGTAGGTAGTGTTGCTTTGAAGACCTTTGAATTCTCCATATGGCAGAGAAATTAAAATTTTTCCAGCGAGTCCACACATCTCTTAAAAAGAACAACCTTGTCAATTTTCCTAAAATTTCAGACAAAATTTTACATACAGAACGTTCAAAAAATTCTAAAATTAGAAATTTGAATGGCAAATTATTGAGATCAATGTCTCTAGTTTTTCTTTCATTCTGACATTTAAAAAGGCTCATCTAATATTAATTTTTTGAGATTTTTTTAGCTCTTCTTTTTTTCATTTTTTTTTTCAACTACAGAAGAAGCATCGAACACCTTAATCTACGATACTGGGACCACCATAGGAATTCTTGACTTATCCACCAATACATCTCGAATCATAAACAATACCAACGTTACTGCTTCAACTGGTGCTCATGATGATATTTACTTCGCAACTTATAACGATACTAAAGGACATATTTTCAAAACTTCTATCACGTCCAATGAGACAGTCGAGATTCTTAGTTCAAGCAAGTGCTACGAAGCTACGATATTGCCATATTAATTAATCATTTACCAATTTTCTGAAATTAAAGAGACAAGAGGCAGTATTTTTTCAGCATTTCAATACACCCAAGTATTAATAAAAAATTCGAAAATTTTCAGATTCCAAAATAACCAGCCTGGCAATAAATTGGATTTTGAATCAGACATATTACACAAATGGATCTGCCATTTTTGCATGCTCGACAAATGGTAAAATTTGCAAAACATTGAAATTCTGTAATGCACATTCGATTAGCCTAGCTCCAAAATTTGGGTGAATTTTTTGATAATTTCGATCTGCATTGGTACAAGGCTGACTCTAATAATTATTTCATTCCTGTAGTCTGATGTTTTGGGTGGAAACTAAAAATGATGGTAATTTGTCGCAATACATCATGAAATCTGCCATGGATGGATCGAATGAAACCGTGTTAACGATTAAGGCACGGGTCCCTTGGCCAATTCAAATTTCAGCCGATGAATTAACCGACAAGGTATACTTTTGGACCAGTCGAGTAGAATTATCTTTTATATCGTTCGATGGACAATATCAAAGTGTAAGTAATTTCCTCAAAATTGAGTTAAAACATCATTTTTCAAATTCAGTTCTCTTTTTGAGCCTATTACTGTAAATTTCGATAATCAAGAATTATTTTCTACTATTTATACACACTTTATACAGGCATTCCAGCCAGCAACCTTTCCACCCACACAACGAGCTATTTTCACCCCTTTCGAAAGTACGGTTTACTTCACGCCATACCCATTCAATCAGATTCACGTCGGAAATATTACATCTGTCCTAAAGATCTCTTCTTTACTGATCTCCTTTCCGAAGTCAGCCTCTATAAAGCATTTATTCGCATATAATCCACGTTTGCAACGAACCACAGTACGTATTTTAATTCCTAACTTTTGACAACTTCTCAGCAAGACAATGCAATAACTCAAAAAATCCTTTTCAATTTTTTGCATATTCTACCACATAAAAAAAGCTGAAATCGAATTCTAATCTTGTCATTTTATATTTTTTAGGTTTCAAATAAATGTGGAGAATCTTGCGCCGATGGTTTATGTCTCCTTCGACCATCTTCATCTCGAAGTGAACTCGATCATGGTTGTTTTCATGAAAACAATGATGAGATTTCGCGAGAAAAAAACTATGAGATGATCCACACGACCATGTTTCGTCATCAGAAAAATATTTCTGTTAGGATTTTTCAATTAAATCTACGTACAGATTCAGTGACCGAGTCTGGTATCAATACTGTTTTTCCTCCCAAGCCCGATTCTCATCCTCGACCTGCTATTGAGTCTCATTCTCGATCTGTTTTTGACTCGCATTCTCGATCTAATGCTATTGATTCTCATCTTACTCCTAAATCTGTTCCTGATTCCGAAACCCTCGTTATTATTGTACTCTGCACTGGACTTGGGGCAATATGCATCACAGTAGGAATTCTAGTGTTGCTTTTTCGTTACGTACCAACACTTTTCAAAATTCCTCGACCAATACAAATAATGGTGCCTTTACAATCGCCTCAAAATAATCAACAAGTAGCTGGTATCCACGAATTTGCCAATTTGAACGAAGATTCTGATTGACGAATTCTCAATTCTAATAGGAATCATTCGTAACCGATTACAAGGTAAATGCATTCTTTGAAAATTTTCAACGCTGTTTATTGGAACACCGACACGAAATCTCGTTTCAATTTCAATTAGATAATTTCTAAGAAAAAATCGTGTAAAATTTTCTCATCAATTACATAAAATTTTCAAATCATTTGTGTTTCAATTTCATAAATTTTCACAGCATTAGACAGATGATTGCAAAAATGTTTTTCAATGTTGATCTACGTACTGCAGCTATTAATTCAAATAATTAGCAAAATAGGAACTGAATATGACTATTGACCCTCCATTATGTTCTCAGATTTTCATCTCAAAAATTACCGAGGAATGGGATTTAAAAGCTGTATCTAATTTCAAAATTTTTTACATTTTTTTTTTTCAATTTAATATTTTTAAACAAATTTTCCAACAATCAAGTTGAAAAAAATTAAAATTTGTTCAAAGTAGTTTTAAAAATACGAAAATGAAAAAAAATCAAAGTTGTAAAAATGTTGAGGAAATTCAAACTTTTGAGAAAAAAATTTTAAAATTGAAAAAAATCTTAATTGAGTAACTAATTAGAGGAATTTCTAAAAAATAGGTAATACAAAATATGACATGCCCATTGAAAAATTCAAAGTTCCCCTCCCTTAATAAATTTCTGGGTACACTTTTGGGAATATTGAAGGAAAGTATAAGTGATTTGTTCCAACGCAATGGTTGAAAATACTCGAAAATTTTTTTTTTCATTGCTTGCTTTTTCGTTGAGAGGTGAGGGTGAGGTGTCCTGAATTTTGACGAAAGTTGGTGACATTTGAAAATATTTCAAATTCAATTGCCGATGCTTTGAGAAAAAATTAAAAATTTGAACCTGAATCGTCGAAATCCTATTTGGTCAAAATTAATTCATAACTTTCGGGCAAAAAAGTCACATTTCTATAAAATGGGCTGAATTTAATTTCCTCAAGTTCCTTTCCTGCAGATATCGTCAACTTGTCTGGAAATATCGAATAAATTCCATTATTCAAAAATTCTCCAGTTTTTTGCCCTTCAAAACATCAACTTCTCCTTATTCAGGCATATGAATAGAGATCAATTTTCTTATCCCATGGTTCATACTTGAAATCTATACACTCTTGGGCAGTAAAAAAAAATATATAATGTACCATAATTTATCGATGATTTCAATTCCAACACTTGACGAACAACTCAATGGATTTTCATCTGCTGCAATGAGCTTTTCAAACAGGAGAGCTCAGAGGAAATCATCAACTTCAATTCGAATTCCATAACGAGGATATTTTCGAATTCGGTTCACCACCCACAGTAAACTGTATTCCACCATATTTCACACAATTCGTTTTCACTTCACGATAAAAAATATATGAAAAAACTACTTTAGAAATTTCACGAGTAGGTAAATAAATAAAACGCTGAGAATATAAAAACAATATGCCTTATCGACTCGCCGCGACAATTTCCGGCCGAGCCAGCATTTTTCACGAATTAATCGATGTAAAAATCGACCAACATATCAAATGAATGCGTCATCAACTTCGATAAAAAAAAAATGTAGTTAATAGTATAATACGCTACAAGGGACTAAAATGCGTTGTTTCAAAACGAGTGCGGTGGTTACAGCGCGAGCCGCAGGCGAGAGCTGTAATAGCACGAGTTTTGAAACAACATGCATTTTAGCCCGTTGTGGCGTATGATACTTTTTATAATACTTACACGTAACGAGTATCATTTCGTTGTTGTTTTGGGTGTAAAATTATGATTCTGACTGAAAGACTGAGAGCGGGTCAGTTTACAATTGTTGTATGGCAACTGTGCAAATGTATTTTACAATAATTATCACTTCGTTGATACTTTTATTATCTGTTTATTAGACGTGTCGGTAGACGTACACATACAATTGAAAAAACACACTCGTCAATAAAATAACTGGAACATTCACAATATCAAATATTCTTATACAAATTCGAACAGTAAATTCAAAATTCAATTCATAACAAGCAACAAGCTGCTACAAGATCACCGGCTAATGAATATGTTTTGAATTTTGATAAAATAATCGGCACAATCCAAATCAAATAGATAGAGCTGCTATCAAAGAGAAATTTATTTTACTCCCTGTAAATTGTTTTACTCCCTGTAAATATGTTTTACTCCCTGTAAAATAAGTCGTCGCAAAACATTCATTTTACACCCTCAAAACAACAACGAAATGATACTAGTTACGTGTAAGTATTATAAAAAACGTAATAATGTACTCACATAAAACCGTTGTTCGCTTCAGATTTAGTTTCAGTTTCGTATTAGCTGGCAAAGTTTCGATGTTGCATAACAGATGCGCGGGTACCTGGAATTTAATACGTAATATTAATTTTTCGTTTCTGCAATTTTCACAGCTAACATTAGTAACTGTACAGTAACTACTAACTACCTACTTATAAAAAGAAAAATGTTCGTCGCGAATACGTGTGAATTTATTATTCTCATATGGTTCATTATCAAGGTGAGTCAAATAATAACTCAAACTCTTCGTAAATATCAATTTGAAAATTTAAAAAATTTTGAATCCCTTCGAATTTTAAAATTCAGTACTTGAACTCAATTTTCAGGTGAATAAAATTGATGCAGCATTTTTATGCTCTGACTGCAAAAATGAAATAATACCCGCAAAAAATCGTATTTCTTGCGATGATGATGACAACTGTGATGGTAATATTGAAGAAAATTCGGAATGTAAGCAGATAATGTAAATTTCAATGCAGATACCCATCGATATAATTTTGATTTTTCTACCTTCCAGATGATGATATCGTAAACAAAGCGAAAAATTGCAAATGGATGAAAGGAAAGTACTTATGTGAAAATAATCTTCAGTGTATTGATTTCAATCAAACGTGTAATGGAAAATGCGACTGTTCTGACTGCTCCGATGAAAAACGCGAGTGTGATCAAGAATGTTAGTTTTTAGTTTATTGACATATTCATTTATTTAAATTATTGCCAGTGATCTAAATATCATTTCAAATAGTCAAATGGTTCCATTTATTTTCACAGTGGGAAATTATACAAGGACAGTATCATCTAACCCATGTTTCAAAACTCCAAACGGTCCATATTGTTGTTTGGAATTCGATTCTGTATGTCGCGGTAATTATGCATTAAAAATTCTAATATTTATACACCATAATATTATTCAAAAATACGAAAAAGATTTTCATTTTGTATAATTCTTCAAATTGAAATAAAGTAAATTTAGAAATGGTAGCTAGTTTTGGGATGGATGTTTGGTTCTGAAAAATTGAAAGTTGACAGTACATCGAAACAGAAATTTGAAATCGATGAAAAATTTCCAATTTTTTTCTAATTCAGGCAACTAGAAAAGCAGGACCGATTGTTTTCAAGGGGAGGATTCAGGATTCAATTTTAAATATTGTAAAATTTCAAGACATTAAAATAATATTATGTGCATTGAAAATTTTTTTAAAAATTTGATAATCATTTTTTTGAAACTCCTTTTACGATTTTCTAAAAACCGAATGAAAAAATCATATCTGAAAAACAGTTGAAAATTTTAATAGTTTTTCTCTAATGAATTGGACAAATTTACTATGGATAATTTTTTGAAAGCGAGATGAATTCTTAAAAGCTGGACAACAGCACCAAAAATTGAAAATTTTCCTTCAAATTATAGAATTTTTTAAAAACTGTAAATTTTCTGAAATTTGAAAGATTCGATAATTTTTTTAAACTGTAATTAAAAATTGGACAATTGTTTTTATAATTTTAAAAAGCAAACAATTTTTCAACACTTTTAAAAACTAGTAAAGTTTTGATAAAAATTAGAAAAATTAATCGATTTGCTCGAAAATTATAGATACGATTTTTTAAATGTGGGACAATTTTTATCAAACAAGGACTTGAAATACATATTTCATTAGAAATCCAAATGGGGGAAAAAAACAAAAATCCTACAATAATTTTCAAAACAATTGTCTAACAATGTTCCACAAATTTAAAAAAAATAGACAACTATTTTTAAAAAAAATGAACTCTTTTAGGTTTTAAAACGAGGACCTAGCACATTATAACTATTTTAGCTGCAAAATTTCAGTGATTGGCTTATCTTGATATTTTAAAATGAAGATATTATAGATGATAGACTTCGTAAATTTGTTTGGTAATTTTCAGTCTTTTTTACCTTCTTTTGGACCACTCAAGTCATGTTCTTTGAGCAAAAAAATCCCAAAAACTATCAATATCATTTTCCAAGTTTGGAACCATGGATTGTTTTGATTTGGAGAGGAAAAATAATTGAAATGTAAAAACCTACGTCAGGATCATTTTCAGCAGGTAAAATTATCTCTTCATACATGATTTGAGCATAATTTCACCTTATTTTCAAAATTTATTTTTTTCACTTGAGATCTTTCCAATTTCAAGCATCCATGTAGGATCTCAAAATTCACTTTTCCTTTTTTGGAATCAGAATCGAACACGAAGACAACGAGAGGAAGCTGACCTAAAATAATGAAAAAATTCTAATTCATTTCTTTGTTTGGAAAAATTAAATTTCAGCTGAGAATTTTTCAAAATATTCATTTAGTTTGAAAACAAAAAAAAAGGAAAAACGTATTTTTAAACACAAAAATTTGTAAAAAGTATTTCAGCCAATTTTTTTTCAATTTTTCACTCTTTTTTCCTCTCATAATTCAATTTTAATAACGACTTGAAAAATACTCGATGGCAACACAATGCCAATTGTACAAAAAAATTTATAAACTTTGCTTCCAGTTGGTATTATACATGTTCACTTGGCTACTTTTACCTATTATTCATTAATATTTCATTGAAAATTCACAGAATGTGACAAACATGAATGCGAACAAAAATGTATCGAATTTGCACAAGAACCGAGGTGTTTGTGCGATGAAAATTATATCGGTGTCAACGGGACCAATAACAGGCAATGTGCCAGTAAAGGTGAGTCAAATAGTGAGTACTACGTAAAAACAATTTTTTCTTTTGAAAATTTTCTCCTCCTCTTCTTTTCCTCTCATCATAAAAAATCAGAAGTTTCAAATCAGAAGTTGAATTTTTTTTTAAAGCAAAGGATAATTTCATCAAAATAATCATATCTTTTTAATTTTCAGAAGTGGAGAAGAGCTTATTGATTTATTCTACCGAAAAGAGCATAGGAGCTCTGGACCTTTTCACTAATAGATCTCAAATTATAACCACAGAAATACTCCATATAACAGCTTTGACAGCTGCCCATGATCTTATTTATTATGCAAATTTCACGAATGGTACGGGGCTTATTTTCAAAATTGGAATAACTTCCAATGAAACTCACCTCGTAACAAAATCAGGTAAGTAACTTCCCAGCCACCTATGTCCAAAATTACATTTAATCTACTCGAATTTACGTAAAAAATAATTCTATTGTCAAAAATAATCCATCAGATTCAAAAATACTCAGCATTGCGATCGACTGGATCACAAATACCATTTATTATTCGACAAACACTTCGAAAATCGTGGCCTGCTCGATAAATGGTAAAATGTGTGAACATCTGAAATCTTGTAATGCATCTTCTATTGGATTAGCTCCAAGATTTGGGTAAATGAGATAATTTGAGTAAAAAAAAAAAGAAAATGAGAAATGGCTACTGAAAAGCCACACGTGTAGATAAATACAAATCGAATCGAACTTTTAATTTCTGATTCAGATTGTTATTTTGGGTTCAAACAAAGGATAACGCCGATACGTCACAATACATAATGAAATCTGGTATGGACGGATCTGATGAAATTTTGTTAACGAACGATGATAAAATTTCGTGGCCAATAACAATTTCAGTCGATGAATTAACAGAAAAAATATATTTCTGGACAAGTGCTCAGGAATTATCCTACGTATCATTCGATGGAAAAAATAAAAAGGTTTGTATATTCATTCTCACAGTCGAACATTTTCAAACGAGAAGTCTATCAAGAAAAATTTACGTAAAAATGCATTACAGATTTTCCTTTCGAATACGTATTCGTCCACAGATCGAGTTTCTTTTACCGTTTTCGAGAAAAAAGTTTATTTTTCATCCTCGAATTCGAATCAAATTCAATTCACAAACGATACATTCAAACTTTACGCAGCAACACTACAAACCTCATTCGTTAATTCGACTTCCATACTCAATTTATATGCGTACAATCCTCGATTACAACTTACAAAGGTACAAATTTGATCGTACGAAATTTTTTTATAATAATTCTCCTAGAGCTAGAAACCCTAAAATAATTTTATCAAAAATATCAGATTTTTTAAACATTTTTTTTAGATTTTAAATCCTTGTGATGGGATATGTACAGATGGGTTATGCCTTCTACGTCCAACTTCGTTAAAAACTTCCCTAAATTATACTTGCTTTCGTTCTGTGGTATTTGAGGCACCAAACCAATCAAGCAAGCCCTTAAGCAACAAAGCTGGATCCAATTTTGAAGACATCGCCACTTATGTTTTTGTTGCCCTTGTTATTTCAATTTTTCTCATCGTAATGGTAAAAAATTTGTACGATCGGTGGAAGAACGAACAATTCAGAAACAGCCAATCCGTGGAAACAGGTTTGCCACCAGAATCTCGTGAAAATAATGAGCTTTTGAAGGACGCTGACGAAAGCTCAAAGTTGAATAAAGACGAATACGTAAAAAATAACAGCAACGAGCCAGGTTACTCGGAAGAAAAAGAAAATGAATTAAAGTAGTCGAATAAATTTTCTTCAAAAGTATCCATGACTTATTTCATCAATCAAGTACGCAGTTCCTTTTCAAAATTACAGATCACAAAAATTTCATAGTAAATCAATCGTGGAAAAATTTACTTACAGATACTAACCATCAGAATTCAAAAAATTATCAAATGAAACAAAGAAAAAATAATTATATCAAATTTCAACTTATCATACTTCGAAAAAAAAAATTAAAAATTATATTTAAGCAGTTTTTTAATTCGCTGAGAAATTTTAAAGATTCAAAATGGTCAATTTTCTGCCAAAATGTAAACTGACCGAAAAAAGGCTTTCTAAAGAAAAAAAATCAGCTCCCATAGCTTAGCTAGCTGATTGCGAAGTATTAATCTTAAAACAATTAAAAACTTGGACGTAGTAATTTTTACCTTTCAATATCCTTTCAATTTGCCATCATTTGAGTGAAAAAACAAACTATTTGAAATAAACTGATGAGAAAATTTGAAACTTCTCGCATAGGAAACAACAGACGTGTTGTTTTTCAACTCAATAACTGATACGAATTCGTCGAATTCACTTCTAAACATCTAAATCTTTCTTAACATCTGCTACACGCTACAGTCAGGTAGTCAGATACCAGTTTACTTCTCATCACGTATCGCTGTTCACTCGTCCTTGATGGTGGTCCACCCTACCTAACAGGACTTCTTTCAGCGAAGAATTTCTAAGGGATTCAGTGGTTCTCAGAATTCACTAACGAATTTGGTTTCATCCACGTATGCAAAATGGGAGTTTTCAATCCTTACGTACGTGCTGGACTATTTCTTCCATCGGCGTTGGTAAAATTGCAAAAACGGATTATCCTCATAAATAAGTTTTCAGCGTCATTTCATGTCAAATCAATTAGGAATTATTTGAAAAATATACCATCACTTTTCACTCTGATTGCGGCTTAGATCTAATTTTCATGAAATAATTCAATTTATTGCCATGGGTGGGCCAAATTATCACCTTTGCATCTTCCCCCAATCGTTTAAAAAAAACCATCAACGAGGGACTCGTGATTAATAATTATTAATTTCGTCCCTCTAAAGCTAAAAGGTCGTAACTCCAAAACTTTACTTTTTACAGGAGAGAGAAAAAACTGTATTACTTGAAAATTTTGAATTTCGTAGAAGAGGTGTTGATTTTACTATGCTTTTTTAGTGTTGAGAATGCATTTTCAACTATTATTTTTTCAAAATACCCATTTTTAATTTTTATAGTGGAGTTACGACCTTTTACACTTAAACACAAAAAATTTTTGGAGTTACGCCAAGTTAAAAATCCGTATTTCGAAACAAAATAATTTAAAAATTCATTCTGAACACTGCAAAAGCATATTAAAATCATCACACGTTTCCCAAAATTCAAAAATCCCAAGTAACACAGTTTTTTATCACTTTTGTAAAAAGTCAAATTTTCTATTCATGACCTGTTTGCATTTTTTGTGGAGTTACGCCCAAAAAGTTTCAAAATTTTCAGAATATGGAGTTACGCCAACATATCTTTTTTCTAATTCTAAGGATTTGTTTGATGTTTAAGCTGAAATTTTGTTATTACTAGGTGGAGGACGTCCCATTGTTGCCATTTCAGCAAAAAAACAAAAATTCCAAAATTTTGGAGTTACGACCTTTTAGCATTAGAGGGACGATTTGTTTGTATTACAATTCGACCATGCAACTCGATTTTTTCCATTTTAAAATTTTTTCCCTCCATTTAATTTATGTTACTTTGGGTATTTTTTTCCTAAATACTTACATATTATATACCTATTCAAATTTCAATGCTAAAAAATTTCTCATTTTTTTTCAATTTTAAAATTCATTTTTCGAAAATTCTTCTCACCCTGAAAAATTCATTTTCGTATTTTTTCAACACCAAAATTTTCACTCAAATGATTTATTAATTATTGACCTCAAAATTGTTTCCATTTTTCAATGTTTTCCTGATTACAACTTCAATTACAATAAAAAAATTTCAGCTCTAAAATCTCTTCTCAAAATATTTTCTAAATATTTTCCAACTCAATAATTTTCAAAATTGAAAAATCTTGAACGTTCGGACCGGAAAATTTTTTTTGCAGGACATAAAAGTCAGCAAAAAAGTTGATTCCTGACTCCGGAGTTAATTTTAGACCTCGACTCTATTCTCCGTTCGACTCCAGAGTCAACTCTATGTCCTGATGTTTTTTTGAGAAAGAGAAACCTTTTTTAAATTAGCAACAACCAAGCAATAGGAGAAAATAAACATAATTCAAAACACGATGCAAATTCAACTTTTAATACATGATTTAAATTATGGCAAAAACAATCTCGAAATTTAAACTTAAATTTATCACATGCTCATCACTAAGCATACAGAACAATAAAATTATTTATTATTGTTTGGGAGGGGGGTGGGGTGGGTTCAGAAAAAATTGACCGGAGATACTTTTAAAAAACGGATTCTATTGATTCGACCAATGTAATAAAAAAAAATTATTTCCAATTCGGTAATTTTTTTTCTAGTTGAAATTATTAATAGTCTGAATTTTTAGTAAATGGGAGGGGGTATTTGAAAAAATATGATGATAATTCGACCACGTGTTCAAATTGAAACTCAAGTGCCAAATTAATTTTTTTACAGGAGAGCTAAAAATTTTTAGGTAAGTAAAGTAATAAAATTTCATTGCGCTTATGAACTACGCGGATTTTATTCAAAGTTTGAATCGATTATTTTATTTTATTACATTTTAATTTTTAAGCGATGCACCTCGACTCGTCCCAATTTGATTTCATCAAATCACATCAAATTATATCCAATTGCATCATGAAAGTTCAGATACAGTTTGAAATAATTTAATCAAATTACATCTAACTTGATCAAATTATATCTAAAAAAAATCAGATGTACCTACTTAATAAAATATGATTTGATTGGGATATTTTTGAGATGGGTACAACTTTATCAAACAGATAAAATATTATGTTAATTCTAAAAATCTAAAACACTTAAAATCTTGATTTTTAAAAAAAACACTCGAAAGGTTGTAGAATAAAAAGCACGAACTACAGTTCAACTATAAATAGGTAATCCTTTTTGGAATACTAACACCGAATAGAATGTCTAGTTATAAGTTTTATACCTACTTGGGGTAGTATAATGTAATAATTAATAAATGACATTGCAAGGATGGCTATGGACTATTAATGAATGATGACGATGATGTATCACTGTCTTCGCTGACGGAATCATCTCGACGAAGAAAATCATGGAGATCATCGGGAGGAAAATAATCATCAGGATCATCACGAGGAAAAAAATCATGGGGATAACTGTGAGCATAATCATAAGAATCAAAATCATCATCAAAATAAGAATCATGATAAGGAGGAGAAGCAGGAGCAGAATCATCAGGATAAGAAGGATAAGAAGGAGAATAAGGAGTATAATCATTAGGAGAAGAATCATAAGAAGGACCAGAAGGAGAATAATAAGTAGAATCATACTTAGGAGAATATCTTTTAATAAGCTCTTCGTTACTCAGTCGCCACTTCTGCATTTCTACGACATCGTTATCAAAAATATGCTGCAACACTAGCAGATAATCTTTCTGAAAACTCGACCTACTTGGGTGAAGAAACCCTTTCAAAAAAAACTGCTCACTGAACTCGTATATTTTGTTTATTTTATACTTCTTTGCTTCCTCTGCAGTGTAAAAGAATCTCAGCCATTTATGCAGAGGGTCAAAACGTTCAGAAAAATAGGACTTAGGATACGCTTCACACATCGCAAAAAATCGCGAACCTAAAATTTCATCTCGCGGTAGAGTATTTTTAAATTCTTCAACTTTTCTGGGATCACCGAGACACCAAGATGTAAATTTGACGAAATTTTGTTCTTCTAACGAGTACTCATATTTCTGGGTCGTGAAAATATTATATTTGAACTCGTTCAACAGAATTTCTCTAAACAATTCTGCCTCTTCGAGAGTAAGAACGTCGTCGAGCACCTTGGTCAATTCGTCGAACTGATCTTCGATTCGCAAAAAGAATCCTTCTGCAGAAGCGAATGCTGAAACGAATTGCTTCTTGACATTCCATACCCAAAACGGGTCGTCATCCGATGCACACGTTTTATCGATGAAATTACTCAATTCCATCCATTTATCGTAGTTTAAGACAAACTTCCACATTTCAATATTGATTTCAATCGACTTCAGATCTAGCTCTTCAACAACCCTGATCCTAATACTTTCTTCTGTAAATTCCAACAATCCCTTCACGAATTCTCGATTATTATTGATTCCAGGAGAAAGTATTTCCAGCATGAGAGATAAATTATCAAATTTTTCGTCATTCATTAAACGCAATCCTTGTGTTTGAGTAATTTTTAAATTCATCACCAAACCCAGAAATTCTTCTCTCACTCCGTCAATTGGAAAGCATAATTTTATCACATCGATCATGATAGGAGAATGAGCGAAATGTGTAGGCAACATGGTAAAAATCTCTTTCATAGCTGCTTCTCTGGCACGGGAGTCGAACAAACATAAAATTTCGTAAAGAAATTTCAGACTACTTGGCGAATTATTTTGGTGGAGGTAAAACGCTTGCATCAAACATTCTACTGTTGTTAGTTGGGGAACTTGCTGTTTGAGATGACCATAAGTTGCATTCCACAAATTCAAAAAAAATCGTATATCTTCCTCGGAGGAGATTATCTTTGAATGCAGCATGCGTAGTACTAATTCGACATATCGACCCATGTGGCAGGATTCTTCTTTGAAACGCATCCAAATCTCAACTGCACATTTCGGCTTTCGCATATAAACCCAGATATTTGTCACAATCAGGGCCAGTTTGTCGCAAAATAATCGATATTGTTGATTCTGGGTCATCTTTGGAAGAAATTTTTTAATAAAAATGCATTCAGAACTACCTGCATATTTCAGCTTATCCACAATTTCGATTATTTGATCATAGATATTCGAACAATTCCAAAAATATTCAAAGGCCAAAATGTTATCTCGACATTTTCCAGCCATTAGGACATTGATCGAGGTGAAATCTGGCCTCGGTATTTTATCCAATTCGTTTCGTAAATAACAAATCCAATAAAACACCAAAGGATCCTCTTCAAAAGTTATACTTTCGATAAAGTAGGAAGGAAGCAAACTCAGGGGAAAGAAAATTATTTCATAAATCCGGCAAAATGTACACATTACGACGAATTTCTGTATTTGGCCCAGTTCGGTTGTCGACAAAATGTTCGACACTGTTTTTTCATGATCAAGGTCACCACTCGAACGCCACACCAACCATTCCGGATTGACACGACGGATACGACAATAATTCGGTAATACTCTGTTAATTTCAATACCGAAACGCTGAATCCATCTTGCAATTTCACCACGAATCGTTTCCAGTTGATATAGAATAATTTTTTCAATACATTTTGGCGGTTTTAGATCCATTACTGTTTTTTTCGATGCATCTAAATAGTCTATCCTTAGACAGCATAATGTAGAGCTTTTGCCGTCGCAGTCACAGTTGAAATCGTAATCATAATTATCTTTCACCAAGATATCAGGTATGTGTCGCGAAACGCATCCATTCCATACATCTAATGCAACTTTGAACGAAGATATTTTGAATAAGGTAGGTACCGTTTCTAGAAACGTGAAACTCCCGTTTCTCCATTCAAAAACGTCATTTTCAATTTCCTCGCAGGTATTCGAAAAATCCATCTTGAATGGAGGCGTTTAGTTCAATATCTGGAATAATTTTTTTTTTTTATCAGATTCTAGGATAGAATTGAACTTTCTAGGATAAAACTACGTAACTAATTATTAATTTGAGCCCATTCGTTAATTTTATGGAGATAACAGGGTGATCGAATTTCCACCCAGCAGAATGTTCAAACTTCAAACCCCCTCCTCTAATTTTTCCAACTTAATTTTCTGAAAAATTCACAACTACGTTTCCTATTGCCCCAACTAACTCCAACTAATTTTCATAAGATTTTCCAGTTTCATTTCACAAATTTCACTGTTTTTGAAAATTTTCCCAATTTTAAATTCAGAAGTAAAGATTAGTTTTGACTAAAATAAATTTTTCCGATTTACTTTTTGAAATTTTTTACAAAATTTGAATTTTTTTATTCAATGCAGGACAAAAAGATTTCAGACTAAAATTGAGTTGAAAAGTCTGAATTTTAAAAAATTTTGAAAAAAAATACTCAGTAGAAAAACGTTTAAAAAACAGTTTGTATTGAAAAGTTTAAAAAAAAAAACAATTGAACTACAAAACTAACACTTCAGAGACGAAACTTGGTCGAAAATGAAAAAAAAAAATCACCCAATATTAGTTTTAAAAAAGGAGAAAACTGATTCATATTCATCAGAAAATGAAAATTTTTCGACCAGTTGTATTGGAAATAAAAGAAAACCAGGCTTTTTTGAGGTTATTTTTTGACATCTAAAATGATAATGATTCCTTTAAAACCACCATTCTTCTAAAAAAAAAAAAACGAACAATATTTTTGAAAATTCTATTCGAAATAGCCATAAAATCCTTCGATAAAGAAGGAAAAATTTTTTCCATTTCAAAATATTTCATTATCCGGCATGGAAAGACATTTTGAAAATTATCGTATTTATCGAGTCCGAGCAAAGTGAGGACGAAAATTTTTGAAGAACACGTATCCGAAAGCTGAAATTTCTTCATTAGAATTTGCGTTTTTTCACTTTATTTTTTGATTTTCAAAGAAAAAACAATATTCCTTGATAAGCTCCTTTCCTTTCAATAAAATCTAAAAATTTATTTTGGACATCAAATAGAAAAATTTCCAACAATTAGAATTTGCCTCTGGCCAAGTCACCATTTCATTTTGAATTTCTAATAATAAAATTATCTAATATCGTTAGCATCTCATTTCAAATACCGAACCTGTAAAATGAAAATTCATGCTACTTTTATGTTTTTCGTGATTTTCATTCCTAGCAGGCAGTACAGACATCATAATTAATGAAAATGAACATTTCTCAATTCTCATCTCACAAGTTTATGCTATCGTAAAAATTTAGAAATGTCATCGGAAAAATTTGATCACTCATCTTTATAAATGAATACATATCGATGTTAAAATTTTTTCAAACAATTTTTTTGACCCTCTCATCATTTTTTCAACACAATTTAAAGAAAACGTGGGAATAAGTACGAGTCCACTTACTTAGTGTATTGTGACTTCATCAAGTTTTTAAACAATCACAGATAATTTTCAAGACATCTTAAATATGAAAAAATACATCCAGTGCCTTTGATTTTAAATCACACTCATGTACTTTTACTCAAACAAAGACTAGCATTGGAATTAAATAATACGTGTACCATATCACGAAACTATCCATACGAATGTAATCTGACACTGTTTGCACGCCAATTACGTACATGCGATTAAAAATTCCCAAATAATTCAGAAATGCGAGCTGTACGACGATATCGCAGAATATGGATTGATTACGCAGGAAATGTACAGATAATATTAATTTTTCTATGAATAACTAATTTTTGCGTATTTCACGTTACATTTTGTAGCAGTAGGCGGTAATTAAATTAAAAAATGAGATAACAGATTTTTACAAAAATTTCAAAGGTCGTTTTTATAAAAGTAGATATACATTTGAAAAATAACTGTAAAAAGGAAATGAAAATTACGTCATCTTCTCGGGTTTTTACAGCTATTTTCATACAATTTTTCTTACAACAAATTTCTCCAAAAAAAAAAAAAAACTCGCTTGCCTATACCTAAATCCGAATATAAAAACTGTCTTGGAGGTTAAAAATTGGTTTTCGAGGCGAATTTCTTTTCTCCACTGACTTTGTGCCATTTCGCGAACGTGAAGCTTCGGTCATCGAGCACCGCAGCGCAAATTTAATTAATAATTATACTTATACTTATCGTATTTTGAATTTATTCAAAGTTCAATTTTTTGAACTCTAATTTTTTTTCAGTTTATTTAATTCTTATTTGTAAATAAAATAATGTCCAATTTAAAAATTTTTCCAAACAAGAACAACTGCTTTAATTTTCTCAAAAATCATCCAATTTTGTTTTTAAATATTTTTCGGTTGGTATCTATATTTTATGTCATCTATTTTCAAAATTTTCTTCCAATCATTACGTCGAAAGAAAAAGAAATTTTGAAAAACGCGAAGTTGAAAAAAAATTATAGTCGAATTTTCAAAGAAAATTTTAATTAAAATTTTAATTTTCACTTTTCAGTTAAGTAAAACGATTTCGATTCCTTCAAATATTTCACACGTTGAAGTTCATAATTCGTATTCTCAAAAAAATCTAACGTTAAAAGTTAAAATTCTTTTCCATAATTTTAAAGTTTTCCTCCAATTTTTTCTCTAATATCGAATTTTTTGATTGGAAATTTCAAAAATAAAAACATTTTCAATTATTAATTAATGTTAATGCTAAATTCAAGTTGATTTAAGTTGAAATAATTGGAATTTTGCATAAATTTGAACTTGCATTTTTGATCCCTCCATCTTTGCATATGAAAACTCAAAAAGAATTGGTATGCGCGTACTTAACACGGAAAATGGCACAAAGTCAGTGGAGAAAAGAAATTCGCGTTTTCGAGTTGAGACTACTCTCAATTTTACTTCTTCTGAAAAGCCTAAAATCAGCGTCAAATCAAAAACCAGTTCCAAGCCTTTGAAGATGATTTTGACATCCAGGCTCACACGGACTCCTCTTGAAGAGAATTTTAAGCACTTCGATGGGAACTTCAGTCTGATGAAATATTATTAATTATAAAATGATATGAATTGACGAGCAAAATCAAAACACTCCAAGAGTACAAAAAACTCTCAAAATCAACAGACACATGATTTAAGCAACATCCTCCTCTCTGTTCTCATATTTTCTGGCTACTAAGATGAAATTCTCACCAATTTCTGTTTTTTTTTTTGCACGCAGAATACCATGAATGGGGGTTTCAGTCAGTCTCTCAATAAATTCCAAGGGTTCTGAGATCAAAAATTTCACACTAATAGATAATAATTTTTCTTTTAGAAATATTCTGGAAATTTATCTTTATTCACTTTTATATTTTCGTTCCATTCAAGCATACGTAGACGTATCTACTTACCAGTCAGCCAATCGCATTCAATTGTTCACAAAAATTCATATTGTTTTCGAAAATTTACATTTTTTTTTTGACAAATAAACCTATTTATACATAATCAATAAATGAAAAATGTTCAAAGTCTTTATTCGCAATGACTTGGCCAAGCTATATGCTCTGGGGATGGGTGTGTAGGTAGAGGTACCTCAAATTTTCCCAACTTAATTTTCTGAAAAATTTCCAACTATTTTTTCTATTGTCCCAAATACATTCCAACTAATTTTCATAAAATTTTCCACTTACTTTTTTACAAATTTCTCAACTTATCAAAATTTTCTCAATTTTAAATTCAACTGAGAAAAATCCTTCCAATTTATTTATGTATACAACTTTTAATTTTTTTTTACAAGATTTGAATTTTAAAATCATGCTATCATTTTTCAAAAAAGTTTTCGACGCATGAGAATCATTTTTGTCATTCAACGAAAGACTAAAAAATTTTAGAGTTGAAGACATTTTCATTTCGTTTTGAAGTAAAGTTGAGGCACAAGAATTCAAGCTGGAGAAAATTTTGAAAAAATTGAGTAAAAAATGTCGAAAAAACAATCTGTGTTGAAAAAGATCTAAGGGGAAAATTGAGCTAAAAAGGACACTTTTAGGGACAAGACTTGGTCAAAAATCTCGGGATAAAGATAAAACAAATCAACCAATCAATATTATTAAAAAAGAGAGAAATTTTCTGATTAAATTATTTAAAAATGAATTCCTTAATGACTACCACTCTTCTGAAAAATGAAACAAATTTTTGAAAATTCTATTCAAAGATCGCCACTAAATTGTCTGAGCTAAAAAAGAAGAAAATTCATACCATAATTTTGAAAATGAATCAAGTAAAGTTGCTGAACCCGAGCGAATTTTTTTTTTTAGATATTTCCATTTTCCCCAATTTTTTCAGCTTTCAAACTTGAAGCTGTAGGTTCTTTAGTAAGTAAATAATTAGGTAAAAATGACGAATTTTGCAAAAAAAAACTTTAAAAAAAAATAGAAAAAAATACATCTGAACTTTTAATGTACGAATAAATTATGGTAAAAACAGTCTCAATATTTAAACATAGTGTATCACTAAACTTACACAGTATGAACTATCAAGTATTTCAGTACACATTATTTAAAAAATATAGAGATCTACTCAGTAAAATGATCAACCCTGGAGTACTTTTATTTATCTATATACCCCACGTCATTCACCACCTGACTCTTGGATCTCTCCTCAACTTCATCTTGAAAAATACGCTCCAAAAGAGATGCCAAACTAACGTAATGCGGCATTTCAAAAGATCCACTCACCGAAGCATCGTCCAACCGATGCATCAAACCAATCACACACCTCCTTCTTTTCTCAACATCGGTAAAATACCACTTCAAACATCTATACACACAATTCATCACCTCATCGTAGGTCATTGATTTTCCAACAAACGCACGGTCAATGTAATGATTGGCAAAAATAATTTGGAGAATATCTTCGACAGGAATGGTTTTCTTGAACTTTTCAACTCGCACGTCATCCTCGGGACAATCTAGACACCATAATAAAAATTTTCGTAACCTCAGTTCATCGAAATGATTCCAATATAAGATCTTTGTCAGAATATTCGTTCGAAAATAATCTAACCACGATTGTTTCAATTCCAACGCCATTCCAGGGACAACCAGGCTCACCTTTTCGACTATTTTAGCTATTCCATCAGTATAATTCCATACATGGTGCTTACTCAAATCAATATCATTATTCAACATCATTAAAAGCAACTGTGCATTGAGTGTCATAGAACACGACTCAGGTAACAATTGATCAAAACATTGACTCAATTTCTGCCAATCATCAAACTGATGCAAGTAACGAAAATTGAGAATTGCATTTATATTTGACCTCAGAATATGCTCAAGGTATTTCTGCGTTATGACCACACTGGATGAATAAGCTTTTAAAACATTGGCAAACGTTTCAAAGTTTCCTTTATTTAGTAATAGAATAAGGTGTTTCTGCGTATCGATCGAATTCAACACACCATTTTTAAACTCAATTTGTTCGGAAGCATCGGGAAAACAGAAATTTATAGCGTCGATTATCAGGGGAGATCCTTCAAAGAGGGAAACAATCTCATCGACCAGATTACGAAACAGTTCTTTCCTCGAATACAGACTTTGCAGAGATAAAAAATTGCGTAAAAGTTTGAAACAACTTGGCGAATGTTTCTTCCCTGCAAAAAATTTGATAAACTCGATTCCACCTTGATCCACAAACTCATCTTTAATTTGAATAGGAGCTGTATTCCAGAATTGGTAAAACAACTCTATACTTTCCTCCGACGTAGGGCATCTTGGACAGTAATTCTGCATAATATTGATACATATTTTGGCTACGATCGGCCAGTTTAGTTCGGGAAATTTGTATTTTTTCCTCAATACTCAACTGATTCCAAAAATACTCGAAGGCGAACCAATCAAACTCATTACATCTCTGAGCCATGAAATATTCCACCGAAATGTTTTCTCTAGCCAGAGGTATCAAATGCAATTCGTCTCGCAAATAATATATCCAATAAGCGACGAAGAACTGATCGGTAGGCCCTACGTCTACAACGACACCACGAGGCAACGTCGATAAAGAAAAAGATTTGATGTCTTCGACAAAGCAAAATTTACTCATGATGGCCAATTTTTGAATCGCCGTTAGTTCTGGACCAAGTATCATATTTTTGGCGGTTTGTTTATAATCAACGTAACCGTTTTGGAACCAAGTTAAATAGTTCAAATTGAGACGATTTATACGATACGCAGCTAAATAACTGGCAAATACATTGTATTGCATGTACCACATCCATTTTCGGACTTCTTTCCAAAGCTCGTTATAGCATTCACGAATAATTACTTTTATTGATCCTGGTAACTTGAGCTCCCTCACCAAATCAAAACATTCGAAACGATAAGTCTTTTGTGATTTTATGGCTTTGTCGTAAGGAGTTCGGCTTAGGTAACTGTTCAGTAGGATTAGAGAAACTTTGTAATTAGTCAAATGTTGTAACGATGCTACGGAATCATTAAATCTCAACGGTTCTTCAAACTCTTCAGCCATTGTTCACCTCGTTTCCTTGATGAGTAGGTACTCAAGAGTGGATGAATTCAGTCTGGTATCTGAAATTTACAGGTTCCGGGTAAAGTTTCTCAAAATAACCAAACATGCCGAGTTTATTTAACGAATCTTAACGTATAATTTAATAACGTCATCATGCAAATCAATCTCACACCTTCAACTCCATCTTCGATCGCTTGTAAAGAATAAATACGTGAGCATTGTGGCCGTAGCAAGGAAATATTCACCGAGTGAATAGAAAATTAAGAGTTCGATGGATGTAGTGTCGGGTGAGTGTGATTAGTTACAGGTTTATTTTTTTAGGTTTATCGTTTATTAGATTCAGTTGACGATTTCCGGAGAACTGGGTCATTTGCGTTGGCAGTGCGTCCAGATTGGGCGATTTATCGCCAATTGGGCGATTTGAGGTCAATCGGCGACCAAAAATTACCTCTGGCGACTAGTCGCCAATTGGGCGAATTCAGATTTTGGAGGATTTTGGCGTGTTTTTGATTAAAATAGTGAGAGAAATGCCTTTTTTGGACATTGAAAATCGAATTTTTTCAAAGCTTTGCCCTCGCTTCGCTTGGGCATAAGCTTAGTTGCAATTAATGCGCTGAAAAAAATCATGGGTCAAAATGATTAAATATTGGGAAATTTTGGACAAAATCGTGTTGGGCGACAGAGGCGGTTCGAACATAAATTTCTGGGGGGGGGGATGAGGTTCAAAAATGCCGAATGAAAAATTCAAAATTGCCGACAAAAATCCATAAATATCACATTTTTTACGACGCGTATAAAAAAAGAACAATGGACCAAAAAACTTGAAAAGTCTGATCAATTGATCACACCTGATTAGATCAATTTTTACAGTTGCTCGCGTCTGAAAATTTTTCTGTTGGTAATTTGATGAAAATTTCCAGTTCCGAGCGAAGCGAGGAGAGAAAATTTTAGACGATCTCAAATTGGAAGTGCGAAAAATATTGTTTCAAGTTGATAAACTTAAATAAAAATCAGCCACTTTTACTCTAAAATTATTGAATTAAAAATACGATTGGGCCGAGCGCAGCGAGGCCAAATCTTTTGAAAAATTGTATTTCCAAACATCTAAAATAAGTTCTAGGAAGAAAAAATTTTTAGTAGGTAATGGGTAAAATTACGAGATGATTTTGAAAAAAAAAATAATAATAAGGAAAGAAATCATTTTTGAACCATTTGGTTTATTTCAAAATTATGGAAGGAGAAATTTAATATGGCCGAGCGTAGCGAGGCCGGAGTTTTTGAAAAATTATGATTTAAGAAGCTAATTAAATTAAATCCATTAAAAATATTACCAACAGACCGTAATCAAGTGTGTTAGTTCTGTGTTTAAGTTTGACGTTTGACCGAATTTTCAACATCTCGTCAAAATTGCCGACTGGAACTCGGCTCGAGGGGAATTACTCCCCCCATTCCCCCCATCATCACGCCGCTCCTGTTGGGCGACTAAAAGGCGACTTGAAATTCTCAAATTGGCGATTTGATCGTCAAAAAGTCTGGCAACACTGTGCGTTGGCGTAGCTCCCACCGCCGCCGGTTTAGTTTCAAATCTTGACCTTGACACAGTCCACTACTCGTGTTGGTTCACGGTTGGTTCATAGGTATTTTTTTTGTACATTTCATTTCAACTCGAGATTTCAGAGGATGATTCTGACACCGTTTTTTTTCTTTTTTTTTTCGGAGGATCTATTTCTTAAAGAGCTTTTCCTAATAAGATGGTAAAATCCGCCCTTACACCGTTTGGGCTGAAACTCACCCAAAATGTTAGTCTCGATGTAAAACATCCCCCAAAATTTTTTTGGCTCGATCCCCCCACCCCAACCCGAGTAAAATGGCCGTAAATGTCCAAAATTCAAAAATTCGTAGCTTTGAAAAGGGTGATTTAAAATTTTTGAAATTTTCACAGAAAATAGTTGATGGGTAAGTGTATATGTGAGAATTTTTTCAATTTTTTTTCGCACATTTGGGGGGTTTTGTGGGGTTTGAAAATTTCAAAAATGCGTAGGAAAAAATCAGGGGAGGGGTACTCCTTGCTGGAATTTTTTTTTAGAAGTTAGTATTATCCTTAGGTATAACATACATTCAAAAAATTTTTGGGGGATGTTTTACATCGAGACTAACATTTTGGGTGAGTTTCAGCCTGAACGGTGTAGAGGCGGATTTCACCATCTTATTAGGAAAGGCTCTTTTTCGATTGAAATATTCACATGGAAAGTACAAAAATATATGTACTAATTTTGTGTACGTATTTTTCTGATTTTGGTGGACACTCGGGCGAGGGCTGAGGATGAGTGCAATCATATTATGATACTACGTATCTAGGTATAGAAAAAAATTCAAAATTTATTTCAACTTGACAAACTGTCCAACTGCCATTACAATGCGAAAATATGTTTACGTAATTTTTTTTTTGGACATCCGTAAAAATCAAAATGTGAGTTTATCAGGTTGGAAAAAAATTTCAAAAGTTTTGGATTTTGAGTAGAAGTTGAAACAATTTTTGCAAAATTACGAATGATAAAAATTGTGGATGTGGAATTAAAATTTAAGTATTTTGAGAAAATTTCAAGTTTTGAATTTAAAAAAAAAATCGGACACGGAATTGAAAAAATAAAAACGAAAACGTTGTAGTCGAATCAAGAAAAAAATGTAGACAATTTTTTTTTTAGCAAAACTTGCTTGAAAATTTCGAAATAAATTTTATTGCAGACTCGTAGAGTTCAAATTTTTTTAAAAAATCGTTGATCGTTGTTATTTTGTCAGTCGGGTTAGAGAAATTTTTACTCCGCACAAGGAAAATCAGTGAAATTCTTTCAATTTTCAGCAAGTTATCGCTGATTTTGCGAAAAATTCCGCCGATTTTTGAAAAAAAAATCACTCATTTTTTAGAAAATTTAAAAGATTTTACAGACTTTTCAGTGAATTTTCATTGATTTTCCGGCAATTTTTCCAATGATTTATTACTGGGCAGCAATTCTGACTTTTCCATCGATTTTCGATCATGTTCACTGATTATAAATGAAGGAGTACAGAGTTCAAACTATCATTAGTTGAGACGAAGAAAAAATGATTATATTGAACTTCAAATCTTCAGCTTTCTTCTTTGAAAAAAATAATAAAGTTGGTTTTCTGATAAACTGGAAAGGGTTTTTTTTTTTTTTTTAAATTTGAACCTTCTCTTGTCAGAAAATGATGAGAAATGACCGAACAACTGTTACTACGCAAAAAAATTTTTCTTTAAAAGCAATTTGGTTTTATTTCAAGTATCCGGCGTACAGAAGTCTACCAGCATTCTGCTAAAAGGCAGAGACTTTTAGCTAAAAATCCACAAGAACTCTACGAATATTCTAGCGAAATCGGTGAAACTTTTTGTTAAAATTCTGATATTTCAACACATCGGGTAAATTCATATCATTATTTTAAAATTTCTTCAATCATTATTTTAAAATTTTTTCAACTCTTTTCCAAAAACTGTTTCCAAATCTGGTAGGTATTGAGATTTAATTTTTTTCTATTCTAAATTTTATCAACTTCAATGAAATTCTTGACCAACCCTAAATTTTCGTCTTCCAAACTTTTCTCATTTTTTTAAATTCTGAAATTGATTTAAAAATATTTTTCAATTCCCGAAGTAGGCATCTTAAAATTTTTTCCATTTCTCACTCTTGATAAAAAAATTTTATTCGATTAGCAACAGGAAAATGCAAATAATACATACAATTTAGAAAAAAAAATTCAATATGAATTCAACTTTTAATGGACATGATTAAATGGTAAAAAACAAGCTTAAAATCTAAACAAGATATCTTTTAAGATCAATCATAGACTATTTTGAAAAATATGTTCAAAAATAGCGTCTAAGTCAATGTAATGTGACATTTCAGAAGATCTACTCACCAAAGCATCATTCAACTGATGCATAACCCTTATCAAACATCTCCTTCTCTCCTCTACATCGGTAAAATACCACTTCAATATGACACACACACGTTGAATTCCTTCGTTTTCTGTCATTTCCCTTTCCACATTCTCTTGTCTAACATAAATATTCGTAAAAATAATTCGGAGAACATCTTCAATACAAAAGCTGTTTTTGAACTGATCGACTTGCACGTCACACAGAGCACAATCCAAACACCACGATACAAATTTTTGGAACATCTGTGCATTGAAATACCTCCAAAATTTGACATTTGTCAGAACATTGGTTCGAAAAAAATCCAGCCAGATCCGTTTCAAATCCGAGGCTTTTTCGGGGGCATTCCGAAACACATCATTGAATATTTTAGCTATTTCTTCAGTATGATCCCATACGTTAGATATTCCCAAGTAGCTATTATTATTAAATATCATTGAAAGGAATTCCATTCTAAACTCCACAGAAGAGCTGGGTAACAAATGGTCAAAACATTGGCTCAATTTATGCCAATTATCGAACTGATACAAAAACCGTGAATAAATAATAGAATTTGACATTAGAATGTGCTCAAGGTATTTCTGAGTTATGATTTCATCGGATGCATAGGCTTTTAAAATATTGACAAACGTTTCAAAGTTATCTTCATTTAATAAATTAATGAGATATTTCTTCGTATTTATCGAATTCAAAACTGAATTTTTAAATTCAACTTTTTCTTTAATATCGGGAAAGCAAAAATTTATAGCGTCCATTATCAATGGAGAACTTCCAAATAGGGATACAATATCGTCGGTCAGATTACCAAACAGTTCTCTTCTCGAATACGGACTTTGAAGAAATAAAAACTCACGTAGAAGTTTGAAACAACTGTGCGAATGTTTCTCCCCCGCTGCAAACAATTTAATAAACTCGATTCCATCGCGATCTGCAAACTCATTTTTGATTCGAATTGGAGTTGTATTCCAGATTTCGTAAAACAATTCCATGTTTTCTTCAGATCGAATCACTTTTGGCAACAGCTTCTTTACTAATTCTCGAAATTGATCGATAGTGCATATTTCTCTGACACCAGTCCAAGTTTTCAAAGCAAATTTTGGCTGGTTTGATAGAATCCAAAAACTGAACATGACGTCGACGAAAATTACAGATAATAAACGCTTCTGATGATGGCAGGGCATTTTCGTCAATAATTCTGCATAATATTGGTCCATATTTTGTTTATAATCCGCTAGTTTAGTTCGGGAAATTTGTATCTTCTCCTCAATCGTCAGCTGATTCCAAAAATACTCGAAGGCGAACCAATTAAAACGGTTACATTTCTGAGCCATGTTGTACGCTATCGAAACGTTCTCTCCTGCAGAAGGTATTAGATGCAATGGGTCCAACAAATAATACATCCAATAAGCAATCAAGAACTCATCCGCAGGCCGTACTACCGCAATAAAGAAATTCTTGGGCAACAAACGGTAAGGAAAAGATTTTATGTCATCGATTAAGCAAAATTTACTCATGATGATAAATTTTTGCACCGCATTTAATTCTGGCCCAAGTATCATGTTCTTGGCAGTTTGTTTATAATCAACGTAACCATTTTGAAACCAAGTTAAATAGTTCAGATTAAGAATATTTATACGATAATAAATACCCAAATGACCGGAGAAAACATCGTACTTCATGAACCAGATCCATTTTTCGACTTCTTTCCACACCTCGCTATAGCATCGACAAATAATACCTTTCATTGATTCTGGTAACAGCAGATTTTTCATCAAATTATATAATTCGAAACGATAACAATGTTTTGCTGCGTTACGGTCATTTTGTGGAATTATGGCTTTGTCGTAAGGAGTACGACTTAGGTAACTATTCAGTAAGATCAGGGAAATCTTGTAAGAAGTTAAATGTTGTAAGGATGCCGCGGAATCGTTGAATCTCAACGGTTCCTCAATCTTTCCAGCCATTATTCACTTCGTCTTCTTGGCGAGCATTCAAAAGTGGGTGAATTCGGCCGGTATCTGAAATTAGCAGGTTCCAGATAAAAGTTTTTCAAATAACAAAGCATTTCAAGTGTACTTAACAAAGAATAACGTTCAATCGTGCAAATCAATCGATAATTTGGGTATCAAGGATGGTAGAAAAATGAATAGCAATAAATAGCAGTACGTATTTTTTGACTATCTTCATTTTTAAAATTAAATTTTTTCAAAATTCATTTTTTACAAATTTGACTAAAATTAGCAGTATAAGTGCATACCAAAGATGATGGAAAAAATTGAAAAACTTGTGGCATTCACCTCTGCCTATCTTCATTTTGAAGGGCCTACAGTGCAGTGATTTGAATTTTCCCCAATCATTTTTGTAAAATTTGACAAACAGGACCTTGACAGGAATTTCAGCATGACCTTTTCAAAATACAGGCATCGGACGGAATTTTTGAAAAAAAAATGGTAACTTTGGTAACTTTTTTTTCTGGAAAAAGGAACCAATTTTTTGTGAAAAAATAGATAATTTTTCAATTTTTCGCCTTTAAGAAATTATTAATACCCCTCATCTCCCATTTTTTTTCCAACTTGTATTTTTCTCTGTAATTTCACTACCGAAGAGAAAAAAAATAACGATCCGGGAAAATGAGAAAATCGCGTTCAAAAAAAATAGGAGACGTTCCGCAGCCCAAATTTATGAGGTTATAAATTCGTTCACTGAACGATTCTTTCTCTTGTTTTTCTCATCATTTTTCCATCTCTGAACCTCATACTGAATTATTTTCGATAATATTAATTACTTTCACGAATTTTTGTCCTCTTTCTTATTCTTCAGAATCTTCCTGCTCATAACATAACTTAATTTTTCAATATAAAATTCGTGGCTTGAATTGAAATATTTATTTTAATTCAAAGATCTGAGAACAGAGATAAAAATATCACAAAATAATTACACGTTGAGTCGTTGACATTAAAGTTTGGTTTCTTATTAAGTTTGAAAATCGTAAATTTTGTGATTTTCAGTGATTTTTTTTTGGTTTTGAAATTAAGTTCAAAGTCGAATTTTCGTGATTTTTAATATTTATTTTAATTCAAAAATCTTAAATTTCGACAGAAATAAAATATCACAAATACTGGACTTTGACTTTATTTTAATACAATGAAACACAAATAATCGAAAAATCACGAAAATTTGACTTTGAACTTAATTTTAAAACAAAAAAAAAGATTGAAAATCACAAAATTTACGATTTTTAAACTTAATCTTGATATTAAAAAAAAAAACTAGAACATTATTAATTAAAGTCAAAGTGTAATTATTTTGTGATATTTTATTTCTGTTCGAAATTCCAGATTTTTGAATTGAAATAAATATTTCAATTCAAGTCACGAATTTTATAATGAAAAATAAAGTTATGTTATGAGCAGGAAGATTCAGAAAAATACGAATAATAAGACAACAATTCATGAAAGTAATTAATATTATCGAAACATCGAAAATAATTCAGTATGAGTTTCAGAGATGAAAAAATGATAACAAAAACAAGAGATTTATAACCTCATTGCCATTTTTTTTTGCGAGTTGAGCGAAAAAAGTAACTTTGGAGCTGAAAAATTAACTGAAAGTAACTTTTCAGCCAAAAAAGTAACCAAAAGTAACCAAGCTTGAAAAAAGTAATCAAGTTATTTTAAAGTAACCGTCGTCCGATGCCTGACCTGTTAATCTCGAAAGAACATTCTCATGATCCCTTTCACGTACACTCTAATCCGCCTGATGACTAAAAAATGGCAAATCGACTTCCCGTCCTTTGAATTCAATTCTATTCTTAAAGTTTAAAGGAACCTATTTCTATGAAAAATGGCCTTCATCATGTGAATTTTGTCACCCAAAACCACAATTTCCGGTCACCTTTCGCCGAGATTACGTTTTTTAAAGGATATACTAAGAAATGATACATAATTACCTACTTTTTCTACGTGGTTCGATCTTCCCACAAAAATCGAGAAAAAATGTTTCCTGCGTGACAAAACTAAACTTCCAATAAAACTGTTTTAGAACAATTATTTTTATGCGAGTAAAATAATTATTCTTCATGATTTTTCAACGTATTTTCGTCTCGGAAAATTTTCAATTTTTTTATTTTTTGAAAAAGGTGACAGCAAATTTTAAATAATATTTGATGATAATTTTGCGTAGAAAAAGTTATCCAAAGATGAAAGACCATTTCATTAAAATGTTCCCCATAAAATTTCATTATAAATTTTTTTCTATTATGAAATAAGTAAATAAAAGATGCTGAGAGACTAGGGGGAGGGAGGCTCCTACGAAATTCGAGAACAATCGTCTGATTATTGTGAAAATTATCGTCACTAATAATTACCTACTCTCTTAATTTGAATCAGTCAAATTGACTGATTTAAATCGATAAAATTTAGTCACTGTAGAAATCAATGAAAAAATTTACTGATCTAATCGGTGAATTTTTAATCACTGAATCAGTAAAAGTAAAATTTCACTGCTTCAATAATTAAAGTTCACCATTTGAATCAGAAATTTTTCACTGATTGGTAATAAAATGTCACTGGAGAATTCGACTGATCTGATAATCAGTGACTTGATTTTCGCTGTAGGTATATTTCATCAGTCAATTTTGACTCGATTCAAATTCAGAGGCCCGTCAGAGGGGACCTATTTCAAACGGTGCTCACTTCATTAAACGGTACCTAATTTACTGTTACTTAATTACTTTCAAACTTTTTTTTTCATCGAATAAGTATGTAAATAAATAAATTATTAAGAATGAGTTTCATCAACTCCATGGTAATTACCGTATTCTGTGCTGAATCACAATAACTTTTGTGAAAAGTACGATTGATCGGTGTCCGTTCTGTTACGAAAATAATAAACGACACTTTGACAGAAACTGCATAAATCACGTACAACTTTAAGTTCAAATCATAGAATGTGCAACTTCGTTAATCGATCAACCGGATTATCTCCGAACGCTTCAACGATGTCAACGACTCGAAGACAACACTCTGAAGAAAAGAGAAGTGATTCGATACACCTAACAAGGTTGCCGGACTGGTAATTCAAAAAATCCCTCGTTTTCAAAAGTCGGTTCGATTTTTTTTAGGCTAAAAAAAATCCTCAAATTGACAAGATATTTCAAAGCTTAATAATCGGTTTCATCTGAATTTACCATATTCATTCAAAATAACTAAAAATTCTTAAAATCTTCAAATTCCACAAACTTTTAAAAAATGAGAAATTTAAGGTATATGCTGGTTTTTTCTGTAATACGATCACATTCAGTAACAAACCATCACAGGACAATTCTGAAGAAATCCTTCAAGTCTGGTAACACTGTACTCGAAATGGTGGGAATAGCGTATTTTTTTCTTGGAATAAGGATAAAAGGATTTGATGATTGAAACGTTGAAGTCCACAATTTTTTTTTGCCGGTGCCAATCTTCGGATCACGTCGGAAATACTTCGTTCGGACTTGTATTCTTAATGTTGAATTCATTGCTAAGTAATAATCATTACGAAAGTGATATTCGCAATTTTGAAGTGTATGTTTCAATGATTCAAGGCCTATTTTAAGGCGCAGTTCCGCACATGAAGTTCCAAAGGCTTGACACGCAGTTCCAAAATTAAAAATGCGCAATTCCAATTTTTTTTGGAATTTTTTACGTAAAAATATCCCAATGGGGCATGGAAAATCGAAAAACCAGAAAGATTATGATTGTTTGAAAAAATTAATTGAATTTTTGATGTTCAAAAGTAGACATTTTAAAAATATCTTAATACATTGAAAATTTCCAACTGATGTACCTACTTCTTTTTTGTGGAGGGGGAAGGGGGGGTGTAAACTTATCTACACTCTGGTTTCCCATCAGAATCTTTCCGACGTCGTGTCGCTGACCAACGTTTATTCGAAAATCAAACATTCACATTTGAAATATTTTTATTTCAATTTAATATTTACCAATCAAAAAATACGACTAAAAATCAAGATTACGAACGATATTATTATGTATTAAATAATCATAGCCACAAAAGAATTATCATTAAAGCAACTGGATGTCCACTATACAATTATCTCACAAATAATTTTCCCTGACCTTTTCATGTTTTCCAAACTATTTTTTTGGAATTTTCCAAATCTTCGAAATCTATTTATTCATGAAGGACGGAAAAGCGGAAAATGATTATAATTCGTGTTCAATATTTTTTTTTCAAAAATCATTACTTCTGAGTTCTGATGAGATTTTTAGATGCTCCCTTTTTCGGCCACAAAAATTACTCGAATTCAATTCTGAAAATTGCTGACGCAGCTCTCCTACAAACTCGGCACAAAAACTTAAGACCTCGAATTTATAACAGAAAAATATCAAACTTGAAAAGAAATACTGTGAGAATAAAAGTACGGATATTTTCAGTCTAAAAATCCACCCCTTCTCCCCCACCAAAAAAAAAGTATCTCAAATTTATAAATTCCATAAAAATCCCTAATATAATCTTTTCAGTTTGAACCAGGAAATAATAGATCGATGAAGAGTAAAATATTAATCATTTTGGTGACACCAATGTGATGAGCCCGAGCGAAGGGCGAAAATTTTTGCAAAAGCACTTCAAACGTTGAATATTTTTTATCGCTGAAGTTACCCAGAATGTAACCAAAAAATACGGATTCTCTTCCATTCCTTTCCCTTCCCTTCTCTTTTAGAATCGTGATGGTTCCTTTCTCAAGTACATTCTATCAAAAGTACCTACACAATACACATGTTCATAAAAACAATTCGGCCCGAGCGGAGCGACAGAATTTTTTTTTGAAAAATTTATAATAAAATGAGTCGAAAAAGTTTGGATTTATATTACAAAATTCCAGAGGAACGCCGGAAGGATCAAAACTCCCTGACTTTTCTCGGTTTTTCAAAAAATGGACATCCTGAGCAAGTAAATATTCAAAATTTAAATAAGACAGTCGTCATTGTCATCTTCAGAGGCATAACGATGATTATAGCGATCATATTTCGCATCTTCGCTATCATAATCATCTTCGTCGTCCTCACTAGGGGGATCCATTCTATTAATCACACCTTCAAATTGAAGCCAATCGCTATAATCAAAGTAAGGTTCACGATGAGCATAATACGGATCATTAGCAGTAGGCTCGTCATCACTTTCGGAATGCTTTCGTTTTTTCACAATTGTCTGCTTGCTGAGTCGCCATTTTTCCATTTCTTCGACATCGTTCTCGAAAATCTGTTGTAACACTATTTTCAAATTTTCCTCATAATTTGAACTCGAATACGTTGGATGGAAAAATTCGCTCAGAATCGGCGCATAATTGAACTCGTATATTTTACGTATTTTATATTCCCTCGCTTCGTCGTCATTACAAAAAAATCTCAACCATTTATTCAAAGTATCAAAAAAATTAGATAACTTGGATGTAAAAAGAGCATTACACACCGAAGCAAAACGTGCATCTAAAATTTCATCTCGAGGTAGTGAATTTTTCAACTTTTGGACTTTCTCAGCATCACCGAGACACCAGGATGCAAATTCAAGGAATCTTCTTTTTTCAAACGAGTTCCCATATTTTTTGGTCGTAACAATATTATTTTTGAACTCATTCAGTAAAGTTTGTCTGAACAATTCGGCTTCTTGAGGTGTAAGCACTTCATCGAGCACTTTGGTCAATTGGTCCAAACGACCATCGATACGCCAAAATAAGCTATGAACTGTCGCAAAAGACGAAACGAATTGCTTCTTGATATTCGGTACCCAAACCGGGTCATCATCCGATACACACGTTTTATCGATGAATTTACACAATTCCACCCATTTATCGTAGTTCAAGGCAAACTTCCACTTTGAAATTTTCATTTTATACGGCATTACCTCATCATCTTCAACTAAGTTGATCGCAATACTTTCTTTTTTAAATTCCAATAATCCTTTAACGAATTCTCGATTCGTATCAATCCCAGGCGAGAAGATTTCCAATATGCTTGATAAACGATTAAAATTCTCTTCGTCCATCAAATACAGTCCATATTTCTGAGTACGTTTCAAATTCAACACAGATTTTAAAAACTGCTCTCTTTCCGCGTCAAAGGGAAAGCATAATTTTATTACATCGGCCATCAGTAAAGAAGGAGCAAAATGTGTAGGCAACTTGCTCGAAATCTCCTGTATAACTCCTTGTCTGGTACGTTCGTCAAACAAACATAAAAATTCAGTAAAAAATTTTGAACCGCTGGGCGAATGATTTTCGTGGCGAAGAAATGCTTTCATCAGACTTCTTAGCACCAGCACTTGGGTAGTTTGCTGTTTGAGATGATCCGAAGCTGAATTCCACAAATCCCAAAACATTCTCATATCTTCCTCCGAAGTGACTACTTTTGTATGCAACAAGGTTCGCACCAATTCGACAAACTGCTCGCTGGTGCATTCATCTTTAACATCCATCCAAACTGCAACAGCACACTCCGGCTTCCGTAAACAAATCCAGATATCCAGAAAAATTTGGACTAGTTTGACACAGAACAATCGATGTTGCTGATATTGAGTCATCTTTGGAAAAAATAATTTTATGAAAGTAGATCCGAGATTCAGATTATTCATTGCTTCGATTATTTGGTCTTCGACATTCGAGAGTTTCCAAAAATATTCGAATGCGAACATGTTATCACATTTACTAGCCATTAGGACATTGATCGAGGTGAAATCATCTGGCAGCGGTATTTTATCCAACTCATTTTTCAAATAGCAAATCCAATAAAACATCAAAGGATTCTTTACAAAAGTTATACTTTCTATATAGTCAGAAGGAAGCGAATTCAGCGAAAATTCCATTATTTCATCAATTAGGCAAAAGTTACACATCAAACTAAATTTCCGCACTTCGTCCGATTCAGCTACCAACATGTTGGACATTATTTTCCTATGATCCAGTTGACCACTCGAACGCCACGCCAACCACTCTGGATTGACAAGACTGGCAATATATTTGAACGTTGTAGGTTCATTAACAATAGAACAGTAAGATCTGACCCATTTATCTGTTTTGTAAATAATCTTAACAAGTTGATTTATAATAATTTTTTCGATACATTTTGGCATTTTTAGATTCATTGCGCTTTCTTCTGATTTATCGAAATAGTTTTCCCTAAAACGGTAAAGTAATGTGTAGATAACTAATTCGTATTCCAGCACCGTGCGGGAAGGCAACGTAAAATCAGGAATGTCATCTAAAACGCAACCGTTCCATATTTCTAATGCAATTTTGAACGATGATATTTGCAGTAATGTAGGCGCCGTTTCTTGGAATGACAGTCGCCCGTTTTCCCATTCAAAAACGCCATTTTTAGCTTCCTCCCAGTAACTCTGAAAGTTTGTCTCGTACACGGGCATTTGATCCGATACCTGAAATAGGTATTTTTCTTTCAGATTTCAAGATAGAATTGGGCTTTTTAGCATAAAATAATGATACGATAAGTATAACTAGTTAAGCATCCGAATTCCGAGCCCTTCCGGTGATTTTACGGCAATAATGGTGACGATGAGAAGAGAATGAAACAGGGATGTAAAAATACGATATTTCATTCCTTCATTAGTAACATCCCTCATAGAAAAAAAAACATGCAGTTCTACAACCAAAACAGGCAGTTTTACAACAAAAACTAGAAAAACTTTCAGTTTTGCCACAAAAACTATTAAGTATTTTCTAAAACTTGCAGTTTTTCAAAAGAAACTCGAGAGTTTTTTAAAATCTTGCAGTTTATTGGTAGTTGTACAACGAGTAAAATTCGCATCAATGTTGTTGAAAAACCCTTGAATTTCACAAGTGGTTGGATATCCCATACTTGAACCTTTTAATTTAAATATCAATTATCATATTAACGATTGTATGAATTATTCCATGTTTTTCCATCCTTAACAAAATGTCATCTAATAGTCGTCTTGGCAATATACATCATAATCAATTTTTCTATACTGAAACTGTTTTTAAAAAGTCTAATGGAATGCCGAAGAGTCAACGATATCACCAAATTTTCAAATTTTCCCAGACTTCATCCCTCGCTCCAACTCTTCATTCCTGAGCAAAAAATATTTGCATTGTACAATTTCGAAAACATAGATTTCAAGATATATGACTAGAAAAAATTACAAAATTCGAAGTTTTAGGGACCTCTCTCACCTCCCCTCACCCCACCACAATCCTTCAATTCCTTTCTACGATCTCGAAAACATACATTTCGACATATTACTCGAAAAATTATAAAATTTAAAATTTTCAGGGTCCCACCGTCTCTCACCCTTAACCCTCAATTTCTAGGCGAAAATATTACCATATTCGGATTCCACGATCTTTAAAACATAGACTTCGACATATGTATAACTCGAAACAATATTACAATTAAAAAAATGAAGTAAAGTTTCCTTTGAAAGGAAATGTTGATAACATGAATATTGAATAGGTATGTTTTTTTTCTCTCATCCTAACTTTTTATATTAACTTAATTTCAAAAATATAAAAATTGGCTTTCAGCTCTTTGATATTTTTTCTGTTATCCTGCCTTTCTGATATTAAGTCAATTTTCAGCTTCTGACTTTTTGATATACATACGTAAGAAAGTGATTTCGAAAATATAAAAATTTCCAAGTTTTCAAAAGTTAGTTTCTGACTTTCTGATATCAAGTTGATTTAGAAAATAGAAAAATTCATGTTTTTTAAAGTAAGATGTTGACTTTCTGATACCAAGCTGATTTTGAAATTATAAAAATTTGTAAGTTTTCAAAAGTCAGCTTCTGACATTCTGACATTAAATTAATTTCGAAAATATAAAACTTTAGGTATGTTTTTGACTTTTGATGACACAAAATGGCGTCTTGACAATTTTAGAATGACCCCACCCTCCCTCCACCCAAAAGGAAAAAAACATATCCATATTAAAATAAAAATTTGTAAGTTTTCAAAAGTCAGCTTCTTGACTTTCTGACATAATTCTTACGATTGATTTTGACTTTTTGAAGAAATAAAAATTTGTGTTTTCAAAAGTCAGATTTTGACTTTCTGATATAATTCTTAGATGATTTTGAAAATGATTTTGATTTTTTGAAGAAATAAAAAATTGTAAGTTTTAAAAAGACAGCTTCTGTTGAAAATACAAAAATTTATAAGATTTTGACTTGGCGTCACGCACAATAGCGTCTTAAAAATTTTGGAATGATCCCCCACTCAAGAGGAAAAAACATATCCGTATTAAAATTCAAAATTTTATTGGTCGCACGCCTTCCTCTTTTTATCCATTTCTTCCACCAACCCTTCATTCCTAAGCAAAAAATATCGTCAAATTCGTATTTTTATATCCTCGAAAATATAAATTTGGGAACATCACTCAAAAAATTGCAAAAACAAGCTTTCTTCTCATTTTTCCAATTTTTTGAATTCTGAGGCCTCAGCTCCAAGAGGAGAAATGAAAATTCTCCGAATGTGTCCTAAAATCTTTCATTATTTATTATAATAAAGAAGGAAGGATGGCAATTGAAAAAAAAAATTCTTTCCATCGGTAGGTACTCATACTCAAAAAATCACTCAATCACAAATGATATCTCTTCTCAACATCTCAAGACGACTTTATACTTTTAGTTCAACTTCATCTCCGTGTTGCACAATTTTTTGAATTTGAACTCAGAATTCATTCAAACATGTAACAATAAGAAATATTCAAACTCGAAACAATTTTGCATTTATTCAATATCAAAAACTAAAATTAAATAAGAACTTGAACAAAAATGAGTAATTTGCAAGTACAATACAGGGCGACTAAAAAATTTCAAAACCCAAGAACTACTTCATTAAAAAAAATTATTATTGCCAACAAATAATGAAATCCATTCAAAAAACTTGGACACAGCCCTCATTGATTAAAAAATTTCAAATTTTTTACAATTTCTGTACTTGAAAAAAAAAAATTGAAAACTAATAACTATGTAGATCTTGCCTAATATTAAACATTTAATGGAGGAAAATGTACAAAAAAAAATAGTTTTCGTGAAATCAGCCGCTCCCCCCCCCGCCCGCACCCCGAAAAAAACCTTTGTCAAATCAACACGAGGTAATGAGAAATAATTTCTCAATAAGTTACAAAAAAAAAACGTGACGTTATGAGACTTTTGGGTCACCCTGTATAATCAATTAATCATAACCTTAATTTAGGCACAATTTTAGCGAATTAACCATATAACATGAAAGAACAGTCTTATAATCATCAGAAACATGACTAAAATTGGGTATAATTCATTTTTAATCATCTTCATCAATTTCATCGTCACTAAAATCGTCGCTTTCACTGTCGTCGTCGTCATCATCGTCATCTTCGCTCTCACTATCATCATCATCATCATCGTTGTCGTCGTCATCATCGCTGTCATTATCATCGTCATCAAAGTCGTCATCGTCGACCTCAACGTTTTCGTAGAATTCTTTATCGTCCATTTCTTCTTCATCAAGTTCACCCTCAAGACGAAGAAAATCTAAGTAATCATAATAATGATCACAATCAGCATTATTCCCATTATTACGAGGATTATAAGCAGGTAGATCCAAATCAAATTCGGAATATTTTCGTTTTCTCGTAATTCTCCGATTGCTCCTTCGCCATTTCTCCATTTCTTCAATATCGTTTTCAAAAATATACTTTAATACTAGCCCTAAATTATTCTCGAAATTTGGACGGCTGGGTCGAAAAAGATAGGTCAATAAACGCCCATCATTGAATTCGTATATTTTACGTATTTTATACTTCTTCGCTTCCTCGACATTACGAAAAAATCTCACCCATTTATCCAGATTATAAAAAACTCCAGATAAATTGGACGAAGGAAGAGCGTTACATACCGAAGCAAAACGTGCATCTAAAATTTCATCTCGAGGTAGTGAATTTTTCAACTCTTGGACTTTCCCAGCATCACGGAGACACCATGTCGCAAATTTGACGAAATATTGTTCTTCAAACGAGTTCATATATTTTTCGGTCGTAACAATATTATTTTTGAACTCGTTCAGTAAAGTTTGCCCGAACAATTCAGCTTCTTGAGGTGTAAGCACTTCATCCAGCACTTTGGTCAATTGGTCAAACTGACCTTCGATACGCCAAAAGAATCCTTTGGCAGCAGCGAACGATGAAACGAATTGCTTTTTGATATTCGGCACCCAAACTGGGTCATCATCCGATGCACATGTTTTATCGATGAATTTACTCAATCCCGTCCATTTATCATAGTTCAAGACAAACTGCCACTTTTTGATATCGATTTCCATCGTCTCTCCATATTTCCCTTTAGACAGAATTATCTCAATTAACTCTTGTTCAAATTCTAATAATCCTTTGACAAATTTCCGATTCGTATTGATCCCTGGCGAAAGGATTTTCAACATGAGGAATAATTTATCAAATTTTTCGTCATTCATCAAAATCAGTCCATGTTTCTGAGAACTATCCAAATTCAATACCGAATTCAAAAATTGCTCTCGTTCTGCATCCACAGGAAAGCATAATTTTATTACATCGATCGTGACGAGAGAATGAGCAAATTGATGAAAGGGCAACTGGGTTGAAATCACCTTCATGGCTCCTTGTCTGGTACCTGAGTCAGCCAAAGATAAAAGTTCATAAAGAAATTTCAAACTACTTGGCGAATGATTTTTGTCGCCAAAAAACGATTGATATTTGTCGCGAAGAAACGATTTCATCACACTTTTCACAACAGGAAATCGGGTAACTTGATGCTTGAGATGATCAGAAGAAGCATTCCAAAAATCCAAAAAAAATTGCATATTTTTTTCCGAGCTGGTCATGTTATTCGCACGTAAAAACCTTCGTACAAATTCAACAAACTGCTTGCTGGTGCATTCTTCTTTGACATTCAACCAAACTGTAATTGCACATTTCGGCTTCGCCAAACACACCCAGATATTCAACAAAATGAAGGCCAATTTCACGCGAAACAGTCGATGCTGCTGATACTGAGTCATTTTTGGAAAAAAATTTCGGATAAATTTGTACGCATACGCCACATCGTTGATCTTGTTCACTGCTGCGATTATTTGTTCATCGACATTCAACTGATTCCAAAAAAATTCGAAAGCAAGAACGTTTTCGTTACATTTTCCAGCCATTAGAACGTTGATCGAGGTAAAACCTGGCAGCGGTATTTTATCCAATTCATTTCGCAAATAACAAATCCAATAAAATAACAAGGCATCTTTTTCGAAAGTAATACTTTCGATAAATTTCGAAGGAAGCGAACTCAGCGAAATGTTCATGATTTTGTCAATCTGGCAAAAATTACACATCACGATGAATTTCTGTTTTTCGTCCAATTCGGTTGTCGACAAAATGCTGGAAACTAATTTTTCATGATCAAGTTTAAGGTTACCATTTGAACGCCACACCAACCATTTTGGATTGAAATGATATTCGTTTGGTAGACTTCCGCAAATACCGAAAGACAGAACCCATTCTTCAATTTTACGACAAATCGTGTTGAGATGATCGACGATCATGTTTTTGATACGTTCTGGCATTTTGAAATAATTTGCCATTTTATCCAATTTTTCTAAATATTTTTTCTGTGGACCGTATAATAAGAAGATGACGTTATTGTTGGCGAAAGTATTTTTTATTCTGATATTGGGTACGTAGCTCGATATACAACTGTGCCATATTTCTAATGCAACTTTCATCGATGATACTTTTTGTAAGGTTGGCACTGTTTCTAGAAACATTAATTGTCCGTTTTTCCATTCAAAAAAACCATTTTTAGCTCCGTCCCAGGGAGCGGCTGACTCCATCTTGAATGAAAGCGTTTGGCCCGATACCTGAAATAGGTATTTCTTCATCAGATTTCAAGATAGAATTGATTTTTTTTTAGAATAATATAATGTAACTCGTCATGCATTCGAGTTCACGATGGCAAATGAAGATACTGATGACCAAAGAATAATCAAAAGATACGACATTTTATTTTTTTCACGCATCAAAAATTCAATTTGAATTCGTTTCGTGTTCTCTATTTACAACAATACACTGGACATCGCATCTACCTACTGAAATAACGACATCAGGAAACATCGGTAACTCCCCGAAGAGACAAATGCTTGCTGAAAAGCAATTATTTTTTGTTAATCTCTAAAAAGGGTTCAAAAAACGGATAAAACTGTAAAAAAATCCCAACTCAGAAATTGTTGGAATCCGAAAAAATTCTGAGAAAATTCAACTACAAAAAAATCATATGAAATTTTGAGTGAAGGAAATTTTCAGACAAAATTGAATACTGTAATTCTAAGAAAAAAAGTCAATCAGAAAATCAGATATGTGAAAATTTGACAAATTAATAAATTTTAGGTTTCGGATTCAGAAACAAGAAAAATTTTATTAAAAGTATGAAATCGAAAACTGCTGTACCTAAAATATTTCAACTTGAAAAAATTAAAAAATTCGAAGATGTGAAATTTTTTAAAAAAAATTTGTATACTTGCAAAAATTTGAACTTTTACAGACTGAAGTTGAAAAAATTGTGTGAAAATTTGAATTTTCGACTTGGAGAAAAATTTGAACTAGGAAGGTGAGAAGAATTTTGAAAAAAATGACGTAAAAATATTTGAAAATTGAATCAGTTCTATGAGTAAACATGAATTGGTAGATTTTTTTCATGTGTTCGTTAAATGGAAGGGGAAATACGTCTTGGTTTCGGGCACTTGGAAAATAAAAAAACCCATAAAAACAAATAATAAATAATGAATAACTGATCCAGATAACTGCCTGGAATCCCCTATTTTTCAAATATCATTTTTACCGACTCTTTCATGGTTTTCAGACCAATTTTCCTGACCTTTTGAATAAGAAATGGACATTTTCAAACATGAACGAGGAAGAATAATATATTCAAAACGTGAAAAATTTCTAACAATTTTTTCGAAATTATACAAACAAAAACAGTTTCAAAACCTCTCATTTTATTGAAATCACTTCAGTATAGCAATATGATGTTCATGTCATCAATTTATTTCCTTAAATTTTTTTTGCCTCAAACAGAATTTTTCAATTTTGGAACGCCGCTGTAGTGGCTTATGAGTTGAGACTACGAGTAGAAAAATTTTTTTTATAAAAAATTGAAAAAATCGATCGAGCAAAAGATATGAAATTGAATCACAAAATTCATTATTTTTCTCCGCGCCACTTTTTGGATTTCTGAAAACCTCATTTTGATGACCAATCCCTCTGCAGAAATCCAGTTCAGAGTTACCAATATTTTTCAAAAAATCATTTTTGCTGATTTTTTTACTCAAGATTTTACGATTTTTCTGAAAAATTTCCTGCTTAAAAAAATTTCTCGCCAGTTTTCGTCGAAGTCTTAGGCATACCTATATTTTTGAGAAGTTAATAGACTGAAAATGATAGTTATTTTCCAAAAAATCAAAATATAAATAAATCTTTGGTCAGAAATTCGATGAACAAATTGGAATACTCTTCCCACTCAGTCATACTTGAAATAGTATATTATGCAATGAGGGAGATAAAGTGATTTTCGACGAATTTTGAGGTTTATTGCCCGAGCGAAGCGAGGGAAATAATTCAAAATCGTCGAAAATCATTTATCTCACGAGTTCCATACGATATTTTTTGTTGTAGTGTGAGTAAAAGGCGAGTTTGAGCACTCGAGCGATTCGCGAGTGTGAGTAAAAGTGCACTTTTACTCACACTACGATGAAAATAATTTTTCTGCGCTCGTTCGTAATTTTTTCCTTTTAGTCATTTTTTCACTCTTATTATGAAGAACATTTCAAAAAAATTATAATTTCAATTATGAAACATGGATTTTTGTTTTTTCATAGCATATTTTCTTCGAAATGAAATATCATAAAATTTCAGCCCTCTCCAGATTCTCAAAAAAATGCCTACTCAGAGCAGATGTACCCTTTGCAATCTCCTTTCACTAGCCCTAGAAATAACTGATACTTTTATTATCATTCAGATCCCTTTAGAATTGTAAATTTGAACAATTCAATTCTTTACAATCCAAATTTTCAAAATATAATTTCTCTCAATGAAAAAATAATTAGGAATGAACAAAATCAAATTTATTCATACGCACGATTATAGCAAAACTCGTAAATGAATCGATTTTATAAAAAAATGTCATAAAAAGGTAACATTACATCGACCTTCCGTAAATAGCAGCAACACCCATCGAAAGTAAAACTACAGGCAGGCAAATCCACTTGTAACGTCGTCCTTTAATTTTACGTAATTTCGATTCATCGCCCTTACACCAGGATAAAAAATTACGCAAATACGTTTCTTTGGAATCCAGTCGATGAACAGCCTTCGGTAAACGTTTCGCAAACGTTTGCTTCAACTTTTGCAACTCTTCTGGCGTCATTATCGATTCAATAATTTTATCCAGCTCGTTCAAATAAATGGTATGATGCCAATGATACGAATACGTGGCAGCAAACGACGTCACAAATTGCTTTTTAATATCCAACGACGAAACCCCTTCGTCACAATTCGGATACATTCTATCGATAAATTTACTCAACGAGGTCCATTTTGGATACGAAAACATGAACTTGGACTTATCGATTTTTTTCGACTCTAGGATACGTTTGACGAACCCTCGACAGGCGTTTCCATCAGGCGAATAAATTTTCAACATTAGGATTAGTTTAGCGAACATCATTCGATTAACCAATAAAACGGCGTAGTCTCGAGTACTGAACGAAACCAAAATTGAGTTTTTAAACTGCCACAATTCGTCGTCTCTGGGCCAGCAAAGTTTCAGAACATCGTTCATAATCAGAGAACTGCAATAATACGTGGCCAAATATTCCGTCAGCCTTCGCATATTGTTCTTCCTGTATTGGGCACTTTTTACCGATAAAAATTGGTACAAGAAGGTGTAGGCACTTGGAGCTGGCCTTATCAGCATGATCCCAATTGATCCACGAACAGAACACTGGCGAAACGTCTGAACCACATCTCCTTCAAACGTCTCCTCGAAATTGTTTCTTAAATGATCGGTAGCCGAATTCCAAACTTCGATCAGCAGTCTCATGTCTTTTTCGGACCAGTTTTTATCGTGAAAAATGAATTTCACCAGAAAACTAAACTGTTCGATGGTGCAATGCTGGCTGACACGTTTCCAGACCATAAACGCGTTATCCAATTCACCGGCGAGCCAAAAATTCGTAATTATTTCGGCTGATTTTCGAAACAAAAGTGCATTCTGCTGAGGGAAGCTCATCTTAGACATTATGATTTTTTGAAACCGGCAAAAAGCTTCGCATTTGAGCCCCCTGGCCACAACCGATACTTGATTTCTGACCTCCAAACGATCCCAAAAATACTCGAACCACGAGTAGCCATCGTACAAACAATAAGGAGCCATTACAAGATCGATCGAGGTTGAATTGCCCAAAGGTATTTTATGCAGCTCGTTTTTCAGATAGCAAATCCAATAAAAAATTACAGGGCTTCTTTCAAAACTCATTTTTTCTACGAATTCTGCGGGCAGCGAAAACGGATCGTTTGTTTTTTTCATATCGTCGACTACACGTTGAGTACACATAATGATGAATTTTTGCACCTCGCTCAACTCTGGAGCCGAAATCATATTCATTGCGGTGGCTTTACCATCGATACCGCCGATTCCATTCCAAACCCACCATTTCGGATTGAACTTGTTGATCAAATATTTACGCAGATTTCTGCCAAAAATCGAATTCACGAGTTTGTGAATATATTGCATCATTTGGAAGTGAATACGTTCCAGACTAATAGAGATCATTTCCGTCAAACATTTCGGCAGTCCAAGATTTATCACCGCTTTTTCCAAATTTTCGTAGCTTTTCGCATCCATATCGATCTTGGTTATGGATTCTTTTGAGCCGGGGATAACTACGTATTGTTCGAATTCAGATTGGGAAACGTGAGCGTGCCATAAATCAAGAGCTACCGCGTGAGACACCATTTCCGATAATTTAGGTGCAGAAGTGGAGAATACGAGTCGTTCGGTTTCGAGAGGCATTTCGTCGCCGGCATTCGCTTCCATCGTGATTATTAATTCGATCGGGGATCTGAAATGGAGCGAGTACAATTTCAGTGAGATCTTTCCTCGAAGTGCGACAGTAAAATATTTTCTAGCTACTTGATAATTCGGAATAAATTAAGCAGCTACTTTTTTTTTTGTTTGGGTTTATATACAAGGAGTGAGGAGGGACGAGAACTTCTTCAGTTTCATTTCTTTGGTAAATTTATGTAAAAATAACAATCCTTCGTCTAATTGAAACTTTCAATCCATTTGGTTAGATATTATCGAATTGAGACATTTTGTCAACTTCAAATATTACAAGCAGAAGCTCAAATCAAGGGAAAAAATTCTCGAGGCCAACATAGAAATTTTAAAAATTGAAAAAAATTGATGAAATATTAAAAAATGTCAATACAAAAAATCAAAAGTTTGCAATTTTCTAATCTGAAGCCAAACATATTCAGAATTTTTACAGATTTCCGACGAATTACCCCCAATGGTATATACTTTGTAAAAATTCAAATAATCTAGATGCTTGGCAGAACTGCTCAAATTTTTGAATACTTTCAACAATGCAGTAAAAAATAAACGAGATGAAGAAATTCAAAGCTTCATAAAAAGTTAATTATTACAATACGAAAATTGACATTTTTTTTTTTTAGAAGTCTGAAAACGGTTTTGGTGATATTTTTATGATATTAAGCCTCGTTATAGGATCTCACCTCCTCCCACCTCCTCATAAAAAATGAAATTCTCACTTAGGCGTGTAACATTTCAATCTTTTACTTTTCAAAAAAAACACGATTCAAATGAATTACAGAATTTCATTCAAATTTGATGAAAAACTAAATAAATAAGAAGAAAAATTTTCAAAATTAAATTTTTTGAGCAATGTTTGAAAATCACGAAATTTGTTCTTCAACTTCTTCAGGCAATAATACGTAAGACAAGAGATTCTTTCAAATTATTTTTTAGGAATGCATACAAAATTTACTAGGTACTTTTGAACCCAGTTAAGACAATTCGCAATTTTACATTGAAAATGTGAAATTATCGAAGATAGACGAGCGACGAACCGAGACTGAAATCTTGGATACAGATTTTCAGTCATCAAAATTTATTTTCAAGATTTTCATTTCGTTCTCACCGCAGACTCTGGCTTTGAAAAAATGACAGGCGTTTTGACCCCCCCCCCCCCCCCCCAGGAATTCAAACGAAAATTCACCCAAAATATCAATCATAAAAAGGAAAAATCGGACAAAAATTTTGGTTTCTTAGAGCAAGTGTTTTCGAGGATAGAGGTCAAAATGTATTTTTCATCGTTTTTTACAGAATAAACTTAGATAAAAATTACGATTTTTTTAAAAATCGATTCTGGAAGATAGGAAGAATTTTTTTGCGTGTTTTTTTAATCCTTCGGAATCAATTGAGAAAACATGAGATTTTCAGCTACATTTGAAAAAAAAAAACGAAAAAATAAAGTTTGAATATCACATTCTTGGTTTTTGTTTTCGAAAAGACTTCCTCTCTAGGAGTCCAAAATTTGGGTCATAATTTTTTCTCGGCATGACTGATCTTTTGGGCTAATTTTCATCAAGATTTCTTCCATACTTATCTTGCCACACATTTTCCTCATAAAATCAGTAGTTTTTCATTTTGAATTTTTTTTTCCTCACGCTTTTCAAAATTTATTCGCATTTTATTTCAAACCAAATAACAATAAAATAAACAAAATCAAATAAATCACCGTAATATTTCAAGAAATCACAAAAATCATAAGTGAGTACATCAATTCACGTAGATACGACAAATCGGCAATAGCATAAAAAAAATAGAACAAAATTCTTAAAAAAATAAAAAAGGTAATAAATCAAATTGAGTGAGTGTATCAATTCTGACAGAAATGCATTATTCATAACTTTTTTCTCAACTCACCAATGCTACCAATAGTTGAATTCCATAAAAAAAAAATCAAAAAACTTCGGAAAACATAGTCATCTGACTTCAGGTTGACATAATGCAAATTTATTATTACGCTCTCACGGAGTAATTTTTTTTATGAAAAAACACGAACAAAAAGTTATAATTTCATCATTGATTCTATATTCAAGTTTTTAGATATTTACAGTGATTTGAAATTTAAATTTTTTTTCCAAGTAAATTCGTAAATTTTTCAAGATTTTCGTAGTCAGAATCAGATAGAAGATAATTCATCCAAATCCATGCTACATTTTTTTCGGGAATCATGTTTCATGAATTCCAACTCAAACGCCTGAAATTCTTTCAAATCATAATCAAACAATTTCTCCCACACACTTTCCGGATTTTCTCGCACCATTTCGCTCACCAACTCATTATCGAATTCGTACATCTTCTCTACCTTGTATTTTTTCGCTTCCTCGACACCGCCAAAATACCAAACCAGAAATTTATTCAAATCGTCTAACGAATCACGATAAAATTTACCACGAAAATGACACGCCTCGAGGAGAAAATTATCAAAAATACGATCAATGGGCAAAGCACTCTTGAACTCTTCAACTTTCTTTACATCTTCCAAACACCACGATACAAAATTACAGAAATTCTTTTCCTCAAAAATATACCAATACAGTGGTGTCAAAACAATAACTTCGTGAAATCCATTGATCAGAATTTGTTTGAAAATTCGCAACTCTTCGGGGCTCAACATCGGTTCGACTATTTTCCTCATCTCATCTACTTTCTGATCAATATTTAAATGATCCCAACACGTCGCAGCAAACGACGAAACGAATTGTTTTTTCAGATTCAACGAAAAGCTGTCATCGTTGCAAGATATTTTATCAAAAAATTCGCACAAACTGACCCATTGCGAATGGCAAAACATAATCTTGGCTTTATTGATTTTACGATCTTCGAATAACACCTTGACAAAATCTTTGGTGGTGTTTTCATTCGGAGAGCTGATCTTCAACATGAGAGATAATTCTGCAAATCTTAGCTCGTTAACCAAACGAACAGCGTAACTTTGGGTCGAGGATGAATTCAGTACAGATTGCTTGAATTTTGATAATTCTACGTCATCGGGACAGCAGATTCTCAAAATATCGGCCATAACCAAAGAACCGCTGTAGTAAGGAGCAAATTGCATCGTCTCAACAATCTTCTGCATCGTTTTCCTCTTGTAATCTACAGTCCTAGTAGATAAAACCTGGTAAAAAAATTTATAGCTGCTCGGGGACTTGGTCGAATACAAACTGTACCGAAAAAATACAGAAGCAACGTCCAAATTATCCCTTTCCATAAAATTTCCTTTCAGATGATCGCCAGCTGTATTCCAAACGTCCATCAACAAACTCATATCTCTTTCTGAAGAAATCCTAAAGGCGAAAATCTGATTAACCAAATGACCAAACTGATCGACGGTGAATTTATTCCTGATTCGTTTCCATATCTCAATTGCACATTTCGGTTCGTTATCGAGCCAAAAATTCGATACAATTACGTTCGGTATCACCGATAACAATCGACTTTGCTGATTATAGCTCATCTTGGACAACAATCCTTTTTGAAATCGGGCACAGGTATGAAATATCAATGTACTTTGAGCAACGGAAACTTGATCATCGATACTCAAACGATCCCAGAAATATTCGAACCAAGAACAGGTGAAATGATCCTTCAAACAACAATGTGCCATTGTAACATCAATCGACGTAAAATTATCCATCAATGGAATATTCTGCAGCTGATCGTTCAGATAGCAAATCCAACAAAACACCCTCGGATTCTCCTCGAAATTCATCTCTTCGATAAAAGTCGTCGGAAGTGAACACAGACAAATTGCTTTCGGATCATCGATCACTCGATACCCACACATAATGACAAATTTCTGCACCTCGGTCAATTCGGAAGTCCACAACATATTCAACGCAGTATTCCTACGATCAATTTCACCATTTCCACGCCAAGCCAGCCATTTCGGATTGAAATTTTCGATACAATATTTTCGTAAATTTTTTACGAAAATTCTGCGCATCAGGATTGAAATATATTGAGTCATTTCGACGTGAATTCGATCCAAACTTTTTTTGATCATTTCCTCCAAACATCTCGGGAGGCAGAGATTTTTCATCGCTGCGAACAGATTTTCGTACCAGATCGCATTGATACCTCGGTTAGGAAAATTGATAAGGTCGTGTTTTATGGCAGGCACCACAACGTACTGTTCGAACTCAGATTGGGAAACGTAACTGTACCATAATTGAAGCGCCACATTGACCGAAGCTATTTCTGATAATTTGGGCGCAGATTCGTTGTATACGAGTTTGTCTGATGCCAGCGCCACTACACCACCTCCATTCACCTCCATTATGAATGTGAGCTTGGTCTTGCATCTGAAACTGAGTATAATTTTCGGTGAGCCCTGGCAAGAGTATCTGATTGTTAGTCACGCAATTATTCCAGCTTCAGCCACAGAAAAATACGGATTAGAGGTTATGAACGGCACGCAAATTCAACGGTGAGATTGTATTAATCAATAGAGTTAGAATTTTGGACACGAGTCCAAACGATTAATTTTTCAGAGCTAACGAAGTGAAGATTTGAGTACACTCTCCTTTCATTTCCGAGGATGAAATATTGGAGACGATTCTAAACGATTCATTTTTCAGAGCTGACGAAGTAAATATTGGAGTGCAACATTCTTCTATTTTGGAGGATGAAATATTGGATAATTAAATCAACATCTTAGACGATAAAATCATAATTTTCTCTTCAAGTTTACTCTTTCGTTTCAAATCAGTAAAAAGTCGCTGAAAAAGTCAGAATTGCAGCACACACAGGGATAACTCAGAGAAATACTTTGATTTTCAACGAATTTTTGCTAATTTTTCAAAGCAATTTCACCGACTTTTTGAAATGAATTTTAGATATTTACTGACTGCAGTGAATTTTCACTGATTTTTCAGCATTTTTTCCACTGTTGCTTTCGGTGAATTTTTTCACTGATGTAAATTACAGGCTGCAATTTTGACTGTTTTCCCTTTTCCAGTTGTTTTCGATAATTTCAACTGTTTTATAGATTGGAGAGTAAAAACAATTCTATATACTCTGAATAATTCCTTTTAAAATTGAAATGATGTGACAATTGAATCGTAGGTATGCTTTTGAAAGACTATAAGCAGATATTACACAGAAAGACATTCAGTAGAGAATATGAAAATTCCCCCCCCCCCCACCCCACAAAATTCACCTTGGCAAAAAAAAAAATGAAGTTCGTACACAAAGATTTTTGAAAAAAAATTGCAAAATCTTCATTGCTATAGAGAAAGCTTTTAATTCATAAATACATTTTGAAAATGACTTCTCATTTCATGAAATAGCGAGAATTCGGCGTTTTTCTTCAAAAAAAAAGTTTAATTGTGATGGAGAAACATAACCAAGAAGCTGAAATTACTCCACAAAAAGATTTGGTAAAAATTCCACCTCCTAACACAATTCTCAATCGTGGATGATCGTTCTTAAAATTTTAATATTTTACAAAACAATTTGAAAAAAGTTTCAGAAGCAAATATTTCAAAAATCACTTTTTTTACAATTTTGAAATAATTTTTTTCCATGCCAAGTCATGATAATCTGACCTTTTTTTGAAAAATTTACAACATTTTTTTCACCAATTTTTTCAGCTTGACCCCCCCCCCCTTCAAAAATTCTTCCAACATAAAAATTGAAATTTAGGTAGGTATCAAAGAAAAGCTTCAAATTGGAAGAAAATCTCTTAATTCAAATGAAAAAAACTTCGAAAAAAATGAATGAATAAACTCCAACATGACAGTACTCCTAATTTCACAAAAAGTCCAAAACTCACTCGTTTTTTTTTTTTTTTTTTTTTTGAAAAATGAACAATTTTTGAAACTTAAAAAAAGATTTTACGCCTCTGAATTTTTTCATTTCTTTACTAGGTAAATTTTTTTTTCTAAATTCACTACTTTTTCACCATTTTTACTACTTTCAAGTCCTGTTAGATACCCTGTTAGTTCAACTGCAACTGCGATACTTTTGCTTGAATAAATAATACACCAGAATTTCTCACGTTTGTTACTCAACTTCGAATTTTTTTTCAAAAATGGGGAAAATACATTAGGTAGGGTAAAACATATTTTTCATAAAATTTCCAACCATTATTTTTTGGGGTAAAAATACTTATAAAACCCATGTTAATTTAATCAGGGTACTGATCTTAGGTCTTTCGAATTTTTTTTTTGTTTTACAAAGTTTTTAGTTCACCTATCCAGCAGACAAGAAAATCACGATCAGTGATCTCTTGCATTCAGGAAGAGAGAAAGAGCATTGCTCATTTCGGAAACTTCTGATAGTATTCAACTTCAATGGTGTAAATCTCATGAACTTTAATAGGTACCTTGATTAGAAAAGGTTCCAAAGTTCAAAAGAGCATTAAAAGTTGAGATTTTTGTTGACAAATTCAAATTTCACAAAAGTGCTGATATAAGCCAGAAATACCATTGAAAATTCTGTAAAAAAAAAATACAACAGAGGCAACATTCGAAACCAATTCGAAATATTCTATTTTAAAGACGAGGAACTGAAAACGAAAGGAGCTACCCCCCTCCCCCCCGCTTCAGAAATTATTTTACAAATGAGACGTTTGTGTGATAAATTAATAGATTTTTTTTTTAAATATTTCCAGGCAATTTCAAAATACATTTCTGTACCACAAGAAGTTGAAAAAATGATTAGAAAAATGAGAAACGAATGAGAAAAAGACAACAAAATATTTCTTCAATCAGAGAAAATTATTTTCCAAGCCTTTCACTTATGCACAGATAAAAGCTGTCACATTTTTTGTCCGACTCTGCTCTTCCTCTATTTCATTTCAAAATTATTCAGAAAAAATATAAATGTGAAAATGGAACTACGAGTAATCAAATCCTCTCATGAATTTCAATACAAATGACTTTATAGTAAAAATCACAGATCAAGAACGGATTAAATATGAAAGGTATGCATGGTTAGGATGATATATTGAATTGTTTTTTGAATACATCACATGAAATAAGAATAATCAACAATGATTTTCATAATAATCTATTAATAATAATCGAAAATATAACACGAAAGGAACAACTCGAAGAGAAATTCAAAAATGAGATAATTTCACAGATCACAGCATTGGAGCATACAAAATAAAATAAGCTTATGAAAATAATTAGGAACATGAGGAACAATAGAAACATACTTATTCTAAGCAAAAAAACATTATGCAACATACAAAAAAATTACCAATTTGCTTTAATCATTTTATCGCGAGAACAAAAAATAAAATTGAATAATTTTTCATTGAAAGACATGAATCATAATCAAGGTACATTTCCCTACTTTACGACCCTCTCAAACAAAAATTAGAACCAAGACAATAACCAGGTAAATCCACTTGCAACATCGATCACATCGATTGAAAAACATTCTCAAATCGTCAGCATTCGTATCATCGTCCAAACACCACGACAGATAGCTAAAGAAATACATTTCTTCCAAACCATCCGCCCCCGATGAACACCAACGATCCGAAAAAAACTGGAACAGAAGTAGACTGCATTCAGGCTTCAGCATAGGTGCCACTATCTCAACAAACTCGTCCCAATTCTGGTCAACATTCCACTGACGATATGTACATTGGATAGCGAACGTCGAAACGAATTTTTTCTTAATCCTCAACGACGAATGGACATCTTCGCTCCAAATTCTATCAATAAATCCACACAAATCGGCCCATTTGGAACGACAAAACATAAATTTTGCCTTATCCACGATCAAATCACTCGAAAACAACAACTTTTTGACAAAATCACGACTAGCGTTTTCATCCGGCGAGTGAATCATCATCATGACGGATAATTTTGCAAACTGCAGCTCATTAATTAAATTTCCACCGTGATACAGGGCCAAGGACGACCCAAATGCAGACTTTTTAAATTTATACAATTCGTTATCATCAGGCCAGCATAATCTCAAAATATTTCCCATAAGCAAAGAATTCCCGTAACACAGAGCCAATTTATCTTCGATCTTCAGCATCGTTTTTTTCCTGTAATCTGGTCCTCTCGTCAGTAAAAATAGATAAATGAAATAAAGGCAACTCGGCGCCGGAGGTTCGTTCTCAATCGAAAACATCGAAGCGGCATTGAGGTCAAAAAACATGCTAGGAATATCGACTTCATTTTCTTCGCCGAAATTATTCTTCAGATGGTCGTCAGCTGTATTCCAAACTTCGACCAGTAATTTTATATCATTTTCGGAGTAGAGTCTGGTTCCAAATATTAAAATTACCAGACGACTAAACTGATCATCTGTAAATTCGTCTTTAACCAGGATCCAAATTTCAAACGCTTTTTCCGGCTCATTATCGATCCAAAAATTCAGCACCAAATTATAAGGTATTCTCTGCAATAAAATACTCTTCTGAAACCAATTCATCATCGACAGCAATCTTTTCTGGAACTGAGATGATGCATTAGTAATCAACATGCTTTCGGCCACCATCGTCTGTACCTCGAATCCCAAACGATCCCAGAAGTATTCAAACCAAGAGTGATTATCTTTCAAGCAAAGAGTAGCCAAGATAGAATCGACAGAATTAGATTGATCGCCCGCTGGAACCCTATACGCCTCATTTTCCAGATACAAAATGAAACATTTAATTCTCATATCCTCTCTTAAGTTCAAATCTACCAAATTTTCCAGATTCGTAGGTACACGAACCATGCTCACATCGTTGACCACACGATATGCGCACTTAATGGCGAATTTCTGCACTTCGTTGAATTCTGGCACCGATAAAATATTCAACGCTGTTTTCCTTCCATCAATTTCGCCATTTCCGTACCAATGCCACCATCTTGGATTGAAATTTTTGATACCATAGTTTCGCAGGTTACCACCAAAAATTTCATGATGTAGGGTGGAAATATATCGCGTCATTTGGACGTGAATTCGGTAAAGACTACTTTTTATAGAATCATTCGCGTATTTCGGTAACTGCATGTTTTTCAACGCTTCGTTCAAGCTTTTACAACTGATTGCTTTGATATCGGTGACAAATGAGTTGGTAATGTCAGTTTTCAAAGCAGGAGTTACTACGTTCTGCGTGAATTCTGCTGGGGTAACGATATTATACCACAGAACCAGGGCGATTTTAACCGACGCCATTTCTGATAATTTGAACACAGACTCGGGGTACACGAGTTTTTCCGTCTCCGGTACCATTGCGCCATTGCCATTTGCATCCATCGTGATTATTTATAGCTGATTCGAGAATCTGAAACCGAGGATTATTTTTCGATGAGCTTTCTCTTCGTAATGAGTACCCATTTGAACAGACACCGAGCACCAGTTTGTTAGTAACACTTTCTTTCGCGACAGAAAACGATAGGTAGGGGATTCACAAGATGTTACACACAAATCAAAAAATAAAAAAAAATAAACACTTGAATTTTTTCCCCCTCCAAGTAGCTAAAGTTATAATAAAATTATTCAAAATATCGAAGAAATTCTTCAGTGTAAGAAAGTGATTTCCAAATCTATAGAAGCTCCAACTGAAGTGAAAATTGCACCAAAATGTAAAATATTGAAAATTTGGTAAGATGGTATAAAAATAATACGTATTAGTTCAAAGGTCGAATCGCCAGAAAAAGAAATAAAAAGAAATCGAAAATTTTTCCAAAAAAAGTGGAACCTTTTCCGCCGGAAATATCAAAATTTGATGGTGTTGGAAGCAAAATTTTCCGATAGAAAAATATTCTGTGGAAAATTCGAGATATTTACAGAAGGAAATTTGTGTAAGTATCGAATAATATTTGGAAATTGGGATTCAAGGTTACATTTGACGAAAAAATTGTTTTCGATATATGTACTTCTAATTTGGAAAAAATTTCATTTCTAACCGAAGTAAAACTCTTCATTAATTTTAAAAAAATGAAAATTCTCAACAGAAAAAAAAATTTTCGATAAATTTTTCGATGCATTTGAATGGGCTTCAGTGTGATCTTGAAATCTGAATTCCAAAAATAATTAAATACTTATACGAATTTCCTTCCGTAAATGTCTCGGGTTTCCCACAAAGTATTTTTCTATCGGAAAATTTTGCTTCCAGCAAGATTGAGTTTTGATCACTTTTTTTGAAAAAATTTTGGATTTCTTTTTCTAGTGGCTCGATCTTTGAACAAATACGTATCATTTTCACACTATTTAATTAAATTTTCGGTCCTTGACATTTTGGCACAATTTTCACTTCAGTTGGAGCTTCTATAGATTTGGAAACGAATGTAGGCAAATTATTCATTTCCAAATAAATCAATTCACCCGAAGCAAATATTTTTTTGGCTTTCAAGTTTCAACTATTGGTCTTTGGTGTATTTCATCAGGGTAAAAATTTTTCAATTTCATCCGTCAGTTTTTCACCGGGCACCAAAGGGTTTAAGATAGTAAATTAATGCGAAAAAAAAGAGAAAAAAACTTGTAAAAATTTTCATCCTGAAATAATATAAATTAGTTTTAGCATGAATATTTTGACCAATGATAATCATCAAGGGAAATTTTTCAATATCACCATCCTAGTATAAAATAAAGAATTTGAAATGGGACACAAGAGCTATGAACAATGAAAAATTGACGAAAAAAAGTAATTTCTAGCAGGGATTCGCCCAATAGAGGAGCTAAGAGAGCTCGAGCTACTTCCTTAAGCTTAAAAAGGTAATTTTTTCATTACAAAAATATGAAAAAAGCATCTTTTTCGATCTTCAAATAGTATTTATCAAAAAAAATTTCGTCCTTGAGGCATTCTAGTGATTTTATTTTGATTAATGATTTTTCATTGGTGTTTTCGTCGAAAATCAATGGTTTCTCGATCAGTTATCTATTTGTCAGCAGAAATCTAATGTAAAATTACTGCCATGAAATTTGACTAAAATTTGAAAACACTCTAAAGGGTATGAAATGCATTCAGAAATTAAAAAAAAAAATTTCTAATCATCTCGATTGTATGTCTCTAAGGCAATTTGTAATTTTTAAATACAAATTTAAAAAAATTACAAAGATCGAATAGGTCTGAAAAATTTTCAGGGTCATCCGTTCTAATATCTCTACCTATACGTGCCAAGTTTGGAAAAATTTGGTAGAAAATTCACGAAGAAAGAATTTTTTTCAATGTTTAGTTTGGAAATCCCGAGTAATTTTTTGTCAAGTTTTGAAAATATAAAGCATGACATTTTTATACATTTGATTATTATTAAGTAAGAAAATACGTTCAGAAAAAAGTATCAGATAATATTCTCTTTATTTCGAAACAACAAAAAACACAGCTACAAAAATCTTCAACTCTTTTGATCTGAGATCATGTGCTAGTTTTCCATCGCCGATCGTAAACCATTCAAGTAAGCTGTCAATTCCGCCTCGTTCGGGAAAACATTTTCGACAGTTCTCACAGCCAAGTCAAAATGTTCAAACTTACTTTTGCAAAAGCTATCACATTTGAGAAACTGTGAAACGAACTGTTGCTTTGCAACCAAAGCTTCGGCTGGGTCATTTGGTAAAATATTATCGATAAATTCGCAACATTTCTGCCATTTATCGATATCTGTGATGACTGATTTATCAGCGAATCTAGCCCAATTTATAGAGGTTACTTCAGACAACAGTTTTTGCTTATATTGCTGAATGGAGCTCATGTTGCCATCGCAATAAAATTCCACATTCGCATTCAAAATATCGAAATTTCCATCAACCCATAACACAGCGCAATGCCTCTTCATTTCTTCGGAATATATTACACATTTTTTGAACTCAGTTTGATCGTCAGGATGTGGCAAATTTAAATCCAAGATCTCTTGGATGTGACTAGGATCCAGGGTACCAGTCGTTAATCGGATGGCAAATTTCATAATCAGAGTTTTTCTCTCGTTCAACGATTTTGGCGCAAGACATTTGTTTAGTAGGGTATAGGTGGACGAAGAAAAATAAATTCTAGTAGCACCTGATTTATCCGGGTAAAGTATATAAAACAACAATTGCTCTAAATAAGTTACTGAAAATTTTTTCTGATGTTCATATGCTAAATCCCACAACTCTAAAACAGTTGAGGCGATGACATCTTTCTGTACATCCGAATGCATTCTAAAAATGCCTCGTAAGATGGCGCAGAATTCTACTGCAGTTGTAATATCTCTGCAGTGTTTCCATGCCCATATGGCACATTTCGACGAAGACGAATATCGGCAGCTGAAAATTATGGTTTGTTTAGCGGCTCGAGGCATGGACAAAAAACGACGTTGCTGATCCCACGACATTGAACCAAGCACTGGTTCTACAATTTGCCACTTTTCACGATAGACATTATCACGGTCCACAAATAATCTATATGCAAGTTTGACCTGATCATCGTCGCTCAGACGATGCCAAAAGTGATTCATTGGAAAACCTGCCATTTCATTAAATGTGATATCTGCAATCATTCGATAGTCATAGCTTTCTTTCCATTCGCCTTTTAAGCATACAATCCAATATCTTGCGGAATCAGTATCCCTGCAATGTTCAATGAAATCGGCGGGTAGTGAATCTAAAGGGAATCCTTTCAATTTTTCCTCCATAAAAAACTCGCACATGATGCAGAATTTCTGTTTCAAATCCAATTCACTATTTTCCGGGGAAACCATAATATTGGCGGTTTTCAAATAATCTATTTTACCATTTGGCAGCCAAACACACCAATGTGGTTTAAAAGTAGTAATTCGGTATTTGAAAAATACAGCTCGGTAAGAAAAATAACGAACACATTGTTTCATTTCTTTGCGAATTCTTTCCAAGCTAGTTTTAAGAATCGCTTCGATACTTCGAGGAGTCCGTAGACTTTCCACCAATTTATCAGTGTCTTTCTGGTATGTAGAGCAATGACCGAATAATCCTTGAAATGATGGAGGACGTGAATCACTATTGATTTCCTCTTTATTAAAGAAACACCGTGAAATGTACCCATTCCAAATAGCAAGTGCTACTCGACACGAGGCCATCTCCTGCAAACTTGGTAATTCTTCATTCGCAGTGTATACGAAACGATTCTCCTCAGCCAACTCATCCATTTCACAGTTCGGTGGTACACTCATCGTATTGGATCTGAAATTAAAATTTCCCTTGAGTTCCGAAATTTTCAAACCGACGTAATACATAGAAGCTGGCAGGTATTTGACATAAGTACTCTCAAGTCAACAATCACAGAATTTGAACGGGGATTCGACTCATTGTTCCAGTTTTTTATCTTGTAATAGAAAAAATTTCCACTGAAGCCCCTTCCTAGAGGTGCAATTTTCATTTCAAATTAATTTAGCTTACCTACGTAACGAAATGTTACACGCAAAAAAAATTATAGTCGTAAATTATTTTCAAGCTTAGATGATTTTTCGATCTTTCTTAGAGATTCATTTGGAATATATTTTCAAGAATAAATTGAAATGCTGAAAAAGAATACAAATCATATATTTTTTATTCCTATGCGGGGTGTCGTATCAATTTTGGAAAATCGAAATTCGCGACTTTTCGTCACACCGTGCTCCAAATTTGCCCAAAAGACCCCCCTCCCCATGTGTATCGTTTTAAAAGAAATTTCAAGCACGCTTCGGTCTCTCCCTCGTAAATGAAAAAAATTTAGAAGACTTCGAATTCGAAATACAAAAAAAGAATGTTTTAAATTGAAATAAGTTGGCATAAAAATCAATCAATTTTATTTTAAAATTATAGAAAGAAAAATACGATTGAACCGAGCGCAGCGAGGCCAAAGCGTTTAAAAAAATTTGATTTTGAAACTTCGAAAAATTAATAAAATTGGCTAAATAATTTTGAGAAAAAGTATGAAAAAATAACTTTTGTAGAATTTGGTGTACTTGAAAGTATTAAAGGAAAAATTTAATAAGGCCGTGCATACAGAGGCAGAAGCTTTTGAAAAATTTTGAGACCTAATTTGATAAAATTTCCAAGATTTCAGTAGATTTCCGAAATTTTGTTGGAATTTCAGGCTGGAAATCGACTGAGGGAATTACTTCCTCCATTCCTCCCATCGCGCCGCCTCAGAGTATTTCAATGTGATTATCTAGCCCGAGCGAAGAGAGGGCGAATTTTTTTTGAGAATTTATTATAAAACTACCTACAAAAAAACACATTTTTCAACTGATTTCCCCTTCTGAATTTTCAAAAAATCCTAATGAAATTACCAATAGAAATTCTACGACTTTTCCAAATTTTTCAGAAAATAGATACAAAATATCCATTTTTTCAACAAAAAAAAAAAAACGAAAATGTTTTGAAAATTCCAATTGTGATTGCTATTACGTCTGCAAAAAGAATAAGGTTTGTAATTAAAAGTGATTAATGTTAACTCATGAGCCCTAGCGAAGCGAGGGCGAAAATTTTTAGAAAAATGTATTCAAAAAGTTGAAATTGAAAAAAAATTGTAATTCGGAAAATTAGCGACCGGTAGACACCCTGCTATGTACATATGTTGGGAAAAAGTTTTGCCCTCGTGATTTTGGTTCTATTGTCGAATGGAATTTACGTCGCCATCGCAACAGAACTCAACATTTACATTCAAAATATCAAAATTTCCATTCACCCATAATTCAACGGTTGAAATTTCCATTACAAGCAGTAGAAAAATACTCCAGATTGATAAATTTCTTTGAAAATGCGAAGAAATATTAAAATTGTCAAAATTAAAATCTTTTGATATTTTTCACCATATTTTCATTCAAATACCTACAAGGAAAAATTATTGAAAACTACGAAATCGTTCAAAACAACATTAGAATTCTTTGAAACATCCGTACTAATGTTTCGAAAATTAGTAAAGTTTTTGAAAACAACATTAATCAAATTCAATTTAGACTAGATTTACAATGTTTTCAAAAATTTGACGAAATATCTTGAACGTAAAAGTTACTCGAAATACTTTTTTTTTCATGATACTTGACTAAAAATTACGTAAAAAATAATTTATTCGACATTTCCACTGATTTTTTGACACATTTAAAAAGTGACTTCGATAATTGAAAATTTTCAAAACTTATTGGGCATATTTGAATCATGCGAGTTGGCATAAAAAAAACACTCATAGGAAGTTGACTAAATTCTTACTCTCTAAGGGTGGTTTTTTTAGGCCAACTCACTTAGTTTTGCAAATAACCGGTTCATTTTAAAATATCAATTCAATAGTTTTCAATGATCTTGAACAATTTTTATTTACAATTAGAACAGTTTTTATAACTTTTTTGATAGATTTTTCGTACTGATTCAAAATAATTCACTTTAAATTTGAAATTATGAAAAGTGATGTATCGTAAAACCCATTCGCATTGAACGATTTCTTCCTCTCAATTTCACGAGAAATTTCAAATGTTTTCAAGCGAAGACGATCATTCAATAAACTTACTGGAATTTTACAACAGTTTTGCCATAAGCATTGAACAGTCTCAACTCTCATTTATAGAGTGATTATTAATTTAAAAAATCATTCTTTTTAAATACCAGTTTTGCAGCTCGACAATTTTCCAATTTTTTTCTTTTTGTACAATTTTGATTTTAATAATTATTTCGTCATGTAGCTTTTTTTCATATCAACACCAAGAAATATTTGAAAAAAACGAATAAATTTTCCGGAATGATCTCAAAGGTATGGTTCATTTTCTCAAAACATTGAACAAATTTCGTTCAAAATACGACATCGTTGAGCGTACTGATTTTCAACAAAAAAAAAAAAAAAAAATACAATAAAGAAAGCAGAAAACATCTTATATTCTTTGCTTATTCACTTAAAAACAGTTCGATAACACGTTACATTACTATACTAAGCTTTATGACCAGCTTTCATGAATTTTTCGTACTTAAAATGATAATACCGAAGTTGAAAATTATTTTTCATTTTGAGAGAGTCGATTTAAATGTCAATTGTGACATACAGTTTCTCATTTGATTTGATTTCCTCACCAAATTTATTTCTCTACCACACACAACGTCTAATTTTATACGACAACTTCTAATAAAATACGAAAAAAAAATTCAAAAAATTTCATGATTTGAAATACATTTTCCTAATACAAGAAAACTTGAATATTTATAGTTAAAAAGTGTTTTTCGAAAATCGTCTAACAAGTCACAATATGGTAAACAAAAAAGAGGAAACTCGAGTGAATTTGTTTTCTTTTTTTCCAAATTGAAAATAAAATTGAAAAAATCCTCTCAAGACCCTTGTCTCATATGTGAGGGCGAATAAGAAAAGGGACCTCCCCGCAAATTTTTGGTTTTTACTTTCTTTGGCATATTTTTTGTAAAACTAGCTCAGAAATCGAATGGAACTATACAAATTATTCGTTTCGAAGTTTTAAATAGGATATTTCGTAGGTATACGAATTAATCTCTCAATGACTATTTCTAAAATAAAAACTCCTACTTTATTGAAAATAATTTAATTTCATCATTAAAATACAAATACTTATTCAATGATTTTCTAAATTTACTCGTAATTAATGATATTGAAATAATAGAAAAAAAATCGAGATTGAATTAAATCTTACGAATCACAATGATACTCATGGGTATAATAAATCATAAGCTACGTACTTCTCAACATCACACAAAAATCATACGTCATTTCCAAAATATATAGCAATGGAAGGTATAAAAAAAATAAAACTTACATGCACACCAAGCAATGCAAAACAATCAAGTACTAGACTGAACATCCTTATTCTTCTCAGATTGACGTTTCACATATTCCAATCTAAACTTCCGAACTTCTTCCAAATCCCCATCAAACAACTTATTCAAAAACCTCTTCCAAACCGTTTTCGAAAACTTCCGAAAAATTTCGCTCACCGAGGTACAATCGAAATCGTACATTTTACCAATCTTGTATTTCTTCGCTTCGCTGGCACTTCCAAAATACCACACTAAACATTTATTCAAAACGTTTAACTCGTCATCATAGGTACTCTCAGCTTTGGATATCTCTTTTAAAAATTCACTGAAAATATCATCGATGGGTAAAGAACGTTTAAAATCGTCAAATTTGGTTTCATCATTCAAACACCACGATACAAACTTCTGGAAATTATTCTCATCAAAATTATACCAAAATTTTACCGAAACGACACGTTTTTTAAAACAGTCGATTGTAGTTTGCTTGAGATTTCGCAAATTTTCATTTGTACACTTCGCCTCGGCTATTTTAACGAATTTCTCCATATTCTGGCCTTTGAGCAAGAGATCGCAGAACTTGGTAACAACAAACGACTTAATAAATTGAATTTTTATCGCATTAGACGATGCATTAACGTTGCAATCATTTCCGTATATTTTATCGATAAATTCGCTCAATTTGGTCCATTTCTCTGAACAAAGCATAAATTCAGCTTTTTTGATTTCTTTAGAGTCCAATAATCTTTTGACGAATTTTCGAGTCTCCTTTTCACTCGGCGAGTAAACCTTCAACAGCTGGAGCAATTTAGCAAACTGCAGTTGATTAATCAAACGTTCTCCGTAACCATGAACACTGCACAGCTGGAGAACTGATTTTTTGAACTTCGATAACTGTTCGTTTTCGGGACTGTGCAATTTGAGTACATCGATCGTGAGCAGAAAATCGCCCTGGCTAAGAGCTAGAAAATCCACCGCAACTCGTATCCATTTGCCCCTAAATTTGGCATTTTTCGTCGATAAAAACAGGTACAAAAATCTGTGACAACTGGGCGCTGGAAACTTGTAAGGATGCTTTTCAGAAAGCGAATAACGTTGATAATAATAAAGAAATACGTTCATGATGCTTTCGTCCGAATCGCTATTGTTTTTCAAACGATCATCGGCGGTATTCCAAATATCGACTAATAATTTCATATCCTTTTCAAATCTTATCCTGGTACATAGAATTCGATTAATCAAAGCACCAAATTGATCAACGTCGAATTGATCTTTGACCAGCATCCAAACTTCAAACGCCCATTCTGGCTCATTGCCGGACCAAAAATTAAACATAACATGTTCGGGTATTTCGGATAAAAGTGAATTTTGCTCAGGCACGGGCATCTTGGCCAACAATCTTTTTTGCAATCGGCAAGAAGCCACAGGTTTCGATACCCATTCGCCATCTTGAAATTCGTAATCATACCATGCTCCTAATGCCATTTCGGCCACTGATACTTGGTGGTCGGTACCCGAACGATCCCAGAAATACTCGAACCACGAGTACCCATCGTTCAAGCATTTTTCAGCCATGAGGACGTCGATCGAGGCGGAAGTGGAGCTGGGTATTTCACTTAAATCATTTTTCAGATGGCAAATCCAATAATACACCAGGGGATTCTTCTCGAAGGTCACTTCGTCGATGAATTTTTGCGGCAGCGAACATAACGGGATACTGGTCATATCGTCGTCCACTCGATACTGACATTTGATAATGAATTTTTGCACTTCAGTCAATTCCGGAGCTGACAATAAATTCAACGTTGTCTTTTTATAATCGATTTCACAATTTCCTCGCCAAATCCACCATCTCGGATTTAAATCCAGGTCACGATTTCGACCAGCAGTCTCGTCCAAATCAGCCAAACGATACTGACGTAATTTACCAGCGAAAAATGTGCTGAGGTTGCCAACGTATTGAGCCATTTGAAAATGTATTCGATATAAATTGTGTTTCGTTATTCGTTCCAAATGTTGCGGTATCCGAAGAAGTTCCACTTGCTCGTACAAAATATTAAAGTGGTCCCTGTCGAGACATTTTGCCAAATGGTAATCCGTATCGGTAGGAATCCAAGTGTAAGAATGGATGGCTTCGGGTGAAATAAACGTGTACCATATTTCCAGGGCTACTTCGAACGACGACAGCTCCGTCAATCTTGGTACAGATTCGTGGAACACGAGTGGTTTTTCATTCGATGTCATTCTGTTGATTTCGTTCGATTCTGGCGAGGATCTGAAATCTGAGTACAATTTTCCGGTGAGTTTTTTTAACGGAATATTCGAGGAATTGAGCAGGCACATGCGACTTAATATTTTAACCATGCATTCCGTAATACCAATTGATTTCTTTCTCGGGTTCATGCAGCGTTCCTTTTCCCAGCTTGACGATGACTAAAATAGTTTCAGCTTGAAAATTAAGAATAATATACACTAAATTACTTTGAAAATGAGAACATTTCCATAAAACTCGGTTTCATGGAAAATGGAAATGTTGATCTCGCAGAAAAAAAAATCAATGTTCTAAACCACGAGACTGAAATTAACTCGAAAAATGAACGAAATCTCAACGTGAATTTTTTTTAGCTAACATGAAAATTCAAGATGAGCTAATAAATTCATACAAAAAATCATCGAAACAATCCATCAAGGAGAGGAATACGTCAAGTATTGTGAAAACTGACCAAAAATAATTCTGATCATATTATTATTTTTGACATAACATCAAAATCGTAGAGATCGTAAATTTATCCAGAATAATTTGAAAATTTTCGATTTTCTGAAATTTGAATGATTCTGATTCGTGGTGCCTTTAATTTTCATGGAGGGAAATATCATCAAAATTTAGAAAAAAGAATTACAGCTGTTGAAATTAAGAAAAAGGACAAAAAATGAATAATTTCAGAATTTGAATCGTAATATGTTGACAATTTCTTTTGAATACCTATGAAAACTCTTATTCAATTATTTCAGAATGAGAAAATTTTTCAAAATGACAAACCGATCAAAAAAGATCATAAACTCGAATTAAAAAATTGATTAGAATATTTTGCAAAAATATTTTTTTTTTTTATTCGAATTGTACCTATTTTACAGCATTCTACATAGGTAAATTCATGTACAATAATCGTTTAGATTTTTTGGGCGAGGGGAGAACATGGCGGGGAATCAAAAATTTTCTGAATTAAATGCAATACTCGTTTCAAAATTTTTCTTGTGAAAAATTACACTTATAATTTTTCGTAAAAAATGAGCTAAATGCCCCCTCCTCGATTGCATTTTTCAGCATTCTTCATTTTCACCCAAAAATGGCGACCTACTTTCTTTGTCGGTATTCATTTTGAAAGAATGAATGTCATTGATTTTTTTTTAGCAGTTTCATCAATCAGGATTACATCGAGACAGGTTCAATATTTTACGAAAAAATAAGGACAACTTTGAATGATAATGGCACCTTCGATTTTCACACGAGAAAAAAAAATCATCACTGATTGAATTCAGAAAAAAATCATGGTTCAAATTTTTTCAAATCGAAAAGCTTTGTATCATATTCTAATCAAAAATAAGAACGGGAGATCCTTTATTGGGAAAATCATTATATTTTTCTATATAGAAGCGATGAAAGAAATTTTCAAAAAATTGAATTCCATTGGGAAAAGCTTACATTTTTCCTTCAAACCCATCAAAAATAATTAAGGATCATGAAAATCTTTTTAAAAATTGAATAGGTACCTAATTATTTGATTAGTTTGTCTGCAGTATCAAAAAATCCACCATGGAATGCATTTCAATTCTGCAAGAGTGCAAGCAGAAATTTTACACCTATTCAGCTTAAAAAATAATAAATTCTCGAGTTACTTCCAGTTTTTTTTTCTTTTTGTAAGTAGGTAAGTGAACTCCAAATCTTGAAATCGACTTCAAAGCGTGAAATAATTTACGACAAAAAATCCAGATTAGAAGTCTTCAAAAAAAGTATGGTCAAAATATCTCAAAAACCAACATTTTTAGGAAATTTTATCTTCTACAATTTACATTTTACCGTTTTTTCATTTGTAGTATACCAATTCTTTACCCAAAAAATCGATTCCAAGGATCAAAGGCAAAGGCTATTGAAAACATTGAAACAAAATTATAAAATTATGAAAAATCCTGCCGAAATGCAAAAAACGTAAAATCATTTTCAATTGGCCATCATGTTAGAAAATTTTCCGTGCGTTGAAAGAACGAAATTATTTGGTTTCCGTCCTGAGAAACCATTTCGTTCTTGGTTTTGGTCCTTCGATTCTGTTCTTGACCTTTTTGTTCTTAATTTTTGTTTCTGTTCTGTTCTTCTAATTTTCAATTTCTTGGTGTTTTGGTTCCGTTTCAGTTCTTCTAATGTTTTGGTTTTTGATTGGGTTCTTGAATCGTTTTTTCGGGGTTATGTGCTTTAAAAAGAATTTCTTGCTTGATTGTGCAAATTAAATTTCATTCAGTTGAAAATCAAAATCAAATCTCTGTTTGATCCTTTCCATAAATTGAATCTGAGACAAAAGTAAGAACAGAAAGAAACGAAAAAGAATAGAATTTTTTGTTTTTTATTCTGGTTCGGATCACGAAGAACAGAATTTTTTGTTCCTGGTTTTTGATTTGATTCTGTTCTTTAATTATTCGGTTCCCTGTTTCTGTTCCATCCTTAAAATAGTGTTATATCGGTTCTTCGTTCCGGTTCGTCGTTCCAATAACATCGAAATTTTCAACAAATCTTCAACTTCAATCGATCCAAAAAGAGAGATAGTAATTGATATTACAAAATATTTATTGAATAAAATTAAAGATACGACACATCAATTCGAAAAACCATCTAGGTAAAAAATGAAAAAGGAACACATCGAACACAAAACAGAGCAGGCAGGTAAGTAACCTACTATCACGATAAAGTAAATTGATCAAAATTTGTACTCCTGGCCTAAATTCAATCTTCAATCAAATTGTTTCATTCGAAACACAGCAATTACATATTTATCTTTCTCAATTTCAAATATATTCTCCAAGTTTGCTTTAAAAATTTCTGAATATCTGACGCTCAACATAATCTAAATCACGCGTTTTACGTTCTTTGTATTGTTTAGCTTCATCTACACTACCAAAATACCATAACAGACATTTATCCAGAATATTCAGCAATTCATTCGAGTCTGGAACCAGGCGAAAATCAATTTCTTCAGCCGCTTTTGCTTTCTTCCAACACTGATCAAAAATATCACCAATAGGAAAAATTTTTCGAAATTTGTCGACTTCCGCGTCGTCTTCCAAACACCACGATAGAAAACTATGAAGATATTCTTCTTTAAAATTACACCAAAAAGTAAAGTACTTGGCGACCTTTTCATAATCATTTAAAAACGTCTGCTTCAGAATTCTCAAATCTTCAGGAGTCATCAGTGGTTCGACTATTTTCGGCAACTCGTTCAAACACTGATTTCCACGCCACCGATTAGAAAACTGGGCAACGAACGAAAATACAAATTGTTTTTTAATATTCGACGAAGATATCTCGTCACCGAATATTTTACCGATAAATTCGCTCAATTTGAGCCACGATGCGTAGCAACACATGAACGTCATTCTATTCAAATTGCTCTCAATCAATATCCATTCCATAGAATTTCGAATGAAGTTCTCTTGTAACGAGTAATTCGTCAACATTTCAGCCACCTCTGCGAACTGCTGCTGCTCGACCATTTTCACGGCATGCTCTAAAGTAATCGTCGAATTAAAAACTGATTCATTGAATTGAGAACGTGTATCTTCATGAGGCCAGCACAATTTTAATACATCGCTCATGCGAGGAGAATTACTATAACGAGGCGCCACATGAGCTGCAATACGTATCATCGTATCCCAACAATTCTCCTTTTTAACCCAGAAAATCTGTTGGAAAATTTTGAAGCAATTCAGCACCGGAAACCGACAGCCCCAAGCATCGCTAATATAAAGTGTGCGAAAAAGTGTATCCATGTCCACTTCGTTTAAATTTTTTCTCAAATAATCAGGAGCTGTATTCCACACATCGATCAGTACACTCATATCGTTATCAATATCGAAATATTTGCCAATAACAAGTTTAATTATTGCAGTGAATTGATCAACAGTGCATCGATCTCGTACTCGCATCCAAATCGAAAACGCGAACTTGGGCATCCGCAAATCAATCCAAAAATATTTCACAATCAAGTCCAAATATCGGCTAAATAAATGATCTTGCTGATACTGGGTCATTTTAGATAAAAATTTCTTCATGTATTTGAACCCGATTGGATTTTCATTATCAAACCAACTCATAATTTCGAGGAATTGTTCATCATCACTCAAGCGATTCCAGAAATATTCGAATGCAATATCATTATTACGAATTTTTCTAGCCATTGCAGCATCGATCGAAGCAAATCCGTCCAAAGGTATTTTATGCAACTCATTCCGTAAACGGCAAATCCAATAAAATATCAAAGGATCAACAAACAGCATTCTATTGATCAAATCGCTCGGAAGCGAACTCAGCGAAATTTTTTCGATTTCGTTAGCCAGGCAACATCTACACATAACGATGAATCTATCCGCTACATTTAATTCTGTATCCGACATAAGGTTCGTGACGGTTTTCTCGATATCGATTTCTACATAGAAACGCCATTGCCACGACATCCATTTTTTTGAATCGACAAAGAAAATACGATAAAGTTCTTCTGTTGGCACGTGAGGAAAAAACACGTAACGTACATAAAAAATCGCTTGGTTGATCACATCAAGATCATTCTGGATCATTTTCGCAACGAGCGTCGGAATTGCCAGTTTTTCTACAAATTTTTCGGATTCGTAGATATATTCGTTCATAGCAGAGCCAACAGAAATACAACGATTGGTAGTACGTTTCATCGTAACGTCGAGCGGAGCACAGGGGACCCAGCTATTCCAAATATCTAATGCGACTGCAAACGAGGACATCTCAAGTAAAGTGGGCACATATTCGTAGAGCACCAAACGTCCATCCTCCCATTTAAATACACCATCTCTGGGACCCTCTGTCACATCCGATATCTCCATTCTGCGCAGTTTGATCAAATAGTGGGGATCTGAAAGACAATCGTTCATAATCAGAGAACTGCAATAATACGTGGCCAAATATTCCGTCAGCCTTCGCATATTGTTCTTCCTGTATTGGGCACTTTTTACCGATAAAAATTGGTACAAGAAGGTGTAGGCACTTGGAGCTGGCCTTATCAGCATGATCCCAATTGATCCACGAACAGAACACTGGCGAAACGTCTGAACCACATCTCCTTCAAACGTCTCCTCGAAATTGTTTCTTAAATGATCGGTAGCCGAATTCCAAACTTCGATCAGCAGTCTCATGTCTTTTTCGGACCAGTTTTCATCGTGAAAGATGAATTTCACCAGAAAACTGAACTGTTCGATGGTGCAATGCTGGCTGACACGTTTCCAGACCATAAATGCGTTATCCAATTCACCGGCGAGCCAAAAATTCGTAATTATTTCGGCTGATTTTCGAAACAAAAGTGCATTCTGCTGAGGAGAGCTCATCTTAGACATTATGATTTTTTGAAATCGGCAAAAAGCTTCGCATTTGAGCCCCCTGGCCACAACCGAAACTTGATTTCTGACCTCCAAACGATCCCAAAAATACTCGAACCACGAGTAGCCATCGTACAAACAATAAGGAGCCATTACAAGATCGATCGAGGTTGAATTGCCCAAAGGTATTTTATGCAGCTCGTTCTTCAGATAGCAAATCCAATAAAAAATTACAGGGCTTCTTTCAAAACTCATTTTTTCTACGAATTCTGCGGGTAGTGAAAACGGATCGTTTGTTTTTTTCATATCGTCGGCTACACGTTGAGTACACATAATGATGAATTTTTGCACCTCGCTCAACTCTGGAGCCGAAATCATATTCATCGCGGTGGCTTTACCATCAATACCGCCGATTCCATTCCAAACCCACCATTTCGGATTGAACTTGTTGATCAAATATTTACGCAGATTTCTGCCAAAAATCGAATTCACGAGTTTGTGAATATATTGCATCATTTGGAAGTGAATACGTTCCAGACTAATAGAGATCATTTCCGTCAAACATTTCGGCAGTCCAAGATTTATCACCGCTTTTTCCAAATTTTCGTAGCTTTTCGCATCCATATCGATCTTGGTAATGGATTCTTTTGAGCCGGGGATAACTACGTATTGTTCGAATTCAGATTGGGAAACGTGAGTGTGCCATAAATCAAGAGCTACCGCGTGAGACACCATCTCCGATAATTTAGGTGCAGAAGTGGAGAATACGAGTCGTTCGGTTTCGAGAGGCATTTCGTCGCCGGCATTCGCTTCCATCAGTGTTGGCAGCGTTCCTTGCGTTCAATCGAAAAGAACGGAACGCGTTCGCGAACGCGTTCATTTTTAGTGATCGCGAACGTGAACGCGTTCATTCTCCGAGATCGCGAACGTGAACGCGTTCAATTTCTGTGAACGCCGTTCAATGTACCTTTTCTCCATTAGTTCTGATGATGACAGTTCTTTGATATTCAGCATCACATTTGTTTCCGGCTAATACTTTAACTACATTGCATTTCTTCTAAAATTAAAAAAATAAAGAAAGCTTTCAGTTCAAATCAATTTTTTTTGCGATCGTGAACGTGAACGCGCGTTCGCGTTCATGAACGCGTTCATTCTATAGGATCGCGATCGCGAACGCGTTCATTCTATATGAACGCGAACGAGAACGCGCTTATTTTCTGTGATCGCGAACGCGAACGCGTTCTTTTTTTTCGCGAACGCTGCCAACACTGGCTTCCATCGTGATTATTAATTCGATCGGGGATCTGAAATGGAGCGAGTACAATTTCAGTGAGATCTTTTCCTCGAAGTGCGACAGTAAAATATTTTCTAGCTACTTGATAATTCGGAATAAATTAAGCAGCTACTTTTTTTTTGTTTGGGTTTATATACAAGGAGTGAGGAGGGACGAGAACTTCTTCAGTTTCATTTCTTTGGTAAATTTATGTAAGTAATAACAATCCTTCGTCTAATTGAAAATTTCAATCCATTTGGTTAGATATTATCGAATTGAGACATTTTGTCAACTTCAAATATTACAAGCAGAAGCTCAAATCAAGGGAAAAAATTCTCGAGGCCAACATAGAAATTTTAAAAATTGAAAAAAATTGATGAAATATTAAAAAATGTCAATACAAAAAATCAAAAGTTTGCAATTTTCTAATCTGAAGCCAAACATATTCAGAATTTTTACAGATTTCCGACGAATTACCCCCAATGGTATATATCGTCCCTCTAAAGCTAAAAGGTCGTAACTCCAAAACTTTACTTTTTACAGGAGAGAGAAAAAACTGTATTACTTGAAAATTTTGAATTTCGTAGAAGAGGTGTTGATTTTACTATGCTTTTTTAGTGTTGAGAATGCATTTTCAACTATTATTTTTTCAAAATACCCATTTTTAATTTTTATAGTGGAGTTACGACTTTTTACACTTAAACATAAAAAAATTTTGGAGTTACGCCAAGTTAAAAATCCGTATTTCGAAACAAAATAATTTAAAAATTCATTCTGAACACTGCAAAAGCATATTAAAATCATCACACGTTTCCCAAAATTCAAAAATCCCAAGTAACACAGTTTTTTATCACTTTTGTAAAAAGTCAAATTTTCTATCCATGACCTGTTTGCATTTTTTGTGGAGTTACGCCCAAAAAGTTTCAAAATTTTCAGAATATGGAGTTACGCCTACATATTTTTTTTCTAATTCTAAGGATTTATTTGATGTTTAAGCTGAAATTTTGTTATTACTAGATGGAGGACGTCCTATTGTTGCCATTTCAGCAAAAAAACAAAAATCCCAAAATTTTGGAGTTACGACCTTTTAGCATTAGAGGGACGATATGTACTTTGTAAAAATTCAAATAATCTAGATGCTTGGCAGAACTGCTCAAATTTTTGAATACTTTCAACAATGCAGTAAAAAATAAACGAGATGAAGAAATTCAAAGCTTCATAAAAAGTTAATTATTACAATACGAAAATTGACATTTTTTTTTTTTAGAAGTCTGAAAACGGTTTTGGTGATATTTTTATGATATTAAGCCTCGTTATACAGTATGACACAAAAGTCTTGTCCACGAAAAACACTTCACGATATCTCGAAACTGAAAAGAGATATCGGGATGATTCAAACGGCAATATGTTCCTGGAGACAAGGACATTGAAGATTGATAGTCAAATTTTCAGTTCTACCTACAGGGTGTCCACAAATTGAGAAACCGGTTTTGTTTAAAAAATGGGGGTCTGGGTTTTTTATGGATTTGAATTCTACACACTGAGACGATTAAAATGTGATAATTTTTTTCGAAACCGGTTCAAAAATTTGCAACCGGTTGTCAAAAATCGAGATTAGAAAAAATTTTCCAAATGAAATTTGTAAAGGTTTGCAAGCCAAACATTGTCAGTGAACTCATTTTTTGAAATTTCAACAACAAAGAAAGATTTGAATTTTTTTTAGATTTTTAACGGTGCGGTGTTCAACATTCATTTGAAAAAAATTTTCATATATTTTTTTGTTGCTGAAATTGTCAAGTTGCCGGGAGTGAACCGATTCAAAAAATGAGTTCACTGACCATGTTTGGCGGACAAAGCTCTACAAATTTCATTTGGAAAATTTTTTCTAATCTCGATTTTTGGAGTATTTTTGGCAACCGGTTGCAAATTTTTGAACTGGTTTCGAAAAAAATTAACACATTTTAATCGTCTCAGTGTGTAGACTTCAAATCCATAAAAAACCCAGACCCCCATTTTTTAACCAAAACCGGTTTCTCAATTTGTGGACACCCTGTAGGTAGAACTGAAAATTTAACTATCGATCTTCAATGTCCTTGTCTCCAGGAACATATTGCCGTTTGAATCATCCTGATATCTCTTTTCAGTTTCGAGATATCATGAAGTGTTTTTCGTGGACAAGACTTTAGTGTCATACTGTATGATCTCACCTCCTCCCACCTCCTTGTGAAAAATGAAATTCTCACTTAGGCGTGTAAAAATTGAATCTTTTACTTTTCAAAAAAATCACGATTCAAATGAATTACAGAATTTCATTCAAATTTGATGAAAAACTAAATAAATAAGAAGAAAAATTTTCAAAATTAAATTTTTTGAGCAATGTTTGAAAATCACGAAATTTGTTCTTCAGGCAATAATACGTAAGACAAGAGATTCTTTCAAATTATTTTATAGGAATTTATACAAAATTTACTAGGAACTTTTGAACCCAGTTAAGACAATTCGCAATTTTACATTGAAAATGTGAAATTATCGAAGATAGACGAGCTAACCGATACTGAAATCTTGGATACAGATTTTCAGTCATCAAAATTTACTTTCAAGATTTTTATTTCGTTCTCACCGCAGACTCTTTCATCTCAATGGCTTTGAAAAAATGAAAGGTGTTTTGACACCACCCCCCCCCCCAAGGAATTCAGGCGAAAATTCACCCAAAATATCAATCATAAAAAGGAAAAATCGAACAAAAATTTTGGTTTCTTAGAGCAAGTGTTTTCGAGGATAGAGGTCAAAATGTATTTTTCAACTTCTATTTTTTCGTTTTTTACAGAATAAACATAGATAAAAATTACGATTTTTTTAAAAATCGATTCTGGACGATAGGAAGAATTTTTTGCGTGTTTTTTTAATCCTTCGGAATCAATTGAAAAAACATGAGATTTTCAGCTACATTTAAAAAAAAAAAAATAAAAATAAAGTTTGAATATCACATTCTTGGTTTTTGTTTTCAAAAAGACTTCCTCTCTAGGGGTCCAAAATTTTTGTCATAATTTTTTCTCGGCATGACTGATCTTTTGGGCTAATTTTCATCAAGATTTCTTCCAAAATCAGTAGTTTTTCATTTTGAAATTTTTTTTCTCACGCTTTTCAAAATTTATTCGCATTTTATTTCAAACCAAATAACAATAAAATAAACAAAATCAAATAAATCACCGTAATATTTCAAGAAATCACAAAAATCATAAGTGAGTACATCAATTCACGTAGATACGACAAATCGGCAATAGCATAAAAAAAATAGAACAAAATTCTTAAAAAAATAAAAAAGGTAATAAATCAAATTCAGTAAGTGTATCAATCCTGACAAAAATGCATTATTCATAATTTTTTTCTCAACTCACCAATGCTATCAATAGTTGAATTCCATAAAAAAAAAATAATCAAAAAACTTCGGAAAACATAGTCATCTGACTTCAGGTTGACATATGCAAATTTATTATTATGCTCTCACGGAGTAATTTTTTTTTTGAAAAAACACGAACAAAAAGTTATAATTTCATCATTGATTCTATATTCAAGTTTTTAGATATTTACAGTGATTTGAAATTTAAATTTTTTTTCCAAGTAAATTCGTAAATTATTCACGATTTTTGTAGTCTGAATTAGATAGAAGATAATTCATCCAAATCCATGCTACATTTTTTTCGGGAATCATGTTTCATGAATTCCAACTCAAACGTCTCAAATTCTTTCAAATCATAATCAAACAATTTCTCCCACACACTTTCCGGATTTTCTCGCACTATTTCGCTCACCAACTCATTATCGAATTCGTACATCCTCCCTACCTTGTATTTTTTCGCTTCCTCGACACCGCCAAAATACCAAACCAGAAATTTATTCAAATCGTCCAACGAATCACGATAAAATTTACCACGAAAATGACACGCCTCGAGGAGAAAATTATCAAAAATACGATCAATGGGCAAAGCACTCTTGAACTCTTCAACTTTCTTTACATCTTCCAAACACCATGATACAAAATTACAGAAATTCTTTTCCTCAAAAATATACCAATACAGTGGTGTCAAAACAATAACTTCGTGAAATCCATTGATCAGAATTTGTTTGAAAATTCGCAACTCTTCGGGGCTCAACATCGGTTCAACTACTTTCCTCATCTCATCTAATTTCTGATCAATGTTCAAATGATCCCAGCACGTCGCAGCAAACGACGAAACGAATTGTTTTTTCAGATTCAACGAAAAGCTGTCATCGTTGCTGGATATTTTATCAAAAAATTCGCACAAACTGACCCATTGCGAATGGCAAAACATAATTTTGGCTTTATTAATTTTACGATCTTCGAATAACACCTTGACAAAATCTTTGGTGGTGTTTTCATTCGGAGAGCTGATCTTCAACATGAGAGATAATTCTGCAAATCTTAACTCGTTAACCAAACGAACAGCGTGACTTTGGGTCGAGGATGAATTCAGTACAGATTGCTTGAATTTTGATAATTCTACATCATCGGGACAGCAGATTCTCAAAATATCGGCCATAACCAAAGAACCGCTGTAGTAAGGAGCAAATTGCATCGTCTCAACAATCTTTTGCATCGTTTTCCTCTTGTAATCTACAGTCCTGGTAGATAAAACCTGGTATAAAAATTTATAGCTGCTCGGGGACTTGGTCGAATACAAACTGTACCGAAAAAATACAGAAGCAACGTCCAAATTATCCCTTTCCATAAAATTCCCCTTCAGATGATCGCCAGCTGTATTCCAAACGTCCATCAACAAACTCATATCTCTTTCTGAAGAAATCCTAAAGGCGAAAATCTGATTAACCAAATGACCAAACTGATCGACGGTGAATTTATTCTTGATTCGTTTCCACATCTCAATTGCACATTTCGGTTCGTTATCGAGCCAAAAATTCGATACAATTACGTTCGGTATCACCGATAACAATCGACTTTGCTGATTATAGCTCATCTTGGACAACAATCCTTTTTGAAATCGGGCACAGGTATGAAATATCAATGTACTTTGAGCAACGGAAACTTGATCATCGATACTCAAACGATCCCAGAAATATTCGAACCAAGAACAGGTGAAATGATCCTTCAAACAACAATGTGCCATTGTAACATCAATCGAGGTAAAATTATCCATCAATGGAATATTCTGCAGCTGATCGTTCAGATAGCAAATCCAACAAAACACCCTCGGATTCTCCTCGAAATTCATCTCTTCGATAAAAGTCGTCGGAAGTGAACACAGACAAATTGATTTCGGATCATCGATCACTCGATACCCACACATAATGACAAATTTCTGCACCTCGGTCAATTCGGAAGTCCACAACATATTCAACGCAGTATTCCTACGATCAATTTCACCATTTCCACGCCAAGCCAGCCATTTCGGATTGAAATTTTCGATACAATATTTTCGTAAATTTTTTACGAAAATTCTGCGCATCAGAATTGAAATATATTGAGTCATTTCGACGTGAATTCGATCCAAACTTTTTTTGATCATTTCTTCCAAACATCTCGGCAGGCAGAGATTTTTCATCGCTGCGAACAGATTTTCGTACCAGATCGCGTTGATACCTCGATTAGGGAAGTTTATAAGGTCGTGTTTTATGGCAGGCACCACAACGTACTGTTCGAACTCAGATTGGGAAACGTAACTGTACCATAATTGAAGCGCCACATGGACCGAAGCTATTTCTGATAATTTGGGCGCAGATTCGTTGTAAACGAGTTTGTCTGATGCCAGCGCCACTACACCACCTCCATTCACCGCCATTATGAATGTGAGCTTGGTCTTGCATCTGAAACTGAGTATAATTTTCGGTGAGCCCTGGCAAGAGTATCTCATTGTTAGTCACGCAATTATTCCAGCTTCAGCCACAGAAAAATACGGATTAGAGGTTATGAACGGCACGCAAATTCAACGGTGAGATTGTATTAATCAATAGAGTTAGAATTTTGGACACGAGTCCAAACGATTAATTTTTCAGAGCTGACGAAGTGAAGATTTGAGTACACTCTCCTTTTATTTCCGAGGATGAAATATTGGAGACGATTCTAAACGATTCATTTTTCAGAGCTGACGAAGTAAATATTGGAGTGCAACCTCCTATTTTGGAGGATGAAATATTGGATAATTAAATCAACATCTTAGATAATTAAATCATAATTTTCTCTTCAAGTTTACTCTTTCGTTTCAAATCAGTAAAAAGTCGCTGAAAAAGTCAGAATTGCAGCACACACAGGGATAAATCAGAGAAATACTTTGATTTTCAACGAATTTTTGCCGATTTTTCAAAGCAATTTCACCAACTTTTTGAAAGGAATTTTAGTTATTTACTGACTTCAGTGAATTTTCACTGATTTTTTTTCCACTGTTGCTTTCGGTGAATTTTTTCACTGATGTAAATTACAGGCTGCAATTTTGACTATTTTCCAGTTGTTTTCGATAATTTCAACTGTTACATAAATTGGAGAGTAAAAACAATTCTATAGGTACTCTGAATAATTCCTTTTAAAATTGAAATGATGTGACAATTGAATCGTAGGTATGCTTTTGAAAGACTATAAGCAAATATTACACAGAAAGACATTCGGCAGAGAATATGAAAATCCCCCCCCCCCCCACAAAAAAGTTCAAATGCGATGAAGAAACGTAACATTACTCCACAAAAAGATTTGGTAAAAATTCCACCTCCTAACACAATTCTCAATCTTGGATGATCGTTCTTAAAATTTTAATATTTTACAAAACAATTTGAAAAAAGTTTCAGAAGCAAATATTTCAAAAATCACTTTTTTTTACAATTTTGAAATTATTTTTTTCCATATCTAGTCATGATAATCTGACCTTTTATTTTTTTTTTTGAAAAATTTACATTTTTCCACCAATTTTTTCAGCTTGACCCCCCCTCCCTCAGAAAATTCTTCCAACATAAAAATTGAAATTTAGGTAGGTATCAAAGAAAAACCTCAAATTGGAAGAAAATCTCTTAATTCAAATGAAAACGAAAAAAATGGAACAAATGAAAAAAAAAACTTCGAAAAAAATGAATGAATAAACTCGAACAAGACAGTACTCCTAATTTCACAAAAAGTCCAAAACTCATTCTTTTTTTTTTTTTTTTTTTTTGAAAAATGAACAATTTTGAAACTTGAAAAAAGATTTTACGCCTCTGAATTTTTTCATTTTTTTACTAGGTACTTTTTTTTCTAAATTCACTACATTTTCACTATTTTTACTACTTTCAAGTCCTGTTAGATACCCTGCAGTGTTGGCAGCGTTCCTTGCGTTCAATCGAAAAGAACGGAACGCGTTCGCGAACGCGTTCATTTTTAGTGATCGCGAACGTGAACGCGTTCATTCTCCGAGATCGCGAACGTGAACGCGTTCAATTTCTGTGAACGCCGTTCAATGTACCTTTTCTCCATTAGTTCTGATGATGACAGTTCTTTGATATTCAGCATCACATTTGTTTCCGGCTAATACTTTAACTACATTGCATTTCTTCTAAAATTAAAAAAATAAAGAAAGCTTTCAATTCAAATCAATTTTTTTTGCGATCGTGAACGTGAACGCGCGTTCGCGTTCATGAACGCGTTCATTCTATAGGATCGCGATCGCGAACGCGTTCATTCTATATGAACGCGAACGAGAACGCGCTTATTTTCTGTGATCGCGAACGCGAACGCGTTCTTTTTTTTCGCGAACGCTGCCAACACTGATACCCTGTTAGTCCAACTGCAACTGCGATACTTTTGCTTGAATAAATAATACACCAGAATTTTCCACGTTTGTTACTTATACTCAACTTCGAATTTTTTTCAAAAATGGGGAAAATACATTATAAGTAGGGTAAAACATATTTTTCACAAAATTTCCAGCCATTATTTTTTTGGGGTAAAAATACGTATAAAACCCATGGTAATTTAGAGAAAAGGAGCATTGCTCATTTCGGAAACTTCTGATGGTATTCAACTTCAGTGGCGTAAATCTCATGAACTTTAAGACCTTGATTAGAAAAGGTTCATAAGTTCAAAAGAGCATTGAAAGTTGAGCTTTTTCTTAAAAAATTCGAATTTCACAAAATTGCTGATAAAAGCCTTCAATTAAATATATTTTCTTTATTTAATTTTATAAATAAAATTTTAAATAAATATTATTTAAAAATAATAATTTTTTTTCTTTTTGTATTAAGATTAATTGAAAATATTTTATTCATTTTAATTTTTATACCATTGAAAATTATGTAAAAAAAAAATACAACTGAAGCAACTTTCGAAACCAATTCGAAATATTCTACTCGTATTTTGAAGACGGGGAACTGAAAACGAAAGGAGCTACCCCCCCCCCCCCCATTCGAAAATTTTTTTTACAAATGAGATGTTTGTGTGATAAATCAACTGACTTTTTTTTTGAATGTTCCCAGGAAATTTCAAAATACTTTTTTGTATCATAAGAAGTTGAAAAAATGATTAGAAAAATGAGAAATGGACGAAAAAAAGACAACAAAATATTTCTTCAATCAAAGAAAATTATTTTGAAGCCAAATTTCAATTATGCAAAGATAAAAGCTGTCACATTTTTTATCCTACTCTGCTCTTCCTCTTTTTAATTTCAAAATGATTCAGAAAAAATATAAATATGAAAATGGAACTACGAGTAATCAAATCCTCTGATGAAAATGTGAATATTTCAATACAGACGACTTTATAGTAAAAATCACTGATCAAGAACGAATTAAATATGAAAAGTATGCATGGTTAGGATGATATATTGAATTGTTTTTTGAATACATCACATAAAATAAGAATAATCAACAATGATTTTCACAATATCTATTAATAATGGAAAATATAACACGAAAGGAACAACTCGAAGAGAAATTCAAAAATGAGATAATTTCATACATCACAGCGTTGGAGCATACAAAATAAAATAAGCTTATGAAAATAATTAGGAACATGAGGAACAATAGAAACATACTTATTCTAAGCAAAAAAACATTATGCAACATACAAAAAATTACCAATTTGCTTTAACCATTTTATCGCGAGAACAAAAAATAAAAATCAATAATTTTTCATTGAAAGACATGAATCATAATCAAGGTACATTTCCCTACTTTACGACCCCCTCAAACAAAAATTAGAACCAAGACAATAACCAGGTAAATCCACTTGCAACATCGATCACATCGATTGAAAAACATTCTCAAGTCGTCAGCATTCGTATCGTCGTCCAAACACCACGACAGATAGCTAAAGAAATACATTTCTTCCAAACCATCCGCCCCCGATGAACACCAACGATCCGAAAAAAACTGGAACAGAAGTAGACTGCATTCAGGCTTCAGCATAGGTGCCACTATCTCAACAAACTCGTCCCAATTCTGATCAGTATTCCACTGACGATATGTACATTGGATAGCGAACGTCGAAACGAATTTTTTCTTAATCCTCAACGACGAATGGACATCTTCGCTCCAAATTCTATCAATAAATCCACACAAATCGGCCCATTTGGAACGACAAAACATAAATTTGGCCTTATCCACGATCAAATCACTCGAAAACAACAACTTTTTGACAAAATCACGAGTAGCGTTTTCATCCGGCGAGTGAATCATCATCATGACGGATAATTTTGCAAACTGCAGCTCATTAATTAAATTTCCACCGTGATACAGGGCCAAGGACGACCCAAATGCAGACTTTTTAAATTTATACAATTCGTTATCATCAGGCCAGCATAATCTCAAAATATTTCCCATAAGCAAAGAATTCCCGTAACACAGAGCCAATTTATCTTCGATCTTCAGCATCGTTTTTTTCCTGTAATCTGGTCCTCTCGTCAGTAAAAATAGATAAATGAAATAAAGGCAACTCGGCGCCGGAGGTTCGTTCTCAATCGAAAACATCGAAGCGGCATTGAGGTCAAAAAACATGCTAGGAATATCGACTTCATTTTCTTCGCCGAAATTATTCTTCAGATGGTCGTCAGCTGTATTCCAAACTTCGACCAGTAATTTTATATCATTTTCGGAGTAGAGTCTGGTTCCAAAGATTAAAATTACCAGACGACTAAACTGATCATCTGTAAATTCGTCTTTAACCAGGATCCAAATTTCAAACGCTTTTTCCGGCTCATTATCGATCCAAAAATTCAGCACCAAATTATAAGGTATTCTCTGCAATAAAATACTCTTCTGAAACCAATTCATCATCGACAGCAATCTTTTCTGGAACTGAGATGATGCATTAGTAATCAACATGCTTTCGGCCACCATCGTCTGTACCTCGAATCCCAAACGATCCCAGAAGTATTCGAACCAAGAGTGATTATCTTTCAAGCAAAGAGTAGCCAAGATAGAATCGACAGAATTAGATTGATCGCCCGCTGGAACCCTATACGCCTCATTTTCCAGATACAAAATGAAACATTTAATTCTCATATCCTCTCTTAAGTTCAAATCTACCAAATTTTCCAGATTCGTAGGTACACGAACCATGCTCACATCGTTGACCACACGATATGCGCACTTAATGGCGAATTTCTGCACTTCGTTGAATTCTGGCACCGATAAAATATTCAACGCTGTTTTTCTTCCATCAATTTCACCATTTCCACACCAATGCCACCATCTTGGAGTGAAATTTTTGATACCATAGTTTCGCAGGTTACCTCCAAAAATTTCATGATGTAGGGTGGAAATATATCGCGTCATTTGGACGTGAATTCGGTAAAGACTACTTTTTATAGAATCGTTCGCGTATTTTGGTAGCTGCATGTTTTTCAACGCTTCGTTCAAGCTTTTACAACTGATTGCTTTGATATCGGTGACAAATGAGTTGGTAATGTCAGTTTTCAAAGCAGGAGTTACTACGTTTTGCGTGAATTCTGCTGGGGTAACGATATTATACCACAGAACCAGGGCGATTTTAACCGAAGCCATTTCTGATAATTTGAACACAGACTCGGGGTACACGAGTTTTTCCGTCTCCGGTACCATTGCGCCATTGCCATTTGCATCCATCGTGATTATTTATAGGCGATTCGAGAATCTGAAACCGAGGATTATTTTTCGATGAGCTTTCTCTTCGCAATGAGTACCCATTTGAACAGACACCGAGCACCAGTTTGTTAGTAACACTTTCTTTCGCGACAGAAAACGATAGGTAGGGGATTCACAAGATGTTACACACAAATCTAAAAATTAAAAAAAAATAAACACTTGAATTTTTCCCCCTCCAAGTATCTAAAGTTGTAATAAAATTATTCAAAATATCGAAGAAATTCTTCAGTGTAAGGAAGTGGTTTCCAAATCTATAGAAACTCCAACTGAAGTGAAAATTGCACCAAAATGTAAAATATTGAAAATTTGGTAAGATGGTATAAAAATAATACGTATTAGTTCAAAGGTCGAATCGCCAGAAAAAGAAATAAAAAGAAATCGAAAATTTTTCCAAAAAAAGTGGAACCTTTTCCGCCGGAAATATCAAAATTTGATGGTGTTGGAAGCAAAATTTTCCGATAGAAAAATATTCTGTGGAAAATTCGAGATATTTACAGAAGGAAATTTGTGTAAGTATCGAATAATATTTGGAAATTGGGATTCAAGGTTACATTTGACGAAAAAATTGTTTTCGATATATGTACTTCTAATTTGGAAAAAATTTCATTTCTAACCGAAGTAAAACTCTTCATTAATTTTAAAAAAATGAAAATTCTCAACAGAAAAAAAAATTTTCGATAAATTTTTCGATGCATTTGAATGAGCTTCAGGTGTGATCTTGAAATCTGAATTCCAAAAATAATTAAATACTTATACGAATTTCCTTCCGTAAATGTCTCGGTTTTCCCATAAAGTATTTTTCTATCGGAAAATTTTGCTTCCAGCAAGATTGAGTTTTGATCATTTTTTTGAAAAATTCTCGATTTCTTTTTCTAGTGGTTCGATCTTCGAACAAATACGTATTATTTTCACACCATTCAATTAAATTTTCGGTCCCAGACATTTTGGCACAATTTTCACTTCAGTTGGAGAGCTTCTATAGATTTGGAAACGAATATAGGCAAATTATTCATTTCCAAATAAATCAATTCGCCCGAAGCAAATATTTTTTTGGCTTTCAAGTTTCAACGATTGGTCTTTGGTTTATTTCATCAGGGTAAAAATTTTTCAATTTCATCCGTCAGTTTTTCGTTGGGCACCAAAGGGTTTACGATAGTAAATTGATGCGAAAAAAAAAGAGAAAAAACTTGTAAACATTTTCATCCTGAAATAATATAAATTAGTTTGAGCATAAATATTTTGACCAATGATAATCATCAAGGGAAATTTTTCAACATCACCTCTCATCTTAGTATAAAATAAAAAATCTAAAATGGGACACAGAGCTATGAACAATGAAAAATTGATGAAAAAAAGTAATTTCTAGCAGGGATTCGCCCAATAGAGGAGCTAAGAGAGCTCGAGCTACTTCCTTAAGCTTAAAAAGGTAATTTTTTCATTACAAAAATATGAAAAAAGCATCTTTTTTGATCTTCAAATAGTATTTATCAAAAGAAAAATTCGTCTTTGGGGCATTCTAGTGATTTTATTTTGAGAATTAATGATTTTTCACTGATATTTTTGTCGAAAATCAATGATTTCTCGATCAGTTATCAATTTGTCAGCAGAAATCAAATGTAAAATTACTGCCATGAAATTTTACTAAAATTTGCACAGGCTCTGAAGGGTGTCAAATGCATTCAGAAATTTAAAAAAATCATTTTTTTCCAATCATCTCGATTGTATGTCTCTAAGGGCAATTTGTAATTTTGAAATACAAATTAAAAAACATTACGAAGATCGAACAGGTCTGAAAAATTTTCAGGGTCATCCGCTCTAATATCTCTACCTATACGTGCCAAGTTTGGAAAAATTAGGTAGAAAATTCACGAAGAAAGAATTTTTTTAAATGTTTAGTTTGGAAATCCCGAATAATTTTTTGTCAAGCTTTGAAAATAAAAAGCATGACATTTTTATTCATTTGATTATTATTAAGAAAATACGTTCAGAAAAAAGTATCAGATAATATTCTCTTTATTTCGAAACAACAAAAAACACAGCTACAAAAAATTTCAACTCTTTTTATCTGAGATCATGTGCTAGTTTTCCATCGCCGACCGTAAACCATTCAAGTAAGATGTCAATTCCGCCTCGTTCGGGAAAACATTTTCGACAGTTCTCACAGCCAACTCAAAATGTTCAAACTTACTTTTGCAAAAGCTATCATATTTGAGAAACTGTGAAACGAGCTGTTGCTTTGCAACCAAAGCTTCGGCTGGGTCATTTGGTAAAATATTATCGATAAATTCGCAACATTTCTGCCATTTATCGATATCTGTGATGACTGATTTATCAGCGAATCTAGCCCAATTTTTAGAGGTTACTTCAGACAACAGTTTTTGGTTATATTGCTGAATGGAGCTCAGGTCGCCATCGCAATAAAATTCCACATTCGCATTCAAAATATCGAAATTTCCATCAACCCATAACACAGCGCATTGCCACTTCATTTCTTTGGAATTTATTACACATTTTTTGAACTCAGTTTGATCGTCAGGATGTGGCAAATTTAAATCCAAGATCTCTTGCATGTGGCCAGGATCCAGGGTACCAGTCCCTAATCGGATGGCAAATTTCATAATCAAAGCTTTTCTGTCGTTCAACGATTTCGGTGCAAGACATTTATTTAGTAGGGTATACGTGGACGAAGAATAATAAATTCTAGTAGCACTTGATTTATCCAGGTAAAGTATATGAAACAACAATGACTCTAAATCAGTTACTGAAAATTTTTTCTGATGTTCATATGCTAAATCCCACAACTCTAAAACAGTCGGGACGATGACATCTTTCTGTACAATATCCCAAGTCATTTTAAAAATGTCTCGTAAGATGGCGCAGAATTCTTCTGCAGTTGTAATATCTCTGCAGTGTTTCCATGCCCATATGGCACATTTCGACGAAGACGAATATCGGCAGCTGAAAATTATGGTTTGTTTAGCTGCTCGAGGCATGGACAAAAAACGACGTTGCTGATCCCACGACATTGAACCAAGCACTGGTTCTACAGTTTGCCACTTTTCACGGTAGACATTATCACGGCCCACAAATAATCTATATGCAAGTTTGACCTGATCATCGTCGCTCAGACGATGCCAAAAGTGATTCATTTGAAAACCTGCCATTTCATTAAATTTGATATCTGCAATCATTCGATAGTCATAGCTTTCATTCCATTCGCCTTTTAAGCATGCAATCCAATATCTTGCGGAATCAGCATCCCTGCAAAATTGAATGAAATCGGCAGGTAGTGAATCTAAAGGGAATCCTTTCAATTTTTCCTCCATAAAAAACTCGCACATGATGCAGAATTTCTGTTTCAAATCCAATTCACTATTTTCCGGGGAAACCATAATATTGGCGGTTTTCAAATAATCTATTTTACCAATTGGCAGCCAAACACACCAATGTGGTTTAAAATTAGTAATTCGGTATTTGAAAAATACAGCTCGGTAAGAAAAATAACGAACACATTGTTCCATTTCTTTGCGAATTCTTTCCAAGCTAGTTTTAATAATCGCATCGATACTTCGAGGAGTCTGTAGACTTTCCACCAATTTATCAGTGTCTTTCTGATATGTAGAGCAATGACCGAATAATTCTTGAAATGATGGAGGACATGAATCACTATTGATTTCCTCTTTATTAAAGAAACACCGTGAAATGTAACCATTCCAAATAGCAAGTGCTACTTGACACGAGGCCATCTCCTGCAAACTTGGTAATTCTTCATTCGCAGTGTATACGAAACGATTCTCCTCAGCCAACTCATCCATTTCACAGTTTGGTGGTACACTCATCGTATTGGATCTGAAATTAAAATTTCCCCTGAGTTTCGAAATTTTCAAACCGACGTAATACATAGAAGCTGGTAGATATTTGGCATAAGTACTCTCAACAATCACAGAATTTGAACGGAGATTCGATTTATTGTTCCAATTTTTTATCTTGTAATAGAAAAAATTTCCACTGAAGCCCCTTCCTAGAGGTGCAATTTTCATTTCAAATTAATTTAGCTTACCTACGTAACGAAATGTTACACGCAAAAAAAATTATAGTCGTAAATTATTTTCAAGCTTAGATGATTTTTCGATCTTTCTTAGAGATTCATTTGGAATATATTTTCAAGAATAAATTGAAATGCTGAAAAAGAATACAAATCATATATTTTTTATTCCTATGCGGGGTGTCGTATCAATTTTGGAAAATCGAAATTCGCGACTTTTCGTCACACCGTGCTCCAAATTTGCCCAAAAGACCCCCCTCCCCATGTGTATCGTTTTAAAAGAAATTTCAAGCACGCTTCGGTCTCTCCCTCGTAAATGAAAAAAATTTAGAAGACTTCGAATTCGAAATACAAAAAAAGAATGTTTTAAATTGAAATAAGTTGGCATAAAAATCGATCACTTTTATTTTAAAAATTATAGAAAGAAAAATACGATTAGACCGAGCGCAGCGAGGCCAAAGCGTTTAAAAAATTTGATTTTGAAACTTCGAAAAATTAATAAAATTGGCTAAATAAATTTGAGAAAAAATATGAAAAAAATCACTTTAGTAGCATTTGGTGTACTTTAAAGTATAAAAAGAAAAATTTAATAAGGCCGAGCATACGGAGGCAGAAGTTTTTGAAAAATTTTGAGACCTAATTTGATAAAATTTCCAAGATTTTAGCAGATTTCCGAAATTTTGTTGGAATTACAGGCTGGAGATTGACTGGGGGAATTACTTCCTCCATTCCTCCCATCGCGCCGCCTCAGAGTATTTCAATGTGATTATCTAGCCCGAGCGAAGAGAGGGCGAATTTTTTTTGAGAATTTATTATAAAAACGGCAAAAAAAACACATTTTTCAACTGATGTCTTTTCCTGAATTTTTAAAAAATCCTAATGAAATTACTAAAAAAAATTCTACGACTTTTCCAAATTTTTCAGAAAATGGATACAAAATATCCATTTTTTCAAAAAAAAAAAAAAAAAACATGTTTTGAAAATTCCAATTGTGATGGATATTACGACTGCAAAACGAATAAGGCTTGTAATTTAAAAATGATTAATTTCATGAGCCCTAGCGAAGCGAGAGCGAAAATTTTTAGAAAAATGTGTTCAAAAAGTTGAAATTAAAAAAAAATTGTAATTCGGGAAAAACTAGCGACCGGGTTGGGAAAAAGTTTTGCCCTCGTGATTTTGGTTGTATTGTCGAATGGAATTTACGTCGCCATCGCAACAGAACTCAACATTTACATTCAAAATATCAGAATTTCCATTCACCCATAATTCAACGGTTGAAATTTCCATTACAAGCAGTTGAAAAATACTCCAGATTGATAAATTTCTTTGAAAATGCGAAGAAATATTAAAATAGTCAAAATTGAAATCTTTTGATATTTTTCACCATATTATTCTCATTCAAATACCTACAGAAAAAATTATTGAAAACTACGAAATCGTTCAAAACAACATTAGAATTCTTTGAAACATCCGTACTAATGTTTCGAAAATTAGTAAAGTTTTTGAAAACAACATTAATCAAATTCAATTTAGACTAGATTTACGATGTTTTCAAAAATTTGACGAAATATCTTGAACGTAAAAGTTACTCGAAATACATTTTTTTTTTCATGATACTTGATTAAAATTACGTAAAAAATGATTTATTCGACATTTCCACTGATTTTTTGACACATTTCACAAGTGACTTCGATAATTGAAAATTTTCAAAACTTATTGGGCATATTTGAATATGTGAGTTGGCATAAAAAAACACCCATAGGAAGTTGACTAAATTCTTGCTCTCTAAGGGTGGTTTTTTTAAAGGCCAACTCGCATAGTTTTGCAAATAACTGGCTCAGTTTAAATTTAAAGCATCAATTCAATAGTTTTCAATGTTCTTGAACAATTTTTATTTACAATTAGAACAGTTTTTATAACTTTTTTGATAGATTTTTCGTACTGATTCAAAATAATTCACTTTAAATTTGAAATTATGAAAAGTGATGTATCGTAAAACCCATTCGCATTGAACGATTTCTTCCTCTCAATTTCACGAGAAATTTCAAATGTTTTCAAGCGAAGACGATCATTCAATAAACTTACTGGAATTTTACAACAGTTTTTCCACAAGCATTGAACAGTCTCAACTCTCATTTATAGAGTGATTATTAATTTAAAAAATCATTCTTTTTAAATACCAGTTTTGCAGCACGACAATTTTCCAATTTTTTTCTTTTTGTACAATTTTGATTTTAATAATTATTTCGTCAGGTAGCTTTTTTTTTCATATCAACACGAAGAAATATTTAAAAAAAAAAAAAACGATTAAATTTTCCGGAATGATCTCATAGGTACGGTTCATTTTCTCAAAACATTGAACAAATTTCGTTCAAAATATGACATCGTTGAGCGTACTGATTTTCAACAAAAAAAAAAATTACAATAAAGAAAGCAGAAAACATCTTATATTCTTTGCTTATTCACTCAAAAACAGTTCGATAACACGTTACATTACTAAACTAAGCTTTATGACCAGCTTTAATGAATTTTTCGTACTTAAAATGATAATACCGAAGTTGAAAATTATTTTTCATTTTGAGAGAGTCGATTTAAATGTCAATTGTGACATACAGTTTCTCATTTGATTTGATTTCCTCACCAAATTTATTTCTCTACCACACACAACGTCTAATTTTATACGACAACTTCTAATAAAATACGAAAAAAAAATTCAAAAAATTTCATGATTTGAAATACATTTTCCTAATACGAGAAAACTTGAATATTCATAGTTAAAAAGTGTTTTTCGAAAATAGTCTAACAAGTCTCAATATGGTAAACAAAAAAAAGGAAACTCGAGTGAATTTTTTTTTCTTTTTTTCCAAATTGAAGACAAAATTGAGGAAATCCTCTCAAGACTCTTGTCTCATATGTGAGGGCGAATAAGGAGAGGGACCTCCCGACCACATTTTTGGTTTTTACCTTCTTTGGCATATTTTTTGTAAAACCAGCTCAGAAATCGAATGGAACTATACAAATTATTCGTGTCGAAGTTTTAAATAGGATATTTCGTAGGTAAAAGAATTAATCTCTCAATGACTACTTCTAAAATAAAAACTCCTACTTCATTGAAAATAATTTAATTTTATCATTATACAAATATTCAACAATTTTCTAAATTTACTCGTAATTAATGATATTGAAATAATAGAAAAAAAAAAAATCGAGATTAAATTAAATTTTACGAATCACAATGATACTCATGGGTATAATAAATCATAAGCTACGTACTTCTCAACATCCCAAAAAAATCATACGTCATTTCCAAAATATACAACAATGGTAGGTATAAAAAAAATAAAACTTCCATGCACACCAAGCAATGTAAATCTTATCACAATCAAGTACTAGACTGAACATCCTTATTCTTCTCAGATTGACGTTTCACATATTCCAATCTAAACTTCCGAACTTCTTCCAAATCCCCATCAAACAACTTATTCAAAAACCTCTTCCAAACAGTTTTCGAAAACTTCCGAAAAATTTCGCTCACCGAGGTACAATCGAAATCGTACATTTTACCAATCTTGTATTTCTTCGCTTCGCTGGCACTTCCAAAATACCACACTAAACATTTATTCAAAACGTTAAACTCGTCATCATAGGTACTCTCAGCTTTGGATATCTCCTTTAAAAATTCACTGAAAATATTATCGATGGGTAAAGAACGTTTAAAATCGTCAAATTTGGTTTCATCATTCAAACACCACGATACAAACTTCTGGAAATTATTCTCATCAAAATTATACCAAAATTTTACCGAAACGACACGTTTTTTAAAACAGTCGATTGTAGTTTGCTTGAGATTTCGCAAATTTTCATTTGTGCACTTCGACTCGGCTATTTTAACGAATTTCTCCATATTCTGGCCTTTGAGCAAGAGATCGCAGAACTTGGTAACAACAAACGACTTAATAAATTGAATTTTTATCGCATTCGACGATGCATTAACGTTGCAATCATTTCCGTATATTTTATCGATAAATTCGCTCAATTTGGTCCATTTCTCTGAACAGAGCATAAATTCAGCTTTTTTGATTTCTTTAGAGTCCAATAATCTTTTGACGAATTTCCGAGTCTCCGCTTCACTCGGCGAGTAAACCTTCAACAGCTGGAGCAATTTAGCAAACTGCAGTTGATTAATCAAACGTTCTCCGTAACCATGAACACTGCACAGCTGGAGAACTGATTTTTTGAACTTCGATAACTGTTCGTTTTCGGGACTGTGCAATTTGAGTACATCGATCGTGAGCAGAAAATCGCCCTGGCTAAGAGCTAGAAAATCCACCGCAACTCGTATCCATTTGCCCCTAAATTTGGCATTTTTCGTCGATAAAAACAGGTACAAAAATCTGTGACAACTGGGCGCTGGAAACTTGTAAGGATGCTTTTCAGAAAGCGAATAACGTTGATAATAATAAAGAAATACGTTCATGATGCTTTCGTCCGAATCGCTATTGTTTTTCAAACGATCATCGGCGGTATTCCAAATATCGACCAATAATTTCATATCCTTTTCAAATCTTATCCTGGTACATAGAATTCGATTAATCAAAGCACCAAATTGATCAACGTCGAATTGATCTTTGACCAGCATCCAAACTTCAAACGCCCATTCTGGCTCATTGCCGGACCAAAAATTAAACATAACATGTTCGGGTATTTCGGATAAAAGTGAATTTTGCTCAGGCACGGGCATCTTGGCCAACAATCTTTTTTGCAATCGGCAAGAAGCCGCAGGTTTCGATACCCATTCGCCATCTTGAAATTCGTAATCATACCATGCTCCTAATGCCATTTCGGCCACTGATACTTGGTGGTCGGTACCCGAACGATCCCAGAAATACTCGAACCACGAGTACCCATCGTTCAAACATTTTTCAGCCATGAGGACGTCGATCGAGGCGGAAGTGGAGCTGGGTATTTCACTTAAATCATTTTTCAGATGGCAAATCCAATAATACACCAGGGGATTCTTCTCGAAGGTCACCTCGTCGATGAATTTTTGCGGCAGCGCACATAACGGGATACTGGTCATATCGTCGTCCACTCTATACTGACATTTGATAATGAATTTTTGCACTTCGGTCAATTTCGGAGCTGACAATAAATTCAACGTTGTCTTTTTATAATCGATTTCACAGTTTCCTCGCCAAATCCACCATCTCGGATTTAAATCCAGGTCACGATTTCGACCAGCAGTCTCGTCCCAATCAGCCAAACGATACTGACGTAATTTACCAGCGAAAGATGTGCTGAGGTTGCCAACGTATTGAGCCATTTGAAAATGTATTCGATATAAATTGTGTTTCGTTATTCGTTCCAAATGTTGCGGTATCCGAAGAAGTTCCACTTGCTCGTACAAAATATTAAAGTGGTCCCTGTCGAGACATTTTGCCAAATGGTAATCCGTATCGGTAGGAATCCAAGTGTAAGAATGGATGGCTTCGGGTGAAATAAACGTGTACCATATTTCCAGGGCTACTTCGAACGACGAAAGCTCCGTCAATCTTGGTACAGATTCGTGGAACACGAGTGGTTTTTCATTCGATGTCATTCTGTTGATTTCGTTCGATTCTGGCGAAGATCTGAAATCTGAGTACAATTTTCCGGTGAGTTTTTTTAACGGAATATTCGAGGAATTGAGCAGGCACATGCGACTTAATATTTTAACCATGCATTCCGTAATACCAATTGATTTCTTTCTCGGGTTCATGCAGCGATCCTTTTCCCAGCTTGACAATGACTAAAATAGTTTCAGCTTGAAAATTAAGAATAATATACACTAAATTACTTTGAAAATGAGAACATTTCCATAAAACTCGGTTTCATGGAAAATGGAAATGTTGATCTCGCAGAAAAAAAAAATCAATGTTCTAAACTACGAGACTGAAATAAACTCGAAAAATGAACGAAATCTCAACGTGAATTTTTTTGGCTAACATGAAAATTCAAGATGAGCTAAAAAATTCATACAAAAAATCATCGAAACAATCCATCAAGGTGAGGAATATCAAGTATTGTGAAAACTGACCAAAAATAATTCTGATCATATTATTATTTTTGACATAACATCAAAATCGTAGAGATCGTAAATTTATCCAGAATAATTTGAAAATTTTCGATTTTCTGAAATTTGAGTGATTCTGATTCGTGGTGCCTTTAATTTTCATGCAGGGAAAAATCATCAAAATTTAGAAAAAAGAATTACAGCTGTTGAAATTAAGAAAAAGGACAAAAAATGAATAATTTCAGAATTTGAATTGTAATATGTTGACAATTTCCTTTGAATATGAAAATTCTTATTCAATTATTTCAGAATGAGAAAATTTTTCAAAATGACAAACCGATCAAAAAAGATCATAAACTCGAATTAAAAAATTGATTAGAATATTTTGCAAAAATAATTTTTTTTTAATTCGAATTGTACCTATTTTACAGCATTCTACATAGGTAAATTCATGTACAATAATCGTTTAGATTTTTTGGGCGAGGGGAGAACATGGCTGGGAATCAAAAATTTTCTGAATTAAATGCAATACTCGTTTCAAAATTTTTCTTGTGAAAAATTATACTTATACTTTTTCATCAAAAATGAGGTAAATGCCCCCTCCTCGATTGCATTTTTCAGCATTCTTCATTTTCACCCAAAAATGACGGCCTGCTCTCTTTGTCTGTATTCATTTTGAAAGAATGTCATTAATTTTTTTTAGCAGTTTCATCAATCAGGATTACATCGAGACAGGTTGAATATTTACGAAAAAATAAGGACAACTTTGAATGATAATGGCACCTTCGAATTTCACATGAGAAAAAAAATCATCACTGATTGAATTCAGAAAAAAATCATGGGTCAAATTTTTTTTAAATCGGAAAGCTTTGTATCATTTTCTAATCAAAAATAAGAACGGGAGATCCTTTATTGGGAAAATCATTATATTTTTCTATAAAGAGGCGATGAAAGAAATTTTCAAAAAATTGAATTCCACTGGAAAAGCTAACATTTTTCCTTCAAACCCATCAAAAATAATTAAGGATCATGAAAATCTTTTTAAAAATTGAATAGGTACCTAATTATTTGATTAGTTTGTCTGCAGTATCAAAAAATCCACCATGGAATGCATTTTAATTCTGCAAGAGTGCAAGCAGAAATTTTACACCTATTCAGCTTAAAAAATAATCAATTCTCGCGTTACTTCCAGTTTTTTTTTCTTTTTGTAAGTAGGTAAGTGAACTCCAAATCTTGAAATCGACTTCAAAGCGTGAAATAATTTACGACAAAAAATCCAGATTAGAAGTCTTCAAAAAAAGTATGGTCAAAATATCTCAAAAACCAACATTTTTAGGAAATTTTATCTTCTACAATTTACATTTTACCGTTTTTTCATTTGTAGTATACCAATTCTTTACCCAAAAAATCGATTCCAAGGATCAAAGGCAAAGGCGATTAAAAACATTGAAACAAAATTATAAAATTATGAAAAATCCTGACGAAATGCAAAAAACGTAAAATCATTTTCAATTGGCCATCATATTAGAAAATTTTCCGTGCATTGAAAGAACGAAATTATTTGGTTTCCGTCCTGAGAAACCATTTCGTTCTTGGTTTTGGTCCTTCGATTCTGTTCTTGACCTTTTTGTTCTTAATTTTTGTTTCTGTTCTGTTCTTCTGATTTTCAATTTCTTGGTATTGGTTCCGTTTCAGTTCCTCTAATGTTTTGGTTTTTGATTGGATTCTTGAATCGTTTTTTCGGGGCTATGTGCTTGAAAAAGAATTTTTTGCTTGATTGTGTAAATTAAATTTCATTCAGTTGAAAATCAAAATCAAATCTCTGTTTGATCATTTCCATAAATTGAATTTGAGACAAAAGTAAGAACAGAAAGAAACGAAAAAGAACAGAATTTTTTGTTTTTTATTCTGGTTCGGATCACGAAGAACAGAATTTTTTGTTCCTGGTTTTTGATTTGATTCTGTTCTTTAATTCGGTTCCCTGTTTCTGTTCCATCCTTAAAATAGTGTTATATCGGTTCTTTGTTCCGGTTCGTCGTTCAAATAACATCGAAATTTTCAACAAATCTTCAACTTCAATCGATCCAAAAAGAGAGATAATAATTGATATTACAAAATATTTATTGAATAAAATTAAAGATACGACACATCAATTCGAAAAACCATCTAGGTAAAAAATGAAAAAGGAACACATCGAACACAAAACAGAGCAGGCAGGTAAGTAACCTACTATCACGATAAAGTAAATTGATCAAAATTTGTACTCCTGGCTCAAATTCAATCTTCAATCAAATTGTTTCATTCGAAACACAGCAATTACATATTCATCTTTCTAAAATTCAAATATTTTCCCCAAGTTTGCTTTCAAAATTTCTGAATATCTGACGCTCAACATAATCTAAATCACGCGTTTTACTTTCTTTGTATCGTTTAGCTTCATCTACACTACCAAAATACCATAACAGACATTTATCCAGAATATTCAGCAATTCATTCGAGTCTGGAACCAGGCGAAAATCAATTTTTTCAGCCGTTTTTGCTTTCTTCAAACACTGATCAAAAATATCACCAATAGGGAAAATTTTTCGAAATTTGTCGACTTCCGCGTCGTCTTCCAAACACCACGATAAAAAACTGTGAAGATATTCTTCTTTAAAATTACACCAAAAAGTAAAGTACTTGGCGACCTTTTCATAATCATTTAAAAACGTCTGCTTCAGAATTCTCAAATCTTCAGGAGTCATCAGTGGTTCGACTATTTTTGGCAACTCGTTCAAACACTGATTTCCACGCCACCGATTAGAAAACTGGGCAACGAACGAAGATACAAATTGTTTTTTAATATTCGACGAAGATATCTCGTCACCGAATATTTTACCGATAAATTCGCTCAATTTGAGCCACGATGCGTAGCAACACATGAACGTCATTCTATTCAAATTGCTCTGAATCAATATCCATTCCATAGAATTTCGAATGAAGTTCTCTTGTAACGAGTAATTCGTCAACATTTCAGCCACCTCTGCGAACTGCTGCTGCTCGACCATTTTCACGACATGCTCTAAAGTAATCTTCGAATTAAAAACTGATTCATTGAATTGAGAACGTGTGTCTTCATGAGGCCAGCACAATTTTAATACATCGCTCATGCGAGGAGAATTACTATAACGAGGCGCCACATGAGCTGCAATACGTATCATCGTATCCCAACAATTCTCCTTTTTAACCCAGAAAATCTGTTGGAAAATTTTGAAGCAATTCAGCACCGGAAACCGACATCCCCAAGCATCGCTAATATAAAGTGTGCGAAAAAGTGTATCCATGTCCACTTCGTTCAAATTTTTTCTCAAATAATCAGGAGCTGTATTCCACACATCGATCAGTACACTCATATCGTTATCAATATCGAAATATTTGCCAATAACAAGTTTAATTATTGCAGTGAATTGATCAACAGTGCATCGATCTCGTACCCGCATCCAAATCGAAAACGCAAACTTGGGCATCCGCAAATCAATCCAAAAATATTTCACAATCAAGTCCAAATATCGGCTAAATAAATGATCTTGCTGATGCTGGGTCATTTTAGATAAAAATTTCTTCATATATTTGAACCCGATTGGATTTTCATTATCAAACCAACTCATAATTTCGAGGAATTGTTCATCATCACTCAAGCGATTCCAGAAATATTCGAATGCAATATCATTATTACGAAGTTTTCTAGCCATTGCAGCATCGATCGAAGCAAATCCGTCCAAAGGTATTTTATGCAACTCATTCCGTAAACGGCAAATCCAATAAAATATCAAAGGATCAACAAACAGCATTCTATTGATCAAATCGCTCGGAAGCGAACTCAGCGAAATTTTTTCGATTTCGTTAGCCAGGCAACATCTACACATAACGATGAATCTATCCGCTACATTTAATTCTGTATCCGACATAAGGTTCGTGACGGTTTTCTCGATATCGATTTCTACATAGAAACGCCATTGCCACGACATCCATTTTTTTGAATCGACAAAGAAAATACGATAAAGTTCTTCTGTTGGCACGTGAGGAAAAAACACGTAACGTACATAAAAAATCGCTTGGTTGATCACATCAAGATCATTCTGGATCATTTTCGCAACGAGCGTCGGAATTGCCAGTTTTTCTACAAATTTTTCGGATTCGTAGATATATTCGTTCATAGCAGAGCCAACAGAAATACAACGATTGGTAGTACGTTTCATCGTAACGTCGAGCGGAGCACAGGGGACCCAGCTATTCCAAATATCTAATGCGACTGCAAACGAGGACATCTCAAGTAAAGTGGGCACATATTCGTAGAGCACCAAACGTCCATCCTCCCATTTAAATACACCATCTCTGGGACCCTCTGTCACATCCGATATCTCCATTCTGCGCAGTTTGATTAAACAGTGGGGATCTGAAAGACATATTCCTCAATCAGATCTACAGAAATTTTTCATGCATCAAAAAAAGGTGAAAAAATATCACATATTTTTTTTTCACGTAACATTTCACAAATATGATACAAAAATAAATAGCTTCCCTCCAAAACAGCATAGGCGGCGATTTTCTATTGTTTTCTGACTAATTTTTCATTAAGAAAAAAACACGAATACAATACAAATTCTTGATACATAGATGGGTATACAAAATTCAATAGAAAAATATAACGAACTAAAACACTCTTTATAACGTATTAATATATGAGATCAGTGATCACTGATCAGTTCACTAGAATTGAGAAGAATTACTTGAAAAACGTTCAAAAGCATTTCGAATTTCGTCGTTTCCAAACCGAGAATTTCACTTACTTACAATATTCGTTACTTTTTTTTTGAATAAGCAAAACCTTATTCGATTGTTCCATCGAAAAACAGCGTTATTTTCCAGATTCAAAATGGTTTTTTCTTTTCAAATAACAAGTCGATTCAAAATCATGGATAATTCGAACCATGAACTCGAATAACTATTCTTCGTAGTGCGTCAAAAATTGATAAAAAATTTGTCCAAAAAATAAACCTAAATTTGTGCTTTTGTAGCGTGTATTCGTTCCGAAAGAAACGTTATGATTTTTCTCAACAGTTTCATTCAGGAGTACATTGCGAGAGGTTTGACACTTTTACGAGCAAATCAAGTAAAACTTGTTTTCACATTACAAAAGGAAAAAATTTTGGTTCATGCTTTGACAGGATGTCTAACGAACTTTCAAAACCCCAAAACAGGACATTTTAGAATCGTTACCAATGAATTTTGTACCCTTCCCCCTCAAAAAAATCAATTAAGAAAACAAAGATTTTTTTCAATAGTAAATTGTAAGAAATATCTAAGAGTAAATGTATTTAAAAAATCAAGAATAAGGAAGATACATAAATTCACTGAACACCAACAAAGTGAATGCGAAAAATTTTCAACAAAAAGGCATTCAAAAGTTGAAATTTCTTCAGACATTTTTCCGAGATTTTTTTAAGAGTCTTTCCTCATAAGTAGGTGAAATCGGCCGTTGCACCGTTTGTGCTGAAACACGCCCAAAATGTTGGTATGAATGTAAAACTTCCTCAAAACTTTTTTTGGCTTGATCCCTCCACCCCAACTTGAGTAAAATGGCTGTAAATGTCCAAAATTGAAAACTTCATATCTTGAAAGGGGGTGGTTCAAAAATTTTGAAATTTACACAAAAAATAGTCAGTGAGTAGGTGAGAATTTTAAAATTTTTTTTCGCATATTTGGGGAGATTTTTTGGGGGGGAGGGGGTTGAAAATTTCAAAAATTCATAGAAAAAAATCAGGGCGGACCCACGGCTGGATTTTTTTTTAAAAACGCGTTTTTTGCTATATATTCACACTTTAAAAATCAATATTCCGGAAAAAATTTTCAATTTGGATCAAAAAGGGTCAATACTATACCGAAATTACATTTTTGGGTTAATGGGCCTCAAACAGAACCCCGTTTTTTCTCAGTTTTTATTTTTTTTGACCATGTTGAACCCCCCCCCCTCCTTGGGGTCTAAAAACCATATATGTTATACCAAAAGGGTAATACCAACTTTAAAAAAAAAATTCAGCCGTGAGTTCCCCCCGATTTTTTTTTCTATGAATTTTTGAAATTTTCAAACTTCCCAAAATCCCCCCAAATATGTGAAAAAAAATTGAAAAAATTCTCACGTATACACCTACTTGCCAAATATTTTTGTGAAAATTTGTGAATTTTTCAATTTTGGACATTGACAGCCATTTTACTCGGGTTGGGGTGGGGGGATCGAGCCAAAAAAATTTTTTGGGGAAATTTTACATCCATACCAACATTTTGGCCGAGTTTCAGCACAAACGGTGCAATAACGGCTGATTTTACCTACTTATTAGGAAAGACTCTTTCAATTCAAATTTTTTTGGATTATTTGCCACATTAAATTTCTTCTCAACCATTTTCAACGCCGAAATTTTGTTAAACCTAAAATTTTCTCAAATGTATCTATTTTTAGTTTGAATTTTATCACAAAATTGTTTTCAATCTTGAAATTTTTTTCAAATTCCTTTCTGCTTTACATTTATTTGTACCTATACATGTATTTTTTTTTTTCGAAATACCAACGTTTTTCCCCAATTTTTTTCCAACTTTAAAATTATTTCTATGGAATTGAAAAAAAAGCTTTTCAGAATTTGAAATTGAAAACTCCAGTTCTTCTGTATTTTGACAGATCTGAGCCAAAATCTGATTCAAGGCAGAAATTCACCATTTCAGTAGGGGATGCCTAGTCCGGTCGACCGGACACCTTACATTTTTGTTCGGGGCATAAAAAAATGAACCATGAATTTACATCAAATTTCACCAATTTCAACTCGCCCTCTCAATAGATAAGTCGAATGTTTGAAAAAAATGACGTTAGTTGCACTTCTTCACAAAAAACTTTTTTTAGGAGAAGGGCAGAGGGTAAACAACTGAGAAAGCCAGAATATGCGTTCGTAGTTATCAAAGACTGGGTCCACTGTACTTATTTCAGCTGACGTTTTTTGCTTGCGGGAGAATAGCGCGCATTTTCCCATCACTATTTACACCAAAGCGAGCTTGACTCGACCATGTGCAAATTTTCGAAAAATTTTAAATACCTTGAATTTCACTCAAATCAGGAAATGATAGTATGAATTTTCAACAAATCTCAAATTATTGAATTTGAACCAACTGACAAAATGATGAAATGAACAGAAAGAAATTTATTTCTTTTGACAGCTCGTCTTCATTATAATCAATAGCAATAACAATGAGTATAAATCAATTCGAAAAAAAATTATTATAGAATATGGAAAATAAAAAAGTAAAAAATGAAAATAGCAAGGTGCATAAATCTACAACCACGAAGAAGTAGGCAGACCAAAATCAGTACTTTTAACGCTGGCTCTTCTCATCGTTCATTTGTTTCATTTTAAACACATTAATCTCATTCTCATCATTATCGAACAACCGCTCCGCACATTTTTTCCAAAACTTGCCCTCGAAGTCTCGACATATTTTACTCCGTAAAACAGGATCTAACTCATGCATTTTACGAATTCTGTACTTTTTCGCTTCGTCTACACTACCCAAACACCACAACAGACATTTATCCAGACTATTGAACGTTTGATTCAAGTCATACGAATAAAAACCGCCTTCACACAAACTCTTTAAATATTTATTGAAAATATTATCGATAGGGAAAGTTTTCCGAAACTCGTCGATTTTCGCATCATCTCCCAAACACCACTCTAGAAAACCTCGAAGATATTTTTCTTCGAAGCAATACCAAAAATTAGCCGAAAATTTAAGCACTTCATAACTATCCAAGAGCGACTTTTTAAGATTTTGTAATTCTTCTGGGCTCAGCATTGGTTCGACTATTTTTGGCAACTCGTTCAAACACTCAATTCCAAGCCATAGATCCGAAAACTGGGCTACGAATGAAGAAACAAATTGTTTCTTTATATTTAACGAAGAAGACTCTTCACCGTATATTTTATCGATAAATTCGCTCAATTTGAGCCACGATGCATGGCAACTCATAAACGTCAATCTATTAAAATTACTCTGAATCAATAATTTCTCCATGAAATTTCGAATGAAGTTCTCCTGCAATGCGTAATTCGTCAACATTTCAGATACTACTGCGAACATCTGCCTCTCAATCATATGCAAGACATGATGCCAAACATACGTTGAATTACTAAAAACATCTTGGTTAAATTGAGATTGTTCATCTTCATAAGGCCAGCATAGTTTCAACACATCGATCATTTCAGGAGAATTCCTATAATGAGACGCCATTTCAATTGCAATACTTAGCATTATACCCCTACAGTTATCATTTTTAACCGAGTAGACTAGGTGGAAAAATTTGTAAGTGTTCAGCGCCGGAATCTTGTTATATCGGCCAAAAATTGCGTGAAGAAGCCCATTAATATTTCGCTCGTATAAATCATTTTTTAAATGATCAGGAGCAGTATTCCAAATATCGATCAGCACACTCATATCGGTTTCAGAGTGAACCAAATTGTTTATAATATATTTTATTAATAAAGAGAATTGTCCAACGTTGCATCGATCTCGAACTCGCATCCAAATTGAAAACGTGCACTTGGGCATACGCAGATGTATCCAGAAATATTCCACAATCGAGCCTAAACAGCGGCAGAAAAATCGATCTTGGTGAATCTGCGTCAATTTCGACAGAAATTTGTCCAGGTACTGGAACGCAAGATGATTATTTTTTTTCCTGAACCATCTCAATAATTCGATGAATTGACCATCCGCATCCAACCGATCCAGGAAATATTCGAAAGCAATAATATTTTTTCGAATTTTTCCAGCCATCAGACCATCAATCGAAGAAGAATCGTTCAAAGGTATTTTATGCAACTCATTCCGTAAATAGCAAATCCAATAAAATTCCAAAGGATTACCATCGAAGTTTACATTTTCGACAAAATCATTTGGAAGCGAACTCAGCGAAATTTTTTCTATTTCATCGGCCAGACAAAATTTACACATAAGCTTGAATTTTTCCGTTTCATTTAATTCTGTATCCGACACGATGTTCATGATGGTTTTCTCAACATTGATTTCCACTTCCCAACGCCATCGCCACGACAGCCACTTTTTCGATTCGACGCAAACGATACGAATGAAATTTTCAGTCGAAAAGTCGTTAAAAATATCATCACGCGAGCCTCTGATTGCTTTTCCGATCACGTCAAGATCATTTGCAATCATTTTTGCGACAGGTGCAGGAACTTTCATATTGGCAACAAATTTTTTCGATTTTTTAACATGACCTTCAATAATACTGTCAGAAAAAGCACTACTGCTGGGAATATGAACATATATTGCACTGTAGGGCGGAGCATAAGGAACCCTATCCCATATATCAAATGCGACTGTGAACGAGGACATCTCCATTAAAGTGGGTAGATATTCGTAGAGTACCAAACGTCCGTCCTCCCATTTAAATGCGTCGTCTCTGAGATTCTCTGTCACATCCAAAGTCTCCATTTTGTACGAACGTTGGATCGAATTACGGGTATCTGAAAGACACATTTCCCAATCAGCTCGATAGCAATTTTTCATGCACCGTGAAAGTAAAAAAAAATCACAAAAATGATTCAAAATGAATAGTATTCTTCTAAAAAAGCATAGGAGGAGGATTTTAAATTGTTTTCTGACTACGTACTTGATGTCTCTCTCCCTCCCCCTCTAAAAAAAAAACACGAGTAAGATACAAATCATCACAAAAGTTTCAAATCAACTTCATATACGACTAGTATATCAAAACAATTTGAAATTTTCGAGATTGAATCGTTCCAAAATGCAAAAATTGACTGATGAAATAGAAAAAAATCAAGTCGCTGATAATCAGTAAAATTCCACTGATTCTTCAGTCAATCAGAGATATTTTACTGTCAATCATTGAGAAATTACCAATTCAAATAGTGAATTTTCATTATTCTTACTGATTCAAAAATTCACCGATTGAATCAGTAAATTTTTTCACTGATTCCAGGTGACACAATTTTGTCGATTTAAATCAGTCAATTTTGACTGGTTCAAATTAAGAGAGTACTGAAATATTGGATCAATTCATCAGAATTACGGAAAATTATTTGAAAAATAATATTACAATTATTTCGAATCGTCGTTTTCAAACCGAGAATTCGATTTTATCTGCCATTTTCATCGAATAAGCAGAATCTTATTTTAGTCGTTTTATAGAAAAACTCAAAAAAAAACTTTGAAGAAATGGTCTAAAAAACTAAAAAATTGGTTACGCTCACGATCAGAAGTAGTTTTTTTCGATTTTTCAGACTCAAAATGAATTTTTTTTACATAACAAACTGGTTCAAAAAGAGACGATTAGTCAATAAGAACTCAATCTAGCCTTCTACGGAATATGCCCGTAAAAAATTGTTTTGAATATTTTACACCAATAAAAACTTCTGAGCGATGGGAGAAGAAAAGGCTGACAATCGATAATTTGAATAAAAAAATAAAAAATATCCTCATGGAAAACTGTATAGTCAAAGGATACAAGACAGTCAACCCTGGAACTTAAATACCTTTATGACATCATTGCTCATATACCGCTGAATGTAATTTCGACATTTTTTTTTTACAAGTCCAGAATCATAGGCGCACCCGGGGGGGCTCAGAGGGCTCGAGCCCCCCTTTAAGCCCGGAAAAAATAATTTTTTGCTTCAAAAATGAGAAAAAAGTCAATTTTTTGCTCTTCAAAGTATCTTTTTTCAAAAACATTTCGCCCTTGACAATTTTTGATTGATTTTTTAGTCAAAAACCACCAAATTCTCAATAAATTCTCTGTTTGTCAGAAAAAATTGATGAATTTTGAGTGAAATATCAGTGAAAAATGACTCAATTTGAAATTTGACCCCCTCCCCATTTTTTCTCAAATTCTGAGCCCCTCCCTTAATTTATTTCTGGGTGCGCCTATGTCCAGAATATTTACGTCATTTTCAAACAGTTGAGAATTTCTTGAAGAAGTTTTCCAAATGTTTTCTTCGTAATTTTTCATTTTTTTTCTCCTAATTTTTTCAACTGAAATTTTTTTTTGACGTAAATTTTCCACGACCAAGTTTTTTTCTCATATTTTTTTCAGTAGAAATTTTTCTGACGCAATTTTTCCTCTGTAATTTTTTTTGAAGAATTTTTCCACGTTTAAATTTTTTTCTTAGCATTATTTCAACTCGATTTTTTCCCTCAAAATTTTAATGACGTCAATCAAACGAAAATCATTTTTTCAAAAAATATGCAAGTTCAACACAGAAAAAATTTCAGTGGAGAACAATTACGTCAGAAAAATTTCAGGTGAGAAAATTATGGTAAAAAAATTTGATCGTGAAAGAATAACATCAGGAAAAAAATCAGTTGAGAAAATTACGAGGAAAAAAATTGAAAAACTTCTTCAGGAAATTCTAAACTGTTTAAAAATGACGTAAATATTTTGGACTTAGAGAAAAAAAAAGGTCGAAACGACATTCAGTGATACGAGTAGTGACGTCATGAAGGAACGGAACATTTCGTTCACTAAAATGAACCTCGACTCCGCTTGGTCAGATTTTCGGTTATTATCGGGCCCATTGTTCACCTGTCAATAAACAGCAAGGGGTCATTTCTAGATTTTCGGAAACGCCGAAAGAAATTTTATACTTCACGATCTACATTCTATTCAGTTATTTCGTAGCACCCATTAGCCCACAAAGTCGACTTCAGGTGTCAAAGATATTAAATTTAAGACAAATATTCAAAAAAAAAAAAAAAATACAAATTATAATGGAAAATCTTGACGTGATGTAGAAAAACTAAATCATTTCAACTCAGGACTACGAAGGTAAGGAATGTGTTCGGGTCAAGTGGAATCGAAAAGTGCGAGTCAAGTGGGACCAAGGTTTTCCCATTTAAAAAACAAAAAACAAAAAAGCCGCTACCATGAGGATGGGAGACCCCAATGATTATGTTTGCGACTTTTGTCGTTCAAATTAGTGTTTAATAAACATGACATTTTAATGATAGATTGGCCGTAATTTTATTGCTTCTTGAACATTTTTTTTTGACGTAGATAATTACTCTCGCCAAAGTAAACAGATCGGGCTGAACTTTTTACAGTAGGTTCATAAATCAATAGTAAAATATTACAATGAATATAGATTAGAGATATGATACATTAATTTGAAAAAAATACATTAAAATGTAGACAGAAAAAAACACCAAAAAACAAAACAATTAGGACAGTAAATAAATCTACAATCACGTTAAAATACACTGCCCAAAATTACAAATCACCTTCGACTCTCAATTCAGCTTCATTTGATTCGTTTTAAACACACAAATCTCATTTTCATCATTATCGAACAACCGTTCCGCACATTTTTTCCAAACCGTGCTCTCATAATCTTGACAAATTTTAAGCATTAAATCAGAACTCAAATCATGCATTTTACGAACTTTGTACTTTTTCGCTTCGTCCACCTCACCAAAACACCACAACAGACATTTATCCAAAATATTGAATATTGAATCGATGTCAAGAAAATAAATAAGATCAATATCTAATTCATTATCAATCTTACACAATTTACTCAAACAAAAATCGAAAACGTCGTCTATAGGGAAAGCTTTCCGAACCCTATTCACTTTTTCATCATCTCCCAAACACCACAATAACAAACCGTGCAGATTCTCTTTTTTTAAGTAATACCAAAACCCAAACGAAAGGGTCACCATTTTGTAAGAATCTAAAATCGACTGTTTGAGAATTTGCAACTCTTCTGAAGTCAGCAATGGCTCAACTATTTTTGGCAATTCGTTCAAACTCTGACTACCATGCCACTTATCCGAAAACTCAGTAGCGAACTTGAATACGAATTGTTTTTTCATATACAACGACGATGTCTCGTCACCGTATATTTTATTGATAAATTCGCTCAATTTGAGCCACGATGTATAGCAACTCATGAACGTCATTCTATTCAAATCGCTCTCAATCAATATCCATCTCATGCAATTTCCAATGAATTCCTCCTCCAACGAATAATTCGTCAACATTTCAGCCACCTCGGCGAACTGCTGCTGCTCAACCATTCTCGCGACATGATTCAGGGTATTCGTCGAATTAAAAACTGATTCATTGAATTGAGAACGTTCATCTTCACGAGGACAACATACTTTCAACACATCAATCATAAGAGGAGAATTACTGTAAATAGTCGCCATATGAGCAGCGATACGCACCATTGTATTCTTACAATTATCATTTTTGAAAGAGAAAACAAGGTAGAAAAATTTATAAGTATTTAGGGCTGGACGTCGATTATACAAATTACTGTCGTAAATTACACGAAGAACTTCTTTTTCGTCCTGTCTGATAAAATTATTTCTTAATTGATCAGAAGCTGTGTTCCAAATATCGATCACCATACTCATATCGGTTTCAAAGTGAAAAAACTCGGCTACAATAGTTTTAACTAATGAAGTGAATTTTCCAACGACGCATCGATCTCGTACTCGCATCCAAATCGAAAATGCGCAGTTAGGCATACGCAAATCAATCCAGAAATATCTCAAAATTGCGGTCAAACCGCAGCAAAATAATCGATCTTGCTGAAGCTGTGTCATTTTGGACAGGAATTTCTCCACGTACTTGAACCGAGAAAAAGAATCATAATTTTCAAACCATCCCATTAGTTGGGTGAATTGACGACTGTCACTCAACCGATTCAAGAAATATTCGAATGCAAAAATATTATTTCGATTTCTTTCAATCATCAGAACATCAGGATAAATGATGCCGGCCAAAGGTAATTTAAACATATCATTCTGTAAATAGCAAATCCAATAAAATATCAAAGGATCATCGCTGAAGTCCCTATTTTCGACAAAATCCCTCGGAAGCGAACTCAACGAAATTTTTTCTAATTCGTCAGCCAGGCAAAATTTACACATAAGTTTGAATTTTTCCACTTCATTCAATTCTGTATCCGATAAGATGTTTGTGACAGTTTTCTCAACATCGATTTCCGCTTTCCAACGCCATCGCCAAGACAAATGCTTCTTCGATTCGACCCAAACGATACGATCGAAATTCACCATTGAAACTTCGTCAAAAAACACGTTACGTGAGCGCCGAATTGTATTACAGATCATATCAAGATCACTCACAATCATTCCCGCAATAGATGAAGGAATTTTGAAATTTTCCACAATTTTTTTCGATTTGTTAAAAATACCGTTAAAAGAAAGGCCAAAATGACCGAGATTTTTGGTAGCATCTTCGAATGGACTTGGCAGCGGGGTACGTGGAACCCGGTTATTCCATATATCTAATGCGACTGTGAACGAGGACAACTCCAGTAATGTGGGCACATATTCGTAGATTATTAAACGTCCGTCCTCCCATTTAAATGCACCATTGTTGGGATCTTCTGTTTCATACAGATCCATTCTGTACGATTGTTTGATCTAATAATGAATATCTGCGAAAGAAATAGTTTCAAATCAGCTCTACAGAAATTTTCCATGCACCATAAAAGTAAAAAAAAATCACCAGTTTTATAAAATTATTTTTTCTCGTAACAAAGGGTGTAACAAAATTTGTTGAGCAAAAATACCGACTTATACTGACGTTTGGAAATGACTTTTGGCACAACTTTTTTCTGAGCCTCCACCTCCCCAAAAAAATCTACACACCAAGGGCGAAAAATTTAGGAACAAATTTTTTAAAAATTTCAAATCGGTTACTTTCCACTGATCTTTTAGTCAAAATCACATACTAATTTCTTTGAAAAATTGGAAATTGATAGAATATCAGAAATATTCAACTAAAAGATTTGTGAAAATCACTGATTTTTAAAACAAAGTGAATAAAATATTGCCCGGGCGAAACGAGGCCAAAAATTTTTCAAAAAATAATATTCCGGAAAATCAAAAAATATAATTTTTTACATTTTTGTAGCAAACAAATTCCGCCTCCTTGATAATTGAAAAAAACGCGGGCCTGGAATAAATATACTCCTCTGCACCCCCTTCACAACGGCCGGGCTGAGCCCTGACTGAGCTCGAGTACAGATAAGGGCGAAAATTTTGAAAAAAAAAGGCTTTCCGAATCTGAAATTTCATTATTAAGTAAACTAAAATTGGGCTTTTCTCGTAGTTTGTATTGCCTTCTAAAAAAAACTGTATCTACCGGCTCATTCCCTGATCTCCTTTAAAAAAAATTCGAATTTTCTGAAAATTCCAATCGAAAACATTACCGAGTCCTTTGATAAGTAAGAAGGGGAAATTTTTTCACTCAAAAATTCGAAATTTTTTTGAAAATTGCAATTGTGATCGTTACGAATTCATCAATGAAAGAAAAGAACAATTTTTTTCACTTGAAAATGATGATTGTCTAGATTGGAGAGGAAGAAGTTTCATACAATCATTTTTGAAAATAAAATTGCGTAAATTTATCAAGTCCGAGCGAAAATGTTTGCAAAAAAGGCATTCAAAAACTAAATATTTCTTCATTATTTGATCGATAGTTTATTATACATATTGAAAAAGAAGCAAAATCTTCAAATCTCTTACATAGGAAAAATGCGATTTTTTTAGAATTTTTGAAAAAAATACTGACCTCTTGAGTAAACTGTCCAAAAATACTGACTAACACTGACACACCGACTTATACTGACCCTGACTGTTAGACACCCTGTAACATTTATAAAAATTATATCAAAATGATGATTTTTTTCTGATGACATTTTATTGAAATCATTCCAAAATAAATAGTTTTCCTTCAAAAAAGCAGAGGCGTTGATTTTCTGGAGTTTTCTGACCAATGTCTCGAAATAAAAAAACGCGAATAAAATACATATTATCACGAAAGTTTCAAAAAAACTTGATATGCCGGAGAATCAAATACAGACTTGAACAATTTTCATAATATTCTCTAAATCTGAATCAGTCAAAAAACTGAAAATTCACTGATTAAACAGCGAAAAGTGTGCAACTGTTAATCAGTGAAATTTGACTGTCAATCAGTGAAAAATTACTGATTCAATTGGTGAATTTTCATTTATGAATCAGTAATTTTTATTCAACAACTGAAATGAATCAGTAAAAATTTTAATTTACTAATTCAATCAGTGAATAATTACTGATTCGATCAGTAAATTAACATTTTTACCGATTGAAAAATGAAAATTCACTGATTTCTCCAGTGACACACTTTTATCTTATTAATCAGTGAATTTTGACCGATTCAAATTTAGAGAGTACATAGAAATATATTAAATAAATTCACCTAAATTCTGAAGTATTATTTGAAAAATGATTAAAAATCATTTCGTATCGCCGTTATCTAAACCGAGAATTCGATTCACAATACGTTATTTTCTTTGAATAAGCAGAACCTTATTCTAATTGTTCCATTGGAAAACTCGAAAAAATTTCAAAGAAGCAATATGAAGAACTAAAAGTTGAAAAATAATTACTAAGCTGTAGTGTTTTTTTTAGATTTTTCAAATTAAAAATTTAAAAAATAATAAACCTCTGTCACCTTTTGCCGTTTAAGCATGTCTAACAAAATTTCAAACTCCAAAAGAAGGACTTTGGAAGGACTTTCAACAAGATCTTTTCAAAATTAATATTGTACCCCCTCCCCCCACCAAAAAAATTCAAACTTATTTTAAGAGGACAAATTTTTCCTTTTTGAAAAAGGGCATCCAGAATCTAGCCGTGTTTTGTTCAGACTTTCAAAAAAACAATAAGTATGGATTCGTTTCTGATTTCCTTCCAAAAAATCAAAACATTTTTTAAAATTGCAATCGAGATCGTTAAGAGTCCTTCGATAAATGAAAAGGACAATTTTTTTCACTTGAAAATAATTAGTAATAAATTATCTAGGCTGAGAAAGGAAGAAGTTTCATACAATAATTTTGAAATTAAAATCATGTAAGTAAAGTTAAGTTACCTACTGAGCCCGAGCGAAGCGAAGATGACAATTTTTGGAGAAAAGAGAATTCAAAGGCTCAACATTTTTCGCCATTTTTCAGGCTCCCATATCATCTTTCATCATCTTACACAAAGTTGCCACAAGTGATATTTCAAATATTAATGATTTATTTTAGTTTTGGGCGGATGAGTCTCAAAATTTAAAATGGGAAGGACTTTTTACTCAGTATAAGGACTTCGGAAGGACCCTTCAACCATAATATAAGAACCGGAAGGAATTGTTAGACACCTGGCATTTATGTCCAAAAAAATACAATCCACCACCGGACTAGAGCATAACTCGATGATTTGCAAATTTTCAACATACCTACTTATCTCCAGGCTTGGGTCGTTCGTTCAAAAAGTGAACGAAAGTTCGTTCTCGTTCACGAACGAAACACAAAAATGAACTGAACAAAATGAACGAACGAGTTGTTGGAAATGAACTGAACGCGAACGATGAACGGCTTAAAAAAAGAAAACGAACTGAACAAAACGAACGACCGAGTTGTTGGAAATGAACCGAACGCGAACGATGAACGGTTCCAAAAAAAAACGAACTGAACGAAACGAACGAACGAGTTTATGATAACGAACTGAACGTGAACGGTGAACGGTTCCTTAAAAAAACGAACTGAATGAAACGAACGTGTCCAACGTTCAATTTTCATTCATTTTTTTCATGCAGACGCTAAAACGATTCAGAATTGAAAGCCAATAAAAGTGTAGACAAATATTTCGCGGTATTATATGTATCAGTGTGTGATGTGTGATTGCGATCACTTACTTGATTTGATTTTACTGATTTTAACTGTACTGGAACGAACGAACGAACGAAACAACGAACGAACGAACGAACAAACAAACAAACGAACGAACGAACACGAACGAACGAGTTGTTGGAAATGAACTGAACGTGAACGATGAACGTAAAAAAAAAAGAACTGAACGAAATGAACGAACGACCATTTTCAGAAACGAACTGAACGTTAACTGAACGTTTTGTGTTTTTTTTTCGAACTGAACGAAATGAACGAACGACCATTTACAAAAAATGAACTGAACGAAAATGAACGAACATGTGGGATTTTCAAAACGAACTGAACGTGAACGCGTTCACGAACGACCCAAGCCTGCTTATCTCAAATTTAATCCTACCCTAATAAAGTAATGCACTTTTTTAGCATGAATCATATTCGAAAAAAAATTATTTTCCTCCCTCGTAATGTAAAAAACTGCTACAAGCAGAAAAATGTTTAAAATGGAGACGTTCTTGATCCACTTGATGTCAAAAAATTCAATGGTGAAATTTTGACTGTGCAAGTATTTTGATTCTAATGAAAAAAAAATTTCAAGGCAATTGTATCGATTTTCAATACATTTATAGACTTTTTGTTAAATTCTACTGCCGTTAAAATTTCAGCAGTTTTTGCGTCACTAATTCAATTTCATGACCCACTCATGACACGTTTCTGTTTACAAAATTGAACAGTTCAATGGATATTTTCAACTCAATGATAAGATGAATGAAACGATAAGTAATTTATTTCTCTTCACAACTCATGTTCATAACTCGAAAGTATAATTTAAAGATTAGAAATACAAAATATATCAATTCGAAAAAATAATTTAGGATACGGAAAGTAAAAAAAAAAAGAACACAGAAAACAAAACAAGAGTAAGAATGTTAGTGAATCAAAAATCACGACTGCAGCGACCAAAATTACGAGACTTCTGGCCTTCATTTCAACTCTGCTTGTTTCGATTTAAACACACAAATCTCATTTTCATCATTATCGAACAACCGCTCCGCACATTTTTTCCAAAGCTTGCTTTCATAGTCTCCACCGATCTTACGCCGTGAATCCGGATCCAAATCGTGCGTTTTACGAACTTTGTACTTTTTCGCTTCATCTCCTCCACCGAAATACCACAATAGACATTTGTCCAGAAAATTGAACGTTTCATCAAAGTTATCATAGGAAAGAATACTAATACTAGATGGATACACATCTCTTACATCCCTTACACAATAATCAAAAACTTCGTCGATCGGGAAAGCTTTCCGAGCTTCATTGACTTTTGCCTCGTCCTCCAAACACCACCATAAAAAACTACGAACATTTTCTACTTTAAAGCAAAACCAAAACGCAATCGAAGAGGTATTCGATTCATACCTCTTTACAAAAGTCTGTTTGAGAATTATCAATTCTTCGGAGGTCAGCAATGGTTCGACTATTTTTGGAAACTCGTTCAAAAACTCATTTTCATCCCACACATAAGAAAACTGAAAAGCGAACGAAAATACGAATATCTTTTTCATATCCAACGACAAAACCTCGTCGCCGTATATTTTATCAATAAATTCGCTCAATTTCAGCCACGATGCGTAGCAACTCATAAACGTCATTTTATTCAAATTGCTCTCAATCAATATCCATCTCATGAAATTTCGAATGAATTCCTCTTCCAACGAGTAATTCGTCAACATTTCAGCCACCTCTGCGAACTGCCGCTGCTCAACCATTTTCACGACGTGCTCTCGAGTAATCTTCGATTTAAAAACTGATTCGTTGAATTGAGAACGTTCATCTTCCTGAGGACAGCATACTCTCAACACATCAATCATGAGAGGAGAATTACTGTAAAAAGGCGCCACATTCGTTGCAATACTTAGCATGGTACTCTTACAATTAGCATTTTTCAGAGAGAAAACCAGGTAGAAAAATTTGTAAAAATTCAGCGCGGGAAACCGACAATACCATCTGTTGTAAAATCCGTAACGAATTTCTCTTTCGGCCTGTTCGAAATAATGATTTCTTAAATCATCAGGAGCTGTATTCCAAATATCGATCAGCATACTCATATCAGTTTCAGAGTGAAACAGCTTGTTTAAAATACGTTCAATTAATAAAGTAAATTGTTTAGCGACGCATCGATCTCGAACTCGCATCCAAATCGAAAATGCACACTTGGGCATACACGCATCAATCCAGAAATAACCCAAAATCGCGGCGAAACGATGACAAAATAATTGATCTTGCTGAAACTGCGTCATTTTGGACAGAAATTTTTCCACATAGTGATACCGGAAACCAAAACTTTCATTTTCGAACCATTCCATTAGTTCGGTGAATTGACCATTGTTATCCAAGCGATCGAAAAAATATTCGAATGCAAAAATGTAATGATGATTGCCTCTAATCATCATGGCATCAATCGAGGTGAATCCGTCAAATGGTGTTTTATGCAATTCATTCCGTAAACAGCGAATCCAATAAAATATCAAAGAATCATAATAGTAGATTTCACTTTCGACAAAATTGTTCGGAAGCGAACTCAGTGAAATTTTTTCTATTTCGTCAGCCAGGCAGCATTTACACAAACGGATGAATTTACCCACCTGACTCAATTCTGTATCCGACATGATGTTGATGACGGTTTTTTTCAGATCGATTTCCGCTTTGAAACGCCATTGCCACGCCAGCCACTTTTTCGAATCGATGCAAAAGATACGATAGAGATTTACGGTTGACAATTCGCCGAAAATCGTATAACCTGGGTATAAAATTTCATCTTTGATCATATCAAATTCATTCGCAATCATTTCAGCGACAGCTGTCGGAATTTTCAAATTTTTCACAAATTTTTTCGATTCGTCAGCATACTTTTCCACGGCAGGGTCAAAAGAAGCATTACTTTCGGTAATCTCTGGTTTCGAAGTGTCCAGCGGAATACGTGGAACCCAGCTATTCCAAATATCTAACGCGACTGCGAACGAGGACATCTCCAGTAAAGTGGGCACATATTCGTAGAGCACCAAGCGTCCGTCTTCCCATTTAAATGCACCATCTGTGGGATCTTCTGGCACATCCGAAGTCTCCATTCTGTACGATTTGTTCGATCAATTAATGGATATCTGAAAGATATATTTTCAAATCAACTCTACATAAAGTTCCCATGTATGTACCATCAACGTAGAAAAAATCACTATAAAAATGATTTTTTCTCCTAAAATTTATCAAAATGATTTCGAAATGGATATTTTGCCTTCAAAATATCATGAGCTGTGATTTTCTGCTTAATAAATTATTAAAACGATTTCGAGTAGTCGTTCTTACACCAAAGATTCTAATCATAAGTTGGCTATTTTTTTATTTTTATTTTTTTGAACCAGCTGAATTTCATAATATTGTTTTAATCAGAAAACTCAAAAAAAAATCGAAGGAAATGTTATAGAAAGATAAAAATTATTAAGCTCTCATTTTTTCTAAACTGGAAAAAAAAATTTATCCAAAAAAATAATAACATATCTCAATTTATAAAATGGTAAAATTTATGATTTTTTTGAATAAAATTCATTCATTTTGGTAAAATTTATTCATGTTTTTAACAAATTTTATCATTTTTTTTGGTAAAAAATATCATTTTTTAGAATGAAGTTCGCGTATTTTGTGAATATTGAGACACGTTATTTTTTGCCCTTAAATTTTATTATTTTTTGAATGAAATTTATCATTTTGGTAAAATTTATTCATTTTTTCGATATTTATCATTTTTAGAGTAAAATGTATTTGTTTTCATAACTTCCGTTTTTCCGTGAACTTTTCGGGTTTAAAATAAAAAATTTTCAAAAAATCGCCTTTCAGTCGAAAAAAAAAAAAATATGTATTCAAATCATGAACTCGCATTAATGCGTTTCATTTTCAATTACTCAAAGGAACAAAAGTTCATAACTATGGATCTTTTTCAAGAACATTTCTTCAGCTCTGGAAATTAGCATAATTTTCTGGGGCTCCGGAAGGTCTCGAAACCGTTTCCAATATATTCTGCACGTCGGAAATGAAATATAATACTAAATTTCAGTTTTTTTCGCTGATTAGATCAAATTTTCGAATTTTTCAAGGCGATGAGATACAATCTCGGAACTTTAAAAATTCGCCAAAATTCAAAACATGAACTTAGCTTTATTGAAAATCGTAACAATGAAGGGTTCGAAAATCTTCCTTAACACACTTCCCAAAATAATACAGAAAAATATATAATTCGTTATCCGAATAGGTAGGTCCCTCTCCCTAGGTACCTGCGAATGAAACTTTCCGAAGTAAATATTGCAGTTTTTTCAGAAAATTTTCTACATTCCTGGTACATAAAAGATACCCCTCCTCTTTCCCCATATGAACAGTTTTTTATTCGATTATGATCTAAAGGTGCGATAGTTAATGCAGACTATTTTATGAAACTTTCTCCGGTGCTGGGAAATTCCATAATTTTGTAGAGGCTCCAGAACGTCTCGAAACAGTTCCCGATTTTTTTTGTTGTTGATTGGATTATATTTTCATAGTATTTTTCAGAGTAATGAGATAATTTTCAAACTTCAGAAATTAGTCGAACGTAAATTCAACAAATGGATTTCAGCCTATGAAATATTGAATATGAGATTCTTTTTTGATGTATTTCAAATCATTTTGTTTCGACCTAAAATTTCATTACTAGTTGGAAAATCTCACTTTCAGGTTGGAAATTCTTGATATTTTTCATTTTTTTCTTTTTTTTTTCAACAGTTGATTTTAAAAAAAGCAATAAGTAATCGAGTTGAATTCGTTATTTCATTCATAATAATTCATAAGATACTGTGCAAAATTTCCAAGAAATTTCAAAAATATTTGTCAAACCCCCTTTTTATTTTTCCAAAATAAAACTCGGGCATAATTTTCTTTTTCATTTTTCATACTCCAATGAAGTAAATTTTGCTCAGTTTTTCTCATCTAATTATCATTTTTTCACTTCACAACATTCATAAAGGGAAGGTAGGTGTAGAGGAAAGTAAAAGTAACAAAACATGATTTCACTCGGTTCAGGCTTACACTCAAATTAACATATGCGCTAAGTCCTCATCTTTCAATCCTTAAATCCATATTTCAAAAATAATCGCACAACGGGAAAAATTCGAGTACTTTAATAGTTATTTTTTGCAACGTTGATAATCATATCAAAAATTTTTCAATTTTGAAAAATTTTCATTCCTTTGATTCTTGAAACTGACTCGTAATCATTCCGAATAAGAAATTAAGTTTCAATAAAATAAAAAAAATAGAAAATTTATTTCCAATTAAGACTTTTCGTCATAAGTAAATCAATAGCATATAATAATCAAAAAAATAAGTAAGTAAATCACAAAAACGAAACATCAATTCGGATGTACCAAATGAAAAAAAAAATTACAAAAAAATAATAATTCGATAAATATAATTTCAATCAAGAATATCGAGCAACCTTCGCACGTTTGCTCGGACCATCCTGCTTCGACTGCTCCAATTTAAACTTCCGAATTTCTTTCTCATCCTCATCAAACAATCTTTTCAAACACGCCTCGAACGATTTCATTTTCGACAATTTTCTCATTATCGCATTATCTAATCTATGCATTTTACGCACCTTGAACTTTTTCGCTTCCTCGACGCTGCCGAAATACCAAATCAAACATTGATCCAGCCTATCGAACGTACACACGCGTTCAAAACTTCGATTATCGCACTTGCACGCCTTACGAAGAAACTCATCAAAAATCTCATCGATGGGGAGATCACTCTTAAACTGGGCCACTTTCGCTTCATCCTCTAAACACCACATGGCCAAATTTAAAAAATACTCATTTTTAAAATCTTCCCAAAATTCCATCGAAAGTGTAACTTTTCGCAACCCTTCCAAAAGCGTTTGTTTCAGAACTCTAATCTCTTCGACAGTCATGATCGAATTGACAACTTTATTCATCTCGGGTAAATTCTGAACCTTATGCCATCGATGAATATATTTAGAAGCGAACGACGAAACGAATAATTTCTTCATATTCAACGATAAAACCTCTTCGACGCATATTCGATCGATAAATTCGCCCAAAACGATCCAATTCGAATGACAAAACATAAACTTTTCTTTATTCAAATCGCTCGACTCTAATAACCATTTGACGAAATCTCGAGTTGCTTCGTCATTCGGCGAATAAATCTTCAACATGCGAATCAATTCTGTAAACTTGAGATCGTTAGTCAGGCTCAAGGCGTATTTTTGTGTACTGGGCAATTTCAAGACTGATTCTCTGAACTTCGATAGTTCTTCGTCACCAGGCCAGCATAATTTCAACACTTCGATCATACGTAAAGAATCGCTGCAATAACGAGCCAAATTTTCTTTCATTTTTCGCATCGTCTCCTTCCTACTTTCGGGACTTTTGGCCGAAAAAAATAGATACAAGAAATCGAAGCTGGCCGGCGCTGGACTCTTGGTATGGTTCGAATTCGACGAGCACCATTTATAGTCGTGATAGGCAGAAACGACCTCTTGATTGTACATTTCGCTAAAATTACTCTTCAGATGATCAGCAGCCATGTTCCAAAATTTCATCAACAGATTCATATGATTTTCAGACCAAATCCTCTCGAAAAAAATCTGTTTAATCATCTGACCAAATTCATCGGCGGTGCATTGATGACTGATCCGCCTCCAGACCACAAAAGCACACTCCGGAGCATCGCCGATCCAAAAATTCAACACGATCCCGACAGGAATATCTCGAATCAGACGACTTTGCTGATACCAGCTCATTTTGGATAAAATTCTTTTCAGCAACCCGGCCGTGGCATAACTTTCGAACATGGTTTTGGCGACGGATATTTGATCTTCGACACCTAAACGGTCCCAGAAATACTCAAACCAGGAATATTCGTCGTTGAAACAATGACCAGCCATGAGAACGTCGATCGAGGGGGAATTCCTGACAGGTATCTTATGCAGTTCGTTCTTAATCCGGCAAATCCAATAAAACAGCAGCGGATTCGTTTTGAATTTAACATCTCTGATGAATTTCGCAGGCAGCAAAGATAAATCAATCGAATCCATATCGTCGATCACTCGATGACTACACATGACGACAAATTTTTGGACAGCGGTCAATTCCGAAGCTGATAATAAATTCAACGCTGTTCTTTTATAATCGATTTCACCATTAGGACGCCAAACCCACCACCTCGGATTAAAATTGTCGATACGATAATCGCGTAAATTCTTGGGCAGGATTTTGGCATTAATTTTTCCAATATATTGAGTCATTTGAGCGTGAATCCGTTCCAGACTATTTTTTATCGATTCTTTGGCTAGTTCCGGCAGTTGAAGGGTTTTCACCGCCTCTTCTAAATTTTCGTGGTATTTTTCTTTGCCACAAATGAGGGTAATGGTGCCACTGGTGGCCGGAAACACGACGAACCAACGAAACGCAGTAGGCGAAATGTGAATGTGCCATATTTCTAGAGCTATTTTGAAAGACGCCAATTCCGATAATTTGGGGACGGCTGAGTAAAATACGAGTCGCTCTTGATCCTGAGCCATTGGACCATTGCCATTCGTCTCCATTGCGACCAATAAATCAATCGGGGATCTGAAATCGAGTATGATTTTTCTATAAGAGTTCTATTCGTGATGGTCGTAGAATCGCGAGAAATCGAAGAATGGTTCTAGCTACTTGATAATTCGAACTACGTGCAGCAAGTTCTACCACCACCTATAAAGGTATATTTGTTTGGAAGAGAAGAACTGCGGTGGAACTTTTCACTTTATTCATAAGTTGAAAAGCATAAATCTTTGATTGGTGGCTTAGTAGGGTCAAATAAATGGAGTAAAATTATAAATTTTTCGCTTTCAATAAAAAATTAGTTGGAAAAATAAACTCGAAAATTTTCAAAATATTTTTTAAAATTTCAAATTCATCTTCAACTTGGCGAGATAAATATTTAAACGTGATTTCCCATTTTTGAATGTTTTTATTTTTTGGAAAACTTGGAAATATCATTCTGCATAATCTTTCATCATACGTTTCGTCAAAAAATAAATTTCAACTTGTCAAACATTTCAAACTTGAATAAAAATACCACAGCATATTTTCTAGCCTTATTCATGTGATTTTTCAGTTAAAATTTCATCTTACCTTCGATTAAAAAATTGAACAATGGAATAGAAGGTTAGATCAAATCAAGATTTTCTGAAAATTATTTTTTCGTATCGAAAACACACACAAAAAAATGGTAACGCCTCCCCTCCCCAAGAAAAAAGTTGAAAAAATTGGCGTTCGAATAATCACTCAGCATAATTTCAATAGTTTGGAAAATTTTTTAGGTTAAAAAAATTCCAAAGTTATTTCCTTGTTTTTGAGGAGGGGAGGGGGGTGTCTTCATGGTCAGACAAAAAAATTTCATCCTTATTTTGAAAAAATATACATCGGCACCATAAAATCTGATAAACAAATCTTGAATAAAAACGTACTAGATAAGTCATAATGCATTTTTGATCCGAAGAAGCCATTTCAGCGTGATCCAAATTGCATTTTTGTTTTTTTTTTTTCATCATTTTTGAGAGCACCCTGGATCCTCACCAAATTTGTCCTTTTAGATTCAAAATGAATCGTATCTAATCTAGCATGCGTTTTTATCTCAAATTTGCGAAATAATTTTTTTTGTGGAATTAATTTTATTGAAAAGAAAAAGAAAACCACTTCTGAGAAAAGAGGGCTGTTGAGCAACCATTTTCTGCAGCAATGAGCAAAAATGTCTCAACTTCTTGGAATAAATTTGAATGGAGGGGAAAAATCAGTAAAATTAAAATATTGCATCAAATTTCAATCAAGAACGTCTCACAAGGAAGGAATCATAATTTCCGAATCACACCTAAGGATTTACATTTTTCTACGAAAATATTTTCTTCAAGACGTAATAAAAAAATTGATCACCCAATCATTCGATACGGAATGGAAAACTGAGAAAAATTCGCTTCGTATTTCTTGGAGGAATTTAATTCGAAATCTCTCATTTTCAAACTTTTGGCACAGAACACAGCCAGTATCACATATGAAAACGAGGAAAAATATTCTATATTTACAGGGTGTCTCGATAAAAGTTGCTAACATTACATCTGGCAATGATACAATTAGCTGAACAGATGTTCGAGTTTTGTCAGTCGTCAGAATTGCAGGAGTTATTTTCAGCCATCAACAAATGGCAAAATACATACATCAAGATTACACCAAACTGGCAAGCTGGCATATTTCTATGTTTTAAAGCTTCTTCAGATTCAAAATTAGAAAAAATATGGTAGAGGTAAGTCGAAAGAATTCCATCTTGTCATTATATTATTTCAAGATTTTCGAATGATCTTTTGAGTCAAAGTTGTTCATTTTCAAGTCGATTTTGATCATTACTGACTTTCATTTACCATTTTTACCTATACAATTGTATCAGAATTATTCATCGATTGTCAATTGACACTACTTGAAAAATGATGTTTTAGAAGTACTATTAATTTGAATTTTTCCCATCCCCCCCCCCCCACAAAAAAAGACATTTATACACCAGAAAAAATACAACATTTAAAACCACATAAAAACTGTTCTCTCAACGATGTGAACGACCTAATATGTATTATTCGAGGTCATCATGCCAATTACACGAGTACTTCTAATTTCGATAAACTTTGTCTCGTTGCGTTGCGTTATCGCTTCTTCAATGATAATAATTACACGAAATATTTCATTGGTAAATATGCACCTACATCTGCGTTGCAGTGTCTTTCTCTTTCATATTTTCAAGTTTATTTTTAACTCGGATAATTTTCGGTTGTTTTGATAATGGCAAAACGCCAAACAACTATTTTGGAACTTGGAAAATTCCAAAAATACATGTACGAATATTACTCTTTCCAATGTTGAACTTGACATTCGTTCATAGCACGAACCTTGACTTTTCTTTTAAACCGAGAATAAGACGAAGAGAATTACTGTAAGTGGGATCTTGAAAAATATACATTCACAAAGAGAAAAAAAATCGTGGAATAAATCTAAGAAACCTTCCCGAGTATTTATGTATGTTGTTATTGAATGATTATAGAACAAATAAAATTAAAACCATTCATCGGATATTTCTCTAAAATAACATACAAAACAATATCGTAATTCTAACTAAAATGGAATGTTCAACGTCTCGTCATACCCCTAAGCTTCTCCGATTTAAATTTACGAACAGCCTCTTCATCATTACCAAAAAACCATCTCAAAAGCACCTTCAAAGACGGCTTATCAGACTGCTCCATTATTTCCCTCAATAGTTTCAAATTTAACGCGTTAATTTTACCTATTTTGAAATCTTTTACTTCCTCGTCGCTGGTAAAATACCACCCAAGACATTTATCCAAATCATGAAGCAAAAAAACGTCTACGTCTCCACAACCTGTATTCCAATACCAAGAATACACTCTGGAAAAAATATCGTCAAATATATCATCAATCGATAGGGAATCTTTAAACTGGTCGATTTTCTCGTCACCTCCGACACACCAGGATACAAAATCTTGGTAAAATTTTTCATTAAAATTTCTCCAATACGCCCCACCCTTAATGACACCTCTAAAAGTATCCAGCACGGTTATTTTAAAATCTGCCAATTCTTCCGCCTCGAATACTACTCCGACCACTTTGATCATTTCGTGCAAAGCTGCCTCTTCATTCCACATATACTGACAATTGACGGTAAACGACCTTAGAATATTTTTCTTCATTTCCGAGGCCAACGACGAATCGTTGGGAAAAGCAGAATCGATAAATTGGCTTAATTTATTCCATCTACGATAATCTAAAATAAACGTATGACTAGTCAACTTTTTCGGCTGCAATATCAATTTCAATAAATCTCGACTGGTCCGCTCGTCTGGCGAATAGACATTCAACAATTCACGCAAATCGTCGAATTTTTCCATATTTAAAAGAGTCGTGCAACGTCTCATCATTGTCAACGATCCAGCCACAGATTTTTTAATCTCGATTATTTCTTCATCGCTGGGCAGACAGAATTTCACAACATCCATCATCAAATGAGGGCTATTAATTTGGCAAATTTTATCCGAAATATTCAGAATTGTCTCTTTCCTGGATCCTTGGTCTTTCAACGATAAAAACTCGCACAGCAGCTTGAAACTACTCGGCGGATGGGAACCAGCGTACAAGAATATTTCAATGACATCGTTCTCACTCGTCCGTACAAAATAATTTTTCAGCCGATCGGAAGCTCCTTCCCAGAGATTGATTAGCAAACTGGTATCGAATTCGAAAGAAATTCTGCATCGTAAAACAGCCCTCATCATTTTATCGAATTGCTCCTCAGTCATGATATGTTTGGTCAGCAACCAACAAGCGAATGCTTCCGAAGGCATGTGCAGCCATATCCAAAAATTCAAAATAACATCGACCGGGATCCGATGGATTAATTGACGTTGCTGCGATAGAGACATTTTCGACATCAAGATACTTTGGAATTGCCACGAGTGGGTCAGTTTGATCACAGCTACTGAGATTTGTTCATTGGCACCCAATCGATTCCAAAAATACCTGAATGCGAACCAAAGCTCGTATTTACAATTCGCAGCCATGACTGCGTCGATCGATGGCATGCTTCCCAATGGCACCTTATCTAATTCGTTTTTCAACCGGCAAATCCAATAGAATACTAAAAAATCTTCCTCGAAGGTCGCCTCTTTGATAAATTCCTCCGGGAAATCGTTGGCAGAAATCGAGTTAATCTGATATTCCATGCAATATTTACACATAACTATGAATTTTTGTATTTCAGTCAATTCCGGATTCGATAACATTTTTAAAGCAGTCCTTCGGTAATCCAGTTTACCATTTTGATACCAAACGCAATACTTCGGACTGAAAAGATCGGTATAATATTTCCTCAAATTTCTGGTAAAAATATCGCATTTGAAGTGCCAAATGCACGAATCCATTCCTCGACGAACCGTATCCAAACAATTTTTGATGATTTGTTCGATAGATCGAGGCGTGCCAAGAAGTTCAACCAATGTATCGGATTTCGTACGGTAATCGTGTCCGAGACCTAATGTAATTCGCAAATGATCACCTAGTGGTTTTCCCTTCTCAATTTTATGTTCGGAACGAGCGATAAAATTGTACCATATTTTCAGCGCCACCTCGTAGGATGCCAATTCTTGTAACGCAGGGACCGATACATTGAATACAAACCTCCCTTCTGAGGATTCGATGGCTTCGCCTGCAGCTGCCTCGACGAACCCACTATCGCCCATTATCGGGGGAATCTGAAATTATATAACGACCCAGGGTAAGAACTAATACAGTTTCGACCCCAAATTTTGATAAGACGTACACGTGCAAAGCGTTAAGAATATAATTTAACAAAGCACCTGAATAAAAAAAAAGTGAAACCGGTTGACCGATCAGGAAAGGGAGAGAGGGTACAAAAAAGCATCATGTTAGTGAAGCAATTTTTTGCTAAATATCATAAAACAATAGCGTCGCAGAAATTGAAAAAAAATTACAATAATTTCATTTCGAGAATGGGGAGGCAGCATTTGCACTAGAAATAACAGAACCAGTTTCGACTTTGAAAAGTTAACCAAATTTTATTTAGATTAAAAATTACGTATTGGTACGATTCAGAACGATATCAAGGCATGTGGTAAAATTTAATATGAAAAAGCAAGACATTTTTCAAAAAAATAAATTAAAAAACTTTCAAGTTTCAAAAAGTATGATTGAAAAAAAAGGGGGAAAATACAGGTCACTCTGGCATTTTTTTAAAAAATTACCACAAAATCAGGACCTGTAGGACTGTTAGACAGTTTGGGAGATGACCAATTGACCATTTTTGAAATCGATTCCTGGAAGCAGTTTTTAATAATTCTACAAAAAGTCAGACCATAAACTGTTAAGAATCTTCAAACAGATTTTGAAAAATATGGAAATCCAAAAATTTTCAATTCATGTTTTTGAAGAATTATGGACGGTATTTTTTTTCCAGTTTCTTCGACATTAGAGTTGGGCGAAAAGTCATAAAAACGAAAATGTACTCAGTTTTCACAATATACATTATCTACCCACTTCCATGATTTAAAAATTTTTTCATCTGATTTTTTTGAAAACAACATTGTAATTCCATAAAATATTTATATTACTTCATGAATTTGGTTGGAATGGAAGTTATGACTGCGGGAGCAAAACATGGAAATCATTGTTACAAATTATGGGGTAGTCAGTAAGCTCAGAGGTCATCTTTCACCCTCCAATTTAGTAAAGACTTGTAAAATATTCCAAAAAAACAAACTTTTCTCTGGAAACTTTTTTGCACAGATTCAATAAAAAAAAATTGTACTGTCAACTACATATCTACCAATAATTAATTGTTCCATTTCATTATTTGTTTTTGTTTCAGATGAGTGTTATGAATTTCCATTGTCGTAATAAGAAGCAGAAATGGGTAATTTATTTTTCTTAATTCTCTGTAGGAAAATCTTATTCTACGTACAATTGTATCGAAGTACATAAAGATTATTTGTTTATTTTGAAATATTTGTTCAAAAATTTCGCCATTTTCATCAGCTTGGTCATTGAAAATCTTTGAAAATGTGAAAACTGTTTTTTAAAAAAATACTTGGCTGGATTTCTTATGAAACTTCGCAAAAGGAGGCGAGAAAACTCGATTGCAAGCATTCTACGTTGATTGAGAACGTCAAAATTTCGTAACTCGTAAGCGTCTGAAATCGTTGAAAATTGTGTAAACTGAACTCGATGTAACTGAGATATCAGGTAGCTACACATTTTACGTAGTTACGAATCCCAATTACATATCAATTTCATTGGAAACATGATTTTCAAAAAAATATTACGTAGGTTTCCTAGATACACAATTTACGTTTTCTGTTGAAGAAAAGTGATTTTTGCAATCGATGATACTACGTTAGTCACACTTTGTACAGTAGGTAGCGAAAGAAAATACGCGATGTAGAGGGGTAAATGTTTGAACACCTTTTCGAATTTCGCACACTATGATGACTTAATCGCGTTTCGTACCGTTGGAAAAATCTGAATCTACGAAAAAAGCAAACAAACGACGCGGTTTTTGTAAATATTCATACAAGTTTTCGAATTTACGAAAGATAGGTTGCATTGGCATACTTGGTAGGATTTTTCGATTATAAAATAAACAGAAAAAATCACCTCGAGGTATCATAAGTTTCAGTTGGTCGTGAAGTATTCGCGCATATCTTGTTATTGTGAACATACGAGAACTAAACTTCGTAAAAATAATGGCTAATATTCGAGTGATTGCGACCATTTTCGGTATCTTATATTTCTTGGATACTTCGAGAGTACATGCTGGACAACCGGATTATCAAACTTTTATGTCTAATGGGTAACTTGCGATTGGTATTTTTTTTCAATTCTTCCTTTGATTCCAACGAGAAAGCTACCGCACCGAATGAAAAATATTTTTAATTCATAGAAATGCGTGTAGTTACACATTTGAAATTCAGTAGGTGAAATTCGACACTACAGAAAATTTCATTTCGAAAATTGATGATTTTCAGGATCTGTCATTTTTAATCTTTGAAATGAGAAAAGAAGTGGCTACGGAGAGAATAAAATTTTGGCATGTAAAAAATGCGATTTGTTTTGAAGCGTGATGAAATTGCAAAAAATTCGACAATTTTTTCCCGTATTCAGTTTAGTTAGAGTGAACATTGTTAGTCCTGCAAAATGTCTCTTTTTTTAGGTATTTTGAAACGTAGCGTTGTCGAATATTTCGCTTGAATTTTTTCATGTCAATCTAGATATAAATACCATTCTTAGGTGTTGAAAATCGGGTTTTTAAATTAGCAATGAAGATGCGCGCCAAAATTAATGAAAAAATATCATTACCTGCAAATGTGGTCGTTATTTTCTAGTTTGAGTATTTCGCGTACCCCTTGCCCTCAATTTTGTTTCTTTTTATGAGAAAATGATTCCTTGACATTTTTAGCCTGTTTGAAAAAGTTTTCATTCAATTCACAATTTGATTTTTGATTTCATGGCACTTGAAATAGGAATTATTGCTGTTACCCAATCATATGTACTTCAATATATCTACTTTTCAGGGGTAGAATCTGTTTCGAGAGTTTTGGTCTCACCGACGAAAAACGTACTACGATTTGTCGTAAACTTGGCAAAAAATACCATTCGACAATGCGGTATGCGCAATTAACGGATATAAGTGGCACATGCGAGAGTCGCTATATCAAGCTTAAGAATCCATTGGTAGAACCAGAAGTTGAAGCTACACCGTCAGCTACGGTTTTACTTTGCGATATAGGACCAGATGTAAAGCGCTGTGTTACTACAACTTCAGTTCCTAACACCTATCATTATTGGTCTCAGCTACCTGTGGCGGGCAGAGGATTAGGTTGTCAGTACATGGGTAGTATTAAAGTCTCATTTGGTGAATCATCGTCATAATCTCGTGCCTAATCAATTAATCATTTTTTTAAAAAAAAAAAGTCAGAAAAACTCAAAAAAAAATACAGTCTTATGCATTTTGGCGCACGCAGATCTCATAACGTTTTAGTTGGCAGCATTGCTACTGAAGATTTAAAAAAAAATTAATTCGAAATTTACAGGGATGCCAAGGGGTAAGATAAAGCTTTCAACTTTCGGCTTCGACTTGATTTTTGACCGCGACGTTTTAGTTTTAGCTTTCAGCTTTCAACATATTTAGCTTTCAGCTTGATTTTCAACAGCTTTTGCCTTAAAACTATTGATCTTTCATTTTTTTTTTTCAACTTTGCGGATCACAAATCATAATTTACAGAAGTAGTGTTAGAATGAGAGATTAAACGATTACCTAATTGATGCTGCATCAAATGTGTTTCCAAAAAATAATCGGAATAAAACGATTGATCGGTTCACAAAATTTCCGTATTCTTGATTAGCCAGATATACGCGACGTCAGAAACTCAAGTAGAAAAAAAAATACGTTACATATAATTCGATCAATCAGAAAAATAGAAATTTTTCTCCCCTTAATCGACGCTGGTCCGATTTCAATAATCGATTAAAATCGTGATTGTTCCATGTCTGCTAAGAATCTTTTGTTATTTGACTTCATATGCGTGAGCATCCCTGGAATTTTGAGGATTTAATGCACAAGCCTCCATAGTTAAAATTCACAAAAAATTAAATTCATGCTCAGGAAATGTAGGTACCTAGTTTACAAGAATTTCGATACTGTAATTTATTTTTCAAAATGTTTCTTGATCTTTTTTTTCGAATGTTTAAAAATCGAAATTCTCAAAATTTATTCCACTTTCCTGTAAAATATCGTGTTTTGATCAGGCCTGCCTGCACAGGGTAGCGGAGGTAGTGGTCGCTACCTCGCTATCTCATAATTTTTCGTATTCTATAGGTTTTTTTCTTGTTTTTGTGTTTAATTTTTGATATCGTAGAAAACAAAAATTGATTAAAGTAGTGAAAGTAAAAAATTTTTTATTGAGAAAGTCTGTCAGTCATGGATCAAACATGCTTTTACCCTCGTAAAAGGTCTCAAAGAGCTTGTGCGATATGAAAAGCGAAAAATTTTTCATTGTAAGTTTAAAAAATGTACCCCACTTTTCAATTTTCAATTTTCGACTTGAGCAGTACTCATTCTACCCGTCCTTGAAGAGATAGAAAAAAAATTGGAAAAAACTCATCCCCTTTCAAAATTTTTGTTTAGCACTGCTTTTCATTTTTTTTTTTTGAATTTTCAATCAAATGAAACTGTGTTGAAAGTATTTCTTAAAAAATGGAGCCAGACCGGGCAGAGCTGAGCTCTGCCGTAAAAAAAGAATGTACCATAAAGATTTAATCTCATAATCAAAGGCATAGTTTAATTTAAAAATCGTAATCAATCCTCTCCCCTTCCTATTACCTCCTTCATGTAGATATGTTTATTCATCAACTAAATTTCATTCAATGTTATTTATATTACGTGAATATCAATTAAAATATATTTGAATGTTTATTGAATTATTTTTCACGTTTATTGAATTATTTTTCACTGACATTCCAACAGTGCATCACTAAATTCTCAAGAAGCATACAAAAATTGATAATTTTATCCAAAAAATGATAAACATTATCAAATGAAAAATTTATTCAAAAAAAGGAATTTTATCCAAACTATAATATTCATCGAAAACAAATTGGTTGAAATTTATTGCATAGAGAATTGAATTTTACCGATTTCGCAAAAAATATAATTTTTTCAGAATAAATTTCACCTTTTAGGTGAATGGGGTCCCATTATCATTTTTTTTTAGATCAAATTCTTCTTTTGTCCAATAAGAAAAAATTAAATAAACAAATTGTAAGCAATCTTTAATTCTTAAAAACCTTCATTACAAACACATGATATTCAAACCCAACAGTTTCGGATCTCAAAATCTCTACATTGAAGTAAAACTCTCGATCAATCGACGCGATGAAACGATTTCAATAAAATACAATACAAATTCAAATGGAAATGCTGTTACCTATCATTCCGAAATACATTATAAAAATGAAATTATTCTGAAAAATCACTCAATACTCATCATTTTCAGCATCTTCTCCAACCTAAACTTACAAATCTCTTCTTCATCGTTATCAAAAATCCACTTTAAAAGTACAGTCAACAATGACTCATCATAAAGTTCTACAAATACGGGTAACCATTTTTGTTCAGGCTCGTAAATTTTACTCATTTTATACTTCTTTATTTCTTCTACAGATTTAAAACACCATGCTAAGCAAATACCCAAATTTTCCAACATGACCATGATAGATTGGTTCTGATGTAAAGTAGGTGCACATTCACGATTGCATATCACATAGAAATAGGTATTAAATAAATTATCAATTGGTATAGTCGTTTTAAACTCGTTCACTTTCGATTCATCTCCTCCACACCAGAATATAAAATCATGGAAATATTTCTCGTTCATTTTCACCACCCACGTGAGTGTCGAAAAAGTCAGTCGAAAAGAATCCAATAATGTTTCCTTGAAGGTTGCTAATTCATCTGGTACAAATACTTGCTCGACTACTCGAGTCAATTCGTTTAAATCGATCCCGAAAACGCATTCAGGCAGACATCTGGTGGCAAAAGTCGAAAGGAACTGTTTCTTCCAACTTGAAAGTAACAATAAATCATTCGAGAACGCTTTGTCGACGAATTCACTGAAAATATTCCATTTACGGTATTCGAGTACGAATTTTTCCGCATCCAACAATTCCGATTGTAGAATACGTTGCATTAATTCAGACGTAGCTAGATTATCAGGCGAATAAACGTCGAACAATTCGTAACACTGGTCGAATTTCTGATGATGCAAAAAATCAATACAGTGATTCAGCATAGAAGACGAATTCGTGACAGATTTCTTGAATTCCATCACTTCTTTTTCGCTTGAAAGACACATTCGGATGAATTTCATAACTGAATGAGGTATCCGAAAATGACAACTGTCGGAAATTTTTCGAACCATTTCTTTCTTCGACTGTTCGTCTTTGATCGATAAAACTGCCACTAAAAATTGGAAACCGTTCGCCGAAAACTCTTCATCCTGATATTCGACTATTTCCACAATATGGTCGGTAATCGTCCGGGCAAAATAATTTTTATGGAGATCCGAAGCTGAATTCCAGACATCGATCAAAAATTGCATATCAACTTCGGAAGACAGTCCAAATCTCAATACGCCAATCATCAATTCATCGAACTGTTCCTCGCTCATAGAATTTCTAGTAATTAACCAAATTCTAAATGCGATCCATAGCTGTGATTCGATACAAAAATTCAAAATAATATCGACTGGTATTTGATAGAATAACTGATATTGTTGTAACTTGGACATCCTCGATATGAGCTTCCGATAGTCCACCCAGCACTCCGAAAATGTAATCACGGCGATTGTTACTTGATCATCAGCACCCAGGCGGTACCAAAAATACTCGAAAGCCAGCCAACGTTTAACTGAGCAACATGAAGCCATAGCAGCGTCGACTGAGTGAAAATTTTCCAGCGGTATTTTGTCCAGCTCATTCTTCGAACGACAAATCCAATAAAATACGAGGCAGTTTTTTTCGAAATTCATTTCTTCGATGAATTCTTTCGGCAGGTCGCATATGGAAAAGGAACCTAGCTCGTATTCCAAGCAATATATTGACATGATGATGAACTTTTGGATCGGAGTGAATTCCAGATTACATATCATTTTCGATGCAGTCTTTTTATAATCAATTTTACTATTCTGACTCCAAACGAGATATTTCGGATCAGGAAAACCGATGGAGTACTTCTCAAAGCCGTTAGACGTTTCGAATTTGATCAAATAATTTACATATAATGATACTTCACGACGAATGGCGACCAGATTACATACAATCATTTGCTCGACCAACTGTGGTATTCTTTGTAATTTCACGAATTCCTTCATTTCCTTGAGATGGTCGTCGGCGGACAAGTTTGACAAGGGCTGATTTTCATTTCGTACCTCCCGCCAATTATTAATCGGAAGGTGCCCAGAAAAATCGTACCATATTTTCAGAGCTACTTCGCAGGATGCTAGTTGTTGCAACGTAGGCACCACATGGAATAAAAATCGCCCATCCGAAGAGTCAACGACACCATCACCAAATACCTCGATGAGCCCTCTATCATCCACCATTATCGAAAAGAATTCCAGCCAAAATCTGAAATTCAAAGGTCATAGGGTAAGAAATGAGATCATTTTAAGCGGTATTTTCCGATAATCTTCGTTTGATCCAAATAAACCACAAATCTTATATTAGTACAATCATTTGAAGAGTTTAAAACCATGCAGGTGGTGCTAAGTACTTCTATGAAAATAAAACCGATTCGAGAAATAAATACGTAAAATCTACAGGCTAGCCAAGTAATACTTTTTCAATCAGTGTTCTTTCAAGGAACAACCTCCATCAAAGGTGACCCACTGGCCCAGAAACCTGACTCCACCAATTTCTTTCGAAATTTAAAAAAAATACATCTTGAATTTGGGCGAAAATTAAGGACGTAGATTATTATGAGCGAGGAGATGACTTCCTTGAAAAATTCTGAGCCCCTCAGTCCTAGGGGGAGGAGACTGAAGGCCTCATAAGTGTGTCAGGGTATCTAACTGATTTTTTTTTTTTGTAAAATCACTACTTTTTTTAAAAAAAAATTCAATTTGAACCCCCCCCCCCCCACCACCAAAAAAATCGTCTCTCTTTCCAACGTACAAAAAAAACAATCAAAATTTTTTGGAGGAAAAAAAAATGAAATTAGAAAAAAATCTTTATTTTAAATGTAATAAATTAAAAATGAACAATTTTTGAAATTTAAAAAAATAAATTTCGCTTCTTTGGAATTTTTCATTTTTTCACTACTTTTTTTTTTCAAATTTTCGTCTGAATTCACTACTTTTTCACTACTTTCACTACCCGTTAGATAGTCTGTGTGTCATTTACGAAAAAAACACGATTTTCACGAAATACTTCTGGGTAGTGTCACCACCGTCACCAGCCGGCGATTCAACTTACAATATAACTTCCTCGTTCCTACATTCACTCTACCCAAACTATTGACCTCAAAATTTAATATCACCAATGTAACATTTTGCCCTCGACAGGGTGGCTGAATAGTTGCACTTCGTGAATTTTAAAATTTTGGAATTTCACCTTCAAATTCAAATCACGTATTCAAGAACCTCAAATTCCAGCCAAAATATTTTTTCGCCTCGTGAATAATTTTTCATAACATTCACATGGAAATACTGCCTAATGAAGTTCAATTTATACCTTTTCGTATAGATCTCAATATTCATTCAGCGACTGAAAAAATTATCCATTTTTTATGATGAAAATAAGTTCAAATTTTATTTCTTTGGAAATTTTTTTATTTCACTTGCTGACTGAAATCTTACTAAAATTGCATATGTAAATCAAAAAAACACGCGAGGCCAAAAGGTTCATTGAGGGAGAGGGATTCCCTCTTCAATAAAAGTAGATTATTTCGCCTATTTTTGTCAAACATCAAGATTTTAATATCCATTCCATTGAGAACACTTCAACTTGATTTCTGTACTCTGCATTGGAAGAAATTTCAATTCTTCAGCATATAAAAATCTGAACCAAAAATAATTTTCAACTATTTTTTCCAAAAAAGATTCATCGCAGAGTTACCAACTGCATTTCAATTTACACATTTGACGAAAAAAATTTTGTTGGCAGCACTGAAACAAGAAATTTTCAAAAAACGTATCATAATTCATTTCAACGAACGTAATATTTCTTGAACATTTCTCAAGTCGCTGAATGAATAACTTGAATTTTATGAAAATTGTGTAAATCAAAATGAAGTTGGTAAGACTGTATAAATTTTTTCGAAAAAACTTGTTATAAATGATTTCAAATGACCAAAAACCCGTTTTAAATGAGGGAATAGAAAAAGTTCACAAAAATGTAATAATATCAACTTTCAATCCTTCAAAGTCCACTTCTCATGACTTATTTTCATTTTTCCATTTAAAAAAAGAAAAAAAGAATCTAGAAGTAAATTCTACACTTTACTAAAACACATATTTTTTCTCTTTCTGATGAGAATAAATTTACAAAATACATATACCGACATTAGCAAACTTCAATTTTTAAAAATCATCGTTACAAAGTGATATTAAAATCAGACCGCAAACAATTTATGATTCCTAAATTTCTACATAGAAGTAAAATTCCCGAACAATCGACGCGATAAAACGATTTCAATAAAATACAACACAAATTCAAATGGAAATACTGTCATCACTCCAAAATACATCATAAAAATAAAATAATTCTGAAAAATCACTCAATACTCATCATTTCAGCATCTTCTCCAGCTTAAACTTACGAATCTCTTCTTCATCGTTATCGAAACCCCATTTCAAAACTACAGAAAAAAATTGTCCATGATGAAGTTCCATAAATTTGGGTAACCATTTCTGGCGAAATTCGTAAATTTTATGTACTTTATACTTTTTCCTTTCTTCTACAGAATTAAAGCACCATGCAAGGCAAATATCCAAATTTTCCAGCATGATCATGATTGAACGGTTTAAAGTATGTGCTAAATTACGATTGCATATCATGAAGAAATAGGTTTCAAATAAATTATCAATCGGTATAGTTGCTTTGAACTCGTTCACTTTCGATTCATCTCCAACACACCAAAATATAAATTCATGGAGATATTTCTCGTTCATTTTCACCACCCAAACATGGCTCGAAAAAGTTGGTCGAAAAGCGTCCAATAATGTTTGCTTGAAGATAGCCAATTCCTCGGGTACAAATACTTGTTCGACTACTTGAGTCACTTCGTTCAAGTCGAGGCCGAAAACGCAATCAGAAGGACAACGAGAGGCAAAAGTCGAAAGGAATTGTTTTTTCAAATCTGCAGCTAACAATAAATCATTCGGGAGCACTTTGTCGACGAAATCACTAAATTTATTCCATTTACGGCAGTCGACAATGAATTTTTCAACATCCAACATTGGTGATCGCAGAATATGTTGCATTAATTCACACGTAGCTGTATTATTTGGCGAAAAAACGTTGAAAAATTCGTAACACTGGTCAAATTTCTCATTATGCAATAGATCAATACAGTGAATCGGCATAGAGGTCGAATTCGTAACGGACTTTTTAAATTCTTCAATTTCCTTGTCGTTTGGAAGACATAATCGGATGAATTTCATCATTGAATGAGGAGCCCGAAAGAGACAATGGTAGGAAAAGATTCGAACCAATTCTTTCTTCGACTGTTCGTCTTTGATCGATAAAACCGCCACTAAAAATTGGAAACCGCTGGGCGAAAACTCGCCATACTGAAGTTCAACTATATCCACAATATGAACAAGAAACATCCGGGCAAAATAATTTTTTTGGAAATCCGCAGCTGAATTCCAAACATCGATTAAAAACCGCATATATTCTTCGGAAGGCAGTCCAAACCTTAATATGCCAATCACCAATTTATCGAACTGTTCCTCGCTCATCGAATTTCTAGTAATTAACCAAACCTTAAACGCGATCGGTGTGTCTGAATCGATACAAAAATTCAAAATAATATCGACTGGTATTCGAGAGAATAACTGATATTGTTGTGACTTGGACATCCTCGATAGCAGCTTTTTTGGATTTTGGTCCAAGGCAGGTAATTTAATCGCTGCAATCGTTACTTGTTCATCGGCGCCCAGACGATTCCAAAAATACTCGAAAGCCAGACAATGCTTAACTGAGCAATATGAAGCCATAGCAGCGTCGACTGAGTGAAAATTTTCCAGCGGTATTTTGTCCAGCTCATTCTTCAAACGACAAATCCAATAAAATACGAGGAAGTTTTTTTCGAAATTCATTTCTTCGACGAATTCTTTCGGCAGGTCGCATATGGAAAAGGAACCAAACTCGTATTCCAAGCAATATGTTGACATGATGATGAACTTTTGTATCGGAGTCAATTCCAGATTATAAAATATTTTCGATGCTGTCCTTTTATAATCAATTGCAGTATTTTGATTCCAAACAAGATATTTCGGATCAAGAAACCCGATAGAGTATTCGCTAAAGTTGGTAGATGTATCGAAATCAATAATATGGTTTGCATAATGTAATACTTCATCACGAATGACGATCAGATCTAATACAATCATTTTCTCAACCACCTGTGGTATTATTTGTAACTTCACGAATTCCTTCATTTTTTTGAGATAGGCGCCATCAGACAAGTTTGATAAGGGCTGATTTTCATTTCGTACCTTCTGCCGATTATTAATTGGAAGGTGCCCGAAAAAATCGTACCATATTTTCAGAGCTACCTCGCAGGATGCTAGTTGCTGCAACGTAGGCACCACATGGAATAAAAAACGCCCATCTGAAGGGTCAACGACACCATCACCAAATACCTCGATGAACCCTCTATCATCCATTATCGAAGAGAATTCCAGCCAAAATCTGAAATTCAAAGGTCACAGGGTAAGAAAACTGATCATTTTAAGCGAAATCTTCCGATCATCTTCGTTTGATTCACATAAATCACAATTTTTATATTAGTACAATCATTTGAAAAATTTAAAATCACGAAGTTCCATGGGAAGTACTCCACGTGAGAATAAAACTGATCAAAAAAATAAATACTTATGTAAAATTAACATGCTAAAAAAAGGTAATAATATTATCTAATCTTGGTGTTTCATCAAGGAACATCCTTTACCAAAGGCGGCCCTGGAACACCACTTCATAAATTTCTTTCGAAATCTAAAAAAATATCTCGAATTTGGACTATAATTCCAAGTGTAAATTACTATGAACGAGAGAAGGACTTTCTAAAACAATTTAGAACCCTCCAAGTTCAAGTGGGGAGGATTAATCACCTCAAATGGGTCATATTCGAAAAAAAACACGAATTATTACGAAGTACTTTTGGATAGTGCCACCAATTGGGGACCCAAATTCAAATTGCAATATGACTTTCTACACACCCCCCTCCCAACCACTGACTACAAAATTGAATATCACTGATACCAGGTTTTGCCCTCGACTGGGCGGCTAAAAAAATTTAAATCGCTTACTCAAATCCCTCAAATTCCAGAAAAAATATTTTTTAGCCTCGTGAAATTATTTTTCAAAATAATCACATGAAAATACTGTAGATTGAATTTCTATTTCAAGAAATTTCATATAATAGTAAGTTATGACTGAAAAAAATCATGCTTTATTTTCTGGAAATTTTCAATTGCACCTGTTAATTGAAAACTTACGAAAATTGCATAAATCAAAAACCTGACAAGTTCTATTTCAAAAATGACATTATGATACTTCGAGGAGCTTTCGATCATACTCTTCAAGATCACGAAGCTCCATTTTTTTGGGATTCCCCGTTAAACATGAATTACTTAGCCAATTTTCGTCAAACATGAGAATATTTTTTTAATCCATCTAATTGAGAACACTTCAATTCGATTTTTTGATGTACAAATTGGAAGAATTTCAAATTTTCTAACACCCAAAAATCGAGTACCTAATAAATTTTTTCAAAAAATTTCAGCGCAGTGCTACCAACTGAATTTAGATTTTCACATTTCACTAGAATATTTCAGTTGGCAACACTGTTACAATTTTTTTTAAAAAATAATTTCAGTTCGAGTAACGACCAATTTTTTAAACTCCCCTTTCAATTCATTGAATGACTACCTTGAATGTAATGAAATGAAAATTACGTAAGTAATTCGAAATGGAGTTGGCAGTACTGCATGAATTTTTCATTTCTACGTAGAAAGTTGTTTCAGACGATCAAAAACATTTTTCGAATGAAGAAAAGGAACCTAAGACATAAAATTTTTTCATTTAAGTATCAGCCAAAAATTGACCAAAAAAAAGGTAAGAATAACATTTCGAAAGAAAAAATATATTCTTTTAAAATATTCTACCATATTCTACTCATTAATTTTTTTGCATGACTTCAGTTATTGAGACAATATCAACATCTGTAATTCTGGATGAAATTTTAAAACGATTGAATCATTTCAATTTTTTTTCAATAGCACCAGTGCGCGGTGTTCATACAGCCAAGAAATTTTGCTTGGATTTCGCACAACTAGGTTTCATGGATATCTGAATGATTTTTCAGCCTTTTTATGGGTCATTTCGCTCTTAAAAAACTAATTTCCGCAAAAAAATTCGAATACTTATCATTAAAAAAAAAACGGCTGTTTAAAAAATTTCAATTTCTACAAACAAATTCAAACAAATACGAATCAAGAAAAATCACATTATGCTCTTATTTATTCAGATTATTTATCTGGACCGAATGGAAATAGTTACTATTTTTGAAAAAAAAAACTTGCATCTTTGAATCAAAAAGCTCGACTTATTTCGACCAGACTGACTTAGCTTGATCGTTAAACACCTTGTTTCTACATTTAAGATTTCATTTTCACCATACTCAATATTAAAAAGATGACGTAAACATAAAATTTTAAAATTCGCCAGGTACATTTTATTAAAACTCGATAAAACATAACTTAAGAAAAAAAATAATACTGATTGTGATTTAAGTGGAAAGTTCGTTAAACCAAAAAACTAAACGTAATATCATGTACATCAATAAAATAATAAAGCTCTTTCAAAAATGCAAATTGGTAACCTATCACATAAAAATTATAAAAATAAAGCGATCACATTACCAACGATCCTCTACCTCTCAGTGCAATTTACAAAAAGCCTCTACACCGGAATCAATCATTCATTTCCTCCCTTCGAGCTTATCAGCTTTGAACTTTCGTATACTTTCGTCGTCGTCCTCGAAAAACCACTTCAAAAACACCCCCAAAGACTCTTCGTCGTTTCGTTCAAAAACACTTTTCAAAATTCCGATATCCTCGAACGAGTTAATCTTCCCCAATTTATAGTTTCTGGCTCCCTCAACACCATTAAAATACCATCTCAAACACTTATCCAAATCAGGAAGCAATGATTTATCAAAACCACCATCTTCGCTATACCATTCTTCAAAATTATCAAAATATTCGTCGAAAATTGCATCCACTGAAATAGACTTTTTGAACACTTCAACACCTTCGTCTCCTCCGACACACCACGATACAAACCTATTGAAATACTTTTCCTCGAACCAAGGCCAATAATCCATATCAACGAGCGCCTTCCTAAACGAATCTAAAAACGTTTGCTTTACGACTTGCAATTCGTCATCACTCGAGAAAACCATACCAAGCACTTCGATCATTTCATTCAAACTATTATCGTCATTCCAGTCGTTACGACAATTCGAAGCATAGCCCGATATAAATTTTTTCTTCGTATTCAACCCAGATAACTCATCGTTCGAATAAATATCGTCGACGAATTCGCTGAATTTATTCCATTTTTCGACATTCGTAATGTACATTTGCTTCTTGATCATTTTCGATTCGAGTAATTTCTTAACATATCTCTGAGCTGTGTTCGAGTCAACCGAATAAAATTGAATTTTGATTTTCAACTTTTGCAGCTCCGAATCGTTGAATAAAAATTCACCCCTTCGCAGCATTTCGTGCGACTCCATTGCCGACCTTTTGAACGCCAATTGATCGTAGACATTTGGCAAACTCAAGTTGATCACCTCAGTCAACGAATTCGGATCTTCGACTTGAGCTCCGAATTCGCCGGCGTTTTCTAGAATCAACCTCTTTCTAGACTCGACGCTTTTCATCGATAAAAAAATATACAAGACTTCGAAAGCAGCCGGGCAATGTTGAGCCATGCAAAAAAAAGGTAGAATTATTTCACTCTCGAAACTCCGAACAACGTGATTTCTCTGCTGATCGGAGGCAGTATTCCAGATGTACAGAAATTTACGCATTTCTTCCTCGAACGGTATCACACGAGAGAACATTGTCTTCACCACTGCAGCGAATTGCTCCACAGTCATCAGGTCTCTGGAATGATCCCAAGTCCATATCGCCGATTCGGGAGAATGGAAACGAACCCAGAAATTGATCAGGATTTCATCGGGTATGACAGATAATACCTTTTGTTGCTGTTGCCAAGACATCAACGAAAATAATCTAAGCTGATCGATATAATAAGTGCTGAGGACGCCACATCTGAACACGACCACTGTTACTTGATCCATGATGCTCAAACGATTCCAAAAGTATTCGAACGCGGTCCAATGCTCGTTCTCACACATTACCGCCATAGCCACATCTACCGAGCTGAAATTCCTCAATGGTACACTTCCCAGATCATTTTTCAAATAACGAATCCAATAATACATCAGATAATCTCGATCAAATTCCACCTCATTGACGAACGACTCGGGAAGCGAACGTAACGAAAATCTATCTATTTCCTTTCTCAAACAGAATTCAGACATAATGGCGAATTTTTGAACATCGGTTAATCCCGGAGTCGATAACATTTTCGGGCCAGTTCTGGCATAATCAATTTTTCCATTCGGAAACCAAACGCAGCAATTCGCGTCAAAACGACTGAAACGATAATTTTCCAAATTATAAGAGAAAGTATCGTATTGAAAATGTCGTATCCACGAATGCATCTCGTCGGTTACAAGGTCGATAGCAGTTTTCAGTATTTCCTCGATGGATCGAGGTGTTTTTAAAGATTCTATCGCTTCGACGCACTCTTTCCAATAATCTTCTTCGATACCGAGACTTTTCGGTAGCTCTTTGACCGATTCTTTCATAGATTCGTTTAATTGTGCACGAGAAAGATAACTGTACCATATGGCCAGGGCTACTTGATTAGCTGCCATTTCTTGTAAGCTAGGCAATGTGACATAAAATACGTATCGTTCTTTCGATTCGTTTTCACCCATTAACTCGCCAGCCCCGAACGGTACTTCGTTCATGATCTGAAATCGAAATTTCTCTCATAATTTCATACCGAATTCCCGTAAGAATATTAATCTAGAGTTCGAATAAGCTCGTTATCGCGATAGGATGTCGAATATCTACAGAAATGTACATGAATTTACATAATATGAGCGATTTTTCGAAATTAATCTAGGAAATGGTAAAAATTGGGGGGATACAGGGTGCTCGAAAAATTCTAGTCTCTCTTAGGATTTTTGAGTGAAAAATCATGGGTTGGAAACACGTAAAATAAAAAACATGATAATAAAATTGATGAAAAAAATCGATGTAAATCACACTTCGAACGAAAGAAAGTGAAATAGTGAAATATTTACGTTCGTTTACTTAATGATGCGAAATTATAAGAAAAGGAACTCAGGTGTTCACTTAAAATGGCCACACCAAAGTCCTTTTTTGAATATACAGCTTTTAAATTAATCTTGCTTTATTCCTCTCTTCGTATGCAAGCCTTGATCATGATATGGAAACCATCTTTAGACGTCAAAAATTATTTTTGACTTAATGCTGATTTTAGGCTTATATGTAAGAATGGGCAAACTGAAGGGGGAACTTCAACTCAAAAACAAATTTTCGACATCCAAGGGTAGATTTTGTATCCAGGTTTACGTTACGAACTTCGTAATTTTATCAAAATGTTTATAATTTCGGTATTTTGGTATGCAATACCTTCAATATTGTCGATTTAAAACATTCAATACAAGACATCCTCGAAAATTCTCATCGACGAAAAATGTAAAAGCTACCCAGCCGATTCAAAAATAACAATATTGATAATAAATTGAAAAGTCACGCAAGTAAAGACTGTTTCAAACAAAAAACTAAGCTCGCCAATGCGAATCTCAATCAAGCTGACGTAGAGGTAACGAAAGAGGACCGAAAAGGTCAGATTGGCTCAATTCTGGTAGTTGAGAAAATTACGAGTTAAGATCACTTTTCAAACATAATATTTTGTTCATAGGAAATTTTCGTTTTCAAAATACGTAGAAAAAATTGCATAAATCGTACTTGCGTTGAAAGAATGAAAAAAATCCAACTTCATCGCCCTAAAATTAAGGATCAATATTTCATACACGAAAACATGATTTGTATGAAAAAAAAGTTTTACGAGCATTTTCAGTGAACCCATTGATATTTTCTTTACGATTCATAAAATTTTAGAAAATGAGCCTCACATTGCAGGGCATACTTCAAGTACAAATGCACATTTTCGCCTTTCATAGCAAAATTTGGGCATTTTCCCCCAATTTTACTCGTTTTTGGCCATATTTTCATCAATATCTCCCAACAACAGTTAAAAACTGTACATAAAATTATTTTTTTATAATAAAATGCTTTCAAACGGATTGCCGAATTGGAAAACTATATTCAATCAGTAAGGATTTTTTGGGAGGGGAGGGGAGGGGAGGGGAGTGAAGATGACATGACTCCACCCTCCTCTTTTTCCTCCAAAAAAACAAAAATTAAAAAAAAACGTGAAAACAAAAGTCAAATAACACAATGTAATTTTCAAATTAGTCAGCACAAAATCAAAACCTCAATATCATTCTAAACCTTCAGTCACACTCAAGGTTATTCTGGAAGTGAGATTTTTTTTTAAAAAAAAGCATAAAATTCCACATCAGTATTTTGCTTGTACACATCGACAAAAAATCCAGTTGAAAATCCTCAGAGAAATAGTATTTCAACTTATCGATATCACACATAAGACGAATGTTACGAATCGGATTTTTTCGTGCTTTCTTTGCGTTAACAGTAATAAATGTTGGAATATTCGTCTTGATTTTTACATTGAAAAAGACAGATATTTAAAAAAAATCTTGATCGGCACGAATCCTAATTTTCTTCCCTTTTAAATCAAAAACGGGAGGGAAATTACTGTACACGAACCAGCGGGACACAGATGCGCAAATATTTTATCGAGTAATTTTCATCTCCTTTAATTCTAATTACCAGCAAAAAACACCAATAAAAGCGAAAAACACAGCTTAAAAAAATGCTCCTTTGAATAGGAGAGTAGGCAATTTATCCTACAGTGACCCTAGAAAATATACTCCAATTGAAGTTTAGTCCAGTGCCAAAAAATTCATTGGTAAACGACATTTTTTCAAATATATTAGTGGTCCAAGGTTACCGATAGGAGGAAGCAGGCAAGATAAAAAAATTGTCAATAAAAACACAAAATTATCTTTCTTGGATTCCATTAAAAAAATTCCTCGATTTGGAATCTGATTCAACCAATCGACGTAGAAACACCAAAACACTGACGCGCAGTAAGTGCAACGCGCATGCGCACGAACTTGTATTTTTCTAATTTTTTGCGTTCAATTCGTAAACAAAGTAAATCCATCCACTTAAACTCATCAGTGAACGGTAAAGTAATTGAAATGTTTTTCTATCACAAAACTAAATTTCATTTCTCAACTTTACGTGAGAAAATTTTCAACAAAATTCCGATAAAATTAGCAAAATAGCAGCGTAGAGGAAACACGAATAACGATTTCGATGTTATTTCTTTCATGTTTTGAACAGTATTTCAATTAAAATATTGTGAGAAGTATCACTACACTACTCATCCTTGATAAAAGCATTTGTATTATTCTTTCGTTAGTCGTAACAGAGAAATTTTCAAACGCCAACTTTACATAATTGCTCGAGAGGAAAAAAGTGATGCAATTACGGTGTCATCGTTGATACAGTAAGGCAGTAACGTATGGTAATGTAGAATATTAAAAAACTCGTCAGTATAACTTCAACATAAATATCTAAATACGGTAAATCGTTGAAAAAACACCTCAACGATTCAAAAATTAACACGAATAACCATCGGCCACCGGTACAGCTCCCGAGGACGATGTGGTGGAGGGGAAGCGATAATCTGAGTCGATCTGGGTAAAAAGTGGCGCCGGCAGTTGCAAGAATACACATAGTTAAATATTTTCTTCGTTGAGAAATATATCAACATCAACACATCGACATTTAATACGAATTATTTTCTTTCGTACTAATATTCCACCAGGTAAACAAACAATACACGAGTTAACGTCTCGTAGTACAACACACACGGTAGCTTGCCAGCTTCGACATATCGTAACAAATTGCAACGATGTACAACACATACACGCGACAAAGCTATAATTTCAAAAAATCGAAATTATCTAGTTGTTAATTGCCACAAATGACTCAAATAATGAAAAAACAAATCACTATGTGAGTACGGAGTATCGCATCACTCAGCGGCGACGGCACGCCACCGGCAACCGGTACTCTTGTTTACTGTTTCTCCGGCGGCGTATAGCTTATAATGTAAGAAAGCAGCGTATTTTCGAACTCGTATTAAAAATAAGAAAATGAAATCGGCTACGCCGACTTACCTGATCAAGCTTTAAAATTCGTTGTAAGATTTAACGAGAGTATGATGGCAACCGGCACGGTGGTTCTTCGCAGATCGCTCGCGAAATCACATCACACAACTGTGATCGAAAGTTTGAAATTTATCGAGGTATAAACCGAGCAAACGATAGTCGAGTTTTAACGAAATGAAATACGTATTAAATAGAGTATTTTCTCATAAATAACTATGCGAAAGGAGACTGCGAAAAATGACAGTAAAATTAACGACCATGTTATACAAAATACCAACAACAAGTAACAAACGTCAAGTCATCCAGCTTAAACGACGCAATAAAATAGAGCCTGACACGCGAAACAAACACAAATGGGAGCTAGTTCACTGAAAATCCGCTAGAAGCGCTAACAACAGACTTGAAAAATTATTTTTTTCGTGTAATTTTTTTTAAAAAAACGTATTATTACCAGGCTAAAAATGAAAACAGGGTAGTTTCATCAAAATGATAATAAAATTTATATTTCTATTTTTTTCGAGATTTCGAGAAAAAAATTCAAAATTACTTGTGAAATAATTAATTAATTTCTCCAATAATTGCATAAAATTAAAACAAGTTTATTTTCATTTTTTTTCTATGTTTCGATACAGTATTGTGTAATAAAGGTAATATAATGATGCGGTAAAGATTGCCTCAAGATTTCAAATCTCCAGCTCCGGGTACATTGAAAATATTGAAAATTTACCGAATACAAACTCATAATTTGGAATTTCATTGTTTGAAGATTAATTTTAGACAATAATTTGTATTGTTGCAGATGGAATTATTCTCTCTCGCCTCAAGTAACTAATATAAATCACTTGCAACTCGAAAGGAAGCTTCTCAACTTTCAACAGACTGAACTTCAATACGATTTTCAGTCTAACTGAACATGGAATATAGATATTTGCGCCTTTGCTGTGAGGTCCTTCATACATCGAAATCGTCAATGCCAAATGCAGTGGGTACTCAACGTATTATTATATGATTATCATACGATGGAATAAATTTGGATTCTTTTTAGCGTTTTCAGGTATTATTTGAAATATGACTAATCCAGATCGTATTCTACAAATTGAATACACTCTTATGTATTTACCATGAAAACGGAAGTGAAAAATTCGATAGAATGAAATACATACTAGTTGTGATCAGAGGTAATATTTGCGGTCACGTAATACTATGCATTTCATTCTGGTGATGTTTATTTTTGTATTTTTTCGTAGGATTCAAGAGGCCAGATTTTATGCAGAAATATTCATCTGATTTTACAATGAAGATTCGATAAATGAGGTATGTCCCGATCCAATACCCTCTCTGATACCGGCCTTTTCTGAAATTGTGGGAATAGTTCCCAGGTCCTGCGTTGATTTACGAAACATGCCGGCTCTGTTTGGACCAATATGATGCGAAATTATCGTGAAAGATTTGATGGATCTTTAGCAACTTCATAATACTTTTTAAAATTCAGTTCAGCTCAAAGTAAATAATATCTATACAATATGAATGATTAATATTTACTTGTTGAATAAACATTACTGGACTTGTTCTAGATGATTGCTATACAAAATGTGTCGTATCTCTCCGTTTCCTGAGATTTCAAATTAAAGAATGCTAATTAAGAAGAAATCATTTGAAAATTTGACAAGAATGCTGAGTAATTACCTGATTGGACTTATGGTACCTAGTACCTACAAATTGTTTTGTAATTCTCTCGTTAAATTTATTTTTGATTCGACTTTTTTCTCATTTTTAGACTATTTCATGACGATTTTTACCCTCTGACGTTCCTCAAGCTGTAGTTGTGACACCTCAGTTTGGTCTCTTTTTATCAAAGATGATCCTGTTTTGTTCAGTAATATTTCAAGAAAATTACACGGTACGATGAATCGTTTGCCAACAATTCTTACTTTTCGGGAAGAAGGATATCTCTGAACGAAAAAAATGTAATGATATTGTTTTTAAATACATCTAGGCGAGAAGAGAAAGAACAATTACTCAAGTTTTGAACGTCATATGTATGAATGACTAGTCAATTTGACGTACTCATATCTTGCCAGTTTTGCTGAGTATTTGAGCTTTCAAGATTCTTCTACTTTTCGTCGAACAATAAATGTTCAAAATTGGTAAAATGAAATTTCATATGGTTCATCATTTTCTTTTTCCCATATTAACTATCGGAATTATGCTTTTCAGATCTCCAGACATTATTTAACCAGATGCAAATATTGTAGTTTCATCTTGATATCATCTACGTACATCGGTCTGACATCAAGCTGAATTCTTCGACAAATTGTATAATGTAATACCTTATGTTTATTTTTGATTTCGCCATTAGGCATAATTCATTTTTTGTACGATATGTTTAAATTTTTTGAAATAACGTACTCGCCTGTAGACTGCAAGTAAGTAATATTTACGTAAATTCAAACAATCTTAAACTTAAAAATGGAGAAAGTTGGTAACAATACGTACGTACAGTAAAACTAGAAATAAGAGTAAAAATTGGTACTGATCATTATGAGCAGACCAAAATATAAAATAGTAATATTTTTCAAATGGTAAAAAATGACTAATATGTTTTGAAAAATGGTTGGAAAATTAAAAATACTTAAACATAGATAGGATATAAATGCATTAACATACCTTATTATAAATTTAACAAAAAATTATGTATTTACATCGTAATAATGACTCTTGAAATCATCATGATTCACACCTGCTCCGTAGAAGCACTTGTGTATTATCATTTTTGAAATTTAAATTTTTTTTCGTATTTAAACTTGCATATTTGTACATCATTGCTGTCATTGAACCATTTCTACAAAATCCACATATTTTTCATTCGAAACTATCCATAAGATTTTCAACTTTCTGGCGAGTACGATCAGTCTCCTCAATTTTCATATTTTCACTATTGATTTTCTAACTCAACTCATAACCTCAAAAACATAATTATTTATGATTTTTCTCACACACATCCGCATGTCTTTTAAATCCACAAATATGAAATTGTATTTTACAAAATTGGCACGTTATATTCATTTCTTTATCCTTCGTACAATTTCTCTTATGCCTTGCTAAATTTTGTGTACTTTTTTGTTTCAAACCACATTCCTTACAAGTCAGGTTAGCTTTAGGTTCCGTATGTACTCTTTTCAAATGCCTTCGTAACGATTCTTTATTTGCAAATGGCTTATAACACAAAGCACAGAATACTTTTTCGTCTTCTTCTGTTTTCTGAAGTCGTATTTGCCTTTTTGCCTCCATTTTCTCACGTCTTATTCGCCTTTCTTCTTCTGTTTTCTCGTATCTTATTTGCCTGTGTTTTTTCATATGGTTTTCGAAATTTCTTTTGATTGAATAAATTTCACAACAGCCTTCTTCGGAGCATAAATGAAAAGTGAATTGAGTTTTACCTTTTTTTTTACGTTGTAAGATTTTTTGTACTTTTTCTCTTAATTTTTCATTTAAAGTTATGTCGGTATTTCGTTCTGTCAACGGATTATGGTTTGTATAAACTGATCCGTTTTCTTTATCGAGATTAATTTTCGTGCGAGCGATGAAACTTTTCTTGTCTACAATTATTCTCATTGTGAAAATTTATGCCAAATAGCCTATGAAGAAAATTGTACTGCAGGATTCGACACTGGTTTCTGTTCAATTGATATTTTTTCAGTTCCGTTTGTAATGTATTTATCGTATCTACGCAAAAATATCATGATATCTAATTTTAATGATCGAGAAATGGATGTTAGTTAATTATAATATGTACCTAACGAGTTGAAATTTGGCTCTCTAAAAGAGCGAGGTCACTGATACCTCAAAACCAAATTTTGAGTCACCAACCTTGATTTTTCGATTATTTTTATCAGATTTTTGAAAATGGTCAGAGTGCTGGTTAATACATTGATTTTTATAAAAGCATTAAATCGTGAATGAATCTTTTTTTTTTTAATTCTCAAGTCAGACATCTTCGAACTGACTGAAATTATTTTTGAACCAACCTGATGCCTTCAATGAGATTTGATTCTCTCAGATTACTGGAGTTGCTCCAGAAAGTGCTTTAATTATTTTGGTGAACTAAAAATTAATTCATAAAACTTCAGTATGTGTATTTTTGCATCAATAAGCTCGAAACTTCGTCTAGATACTTTTCAAAGTCAACTTCTCGAGTCGATTGCGGTTATTTTTGAATCAATTCGAAGCTTCCAGCAAAGGTTGACTTGTCTCCGTGAATTTGGGATGTTATTCGGATTGGGAGTTGCTTGGACAAATTGAAAAGATCACCAAAAACTCTGTAATTTGAATTGAAATTTTTTTTAGCTTTGAGAGAGGCTCCAGAAATAGCATGGTGAGCATTGGACCGAGGCCCAATTACAAAATCCACTCACCAAAATTAATTGAATTCAAAAAAAAAAAAAATGAATTTTTAGGATTTTGTCAATCTCAAAAGGAAGAGGTTTCGTCGTGTCAATGCCGAATTTTCAACATCTGTGATATGGGCATTAACACTTGAACATTTTTGAGGACGCCGATTTATATTTTTGAGGTTATTTAGCCCCAATCCAGAATGAGCTCCAACATGAGGATGTAGTTAAGATTAAATCTATCCGCGGCCGCGGGTACGTAAAAATCAATTGACTAAAATTTAAAATATATGTACCTACGTTGGTATCAACACACTAGTTTTTGAAAACGCTGATTCCATTTTCCCGAATTATTTAGTCCTTGAATCCAAAATAACGAAAATAATGTGCATGAGTGAAATTTCAAAACTTTATGACCGGAAAATCGACATAATTCCAATTTTGGGGATTATTTAGCCTCAAATCTGAAATGAGTTATAAAAAATGATTCAAAATTCAAAATTTCGCCATACTGATTCATACATTAAGCATTTCAAAAATCTGAGTTCTGCGGTTTTCTAAAAAGATGGGTAATTCTGGATTTAAGAACAATGACCCCAAAAATCGATATCACCGGAAATTCGTTCAAAGGGGAGGGACAAGGGATCTTCGACTATCGCCTAAAAAAATTAATTTAAATATTTGATTTCGTACCTACTCACTTATTTTCTGTAGTTGGACAACATTTTCCTAGAAACGTCTCGTCTAATTAAGCATCAAAGAACGTAAACAAGAAAATATTTGGGACTTGAATAACACAACCTTCGAATACGCGACTGAACCATTGAATAGCCAAAATACATTATTGCATATTTTCATGAACGATACAAGGCTACTAAAAACACGTCATCGAGTCTGCGGTACATCGATAAAACTGGCGCTTGTTTATTATTCGTTGAAATCAGGAGATGATTTTAAGAGTGGGTAAGTAATTATCAAATAAACGAAGATTTCGATATTGAAGTTGGCTGAAAGTCGACCTCTTACGATTAAGCCGATCTCTCTAGTTTAAGCGAAACCTAAGACGACCTCTGAGGTTTAAGTCGGCCTCTGTAGAGCTTCATACTGTAACGAAAAATGGAATTTCAACGATTTTATCCTAGTTCAAATTTTTTGAATTTAATTTTTTCAGTTTCTCTAAATAGGTAAGTACCTATTTTTTTTTTGAAATTGTATTAAATTTTGAAATTTTTCGACAATTACTTATCAAGTTGAAAGAAATTTAGAAAAACTTGAAGTTTGAATTTTTTAAAAAATTCTAAATTGAAAAAATTCCATAAAGAAATTTTAACTTGATTGAAAAAAATTTCAAGCTGAAAAAAGTGAGGAAATATTTTCAAATTTTTGGAAATAGTTTTGAAGTTGGAGAAAATTTTAAGAAATGTAAAATTGAAAAAATTCTAAAAAATCAAGGCTAAAAAATTTTAATTCTTAAATTATTAGGTAAGTACTTTTTCAAATTTGAAGTTGAAAAAAAATCATTTTCAAATGTTTCTCAATCGAAAATTAAAAAAATAATATTTTTAAGAGATATAAAATTCAAAAAAAAAAAATTAAAATCAAAATTATTATTTTTTTCTGAAAATTTGTGTTGAAAAATTTACAGTTTAAAAACATAAATTTTGGATTTGGAACGTTGAAATCCTTATTTTTATAAAAATTTTCAAGAGTTGGGAATAACTTATTTGCAAGTTTGTCGTGAGTTATGGCTGGATTGGTACAATAATTAAGTATTACGGTATCACACACGTTCTCTCTTTTTTTTTATCAGTTTCCACGAATGTACCTAGTACCTACTAATTACTTACTTTTTATTGCCCAGAAAAAGTGTTGTATCTAATGAAGTGAAGTTTTATCAGATAATGTCTGCCTTTCGAGCCATCAAATGCAGAATATGACTGAGAAAAAACAACTCATTTAGACTCGTTTTGTACTTCATTGTCCCTTCAATGCCTTATCCAACGACATTAAAAATCACAATTCTCAATTTAAACAAAACCTCATAACTTTTGCCCTATAAATTTTCATTCCTTTCTTCAAAATTCAAAATTTTCCTCTCTGAACTTTTGTTCCTCTACGTCATCACCATCAAAAAACCATTTCAACAAAATTTCTAAAAACTGGTCATTTTTTTCATCCGAAATTATTTTAAAAATTTCCAAATGTTCAAAAGATGTTTTCAATTTATTCAGTTTGTGAAATTTCACTTGATCGTCACACGTCAAAAACCACCTCAAGTGCTTATTTAGATTTTCTAAAAATACCACTAAATCGGTGTACTTCCTCTCTGATTTTTGGTACCTTACGTTTATTTGGTAAAATACTCCATCAAATATGATATCCTGCGATACGACATTTTTAAATTTCAAAATCCTTCCTTCATCTTTACCCAAACACCAATCAGTAATTAGTTGAAAATAGGTTCCATCACATTCATGCTCCAACTTCCAATAATCAGATATTTTCATAGATTCTCCAAAGGAATGGGCAAAAACGCCTTTTATACTTTTCAATTCATCGTTTTTGAACAACATTTCTACAATTTGGGCAATTTTAGGGAAATCGCGACGGAAATCAAATCTAGACCTGAATGAATCAGACGCTATTGCCGATTCAATCACCCACTGTTTCTTTTTCAAAGCTAACGACAAATCGTGGGAGAAAATTTCATCGATATATATTTCAAATTCGTGCCATTTCTCGACATTACAAATAAGATTTATTACACGTTTATCATCAAATGTCATCAACTCGAATAACTTTTTCTTAAATTTCCGAGGTGCTTCAACATCTTCACCAAAAAAATATTCGAACAAAAGATTAATTTTTTTCAATTTCCCACGAAGCAGAAAATCAACGCATCTAGACATTAAATCTTCGGATTCGACAATTAATTTTTTAAATCTCGATTTATCATCAGGGTTAGGTAAACAAATATCCAATACTTTATTCAAAAAATTCAAGGATCGATTTTTAACCCGAATTTTTCTACCTATCGTGATAGCTTTCTTCAAAATTAATTCTCTCCTAAACTCCACCGGCACCAGCTGAAGAAATACGATTGCAAATTCAAAAAGAAAATCCGATGAAAAAGAATACCTGCAAAGGGCCGCCAAAGTCACCCTTTCTGGATGTTTTTTCACTACCCAATTTCTCTGATGATCGTGAGCTGTTTCCCAAATTTCAAAAAACGTGCGACAAGATCGAGCGGATCCATAACTCATCCACCGTTCCAGCGAAAAAACAACAAACCAGGCAAACTGATCATCAGACATGGCATCTTTACGGTATTTCCATACCCAAAGGGCAAATTCCGACGAGTCATCAAATTTGGTAAATTTGGATACGATTTTTGAGTTTTCCGACAGTAAACGATGCTGATGAGGCCACGAAAGATCAGAAATCAATCGCTGAGCAACACAACATTCGAAACGATATAAACGTTGTGATAATATAAATTCGTTGATAATTGCAAATTGATCTTCTTCCGTTACACGACGCCAAAAATACTCAGCGGCAAATGCAGAACGATGGCCGAATCTTCTAGCCGTCGCAACCTCAACCGAGGCGTAATTTTCAATTGGTATTTTATACAGTTCATTTTTTAAGCAGCAAATCCAATAAAACTGGATTTCGGTGCTGTGATTAGCCATATTTTCAATATAGTCGTTCGGAAGGCTATCGAGAGAAAAATTCTTGATTTTTTCTTCCATGCAATATTCGCACAAAATAATAAATTTCTGTACCTCGCTCAATTTCCCACTTTCCAATGCTTTTGTGGCAGTTTTCGGATAATCTATTTGACCATTCGATAGCCAAACACACCAATTGGTATCAATTGGATTGACTTGATATGAATTACCTGATCTGGTAAATAATACGCGGTCAAAATAATTTGCCCAATCCCGTATTTCTTCTTCAATTTTTTCCACACTATTTTGGATCATTTCTTCAATTTCACGAGGTGTATTTAAGGTCTCTACTCGGTGATTGCATCTGGTTATAATTCTCCTTTTAAATAAGGGGTCGCCGGGATTTTTGTAAAAACGAGAGTAATAATCATTGGAACGTATTGCCAGAGCGATTACATACGACGATATTTCTTGTAGGGTGGGTATTTTCTCAATGTATATGAAACGATCTTCAGCACTCCCTGGATACCTGACATCGAATGTTTCATCGGCAATCATCTCGAATAATCTGAAACAAAAAATTATTTTATTAGAATTACAGTGGTCGACAAAAAAAATTTTGTTCTGTATAGTACCAGAATTCTGATTCTAGACATCAAACTACATCACCTCGCTTAATCCTGACTTCCAAAGTTTTTTTTTTTTTTTTTTTGGAAGGGGGGTCCAAAAATCAGATTTTTCGACGGTAATAAGCACGAGCATTAGGAAAAAAATGAAAGTTTTTTGGTCCAATATGATAGAAAATTTTACGACGAATCGAAATCTCTTTTAGGAAAAAAGTTACAGCTCACTTTTTCCAAAATTCTGTGAAAAAATCTAATTTTTTGTGCATTTCCTACAAAAATGTGAAATTGAATCGAAAAATTTCTCAATTTTTTTCCTAAATCTCGAGCTTATTACCTTCGAAAAATTCGATTTTTGGACCTCCCATCCTCAAAAGTAAACTTTGCTCAAATAAATTATTTCCCCCTTCATCGATCATAATAAAAGCTACCAAAATTTGGCAAGAGGATACCAAACACAAAAATTTTGTCACTTGTGATATCAATAATGGGGTATCCGTTCTCCGTTCACTTGCGTAAAAAAATTTTGAAGAATTTAAAATTCTCAGAAACATGAAAATAATATTAAATGAACGTCTCCTTCATTTGTGCTGAGCGTTCTCTTTGATTTGAGGTGATATTATGTAAGTAAAATTGCATAATCGGTTTGCCGTAAATAAAATTCTCAAAATATCTGAAACGAGATTAGTTCAAAAGATACAGTGTTACCAACATAACTTTTTTGCGAAGTATGAAAAAATATTTTTTCCCTTTTGAATTTCATTCCACAATCATTTTGATTTCAAAAATTCCCATTATACATATTCTTTCAACTTGTGGCTTGTGACGGAGTGTTGAATGTAAAATGTAGATTTTTATGTGACAAGTACTTACCCCCGGTACGAAATGAACGATCCAATTCCGAAAACATGTACATTAAATTTATTAGAACTTCAAAATCATTTTTAGTAATTAGCGAACAAAACACATTCGACAGAAATGATGTAACAATTTTCTATCATCACGGATGTAGGTATTTCTCAAAACGTGTGATAATTACGAGCGAAATATGTACATCATCGATAAACGAAACATCGTATACGAAAATTAACTTTGCATGCGATGTGGAATAACGAAGAGGTAGTAGTGGTGGAAAAGAGTGGGAGAGATGAAAACCGGTACGAATGGGTCGAGATGAGAATACGTAGGAAAACATATGTACAGAGAACATACAGGAAAACCCCAACACGGAGATCGAGGTAGGGCAACGTAAAAATTTACTGCGATGATTCATAACATTAGACAAAACGAAATCATTCGTGTTTTTTGACCAATGTTCGAGTCAAAAATCACCGATTCCTCAATAAATTCCCAATTTGTCAGAAAAAAAATCGATGACTTTTGACTGAAAGATCAATTATTTGAAATTTGACCTCCCTCCTTTCGAAAAATGGTTTCCAAAACTCAATAATTATAAACTGTTTATCAATAATAACAAACTAAAAAAACGTAAATTTTTGAAAAAAAAATTGAAAAAAGTAATTTTTAAAAGTAAAAAGTAACCAAAATAACCTTTGAAGAAAAAATAGTAACCAATAGTAACTCGACTCGAAAAAAGTAACCCCACTATGATGTCTGCAAAACATCAAAGGTAGTAAGTGTACCTATCCAAGTATTTGTTTGAGTATCGTTATAAAGTAATAGGTACTTACCTACCTATTTTTTCTAGATATTTTTGAAAAATAATATTTCTTGGCTGCAACATGAATTTTTGTGGTCTTCTCTGATTTTATAAATTTAAAAAATCAATGAAAAAAAAAATTGAAAATTTCTTTAATTTATAATTTTTGTTATTCTAATTAAGTAAAAAGTATCTAAATAACAAAATGTAAAAATAAAAAAATGAAACAAAATATAATGAAGGGTCCATACGGTTCATAACATTTAGACCAAGTAATTGGCAAAAAGAATCACATTCCAGCCAACAACGAAATTATATTATTTTTCTCATTTCATCAGAATTCGAAATTTTCCGATCTGAATTGCCGAATTTGCTCATCGTCGCCATGAAAAAACCATTTCAGCAAAACATCCAACATTTGTTCATCCTTCCTTTCTGAAATTGATCTAAAAATTCTCATCTGTTCGAAGGATACGTTCAATCTCGCGACCTTGAATAATTTCACTTCATCTACACTTGCGAAATACCACTCTAAGAATTTATTCAAATGCTCGAGTAATGCCTCCAGAAATTCTGAATTTTTTCCAAACGCTGAATACACTCCGTTTATACGGCAAAAAATTCTATCAAATATGGTATTTGAAGATACTTGCTCTTTAAATTCCAAAATTGCTTCATCATCATCGCCCAAACACCAATCGACTATTCCTCGAAAATACGTTCCATCAGATCCCATGCCGTTCTCCCAATAAGTTTTTGTCTTCAGCGATTCACCAAAAGAACAAGCGAACTCACGTTTGATACTTTTCAATTCTTCGTTGGCGAACATCATTTCTATAATTTTCATTGTTTGCTGGACATCGCGACGGAGAGTAAACAGATATCTGTACGAAGCAGATATTACCGCCAATTTAATAAGTCGTTGTTTTTCTTTCATTGCTTGCTCTGGATCATTTGAGAAAATCTCGTCGATGTATTTCTCGAACCTAAGCCATTCGTCATCTTTACAAATGAAATCGATGCTATGCCATTCTTCAAATTCCATGGACTCCAGTAAATTTTTCTTGTAAGCTCTGGCTTCTTCAACATCTCGACAAAAAAAATATTCCAATACTTCGTTCAATTTTCTGAAATCTCTCTCATGAATGTAATTCAAGCAATGTATTTTCATTTCATTCGATTCGATGACTGATTTCATAAACGTCAATTTCTCATCAAAACTGGGTAAACATGCATCCAAAATCTTATCTAAGGTAGACAAATGGATAGAATTACTTTTTATTTTGGTAGCTAATTGCAGAATTACCTTCTTCTTGTCTTCGGTAGATATTAGAGGAAGAAATTTATTCAAGAATTCGAGAGCCATCATGGAAGGTTCATTTCTGAAGAGACACATGTTAATGATCATTTTTAATAAAGATGAAGCTGCCAAGCTTCTTTGATGATTGGAAGCTGTTTCCCAAATTTCAATCAAGGCGGAACAATGATTTGAGTAATCCTGCCACTGACTAAGTATTCCACCAACAACTCGAACAAATTGCTCATCAGGTATTGTATCTTTACAGTATTTCCATACCCAGAGTGAACATCGAGTTGAACGAGAATGGAGTGAAATATTGATCAACATTTCTTCACAACTTTGCTCCAACAAACTTCGTTGCTGTGGCCAAGACATGGCAGAAATTAACCGTTCAATGGCGGTGCATTCGAATTGATTGTAACAACGTCTCGCTATCCATTCGCTGACCAAAATCAATTGATCGTAGGCACCAATACGATGCCAAAAATATTCGACAGCGAATCGGGCATAGCGACGGAAATTTTTAGCCATGGCAACCTCAGGCGAAGCGTAATTATAGAGTGGTAATTCGTGCAATGTGTTTTTTAAAAAATGAAGCCAATAAAGAAGAATTCCGTCATCATGATAATTTTCGGCACAGGTATCCTCAATGTAGTCGGTCGGAAGTGTATCCAAAGAAACTTTTTTGATTTCATCTTCCATGCAATATTCGCACATAATGAGGAATTTTTGACGTTGATCCAATTTCTCACTTCTCAACATCTTCAAACCAGTTTTAAAATAGTCAATTTGACCATTCGGTAACCAAACGCACCAATTAATATCGACCGGGTGCACCTTATATGGTGTCCTTGATCGAGCATATAAAATGCAATCAAAGTGATTCAGCCAAGAAAACAATTCTTCTTCAATATTATCCAAACAATTATTGATCATTTCTTTGATTGCAGAAGGTATCGTCAAGCTTTTTACCTGTAAATAGTAACTGTGATATTCTCTTTTGTAGAAGAATCCGAATTGAGATTCGTCAGGATCAAAGTATTGACGTGAATGATCCTTGTATCGCATTTCCAAAGCTATTTGATATGCTGCTATTTCTTGTAAACTTGGTATTTCTGTGAAGTATGCAAAACGATCTAGCGAACCGACTGATGGGCTGCGTTCCATTTTATGATTCGGTCTCTCTTTTTGATTTTCCTGGAACAGAAACGTCGACCAAAATTTAGAAACAAAGTAAAGCGGAAATTCTAAAATCAAAATAACATATTAAGTATCACAATTTTGTTCAAATTCACAGAATTGGGTTATCTTGAATTTCAGACAGAAACTTGGGTAGGTATCACCTAATTTTCTGGACTTTCGTGTTGACACAAAAAACCCTATTAAAATTCATAAGAATTTCCAGCTTCATTTTACGAACTTAGCACTTTTTTACAATTTTTCCTATTTCGAATTCAGATTTTGACTGAGAAAAATCTTTCCAATTTACAACTTTTTACAACATTTTATAAAACTTGAACTTTTTAAAAATAATTTTCCGGGAAAATTTTCAATGCGGGGAAATGATTTTTCATTCAACGCAAGACGAAAAGATTTGAGAGTAAAATTAAAATTGAAAAGTCTGCATTTTAAAAAATGTTGAAAAAAATTGAATAGAGAATGATGAAAAAGTTTTGAAGAAACAACTGAGCTAGGTATGCAAATACTTTAGGATGAAACTTGGAATCTCGGGAAGGAAAATAAAAAAAATTACTGACCAATATTATTGAAAAAAGGAAAAATTTGCTGACTCATATAGGTATTTATTAAAAAATAAAAATTTTTCGACCAGTCGTATCAAAATCAAGAAACGAAAATTCACGCTTTTAAGCTGCTTTTTTGACGTTTGAAAAAAGTAATTTCTTAATAACCACCAGTTTCCAAAAAAAATGAACAATTTTTGAAAATTCTATTCGAGATTGCTACCAAGTCTTTGAATAAAGAAGTATCGAATTCAAGTATTCCTGACCTTCGGAGTATTTTCTTGAAAAAAAAAAGAGAGTTCATTTTCTGGAAAATCAAGGTACTCCAAATGACCAAAAAAGCACCATAGGTGTATATGGAGGGAGGGGGGGGGAAGAGTAATGGGTCAAAACTGAAAAATTTTGAAGCGATATCAAAATTATGAATATTGGGTAAAAATATAGGTAATTTTTAGAAATACCTTAAGAAGCGTGATCTCTCAAAATTGAAGTATTTTTACATCACTGTAATTTTTGAATTAAGTTGACCACTGTAGGTAGTAGGTACTATTCAAACCGTACGGTCATCCGTATTGTCCCAGTGCAACGCCACAATACAATTTCATCAAACATCGCGCCATTGCAATTTTGTATAATAAAAACATTAGATTTCATCATCGTTCAAATCCGAGCAAAAAAATTCTGTCAAAAATATGTGTACCTACCTACACATTTTTGTTTTTCAATGCAACTATTTTTGTATCTCGATTCAGGGCATTACTTAACTACACTGAGGTAAAAAATTGGTTTTTAGACGAAAATGTGGATTTTTGGAGAAAGTTATGGGTGTTGAGATCACCATTAGCTACAACTTGCAGCGAAAAACCCTTGACTATGAATTAGTTCAGGTTAACAATTTTTTTTGTTCTAATTTTCTTGAAAAGGTGTTATCGAGAATTAAAAAAAAAAGAAAGAAAAAATAGACTAAAATTAAGTTTAGAGCTTATGTAGTGACTAATACGACCAGTATGCTTCTTTTTGGAAAAAATTTTTTTCATCGCTTTTTTACTTTTATTATTTTTTTTATTTAGGTAGCGTAGAAAATTTTTTTAAAAAAACTATAAAACCTTTTTCAAGAAAATTAAGTATGCCAATTAGCCCATGATGATCAAATTTTTATAATCAATCTTTCATTTTTAAAATTGTTAAAAATTTTCCAAATTATTAAATTTTTGGATATTTTTTAAGAATAATTGAAGACTGTTGCGAAATCATAAAGCATTATAATCAATTTGATTATTATTATTTATTAATCTTTGGGAAGGCCAACTTTTTTGTAGCATTGCAACTCGGTAAACAAAATTTCTGTTTTTTTGATCCACTCCAGTTCAGCAGATAAAATTACCCCCATGTGACCACTTCGCTCAGTATTGAAAATTATCTACTTTTTTCCAACATGAAAAAAACATAATTTTAAAAAAAAGTTTATAGGGTCAATTATGTGACGGGATATTTTTCACCTCTTCAATTCGATTCAGAAGTCTTTCATACCAAAACCCCGAAATGAAACCGAAAAAATAAAAATTCAAATTAAAACTTTTTTTGTCTTGTAAATTCGATTTCGAAATCTTTCCGACCTAAATTCTATGTGGAATAGAGACATCATTCAAAATTTTCAAAATTTTCAAAAAATTCGAATGAGGCATCAAAAATCAAGTTACTCATTTTGACTCGTTATTGAGCATTTGGGAACAAAAAATTAAGCTTACGGGGAGATTGAGCAAATTCCACAACGGAGCACAAAGCAACAAAGTAGTTGCAGCTTTCGATACTATACATTATGTAATTACGCCAACACGAAATAAATGAACTATCAACTAATAATCAGCAGTAAAAAAATCTCATTCAACTGAGCAAATAATAAACAAAACTCACCAGGTAAAAATAACGTCACAATTTTCTCATGCACAGCACGTAATTCGCGAAAAATCTAAACTACGAGCAAGATACACAGATCAGATAGAATGAAGTACTTATACGAATGCATTGAAAACGCAGTGGTCGCGATGAAGGTACGTAGAACAATGACTCAGTTGCTGTAGAAGAAAATATGAGAGCCATAGACTGGTACGAATTCGAATGGGAAGGGATTAACGGACGATATTCAAATAAGCGGGGAAAACCCAACGATGTGAACAATCACATTGAAGGAATGTAAATGTAAACATTTTCGCCATCGAGTGCAATAGTCTCGATTTAATAATTACGTATAATTTAACGGCGGTAGGAGTTTGATCGAGAATTGTGAGATTTTTTGAACTCGAATGAATTTTTCGTCAAGTGATTGTACCAATTTCTACGACAGCCTCTCGCACATATTTTTTTACTAAAAAAAAAAACACAGAAAAGAGCATTTTTTTTCAAAAGGAGGTGCACTTTGAGCACCCCCTGCTCCCCTCCATTTGTCCCTTGGGAGCTCAAAATTTTTCGGGGAGGTCTCCCACTCAAAGTAAACCACCCCTTCACTCCACCCCAAGGTACATACCGCATCAAAGACTTATTTATGAAATTTCTCAATTTACTCAAAACTTCTCATTTCTCAATTAGACTTACCTACCTTTATTGGCTAAAATTTTGAAAAATATCAACATAGTAAATCGCTTCATTTGATAAAATAGATATCACATACCCACCCAATAATTCATTCAAAATCATCGCTTTGATATATCGTCGAGAAATTTCGAAAACTAATTTTTTGCGACTGCATCACAGATAAAAATTCGAAATTTACAACGAAATTAGGTATAAATTTCAACAACAGGAAAAAAATTTCAATTCATCATTTTTGTTATTTCATTAAATTAAAATCGAATACCAAAATAATAATAAAACGTAAAAAAATCTAAACACGAAAATAATACTTAGACAAGCAAAGTACCAGTAACGTTTATAATTGGTACCTATTTAGATCAAATCATTGATAGGTAGGAATAATTATTAAATGGTAAAACTAGGTAATGCATATTTTACAATTACATACCATACATAAGTAACTTCAATATTTTTGAAAAATTTGGTTAAAACAATAATATGTATTAAATACTGAATAGAAAATAATCTGTACCCTCGCAAAACAACATATCAAAAAAAAATCACACTCGAAACGACAATGAAAAATTATTTTCATTTATTTCATCAGAATTGGAAATTTTCCCACCTGAACATTTGCACCTGCACATCATCGCCATCGAAAAACCATTTCAACAAAATGTTCAAAAAATGACCATCCTTTTTCCTCAGAATTGATTGAAAAATTTTCAATTCTTTAAAGGATGCGTTCAACTTCTCCACTTTGAACTTTTTCACTTGATCGTCGGTTTCCAAATACCATATCAAGTACTTATCCAGGCGCTCGAGTAATCCCTCCAGATAATCTGCGTTTGTACTGAACTCCTTATACATCTTGTTTATTCTAAAAAAAAATCTTTTAAATATGGTATCTTGAGACACTCGTGTTTTAAATTCCATAATCGCTTCTTCATCGTTCCCCAAACACCATTCGACTACTCGCTGAAAATATGTTTCATCAGATACCTCCTCGCTCTGCCAATAATTTCGTGTCTTCAGGGATTCTCCAAAAGAAGAAGCAAATGCACGTTTGATATTTTTCAATTCTTCATCAGTAGCGAACACCACTTCTATAATTTTTATGGTATCCTGGATATCTCGATGGAAACTCAATGTGTATCTGTACTGATGAGAACCAATTAAATATCTAATAAATCGTTGTTTCTCTTTCAATGCTTGCACTGGATCATTTGAAAAAATTTCGTCAATATATTTTCCTAACTTACTCCAATCCTCAACGCTGGTGATGAAAATCATGGTACGGTTTTCTCTAAATTGAAATTTCACAGACTCCAGTAAATTTTTCTTGAACGTTCGAGCTCGTTCAATATCTTGACCATAATAAAATTCCAAAACATCATTCAATTTTTCGAATTCCCTGTCCAACAAAAAATTGTAAAAATGCACCATCATTCCATCCGAATCAATGACTGAGTTTATAAACGCCAATTTTTCCTTAGGATTTGGCAAACACACTTCCAAAATTTTATTGAAAACAGACAGATCGAAAGAATGACGTCTTATTTTTGTATCTTGATCGAACATTATTCTTTTCCTTTCTTCTAAAGGTATCTCCCGAAGGAATTTGATCACAAATTCCAAAGCATTTCCAGGATTATTGTACTTGAATAGGCACATATCAATGATCGAGTTCGACTTCGTTTGAATTACAAATTGCCTTTGATGATCATCAGCTGTTTCCCAAATTTCAATTAACGCAGGGCAAGGGTGTCTTTCACATGTCCACCGCCTGAGCATTATATCGACAATTATTCGAGCAAACTGTTCCTCAGGTATTTCTCGTTTAGTGTATTCCCATACCCAAAGTGCACATCGGGTGGAACGAGAATACAATGAAAAATTAATCAGCATTTGAACAGACTTCAGCGCCAATAAACATTGTTGCTGAGGCCAAGACATGGCAGAAATCAAACGTTCTATGGCGGCACATTCGAAATGAGTATCACAACGTCTTGCTATCCATTCGCTGACCACAGTGAATTGATCTTCGATACCAATACGATGCCAAAAGTATTCGACAGCGAATCGAGCATAGTATTGGAAATTCCTAGCTATGGCAGCCTCAGGCGATGCGTAATCCCCTCCAGATGTTTCGTGCAATGTGTTTTTTAGGAAACGAAGCCAATATAGAAGAATTCCGTCGTCATGGTAATTTTGGGCGTAGGTATCTTCAACGTAGTCGTCTGGAAGTGTATCCAAAGAAACTTTTTTGATTTCATCTTCCATGCAATATTCGCACATAATGAGGAATTTTTGACGTTGGTCCAATTTTTCACTTCTCAACATCTTCAAGCCAGTTTTGAAATAGTCTATTTCACCAGTAGGTAACCAAACACACCAATTAATATCGACCGGATTGACTTTAAAGCGATGTCTTGATAGACCATATAATATGTGATTAAAATGATTCAACCAAGCACTCAATTCTTCTTCGATCTTTGCCACACAATTTTTGATCATTTCCTTGACTACAGAAGGTTTTCTCAAGGTCTCTATCTGCAAATCGTAATTGCGATGTTCGTTTGAGCCCGAGTAGAAGAAATAATTTGGATTAAAAAAGTGATGTAAATGATCATTGTATCGTATTGCCAAAGCTACTTGAAACGATGCTATTTCTTGTAAGCTGGGTATTTCTGCAAAGTACACAAATCGATCGTCCGAACCATCTGGTTGGCTCCTCTCCATGGTTTGACTTGAGCTCATCTTGAATAATCTGAAACAGAACCGTCGATCGAAATGTAGCAACGAAAATAAAAATGGAAATTTGAAAAAAAGGTAACGTGAAAACAATGCAGTAAAACGTTGATCTTTGAGATCCAAGGGATGTCTCATTCAGGATTTATCAAAAAATGTTTACAGAGGAGGCCAGGAGGGATGTAGGTAGGTTTGCTTAACTTCCGGGTTCTAATTTAAAAATTTTTGGAAAATTTTTCAAAATGAATTTTTTTCAACTTCAGCAGAGATAAAAAAAAATCGAGCTCTTCTACGATTTTACAAATTCAAGAATTTTTCATATTTTCCCACAGAAAATCATGATTTTTCCACGTTTTTCCTTATACATTTCTAAAATTTCATGGCATTGTTGAAAAAAAAAAAAAAATGAAAAAAATACCTAAAAATCAAAAATTAATGAAAATTCGTTTTTTTTTTCTTTTTTTTAATAAATTGAGCAAATTTCCCATTTTTTCTTCGTTTTATGTAACCAAATTCCTCATAACTTTCCCTTTTCCATCCTCTTTTTACCACTTGAAATTTCCCACAATATGGGAAATTTTACAAGATTTTCCAACACTGGTACTAAATTCTTATAAAAATTCTGAAAATTTCATAGAAAATTTGTTTTTCCCCCTTTAGTCCGCTCCATTGGAGGAATTCCTCGCTCCCCCCCTCCGGTTGATCAAATTCCTCACTTTTCCTATGGTTGATCGAATTTCCCACAAATTCCTTTTTTCCCTTTCATTTTTTTTTCATTCAAAAATTCCCACGGAATGGGAAATTTTCCACAATATCCCAACACTGTTTTTTTTTTGCAGATTTTGAAAAAGTTTAAGCTGTAACTTTTTTAAAATGAGATACATACATATGCAAAGGTCTGCAATTTGCGCCATTCGATTCGCCATAAAATTTTCTTCAAGACTGGATCAAAAATTTTTTTAATTTTTTTTCATTCTTGTGTTCATTGTTCTCGAAACCAAGTACCTACTCTTTTTTTTTACATCTCACAACCCCATCCTCTAAAATCAAACTATGAAAGCCACGAATGCGTAAATATATATTTTGATGCCTAAAATCAGAATTTAGGCATCAAGACTGAACCAGTGGCGTAGCCAGAAATTTCTCATGGGAGGGGGGGGGTCCACACTTCCAAATTTTTTCGAGAAATTTTTAGTTCACTTTTCACCATTCTCCTCCCCCCCCCCCCCCAAAAAAATGGCCTATGGGAACAGTAAATTCATAATTTGAAACACCTTCATTCATAAATGTATCAATAAATCACGATTTGCATAAAAAATTTAGAGAAAAAACTTCGATAAAGGTGTAATTTTGAAATAAGCAACTTTCAAAGTGATCATTTTGACCTTAAAAAAGGAAAATAATAACCAGAAACTTCAAGCAATAGTGTCAGAAGCTTTCTTTCGAAAGGCAGAAAGTGGATATGGAGACTTAAAATACCAAGATGGAGCCTTTTTTCGCATAATTATTGCAAATAATTCAAAGAATTGAGAGTTTTTTATGCCCGAGCGAAGCGAGGGCGAAGCTTTGAGAAAATTTTATTTTTAATGCTTCAAAAAGGCGTTTTTTCACGTGAATTTTTGACCTCATGGGGGGGGGGGGGTCCGGACCCCCCCTCCCTTGGCTACGCCACTGGACTGAACACAGAGCAAAATTATTTTGTCGACTTGTGTTATGAACTATTTGAGGCAACAATGTAAAAAAAGACTCCCTTTTGTCTCCCTCCTCCGAAAAGGAGATACTTAGTGCAAAATTGGTATAGAGACTAGGAAACTTTTTTCCACCGTCGCAGCAAATAGACTCATACGCAAGGTATATTGCAACAAAAATGGGGGAAAACACCGAAAATTTTCCAATTCGTCTCAAGTCTCACAAAGACCACATACTTGTTCGATCGAATAAAATTTCAAGACGTTTTTATGGAATTTTTCATGACATCATTGAAATTTTTTACGACTTTCTCGTATAATCATGATTTCGTTTATGTTCGAGTTAGGCAAGGGTAAAGATTTTAAAAAATTGTATACTTTCACGTCTAAAAAATTGCATTTTTTCACGTCGAAAAAAAATGCATTATTTTTCATTTAAATTTTGGATCTCAAAAAACGGTCTAGACTTCCTTGGCTACGCCCGCGCCTCCGATCTAGAAAGGTATAGATATTATTTCTGAGAATATTTCAAGATTAATTTTTTTGTGGAAACAGCACAGTGAAAAATTCCGGCTTTTCTCTGATTTTGGAATTCAAATAATTACGAACCTACGCGATAATAATATTAGAAAATTCCTTTAATTTATAATTTTTTTATTCCATCAAATTAAAAATATAAGTAATATAATTCATGAAACATGACAAAAAAATAGGAACGAAAATAACTCAGTACAGCAGGTAGTAGGTACCCATAATGTAAGTGCAAAATAAATTAATAGAAAAATTATTACATACTCAATTCCTATAATGCAATAAAAAAATCCGATAATTTTGAAAGCTCCGAAAAAAAAAATACCCTTATAAGACGACACAGGTATCCTAAAAAAACCACACATTTTTGCACTTGAAACAAAACTAAAATTATTTTCATTCATTTCATCAAAATTTGAAATTTTCCGATCTGAACTTCCGAACCTGCTCATCATCGCCATCAAAAAACCATTTCAACAAAATACCCAAGACCTCTCCATCATTTTTATTAGAAATCGATTTAAAAATTTTCACTCGCTCGAAGGATTCGTTCAATTTTCTCAACTTGAACATTTTCATTTGATCGTAACTAGGCAAATACCACTTCAAATACTCGTTCAGATACTCTATTAAGTTTTTTATTATAAATTCAGGGATCTTTTCGTAGTCATAATACAACGCATTAAATCTATGAAAAATCCTATCAAATATGGTGTCCTGGGACACTCGCTTTTTAAATTTCAAAATCCCTTCTTCATCGTCACCCAAACACCCGTCCATAATTTTTTCAAAATACGAGTTCGAGTAATAATATACATTTTGCATGCTCCAATAATATCGTGTCTGAAGCGCTTCCCCAAAACCATAAGCTAATTCACGTTTGATACTCTTTAATTCTTCGTTGACGAACACAGATTCTACAATTTTTAACGTTTTCAGGACCTCACAATGGTAATTACACTTGATTTTGTATACGCCAGATCTTATCGCTAATTTAAAGATACGACGTTTTTCTGCCAAGGACTGCGATGGTTCATTTGAGAAAATTTCGTCGATATACTCTCCATACTTTTTCCATTCATCGACATCGCAAACGAAATCGACACTGACGTCTCCCTCAAATTTTACCAACTTGAGTAATTTTTTCTTGAATTCTCGAGCTGCTTCATTATCTTGACAAAAATAAAAATTCAATACAGCATTCAAATTTTCGAATTTTCTCTCATACATAAAATTCAAACACTGTATTTCCATTTCATTCGACTCGATGAGTGATTTTTTAAACATCAATTCATCATCGTGATTAGGCAAACATGCATTTAAAACCTTACTCAAAGTAAAGAGGTCACAGGAACGACCTTTCAATTTGGGAGCTCGTTGAAAAATTATTTTCTTTCTTTCTTCCAAAGGTAACAGTTGAAAGAAGAAAATTAAAAAGTCCAATCCATCGTCAGGATTACGTGATTTGAACATGCATTTATCAAAGACAGTGTCTGGCACCGTTTGCATTGCGAAATTCCTCTGACGATCATCAGCTGTTTCCCAAATTTCAAATAATGCCGGGCACGGGTGCCTTTTACGTATCCACCGTTTCAGAATATTTTCAACAATTCGAGTAAACTGTTCTCCAGAAATTTCCTTTTTACAGTATTTCCACGCCCAAAGTGCACATCGAATTGAACGAGAATGTCTCGAAAAATTAATCAACATTTCAACCGATTTTTGCTCCAATAAACGTTGCTGCTGAGGCCAAGACATGGTGGAAATTAAACGTTCTATCAGGGCGCAATCGATATGTGTACAACAACGATGTGATATCCATCCGCTGATCACAGTGAATTGATCGTCCTCGCTCATACGATACCAAAAAAACTCGACAGCGAATCGAGCATAACGTTGGGAATTCCTCGCAATGACAGCCTCGGGAAGATTTTGCAGCGGTATTTCGTGCAAGGTGTTTTTCAAGAATCGAATCCAATACAACAATATTAAGTTATCGCGATTTGTCAGACGTGCAATATAGTTGGCTGGAAGTGTATCCAAAGAAAACTTTTTGATTTCATTTTCCATGCAATATTCGCACAAAATGATGAATTTTTGTATCTCGCTCAATGTCCCACTTTTCAACATCTTCATACCAGTCTTGTAGTAGTCGATTTCACCATTTGGTAACCAAACACACCATTTCGCATCGATTGAAGAGATACCATACGAAACTCTTGATTGACGAAATAGCACGTCGTTGAAATGATGCATCCAGATTTTATATTCGTCTCCAATCTTTTCAATCGAATTTTTAATAATTTCCTTGATAACAGAAGGTACTCTCAAGATCTCTACCCGTGAATCGTATCTATTAAGGATTTTTTCGTATGAATCTGAGTGGAAAAAGAATTCGGAGTATCGTATTGCTAGAGCTACTTTACAAGATGCTATTTCTTGCAAGCTGGGTATTTCAGCGAAGTATACAAATCTATCTTCCGAACCGTCTAATTGACTGTTTTCCATGGTTTGATTAGCACTCATCTTGAATTATCTGAAACGTAGAAATGAAAATAACGATGGGAATGTGAAAAACAGCGTGAAAACAAATCCCGGCGTTAAATCTAAAATAAATTATTGATCTATCTTTAAAGCTGAAGTAAGATCTAATACACAGTTTCAATGTAGCAGTTATGTAAATAAGCTGCTCAATTTCTAGATTTCGGGTGCAGATTCATTTTCGCGAAACAACACTTGGAAAAATTTACATTTTCAATCCTTCATACAAAAATATCACTTCTATACCTATGCCGCGAATTAATTAAAAATTCTCAACCGTAATGAATTTTTTTGATTTTTTCAACTTGAATAGGTAAACACAATTTGTCTCAGTTTTTTTTTTCCATCTCTTTACGAATATTAATGTCATCATTTAAAAATCCACTCATGAAAATTCGATTGAAATAGTACCGACTTATTCGACGAAAATATTTTCAACCAAGATAAATGTACATATTTGTAAATAGAATTTCTAAGCTTTGGACAAAAATGAATTATTTTTAAAATTTTACACATACAATGATTAGATATTAATTTGGAAATCTATCAAAGTCTAAAATTTCATTGTTTTAGGGAACAGGGGTGAGAATCCTCATTCTCAATCCATTTCTTTAAGGAATGAAATGTTAAAGAAAATATAAAAATTCAATTTTTGAATACTTCTATGTATTTGTAAAAATTCCCCACAAGCAAAAAAATACTTAGATATTTTTTAAAAATTTTCATTAAAATTGATTTCAATTTTTCAACTGATCCCCTTTCTCTTTCCTTTCTCGACCACAAAAAAAATTGCTCAAATCGTCTTGACATGTATTAATATTTTTTTCAAATGGTTAAAAAGTATAAAAATATCATGATTAAAAATATGTAAAAAAAAGAGTTGATTTTAAACAATAAACTAGCTCATCAGAAAATGAATTTTTCATCAGCATCAGTAAGTACAGGGTGTTCCGGGAATGGACGTCCAAACTTTTTTTTTGGATACAACCGGGTACCACAAAAAAACCCTTGGAATGAACATGTTGCCTATTTTGATAATTGAAGGGGCAAATGCAGGTTCTAAAAAAAATCACGTAAAAAATTTTTTTGACCATGGGAATGGATAGATCATTGGAAACGGAACCGATTTTAATCTTGTGACCTTTTTTTGCTTAACTTGAAAATTGAAGGGGGCTACAAAAAAATTGTTCGAAAAAAATTCTAAAAAAATGAACCAACCAAAGGAATGGATGGTACGTTGAAAACTGAAAAAAAATGTTATGTACACTTTTTGCCAAACATTGAAAATGAAGGAGCTACACCTCACTCAAAATGAATGAGCTTCAAAATTTTTTCAAAATTTTCAAACTTTACGCGACCCTTAGCCCCTTCATTTTCGATGTTAGACAAAAAATGTACATAACAATTTTTTTCAGTTTTTAACGTATTATCCATTCCCTTAGTTGATTTATTTTTTTAGAATTTTTTTCGAACAATTTTTTTTTGTAGCCCCTTCAATTTTCAAGTTAGGCAAAAAAAAGTCACAAGATTAAAATCGGTTTCGTTTTCAATGTCCCATCCATTCCCATGGTCAAAAAAATTTTTTACGTGATTTTTTTTTTTAATAACCTACATTTGTCCCTTCAATTATCAAATTGGGGGAGGAAATAATTGAGCTACAGTTCATTGGAAAGGTAATTCGATTCCAAATACTTTTGGTGGTTTGGGAAAGTTTTCGTTTAAAATGCAAAAAAACGTAATTTTAATACTTTCTTAAAACACAATTTCCAAATTTAAGGGACGGGGTCGCTCCAAAATGAATTTTGATAAGAAATGAAATTGTACATCAGGTGCTGAGAAATAACCTTTGTTTAAAAATTTTTTGCACAGTCCATAGATGAAGCGATATGGTTGAAAAATGTTGAGGCGTGAACCTTGGGAAAAGGGAGAGGGGAAAATTGGCATACAAGCGAAATTTATTCGTTTTTGGGTCTAGAACAAGAATCAATCATAACATTACTTTTAACATGAAACCCGAGCGGATGAAATTGTGAGAAATTCAAAATACCTAATTGATTGGATGATTTTACCAAAAAAGGGGCAAAAAACTGTGGTTTATTTCAAAAATGCATGGCACTTTTTCCATAACCCACAATCTACAAGCTTTTTTACTCATAAAATTTAATAAACAAAAGTCGTTGATATAGAAACAATTTCAATCAAAAAAATTTCCAATCATGGAAATGACGAATGAATACCTCAAAAAAAAGTGAGAAAACTTTATAGCAGGTAGGTGTTTGGTGAAAATTTGAGTAAATTTCGTTCAGGTCATTTTTTTACTCAATATGAAAATTGCAGCGTTTGGGAAACATTTCAGAATAATTAAACTCTTGAAAAAAATTGACAAGTTGTCACTTAAAATCATTATTTTTCATATCAAACAATAAATCTTCAAAACAAAATTTACTCAGTTTTCAAAATTATTATTTTTTTTTACTTCAGCAGAGATGAAAAAAATCGAGCTTTTTTTACGAATTTACAAAATTGAATACCAAATCGTGAAAAAAATATGAATAATCCTTTAATTTGTCATTTTTTTTATTTATTAAACAATCTAATTTAAAAAAAAAAACTTGATAAAATCAGAAATAAGGAATGAAAATTACAGGTACGTAATGTTCACAACAATTACACCTATCATAGGCACATATCTACTAAGGCAATAATTCATTCGTGTAGAATTAATCCATATTTTGAAATAAAAAAATAACCTGATCATATTGTTTTAAAAACTAAGAAGAAACGAAACAAAAAATTATTCATAAGTCAGTCAAACGATAATAATTATAAACAGGAACACAATTTTACAATTGAGAACACAATAATATAATTTTCATGGTAGTGTGAGTAAAAGCTCGCGAATCGCTCGAGTGCTCAAACTCGCCTTTTACTCACGTCACACTACAACAAAAAATATCGTATGTAAGTAACTCGGGTGATAAATGATTTTTCGACAATTTTGAATTATTTCCCTCGCTTCTCTCGGGCAATAAACCTCAAAATTCGTCGAAAATCACTTTATCTCCCTCATTGCATAATATTTCTTCTATTCTTCAGAATTGAAAATTTTCTAGTCTGAACTTTTGGGCTTGTTCTTCATCACCATCAAAATACCATTTCAACAAATACCCCAAAGTAAGATCGTCTTTTCGAGTTGAAATCAATCGAAAAATTTCCAGCTGTTTGGAGTTATCGATCAATCTAATCTTTTTGAATATTTTTACATGACTGCATCTGTTCAAATACCACATCAAATATTTATTCAGACGCTCCAGTAATATCGCTATAGATACAGTCAAAGTTTTCGATTCTTGATACAGTTCGTATATTCTGTAGAAAATTCTACATAAAATAATATCAGGCGATACGTTTTTCTTGAAATACTTTATCAATCTTGTATCGTTACCCAAACACAAGGCAATAATTTCTTTAAAATACGTTTCATCGAATACCTCCTCGTTCTCCCAATAAGATGATGTCTTGAGCGATTCTTCAAAAGAACGAATAACCATATATTTAACATTTATCAGATCTCCGGTTGCAAATATCGTTTCTATGATTTTAACAGTTTGGCGAATACTTAGACGCTTATCAAATCTGATCCTAAACTCAGGAGATCTTAAGATCTTCGAAACAAACACTTTTTTCAGATTCAAAGCCATCGCTGAATCGTTTGGGTAAACTTCGTCGATTAAATTTTTGAACCCTTGCCATTTCTCAGCATCGCAAATAAAATCTGAGTAACGTTCTCTGTCAAGAAGTATAAACCCCAGTACATTTTTCTTAAGGAATTGCGCCTTTTCTGCATCCATTCCACAATAATATTCCAACAGCAAGTTCAATTTTTGGAAATCTCCTTGTTTTGCATATTCCAAAGCATGCCTACTCGTCCACGCATCAGTCATGAATTTTTTTCGAAACGCCCTTCTATTATCGGGGTCTGAAAAACATACGTCCAATATGGAATCAAAAACAGACAAATCGATCAACTGGGCACACATCTTAAATTTTTGCAAAATTATTCCCTCTGTGTGCTGTTCGGATATCAGTGGAAAAAATCTATTCGTAAAATCGAGAGCGATCGCAGAAGTATCAGATCTGAAGAGACACATATCAATGACCATGTTTGACAGAGCTTGAGCTGCGAAGTTTCTTTGATGATCGTAAGCTGTCTCCCAAATTATAATTAACGTTGGACAAGAGCGTTTGTTATCCCGCCATTGTCTCAATATTTTATCAACCAGGCTGGAAAATTGCTCATCGGATATGATATCTTTGTAATATTTCCATGCCCAAAGTGCACATCGCGTGGAATGAGAATGAAGCGATAAATTTATCAAGATTTCTTCGGATTTTTGAGCCAACAGACAACGTTGCTGATCCCAGGACAGCGAAGAAATTAAACGTTCCAGGACGGAGCATTCGAAATGATTTCTACATCTATTTGATATCCATTCGCTGACCACAATCAATTGATCTTCTTCACTCAAACAAGGCAAGAAAAACTCAATGGCGAATCGAGAATGGCGCTGGAAATTTCTAACTATGGCAGTCTCAGCTGAACTGTAATCCTCGACTGGTACTTCATGAAGGGTATTTTTAAGGAAATGAATCCAATAAAAAAGTATCCCATCGTCGTAATAATTCGTATTCGCAATGAAGTCAGTCGGAAGAGCATCCAGAGACACTTTTTTAATCTCATTTTCCAAGCAATATTCGCACGAAATGATGAATTTTTGCACCTCGTTCAATTGCCCACTTCTCAGAATCTTCATACCAGTCTTGAAATAGTCTATTTGACCATTCTGTAGCCAAACGCACCAATTTGAATAGAGTCGAAAAAGTTTATACGGACGTCTTGATAGGCAAAATAACACACGACTGAAATGATGCACCCAGAGATTAAATTCTTCTTCGATTTTCTTCAGACAATTTTTTATCAAGTCCAATATTTCCGGAGATGCTGTCAGACTCTCAACATCATCGTCATAATTTTTTAGGTTGATGTATTTCTCACTATTGTAAATTTCAGGCGGACTGTTATGGAAACGTATAGCTCGAGCTATTCGATAGGATGCTATTTCTCTCAAGCTGGGTAATTCGGTTACGTAAATGAAACGATCTCGAACTTCTAGTTCCATGATGTGATTTTTCACTTGGTCAGCATTCATCGTGAAAGATCTGAAAGTGTAATTTTTCCAGCATTAGATTCGTTGACCAAAGCCTACAAAAATATGTAGAAACTAGAAGAGAAATCTATCAAAATATAAACATAAATGCAGGCTATTAGCCAGCTCTAATTAATAAAGGAATGCTGGATAGACATGTTAAAGGTAAAAAAAATTGCACACATTTTCCATCCAAATAACACGACAAAAATTATTTGCTCGGTGTCTTAGTTCGAATCTCTAAATTCTGATTCTAGGCATTAAAATACACTAATACACTCATTCGTAGCTTTAAAAGTTTGCTTGGGGGGAGGGAAGGTCCAAAAATCACCGTTTTCGGGAACAATAAAAATACAGATTTGAGAAATGAAAATTCAAAATTTTTTGGGTTCAATTTTAGAGAAAATTCTACCAAAAATCGAATGTGGGTAGCGAATTGTAGACCTTAATCTCATTTTATTTGTACCTTTCTCACCAAAAAGCGATACCTATTTCTGAGCAAACTAGTTTGCTCTAAAATATCACTTTTTGGGAGGAAAAGTACAAAAAAATACCGATTTTTTCACAGAATTTCAGGAAAGTTTGAGCTGTAATTTTTTCCAAATGAGACAGAGATCCGCGGTTTGCTCCATTCGATTCACCGTAAAATTTTCTATTAGGACAGGGCTTTAAAAAAATTGAATTTTTTCCCCAAAATCTGTGTTTATTATTGTCCTAAATTTTTTTTTCGACGCCCCTACACCCTCAAAAACAAACTTTGGTCAAAAAAATATTTTTTCATGATAAATTACATGAAAGCCAAATTTTTGGCAATCCAAAACCAGACATAAAAATCGTGTCGATTTCTGTTATTGGTAAGAAGATCGTTAATCTTGAGTAACAAAAAATTTGAGAAATCTTGATTTATGATCCTTTTTGCTAATTTAAATAATATTTTGAAAAATTTTATCGTTTCAACATTTTTTACCTTCACATTTCCATGAACAGGAATGATTTTTAAATTCGACCTTCGATTTAAACCACTTTACACATGATTCAACGCACATTTCGAACCGAGCAAAAAATTGTGTAGGTACCTAAAAAGCTATATCACATGAACTCGGGCCAAGAATTAATTCAAAAACTTGATGGTCTAATTAAAATTAAATACATAAATGATATTATTATCATTTGAATTTTAACTCTCGAAGATTAATACGGGGAGGGGGGGGGGGGAATGAGGTAAACCTCGTAATTTTCGACTATAGGTAAATAAAACTTTTGGTAGGGTTTGAAGAATTGATGAAAAATTCAAAAACGATGGTGACATTTTGAAAAATTCGAAGTTCAAAGGTAAAAGCTCAGCTTTCACGATAAAAACAAAAAATGCAGACCACCATTTGAAAATTTTCAATCAAGGGTGAAAAAAATCAGAAAAATAACCAAAATTGAGAAAAAAATTACCCCCAAAAAAATTTTCCTTTCATCAAAATGACGTAAGCATGCGGAAACAAGAAAACAAATTTTCCAAAAATTTTCCCCAGCTGAATTTTTTTCTTTACTCTGTCTCCCTCCCCCCCCCCAAAAAAAAAAAATAAATAAAATGTTTGGATTTTTAGATACTTAAAAAAAAATTAAGAACGAAAGTGCAGAGTCGAGAATAAAATGTGATGGAGAGAAAAAATTTATTAAGAGCAAAAGTACAACGCTGAGATAAGAAAAAAATCCCAGTTTAACAAATTTTATATGAAAAGGTCAAACAATAAAATATAAAAGTTCAGGTGCAGGTATTTGGAAAAAAATCAATTAGTAGTTCGATGGATAGCACGTTTTGCTCTCTACGAGAAGTTGAAAATTTGCAAATCGTGAACTTGAAAATTTGTATCGATTAAGAATGCTAAAAAGTCTACATTTATAGACTTTTGGCCTTCAGGATTAATTCATTATGACTTGAAACAATTGGAGGAAAAGTTTGAAAATTTCATCTCATGATTTTTTTAATTTCGTTTAATCAAAAGTAAAACACGTGAAAAAAATTAAAAATAAAAAGAACGTATTAAACAATAATAACTAAGTATATAAGTAACATCAATGATTGGTATACACAGATAAGAATATAAATACCAGGTACAAGTAAAGCTATAAAATAGGCAGATACATCTTTTGCAATAAAAAACACTTTGAAATTTTTGAAAAAAAGTGAGAAAAATATAATATAAAACTTTTCTGTCCTCACACAAAACGTAAAATCCAAAAAACTATCATTTTTTATTTCATCAAAATCGGTCATTTTTCAATCTCAATATTTCGCAAAACCTTGTTTTGGCCAACACAAAACCACTCCAACAAAATCCTCGAAGTTTTACCATCTCTAATTGACTCCAACGGTTTGAAGTTATCGCAGAATTTACTCAATTTGAACATTTTCACTTGATGGTCACTTGCCAGATACCATTTCAAGTATTTATTCAGCCGAGCGAGTAATATTTCAATGTAGATATACCGGATTCTTGATTCTTGACACAATTCGCCTATTCTGTCAAAAATCCTATCAAATATAAGATCCGGCCACCCTCCTTTGGAATCCAAAATCACTCTTGCCTTGTCACCCAAACACCAGGTGACCATTTGTTCAAAGTATGTTTCATCGGATATCTCCTCGTTCTCCCAATAAGACTGCGTCTTGAGCGATTCTTCAAAAGAACGAAACAATATGCGTTTAATATCTTCCAGTTCTCTACCTTTAAATATCAATTGTATGATTTTTACTGTTTTGTAGATACTCAGACGCTTATGGAACCTCAATTCAAATGCATCCGATGCTATAGCTAATTCAACAAACTTCTTTTTATTATCCAAAATCAGAACTGGACGATTTGGAAAAATTTCTTCAATGAAATTTTCGAACTCATTCCATTTATCAATGTCACAAATGAAATGGGCGAAACTTTCTATATCATAAAACATCGAATCCAGTAATATTTCCTTGAAAGATCGAGTATTTCCTAGATCTGTTTCATAAAATTTTTCCAACAGCAGATTCATTTTTTTGAAATTACCTTCTTGCGTATATTCCGAAGCGTGTTTATACATCCATGAAAATTAATGACCGAATTTTGAAACACCAATTTCCCATTAGGATATGGAAAACATAAGTCCAATATTACATCAAAAATTAATATATCAACGATCTCGGTCTTTATCTTGGGAAGTTTTTCATAAATTACTCTCCTTCGACTTTCTACAGGTATCAGCTGAAGAAACCGGTTCAAAAATTCGAGATCTATTGCACGATGTTCACAACTGAAAAGACACATATCAACGATCATATCCGACAAAGCAAGAGCTGTGTAGTTCTTTTGATGATCACTGGCAGTTTCCCAAATTATAGTCAACATTGGACACGAACGTCTTTTATCCTGCCACAGTCTGAATATTTTACTAATAATACAGCAGAATTGCTCATTTGTCATGGTGCTTTTGCAGAAATTCCATACCCAAAGTGCACATCGTGTGGAACGAGAATGGAGCGATAATTTTATCAAAATTGCTTCGGATTTTTGCGACAATACATTAAGTTGCTGATTCCACGACAGCGAAGAAATTAAACGTTCCAAGGCGGAGCATTCGAAATGATTTCTACATCGATTTGATATCCATTCGCTGACCACAATCAATTGATCTTCTTCACTCAAACAAGGCCAGAAAAACTCAATGGCGAATCGAGAATGGCGCTGGAAATTTCTAACTATGGCAGTCTCAGCTGAACAGTGATTCTCGATTGGTACTTCATGAAGGATATTTTTAAGGAATTGAATCCAATAAAAGATTATCCCATCGTCGTAATAATTCGTATTCGCAATGAAGTCAGTCGGAAGAGCATCCAGAGATACTTTTTCAATCTCATTTTCAAAGCAATATTCGCACGAAATGATGAATTTTTGTACCTCGTTCAATTTCTCACTTTTCAGCATCTTCATAGCAGTCTTGAAATAGTCTATTTGACCATTCTGTAGCCAAACACACCAATCTGCATCGATTGGGAAAACTCCATGCAACGTACTATTGAAATGATGCATCCAGGCAGTAAACTCTTCTTCGATCTGTTTCAGACAATTTTTTATCTTGTCCACGATTTCACCAGATGCATTTAGACTCTCAACATTGTCGTCGTAATTTTTCACGCTGATGTATTTCTCGGTATCGTAGAAACGAGGTGAACGATTATGGTAGCGTATTGATAGAGCTATTCGATACGATGCCATTTCTTGCAAGCTGGGCAATTCGACGATGTAAATGAACCGATTTTCTTGAACATCTGGATCCATGGCGTCATTTACCCGGTCATCACTTATCGCGAAAAATCTAAAATTTGTTTTTCATCATTAAAACAATGAACCAAGTTCACTAAAATTACATAGATATTGGGATATCGATTTATCAAAACACAAAAACAATACCTATGACTAAATCTACACGAAAGAGCCTGCTTCAGGCACGAAAAATTAAAAATACCCTGCGAACGACTGAATCGTTTTTTTTTTCAACTGCATGTTTCAAGTGGTCCACTTTGCTTTTTTCTAAGTTCGAAATTTTTTATTTCTTTTCAGAATTCGAAATTTTCTCGATTATTTTTTTTCCCAAATTGAATTTTTTTTCAGAGTTCAAATTTTTTCTCGACTACTTACTACTTTTTCTCAAAATTGAATTTTTTTCAGAGTCCGAATTTTTTCTCGACTAGTTTTTCTCAAAATTAAATTTTTTTCAGAGTTCGAATTTTTTCTCCATCATTTTTTTCCAAGTTAAAATTTTTTTCCAGAGTTTGAATTGTTTCTCCATCATTTGTGACGCGCCATGAGAAACCGACCCTTAAGGTGAAAAATAAAATGTTGGGAAAAACGCAAAAATTGGTTAAAAAGTTGATATTTTGGCGTTTTTCGCGAAATTTCATTTTTCACCTTAAGGGTCGGTTTCTCATGGCGCGTCACATTTATTGAAATTTTTTCGGAGTTCGAATTTTAATTTTGAGAAAAATTGGTCGAGAAAAAATTCGAACTCTGAAAAAAATTCAATTTGGAAAAAAAGTAGTCGAGAAAAAAAATTAAACTCTGAAAAAAATTCGAACTCGGAAAAAAATTTCAATGAATGATGATTTATGATGTAGAAGAAATTCGAACTCGGGAAAAAAATTTTTATTTGGAAAAAAAAATCAAGAAAAAAATCGAACTCTGAAAAAAATTTCGAACTCGAAACAATTTCAATAAATGATGGAGAAAAAATTCAAACTCCGGAAAAAAAATTTTAATTTGGAAAAAATTCGAACTCTGAAAAAAAATAAAAAATTTCGAACTTGGATGAAAGCAAGTGGACCACTTGAATCGTTCGGTTGAAAAAAAAAACGATTCAGTCCTTCGCAGGGTATTTTTAATTTCGTGCCTGAACCTAGGTAACTAGATAATGTTGGTGTTAGTGGTGTTTCGGGTACAGGTTTTTTTTTAGCGTTATGCTCGGGAGGTACAAGGGTAGGTATCTCGCGGTGACAACTGGTTCACCGCGGAACCCCTATCCTCGCGACCTTGCCAAATATGAGGCTTTTAGCGTTAAGATTTCGTCATCCCTTATAGGCCTTATATCTATAATTATAGTTCGTTTACGATTTCTAAAAAATGTAATTTTTAATAAATTTTTAAAATATGCAGTTTATCCGATTTTTCAATGTTTTTATTTTCGTGCATATTCGTTAATCAACAGTTGGCCTTGATGCGAGGCGGAAAAGTAAATTTTCTCAAAGGGTCGCAAAATTTTTATACCAGCCCCCCTCTGAATAAACAGCCCTCCCCAAAAAAGTATCGCAAAATTTGCAAAAAATAGTCAAAACACAATCAAACTCCAGGTAAAAATCATCACCAAAAAGGAGAAGGGATTTTGAAAAAAAAATTGTGATTAAACCCATAACCCTGGATATTTTCAATGGAATCGAAATTTTTTCTTTAATATGTTTTAAATAGAATTTTTCTCCCCGCGTAACCTTTTTTCGTCAGTTTAACATTTTTGTCAAAAATGAAATTTCAACCACCCAGGTCCAAATTTAGTCTATAAATTAATTTTTTTCAACCCCAAAGTAGGTATAGGTAAGTTACGTATTTTTTGAATTTCTTCAATTCTATTTTTTTTTTTCAAAATTGTTTCCATTATTAAAAATTTTCCAACCACTATTTTGTCAAATATAAATTTCCTTCTTTGATTTTTTTTTCATTTCAACTCATTATTTTTAAAAATTTTTTTGATGTGCCATATTTTTGGCATTTTGCGTTCATTTTCGGTCATGTTCATTTAGTTTTTTAAAATCATTTCCATGTTTTATTTTTTGCTGATCACTTTGTGATTCAAATCACTTTGCTGGGATATGTTTTATGATCAAAAAGTCAAAAATTATCATTATAATCAAAATTTAGTTGACTGGATTTTTTTGATTAAAAGTTGAGATGAAATTTTGATATTTAATGTCCAAACAGTCGAAAGTTATCATTTTGCAATAATAATTCGACTATCTGACTATTTTTTACCAAAAATTGAAAGTTTACTTTTTCATATCAAACAGCAAAATTTGAACATTTACGACTGAAAAGCCATGAATTATCATTTTGCGATCATTATTCCGTAATTAACCTTAAATTTTTCATTAAAAAAGTTGACGTTTCATTACTATCAAAATAGACATTTTTTGATGAAAAAAGCCGTTTTTTTTTAAATGCTGTTCATTTCAGCCATTTTATGAAACTATAAAATATTTCAGTCGCACTTCGTTGTAAACTCTCTTTATTTTTAGTTGCACCGCATCACAAAACATGGCGGAAAAAGAGTAAAAATTGGCGAATGAATGAAAAATCATACGTGCTTCAAAATCAATAAAGTATTAATATATGTTACTTACGTCGGTTCCTACGAAATAAATGAACTAATAACAGCAACATACATTCTAAATCAATTAAAACTTTAAACAAATCTCGTAAGGCAAAAATAATGTCACAATTTTTCATACACATACACACAAAATGTAGTTGCCGAAATATCTGAGCGTGACGAACGAGATACATCGATATAGAATGAAGAGAAATACGTATGGGTGATATGAAATCACAAGTCAATAGCAGTCCGTGAAAGGGAAAAGGGAGGAAGTTGAGATTATAAAACTAATCCTAATGGGAAGCGATTAACAGGTAGAAAAATAAACAGGAAAATCTCTGTTGGGTTAAATATCTTATCACATTAGATCAATAGAAAATGCTGTTCAATACTAGTACGGGTATCTATAATATTTTTCGTATTGTTCAATACACTTTTGATAACCTTATAAGACTTTTAAATTCAATTTTTCAAGCAAGAAAAATGATTCTTCAACAACAAAAAAGTTATTAATATATATATATATATATATATATATATGGATCGTACTATCATTGCGAGACCCGCTTTGCAAAAGGAGATGATACAGGCACTGTCAGGCCCGAATTTTCAAAAATGAGCATAAATGAAGGGTCAGGTATTAAGGCCGATGTGTGTAGCGGAAAAAATAGCCGAAAATGAGACGAATCTCGCTGCGCAAGCGCCATGCCGCTAGCTCAATTCGTATTCGAATGGCGCATGGTTGAAGTTTTCATGTGTTGTTGTGTGCAGAGAGGCGAGGTAAATTGTATATAAAGATATGCAAATAACACTGCGAGGCCCGAAAAAAAATTCGCCTACGGCCTCCTGAGTATGCATACATCATGAAAAACCACTTAACATGGCATGACGTTGCGAGACCCGATTTCGGGTCTCGCAGTGTAAAATGGGGCCTCGCAGTGATAGCACCGTTTCCAAAACGGGTCTCGCAGTGCTTTGCCATGCCTGTATATATATATATATATATATATATATATATATATATATATATATATATATATAGTATGTTTCCGTACAATCCGAGATCCGCCATATATAGAGTCATTCCGAGATCCGTTTTGGAGGATCTCGATATATGTGATATTTGTCATGTATATCGTCACCTTCCAAGTTGAAATGGTAGTTGGGATGATTTTATAAGGCACTGGACTATTATTTCCCACAAATAACAACTTTTTTGTTTTTAGGTATCTCACGCATAAAGCGAGATCCACATAATCGCGTATAAAACGAGATCCATTTATATATATACATTATTTTTGTACAGCGCGCGTTTGATACGAGATCCATGCTGCGTTGCCGCTTTTGTGTATGGGTTGGCGGCGTGAGGGGGGTCTATGCGATATAATTTATTAGGTACTTGGTAGAAAAATGATTTCTTTGATTCTCCAGCTCAAATTTTTTATTCAGCGTTATGACTATCGCGACTATCTCCATGACCCATAATTTCAAAGAAATTATTTTCCAAAATTCTCAAGTTCAAGTTCATTTCTTTTTCGAAAATTTTTCGAAAAAAAAATTCAAAATACGCTTTACACCATACGAACCGTGGTAAAAAGCTGAAAATTGATAGAAAACCTATTTTTGGACTTTCTAATCCATTAGAAGTGGTTTTAAAGCATGATGGACCTGCCAGGAAATTTTAGAATTTTCTAGGGCTGGAGAAACGATGTCCTACCTGATCAAGAAAGGCATAACTTTTCGAAATTTTCAACTTGAATTTCAAATTTAAACTTTTAGGCCGAAATTTTTTTTGAAAAAATTTAAAAATATGCCTAGGTACGTACATCATTACGAATTATGATAAAAAGCTGAAAGTCGACAGAAACCCTATTTTTGAACCTGTAAATCCCGTAAAAGTGGTTTCGATACATGATACACTCGCTGGAAAATTTTTGAATTTTCCAGTGCTGGAGAAACGACCATAAAAATGGCCTAGGCAAACTTCAGCGCACTTGAAATCGCGTATTTCCCATATCGGCATCCTACTCATGTGATTAGGGCAAAAGTTTTCGAAATTTTCAATTTAGTTTTCAAATTTAAATTTTCAGGCAGACCATTTTTCCGGAAAAAAATTAAAAATGCGCCTACACTGTAAACATCGTAATGATTAACTGAAAATTGATAGAAATCCTATTTTCTGACTTGGAAATTCATTGGAAGCGGTTTGGAGAAGTGTTGGATCTGTCAGGAAATTTTAGAATTTTCCAGCACAAGATTAACAAAAATAAAAATGGTCAATACTTGTGTAAGGCTTTCACCCCAAGAAAAATTGACTTGGTTTCATTTTTGAAGGTTTCCCTGGAGAGAAGACTACCTAGGTATTGTTCATTTTAGTGCTTCTCAAATAAAACCAAATCTGGTCCAAAATTTAAAAAAAATGTTCTGATTTTTGAAATTTTTGAAAGAAGCAGATGATTGCCAAATAACGTCAGAACATCAGAAAAGCGAAGTTCCATTTGCAAAAATCAAAAAGAATAATGTGGGTTTCAATCAATTTTTTCATAATAATTACGAGTAGTGATTTTTTTTTTATGGAAATGAAAACCAATCTGAAATTACTGATTTGATACCTATACTTCACAAGCAAATCTCCATGCAAAACTTCTGTGCGCAATTTTTTTTCATTTTTCTCCTCTAGTTGGTATTTTTTTCACATTGAAAAAAAAGCATTTCTATCTATGCTTGTTTTTTTTTTTCAAAACTGAGAAAATGGTGGAAAATCGCCATTGATAATTTTTTCGATCAAGTCCCACCAGGACATACTTCATTGTCTCATTAGGACATATTGTCCCATTAGGACATTTTCGTGTACTTATTTCCCTAATTGGTGTCCTATTTGATCGATTAAGGCATAATTTTCCAATTTTGATATTTCCTTACACGCTGCGCCGGAGAAACGACAATAAAAATGGTCTCAAATTATGTTTATTGATTGAAAAAAAATAAGAAAATGAAAAATTTGCCCAAGACGAAGATACGAACGAACGAACAAACAAACGAATTTTTATTTTGATACTTATCATTATTTAACAACCATTAATATCAAGAATTACCAAAATGAATGCAAAAATCGAAATCCAATTCATTGAAAGTGTTTTCGAGTAAATTTTTTCATTGTCTGACGTTCGTTTTGGATGATTTATCTTTTTTTTTTCAAATTGGAATGACCGTAGAAAATTATGGATCAAAACTCCTGGTGAATCAGATTTTGATAATATTGGTTTTAAGTATGAGTAATGGATCAATCAGGATGACGGTCATCAATAACCAACCAGGGAATTTAAATAAAAATTAGAAATAATTTTTTTTATCATCTTGAAAACTTTGAAATTAAAAAAACTACACACACACACACTTATTCTAGTTTTTTTTTTCGCCTTAAAAACATAATTTTAAGAAGGGAGGTGTCACAACTTTAGGTGAAATTTATTTCTCGACTATTTTCTACCTGACAAATGCGGTTTTGAAATTTTTTAGAGTCAACAAGAAATTTTGAAATTTTCCAGCGCGGGAGAAACGCACATAAAAATGGTCCAGATGAATTTATACATCTGTAATTTCGAATTACTCTTATTAATTACCTACCTATTTCATCGATTAAAGCACAACATTACCAAATTGTAACTTCATTTCGGTACCTAAAGTTGGAATTTTTTGGCAGCTCTGTTCCCAACCACTTGAATCGATTGGAAAAGATTTAAATTTTCAAGACGTTTCAGAGTCTCCATTTTTTTTTCTAGCACTGAAGAAAAGCTTTAAAAAATTATCCATTATGAATTTTAGCATCTATAATCGCAAATTACTCGCGATGGTGACCTATTCAATCAATTGCAACGAAATTTTCCTAAATAGAGTTCAAGCCATTAATATTGAAAACCAAAATAAAATTTTTGAGCCGTAATAAAAATAACTCGAAATTACATCATAAGTAATCCCATATCCTAAATTTCAGGTACGAAAATTCATTATTCGAATTTTGACAAATTTTTTAAATTGAAAAATCGTCCAATCTCCCAGAAAAAAAGATAATTTCCTCTAATCAAACTAAAAAAATTTAAATTCAGTACCTAGATTAGATACCACTTTGGACCTCTCAAATCGATTGCAACTGGTTTTGATATGTTTTCGATCATTTTAGAAAATTCTGAATTTTTTTTTGACCCTTGAGAAAAGCCCAAAATGGAAAATAGGTATGAACTTTTGCACCTATAATTGCGGATTATCCATGTTGGTAACCTATTTGATCATAATTTTTCAAAAGTAACTTCGGTTTGAAATTAGAATATTTTGGAAGAAAATCCTCTAAAAAAATTTAAAGTACGCTCACGCAACCCATGGGAGGAGATAAAAATCTCAAAGTTTGTTATCCTACATTTTTTTTACAAATAAATCAGTATTTTATTTTATGAACTTCTACCTAGGTAGCATAAAAGTCATCTCCTGAATTTTCGAGCTTTCCGAGCTAGGATGAATTTGAAATGAATAATTTTAATTGCATATTTTTCAATTTTTGAGGCGGGGATAAATTTTTAATTGAATTTTCATTCCTCAAAAATCATCATTCGATTTTTTTGACTTTTCAAGACTGGGATGAATTTGAGATTATTTTCCATTTCAAATTTATCCCACGATTTTTTCGAACTTTCGAGACTCGAATTTAAAAAATGATTTTTCATCTCCTAACTTTTTAGGCTGGGATAAACTTTGGGATGAACTTTCATGTTTCAGCAATCACCCTATAAATTTTTCGAGCTTTCCTGGCTGGGATTAATTTGGATTAAATTTTCATTTAAAATTTTATCCCTCATCCATCCCACGATTTTTTTCGACTTCTAAAGCTAGGATCAAGTTACCCCCCCTCATCCATTACACAATTTTTTCTGGTGCTTCAGTGCTTCATCCCACGATTTTTTCAAACTATTGTGACCGGGATGAATTTTCTATGGATATGAAATCAAAATGTCTTCATGCTTAGTCCTCAAAAAAATAATAAAAAAATATTTACCGAGGTAATCCACTTAGGTGATGTCAAAAATAGATTTTTGAGTTGGTTCTGATTTTGGTTTTTTAGAAGGAGCAAAATTAGTGGTGAACCTCGACTCAAAAACCATTTTTTAACACCTTATGAATTTTCGTCCAAAAGTACCCTACTCATCGAAAAATTTTGAGTTGATACAAAAATAAATTAAAACGAAAGTGTATCATGAAGAGCCCCTTTGTTAATTTTTCAAATAGGTACCTACATAAATTTCAAAACTACTGCATCACTCTGCAAAATATGAAAATTTGAACCAATTAATCAACGAAAAAAGTTTAAATTTAGCGTATTCCGTATTGACTTCCCAAATCGATTGGAAGCGGTTTCAATACGATTCTGGGTCTCCAGAATTTTTCAGAAATTTCATAGCACTGGAGAAAAGCTTGAAAAAATGATGTGTACTATGAATTTTAGCACCTATAATCGCTTACTCATAATAATGGTGACCTATTTTTGAACATGCAAAGCACAACTTTCTCAAATTTGTAAATAAGAGTTCAAGTCAATATTTTTTGACGAAAATTTCTCCTTAAAATACCCTACGTTAACAGTGCATTCATTGAGATGAAAAGTTGAAAGTTGATGAATACTCTTTATGTGGGTATTCAATCTTTTGAATAAATAATTGAGAGCGATTTAAAGACAGTTTGGAGCCTCTAAAATTTTCTAGCCCTGGAAAAAACGCGTAAAAATTTTCCATATTGACTTGAGCACCCCTGAACGTGGATTACTCATTGACGACTATATGATTGATTGAAAAAGTTTTTTGAAATCCTTAACTCAATTCAGTTCAAATACTTATTGTATCGCAGTTTTTTTTAGAAATTAAGTCACCTACGAGGTAGCAGTTACCCTATTTTTTTTTACCGCCTGGGTTGATTGAATTTTAGAGCTTTCAAAAATTTTTAATTCATCTAGCTCTTCACTTCTTCAGGTACCAATTTTCATAATTTTGGAGGGTGATGAAGTTATTGATTTTTAAATTTCAAAAATTCGAGAAATGAACTTCAGCATTAGAAAATTTTGATAGGTACCTATGTGGTTCTTCGCTGATGTAACAATTTCGATTCAATTTTGGAGGGATAAAAAATTTACTTTGAGTTTGGATACCTAAACCTACCTTGTGAGGCTTATCATGATCTGAAATTGTAGAATAAAATGTGAGCATTTGAATTACCTAATTTTCGGACAAATCCATCAAAGGGGATTTAAAAGCTCCCCAATCCATTTCTGAGATTATTTTGACTTTGAACCAATTTTTCAATCTTTGAGGAATGTAAGACGTATTAAAACTGATACAATTCTCAGCTAATTAAATCGAGTATCGAAATCCTCTACTTTTTGATTTTCCAAATCCATGTTATAAGGGTAATTTTGATTCAGCCACAAAAATGATTTTTGGGGTAGTAAATTGAGGACCAATATTGAAAATATTTGATTCTATTACCGAATGAAAATCGAAATCCATTATTTTAGCAAATTGAATCTATTAATGGACTCATTTTCAACACAAAATTCCAAAATATCTTCTTTGAGGTGAAAGTGGGGCTTTAAAATTTGAAATCACCTACTCAGCCAAGAATTTTCAACATTGGTCACACTGGTACCAGCTTTTATACTTGAGGTGGAAATAATTTTACAAATAAACTCAGATATCCTTCAAGACATTAAAATTTTCTTGGAAAAAGAGTTGCTAGATGGAAGGTGCCCTCTATTTTTAACCTACATGAGTCAATTGAATTTTTCGAAGCCTTCAAAAAAATTGAAGGTGTCTATACACCATCTTTCAGCTTTCTACCTTGATATCTATGCTTTCAAATGCCAGTTTATTTTTGAATTTTTTTTACAAAAATGTAGGATTGAACTCAAGGTTGTTTCAGGTTTTGGAAAATTGTGCTTTAATCGATCAAATAAAATATGAATATGGGTGATCCGTGATTGCGGATGCTGAAGTTCATATAGATTGTTTTTAAAGATCTTCTCCAGCTCTGGAAAATTTTCAAAAATTTTCTAAAGGCTCCAAAACTTCTCAAAACCACTTTCAAATAATTCGAGAGCTCAAAAAATTTGATATTATACTCGATCTCCTAGCTTTTTCGTTGATTATATCAAACTATCATGCTTTGCAATGGACGATCGCGTAATTTTAAAATATAAAAAATCACAAAAATTGAAGAAATAAGCTTCAGAATTTGAAAATTTAGATGTGAGATTTTCTTATGATGTACTTACTTTTATTTATTTTTGTTTAGGCTTAATTTTCCTTTGAATTGGGAAACCTCTCTCTTTATTGTTAGTTGAGTCGGGAAACTGGTACCTATCAACCTATGATTTAAAATTTTTTTAACCCTAAGTGGAATTTGTAAGGCTACCCAAGAGGAAAGTTGAGAAAAAAGTTCTGAGTTTGGAGATTTTCAAATACTTCCCAATGCATTATTTTTTATATTGATTGATCGCCTTCCCTTTATTTTTTGGTAGCGTCTTGCAATTTGGCTCATGTCCGTAAAAATGGAGAAATTTTGAAAGGCATAGACTCCAACTATAAGAAAAAACTTTTTGGAATTGAATGCTAGAATCAGAATCCTTGAACTTGAAATTACAAAAAATATAAATCTTGTAAAAATTTTATTTGAAGATTTGACTTAGGTACATTATTTTCGAAGATGTGATTAATATTTTTTGCACAATTCGTTTTGATGGAAGTAAAAAAATAAATAAAAATGGAATTAGGTACATAGGTAGTATTCTTAATAGGATCGTTTCTTGTTTTTTTTTTTTTTTTTCAAAATAAATTATAGGACCTTCTCAAGGTAACAAAAAGTCCAAAATTTGTACTTTATTTTTATTTAAATTATTTTTCAAAGAGAATGTGCAGTTGTATTTAAAATTATAAAATGATGAAAAATTTCTTCAAAAACTTCTAAAGTTTTCTATAACTTTTATATCAAATGGAACCTGTTTCAAAAAAATGAAGGTAACTTTCCCAAATTTTCGTCAAATAGATTCAAAGTACCTAATGAAAGATTTCATCTCACTTTACTCAGATGAAATTTTTATCCTAAAAAAAAGTGTTTAAGTGCAATTATTTCCAAAGTAAAATTGAAAGTTTCAAAATTTATTTGATTTTGAAAAAATCCTCGAACAGTTCTTTCAAAATTTTCCAAAAGTATTCGAAATAATGAACAATTGAAATTTCCCACCTATTAAATCTCATACGTTTTTTGGTAGTTGAAGTAATTTATTTCTTGCACAACGATGTTCCCTGAGAATTTGATTAATTTTCAAGAATTTCAAACAAATCTCATAAAACCCACTTTACTATGGTCACCAATGAGTTTAATTGAAGTTCAGAGCCGAATCAAAATGTTAGAATTTTTGAAACATTCATCGAGAAGTAGAAAATCTTAAAATTCATTGGAGAATTCAGAAAAGCTGATAAACACTTTCAATGTTTTTGGAATAACTAGAGACTAGAGAACACTTATCCAGAACTGGCAATTTTGATTTCGAAATGTGGGTCATTACGCACCTTTCCAAAAATCTCATTGACCTTCAGAATCGATTGAAAATAGTTTTAAGAGCTTATTTAGTTTCCAACCTGTTTTGAAATTTTACAGCTCTCCAGAAATGCTTGAAAAATTCCCAAAATTTTGAATTTAGATTTCATTTAAAATAATTATACGTATTGGTGACCATCGAGAAAAATTATAACCTACATTTTAAAAATTTGATTACATTTGCTCCACTCATTCAATTTTGAAAAAAGGATGAGAATAAAAATAGTTCAAGTGGTACTTGATGACGAAAAAATCTGAAATTTGGTTTGTAGCCTATTTTTGAGCACCCAAATCGGTTGGAATTCGTTTCTAGCATTTCTGGAATCTCCAGCGCATTTTAGAATTCCAAAAATTCAAAAATTTTGTCGTTTTTTGGAGTTATTGAACGCCTAAAATAATTTCTAATCGATTGGGTCGGTCACCAGTAAAGTACAAACAAACCAAATTTCAGATTTTTTATCATCGCGTAAGCTCTTGGTGAATTTTATGTCAAATTATACCATTGATGACAATTACGACAGATTATGACCTTCATTCCAAAATTCAATTTTTGAGTTCTGGATAGAAATATTCTCCTGTCATGTAATTTTGAAAAAATCAATGAAAAGTTCTCCAAAGTCAAACATAATCACGAAAAAAAATTCTAAAGTTTGGTTTTTTATTCTGCCGAGGATCTGATTTTTAAGAAATTTTGGAGTTTTCCAAAAATCAAAATGGGCTCCGAAAAATTACAAAATTTTAATGGAGCTCTTCTACCTAAATGACGACTGTATTTTGGAATTATTTCTGCTAAATCGAAATTTAAAAATGTTTTAGGCATTTTTCACAGAAGTGAACAATTTTAAAATAGTACTCCAAACCACTTCTGAATAATTCGTAGGTTAAAAAAAAAGAAACCAAATTTGGGATTTTTTTGTCATTGCATTTGTGCTATGTGAATTTTTTATTATCATTTTTTTCAAGATTCAAGGGCCAAAAAAAAAAAATTACGAATGAAAAAACTGATTCGCTACTTCCATACTAAAATTTTCTTCTGTCATGTAATTTTGAAAAAAGCAATGAAAAGTTCTCCAAAGTCAAATATAATCACGAAAAAAATCCAAAGTTTGGTTTTTTATTCTGCCGAGGATCTGATTTTTAAGTAATTTTGAAGTTTTTCAAAAATCAAAATGGGCTCCGAAAAATTACAAAATTTTAATGGAGCTCTTCTACCTAAATGACGACTGTATTTTGGAATTATTTCTGCTAAATCGAAATTTAAAAATGTTTTAGGCATTTTTTTCAGAAGTGAAAAATTTTAAAATAGTACTCCAAACCACTTCTGAATAATTCGTAGGTTAAAAAAAAAGAAACCAAATTTGGGATTTTTTTTGCATTTGTGCTATGTGAATTTTTTATTATCATTTTTTTCAAGATTCAAGGGCCAAAAAAAAATTATGAATGAAAAAACTGATTCGCTACTTCCATACTAAAATTTTCTTCTGTCATGTAATTTTGAAAAAAGCAATGAAAAGTTCTCCAAAGTCAAACATAATCACGAAAAAATCCAAAGTTTGGTTTTTTATTCTGCCGAGGATCTGATTTTTAAGTAATTTTGAAGTTTTCCAAAAATCAAAATGGGCTCCGAAAAATTACAAAATTTTAATGGAGCTCTTCTACCTTAATGACGACTGTATTTTGGAATTATTTCTGCTAAATTGAAATTTAAAAATGTTTTAGGCATTTTTTTTCAGAAGTGGAAAATTTTAAAATTGTACTCCAAACTACTTCTAAATAATTCGTAGGGTAAAAAAAAAGAAGAAACCAAATTTGGGATTTTTTGTCATTAAATTTGTGCTAGGTATGTGAATTTTTTATAATTTTTTTTCAAGATTGAAGGGCCAAAAAAAATTATGAGTGAAAAAACTGATTCGCCACTTCCATACCAAAATTTTCTCACGTCATTTAATTTTGAAAAATAAAAAAGGAAAATTCGCGAAAAAAGAAAATCGGGAGTTGCGCTGCAAAATAAATGCTATGGCCATTTATTCGCGATCCTATTCCCTATCAATACCACCCACCAGCTAATTGCAGCGTTGTCAAAAAATCGGATCTCGGACTTAACGCGTACCATTCGCGTAGCAAATATACTCGCGACGACCGCAGCGCTGCGTCTGGCAGATGCGCTGCACTGTTCAGATATATAAGTATAAGAGTAGTCGATAAACCGAGATCCGGCTGGAAATAGGTTTATACGCATCTACTGGATCTCGGAAGCAACGTAAAATATCTCAAACAAACCGAGATCCGGCAAACGGATCTCATGATCTCGGATTAACGGTGTATATATATAACGGATCTCGGTTTTTTACGAAAATACATCTATATATATATATATATATATATATATATATATATATATATATATATATATATATATATATATATATATATATATAAATATATAAATATATATATATATATATGGATCGTACTATCATTGCGAGACCCGCTTTGCAAAAAGATATGATACAGGCACTGTCAGGCCCGAATTTTCAAAATTGGGCATAAATGAAGGGTCAGGTATAAGGGTCGATGTGTGTAGCGGAAAAAGTAGTCAAAAATGAGACGAATCTCGCTGCGCAAGCGCCATGCCGCTAGCTCAATTCGTATTCGAATGGCGCATGGTCAAAGTTTTCATGTGTTGTTGTGTGCAGAGAGGCGAGGTAAATTGTATATAAAGATATGCAAATGACACTGCGAGGCCCGAAAAAAAAATTCGCCTACGGCCTCCTGAGTATGCATACATCATGAAAAACCACTTTACATGGCATGACGTTGCGAGACCCGATTTCGGGTCTCGCAGTGTAAAATCGGGCCTCGTAGTGATAGCACCGTTTCCAAAACGGGTCTCGCAGTGCTTTGCTATGCCTGTATATATATATATATATATATATATATATATATATATATATATATATATATATATATATATATATATTAAAAAAGGCGAGAAAAAAAATATCGAAGAAAAATTCAAATTGTGAAAAATTCTAATGAAAATAAAGAAAAGCCAAGAACAATGAACATGACGAAAACAGCATTCTAAAAATCTCAAAATGTCGACCTTTATAATTTATTTACAATGGGGATATTGGGAGCATTGATATGAGCTTAATCTTCTGATAATCATCTGATCTAAAATGCTTAAATCACTTTGTGTTTTCTACCGAGAATATGTGAAATCAAAGTCGAAAAAATTTGAAAAAATTACCATAATTGAGAAAAAAATAACCAAAATGACATGACAACAACGTCAGCTAAAAACTACAAGATGAACATCAGATTTCTTTCATAAAAATTTCTCTCAATCAAAATTTTTTTCTCATCTATTTTTTTTTCACCCTTGAATAAAATTTGCTGGATGTGAAAATGAGAAAAAATTCAAGGACAAAAAGACAAAATGGAGAAAGAAATAATTAAAAGAGAAAATGTTCATCAAGGGTAAAAAATGATAAAAAATTCTATATAAAACCTGAATTTCACATCAATTCTTTTTCTCTAGAGTTCAATTACTACATTTCCCTTCTAAAGTAGCTTTTGAGATATTTTGATTGAAAATTAAAAGTTCAACGAATTAGACTTAGCTAACATAATGTGATTTTGTGAGATGAAAAAAAATTGACCGATTTAAATTAACTTTTTGTAAAGTTTTTAAAAAACATTCTGACTATTTGAAAATGATCCTTTCAAAAAAAAATTTACATTTCGTAGCCCCAAAAGAAAGACGCAGCCAGAAAACCTTACAAATTGGCCATTTTTTTAAAAAAGAAAACGGTTTATTGCCATCAACCTACAAATTGGACAGCACGTTTTGCTCCCTACAAAAAGTTGAAAATTTACCAATTGAAAATTTGAAATTTTGTTTTGTTCATTAACGAGTCCAACTTTACCTATCAACTTTTTTTCACTCCTACGATTGATTTATTATGACTTAAAACAATTAAGAAAAAGGGTTGAAAATTTCATCAATTCATAATTTTTTTATTCCGTTCAACTGAAAGTAAAACATCACGTAAAAGACTAGAAAAAAACCTATCAAACAATTATTAATTTAATTATTAAGTAAAATAAATGTCACGTACATACCTACATACAAGTAAAGCTATAAAATAAATGGGCACATATTTTTCAATAAAAAACGCCCCAAAATTTTCGAAAAATTGCTACAGATATGATAAAAATCAATTCTGTTCTGTCACAAAACGATAAATTATACGGTGGATATTTTTTTATTCCATCAAGGTCGGCGATTTTTCTATCTCAAGCTTTCGCAAAACTTTATGTCCAAGACAAAACCAATCCTTTAAAATCCTCAATGTTTCGCTGTCTTTTCGAATTGAAATCAGTCTAAAAATTTCCGTCTGTTCAAAATCCATAAAAAATTTGCTCAATTTGAACGTTTTCACTTGATAGTCACTTGGCAGGCACCACTTCAAGTATTTATTCAGACGAGTGAGTAGTGTTTCTACGTAAATGGACCAGGTTCTCGATTCTCGATACAATTCGCCAATTCTGTAAATAATCCTATCGAATATAATATCCGGCCACTCGTGTTTTTTGGAATACCAAATAACTGTTGCCTTATCACCCAAACACCAGGTAACAATTTGTTCAAAGTATGCTTCATCGGATATCTCCTCGTTCTCCCAATAAGACTTCGTCTTGAGTGATTCTTCAAAAACACGAAAAAATGAGAATTTGATACATTCCAGTTCTTCATCTTTAAATATCATTTGTATGATTTCTACAGTTTCGTAGATACTCAGACGCTTATGAAACCTCAATTTAAATGCATCTGATACAAAAGCTAATTCAACAAACATTTGTTTATTATCCAAAATCAGAACTGGACGATTTGGAAAAATTTCTTCAATAAAATTTGCCAACTCATGCCATTTTTCAATGTCACAAATGAAATGGACGAATCTGTCTATATCACAAAACATCGACTCCAGTAACGTTTCCTTGAAAAGTCGCGCTAATTCAAAATCTCTTCCATAAATATATTCCACAAGCATATTCAATGTTTTGAAATCTCCTTTTTGGGCGAATTTCAAAGAAAAATGAATTTTAAACCTAATACTATTGAGTGATTTCAGAAACACCCACATATCATTAGGGTGTGGAAAACACAGATCCAATATTTCATCTAACCTAGACAAATCAACGAACTGAGTCCTTATTTTGAAAAGTTTTTGGTAAATTAATTCCTGTCTCTTATCGGTCGATATCAGCGGAAGAAATTTATTCAAAAATTCGAAGCCAACCGCAGCACGTTCGTCTCGAAATAGACACATATCAATGATCATATTTGACAAAGCAAGAGCTGTGAAGTTTCTTCGATGATCATCGGCAGTTTCCCAAATTATTGACAACATCGGACAAGAATTTCTATTATCTTGCCACTCTCTGAATATTTTTTCCATAATCCAACAGAATTTCTCCTCAGACAACGTATCTCTGTAGTATTTCCATGCCCAAAATGCACATCGCGTGGAACGAGAATGGAGCGATAAATTGATCAAAATTTCCTGCCATTTCTGTTCCAACAGACAACGTTGCTGATTCCAGGACAGCGAAGAAATTAAACGTTCCAGGACGGAGCATTCGAAATGATTTCTACATCGACTCGATATCCATTCGCTGACCACGATGAATTGATCGTCTTCATTCAAACGAGGCCAGAAAAACTCAATGGCGAATCGAGAATGGCGCTGGAAATTTCTCACCATGGCAGTCTCAGCAGAACGGTGATTCTCGACTGGTACTTCACGAAGGGCATTTTTAAGGAAATGAATCCAATAAAAAAGTATCCCATCGTCGTAATAATTCGTATTCGCAATGAAGTCAGTCGGAAGAGCATCCAGAGACACTTTTTTAATCTCATTTTCCAGGCAATATTCGCACGAAATGATGAATTTTTGCACCTCGTTCAATTGCCCACTTCTCAGAATCTTCATACCAGTCTTGAAATAGTCTATCTGACCATTCTGTAGCCAAACGCACCAATTTGAATAGAGTCGAAAAAGTTTATACGGACGTCTTGATTGACAAAATAACACACGACTGAAATGATGCACCCAGAGATTAAATTCTTCTTCGATTTTCTTCAGACAATTTTTTATCAAGTCCAAAATTTCAGGAGATGCTGTCAGACTCTCAACATCATCGTCATAATTTTTTAGGTTGATGTATTTCTCACTATTGTAAATTTCAGGCGGACTGTTATGGAAACGTATAGCTCGAGCTATTCGATAGGATGCTATTTCTCTCAAGCTGGGTAATTCGGTTACGTAAATGAAACGATCTCCTCGAACTTCTAGTTCCATGATGTGATTTTTCACTTGGTCAGCATTCATCGTGAAAGATCTGAAAGTGTAATTTTTCCAGCATTAGTTTCGTTCACTAAAGCCCACAAAAATATGTAGAAACTAGAACAGAAATCTATCAAAATATAAACCGAAAAAAAAATCGAACAAGCCATCAATTGGGTATACCCGATGAAAAAATTTCAGATCTGATCATATCTCAAAAATGTCCCAATCTAATTTTATCAAATTAGGTACATCAAATCATATCTCATTGTATCAATTCATATCTGAAAAAATTATGAAGGTTCAGATCCAGTTTGATATGATGTGATCAAACGACATCTAATTTGATCAAATCATATTTTTAAAAAATCAGATGTAATAATGTGATTAGGACATTTTTGAGATCAAATTTGATCTGTTTTGATAAAATTTTGATCGAAATCAGATATGATTTGATACGATTTGCTCTAAAAGTTTTTCATCGGGTAATTTTTTCAATTTGTGATTAGTTAGGTGTCGAATAAAAGGAATTCTGAACCATACAAGTACCCAGAGGTCAAAATAAATTCGATCACGGAGCACAAAGCGCAACAAAGTAATTGTGAGGATTTTAATTTATGTTACTTACCTACGAAATAAATGAACTAATAACAGCAGCGTACAATGTACATTTTAAATTAATCACAATTTTAAACAAAACTCATCGGGCAAAAATAACGATCACAATTTTTCATGAGCAGCATTTATTCGTCGAAATATTTGAACGTTACGAATGAGATACATCGATAGAATGAAGCAAATAGGTGATAGGAAAATCATAAGGTTGATAAAGAGATTAAAATAAATCCGATTGGGAAGGGATTAACAGGTAAGAAAGCATACGTCATATGAACAGGAAAAACTCGATCGTGATAAATGAAGAAACACGAGTCCAAGTCTCAATATTTCAAAGTACCACAGGCTAATATTTACCTGCTTTCCTATGAAAAATACTTTGACAATTCTTACGATATTTTTCGCAATTTGAATTTTTTTTTTACACTTTTTCATAAGTTTTGACTTTTGAAGTCAATTTTTCAAGCAAGAGGAAAGATTTAACGGAAAAAAATGAAAATTTCCGTTTCTGTGGAACCCAATTAATTTTTCTCCCGAGAAACTTGGCTTTTGTGATATTTCAGTTGAAAATTTAAAATTCAACTTTCTATTATTATTAAAAACACATATCTCAAAAACTGAGCGCCTTAAAAAATAATTTGAACTTCAAAGAAAGAAAATTTTACTCTCTAGAATTCATTTTTTGTTTTCATTGAACTCTGCTCAAAAAATTGACTTCAAAGTGTCAAAAGAGTATGCGAGAAAAAAATTCAAAAAAAATTCAAATTGTGAAAAATTCTAACAAAATAAAAAAACTCAATTTTATTTTTGAAATCAATGCTAAAATTTGGACTGAGAAGAATGAATGTGATCTCTACTGAGAACAAGTGGTATCAATCAAGGCTGAAAAAAAATTAAAAATCATCAAACCTGAAAAAATGAATTACCAAAATAACCTTATAGAAAAAGGGTGATCTAAAATGTACATAAAAAGTGAACACTAAATTTTTCAGACACAGCTGATCAAATTACATTTTCGGCGATGAAAAAAAAAAAGACTCGTGCAAGTATTAAAAATTCTAATGACTTTACAATTTTTTTTTTCATGCGTTGCATACCTGCTTCTGAGAACTAGAAAAAAATCTCTGCAAATTGACCCATTTTCGTAATCACTACAAAATTCGTAGGTAACTTTTAGTTTAAATTCACGTTTTTTTTTTTTTTTGTTTTTTTTTATCAAAAATGATATTTTTCCAGAAAAATTTTCATTTTATTAAACGATTCTGAACTGAAAGTTAAAAATTTTGACAAATTTCATTTCAATCGATCAAATGAGTCACCAATATTGGTAATCTAAGATTAAAGGTACTAGAATTCATATGGGCAATTTGCATGGGCTTTTTTCCAGCTCTGAAAAATTTCAAAATCTTCTGGAGGACTCAAAATGAATTGAAACTGCTCCCAATCGATTCGGCAGGACGGAAATAAGGTCTACATACACCAAATTTCAGCCATTTTCGTTGATTAGACTAATTTCTTATAACACATTTCCAAAATTGGAGAAATGCACTTCAGCGCTTAAAATTTTAAATGTTGAGTTCTTTTATACTTAACATAATTTTGATTTTTTTTCTGGGTTGGGTTTAAAATTTCACTTTGAGTTGAAATACCTCCCTCGGGAGAATTTTAGAAAATTAATTTTTCTGGTTACAGAACAGGGCCCTTCTCAGATTTGATGAACCCAAACAATTTTCGAAAATTCTTTTAATTCTTACTTTTTATTTATTCCATTGAATTAAAAACGAATAATGAATAACAAAACATGGAAAAAAATTAGAAAAAGGTAATTTAGCAAAGTGCATAATATAATGTTACATAATTAATATTTAGTCCAAGAAGGTGCACAAGCATAGGCGCACCCAAGGGGGGGGGGGCTCAGGGGGCTCGAGCCCCCCCTTAGGCCCGGAAAAAATAATTTTTTGCTTCAAAAATGAGAAAAAAGTCAACTTTTTTGCTCTCCAAAGTATATTTTTTCAAAAAATTTTCATACTTTTATTTCCAAACTTGACAATTTTTGATTGATTTTCCAGTCAAAAATCACCAAATTCTCAATAAATTCTCTGTTTGTCAGAAAAAATTGATGATTTTTGATTGAAATATCAGTGAAAAATGACTCAATTTGAAATTTGACCCCCTCTCCAATTTTTTCTCAAATTTTCAGCCCCTCCCTTAATTAATTTCTGGGTGCGCCTATGTGCAGTGTGCACAAGTGTAAATAAATACGTAAAAAAAAACACACTCATATTTTTCAATACGAATACAATAAAAGTAGGTAACCAATTTTTTTTCAATTTAAAAAAAAATAATAAATCGAACAAAATAATCTTTACACCCTCACCAAATAATAATTTTAAAAAAAATTCACATTTGAAACAATGAAAAATTATTTTTACTCATTTCATCAGAATTGGAAATTTTCCAATCTAAACTTCCGCATCTGCTCATCATCACCATCAAAAACCCATTTTAACAAAATATCCAAAAATTGCTCATCCTTTCTACCTGAAATAGATTTGAAAATTTTCAATTGCTCGAAGACTTCGTTCAATTTCTTCACCCTGAAAATTTTCACCTGATCGTCACTAGCCAAGTACCACCTCAAGTACCAATCCATACGCTCGAGTAATCTTTGCAAATAATCAGCTTTCAATCCGGACTCTTTATACAACTCGTTGATTCTAAAAAAAATTCTATCAAATATGATATCCTGAGATGCTATCTTCTTAAATTTCAAAATTGCTTTTTCATCGTCACCCAAACACGAATCGATTATTCTTTGAAAATAAATTTCATCGGAGATCTCCTCGTTCTCCCAATAAACTCGTGTCTTGACCGAATCCGCAAAACGATAAGCCAATTCACGTTTGATACTTTTCGATTCTTCACCAGCGAACAGCGATTCCACAATTTTCAATGTTTCCAGGATATCACGATGGAGATCAAAGTGGGGTCTGAATTTAAGAGTAGATTTTATCGCCAATTTAAAGAGTCGTTGTTTTACTGCCAAGGCTTGCCATGGATCATTTAAGAAAACTTGGTCGATGTAATCTCCATATCTATTCCATTCGTCAACATTACAAACGAAATCGATATTCACGTCTCTATCGAATGTCACGGTCTTCAGTATTTTTTTCTTGAATTCTCTGGCTCCTTCGACATCATGGCTAAAATAATACTCCAGCAGGGAATCAATTTTTTCGAAATCTCTCGCACGCAGGTAATTGAAAAAATGGTATTTTATTCCATCCGAATAGATGACTGATTTTATAAACACCAGTCTATCGTCAGGACGAGGTAAACATATATCCAGAATCTCATTTAAGGTAGACAATTTATAGGAATAATTTTTTATTTTGTGAATTTGTTCGAAAATTATTCTCTTTCTTTCTTCCAAAGATATCAGTCGAAAGAATATAATCACAAATTCCATGGCATCCATAGAACTGTAATATCTGAAAATGCACATATCAATCACAGTGTTTGGCATCGTTCTCAATGCGAAATTCCTCAGATGATCATCAGCTGTTTCCCAAATTTCGATTAAGGCAGGGCAAGGGTGTTTGTCACGTGTCCACCGTTCGAAAATTATTTCAATAATTTGAACAAATTGTTCTTCAGACATTTCGTTTTTATAGTAATTCCAAGCCCAAAGGGCACATCGAGTGGAACGAGAATGCAATGAAAAATTAATCAGCATTTGATAAGACTTCAGCGCCAATAAATATTGTTGCTGAGGCCAAGACATGGCAGAAATCAAACGTTCTATGGTAGCACATTCAAAATGAGTATCATAACGTCTTGATATCCTCTCACTGACCAGATTGAATTGATCTTCGATGCCTATACGATGCCAAAAATATTCAACAGCGAATCGAGTACAACGACGGAAATTTCTGGCCATGGCAGCCTCAGGCGAACCGTAATGATAAAGTGGTACTTCGTTTAAAGATTTTTTTAGGTATTTAATCCAATAAAACAGTATTCCATCGCCGTCATAATTTGTATCCGAAATATATTCGGTTGGAAGAGCATCCAAAGAAACTTTTTTGATTTCATCTTCCATACAATATTCGCACATAATTAGGAATTTTTGAAGCTCGCTTAATTTTTCACTCTTCAACATCTTCGTACCAGTTTTGAGATAATCGATTTCACCATTCGGTAGCCAAACACACCAATTAACATCGACCGGACAAACTATGAATGGCGTTCTTGATAAACCAAATAATACGTTATTGAAGTGATTCAACCAAACACATAATTCTTTTTCGATTTTTTCCATACAATTTTTGATCATTTTCTTGAAGATAGAAGGCGTTGTCAAGCTCTCTATTGGTAAATCGTATTTCTGATGTTCCGATTTAAATAAGGGAGAGTATGAGAAATCGATGGGATCGATGAAGCGACGTGAATGATCATTGTATCGTATTGCCAGAGCCACTTGATAAGATGCTATTTCTTGTAAACTGGGTATTTCCGCAAAGTATACGAAACGATCTGCTGGGTTGTCTGATTGGCTGTTTTCTATCGTTTGATTAGCATTCATCTTGAATAATCTAGAACAGAATCGTCGATCGATATGTAGGAACGAAAATAGTGATGGAAATTTGAAAAGCAGGACGAACACAAAATGTGGTATTAAATCTGGAATAAATTATTGATCTTTGTGGTTCAAGAGATTTTTCATTAAATATTTATCAAAGAATGTTGCTAATTTTGTAAGCCAACTATTTACTGTAGCAATGAGCTAGTTTAGTAATTTTTGGCCTGAACCCAAAAAATTCATCTATCCCTGTTTTGACATTTTTGTTGCGGATTTATCATTTTAATTAAATTTGGATATTTGGGCGAGAAAAAAGTTTCAGAGTATAAAGAAGAAGTTGAAAAAATTCTGATGACAGAAAAATTCAAGGTTGAAAAGATAGAGCTGAGAGAAATAAATATAATGAGAAAAAAATTCAAGGGATAAAATACAGCGATGTTGAGAAAAAAAATGAAGGGTGAAAATACAGGGTTGAGAAAAAAATTATCAAGAGTAAAAATACAGAGTCGAAAAAAAAGGGCTGAGAAAACAAAATTTCCAATTCAAAAAATTTTATGTGAAAGCAAGGAAATATTACAATCAATTTGAAAAAAAAAATACAATTTGGTGAGCAATTTAAGATGGCGAGTGAAAAAAAGTAATTCATTGAACCTCCTGACTTCAATCAAAAAATTTTGTGAAAAGATGAGAGTCGAGAAAAAATTTAAGGGTGAAGAGACGAGAGTTAAGAAAAAAATTTCGATGGGAGTAAAAATTGAAGGGCGAAAATACAGAGTCGAGAAAAAATTTGGTTGAGAAACGAATTTTCAGTTCAAAAAATTTTATGTGAAAGAGAGGAAATAATTACAATGAATTTGAAAAAAAATTACAGTTTGCTGAGCAATTAAAGACGGCGAGTGAAAAAAGAAATTTATTCAACTTTCTAGCTTTAATTAAAAAATTTCAAGACGAAACGTTTTTTCTACGTTAAATTTTCTATAGCAATGTTACATAACTTTCTTGAAAAAAATTTACAAAGCCATTTTGGAATCAGTTGAGAACGACGATTTTACAAAATTCATAATTTCTTTTCTTTTATGAGGTTATTAGGTTTATCGAGGGGAAAAATCAAACATAAGAACAAAATTTCAAAAAATCGTGCTCTCTTGGATGAAGTAGGTACTCAGGTAGGTCACCATATTTTTCTACGATGCGATGGTTTTACATTTTTTACTTGATAAGTAAGATTAGGTAGGTACCTACTAGGTACCTAATTTTTTTATGACCAAATCAGGATCGTTGTTCCTTATCAGAATAGATTCGTTTATTAATTTTTACCTAATTCAGCTCAGTCACTCAAACTTCTCAAAATAGAACCAAAAATTTCTAGATCCCTGAAAAATTTTCGTTCATTTTTTTCAGAAAATCTTCACCACATCATTGCCAATTGCATTTATGTTATCACAATTTTCATAAAATTTAGCAAAAAAATTTGAAAAAAAATTAAATAAGTAAATGGAATGAAAAAAATATTTACTTACATAATTATTGAAAAATGTTTTTTTTTGTTCTTAACTGATAATAATGTAATAAACAGCAAAAAAATTTTACTTCCTTATATTGAATATTGTACACAATATCAAAAAGCTGAAAAGTTTAAGAAGGCGACTTTAAAATCTTACATTAATAGATACATCAAACGTCAGAACCGAATTTTTTCCAATATCTAATACAACTAACACAAAAAGAAGTAAAATTATCAAATGAAAAATGAATAAAATAAATATATGAAATATAAAATTCAATCATTTAAAAAAAAAATTACAAATAAACGAGCGACATCGACACGATTACCTACAAGTTATCAAATCAATAGTCCCATTAAAATCATCAGAATCTAAGAAAAGCATCTCACCGCTGCCAGGCTGCCGCCAGCAATTGATTTTTATTATTCTTCTCAAAATTTGAAATTCTTTGATCTAAATTTTCGTATCCTCGGATTATCGCCAACAAAAAACCATTTCAAAAAAATTCCTAAAAGCTGATCGTCTCTTCGATAGGACACGAATTTAAAAACTTTCAACTGTTCCAGCCTGCATTCAATCTACTCGGTTAGTAAATTTTCACTTTCTTGAAAATTGATTTCGTCGTATTCAAGTTCACTTACCCAACAAGCTCGTGACTTGAGCAACTCGCCAAAAAAACCAAGCGAAGATAAGTATTTTTAATATTTATCAAATTCTACGCCTAAAAATACTCCTTCTACAATCTTGATCGCAAAAAAGTCACAGGAGTTTTTTATAAAATCACCGACGATATTGAAATTTACATTTTTCGAGAATGTCTGTAAAATCAAACATTTCACAAAAAAAAAATTATTCAAAAATTATTGTACTTTTTTGCGAAAAGTCCAAGAATTTACAAGTTGAATTTTTTTGCAAAATATTTGATGTATTAACGAGGAAATCATCGCGAGATTTCACAGACCAACTAGAAAAATGTAGATTTCAATATGACGTGTTTTGAAGGCAGGGTTTTTTGAAAATCAAATTTTGAAATTTCAGGTGAAAACAGTTTGAGGGAATTACGCTTTGCCATGACAAATTTCTCTGCATTTTTTAAAACTTCCCCTTTTGAAAATGTTGAAAACGTAATTTTGGTGTTTTCCCAAAACACATTTCCAAATTTCAGGGATAGGAGTCGTTCCGAAATGACTTTTGTAAAACTATACATACATAAAGTATTGAGAAACAAATTTCGTTCGAAAAAATGTTCAGCAGGGTTAACAGATTACGCGGTACAGGCGTTTGAAATGTTAAAAGGGGTAGACTCTTGGACGCTGGGGGAAGGGGAGGGGAGGAATAGTCGTGTTATTTCTCATACAATAAGAAATTTTTATTCTGAAAACTTTCGGTTATGGCGAATTTTGCTGTACCCTGAAACTTTCCCTTGAAAATGTAAAAAACGTAATTTTGGTGTTTTTTTCAAAACACATTTTCCAAAGAACTTGTAATAATAAGATGGTGATATCCGCACTTTCTCCGTTGGGGCTGAAACTCACCCAAAATGTTGGTCTTGATGTGAAACATTCTCAAAAAAATTTTTGGCTCGATCCCCCCCCCCCCACCCCAACCCGAGTAAAATGGCCGCAAATGCCCGAAAATCAAAAATTCATAGCTTTGAAGGGGGTGGTTCAAAAATTTTGAAATTTTCACAGAAAATAGTTGATGGGTAGGTGTATATGTGAGAATTTTTTCAATTTTTTTTCCAATACTCGTGAGGGTTTTGGGGGGTTTGAAAACTTCAAAAATTCGTAGAAAAAAATCGGGGGGACCCCTCGCTGGATTTTTTTTTTAAAGTTGGTATTACCCTTAGGTATAACAAATATTTTTTTCAGACCCCTTTGAGGGAGTGCAACATGGTCAAAAAAATCAAAAACTATGAAAAAACGTGTTTTTTGCAGGGCTGGTGGAACACTACGTCATTTTGTTCTGTTCAGAACAGGAACAAATCATTGAGCGAATTGTTTTGTTCTGTTCTGGTTTTGTTCCAGTTATTTTTACGTTTTCTGTTCTGTTCTGTTCCGTTCCGTTGTTTATTTCGTTTTGTTCAGTTCTGTTCTGTTCTGTTCTACTCTATTTTGTTCCGTTCCGTTCCATTCTGTTCTGTTCTGTTCTGTGTTTTGTTCTGTTCCATGAACTTTAAAAAAAAATCTGTAAATTGATGTTTCTCGTGCTTTAATTGAATGTAATTGTCAATCAATCTCAATTTTAATGATTATCTGAGGTTGAAGTGCGAAAAAAACGCTGCCTTTTGTACCCTCTTCCTCGTCCCTCTGGATGAAATCAATTACCTATATTTTTTTGATGAAAATTTTGGAAATCATTAAAATAAAATGAACATGAAAAATTACTTTTTGAGTTTTTTTGGACATAGGAAAACAAATATAATTGAAAATTTAAAAAAAAACATGAACAAAACAAAGCGTTTTGTTCTGTTCAGAACAGAACAAAACAATTTCATTTTCTTAGCGTTCCGCTCTGAACAGAACAAAATATATTGAGATTCGTTCTGTTCTGTTCTGTTCCGGTTCATTTCTTGAAGAATTATTTTGTTCCGTTCCGTTTATTGTTCCGAACAGAACAGAAATTTTAGTGTTCTTTTTTGTTCATTTTGTTCTGTTCTGTTCCGTTCCACCAGCCCTGCTTTTTATGAAGGGGAATTGTATATTAGGTATCAAGGAACTACTTTTGCATGAGAAGTTTTTTTGTAGATCCCATAAATTATGTGATGTACGATTTCAAAATATTGGGGGGGCCTGGGGAAAGGGGGAGAGGGGAAAAAAAGCATAGTGTCTAGAACAAGATTCGAGCATAAAATCAATTTCAATACGAATTGCGCGCTTTAGCAAAACGTTCTTTCTCCTTTATACCCTGCGATTCATCGTCGGCAAAACTTTCATCTATGAATCTTTCAAGGTTATACCATTCAACAGCATCCCAATCGTGAAATAAGCGATTCGTGTTTTCGAGTGGTACCGACCGTAGGAATTGTTTCTTTAACGCTCGAGCAGTTTGAATATCTTGAAGAAGAAGCAGATTCAATTGTTCGAGTTTCCCGCGCCGAATACAATTGAAAAAATGGCGTCTTATCGCAACAGAATCGATGATTTCTTTTATATACTCCAATTTATCATCAGGATCTGGCATACATCCGTTTACTATTTCATTTAAAATATCCAAATCACGGAAATACCATTTTATCCTATCACTATATGCAAACATTATACTCCTTGTGGTATCTGGATCCATCTGTGCACAAAATCTTCTCAAAAATTCTAAGCTATTTGCGGACGGTTCATCGGGTTTGAAAAAACAAGTCTCAAAGATACTGTTTGATGAAGCGTGATAAGATGCGCGATTTATTAGACGATAATGAGCTGTTTCCCACATTTCAATCAATGCTGGGCAAAGGTCGTTTTTATTTTCATGATCTTTTTCCCACAAGTGGATAATTTTTTTAACCATTGGGGCAAATTGATATTTAGTCAGGAAATCTTTACAGTTTTTCCACGCCCAGAGTGCGCAGCGGATGGAATTTGAATAGACGGATACTCCAACCAGGATGTCTTCGGACTTCAGCGCCAACAAACGATGTTGCAGATGCCGGGGAAGTGCCGAAATTGAACGTTCTAAGAAGGCGCATTCAGGACCATTACAAATACGGTCTAGCTCTATCCATTCGCGGGTAATTTCGAATCGATCTTCATCACCTAAACGATTCCAGAAATACTCTCGAGCCAAAATTCCACAGCTGAAGGAAATTCTCGCCATTTCGACATCGGTTGATATATTCGGCTGATTTTCCAAACGGCGAATCCAATAATTCTGTAGGGCGTCGTTCGGGTCTACATTTAAGGAAGCATTCGAAGTAATTTTTTTGATCTCGACTTCCATACAATAAGAGCTCAAAATGGTGAATTTTTGATACTCGCTCAATATCCCGCTTTTCAACATTTTCACGCCGGTTTTCAAGTAATCGATTTCACCATTTGCCAGCCAAACGCACCAGGTGATATCGATTTGGTTAGGTCGATAGGGGCTCCTTGGTCCGGCAAATAACTCTTTTTCGAAATGTTCTACCCAAACGCGCAATACTCGGGAAACTTTTTTCATGGAAATTTTGATTTGATTTTCGATTAAACGAGGTAATTTCAAAATTTCAATGTTTTCTTTGCAGCATTTTGGTTCTGTTTTATCACAGTAATTGATAATGTGCGAATAACTACCGTCATGAGAATGAAGTATTCCTAAAGCTACCGAATACGATGCAGTTTCTTGTAGGCTTGGCAGTTCAATGGCGAAGATGAAACGATCTTCGGCACCGTCTTGTTCGCTACCTTCACGTGCTTGATTATTATTCATTTCGAAAGATCTGAAATTATTTTATTTTTGCCATTATTTATCAATAAAAAGTATCAAAATGAAGAATTATATCTATCATTAGGTACATATCATCTGTGACAAAGATCTAGTCAAACTTGGAACTCGAATACCTTCACGACGTGACTAGCGACTACTCATACCGCTGAAGGGGTATTTACATTTTTAGACAGTTTAGAATTTTCTGAAGAAGTTTTCCAATTTTTTTCCTTGTAATTTTCACAACTGAATTTTTTTCTGATGTTATTCTTCCACGATCAAATTTTTTCATCATAACTTTCTCCCCTGAAATTTTTCTGACGTAATTCTTCTTCGCTGAAATTTTTCCAGAAGAATTTTTGAATCTTTCTTGAAAATAATGATTTCTGTTGGATTGACGTCATAAAAATTTTGAAAGAAAGAAATGGAGTTGAAAAAATACTAAGAAGACAATTTAACGTAGAGGAATTCTTCAGAAAAAAATTCAGATTTGAAAATTGCGAGAAAAATATTCTATATACTTAACGTCAATCAGACAAATGTTATTCTTTTCAAAAAGATGAGAATTCAACATTGAAAAAATTCTCCAGAAAAATATTGCAGTAAAAAAATGCGTCAGAAAAATTGCTACCGAAAAAAATAAGAGAAAAAATTTGGTCGTGGGAAAATTACTTCGGAAAAAAATTGGCCGGGGAAAAATAACATCGGAAAAAAATTTCAGTAGGGAAAATTCTGAGAAAAAAGAATTGAGAGTTTGAAAAATTACGAGGAAAAAATTTGGAAAATTACTACAGAAAATTCTAATCTGTTTAAAAATGACGTAAATATCATGGATTTCAAAAAAAGAAGTCGAGACGACACTCAACTGTATGGGTAGTGACGTCATGAAAGTATTCGAGTTCCAGATTCCAGGTTTGACTGTCTTGTTCGAAAATGGACGCCGGAAATTTCAGGATGAAGGAAAATTACATTCATAATCTAATTTTTAACATCTAAGAAAGGTTCCTATATCCAAGCTCACATATGTCTCTAAATTATTTACCTCAAGGGACCTTCCCTTCGTAAAATCGGCCCTTGACCCGAAATTGGTCGAAAGTGGTTTTAAATGCTACTTAGGGACCTAACTAAAATTTTCCTCCTCTACCCTTACCCCCGTCCCGAATTATCGCACTTTAAATTCTTAAAATTCAATTTACGATGCCTTCAGAATGGACGGAGGAAATTTTTAAAACTTTCATATTCATAGTATCCAAAAACAAGTTCCAGCTAAAAAAAATTATGGAAATTTTCTTAAAAATCATCCAAGTTTGAAAAATTTTGGTTGAATACTCGCGAAAATAAAAATGCTCAATGGAAATTCTGAAAAAAGTAATGTTTACTCCATAACAAAGAATTGAAGAGGGGTAAGGGACCAACATTTCCACCACGGAGTTTTTAAGCCACAGTGGGTTGAATAATATTTCATGTTTACCTTCCTGATGACAAAATTTAGTTTGAAAAGAAAATTTTCGCAAAAATTATATTTTTCTGTTTTTATCGAAAAAAATCCCAATCGTAATTGGAAAAAATTCAATATGTATGTAATAAGATTTTGATAGGTTGAAAGAAGAAAATTTCTGTATGAGTGTGGTAGGTACCTAACTTACTTTTTCTCTTGGTTTTTATTTGGAAACGTATTTAAAAAAAAAAAAAAAATTCAAGTAAAATTGTCTACCCGAAAAAATCAAAAATATGGATTTGAGCACGAAGTGACGAATTTCAAAAAATCGTGCTCTCTTGGATGAAATAGGTACTTAGGTAGGTCACCATATTTTTCTACGATGCGATGGTTTTACATTTTTTACTTGATAAGTAAGATTAGGTAGGTACTAGGTACCTAATTTTTTTATGACCAAATCAGGATCGTTGTCCCTTATCAGAATAGATTCTTTTATTAATTTTTACCTAATTCAGCTCAATCACTCAAACCTCTCAAAATAGAACCAAAAATTTCTAGATCCCTGAAAAATTTTCGTTCATTTTTTTCAGAAAATCTTCACGACATCATTGCCAATTGCATTTATGTTATCACAATTTTCATAAAATTTAGCAAAAAATTTTGAAAAAAAATTAAATAAGTAAATGGAATGAAAAAAATATTTACTTACATAATTATTGAAAAATGTTTTTTTTGTTCTTAACTGATAATAATGTAATAAACAGCAAAAAAATTTTACTTCCTTATATTGAATATTGTACACAATATCAAAAAGCTGAAAAATCTTACATTAATAGATACATCAAACGTCAGAACCGAATTTTTTCCAATATCTAATACAACTAACACAAAAAGAAGTAAAATTATCAAATGAAAAATGAATAAAATAAATATATGAAATATAAAATTCAATCATTTAAAAAAAAATTTACAAATAAACGAGCGCGAATACCTACAAGTTATCAAATCAATAGTCCCATTAAAATCATCATCTAAGAAAGGCATCTCACCGCTGCCACCAACACTCGATTTTTATTATTCTTCTCAAAATTTGAAATTCTTTGATCTAAATTTTCGTATCCTCGGAGTATCGCCAACAAAAAACCATTTCAACAAAATTCCTAAAAGCTGATTGTCTCTTCGATAGGACACGAATTTAAAAACTTTCAACTGTTCCAGCCTGCACTCAATCTACATAGTTTGAAAATTTTCACTTTCTTGAAAATTCGTTTCGTCGTATTCAAGTTCACTTACCCAACAAGCTCGTGACTTGAGCAACTCGCCAAAAAAACCAAGCGAAGATAGGTATTTTTAATATTTATCAAATTCTACGCCTAAAAATACTCCTTCTACAATCTTGATCGCAAAAAAGTCACAGGAGTTTTTTATAAAATCACCGACGATATTGAAATTTACATTTTTCGAGAATGTCTGTAAAATCAAACATTTCACAAAAAAAAAATTATTTGAAAATTATTGTACTTTTTTGCGAAAAGTCCACGAATTTACAAGTTCAATTTTGTTGCAAAATATTTGATGTAACGAAGAAATCATCGCGAGATTTCACAGACCAACTAGAAAAATGTAGATTTCAATATGACGTGTTTTGAAAGCAGGGTTTTTTGAAATTTGAGGTGAAAACAGTTTGAGGGAATTACGTTTAGTCATGACAAATTTCGCTGCATTTTTTAAAACTTCCCCTTGAAAATGTTGAAAACGTAATTTTAGTGTTTTCCCAAAACACATTTCCAAATTTCAGGGGTAGGAGTCATTCCGAAATGACTTTTGATGAGGGAATAAACTGTACTAATGGTGGAGTGAAAAAAAAAAACATAACTTGGATTTCGACCAAATTTGGTAGGGTGGTTTACTTTGAGTGGGAGACCTCCCAAAAAAAATTTGAGCCCCCTAGGGGCAAGTGGATGGGAGCAGGGGAGGCTCAAAGTGCACCTCCTTTTGAAAACTCTGTTATTTTGTGTTTTTCTAGTAAAAAAATTGCGTGAGAGGCTGTCGTAGCACTTAAAAGTTGCGATTTGAGTTTCTACGTCTCCCTGAACCATCACCATCCTTCTCCGATCAAAACTCAGAGTGCTACCAGGGGGTTGAAAAGTTGCGGATTGCAATATTCCAATAATACAAAATTTTCACGAAGTTAAGGGTAAGAGTCCCTAATATGGACCGCATTTTTGTTTTGAAGTGCCTACGGCGCTAGGAGTGAGGTAGGAATGAGGTAAATGGCTTAAAATGTAGCCACATCTATCTAGTTTAATTCCCCAAAATTTCACCCCCCACCGTTAAGTTTAAGTGGACCAAAAACAGGGTTTCCCAAAAAGTGTCAAAAAAAGAAATCGAAATTTTGGGTTCCTAATATGGACCGGTCGAAAAAAACGAAGATAATGGGTAAAAAATCGTAAAAAAAGTCATTGCTTGGAAAACCTACATCGATAAAACTTTATGAAATCCTCCCACAATGCTCTTTTTTTTTTACTGTGTGTTTATTCTGGATTTCGAACTAAGTAACTGAATTTTATGTTGAAGGTAGACAGAGAATGTGATTGAAAATTTTTTAAATGAATTTATTCTGGCTCACTAAATTTTTTAAGGGGGGGGGGTATCACAAATTTTCTGATTGAACTAGCTTCTAAAGAATCATTTCACTGTTAATTTCACATTTTTCAATTTTTTCAAATGTAAACAATGTCAAATTCGCCGGTGGTCCATATTAGGACACCTCATAATTTTTTTTTAGAAAAATTATTACTCAATTTACCGTGGATATAATCTAAAACTGATTAGCACACTTAAATCTTACGACTTTCGACTATAAATTAAAATTAAAACCACATTCCTTTACGTTATTTAAACTTATCACATTGTCAATCGAAATGATGATTGAAAAAAATTTTTCGTATTGCAAAATCTTGTTTTGGCTGTAACTCCGCGAATTTTGGCTTTTGGGCTTTGATTTTGGTCTCATTGTGTTTCTCTGTGAAAAATGAACAAGATACATTTTTTCCCCGAAAAATTGCATCATCAACGGACGAGATAAGCCACCGGTCCATATTAGGGAACCGGTCCATATTCGGTACCCTTACCCTTAGAATAATTTTTTTTTCATCGGGAAATTGAACGAAAAATTTTTTTAAGCCACTGAAAGTAAATATTGAAGAAAAAATTTGAAAATTTTATACACCAGTGCAGCCAGCAGCGAATCGTGAAATTCAAAAATACGAAATTTATATCGAGTTTAAACTGATTTTTCTTTCGCCGAAAAATATTATGTATTTTTTTTCAATCGCCAGTAGTAAGTATAACTATTTTAGAAATTTTTTGAACAATTTTGTATGTCAGTGCAGCCACTTACAAATCGTGACGTTCAACACTGCGGAATTTTACTTGATAAAAAATTTAATCCTCGACACAATTTGGAACTGGCTGCACTGACATACAAAATTTTTCAAAGAATTTCCAAAATACTTATATTACTGGTGATTGAAAAAAAAAATGCATAATATGTATTTTTCGGCGAAAAAATAATCAATTTAAAGTCGATATACCTAGCGCTCTGAGTTTTGATCGGAGAAGGATGGTGATGGTTCAGGGAGACGTAAAAACTCAAATCGCAACTTTCAAGTGCGACGATAGCCTCTCACGCAATTTTTTTTTACTAAAAAAACACAAAAAACAGCGTTTTTTTCAAAAAGGGGTGCACTTTGAGCCTCCCCTGCTCCCATCCACTTGCCCCTTGGGAGCTCAAATTTTTTTTGGGAGGTCTCCCACTCAAAGTAAACCATCCCATTAAATTTGGTCGAAATCCAAGATATGTTTTTTTTTCACTCCACCCTACTGTACATACATAAAGTATTGAGAAACAAATTTCGTTCGAAAAAATGTTCAGCAGGGTTAATAGATCACGCGATACAGACGTTTGAAATGTTAAAAGGGGTAGACTCTTTGACGCTGGGGGAGGGGGAGGGGAGGAATAGTCGTGTTATTCCTCATGGAATAAGAAATTTTTATTCTGAAAACTTTCGGTGATGGCAAATTTTGCTGTACCCCTGAAACTTTCCCTTGAAAATGTAAAAAACGTAAATTTGGTGTTTTTTTTTCAAAACACATTTTCCAAATTTGAAGGGCAAGGGTTGCTCCGAAATGACTTTAAAAGAAGGGGAATTGTATTTTAGGTATCAAGGAACAACTTTTGTATGAGAAGTTTTTTTGTAGATCCCATAAATTAGGCGATGTAAGATTTTAAAATATTGGGGGGGGGGGGTGGAGGTGCCTGGGGAAAGGGGGAGAGGGAAAAAAGGGCATAGGCGCCTAATTTATTTGTTCTAGTATATGTCTAGAATAAGATTCGAGCATGAAATCAATTTTAACATGAATTGCGCGCTTTAGCAAAACGTTCTTTCTCCTTTATACCCTGCGATTCATCGTCGGCAAAACTTTCATCGATGAATCTTTCAAGGTTATACCATTCAACAGCATCCCAATCGTCAAATAGGCGATTCGTGTTTTCGAGCGGTACCGACCGTAGGAATTGTTTCTTTAACGCTCGAGCAGTTTGAATATCTTGACCAAGAAGCAGATTCAATTGTTCGAGTTTCCCGCGCCGAATACAATTGAAAAAATGGTGTCTTATCGCAACCGAACCGATGATTTCTTTTATGTACTCCAATTTATCATCAGGATCTGGCATACATCCGTTTACTATTTCATTTAAAATATCCAAATCACGGAAATACCATGTTATCCTACGACGATATGCAAACATTATACTCCTTGTGGTACTTGGATGCATCTGTGCACAAAATCTTCTCAAAAATTCTAAGCTATTTGCTGACGGTTCATCGTGTTTGAAAAAACAAGTCTCAAAGATACTGTTTGATGAAGCGTAATAAGATGCGTCATTTATTAGACGATAATGAGCTGTTTCCCACATTTCAATCAATGCTGGGCAAAGGTCGTTTTTATTATCATGATCTTTTTCCCACAATTGGATAATTTTTTTAACCATTGGGGAAAATTGATCTTCAGTCAGGAAATCTTTACAGTTTTTCCACACCCAGAGTGCGCAGCGGATGGAATTTGAATAGACGGATACTCCAACCAGGATGACATCGGACTTCAGCGCCAACAAACGATGTTGCAGATGCCGGGGAAGTGCCGAAATTGAACGTTCTAAGAAGGCGCATTCAGGACCATTACAAATACGGTCTAGCTCTATCCATTGGCGGGTAATTTCGAATCGATCTTCATCACCTAAACGATTCCAGAAATACTCTCGAGCCAAAATTCCACAGCTGAAGGAAATTCTCGCCATTTCGACATCGGTTGATATATTCGGCTGATTTTCCAAACGGCGAATCCAATAATTCTGTAGGGCGTCGTTCGGGTCAACATTTAAGGAAGCATTCGAAGTAATTTTTTTGATCTCGACTTCCATACAATAAGAGCTCAAAATGGTGAATTTTTGATACTCGCTCAATGTCCCGCTTTTCAACATTTTCATGCCAGTTTTTAAGTAATCTATTTCACCATTTGCCAGCCAAACGCACCAGGTGATATCGATTTGGTTAGGTCGATAGGGGCTCCTTGGTCCGGCAAATAACTCTTTTTCGAAATGTTCTACCCAAACGCGCAATACTCGGGAAACTTTTTTCATGGAAATTTTGATTTGATTTTCGATTAAACGAGGTAATTTCAAAATTTCAATGTTTTCTTTGCAGCATTTTGGTTCTGTTTTATTACAGTAATTGATAATGTGCGAATAACTACCGTCATGAGAATGAAGTATTCCTAAAGCTACCGAATACGATGCAGTTTCTTGTAGGCTTGGCAGTTCAATGGTGTAGATGAAACGATCTTCGGCACCGTCTTGTTCGCTACCTTCACGTGCTTGATTATTATTCATTTTGAAAGATCTGAAATTATTTTATTTTTGCCATTATTTATCAATAAAAAGTATCAAAATGAAGAATTCTATCTATCATTAGGTACATATCATCTGTGACAAAGATCTATAGTCAAACTTGGAACTCGAATACCTTCACGACGTGACTAGCGACTACTCATACCGCTGAATGAGTATTTACGTCATTTTTAGACAGTGTAGAATTTTCTGAAGAAGTTCTCCAATTTTTTTCCTTGTAATTTTCACAACTGAATTTTTTTCCCATGTTATTCTTCCACGATCAAATTTTTTCATCATAACTTTCTCCCCTGAAATTTTTCTGACGTAATTGTTCTTCGCTGAAATTTTTCCTGAAGAATTTTTGAATCTTTTTTGAAAATAATGATTTCTGTTTGATTGACGTCATAAAAATTTTGAGAGAAAGAAATGGAGTTGAAAAAATACCAAGAAGACAATTTAACGTAGAGGAATTCTTCAGAAAAAATTCAGATTTGAAAATTGCGAGAAAAATATTTTATTTGACGTCAATCAAACAAAAGTTATTCTTTTCAAAACGAATTCAACATTGGAAAAATTCTCCAGAAAAATATTGCAGTGAAAAAAATGCGTCAGAAAAATTGCTAGTTACCGAAAAAAATAAGAGAAAAAATTTGGTCGTGGGAAAATTACTCCGGAAAAAAATTTCAGTAGGGAAAATTCTGAGAAAAAAATTGGGATTTTGAAAAATTACGAGGAAAAAATTTGGAAAATTACTACAGAAAATTCTAATCTGTTTAAAAATAACGTAAATATCTTGGACTTCAAAAAAAAAAATTCGAAACGACACTCAGTGGTATGGGTAGTGACGTCATGAAAGTATTCGAGTTCCAGGTTTGACTGTCTTGTTTGAAAATGGACGCCGGAAATTTCAGGATGAAGGAAAATTACATTTATAATCTAATTTTTAACATCTAAGAAAGGTTCCTATATCAAAGCTCACATATATCTCTAAATTATTTACCTCAAGTGATACATTAGCAAATTGTTCATTCGTGATAATGGACCTTCCCTTCGTGAAATCGGCCCTTGGCCCGAAATTGGTCGAAAGTGGTTTTAAATGCTACTTAGGGACCTAATTAAAATTTTCCTCTTCTACCCTCACCCCCGTCCCGAATTATCGCACTCCAAATTATTAAAATTCAATTTACGATACCTTCAGAATGGACGGAGGAAATTTTTAAAATTTTCATAGACAGTAGCAGGTATGGTAATTTTCGAAATTTTTGTTTTCATCATTTCTCCAGTTTAGAGGGGTTACAAAATTTCAAAAAAAGAAATCTAAAATAACTAGGGATGATATGGATGCATTTTTTTGAAAAAATTTTCGTCATGTACTCAAGTATAACATAATTATATTTTTTTCACATTCCCAAAATAATTGCAACATTAAAAAAAATTAAAATTATATTGAGCACGTGCCGATACTAACAGCACTATCGTGAGAAATACATACGGCCACTTCCAAAGTTTCTGATTCAGACATTCAAGCGACTACCAACTCGTTCAGATCACAATTTCACCACATTATCAGTTCGTTTTTAATAACAGGTACCAATAATTCCTTTAAATTTCAAATTCGAGAACAAATTGACAAAAAAAATTAGTAGATATTCAAAAAATAGGTGACCTTGAATGTAACAAAAATAATTTTTTTATTTTTAAAAATATTTCATCGATGGGTATGTTTAAAGAAAGTAAAAAAAAATTGAAAAAGCAAAAATTGGAATAAATTTTCAAGTTATTGCTACCTCAAAAACTCTTAATGCGAATTTTTCAATTCGTTCTCAAAATTGAACCAAAGATTTTTTTACATTTTTCGGTGACTTTTTTTTTTTTTAAATACATGAAAGTCACTTTACTAAAAAAAAAAGGAAGATACGTCATTGCAATAATTTTTCATGTTCTTTTCGACTTTTTACGTGTGAAACACCTACCTACCTACTTCTACCAACTTTGTCTTCGCTGAATTCTCGTATTCATAGGTCAATTGCATAAGCGCTCGCAAGGAAAGATGGCTCAGAATGCTCGAGCCCCTTCTTCAAGCTCGAAAACGAAATTATTCGATACAAAATTTAAAAAAAAAAATACATTTACATTTTTCTGCTTTTCAAACATGATTTTTCAAAACATTTTCGTCCTCGTATGGCCATAAAAAAAATTATTTCCTAAAGGAATTAGCCTTTCATGAAATTCAGCTTCTTCCTTAGAGAATCAGTAATAATTTTCACGAAAAATTACCTACCTAATGTACGTCCTTGATTTTCACCAATGTTTCAGTCAAAAATCACTGATTTTTATATCGATGATTTAAATAAGTAAATTTTACTCATAATTCCAAGAAATTTTACAATTTTCAATTTTTCTTTGCTCAGAGTAATTGTTTACGTAAGTCGGTCTATTAAAAATACACCCCCCCCCCCCTCAATCAAAAGAACACCTTCAGATATGAATTTTCAAAGAATTTAAAACATTTTTCTCCCAAAGTAAAAAATAAAAAACAATGAATCATTGCCGAATTTTTCGACATTTTTGAAAGAATACAATTTAATTTATCTTTCTTGAACGATTCGTTCAAAAATCGATAGTTATCAACTGCCAAAAATATAATTTTATCTACTACATCATAAATTTGAAAATTTTGAACTTTATTCGGAAGCATCTAAACTCTTTTTCAATATCCACCCATGCAACTCACTAAAAAAAAGTCAAATTTTATGAAATAAAAAATAAATAATTTAATTTAAATTCGTGAAAAAAATTAATAGAAAATACGATTTACAAATCAACAATTCACATTAACATAATACACAATTTTTTCCCTTCGAATCAATATTAGTTTCAATAAATTCATGACGAACTAAAACAGAAATCATATCGTTTTGTTGCCAGCTATACTTGACTTTCATTCGTTTTCTCAAAACTTGAAATTCTCCGACCTAAAATTTTGCATCTCCGCTTTATCATCATCAAAAAACCATTTCAACAGAATTCCTAAAAGCTGACTTTCTTTTCGATAGAACACAGCTTTGAAAACTTTCAACAGTTTCCAGTCTCTATTCAATCTACTCAGTTTGTAAATTTTCACTTCATCAGCACTGGTCAAATACCACTTCAGGTAGAAATTCAGACGGTTAAGTAAATTTTCTATCACACTGAAACACTGCGATGATTCAGTATACGAATACGACATAATTATTTGATGAAAAATTCTATCGAATATAATGTCGCAAGGCACTAGTTTTTTGAATTTCGAAATCGCCGTTTCGTCGTCGCCAACGCACCAGTTCATAATTTCTTGAAAATTCGTTTCGTCGCATTCAAGTTCATTTACCCAATAAGCTCGTGACTTGAGCAACTCGCCAAAAAACCGAGCAAAGATATTTTTAATATCTATCAATTCTACGTCTAAAAATACTCCTTCTACAATCTTGATCGCATCGTAGAAATCGTGGCGGATACCGGCTCCTAAATCATACAAACGAGACACGAATATTGCTTTTGCAAAACGTTTTTTTTCCTTTACACCCCGCGATTCATCGTCAGCAAAACTTTCATCGATGAATTTTTCGAGATTATACCACTGAACAGTATTCCAATTGTGAATTAAGCGATTCGTTTTTTTTAACTGTACCGACTGTAGAAATTTTTTTTTCAATGCTCGAGCAACGTGAACATCCTGAGGAAGTAACCGATTCAATTGTTCGAATTTCCCGCACCGAATATAATTGACAAAATGGCGTCTAATCGCATCAGAATCGATGATTTCTTTTATAAACATCAATTTTTCATCAGGATCTGGCATACATCTGTCTACTATTTCACTTAAAATATCCAAATCACGAAAATGACTTTTTATTTCAGTAATATTTTTAAAAATTATTCTCTTTGCGGTATCTGCATCCATCTGTGCAAGAAATCTTTTCAAAAATTCTAAGCTATTTGCTGACGGTTCCTTGTAATTGCAAAGGCAAGTTTCAAGGATACTTTTGTAATTGCAATTGGTTGCGAAATCTTTTTGACGATAATGAGCTGTTTCCCAGATTTCAATCAATGCTGGGCAAAGGTCGTTTTTATTTTCATTATCATATTCCCACAGATTGAGAATTTCACGAACCACTCGGGAAAATTGTTTTTCAGTCAGGAAATCTTTACAGTTTTTCCACGCCCAAAGTGCGCAACGGATGAAATTTGGATGTATGGAGAATCCAATCAAGATGTCTACGGAGTTCAGCTCCAACAAACTACGCTGCTGATGCCAGGGAAGCGTAGAAATCAAACGTTCCAAGATGCTGCATTTGAAACGATCATGTAACTGTCCGGAACTTACCGATTGGCTAATAGCTGCAACTCGAGCTTCAATATTAAAACGATTCCAGAAATATTCGTGGGCAAATTGGTTTATGCAAAAGTGAAAGTTTATCATTGAGACGTCGTCAAAAGCAAAATCTGGAACCGAATTTCCATGCAGCTTGTTCCTCAAATAGTCAAACCAATAAGACTGCAAGCGGTTCTCTGGACTGAAAGTTGACAGAACATCCAAGGTAATTTTTTCCATCTCGTCTGCCATACAATATTCGCTCTGAACGACGAATTTTTGTTTCTCGCTCAATTTTCCGCTTTTCAACATCTTCGTGCCAGTTTTCAAATAGTCGATTTCTCCAGGAGCTTTCCAAACGCACCAATTCATATCGACTTCAATACGTTCATGGTAAAAATATAAACGTGTTTCTTCAAATAATTCGTATTTGAAATGATGCACCCAAGCATTCAGTTCTTGGGAAATCTTTTTCATTGAAGTTTTTATCTGGTTCTCGACTAAACGAGGAATTTTCAAACTTTCTGAGTTTCCTTTGTAGCTATTTCGTTCTAGATTATCGTAGTAATCGATAATGCGACGATAACTTGAAGGATAATTTGGACGATAACTTGGACAATTATTGTAATAAGAGTAATGTATTGCCAGAGCTACTTTATACGATGATATTTCTCGCAAACTTGGCAGTTCAGCGATGTAGATGAAACGATCCTCGGAACCGTCTTGCTCGCCGCCTTCACGTGTTTGATTAGTACTCATTTCGAAAAATCTGAAATTTTTTTTTAAACCATTAAATTTATTAATAAAGAGTACTTACAGGGATCTTTCATCAATTATCTTTTATTATGACGAAATTCTAAGCATTTGAAAATAGAGGCTAGAAATTTCAAGATGAAGGAAAATTACACTTTTCTCGCCCAGTAGATTTCAAGACATTCAATTGTATAAATAGAAAAAAACATATTCTGAATTTTGACAAAAATTAGCGAAGGAGTTCGTTTCAAGTCAGAAATCCTCCAAAAAATTTTACTACCCCTGCCTAGAGGGATTTGATCTTGGTGGTCTCAAAGTAGAGTAAATTTAGGCAGAAGAAAACACTTTTCTGCCAATTTTAAGTACTGTGATGTGGAATTACTTTGAACACTTTTAAAAATTTCTCTCCAACCAAAAATATGATTTTTACATTCTGTCGCTCGTACCTTCCTTTACCTTCTCTCTCTATAGTTTTTATGAGCGTATTCATACGTCGAGGTGCATCTCATCAAAAAAACCTCTCTCCAACCATTTTTTTATAATCAATTTTCAAAAATATGATTTTTACATTCTGTTGCTCGTACCTTCCTTTACTTTCTCTCTCTATAATTTTTTTTTGAGAGTATTCATACGTCGAGGTGCATCTCTTCAAAAAAAAAAGTGCTAAGAACTGCCCTAGATTAATGTTTTCGAATCTGAGGCTACTTAAGTAAAAAAAAGAGCATCTCTTAATAATCAAACTACAAAAATTTAAAGCCAAATAGTCATAAATTGAAAATAAAAATTGAAAATCGAAAAAAACCACAGTTTTTAAATTTTAGCTTAAAATTATCAAATTGCCTAAAAATGAATTTACCAAAGTATATTGATTTCATTACTTGAAAAAAATATATATATTCACATTGCATGAATCAAAACGCATTTACGTTAACGAAATCTCGAGAAAATTTTCCAAACAATCTCTTTGAAAATTCAAGGTGTGTAATAAAATTTCAAAATCCAAAAACGGGATCTCAGCAGGACTTTTGTATGACCTTTTCAAAATGGATATTAATAAATATTGTACCCCCTCCCCCTTTCAATAGAAAATAATCCGTTTCAAAATATTTCATTATTCAAGATGAAAGAGAAGATTTTCAAACCATAATTTGGAAAAGAAAAAATACTATGTAAATTCACTGAGCACGAGCGAAGCGATGGCGAAAATTTTTGAAAAAAATGCATCCAGAATCTGGAAATTCTTAATTATGTAAAATTCGTGCTTTTTCGGGTTTCATTTTCACTTTCAAAAAACGATATTTATCTATGGACTCGTTACTGATTTCCTTCCAAAAAATCAAAACATTTTTGAAAATTGCAATCTAGATCGTTACGAGTCGTTTGATAAATGAGAGAACAATTTTTTTCGCTTGAAAATATCAATTTTGTAGGCTGGAAAGGAAAAAGTTTCATACTATTATTTTGAAAATAAAATTATGTGAATTTAGTGAGCTTGATCGAGGCACGGGCGAAAATTTTTGGAGAAAAAGGCATTCAAAAGTTGAATTTTTCTGACACTTATCATCTTTCATCATTTTACACAGTGTTGCCATTAACGGCATTTTAAATATTAGCATTTATTTTGACGGGCGAGTCTCAAAATTTGAACAAGCTATCAGTTAACCGCTTTTGCGTTTTACTAAATTATCTTTATCGCCGCACTAAAATTCAGCCAACATGATTATTATTATTAATTAATTAATTAATTAAAACTTGAATAATTTGAAAAAATTTCTACAAAATTTTCAATTTTGCTTCGATCATCAATTTTAAGCGTATTTTTTTCCCCATGCAGGATGCGTCACAATATCAAGTCACCGTTCGTTCTAATTCGACGTTTTCGACCTCTAAATTTTTTCAACGCTAGCTAAAAGTAGAAAATGCATGATTAATTTTTCTTCAGCTCCCAATCTCAACTTCTCAAGTCTTAAATTTTGAATTATTTCGAAAAGTCAATGTTTTCAGAAGTATCTCTCAAAAATAATTGTAAAATTCGTTTCAAATTCAAATTTTTTTCAAAACGTAAGTTTTCGATCAATTGCTTTCTAATTCTAAAATTATTTCTAACATGAAATTTTTTCTAATTTTTTTTATTTTTAACGATCTTATTGGTCCTAAAAATTTTTCAAATTCGAATTCTTTTTAATTCGCGACATATTATTTATTAATGAAAAATTTTCCACAATTTTCATTCCATCTGTTAAAATTTTTCCGAGATATCTTTTCTAATTATAGAAATTCGTTTTAAATTTTTATAATTAGAATAGATTTTTGCATTTGTTAAAAAAAAATATAAAATAATAATATTATTCGACTGGCGGTATCTAGTGTTCCAAGGACACATTACATAAACGAATCAACAAAACCATATTTCATGTCCAACGAATTTATATACACCTTAAGATGTATGTGAACCGAACATCTCAAAATACTGGTCACTGATTGGCTAGAAGTTGAAGAACAAAGGAAGAAAAATTGATCGCAATAGAGTTTTTCGTGTAATGCGTGTAGCCTATTGGTTTGCCCGAATTACTGGTAAAATGTTATCAGTGAACGAAAACGAAACACCTTCGATTAGCTATGACGTAGGAATCCGGTAGGAATACATCATGAATACGTAGGGAAAACATTCCATTTTACCAGTTGTTTAGGCAAACCAGTTAGACTACCACGCATTACACCGTTCATGACGTCATGAACGGTGTAATGCGTGGTTGTCTAACTGGTTTGCCTAAACAACTGGTAAAATGGAATGTTTTCACTACGTATTCATGACGTATTCCTACCGGATTCCTACGTCATAGCTAATCGAAGGTGTTTCGTTTTCGTTCACTGATAACATTTTACCAGTAATTCGGGCAAACAAATAGGCTACACGCATTACACGAAAAACTCTATAGGGTTTTTTCGCACTCCGCGCAAAAACCCTAAAAAAAACGACTTTTCACTGAGAAATCCCAACAGCAGGACTTTAGAAGGACCAGAAGGACCTTTCAGCCACAAGAAAGACCAGGACTCGTTAGATAAGCTGAAATAACCATTCAAGGAAGCCAAAATATAGGCTTATTTATAATGGCACAGAATAATTCACTGAAAAGTTGAAATATTTCAACTTTTCACTGAAAAGATAGGGACTCATTCAGTGCCTATTATAAACGATTCCGTAAGGAAACACAGATTCAACTTTTTTCAGTGACAAATTCAGTGCCATTATAAATGAGCCTTATGTTTCACCTAATTTTGAAGTGTTCGAGTGAAACACGTTAAAAATCAAAAAATCTAAATATTTACGTTTTGCAACTTTTCAACTCTTTGTGGAGGACGAAAAGCGGGGCCCAATGTTGAAATTTAACTTGAATCACGACTTTTCAAACGGTGGCTGAGGTTTTCTAGATGGGACTATTAAAAAATTATTAAAAAACCGCGTTTTCCCCGAAACCAATTTCGAGGTTTCTCAAGTCCTCATTATTTGGGCAGAATTGTCTTTCGGATTACTCCATGCCAACTTGATTGTACTTTACTGATGGTAGTTACAATGAGCCACTGATAATTAAGTAAAGAGATCATCGAAAGTAATTAAGAAGGTAATCAAAGTGAGCTAAATCTTGCTCCTTGCGTAAGGAAAAAATTAAAAATAATGTGTTGTGATATACATTGCTATTAAGTTATTTTTCGGATTTTCTAATGGGTATAATAAAGATCTAAGTATATAAAAATTCCATTTTAGAAATTTTTTGAGGGTAGTTTAGAAAATAGACATTTATCACTCTACAAGTCTAGGCCAAAAAGAATTCTGTAGAATTATTAGAGTAAGACCATGTTATTAGTTACCTTTTGTCAACATAGGCTCATCCGCGTAGTCAACTGAATGTCAAATTTACTTGATATGTAATTAAATCGAATCAAACACAAATAAAACAAAAAAATAATAGAGAATATCACATCAAAAATAAGTATAAAATTCACTTCAGAAGATAATTAAAGCATTACATTTACACTAATAAACAATCCATCATAATATAACCCTTTCGCCAATGGACAAAGGGATAACTAGGTCAAGTGCATTCAGAATCCTTGGCCAGCCTTTTTGAGAGTTCGTCTCCTTACAATGCCACGTTAACTGGTTACAAACGGTTTACTATTTACTGGAGGATGATGGGGGGGGGGTGTCCGTTAGGCACAGTTTACAAGGTGTTAATGTAGCACATTTTCCAGCAAAATTTTGCTATATTTTATCATTTAGTTTCCAGGAAAAATTCTAAATTTTCTTGAATTCCAAAATTCAACATTGAATTATGTAGAATTCGAAAAACAAATTCTCTGTGTTTTAGTTCTAATGCCTAAATTCTGATTCTAGGCCTCAAAAATACACCTTCGTGGCTATCAAAGTTTCCTTTGGAGGTGGGGATAGGGTGTCAAGAAAATCTCGGTTGAAAAACCTTATTTTTAGATTTCTCAATCAATTAGGAATATCTTTCTGTTTGGAAAAATACGACCTCGACTGATTTATTCCAACTTTACTTGGGGTTCAAGCCGGAACCGAAGTCAATCTGGAGTCGAACTGATCCCGTGACCTCGACTCCGGAGTCAACTTCTATTCCCTGATAGAATAGGTTTAAAATCACTATTAAAATATACCCAAGTTGTGCTTCTTCATGATTATTATTAGATCATCGAGCCGTTTCAAAACAATTTGCAACGAAAAATGTCTATAAATCCAAGCCAAAAAAAAAAGATGGCAAGTTTCTCTTAGAGAATTATGGCAAGGGAAAAGGAATAAATTGAAAAACACTTCAAATTTTATATTATTTCGGTTATGGTACGATGTAAATGATCAATCGATCAAAATCTTACATCGGCTCAAAATTATAATGAAAAATTCAAATAACTTACTTATTTCGTACATTGTTTCATTATTTCTAAAAAAAATTCGGCAGGTACTCGTATGTATGTACTCACCTGAAACAAAAATAAAATAAAGTTATCGATCAGTTGATTATTTATCAAGATTCAATATTTTTTTGTTTCAAAAATACTTGAATAAGTATTTATTAAACATTTCGGATATGAAATAAAATTAATTTTCTTCATCTTCTCTTCTTTAATCAATTTTCTCTGAAATCTGCATAGAATTTTGATCGAAGTCTCATTCTTTTTTTTCAAAAACTTCGCCACTAATAAGTCACATAAAAGCAATCAAAATTTAGCAATCGGAACCCAGACGCAAAAATCATTGAATTCAAGAACGAACTGACAAGAAATAACCTTATAGGTACCCATCAGAATTTCAATAATAACGAACTTTGTTTTCCATAAAACAATAAATTTTAAGTACTTGGATTAAATTTTGTAATTTTTTAGCGATGTTTCGATAGTTAAGTAGTAATTTCAGTGATACGCTGATGAAAAAAATTCGAAAAAATTATGAAATTTAAAATTTCAAGCTTCTCTTATTCAAACGTTCGTTAATTTGCAAACTTTTCAATTATAAAACTCTCTAAACCTAAATCAGTCAAAATCTGGAGATTGACTGATCGAAAGAGACGGAATCTTGTCACTGATTGGCAGTGAAATTTCCCTGATTCCACAATCAGTGAAATTTGACTGTCAAACAGTGAAAAATTACAGATTCAATTGATAAATTTTCATTTTTGTATCCGTAATTTTTGCTCAACTACTGAAATGAATCAGTGAAAATTTTAATTTACTGGTTGAATCGGTAATTTTTACGATTGAATCAGTAATTAACTACTGATTGAATCGATGAAATTTTATTTTTACAAATTCAAAAATGAAAATTCACTGATTGAATCAGTAAATTTTTCATCGATTTCTACAGTGACATGATTCTGTCGATTTCTTCAATTAATTTTGACTAATTCAGATTAAGAGAGAAGAGAATGAAAATATAAAGTCATTTTTTAAAAACTAGAACTCTCAATTTTTCCATGCGTGAGCCTGGAAGTGGATTTTGTACCTAAGCAGAAAGCACTGGGGGGGGGGGGGGGGGTAAAAAATAATGATTTTTAGTCAACATTGATTTTTGATCTTTCAAGAATCAAAAAATCACTGTTTGACCCCATCAAAAAAAAAGTAGAAAACTGATTCAATTAAAAAAAATCATCAAATTGTAAAAAATCCTATTTTTTCATTGCGTTTTACGTGATCAGGGTGAAAAATACCTACTATAAAAATCACCATTGAACTTCCAACAGCAGTTCAAAAATTTAAAAATGCAGACCTGTATAATTTATCTACATCATTGCAATTCATTGATGTTTTTCTTGGCAAAAAATTCATTACCAAGAATTTTCACTCGAGGAATATTTTCATCAATTTCAAGGTTCAAATATCGTCAAAAATGACAAATCTGAATTCTCGTTTTCATTGGTCTATTGTCTCTTATTGGGAGTTACCCAAACCCATACAAGTAAAAAATAAGGGGAAAAAACGAATAAAATTTCCATGTTTATTTCAACCTTGGTTATCCCAATTTGAAAAATATTCCAAAATTATAAAAAATCTCGTAATTCTGCAACAAAAAAAAAACCAACTCCAAAGCCTCCAGTTATCTTTTTTGTTATCGTTTGGTAAATCAAACAACTCAAAACATTTGAACAATTTATAATTATCAGTAAAGAGCAAACAAACGAAATATACAATCTACAAATTAACCAAATAGGTAACATAAAAATACAATCATCTGTCTAAATAGGAAGACATCTAAGTACCCAGATATGAATAACGACATCAAACACGATGATTGGAAAGTCGAGTCGCTTCATTCAACGTCGCGTAACCTTTTTATTAGCTTCTTTAAAATTGAAGTTATCCAATTCAAATCTTCGCATCTTCACATCATCTCCGTCAAAAAACCATTTCAACAAAATCTCTAAAAACTTCTCATCTCGTCGTTCAGACACCATCATAAAAATTTCCAATTGATTCGAAAAATCACTCAACCTATTCAGTTTGTAAATTTTCACCTGATCGTCACTCATCAAATACCATTTCAGGTACACCTCAAGAAGACCAAGTATATGGCCTACCTTAAATAACCCTTTTGAATCATACGACTTAGTTATATGATAAAAAACAAGATTAAATATAATATTATGAGAAACTTCCTTCTTGAATTTCGAAATCGCCATTACATCGTCGCCTAAGCACCAGTTCATAATTTCTCGAAAATACGTTTCGTCGATTATTCTTTTATCTTCCCAATTCGGCGGTGCTTTGAGAAATTCTCCGACAGAATAAGCAAACATACATTTGATATTTTTCAGTTCTTCGCCGACGAATTTAAATTTTTCAATAATCTCGGCCGTTTTGTAAAAATTGTAGCAGAAAACATGAGGGAAGGCTAACATTGATATAACGAAACGTTTTTTCTCCTTTGCACAAATTGATTTATCGACAGCGAACATTTTATAGAAAAATTTATCCATATCGCATCGGGCGGGCCAGTCATTTAACGCAAATTGAGTGAATCGCACTTCATCGAAATTATTCATCCAAGCGGTCAATTCTCTGGAAATCTTTTGGACGGAAGTTTTTATCATTGTTTCAATTGGACCAGGCAGATTTAGACTTTTCACTTCTTTACTATAGGTATACCAATCTGCATAACCGTAGAAGAAAAAATGGTAGACCCGACGGGCACAATAATCATAATTATTACGACGTATTGTCGAAGCTATTTTATGCGATGCTAGTTCTTGTAAGCTTGGTAATTCGTTGAGTTTAATCGAATAATCTTTGGAATTATTTCGTTCCCTGGATACACGACTTTGATTAGTATTCATCTCGAAAGATCTGAAATATAAAAATGTTTAGAATCTCATATTTCAAGGGATCCTTCATTAATTATCTGGAATGAAAATCTACATTCTTGGAAATGGATTTTGAAAATTTTAGGATAACGGAAAATGAAAACCGAGTCACTAAGCAACTTTGAAAAAAAACTGGCTGTGAATTTTGATACGATTTTGTAACGTAGGGAATTTTCTTTTAATTGGGAATTCCCCAAATAATTTTTCTGAGCATCTCAAATTATTTTTAATATTTTTTCAAAAATAAAAAAATCAAAAAAAAATCATCGCAGTGCTATGCAAGCAGTTTAATGAACGTAATTTTGATGATATTTCAGTACTACAACCTAAAAATTTAATATGAAAAAAATACATATATTTAGGTACCAATAAACTTTAGAAGTTTCTCATTCAGATATTTTTATCTCAAAATTTCGTAAAGGTGCAAGGGCAAACTTTTTGTCAATTGTCAATTCATTCTAGAAATTGAAAAGGAGGGGGAAAATTTTCACACTGCCGGTAACTTACGAGTAATTAATATTGTGAAAATATATTTTCAAAAATTCTCCTTCAATTGATCCTCTCGATTTTTTTACTCCAGTCACTACTCTTGAAAATTATTTCCTCGAAAAAAATAGTTTCAAGTTGTAACTGAACAAACTTTTCGATTTTTAATTTTATTAGAAAACTCGAAATCAAAACATGACAGTCAAAAAATCAACAGTGTGTAATAAGAATACTTATTACGTTAAGAAGTCCAAGAATTATCACTGAAACTCATCGAAACAGCTCGTGAGATTTCCTATCTAATGATTAAAAAAAAGGTCTGATAAACTATTTTTCTTTTCAACTCGAAAATTGAAGAAACGAATGCTTTCTGAGTCATTACACGTCAAATTAACTAAAATAAAAATAATGAGAGTGAGAGAGAGGGAATGATCTGGGAAATCAGATGAATAGATAATTATGAATTAACTGCAACGAGGTTACGTAGTATGTAATATTGAAAAGTCAGACGAATTATAGTATCAAAAAATAGTGAAATGTTTAAAGAAATTCTATAAAAATCACATACTATCATCGATATAAATCTAGCCTAGGGCATTGTTCTAGCCTAGAAAGTCAAATTGTGAAAGTAATTAATATCACAATCAAATTACAAATTTTAGTTACCTTTTATCAACACCGGAACAGTCACGCAATCAGAGTAGTATCGAATTTAATTACCAACTGAATCGAACCAAAAACGATTAAAACAAAGTGATAATTATTAACACACAAAAATCAATTCATAACAAAATGAGCATCAATAAAATTATGAATGGAAATGAACACGGTCGAGTTCATTCATAAAAGTCCATAGTCCAACGAAGCATCTGGGTGACCTTGACAACAACCCCCTCCATTTAGAGAGCTCGCATTTTTGGAATGCCTTGATATTGATAGACAGTAGCGAAACAAGCAATGCAAAATACCTAATCAACAATTTAATAAATTTTTCACGATATTTCATCGGTATTTGCGGTATCTGTGATCCATTGGGTTTCATAATCATATTGAAAAAAATCGAAAAATTTTGAAAATGCAAAATTTCAAGTCTTACCCCAGTTATCAAAGCTCATAAATAGGTATTATGCAAAAATTTCGTCATTTCATTCTCGAATTTGAAAAAAGGAATTTTTTCGTATTTTTTACGATAAATTGATGAAGTAGTACAAAAAGGACCATGTGTAAAAAAAGTCTATATCTTTTTCTTACGTGTTTGGTCCAGTTCTGGTGTAATTTGGAGGGGAAAACGTGCAAAAAAGACGTCGATTTTTTTTACAAATGGCCCATTCTTCCCGGCAGGGTCACATTTTCAGAAATTATCAAAAAGCTACTTTTTTAAAAATTTTGAAAATGCAAAATTTCAAGTTTCTTGCCCCAATAGCAGTATTTTCGTTTCAAAGCTCATAAATGAGTATCATGCAAAAATTTCGTCATTTCATTCTCGAATTTGAAAAGGGGAATTTTTTCGTATTTTTGGCGATAAACTGGTGAAGTAGTACAAAACTTCAGGATTTACAGTTTTTCAAGCTGAATTACGTAGATATAGTAACTAACTTTGTCACGAATTACAGTCTTCGAAAAATTTCTCAAAAAAAATGTCAAGTACCATCATCAAAATTGTTTAATGTTTATGTAAATTTTGCATATAATTACAAATGGCAACACTGATTACGTCTAACACCTTCTTTTTTTTTAGTCACCATCATGACGATGACTTATTCCCTTTTGAGATTATTAATTATTACACATAAAAATCAATGTTCAAAATAAAATTGAACACGAGTAAATTAAGAAAGGAGAGACAACGCAGTCAATTTCATTCATGAAATCCTTGGTCCAATGAGGAACGAAGTATCTGGAAGACCTTGACAACAACCCCTTCTACATCAAGAGTTCGCATCTTTGGAATGCCTTGATATTGGTAACCAGTAGCGATATAAAAATAATACCTACCTACATGGAGTTTGATTAAATTGACATTTTTGAGAAATTTTTCATCATATTTCATCAGTACCTCCAGAAATACCAAAAAACCTACTTTTTTTCAAATTGAAGAACCAATGAAATTTTTTGAAAAAATTTCAAAATTAAATCGAAATTTCAAGTACACTTTTTCGAGATATTTCATCGATAGATATTTAGGTAAAATGAAAAATATCTATAGTTTTGAAAATCTAAAATTTCAAGTTTCTTATCCCAGGTTTTGATCGAACTTCGTAATTTCATTTTCGGAATATAAAAAGGAGAATTTTTTCATATTTCTGACCATAAACTGGTAAAATAGCATAAAAATATCAAGAATTAAAATTCTTCAAACTGAGATCATCAAAATTGTTTGATATTCGGGTAATTTTGCATATAATCACAAGTGGCAACACTGATTATCTAATTCCATCCACACGAGTCACTTACTTTTTTTGAGTCACAATTGATCGAAACAAAAACACCTTTAAATAGATTCTAACTTTAGGCCCTATAGTTCGAATAATTACAGGAAGTTGGGATTTTGAGAATTAGATAATAGATAATAATGTATATTTTTTTTTAAATTTAATTTTGTTCATCCCCTACCCCATAATCTCCTTCCTAAATTACAATGATGAAAACTGCAAGCTACTCACCAAAAAAAATTGTAAAGCAAAAATCGAACCATTTTACAATTTAAAAATATTTCGAAAACAGCTATTTTTCCTTCTAACAAAAATTATACTAACATCATCAAACAGAAAAATAAATAATAAATTTTTCTCAGAATTGATCAAAATGCGATCTCCTACCAAAAAAACAAAGGTTTTATGCTTCTTTTAAAATTGGAAAAATTTGAACTCGATTGAAAAAACTGAAAAGTGTAAACAAATCACGAAAAAATAAAAATTATAAAATTGAAAATAAATACATAATTTTTATTTCGTTGAGGAAAATATAGAATAAAAATTATTTAAAAACACGATTTACAAATAAATGATCGAATTCGTGAACACGATACCTAAAAATCGTCTTCAATTCAATAATTCCATTAAAATAATAACAGTCGTCGCTTGGTCGTATAGAAATTGATTTTCATTCGCTTCCTCAAAGTTTGAAATTCTGTGACCTAAATTTTCGTGCCTTCTCATCATCGCCATTGAAAAACCACCCCAATAAAATATTCAAAATCTTATCATCTTTTCGTTCATACGCATTTCTGAAAATTTTCAATTGCTTCGAATACTCACTCAATCTATTCAGTTTGAAAATTTCCACTTCATCGTCACTCGCCAAATACCACTTCAGGTACATATTTAGACGATCTAGCAAAATTGTTATCCTCTTGCTGCTGGTGCTGCTGCAATAATATCGCCCAAAAACCGGCTTACTGTAAAACGCGTTTACTTGATGAAAAACTCTATCGAATATAACAGTAAAAGGCACTCGTCTTTTGAATTCCAAAATCTCCGTTTCATCGTCGCCTACACACCAGGCAATAATTTGCAGAAAATTCGATTCATTGTATTCTATTTCACTTTTCCAATAAGCTCGTGACTTGAGCGATTCGCTAAGAAAACGAGCAAATTTACGTTTAATGTGTTTCAATTCCAAATTCGCAAACACCACTTCTACAATCTTGAACATTTTTTGGCAATCACGGAGAGTCGAGAACTTGTACTGAATTAAACGAGACTTGAACATTCCTTTAGCGATACGTTTTTTCTCCTTTCCACCCTGCGATTCGTCGTCTGCAAAACTGTCATCGATAAATTTTTCAAGCTCGTACCATTCATCAATATCCTGAGCATAACAGCAGTCAGGCGTTTCTTTATTGTAAACAATCGACTTCAAGAATGTTTTTTTCAATTCTCGAGCTGTATCTACATCCCGAGGAAGTAACAAATTAAATTTTTCAATTTCCTCCAAACGAATACAATTGAAAAAACGTTTTCTTATTCCGTTCGAATCGAAAAGTGATTTTATAAAAATCGATTTATCTTCGGGATCTGGCAGACAAATGTTTACAATTTCATTAAAAATAACCAGGTCACGAAAATCAAGTTTTAATTTGGTAATTTTTCCAAAAATGATTTCTTTTTTGGCATCTGCATGCATTAGAGCAAGAAGGCTTCTCAAAAAACTCAAAGTATTCTCTGACGAGTCATTTTTTCCGAAAAGACACATATCAAGGATACTGTCCGTTTTGGTTAAAAATACGAAATTTCTTTGACGATAATTAGCTGTTTCCCAGATTTCAATCAATGCAGGACAAAATGAGTTTTTATTTTCATAACACTTTTCCCACACTTTGAGTATGTTATGAACCACTCGAGCAAACTGTTCATCAGACATAGAATCTTTACAGTTTTTCCACACCCAAAGTGCACATTGGACTGAATTCGAATAAACGGATAAACTAACCAAGATACCTTCGAAACTCAGTGCCAACAAACGACGTTGCTGATGCCAAGAAATCGAAGAAATTGAACGTTCCAAGAAAGAGCATTTGGAAGGATTATTAAAATATTTAGATCTTATCCATCGATCGATGTTTTCGATTCGATCTTCGTTACTCAAACGAGTCCAGAAATATTCGTAAGCAAATATTCCATAACCGAAGTAAACACAAAAATTCGCCATTGCGACATCCCTTGAAGCGAAACCCATCAGTGGAACCCATGTCAGCCGGTTGGTCAAATGGCAATTCCAATAATATATCAGTGTCAAGGGATCGTCTGATAAATAATCATACCCGGTCATTTTTTTGATCTCGTCTTCCATACAATATCCGCTCGAAACGATGAATTTGAGTGCTCCACTCAATTTGTCGCTTTTCAACATCTTCGCACCAGTTTTTAGGTAATCGATTTCACCATTTGCAGACCAAACACACCAATAACTATCGATTGAATCAGGTTTAGGGCAATGTCTGTTTTTGCCAAATAACTCTTCTCTGATATGTTTCACCCAAGCCATCAGTTCTTGGGCAATTTTTTTCAAGGAATTTTTGATCTGGTTCTCAATTGGACCAGGAATTATCAAATTTTTCAATATTGTGTCTGTGCAGGACTTTTCATCTGTACCTTTGACTCTAGGAGTTATAAAGGGAAAATAACGCCAACGGCGATTGCAATGAGAGTAACGAATTGCAAAAGCTATTTTAAACGATGCTATTTCTTGCAAGCTTGGAGGATCAGTGACGTAGATGAACCGATCTTCGAAACCGTCCGGTTCGCCGTCTTCGTGTATTCGAATAGTACTCATTTTGAAATATCTGAAATCGTATTTTTTTTTTCAGCATTAAATCTATGCATTAGGTAATAAAAAATATCATTAATTTTCATGCAAGACGAAAATCTGATCCCTTCGAAATAAATGCTGAAGCAGGATAAGGAAAATTACATTTGTGGAGGGATAATTAGGAAAAAGTGTTTTGTTTTTTTTTTTACAAATTATCTCTACTCATGTTCAAATTTACTCAAAAATATCTCGAAAACTATGCCTTCCAGAAAAATCTAACCACTTCTACCAGATAGGAAATTTCATTCTCTACAATTTTTGTCATGGCTATTTTTGTCTTGGACATTTAATTTGTTATGAAATAAGTATCAACATGAAAAATTTAGATTTTTTTAACAGAAATTGGAAAAATTTTTAATTTAAGCTGTAATTTTTTTAAAAAAATAAGGGGTCTGCGATTTGCTCTATTTGATTCGACGTGAAATTTTTCATAGAGCTGTTGAAACTACGTCATCCTTATCAAAAAATGTGATAAGGAATTGGCGGGGAAAAAAATCATTCATTTCGTGCGTATTTATAATATAAAATTTTTATAAATTTATCAATTATTGTCAAAAAAATGAAGTTTTATGACAATTGTGAAAATAATAAAATTTGTAACTAAGGGGAAAAACTTTAAAAAAACAAAATTTTCTCACCAGTTCAATTGCGACGTTAGTTTCAAAGCAACTTTTTTATCAGACCCATGTTTACTGTTCTTGAAACGCTTTCATTTTTTCGACTCCATCCCTTCAATATCTCATCAAAATCAAATAGCTTACTTTCATACTTTAAAAACGTAAGCCTTAATTTTTTTTTAATCGCCTAGAATAAATTTTCGATGAAATTTTTCAAAAAAAAAAAAATGTTACGTTGGTGTTCTGAAATGATTTTTATTTACGTAATTGTTGTGAAATTTTAGTCGACAAGCACAGAAAGGTTTCTAAAAAATTTATTTATATTGGTTTCAATAAGAAAAAAGTTTCACATAGTTTTCATAATGTGCACGAATAGTTGAGAGTTTATCGAGTCCACTCAAAGCAGCCTAAAATTTGATACCACGACAGACGTTGGACGATTTCTTGCAATCTGAACTAAAACTGGTGCAATGAGCCACGGAAATAGTGAATTTATAGTGAAATAGATGAATACTTGTGCAAGAATTAATAATTAATTAAAAAATGAGTGGAATCCTGCGTGTGGAAAAAATAGAAAATGAGTGCGATGATGAAGAAAACAGATATTTTTCAGCCAGTAAATCTAGCCTGGAGTTTATTTTTGAAAAAGACCGTGTTATCAATTACCTGTTGTCAATATCCGTTCACCCAGATAGTCAGCAGAGTATCGATTTTAATTAAAAACTGAATCGAATTATTAAATAAAACAAAAAATTACAAAAATATCATATCAAAATAAAATAAACGTAAAACTCAATCATCAATTCATCATTTCAGATTTTCGGCACAAAACGATCCATGAACAAAATAATGTAAAACATAGATCGCCCAAGTTTTCAAAATTCAAGCAATGGAAGAGGGGACTACCAGGTCAGGTTCATTCAGAAGCCTTTGTCCAGCAAAGAGTCCTGGGAGTTCGTGTCTTTACAATGCCATCACGTGAACAGGTGTACCAAGGTAGGTAGTCAGTTGCCCAATCACATTTTTGTTCTAAGAAATTTTTTATTTTTTACCTATTTTATCGGTTTGTTTCCAAAAATACCCAAAAAAAATTATTCGAAATTAAAAATTTGAGAACGAGTTGACGAAAAATAATTAAAATATTGACAGATAAAATTATTTTAAATCTGATCATATTTCTAAAACGTCCGAATCTGATTTTATCAAATCATATAAAATTGAATGATTTGCTGGACATTTTGGAGATGCAATTTTATCAAATCAGATAAAATTATCAGATCTTCAAGTTTTTCATCGGGAAGTAAAAATACTTACAAAATTTCAAGTCATTATCGTGTCTCAAAACTCGTAAATGTACAAATTTGCCAATCAAAAAAAATGTTTTTACATTTTCAGTACCTAACAAACTCGTAAAATATTGTAAAAATATTCAAAGCAATTATTTTTTCAATTCGACCGATTAATTATGCCACACGAACAGCAAAATCTTCAAAAATCATTTCATCAAAAAAATTGCCGTTGCAATTTTAAAAAAATTTTTTCTATCAAAAAACCATTATCGAAAATTTTTGCTCGTGAAATCCTATGTAATATCATCAGTTTCAAGAAAGAAATGTTTAGTATTTCAAATTTGGGTTTGTACTTCACTTTTAAGCGGATTCTTACGTAAAAAGTCCCCGTTTTTGTTTCCCAAAGACGTTTCAGGTATCAGGTGAGTACTTCACTATTTTTAGTTTTTACAAAAAAAAAAAAATGTCATCTTTGGTTAGGAATAAGGTTAGATGTATTAAAAAAAACGCTTACCTCTGAAAGGAACGATAATTAAATATTACAAGAAGAGGCAAAAATGGTCTTCAATCGAAAAATTTGATAAAAATACCACTGGAAAATACTTTTTTTCTCGATTTCAAATTCTAATTAGAAATATCTTTCAACTGTCAAAAATCAATTTATTAATTATTCGATTAAACGTGGAATTTTTTCAATTTTCTAACCAGAACGACATTTTTTTTTTGAATTTCAAGTGCAGCGTTCCTCATTTTTCATATATTTTCTTCAAACTTCAGGCACAAAAATGAAAATTTCCAAATTTTTCAATTCAAATGTGGCTTTTTAATGGGGTATTCTATCGAAGGCAATTTTCTTCCATTTTCAGATATCAACTTTTTTAAATATCTGACACGAAAGACAAATCATTTCAATTTTCTAATTTAAAATCTTCAACTTTTCTGCTCAGATGCAGCTCCATCATTTATGAGTCGAAATCATCTATTCAAAAAACCATTCATACTGCATTTTGAACAGCTAATAAAAATTAGAACATGAATTTATCTTCACAAAAGCAGAATGAATCTTTGGACTGATAGATAATTTTATCAAGAAACGAACCAACGAGACGGACAAGAATTGTCAGTTGACCCTCCCCCCTCCACTACTTCAAATCTCAGAAATCATCTCACGCATTACATTCAATCGTGGGTTGCTGAAAAGAGTAATATCTACCTTGAAAAATTTCTTACAATTCTGAAAAATTTGGGGTCCAATTTTTACACTGAACTGTCTTCTGAAGTGAATTTTGACCAGAAAATCAGAAAATTTCAATCGTGGAACCTGTGCACTCAAAATTTGTTTCTGTAGTTTTTTCAATTTTTAAAATTGGACAAAAAAATATATAATAAAAAATTGGTTCAATTTTTGAAACACCACCCATTTCCCCGGCCGGGACTTCGATTTCAATTTTTCTAAAAAAAAAATTGCCCGATATCAAAAATCTAGAGACAAAATATTTACTATAAAAATCTATTAAAATTCATGAAAATCAAAAATAGGTACATTTTTAAAAATCCATTGAAAATGATTCAAATAAAAAGTTGAAAATTTGTAACACATAAATCATTTTTAATTCAGCATAACGAAAAATGATATAAAAAATAATTCAACGCTCTGCGTCGTCTAATATTTAACAAAAGTGATTTAAAAGTCGATAATAACAAAAAAAAGAAAGATAATGTAACTTCGTGAATCTATCACATTCTAAACACACGTGCAAAAAATAAAATAAAATTCTTAGGTATAATAGGTAAATCATTTTGCAGCATTTCAAACGATAAAAAATGAAATAAAAAACAATCAACTACATAATTTTCAGTCTAGTGAAACACCCAAATATAACAGTAGAAAAAAGCTTTAGCAGCCAGATAGAAAAATAAATTTACCAGATAACGAACTAAAAACTTAAAAATTACTCTTCGGTATATCCAAATGATCAACAATGAAATTATGTTTCAAACAGCAACAAAAAAAAAATGCACAGAAATAAAACTTAATATTTCAACTTCTCTTCTTCAAATTAACTACTCCACCGAAATTAAAAGTTTTTCCACCTTGAACTTTCGAATCGCCTCTTCATCATCACCAAACAGCCATTTAAAAAGTATCTTCAAAGACGACTGATCATTTCGTTTCGAGAGAAATTTAAACAAATCCAAATTCGCAGTCTTCATAATTCTCTCCTTTTTATACTTTTTTATTTCTTCTTCGCAGCCCAGACGCCATCTCAAATACACATCCAACTCAGCCATCATCGATTCGTCAAATCCTTCACCTTCCAACTCAGATTTTGTATTCAACGTGAATAAAATTTTATCAAAAAGAGTATCAACTTTCAAGCTACTTCTAAAATCATCGATTACTTTTTCATCCCCGTCCGAACACCAATTAATAAATTTTCGAAAATTATCGTCACCCAGGCTGACATCATGCCACCAATATTCTTGACACGAGAGTACTTTATGGAAAGCTTGTAGAAAACACTTTTTGATAGATTTCAACTGATCATCGTCGAATACCATTTCGACAACCTGCATCACGCCATCAAAACTATTCAGACGATTCCAATCAGGTTTTTTGGCAAAATTCGAAACAAATTGTTGTTTCGTTCTGACCGCCCAAGCTGGATTATCAGAATACGTGCGATCGATAAATTCGCTAAATTTGTTCCATTTTTCTACATCGGTTATATAAGGCTCGGTAATGATAGCTCTCGATTCGAGCAAACGGATCCTAAAATACCGGGCATAGTTGTCATCAGCCGAATAAAATTCCACGATGGTGTTCAATTTATCAAAATCCCCTTCGTTGAATAGATTAACGCAGCTATTTTTGGTCAAATCTGAAAACATCACCAAAGATTTGAACTCCAGCTGATCCTCACTCGAGGGCAGGCACAAATCTAAGATTTCTTTCATACCCGGATACACGATATGGGACCCAAATTGGGGAGCATTTTTTAACATAGCGTCTCTCCTAAACCTGGGACATTTCAACGATAAAAATTTACCCAAAAATGTAAAAGCAGCAGGCGAAAGATGTCGTTTGGAGGAAAATCGATCGATAACCTCTTCGGCCATGGTCTCGACGACGTAATTTCTACGCTGGTCGCCGGCCTGATCCCACATTTCGATCAAAAAAATCATCTCTTCTTCGCGATTGGTGTAATTTTGAGAAATGCTGCTGACAATTTCGCCAAATTGTTGGCAATTCATTCGATCTTTCGAATGATTCCAGGCCCACGATGCTGCCCGGGGCGAATCGGAGACGCAAAAATTCAATATGATTTGTTCTGGGATTTGAGCCAATAATTGGCGTTGTTGGTGCCAAGACATCATTGAAAGTAAACGTGCTTGCGGATATTGGGAGTATACATTTCGAGCAGGATTCAGCCAGAATTTGGCAATGGATATTTGATCATCTGATCCGAGACGATTCCAGAAATATTCGAAAGCTGTCCAACGACCTTCGCCACATTTCGAAGCCATCGCAGCATCCGTAGAAAAAAAACCGTCCAAGGGTACCTTATGCAATTCGTTTTTAATTCGACAGATCCAATAGAAAATCAAAGGATCGTCTTGAAAATTCACTTCTTTAACGAAGATTTTGGAAAGACGACGAATATCGAAATCTGCCATTTCATCGGATAGGCAATATTCGCTCATTATGGCGAATTTTTGAACCTCGCTCAAGCCTCGAGTAGTTAACATTTTAGCGGCAGTTCGCCTGTAGTCGATTTTACCATTGGGCAGCCAAATGCAGCAGTTTGGGTCGAAATCATGGATACTGTAATGCATTAAATTGGTCGAGAATAAATTATACGTGAAACATTTGATCCAAACCCTGGTTTCTTCGCGAACCACTTCCAAGCATTTTTTAAGAGTTTCGTCGATAATGCGAGGCGTACCCAAGGATCCTATCAATTTATCGGTATCTTTTTCGTAACAGAAATCTAGATCTAGGATATCGATTACGTCGCCGTAACAGAGGATTTTTTTATTCGAAGCATTTACTTTGGAACGGGAGATATAGTCGTACCATATGGACAGAGCTACTTGATAGGATGCCATTTCTTGTAAGTCTGGCAATGTGGAGCTGGACACGAATCGATCATTGTCTGATTCCGATTCATCGTCTGTTTGCATTTTTTCAATGGTCTGATTCGAGTCGCTCATCGTGAATGATCTGAAAACAAATTTCGAGATCAAATGTAGGTGACAGGGGGACCAGAAAAATCACAGAGTGATTTTTAACAAAGAGGGAGTTCATAGGTACGTGATGGAAATGTGGTTTGATGGAATTAAATAATGGGAGGTCAAATAAACTTGTTACAAATAGAAAAAAGAATGGAAGAAAATGTCACCGATATCGATGTGCAAATTTAAAACGAGCAACTCTTTAAGGTGAACGATTGTTCTCAATTGTAACTTTTCAAGTCGAATTCGAATAGGGAGTCGTTCATGAAAAGTTCGATTATTAAAAAAATGATAATACTTTACGATAAAAAATCATTTCCAAAAAATTTCATAAAATTCCTGAATAGGTAATAGTTTGCGAATGATTCAAATAATGATGAATCATTCGCGATCGATTACCCTGAGAAAGTTATTCAAAATTATATTTCATCGGAAATGAAAAAAATCTATCGTGAACGATTAATTATATAAATTAAGGTCTAAGGTCTACATTATGAACTTTTGAATCGAATATGAACCGTTCACGAACGATTCGATTTTAAAAATAAAAAATGAAGAAAACTGATTCGTGTTCGATGAAACAATCATGAATCATTCGAGACAGATTATCTGGAAGACTTGTTGACTATCTAATCAGTCCAATTATTGTGAGAATGAACGATTGTTCAAATGGAAATGAATCAGAATCAAAATTATGACTTGGGTCTGTCTATTCTCACACGGAATGAACAACAAAATGTAAGTGCAACCTGTCTCATGATGTCGCGTCGTAAATTTCGTAACTTCGTAATCGTAAGATAATATTTGAAAATTTGAAACCGAAATCAACAATTTTTCAACCCCAATTTTTTTCTACTCTCTAAATATTTTCAATTTATAATTTTTTTTTCAGATATTTAAAATTTTTCCTTAAAATATTTTTCAACTCTAAAATTTTATATGGAATTAATTTTTACCAACTCTGAAATTTTTTTCATGTACCTAGGTGTTAACATTTTTCAACCCTGGAATTTTTTTCTAAGAATACATATTATTTATTTCTTAAACCTAGAAATTTTCTCTCAAAATTGAATCTTTTTTCAAATTTTTTTGCCCTCGAAATAATTTTTCAAAGTTCAATTTTTTACACCTTTTGAATTTTTTTCGCAAAATTCCATTTTTTTCAATAGCTCGGACTAAATATTTTTCTAAAATTATTTTCCAGCTGCGAAACTTTTAGAACAAAAAATTAAGTTGAAATAACATTTTACTTAAGAAATTTAATGTGAAAAAAAATCGAGAGAATGTCAATTTTTTTAAAATTTCAAGATCAAAGAATGGGATTTTACAGTTGATAATATTAATAAATATTATATAAAATGAAAATTAAAGAAATTGAAAAAAAAATCTAGGAGCTTACAAAAAATTTTGAACAAGAAATTTTAGTGGGGGAAAAATTAATTGGAGGAGTTTAAAAAGTTTTAGTTAACAGCTGAGATCATGATATGATCAATGTAGCAAAGCAGTGAAACTGAGGGGGAAAATGAATGAGATCGCGCATAGTTCGGTCATTTTGTGGATCATTCCGTGTGAGAATAGACAAACCCTTATGGCTTACTGAATCAAAAAATAAATCGTTCACAAACGATTCAATTATGGGAAAGAAAAAATTATTCACGAACAATTCGAACAATGTTGAATCATTAGAGATAGATTGCCTTTTTATGACCAACTAATCAACTATTCAGTCCAATTGAGAAGATCGTTCGCGAACGATTGCTCAAATGAATCAGAATATAAAATTGGAAAAAAGACGAAAATTACCTAAACAGATGAAATCGGGAATAAAAAAATACTAAAATTAAAATGATTTTTTTTCAATTTCATTTTTTTAATAATTAAAAATATTGCCTGCTCAGTTTTTTTAGAATAAATTTTCATCCTTACATTTTCCAAAGCCAAGTAGCCTTGTTTTTCAAATTTCAAATAAATCATAGCATTTCGACAAATTTATTCAGCTTTACATAACCTTTCGGCAGTGTCGGCCTTTCAATCGAATTTTTATTACGATTTTCAAATTCGACAGATGTAGAGATTAAAATTGTCGACCTATCTTTACTTACACATTGATGATATGAAATTTACCATATCCAAACTCAGATGAGAGTGAATATGTAGGTAGGTTCAAAGTTGAAGAAATTGCATTAATTTTTCACATTTTTCCAATATACTTATCCATGGCTTTGAAAGTTTGTTTTGAAGTGGGGCGAGGGGAGTTTTCGAAAAAGGTGAAATTTAGGGGAGGAAATTGAGAAAAAACTATTTTTTTTCTCGAATACCTCCACTTATCACCTTATGTTCAATTTTACTCGAAAATATCATGAAAACATTGAAAATCTAACCACTTTTATTAGATAGGAAAATTTATTCCCTATAATTTTTGTCCTAGTCATTTTTGCTGTAGACGCTTAGTTTGCTCTAAAGGCACAAAAAAATTGTATTTGTTCACAAAATTCAGGAAAGTTTAGGCTGTGACTGCATTTCTAAATGAGAAACAGATCTGGTGTTTGCTCCATTCGATCCAACGTGAAATTTTCTATAACACTGAACAAAAAATTGTTTTTTTTTTCTTAACCCTCAGCGAAAAATTCATTTTATGGTCTTTCATGTAAAGCAAAAACAGTCATATTTTTACAGTACACGTATCACAATAATTTATTCATTAAAAAAACATTGATAGGCGTAAACAAATAATAATGTCCTTCCGTTCACCATTCTGCACTCGAATATCGTTCTTGCTTCGTTGATGAATTATAAAATCTAGCACCAGGAACTCGTTTTTGTACTTCTGATAATCCCAAGTACATCATATCAAGTTTAAACATCTCATATTTTCTGATCCTCTCATAATAATGGTATTCTTCGGGAAGAATTCGCTTAAAGGCTTCCCTTACAGGTAATTCATTATATTTTTCGTGTTCAAAATACGTCTTGAATAGGCCAAGCATATAAAATACAATGTTTTTAAATCCATCACATTCACATTTACACGTTTCCCACTTCCATGAAATATCTGGGACAACAACGAAGGGCTGTTGATCATGGGCAGCATAATACTGATCATTGTCTACCAAGATAGCATTCGATAACAATTCCTCACCTCGAATAACAGCTTTCAAATCTTTTACATCATTTCCTTCATAAGTATAATAATTTCCTGTATAATAATTTCCTTTCTTATTAAAATGTATTCCTTTGCGCATATCGTCTATGCAGTGAATGTTGAATTGTCCTTGTGATCGTAATGCATCGTATTTCTCACAGCCCCAAAAAGATCTTAGTAATGCGGGAATTACCTCTAAATTTCTCTCTTGGATGCCACCAGAAAAAAATACAATCCGCATACCTTGCTCTAATAAATAATCGAATAGAACCTGCAGGTATGGTAAAAAAATATGGGTCAATTCAAAGCCCCTGGTATTATTTTTGTGAACAATTATTGGGCATTCTGGATGATAATCTCTAGCACATTTTACGTCTTCCATATAGAATCTGGTGCATTCAATTGATTTGCAAAGCGTACCGTCGATATCAAAAACCACAACGCGACCATCAACTGACTGCGATTGAAATTTTTTCGATTTATTTTTATTAATACGTTTTTTCCTATCTGACGTACTAGCACGTTCAATTGAGCGACGGAGTGTACCGTCAAAATCAAAAACATCAACAGGTCTTTCCGGGGACCGTGATTTATCGTCTTCATCGATGTATGTTGATGAATCTGTCGATATTTCTCTTTCAGTTGGCAGTTGCTGGCTCTCATCAAAAAGAATATCCTGCAACCGAAAAAAAAATCGTAAATAGGGAAATTTCAAGTGGGGGGGGGAAGGGGGTGGGTGCGAACTTTCATTATTTTTCCATTCCACTAAACTTTCTTCAACTATAAAGCCACGATGTTCAAAATTTGAAGAATCAGTTTCATAAATATTAAGGAGTCGGACCGGTGATATTATGGAACATTTTGGAAAAAAACTTGGATGAAAATGTAATTTTGAAATCAACAATTTCCATTCTAATGATTTCGACATTAAAAACAAAAATTTGTATCTAACAAATCCCAGCAGTGACGTTGGAAGTTTTCCTTGAGAGAGTACAAAATGGGTATCGAGTCTTGGAATACCAGGAGAAAGACTTTTTTATTGGTGTATGCATAACTGAAATATTTCATAAAATTCAATGCTTGACCTCATAGAAGGGATCTGGACCCCCTAGATTCCTCATCACTGCAGGTATCCATAGATTTTCATTCAAGAATTTTTCAAGGGAAGAAGTTTGCAAGATTGGTAAATGGATCCAGAGTTTCGAATTCTACAAAGAAAATTTTCTAAAATCAGATTTTATTAATTTCTCATGCAAAATTTTACAGCCAACTGCCTTCAACAAACAAAATTCGTAGTTTAGAGGGAAAAAATCCAGTAATGTCAGGGTCATTCTTTTTTTTTTTTTTTGAAAAATCACTAAAGACAAATCACACAATTTCCAAGTCCGAAAAATTCTCCGCTATACGTAGACTATTTATAAATTATTAAAATGAACATACTTACCGATACGATTATTGGCGTTTGTAAATAACAGGTCAGTATCAGAAACCATAATATGGGAATCTTGATAAAAGAACACCTCCAGTCATAGATGACCGTAAACATCATGGAACGAAGTAACAAAAACAATACACCACAAACAGATAAAAGAATGGTCGAAAAGGCAGCGACGAAGTTACGACTGGTATTTGGTAAAGTTTGGAATGATGTTTTCGAATGAGATATCAACACCAAGTCAGCTCATTATCGACAAATACCATACATGAGTGGGTTATTAAGATATCATAAATAATCCAAAGATAAAGTGATTTGGCTTAGAAATTAAAAAAATTGACGAATAACTGGAATTTGATTTTTTTTTATTGTGAAGAGAAAATTTTCATTATTCGCTTCATGGGTCCCTCGTTTGATCCATCTTATAAAAAATGGTCAATTTGTCAGACTCAAACGTGATTTCGTTCAGAGGCGGAGACTTAGATTTTTTGCGCATGTCGCAAAATTTTAATCATAAAAATGAAATGATTTTTTGCAGGTATGGTATTTAATTTTTATATTTACCAAACACAGCATTTGAGAAAAATGGGGAGAGAGGGTCCAATTTTAAATTAGTCGCATCACAAATCATCAATTTTTTCCGCCAAATTAGGAATTTATTGAAGAATTGGTGATTTTTGACTGAATAATTAGTCAAAAAATTATCAAATTTCAACTCAAAATTACTATGTATTAAACTACTGCCCGAGCGAAGAGAGGGTGAAAATTTTTTGGAAAAAATATTGTTTGAAAAGCAAAAAAAGCACTTTTTAAATATTTTTTGCAATAAAAAAATCTTTTTTCCAAACTTAAGAGGGGGCTCGAGCTCTCTGAGCCCTCTCCCTTGGGTGCACCTATGAAATTCGGCATGTCGCCAAAAAATTTCGTATGGCGCACTTGCGACATGCGCGACACGAAAGTTTCCGCCCTTGATTTCGTTCATAGTCAATTCAATAATACGAAAAAGGAAAAATAAAACAAAATATTACGATTAAAACTGAAATGAATAATACGGAAATAAAAATAATTTTTCCAACTTTATATTTTTTTTTTCAGGAAAAATATTGTCGATAGGTACACTTTTTAAAAAAAATTTCAGAAATAATTTTCTCTGACTTTTACAAGGTTTCCCAGACCTTCGATTACACAGGTCGACAAAAAAATTTGCACTGTGTTTGGGTTCTCATACCGAAATTGTGACTCTAGGCATCAAAAATCAAAATACATCACCTGGCTCAATCCTGGCTTCCAATGTTTGCTTTGCGGGGTAGGAGCCGTAGGAAGGCCAAAAAAACCTGATTTTACTGAAGCAATGAGCCGGAGCATTACAAAAAAATTACAGTACGTGTATCACAATAATTCATTCATTAAAAAAACATCAATAGGCGTAAACAACTGATGTACTTCCGTTCACCAAAACACTCTCGTAAATCGATCTTTCTTCGTTTGTGAATTATTATAAAATCTAGCATTAGGTACTCGTTTTTGTACTTCTGATAATCCCAAGTACATAATATTAAGTTTAAACGTCTCATTTTTTCTGATACTCTCATATTCATCGTATTCTTCGGGAAGAATTCGCTCGAAGGCTTCCCTCAAAGGTAATTCATTATATTTTTCTTGTTCAAAATACGTCTTGAATAGGCCGAGCATATAATATACACAGTTTTTAAATCCATCATCTTCACATTCACACGTTTTCCACCATCCTGAAACATCTGGGACAACAACGAAGGGCTGTTGATCATGAGCAGCATAATAGTAATCATTGTCTACCAAGATAGCATTCGATAACAATTCGTCACCTCGAATAACAGCTTTCAGATCTTTTACATCATTTCCTTCCCTATTATAATAATTTCCTTCCTTATTAAAACGTATTCCTTCGCGCATATCATCTTTGCAGTGAATATTAAATTGTCCTTTTGATCGTAATGCATCGTATTTCTCACAGCCCCAAAACGATTTTAGTAATGCGGGAATTACCTCTAAATTTCTCTCTTGGACGCCACCAGAAAAAAATACAATCCGCATACCTTGCTCTAATAAATAATCGAATAGAACTTGCAGGTAAGGTAGAAAAATATGAGGTGATTCACCACCCACAACAATATTTTTCCAAAAAATCATTGGACATTCTGGATGATAATCCCTGGCACATTTTATGTCTTTTGAATGGTATCTGCCGTATTCAATTGATTTGCAAAGCGTACCGTCGATATCAAAAACAACCACGCGACTTTCAACTGACTGCGATTGAAATTTTTTCGATTTATTTTTATTAATATGTTTTTTCCTATCGGACGTACTAGCACGTTCAATTGAGTGATGGAGTGTACCATCAAAAACAAAAACGTCAACAGGTCTTTCCGGGGACCGTGATTTATCGTCTTCATCGATGTATGTTGATGAATCTGTCGGTATTTCTCTTTCAGTCGACAGTTGCTGGCTCTCATCGAAAAGAATATCCTGCAACAAAAAAAAATCGTAAATAGGGAAATTGCAAGTGTGGGAGGGGGTGGGTCCGAACTTTCATTATTTTTCCTTTCCACTAAATTTTCTTTAACTATAAAACCACGATGTTCAAAATTTGAAGAATCAGTTTCATAAACATTAAGGAGTCGGACAGGTGTTATTATGGAACATTTTGAAAAAAAAACTTGGATGAAAATGTGTTCTTGAAATCAACAATTTCCATTCTAATGATTTCGACATTAAAAACCAAAATTTATATCAAACAAATCCCAGCAGTGACGTTGGAAGTTTTTCTTGAGAGAGTACAAAATGGGTATCGAGTCTTGGAATACCAGGAGAAAGCCTTTTTTTTGTATGGTCATAACTGGGATCTGGACCCCATAGATTCCTCATCACTGCAGGTATCCATAGATTTTCATTCAAGAAGTTTTCAAGGGAAAACGTTTGCAAGATTGGTAAATGGATGAGTTTCGAATTCTACAAAGAAATTTTTCTAAAATCAGATTTTATTAATTTCTCATGCAAAATTTTACAACCAACTGCCTTCAACAAACAAAATTCGCAGTTTAGAGGAAAAAAATCCAGTAATGTCAGGGTCATTTTTTTTTTTGAAAAATCACGAAAGATAAATCACACAATTCTCAAGTCGGAAAAATTCTCCGCTATACGTAGACTAAATGAACATACTTACCGATACGATTACTGGTGTTTGTAAATAACAGGTCAGTATCAGAAACCATAATATGGGAATCTTGATAAAAGAACACCTCCAGTCATAGATGACCGTAAACATCATGGAACGAAGTAACAAAAACAATGCACCACAAACAGATGAAAGAATGGTCAAAAAGGCAGCGACGAAGTTACGACTGGTATTTGGTAAAGTTTGGAATGATGTTTTCGAATGAGATATCAACACCAAGTCAGCTCATTATCGACAAATACCATACATGAGTGGGTTATTAAGATATCATAAATAATCCAAAGATAAAGTGATTTGGCGTAGAAATTAAAAAAATTGATGAATAACTGGAATTTGATTTTTTTTTTATTGTGAAGAGACAATTTTCTTTATTCGCTTCATGGGTCCCTCGTTTGATCCATCTTATAAAAAATGGTCAATTTGTCAGACTCAAACGTGATTTCGTTCATAGTCAATTCAATAATACGAAACAGGAAAAATAAAAAAATATTATTATGATTAAAACTGAAATGAATAATACGGAAATAAAAATAATTTTTCCAACTTTATACATATTTTTTTAGGAAAAATATTGTCGATAGGTACACTTTTTAGAAAATATTTCAGAAATAATTTTCTCTGACTTTTCCAAGGTTTTCCAGGCCTTTGATTACACAGGTCGACAAAAAAATTTGCTGTCTTTGGGTTCTCATACCGAAATTCTGATTCTAGGCATCAAAATACATCACCTTGCTCAATCCTGGCTTCCAAAGTTTGCTTTGGGGAGTAGGAGCCGTAGGAGGGCCAAAAAAAAATTTTTCTAGGGCAATGAGCCGGAGCATTACAAAAAAATTGAAATTTTCATTGGAATTTTTTTTGTTCAGTCTTATAAAAAATTTCTTGGCAAATCGAATGCCCCGAACCGCAGACCCACATCTCTTTTAGAAAAAAGTTATAGCTAATTTTTTCCAAAATTCGGTGGAAAAGTCGCATTTTTTATGCATTTTTTGTGAAAAAATGAAATGCAATTTTACACATAATTTTGGAAACTTTTTTTCTAAAAGAGATGAAGGTCTGCGGTTTGCTCCATTCGATCCACTGTGAAATTTTCTAATACACTGAACAAAAAATTGGGATTTTTTTCTTTCAAGTTTGTGTTTATTGATCAAAACATTACTTTGCGACCATTTCCCTCATCCAATAGGGCTGTTGAACTACGTCATCCTTATCAAAAAGTGTGATAAGGAACTGGTGGGAAAAAGAAAAAAAATCATTCATTTCGTACGTATTTATACGAAATTTTCATAAATTTATCAATTATTACAAAAAAATGAACTTTTGTGACAATATTGTGAAAATAATAAGTTGTAGCTAAGAAAAAACATACTTTGAAAATTCGAAATTTTCCCACCAGTTCGCGATTGTGACGTCAGTTTCAACAGCCCTATAGACAAACTTCGAGCCACAAATGAGCATATAGGTATATTTTGAAGCTCAGAATCAGAATTTAGACGCTGGAACTGAAACACAAGAAATATTTTTCTCGACTTGTGTTATCGTTTAAATATCAGCAAAAAATTAATTTTATGGTTTTTCATGAAAAGCAAAAACATTCATATATTTACAGTATGTGTGTATCACAATAATTTATTCATTAAAAAACATTAATAGGCGTAAACAAAGAATAATGTCCTTCCGTTCACCATTTTGGATGCCAAAATCGATCTTGGTTCGTTGATGAATTATAAAATCTAGCACCAGGTATCCGTTTTTGCACTTCTGATAATCCCAAGTACATCATATTGAGTTTAAATGTTTCATTTTTTCTGATATCCGAATAGTAATGGTATTCTTCGGGAAGAATTCGCTTGAAGGCTTCCCTCAAAGGTAATTCGTTATATTTTTTGTGTTCAAAGTACATCTTGAATAGGCCGAGCATGTAAAATACAATGTTTTTATATCCATCAAATTCACATTTACACGTTTTCCACGATAATGAAATATCTGGGACAATAATGAAGGGCTGTTGATCATGAGCAACATACCTGCCATCATCTTCTACCAGTATAGCATTCGATACAGATTCCCCATCTCGAATAACAGCTTTTAAATCTTTTACATCATTTCCTTCCTTAGTATTATGAAATATTCCTTCACGCATATCGTCTTTAGAGTGAATGTTAAATTGTCCTTTTGATCGTAATGCATCGTATTTCTCACAGCCCCAAAACGATTTTAGTAATGTGGGAATTACGTCTAAATTTCTCTCTTTGAGGCCACCAGAAAAAAATACAATCCGCATACCTTGCTCTAATAAATAATCGAATAGAACTTGCAAGTACGGTAAAAAAATATGGGTCAATTCAGCGCCCCTGGTATTATTTGAGTGAAAAATAATTGGGCATTCTGGATGAAAATCTCTAGCACATTTTATGTCTTCTAAATGGTATCTGGCGTATTCAATTGATTGGCAAAGCGTACCGTCAATATCGAAAACCACAACGCGACTTTCAACCGACTGCGATTGAAATTTTTTCGATTTATTTTGATTAATATGTATTTTCCTATTGGACGTACTAGCACGTTCAATTGAGCGACGGAGGGTACCGTCAAAATCAAAAACATCGACAGATCTTTCCGGGGACCGTGATTTATCGTCTCCATCGATGTATGTTGATGAATCTGTCGGTATTTCTCTTTCAGTTGACAGTTGCTGGCTCTCATCGAAAAGAATATCCTGCAACAAAGAAAATCGTAAATAGGGAAATTTCAAGTAAGGGGAGGGGGTGGGTCCGAACTTTCATTATTGTTCCTTTCCACTAAATTTTCTTCAGCTATAAAACCACGATGTTCAAAATTTGAAGAATCAGTTTCATAAATATTGAGGAGTCGGACAGGTGTTACTTATTATGGAACATTTTGGAAAAAAACTTGGATGAAAATGTAATTTTGAAATCAACAATTTCCATTCTAATGATTTCGACTTTTCGACATTAAAAACCAAAATTTGTATCTAACAAATCCCAGCAGTGACGTTGGAAGTTTTCCTTGAGAGAGTGCAAAGTGGGTATCAAGTCTTGGAATACCAGGAGAAAGCCTTTTTTTTTGTGTAGGCATAGCTGAAATATTTCGTAAAATTCAATGCCTGACCTCATAGAAGGGATCTGGACCCCCTAGATTCCTCATCACTGCAGGTATCCATAGATTTTCATTCAAGAATTTTTCAAGGGAAGAAGTTTGCAAGATTGGTAAATGGATCCAGAGTTTCAAATTCTACAAAGAAATTTTTCTAAAATCAGATTTTATTAATTTCTCATGCAAAATTTTATAATCAACTGCCTTCAACAAACAAAATTCATGGTTTAGAGGGAAAAAATCAAGTAATGTCAGGGTCATTTTTTTTTTTTGAAAAATCACGAAAGACAAATTACACAATTCCCAAGTCCGAAAAATTCTCCGCAATACGTAGACTATGTATAAATTATTAAAATGAACATACTTACCGATACGATTATTGGCGTTTGTAAATAACAGGTCAGTATCAGAAACCATAATATGGGAATCTTGATAAAAGAACACCTCCAGTCATAGATGACCGTAAACATCATGGAACGAAGTAACAAAAACAATGCACCACAAACAGATGAAAGAATGGTCAAAAAGGCAGCGACGAAGTTACGACTGGTATTTGGTAAAGTTTGGAATGATGTTTTCGAATGGGATATCAACACCAAGTCAGCTCATTATCGACAAATACCATACATGGGTTGTTAAGATATCATAAATAATCATAAGATAAAGTGATTTGGTGAAGAAACCAAGAAAATTGATGAATAACTAGAATTTTTTTTTTTTATTGTGAAGAGAAAATTTTCATTATTCGCTTCATGGGTCCCTCGTTTGATCCATCTTTTAAAAAATGGTCAATTTGTCAGACTCAAACGTGATTTCGTTCATAGTCAATTCAATAATACGACACAGGAAAAATAAAACAATATTATGATTAAAACTGAAATGAATAATACGGAAATAAAAATAATTTTTCCAACTTAATATATTTTTTTTTCAGGAAAAATATTGTCGATAGGTACACTTTTTAAAAAATATTTCAGAAATAATTTTCTCTGACTTTTCCAAGGTTTTCCAGACCTTCGATTACACAGGTCGACAAAAAAATTTGCTCTGTGTTTGGGGTCTCATACCGAAATTCTGACTCTAGGCATCAAAATACATCACCTTGCTCAATCCTGGCTTCCAAAGTTTGCTTTGGGGAGTAGGAGCCGTAGGAGGGCCAAAAAACTGATTTTTCTAGGGCAATGAGCCGGAGCATTACAAAAAAATTCAAATTTTTTTGTCCAATCTTATAAAAAATTTCTTGGCAAATCGAATGCCGCGAACCGCAGACCCACATCTCTTTTAGAAAAAAGTTATAGCTCATTATTTCCAAAAATCGGTGAAAAAGTCGCATTTTTTATGCATTTTTAGTGAAAAAATGAAATGCAATTTTATACAGAATTTTGGAAACTTTTTTTCTAAAAGAGATGAAGGTCTGCGGATTGCTCCATTCGATCCACCGTGAAATTTTCTATAACAATGAACAAAAAAATTGGGATTTTTTTCTCTTAAGCCTGTGTTTATTGCAGAGATGTGGGAACGCGAAAAAAACGTTCCCGTTTCCGTCCCCGTTTCTTGGTTCATTGTTGCCGTTTCTCTAAAACGTTTCCGTTTCCAAAACCACATTTTCGTTCCCGTTCCTGTTTCCGTTTCCAGAAACGCGTTTCCATCAATTTTTTTTTTAAATCTTCAGGAAAATTTTTTTAAAGGGCACAATTTTTTTTGCTCACTTCAAAAAGGTTTTGAATATCAATATTTTTAGGGGTTTTAACCTTAAGCCATTGCATTTATATTAAGTAGGTACACAAAAATACAGTGATGGAAAACTGAAATCGGAACTAGAATTAAAAAACTGGAACTGAAATGAGAAACAGAAAACTGGAACTGGAACTAAAATGAATTTCGATATTATACCAGTTCCAGCATTTTTTGAAAATTTTAATTTTTCCTAAATTTTTCATCAATTTTTACACGATTAAAATCATTTTCCTTTTGTTCTTTCCGTACATAACACAACATTTTTTTTTTTCGAAAAATTCGGGGTTTGTCAACAAATTTCTAAACAGCGTAAAAAAACAGAAAAAATTCAAATTTTCGAGAATTTGACGTGGAGAAGCAGAAAATCGAGATGATCAATATTCTATAGAAATTTTTTTACTGAAAATTGAAAAAAACGACCCCAAAATAACCTTGAAAATTTATGTAGAAAAGTGAACAAAGAAAAATGAGTAGTAAATTTGAGATTTTTTTGTTGAAAAATTAAGGACTCAGGAAGTCATGACCAGGAATCATCAGGTTCTCCTAGAAATTTTTTGTGCTGAGTTCGAATATATATGAAAAGTTGAAGAAATGAACATTGAAAAGAAAGAGAAAAACAACAAGTTCAATTTTAACACAAAATTTTGGATTTTTTTATATCTTAAAATTTTAAAAAATTGGAATTGCGAAAACACGTTTTTCCCCGGTTTCCGTTTCCGTTTCTCGTTTCAGTTTCCCAAGAAAAACGTTCCCGTTTCTCTAAATTTGGCGTTTCTGAGTGTTTCTGGGGAACGTTTCCGTTCCGTTTCCGCAACACTGGTTTATTGATCTCAAAAAACATTATCTTGCGACCCTTCCCCTCATTTCAAAGGCAAACTTTGAGCCACAAATGAGCATATTGGTATATTTTGAAGCTCAGGATCAGAATTTATGCGTTAGAATTGAAACACACCAAAATATTTTTCTCGACTTGAGTAATTATTTAAATATTAACGAAAAATTAATTTTATGGTCTTTCATAAAAACCAAAAACCGAAATAAACAATAACGTACATAAAACATTCATATTTTTACAATACGTGTATCACAATAAATTATGCATTAAAAAAACATTGATAGGCGTAAACAAAAAATAATGTCCTTCCGTTCACCATTCCGCTCTACAAAATCGATCTTGCTTCGTTGATGAATTATAAAATCTAGCACCAGGTATCCGTTTTTGCACTTCTGATAATCCCAAGTACATCATATTGAGTTTAAATGTTTCATTTTTTCTGATATCCCAGTAGTAATGGTATTTTTCGGGAAGAATTTTCTTGAAGGCTTCCCTCAAAGGTAATTCGTTATATTTTTCGTGTTCAAAATACGTCTTGAATAGGCCGAGCATGTAAAATACACTGTTTTTATAACCATCAAAATTACGATCACACATTTTCCATTGAAATGAAATATCTAAGACAACAACAAAGGGCTGTTGATCATGAGCAGCATAACTGCAATCATCGTCTACCAAGATAGCATTCGATAACAATTCCTCACCTCTAATAACAGCTTTCAAATCTTTTACATAATTTCCTTCCTTAAAACGTATTCCTTCACGCATATCATCTTTACAGTGAATGCTAAATTGTCCTTTTGATCGTAATGCATCGTATTTCTCACTGCTCCAAAACGATTTTAGTAATGCGGGAATTACCTCTAAATTTCTCTCTTTGAGACCACCAGAAAATAATCGAATAAAACTTGCAGGTATGGTAAAAAAATATGAGTCAGTTCAACATTCTTGCTATTATTTGTGGAAACAATTATTGGGCATTCTGGATGATAAACTCTGGCACATTTTATGTCTTCCGTATGAAATTCGGGATATTCAATTGATCTGCAAAGCGTACCGTCGATATCAAAAACCACAACACAACTTTCAATAGATTGCGATTGAAATGTTTTCGATTTATTTAGATTAATATCCATTGCTGTCCGATTTAATGATCGGGTCTGTAACAACGTAAAGGTAAATTTTTTAAATTTTGTATGCCTCTATTTTCAAATTTGTAAAACTATAAACATATTGTTTAAATTTGTCTCAATGGAACGAATCTACGATGGAAGTATGAAATCGAATATAATATTAGATTCGTTCTATCGGCTTCGAGACAAATTTGAACATATGTTCACTTTTTAATTTTGACAATTTCTTTCAAAAAAATGATTTTTCTAAAATTCGGTAGGTACCTACATATGTGTTAGTTTTTAAAAAATGAAAAATCACCTATAACTTGGGCGAAAATCGATCAAGATTAGAAATCAATGAACCTTGAACCACGAATACCAAACTATGAAAAATCATCATCCATTGGATAAAAATGGATAAAAGTTGTATATAGGTATTCGGATTCTGATTTTGACCATTTCTTTCAAAAATATTTTTTTTTTTCTGAAAAATCATTGTGTTACCTTTTTAAAAATGAAAAATCGCCTTTAACTTGGACAGAAATCGATCAAAATTAATAATCAAATATACCATGGGATTCGTTTTGCCGAGACGAACCTGCGTGTCCATAACTTTGATAAAAATTTATCATAATTAAAAATCAATTCGTGCCTATAATGAGTGATTCTGTATTTTTAAAGAGTATAACAATGGTTGTTTTATTAAAAAAAAAAAATGATTTTAAAGGAGAATGATCAAAATTAAAATAAAAAGTGTCACATACTTATAGATTCTTCTTGATGGAACGAATCTAATGATTATGATATTTTTGATTTTGTACTTTGATCAATTTTTGCCCAAAGTTATGTTATTTTTCAAAAAAAAAAAATTGAAGGGAATGGTAAAAATTAAAAATAGAACTCATGAATTTGGATTTTTCTGGACAGGGCAAATTCAATGATTTTTTAAATTTATTTTTGCTCAAGTTAGGGGGAAGAATATAATGGTACATTCGATTTTGAATTTTGATGAATTTTTCTCTAACGTAAGCAACGTCTTTATTATGGTTATTGTCTGAAATACTGGAAAATTCTAGAATTTTCTGGCGGCTTTGAAACGTCTCAAAAGCGCGTCGATGTCAAAAACTAGACAAAAGTTTCATTTTCAAAAGTTGGATATTTTTTGACTCATTCTTATTTGAGTCTGGGTTGGTTTGATTTAAATGACATTCTGCAAAAATAATTACGTCGAAATGTATTTTGGATTTCAAAATTCACCCAGAAACAAAAAAAAATTTTGGTTTAATCAGCATCGCAATTAAATTCTTCAAGTAGGTACCCAATTGTATCAAATTTTACAAAAAAATGATTGCCATGTTAGCGAGGAAAGAGAACAAAAAATTTGAAAAAATAATTCGTCATAGAGCTGAAGATAACAGTACAGTGAGAGATTCAAAATATTGGGGGGGGGGGGGGAGGGAACCGCGAAATTATATTCATCTTTAAGGATTGAAAAACAGTTTTAGTGGTATTTTTGGTCTTAAAAGTTCTCCTCCCTGGATAATTTTGAAATAAAAATAAACATACCTCTACAAGCAATGGAATTAGTAATAAAAAAGTCAACATCGTCGATAATCAGATACAAAATTCTTGAAGGAAGAAAATCTCCAATAGATTACGCAACTATAAAGATACAGAACGAAAATCCACAAATAAACGAACAACTGGTCAAAAAAAGCAACGAAGTTTTTATATTGAAACATTATTGGGATTGATTGATCATTCGAATATGATAATTTGAAATCAGCTCATTATCGATAAGTTTAACGAAGTGAAATTTCATCACAAGCAATCTATAGTTTGATAGAGGAATTAATTAAGAATTCAATTCAATTCCTCTCTATCTTCCCAAGAAATTTCCTATCACTATAAAAAAATTGAAATCATAATTTGGGTAGTTGTTGGGTATTAGAAATATCAAGAAGTCGCATAGATATTGAACAACAAATCCAAGCAGTGGGCTTGGAAGCTTTTTTTGGGGAGAGTGTGAAATGTGTATAGAGACGTGGAATACCAAAAAAGGGGACGGAGAAAGAAGTATTTTTTTTCGCACAGTAGTCGCTTTAATCTAAATTTATCATGTAAAGAAGGGACCTTGTGTAAAAAAAAAAAATCAATGTCTTCATTTTTATGTGTTTGGTCCAAATTTGGGGTCATTTGGACCAAAAACGCGAAAAATTAGACAACGATTTTTTTTCGCACCAAGTATACTTAGGTCATATTTTCTTTACGGCAAGGTCACATTATATAATTTTTTTCAAGCCAGAGAGAAATGAGATGAAAATTTTGAGAAAATTTGATTTTAATGGCCTAGAAATACCTTACAAAATTCTTGACTGTATGGGGAAGAGAGTCCAACCCTGTGGACCACTCTTTGGCTACACTACTGCATTTTCATCTAAATTCTGAGAACAAATTCCATGATTTGAGAATGATTCGTTCATTAGATAAGTTATGTTTCATTTACTCGAGAAGAATTCGTTCAATTTATTATAATTTTTCAATACCTGGTCATTCATTCGCGAATGACGATTTATTCTGTCACAAAAAAAAATCATATACTCGTTAATGAGTGAATGAATCGATTCCTTGCAAGATGATTAATTCTCTGTTTGGTCCATCCCTCAAAAAAAAATGATCACTCTGTCAGATTCAACCGTGAGTTAATTTATGGCGAATTTTATATCCTTGAAATGAGAAAAATGAAGCAAAATAATGTACCTATAGTAATTCAAAATGAAATGACAAATACTAAAAATAAAAATTACCTAACAACTTCTGTTTTTTTTTTGTTTTTTTTTTTATGAGTAAAAATAATCAATAATATTTTCTCACTTTATACAAAATGAATTTCCTGTCAAGTTTCTCCATCCGAAGCTGTCTCGATTTCCCGAATTGAAAAAATTTATAATCAAATAAATCTGATAATTTTCAGCCAAAAATAAAATTTTATGAGGGGAAATTTATTCCTTTCCACTCCGGAGGAATTATCAGAGTTGAAGAAGAAAAAAAAATCAATCCCACTGATACATTTTTTTTAAATTTCAGATACCAAAGTATAGTTAAAAACACTAATTGACAAAACTGCGAACAATTCAAAAATGTCAATTCAAAAAAGGGTTTAAAAAGTTTAGAAAATTCCATGAAAGTATAAAATTTTAGCTGCTGTGAGAAGAAAAGTTATGATCAATTCTTTCACAAAAAAATTCTTGGGTGATTCATCCCTAAGAAAATTTAACCACCTCAACCGATTGGTTCAATAACTGATTCATAATTCATGAGCTCGTGAAAGATTCGTTCAAGTGATAAATAATCATTCAAATAATAATAATAATAATTCATTTTATAACTTTTCATGAAAAAAAAAAAACAACAAAAAAAATCATTTTGTTTACCAGATCAACTCATAGCGAGATATAAATGAATCATCCGATGTTGTATTATAGAATCTGGCGCAAGAAATATGCTTCTGTACTTCCGATAATCCCATGGACATCATATTCAGTTTAAATGTTACATTTTTTTGGAAACGTTCATACTTATGGTATTCTTTGGGAAGAATTTTCTTGAAGGCTTCTCTTAAAGGTAATTCATTATATTTTTCGTGTTCAAAATACGTCTTGAATAGACCGAGCATGTAAAACACAAGGTTTTTAAAACCATCATATTCAATTTTACACAAGTCCCACCATAATGAAATATCTGGGACAGTAATGAAGGGCTGTTGATCATGAGCAGCATAACTGCAATCATCGTCTACCAGTATAGCATTCGATACAGATTCCCCATCTCGAATAACAGCTTTCAAATCTTTTACGTAATTTCCTTCCTTAGTACTATTATGAAATATTCCTTCACGCATATCGTCTTTACAGTGAATGTTAAATTGTCCTTTTGATCGTAATGCATCGTATTTCTCACTGCCCCAAAAAGATTTTAGTAATGCGGGAATTACCTCTAAATTTCTCTCTTTGAGGCCACCAGAAAAAAATACGATCCGCATACCTTGCTTTAATAAATAATCGAATAGAACTTGCAGGTATGGTAAAAAAATATGATCCATTTCAATATACTCGGTCTTATTTTTGTAAACAATTATTGGGCATTCTGGATGATAATTTCTGGCACATTTTCTGTCTTCTAAATGGTATCTGGCGTATTCAATTGATTTGCAAAGCGTACCGTCGATACCAAAAACCACAACGCGACTTTTAATTATCTGCGATTGAAATTCTTTCGATTTATTTCGATTATTATCCATTGCGGTCCGATTTAATGATCTAGTCTGTAACAACGTATAGGTAATTTTTTTCAATTTTGTATGCCTGTATTTTTAAATTTGTAGAATTATAAATCTCTTGAAAAAAGATGGAGATTTGTTTGAAATTTCGCATTCTCAGATATTGAACCCAAAATTTCATACCAAAATTTTTTTCGTCGATGAATTCATTCATTTTCCGAGCGAGCTAGTTTTTTATACGTTCTTATATTTTTTCACTGCCATGTAAAACATTTCTAGCAGTACTGCCCACTTTTTGTCGTACTCCTTCCTATTCTTTTTTTTTCAGTGTTGATTAAATTACATAAGTCGACAAAAAATCACTTGCTCTGTTTTCCAGTTCCAGTGCCTTAATTTGGATTCTAGGCATTATAACACGCCGATATGCTTATTTTTAGCTTTCAAAAGTATGCCGAAGGAGGGGGGGGGGTCTTGAAATTTTTTTGTTCCGGCTCATAGAAAATTAGAAAAATTGAAGAAATTTTCGTTTTTTTTATGTTGAATTTTACTCGAAAATAGCTTGAAATATGTACCTTCCGGAACAATCTTCTCTGCTATTTTTGTCACCGTCATTTTTGTTGTAGACGTTTATTTCACTTCAAAATTTAACTTTTTGGTCGGTAAGGTACAAAAAATGCAATTTCTTTTAACAAAATTTAGGAAAGTTCAAAATTTTTTGGGGGTAACCCACAGTTTTGCTGACGTGAAATGGCAAAAATTGAAATAATTTGCAAGATATGTTTGGAAAAACATATTTCTGATAATTTAAAAAAGGATTTCAAGGGACTTTTTGATCAAAAAAAAGTAACATACTTACTTCTGCAATAAATTGCATCAGCAATGAACATAACAATATTGAAATCCAGACGTACATCCCGAACGAAGAAAATCTCGAGCTAGAAGCTAGTGTAAGTAAACTATATGAAACAAGATAACCAGATATGAAGCACGAACCACAAATAAATGACAGAAAAACGAATTAAAATTTTTGAAATACGAGTATATCCATAGTTTATTTGAATTCGATTCGGAATGATTTAATTATCTAAAAATGATATCAGGTAGTAAGATACCACATGAGATTGCAAAATCGAACAATTTGATAAAGAAATTCATTCGCATAAATAATGACCATCTAACTAAACCAAAAATTCCTTCTTTTTTGTTTGTTTGTTTGTTTGTTTTGAAAAATTCATATTTTAGAGCTTTTTTACACTTCTGCTCTTCCTTCACCCATAAAATCAAAAAAAATTATTAAACACTGATTTTTTTGGGAAAACGCTGCTTTTTGGATTAGATAGTCACTAAATAAACTCTAAAATCAACATAGTTATAATCGATTTGAAATATTTTCACAAATTTCGATTTTAGAGTTTTGAAAAAGTGAAGGTTCTTTGGGGAATAGAAAATATCTATGAATTATTGATTCTCAATTTCATTTTAACAGTCTGCCCAGCTCACAACTTTTTCATTTTCACACAGTTTCCTTTCAAAAATCAAAATTTATTACTTAGTGGTTTTTTGACCCCTCCTGATGTGAAGCATTCATCTATACTTATCCTTATTTTCCAACGGCACTTTGGGTGCTCGGCTCGGTTCGGTCACTTTCGTGTGACTTGTGTTTTTTACGTGATTACGTGAGCCTGTTTTACGGATGATTTTTTTTTCAAAGTCCACATTCCGACGTTTTTTCAATTTCAAAATTTTTCTTGACAAGGTTTGAAATCTGAATTTTTTTCAACTTTTAAATAATAATATTTCTTTTTCTTGACGAGGTCAAAATTTTTTACGAATTTTTTTTCAACTTCGAAAATCAAAATTTTTCTTGACGTGGTTGATTTCTTTTCAACTTCGAAATTTTTCTTAACGAGGTCGAAATTTTTTTCAACTTCAAATTTTTTGACTTGTTCTAAATACTTTTCCAAACTTCAATTGAACAGGGACTTGAGTGTAACTTTGTGTTTATATACAGTTTTTTGACTTATACCATTTTTATTTCTTCACTTTCTTGATTTATATACCCTTTGTACGAATTATGCTTCAGTTGAAAAAAAAATTCGTAAAAATTTAGACTTCGTCAAGAAATCTCATTTAGAAGTTGAAAAAATTCAGACCTCGTCGAGAAAAAGAAATATTATTTAAAAGTTGAAAAAAATTCAGAGATCGTCAAGAAAAATTTTAAAATTGAAAAAAAATCAACCACGTCAACAAAAATTTTGATTTTTGAAATTGAAAAAAAAATCGTAAAAAATTTATACCTCGTCAAGAAAAAGAAATATTATTTGAAAGTTGAAAAAAATTCAGAGATCATCAAGAAAAATTTTGAAGATGAAAAAAACCGTTGGAATGTGGACTTTGAAAAATCATCCGTAAAACAGGCTCACGTAATCACGTAAAAAACGCAAGTCCCACGAAAGTGACCGAACCGAACCGAGCACCCAAAGTGCCGTTGGAAAATAAGGATAAGTTTCATCTATTACAAGGCAATGCAAGTTTTTAATCACACCTTTTTTTCTTTTTTCCATTTAATTTTTTTTTCAAAGTTCACCTATTAAATTATTAGTCACGCTGAGATACTACTTTTTTGAGTGGGTGATTTGTTCACATTTCTCTCTTCATTTTAAATAATGAAAAATAACACAAAAATGAGGTAAAATTAATTGAGATGATCTGGTTGAGAAAAAATACGAAGGACAAGGTGTAGGTATTTAATCATGTTTTGCTCCTTAGTTCTTCGATATATATATTATTTTTCTAATTCCTACATGGACTTCGGTTTCAACAACACATAAAATAACCACCAATTTTTTTTTTAGGGGCTTTATTGAGCGTGCAACGCTTGATTTGAAATAGGGGCTTTGTAAATTCCAAATTGTTTTTTTCAATAATTCAATTATATTACTTCATAATTAGGACCATATCTGAGAGAATACTTGTTCTACATTGCAACTTTAACAACAGTTACGTAATTTTCAATCATATATTTTACGTTATCGTTATACAAAACCCCTATTTCAAATTCTTATCAGTGAAATCAGGCATTTTAGTTCCAGAGTTGCACTCTCAATTGATAACAGAAAGAGAAGTTTCTTTATCTATCTTTACGATTCCCCTTATCAAAATATTCAATGGAAATATTATTCATAATCAATTATTTTAATTCTGGGATCACAGAGCCCATTTGAATGAGAATATGGATTAGACAGTACACATTACAATTTGATTCTGCGAAAATTTAAAGAGGCATTTCACGTAAGTATTAAATTCATCTATTTTTTTTTGAGACATTGAGTTCAAAAGTCCACTTAAGTCTTTAGATTTTGATACCCTCATCTCATTCCCAAAACACTTAAATTTTGCATAAAAAATCAAAAATGGAAAAACCTGGAAAGCATGTCTTTTGTTAAGTTTTCAGTCATACCTATTGACTTCAAAAATCGAATTTTATCTTTCATCTTTCTACCACCCCCCGCCCCGGTTCCACTCCATCACATGATTAATTCATTCACAAAAAACATTCTGGCGTGATTCATTCCTAAGAAAATTTAAACCAACACAATCGATTGGTTCAATAACAGATTCTTAATTCATGAGCTGGTGAAAGATTCGTTCAAGTTATAATACATAATTATAATCATTCAAATAATAATTATTCATTTCATGGCTTTTCATTAAAAAAAAAAGAAACATGTTTCCAAAGTACATTTCCAAAACAATTTTATTCATTAAAAGAATAATTGTTGTTTACCACTCCAAGTCGAAGCGATATCTAGCTGAATTATTCGTTGTTGTATTATAGAATCTGGCACCAGGTATCCGTTTTTGTACTTCTGATAATCCCAAGTACATCATATTGAGTTTAAATGTTTCATTTTTTCTGATATCCGAATAGTAATGGTATTCTTCGGGAAGAATTCGCTTGAAGGCTTCCCTCAAAGGTAATTCGTTATATTTTTCGTGTTCAAAATACGTCTTGAATAGGCCAAGCATGTAAAATACAATGTTTTTATAACCATCAAATTCACATTTACACGTTTCCCACCTCCATGAAATATCTGGGACAGTAATGAAGGGCTGTTGATCATGAGCAGCATAACTGCAATCATCGTCTACCAGTATAGTATTCGATACAGATTCCTCATCTCGAATAACAGCTTTCAAATCTTTTACATAATTTCCTTCCCCAGTATAATAATTTCCTTCCTTATTAAAACGTATTCCTTCGCGCATATCATCTTTGCAGTGAATATTAAATTGTCCTTTTGATCGTAATGCATCGTATTTCTCACCTCCCCAAAAAGATTTTAGTAATGCGGGAATTACCTCTAAATTTCTCTCTTGGATGCCACCAGAAAAAAATAAAATCCGCATACCTTGTTCTAATAAGTAGTCAAACAGAATTTGCAAGTAAGGCAGAAAAACATGAGGGAATTCACGACCCATGGAATTATTTTTCCAAACAATCATTGGACATTCTGGATGATAATTCCTGGCACATTTTATGTCTTCCTTATCGATTTCGGGATATTCAAATGATTTGCAAAGGGTACCATCGATATCAAAAATCACAACGCGACTTTCAATCGACTTCGATCGAAATTCTTTTGATTTATTCTGATTAACATCCATTGCGGTCCGATTTAATGACCGAGTCTGTAACAAAGTATAGGTAATTGTTTTCAATTGTGTAGGCCTCTATCTTCAAATTTGCAGAATTATAAACATGTTTAAATTTGTCTTGATGGAATAAATCTACGATGGAAGTATGAAATCAAATATAACATTAGATTCGTTCCATCGGCGTCAAGACAAATTTGAACATACGTTCACTTTTTAATATCGACTCTTTCCTTCAAAAAAATGATTTTACAAAAATTCATTAGGTATGTGTCAATTTTTTAGAAATGAAAAATCACCCATGAAAATCGATCAAAATTCAAAATCAATGAACCTTGAACCATGAATAACAAACCATGAAAAAACATCACTCACAACTTGGACAAAAATGGATTAAAGTTCAAAATCGAATATACCATTAGAAAGTATATTATGTTTAGTTTATGATTTTGACCATTTCTTTCAAAAAAGTTTTGTTTTTCTGAAAAAGCATTAGGTATGTGTCATGTTACCTTTTTAAAAAATAAAAAATAGACCTTAACTTGGACAGAAATCGATCAAAATTAAAAATCAAATATACCATGGAATTCGCTTCATCGAGACGAACCTAAATATGCAAGTATGTACTACAAAAATTGATCAAAATGAACCACAAACTATGAAACATGAAATATTATTCCTCTTAAGTCAGACAAAAACCGATTGGGAGTGGTTGTGATGAAAATGTCAAAACTCTTCGAAGCCCTAAGAACGTGTTTAAAATTTAAATTACTTCCAAAAATGGAATACATTTGAACAAATATTTATCTGAATCCAATCCAATTAACAAATCAAGACATCAAAAATCCACCATGAACCACGAATCACGGAACTGCAGATAATTGAAAACTCAAATCAAATATTTGTTCAAGGTCAAAATTTAAAAAAATTATTGGCCTAGAAAAATTCAGCACATTTTAACATTAAGGCTTTGAAAATTCAAATTAAATATATTTGATCTCATCCTAAAAAATTGTGGAAAAAATGCATTTCAGCAGGATTCTGAAAAAAATTGATAGTCAACGTTGAAAATCTTACCACTTTTATCAGATAGGAAATATTATTCTCTACTATTTTTGTCACGGTAATTTTTGCTGTATAGACGCTTAGTTTGCTCTGAAGGCATAAAAAAATTGAGATTTGTTCACAAAATTCAGGAAAATTTAGGCTGTAATTTTATTTCTAAATGAAGAAGAGGTCTGGTGTTTGCTCCATTCGATCCACCGTGAAATTTTCTATAACACTTTTCTCTTAAGCCATGTGTTTATTGATCTCAAAAACATTATTTTGGGAGCCGTCCTCTCATCTCAAAGGCAAACTTTGAGCTACAAATGAGCATATAGGTGTATTTTGAAGCTCGGAATCAGAATTCAGACGTTAGAACTGAAACACACGAAATCTTTTTCTCGACTTGTGTAACCATTTAAATATCAACGAAAAAATAATTTTGTGGTTTTTCATGAAAAGCAAAAGGGTAATTCTACGAAAATCTGCGAATTTCAGCATTCAAAATTTTGAAAAGTAAAAACTCTTTTTTTGTGAAATTTTTGAAAGGATATCATTAATCAGCTTACGCAGAACACTTTTATGAAAACGGGGTCAATTCATACCTCAAGGGGGTGGGGTGGAACGATTTAACGTTTCCATCATTATGCTTAATTTTCAATAGGTTTTTAATATGTTCCATCGTCGTGGATCATTATTTCTGCGCTTTACAATGGCAGATATTCCTGAAATTTGAGAAAATGTATTTAAAATGGTGAATATCTCATGATAACACATCAAAAAATTTTAAATTATCAATAATATGATCTACACTGCTGATAATTACTCAATTTTTTCCGGATTCGCCACGACGAAAGAAAAAACTACACCATCCACGACGTAAGAAAATTGAGTAATTATTTGCAAAATAGGCCATATAACTGAGTTTTGAAAAAAAAAATTGAAATGCTACGAGGATATATTCACCATTTTAAATACGTTTTTTCAATTTTCAGGAATATAGGCCGTTTTGAAGCGGAGAAATGATTGTCCACGACGATGGAACATTTTTTTGTAAACAGTGTAGTTTTCACACATAATCACTCACTGAAGGGCTTACTTCATTAAAATCCAAAATTTTGATTGAAAGTCATAATTCTATGATGAATACGAACCAGCCCAACCACTTGACGACATAAAATATAGGCGATCGGCACCTCCTGCAGAGAGCGCTGCTACGAAAACGAAACCATGATAACTTTTTCGTTTACATGTATTCTTATGGGAAATTTGCGATTTTTAAAAATTAATTAAAAATCGGGTACTGAAGGTGCAGGGTTCATTTTTTTTTAAAATGAAAGAGTAAATCTTCCTCTTAACAAAGAATTTTTTCTTTTCCCTTCTACTTGGCGTATTCATTGAAAAAATTGAAATTAACGAAGGTAACTTTTTCATGTTTTTAAAACGTAAACGGACGAGAACGCTGAGCTGTGATTGGACGATATTTGTAATCAACGCGTGTTGCGTTACGAGCCGAGTAGGGGAAAACGGGTATTTTTTCGTTGTACGCGTTGTAGGGTACTATAAAAACATGTGAAATATACTTAACGTTGATTCAAAATTTTTTCAGTTAATAAGTGGAGTAAGAAACGAGAGAAAAATTATTTGAAAAAGAGGACGATTTACTCTTCTATTTAAAACAAAAATGAACCCTGCATGTTCAGTACTCGATTTTTAATTAATTTTCAAAAATCGCGAATTTCTCATAAGAATATATGTAATGAAAAAATTTATAATGGTTTCGTTTAGTTCCGTGTTTTCCCCATAGATGGTGACTTATTCGGTGTCAAGTGCCTATTGCTTGCATCAGTGAGCCAGGAAAAATTAATGAAAATTATGCACGACGATGGAAAGAAAATCGTAAACACATCTTGAGGCTTCAAATATCGGACTATGATGCAATTTTGTTGACCTTTATTCAGATCATCTTACACTGTCACATATGTAGATGACATGTAACTGTCAATTTTTTCAAAAAAACGCATTAATTTACATCATTTGCAACATTCAATTTTAAAAACGTAGTGAAGACAAACCACGACGATGGAATTTTTTTTTTTTTTTGGGGGGGGGGGGGGGTTAAACAGTCTTGTACCCGAATTGAAGGGGGTGGGACGCATAATGCTTAGTGGGAGAGGTGTAGGAGATGGTACTTATCCCGATAAAAAAAAATCAAAAAAATAGTGCATAACTTTTGAGTAATACACTGGCAACAGAAATTTGTCGATTTTCGAAGAATTACCCAAAAACATTCATATTTTTACAGTATGTGTATCACAATAATTTATTCATTAGAAAAACATTAATAGGCGTAAACAAAAAATAATGTCTTTCCGTTCACCATTGTTCACTCGAATATGGTTCTTGCTTCGTTGATGAATTATAAAATCTAGCACCAGGTACCCGTTTTTGCACTTCTGATAATCCCAAGTACATCATATTGAGTTTAAATGTTTCATTTTTTCTGATATACGAATAAGAATTGTATTTTTCGGGAAGAATTTGCTTGAAGGCTTCTCTTAAAGGTAATTTATTATATTTTTCGTGTTCAAAATACGTCTTGAATAGGCCGAGCATGTAAAATACACTGTTTTTATAACCATCAAAATTACGATTACACATTCTCCAGGTCCACCTTCCTGAAATATCTGGGACAACAATGAAGGGCTGTTGATCATGAGCAGCATAACTGCAATCATCGTCTACCAGTATAGCATTCGATACAGATTCCCCATCTCGAATAACAGCTTTCAAATCTTTTACATGATTTCCTCCATCACGCATATCGTTTTCAGAGTGAATGTTGAATTGTCCTTTTGATCGTAATGCATCGTATTTCGCACTGCCCCAAAAAGATTTTAGTAATGCGGGAATTACCTCTAAATTTCTCTCTTTTACGGCACTAGAAAAAAATACGATCCGCATACCTTGCTCTAATAAGTAGTCAAACAGAATTTGCAAGTAAGGTAGAAAAATATGAGGTGATTCACCACCCACAACAATATTTTTCCAAACAATCATTGGACATTCTGGATGATAATCCCTGGCACATTTTATGTCTTCTAAATGGTATCTGCCGTATTCAATTGAGTTGCAAAGCGTACCGTCGATATCAAAAACCACAACACAACTTTCAATCGACTGCGATCGAAATTCTTTAAATTTTTTTTTATCAATATTCTTCGCGGTCCGTTTTAATGATCGTGTCTGTAACAACGTAGAAGTAAATGTTTTCAATTTTGTAGGTATGCCTCTATTTCATTTGTAGGATGATAAACCTCTTGAAAAAAGATGATTTGTTTCAAATTTTGCAATCTCAGATATCGAACCAAAATTTTATACCAAAATTTTTTTCGTCGATGAATTCATTCCTTTCCAGAGCGAAGTTTTTTATGCGTTCTTATATTTTTTCACTTCCATGTGAGGCTTTTCCTGCAGTGCTACACACTTTTTGTCGTACCTACTTCTCCCTATTTTTTTTCCAGCGTTGATTAAATTACACAAGTCGACAAAAAATTGCTTGCTCTGATTTTCAGCTCCAATGCCCAAATTCGGATTCTAGGCATCAAAATACCCCAATATGCTTATTTGTGGCTTTCAGAGTATGCAGAGGGGGAGGGGGTGTTGAATTTCTTTGTTCCAGGCTTGTACGAAATTGGAAAAATTAAAGAAATTTTAGGTTGTTTTTTTTCACAAATTCCTCCGTAAATGTTCAATTTTACTCGGAAGTAGCTTGAAAGATGTACCTCCCAAAAAAATCTAACCACTTCTACCAGATAAGAAATTTTATTCTCTACTATTTTTGTCATGGTTATTTTTGTTGTACGCGCTTAGTTCGCTCTAAAATATAACTTTTTGGTCAGCAAGGCACAAAAAATTAATTTTTTTTACAAAATTTAGGAAAGTTCAAAATATTTTTTGGGAGTAACCCATGGTTTTGCTGACGTGAAAAGGGTAGAAATTGAAATAATTTGCAAAGTATGTTTGTAAAATCATATTTCTGATAATTTAAAAAAGGATTTCAAGGAACTTTTTAATCAAAAAAAAGTAACACACTTACTTCTACAATAAATTGCATCAGCAATGAACATGACAATATTGAAACCCAGATGTACATCTCAAAAGAAGGAAATCTCGAGCTAAAAGCTAGTGTAAACCATACGAAACAAGATAACCAGATACGATGAACGAACCACAAATAAATGAAAGAAAAACTGATTAAAACTTTTGAAATACTTATATCTATAGGTAGTTTGAATTTGATTCGGAGTGATTTAATTATCTAAAAGTGATATCAGAAAGTAAGTTTGGTACCACAAGTGATTGCAAAATCGAATAATTTGATAAAAAAATTCATTAAGGACCATCCAAACCAAAAATTATATATATATTTTTTTGAAAAATCCATATTTTGAATTTTTTTTACACACTTGCTCCTCCTTCACCCATGAAAAAAAAATCGAAAAAAGTTATAAAACACTGATTTTCTCAGGAAAACGCTGCTTTTTGGATCAGATAGTCACTATTTTCACAAATTTTGATTTCAGAGTTTTAAAAAAGTGAAGGTTCTTGGAGGCTCAGAAGATATCTATTGATTTTCAATTTTATTTTCCCAGTCTGCCCAGCTCACGACTTTTTCATCACACAGTTTCTTTTCAAAAATCAAAATTTATTGGTGGTTTTTTGATCCATCCTGATGTGAAGCATTCATCTATTACAAGGCAATGCAAGTTTTTAATCATACCAACTTCACTTTTTTTCATTTAATTTTTTTTTTAGCGTTTACCTATTAAGTAAATCATTAGTCGCGCTGAGACACTACTTTTGTCATATAAGGGTCATTCCATGTCAGTTCGTACGCAAAGTGGTAAGGTGGGTCGGCGATTTTTCTGATTTTTTTTATATGAGTATAGACCTCGATGAAAGATGACGAATGCCGCAAATCTCAGCCCCCTAAGTCTTTTTGGAGGGCAGCCACGAGCATTCAAAGCAGGGTTGTTCCTTTACATGTAAAATAATTATTTTACATTTAATGTAAAATAATTGTAAAATAACTGTGTAAAAAAACTAATAATGTCAAATAATGTAAAATAATGTAAAATAACAATTTCTTGTAAAATAACTCTGATAACAGGTGATAAGGTGACAAACGTGATGAAACTAATTATAATTTCACTACTTTAGGCATTTTTAATACTTTGAACTTTTCGTAATAAGTTGAAAAAATAAAAATGGTGCGCCCTACTGGTTCCAGTAAAGATGTAGTTGGGTTTAAAAAGTTTAAAGATGGAACTAAATACTTCGCTTTCTGTGAAAACTGCGAACAAACGCTCGGAAACGTATCCGAATTACGTTTGAATAACCATAGGTATGTTTTGAAAAAATTTAGTTTTAAAAAATAGAAAAAATGTACATGTAAGTACTAATTACCCTAATCCTCACATATCATTGATTACAGAACCCAATGTTTGCGTAGAGTAAATGGTACTGGTACTAGCAGTACTACTAGTACTAGTGAAACGAATTCCATGACAACGAGTACTACAAGTGCTATTAGTACAAGCAGCACTGAAATACAAACAAAACGAATCCGATCAAATGTAACTAAACCTCGATCAAATGATACTGGAGCACGTACACCTCGTATTTGTATGGCTCGTACTGCTAAGTCTAATGCCAGAATTCAACAGAAGAATGATTTGGATTCTGAAGACGTCGATGATCCCGACAGCATTGATTCTACAAATAATGATACAGAGAAAGATCCCGATTATGTACCGGAACCTGAACTATGTATAATTGAACCGAATGTTCAATTAATTGCGAATACGCAATCCGAAACCGAATATGAACATGAACTAATGGTATTATCATCTGCGCCGGAAGATGTTGTCGGAGAATTTTTGTTTGATATGTCATCGGGTGAAGAGTTGTCTCGAGTAATAAAATTTATACATTACCAAATTTTTATTTCAATTTTAAAATCAAACTAACATGTATTTGGTATCAATTTTTTTGATTTCTATAGTCGTTAACGCCAGCATCAACTATGTCAGAATTGAGCGTTGTTTCATCGTTCCATAGCTCCTCTAGCAATACTAATATTCCACAGGGAATCCAACCAACAGTGATGAATGCTCCGAAAAATCAACACTTGACTCCATTCAGTATATTCAAACATCCTTCTACTTCGACGTCAGGTAGTACTGGATCTAGTGGAGAAAGTACCTCACCTGTGAATCGTATTCTTGGTCAGGCTTCAAAAACAAAAGCAGTTAAACGTACTCGTAGTCATGGTCGCACTCAGAGAGAACGGAATGGAACGGTGCTTAATAGTTATATCGATAAAGTCTCCGAGGAAGAGAAGATTAAAATCATCAAATCAATGGGGAAATTTTTTTTTGGATGCTCTATAGCATTCAATGTCGTCGAGTCGAAATATTTTAAACAAATGATCAAAGAATTGCGTCCCAGTTTTGTACCATTTATACCAGGTCGTAAGAAATTATCAACGTCTGTTTTGGATCAATGTTATGAAGAAAGCATTTCATCATTGAAAGCTGTGTATGGCAAAGAATCCGTGCTTCTTATCGATGGGTGGAAAAATAAATCTACCAACGCACGAACTGTTGTTACAATGATACATACTGCAAATGGTCGCAAAGCTTTTTTAAATGCGTGGGATATCACAAGCTCTTCAGAAACCGGTGAACTTCTAAGTCAACTTGTAGATGAATGTTTGAAACTTGCTAAAGAAAGATATAACACAACAATTTATGCCACCGTTTCTGATAACGCATAGAATATGAGAAGAATGGGTTCGTTAATATCGACGTGGTTTTCAACCTGTAAAAGTCATACCGGAAATCTCCTTGCGAAGGATGTTTTAGATGAATCCGTAAAAAAAGATGCAATGGCTGTAATTAAAGAGTTTAAACAAGCTGATTTTGAAGCCGAAATCGTACGATTAGGAGGGAATCGGATGATAACTCCATGTGATACCAGGTGGTGTTCCTATCGCGATGCTTACCAGAGGTTAAAGCATAATCTGTCGTTCATGAAGAATATTATGTGTAACGGATCGTTCCCTAAAAAAGTAAAATCAAACATCCAGCAACTGGTCCTTAATGAGAACTTCATCCAAAGTATCGATGATCAGATCAGTTTATTGAATCCGGTGTGCGAAGTTATCAACAGATGCCAAAAAGAAAACTGTTCTATTGCCGAAGGTGCCCATTTGTGGCTGAAGTTATCTTTCCCCTCGAAATTTGAAAACAGCGAAATTAGTGCGGCTTTACTGAACAGAAAGAAAATGGCCTTGGATATTTTCTCATTAACCGCGTATTATTTGCATCCAGAATATTATAACGAAGCGACTTCGAATCTTGATAACGATCAACTTGGCAAGATACAAGAATTCATCATCGAAAGCTTGTTAGAAGATGGAATCACATCATTTTCGCAATACCAATCGAATGAAGGTATTTTTGGTGCTTTATTGGCGAAAAAGGTAAAAGATGCCAGAGCATTCTGGAATTTATGCAGCGGAAAACATGCGGCACTGTCGAAGTTTGCCCTCCGTTTAATAAAAATCCCGGCGTCTTCTGCGCAACTGGAAAGGTTATTTTCACAATGGCAACAAATTCATTGCCCTGTACGAAACCGAATGAAATTTGAGCGATCAAAGAAACTAGCGCATGTCTATCATACCTTACGTTGTGAAGATGATATAATTTCCGATTCCGATACCGAATATTGAATTGATGTTTGAATTTCGAATTTTTGGTATTGATTTAAAAATATATATATTCGTTTTTTTACTTATCAGAGTTTTGTTCTTTTGTTTGTTTAATCAATCATCTTATTTGGCTCTTTTCAGAATAATCTACTAAAATTCAATTTTTAAGTTACTGGGAAAACAGAATTCGAAATATTTTATGTGATAAGACGAGAAGAGGAGGATACGAGTTATTTTACATGATAAGAGTTTTTTTACATTATTTTACAATGTGTAAAATAATGTAAAAAAACATAGTTATTTTACATCAGTTATTTTACATTATTTTACGGCGTAAAATAATGTAAAATAACTAATGTAAATTTACGGCACAACCCTGATTCAAAGTTTTGAGGTAAAGTTGGATATGGTAAATTTTGAGCGTGGATAACATGAAAACTATGATAGGTAGAAAGTTGAAACCTTTTCCATTGTGTAGGGCCTTTGGTGAGCTTTTTGATGATTTTTTGAAAATCAGTGTTGCCACTTTTTTTATTACCAAAAATCAGCTGTAAAAGTTTAAAAATGACATTTCTCTATCAGGGGCACCTTCAAAAAATCTGAAAAAATTCTCCAAAGTACAACTTTACATGCTGATTAACATATTAAAAAATCGAGCTGACGTTTTTTCGTATTCTCGATTTAAAAAAATTCCAAAGATAAGACCTTTTCAAAGATCGAAATTGCGTAAAATTGGCATATTTTCATCAATTACTGTATACACCATTGTTGAAGAAAAAGTCGGTAAAAGCATTCTAACTCCACCCAACACCCATGAATATGCGCGAATATGCAAAAATATCAAGTATTATGCTTCAAAAATTGAAAAGAAAAACACTTCACATCAAAATTTATTTTTTTGTTGCCCCTGAACTATGCTACCATCACTTCCATGATTTACAGTATTATTAAAGTTCATGGAGGGGAAACAAGTTACAACTTGCACGTATTGGCAGCTAATACATGCGATAAAAAATGAATTCGATTATTTTTAATGAACTAAACTTGTGTAAATAATTATAAATTGAAAAATTTGAATTTAAAAATGATTAAAAAAATTAAATAAGAATTCAATGTTGAAAAATTGATGAAAAAAATACCAAAACAAAGTAAAATCAGCATAAAAGTCTACTTATAATAAAGTATCGAGGGTGGTAAGTGGAGTTGAATAGTTTTACCGACTTTTTCTTTAAATATGGTGTAAAATTGATGAAAATATGCCAATTTTACACAATTTCGACCTTTGAAAAGGAAAAGTCAATTTTCTTCTAATCTTTGGAATTTTTTAAATCGAGAATACGAAAAAACGTCAGCTCGATTTTTTAATATGTTAATCAGCATGTAAAGTTGTACTTTGGAGAATTTTTTCAGATTTTTTGAAGGTGCCCCTGATGGAGAAATGTCATTTTTAAACTTTTACAGCTGATTTTTGGTAATAAAAAAAGTGCCATCACTGATTTTCAAAAAATCATCAAAAAGCTCACCAAAGGCCCTACACAATGGAAAAAGTTTCAACTTTCTACCTATCATAGTTTTCAAGTTATCCACGCTCAAAATTTACCATATCCAACTTTACCTCAAAACTTTGAATGCTCGTGGCTGCCCTCCAAAAAGACTTAGGGGGCTGAGATTTGCGGCATTCGTCATCTTTCATCGAGGTCTACTCATATAAAAAAAAAAATCAGAAAAATCGCCGACCCACCTTACCACTTTGCGTACGAACTGACATGGAATGACCCATAACTCTTTTTTTGGAGTAACTCGTGGTCCTGCTGATGTAAAATGGTAGAAAATTGTAATCATTTTCAGGATATGTTTTGTAAAATAATATTTCCAATCTTAAAAAGTTTTTCTAGACGCTGCAGATATTATTGTTGGGCGTCTTAAAATAAAATATATTCATTCAAGTTTTTCAAGTGGGTTTAAATTCTGAAATAATTCATTTTAATAGGTAACTATATCTGCCTCACGGAACATATAAAATCAGACTACCTACGTTTGGTAAAAATTGATGACTTTTATCCAAAAAAATTGTGAAAAAAATGCATTTCACCAGGATTTTGAAAAAAAATTAATAGGTCCACGATAGAAATCTAACCACTTTTATCAGATAGGAAACATTATTCTCTACTATTTTTGTCACGGTAATTTTTGCTGTACAGACGCTTAGCTTGCTCTGAAGGCACAAAAAAATTGAGATTTGTTCACAAAATTTAGGAAAGTTTAGGCTGTAACTTAATTTCTAAATGAGGAAGAGGTGCACGTGGTGTTTGCTCCATTCGATCCACCGTGAAATTTTCTATAACACTGAACAAAAAAAAACTGAGATTTTTGTAACTTTAGCCTGTGTTTATTGATCTCAAAAAACATTATTTTGCGACCCTTCCTCTCATCTCAAAGGTAAACTTTGCGATACAAATGAGCATATCAGTGTATTTTGAAGCTCGGAATCAGAATTCAGACGTTAGAACTGAAACACACAAAATATTTTTTTCGACTTGTGTACCCATTTAAATATCAGCGAAAAATTAATTTTATGGTTTTTCATGAAAAGCAAAAACATTCATATTTTTACAGTACACTTATCACAATAATTTATTCATTAAAAAAACATTGATAGGCGTAAACAAATAATAACGTCCTTCCGTTCACCATTGTTCACTCGAATATCGTTCTTGCTTCGTTGATGAATTATAAAATCTAGCACCAGGTACCCGTTTTTGCACTTCTGATAAACCAAAGTACATTATATTAAGTTTAAACGTCTCATTTTTTCTGATCCGCTCATAATAATGGTATTCTTCAGGAAGAATTTGCTTGAAGGCTTCCGTCAAAGGTAATTTATTATATTTTTTGTGTTCAAAATACGTCTTGAATAGGCCGAGCATGTAAAATACACTGTTTTTATAACCATCATAATTACGATTACACATTCTCCAGGTCCACCTTATTGAAATATCTGGGACAGTAATGAAGGGCTGTTGATCATGAGCAACATAACTGCAATCATCGTCTACCAGTATAGCATTTGATACAGATTCCCCATCTCGAATAACAGCTTTCAAATCTTTTACATAATTTCCTTCCTTAGGCTTATTAAATATTCCTTTACGCATATCGTCTCTACAGTGAATGCTAAATTGTCCTTCTGATCGTAATGTAGCGTATTTCTCACTGCCCCAAAAAGATTTTAGTAATGCGGGAATTACATCTAAATTTCTCTCTTGGTCGCCACCAGAAAAAAATAAAATCCGCATACCTTGCTCTAATAAGAAGTCGAACAGAATTTGCAAGTAAGGCAGAAAAATATGAGGTGTTTCACTACCCACATAATTATTTTTCCAAACAATCATTGGACATTCTGGATGATATTCCCTGGCACATATTATTTCTCCCTTAGACGTTTTGGGAAAATCAATTGATGTGCAAAGCGTACCGTCGATATCAAAAACTACAACGCGATTTTCAATCGACTGCGATCGAAATTCTTTCGATTTATTTTGATTGTTATCCATTTCTGTCCGATTTAATGACCGAGTCTGTAACAACGTATAAGTAAATTTTTTCAATTTTGTATGCCTCTATTTTATTTGTAGAATTAATAACCTATTAAAAAAAGATGATTTGTTTCAAGTTTCGCAATCTCAGATATCAAACCAAAATTTCATACCAAAATTTTTTTCGTCGATGAATTCATTCATTTTCTGAGCGGGCAAGTTTTTTATACGTTCTTATATTCTTTCACTTCCATGTACGGCTTTTCTTACAGTGCTACACACTTTTTGTCGTACCTACTCCTCCCTATTTTCTTTCAGCGTTGATTAAATTACACAAGTCGACAAAAAATTGCTTGCTCTGTCTTCCAGTTCCAATGCCTGAATTCGGATTTTAGGCATCATAATACCCCAATATGCTTATTTGTGGCTTTCAAAGTATGCAGAGGGGGAGGGGGTGTTGAATTTTTTTGTTCCCGGCTGGTAGGAAATTGGTAAAATTAAAGATATTTTAGTGTTTTTCCCCTCAAATTCTTCTGTCGATGTTCAATTTTACTTAGAAATAGCTTGAAATATGTACCTCCCAGAAAAATTTAACCACTTCTACCAGATAAGAAATTTTATTCGCTAACCTTACTATTTTTGTCATGGTTATTTTTGTTGTACGCGCTTAGTTCGCTCTAAAATGTAACTTTTTAGTCAGCAAGGCACAAAAAATTAATTTTTTTTACAAAATTTAGGAAAGTTCAAAATATTTTTTGGGAGTAACCCATGGTTTTGCTGACGTGAAAAGGGTAGAAATTGAAATAATCTGCAAGGTATGTTTTTAAAATCATATTTCTGATAATTTAAAAAAGGATTTCAAGGGACTTTTTGATCAAAAAAAAGTAACACACTTACTTCTACAATAAATTGCATCAGCAAAGAACATGAAAATATTGAAACCCAGATGTACATCTCGAAAGAAGAAAATCTCGAGCTAGAAGCTAGTGTAAACCTTATGAAACAAGGTAACCAGATACGAGTACGAACCACAAATAAATGAAAGAAAAATTGATTAAAACTCTTAAGTTTAATTGAATTTGATTCGTAGTGATTTAATTATCTAAAAGTGATATCAGGAAGTAAGTTAGCACAAGTGATTGCAAAATCGAATACAGAAATTCATTCGCATAAATGACCATCCAAACCAAAAATTACATTTTTTTTTTTTTGTTTTGAAATATCCATATTTTAGTGCTTTTTTACACTTCTGCTCTTCCTTCACCCATGAAAAAAAAAAACGAAAAAGTTATAAAACACCAATTTTCTCGGGAAAACGCTGCTTTTTGAATCAGGTAGTCACTAAATAAGAAATAAATTTCACAAATTTCGATTTTAGGGTTTTGAAAAAGTGAAGGTTCTTGGAGGATCAGAAGATATCAATAAATTGATTTTAAATTTTATTTTTCCAGTCTTCCCAGCTTACAATTTTTTCACACAGTTTCTTTTCAAAAATCAAAATTTTTGGGTTTTTTGACCCATCCTGATGTGATGCATTCATCTATTATAAGGCAATGCAAATTTTTAATTATACAAACTTCTCTTTTTTTTTAGCGTTTACCTATTAAATTATTAGTTGCACTGAGACACTACTTTTGTCGTATAACTTTTTTTTTGGAGTAACTCGTGGTCCTGCTGATGTGAAATGGTATAAAATTGGGATAATTTTCAGGATATGTTTTGTAAAATAATATTTCCAATCTTAAAAAGGTTTTCAAGTGGGTTCAAATTATGAATTAATTCATTTTAATAGGTACCTACCTACTATCTATATTTGTCTCACTGAACACATAAAATCAGACTAAGTACATACCTACGTTTGGTAAAAATTGATGAATTTTGGTTTTGACTTCAAATATGTACCTAACAAATGAAAAAAAAACAGAAATTCTAACAAAACAAGTAGTTTATTCGACTCCTTAGTGCTATAATTAAATTCCAAGTACTTATAAATACTTCAAATGGACTGATAGACCTTGAAATCTAAACTATACAAGGAAGGAGGTATAAAAAAAAGTAGGTAAATAAATAAATAAATAAATAAATAAATAAATACTTCTTCAAGTAATCAGTACAACATAAATTATATAAAACCGTACTTACGTAAATAAAAATAATATCATATTGATATTAAATCCTTAAGATAAACTTTATGAATACCCGCATAAAAATAGAATATAAAAATGACATTTATTTCAATTTTTGAAAGCGCAGACAAGACAGAATAACTTACAATACTCAGATAAGTATAAAATTACACTGGCATTACACATATTTCCCAAAATCATAAAATTATTTACACCTGCAAAATTATACTCAATACTTCAAAATTACGTTCGTCTTTATCCTTGAAGAAAAAAACAGAGTGGGTGAATTGTTCAGATTTCTCTCTTCATTTTAAATAATGAAAAATAACACAAAAATGAGGTAAAATTAATTGAGATGATCTCGTTGAGAAAAAATACGAAGGGCAAGGTATAGGTATTTAATCATATTTTGCTCCTTAGTTTTTCGATATTTTTTTTCTTCAAAAATTCCTACAAAGACTACGGTTTCTACAACCCATAAAATGACCACCAATTTTTTTTTTAGGGGCCTTATTGATAACAGAAGGAGAAGTTTCTTTATCTATCTTTATGATTCCTTTTATCAAAATATTCAATGAAAATATTATTCATGATCAATTATTTTAATTCTGGGATCACAGAGCCCATTTAATGGGAATATGGATCAGACAGTGCACATTATAATTTGGATCTGCGAAAATTTAAAGAGACATTTTACGTAGGATTAAATTGATTTATTTTTTCTTTTTGAGACTTTGAGTTCGAAAATCAACTCACGTCTTTAGATTTTGACACCCTCATCTCATTCCCATAACACTCAAATTTTGCCTAAAAAATCAAAAAATGAAAAAACCTGGAAAGCATGTCTTTCGTAAAGTTTTCAATCATGCTGAGTTCAAAAATAGAAATGTATCTTTCAACTTTCTACCACCTCCTCAACCCCCCCCCCCCGCTCCTCTCCATCACATTTCAATTTCGCATACGACTCGAATGTCAATCGAAAAATTCTGTGATTTAAAAAAAAAAGGAGAAAAAAATTTAGAAATAGAAAATTTAAAAAAAACTGATTTTGAAAATTTAAGAACTGAAAAATATTTCGGTTGGAAAATATTTTGAAAGAATTTTAAAAATTCATACAATGTAGGTGCCCGAAGCTGAAAAATAAAATGAAAGAAATGTGAGAATTTTAATAATTGAAACGTTCGAGAAAAAAATATAATTATTGAAACAAATCTCGAGAAAAATTTTAAAAAATTCATTCTAATTGAAATAAAAATTCAAAATTGGAAAAATTTTCGAGAAAAATTTCAAAGTTTGAAAAAAATTCAGGATTTGAAATAAAAATTTAAAAAAATTGACTATATTCAAAAAATAACAAAAATATTTCCACTAAATGAAAAAAAAACACTGCTTCGTGGTAAAAATCATAAAAAAATCGTCCTTCTTACGAGAAAACTCGTGTTTACAAATCCTATCGAGGAGAAATTATACATCAGCTCATCAAAATCTGACTTTCGGCTACCAGCAGCCAAATTCCAAACCTTACCAACTCCACTTTGATGCGTATTTACCCCCATAAAACAGGTATAAAAAAACAAACCCCTCTACACACCTTTTCCAAAAAATTAAGAAACACCTCTACGAATCCGCCTCAACGCTACTCGAACTTTCTCCGACTCTATCGATCGAATTGCCAGGTCTACATCGCCACCGTACACCCATTTACACATATCGACCAACCCCTTCCTATCAATTCTGACCACAAACTTTTTAAAAACCTCCATGCTACCGGTTCTCTTCACCAAATATTTCTTCATTTCGTCATCGTTATTAAAATACGATTTCATATAAATATCTAAATCGTTGAGTAGGAAATCCGGAATGGAAAAGGTCGAAATACAACTATCATACAGCTTGGAAAGAAGCGCTTCGTAAATCGTATCCGGGGGCATTTTCGTCTTAAACTCTTCAACAGCTTCTGCATTATTATTCCAACACCAATTAGCGATAAATTTGCGAAAAAATTTCCCGCTCAGGAATTTCTGTCGCATTTTAGTATTCTGGCTCGTGCTTAGTTTCAAAAAAGAACGCATGTACGATTTCTTGATCGTTCTCAACTCCTCGTCAGCGAACACCGTTTCCACAATACTGATCATTTCGTCGATCTTCCTTTCGTTGATGGTGTCGTGGTGAAAAGGCCAACGGTCGGCATAAATCATCAGAAATTGTTTCTTTTTGGCCAACGTCGTCGATGAGTCCTCCTCGAATACTTCCTCGAGAAACAGGCATAATCTGTGCCATTTTTCTAAATCCGTGAAATAAACGCCTTTTTCGAATACTCTGGTCTGCATCAACAAATCCTTCTCGTATTCTCGGGCAGATTCCAAATCAGGGCAACAAAATGTCAATTTGATATGCACGTAGTCTAGACGGCCACTGCCAAACAGCCTCAGACAACTATCCCGGGTCAGTTTACTTTCGACGAGTAATTTTTTAAACTTGGTTAGATCTTCGGAATTGGGCAGACATAATTTAACGAATTCGTTGACCGGATCCGGATGTTCGGCGAAATTGGCAATTTGGGATACATTGCTGAAAACGAGGTTTCTCCAAAATTCCGTACTTTTCTGAGAATAATATTTGGAAAATAGTAAAAAATAGGTGGACGAAGGTTTGATTCCTTGAAACAACAAATTCAGCTTTCCTTCTACGTACTGATGAGCGTAATTTTTCAGATGATCGGGCAACGTATCCCAAACTTCAATGAGGAAATTATCAGTTTCGCGTTCTCCTTGCATTTTAATCAGTGAAATCAGTTGGTCGAATTGATCGACGGTCATTGTAGGTTTGATAGCATCCCAGGCCCAAAACATACCAACTTTTGATTTCACGATGTAGAAAAAACTGAACAAGATTTCGTTGGGTAATTCACTCAACAAGACTTGCTGCTGATACCAAGATAATTTATTGAGAATACGTAGCCGCAAATTCATTCTATGCAGGGATTCGGTCAGCCATGCCCTGGCCACCTTCATTTGATCAGCATTACCGCATCGATTCCAGAAAAAATCAAAAGCACTCGAAACGAACTGATCGCATTTTACAGCAATGGCACCTTCGACTGTATCGAAACCGTTCAAGGGTATTTTATGGGGTTCTTTTTTCTTATGGCAGCGCCAATATTCGAATAATTCAGGTTGTATCACAGTTACCAAATCCGTACTAACATCGTTGGGCAGCAAATCCACCGGAAACTTTTCTATTTCGTCTTCCAAACAATATTTACACATGACGACGAATTTTTGCTTGGAATTAAGAGCACCAAACTGGCAGATATTCTTTGCCGATTGCTTGTAATCGATTTTACCATTTGGAAGCCATACCGACCACAATGGATCGAGAGGTTCGGGTAAGCTGTCTGAGGTAGTTTCGTGCCATGACCATTTCCTCAATTCATCGTAAATATCGCTCATCCGTTCTTTTAATAGATTTCGGAGACATCGGGGCGTGTTTATGGTGTCAATCATGCGATTACACTCGTTTCGGTAATTAGAGTCGAGATTGAAGCCCACGGCAACGGGATCTTTTTTATCAATGGTGACGATACGACGAGGGCAGGACAGATAGCTCCGCCATATTGATAGAGCGACCTCCAACGATGAGATCGCTTGTAAGCTGGGTATGACGACATAGCGTACGAATTTTTCGTTTTCGATTAGGTCGATTGCATCGCCGGTGGCTATCTTCTCATCAACCTGAAACTATTGAAAACTTCTGTCATAATTTCATGACATTGTACCCGAGCTTAGATACTTAGAATAAGGGAGGTATCCAGACTCTAGGTGAGATTTTGAGCCGAAACGAAAATAAATTGGAAGAAAAATCATAAATGTACTTCATATCCGAGATTTCAACGGCTGAAGTTCATTTCTCGAATTTCGGCGAATTTTTGAAATCGTCCTGAAATCTATGAAAATTTGATCTAATCAACGAAAAAAACTGAAATTTGGTATATACCCTATTTAGGACCTTCCGAATCGATTGGAAGCAGTTTAGAGACATTTTGAAGCCTCTAAAAATTTTTGGAATTTTCCAGCACGAGAGAAAATTTCAAAAAATGGGCAATATGAACTTCAGCATCTAAAATCCCGAAAAATTAATATTCCTGACTAATTTGATTAAATAAAGCAGAATTTTCTGAAATTTTCTACTCTGAGTTCAGATTCATATTTTTTTGCTGACAATTTTCCTGAAAAAATTTAAAGTCAAAAAATACAAATTTAAACTCAAAATTGCAAATTTTGAAAAATTCTGATTTAAGCGATTAAATAGATCACCAATAGTTCATGCGGACCATTTTTATAGGCTTTCCCCCAGAACTGGAAAATTCCAAAATTTTTGAAAAGCTCCAAAGTAACTCCAAACCACCTCCAATCGATTCGGGAGGACAAGAATGAAATATACACCAAATTTCAGATTCTTTCGTTGATTATATCAAATTTTCATACTTTACAGGGAGATAGGTAGATAGTTAGGAAACCAAATTTTATTCCAGGACAATTTCAAAAATTCGCCAAAATTCTAGAAATGAACTTCAGCATCTGAAACTTTGGAAATGAGGACTTTTATAATGTATTTACTTTCAATTTATCGCTGCTTTGGGTAAAAATTTTACTTTGAGTTGATGTACCTTATCTCCCTTGTGAGCAAATATTAAATAATAGCACTGGACAACTTTTTTGTCCTAAATAAAAAGCCAAATTGAGATTGAAGCTCAAAAAACAAAAAAAATTCATTTGCATTGTTTCCAAGATCGTTAAAAATGAACAAAAATAATTAAGAAAAATTATATGTATTTAGCAAAATAGATCTGAGGTAATAAAAATTACCACAAATTATCATTTTAATCTAAAAAGAGTCTTTCTAGCTACTTGAGTCCATTCTGTGATCACAAAAATCAATGCATATGGGCTCGTGATACATAATTATATATTTGGGTGGTGTAACAAAATTCTGGTTTAAACAGAAATTGGAGAGACTGTTTACAGTGAGAAGAAGACCCCGAAAAAGTGCTAAGGGGGGCTTTTTTTAAAAAATAAAATAAAAACGAAAAAACGAAAAAACGAAAAAAAAACATATATTTTAAAATATCAAAATCGAGCCAAAAATCTGAACGCTTTTTGGACAATTGAAATAATTTTTGATGAAATTTTACAAAAAAATGTCTTTAGACAATACTACCAATTGCGATTTGATTTACGTTCATTCGGTGACTCAAAAAATGAACCAACAATTTTATCGGTTGTTGCCATGAATTTCAATCATTTTTTTTAGAATTTTTTTTTTAGAAAATTTCATCAAAATTCTGATGAAATTTCGCTGGTTTTATAGGTGTTTGAATGATTTACTTGAATCTGATGAAAATAAAAAATTTGTCAGGTTTCTGACGAGCAACTTTGCAACGCCTTTGTATAAGATAAAGAGGAATCCAATTTTTCGTTAGTGGTTCAGGGAGGTGAAGAAAATCAAATCGCACCTCGAGTTGTTTTTTCGAGAATGAGGTTGTTTTGAGGTCTCCTAGCACCATTCAAAGATCTCTCGCTCACAATAAATTAGCTCTTCAATTTTTGTCAAAATCCATGAAATGTATACTTCGATCCATCTCAGTGAAGCTTTATTGTGGCGATTTTAGGACAATTTTTCGTTGTCTAGAGTAATCATAATCTAAAAGTTCACGTATCGTAATAAATTCATTTTGCAAAACGCAATTCCCTTTAAATAGTTAGAAATGAAACGGTTTCTTTGACATTGAAATTTATATGGTCTCGAAAAATTATAAAATGTAATCTTGTAGCATGAATATGAACTTGAATAAAGTAGGGATATTTTTATACTTGACTTTGTGTTGTGGTAGGTATAAAAATCTCAATAATAAATGAAAAAAATTCCAAATAACGGCGAAAATTTCATAAATTATCAATAAAAATACTCAAAAGTCACACATTTTCGAAATCACGTCAAAAATGTTCGAAATCGAAAAATTATGAACTACTTACTCTTAAAAGGAGATTTAAAAAATTTTTCACACCATTATCTTAAATTATTTGGAAAGTAATTTTAAATTTTTGACGATTTTTATAAAAATATTCAATCCTTTTACACTTGAATTTTTTTCAAGTACACATCCATAATTACCATTTTTTTATAATTAAAAAATATGCATTGCAGTCAGTTTCAGATCGTTTTTCAAAATACTTTTTCTGAATTTCTCCCAATTTCGCAAATATACCTTTTTTAAATCGATTATTATTTTTATAAAATTGATAAGACGTCACAGAAATTCTGATTGAGTGAAAAATCCATTTCAATTTTTAAACATTCCCCCCTCCTTTCCTCTTTTACTTCACTTGCATATATTATTTCCCCTTTTCTGTAAAATTCTGTGTTGCATTCAACTTAGATGGATATACTCAGAAATGACGTCATTTTTGGATGTGAACAAAAATCGACCAATCAGATTATTTTCGTCCCGCAAAATTTACTTAGATTTGTTTCGATTTTTAAATTTTACCAACAAACTTTAAACTGTATAAACAAATAAAAAAATGAAAAATAGAATACTTTGCAAAAATATATTAACCACCAGTTTCCTACTCTTGAAAAGAACGAATTCGCAAATTTCCCGAATATGTTTACCCAAATTTCCAAAAATATCGTCATTTTTGGTCATAATTACTTTTTCAACTCAAGCTGAACACTCTCCTGATATATTAATTTCGAATTAATAAAAAAGAAAAACGAACAAAAATAAAATTGTAATTCATCACTTGACAAATAAAATCAAAATGTAATCCATCAAAATAAAAATAACATGAACAAAAAAATAACTGGCATAATTCAAATTTTAAAAAATGTAACGATCAAACCAAAAATTTAAACTGTAGGTGTGTAGGTACATAGTACATTAAATTACTGAGAAAAATGTCCATCAATCTAAAACGTTCTCAACTACGTATTACCTACTTCCATACTTACTAAATAAATAGATCGAGTAGTTTTTTTTAGGTAAGTATACGAAAATAATTAATTCAACATGGAATGAAAATTAGAGAAGGGTTCGGAGGCGGGGGATATCGAAATTTTCATGACTAACAAATAACGCATTTCAAATCCAACTATAAATTAACAAGAAATCAGTTTTTGATAAAAAAAAACTTGGCATATAAATCACAAAATTACTAGATATCATAATCATCTAACCGATTATCAAAATACGTTTGAAAAATTTAGAAAGTGAATCTCTTCCTCAGCTTTACTCGCAATCAACATCGATCATATCAGAGATCACATGATCCTTATATTTTTCCTTAAATTTTCTTATCTCTTGCTTATCACCATCGAAAAACCACGGAAGAGCAATTCTCGTAAACTCTTCATCGATACAACCTCTGTATTTTACAAACATCTCAACTCCACTATTGCCAGATCCAAACACCTTCCCTAATTTATACTTTTTTACCAGATCTAAATCCTCAAAATACCACAATAAAATTTTATCAATAGGTGTAAAAATCTCATAAATCGATTTCAAACTAGGATCGCCTCCGAAATGATTCCATTTCAACGCATCCCAATTATACGCAAAAATATCGTCGATTGGGACAGATTTCTTGAATTCTTTGATCCTCAAATCGTCGTTATCGAAACACCACGATAAAAGTGATCGAACTCTTTCATCTTCGAATTGATTCCATCGAAAATGGTCCCTCAGCGTTCCGATCACCGAAGCTTTAAATTTATTCAAGTCTTCGGGCTCGAGGACTCGATCAACGGTGACGATAAATTTACGCAGTTCGTCATCGTTTGACCAACATCTAGCACAATAGTTTACAAAAGCCCAAGCAATCCGTTTTTTGAATTTGGTTGCCTGGTCTGGTAATGTTTCGAGAATATATTCATCGATAAATTCGATCACTCTGTTCCATCTCTTTAAACTTAAAAAGGTACAGCCATCGATTGTCCACGATTCCAGGATCCTTTTCACGAACTCAATTTTGGCATTCGGATCGGGGGAATAATGATCGACAAACTTGGTCAATTGTTCCAGATCATCGTCGTCCGAATTGTCCAATAACGAGCAACAATGTCTTCGAACGTTTTCGGATTTGACTAAAATATTTTTAAACTCGGCGACATCGTTGGGATCCGGAAGACACAATTCGATCAGTTGATCGATCATTGAAAAATCATTATAAAACGTCAAGCTACATCCTTGCTCGATCATCACCGTTTTTCTAAACTCGACACTTCCATAAGACAAGAAAACCAATAAAAATTCTAGATTACATGGCGATATATTGTAATACTTGGCATGCAATCCTATCATAGTATTTCTCATCGAGTTCAAAGCTCGATTTTTAAAACAATCCGAAGAGCAGTGCCACATTTTCACCAAATATCTCAGTTTTTCAACACGATTTGGGAGACTTTCGGTCAAAAAGGCATAAATAAATTTGGTAAATTGATCGAACGTAATCGTATCCTTGATACGAATCCATATCAAATAGGCAAACCTTTCTTGAGACTTTTGTTTCCAAAAATTCATCGTGATCTCGAAAGGCATCGCAGACAAAACGTGGTTTTTTTGGAATTCATCCATTTTCGAAAATAATTGCCTTTGAAATTGTGGCTTTCGATTGAGAAGTATCAAAGCTTTGGACAATTGCTCGTTAAAATTCAAACGATTCCAGAAATACTCGATTGCTGGCCACGAATCCACATTGAATGCTGTGATCAAAAAACATTCGACAGATTCGTCATTTTTTCTGGGTAATTTTTGAAGATCTCCTTTCATGTAGCAAATCCAATAATACATGAGGGGATTTTTAACAAAATTCACCTTTTCGGTATAACGTTCGGAAATCGACTCGAGTGGTAACTTTTTTATCTCGTCTTCGAAACAATATTTACACATAATTTTAAACTTATCGATCGAGGTTAGTCTGGGATTGGACAACATATTCAAAGCAGTTTTACGATGATCGATTGTACAATTTGGTAACCAATGACAAAATAATAAATCGGACACCTCGATTGGGTCCTCGGGAGCGGATCGATTCGTCATAAAGACACTTTGTACGAAATACCGAGCCCATTCGTTCATTTCACTTCTCACACAATTAATGGAATTTTCGACCAGGTGTCGAATTAGACGAGGAACTGGTAAATCTTCAATCAACCTAAGGACTTCGTTTTCGTCTTCTTTATGAACGAAATCGAACGTAGGGTACCAAACGGTATAACGTTTGGAATATTTAAAGCTGATTACCCGACGCCATAATGCGACAGCTACCACACCAGAGGCCATCTCTTGCAAAGATGGTATTTTTTCGTAAAATACCAAATTGGAGGCTGCTTCGATATCATTATTTTGCTCATTCGATTCGCCCGAAGTGTTTACCAAATGACTGAAATGACTAGAGGGTCCAGATGGTTCTACCGTAAAACGTTCGACACTGCCCAGTTGATCGGATATCGTACGATCGGTGCCGGATGTTTCCATCATTGGATTAGAATCTGGAAAGGGAAACTAGTTTCAGTCAGGATTGATAATAAACCGGACTAATAGTTTCAAAAGAGTATCCTAAGAGATTGATATTATTTTGGATGACGAATAATAAGGAAAACATACAAATATCGAGCAAAAATCGCATAAAAATAATAGAAAATGGTATAAAAAGTTGATGAAATACATATGAACGCATTTTTTTTCAATTAGGTAGTAAAATTCGTTTGAATATCTTCAAATTTATTTAAAATTAGAAAATTGTTCAAGTTATAACATTATTCTTGAAATGATAGTTAGAAAAATTGTGAGTATTTTTGTACCATCAATCAGAATTCAAAAATTTTTCCTTTTTCCCTCACTACATCGTGTAAATATTCGCTCCGTTTTAGGCTTTCTACACCTGATTTTTTAAATTCTATTTTTCTCCCATTTGGAACAATTTTTCAAATTTTGATAATAATTTCGGTGATAATACCTACTTATTGATTTTTTGTAGATATTTTGTCGTTGAATCAAAAATGTTTCAATGATTTTTTTTACGTATAAATCGAAAAATATTTCTGAGAATTAAAAATTTTACACAATTTTATGAAAAATATCGAATTTAAAAAAAAATGAAATGAAATAATTTGCGCATCCCTAACTTTCAAAAAACCAAAGTCAATTTTTTTGCAATCTTTGAAAAATTTTAAACTATAAGCTTGAAATAGCTTTGGTAATTCCAAGTCTTCAATTTTAAATACTCAATTATGTAACATTCTAAGTAAAATATTTAGCAATTTTAAAGTTTTCTTTGAATGAAATTTACACCCCCCATTTTTTTTTTCTATTTCAATCAGTAAGGTATCATTCATAATTTTTTTCACGTCCCTTGGAAATATTTTATTTTTCAATCCAATGTGCCTCTTTAATTGTACCTATTTCACTCTTCAATTTAGAAGTTGAACAAAAAAATTAATTGATTACGATCATAGAGGGGATTTTCCGAGGGAAATTAGGGAAGTCAGACTTTCATTGATTTATTCAAAGATTGAAATTTTTTGAAGTGGCAATTTTCTGGTAAAATATCCAGAAAAATATGCAAATATTAAATTCCATTCCAGAACAAAATGAGTCACAATTATTTTTGGCATAAATAGAATTTCAACAATCCAAGTCCGAACTTATTTTAATTTCTGAGCTCAAAATTTTCAACTAGAAATTTCTTCCATAACTTTGATTGTACATACTTTTTTTTTTCAAAATTGTATACAATTTCTAATTTTTAAATTTTATTTGATTTTTTCCAACTTTTTTTCAATTTTATGTTTTTAAAAATTTCTTCTAATTACCTATTTAGGGAGAAGAAATGTTTAAAAACTGGAAATTGAAATTTAAAAAAAAAATTGAGAACAATTTCGAAATTGCTAATTGGACTAAGTCCTCGAATTAGAAGAAATTTCAAGAAATATGGATTCAATTTTTTTTTCTTAATCTAAGCCGGAAAAGTTTTGAGAAAGTTTGAATTTGGAACAATTTTATATCTGGAAAGCATTTTATAGTAAGAGCCCATCTAAAATTTTTCCAACTTGAATTTCAACGAATTTTTTTCAATATTTTAAAAGATTTCTTCCCAACAAAAAAAGTTATCAGAAGAAATTAGAAAAGTAAAAAAAATACAAGAGACGTTGGAATTTTTTGTTGTATTTTGATGAATTCATATTAGAAAGATTTTGAAAAATATTCAGGTTTTTTTTGAATTTTCATTTTCAGACTTCCTCAGATTTTCCTTTCCAAAATCGTCGCTGATTACGATTAATATATTTGAAAAATTGTTTGTTTTGAAATACTTTCGACATCTTTCCAAATAAAACATTATTTAAAAAAAAATCGTTGCATTAAAAATGATTAAAATCTCTCGATTTTTGAGGAGTTAGGTTTTAACTATTCGATTTTCATTCCCATCCGTATCATTTCAAAAATACATAATTTTTCAATGTCTCTGTAATTTCACAGACGATGGACCACACGTTTATTCAAAAATTTTGATGAAAGTGGTGTGAAATATTCATTGAGCCTACAACCCAAACTCAAAAGTGTTGAATCTTTGATTATTTTCTGAGATTCGAAAATAAATAATACCGTATTTTTATTTTTCCATAATTATTACCTACTTAAATTTTCAATTTTTTCTCTCCATTAAAAACAACCAAAACTCGGCAATCGGAATCCAGACACAAAAATCATAAGGGCTTGTGATATCCATTCATTTTATACCTTTCTCAACTATTCTGCAACTTCAGTCAATATTTCAATTTTCTAAGTAATTTATAAATTTCTCTCAAATATACAAGTAACAATTACCTAATTTAAACAGTTGAAAATCAATCCCTCATCTTGCATTTACATCAATACATAAATTCTTCTGATGCATTTTCTTCCACTTTTAGCTCAAAATTCAAGTCAATATGAAAATTTTTCATCGATGGTGATTCACAAATTCTTAAGTAAATAATTTTCACCAATAGTGCATAATAACAACTTCATCCATACCACCACAGACAATTTTTTTAAAAACATAACACAAAATTTTAAAGTTTATCCATTTTATTGGTTTAACCATAAATTCTAATTCTCTAAGTCTCATAATAAGATCAATAAGTAAATACAACAATTGCAGACCAATGTCAAGTAAATTTTAAACACCTTTATAATTTTCAAAGATTTTCATCAATAAGTTGAAAAAATGGTCTCACAGACGCCAAATTAGTACCTATTACAATTTTAAAATTATTTCGAGCGATTACAAATGCTTAGACTTCTGAATGATTTTTGTCAATTTTTGAATCCCCCTCCCAAAAAAAAAAATCAAGAACAAAATTGAAGAAAGCTCCATTAAAAAAAATGCTGCCAATTTTCAGCCACAGAATCGGAGTACGGGGATTTCAGTAACGAAGAAATTAGGTAAATTAAAAAAATCTCGAGCAGATAAAATTCAACACAATAATTTGTGCAATAATACATATATTTGTAATATCAAGTTCTGAACAATGTTTCATAAACTTTTACAAAAATTTCTTCAAACTTTTGTAATGTAAAAACGCAAAAGTATTTTTTCACTCATAAATTATTAATCCTAACCATAAAATTCAACAATTTTAAATTTCTCATTTTCGTCAAGTATCTTCGGATTTTTCAAACGTTCACATTTTTTTAAAATCCCCACCTTCTATCCCCACAAAAAAGAAAATTAGAAAAAGTAATGTTGCTTATTTTTTACTAATACCTAATTTTCTTCCATTTTTCCAGATTTTCAAGAGCTGCAAACGCAATCGAGTTTTTCAGATACCTACCCTCATCAAAACATCCCACCATTTAATATTGAACATCTTCTTGAATCATTTTGGAAATATCATCATCCCTAAACATCTCTTTAAATCTACTAATTTCTTCTCTATCACCTTCAAAAAACCACGGTAGAACATTTTCAGTGAAAATCTCATCAGAATAATAAATTATGTTTGTCACAAAAATCGTCGATTTACTGTTGCGAAAATCGAATACCTTTTCCAGTTTAAATTTTTTCACCTGATCAGATTTTTCGAAATACCACAGCAACATTTTATCAATCGGAGCTAACATCTCAAACACCAATTGACGGCTTTGTTTTTGGTTAAAAAACGAATTCGACTTTACATCATTCCAAGCTTGCCAAAATATATTATCAATCGGAAGTGATTTTATAAATTTTTTCATTTCCACATAATCGTAATTCAAACACCAGAGTAAAAATTGATGGACCCCAATTTTATCGAATTTAAACCACCAACACCGACGATGAAATTTATTCAGAGCTACTTTTTTATATCTTTCTAATAAATCGCCTTCGAGAACTCGAGTAATAACTTGGATAAACAAATGAAAGTTCTTATAGTCATATTTCAATCGAACGTGGCACTTGACAGAAGCCCAAACGATACGTCTTTTGTATTTCATAATTTCATGAGGAGGGTAAGCATCGAAATATTTCTCGATAAGTTCGACAGCCGATGCCCACAGTATCATAGGATCCTGAAAGTTGAAATGAAACCACGATTGAGACGATACGACGAGTTTTTCGATAAATTTAATTTTGCTGTCCGGATTTGGAAAAAAACGATGAATAAAATCAGCTAATTGTTTGAGATCACCGTCTACACAATTTAGGTTAACTACATGACAACTCAAGACTAAATGGTCACGAAACAAAGATTTTCTAAACAGCGAGAGATCATTGGATGTCGGAAGACATAATTTAATCACTTGATCGATCATTGAGGAATCACAAGATAATGCGATACTGCTCCCATGGTTCGACATGAAATTTCTCCGAAAATCGGCACTCCCCGAAGATAAAAACGCCAATAAAAAGGTAGCATTGAATGTTTTTGGATCGCCATCCTGCGGCCAGAAATATTGGGTATGTTCGCAGATTATGTTTCCGGTCATAGACTGCAGTGCTCGGTTTTTATAATCATCCGGGAACAAGTTCCATAATTTGCCTAAGGAATGTAAACCTTCACCTCTATTAGGAAGACACCAGCGAAGCAGATTGCTTATCAGATCAGTGAAATTTTCATACGTCAACTTATTTCCAACCATGATCAAAGTAAGATAAGCTAATTCGTACTTTTTTTCATAGAAAAAATTCCCAATGATAACCGAAGGGATGGTTGACAGAACGTGGTGCTTTTGAAACTGGTTCATTTTCGAAAAAAGCTGCCTCTGAATATTACTGACCCGAAAATCCTTCAATAGCACCAAAGCTGCGGATATTTGTTCGTTAATATTTAAACGATCCCAAAAATACTCGATAGCCGACCACGTGTCCAATTCTTTAGTGATCATGAAAGCTTCCATAGATTGGGTACTTCTTTTTCGTAATTTTTCGAAATCGTCGTTAATATAGCACAGCCAATAATATTGTACTGGAGTATCATCGAACGTTATTCTTTTTCTGAAACGTTCTGGTATCGAATTAGGCTGCAATCTTTTAATCTCGTCTTCGAAGCAAAATTCGCTCATGATTCTGAATCTATAGAGAATATTCATTTTGCGATTTTTCAGCATATTTGATGCTGTTTTTCGGTAATCAATTTTCCCCTCTGACGTCCAAATGCAAAATATTAAATCTGATGCTGATACAAAGAACATATCATGATAACGAGTTATTTTACATTCATTAAACTGAATCCATGCATACATTTCAACTCTAATCCGGTCGAGGTATTTTTTAACGAGTTCTCGAAGTACCCCGGGCAAAGGCAAATGCTGCAATAAATATTCCTCATCTATATACCCCTCGGATAATAGCTGGAACCATGCTCCCAAACGATTCGCATCCTCATGAGTGATAATCCGATACCACGATTCAATCGCTATAACGATTGCAGATAGTTGTTGTAGCGTTGGTAAAGGAACGGTTTCGTATAACTCCACGCTGAAGTCTTGTTCGAATTCGATATTTTCTAAATTTGGTGCTTCAAGTGTACGTAATCGATGATAATCGCCATCGTCCGATTCGATGGTCAGATAACTGAAATAGAAATCGTTCTCGATCGAATTGTCATCGATTTCAACATCTCCTTCGAGGTTTCTCAATTTCTCACTCATCGTATCTGAAAACGGAAATTGTTTTTTTTTTAGGTTATTTTAGCATATCGATGGTTGGAGTTTTGGAAATTTAGCAAATAGGGAGACGTGAGGAAGAGAAATAATGAGATTGGTGAGGAAGAGGGGAAGGAATTCGAAACATTTTTACATTCATTCAACAGACTGCTTAATGATTTTTAAAAATGATACAAAAATAATTTTAATTGTGAAAAAATTTTCTGGTAAAATTGAATTTCCAACATAAATAGACTTTTTGATAATCAAACTGCACATTTTCATCATCATCACCTTCAGATATTTCAAATGGCTGCTCAAATGTTAGAACTCAACCCTTTTCAAGTTGTTCAATAAAAAAAAATCATACGGATGCCAATTTCAACAGAACTACAATATCATCTTCAAATTGGGAACATTTCTGGGTGGCAGAAAAAATCACGTTAATAAAATTGCATACCCGATTCGCCGCAAATATAGAAGACAAGTTTCGCATATTCACGGCGAATTCGATAGGCAACTTAGGTAACGTTCCTGGCATATACGTAAGCATATTTTTTCAAAAAAACAGAAAAATAAACTGGAGGCGATATTTCTCCTAAATTCCTCCACCAATGTTCATCTTCACTCGAATATCTTGAAAACTAAAATTAAAACATTGGTAAAAATTCCAATCGAAATCGTTATCAAGTCTTTTGATAAATGATACGAAGAAATTTTTCATTTGAAAAATATTAATTGAGGTAAAAGGCTACCTCTCGGAAGAGTTTTTTCATCACAAAAATGTGAAGTGAAGTGAATTTATTGCTCTTCAAACAGTATTTTTCTAAAAAATTTCGCCTTTGATTTTCTTGGGTAGTATTTTAGACATTTTATTTTGGAAATTGATGATTTTTCAGTGATATTTCAGTCAAAAATCATTGATTTCTCAATTGATTCACAATTTGCCGGAATAAAATACAATAATTTTTCCTGGAAGATCAACGAAAAAAGACTCGATTTAAAAATTAACTCCTCCCTCCTCTCCTAATGTTTTTCCAATCCTCAGCCTCTTCTTCGCCGATAACGATGAGGGTTTTGCTGATCCACCTTTTCGAGAAAAATTACATAAGGCCATCATATCAGAAATGGTAAAATTGAAGGGTTAGCTATCTGAATTTGAAGAATTCTTGTTTTTCACACTTTTCAATCAATTTGAAACCTCCAATAAAATTTCAATTCCTAAAAAATTTAAAAATTTTTATCAAAGGCGTAGAAATTAATTGAAGCAGAAAGCAGCTCAAAATAAATTCTTCCTTCTGCAATTAAAATGAACTTCTTTTGGTTTTCCAAGTATTTTCAATTTAATTTTCCAATATCGATAGTTCATAAAATTTTTAGGTTCATAATTTTTTACCAACATATAAAACACTTTTGAAAAATTTACCCATTTCAATGACTTTCACATTATTTAATCACAAAAATTCAATTGCATATTTTTTTATCAATATCATCATCGTTGTGCAATGTGCACAAACTTCATACAAGTCCTACATAACTTTCAATGATTCTGATGGAGTTCAAAAAATAGTATTTTGCAGTCTCCAAAATCACATCTAAGCCTTGAAATAATGCTTTAATAAATATTTTCGTAATTTCTGAGCATTTTTTCATAGATACTTACACTGACAGAAGTGAAAAAACTATGGAAATTTATCAGTCCAACAAAACTTGGACAGCTGTTCGCCAAAAAAAAAAAAAAAAAAAACAACAGTGAATCCATTGTAGTAGGTCAAGTACTTCAATTTCTAAATTATATTACATCAATTTTCAATATTTTGACAAATATTTTACAGATATTTCATTTAATTCTACGTAATTTTCCGCAATAAATATTAGGAAAATTGATTTTTTCAATGATTCTTTGATTTGCAATAATTTCAATTTCAAAACTCGAGTAAGTAAATAACATGGCCAATGGCTATTTAAAAAAAAATTCTAAAAACAATTTTTAAGAGATGTTTTTCGTGCATTGATTATACGTAGTATTTCTATAATCAATGTTTTCGTGAAATTTTAAAAAATATTTCACATTCAATTTCATGATATTTGTATGTATTTACTATTTTTTACAACGTAATTTCAGAAAAAAACTTCTCGCCATTTGCTGCAATTTATGAAAAATTAAAATATCTCATTTCTAAAAAATTCAGCATCGAAGAAGCCAGCAAAAAGTAAGTCTTTCAATAATTTAAACATTTTCGAAAATCCATTTTTACCATCTGAATATTATTTTACGCATATCTAATTGTCATTTTCAAAGATTATAACAAAAATAGAAATGTTTTATTCACATTTTTGGTAACATTTAGATACAATATTTAAAAAAATTTTCAACCCTTCGATTTTATTTCAACACTTATAATTAAATATTTTCATAAAAATTCAATTCAATTTTTTTTAACCTTTACAAAATATTAAACAATAAACTTGGTTAACATGACCGTACGATTCTCAAAAAATATAAAATGAATGTTTTCGAAAACCCCATGAAACTTATTGCAATATCCGGCTATTTAATCGATACCAATCAATTTAACAATATCATCATTTTTATACCACTCTTTGAATTTATATATTTCTTCTTTATCACCCTCAAAAAACCAAGGAAGAACATTCCTGGTGAAAATACCCTGCAATTCATTGCTGTGTTTTACAAACATGGTAGGTCTCCTTTGACGAAAACAAAACACTTTTTCCGATTTGAATTTTTTTACTCGATCAGACTTTTCGAAATACCACAGCAACATTTTATCAAACGGAGTCAACTTTTCAGAAACCATTTGACGACTTCGGTCTACCTCAAAAAACTCGTCTCTTTTAATATCTTCCCAGGCCAACCAAAAGATACGATCGATCTCGAGAGATTTAACGAAACGTCTCATTTCCTTGTAATCGTAATTCAAACACCAGAGTAAAAATTGATGGATTTTAATTTTATCAAATTCCAACCAACGACACTGACGTTGAAATCTTTTCAGAGCAACTTTTTTGTACCTTTCTAATAAACCTATTTCAAGAATTTGACTGATTGTTTGGATAAATTGATGCAAATCTTTATAATCGTATCTACATTGCGCATGAATGTCGACGAATGACCAAATGATGGATTTTTTATATTTCATAATTTGATCTGGAGATGCGGTATCGAAAAAATTGTTCAAAAACTCAACAGCATTATTCCATCTTTTCACGGGGTTCCCGATTCCGAAATCGATTTCAGGCGAAACGATGATTTCACAGATGAATTTAATTTTATCTTTCGAATTTGAAACATAATGACGTAAAAAATCAGCCAATTGTAGTCGATCTCCGGATCGCTCTTCTAACATAGTCGCACATTGACGTTTAATGTCATCCGAATTTAATAAAGATTTTTCAAAACGCGCGAGATCTTCGGTATCCGAAATACACGACTGAATCAATTCATGGATTCCCAAAGGATCACAACAAAAAACCAACTCGGTTCCGTAATTTAAAATAATATTTCTTCGAAAATCGACACTGCCTGAGGATAAAAACGCCACCAGAAAATTTGTATCCATCAACCTTGGAAAACCATTTCGTCTCCAAATGAATAAGCAATGTAAATGAATTACGTCTTCGGCCATCGATTGTAACGCTCGATTTTTATAATCAACCGACGAACAGTTCCAAATTTTAGCCAAATAAAACAAAGCCTCGTGCTGATCATGCCCATAACCTCGACTATCGTCTAATAGCAAAATAATTAAATCTGAGAAATCTTCGAATGTCAATACATTTCCGAACCTGACCATAGTCAGAAAAGCTAAATTATATAATTTTTCATGATAAAAGTTACAAATTATATGGAAAGGAATCGCCGTCAAAACGTGGTATTTTTGGAATTGATTCATTTTTGAAAAGAGTAACCTTTGGATATTTGGGAAATAGGGTCGACCCCCCAAAATGGACAAAACTGCGGAAATTTGTTCGTTGATATTTGAACGATTCCAAAAATATTCGACGGCCGATCTCGTCCTCAGCGCGATAGAGGAGAATAAGAAAGCTTCGATGGATTGACCATTTCTGGTGGGAAATTTTTCGAAATTTTTATTCATAAAGCAAAACCAATAATACTGCAATGGAGATTTATCGAATGTAATCCTTCTTCTGAAACGTTCTGGAATCGAATCAAGAGATAATTTTTTAACCTCGTCTTCGAGACAATATTCGCTCATAATTTTGAATTTCACGAAAATATCCATTTCGGGATTTGACAACAAATTCAAGGCTGTTTTTCGCTGATCCATTTTCCCCTCTGATGACCACACGCAGCACATCAAATCTGATATTTTTAGGTTATTGGGAATGATACATTGGATATATCGGATCCACTCGATTATTTCTTCTGCGACCGGATCAACACAGTTTCTGACGAGTTCTTGGATAGAACTAGGCAAAGGTAAATGTCGCACGAAATCTTCAACATCTTTGCACTCCTTGAAAACGAAATCAATAGCAGGAAACGAATAAGTGATCCGATTTGCATTCTCGCTCCTCATAATCCGATGCCACGATTCGATCGCGATGACGAATGAAGCCAGCTGCTGTAATGTTGGTAAAGGAACAGTTTCGTAAAATTCTGTACTGACGTCTTCTTTGAACTCGATATTTTCTATTGTCAATTGTTCAGGGGCATCTGAAATATCAAAAACATCGTCGTTCGGATCTATCGTCAGGTAACTGAAATAGAAATCGTTCTCGGTCGAGTTGCCATCAATTTCAGTATCCAATTCGGTTTCCGTTTGCTCGCATGGCATCGTATCTGAAACCGGAAATTGTTTCCTTCAATTTATTTCATCCATCCGATGACTAGAGTATTGAAAATTCAACTCGATATGTTGGTGATAAGAAATCCAGGCAAAGGAGGGTAAAAAAAAATAACTAATTTTATATTCATTCAACACACTGCCTCAACATTTCATACTACTCTCATTCTGAAAAGAATATTCTATGAGATCCCCGATCGAAAATTTAAGCTTTCCGACTCGGTTCAAAAACTCCAAGCGAGACGTTGAAAATTTTAAAAAAAATTCAACGAAAAAATGAGTTGGTAAAACTCAATTCTCTAGACAGAGCACGACCGGGAAGAGAAAATCTGGGCTCTCGTGGGGAAAATTTAGGAGCAAAAAAAGTTTTTACACAATGATGGGGGGGGGGAGGCCAAAAATTCAAAATTTTGATTTTTGAATCAACTCAATTTGAGATATTATTTAATGACTAAGTCGTCAAAAAAGTACAATTTTTTTGCAAAATCAATATTTTATAGCTTTTTTTACTGTCTTCTATTACACTTTACTTCATTAAATGGCGATTTTCTCAAAGAATTGTATTTTTTTGGTCTAAACGTACTTACACAGTCACTAAATAATCTCCAAAGCTTGATTTTCATAAATTTTGAATTTTTTGAATAAGTATACCTAATGGATTTTTGATAGGCTTTTTGGGGCCTTTAGCGAAGTATTGATCATCTCTAGACTTTTTTTAATTTCTAGAAAAGACTGGAAATACAAAATTCTTTTGATAAGTTCCACAAGGAAATGTAACTTTTCCTGTAATATCTAGACAAATAGAAAAATATAATCATATCTCGAACATTTCTCAACTGAAGAAAAAATTACATAGAGAATTTGAGCAATATCCCCAACGTTAATGAAATAATTTCTCCAGGACGCTCAAAAATCAACATTGGAAAATAGATAGCTTTCCTCGGGAATCAACGAATAATTCTCGATGGAACTGATATAAATTTATGCAGTTGAAATCTCGACATTTCTCAAAATCAATTAATGATTTTTCAAATAACACGAGATCATTTTTATCTGCAATACAAAATCGGAACAATTGATCGATCAATGAGAGATCACTTTATCTACCTGATACTATTTTTTCGCCATGCCTGATTATGGTATTTCTTCGAAACTCGATACTGCCTTTTCGAGAATAGACTTTTGCTTTAGAGCACGAACTTTAGATTATGGTTATGTTTCAAAGTATAAACACAGTGTCTATATTTTAAAGATATGAAAATAGCTTTTAAAAAAATCATTGTCATTTTAGAAATTTTCACAGGAAAATACGTCATTTTTTCAATTTGTTTGAAAATTGGCGTTTTTTTCAAATATTTTCTCATTTTCTGAAGAAAAATTTGAATCGATAAGAATTCTTTGAAGACTCGTAAGGAAATATTTTTGGTAATTTTCAAGTTTTTCAATTTTGATGAGTCTTCAACAAGTTTACAGTCAGTTCTCTGAAAAAATGCAAGCCCATGAACATGCATTTTACCCCCACCCTTTTCGAAATTGGTGGCAAATTGAGACGTAATCATGATTAAAATTCATATCAAGCAAAAAGAACAGAAATTTTTCCTGCTGTACTTATTTATTTAACTATATGAAACACCAGAAATTTGTCAAAAATATATTACAAACGCTCTGCCCATTCAGTTCCCACAGATTTACAAATATTACTGTAGAAAAAAAATTAAAATATCAAGGCATGAATTGCAACTAAAATTTTTCAATATTTATACCAAAAAATTTGAAAAATTTAGTTCAAAAAATTTCATAGCTCAATTTATTTTACATTACGTACTCGTGTAAAATAGGCTAAGATTTCAAAAATGTAATAAAAAATTGTCTACCAGAAAAAATCATCATGAAAAAAACATTAATTAATGCATCAAAAATACAGAACCATGCACTGGGACTTCAGACTCAATCACTTGGCAACACTGAATAACTAAAGCAAGAGACCGGCCGTTAAAATAGGGGAAAATGCAACAAGTATAAAACTGGTAAATTTTAATTTCTTTTTTCTCATTTCACAAGTCAACCAGTTTTTCCAAAAATTGAAAAATTAATATTCAAAAATGCTAGAATGTAGGAAATGAATGTAAAAATGTGAAATGTTGAATAGGAGGAGGCGAGAGGAAAAATCATTTCACTTTCAATGCTCATCCACATTTAAAAAAAGGAAAAAATGAATTATTTTGCAAAACTCAATACTCAATCCATTAGAATTTCAACTACGATTTATACTCATATTGTACTACAATAAAATATTGTATCAGAACTTCTTCTATGAGGAACTACGGTCGAATAAATTCTAATGAATTAAATTCATATTTTTCCAAAACAATACAAGTTTTCCCACTCTTCGATAGTTCATCTTCCAGAAAAAAAGTGTTATGTTGGTTAAATTGAATCCACTTACTACGATATTACAATGTTCGTTGATTGTTTATCAATAATACGTAACACATTTAGGTCGCGATTCCAAATTATCAGTACCAGCCTTCTAATTAACGAAAACTAAATACAAATTCGATAACGAAAATAAACATGAATCAATCACTCTGAAGTTCGAACTTCTCAACACAGCAATACGAACAAATACTGATGTTTTTAACTACATCTGCATCACATATGAACTCAAAATAATTCCAATCCGATAAGATAAACACGTACACCGGATAGACGATAAAGTAAGCTCAATGCATTTCTTCGAAGTTCGAAGTATAACGATGATTCATAGCACGAGAAATTTCATGCCAATTTACAGCAAAAAATTTTACGAAATAGTAAAACAATTAAGTTGAAACTTGCAACTTGCTGATGCAATAAGTAAGTACATAATTGATTTTACGTGAAGAACATATGATCGGATGTTCTCATAATTTTTTCAGATGGGAATTATTGGTGATCGAAAGTCATCGTCGATCGATGTTCAATGATTCATTATACGAGTGGCTAATTATATGATCACGATTAATCCGATTTCTTTCAATTCTCGAGTGTTTCTTATTCGGTACCATATTCATGTTGTGTTTGTACCATTTACCGACTTTCGGTGAGAACGCCGAACAATAAAATTTAACGATCTGATACTTGGAAATATTAAAAATGAGAAATCGGCGCTGCCGACTTACCTTATGTAATTGCAGACTCATTAAAAGCAATTTTATTTCGAAAAATTGCAATATTTGACTGGTTAACGGTGGCGGCGGCGGTCACTGAAGATAGACGGACAATGCATTCGAGTAAATATTCATATCACAGACGAAAGTACGGCAGCTTGAATTGTGAAATGTTTCCAACGCGAATAAGCTTCGAATAACGAAAAATTATTAATAATTCGAATACAATAATTATTTTAAATCGAACGTAATAAAAATTCACGAAAAACGAAAGTGTAAAATAATGCGAAGAAAAAACTTGAAAGTTGAAAATATTTGAAGTTCGAGGAATAAACAAACACGATTTTGAATTTGCGCATAAGAAATGAACATTAGTTTGTTTTGTGTTTGCTAGGAGCGCTAACAAAGGATTTATAACTTTCGAGACTTTTTTAAAAATTTTTTTAATTAAATAAAAAATGAAAAATTATTTTAAATTTTTTTCTCAATTTTAAAGATTGAAACTTTTTTTTCTAAAACAGAATTTTCTTATGATTTGAAAGTTTTAATTTTTTCCAAATCCAGAAGTTTTTCGGCTCAACTCAAGAGTCAGTCAGAAATTTTTTGCAAGTTTAAATTTTTTCTCAACTTTTTTTCGAATTTAATTTACAATTTTGTACCATAGTAACTTTTTACTTTTTTGAACTTCAAAATTCTAACAATTAAAATTTGTTAACGTTTTAAATTTTTTCTTTTTCAACTCGAAGATTTGCTTCATTCTACTCCGAGAAAAAGAAAAAGAAAATCGAATTCGAATAAAATATCGAATTTTTTTCGACTTCGTTTTAAAGTGAAAAATTTTCAAAATTGGAACGAAATGTTTAAAAAATTGAGATTGAAAAAATAAATTTCACATCGAATTCTAGCTGCTGGTGAGTTGTGGATAACGTAAGACTCTTGTGTGAGAAAACTAAATGAAATAATTCTGAAAATAAAAAAAGAAAACTGAAATTTAAAATCAAAATTACCTATTCAAGGAAAAAAAATGAGCTACAGTTTCTCCTTTTTTTCGCAGTGAAATATTACACAACTTGAAATAGGAAATGTAAAGTGGAATTATCAAAAATATGATCGAAATGATTAAGTTGATTTCGTACTTCGTGGAAACAGCTCAGAAAAATTTCACGAAATAAATTTCAATTTGAAAAAATAATATATCGTGAAAAATTACTTTAATCGTATCATAATAATCGATATAAAAAAAACAAAACAAAATAAAATCACAGAACTTCGTTCAAACAATAATAAACCCACATTTAAAATGCAATTAAAAATAATAAAACAACTAACAATGAACTAATAAAAAAAAAACGGAGTTGCAACGACTACATAACAACAGAAAAAATTAATAAAATAAGATAGACAATTTTAAAACTGCAAATCTATGCAAAAAAATTGTTTTAAGAAATCAATTAAAAAAATTATAACAACTAAAAATAGAAGAGTAAAACAAAATGGTAAAAAAATTGTACAATTTCAGTTCAAAAAAAAATATAACTATTGAAAGATCACATCTGAAAAATAAGTGTATACAACAACGGATAAAAAAAAATCAGACCTCCTATTTCAAATTTGGCGTTTTTCAAATCTACATTGTAAAAATCGATTAATCAATTGGCAGTGACGAAAAATTAATCATTTCAGACACCGGATGATCATTAAAACGCTCCTTAAATTTCAAAATCTCCTCACGATCACCGTCAAAAAACCAAGATAAAACATTATTAGCAAAAACGTCGTTAATATCCGGATTGGTACAATCCAACAAGTCAAAAGCTTTTTGCAACTTGTACGCCTTTACATCGTCGGAATTCTCAAAATACCAAACGAATATTTTACCCAAAAGGCTAAACTCTTTGAAAACTTCTTCGGCTCCGAGATCTTTCTCAAAAAACCCAGCTCTTTTCCAGGTTTTCCAGCAATATTGGAAAATATCATCGATCGAGAGAGATTTCCTGAACTGCGTCATTTTCTCTTTATCTTTATCGAAACACCACTCGAGAAATCCTCGAATATCATCTTCGCGAAACTCAAACCATTCGTATCTGGTTCTAAATGTCTCCAGAGCTTTGATTTTATACTTTTTCAATTCGTCGGTATCGAGAACCGAGGTAACTGTGGCGATAAACTGACGAACGTGATGGAGATTCCAGGCAAATTGGACTCGAGTGGCAGCAAATGACCAAATGATACGTTTCTTGAGTATTTTCGCTTCGTCAGATCCGATATCCAAGTTCACCTTGATCAGTGTAATCGCATAGATCCAATTTTCCATCGAGTCGTCGCTCCAGATCTGCGATGAAATCAACATATTTATAAAATCAGCTTTGGCCACCGGATCTGGAAAATGATTTAGGAGGAATTTGGCCAAATGTTGACGATCTTCGAATGATCCAACGAGCATATCGTAACAGTCATCTCGGACCTTGGGCGAACTAAACAGAAAATTTCTAAATTCGACGACGTCGCTGGCACTCGGCAGACATAATTTGACTAGTTCATCGATCATATGCGAATCATTACGTAACACGAATTTATCCACATGCTGGGTCAAGATTGTTTTTCTGAATTCAACACTGGCCGAATTCAAAAAAGCCAATAAGAAATCTAAATCAGTAGGTAAAAAGGTTTCATCTTCGAAGCACGTCCAGCTTATTTCAGTATGCAAAAAAATTACTTTTTTGCTAATCAAAGGGACAGCTTGGCGTTTAAAATGCTCCGGCGCGCAGTTCCACATTTGCACCAAAATACTTATTCTATCTTCCTGATAAGGCAAGCTGACAGATAAAAGGTCTTCAATCAGGGCAGCGAATTGTTCGCAGGTCATCGAATGGACACCACGGACAAAACTCAGATATGCAAATCGTTCGCAGCACATTTTGCTCCAAAAATTCTTCACGATGTCGATCGGAATCGCCGCCAGCGCTTGACGTTTCTGGTACTCGCTCATTTTGGAAAATAACTGCTTCTGGAATTGCGATTTACGATTTATTAAAATTATGGCTTTGGCTATTTGTTGGTCGAAATTCAGACGATTCCAGAAATATTCTATGGCTGACCAGGAATCCACACAGGGGGAAGTGATCAAAAAAGCCTCGATCGATTCGTCATTTTTTATCGGTAATACATCGAGAATATTGCTAGCATGGCAGAGCCAATAACCCATCAAAGGATTTTTATAGAAAATTTTAACCGCAGCGGGACCATCGACGATCGACTGAGGGGGGAATTTTTTCATTTCATTTTCTAAACAATATTTATAAGCGATTTCAAATTTATCAGTCGGGGTCAATCTGGAATTTGACAACATATTTAAGGCGGATTTTTTATGGTCGATTGTCCCATCGGGTAACCAATGACAAAACATCAAATCTGTTATTTTAATTGCCCCCTCGAGATCGTATCGTTTACTGGTGAATACACTTTGTACGTAATAACGAGCCCATTCGTTCATCTCACGTTTGACTAGACTGACAGATTTAACTACAAGGTCTCGAATTAGCCTGGGCAGAGATAACTCTTGCAATAAATTTTCTACTTTTTTTTCGTCCTCTTCGTTGAGGAAATAGAAAACGTACTCGGGGTTGAAATACGTGTCTCGTTGGGGATTCTCGTTGCTTATGAATCGACGCCATGATTCGATTGCTACCACAATCGACGACATCTCTTGGAGGGAAGGAATGGTTTCGTAAAATTCCAACGAAGCTTCGTCTTTGGGTTCGTCATTTTCTGAGTCCAATTTGAGGTTACCAAGTTGCTCGGATACGAGATAGGCTGGTTCCATTATTTGGGATCTGAAAAATTAAAGGCTATTTTAGTGAAAATTCGAAATTTAAAAAATTGAAATAGTATAATATTTATTTTTAATACACATATTACACATATTTTTATAAAATAAAATGTCTAAAAATTGGTTAATTTTCGAGGGCAAAAGTATAATTGCATTTTTTGATTTGTTCGTATCCAAAAAAAAAAAAAAAAAAAAAAAAAAAAAACTATCAAAACAAGCCAAGAAAATGTAATTGGGGAGGAAAGGATTGACTGAGGATTGAGGAATATAACTGAATTCAATAGGTTCAAGGTCATCACTTTAGAAAATAAATACTTACGTAAGTTTTGAGGAAAATAATGGTATAAAAAGTCTCAATCAAAATTCAATTAAAATTGATCGACTTGAAAAATTTCTAAATTGATTTTCAAACAATTTGTTTCCTTTTTACACCATTTATTAATTATATAAACCTAGGGTAGCGCTGGAAGATCAATAATTTACTAAAATAAAAAATTATACTTATATTAAAAGTATAAAAAGTTTGCAACTCACCGATCGTTGAAAATTTGAAGCAAGCTTTCACGGAACTCTGTTTTCTTCAAATTGATTCATCCATTGCTTCAAATCTAAAAAATAAAAAAGTGGATTAGAATAAGGTTAAAATCACTTCAAACATCATAAAATTTTCTTGCATTGATCCTTGAGCAAAAATATGTAAGTAAAATTATTTTGGTAACATGAATAAAATTACGAGAAATAGGTATCGTGAAATTTTTGAAAATATGAAAATTACTCGAGTGCAAGAAAAACTGTTCGAGTTCCCTCCAAATCTTATTAAAATGTAAGAAAATTGTACAAAATATCTTCAGTGACCTTGAAAAATCGATCCAACTCATAAAATTTCTTCAGTAATTTGAGCTATTTCTCAAACTCAGAAATAGATTTTTTTTTCTTAATATTTTTTAAATTCTAAATTCGAATCGAAGATCTTTTTCCTGGAGGAAAATACCTGACTATCAAAAACAAAAATAAATCTTTTTCAAAACGATTTACAAATTCTTAACGAATTAAAATTTAAGTACATTTTAATTCTACCATCATCATTTTTTACATAATTTTCAACAGTTTTCGTAAAATTGGTAATCTTTTCGTATAACAAACACTTCATAGAATATTTTTAACCCTTCCTTGAAAAATGTTATCTACCCAATTTAGTCGATATATGTACTTTGTTCCAAAAGTCTTTCATTTTCGAAAATACAAAAATTGTTATGTAGGTACTTATTTTTTGTTTCAGGCACAGAAAATAATTACCTATGACTGATTCATGAAAGAAAAAGAGGTAAAGAAAATTTCTCAAACTAATATGAAATTTTTCAATTTTTTCAAATCACCAATCACATAGATTTTTTTCAACTTTTCCATCTTTTAAATTTTCTGAAAAGTGATATTTTGGGCAATTTTTGTGACCCTTTTACGTCTTTTTAGGAAATTTTAATAGATTTCTATCAATACAAAAATTTTTTGCATTCACAAATTTTTCATAAAATCATTATATTTATGTACTTGTTGATAAAACAACTTCTGAAATATTTCACCCAATTTCCACGACTTACATTCACTTTTATATTTATCTTTTTTATTTTTGAATAAACATTCAATTGAATTTTTAAAAGGAATAGCGAATTTTTCTTTCATTCAGAATTATTTTTATGATATTTTCAATTGATTAAGAGGAGAGGGAGGGGGTAACAATTGAAAATATCTAGATTCGTACAAAATTTTATATTTTTACGACTTCTAATTAAATTTTTCAATTTTTTTAAACTCGAAGTACAAAATTTCCCAAACATTTCAGCACATCTCAACTTATCTAAGCACAATTGTTACTTTCTGGGTAAAAATGCAATTCTGTGATTTTTGGAGGGGGGAGGGGGAGAGTTGACCGTGCTCTTCCACTAGGATTTTTTTGACCTCGATAAATTTTGTAGGTATTATTAGTTTTGATCGAATTTCGATGAATGCTTTTCATCATATCGTGCAATATGTACCTACTTTTAAATATTCCTTTTCCGTCCTCTAAAATAAAATTCTAAGCTAAAACAAAAATGAATCGAAAAATACACCATTAAAAAATCCCATAATTGAAATTTCAGCTGCTGACGTTCATTTCGCGAATTTTGGATCCAGGATTTTAATGATGTAATTTCGATTTTTTTTTTAGCGAAAATTCAATTTTGAATTGGAATACTTCCTTGTAAGTAAGAAAATGATCTTTGTCAGTTTGATTTTATTTCTCAATCAACTCTCTCGTCCAATCCCATCATATTTTTTTAATACCTCTTTACGTTTTTATTTCAATCAAAAAAGAATTAGAATTAATTTTCAAAAAAAGATCAATTTTTAGGCAGTTCATTGTGCATTAATTTTGAAAAATATTGATTTCAACATAGGTATTCAACAATTTTGTTTGAAATTTGCGACTTTTTATTGAATATTAAACAATTTTTATGGAATTACAATAATTTTTTTTTCAACACTTTAAGTACATGTAAAAATATCTAAGTAATTTTTAAATATAGGTGTCTATTTCAGATACTTTTACAACAAATTCATAGTACCTACTTCTCCTTCAAAAAAAAAAATCAAGTTCTAATGCCGGACTTCGACAGTGGTGAATATTTTTCCAATCAAATCATTACTAATTTTAACGAAGAAAAATCGTAAATAAATTGAGATGGTTCAAAAATACAACTAACGATTTTGTGTTTCATATCACGAAGATAAACTTTTTCCGCCCAAGTTAAAATCTCACCTCACAGTTGAACTAACCCGAATTTGCTTACTTAAATCATAAAAAAATTGACTAAAATCAGCCTTATGCCTCTTCAATAAATAACACAGATTGATTTATATTTCGCAAAATTCATAATTTTGAAAGTCATGAATCCTTATCCGAATGAATTTCTTTGAAATTACGAATATCCTCCCGATCGCCATCGAACCCCCACCACAAAAAATCCTCATTTTCGTCAATCTTCAAATTTTCACGATCGAAAAATTCGTATACTTTTTTCATCTTGTATTGCCCAACATCTTCGAATTTCTCAAAAACCCACAGCAAAATTTTATGCAAAATGCCAAAAGCTACATCAAACCCAATTTCTTCTCCAGGATCATCATCAAAACGACCATTCTTTTTAAAATTCCAAAAATACTCAAAAACTTCATCAACCGAAATCGAATTTTTAAATTCTACAATTTTCTCATCTTCGTCAAAACACCATCGTAAAAATCCTCGAACACTTTCTTCCTCAAAATGATGCCATTTATACTTATTCCGAAATGTGTCGATGACTGTCTCTTTATATTTTTTCAATTCTTCAGCATCGAGAACTTCAGTAACCACGTTGGTCGTAAACTCACGAACATAAAAATTGCTCCAGGTAAGCTGCATGTGAGAGGTGGCGAAAGACCAAATTATACGTTTTTTGAGCAGGACAGCTTCACAAGGTGGGATATCGAGAAACTCATCGACAAGCTTGATTACATTGATCCAACTTTCCATAGAGAACTCATTCGAACCCAGGGCCACGATGAAATCAGACTGGATTTTCGAATCTGGAATGTAATAATTGACGAATCCAGCCAACTGTTGAAGATCAAATCGATCAGAAGACTCGATCAGCATTTGATAACAATATTCTCGTATCTTGGGCGACTTCGAAAGGTAATTTCTGAACTCAGAGACGTCGCTGGCATCCATCAGACATAATTCCATCAATTGATCGATCATGGGAGAATCATTATGAAGCACTAATTCATCACCAAACTCGAACAAAGTATTTTTACGAAATTCGATACTGGCACAGGAGAGAAAAGCCAATAGAAAATCAGGATTGCAAGGCAAAGGAACAGGCCTGTCGCTCCATTCAGGCCAGTGAGTTCGAATATGCAACGATACGACTTTCTCAGCCATGGATTGAACAGCTGAGGTTTTAAAATTGGAATCTGAACAATTCCACATTTTTATCAGCCATCTGATCCGTTCGAAATGATCTGGAAGGCTGATGGTTAAAAGATCACCGATCAATTCTGTAAATTTTTCATACGTCATTGAATTCAAAACACGAGTCCAAACAGCAAATGCGAATTGTTCGCAGGACTCGAGGATGAAAAAATTATACAAGATTTCGAAAGGTTTCGTCGACAAGACGTGGCATCTCTGGAACTCGTTCATTTTGTAAAACAGATTTTTCTGGAATTGAGGTCTTATCTTGAGCAAAACCAAAGCTTTGGTTAATTTTTCGATATCTGTGAGTCTGTCCCAGAAATATTCGATGGCTGACCATGTATTCACATCAGACGATGAGACCAAATATGATTCCACAGATTCACGTCTTCGTCTGGGATATGCATTAAGATGACCTTCCTTTTTATAACAAATCCAATAATACATCAGAGGATTATTTTTATATCGTATTTTTCTAACAAAATCGTTTCGAAGCGAATCGATAGAGAATTTTATCATTTCGTCTTCCAAGCAATAATCGCACATTATTTTGAATTGATCTTCTGGAGTCAGCGAGGCATTAGACAGAATATTCAAAACAGTCCTTCGATCATCGATTTTCCCATTAGGCAGCCAATGACAGTACAATAAATAAGATAAATCGATCCATTCCCAATTACGTTTCTGTTTAGGGTTGGAATTGATTCGTATATAATTATCAGCCCATCTGATCATTTCACGTCTAACAGCCGGAAGTGATTTACCAATGAGATCTCGAATCGAATACGGCTCCGAAGGAACGAATTCGTTTAAAAATTTGTTCCCTACTTCGAAAGCTTCGGTTTCGTAGGAAAATGCAAATGACTGGTTGATAGGGCCTTTGATATCTTTTTTCTTAATTATACCACGCCAAAATTCGACAGCTACAGCAAATGAGGCGATCTCTTGTAAGGTGGGAATAATTTCGTAGAATTCTGGTAAATCTTTCTCCTCGAATTTGTTGATATTCATATCGAGTTTATTGGAGGTTTTCGGGTGAGCAGGCTTTTTCGCAGATGTTTCTTTGGATAAGGAATCGAAATAGGTACCGTCGTCGGTTAAAACGTCGATCTTTTCTATACCCAATTTGAGATTTTCCACATGGTTGGAAATATGAATAGCTGTGGCGTCCATTATCGAGTATCTGCAAATCGAAATACTATTTTCAGCCGATTTTTGCAACAAAAATCCGGAAAACATGCACAATTAAAAAAAAACTCAATTCAACTGGAGATTTTCTTCATGCCATAAAAATTTAATGGAATTGAAACACGAGAAATTCTCAAAAAAAAAAATTAAAAATTGAAACTCTTGATGAAAAAAATATTCGATTGAATATTTTGAAATCCCTTAACCCATTTTTGGCATTACTCAAGTCTCATATCCGAAAAAAAATCTGAGAAGATGAGACCAAGTATAGAATTCTAAAAACACATATTTTGGAAACCTAACAAGGGAGGAATCCCATCTCCAAGTAAACTTTTGAGCCCAAACGAAAATAAATTGAAAGAGCACCATAAAAGTATTCAATATCCAAAATTTCAGAAGCTGAAATTCATTTCTCGAATTTTGGGTAAAAAAACTGAATTTTGGGGTGTGCTCCATTTTTGACTTCCCAAATCGATTGGAAGCAGTTTCAAAACGTTTCAGCACCTCCAGAAAATTTTGGAATTTTCCAGTGCTAGAGAAACGTTTATAAAAGTTGAAGTTGTGATGAACTTCAGCACCTACTCAATTCTCAAAAACCCATATAGGTGACCTATTTGATCGATTAAAGAAGAAATTAGAATTCGTAAATTTTTGTTCATATTCATATTTTTATGACAAAAAATTGTCAGCCAAAAAATAAGAAATTTTAGCTCAGGACGAACGATGAGGTAATTTTAAAATATCAAAAATTTGTCAAAATTCGAGAAACGAATTTCAACACCTGAAATTTTGGATAAGAGGTTCTTTCATGATGCAACTACTTTCGATTTATTTTTAAATTGAGATAGTTCTCTTGAAAGACACAATTTTTCAAAATCGAGCTTCAAGTTCCTCAAAATCCTTCCAGTTTTTGTTTACGAAATCAAAAAATCATCACTTTCCAACTTCAAAAAAAGGTTTCACACGTTGATTTTTTTCTATTTCATCCTCTCGAGGCTCATTTGGGGTAAAAAAAAAATATGAAGATTTTGATGTCACTCTATGACATTTCAGTCCCACCTTAAAGCCATTTTCATGGAAAGAAAATCTTTTTTTTTTCAGGAATAGTTTTTACTTTAAAAATCGAGTTCAAACAGAAATAAAAATTCAATAATTTGTACTTTTTAGTGCTTTTACCGTATTTTTCAAACTCTAATTCTCCCTAGGATCAATCACAACTCGATTTTTGATCAAATTCTGTCCAAAATTTTGTAATTTTTAAATTTGTTTTTTCAAAAATTCACAATTTTTAGCATTTTTCTGTGTCATATTCGGTAAATTGTGTTGATAAATTCAAAAAAATAGAATTCCAACTTTTTTAAATTATCCATATTTTAATATTGTTTCTTTAAAATTAAAGTATAGGTATTTTTACCATTGATGAAAAAATATTTTCTCGTTAATACTTAGTTGAAAAAAAGTTAATAAAAATTAGCAGAAAAATTGATCAGTTTTTTACAAATAATACCTACCAAATCAAAAATTTCAAAAGCAAAAAAATGTGATTGATGAAAAAAATTGTAGAAATCAATAGAAAAACTGATATTTTAATTCTATATCAGTTTGGGATGAAAAACGAAAAATGAATGTTTCTTTATAGGGGAAAGGAGAAAATATGTATTTTTCATAAGCTAGATGAATGCTTTTCACTCATTCAGCCATTTTTTTTTAATTTTTCGAAAATTCAATGTTTTGATCTAAAGCATAGATAAATTTTGAGTTCAAGTGAGAGGTTCAAAATTTTTACACCATCTCTTGAATTTTAAAAATTCCCCTTCCTCCAGAATTTTTACCAACTTTTCCGAAAATTTTCATAAACAAAATAATCTTACAAATTGATACGATTTTTCATTCAATTCATGATTTTCAAGCAAATAATCAAAAATAATAAATCAACTCGTTCATAAAAATCATTTTTCAGAACGATCAGTTTTTTCCAAACCATTTTAAAAAAATTTCTTACATACAGCAGGTAAATATCTCTTTATTATTGTTAAAAAAAAAAAAAAAAAAAAAACACGAAAAAATACAAAAACATAGAAAACAAACAAAATACTCGAATAAGTACAAATTGGCAATAAAATACGAATATTTAAATTTATAGAGCTTTCACTCTTAATACCTCATCTTCATGTTACTAGACTAGAAAAAACATGATCTGATCATTAAGAAAGTACAAATTTGAGCAAAGTAAAATAAAAAAAATAGGTGCAAAATTTAGGTAAAAAAAAAACCAAACACAAGTCCTCCAAAAACCAAAATTTCAAATCATTTTACCAATATCGTCGTTTCCAAATTTTTCTCTAAATTTATCAATTTGTTCTCGATCCCCGTCAAAAAACCAAGGTAACACGTTTCTCGTAAAAACATCATTTTTCATTTGAGTATACTTTCGAAAAATCGACACTCCGCTATCACAATGGCCAAACACTTTCTTCAACTTATACCTCTTCACTTCTTCGATATCCTCAAAATACCAAAACAGCGCTTTACTCACAGGATCAAATATTCTAAAAACCGTTTCCTCGTCGACGACACCATCTTCCAAAACACGAGTCCATTTCATCGTATTAAAAGCATAATCGAAAATTCCATCGATCGATAACGATTTTTTAAATTCTCTCACCCTCTGATCATCATTATCACAACACCAAAGAAGAAATCCTTCTATCACACTTTGGTCAAAATGACCCCACCTGTAACGAGTCTGCACTTGCTCCAAAGCTCCTACTTTAAACACAAGAAGTTCTTCGTTATCGAGAACTTGAGTGACTACTTCGATCATTTTATTCATCTCTTCTCGATGGTCATTGGACCAAAGCTCGCAACAGAATCCAGCGAATGACCAAGCTAGTCTTTTTTTATGCCTAAATGCCAGATGAGGAAAAGAATCGAGATTGTCATCGATGAATTTGACAATCTCGAGCCATTTGGGCAAGGAATAAAAAGGGCATCCCCGGACAGAAAATAAGTCTAGAATTTTATTACAAAATTCACTCCTGGAATTCGAATCAGGGCAGTAAAAATCTAAAAATGTATTCAACCTTTGAACGTCATAATCGTGAAACATGGCACAACAACGATCCTGCACAAAATTAGACCGGAGTAAATAATTTTTAAATTTCAAAACGTCTTCGGCCTCCGGCAGGCATAATTTCAGCAAAGGATCGATCACTGGTGGTTCGAGTTTCAGCATCAAATCATAAGCATGCTCGAATAATAATTTTTTCCTAATTTTAATACTGAAATCGGACAAAACAGCCAATAAAAAATCGATATTACGACACGGATTTTCGTAATAATTCGAATGTAATCCGATAATCATATGAGCAATATCTGTTTGACTTTTAAAATTATCAGGAACGTAATTCCAAATTTCCACAAGCCATGGAATTTTATGGGTATTTTTGGACAGACATTCGTATAGAAGTAAGTCTATCAATTCTTTGAATTGCCCATATTTGAAAAAATTTTTAATATAATTCCAGGTCAAAAGGGTGCAATATTCTTGATCTTCCTGTGTCCAAAAATTCAGGGCGATTTTGATCGGAATTTTCGACAACAGGTGACGTTTTTGAAAATCGTTCATTTTTGAAAACAATTTCTTTTGAAATCCGCGTCTTCGATTAAGTATTTCTTCGACCTTGGATAATTGTTCGTTCACGTTCAAACGATCCCAAAAGTACTCGATGGCCGACCACGTATCCACATTAAATGCAGTGATCAAAAACGATTCGATGGATTGATCTTTACTTTTGGGTAAATCGAGATCACTTTGTACGTAGCAGAGCCAATAATAAACGAGAGCATTTTTACTGAATTGTATTCGTTTGGTAAAATACGAAGGAAACGAATCAGCTGGCAGTTTTTTTATTTCGTCTTCCAAACAATATCTGCACATGATTTTGAATTTATCGACCTGGCTGAGTCTGGGATTCGACATCATATTTAATGCACTTTGCCTATGGTCTATTTTACCATTCGGCAGCCATTCGCAAAATAATAAATCGCCAATATTCATGCTACCTTCGCCGGTAGCTCGTTTCGAAGTGAATAAATTATGTTTATAATAAAAAAGCCAATTTTTCATCTCATTTTTTACCGGCTCCAGGTGAATTTTCACGATTTCTCGAATTAATCGAGGCCCGGGCAAACATTCGAGTAATTTTTCTACCTCAGTTTGATCGTCTTCGCAAATAGTACACGAATCTGGATTGCAATTGGTACTTTTGAGACTTATTATTCGCAGCCATAAGGCCTCCGCGACCACAAACGAAGCCATCTCTTTCAAACTGGGTATGATCTCGTAGAAAATCGGAATATCGCCTTCTTCGAAACCATAATTTTGAGCAACCGGTTCATCAGGGGGGTCCAATTGAGCGGGGGGTTCAGCGAAGGTATCCACTGTTAAGTACCCGAAGTGGAAATCGTTCTCGGCCGGAATGTCATCGGTTTCCATGCCTGACTCGAGGTTTATCCCTGGTTCAGATGTATTGCCGCACGTTTCCATCGTCAGGTATCTGAAAATGGAAACGTTTACGGTTCAGTTGGATTTTTGGAGGCGGGAAAAGAGTGATTTTTATACAAGGGGATTCAGTGCCGGAGTTCTTCGATTTTCGTGGGGTAGGCATTAGGCAATCCAATTTAAAGGCTGATTAAAACCTTTGAATAACAGGAGCGAAATTTCATTTTCTTCTTCAGTCCAATAAAAATTATAGATCAATTTTTTAGATTTCAAAATAGAATTTGAAAAAAAAATCATTTTGAAAAATATGAGAATTTTTGATTCAAAATTTTATGTAAATTTTTCAACTTGAAATTTTATTAAAAATTTCAATTTGAAACATTACGAAAATTTTCCATTTGTGACCATGCCGGAAAGAAGGGACCTTGAGGCCTTGAGGAAGAAAAATCGATGCCTCATTTTTCACATTTGTGGTCCAAATGACACCAAATCTGGTCCAAACACATAAAAATAAAGATATCGATTTTTTTTTACACAAGGTCCCTTCTTTCCGGCACGGTCACATTTGTTGAAATAAAACATAACAATTTCGTATCATTATTCATTTATTCTAAAATTACTAGATGATATAGAAAATTCAAAACACCAAAAAATTGAATTTTTAAGCACCTTCAAAATTTTTTATTGCACTCAAATTTTGCAGAGTGGATATCTTTCTCTTTCAAATATCTACTAACGAATCATGTAAATGATTTTTAGAGTGGCTCACCGCAGGCAAGAGTCTAACAAAAAATTTGGATTGAAAATTTAAAAATTTAGTACTTCTATAGAATTCTTGAAAAACTTGCCAGATATTTCTACCATCTTCCCTAATTTCAAAATTCCTTTTCGAAAAAAATTTAGATCATCTCAATGTTTGACAAACCTGTTCAAATGATTTAAAAATTGCACCTATACAATAACAAAACGACTTTAACTTTAAAAAATCAAAATTTAACTGAAAATTCTAAAAAAAATTAATACAACGAGAGGCACATATATTTCAAAAACGATTTTTTTCAACTTTTTTATACTTTCCAGCCTAATTTTTTCTAGTTTTCTAGGCCTGTTGACAAGACAGAGACGAAAGTGTACAAAAGCAAAAAATTTTTAATTTTTTCAATATTTTGATCTCGAAGAGGGGCAGACCCTCACCCCTTTTCCGAGCAGCGAAGGCTGATATTTGAAAATTCAGGCTTTCAATTTATTCTTTTCAAAAATTGTGCCATTCGTTGTTTAAAAAAAAATCGTTAGGTATCCTGGAATAAAAATCCCAATTTTCTTTTCTTTTTTTCAGATTTTTAGAAAAATATATTCAAATGGAGGAAAAAATGAATGATCATCGAAAAATGCAAGAAGTTTTCATCACTTGATTTTCAATTTTTAGAACCCTCCAGGTCTCAGAAATGAGATCAAAAATGGAATTTCGAGCAAATAACCATCAGATTTTCATTCAAATAATTTTTAAGAGGTCAAGTTCGAAGTAGGGAAAGGCAGAACAGGCATTCTTTACAATTTTCAATTTATCAAAAACATGTCGAAACGAAAAACACGATCAGAAAACAAAAAAATAATAATTGAGAGATGAAAATAATCAAAAATTCTATTTTTAAAGCAATTCGCGATCGTAATTGTGGTATTTAAATTATTATTTTAGGTTCACTTAGTTGCTAACACTGTCTGTATACGAAAAAAGTAGTAAAGTAAACCAACAGGCAACAATTAACAAAACAATAATTTTTCCAAATTTTTCATTTTTTGAATGAGAATTATTAAAAAATTAATTATGAATATTAATACATCATACAGAGAGTAAGAAATGGTATGAACTCTTACAGTTCCTAAGCTCCGTAATGCGGGCAAATTGCTCAAAAAATATGAGAACTTCAACTTCTTTATCAAAAATGTAAAAAATGTAAACAAAACTGTGAAACAAAATATCAATAAATGCATCGAAGAAAAAACACGAAACTTTGGAAATAATCACCACTTAAATAAATTCTAATCAAATTAACGTGTAGATATAGAAATCGCTTTCGAAAATATTTTTTCTCAGATATTCCAATTTCGATATCATATCACCTCAATTGATAAGATAATAATAAATGAATAGGTAGTTAGGTACTTCTTTGGGACATGAAGTGAACAGTTGTCTGTACGAAAATGTGAGTGGTATTTCACAATTTGTACATCTCTTTACAAGTATTTGAGTAAACAATGAACCATTTTCCCCAACCAAAATCATTAAATGTATTAATTATGACGTAATCATATCTTCAAAATCAAGCACATGTACATAGCTTTTCGCTTATTTATTGCACAATAATGCTCAACGTTTGAAGAGTAGTTAAACAAAAGATACAAATTTAATCGGTTACATTTTAGTCACTCTGTACACAGGCATCGATATCTAATCCCTATTTATCAATTATTATTCAATAATTAAGCTCAAATGCAGATTTAAAACACTCATCATACAAACAGCTCAAAACAAACACAATACTTCCTTCTGTCAAGTGCACAGAACTTAGGATTTTTATTCTACTCAATTATATCGGATAAAATGTGTCATTTTATGAACGAAAGTTCAAGAAATCTAATCTACCATGGGTAAATGATGCAATTTACGTATAAATGCGACGAGGCGTTATCATTGCGTCTAATTAGAGGTTTACGCGGAGTACAAATTCGACTACATAATTATATCCTTAAATAGATCGTACATGAAAAATATACATGATTCTATGCCAACGACAAAGCTTACTTACCAAATTAAATCCCAATTCTCAAATTTGTTGAATTAATAGACAATTTCATTCCGGGTGAACAAAATTATACAGGAATCGGCAACAGTTGGATTGGCAAACAAATTTCACGAATTGATATAACGCGAAAGTTGATACAACGACTATTGTATTCAAGTTGAGGAATATAGTTTCAGAATGACGATAAAAACTATTTAAAATAGAAAAATGATGAAACGATTCGAAAAATATAACAAAATGATGAAAGATTTGTAAAAATTTTACAACTTTTTGAAAAAAAAAATTTTCAATCAAAACAAAAAAATTTTAATTGGACATTGGGCTTTGCACATGGGAAAGTTAAAGGAGCTCGTTGGTTTCGGTTCAGTGTCGTATTCGTAACTTTATCGTATGCTACTATTTTTGTTTTTTTTTTTTTTTTAAATCTAAAACATTTTCATTTTTTTCATCTCCGAAAATTATTTCCCACGATTGTAACTATAGCAGAAAAAAATTTCAATTTTCAACTCTCGAATCTGGAGATTTTTCTTGTTTTCTTTCAAATTCCAATGAAAGTTTTTCTCAACTTTTAATTAGAAAATATGTAAAATTTCTTTTTCAAAAACTTTTTTCAATTCTTCAAATTTTTTCTAAAATTGTTATCAAATTTTTTCAACTTCAAATTCCAATTTTCATTGAAAAAATTTTCTCATCAAGTCATCTAAAATAATTTCTTCTCACTTTCTTTCAACTTTGATTTTTGTTTTTTCAATTCGAATACATAAAATTTTTCAACTCGAAACTTTTCCAGGGGAAAAATTAGGAGAAACTCGAGATGAAAAAATTTCAAGAGCATTTCAAATTTTTGAGAAATTTAAAATTAAAGAATGAAGTTTTAGGATCGGTAGATATGAAATAATGGCAATACCCAAGTAAACGTACAATTGTTTCTTGAAACCGGACTGAGTTTGAAAGTTATTCATTTTTTAATACGATTATGAGACTCGAAGTCAAAATTCAACTCAAAAGTCCATTTAAAAAATGCATAACGAATAAAAGCTACGAATTTCCATAATGTAATCAACATTAATCGAATAAAAAAATTAATTCATTAAAAATACATTTGCAGTTCAATATGAAATACGAAATAAATAAAGAGACAGTACATAAATTATCAATTCAAGTACATACTTTAATAACGATCACGATTCAACATTACAATTATCTTAAATTAACATATTTAAACCATTGAAAAATCAATTCACATTTCGACAATAATCACATCTATGTACAAATCATACACAATAAATAAAAAAAAAATCATGAACAAATTAAATAAAACCTTTCCTTTTTTTATAATCTTCGAGATTCAAAGATCGTCTTGGCGGTCCTTCTCGAACAGGTTGCTCGACTACAGTAGGTGTTACAATATTTACTGGAGCAGGACCGTCGAAGTCGATATTGATATCGAAATCATGAGCTGAATACATATCTTCTCCTCGCTTCTGAGGATTTACTTTTTTCACAGCCGAGGCTGATTCGACGGATTTATTTTCAGGTTTCGGTTCAACCGATTTATCCGAATTAGGCACCTGAACTGGTAATTCTTTGACTGGATTTTTTTTCATCGTCACCATACTGGGCTTAGTATGCCGGCGAGTAAACGGATCATCGGTTTTTTGACCTTTGGTAGCTCGAAGCTCGGCTAAAATAGCTTTTTCAGCTTCTTCAACGTTTTTCTTTCGATTCCTATCGTTGATATAACTAATACTGGAAATTGTAGATGTTCTGGCACGGTCCAGTTTTATTGCTCTTTCTTCTAACTGATTGAGTTCTTCTTGTAATTTGCTAGCTTTAGCTGTATCGCCATTGGACTGAGCTGTATCTCGTTCTTTCATCAGCTGAGTTTTCTTCATGGCGTAATTGTAAGGAGTACTTTTAAAGCGTTCTTTTTCCTTGACGATTTTTTCTACGTCTTCTTCTTTAAACTCATACGACATGGCTTGTTTGATATCCTTCATTTTAGATTCAACGTCATCGACAGAAGGAACCGAAATATCCTGCAATGTACAAGCTTCTCGCCATTTGATGAACTCCGAATCGATGAATTCTTGATTGCTGACGAATTCCAGACGAATGACTCGTTCTTGTGCAGCGTGCTTTAAACGTAACCCTTTGTTGGTTCTGGTATTCCCTAATTGATAAATTTTAGCTGTTTCACATATATCGGTAATTTCCCATACTTTATAGACAGGTCGACCGTTGGGAGCTCCGACACCGACACGAACGAAACAGCCAACAGCAACTTTATTGAAAAATGGTAAATGAACGAAACGTTCTAATTTATGCCTCGATAACCTAATTTGGTTCAATTGTTCTCGACTAGTAATACACTGAACTCTACTATTCTTAATTTGCGATTCTGAATCTGAATCGGAACTAGAACTCGAAGAAACCACCACGTTTTTCGTTTTCTGCTTAGGTTTTGTAGCGACATCATTTTCAGAAGAACTCCCACTGTCGTCAGAATAAACGTCAGAAGCTTTCCACTTCGTTTTAGACCCTTTAGACACAATGGAATTTTCTTCATTAGCCGAATCTTTGCCAGAATTCGCTGCTTGCTCTTCTTTCAATTTTTCTTGTTCTATTTTCCGTTGTTTTTCTTTTTCCTCTCGTTCCTTTTTCTCTTCGCGTTGAGCTTTCAGTAATGACATCGCGTGAAATTTCTTATCGACTTTGCCTCGATTCTCCTCGGCGGTTTTTTTACGTTCGAGAATACGTTCTTTTAAATCCAACGCTGGTGCTTCAGATTTACGATCCGGTATTGATTTCTGCTTCTTCATTTCTCTTTTCTTGGCTTTCCTTAACTTTTTTTCGATATGAAATCTCGTTTTCATCACTTCCCTGGCTTCTATCCGTTTGAAAATCTCTTGTTCTCTTTCTTTCTCAGTCATCTGCGATAACCTGGCTCTATCTTCTTCGTCGCCCATTAGATCGGAACCGTAACCATCGTTGAATTCTTCTTGGCTGAGATCAGAAGAGTCAGAATCCGAAACCTCACCTTCTTCCAATTCGGAATCATTTTGGGGTTTTTTGTCATTCTTCTTACCATCGTGGTTTTTTGGAGATGGTTTCTTTTTCACTGGTTCGTCGTCATCAGAATCAGAATTATCGCTAGAACTGCTCGTCGACCTATCGCTGCGTACTTTGGTTTTTTTCTTTTTGGCTAGATTTAAAAATTCCGAATCTAAATCAGGACTTTCACTTTCTGCGCTGCTGCTGTCGCTGGAGTCGACAATCGGCTGAGACTTTCGTTTCACCATTTTGTGATATTATGGTAGAAGAATGTAGCCGGACTCGTGATTTCCCTGGATCTGGAGAGACACGACTCCAATTGGCGCACACCATCCTGAAATTTAAAGTCGAATTATAGATTTTTTTTTGAATGATTTCATTCGTTAACTAAAAATTAAGAGTAGATAATGAGCAATCTTCTAACCAGTCTTAATTTACAAATTCATTAATAATTATACTAAAAAGCTGATGGAAAACTTATCATACAGCTCAAAACAAACACAAAGCTTCCTTCGATTAGGTGCATAAAACTTGGGACGTTTCAAAAGATGAAATAACAGATACGTATCATTTTATCAATGAAACTTTGAATAATTCAGTTTATTATGGTTAAATGATGCAATTAAACAAAAATAAGAACGAGACGATATTATTTCGGCCAACTGGAGGGCTTATGCAGCGAACAGAATTCGACAAAATATATCGGACAATCAACCGTAACTACATATATGTAAATTATACTTGAATATATGTCAACGACGAAGTAAACTTACAAAATTAGATTCCAGTTCTCAAATTTGTTGAGTCAACAGCCGATTTCATTACGAGTGAACAAAATTATACAGAAATCGGCTACAGCTGAAGATCGGTAAACAAATTAATTTCACGAATTAAAATAACGCGAAAGTTGATAGTAACGATTGTTCTTTCAAATTGAACGTACTTTCCGAATGATGGTGAAAACCATAAAAATTAGAAATCATGGAACAATTCGAAAAATATTAGAAAATAATTGTGAAAGATTTTTAAAAATTTATAACATTTTTGGAAAAAAAAAGAAAAAAGTTTTCAAAACAAAAAAATTTTAAAAATTGTTTTGGGCTTTGCACATGGAAAAATTGAAGGAATTCGTTACTTTTCGGATCATTGTCGTTTTCGTGAATTTATCGTATTGTCGAATTAATTTATTTATTTCATTTTTTTTTTCATTTTTAAAAAATATCTGACATTATTTTAGTTGAAATTTAGATAATTTTGAACATTAAAAATTTTAATTTATTGAGACTTTTCGATTCATTCATTAAATAATGGGAAAATTCAAAATTCAAAAAGGAATGGAAACGGTATTTCGATGCGCCAATTAGAAACGAGAATTTAAGATCAGAAACAGAAACGCTATTTTTCAGATGGGAATTTTTAACCCTTTCCTTAGAAAATTCAACCCTTTCAACCCTTTTATTTTGCTGCGCTGTATTGTTTGGAAAATCGGGAAAACAGATGGGAAAACGAAAACCTCTCAAAATCGTCATTCATTTTCTTTGATCTAGAAAAGAGTTATACTTGAATAAAATTTTAATTTCGATGAATTTATAATTCAAAAAGGTGGAGTTCAAAGGCTGAGGACAAGAACAATTTTTCGAAAATTGTGATAACTAATTTTTTTTTTCGGAAACATAACACCCATAGGTGGATTTAGAAAAATGGATCGGGGGGCGGCTAAGCCCCAGGTCAATGCCATTAGAAGATTTTTTTGGAAAGGTGCAAACTGCAAAATAGATAATATAAGGATTAGAAATACCAGAAAATTAGTAGGAGGGAGCCATCTTTGACACTGTCGCCTCAAATAATTTGAATAATAGTGATTTAATTTATACTCGAATGAATAAACGAATTCAATAAAATCAATGTAAGTATTTCAGTTTCAAATTAGCCAAGCGATTTGTCTTTTCATTTTTTCAGGTATCGATATTCTTGATCTGAAAGATTTTGGTATTAGGAACGAAAGAGGTTCTCTAATGATTTTCTTAAAATGAAGGAAAAACGATTTTGGTGGTTTATGTCAGTTTTTTGATTGATGTCAAATTTGTGCAATTCGTAGAGAAAATTGCGCTTTTGGTAAATTTGCATAAGTATATACCTATAGGTATCGGTGGAGATTATTTTTGGTAATTTAAATAAGATTTAATGGAAGTGGAAATTATTCGGAGCGAATCTGGCGGAAAGAGTGAAAAGGGCCTCCTTTCGGATGCTCGGGCGATTTTTTCGGTGCCGGAGGCACTTTTTGAAAACCTCTGGGGCCAGAGCTTGACTTTTATCAAAAATCTCAAGAATAGAGCGGAAGTCAGCGAGAGAAGAGGCCCCCTTTGGATACCTGGGACAGCCAGAAATCCGGAATGAAACCCCTTCGGCCCTTCCATCTGGATCCTTGGTAATATATAGGCGATGATTGATTTTGAAGGAACCCATAAGGATCTGAGAGATTTTGGCCACGCATATTTGCAAAAAAGGGGGGAGGTTCATCATTGATTTAAACAAAAACATATAATTTTGTTATTGTTATGAAAGTAATTTTAATAAACGAAAAACTAATCTATTTTTAGAAATTTTCGAAATTTTACGAGTCGTGGTATGAAAATCTGAGGTTTTTGGTTTGGCTTACATTCACAATAAAAAATTTCAGATTCTGTCTTCGAAATTTTATCCAGAGTTTTTTATTTTTTCTATTTTCATTTGCTGATCATAAATATTTTCAAGCCAATATTTCAATTGTGCCTCAATCTCGTTTGAGTAAAGCTTCTAATTTCTGTATTTACGGCGAATCAGTTAGGCAATTTTATCAACATTACTAAAAGGAATCGCCTAGTAAATACATTAAGCTTAAAAAATACGTCATCGAGGAGTCGATTTAAGCTTAATTATTCATTTGAAAAATTTCATAAAAATAAGTTTAGATTTATACCTATGTATGACAGATTTATTTGATTAATGTACAATAATTTAGTTTGGAACTAAAATACATTTACTCAAGTAATCGACTGAGAGATGAAAATTTGAAACAAAAATTTGTAAAAAAAAAAAGCGCCAATTTCTGCAAATTCTAAGTAAGTATTAATTCTGACAAATTGAAGAAATAGCATTTTTGATATGTTCAATATTTGTCCATTCAACGTTGCAAGCAGACAAAAAATATTTCAATGTAGGATACATGAACTCATTCTGAAAAAAAAAAAATCGTACCATGAAAATATCTAGTACTTAGGTATTATATTAATTAAATCATTCAAATCAGAGAGCACTCGTGTGTGAGCCTGGATTGGTTTCTAATAAAAATATTGCAACTAATTTACTCACTTCAGAAAAATTCAAACACGAGGTGAAATAATCTCTCACGATAGTATGATAGCATTTCAAAGCTTCATCATTCGAACGTCTACGAGGTTTTTCTAAAAACTTCACTTTATCAGGATCTCCTTTGGTTATTTTCCATAGAATTTTATCCGTTTTTTTCATTTGCGTGAGTCGTCTCTATTGAATCAATAATAACTATGAGTACTCAGTCAGTTGAACAAATTGAACTTTATGACTTTTTAATGATATTTTGTTATCTTTTTATTCATCTAGGTACCTACTACCTACATTAAAATAAAGAATACCTAGGTACAGTTAAAAAATCATACAAAACACTTACTCGAATCTCATTCGTTACCATCTTTTTTAATCTTCTAATTTCAGTATTTTGCCCTTTCTTTATCGCATTTTCCAATAATATTTCTAATGAAGCCAATTTAACTTCACTTTGAGGTGCTGAATTTTTCCTTCGCTATCATCAAAGTCCAAAGATTTGTTTACTTAGTTCCTATACTTATTAGCTATAATCATAATTGATGTGTAAAATATCACTTACCACATTTGGATTCACTTCGGTACCAGATTTATTTTTTTTCAAAACTCGTTCCAATTTTCCAAAAACATTCGCCAGTATTGTATTTCCTATATCCAAGTCTCCAAATTCTTGAACATGACTGGTGGAAGTATCGGTTCGTACTGCTTGAAATAGGTTATGGAATGAAATACTTGACAACTGTCCCTGATAAATCGAAAAATTTTGGATGGATCAGAAAAACGCTTCGAAATTTTATTAAAATTGGCGAGGTGATCCATTTTAAAGAGGAAATATTCTTTGAAAATCCTAAGCTTCTTAGTCATAGAAAGGAAAGAATTCGGAGTATTCAAAGTATTTCCTCTGTTGAAAAAATTAAAAAATTTTTCAGTAAGTTTTCCTGCAAAGAAATTCAGATTTTTCAATTTTTTAAATGCCCAAAGGGCCAAATGCCCACTTTATCATTTCAATTTTGACAATTTTTTCTCGATTACTAAGGATCCCTACTTAATTTTGATGGCTGCGCCATAAAGAGCCAAATGAATAAATTAAAAATTGTTCAGTCACAAAAAATCGAGTAAGTAGGTATCTTTATAATAAAAAGTAAATCCGTATCAGTATTTACCCCTGTTCTATTTTTTATAAAAATTGTGCAGCTAGCAACACAGCCATGAAAATGAGCATATTTTGAAAAATATCATGACAATTTATTTTTACCCTTCTAAAATTTTTTGTTTAATTCACTAATTATTTAAATTAGGTCTAAAATTTTCAAGTCTTTGAAAGTAATCAATCCAATTTAAAATTCAATGAACCAGGCTGATGGAAAAATTCAAATTTCAATTTTTCGTGGAGAAATAACCAAAGAACCTCTTTCAACATTGCATAACTTTGAGGACTTTTTCTGCAATCTTCTTTAATCAAATACAAGAAAATTTGTTGAAAAAGTTTTTATAGATGGTGTCAATCATATTATCATACCACATTTGAAATTACGGTGTTCATCCAATTTTCAGAAAATGCGCTTGTAAGAAAAACTCCCATTGTTTCGTTAAAATCATCAGCTGCGGACGATTCCATTGAATCTGAAGACGCCATAACGAATACTGCAAACAAAAATAAAACGTAATTGTATCTGAATTGTACCCATTTTCTCTAAATAGATACTTATTTTTATAGGTGATCATATAAAATTATTCATTTAGCAAAACGTCTTTAAAAAATTGCATATAAAAGCAGGTATGGTACTCAATATTTAAAATTCAAATCAACTGATTTATTCCTTACTATTAGTATTATCTTCTAATACTTCATTAAAAATTGAACCGGATTCTTCTGCATCAATAAAAATAAACATCTGAAAAAAATTCAAAATATGAGAATTTATAATGATTTTGTAAATTCTCGAAAAATTTGAGTCAACTTGAAGCCTTCTTTTAAAATTTCATTCGAGGAGGCCTGATTTTTTTAATCACTGTTAAAAATTTCATTGAAAAAAATTGTCTGAAATTTTTTTAATGACAGAGCAATTTTTCGAGGCACTTTTCAAGTCACTATAAAAATGGGAAAAATCAAAATGCAATTGGTAGAATTTTTCAAAACATTGAAAATTAGGTACTCAAAAGTGGCCGGAAAAAAGTTTTTGGCTCTATTTTGAAATCTTTGAGGAAACGATTTGGTGATCTGCAACTTTGCAACACTTTTTTTTTTATAGAGATTGAAAAATAAAATCAAATTTCGAACGTAATGAATCGAGGAAGAGTAGAAACTTTGAATCACCCTTTTTAGGGGATGACTGAGGTTCCCAGCTGGTGGCACTACATGGGAATGTAAAAATCGCGTTCTTTCAAAAATCATCCCCAATTTGAGTTTTTTCCGATGAGCTGAGGGTTTTTTCCTCTCCAGAAACTTTAAAGTTGAAAAATTTTGAATTCCCATTGATATGAGAAAAGTATTTTTTTTTTCAAAACAATGATGGAGGAAAGCAAGAGGAAAGGGACAGATCTACGATACCCGAAAATATTTTTATCAAATATAGATTAGTCTTCCTCCTACCCTCAGATATTACATTATTATTAGTTGAATCGTATATTAAGGCCTTACTTTAGCGAAACGTTTATCATTGGTTAATTCATTCAGACTACGAAGTATGCGATTCGATGATAAAACATTGTTTTCCATAAATATTAAAACATCGCTACTTCCATGACCAACAAAATTCACAAAAATGTAATCATTGGGACCGCTGTAAGAAAATGAAATACAATTGAAAATATTAACAGATTTTAAGCATATCTATTCAAAATTTTTGAGAAAAAATTTCAAATAGGTAGGAATCGAAAAATGCAGCGGAAAATACCCAAATTCATACCTATCAATTACTTTTCCGCTTCCAATACCTTGCATTAGTTCTTTTTTACCTTGCAAAACGTTCAAAAAATTTTCCGGCGTCACATCCTGGACAAAAAAAATCATTCACATTTAGCCTAATTTCATTTATCACTTTTGAGCCGAAAATTCTCTAACTGGTGCCCATACTGACCTTTCCAGTGTAATCTTTAACAACGCCATCGTAAACATTGGTATCGTCTGATCCAATAATGACCCCAGGATTAGGATTTCTGCTCAGTAAAAATTGTTTTAGAGAATCAATACAGATAACATGATACAAACAGATTTTTAAAATACCGAAAAATAATATTTCTCACTGTGGATTTTGGGCAATATCATCGTACATCATCAGGATGATATTTTTTTCAGGAATATTACTCCCTCTTAAAATTTGAAACGCGCGACAGATATCAGCCTTTGAAAAAAATTTACGAATTTATTGAATTTAATAAGCACGGTATAGATATTGAATAAAAATATGTAAGAAAATACATAAACACATAGAAATAGGTACCTGATGTCTATAGTTATTCCATCCATTCGTTCCTGCAATCAGAAGTGCCCATACGTTGGGTACGGGTGAAGGGGTTGTATAAGGTGTGGTCGAGCAGCTTGCCCACGAAAAGCAAACCACAATCAAAGATGAAAAAAATACCAAATTCATGGTTTAAAAAAATTAAAGCCTGTAACCTTTTTGATGAAATGAAAATCAAAAAAATCAAAAAATCGAAATCGAGGTGCCAGACTTGATTGAATAGGTAGGTATACCTATCTGACTTGAGCTGCTTAGAATAAAAACAACGTTTGAGTGAACACAATATTCCAATACATATCTGAACGAAGTTCACATTTATACGAAGCATGAAAGACTAAAATAAATATTAAAATGTTTATCGTAACAGTAGACTGTAGACACGTTCTGCGATAACATTTATGACTTTGAATCAAATATGGTTTTTGCGATTTAATATGAAGCTTAATTAAAGAATATGATTCATAGATTTCCAATGTTCCAATAATGGATGTGTTTTGGTGCGATAACTTGAAAAGATTCCCGGAAGTAGATTTTACACGTATAGATAAAAATTAGAAATAAAAATCCATGTTATATCTCAAAAAAATAAGTAAGTAAGTACAATAGTACAAACCATTGAATTTGATTTTTATTCCAATAATTTTATGCTACCTACTTGAAAAGTTTTTGAAAAATCGAAAATTTTTTTGCATCACGATTTAGTCGAGGCAATTGGATTAAAAAGAGACTCAAAAAAGTGAATCAAAATTTTTCAAAGCTCAATTTTTAGTAATAGGTACCTATTACCTACCCCAAAATTCAAGCATATACCATATAGGTACCTAATTTAAAAATCTGCAAAATAACTAATCTGTGAATTAATTTTTGTATTATTTTTTATCGACTCTCCAGAAGGGCATAATTCAAAAAAAAATTGAAAATTATATGTTGCATCCTTTTTTATACTTTTTGAGGTGAAATACTATCGTCCTGACTAAATTTCTCTTAGATGAAAAAATCAATCTACGATTTTTCTATCCAAAATTAGGCTATCGGTCAAAAATTGCAGACACAATTTTTCAGGGCAAAAAAAATTGGCCGATTTTTCAGTTCAAAGATGAGACATAAGAAATAGCAATTTTTTGTATAGCTCAATAGCTCAGAAAAATTGGATAATGGTGAAAAACAAATCTAAATGGCGGAATTTAAGTCTGAAAACATCGTTTATCAAAATATTTGTTGGTAAATTTAGTTCAAAATATTCATCACTTACCTACTTTCCTGTTTTGAATAAAGATCAAATTTTCAAGTTATTTTGAAATCTATTTAACTTTCTACCCTGAAATTATTAAAATAGAAGTTCTGTTTGTTGTCTTTCTAGCGAGGAAGGAAGGTATCTCAACTTGAAAAAAAATTTTGAGCCGACACAAAAATTAATTGAATCTTGGAAGGTAGGTAGGTACCTGCATTATGAAAGAACCTCATGTCCAAAATTTCTAGCACTGAAGTTCATTTTTCGAAATTTTCAACTTTGATTTCAAATCCATATTATTTTCGCTTACAATTTTCCCAGAAAAAATTTAATTTTCTGTCAAACTTTAATCGATCAAATAGGTCACCTACATTGGTTATCCGAAATTATAGGCGTTGAAGTTCATATGAACCATTTTTATGGGCTTTCTCCAGCATTGGAAAATGTCAAAATTTTCTGGAAACTTTGAAACGGCTCAAAAAGTTTAAAACCACTTTCAATCGATTTAGAAAAATTGGTACCTATTGGGTACATACCGAATTTCTGCTCTTTCGTTGATTAGACCAAATTTTTCAATTTTGCAGAGCGATGAGGTATAAATTTGAAATTTCCAAAATTCGTCAAAATTTGAGAAATTAACTTCATGATGTAATTTCGATTTATTTTCATTCGGACTCAAAATTTTATTTTCAGATGAAATATATTTTTCTTACGTCTATCATTTTGAACAACATACATTTTTGTGATTTTTGGTCACCTACGAACACGATTTAAAAATCATTATAATTTGGGATTAATTACTTATTTGTGTAAAAATTGATTTTTGATTCGACATTGATTTTTGCCCTTCTAGAAAAATCAGAATTAAGAGGGAACCTCAGCTCGAAACCCAATCTTTGACTTTTAAAGGTGATTTTTATATCCTGGCTCACATGTGTTGGTAGGTACTTAGGTAGGTTGATAGATGGGTACTAGGTTCACACAAATGCAAATAAATAATAAAAAATTATGTGTATTTCTCGAAAAAGTAATCACAAAAGTAAAATTCCATGTACATATACAAAAAGATAAGAAGCCAGAAAAATGAACAATTTATCACTTTCCCAATAATATTTCGTTCATATTTATTGGCAAACCGAATGAATCGCATTTTTAATATGTGCAACATCTGTCCATTCTGCATTGCAAGCAGTTCCAAAATACTTCAATGATGGATACATGAATTCATTCTGAAAAAAATAATTACGTCATCTTTTAAAATAATGCATATTTTTATGAAAGTTGATTAGAAATAATGCTTTATTACATCAGCAAAATTCAAACATCTGGCGAAATAATCCTTCAGCACAGTTTTAAAGCATTTCGATACTTCGGCTGTCCGACTTTTGGCTTTAGTTGTTTTCAGAATTTCTATTTTACTTGAATCGCCGTTGGTTATTTTCTCTAATATTTTATCCATTTGTATCGTGTGTTTAAGTCTTCTCTGTTGAGCAAAAATACATAAGTAGGTGTTAATAATAATTCATACCTACCAATGAATGATTATATTTTGAATGCTCACCTGAGTTTCAAAAGATAACAATTTCTTATATTTTTTAACTTCGGCCTTTTTCCCTTGTTCTACCGAATTTTTCAATGCAATTCGTAAGCTTACCACTTTTGCTTCAGTCTGCGGTACTGCACTCTGCATGTATTAAAAAATAAATAAACGATTAAGAAATTTACAGAACAGGCACGTAAATAATGAGTATGAATTTTTATAAATAAAAGTATAGGCTTTTACCAGATTTGGATCCATAAAAGGCTTAGATTTTTTCTCGTTAGCTCCTTTCGATTCTCCGATAATTTCAGCATTTGTAATATTTCCAATATCTAAATCACCGTATTCTTCGACGTGACTGGTTAATGTACCAGCTCGTACTTTTTCGAATAAATGATGAGCTGAGGTGTTCGACAATAGTTCCTAATAAAACAATGAAAACATTTAAATATTTAAATAGGTAAGTATATGAATGAATGAAATTATTATTAGTTGGAATCCTATCTCCTGAAGGGATAAATTGGGAAAATATTACACGGGTAGGTACCTATTTCTTATTATTTCTGATAATATTCCATTTCAGAAAATTATATTCAATGAAAAACAACACACTTTTTTCAATTTCCATAATTTGAATAGTTTAAATTTTGATTCTATTAAATTCGTTAAATTCAAAAAAATCAAACTTTACCGAGGTACCTATATATTCTGATCAAGAAGTCAAACTTTTGAAAAAAATTAAAGAAAAGATTTGAAATTCTTTTTTTTTGCATCAATTATTTTGCCCTAAAATATCAAAGCTCTTCGACAACTCCTTCTGATAATCCGAGTCAAAAACCGACTGAAAGTTATTCTCACAATTTCTGCTTGGTGCATCCAATTAACGGAAAACAAGTCTCCGAGGCAACTGCCCATCGCGTTATCGCAGTAAGAAGCCCAAGATGATTCATTTGGATCAGCAGCAGTCATGACAAAAACTGAAATAAGTAAAAATGAAACGTACCATACAAAAACATGACACAAAAACAGAATTGGCTAGGTAGGTACACTAACAAGAGAGATCTCTGAAATTTTAGATTGAAACAAAAATAATAATATTGAATACACATTTCAAAAGAACCTCTCCATCCAAAAATTAATTTTTGAAAATTCAAAATTATCTTCGTAGATACCTAAGTACCCACTTATTTCAAGGCCTTGCAAAAATATCTACAAATTGTGAAAGTTTGATTTAAATTTCGTTGCAAATTATTTTTGATCCTCCAAAACGATTAAAAAGAGTTTCAAAACATTTTGGGGCTTTCAGAAAATTTTGAAATTTTCCAGTTGTTTTTTTCAAGCTCAATAATGGATCCATATACGTAAATTTTAGAATGTAAAAAAGCAAATAACATTTTCATGACCTATTTTATCAATTAAACCACAATTTTTTGAAATTCATATTTTGTCTGGGGAAAATTTCTGGTGAAATTTAAAAAAAATACATCAAAACGTTCGTATCGAGGAGAAAAATCTAAAAATTGGTGGGTAAGTAAATTACATAATCTATTTTTAATTTTACAAATCGATTGAAAACAGTTTTAAGACGATTTAGAGCCAACAAAAAATTTTAATTATCTCGAGATTTGAAAAAAAATTGCAGAAAAGGAATTTGACTTGGCCATAAGAAAGTTTTTTAAATTTTGGTCCAATGGATAAAACAGAAGCTGTAGAAAGTAAAAATTATCTAAAATCTCTAGAAAGTCTCGAAACTGTTTCCTGTCCATTCGAGAAGTACAAAGTTGAGCATAAACAGAATTCTTGCTTTTTACACTGGTTAAATCTACAATATTTTGCATTTGCAGAATCATAGAGTGATTTCAAAGTTCCAAAAATTCGCTAAAATTTGAAAAATTATTCTCAGCATCTGAAATCTAAGGTAAAAATTTTCTTATAATGTATTTTTGTTTCAACCCAAAAATTTTACTACTCATGGAAGATATCTTTGTCAGACGAATATTATTTGACCTACTATTGGTGTTTTCCTGCACGTATCTATCAAACACTGAACCACTTTCGCATGCTTCAATGAAAAGAAACATCTGAAAAGTGATTAAAAATATCATTTACAATTTGGCCAATTTCTAGTTAATTTTTTCTCAATATTCAATATCACATAATTTGCTCGATGATTTTTCGTTGCATTACCTTAGAAAAACGATTCTCCCTGGTCATATTATTCAGAGCATCATTCAAATCTTCCGCATACAACGGATTAGTTCCATCCGGAAACCCTAAAATCCCATCAGCTCCATGATCAACAAAATTTACAAAAACGTAATCATTCGGACCACTATTGAAATAATTACCAAGCACAAATTCAAATTAATTATGGCAACATGAGAAAAAATTAAACGTTGGAGAAAAAAATTCGACCCACCTTTCAATTACTCTTCCGCTACCAATACCAGTCATTTTTTCCTTTTTGCCTTGCAAAATGTTTAAAAAATTTATCGGGGTGACATCCTACGCAGAAAATGTAAAAATGTCCAAAAATTAGAGACTAATTCGGGAGAAATTTTGCCTTTTTGATGATTATAAAAATTTATAAATCAACCGAATAAAATGTCTCAAATTGTACAAACTTTTCCAATGTAATCTTTGACAACGCCTTTGTAAACATTGGTACCATATGGTTCATTAATGATGACTCCTGGATTAGGATTACTGCGTTTCAAATATGTAAAATAAAATGCAAAAGGAAATAAACATTGATAATCGAATGAATGCAAAAATGAAAAATCGAATTTATACGGGTATTTGGTAAGTAGGTGCCCATTTTTTATGCACTTACTTTTCATTGTAGGCGATATCATCATACATCATAACAATAATATTTTCTTCCGGAATACCATTTCTTCTCAGGATTTGATAAGCATGACAAACATCAGCCTATAAAAAATCGTATTTTCAAAAATCTCACACTACGATCTAATTTCAATACAATTTTTGTATTGAATCAATCTCCAGTCCCTTTTGACTTCAAAAACAGATAGGCTAAAAATTTCAAAAATTGAAAGATGGGGAGAAAGGGGAGGGTAAAAATACCCAAGTTTGGAATAGTTACCTTATGATCGTTCATGCTTTTTTTCGATTTTTGATGATTTCCAAAAAATTTCGAGGAAGTGTCGTAATCTACTAATTCGAGCTCGCTGATTCCGGATTCGGTGTCCGTTTTCAGTTTTGACTCTTTGTTGTCGAGTTATGACCGATTTTCGGCTGAAAATTGCCGTTTCCGGGCAAACCAAAAGTTATCGCTGCAAACCATCGTCAAATTCGTGTTCAGCAGCCTCGAATTATTCGAAAAACACATTTTTCACGATTTTTTAAAAACCTTTTTGAAATTGGTTAAAAATGTCCTGGAAAAAGACCATTTTCACGGAAACTAAGCGAAATGAGGCCAATCCGACCACGTCAATGAATTCGCCGTGGCCGAAAACCCCATTCTAGACACCGCACACGTCGATCGGGAGCAAAAAAATTTTGGCCCAAAAAACAGAGAAGGGGTTAGCCCGTTAGTTCATGCTTTTTTTCGATTTTTGATAATTTTCAAAAATTTCGAGATAGGAGACGTAATTTACTAATTCGAGGTCGCTGATTCCGAATTCGGTGTCCGTTTTCGGTTTCGAGCCTTTGTTCTTGAGTTACGGCCAATTTTTACCTGAAAATGACGATTTTCGGGCCATGTAAAGGCTATCGTTGCAAACGAACGTCAAATTCGTGTTCAGCGACCTCGAATTAGCCAGAAAACGCATGTTTCGCAATTTTTCAAGAACCTTTTTGAAATTGGTCAAAAATGTCCTGGAAAAAGGCCGTTTTCTCGGAAACCAAGTGAAATGAGGCCAGACTGACTGCTCCGTTGAATTCGCCGTGGCTGAAAATCCTATTCTAGACACCTCGCACGTCGATCGGGAGCAAAAAATTTTTTTGCCCAAAAAACAGAGAAGGGGTTAGTTCATGTTTTTTTTTTTCGATTTTTGATGATTTTCAAAAATTTAAAAATAGGAGTCGTAATTTTCTAATTCGAGGTCGCTGATTCCGAATTTGGTGTCCGTTTTCAGTTTTGAGCCTTTGTTGTCGAGTTATGGCCGATTTTCGCAGGAAAATGGCGGTTTTCGGGCAAACCAGAAGTTATTGCTGCAAATCAACGGCAAATTCGTGTTCAGCAGCCTCAAATTAGTCGAAAAACACATTTTTCACAATTTTTTGAAAATTACCTTTTTGGAACTGGTCAAATGGCCTGAAAAAAGGCCATTTTCTCGAAAACTAAGAGAAATAAGGTCAAACCGAGCACTCCATTGAATTTGCCGTGGCCGAAAACCCCATTCTAGACACCTCGCGCGCCAATTGGGAGCAAAAAAATTTTTGGCCCGAAAAACAGAGAAGGGGATCTAACGTTCAATTTTTCCAAAGAGAATTTTTAGAATTTTACTCTATCAGCTTCAAAATTTTGAAATTTTTTTTATTAATTTTATAAGGGGTTGGGAGAGGGAAATAAAATTCCAAAACTGTGTTGAAATTTGAACCCAACATTCTCGAAAATATTCACCAAAAATATGTGGTATGGTTTCGTTCAGATTTTTCAAAATTTTGGTGAATCAAATCAAGGAAATGAGTTGAAATGCAGACTCATCCCCTTCAAAATCACAAACCATTTTTTTGAAATGGTTGGCTTCTTCCAAAAGTCTTTTATTTAAATTAGCGATGACAATGAATTTTTCTGAAAATAATTTTTTAAAAAACTTTGAAAATATTATCTAATAAATCTGAGGAAAAAAAGGAGGAGGTGAGAAAGTAGAGAATAGGTCATTTTTCACCTACATACCTACATAGGTAATATGTGCTTGATTTCAGAAATACACTTAATTATTAATGAAATATATAATTTTTAAAAAAATATAATCTAAGTAAAAAGCACAATACGAACCTGGTGTCTATAATTATCCCACCCATTCGATCCTGCGACCAAAAATGCCCATATTTTTGGAGTTGGATGCGTTGCTGAGGGTGAGGTTGGTATTGGTGTAGTCTTGGGAGTCACCCAAGAAACACTAAATAAAATTAATGACGAAAAAAATGTCGATTTCATGGCCTGAAAAATTGTAAAAATAGTTCGTAAATTTGGTTTGAAAAGCGCAAAGACAAAATGAAATAGGTATCATCGACAAAGACAAAGGCTTTGGGAAAATCTCTATTTTAATAAATATTTTTCAATTTTTTCCAAGACTAAAATAATTCATCTCAATTTGAATAAAGATTTTCTAAAATTATTTTTTGCAATATATTCTTGATTTTTTTCATTGAGTGGCTTAAAAAAATTTTTACCTCCTAAAATAGGAATAAAAAAATTCTTCGTCATTTTATATATTTACCAACTTAAAATTTTATTTTCAATGAATTACTCACTGTCTATTTTTGCCGACTTTTTAAAAATTAAATAGGTACCTATTATAATCTATAAAAAAAAATTGATAAAAAACTCAGAATAAGGTAGGTAGGTAATCAAAATAATAAGACTTACTTGTACTTTTTCAGTAAAATTTTTCTAAGCACATTAAAACATCTAAATAACGCTCGATCGAGTACAATTGTAACGCAAAAGAATTCGGAATGTTTTTCTATTCTGCATGCAATATTGTTAATCATACCTACTTGAATAAATCGTGATAAAATTCGAAGATGGCGATTCGTTCAACTATTTTTAGTCATCAATACAATCATAATTATGACCTATGAAACGATAATAAAAAAACACGATAAAAGTAAGATAAGTTAAACACTAGAAAAAATAATCATTAAATTTTGAACTTGTGTACGAAAGATAAGAAAATTCCAACTAAATACAGGATGCCCGGTGAAAGGTCAATTAAACAAAATCTTTACATCCAAATAGATATGACTTGAACGTCGAAAAATAAACATCCATATTGCATTTTTTCCCCTAGCTTTAAAATTGAAGAGAACTACGAAATAAAATTTACACAAAAAGTTTTTTTCAATCAATCGAGGCAATTGATAGCAGATACCTACTTAGCCGTATCTGTTTTGAAAATTGAATAAATTTTATTCTTGTTATTTTTTGCCTAACACAAAAAATTGAAGGGGTTACGAAGCATTCAAAAGTTCGGAAAAATCAGAAATTTTTTGAAACTCAACTCATGTTTAGGTACCTACTTGACGAACGTATCGTATTCGAAGCTTTCATGTGGTAACCATGGTAACCGACGAAGGTTGAGCTTATTTCCCGACAACTTTTGGTAAGCTCGGATGATTTGATACAACTAGATACACTCGTTCATGAAGAATTCATTTTGATTGGATTGAATCGAAAGAGTGAGGGAATTTCTCATCTAATTTACATGATATAAATGTAGCCTGGCAAGTATCTGTATCGAGTATACGCCCTGCTTACGTTTTGATTCTTTTATTCGTCCAATCCAATGCCATACATATGTTTAGGAAATACCTATAAAACAAAATAAATTCCAAGGAACTTACCCATTTGTTATTTCGATATTTCATTCTTTCTCGTGCCATCAACAATCAGCGAATAGAAAGTTATAATTTTTCTATCACAGAGTTTAAATGGAGGGGGCATTCTCCTTCAGTTTTTTAAGCAACAAATCGTAACAAAATTTAAAATTGGAATTCCATCGTTTCCAATTTATTATTTTAAAAAAAAAAAATCATTTTAGACTTCTACCTATTCATATTTTAAAAACAGTCATTCAAAATTATCTACCTAATACTCGTAGATCTTGTTTTTAAAATTTTTTAATTTTAATTACATTTGACATTTTAAAAAAAATTTAACAACATTTTTTCGATATTACTGATAACTTGACTTGACGTTTAAAAAAGCTGTCGGTTTTTTTGAAAATTTCCCAATTTTTCTTGAAATTATTTTTATGAATTTTTTTTTTAAACAAGGTAGGTACTGTTTAATCAACTATTTTTTTTTTTTGATACTTACCTAATTTGATAAAATTTTTGTCAGTATGTACTTGAGTCAATTTTTTTTTCTTAAATATGATTAAATTTTTTCTCAAAATCTCATCCAGAAAGAATAATTACAAAAAGGTACATTTTCATATATTTTTTGCATTTCAGCTTTGAGAAATACCTCGTACTGAGACTGGTATTTTGAAAAATTACTCATTGGTGATCTTGAAAGTTCAGAAAAAAAAGAGAAAACATTAAAAATTTTTTACAAGATGGAATGAAATTATTTTCAATTTTTCTTTTATGGATTTTGATTATTTTTAATGAGTTTTAATCGTTTTTTGATGGAGCTTCAACATTTTTTAATGTTTATAGCCGATTTCAACTATTTTTTGATAAATTTTAATCATTTTTGATGATTTAAAAATTTTTTAAAGAATTTTTTCTGTCTTTCATTTTGTAAAAATATCTAATATATTACCTGTGGTTAGCACAAATTTTCTCAAAATACTTATTTCGCCATAAGTATTAATCACCGAAAATTTAAAATTCAAATTAGGAAATACTTACCTATTTTATTGGCAATTTTTCAAAAAAAACTTTCAAACCTATCATTTTTTCTTTTCGAAGAAGAATAGGGTTCAATATTTTAATTTTTTGTGAATTTTTTAATCTGTTTTTGAATAAATGTTTTGAAAATCTCATCGAATTTTCTCTTATTGTTACCTATTTTGACATTTTTAAATTATGGCCTGGTTATAAACACAACTCAAAGACTCAAAGTATCTAAACTAAAATGAAAACTCATTCAATTTTTTGGATAGGTAGGTACCTACTTGAAAAAAAAAACACTATTTCACACACGTTTCAAGCACAAAATTCTTGCAAAAATTTGGATTTTTGAAAAATTTATATTTGAAATGCCCTGTTGTAGCTTGTAGCAGTAAAATGTTTGCTTTACGAATTATTACCCCTCTCCCCCAACCATAAAATTTACCTATAAATCCATTAATGTCTGGAGGGGGAGGGCGAAATCAGTGATACCAATAGTCGCCGAAGATTTTAAAGAGAAGATACTTTTTCATAAAAAAATTCCTCTCAAAAAAATATTTTATTTCAATTAAAGCATTAGGAAGTATCACATTGAAAAATTGAGAAAAAAAATTCGATCACAAAACTTGCACAAATCATAGATAAAACATGTTATTTTTATATTTATACCATCGTTCAGCGACCGGTTCCCATTGATGCTGCGGTGTCCGAGTGGTTAAGGAGTTGGACTCGAAATCCAATGGGCTCTGCCCGCACAGGTTCGAATCCTGTCCGCAGCGCTCCCGAGATTAAATTTTTTATTCGTTAATATTGCTCATATACTTACTAATTCGGAGTTCATCAACATATCGAGGCTTTTTTCAAAACATTCAACAAGTACCACTCTCTTTTTCTCATCACATGATCATTATTTTTATTGAAAGTTACGATCATGACCCAATGTCAGAGGTGCTGCGGTGTCCGAGTGGTTAAGGAGTTGGACTTGAAATCCAATGGGCTCTGCCCGCACAGGTTCGAACCCTGTCCGCAGCGACATCGGAATGAAAATTTTTTTATCGATTAATTTTTCATTCTTGATGTCTGGAAGTTAGTACACATATGGAAATCTTTTTAAAAAAATTTAATAACCTATTTTTTCATACCCCACCAAAAAATTTTTATCATTTCATACCTAGGCATTGAAAATTACAATAGGTATGTGAATGTTATAAAATGCATGGCAAATTTATTTAATAAGAAGTAGGTATAAATGATATTCGATCTAGCAATATTTACATTTATATCGAGAAAATTTGAATTACCTACATTTTTTAATGGTAACTACCTACGTATTTCATACAATAAGTTTGAAAATTAAAATTTGAAAAATTACAAAAAAAATCATTTTTTTTTAAATAATTAATTAAAATGATCAATGGGCATTGATGCCACATTTTTATATAATCATAGTTACATTTTATTTACTTAAAAAAAAAATCGTGCAAGAGAATAAAATAATAAATAGATAGGCATAAAAAAATTAATGTAATTTTTAGTCAAAAAAATTTTTCCTTTTTTTTTCAATTTTTTCAGGAAAGATCAAAACCTTAAAAAATGCAGAATTTTTCAAATTTGCGTGACTAGATCAACAAATTAATTTTTTTCACAAAACATCATGGAAATTTTGAGGACAATACAAAAAATTCTTTAAAATTTGCCAGAAGGTATTCTGTAAAAAAAATGTTGAAAATTCTGCAATTTTTTACAATTTATTTAAAAACATGTGACCATTAACAAGCGAAGGGACTTCAAGGATCATTTTACCAAAAATCATTTTTCTTTGGTTTCGGACCCCCAAAACCCTAGAAAATCTATTAAAATCTTCCCTAGGGTCCTAGAATGCAAAGCGAACTCTTCAATCGACATTTTATGCAAGAACTTCATTAATATTTATTGCAAATTTTTTTTTTTCGAGTTCATTTATTCAAAAACAACCAATTTTTAGTCCTCAGATCCCTTTTTTCGTGGACGGTCACATTTGTCAAAATAAAGATTTTGGTAACACATTTTTGGTAAAAAATTTCCAAAAAATGAAATGTTTCTAAAGGTAATTTTTTGACGTTTCAAACGCCATTTTTGGCGATTAATAGAAAAAAATAATGGCTTGGCCTATATTTCTGTGCCTGAGACAGACAGATAATACATTTTATAGGTAGAAAAATTTACCATAGGTACCTACCTAGGTAACCAATTCATAAACGTTCAACATTTCTAAAAATACAAACACCATCAATAGAAAAAATTACCAAAAAAATAGGTCAAAATTACTACATTTTCTAAATCTTAAAATTATTGCCCATCAACGCCTCGTTTCAACACATCCCTCTTAAAATTCTCAATTTGATCATGATTATCGTCAAAAAACCATTTCAACACATTTTCAACAACACATTCATTATCCATCTCGAACGTTTTTTTCAACCCTTCCATCTGTTGAAAATTGAGCACTTTGCTCAATTTATAATCCTTTGCAGCTGTTTCGTCGACGAAATACCATTTCAAAAATTCATCGACCGTTTCCTCCAACGGTACTAGGCACAATTCCAGATTCGAAACTGCACCAAGCATCAACGTTTCAAAAATTTTATCCACCGGTAACAATTCTTTCAGGGGGTTCAAAATCTCTCGATTACCTCCACACCATAATAAAAATTCTTTCCAACGAAGGAAATCAAAATCCTCGAGATTTTCCTGGGTTGAAATATATTGCGGCCAACGTTCCAATAATGATAATTTTAATCCATCCAAGTCTGGTTCCGAATTAAGGTAAAATTCGGTTAAACCTTTGACCTCATTTGGTAATCCATTTTCCAACTTTGATATCAAAATATTTTGGAATTTGTCGGAAAAAAATAAGGTTCTTTTGAAATTCTGAGATTTCTGGGCGTTTACAAAACTACCATCGATGAATTTACCAAGCTCAATTAACTTATCGAATGCTGGCTTACTCAACAGTTGTTTACTCGACTTGAGGACTTTTTTTCGGAATTTCCGAGCCAGCGGTTCATTTGACGAACATAAATTCACGTAATCGATCAAATCATCGTAATAATGCTTTTCCAATAAAAATTCCATAAAATGGCCAATATTCGCATAATTCATCAATTCCAGCTCCACAAATTCCTGAATATCTTCGCTTTTCAAGCAAAGCTTCAAAAAATAATTCAAATATTTCGGACGTGATCGAATCACGAACACGTGCCAATATCTCCGCCATATTGAATCTCGCATTTCCGCAGGCATATCGATCAGTAAATGAGCAAAAAATCTCAAATCGTGATCGAAACATCCCACTAGCTTAAATCGATCGAAATTATTAAACTCGATGAAAAATTTCTCGGCGTGATTTTGAATGAACAGATGTCTCAAATTTTCGGAAGCACTGATCCAAAGATCATAAAGAATACCTCCATCTTTGGTTATTTTTTTACACTCAGAGATGAGAAATCTGGGCGGAAGGAAATCATTACGTCGAATTGCACCTCTGAATCTGTACATTAATCCCATTCGCGACCGATTAGTTGCACATCTGAAAGCCTCGATGGATAAAGAATTCAACAATTTGTAAAATTTTTCATCCGAAATCGTATTTTTGACGAGGGACCAAATTTTGAACATATATTCCAAGTATTTTTCCTTCCAAGCCAGCTCGTAAATAATTTGATCTGGATATTCTTTCAAAATATGATCGACATGAACGGTATTTAATTTCGGTAAAAGACATTCGATTTTACCGCAAAATCCTTCTTGAAACATTTTATCGATATCTTTCAACTGATCTTCGATGCTATTTTGATTCAACATGAATTTAAAAGTCGCCCAATTTTCACAATTCGTATTCAACCCTTTGATCACATAACGATGAGTGGGAGGTTCGCGTTTATCATTTCTCAAACGACGGGCCCAATAATGGTAAACCGGTTCCATTAGGTAATTGGGCGAATTAACACTTTGATCGGTACACACCAAAGGCCAAAATTTACGAACATCTTCTTCGAAACAGAAAGTACAAGCGATTTTGTATTTCTCCAACGGACTGAATTTTTCATCGGCCAATAATTTTCGAGCACTTCGTTCCCAACAAATGGTGCCATCCGGTCCGTAAGTAAAACTATCGAAACATTTTAAAAAAGTGTCGCGATAATCGCTGGTGCCGAAAAGAATACCCGTCTGATTCTCCTGGTAAAAATAATGGAAAAGTTTTTCCAGTTCGACACCCAGGGAGCGTAGTCGTTTTGTGATTATTTCTTTGATGACTGGTGATAATCGTCCTAGAACTTCATCGCATAAGGAAAAGGATTCTTCTTTAGTCAAGCCCAGTATATTGATCGGAGTGAAGCTTTTTGAACGAATTAAGAGTAATGATAATTCGGTCGTGGCGAGGCATTGTAATGATGATGGCGAAGGAGGATAGTACAGAGGGTATTCTTCGTTGTCCATTTTTTCCAAAATTTAATTTGATCGAGTGGAAAGAATTTTTCAGAGTGGTCGGGTTTCTTGTCAGGTCAAAATTCAGAAAATCTGAAATCAGAATTAAATCGAGATGCATATAAGTGCCTAATTTTCTATATGATTTTTTTTTTTAGTTTAAATGCCAGCACCAAATTTATTTTTATACCAAATACCACGAATACCTACTTAGTACTTAAATGCATTTTATTTTAAATTTATTTTTCAAAAATATTTCCAATGAATCTCATATTATAGTTTCAGCTTCTTAAAGTGAAATGCGAATAGTAGACAAGTCCCTTCATACTTCAAGATTTAAAGAAAAATTTCATTGATCAAATTTCCCACAAATTCCTTTTTCCCCTTCCATTTTTTTTTCGTTCGAAAATTCCCACAGTATGGGAAATTTCCTACAATGTCCCAACACTGATTGGTTGGAAAAAATTTTTGACGTAATTTTTTCAGAAATAGCATTTGCCCCTTAAATTCTAAAAATTAGACAATATGTTTATTATATCTCAAGTTTTTTTTTTGAGTGATGAGGCGATTCATGGAAAACCCTGAATAAAAATCAGCAAAATTTTGTAGCATATTACGCTACATTTTCAATTTTTCAAATCTACTTAAAATTGACTATCAATGCTAACACTCAGTTTGATTAACAATTCGTTTTTAACATTATAGATCTACCCATTGATGAAATGATCGTCTGGAAAAATTTTCCCCTGAATTCTCGAAAAAAATGCTCATTCCAGCAACATAAATTGCAACTATCGATCATACAGCAGTTGCTCTTTTTCAGCCACATTATGATAATTGTCGTAAAAACAAACATTATTCTTCTTCAACAAAACCTCTTATTTCATTATCATCTTCCAAGTATAATGACCAATTCATTAAGGTTGAAAAATGTTTTACCTGATTTAGAATTTAAGAAAAATCACCCGGTACGTATTTTTGGTCGTAGAATATGATTTCATAAATATTTTCTCTAATAGAAAAGAAGAGGAAGAGTGGGAAATGGAGATGAGCAACAAATTCAAATTCGAGTAGCATTTACACATTTCACAATAGTACATTTTTCAGTCCATAGGTATTTCGTGACAAAAACACTTTCACGGGCGAAAGGTCTCGAGTGGACATTCACTTAGGGGGAAAAGTGAAATGAGAATTCAACAATGAAATCGTGTGGTGTGTTTAGATCACGAATTTGATACCTAATCTTTTTCACACGGTGAGAGTGAATAAAAGGAGTAAAGCTTAAAAATAGTTTTTTTAAAATCGAAATTTTTCGATTTTGATATTATTGAGTGATGTGTCGAAATATTTTTTTGACATCATAGAAAAAGAATTGTACATTCTGGAAATAAGGATATCAAAGAAAAAAAAAACACAAATATATATTGAAATGTCTCCTAGTCAAAAAATCTAGTGAATTTTCCACAAATTATTCACATAAATGTACTTGATAATAAAATCAGTGTATTCTTCTTATTTCTAAACTTATTTTAATAGGTAAAGTAACAAAATCATAACATAAGATATATTTTTAAACTTAGATGTGACTTATTCTTCTTAAAAAATATAAAACAGACCAGAACTCGTCAATTTGATTTAATTATCAAATAAGTAATAGGTTATAGTAGGATTCATATTACAATGAAATTCGAAATTGAAAATTACATTATAGGTATTTGATACCTCAATCAAAGAAATTCCAACACAAGAGAAGGAAGATACGTCAACTCGCAGTAAAATTTCGAGTCAAAACAAAAATAAATCGAAAAAGCATCATGAAAAAAAACAACTAAAACTTTAGATTTCGAAGTTCACTTCTCGAATTGTGGAAAATTTTTGATTGCCAAAAATACAAAAAATCAATCTAATCAGCGAAAAAAACTTTAATTTGGTATACGCCCTATTTTTAACCTTCCGAATTGACTGGAAGCGGTTTCAAGACGTTTTGGAACTCCAGAAAATTTTGGGACTTTCTAGCGATGGAAAAAAGCTTATAAAATAGTTCATATGAAGTTCCGCACCTGCTATAATTGTAGATACACAATATTTTTGATCTACTTATCAGTTAAAAAAGACTTCTCCAAAGTTCGCACCTTTGTGTTCAAATTCAAATTCAATTTTCTTGTAACAAAAAATTACATTTTTTCAGGAAAATTGTAGGTACAAAAAAAATTCAACTCAAAGTTGCGAATTTCGGAAAATTCTGTTTTAATTCATGAAATAGGTCACCAGTATTTCGATCCGAGATTACAGATGCTGAATTTCACATGGACCATTTTAATAAACTTTTTTCCAACACTGGAAATTTCCAAAATTTTCTGATGGCTCCGAAACGCCTTGAAACTACTTTTAATCGATTTGGAAGGTTAAAAGTAGGGCAGGTATACATCAAATTTTAGATTTTTTCGTTGATTTGATAAAATTTTCATAATTTTCAGGGTCAGAAATCCGCCAAAATTCGAAAAATATCTAGGATTCAGAATCTTAAATTTTAGATGAGAATTTTTTCGTGCTTCAGATTTATTTTTGTTTGAACTCAAAATTTTATTTTGGGTTGAGATATCTCCCTCGTAAATTCTAACCAGATTTGAAAGGAAAATAATCCAAAAAAAAACTTCGAAATAACCAATATTAGGTACCTAACCAATTTATCTGTCGAGATGGCTTCAGGCGAAAAGATAACTACTGCAGTTCTTCAAAAAATCGTAACCTCTCCTTGAAATTACTAATTTCTACAGCATCTCCGTTGAAACCCCATCTCAGAACATCATTAACGATACATTCATTTTTAGCATTCAGTACTTTTCCTAAATCCCATAAATCTGGGAAAATCAATATCACATTCCGTTTGTAATTCCTTCCATCCGTTTCAGAACCAGAATACCATGTTAAAAAATCGTCAATAACATCGAATTCTTGCAATTTGCGGACCGACGATGGTGCAGGTTCAGGTTCAGACCTTTGTAATTCCAACGGACCCAACCACACAGTTAACATTTCAATAGCTTCATGCAGTTTTTTCTTGAAAAATTCATCCACGGGAAACGAATTCTTGAACTCGTGCAAATTGAGTTTTTCAGGATCACACCATGCAGAAAACGCTGTCCATCGAGGCAAACAAAACTCTCCGAAATGTGCCTTACTCAGTACATAAATTTCATAAGGTTTGTAAACCGTGTTTTTTACATTAATTAAATCTTGCTCCGAAGAGGAAAACAGCTCACACGCGCGGATCACATCATCTAATTGATCATTTCTCAGCATCATCAAAAATACGGCATTACTACTCGCACGTGCAAGCGCATTACTTTTAATAATTTTCGCATCTTCGGCGGTAACACTGCAACGATCGATGAATTCGGCCATTTTAACGAAATTTTCCAGCGTCGAATATACTTCTTTCAAACACGAATAAAACAACATCGACAAAAAGGAATCCGATTCGAAAATCTGTTCTCGAAATTTCCTCGCGAAAGGTCGATCAATTGGAAAGAAAGTCGCGTACTCGGTCACATCGTCGAGACATCCCTTTTTCAACAGGAATTCAATATATGGCCAGACTTTCTCGAAATTCATCAGCTCGTTTTCGCCAAACTGTTCGATATCCTCCTCCTTCAAGCATAGCTTCAAAAAATTTATCAGATTTTTTGGACGCGAACGAGTGAAAAACACCAGCCAATAATCGCGCCAAATTTTATCCCTCGAGTCCGCAGACATATCGGCCAAAAGCTGCGAGAAAAATTGCATTCCGTAATCGTAGCACGACACAGTTTTTATCTTTTCATCGAAACTCTTCAATTCTACGAATATTTCGACAGCTCGGTTACTCGCAAAACTACTCCTTAGCCTGAACGGAGCACTAATCCAAATTTCAGACAGAAAATTTCGCAATCGTGATCCCCTATCGATAAACGCCTCTGTAACTTCGCCAAAATATAGTCCGTACTTACGTTTAATGTGCAAGCTATAGCATTGGTACGATTTTCTGCACAGTGTTCTTATAATATGAGAAAAATGCTCTTCAGTGATGGATTCCTTAACACGGGTCCAAATTTTCATCATATAATCTAAGTATCTTTCTAGGGATGCCAACTGAACGATAATTCTATCAGGATATCTTTCTAAAATCCAATTAGCCTGGGCCTCGTTCAATTTTGGCAACAGAAATTCCACATCCTTGAAATCATTTTTTTGCAATACTTTTTCAATAAACGTGAATCGTTCATCAAATGGGATTATTTTATTCAAAATATATTCGAAAGCTGTCCAAATTTTCCAATTGCTCCAATCTACGTCTCCACGATGATATTCGATGTCATGGAATGAATTTCGCATCTCATTATCCCAATATTGAATAATGAGACGATGATTATTTTGCAATAAACCGACCAACGGTTCGAACTGCTGGTTACAAACGAGAGGCCAAATTTTTCTCACTTCTTTTTCGAAACAATACGCGATAGCGATTTTATACTTCTCCGCTGGCGTAAATTTATCACTCGATAATAAACTTTTTGCATTCGCTTCATCGCGTATCGTCGCATCCGGTCCATAAACAATGGTGTCCAAATTTAAGCCCACAGTATTCATAACATTTCGGTTCAAAATGTCATATCTGATGAAATGCTCCACCAGATCGTGAACCTCTGCGCCGACTAAGTTGATTCGTCGATCAATTATTTCCTTGATTTCAGGAGTCAAGGTAACTTTAAATACCTGTTTGGTGTAGTTATGACAGATATTTTCTTGACCCTTTGATAAATCAGTAAAAGTGCAACCGGATTTATAAAAATGTCGCCATAAATCTATGGCTAATCTTGTCGAAGCGAATTCTCGTAAAGTTGCAGGTGCCGTCGGATAATACAGTGGGTATTCTTTGTCGATGTGGATTGAGCTGAAATCCATTTTGGAGTCTAATTCTGACAAGGCGCTGTTCATTTCGGCAACAAGAATATCGGAAAAAGGTGCTAGAATGAAAATGGCTCCTGTTGCAGTTGAATCTGGTCCCAAAAAATGGCACGAATGATCTGAAATCAGAATTAAACGAATATTTCGTTGATATTAGAGAATGTGGAATTACATTGCAGTCAAGTAGGTGCTACAGATACAGAACATTGTAGATATCTGAATCTGATTTCATCAGAAATGCTAGTCGCATCACAGGCAGTTGGCAATTGAATAGCCAATTTTTAATTTTCGGGATATAAATTTCAAAAGGTTGTCATTTTCGCTACTCGTTCTCAAATTTACCATGATTCGAAAATTTTTTTACACATTTCACTTCTCAGGGACTCTTTAAAGTGCCACTTCGATCTTCTCTGCTTTCTCTTTCGATCTACCTATTCCATAATATTAATTTGAACCAAAAACGAAGTAGGGTTTTCCGATTTTGATTGATTTTTTTTGAGTTTCTTGTGATGGTCCAGCAGGGTGTCTACCAATTTTAGAAAATCGAAATTCGAGACTTTTCGCGACCTTTTTCTCGCGACTTTTTTCAGACTTTTCACGCCGTGCTCTAAATTTTCCCAAAAGATCCCCCTTGCATATACATACTCGTTTTAAAGGGGAATTTCAAGCACTTTTCAGTCCCTCCCTCGCCAGTAGGTACCCTTTTTTTCAGACTGGAGTCGTTGATAAACTTTATCGATTCTGAACCTAAAATTCAGAATAAAAAATCATGGGAAGAATCTACATGTGAAGCAACATCATGGAGAGGAAAAACCACAATTTTTAGAAATTAACGTAGTATCACTTGAAAAGTAATATCATGCTTGAAACGATCAATTTCCAGTTCCGAGCGAAGCGAAGAGAGGGGAAAAATTTTAGAAGACTTCGAATTCAAAGTGCAATAAAAAAATGTTTAAAATTGATCACTTTTACTTTTTAAAATTATTGAAAAAAAATATGATTAGGCTTCACTGCGCTAGTCCTAAGTGTTTAAAAAATTTGATTTTGAAACTTCGAAGATGAGTTTTAAAAAGAAAAAATTCAAGTAATAAAATTGACTGAATAATTTTGAGGAAAGATATGAAAGAAATCACTTTCATTTGATTTGAAAATCATGAAAGGAAAAATTTTAATAAGGCCGAACGCAGCGAGGCCGAAGTTTTTGAAAAATTCTGAATTAGAGAGTAAGTAAACCAATTGTAAATTTAAAAAATACCTAATTTGATAAAATTTCCAAGATATCTCGCCGAATTTCCGAAATTTTGTTGGAATTTCCGACGGAAAATAATTGGCTGAGGGAATTACTTCCTTCATCATCGTGCTGCCCCTCGAGTGAAGCGAGGGCGAATTTTTTTTGAGAATTGATTATAAAAACAACAAAAAAGAAAAGCATTCTCAAATGATTTCTCTTTCTGAATTTTCAAAAAACCCTAGTGAAATCACAAAAAAAATCTACAATTTTTCGAAACTTTTCAAAAAATGAGTACATTTAAAAAAAAACACAATTTTTTTGAGACGTACAATCGTGGCTGCAAAAATGTTTCATCTGATTTAGAATTTGAAACAGGGCTTTCAAAAAATTGTGAAAAAAATCACCCTGTAAGAATTTCTGATCGTAGAATCTGATTTTATAAATATTTTCTCTAATAAAAGAGAAGGGGTGAGAAATGGAGATAAGCATCAAATTTAAATCGAGTAGCACTATGCATCCCACATTAGCACATTTTCAGTAGGTACATATATCGTGACAAATAACACTTTTATAGTGGAAAGGCCTTATGTATTAACTTGTAGTTTTGAAGGGATTTGGGCTATTAAAAAATTGTAAAAAAATCACCCGATTGCGATAAGTATTTTTGATTGTAAAATCTGATTTTGTAAATATTTTTCTCTTAGAAGAGAAGAGGGAGTATGAGAAAAGGGGATGAGAAACAAATTCCCGCTGTGGGACATTTTTCAGCATTTCGTGACAAATATTACTTTCGAAGGCCTTATGAATTCACTTGTGCTTTTAATAAGATTTTCTTTGAGGGGAAAGTGTGAAATGGGAATTCAACACTGAAATTGTGTGGTGCGTCCAGATACACGTTTTTCAAGTCGTAAATTCCAAATTTTGAACTTGATCAACTAAATCCTTTTCATGGGGGCAAGAGTGAAGAATAGAAAGAAAGCTTGGAAGAAACTGAAAAATTTCTATTTGACTGTTATGTAGATAGTAGGTATTAAATGGTACATCCTGGGAAATTAGGATACCTATCCAAAAAAGACATCAATAAAAAAAATTATTATATACATTGAAGGCAAAAGAGCAATTGAATCGTTTACAAATTATTCACCTATTGATAACAAAATCAGTCTATTCTACTTTCTAAACTTATTTCAATACTTAGTTATAAAGTAATAAAAGCATAAGATATATTTTTGTACTAAGGTATATGACTTTATTCTTTTCAAGTAATATAAAACAGACCAGATTTCACCAATTTAATTAAAAAATTGTCAAATAAGTAGGCAATACTTATAGTAGGATTCAAATGCAACAAATTTGAAATTAAAAATTACAGTATATTTGATACCTACCCAATCAAATAATTTTGAACGAGAGACAAGGAAGGTATCCAAACTCACAGTAAAATTCTAAGTCGACACAAAAAAAATCTGAAGGGCTTCATAAAAAAAATTCAATATTCAAAATTGAAGGTGCTGAAGTTTAATTCACGAATTTTCACGAAATTTTGAAATTTCAAATTCACACCTCATCGCCCAGCGAAATGTGGAAATTTTATTTAATCAACGGAAAAGGCTTAAATTTGATATATCCTATTTCTGACCTCCTGAATTGATTGGTAGCGGTATCAAGACGTTTTGGAGCCTCCTGAAAATTTTGGTACTTTCCAGTGCCCCAGAAAAGCCTATAAAAATGGTCAATATGCACTTCAAACTTCAACACCTGCATTACACTCGTGGATAAAAATATTTTCGATCTATTTAATCAGTTAAAGAATACTTCCTTCAAGTTCATTACTTTGTTTTCAAATTCTTTTTTTTTTTTTGACCAAAAAATTACATTTTCCCACGAAAATTGCCCATCAAAGAATGTCGATTACTAATAGGTGCTGAAGCTCGTATAGACTATTTTTATGAGCCTTTCTTCAGAGCTGAAAAATTCCAAAATTTTCTGGTGGCCCAGAAAAGTTTTGAAACCACTTTCAATCCGTTCAGAAGGAAGAAAATAGGGTATATTAGAGTGAAGTGAAAAAAAAAAACGCATCTTGGATTTGGACCAAATTTGGTGGAGTGGTTTACTTTGAGTGGGAGACCTCCAAAAAAAATTTTGAGCCCTCTAAGTGCACGGGGAGGGGACAGGTGGTGCTCAAAGTGCACCTTCTTTTAAAAAAATGTTGTTTTTTAAAGTTTTTTTTTTAGAAAATTAAAATTTTGCGAGAAGCTGTCACAGCACTTGAAAGATCCGATTCGAGTTTCTACATCTCCCTATCCTCCTTCGATCAAAATTAAAACTTAAAACTGTTACCAGGGGGTCCAAAAGTTGCAGATCGCAATATTCCAACAATATGAAATCTTCACTAAGCTGAAATGATTTTTTTTCATCAAATAATTGAACAATAAATTTATTTACTCACCGAGAGTGAATTTTGAAAAAAAAAATTGAAAATTTCACACACCAGTGCAGCCAACAGCGAATTGTGAATTTTCAAAATGAAGAATTTATATTGACTTGGCGTTCTTTTTTTTCAAAAAAAGGTGCACTTTGAGTACCCCTGCTCCCCTCCCCCGGCACCTGGAGGGCTCAAAATTTTTTTGGGAAGTCTCCCACTCAAAGTAAACCATTCCACCAAATTTGGTCAAAATCCAAGATATTATGTTTTTTTTTTCACTCCACCCTCTGCTTTTTTGCTGATTAGATAAGATTTTCAAACATTGCAAAGCAGGCGTTTGGAATTTCAAAAATTCGAAAAGTGAAATCGAGTACCCGAAATTTTGAATACAAGGTTCTTTTATCAAGTACTTTTACTTTATTATTGCTTGGACTCAAAAATTTACTTTGAATTGAAAAACTTTGGTAAGTTTAAAAAAGAATAAAAAATTTTCAATCCGACATAGATAGCAAAACATGCAGAACCCCCTCGAATTACCAATTCGTCTGGACGGTTATCAGAAATAAACTACAACATTCGAACTCTCCACTTCTCTTTGAAATTTCCAATTTCTATCACATCTCCATTAAAAAACCATCTCAGCACATCATTTAAAATGCATTCGTTATTAGCATTCAGCACTCTACCTAAATCACATTTTTCCGGACAATTCAATATTACATTCCATTTGTAATTCTTTCCCTCCGTTTCAGAACCAAAATACCACGTTAGGAAATGGTCAATGTCGTCAAACTCTTCCAATTTCCGGGCCGAAAACGGTGCAAATTCAGACCTTTGTAATTTTAAAGGACCCAACCACACAGTTAGCTTCTCAATAGCTTCATGCAGTTTTTTTTTGAAAACTTCATCCACAGGAATAGATTTTATGAACTCGTGCAAATGGCATTTATTAGGATCACTCCATGCAGAAAACGCTGTCCATCGAGGCAAACTAAATTCTCCCAGCTTTGCCACATTCAGTACATGATTTTCATGAGGTTTGTAAAGCTTTTCTTTTATATGAAGAAGATGTTGCTCCGAACAGCAAAACAGCTCACACGCACGAATCACATCATCTAATTTACCATCATTCAGCATCGTCAATAATACGGCATTATTACTCGCACGAGTAATCACTTTATCCTTTATAATTTTCGCATCTTCGGCGGTAATACTGCAACGATCGATGAATTCGGCCATTTTAACGAAATTTTCCAGCGTTGAATATGCTCCTTTCAAACACGAATAAAACAATATCGACAAAAAGGAATCCGATTCGAAAATCTGTTCTCGAAATTTCCTCGCGAAAGGTCGATCAATTGGAAATAAAGTCGCGTACTCGGTCACATCGTCGAAACATCCCATTTTCAACATGGCTTCAATATGAGGCCAGACTTTCTTGAAATTCATCAGCTCGTTTTCGCCAAACTCCTCGATATCCTTCTCCTTCAAGCATAGCTTCAAAAAATGTAGCAGAGTTTTTGGACGCGATCGAGTGAAAAACACCAGCCAATATTCGCGCCAAATTTTATCCCTCGAGTCCGCAGACATATCGGCCAAAAGCTGCGAGAAAAATTGCATTCCGTAATCGTAACACGACACAGTTATTATCTTTTCATCGTAACTCTTCAATTCTACGAATATTTCGACAGCTCGGTTACTCGCAAAACTACTCCTTAGCCTGGACGGAGCACTAATCCAAATTTCAGACAGAACATTTCGCAATCGTGATTCCCTATCGATAATTGTCTTTGTACCTTCGTTAAATTTTATGGGTACATGCAAACGTGTAGGGTGCAAATTGAAGCATTGGTACGATTTTCTGCACAATGTTTTTATAATATGCGAAAAATGCTCTTCAGTAATGGATTCTTTAACACGAGTCCAAATTTTCATCATGTAATCGAAGTATCTTTCTAGGGATGCCAACTGCACGATAATTCTATCAGGACATCTTTCTAAAATCCAATTAGCCTGTGCCTCGTTTAATTTTGGCAACAGAAATTCCACATCCTCGAAATGTTTTTTTTGCAATAATTCCTCAATAAACGCGAATCGTTCATCAAATGGGATCATTTTATTCAAAAAATATTCGAAAGCTGTCCAAATTTTCCACAGGAGAAAATTTAGGTCTCTATAGTGATAGTCGAATTCATGCAATGAATTTCGCATCTCGTGCTTCCAATATTGAAGAATGAAACGATGATTTTGATGTAATAAACCGACCAACGGTTCGAAGTACTGGTTACAAACGAGAGGCCAAATTTTTCTCACTTCTTCTTCGAAACAATACGCGATAGCGATTTTATACTTCTCCGCTGGCGTTAATTTATCACTCGATAATAAACTTTTTGCATTCGCTTCATCACGTATCGTCGCATCCGGTCCATAAACAATGGTGTCCAAATTTAATCCCACAGTATTCATAACATTTCGGTTCAAAATGTCATATCTGATGAAATGCTCCACCAGATCAAGAACCTCTGAGCCGACTAAATGGATTCTATGATCAATTATTTCCTTAATTTTAGCAGGCAAAGTAACCTTAAATATCTGTTTGGTGTAGCAACGACAGATACCATCTCGACCATCTATTAAATCAGTAGAAGTGCAACCAGATTTATAATAATGTCGCCATAAATCTATGGCTAATCTTGTCGAAGCAAATTCTCGTAAAGTTGCAGGTGCTGTAGGGTAATACAATGGGTATTCTTTGTCGATGCGGATGGGGCTGAAATCCATTTTGGATTCTAATTCTGACAAGGTGTTGTTCATTTTGGCAACAAGAACATCGGAAAAAGGTGCTAGAATGAAATTGGCTGCCGTTGTTGTAGTTCAATTTGGACCCAGAAAATAGTACGAATGGGCTGAAATCAAAATCAAGCATAGATTTCATTAGTACGAGGGAATTTGAAGTTAGATTTGCAATTAAATAGGTAAGGTATTTGATTCTGATTTTATCATAGATGCTACCCAAATATCATACAGGTGACAGTTCAATTGCCAATTTTTAATTCTTGGAATATCAAATTTGAAAGGCTGTCATTTTCGAAACTCGTTCACAAAATTACCATAATTCGAAAATAAATTATACAGTTCTCACTTTTCCAGATTGGTTTTATTCATTGCAGGGTGTCTCCTTGGTCTCTTTCACTTTTTCTTGTGGACTATTTCATATTAATTCGGATTAAAAATGAAGTCGAGCTTTTCAATGTCAAACAATTTTTGTAATGAGTTCCTCTTGATGGTCGGCTCATATATCTCGTGGGTTTCTCATCGACCTTCTCTCCCCCCACCAAAAAAATTGTATTTTCCATTCGATGAAGCATCGCTAAAGGCGAATTTCTTTTTTCTACTGACTTTGTACCATTTCGCGAACGTGAAGCTTTCGGTCGTCGCACGTAGCAGCGCAAATAAATAATTGAATTTAATGTTTTTAATCGTAAAAAAATACTGACTTTTTTTGCAAGTTCACTAAAAAAAAAAATTGTAATTTTTAGGAAATAAGATTTCGGCAATTACAAGTTCAAATTTTTTCAGTTTCCTTCATTTTGAATTTTTATTCCCATAATATCAGATTTTAAAATTTCTCCAACTGTAAATCAATGTTACTTACTTTTTTCAAAATTTGATCAATTTTTTTTCTCATTTCAAAAAATATTAAAAATTTAAATTCAATTATTTAAATTGAAATTATTTTGATTTCTTTAAATTAATATTTTACCAGTTCGTAATTCATATTCTAAAAAAATTTCTCCCAACGTTAAAATTCTTTCCCGTAATTTTAAAGCTATCCTTCAATTTTTCTCAGGTCAAAAATAATAATTTTTTCAAGTTGGGAAATTCAAAGAATAGGTTATAATATAAAATTAGAAAAAAATTGAAGAGAACAAGTAAGAATTTTCAAAAAAATTAAGTTCAAAAAATGAAGTACTTATCTACAGAAAAATTTTCAACTCAGATTAAAAGAAGAAAAATTAGTAGTAGAGAAATTGAAAAAATTTTACATGCAATTATGCGAGAACTCAGAGAGAGTTGGAATGCGCGTACGTAACATGGAAAATGGCACTAAGTCAGTGGAAAAAAGAAATTCGCTGAGTGAAGTGGCAGAATCAAAAAATGACTAAACACAGCACGTTGATCAGATGAACCACAGAATGATTTACCGACGGGTAAAAAAGATCAGAAAAAAATTTAATACGAATCGGTAGGGTATAAGAATAAGAATACATGGAAGAATCGAAATAAATAGAAAAGAAGTACGTCTAATATTTTCACCATCGAGTTTGAGTTTTGATCTCAATAATTGGGTACAGGTAATTTAAATCGAAAATATCGGGAGAAAATATATTGTAAAAATTTCTCAAATAGTTGGTAAATTAATTAGTGAAGAGGACCCCCCCCCCCAAAAAAAAAATGGATAAAAAGTCCAGGGTAGAGGTGAAGTTTCAGAAATGTTTTCTATATTACTTCACCAAATTACCCTTCCTCTACCCTTCCTCCAGTGGTAATCCAAATTTCAAAAAAATCAATTCAAAAACTTGATTTTTCTCGATTTTGGGGTCCATTACTTCTTCAAGAAACTGTCTGATATCAAGAGTATAACATGCTCACTAGAAATGAGTATAAAAAATTTATACGTCTGCTCTTAAAAATATTCGCCTGATTTCTCTTCTGACCACGCTACCTCATCACCCATCTCCCGTCCCAGAAAAAAGTCTACATTTGAGGGGGGGGGGGGGGGGAATTCGATATTGAAATTTAAAGAATACATATTTTTTCTTAAAACTTACACGCTGGGAAAATTAAACAACCAAAGCTGGCTGGTAAACAACAATGTCGTATTCAATTTTTCCTTGCTTTTTTCTTTTTTTGAAATCAAAGATATTTGAGTCTGAGACTCCAAGAGGCCAATTTCATTCATTTTATTTTTTTCAGCGTAGTAAAATAGTCGTTCAAATGATTAGATTGCAAACAGTATCTGCGGAATGAAATTTTTTTATAGATTAAAATTGATGAATTTTTACACGTACCTATTGTTCCAATTACCGTAGGCAATAAAAAAGAAAGCAACATTGCTAATTTCATTCATTTATTATCAAAACAAAATGGTCCAATATTAATATAGTAAAGTTAATGATCAAGCAAAGAAGTACCCAAGACGCAGACGGGGAAAAGGAGATAATCGTCACACCCAAACTTGTATTTTGGAAATTCTGCTGTCGATTGGAAGAATTTCAGATTCCAAAAAAAGCTTTAAACAGAGTCGAACAATTTTAAAAATGACATGATTTTTTGCTTCAGAAAATTATTTTGTTTCTTGATGTCTTAGTTGAGTAAGTACTTAATTCGATTCGAAATAATTTTTGAATTTGTGAAATCAAATTGACCAAGGAAAATACATATGCTTTAAATGCTTTTGTCCCATATTGTGTGTTTTTTTTTCGATTTACGTTCAACACCTTGGTTTGTTGACAAAACTATTGAGATTTCTACCCCCCCCCCCTCCCAAAAAAATCCTGGTCCTGGATACTATTCTGAGATCAAACTTATTTGTATAGGTACTTAATATAAGAAAGGTAACAAAAAAAAGTGTCATAAACATCAAAATAACTTGATACAAAAACAGAAATACTTGGAAAATCTTGGAAAACATTTCGTTCAAGATTATTTTAAACAGATACCACAATGTTTTCGAGTTCAATTATTAAAAAAAGAAAAAAAAAATTGAAAAATAATTTCACCACAAAATCATTAAATATAACTTAAACAATAAGTACCCACTAAATAAGTCTAATTCCATATCACAAAAAATCTAAAAAAACCCGTCATTAAAATTTTTGCTGCAGACGATCTTTAAAAGTTGAAATTCCAATAAGATCTCCATTGAAGAACCATCTAAGTATATCATTCACAATACATTCGTTATTCATGCCGAGGAAATTTTTCAGCCCAGGCATTTTCTCATAATTCCGCATTTTATTCCATTTATAATTCTTCGCGTCTTCTTCATTTTCAAAATAAAACATCAGGAATTGATCAACGGGAGCGAATTCTTTCAATTCACTATTCGATACAGGCATTGGTTCGGATCTCTTCATATCCATCGGACCCAACCACAGCGTTAAACTAGGAACCACCTCTAGCAGCAATTTTTCGAAAATTTCATCCACTGGAAGGGTTACTTTGAATATTGGCCAATTGTCCGACCCTTCCCACCATGATAAAAATTCTAGCCATCGTTCAACTTCGATTACGTTATTCGGTTCAACGGCCAGAAAATTACCCCAATGGGGCAAAAATAAATCTTTTTCATACTGACTTCGTTCAGAATGCAAGAAACATGCGGTCACAATAAACACTTTTTTCGTCCTCCGAGTATTTAATCTGTCCATCAAGTGTTTTTGTACGGGGTCTAAAAAAAAGACAAATTTCTTGAGATTTCTTGCTTCATCAACATTCGATATTTGATCATTGATGCTTTCGCTCAATTTGATTAACAATTCGATTTTGATATCATCTTTCATTGATGTAATAATCAACTTGAAAAATTCCCTCCTCAGTCCTCGAACTCGGTACACATTCCAGGTACATAAATTGCAATAATCGATCATTCCGGTGTAAAGTTTCCGGCGCAGCCACAACTTGATAATTAATGCAATTTCACTGAAATTAAACATTTCTCCTTCGACAAAGCGTTCAATTTCATCATCATCCTTCAAGCATAACTTCAATAATGCGTTCAAGAACCAGGACTGTGAACGAATAACTAATTGTTTCCAATTATTATGACACACTCGGGTCCTCGTTTCCGGAGGCATATCGGAAAATAATCGAGAATAAAAACTCACATCGTGATCGTAACATACTCGTACTTGTAATCTAGGTTCCGATTCAACTATTCCATTCTGAATGATAATCCGATTTCGAGGTGCCAACTCGACGAATACGTTTTTAATGGCGTCGTCATCAGCAAAAAATTCCATCTTTAATTCATACGAAGCAGTCGTCCAAATTTCAAGAAGAACTGCTACCACTTTAGTTGATTTTTCACCACACGATTCATTCTTTTCACACACATACGCCTGATGGCATAATTTTTTTAAAAGCGTGGAGAAATTTATAGAATATTTTAATTCATGCCAGATTTTCATCACGTATTCGAAACATTGTTCGTCTGATGCTAAAATACAAATGATTTCATCAGGATACGTTTGTAAGACGTAATCAGCCTGCTCTGTGCTTAATTTCGACAAAACGTATTTCAACTCTGTACCAAAGGTTTTAAAAGTGGCAAAAGCTTGGTGTTGCTCATGTACGCTCGATGTATTCAACATCCATTGAAAAGCTGCCCAATTACGAAAGACTTTCAAAAATTCCATGTTTGTTCCGAACAACATAATAAAATCAAGATAATTCGAATGACTCGCATCCACGTTTATTATTTTATTGTTCCAGTACTGCAATATCGGTCTCAAAACGTCAGAAACACTCTCATGATTCTCTGGATCTTCCGCTGCCAAAGGCCACATACGTCTCACCTCTTCTTCGAACCAATACACACAAGCGATGTGATATTTTTCCAGCAGGGTTATATCGTCCCTGGCCAATAGATTCCTGGCACTTCGTTCGTGGCATATTTTGCCATCAGGCCCATAAGTGAAACTACTAAAATACTGGACGAAATTATTCGACGAAATGCCAATTTTGACGAACCCATCGAACAGGATTTTCAACTCTTTTCGTAAAGAATGAATACGTGTGTCAATTATTTCTATAAAAGTAGGAGGAAGCTTAGGTTGTATAATATTTACGCAGCTGAATTCCATTTTAGGCGAATTCGTGAGTGGATTGGTGAGGTGTTCTAACAGACGGTCGTCGTGATTCCATAAACATAATGCTAATCTCGTCGTAGCTAGTTCTTTTAAAGATGGCGGTCCGAAAGGATGATTCGAAGGATGTTTTTTTTCAGCTGGTGGATTATCGATGTCCATTTCGGAGGCGAAGATTTTCTCGAAGATTAGGATACGTATTCCGAGGATTTGAAATTTTATCCACGGCCAAATCAAGATTTAATAAACTGAAATCAGAAGCAAGGGGGAAATTTTGTTAACATTGAGTGTTCAATTGGAGAAAAATCCTAGATGCTTGTTATTTCAGAATTAAACAATAAATGGGCGATTGTTTTACCCCAAAATTAGTAGCTATGTTCAAGAAATGTTGAAAAATTATTAAAAAAAGGAAAATTGTCTCAATGCAGAAACCTATCATCGATGATTTACCATGAAAAATTATTAAAAATTAGTATCGATTTTCCACACTCGTGGAGACTACTGGATTGAGAGAATGAAAATTCATGCCTTTTTAAAACAATTTTTCAAGCTCCAAATTTACTGAAAAGACCCTCCCCCTTCCTTAATAGCTTATACTCATTTTAGAGAAAATATGAAGCACTTTTCTAGCAGTGTAATTTTGATGAAATTTCACCTGTTGGGCAAAAAAAATACGAAATTAGCAAAATAAAAACCTTCAAAGTGTTGAACAAATCCTCGAAATCAACAGGCAGGATTTTTGCAGGTATTTTCAAACGAATTTTGCTTCTCTACAGCTTTGGAAAAACATATCCTAATCTATAAGTAATATGCATTTTTCCATTGGATAAAATTTCAATCATTTTTCAATTAACTCGTTTTATAATTCATGAATTTGGCCTTGACAAAACCAGGACAACATTTTTAGAAAATCAGCGATGTGAGGGCAGAAATTTTTTTAATAAAAAAATAAGTAAAGTTGAAGAATAATGCAATTGTTCAGTTGAAAAATTCAAGAGAAAAATGTTAAAAATTCATGCTTTTTGACGAAAATGATCTAAATTCATGCTATTTATATGTTTTCATGCCAACATACCGACATTCATGCTATTTTAATTTTTTTCATGATTTTCAAGTCTGGTAGACCTAGACCCTAGACACCATGGACACTTACTAAATTTTGACAAAATATCGTAATCTATCAATTTTTTTTTCGATGTTAAGGTAATGATCTGAGCACATAACTGCACCCAGAAATTCATTAAGGAAGGGGCTGAGAATTCAAGAAAAAAAAAGGAGGATGATTGGTCAAATTTTCAAATCTGTGATTTTCCACTGATCTTACAATCAAATTTATTGACTTTTCCTGACAAATTTGGAATTTATTGAGAAATAGGTGATTTTTGACGGAAAAATCACCAAAAAATCATTTCACTGATTCCACAAAAGACTGATTTAGATAGTTGTATGTTTATTGTTGAAAAGTACAGTTTGATAAGCAAGAAAATGCACTTTTTCCTCATTTTTATGATTCTTTTCGATCTCGGGCCTTGGAACTCTCATTCAAATTAAAAACTTTTACCTCTAAATATGGTAAATATGTAACACACTGGAAAATACAATTTTTGTGTTTTACACTTAGCAGCAATTAAGGTACCTTTCGGTTGATATGAGCTTTTCAACAGGGGTACTCAAAATTGACTTTCTAAAAAAAATAATGCGACTAAACTTTCATGAAATGAAAATTCCTAAATTGAAATTCGAGTTCGTAGAGCAAAACTTTACCTACATAGTTCGTTGGAATTTCAGAGATTATCAATAGGTATACCAGTAACATGAAAAATTGAAATATTTAAGGAATTTTTCATAATATGATGTCATTCGATTCTAATAAATTATTACCTAGATAATTTATAACAACTCAAAAATCTGATTTTTCTCTATTTTAAGGGCTCATTAGATCTTCAAGAAGCTATTTGAAGAAGCCATTCCTGATTCATATCAAGGGCATCCCATGCTCAAGAAAATACATACATAGGGAATAAAAAATTGTACGCCTTCCCACTAAAATATTCGACTGAATACTTTACCAACCACACCATCGTATCATTCGCCTCTCTCCACGAAAAAAAGGCCAAGTCAGAAGGTAATTTAATTAGATATAAAATTTGAGGAATATTTTTTTGAATGCATACTTCATTGTGAAGAAATTAATAATCAAATCGGATTGGTAAATACTGAAACAATATTTTGCACAAGGCAAAGACTGAATCGAGAGGAATAGAAGGACCAGCCAGAAAATTTAATTTTTTCCCCCTCTAATGATGTCATGTTCGATTTTTTCTTGATTTTTTTCATTCACTCAATTCTGATTAGAAAGCAATAGAATTTTCGGATTTGAGAGCAAAATTTTATCATTTTTAAGCATACCTACCTAGTAAAACATTCATTCAAACAGATTAATGTGTCTACATAATATCAATAGAATGAATTTTTTTTACAGATTAGAGTTGATGAGATTTTCAAGCGAATTATTTTAATTAATGCAGGTACCTATTAAATGAAGCAACATTGCTGATGTCTTTAATTTAATTTATTTTTTATCAAAACAAAATTTACACCAACAGAGTAAAGTTATAAATCATACATAGAGGACAATCGCTCAACCGAAAAGTTGTACATACCAATATTTAAAAGGCCTATCAAAAATCATATCATCTCAACATTTTAAATTTTAGTGCAAGGGTCAATTACAAATTTTTTAGACTGAAAAAAAATTTAAAGAGGGTCGAAAATGATTAACAATGATGTGAGATTGATACTTTGGAAAATTATGTTGTTTTTCAAGGTCTGACAAAAAACATCGAAAGAAAAGTTACAAAAATATCAACTTTGATTGTAATTTGGTACTTTAAAATAATTTTTAAAATTCTAAAAATTGTGAAATACAAATTTAAATATCTTTTTAGGATAAGTCATCTCTATAAGTATTTATAAAGTTATATAAGTAGGTACGTAATTCGATTTTAAATAACTTTTATATTTATTAGAATCAATTGACAAGAGAAAATACACAAATAATTTGAATACCTTTGTTCTTTGTGCAATTAAATTTAATTCAATCTTGTATAAAATAAGAAGATGATGAAAAAGTCGCATAAACTCATAAACAATAAAAAAAACCTCGATACAAAAATAAAAGCTCGAAAACATTTACCAACGAGTCACATGCGTTACCAGACTTCCTTTTGTAAGCGGTGCTAAAACTTAAAAAATCTCAAGTTGAAAAAACAGAACCGAAAACCAAAAAATTACCAATTAAGAAAATGTTGAACCTATTTTCGTGTGGTGCCCAATCAACTTCAAAGACCCACACAGATAACACCCTCTCAGAGTTTCTTTTTATTTTAGAAGATTTACTCTCAGTTTACAGGCGTAGACTCAAAAATTTTGAAAAAATTGTACCTACTTATAAATTTTTTTCAAGTTATTTTGTGAAAATGATAAATTTTTCAAGTTCGATTGAAGAGAGGAAAAATTTTCAAAAAATTTTAAAACCCAAACTTTCAGTCAACACAATGAAATCAAGACTACATTTCTCGTTAGGTTAATCTCATTTATTAAAAGAAATAGGTGGGTCTTAAGTAAAATGAGCAATTACAAATTTTGAAAAATATCAATAAATTTTTTCAATAAAAAATTAATTTCATACTATTTTTAAAAAACTGATGCGAATAAATATTATCAAGATTTTTGACCTCCCGAATTTTTATGGGCTTTTCTTTGGGGCTAAAAGGGTCTAAAATTTCCTAAAGGTTACGAAACGTCTCGATTTCACTTCAGTGGGCATATCTTTTTTGATGAAAAAAAAAGGGTAAAAATGTGTTTTTTTAAAAGCATGTACTCGCATCCTATTTCAGAATAAAAAAAAAAAAAAAAACGAGCGATAAACACTTTACAGAAGTAATGGAAAAATTTCCAGCCATCCTTTCTTCAATTTTCTTTGTCAACATGAAAAAAATGTAAAAATGAGAGCCGAAAATTTTCAAAAAATTCTCATTTCTTCCAAGTACTTACCCAGCAAGACTTACGTATAATCTGTAAAAATTCAATTTTTTTTCCATCTACCCCTTCCACAAATATCTATCACATATTGAATTTTTTGGATCGTTTTAGATTAAACGTGACATTTTAGGTCACTTTCAACTGATTCTGGGTTAAGCACCTTTCAACACGAAAATAATTTTTTTTTGAAAAATTATTTTTACAAAAAATGCATTTTTGGTTACCTACTGAATGTTTTTTTATTTAAAATTTCGAAATATTCTAACTAAAAAAAAACCGCTCCAAAAATCAGAGTTTAACCACCCCGTTTTTCTCATTTGCTTCTAGCAGATAAAATGAAGAAATATTTGGGTTTTGATAAATTTTAACAAAACTTGTCGTCTAGACCGAAAAAAAAGAGTGCCCAGGCACCACCAGCGGTGATGCATATGTAGCAAGCTTATCAGCTAAAAATCAATCAGGCAGTGTTTTCGAGCTCAAAATAAACAAAAAATTGAAAAATGATGTAACCGTGGAGTAGGTACTCAATACATTCAAGTGAAAAAAATATTTGCTCAAAATAAACGAGAAATTAAAAAATAATATGACCACAAAGTAGGTAATAAATTCAACTTGAAAAATACCTAAAAAATAAATCCGATTAGGTACATATCACAAAATTAAAATACCATTACAAATTTATCGGTAAACGATCTTTAAAAGTTGAAATTCCAATAAGATCTCCATTGAAGAACCATCTAAGTACATCGTTAACAATACATTCGTTATTTATGCTGAATAAATTTATCAGCCCAGTCGTTTCATGGTAATTCAATATCTTATTCCATTTATAATTCTTCACACTTTCTTCATTATCAAAATAATACATCAAGAATTGATCCACAGGAGCGAATTCTTTCAATTCACTATTCGACAAAGGCATTGGTTCTGATCTCTTCATATCCATCGGGCCCAACCACAGCGTTAGACTACGAACCACGTCCAGCAACAATTTTTCAAAAATTTCATCCACGGGGAGGGTTACTTTGAATACAGGCCAATTATCCGTACTTTCCCACCACGATAAAAATTCTTGCCATCGTTCAACTTCGATTACTTCATTCGGTTTGGAGGTCAAAAAACTACTCCAATGGGGCAAAAATAAATCTCTTTCACGCTGACTTCGTTTAGTATGCAAAAAACATTCAGTCAAACGAAACACATTGTTCGTTATCCCAGAACCTATTCTATCAATTATGTGTTTTTGAAAATCTTCTAAAAAAAATACAAATTTTTTGGTTTCTCTTGCTTCGTCAACGTTTGATATTGTCAGATCAATACTTTCGGCCAGTTTGATTAACGATTCTTCATCGATGTTATTTTTCATTGATGCAATAACCGCCATGAAAAATTTCCTCCTGAATTCCCAAACCAGATTATCATTCCAACTACATAAATTGGAATAGTCCATCATACCACTGTAGAGTTTCTGATTCAGCCACGAATTAATAATACTTCTAATTCTGGTAAAATTGAACATTTCTTTTTCGACGAAGCGTTTAATCACACCATCATCCTCCAAGCATAACTTCAATAATTTGTTCAAGAACCAGCACTGCGAACGAATAACCAACTCGGGCCAATGATTACGCCACACTCTGACCCTCATTTCCGGAGACATTTCGTAAAATAATCGATAGTAAAAACTCACATCGTGATCGTAACATATTTTTACGTTAGAACGTATAGTTTCCATCAAATCAACCAAATGGATAATCACATCTCCAGTATTCAACTTGAAGAATAGATTTTCGATGACGCCGTCGTCATATAAAAATCTATTTTTATATCCATTCGGAGCAGTATTCCAAATTTCAAGAAGAATTGCCACCACTCTGGGGGATTTTTCAAGACAATTTTCTTTTTCTCTACACACACTCGTCCGATGGCGTATATTCGTCACTTCAATTCTTATGTACGTATCACGATGCGCTTCAGGTCTTTGTCTTTCACACACATACGCTCGATTACACAAATTTTTCACAAGTGTGGAAAAAAGTGCGAAATTCATCGAACCTTGGACGTCATTCCAGATTCTCAAAACGTAATCGAAACATTGTTCATCTGATGCTAACATACGAATGATTTCGACAGGATACATCCTTAAGACGTGAGAACCTTGCTCTATATTCAATTTCGACAGCACGTATTTTAATTCAGGACCAAAGGTGTTCAAACGAGTAAAAAACCTGTGCTGCTGATCCACATTCAATATATTCAACATCGATTCGAAAGCTGTCCAATTACGCCATTTTCTAAACGAATCCATATTGGCGAGCAATTCAACAAAATCCGATCGATTAATATCCACGTTTGTCATTTTATTTCTCCAGTATTGCAGTATTATTTCCAAAAAGCGAGGAACTGTCACATTTATCTGAGGATCTTCTGATACCAAAGGCCAAATTCGTCTAACATCTTCTTCGAACCAATATACACAAGCGATGCGATATTTTTGCAGCGGTGTTATATTGTCACTGGCCAACAAATTTCTAGCACTTCGTTCGTGACATATTCTGCCATCAGGCCCATAAGTGAAACTATCGAAACACAAGAAGAAATTACGCGTCGAAATGCTAAGTGCAATGAAACCCTCGAGCAGAATTTTCAATTCTAGTCGCATAGAACGAATACGTTTATCTATTATTTCTTTGAGGCAAGAAGGAAGCGAAGTTTGTAAAATATCTACGCAGCTGAATTCAATTTCAGGCGTAATCGTATGCGGCATGTAAAGACGGGTTAACAAATGATTGTTGCGATTCCATAAACTTAATGCTAGGCTCGTCGTAGCTAAATATTTTAAAGATGGTGGTGTGAAAGGGTAATTCAAAGGACGTGTGTTTGCGGCTGGAAGATTGGCGTTGATGTCCATTTTGGAAACGAAATTTTCAGAATGATTACGTTACGTATTCCGAGGAGTTGAAATTCTGCCTAGGCCCAGATCGAAAATTAATGTTCTGAAATCAAAAGCAAGGAAAGGAGGTTTTGTTACCATCGAGTGTTTAATTGGAGCAGAATTCTAGATTCTATTTTTATAGAAATAAATAGTAAGGTGATCGTTTTACCCTTTTTCTTTTTTAAAAATGGAAAAAATCTGGGTATTTTCGAAAAATATTCATGCTTATGAGGTAAAATGGATTATTTCAACCTTAAAAAACAACTGGTAAAAATTTTAATTACCTGCAGATAAAAAATTGAATTGGAATTTCTACATTTTTTCTAAATTTTGAAAGAAAATTTCAAGGCTGGCAGGGTATTTTTTTTTTCAATTTTGAGAAAATTATCTAAACGACAGATTAGGGAGGTACCTAATGATAATTATAAAAACTCACTTCCCATTGTATTTAAGGATCAAAATATTTTGAGATTTCAATTTCCAGGTTTTTTTTTTCGTGTTTGAAAAATATTTTTCATTTTTTATATGTACAGGGTGACCGAAAAGTAGTTCCCAAAAATAAATGCTTCTCAAAAATTCCCTAATCAATTTATCCGAAAAATTTCAATTCTGGCAGAATCCTTGGTTCATTACTATTCGATCATAGGCCACTTCATAGATTCTCAATTCATTTAAATTTTTTGTGAAGCATAATTCGATTTTAGTTTATAATGCTACAGCTAAACATATCAAGCAAAATTTAAAAATTGCGCGGAATAAAATCTTCGAATATCTGGGGGTAGGTTTCAAGATAGCCAAAAGCTTGATTTCAACCCTGTCAATTTCAAAATAATGCGTTCAACCCTGAAATAAGGAGGATTAGATTTCAGCGCTTCACAAATTGGAACCAGATGATTTATCCCTGAATTACTGAATTATTTTTCTGTTTTACGAGAAAATTGTGGATTATTGAGGTTCTTTGAGCAATAACTTATGCAGAGATTAGAAGACAGTCTATTTTAGTAGAATATGAGAAAAAAAAGATTATCTCGCCAATAATTTTTTTTTACTGAAATTTTAAATTTTTTTCGGGATGTACTTCCCGGTCACCCGGTACTACGTCAAATTTTTTTGAACATTATACTCAAGTTTATCTATTAAAGTACATCTTTGGAGGGATGGAGGTAGAGTTGGATGAGTAAATTTTTTTTCATCAGATTATTTTGATAGATTTTATGCTGCTCTTTCCGATTTAAATTTCGAAACATAAAAAATAAAAAGGGTAAAACGATTGTCTTTTAGCAATGTACATGCAGAAAAATACAGAATCGTTTTTGTCGAGAAAAATTACCGATGTTGAAAAATTTAGATGAAAAAATGTTCAAGAAATATTACAATTTGGATATTTTAAGCACTTGATTCATAAACGTACCTAGGAATTATGTTAGGAAGAGGCTAGGAATTCAAGGAAAAAAAAAACCTTACGCATTCTGCGTAAGGTAACCGACTTTTCCACAAACGTCGGTGTAGAAAATTAAATTTACTTTCGTTCAACTATTCACAAATATTGAGTATATTGAAGAGTACCAAACTTGAAATTTTGGACTCCTAGGCACCCATGTACACTAGGGTATCCAGGGAAGGGGCTCAAATCGAAATAAAATAAGTTTTAAAAAAATACCAAATTCGAAATCAGCGACCCAAAAAATATCAAACTGCGCCGTTTTACAAACTTTTTAATGCTAATATTCAAATTATTTACATTTCAAGCTTGCATTAAGAAATTAAAAAAACGGCAGTTCACAAATTTTAAGCCTACCGAGGGACGACTTAGGAACATGTAGAGGATTCAAATCGAAAAACAAAGAACTAATTCGGAATCAGCGACCCAAAAAACATCAGTTTATGCCCTTTTACAAAGTTTTTTACAAACTTTTTAATGCCAGAATGCGTTTAAGCCTACCGAGAGACGGTGTACCTCAACCGATCGGGCTGAAAATTTTTCTGTAGGGTCCTCAAACCTTTCTTTGCCAATCCTGAAAATTTCAGCTCAATCGGTTCTGTAGTTTTAGAGAAATCGAAATTTTAAGCGCAATGCAACTTTTACCTTGGTTGTTTCAAATTTCGGCTAAGTCCCACCTCCAACCCCTAAAAAACACAAAAAGTTCAATATCTCGAAAACGGCTGAACCGATTTTAAATCGGTTTGAAAATCTCAAAACTACATAAAAATGCTATCTTTTGGGATCATTGTCCCCTTCTGGAGCTACACATCTTTTGAGTTTAATGCGAATTTCGAGTATTGGACCCTCCTTTGCATCCTTTGAGGATCGTTTTTGACCAAAGGAGGGGCCTCCCAAAAAACGCCTGTATAGCAAGTTGTAGAGAATTAAATTTGCTTTCGACAATGAGTCATTAGATTTTTTTGAGGATGCCTAGTTTTCAAATTATTCGAGCTTCAAGTTTCAGTAAGCTATTGAAAAAAACTGTTTACACATTTTAAGCCTACCGAGAGACGGTGTACCTCAACCGATCGGGCTGAAAATTTTTCTGTAGGGTCCTCAAACCTTTTTTTGCCAATCCTGAAAATTTCAGCTCAATCGGTTCAGTAGTTTTAGAGAAATCGAAATTTTAAGCGCAATGCAACTTTTACCTTGGTTGCTTCAAATTTCGGCTAAGTCCCCCCCCCCAACCCCAAAAAAACACAAAAAGTTCAATATCTCGAAAACGGCTGGACCGATTTTAAATCGGTTTGAAAATCTCAAAACTACGTAAAAAATGCTATCTTTTGGGATCATTGTCCCCTTCTGGAGCTACACAGTTTTCGAGTTTAATCGCGGACAAAATTATACATAAACATATAAATATATATTAATAGTCATCTATGGTCAAAGTGGCATCATTTTTCATAACCCCTGCAAATTCATCAAATGCAACATTAATGACATTGTGAAATTGTACAGAATCTATAACTTCATAGTTTTTTTTAAAAACGAATTTTAAAAAAGATGCCACTTTACCTGTAAACTTCACAAAAAGATGCCATCTCGACCGTAGGCACGAAAAAAAATTTTTTGCTTCAAGGAGTAGAATATAAGTGGTAAAGTGGCATCAAGTTTCTGATAGGTTTTCTGGCATCTATAGCACTTATCTTAGCCAAATAACAGCAAACGGAAACTGGCATCCGAAAAATGATGCCAGTTTCCAAAAAAGATGCCAGTTTACCTGTAGACGAAAAAAAAAGATGCCACTTTGACCATAGACAAATCTATATATATATATATAAGGAAACCTCGTTCTCAACCACACGTCCTATCGTGTTCAGAATGTCCGAAAACGTAAAAAAAAATCGTTCCCGACGCTCCCTTCAACTACGATGAACAATTTAGTACTCGACTTTTCCTAATGGAAAAGTCGGTAAAATAGGAGAGGAAGCGATCAAAATTCAATGAAAAAAATTAGTAATATGTTATTTTAATGGTATGAGTAGTTTGAGTATTTTTCGTAGATTTCGATCTTAACTTCAGATTCCATTCCCTTAGCACTGGACCATCAAATTTTAAGTAATCAAAATGTTTCAATCAATCAGTACCTATACTTTGGACTAAATACATATTACGAAGTATCATTTATAATATTTTCGAGACACTGAGATCGAATTTTACCTCAGTTTTGGGATATATCCCTCACCCTCTCCCCTCCATTCTCCACACGAATGCACCAATCTTGGCCAATATTTTCAAAATATTCAACAATAGGTATGTAAATACAACGTGATTATCATTTTATTATGTTCCTCGAAGGTCATATAACTAAGTTCAATTTCTTACTCAGTTTTGAGATTTGATTACACTCTCAGCCTCCTCGTACCCCAATTATTTCAGACCAAAATTTAAAATTTAAAATTTTGAGCCGAAACAAAAATACATCGAAGATGTACCTTAGAGAACCCTTACAAAATTTCAATTGCTGAAGTTCATTTCTCGAATTTTAACGATTTTTTGAAATTTCAAAATTACTTTACCACTCAGTAAAATACGAAAACTTGATGTAATGAACGAAAAAGGCCGAAATTTTGTATATGCCTTATTTTTGACCTTCTGAATTGATTGGAAGTGGTTTCGAAATGTTTCAGAACCTCCAGAAATTATTTTTACAACCGAATCAAAGTTTCACAGGTCAATCTGGACCGAAAAATTAATTGTATAAAAAAGTGAACCGAAATTTGGGCAAAACCGTGCCTAAGTATCAGTTTTTTGCCCCATTTGACCTTCTGAATTGATTGGAAGTGGTTTCAAAATGTTTCAGAACCTCCAGAAATTATTTTTACAACCGAATCAAAGTTTCACAGGTCAATCTGGACCGAAAAATTAATTGTATAAGAAAGTGTACTGAAATTTGGGCAAAACCGTGCCTAAGTATCAGTTTTTTGCCCCAGAAGGTGATTTTTTTCCGATAAATCAACAATTCCCAACCAAACGCGTCAATTTTTCGAATTTTTCAAAATTGGATGTCAGCTACCCTCATGAAGGATTGGAAGACAAAACCCCCCAGATTTGAAATTCTCGACGTAAAATTCCCTAATTTCATACCCACGTCGAATTTTTCAATTTTCCCCCTTTGGGGTTAGCACCGCCCTCCTTGAAAGCTGAGAGAAAAAATAACCCAATCCTTGACCTAAAAACCCTTGAATTTCATACCCATGTCGATTTTTAAAATTTTTCCCGAATGGTGTTGGCACTGCTTCCTTTGAGGGCTGAGAGAAAAAATAACCTCAAATTCGATATCCTCGACCTAAAAACCCTTGAATTTCATACCCATGTCGATTTTTAAAATTTTTCCCGAAGGGTGTTGGCACTGCTTCGTTTGAGGGCTGAGAGAAAAAATAACCCCAAATTCGAAATCCTCGACCTTAAAACCCTTGATTTTCATACCCATGTTGTTTTTTAATTTTTCCCAATTTTGGCGTTTCCTCTGCTCCTCTTGAGGGTAAAGAGAAAAAATAACCTTAAATTCAATACCCTAGACTTAAAAACCCTAGAAATTCATACCCGTGTCGATTTTTTCAATTTTTTCCAAATTGGTGGTAGCACTGCTCCTCTTGAAGATGAGAGTAGAGAGAAAAATACCCCAAATTCAAAATCCTAGTCCTGAAAACTTCGAATTTCATACCGTGTCGATTTTTAAAATTTTTCTTAAATTTTGTGTTAGTAAGTACTGCTTGAGAGATGAGAGAAAAAATTGAAAATTTTCAATTCTTTGTTGAGTAAATCAAATTTTTATATTTCTTATTGTACAGGAAGATGAGATAATTTTTAAATTTTAAAAATTCTCCAACACGTACCTATTCAAAAAAATGAACTAAAGAACTTGAAATTTTTAATCCCTGATTTTTCTGTGATGTTCCCTCGATTTATTTTTGTTTTGGCTCAAAATCTTACTTTGAGTTGAAATACCTCTCTTGCCAGGAGTGATTCGACTTCCTCAGACCTTTCTTTGTTTACTCCTACTCGATCTAAAAAAAATTAGATTCGAGTGGTTAAATCAAAATTTATGTAGGGAGTTCATTATAAATTTTTGAAAAACTAGTTGAGAAAAATAATGTAAATTTTGAGAACTACATAAGTACTTATTTTCTTCTTTTAGGACGATTAAACCGAAAATTTTCTTTCTAGCATTTCCTTCCCCGAAATAGTAGATACGTCAAAACCGAAACAATCTTCAACTGCTTTTTTAAATTAGGGAAGTATTTCAAAACAAACCCAAAAAACCTCGGAAACTTCAAATAAGATATCTATAATCTAAAGCTAACTCAGGTAAATAATGAAAAAATATCATATTCTTACCATAAATCAAACTTTATTCAATTTTTATTCCAAACCGTTCTTAAAAGTTCTAATTTCAATAAAATCGTCGTCAAAAAACCATCTAAGTACATCATTGACAATACATTCGTTATCTATTCTAAGTAACCTATCCAAATCAATCATTTCCTTATAATTAAGTATCTTCCTCCGTTTATATTTTTTCACCGCTTCCTCATTTCCAAAATGCCACTTCAAGAAAAACTGGATAAAAAAAAAGTCTCCCAACTCACGAGAGCTCATTGGCTCAGGTTCGGATCTCTTCATATCCATAGGCCCCAAAAACACGGCCATATCTTGAACCGCATCCAGTAGCAAATCATTGAAAATATCGTCCAAACCAACATCGATGAATTGTTTAAACCTCGGCCATCCATTTTCATCGCCTTTTGCCCATGACAGAAATTCGTGCAATCGTCCCAGATCATTTTTAGCATTTGGTTCGGAAATCAAAAATTTACGCCAGTGGCCCAAAACAACATATTTTTCAAGCTTTTCTCGTTCAGTTGGCAATAAACATTCGACCAAAGCAAAAATCTTATCCAACTCGCATCTTTTAAAATTCAACAATAAATATTCTTGAACTTCGTTGGAAAAAAATACTGCTTTTTTTGCCTCTCTTGAATCATCAACGTTTGAAATTCGAGCATCGATATCCTTGGCAAGATTGTTTAATCCATTAACGGTCATTTTAACTTTCATTAACGAAACCGATGAAAAAATTTTTCTTCTGAATTCACGAACGAGATTCGTATTCCACCAACATAAATTCGAATATTCGATCACTTCGTAATAAAGTTTTTGTCTCAGCCAAGAATTCACAATCGATCTGAGTTTTGTCACATTTAACATTTCTTTCTCGACGAATTCTTTAATTTCATTCTCGTCTCGAAGACACCATTTTAATAATTTTTTCAACAATTCGTATCCCGAGAGAGTCACCAATAGGTGCCAACGACGGTACCAGATCCTGGTCCTTATTTCTTGCGGCATTTCGCGAAACAGTAAAGAAAGAAAACTCATATCATGATCATAACATACCGGAGGATCTAGACCTTGAAGCCAATACCCAACACTGAGATTATCGAAGCAGCTGTAGAACTCCATTTTCATTTGATTCGAGACAGTGGTCCAAATTTCAAGAAGAATCGTTCCTACTGCTGCAGATATTTTATAACAAATTTTGCCTCGTTTTCCACAAGTATACGCCTTGCGGAATAAGTCATTTAAAAGTCCATTGAAGAATTTCTCACAAATGGTTTCTCTGAAAGAATTCCATATTTTCAGCGCGTATTCAATGCATCCGTCTTCTAATGCCGCATTTCTCATGATAATACCACCATATTTCTGCATGACGTAATTGGCTCGAACTGTATTGAATTTTGACATAATATATTTCCATATGGGGTTGTTCGATATTCCGCATACAATTAAAGCACATTGCTTTTCTACGCTGAGTGTATTTAAAACATATTCGAATGCTGTCCAATTACGGAAGTACTCCGCAAAACAAACCATTTCACTCACATCTGGTATACTAACATGCCCGTCTTGTGTCATTTTGGCAGCCCAAAATTGAAAAATTTGTTCCAATACATCTCCAGGAGAAATCCGCCCTAGATCATCAGATACTGAAGGCCAAATTTGTCTGATATCGTTTTCCAACCAATACACACAAGCGATCTTATATTTTTGCAAAGGATTCAAATCACGACTCATCATCATCTTTCTAGCGCTTCTTTCGAAGCATATTTCACCATCGGGTCCGTACATTAAACAATCGATTAATCTGATGAATGGAGCAGGTATTTGGGTGGAATTATCACCTGAGTCAATAATACAGAAACTAATAAAAACGTCGAGCAGATGTAAAAACTCATTCAGCACCGAACAGATTCGTTCGTTTATCATTTCAGTAATACTTGAAGGAAGTACGCGTTGTAAGATTTCGTCACAGCTAAATCCAAGGTCGTGATCGTTCTTGTATTTTGCTCTTAGCCGAACACTTGATGGGTGACGGTAAGACAATAAATCTATTGCCATTCTTGTCAAAGCGAAATTTTTCAGTGGCGCTGGTCTGACAGGGTAGTACAAAGGATAGCTCATTTTGAAAAATGATCCGAAAGTAGGACGGTAAATAGGTATTTATTTCTTGAAATTGAAATTTCGCCGAATCCAGATTGAAATCGAATATTCTGAAATCAGAAAAGCAGGGCGTATTCTAAGAAAATTTTCAAGCTACACAATCATAGTTTCATTGAATTTTTGTTTGCATTTTACTGCTCTCGTAATTAAGAGGAGAGGCTCAAAATTCTACGGAAAATATGGGGGAATGGTAAAATTTCAAATCAGTCATTTTATATTGATCTTTCAGTCAAAATTATTTATTTTTTTGACAATTTTGAAACCGATCGAGAAATCGAGAGATTCTTTCAAGAAGATCTGTGAAAAGTCATCAGTTTTCAAAATAAAATGAACAAACTATTGCCCGCGAGCGGAGCGAGGGCGAAAATTTTTTGAAAAATACAATTCAAAGAGTAAAAAATTGCACTTTTTAAATATTTTTGTGGTGAAAAATTTTTCGAGGTCAAGGAGGAGGCTCGAACCCTCTGAGCACCTCCCTTGGGTGCGCCCTGAGTGCCTACAATTCCTTTATTTTTGAAGAGGTCAATATAGTGGAAGATGGAGAGACCATTGACCAGTGGCATCATCAAAAGCTTGTTTTAGGTAGGGACAAAATGAGTATCAAGCTTGGAATAGCAGAAGGAATTTCGAGCCAGGGAGCAAAAAATACTTTCGCCTTTTCACCTAAAATAATTCATACAACTATGATTTTTTTCATACCTGAGCGAAACAAAGGCGAATTTAAAAAAAAAAAAATCAAGTTTTCAATGCCCTCAAAAATAATTTTTTTCGGTACAAATAATACTTTGAACTCTCGCCAGAATTTTGGGGATAGAATTGTACCTCTTTGCAGGTCACTTTTCCACGTCACTTTGTTTGATTCAAAAATGAGGAAAAAAGCAAAAAAAATATTTCTTTAAATTTTTATGTTGTCACCTCACATAATTTTGCGAATTTTTTTTGTCGTTCGAGTACAACAAAAATTGTTGGAGTATTCAAATTTTTTAAACTGCATACTTTTTTTTGGAGCTGCACAAAATGTGCGGACTGCACGTTAGAATACGCGCTGCGATGAGAAAAGAATATACCATTTGATTTTCAATTGAAAAAAAAATCGTGTTTTAATGACCCAGCAAGTCATTTTGATAAAACATCATTGAGATTTTTTTCGAATCGTGAATCAAATTATCTAATGGATTTGATCATTTCACTATTTCTGAAGTCTCAAGGATCCCTTTCTAATTTCTAATTGTATTATTTTTGGTCTTAGAAATACATATCATTGTAACTTATCTCATTATAAGATTTCTTGATTTCTATGCAGGTAGTTGACATCTGGAGAAATGTTCGTTAACTACCATCAAACACATCACAATTATTACGCATTTCAGTTTTTCAACCGAAGGGGAAAAAAATCACGAACTCGATCACTTGATGAGCAGGAAATCATGTAAAACAAACTATCTTTGAAAAAATAAATGGTGAAAAAATCTAGAAAAACGGAAGTTCAGGTACATACATTGGATGGCTTGAAAAGAGAACAAAATTCTTTTTAGCCATCAAAATAGATTGAAAATTCATCTTCTTTAGGAAATTTTCTGAACATAGCAAAGCTTTAAACTGAAATTTTATGAAAATTAATCACATCGAAACAATGTTAATGGCCTGTCGTGAATTTTCTTCGAAAAATTCCATAAAAATGATACTGAGTCCAAAATTTTTTTGGCATAGTTTTAAGGAATTTGAGTAAGTAATTTAAATTTGGTAAAAATGAAAAAAAAACCTTAAAATTCGCGATCTGAAACTTTTCAACCTCACTGTGGAGGACAGAAAATGGTATCCAATATTAAGGAAAATGTATTTTCTTGACAAAAAAAAAAGAGTAAAATTACCAATATTTTTTTCAACGTCATAATTGTTTTTTTTTTTTGTTCAAAATAGTTCGTTCGAGGCGATTTACAAACTCGAAAGTAGTGATAAGAACCCCCCTCTGTTTTTTCGCAAATGATTCTTCTTCGAAGTTTTCTCATCCCGTTTCTTTTTGGGCTGAGAAATTCAATAATTTTTCAGAGGTCACCCACTCAAAGTGAACTAGGCTACCGAGTTTCATCAAAATTCATAATAATTATGTACCTCTGGTTTTTTTTTTTCGATACACCGCAATGAGCAAAATTTGGAAAAAAAATATGTAAAATTCGACAAAAAATCTTCAACGTCAATTTTCCACTGATGTTGGCATTTGCAGAAATGAAACTGTAAGGTACATACCTTTTTTACTTGCGTCAAATTAAATAGTAAAATTTTCAAAAATGAATTTGCAAATAAATAAAACAGAGAACAATGAAGAGCGGGTTCAGGTGTGATCGATTCTCATTAATTTGAAGCCACAGAGTTCGAATATCGACTTATTTTTTTGATTCGAACTCCATTTCCGTGCTTTAATCGAGTAAAAAAAATACAATTTTTAGGGAAAATAGTAGATTGGAGCATATGGAAGATGGTCGCATAATAAAATGAGTTGATATTTAAATTTTACGACATGATATTAGCGAGAATCGATATATCACACAATATTTTCATTTTCTAACATAATTTTTCCTAAAATTGTGGGGGGGGGGGATTAGAAAGCACTATTGGAAATTTCGAACTCAGTGCTCTCAAAAACTTAGCAAATGACAAGTCACACGTTATTTTTCATTTTTTTACATTTTGGCTTTTTCAAGGGGAGTCAATAAGCTCAAAGGGGTCAGACAAAAAAACTAAACACATATTTAAACTCAGCTTCTTCGAATCAATAAAAATCAATATGTTACTCTACATTTTCGCATTTGTTGAATTTTCGTCAAAATTGTTGGCCCTTGCCCCCTACGGATGCGAAGATCCCATTTTGAAAATTTAGTTGAACTTTCACAACCAAAGTTCAACTTTGGGTTTTTCAAAATGTAATATCGTTTTTGAATCTCCTATCAATTTTCTTTCAGTCCCTACGAACATTTTTTATCCAAGTGCAATTCATCTCGAGATATGAGTTGTCAAAGTTGAGTGATTCGGTAAAAAAATCTTGGAAAATTACGAAGCTCAATCCCAAGCTTTTTACGAGGGTTAGAAGCATAGACGGATCAGGATCTAATTTTTTTTTACATGGGCGTAAAGTAACTTGGGCTAGGCTGGTAGTAAAATGACTGAAGAGTGGTAGTGAAATGTGAGAGGGTTAATCATAAAAAAGGACCAAAAAATGTAAAAATCGATTCACAACTTTTTTTTTTGAATAAAGAAAATAGAGTTAGTAGACATTCAGTTAAAAAAATCAAAGTAATGCATAAAATAATCACCCACGTAAAAATTCTGCAAAAAATTGAAAAATGTGGTTCTTTGAGTTGCTCAATTTTCAATAACATTTTTGATCAAAATAATTATTTATTTAGGTACCCGTCTTAAATAATCAATTCATACTTATTCGACTTCTGAAAAAAGGGAGAAGAGTAATTCAACAATTTGTCCATTCATATCAAAAGTGGTACAAAATTTTTTAAAAAATACCAAAGTAACCATGTCTGCTAAAAATAGAAATATTTAAAAAAATGGTGCCTATTTAATTATCAAATGGTTATAAAACGTAAGAAAAAATATGAATAGAACGATCCCAATAAAAACTAAGTACATTTTAAACATAAAATGATTTTAACCTAAAAATAGGAAAACGAATACATAATTCGAACAAGAATCACCGAACATCAAAATAATCCCCATTCCAAAAAAATCTTCAGTGTCTAGCACCTCTTTTAAAACTTCAATTCTGTTTCTCCCCCAAGCATACTTTAATTACGAATTATTTCAAAATCAGATTCAAATTTACAGAATTCTTCGAGATCACCGTTAAAAAACCATTCTAGCACTTTATCAATAACAACATCATTATACATTCTGAATATATTTCTCAACCCAGGAGTTTTCCGGTAATTCGTTATTTTTTCCAATTTATAACTCCTCACTCTCTCTTCGCTTCCAAAATACCACATTAAAAAATTGTCGACATGAGAAAATTCATCCAATTCTTCTTCCTTCGACAGCGAAATTTCGGAATCGTCTATTTCCATAAGATCCAACCACGATCCCAGCTTTGGCACCGCTTCCAACATCAATTTTATGGAAATTTCATCCACGTTGAGGAATTGCTTAAAAATTGGCCAATCTTCTCCATAACCTTCCCACCACGATAGAAATTCTTCCCAACGTCCATCGAATTCGTTGTCTTGTCCATCGATCAAAAAATCACACCAGAGATCCAATAAAAGCTGCTTTTCACATTGGTTTCGTTCAGTTCTCAAGAAACAATCGATCACACTGATCGCTTCTTTTGTCGATCCTTTTCTCAATTGCGAAATGAAAAATTTTTTAGCATCGTCGGACAGAAATGTCGTTCTTTTGGCGTCTTTCGCTATTTCAGCATTCGACAACTTTCTATCAATTTCTGCAGCCAGTTCGATTAATTTATCACAACTGACATCTCCCATTGATGGAACAATCTTTAAGAAAACTCGCCTCCTGAAATCTTGCACAAGTTGCAAATTCCACGTACACAGATTCGAGTAACCAATCACCTCATCGTAGAGTTTCTTTCTTATCCACAAATCAACAATGCATTCAATTTGTTCAAAATTTAACACTTTTTCTTCTACGAAACTTCTAATATCGTTCTCATTCTCCAAGCACAAACACAAAAACCGATTAAAAACTTCGGATCGCGAACGAATTACGATTCCGCGCCACTGAATTCGCCATATGGCGGCTCTCATTTCCGATGGCATTTCTTCAAAAAGTTTAAAAAAGAAATCCATTTCGTGATCGAAACATATCGGATAATACCAAGAGTTTTTTAGTCCCTCTTTAAAGAATTTTGGAAGTTGTCTATACATACTCCTTTCATGATTGCATCCTACTTGAAATTGACGACTATCAAATCCGGATCTCCAAGCGAATGCTAGCAATCCTCTCACGTTATTCTCAATAATTTCTCTTTTTACTCGACTTGGAGCAGTATTCCAAATTTCAGAAAGAACCAATCGTACTTGAGCCGCTTCTTCGTGACATCTGGCCCGCTCATCACAGACGTATCCGCCGTAGCACAAATAATTTAAAAGTTTAACAAAACATTCAGCAGAGATCGATTCTTTCGCAAGATTCCAGATTTTCATCACAAATGCGAAACATTCCTTTTGCGAGGCCAATTTACTTATGATTTCATCGGGTATATTTCGCAAGATATCGTCGACCTGAGCTCTATTCAATTTCGGCAGCAGATATTTTATGGGGCTGTAAGATTTGATGAAGTAAGATAAAACATTCGATTGTTCTTGCCTTCTCAATGTGTTCACCATCCCTACAAGAGCTGCCCAATTTCCACGTTCTATTATTTCACGCATATGTTGGATTACAGTATCAGGGAAAAAAACGGCAATTGTGTGCCTCATTCGCTGAACAATCACGTGATACTGCATAAAAGTATCTGAATTAGCAAACGATGTTAGTTCTGGAAGATCAGATACAGAGGGCCAAACTCTTCTAATATCGTTTTCCAACCAATAAACACTGGCGATCTTGAATTTTTCCAAATCTGTTAATTCGTCGTTTCTTAAAAATTTCACGGCGCTTTTTTCGGGGTAAATTTCATCTTCAGTGGCATAAGTCAAACTGTCAAATCTTCTGAAGAAATCGCCATCATTTCTCAAAATTCCACTTCGTATGAAACTTGAACACACCGTCTTCAGCTGCAGTCCTAACGAAATAATTCGTTTGTCTACTAATTCTCTAAGGCACAAAGGGAGTGGATCTGATAGAAGCTCTGTACAGCTGAAAGAACGGAAAGTAGGTCTGTTCAAGCCCTTATGATGCCATAAATCTAATGCCAACGTTGTCGCGGCGAGATTTTTCAATGAAGCTGGGGCAGTAGAGACAGGATAACTTAAAGGATATTCGTCAATATCTGGTACATTATTAATATCCATTTTGGAGACCAATTCTCCTGAAGATCAATGGTATGTATGGATGTGGGTAATCGGTGAAGTGGAAGGCTCAAATGGTAATCAGATATTCTGAAATCAGAATCGACCAATGTCGTTTGTTATTATTGATCACTCAATTCATAAGTTGGAAGAGTGTGCGGAAGTTGAAAAAGCTCATAGATTTCACATGTGACTAAGAATAAATAACCCATAAATATAGATACTATTTACACTGTTGATAGGTAACGCGATATAGGTATTTTGAATTGCTGAATTAAAATCCACGCAAGAAACCAAACAAGAATTTTGCATGCAATTTTAGTTAGCACCACTGTTACAGAAAAAAATCCCCAATAAATAACAACAATATATTCCATGAAAATCGCATTTCCTAAAATGTAGGTACCTAATGGGACAGCATTGTCAAAAAATTATTTCAGACATCCAAACGTATTTTTTTTCAGATAGGATGCGTCATATCTAAATATGTGTATAAAAGTCCCTTAATTTATTCAGTTTTGAAAATTTTTTACTTGATTTAAAAATTTAGCCTAAATTTCAGCAAATGTCTATTGCTGGAAAATTCATTAAAAAATCATTAAAATATCCGAAATTTGTTGAAAAATCGGCGAAATTCCACTAAAAATCAAAATAATTTTGCTTATTTTTCATATGCCGATGCCGCATTTCAGACCTTTTTCGAGTGACCTTTCACTGATTCAATATAAAAGAGTACCCTTGGGATTCTTCAACAATTTGAAAATTCCATCTTTACCAGTTTTCAGCTGATTTTTTTCAAACTAGACATCTACAAAGGCAAACGTAATAGAAAGGAGTATCCTGAATTTTTTTCAAATTTTTTCAATCATTTTAATGACCTTGAATTTGATTTTGAAAATTTCAAATTGGCAAGGACAGAATTTCAAGATGGACAGAAAAAATAAATCTTTTTTTCATAAAGTTTTTCGATGTATTTCACACTTTTCAGAATTTTTTCCAAGTCCTGAAAGTAGGTCAAATATTCAAAAAAAACGCGAAAAACTGATCAAAAGCAGTAAGTAGATAATTTTAAGGAACAAGAATTATTAATTATGACAAATTTTCGAATATTTCATCAATTTTCATCACTCAAATGACCTGTTTACGACACCAGAGCATTTCCTAAAAAATAAATTCGTTTCTTTTTTGTAAAAAATCGAACTCGAAAAAAATTGTAAAAGAAGCGTTTTTCCAAGAAACCGTGAAAAAAAGGTACCTACTGCCTAAGTGCCTACTACCTAGGTACCTGAAAAGTGAAGAAAATGAATTTGAGTGACTTTTTTGGGATTAAAGTATCGAGATTATTTCCAAACAGCTTTTCTCAGCGTGACTATATTTTAAATGGCAATTAAGAACGGTTAAAAATTTAAGTAGAGAAATTTATGAGCAGCAGACCCAAAGTCTAGACACAATTCAAGATAGGACGATAGAAGAAGTCCTTACCTTCAATTTCACATTCATTTTTTCCCCCTCAACGAAATACCGGTGAAAAGGTACTTGGAAGATCCAGAAACGTATAATTTTACATGTAATCTGCTTGATATTGTCAATATACCTTCTTTTCCTTCTGGATTTACAATCTAATTAAATGTTGGACATATTCGACCACATGCAGAACGTCATTTTTCAGGTTCAGGGCATAAGATCAAAAGACTTCGTAAAATCGAAATGTCTGGAAAACCCTTATTTTAGGTTTTTGAAAATTTTTGACTTGGCAATCGAAGTGACCGAATTGTGATACGAAAAAATAATTCTAAATGTTGAAATTTCGCAAAAGAAGTATATACCAACCTAATTTTCTAAAAAGAGTCTTTCCTAATAAGGGTCGAAAATGGCCCTTGACCCAGAATTGATCAAAATGTACCCAAAATGTTACTTATGATCTAGAAAAATCCCCCCAAAAAATTGACCCCCTATCCCACCCCTTTCGGAATTATTGCACTTTTAATACTGAAAATTTCAACACGCGACATCTCTAAGGGTGAGTAAAAAATTTTGAAATTTTCACAAATTATGCATCTTGCTGAATAGTACGAATGAGAATTTTTTGAAAATTTTCGGTTCACATTTTCCCATTTTTTTCACAATGAAATTTTCAAAAAAAATTTAATTTGGGGTATCATGGCTGGAAATTTTTTCATTAGTTCGGCCAAGTGGCAATATTGGTCGTTTTTATGAATTTTTCTTCGGGGTTGAAAAAATTTCAAAATTCTATGGTGGCTCTGAAACGTCTTGAAACCGCTTCCAATTGATTTGGAAAGTTAAAAATAGGGTAAGTACCTATATCGATTTTCAGCTTTTTTTGATCAGATCAAATGTTCATGCTTTGAAGAACGATGCGGTAATTTTGAAATACATTATTTCAAAAATTTGCTAAAATTCGAGAAACGCACTTCAGCACTTGAAATTTTGGAAATGGAATTTTTTTGGAGCACTTTCAATTTATGACTATGTTGACTCAAAATTTTACTTTTGAGTTGAGATATCTTACTTTTTACCACGAAAAAGTAGTAAAAAATCACGGTTTTTTATTTAGTTTTGATTTTTTTTGATCATGTTGCACCTAATTTCAGAATCCAAAAAATATATATATTGTGATGCACGACCACTTGGCCGAACTAATGAAAAAATTTCCGGCTATGCCACCCCAAATTTTCAATTTTTTTTTTAAATTTCATTTTAAAAAAAGTGGGAAAATGCGAATCGAAAATTTTCAAAAAATTCTCATTCGTACTACCCAGCAAGATGTAAAATCTGTGAAAATTTCGAAATTTTTTTACTCGCCCCTTCCAGAGATAACGCGTAAGTAACATTTTAGGTCAATTTTGAACAATTCCGGGACAAGGACCATTTTAGACCCTTATTAGGAAAGACTCTTTGTTGTTTTAGAATACGAGTTACTTAGTAGGTCTAGGTACATGCGATGTTAACTTTGAAAAAATGCGACGTAATTGCTCAAGTAATTTAATATGATAACAAAAAAAATATGGCATATTTATTAAACTTGATGAAAGCTCGACTAAATTCAAAGGAATATATATTATACCAATAATGGGCAATAAAAAAAATTAGAATAAGTAAGAACACAGGGAAACTATTCTTAGCTTATGTTAAATAAAATTTATTACATTTCCATACAATAAAATATATCATAAAAATTACAATTCGATATAAATCTTACCTATTTTGAATACGTACGAAACCACCACGCGTTCTTTCTCTTATATTTAAGTCTAAACCTTCTAATTTCAGCGAGATCACCATTAAAAAACCACAAAATTATATGATTGAGAATACATTCATTTTTTACATCCAACAGTAATTTTTTCAACCCAGCTATCTGTCGGTATTTCAATATCATACTCCGTTTATAATCCTTTACCGATACTTCATCACCAAAATACCAAAAAAGGAAATCGTCAACACGGGCAAATTCTTCTATCTGATAATTCGATGATAACACATATTCGGTGCTTTCCTCTCTCGTCAGACTCAATCTCAACGACAAATTTTCAACAGCCTCCAATAATAATTTCTCCAGAATACTATCCACAGGCAAGAATTTTTTGAAAATTGGCAAATCGTCTTTATTATCCATCCACCACGACAAAAATTCTTTCCAACGCCCAAAATCATATCGACCATTTCGGTTATACGCCAAAAACTTACACCACTGGTCCAAAAAAATCTGTTTTTCATGTGAACTTCGTTCAGTTGACAGGAGACGATCGACCACATTAATTACATCTTTTGCTAACCCTGTTTTCAATTTTAACTTCACAATTCCCTTAACGCTGTCCGAAAAAAAAATCGTTCTCTTGGCGTCTTTGGTTTCTTCGACGCTAGACAAACATTCATCAATAGCAAGATCCAATTTGATCAATTTATCGTAATCAAAAATTTTCGGCGACGATGGAATGCTCGACGAGAAAATTTTATTCCTAAATTCTCGAGCCAGATGTTCATTCCACGAACACAATTTCGAATAATTAATCACCAGGTCATACATCTGCGAAGCCCACCAACAATGAATGATTGGTTCAACTTTGGCGAAATTTAGCATTTCTTCCTCGACGAATCGTTTAATATCGTCATCTCTCAAGCACAATCTCAATAAATGATTTTGATATTCGGTAGACGAATGGAGAACAATTCCACGCCAGCAAGAATGCCATATTTTGGTTCTTTCTTCAAAAGAAATACCCGAGAACAGCATTGAAATGAACTTCTCATCATTGTGATTGTAACCATAACAAAATTTACGATTTTGAATATCAATTTTACTCAAAGCATGGAATAATTTTCCAACATTGACTCTGAAAAATTCCGTTTTCAGCTGATTCGGGGCGGTAGTCCATACTTCGAGAAGATTCTCCTGCAATTCTGTTATATTTTCTCGCAGATGATATCTCGTCGGCCAATTATACACGTTGCAACAAAGGCATTTTATAATGCTGAAAAAACCTTCGCCATTAATGATATCTCGCACAAAATTCCAAATTCTAAGAACATGCTCCAAACTATCAAGATCGAGAGCCAAAGTTTGCATGATTCGGTGTGAGCATTGCCCTAAAAGGTAACGCACTTGTACTCCATTCAACTTTGATAGCAGATGTTTGGTACCGTTATTGCCACACTCCTCGAATAATCTCAGGAGAAGATTGTTCTGACGGTCCACGCTTAGTATATTTTGAAAACATATGAGAGCTGACCAATTTTGGAAACATTGGATATAAAACGAACGACAGAAAAACAATATTGAATAAAAGTCATTGCAGTTCGCAGAAACATCAGACTGAACATTTTTCATTTTCTTTATCCAGTGATTCATCATTTCTTGTGACAAACTATACCTTGGGAACGACTTTTTTCTCAGATGATCAGTTAGTGAAGGCCAAATTTGTCTGATATCATTTTCAAACCAATATACACAGGCAATCTCAAACTTCTGCAAGTCAGTCAACTCAGGACAGATCAATAGATTCTTAGCACTTCGTTCAGCGCACAGTTTGCCATCAGGTCCGTAGGTGAAACTGTCCAAGCACTTAGGGAGGATACAAGATTTATCCAAAAAACAATACTGATCGAAACCTCCACATAGCATTGCCAACTCTTGTCCCAATAAATGTATACGTTCATCGATTAGCTCTTTTATACTTGAAGGAAGTGCAACTTGTATCATCTCTTGACAGCTGAAATACTTATCTCCATTTCTGCGTATTTCTATAACTAGACGAACCACCTGTGGGCCATTTTGACGCCATAAATCTAACGCCAATCTCGTTACAGCGAATTTTTTCAACGATGCTGGTTTGATGAGATCACTGAGAGGAAATTCGTCCATTTTGAAAAAAAAAATTCCTCCAGCTGATCACGATAGGTATAAGAGCGCCGAAATATGTTCAACTTGAAATCAGGTCTTCTGAAATAAGAATCAAGGAAGTCTTCGGTTATTGGTCAATCGATTGGAAGTGAATATTACGTATTTTATGCTGCACGGAGGCAACGAATGTTTTATGAGAATCTTCGCATTATTCTCCAGCAAATAATCTAATTGCTCAAAAAAAAAGTAAGTTCGTACACATCGATTTGTTTCTCAATTTTCAGGGCATACCTTAAATCATTGGCACTTTCAAACCTTCTCATCTCCGATTACACTTTATGAAATTATTGATTCTGTTTTTGGCAGTTGATTTATAATTTTTTTCTTCCATGTGCAAAAATAAAAAAGAGTTTCAATTCTATTGTTCTCTTTTTTCTTTCATAGTTTCCAAACTATTTTTGCAACTTTTCAACAATCGAACGTCACAACGAGACAATAAATATTTTTAAAATACCGACACTATTTGAAAATGAAAACTAATAAATGGCAGTGATTGAGGCTGAAAAACTGAACAAATTCAAATTCTAATCCTTGAAAATTTATTTTTCCAATGGATGTATACGACTTTTTTTGGGAGGAGGGAGAAGGGATCTTGAGCAGGCTAATTAACAAAATTGATAATGTATTCCTCATTTTAAAAAATTTACTGGCACAATGTCAACAATTTTGACTCAAATAAGAAAAAAGACGGTTAGAAAATCTCATACAAAATCTCATAGAAAAAATATGTCATTTGATTATTAGAAATTCCGTCAAACTGGTCAAGAAATTCAGACTCGAAAACATCTATATCACTTCTATTTAAATTAAAAAAGCTCATTCTGGAAAAAGTCAAAGTGTGATTTTTTGAAATAGCATTAAAAGTTATTCAAATAGTCTAAAGTTACATACTTTTACGTAATATTTCTTAAATGAATTAAATTTTTCTCCAATGGTGCCTTTTTGAAAGTTGAACTTCGGATTAGTTCAATTTTCAATTTTTTCAACAGGTCATTAAATTTTCATAAGGGGTAACAGAAAATAATTTACAACTAGAAAAATTGCCCCCCCCCAAAAAAAATGAAAAACACACTTATTAGGAAAACTGAACAAATTCTACTCTGAAGATTTTTTGACTATTAAAAAAACTGAAGTACCTAGGTAAGTAGGTAATTATACGAATCATTCAACAAAATGGACTTCAAATTTACAAACATTTTTCTCAATTTCAAATTCAAATGACCTGTAGGTCTTTTCAATCTGGTAATTCGACAAAAAAAATCATTTGATCAATCATCTCGTGAAATTTTCATAGCACTGTTTATTTCTTCATTAGATTTTCCAAAAAAGTTTTAATAACTCTTCAATTTTCAAGTTGGGCAAAAAATCACGATATTGAAATCTCCTCAATTTTTGAAGCATGTTTTATTATCTACTCATTCGTTTTTTTCAACAGTCATTTACCCCTTCAATTTTACATTAGGCAACATTTTTATCTCTCATTTTTTCACAGTCGTACCAAGTGTATTCAAATTTTTTTTCAAGCATAATATGATCAGAAATATAAAAATCTGAAAGTTGGAAAAGAGAAGATACGAATAAAATCGAAAAAGCCACTGAAAAAAATACGTTTTCTCATTTTCAAAATGTAACGTTTTTTGAATTCAAAACTTGACTGAAGAGTTAGACAGTAATTCAAATAAAAATTTTGAAAATCTAATTTTTAATCCACCGACTTGGAGACCATTCCTAGATATTTCAACAAATCTCCAGGAAGTAATACCAAGTTTGTCAATTTTTCATTATTAGGTATAAGTAAAAAGTCACTGCTTTGGGCAGTAAAGTGATTTTCTGCTAAAATTTCGGAATAAAACATTTTTTAAGAAAATGAATTAATGGAGATAAAAATTCAAGGAAATTTTCTCCTTCCTCTTAAAATGAAAATTCACCCTTAAAATTATTCAAAACTTCCAAAGAACGAAAAAAAATGTAAAAACATAGTTTCCATAAATTTTTCAAAAATAAGAAACCAGGTAAATGTAACCCTGCCGTAAAAAAGGAACCTAGTGTAAAAAAATCGATGTCTTCTTTTTTATTTGTTTGGTCCAGATTTGCTGTCATTTGGATCAAAAACTTGAGAAATGAGACATCGATTTTTTTGTTTACACTAGGTCCCTTCTTTACGGCAGGGTCACAAATGCGAAAATTGACGTAAAATTACAATCGAGTTACCTTAGTAGCACACAACTTTACTGGGTATCTAGAACCTACTAAATTCACATATTTTTTTTTAGATAAAGCTTTGGTTAAAAAATTTCAGCGAGAAGAACCCAGCACAGTATTATGTAATTACGAGTAATTATTACATTTCGAGAACATTTTTTCCACCATGTCAACTCAAATTTAAATTTCGAAAAAAAATCATACGAAAAATTCAATACCTAGTTATTAAAAACACGAGAATTTAAAAAAAAATCACCAAAAAAATACAGTCTACTTTGTTACACCTTATCGAGTCATTCAAAATTGGAAATGAAAATATCATTCGTCTGACAGTTTGGTAAATTTCCCAATCAGGAATTCGTTTTTTTAAAAACAATTCCTCGAATTAAAAAAGAACCAATTTGGACATTTTTCACAAAAATATTCTTGAAAAAATGCACAAAATTGAAAATTATTTCGATCACACGAAAGCTAATTTTATTTCGATGAAAAATTTCTATTCTAAACCGGTTTCCTTCGAATATCTTTCCACGAAATCTACGAAATCTTAAAATACGGTCACGTGAACGAAGGTAGAGATAATTTTCAGAAAACTTCGAGAAATAAATACATTAGATTTATTTACCGTTAAATAATACTCACCAAACAATGCGTAGATTGGAATTTTTACCCAACAAAACGTTTTCTGGTGATAACGACTAACGAGCAACTTTATCTGCTTGAAACACGTGTTCGAAAAATAAATGCAAAAATCACTCTCGAGGCAGTTAGGAAACGAGTCTTCGAGCGAATGAAACTTGGAAAAAACGATTATTTGAAAAGCACCACATATTAGCACCACGAAACAAACCGGTTTAAAATCGAACCATTTGGAGGCTAAAAACTTGTGGAAGGAAAGGAGACCAACTGCTCGTTACTCATCTTTTGTCCTTTTGAAATCAACCACAGGAGACGAAACCCAGGACAGACAAATCTAGTCATGGCTATTTAAATTAATTGCTTTAGTCTTCTGGGCGTCTCAATTCTTAAAAACTAATTGCTTCAAACTCCAAGATTTTTTACTACATCAGAGAAAAAATTAGGAACGTTTTCATGGTGGTAAAATTAAACCATTACACAAATTAAATACAGAAAAAATTATCTTCAGAGGTCTAAGTTATTTCACAAGTCTACACGTTCATGTTTTATCTGAAAAAAATACGATCTAAAAGGCTGCGTTATCTCTCCACATTTTCTGTACATATTTGATAGCTGTATAGATAAGGAAATGCAATTAGGAATACGTAGGCAGGTAAATACGGTTATGTACACAATCAGGAGGAAATAAAATCACCAAAATAATAAATATCTGTTTTTCTCAATTAATTTTTTACTTATTTCTTCACCAGCTTCCAAAATAAAAAACCACCAAACGTATCATTTGAAATAATCAATACGCAGCCTCTGCAAATGTCAATTATGCAATCTGTATCATCTCTCAAAAGGTCAAAACTTATTTCAAATGTTTAAAAAGGCAATCTGAACCCAGCAGGATTGCCAGTGTTACAAAATTTTCCCAAATAATCACTTAAAATTAAAACCACTGTCGGATTCATATTTTACGCTATTGATAAGCAAGTAATTATCAAGCAAAGCAACGAAGAATTTTTTTCGATTTTACAAAATTATGTACATACAAATCAAAGGCAAAATTTTAAATATTTACGCAGGTTAGTAATACGAAAGGATAAAATTATCCACTCACCGATGATGGAAATACTTTCAACAGCATAACATACAATATTGAATATATGGATATTTCTCCTATCTCTAGGCCGACGGTATCGTTTGATTAATGCAATCGATCATTGAAATACGAAGTTCACGACTCGATGAACAGCACCATTGATACTAAACAAACAAAAATTTATCCAACGTTTAGCCCGATATAACGATTTCAATTCACAACATGTTAAAGTATGCTAGTTATTTGGACGGAAATTCAAAACGTGTGGACAGATACGCAGCAGGCACAGAATAATGCCAAATGTGAAACGATAATGATAAACGATTACATATCGAGTTCGAACGCTCGAACATCTCGTAATCAGTGTAGTCACAAGTCACAATGAGAACCTTTTTTTAAAAAAAAGTTTGCGTAATTTACCCGAATGGAAATTTTTTTAAACGTTTAGAAAGCTGATAGTAATTTTGATCCCATTTTAAAACTGAAGGAGTTGAGAATGTACATTTCAATGAAAAAAATAGATAGAAATCTTTAAAATCAATGACAGGAGAGATTCAACTTTTTTTCGGGAGCCTCAAACTCTCAAAGTAAATTATTTTACCAATTTTTGTAAAATTGAGATTACAGCAGAATTTTCCAAAGTTCGCAACTTTGAATTCGATTCCATATTTTTTCTTGGCAGAAATGCTACTCATTTTTTTCCAGAAAAATTCCTTCCCCAAAAATGTGCATTTTTCGAACATGTTATGATATTTTACAGATCATTGTGATTTTAAAAATTAAAAAATTTACCAAAATTTGAGAACTGCTCTGAAATTTTGGATATGGGATTTTCTTATGGTAGGCAGCTAGGCACTTCAGATTTTTTTATTTGGGCTCAAAATTTTACTTTGAGATACCTTCCTTGCAATAAGGGTAATAAAAGGTGGGTAAAATTGATACTTGGACTTTAGAGTACAAACCCAAAGGGGGAGAGAACGAAAATAAATCCAAATTTTTCGAAATATCAAGACACAATTTCTGAATTACTCGCTTCCCTTCAAATAAATTGCCAAACAAAAGTGAAAAATTATTAGGTACATCCAGACGACAAATTTAATGCGAATGGAATTTGTTTGTAATTTTTTTCCATTCTCTCAAATCAGAGATAAAAAAGAATGATTTTTTTTTGTGATGAAGCATAAAAAATCATCTTTCAACATTTCACAATGAAAAGGTGTAATTTTTCCATTCTCTTGCGAATCTTCGTGAAATTTTCGTAAGCCTTAAGAAAAGCTTTTTTAACAAACGATTTCTTTGAACAGTTTTCGTAATCAGAATTTCTGAAATCCCTCCGTTTAAGAAAATCAGGAACATAGCTCGTTGAAGAAAAAATCAGAGAAAAAGGCACAGACTAATTCATTACTGAATTGCGTAAATAATAAGTTACTGCAAAATTTAAAAAAAAAATTTACTCAGTTATTTGGCTCTAATATTAAAACCTATGACTGAATCTACACGAAAAGGGCTTCAGGCACGAAATTGAAAATACACTTCGAATGACTGAATCGTTCCTTTTCCAACTCTATGACTCAAGTGGTCCGCTTGTCCGCTTGCTTTTTTTTTTCAAGTTCGAATTTTTCTCGATTATTTTATCAAAATTCAAAATTTTTTTAGAGATAGGAGATCGATATACTTGAAATAAAAAAGTAAAACATTAAAACCTGAACCTGTATATAACAAACTTTTGATAATGTTGACGAATTTTTGAATGAATTTTGAAAAAATTTCAATTTTGGGAATGAAAGAACAAGAACGACAAACTTTATTTGTATTTTTTCTAATTTATCTACAGTTATAAAATCGAGAAAATTTGAACTTGAAAAAAATTTGAATTTTGAAAAAATAATCGAGAAAAAATTCAAACTTGGAAAAAAATTTTGAAGTTTGAAAAAATATTCGAAAAAAAATTCGAACTTGAAAAAAAACCAAGCGGACCGACCACTCGAGTCATAGAGTTGGAAAAGGAACGATTCAGTCGTTCGTAGTGTATTTTAAATTTCGTGCCTGAAGCAAACTGAAGCCCTTTTCGTGTAGATTTAGTCATAGGTAATATTAAAGAGTAAAATTTCATGTGAAAGTTACTGATTTTTAAAAAAATACATTACAGGAGTAATAAAAGAAGGCGTAATTTAAATCAAGAAATGCGAATGATGATTATTATTATCATTATTTCTCTATACGCACTAAAATTCTATCTTTGGTCTTTAAATTTTCAAAAACTCGAAATTCTCTGGCAAGTTTTTCATCTTAAGTTTCGCAAACTTTTTCCAAATTATAATTTTTTTATTCCAAAAATTATAGTGTTGGAAAATGATTTGAGAAAAATTTTTAGAACCAATATCAAAAATGGAAAACATTTTCAAAAAAATTTCAGCATTAAAAAAATTCTTCGTGGGAATTCAAGTTGGAATTCGAAACACAATTTTATACTTGATATGTAGCATAGGAAAAAATATTCTAAGTAGGTAAAAATTTCAGGGCTGACAAAAATATGTATGCAGAAGAAATTTTAGAGTAAGAAATAATTGCGAGAAAAAAACGAAGTCGAATAAGGTTAGGAAAAAAACTTCACCTGAGAAATATTTTGTATGTAGGTAAGAAGAAATTTCATATAGCTGAAGAAATTCAATGTCTTTTTTGAAAAATGTAATGAGAAAAAATTTTCAAAATAGAAAAACTAAAAATGAAAAAAAAAAATCTGGAGAAGAAGATTCGAGAAAAAAATCGAAGCTCAAAAATCCTTTGAACAAATTTTTCAAATTGGAAAATATGTAACCTTATCATTAAAAAATGGTGTTGAAAAAATTTCGGACGCGAGGAAAAAAATTACTCAACTTTCAAAGTCGAGAAAATGTAGCAATGAAGTTGAAAAAATTTATAATTTTGAAATATTTTGAGTTGAAAAATATCTTGAGAGAAAGATCTTCAAATTGAAAAATTTTTGAAAATATTACTGACTTCAAGTATCTAAGTAAAGAAAATTTCAGAGTTGGAATTTTCATTATACATAATAGTAAGTATAGAAAAATATTTCAAGCAAAAATTCCAGGTTTTAAAAAAAAAATCGGAGAAGAAATTTTAGAGTTGAGAAAATTGGTAAGTAAAAATACCACAGTAGGAAAAAGTTTTAAGAAAAATTTTACCTGAAAAATATTTTACAAGACGAAATTTCATAGTCAAAAAAATTGGACTATTTTTGATTTATTTAAAATGCCTAAAAATTTTGCACTTAGGTACCTTATTTTAAATAAAGTTCCAGTAAATCAAACATGAAAATTTCGAAATTATACCTACTCTTTCCACGGGAAGAATAGCGTGACGTCAGGTAGGTCAGAATGTTTTATTTACATTTTAAGTAAAAATTCACAATATTGCTCGTGAATTTTCATACGCTATTCTGACCGTGGAAAGAGTATTAGAATTCATTTTAGAGAAATAAAACAATGAAAAAGGCACCGACTGATTCATTATTGAATCTTGTTAATTGTTACCCAAATTTTTTAAAATTTCTACCTTAATTTTCAATAACGACTTTCAACCAAAAATATACAACGACATATTTATAAAAATAACAAATTGATGTTTTCAACTTTCAAACAACTCAAAAAGAAATTCTGAAAAAAAAAACAAGATCTAAGTCAGAAAGTACCCGCGTGGCGAAGAGAGGGGAAGGGGGAGTGATTTAACCATGTTTGGATTTTAATCAAGACCCAGCAGAAACAATAGAAATAAAATAATTTATGGCACAAAATGAAACCACCGTTGCTTCAGCAAATATACTTTTTTTTATTAATAATGCAACAATGTTCAATAATGTTTCAAATTATTAAAAAAAAAAATACAAAAGTGCTTATGTCCGTTCACTGTATAGAAATAAATTTTACAAGAAACCCACACGTAATTTTCGAATAATTTTAAAATGTAAAAAAATACTTTACCTAAGAATTAAAAAATCCCAATAAAAACTAATTTTTTTAAAAATAGGTTTTAATCTAAATATAGAAAATTCAAATAGGTAGGTATGTACATAATTTGAAGACGAATCACTGAATAACTTTATGTTTCCTCGTGCAAAAAAATACCAGATTTTAAGCCCATACCACATAATTTAAATTCTGATTTTTTCCTACGCACACTTTTAATACGACTATTTTTAAAATTATCGACTTCCACGAGATCACCGTCAAAAAACCATGCAAGCACTTTACCAATAATAAACTCATTATAAATCCTGAAAATATTTCTCAAAGCAGGGGTCTTCTCGTAATTCGATATCTTTTCCAATTTATAACCCCTCACCGCGGCTTCAGTTTCAAAATACCACAATAAAAAACCGTCGACAGACGAAAATTCCTCCAATCCATTTATTTTCGGTAGAGGCATTTCGGATTCGTTTATTTCCATAGGATTCAACCACAACACCAGATTTGGCAACGCTTCCAACAGTAATTTTATAGAAATCTCATCGACGTTGAGGAATTGCTTGAAAATTGGCCATTCGTCTCCATTTCCTTCCCACCACGATAGAAATTCTTCCCAACGTCCATCAAATTCGTTATCTTGTCCATCGATCAAAAAATCAAACCAGAGGTCCAACAAAAGCTGCTTCTCACATTGGCTTCTCTCAGTTTTCAAGAAACAATCGATCACATTGATCGCTTCTCTTGTCGATCCTTTGCTTAATTTGAACCTGAAAAATTTTTTCACATCGCCGGACAGAAATATCGTTCTTTTGGCATCTTTTGCTATTTCAGCATTCGACAAATGTCCATCAATGTCTGTTGCCAGTCCGATTAATTTATCACAACTGACATCTCTCAATAATCGAACAAGGTACAAGAAAACTTGTTTTCTGAAATCATCTACGAGTTGTATATTCCACGTACACAGATTCGTATAATCAATCATCTCATCGTAGAGCTTCTGTGTCCGCCATAAATCGACGATCGACGCAATTGTACCCAAATTGAACATTTCTTCTTCTACGAAACGTCTAATTTCGTTCTCATTTCTCAAGCACAAGCTCAAAAATCCATTCACACCTTGAGATCGCGAACGAATTACGATTCCGCGCCAATAAATTCGCCAATTCGAAACTCTCATTTCCGGTGGCATTTCTCCAAACAGTTTAAAAAAGAAATCTATTTCGTGATCAAAACATATTGGAAAAAACGAAGGGTCTTTTCTTCTTTCTTCGAAGAATTTTGGAAGGTGTTTATATTTACTAAATTCATTATCGCATCCCAACTCATGTCGATCATTATCAAATCCTGCCCTCCAAGAGAACACCATCAACCCTCTCGAGACGTCGTTATTCTCAAAAATTTGTCTTTTTATTCGACTTGGAACAGTATTCCAAACTTCATTGAGAACCAATCGCACTTGAGCAGCTTCTACATGACATTTTCCCGATTTATCGCAGGTGTATCCACCGTAGCACAAATAATTTAAAAGTTTGACAAAACATCGAGAAGAGATTGATTCCTTCACAAGGTTCCAAATTTTCAACACATATGCGAAACATTCTTTCTGTGAGGCCAATTTACTTATGATTTCATCGGGGTGATTTTGCAGAACATAATTGGCTTGCTCTCTATTTAATCTTGTCAAAAAATAATTTATCGGGCTGTGATGTCTAATGAATTCAGTTAGAAAATTGAATTGATCTTGCCTGCTCAATTGGTTCACTATCCCTACAAAAGCTGTCCAATTACCACATTCCATTGTCACAAGTATTATAAGAGGCGTTAAAAAAAATTGGGTAATTCGACCATCGCGAAAGTGTACGCCTCCCGATACCATTACAGCCACCCAATAACGAATGAAAGGATCAAAATTCACGAGCCCATTTAGTTCGCGATGATCAGATACAGAAGGCCAAATCCGTCTAATATCGTTTTCCAACCAATAAAAACAGGCGATCTTGAATTTTTCCAGCTCGGTTAATTCTCCATTTCTTAAAATTTTCACGGCGCTTTTTTCGGGGCAAATTTCATCTTCGGTTGCATAAGTCAAACTGTTGAAAGATCTGAAGAATTCGTCATCATTTCTCAAAATTCCACACTTCATGAAACTTGAACACAGTCTCCTCATCTGTGGGCATAGCGAAATAATTCGTTTGTCGATTAATTCTTCAAGACATGAAGAGAGTGGAACTGTGAGAAACTCAGTGCAGCTGAAAGAATCTCTGTTCAGATCGCCATTCTGACGCCATAAATCCAATGCCAACGTTGTGACAGCTAAATTTTTCAACGATGCTGGGGCAGTAGGGGTCGGATAACTTAAAGGATATTCGTCAACAGCAGGTACGTTATTGATGTCCATTTTGAAAACGAATTCTTCCGAGTATTAACGATATGTATGAATATGGGTACTCGGCGGAGTAGAAATTCAACTCAAATGGAAATCAGATACTCTGAAATCAGAATCGACCAAGTTGATTACTATTGAGCACTCAGTTTATCAGATGGAGATGTGTGCGGAAATAATAAACCTAAAAATGTAAATGCTATTTACAATTTGGTCTAAAATTTCCAGTTTTATTGATTTTTTTTTTCAAACTCCAACTCTAAAATTTCTATCTCAGAATTTTTCTCTCAAACGTAAAATTTTTTCTTCTTTGGTGCTGTTTTCAAAATAGGTACATAAATATCATCCAACTCTAGAACTTTTGTTTCGATATATTTTTCAGCACTAAAATTTTTACTCGATTTTTTCAGTTTTCAAAAATTTCATACTTACTAAAAATTGCAATTTGTTCAACCTGATAATTTTTTCAAACTGTAGAATTTCTTCCTCAATTTTATTCCAATTTCGTGATTTTTTTCTTCTTCACTTTTCATTTTTTAAGTAGGTAATTCATCTTCTACCGACAATTTTAGAATTCCACCTTTGGTTTTAAAATTTTTTACAACTAGAAATCATTTAGAAAGTTTTTCATCTTGAGTCTCTCAAATTTTTTCTAAACTATAATTTATTCATTCCAAAAACTTTAGAGTTGGAAAATTATTGGAGGAAAAATTTTAGAACCAATCTCAAAAATGGAAAACATTTTTAAAAATAAATTTTAGAGAAAAGAAAATTCTTGAATTTGCAATTTGAAACACAATCTTATACTTATTGGAATAGAAAAAATGGAAAAAATTTCAAAAGGAATTTAAGAGTTGAAAAAAAAATAAATAAAAAGTAGACACAAGTCGGCAAAAAAAGCTAGGAGAAAACATTTACTTCAGAAATATTTTGTAAGAAGAAATTTTAGATCCAATCGAAAAAATTTATTGTTCTTACTTGTGAAAAATATAATGAGAAAAAAGTTGCGAAGTAGAAAAACTAAAAATAAAAAAATTCCAAGAAAAGTGGATTCGAGAAAAATTCGGGGTTTAAAATACTACGAACAAATTTTCTGAGTTGGAAAATATGCAACCTTATCATAAAAAAAATTTTGGACACGAGGAAAAAAATCGAAAAATTTTCAAAGCTGAGAAAATGTTGCGATGAAGTTAAAAAAAATTAAGAATTTTGAAGCATTTTGAGTTAAAAAATACATATCTTGAGAAAAACATACTCAGGTTGAAAATTTTTTGAAAATATTATGGACTTGAAAAAAAAAATCAAGTTTTAAATTGCAGGGAGAAACATCCAGCAAAGTACGAATATCAGGTAAGTAAATGATCATTAATCAATTATGAATTTTACGAAATACCGCACACTTTTCCCATCATTATTTTCAACTTGAATTGACATTTTGAAAAAAAAAATCGAAGTGAAAAGTAGGAAATTCGAAACGCGAGAATCCAATACAAACAACATTCCCCAAAAACAACGCAGAATCATTCACATTTGAGAAATTAAATTATTCAGCACCTGAACTTGGCGATTCAGTGAATTTTCCGATCGGGAGTCTTTTTTTTTTTTTTTTTTAAAAAAAAAGAACATCTATAACATGAACAGGAACATTTTTCACACTAATATTTTCGACAGAAGATTGAATTCGCTTTCAAAAAATTTTATAGCACTGTAACAACGAACTACACGTTTGACTAATAATTCCTGGCATAATAGCGTGTTTCTCGAATTCCGGCGAAAGGTGGAATATTCGAATGCTTCGCCGGACGTCGAGGATCCAATATCGCCGAATGAGCAAAACCACGAGCAACCGCGGTATATGAACGATGGCTAAAACGTTGTACCGACGACTACGATCGTCGATGACAAGAAAATAATAAATCTAGTTGTCCAGTTTCGAGAAAACTGCCTCCTTTAGCTAATTTTCGATATCGACTCGTGGTCAGATAGGGACTCCAAAATACCTTCGAGTGCATTGTTCAAAAATCTTCACACAAAATCGAAAATTACTTCGACCATGTAAAAGCTCATAATCTTCCAAGTAATTTGTAATAAAAAATTTCGAAAAATTTACCTTCTCAACTTATAAGTACTTATGAAAACTTGGAAAAATTTTCATAAGAAAACACCAGTCAGACAAAGGGTGTCCATGTGATTTCATAACTTCTTAGAATTGGGCTTGGGTGCAGTCGTTCGTTTCAAAATGAACTAGATCTCGGTCTAGTTTACGAACGAAACACCAAAAGTAAAATTGAAATGAACGAATTTTTTCAATATTTTTTCTCAGCATCGAATCTTTTCTCAGAATTTTTTCAGCTCTCAAATTTTCCAAGATTTTTATTTTTGCAGCTTTTTCAATTTTTCCAACTCAAAATTGTTTTTCAGATGATTTCCAGCACGAAAATTTTCAAAATAAAAAATTTGGGTTGGAAAAAATGTCAAGAAATTCAAGGTAAAAAAAAATCGAAGAGAATGTCACGTATTTAAAATGGAATTTCACTGTTGATAGTATCGAAAAAATATTAGAGGATAAGAAATGAAAAAAATTTAGCGAAGAAATCTTATGAGAGAAAAAATTTAGTGGAGTCAAAAAAATTGAAATTTTTACGAAAATGTCAAAAATCTGAAATTTAAAAGCTAAAAAATGGAGCTTTTGGAAAAAAATTAAAAGTTGAAATATTATTTGGAAAAAATTTGAAAGTTGCAAAAATTACAATTTTGAAATTTTCAATCAAAAGCACAAGTTTTATTTTAAAGCTTTTCATCCTTGTTCACAAAGACCCAAGCCTGCTTATAGAATCCTCTTTCACAAAATCTCAAAGTTCTATCACACGAAAAAAGGTAGAAATAGATTTCGGAAAACTTTAAATTTATCCAAACAAACATTCAAACGGTGAAACAATATTCTTAAAAAAAAAAATTTCCTTCAAAGGTCCTATACATATTTTTCAATTTTATGTATCTAGGTGGAGAAATGATGAATCAATGGTTCGAGTTTTAATCTTATTTCTCTGTACTACATTGGTAATCATCTTTGATAGCTGTATGCGTATCGATAAGGAAATGCAATTACGAATAAGTAAGATAATTATGGTACAATGTACACTGAGAGGAGGATACAGAATCAACGAAATGAGAATTTAAGGGACCTACAAAGAATTTCTGTACAACCAGAATTCATTTTTTTTACATTTTTTTCACCTGATGTTTTCACGGACATATGCTTCACAATAATTAATACGTAGGCCCCAAATGTATCTTTTTTACAATCTGTACCTTTCAATCCGAGAACTCATCAAGCACAGCAACAAAGTATTTTTTCGATATAACAAAAATTCGAATCGATGGTAAAATTTCAAGTAAGAGTAGGTAGGTACTAGGTACATGAAATTTAATAATAGGTACATGAGGTTAAAATTTTCTACTCACCAATTATAGAAATAATTTCATCAACATAACATGTGCAATATTTCATGGATATTTCTTCAATTTCTAGGCCGATAGAGTAGTTTGATAAATACAATCGATTACCTATAGAAAAACCAAGTTCGCACGAATTAATAAACAGCACCACAGCACCGGCACGAAACTTTCAGCTTGATAAGACGATTTTACATCACAGCAAAGAGAAGCTTATCAACACGAACATTTCATAGGATGACACACACCGGCCAATACCAAATGCCAAATGATTGGATAAATGAGTTTGAACGCTCGTACTACAATCGCGTCTATTTAAAAGTGCGGGTGTGTAAATTACGATCAGTGCAGCCGTTGTGAGAACCTTCGAAAATTTTTTCCGTTCAATTCATCTGAACCAAAATAAAGGTTTTTTTCCTGTCAAAAAAAAAAGTGCATCGATACTTTTCCACAAAAATTTTATTTTCAGAATTTCTCCCTCGCCCCCCCCCCCCCCAGAAGTGGCTTCTGTTTTCAAAATGGTACCTACGAATGCCTTAAAAAAAAACTAGACCCATTTCAAAATTGAAAAGACTGAGGAGGCGAATTTCAATGAAAATGAAACGAGAAAAATTATGAGAATGAATAACAGGGGAGTATTTTTCAAGAATGTGATCAAAAAATCAAAATTCATTAAAAAAAATAATTCTGAAAAAATCGTTCAATTCGAAAAAATATACATACTTATCCAACTTTACTTACGCAAGGAAATTTTTTCACAAACTTTCTTCATTTTTTGGTGGGAGGGGAGAGAGAGAGATGCTGTCAATTTTTGAAAATTCGTCAAAAAGAGCTGGTGGAATTTTTTGAAGCAGATACAATGAAAAAATATTTTATTGCATAAAATCAAACCACCTCTGCTTAAACAAGTACCTATACTTATGAGTATTTGTTATTGTCAATGATGCAACGAAGTTAATAAATTCGTGTTAAAAATATTCTTTAAAGATATAATAAGTACGTAATTAGGTCCTCAAAAAATAGAATAAATCTAAATACTGTGTTTCTAAGTAAAACGGCGAGTACAAATACATAAAAACTACATTACCAGTGTAAAATCTGAGCAATTTTTATTTAAAGATAGATGCATTAATTAGATAAGTTATTTATAATCTAAACATAAATCACTGGATACCTTGTAATTTCGCATTCGCCAAGTATCTGCTTAATTAATAATACGAGATTTGAAGACGAAAATTATGAATTTCGATAAATCTCTCTAATCTAATATCCTTATTATAACCTAATTTAAACTAGAGCCAGATCGAAAAATGAGCAGGATGCAGAATGCAGCCTGCTTTTTAAATAAAATTCAATAGTCCTTTTTGAGAAAATTTTATAAATTTTCTACTTCAAATCAAAAAATCATGGGAAATTGTTTTCGAAATGGAAAATTTGTAATACTGTCACTCATGTGAAAAATTTCAGTTTTTAGTTTTTTCTTATAATATGAACAAGACGGGCCCACCCTTCCTTTGATAGCATTTCTAAAAGGATCATGACTTCTTGACTTCATGAATTGTTTTGTAGACGTGAAAAATTACCAAAATTTATATTTTTTTCCACCTAACACAGAGTAAATAATTTTTTTTACAAGGGTATCAAATCAACTTTTTTTTGAAATATCACTCCCATCAGGATGTCCATTTTACTTCAGAGATGATTTTCCAGGGTTTCCTGAAGAATTTTTTCAAATTTCCCAAACTTTTTCCGCAGGAGAGAGGAGGGGGTAAATTTCATTTCAAAAAACTACTTATGTCATGTTGGGTATCAAAATGAAGGTTTTTTTAAACAGAGTATGAAAATTTCATTTCTTTGAATTATACATTTATATGTCTCGAATTGATTTGAATTTAACAAGAAAATGTAGGGAAAGAGTTAAATTTATACAGAAGTGGGAGAATTTGGCCTGAACCAAGAGAGGATGAAAAATTCATGATAAAAAGAGCCGAGATAACTATCCTTCCGGATTTTCACAAAATTGCGGCCCGGTGGAAATTTCAAAATTCCCTGATTTTTTCAGATTTTCCTCTAGAAAATGGACACTTTTCCCAATAATTAAATATTCAATCAATTAATTTTTTTAAATTACAAAATAAATCAATTTTTTTACAAAAGTATCCAAGGTGGATTCAATTCTTTTGACTGCCCAATCTCAATTAAAAATTCGAAAAATTACAATTTAATTCAAAGCTCAGGTCGATATTATTTTTTTGAATAGTTCTTCCAAATAAATTGGTAATTTTTGAAATCCTTTTAAATTACAGAGATCAAATCAATTTTATTGAATATTCTCTCTCCCATTAATTAAAACTTCAATCAATTAATTTTCAGTTTTTTCAAATTATAAGATAATTTTTTTTTTCTTAAAATGCCATAGGTGGATTTACTTTTATATTTTCAATACTACTCTCCATCAATTAAAAATTTCGAACAATTTTATTTAATTTCAATAACAAAATTTCAATTTTTCTACTTACCTACTTGGGCTGAATAATTTTTTTTAAAATACATACTCCACCAATTGGAATAAGTATATTTTTCTTGAATACCTTTCTATTGGTTGAAAATTCGAACAATTCTAATCAACTTGAGCCTTGGTTTAATTATTTTTTAAATACCTACTTTCATTAGTTGACATTATTTTCGATCAATTAATAATTTGGAAAAAAATTTAATTCAAGAGATTGGGTCAATTTTTTGAATGCCCCCTCCCATCATACTACAAAAATTCAATCAATTTTTGCATTCAATATAAATTTTTTTCCTTTATCCCTTCCAATTGTAATCCTCTTTCCCCTATATGCATTCTTTAATTACGAATATTTTTAAAATTGGTTTTAAAATTATTAACTTTTACAAAATCACCGTTGAAGAACCATTCGAGCACCTTATCAGTAATACATTCGTTATACATTCTAATTATATTTTTCAAAGCAGGAATCATCTGATAATTCGATATCTTTTCCAATTTATAATTCTTCACTCCCTCTTCACTTCCAAAATACCACGTTAAAAAATCATCGACATAAGCAAATTCATCCCTTTTAATTTTCTTCGACGGAGAAATTTCAGATTCTTCCGTTTCCACAGGATCCAACCACATCCCAAGATTTGGCACCGTTTCCAGCAACAATTTAATGAAAATTTCATCCACATTGAGGAATTGCTTGAAAATTGGCCATTCCTCTCCCTTACCTTCCCACCACGATAGAAATTCTTCCCAACGTCCATCGAATTCGTTATCTTGTCCATCGATCAAAAAATTAAACCAGAGGTCCAATAAAAGCTGATTTTCAGGTTGGCTTCGTTCAGTTTTCAAGAAACATTCGATCACACTGATCGCTTCTTTTTTCGATCCTTTGCTTAATCTAGACATGAAAATCTTTTTAACCTTATCGGACAGAAATATCGTTCTTTTAATGTCTTTCGCTATATCAACATTCGAAAAATTTCCATCAATATCTGCAGCCACTTCGATTAATTTATCACAACTGACATCTTCCAGTGATGGAACCATGTTCAAAAAAACTTGCCTCCTGAATCCTTCTGCAAGTTGCATATTCCACGTACACAAATTCGAGTAATCAATCACCTCGTTGTAGAATTTCTGTTTCAGCCAAGAGTCAACAATGGATTTAATTTTACTCAAAATAAACATTTCTTCTTCGACGAAACGTCTAATTTCGTCCTCATTCACCACGCACAATCTCAAAAACCGATTCAAAATTTCAGACTTGGAACGTAAAATGAATTTACGCCAATGAGTTCGCCACATAAAGGCTCGCAGATCCTGAGGCATTTCTTCAAAAAATTTGAAAAAGAAATCCATTTCGTAATCTAAACATATTGGAAAATATAAATTAACACTTTTTCTCTCCATGAAGTATTTTGGCAATTCCAAGTATAAACTTCGATTATAAAAGTACAGTATTCGACTTCGATCATAATCAATATCATATCCGGACATCCAAGAAAATAATTTCAATTCATTGAACAGACCAAAATCCTCAAAAATTTCTGCTTTTTTTTCACTCGGGGCAGTATTCCAAATTACAAAAAGAACCAATCGCACTTGAGCAGCTTCTTGGTGACATTTGCCCCATTGATCACAGATGAACCCACCGTAGCACAAATAATTTAAAAGTTTGACAAAACATTCAGCAGAGATCGATTCTTTCGCAAGATTCCAGATTTTCAACACGTATCTGAAACATTCTTTTTGCGAGGCCAATTTACTTATGATTTCATCAGGTTGATGACGCAAAACATGATTAGCCTGCTCTCTATTTAATTTTGGCAGCAGATATTTTATCGGGCTGTGATATCTGATGAATTCAGTTAACCCATTGAACTGATCTTGCCTGGGTAATTTGTTCAACAACCTTATTAAAGCTGTCCAATTACCACACTGTGTATTCTTCGACATAAGAGATCTTACAAAATTTAGGGTTATCGGATTATCATCAGTGCGTCCGCCTCTCATTTCGATCTGCCAATAACGTGTAAATGGATCCAAATCTTCCCCATCATCTAGTTCTTCAGATACAGAAGGCCAAATCGTTCTGATATCGTCTTCCATCCAATAAATACAGGCGATTTTGAATTTTTCCAAATTGGTCAATTCTTCGTTTTTTATCAATTTCATGGCACTTTTTTCGGGCCAAAGTTCATCTTCGGTTGCAAACGTAATACTATCGAAGTATTTGAAAAAAGCGACATCATCTCTTAAAATTCCGGGCAGAAAGAAACTTTTATTTAATATAGTCAACTGTCGTCCAATCAAAATTATTCGTCGGTCGATTAATTCTTTAAGGCAAGAAGGAAGTGGAATGGCTAGATAATCCGTACAGCTGAAACTATCGCTGTCCAGGGAGCCCTTCAGATGCCATAAATTCAATACCACTGTATTTGCAGCTATAATTTTCAATGATGCTGGAGTAAGAGGGATGGGGAAACTTAAAGGATGTTCGTCGACAGCTGGTACGTTATTGATGTCCATTTTGGAACCAAATTGTTCCGAAGATAACCGATATGTGTGGATATGAGAATTCGGCAGGGTAGAAATTCAGCTCAAATGGAAATCAGATTTTCTGAAATCAGAATCCACCAAGCGGTTGATTACTATTGGACAACTAGTTCATCAATGGAAGGTGTGTGCGTTAATGTGCTCAAAGATATGAAATAAGGCTGAGAACAAATAGCCCATGACCATTGACCATTATATTCATTATTCAAATTATTCACACTGTACATTACCTATTCTGTATTTTTGTATCTGTACAAAATTCAATTATTCATCACATCTGTTCGTAAAAAACCAATCGAGAATTTTCATTAAAATTTCAGCTGGCAACACTGTTACAAAAATTTTTCCGAAAAAATCAATTAAAAATATCATCTATGAAAAATTACGTCACATCATTAAATGAACAACTTGAATTATATGAACTTGCATTTTTCGAGATGCAGTTGGTAACATTTCTATGGATTTGTTATTGGGGAAAAAAAATCATCGAGAATTATTTTTAGAAGGCTAAAAATATTGTGGACGGAGTTCAAGGCTTCGGGGCAGTGACTCAAGTTTGATAAAAATGAAGAAAATCATCAATAAAGGGGATAAAAATCTGAATATGATTTCAAGGTCAAAGGCTCAAGAAGGAAATTTCTTAAGAAAATTTCATCATTTTTTATTGATTTGAAACTTTTCAAAAATATTATAAATTATGTTGGTATTCGAAAAATTGAAACTTTTAAAAATTGAAAATGCGTTGAAAAAATTTGTTGGTACAATAAAGTTTTAACAAAATTTTCAACGTACATATGAGACGAATTAAGGAAAATTTTCAAACTTGGAAAAAGTAAATTCCAACTTGACGACAAATCTTCTTCTACACAAAAATGTTGAAAAATTGACAAATTTTTTTCCCAATTTTGTTTTCAAGTTGTACCTAGAAAGGAGGTAAACTTTCATTTCAAAATATTCAAGTGTATCCTGAATTTGAAATACTTCAAATCTACCAATAAATCGATTTTTTTTTTTACAAAAAAATTTCACGAAGCTTTTAAAACATCGATCAATTTGCCACGATAGACAAATTTGTTGAACTAGAATAGAGCAAAGAAGACAATATTCACAAGAAATAATGGAAGTGAAAAAAATAGTTCGAATATAAGAAATTAACCACTGACCAGCTTTTCATTTTAAAATAATTAAACTGGAAGCAAATAAGACCGAGGCGTAAAAAGGCCAAAGCGAAAAAATAATCAATTCAAAATCGATGGTATCAATTCCATATTTAGGAATTTTACGGTTCACTGTTGGCTGCACTGGTGCATAAAATCTCGATTTTTTTTTCTTAAAAATTCACTCTCAGTGGATGAAAAAATGTTTTGTTCAATTACTCGATGAAAAAAATTCATTCCAGCTGATTGAAAATTTCATATTATTGTAGTATTGCGATCTGCAACTTTTCAACCCCCTAGTAGCGATCTGAATTTTCATCGGAGAAGAATGGCGATTGTTTAGGGAGATGTATAAACAAAATTTCCAAGTTTTTAAAAGTTAGTTTCCGACTTTATGAAATCAAGTTAATTTAGAAAATGGAAAAATTTATGTTTTTTTTCAATACCAAGGTAATTTTTAAAAAATGCAAAAAATTTGTTTTTAAAATTTAAAAATCGGTTTTTAGCTCTTCGATATTGTTCTTGTCAGTCTGACTTTCTATTATCAAATCATTTTTCAGTTTCTGACTTCCTGATAATTATGTAATTGTGGAATTCCGAAAAATCAATTTTTTTCGTAGAGCCCTTTCTTTCGCCGGAAATCCACTCCATGAAATAACCCAGAATTTCTAGACAAAAATAATTTTTTATGGAGACAAAATGCAATGAAAGAGACAGTTTTATTGTCACGCTTGAAATAGCAAAATTTCCTTCTTCCCTCCTCAAATAATATTTTCTCATTCGATTAATCGATGAAAAAATGATCGATTAATCGATTTTAATCTCAGTAGAAATTCATAGGATTTTTTCTTTCTTCGAGCATTTTCCCACCTAAATTTAGAAAATGTTTAGCCCTTTTTTTCATAACTGATCTTATTTATGACGTTACGGTTAATATGTCACCATGAAAATTATGCGATGAACAAGTAAAAAATTGAACTATATTTTTACTGCACATCGATGTTTCTGTGTTTTAGAGATTTTTATACATTTTTTTTTTTTTTGCAAAGGTTAGCGAGTATTCAATGAATATTATTTGGGATTGAAAAGTGGAAAAACTTGAATTTTTGCAAATTTTTTAGAGAAATCTCTCCATTTTGGGGCCAAAATAGGACAAAAATTTAAAAAAATAAGATAGAACGTAAAAATTTAGAAAAAATTAGGCTTTAACCTAATTTTGCAATTTTTTAAAATCAATTTCTCATACTTCTAATTTTTTAAAAATTGTTTTATAGATTTAAAATTACTTTAAATTTGAGAAATTTCGAGGTCCACAACAAATTTTATTCAAGTCATTTCTAAAAAAAAAAAATATGAAAATGAGCAAAAAACACATTGTTTAGGTCAAAGCCTTAATATTTTCCAATTTTTTTAAAAGATTTTCGTTGTACCTGATATCATATGTATTTTTTTCAAATTTTCGTCCAATTTTGGCCCAAAACGGAGAAGTTGAAAAATAATCGATTGTGCGATTATTTCTGCTGAAAAAATCGATTAATCGATTATCGATTATTCTGAAAAAATAATCGAAGTTCGATCGAAAATTTTAATTAAAAAACACCAGCCAGGCACTGGGTATAAGATTTCAATTCCATAACACCTTCAAATATTTCTCACGAAATATTAAAATTTTATTACGTGATCAAAGGCAGAAATAGGTTTCAGAAACCTTTGAAATATAATTATTTATTTACGGCATTACTCACCAAGTTATGCAGAATGCAGAAATTTAAATTCTCATCTAGATAAACGGTTTCTAGTGATAGCGAGCAGCTCCATCCGGTTGAAACAAGTGTTTGAAAAATGAATGAAAAAAACACTCACGAGGTAGATACAAATCGACACTTCGAAGTTCGAATGAATAAAATGTAATGTAATCCTTCAATGTACTGTCGTCAGGGCGCTAAATAGAGCCTTACTGTCGTTTCGACATACACCACGAAACAAACCGGTTTAAAATCGAATCATAAAAAGTAAAACGTACATTTTGGGGTTGAAAAAGAGACCAACTGTTTACATCTTTTGTTCTTTTCGAAACCCACATTAAGAAACAAAAACTGCGATAGAGGAGGAAGTAGGTAGATAAATCTGGCGAAGGTATTCACCGTTACCTAGTCAAAGCTATTTACATTAATTGCTTGATTCTTCTAGTCGTTTCAATTCTGTAACGCTATTTTTTCAAGATTTTAGATTTCTCCGGCTGTTCTGGGAAAAATCAAAAAATCTATCTCCTTTGAAATAATACGCAGCCCTTGCAGATATCAATGCATTTTGCACCTCTCAATCATACCTGCTTCATTGTACCATGTTCGAACTGGCAACCTGGACCTTGCAGGTATTTTTAGTGTTATAAAATGTAACTCGCATAATACGAAGTCCAATAATGAAACCCACTACCAGTATTCATTAGTTACGCTATAGAAACTACCTATACAATATGTACATATAGGTTGAAATAATAATCAAGCAAAGCGACGCGACGCGACGAAGTAATTTTTTTCGGCGTTGAATTATATTCGAATCGATAGCAAAATTTCAAGTACATGCAGTTTGGTAATTCAATAGATTAAAATTCTCCACTCACCGACGATGGAAACACTTTCACTAGCATAAATATTGCATACGGATATTTCTTCTATCTCTTGGCCGATGACAGTTTCATAAATGCAATCGAACCTAAAAAAAACAAAAATTAATAATGTTTAGCTCCTTCATTATAATTTTAATTCATAGCAAAAGTTAAAGCATGCAAATTATAAGTGATATCAGTTTTCAAAATATTAAGTAGGTACATTCTGTTGAAATTTGATGGTGGGTAAAAATGATTACAACGAAATTTGTTCAGTATTACGATTGATTTTCAAGTTTCGAAAAATTTTTCCCGCCTTTTTTTTTCGAAAAATCAACAAACTACCTACAGTAAAATTCACGAGCGTCCTCACATTCGTTTACTTTTACGGTTATTTTTTTTCAATTTTCCATTTTTTTGTCAACTTACAATTTTTCAGCTCCTTTGAGTTTGAAATAAGACAGAAAATTTGTATAACAAAAATTCATTTTATTTTCAAAATTTTCTTCCTCCAAATATGTACGATTAAATTACCTAAGTAGGTACCTACATATTTTTGATCCAATTTTTATATAATAGATGGACATTTGTTCTCAAAATTAAAAGAAGTGACAAAATTATTCATTAGGTTCATTTTCAATGGAAAATTTCACAAAAAAAAATGAGCCTTATTTATGATCAATAAAGAATAGAGCTACGAACCTCAACTCTACAGTTACTATTTTCGAAAAAAATTAAGATTTTGGTACTTCTAGAAATTTTTACCTGGAGAAGAACCTATTAATAAATCGTGAATTAAAAAACTTATTGAATTTTGCTGAATTTAAATTGCTCACTTTGAGTGAATTTTGCTGAATTTAAATTGCTCACTTTGAGCCAAAATTTCTTTGGTATTTTCGAATGATTTTTGACGAAGTTTTACCAAAATATTTCACCGAAAGAGCTGCCAAGTACTTTAATTTAGGCAATTTTCATCAAATTCAAAATTTTCTTTTGGAGGTTTAAAAAAATGGGCCAAAATTTTTATAATCATTTGAATGATGAATTTTTTGAAAAATTTTGATAGCAATGCTACCAACTGAAATTTTATGAAAATTGTAATTCAAATTGCCAAAAAAATCAACAAATTTTGCTAAAATCGTTACTCTGGTTTGGTTGAGTGAATTTTTGTAAACTGACCCAAAAAAGCTCAGATGGGCTAAGGAAGTCTGTTTCAAACATTCCATCGAATATTTTCAATTAAATTTTTGTAAAAAGTGTAGAGGGGTAGGTAAATTAGAAAGTAGAGAGAGAAAGGAACTTTGAAGAATTTTCAATATAAAATACTAGCCATTTAGCATGAATTTTTTTTAAAATCGAAGATCCTTTTTGAAAAACAACCATAATGTACATATCACTTTTAAAAAATAGAAAATCGCTCAGATTTGTGCCTGGAACTATGTCAAAAATCAATCAAAACCTCAAATCGAATATCCCATTAGATTCGTGCTTAAAATTCTGACCAAAACCCATCAAAATTCACATTCGAATATACCATTAGATTTGTGTCTATAATTCTGGAAAAAATTTATCAAAATTCCAATTCGAATATCCCATCAGATTCGTGCCCGTAACTTTGGCCAAAATTGATTGAAATTCAAAATCGAATCTCATTTCATCTTGACTATTTTTTCCAAAAATGATTTTTTCTGTTACTTTTTAAAAAATAACTCGTGCAAAAATCGATCAAAGTGCAAAAATCGAATATATCATCAGATTCGTCACCAATAATAATCCGAGCTAAATTGACAGCAAAATTAGCAGGCAGTGGTCAAGATTAACTTTCTTTACATTTAAATTTCCTTAATTTTTCCAAAAAATGTTTCAATTTTGATTTTTTTAATTTTACATTTTTGTTACTTTTTGAGTTCTTTTCAATGACTTATCGAGTGAGTTAGAGAGTTGTAAAACCACTAGGAAGGCACGTGGAAAAATATTTTTAAAAGTTTTCCTTTGGGTAAATTTTATTTCAAAATCATTGGAGACAAATTGAAAAAATTTCAATTACTGAGAAATTTTTTTTTTCAATACTGAAATATTATTCGTACACGTTTCTATTTTTTTCGTCTGTAGATTTTTCATTTCAAATTTACTCTTATTTTATTAAATTCATTCCAACTCGAAAATTTTTCGTTGAATTTTTTCTGATGATGAAGTTTTTAAACGTTTTTCAACTGTATAATTTCAAAAAATTTTACAATGAAGAAAAATTTTTTAAATGTGATACCTACAGCCATAAAAAATTGAAATTGAAAAAAATAAAAAAGTCACGAGTAGAAAAATTTGAACTTGAAATAGTCAAAATCCAATTTGGTTTGAGAAATCTCAGGTCCGAAGGAATAATCAATCATTAATTTTCAACGTTCTACTCGCTACAATCACACATGTAACGTATTTAAGAAGATGTGAAGGGCGGAGGGAGAAGCCAAAGGTGGCATTTCTCTCAACTTCTGAATGCATTTTTCTGTAACAAACTTTTTTTCATCGATTCGTTTTTGTTCAAAAAACATATTTATTATCAGTAACAAAAATTACAAAAGAAAAATAATTAGAATATAAAAATGAAAGCCTAAAAAAGTTATTTTTTCACCATATCGTATTTTTATGCAAATTACAATTTTTTTACGTAAATTTTAGGTATGATACGTACAAATAATTCCACAAAAATTCAAGATTTGAACAGGAGAATTATAGTTTAATTCGACAATATTCAATTAATATTTAAAAAATTCTATTTTTATTTCGGTAAGTAAGTACCTAGACCTACTAGGTAAATTGTAGAAAATTTTAAAATAAACAAATAAACCTATCAAGTAGGTACATCATTTTCTTTAATGTTTCCAAGGTAACTCAAACAATTAGATAACATTGATTTCAAACTTCTCAGTAATTAAACCAACAGAATTTGGTCATTAAGCAAAAATATTCAAACAATATACGACACAATAAAATTTGAATACTCTAAAATTACCTATATAATTTATACACCCACACATTCTTCTTAGATTTCTTTTTAAACCGTCTAATTTCGAACGAATTATAATTAAAAAACCAAGCAATTACTCGATTTACAATACATTCGTCATTAATGGACAATAAATTATTCAGTCTTGATATATTTTGATAATTCGGCATCTTATTCCGTTTATATCTCTTCACCGCCTTCACATCGCCGAAATACCACATTAAAAAATTATCAACATCGACGAATTCTTTTAATTTACAATTCGACGATGGCACAGGATCCAATACTTTTTTATTCAAACGATCCAATCTCAGCGACAGCTTTAAAACCGCCTTCAGCAATATTTCATCGAAAATTTCATTCACAGGGAAACATTTTTTAAACATCGGCAAATCATTTTCATTGTCTATCCACCAAAATAAAAATTCTTTCCAACGATCGACATCAAATGGATAAAATTTATACACATTATGGGATAAAAAATTCCGCCAATGGTTCAAAAATAACTGTTTTTCGAGTCGACTTCGTTCAGTTGGTAAAAATTTATCAATCATACAGATCGCTTCTTTCGCCCAACCTCTGTTCAATTTCAACTTGAAAAAAGTTTGAATGTTGTTTGAAAATAAAATCATTCTTTTGGCCTCTTTCGCCTCAACATTTGGTAAATTATTATCGATCACAACGCCTAATTTGATCAATTCGTCGAGACGAAAAAAATATAATTCTGGAATACACGTGGAGAAAATCTGATTTCTGAATTCTCTAATCAGCTGCCGATTCCAAGGACACAATTTCGTATAACTGATCAATTCGTAGTACAACTGTCGTTTGAACCAATATCTAATGATGGATTCAGATTTTTCAAAATTCATCAATTCTTCTTCAATAAATTTATTGCAGTCGTCATCGTCATTCGTCAAACCTAAAATAACCAATTCATTCAGAATTTTGGTCGGCGAACAAATGATAATTTGGCACCAATATTGCTGCCATATTACGGACCTCTTTTCCTTAGGCATATCGCAAAATAGTTTCGATACGAAACTCATATCACTATCGAGACAATGGTGAACTATTTTATCAATTTCGGGCAAGCTTTCAAATAATATTTGTACGTAGTTATTATCACGAAGAAATTCCTTTTTTAATCTTTTCGGCGCAGTGGTCCATATTTCCAAGAGAACAGTTTGTATTTCTCTAATAAAAATCCTTTTTTCCAATTCCATCGAATCTATCCACAAGGATTTTAAAATTTCAAAAAACTTTTCCACATTGATACTTTCTCGTACCAGATTCCATATTTTAATCGCATATTCGAAACCACCTTTCTGCATTACTATTCCAAAAATAATTTGATTTGGAAAATTTGATAAAAAGTAATCTGCTTGTAACTCATTTGATTTATACAGCATATTTCGCATACCCCTGGGGTAATATTTAGCTAAATGTTGGATAGAATCGCGTTGACGGGTAATAAAAAGCTTCTGAAATATATTCGCCCATGCTGTCCAATTTTGGAAATCCTTCGCTGTATCGATCATTCGTTTAAAATTGAATTGATCATCCGGAACAGAATTGGAATTAAGATTTCGCATTTTCGCCATCCAATAACGAACAAATGGCGTGGAATCAAATCCATACGTTGAATCTGGATGATGAAATACAGAAGGCCAAATTTTTCTAATCTCGTCTTCCATCCAAAACACGCAGGCGATCTGGAATTTCTCCCACTGGGTCAAATCATTCCTCGAGAGGAGATTTTTAGCACTTCGTTCGAGACAAACTTCACCATCGGGCCCGTAAGTTAAATCAGTAAAATATTTCAAAAAAGTGCGCCCATCCTTAGTACAAATTCCGATGTCGATCAAAATTCTGTGCAAGTTGTACAATTTCAGCCCTACCGAAGGAATAGATCTGCAGATTATCTCTTTAATGCGTCTAGGAAGTGGAACATTTAAAACTTGTTTAAGCTCGAAACGTTTTTTGAAGTAGAAAAAAAGGAAGTTGTGATGCCATAAATCTAATGCCAAACTGGTGGCAGCCAGGTCATTCAATGATCCTATGGTGATGAGAAACTTCAAAGGATATTTGTGCTGAACAGGCATCGGTAAGTTATTGACGTCCATGTTGGAAACGAATTTTCAGGAAAATCGAAGCCAAGTAGGGTATTTTACAGAGATGACATTCTGCCCAAATTGAAATCAGATATTCTGAAATCAAAACCAAAACATCTTTGGTTAGATGCAATAAGTACACTTCTATGGGTTTAAAAATCTATCAAAATATGGCGAATTTGAAAGAAATATTAAGACCTTTAGTAAGATACGAGGATACTCACCATTATTGGTTGAGCCAGAATTTGGTTCGTTAATAGAGTATGTCATTGGCAAGCGGTTCGAACCAAATTTGGAGCTGCCCTAGGGCAAGGTTTTAAATTCGTTTTGGCAGAATTGAGCGATTTTGGAATATTTTTTATACGAGATATAATAATTCAACCTGTGAAAAATATCATGATCATTTTTCCACGACCATTTCCTTTCTGATTGGATATAAATTCGATTTAGAATGTCAAACTTGCCATAATGATGATTTTTTTTACAAGATGGATGAACTGAAGCGAAAGAGAAATTTTTAGGGGTAAAAGAACTCAAATTCTTCAAACTTCGAAAATGCCCCCAATTTCGAGGACTTTAACTGTACCCAAAGAACATAATCAATTTCAACCCCCAAAGTTTTAGATCATTAAGCTGATGATACGCGTCAAACTCGAACTTTAAAAAAAATTATACCTATTATGACTAAATCTACACGAAAGAGGCTTCAGGCACGAAATTAAAAATACCTTGCGAACGACTGAATCGTTTTTTTTCCAACTGTATGATTCAAGTGGTCCACTTGCTTTTTTCCAAGTTCGAAATTTTCTCGAATATTTTTTTCCAAAATTGAATTTTTTTCAGAGTCCGAATTTTTTCTCGACCAGTTTTTCTCAAAATTTAAATTTTTTTTAAAGTTCGAATTTTTTCTCGACTACTTATTCTCAAAATTAATTTTTTTCAGAGTCCGAATTTTTTCTCGACCAGTTCTTCTCAAAATTAAAATTTTTTTCAGAGTTCGAATTTTTCCTCAGAGTTCGAATTTTTTTTCGATCATTTTTTCAAAATTAAAATTTTTCCCAGAGTTTGAATAGGCATCATAACCAAGTTCTCAGATATGCTTGAAACTTTGACAAAATAAGGTCTAGTATACCAGAAAACCACTCCAAAAATTATTTTTCAAAAAGACCTCATACAACATTTTTTATAAACGATTAAATGTTGTTGTCACAAAAATCAGACCCTCGCGGAACACACTGTAGACGTGACGTCAGGATATTGCATGAAGCATAACGACAAACGCGTGTTCTATTAACAATCGGTATTTTTCTCACTTCACATTAGATTAACTCAAAATTTTGAGTGAGGACATAGGTGTTTGAGGAAGGTAAAATGATCTACGCGAAATTCTCTACAAGATGGGACAAGTTCGAAAGTTGTCCCGTTCACCAATCAAAAGCTATTAAAGCTCAAAGTTCTGGAGATGCACTTTTATTCCAAATATTCGATGTTTTTTTCACTTTAGATTGAAATAACTCAAAATTTTGAGTGACGACATAGGTGTTTGAGGAAGGTAAAATGATCTACGTGAAATTCTCTACAAGATGGGACAAGTTCGAAAGTTGTCCCGTTCACCAATCAAAAGCTATTAAAGCTCAAAGTTCTGGAGATGCATTTTTATTCCAAATATTCGATGTTTTTCTCTTTACATTGAAATAACTCGAAATTTCGATCGAGGACATAGGTGTTTGAGGTAAGGAAAATGATCTACGTGAAATTCTCTACAAGATAGGATAGGTTTCAAAGTCTGCCTGGTCACCGATCAAAAGTTATTGTAAGTTCAAAGTTGCGAAAGTACCTAAGCAGTTTTCTTTTTGCAAAATTTTTTCATCACTTTTGCGACTTCTAATTTTAATAACATTCGATCGGTAGCCAGGACAGCTTTTAGGTAAATCTTCACCATCTTGTAGAGAATTTTACGTAGATCATTTTCCTTACCTCAAACACCTATGTCCTCGATCGAAATTTCGAGTTATTTCAATGTAAAGCGTAAAAAATACGAAATATTTCGCAATGAAAACTCATTTTCATAACTTTGAACTTACAATAACTTTTGATCGGTGACCAGGCAAACTTTGAAACCTATTCTATCTCGTAGAGAATTTCACGTAGATCATTTTAGCTTCCTCAAACACCTATGTCGTCACTCAAAATTTTGAGTTATTTCAATCTAAAGTGAAAAAAACATCGAATATTTGGAATAAAAACGCTTCTCCAGAACTTTGAGCTTTGATAGCTTTCGATCGGTTAACGGGACAACTTTCAAACTTGTCTAATTTTGTAGAGAATTTCACGTAGATCATTTTACCTTCCTCAAACACCTATGTCGTCACTCAAAATTTTGAGTTATTTCAATCTAAAGTAAAAAAAACATCGAATATTTGGAATAAAAATGCATCTCCAGAACTTTGAGCTTTAATAGCTTTTGATTGGTGAACGGAACAACTTTCGAACTTGTCCCATCTTGTAGAGAATTTCACGTAGATCATTTTACCTTCCTCAAACACCTATGTCGTCACTCAAAATTTTTGAGTTATTTCAATCTAAAGTGAAAAAAACATCATCTCCAGAACTTTGAGCTTTGATAGCTTTCGATCGGTTAATGGGACAACTTTCAAACTTGTCCCATTTTGTAGAGAATTTCACGTAGATCATTTTACCTTCCTCAAACACCTATGTCGTCACTCAAAATTTTGAGTTATTTCAATCTAAAGTAAAAAAAACATCATCTCCAGAACTTTGAGCTTTGATAGCTTTCGATTGGTTAATGGGACAACTTTCAAACTTGTCCCATTTTGTAGAGAATTTCACGTAGATCATTTTACCTTCCTCAAACACCTATGTCGTCACTCAAAATTTTGAGTTATTTCAATCTAAAGTGAAAAAAACATCGAATATTTGGAATAAAAATGCATCTCCAGAACTTTGAGCTTTAATAGCTTTTGATTGGTGAACGGGACAACTTTCAAACCTATCCCATCTTGTAGAGAATTTCACGTAGATCATTTTCCTTACCTCAAACACCTATGTCCTCACTCAGAATTTTGAATTATTTCAATTTTTCCTTTTGAACAATTTGTAATTTTATACGATTCTTTATTACAGTGTTGTGACGATCATGTGTCTTGCAATATAGTGACGTCATACAGTGTGTCAATAAGATATCACAACGATTTTTGGAAGGTCGCATTTTCGCGACTTTGAGAATTTATTTCTTGGCTCACCATGATCGTATCTCCCTCAGAGTGGGGTCAAAATTTTTGTTTCGACTAGGACTACAACATATATTTTTTTGAAAAAATGCTTATGATGCCTATTGTTTGTCGATTATTTTTTTCCAAATTAAATTTTTTTTCCAGAGTTTGAATTATTTCTCCATCATTTATTGAAATTTTTTCGGAGTTCGAATTTTAATTTTGAGAAAAATTAGTTGAGAAAAAATTCAAACTTTGGAAAAAATTTTAATTTGGAAAAAGTAATTGAGAAATAAATTCGAACTGTGAAAAAAATTAATTTTGAAAAAAAGTAATCGAGAAAAAATTCAAACTCTGAGAAAAAAATTCGAATGAAAAAATTTTGAACTCGAAAAAAAATTTCAATGGAGAAAAAATTCAAACTCTGGAAAAAATTTCAATTTGGAAAAAAATAATCGAGAAAAAATTCGAACTCTGAAAAAAAAATAAAAAATATCGAACTTGGATAAAAGCAAGTGGACCACTTGAATCGTACAGTTGAAAAAAACGATTCAGTCGTTCGCAGGGTATTTTTAATTTCGTGCCTGAAGCCTCTTTCGTGTAGATTTAGTCATAGGTAAAAAAATTCAAGTTTTAAATGTAAAGTTTGAGTTATTCGTCTTTTTTCATTTTGAAATCGTCTTAGCAGTGTTTGGTTTTTCTCAAATTAAAGTTGTATTTACCTTTTTTCAAAACTGACCCTAATTTGAGAACCTACTTCTAAGGGTCCAAAATAGTAATCGTAAATATTATTCAAATTCACTTGCTACAATCAGAGAGGTATTTCAGAAGATGGGACTAGGGATCTGATCTCACTCAAGTTTTGGACGCATCTCTCTCCAAAAATATTTTTCATCGCTTCATTTCAATTCAATAATAATATTTATTTTAATAAAATAATGTAATTTATCTCATTTATATGCATTAAAAAGCAACCAATTTTTTTCATGAAAAAGCTGTTATTTGAATACCTTTTCGTTCACGTCCCAGACTATAGCAGAAGTTCAAATAAAATCATGTAAATTCAGAATGTTCATTGAAATGAAAAAACAAAATTTATAATGGATAAAATATTTACTAAGTATCTGAAATTTAAAAATATAATCTTTATATTTAAATATGTACCTAAGTATAAGTAACAAAATCGTAAAAAAAAAAATAGAATATAAAAAGTAAAAGCTCGAGATATTTTTTCGTCGTAACATGTGTGATTTTTTTTTTAATGAACTGGTGGCTTGATAAAATGAAAATTTTAAATAGTTATTACGTAAACGTACAATTGATAATATAAAAAAATGTACTTAAGATTTGAACAGAAGAACTAGTTTAATTCAACAATACTAAATTTAAGAAACAATAAAATCTTTTCTACTTCGGTAGGTAGGTACGAAACTTATTAAATAGGTATTGATTAATGTTCCCAAAACTCAACTTAAAAATCGATTCTCAGTTTTTGGGTAAATAAAGCACCATCATTGGTCATTAACGAAAAAATTTCTGACGATATCAAGCAATAAACTTTTACAAAACTACAATTACCAATAAAAATTTATAAATCCACACATTCTTCTTGGATTTCTTCTTAAAATGTCTAATCTCGAAAGAATTATAATTAAACCTCCACGCAATTACATAATCGACAATATACTTATTCGTTATTAATGAACAAAAAATTATTCAGTCTGACCATTTTTTGACAATTCGTCAGTGATGAAAAACTGGAATCGGATCTGGAACTGAAATTTGAACAAAATTGGAACTAAAACTGAAAAACTAGAACTGGAACTGAAATGATGAGAAGTGAAATCTGAAAACTGGAACTAAAACTAAAATGAATTCCAGTTTTATACCAGTTCCAGTATTTTTTTGCAAATTCAAATAATTGTTCTTTTTTTAAATAAAATTTTCACTTAATTAATTAAAATCATCTTCTCTTACATTACACCTTACATAAGGTTACCAAAAGTTTTTTCGAAAAATTGAAGGTTTTGTCAAACAAATTTCAAATAGTGTAAAAAACAGAAAAAATCCAAATTTTTGAAAATTTGGCGGAAAAAGTAGAAAATTTAGATGCACAATATTCAATTTAAGATTTTTTACTAAAACTTTAAAAACAAAAATGACCTCAAGCGAGCCTTAAAAATTTATGTAAGTACATAGAAAAGTGAATAAAGAAAAAATGTGTTGAAAATGTGAAAATTCCGTCCAGCATCCACAATTTTCAAATTTCAATTTTTTTATTGAATAATTATTCGGGACTCAGGAAGTCAGGACTAGGAATCATAAAATTTCTATAAAAAAAGACTATTTTCCCGTGTTTTTTCAGAAATTTTTTGCGTTGAGCTTGAATATATGAAAAATGAAAAAATTGTTACTAGAAAAATAATAAAGTTCAATTTTTGCAGAAAATTTTAGATTTTTTTTTCATCTCTCAAAATTAGAAAAAATGGAATTTTGGAACCGGTATTTGGCACTGGAACTGGAATTAAAAACTGGAACAAGAAAATATTGAGAAATGGAACCGGAATTGTAAATTTAAAATTTTGAGAACTGAAACTGGAACTAGAACTGTTACTAATATCATTTCAGTTTTTCATCACTATGAATTCCTTCAGTTTACTCATCAACGATGCCACAGTCTCCAATATTTTCCCTTCAATCAAACAGTTTTTTTCAAAATTTTCTCAAAATTTCATCCGCAGGAAAAAATTTCTTAAACAATGGCAATTATTGTTCTCCTCGTCTACCCACCAAGACAAAAATTCTTTCCACCGTTCACCATCGAAAGAGTGAAATTTATACACATCATGATCTAAAAATTTACGCCAATGGTCCAAAAATAACCGTTTTTCTTCGAGATTTCGCTCAGTTGGTAAAAATCTCTCAACCATCCCAATCGCTTCTTTTGCCCAACCTCTGTTCAATTTGTACTTAAAAAGGGCTTGAACGTTGTTGGAAAATAAAATCATTCTTTTGGCCTCTTTCGCCTCTCCATTTGATAAATTATCATCAATCACGTCGCATATTTTGATCAATTCGTCGAAATGGAAAGAATACGACGATGGAATAGCATCGGAAAAAATCTTCTTTCTGAATTCTCGAACCAGCTGCTCATTCCAAGAACACAATTTCGTATAATTGATCAATTCGTAGTACAACTTTCGTTTGAACCAATACCTAATGATGGATTCAGATTTCTCAAAATTCATCATTTCTTCTTCGATGAATTTACCCCATTCGTCGGCTATCAGGCACAAGTTCAGTAAACGATTCAAAGTCTTGGCCGGCGAACAAGCAATAATTTTACTCCAATAGTTCTGCCAAATCGTAGATCTCATTTCCATCGGAATATCAGACAGCAGTTCCAAAATACAACTCATGTCATCGCCCAGACGAGGATAAGCCAAGAATTCAATCTCAGCCAAATATTTAAATAACGTTTTCATAGATTCTTCGTCATTAAAAAATTCAATTTTCAATCGATTCGGAGCCGTAATCCAAATTTCAACCAGAATAGCTTTAGCTTCCTTTGGTTTGAATTTCATACCAAAGCCATCTGTATCATACGCGAATTCGTACAAGAGTTCGCAAATTTCGAAAAAATTTTTCGTTTCGATAGTGTCTCGAATTAGATCCCAGAATTTCTTCGCATATTCGATAGCATCCTTCTCCGCAACTAATCTAGCAATAATGTTATCTGGAAAATTTGACGAAATATAATCGACCTGTGATTCGTTCAATTTGGGTAACATTTTTTGAAAGGGATAGCGGTAAAATTCGGCACATTCTCTCATAATCACGTGTTGCTGGTCAATACTAAGGGTATTTAATATATCCACGCAGGATGTCCAATTACCAACATGCTCTGCTATCGAAAATGGATCAAATTGCCCAACTGGAGCTGAATCGATGCTGTAATTTCCTATTTTCGCCACCCAATAACGTACAAACGGTTTAAAAATATTATCCTCGTTCAGATCAAGATGATTCGATACCGATGGCCAAATTCGTCTAATTTCATTTTCAAATCCATACATACAAGCGATCTTGAATTTTTTCAACTCGGTCAAATCGTGGCTCGACAAAAGATTCCGGGCAGTTCGTTCCATGCACAATGTACCATTAGGCCCATACGTTACAAAATCAAAGTATTTCAAAAAACTATGATTATCCATGCAAATTTCGATGTGAATAAACATCCTGCACAAATATTCCAATTCTAGTCCTACCGTATTGATACGTTCGTCGATCATTTCTATTAGGCTCATCCCTCGAAGAAATGAAATACGCAGAACTTTTTCGCAATTGAAATTTGCTACGAAGTGGTTTGATTTTTTCATTCGAAAATGTCCTAATTGGTTGTGATGCCATAGGTTTAATGCCAAACTGGTGGCAGCCAGGTTTTTCAACGATGTTACGGTGACGAGAAACTTCAAAGGATATTCGTGATGAATGGCAGGTGCCGGCGAGTCATTGTAATCCATGTTGGAAAAAATTTTTCAGAAGATCGATGCTAGGTTTGTATTTTATGAAAACTACAATCTGCCCAAATTGAAATCTAATATTCTGAAAAGAGAATCGAGAAATTGTTTTGTTAGATAGGTACTTACAATATATTGACTTATTTTTTTCAAATAGATATTACAAAAAATGGAAAAGTTTAAAGAAATATCAAAGGTTATCGTAAGGTATAAATTCATACTCTTTTCGTCATCATCGATTAATCTGAAATTTGTCTCACAAATAGAGTATGTCACCGAGATGTGGCACCTCAAAAATAAATGCAGAGCTCGTTGAGATTAGAGATTGGTGATCTGGGAATTTTTTCATCCGTGAGATATTCAACTCGAAATAAAATAGGTACCTACCTAAATTTTCAACTTGCTTCTAACTTTCGATTCGTAATGAGGAATCTGCGATATGGCTTTAAATTTTCAGCAGTTGGAGTGGATTATAAAAATTTCTTGAGAAATTCCAGAACACAGTAAAAAAATTAAGTAAGGTTGATACTCGACTCGTATGGAAAAAGTTCAGTATGCTGAGAAATATGAATGCAAGCTCTAAATTAGTTCGAAAATGCTTCCAATAGATTCGGGGAGGGGAAGGAACAATTCTATCATACAAAAATGTAAATCTTGAATTTCAGAAATCGAAAAAAATACACTAGACGAATACAAAAAAAAAGCAGGTTTAAATAGTTCGAGCCCAAAAGTTCATCAAAGAGATTTTTCATTATGAAAATGTCACAACAGAAGACAAAGTTCGCTTCTTAAAAATGATTTTTCAACAAAATTTCCTCCGAATTAATCAGATTAACAAAATTCAGCCTTTTCGAACCATAAAAATAATTTTCATAGAAAATTAATGATTTTTAATCACTCTTTAAGCCAAACATCAACAACTTCTCCGCCAATTTCCAATTTTTCGCAAAAAATTGTAATTTTGACTGAAGATCAAATTAAAAAAAACACACTGATTTTCAGTTAATTTTTTTATCCCATCGCTCTATTAATCTGAATCAGTCAAAAACGACTGATGAAATCGACAGAATCATGTCACTGTGAAAATCAGTGAAAAATAATCAGTGAATTTTTATTTTTGAATCGGTAAAAATAAAATTTCATCGATTCGATCATTAGCTGATACTGATTCAATCGTAAAAATTACTGATTCAACTGGTAAATTAAAATTTTCACTGATTCATTTCGAGTAGTTGAGCAAAAATTAAGAATTCAAAAATAAAAATTCATCAATTAAATCGGTAAATTTTTACTGATTGTCGACAGCCAAATTTCACTGATTAACAATGGAATCAGGGAAATTTCACTGCCAATCAGTGACACGATTCTGTCTCATTTCAATCAGTCAATCCTCAGATTTTGACTGATTCAAGTTTAGAGAGCAAAATCATAAAGTAAGTAAAAGTCGCTTGATTATTTCATTAAATTCCGACCTTCCAATTATTTTTCCTTGCAGAATTTTTGTCCTTGAAGCGACGAGCTCTCAAAAACTCCTCAAAAATCAGCTGTTTTTCGTTTCAATACCATCAGTATTCTCCTGATTTAAATTAGTTAAAAATGCCAAAATTGACTGAAAAAATAGAGAAAACCAAGTCACTGAAAATCAGTCAAATTCCACTGTTTTCCCCGTTGATCAGCGACATTTTACTGCCATCAGTGAAAAATTATAGTTTCAATTCGTGAATTTTCACTATTGAAATTAGTAAAAATTAATTGACTGATTAAAATCAGTCAAAATGTATATTGATTTTAATCCATGAATTATCACTGATTTAATAATAATAATTTACTGATTGAATCAGTAAATTATTTCACTGATTCAAATTGAGAAAGCGCAGATAAAAAATATTCGTCGGATGTAAATAAAAATATCGGATTCACGGGCAGCAAATAAAAATTCTGCGAACGAGTAAAGAAATATATTTTCATGTGTTCTAGAATATTTTTGACAAAATACGTTTAAAAATTACTTTTTAATTTTTTTTTGTCGTTTCATTTCTTTTCAAAATTTAAAGTGAGGAAAACGTTTCTTTGTTGACTGTTTTGTAGAATATCGACAAAATGACATACTTATAAATAGAGATATTAGGCACTTATAAAAAAAATTATCATTTTTTCCAACCCAGTCAAGTGATCGATCCATGACAAAAATCACCATAATGAATTTCTGATTAAAAGAATAAAAAAATGTAACGCCAATTTTTAGATAGCTATTCTCCGTACCTACCTACAAGAAAAGAGCTTTCAATGAGAATTTTTTCAGATTTGCAAATTGATGTAAAAATAATCTTTTCGAAATTATAAAGTAGGTATTTATTTTTCAAATGGATTTTTCGACATTTCAAAAATTATTTAATAATTCTCGTTCGTCTTCGAAGTAAAAGTACTAGAATTTGAACTTATTTTCTCCAAAAAAAAAAAAACAAACAAAAAAAATCTGATCAAATAACATATTACGTATATTGAATAAGTAGGTATTTACGCAATTTTCATAGACGAATACTTAGAAACATTTTTAAAATCTCGAATATCGACAAGATTAAAATTGAAAAACCACGCAATTACACAATTGACAATATTTTCGTCATTAATCGACAATAAATTATTCAATTCGGAAATATTTTCATAATTCGATATCTTATTCCGTTTAAAATTCTTCGCCGCCTCTTCATCACCAAAATACCACATCAAGAATTCGTCCACATCAGCAAACTCCTCCAGTTTATCAATCGACCATGGCACAGATTCGGATATTTCCTTATCCAAATCGTCAAATCGTGCTGACAGCATCGGAACTACTTTCAGCAATAAATCTTCAAAAACCTGATCCACGGGGAGAAATTTTTTAAAATTAGGCAAATCGTTTTCATCGTCTGCCCACCAAGATAAAAATTCTTGCCATCGCTCTATACCGAATGAGTGAACATTATAAACATCACGATCTAAAAATTTACGCCAATGGCCTAAAAATAACTGTTTTTCCCGTTCACTTCGTTCAGTTTGTAAAAATCTGTCAATCATACCGATTGTTTTTTTCATCCAATCTGTATTGAATTTGTACTCGAATATATCTCGAACAAATGTCGAAAGTAAAATCGTTTTTTTGGCTTCTTTTATCTCATTTTTTGGTAAATTTTTATCAATCGCAACGCCTAATTCAATTAATTCGTCGAAATTCAAAAAACAGGAATATGGAATATACGTGGAGAAAATTTGCTTTCTGAATTCTCGAACCAGTTGCTCGTTCCACGAACACAATTTAGTATAATTGATCACTTCTTCGTACCATCGTCCTTTCAACCAAAGCCTGAGGAGGATATCAGCTTTTGAAAAATTCATCATTTTTTTTTCAATGAATTCAACTCGGTCGTCGTTCATTAATCCCAAGCTGACCAGACGATTGAAAATTTTGGGCGACGAACAAATAAGTATTTTGCACCAAAATCTACGCCATATTTTAGACCTCATTTCCTCGGGCAGGTCAGAAAATAGTTCCGAAACAAAACTCGCATCATCGGGGCTGTGATAGATTACTGTAGAATATTTGGGTAACCGGAGGAAGATATTTTTTTCAACGAACTCATCGCGAGAAAATAATGCTAATTTTAATCGTTTCGGTGTTGTAATCCAGATTTCAAGAAGAAGAGCTTGCGTTTGAATTGCTTTCGATTCCAAATCTAAATCTTCACCATAAACATCATAGGCGCGATAAAACAAGAAATCAAACAAATCAAAATAATTATTAGCTTTGATAGTAGCTCGTACTACAATCCAAATTTTCAGTGCGTATTCAGAGTGATCTCTCACGAATGCCGAAATTATTAGTGAATCTGAAAAGTCAGATAAAATATCCACTTGAATTGCATTCAGTTTGGGTAAAATATTTTTCATGGCTGTTGTGCAAAATCTTCCAAAGATCCATTTTTTTTTTTAAATTTCGCACTGCCGATCTTTACAAAATGTACTCAAAATATCCACACATAATGTCCAATTACCGATCTTCTCTACCAACGAAAATGGATCAAATTGTCCATCTGGAGCTGAATCGATGCTGCGATTTCCTAATTTCGCCACCCAATAACGTACAAACGGTTTAAAAATATTATCCTCGTTCAGATCAAGATGATTCGATACCGATGGCCAAATTCGTCTAATTTCATTTTCAAACCCATACGTACAAGCGATCTTGAATTTTTGCAACTCGGTCAAATCTGGCCTCGTTAAAAGATTTTTAGCAGTTCGTTCCGTGCACATTTCACCATTAGGCCCATACATTAAACAATCGAAGTATTTAAAACAAGAATAACGATCTTTGCAAAGTCCGAGGCAGGCGAACATTTTGTCCAAAGAGTACAATTCTAGTCTTATCGAACGAAAACGACGATCGATTATTTCGATCAAGGATCGAGGAAGCAAATTACGCAAAACTTTTTCATGGTCGGTTTGAAAATGTCCAATCTGATTCCGATGTTGTAAATCTAAAGCCAAACTGGTCGTAGCCAGATCTTTCAAGGGTGCTACGGTGATGAAATGTTTGAAAGGGTATTCGCAAAAAGCAGACGTCGACGTGTTATTGACAGCCATGTTGGAAATGAATTTTCACGAAGATCGATGCCAGATTGGTAAGTATTTTACGTAGATGAGATTCCGTCCAAATTGAAATCAGATATTCTGAAATAAATATCAAGCACTTCTATACTTTTATATTTTTCAAAATCAAAATATGACGAAACATGGAAAGGTTGAAAGAAATATCAAAGGTATTTTATCAAGGTAGGTACCTTTAAGTAGGTACTATTATTATCAATGGAGTTGAAATTGGGCTCATTAAAGGCATATGCGATTAACATGCAATAGGTGCCTTGAAAAAACATTTGAACCGCTTGAATCCAAAATATCGAGCTCGTTGCGATAGAAATAATATATTCAGGTATTTTAGAACTTTTTCAACTTTGAGATAGGTAAGTATTCAACCTTCCAGAAAATTAGGTATATTTTAATTTAAACATTCGATTCGGAAAATCAAACCTACAGTATGATACGATCATAGATAAATGTTCAGCTGCTCAAGTGGATTACGGCACTTTTTGGAGAAATTTCAGTACATTGTGAAAAATCAACTTCGGTAAGAGGTTCTAAATCAGCTTGAAAAAAACTCGAAGTGAATTCGAAGAAGAGAGGAACGGATCGATTCCATCACATGAACCGACTTTAAAATCTTCGTCTTAAGATTTGAGATATTTTTATGAAAAATCATTCGCTATTTTTGAAAATTCTTCGAAAATTCATGAGTTATTACAAAAATTCAAAACAATTCAGTTATCTTTGCCACAAAAATGATCGAGAAACGTTTCGAAAAACTCAAAAGCCAGTAAAAATGGCAGTATTGAAAATATGAGATCAGGGTATCTAACTGATTTTTTTTTTTTTTTTTGTAAAATCACTACTTTTTCACTATTTTTTCCACTACTTTTTTAAAAAAAATTTCAATTTGTACCCCCCTCCCCTCCCCCCAAAAAATCGACTCTCTTTCCAACATACAAAAAAAAAACGATCAAAATTTTTTAGAGAAAAAAAATGAAATTAGAAAAAATCTTTATTTTAAATGTAATAAATAAAAAATGAACAATTTTTGAAATTTAAAAAAATAAATTTCGCGTCTTTGGAATTTTTTCATTTTTTTACTACTTTTTTTTCAAATTTTCGTCTGAATTCACTACTTTTCCACTACCTGCATGACCGGTTTTTCAAATCACTACTTTTTCACTACTTTCACTACTTTCACTAACCGTTAGATACCCTGGAGATGAAAAGACACGCTTACACACACCATATTTTACGAGCGAGTGCGTAAATTACGATCAGTGTAGTGAATCTTTAAAAAAATGTCCTAGTACGAAAATATTCTCAAATTGGAAAATTGAGCTCATTTTTTTTTCAAATCTGAACTTTCTACTCTTTCGTTTAGAAATCAGTGAAAATTATCGATAATCACTGAAAAAAATTCAGAATTACAACACGGTAATAAATCGGTGAGAAAAATATTGCTGAAGGCGAATAGTGAGCAAAATTGTTGGAAAGTCAGTAAAATATTGGAAATTTTCTGAAAAATCAGCTAAATTCATTGACAAATCATTAATTTTTTTTGAACAAATCAATGAAAATTCGCTGAAAAATCAAGGAATTTCGATGATTTTTCCTGTGTTGCAATTCTGAATTTTCTTCAACGACTTTCAACTGATTCTAAATGAGAGAGTGGATAGGGATGCTGTTAATTCCCATCTTCTCGGAGATTTATATGCAATCGGGAATATCTTTTAAAAAAGTTATTTCTGACGTTTAAAAAAATTCAGTAGTCAAATTTGATGAAATTCTGCATTTTTGAATCAGTGAAATGATGTTCATTGAAAATGAGTGATTTTTCGTTAATATTTCAACCAAACATATACGATTTCTGAGCGAAAATCACTGATTTTTAATTAAATTTATTTCACCGACTCGAAAAAGTAAAATTTTGTCTAAAATTAATAATTCCTCAGTAAATTATCAATTCGTCAAAAAAAATTATTGAAAACAGTTAACTGCAGAATCATTGGTGATTTCAGCTCCATTTATTTAACTGATTTAAAATAGTAGAATCATTTAAAATGTACCTAAAATTGGAATTTATTTTTATCGAAATGAAAAAAAGTTGATCGAATTTCATATTATATTGAGATTTTTATAGACGAATAAAAACATTACGTATTTACAAATAGGTAATTAAAGATGAATATAAAACGACAAAAATATTTTCGTAGATTCGATAATGCATAAATTACACCTGAATACGATAAATAACACTAATATGAGATTCGACAAGAAATACTAACTTGGCAAATTATTTCCATAGAATTTCTTTTTAAAATCTCCCATTTCGTCAAGATTACCATCGAAGAACCACGCAATCACACAATTGAGAATACTTTCGTTATTAATCGACAATAAATTATTCAATTCGGAAATATTTTCATAATTCGATATCTTATTCCGTTTAAAATTCTTCGCCGCTTCTTCATTGCCAAAATACCACATAAAAAACTCGTCAGTCTCTGCAAACTCCTGCAGTTTATCAATCGACGACGGCACAGGTTCGACTATTTCCTTTTCCAAAGCTCCAAATCGTGCTACCATCATCGAAACTACTTTCAGAAATAATTCTTCAAAAATCTGATCCACAGGGAGGAATTCTTTAAAACCAGGCAAATCATTTTCATTGTCTACCCACCAGGACAAAAATTCTTTCCATCGCTGAGGAGCAAAATTTAAAAATTTACACCAGTGGTCCAAAAAAACCTCTTTTTCACGAACACTTCGTTCGGTTGGTAAGAAACTATCAACTGTCCAGATCGCTTCTTTCGCTAACCCTTTTTCTAATTCGAATCCAAAAAGACGTTGAACATTGAATGAAAATAAAATCGTTCTTTTGGCCTCCTTCGCCTCAACATTTGGCAAATTATTATCAATCACAATTCCAAGATTGATCAATTCTTCAAATCTGAAATGATCCGATGATGGAATACAGCCTATGAAAATTTGCTTTCTAAATTCTCGAACCAGCTTTTCATTCCACGAACAAAATTTCGTATAATTGATCACGGTGTTGAAAAATTGTCCTTTCAACCACTGCCTCATGATAAATCCAACATTCGTATAGTTCAACATTTGTTCTTCGACGAATTTACTGTAGTCGCTGTTCGTCAAGCCCAAGCTCAGTAAACGATCTAAAATTTTTGGCGGCGAAAAAAAAACTACACGGTGCCAATATTTACGCCATATTCTGGACCTCATTTTCATCGGCAAATCGAAAAACAGTTTCGAAATAAAATTTATGTCATTGTCGAGACGGTGATAATGTGTTGTATCAATTTCAGATAAATATCTAAATAATCTTTCTACGCCGCGTTCATTTTTTAAAAATACCATTTTCAATCGATCCGATGCTGTATTCCACATTTCTAAAAGAACGGCTTGCGCTTGCGTACGGATTAGAAACGAGAATTTGTATTTATCAGCATCATACGCTCGTCTCCTCAAGAATCTAAAAATCTCATCAAACGTCTCCTTTCTCATGGTATCTCGTATAATATTCCATATTTTTATTGCATACTCAAAACCACCTTTCTGCAATGCCAATCCGGTAATTATTTCAAGAGGAAATGTTGATAAAACATGATCGACTTGTATTTCATTCAATTTAGGCAGCAGATTCTTAAAACCGCTATCTTTTTGTGCAGCCATTGATTTGATAACAGTGTCCTGCTCATCTGCTCTGAGTTTATTCAACACATTCATCCCGGCTGTCCAATTACCAAAGTGTTGCGATGCACGAAACATTCTTTCCAAATCGGAATATCCAGCAAACGGAATAGTATTAGTGTAACCGCCGTTTCGCATTTCCATTATCCAATAACGAACAAAAGACCCAAAAGTATCAAATTTGGCTAGATCCGGATGATCGGCTACAGTGGGCCAAATTTGCCTAATCTCTTCTTCCATCCAATACACACAAGCAATCTTGAATTTCTGCCACTGGATCAGATCATTCCTTGTTATAAGATTTTTGGCAGTTCGTTCGGGGCACATTTCACCATCAGGTCCGTAGGTTAAATCATCGAAGTATTTTAAAAAAGTATTCTTGTCGTGAAAAATGGCAAATCGATAAAAAATGTTGTACAAAAAATGTACTTCCGGTCCTACCGAACGAATACGTTTGTCGATTTTTGTCATCACGCATGGAGGAAGCGAAATGCGCAAACTTTTTTCACAATTGAAATTTGGTGCTGTGAAGTTGGCCCGTGGCATTGGAAAATGACCTGATTGATTGCGATGCCATAAATCCAATGCCAAACTGGTCGTAGCCAGGTATTCCAACGATGCAATATTGAAGGGAATTTTCGTAGGATATTTGAGAGCAGCAGGTGTGGGTCCATTATCGACATCCATGTTGGAAACGAGTTTACACGAAAATCGATGCCACGTGTGTATTTCACAATAAGATATTCTGAAATGAAAATCAAAACATTTTGTTAGGAACTATTTATTTTCGTAATTTTAAAAATACATTAAAACATGACACGATTGAAAAAAATATTAAAAGCTTTAGGAATATAATGAGTATACTCACCATCATACCGGGAGAGTCAAAATTTAGCTCATTAAAAAAAAATTGTCCCTGAAGCGCACCTTGAACAAAATTTTGACCCGCCCGAGTATGAAGTTTCGAGCTTGTTTTGGATAAAGATGAGAGAGTTCCAAGTTGGAGGAATTCCAGGGTGTTGGAAAAAATGAACTCTGGCTGCAGGCTCAAGATCAGCTGCAAGAACATTCAAATCGGAATTCAATACTGCAATTCAACTGTAGGTAAATTTTCAACAGCAGCACACTTTAAGGACACTGTGGAAAATCAACTTTGGTAAGAGGTGTCAGATCAGCTCGAAAAAAATCTTACGATTATTTCGAAGGAGAGAGAGATGGTTGATTCCATCATACGAACCGATATAAAAATCTTCATTCCACGATTTGATATTTTTAAGAAAAATCGTTGACAATTTTTTTGAAGATTGATCAAGAATTCAACCAATCACAAAAGTTCAACAATTTTTTAGATTTTTTTGTTTCAAAAAATTCAGAAGCCTGTCAAAATGGCAATCTTAAATGTAAGAAATGACAAAAAATGTACACACAAACGCGCATATTGATACGGAAACTGTGATAGTTCTTTTTTTTCAAATTTCGCAAGGAAATTTTTCAAAATTTTAGAAGGGCTTTTTTTGCTTTGCAAATATTACAAAAAATCGCCTAAATTGGTTAAATTTGATGAAATACTGCATTTTTGAATCATTGAAATAAGCAACTCTTGTTTAAACAAACCAGTTTCAAAATATTTATTTTCTAATTCACCATTTTCACTGAAAAATCATAATGTTTTTATTTTCAAAGATTTGCCAAAAATTAAAAAATCAACTACGAAAGTTCAAAAATATTTTTGATTTACTCGATGTCAAAAATTATCTAGAACCTTTTTAAAAATTTCAGAAGGCTGTAAAATTTCAATCATGAACATGAGGAATGAAAAAAATCACACGTTGACAAATCTGATACACACAATGGTAGGAATGAAGGTTCGGAAAGTTTGTCCCCTTTTTGGGCTTGACGAAATTCCCATAAAAACATCAGCCAGAATTTTTTTTGATTTTAAAAAATTTCTCTGTATTAGTCTAATTGAATGAAATTTTGTCTTATTTGAATTAGGTTAAATAATTTTCATAGCGGATTCGTTATTTTTCAATGACCTTTCAATTCTTAGTCGATTTCCAATTAGTCAGAAAAAATTAAAGATGGAGTGAAAAATTACCACAAAAAAACACCTCAAAATTGCAGCAAAGTTGAAATAAACCAATTTAACTTTCAGCGAACTTTTTCAAGAAGTTTACTGATTTTCCAATAAAGTTACACGAAATTTCTAATATTTTCACCCTTTCTTTGAATTTTTCATCGATTTATTATTGTCTCGCAATTCGAACTGTTTTCCAGTGATTTTCGATTATTTTTTTCATTTATTTAAGGGAGAGTGAATATTATTTGTAATGTAATATTATAGGTATTTATCACACTTTTTCGAAAATATATTGATTTTTTTATATATTGTTTTTTTTTCAAGATTTCTAATTCTAACCTATTTCAAATTGATTTCGACTTTTTTGAGAACCGAACGCAACGATCAGCTAAAAAACATAAAATAGCCCAAGGTTGATATTTTTGGCACGGGTCACACATACTTTCCTAAAGATTTCACGCACCTCAAAAACTCCCCCCCCCCCAGCGATATAAACTATTTCTCAATTCCTTATTTATAAATTTTCGAGAAACTGAAAAAGTCACTTCAAAGGTCATCGCACTTTCCTTCAAGAAAATTTATTCAATAATTTTAAAATTTCCACGTGAAACTGAAAAGACTTGAATATTGATTCAAAGTTTTGTAAATTCATACAAAATACTGTATAAATAGGTTGTTGAACCCACAAAAATTCATAAAAAATTTTTTCAATTTTTTTAAAAACAAATATTACGTATTCAAAAAATTTGACGATTATGCAGTTGAAAATTGAGTTCTCTACTAAAAAAAAAAAACCACCAATTTTCAAACATTGAAAATTCTATTTGGGGTTAAAGTGTGTTTCGGCCTTCAGTCATTTTTTATTACTAATCATGCAACAATTTTCTTTCGATTTCAAAATGAATAATTTATATGAATTTTCGAAAAAAAAAAAAGAAGAAAACAACAAATTCATCGAATGACAGGTATTTATTGAATCTCTATCAATATAATTTTCACAGGCGATTAGTAAAATTACCTAATTAAAAATAATTTTAAAAGGCGCATTACGTAATATACTTAAAAATAAACGACAAGAATATTTTTCAACTTAAAAAAAAACGACAAAAATATTTTTCAGTCTTTTCTCTGTCGACCATTCGATAGTTCAAATAAATTTACCCAAGTACAGAGAATTAACTTGGCAAATTCTTCTCATTCAGTTCATTTTTAAAACGTTCAATTTCAATAACATTATATTCGAAAAACCACGCAATTATACAATCGACAATACTTCCATTATTACTAAACAATAAATTCTTCAACTCGGAAATTTTCTGGAAATTCGATATCTTACTCCGTTTAAAATTCGTCACCGCTTCTTCATCACCAAAATACCACCTCAAGATTTCGTCCAAATCAGTAAACTCCTCCAGTTTATCAATCGACAATGGCACAGATTCTACTTCCTTTTCCAAATCACCAAATCTAGTCGACAGCATCGAAACTGATTTCAGCAATATTTCTTCGAAAACCTGATCCAGAGGAAATGTTTTTTTAAACATGGGCAAATCGTCTTTCTTGTGAATCCACCAGGACAAAAATTCGTTCCATCGATCAAAATTGTCTGTGCATTGAAGTTCATGGGGACTGAAAAATTTACACCAGTGATCCAAAAACAACCGTTTTTCACATACACTTCGTTCAGTTGGACAGAAACGATCAATTACATCGATTACTGCGGACGGCAAATCGCTTAAAAATTTAAGCTTAAAAAAATTCCTGACATTGCTCGAACATAGAATAAACCGTTTGGTATCTTTTGCCTCAATATTTGGTAAATTGTTATCAACTACAGCTCCTAAATTTATCAGGTCATTGAAAGTGAAATCTGAAAATGATAGACAACCCCAAGAGAAAAAATTATTTCTAAAATCTCGAGATAATTTCTCATTCCACGGACACAATTTCATATAATTGAGTATTTCGTTGTACAATTTTCCAGTCCACCAATGCTCCAAGATGTATCCAGCTTCCCGAAAATTCATCATTTTTTCTTCGACGAATTTATTGTAGTTGCTGTTCGTCAAGCCCAAGCTCATTAACTCACGCAGGGTTTTGGGCGGCGAAAAAAAAACTATGTGGCACCAATATTCATGCCATATTCTGGACCTCATTTCCATCGGTAAATCGGAAAATAGTTTCGGAATAAAATTTGAAGTATTATCAAGACGGTGATAAACGCTGACATCAATTTCGGACAAGTATTCAAATACTCTTTCTACTTTCGTTACTTGACTGAAAAATTTCATTTTCAATTGATCAGGCGCAGAAATCCATATTTCCAAAAGAACGGCTTGTGCTTGTGTACGTATCAGAAACGTGTGTCCGTATTCTTCAGCATTATACGCTTTTCTCCTCAAGCACCTGATGATCTCGAAAAAAGTTTCAATTGTGACATTATTTCGTACCAGATTCCATATTTTCATTGCATACTCGAAACCGCCATTCACTAATGCTAATCCAACAATCAATTTACGCGGAAACGATGTTAAAATTTCACCTATTTGTATTTCATTCAATTTAGGTAGTATATCCTTAGAATTGCCGTCGTTATTTGAAATTAATGATCTGATATAACCGGGCTGTTCATCTGCTGGAAGTGTATTCAGTAAATTCACACATGCTGTCCAATTACCGCGGAGTTGCACTTGAAAAAACATTTTTTGCAATTCGTAAGATTCGCGAGGATGAGAAATGGCATCATGGTTTTGAATTTTTGTCACCCAATACCAAACAAAAGGCTCATAAATGTCAGGTTCGGCTAGATCCGGATGATCAGCTACAGTGGGCCAAATTTGTCTAATCTCGTCTTCCATCCAATATACACAAGCGATCCTGAATTTCTGCCACTCGGTCAGATCACTTCTGACTATAAGATTTTTAGCAGTTCGTTCAGGGCACAGTTCACCATCAGGTGCGCAAGCCAAATCATCAAAATACTTCGCAAACGTACCATGATTTTGAAAAAACCCAAAACGTTCGAAAGCCCAGTACAAAAAATTCACTTCTTGTCCAACAGAACGAAAACGTCTGTTTATTGTTTTCTTTATGAATTGAGGAAGAGAAACACGTAAAACTCGTCCACAATTGAATTCTGAGGCGTTGTTCTGAGCCGGCGGTTTTAAAAAATGGCCTAACTGATTGTGATACCATAAATCTAATGCCAATCTGGTCGTTGCCAGGTCTTCCAACGAGGCTATGTTGATGAAAAATTTTGTACCCAGTTCGAGAGCCGTAGGCGTCGGTGCATTATTTATATCCATGCTGGAAACGAATTTTCGTCAAGATCGATGCCAGGAAGGTATTTTACGTAGACAAAGTTCTTCTCGAATCGAATTATAAGATATTCTGAAATGAAAATTGAAAAGTTTTCTTAGTAAAAAATAAAAATACACTTTTATTTTTTAAAAATCTATTAAAAAATATGGTACCTACGATTGAAAGAAATATTGAATGCTCAAGATCACCCGGATAAGTCGAAATTTAGTTCATTAAAAAATCAGTCACTGCGTCTCGAACTAAATTTTGAGCTACCCGAGAGTGAGTTCGTTTCGGATAAACAGAGTTGAGAGATGGAGGAATTCCAGGATATTGGAAAAAATGAACGCTGGCTGCAGACTCCAATCTCCAATTTGATTTTTTAAAGAAAATTTTTTGGACATCTCAAGAGGATTAATTAAAAATTCAAAAATCAACGATAAAAGTTCAATTATTTTCAGATTCTCTCAAACTCAGCATTTTTATGTAGGTAAATGTTGTGAAAATTACAAAGGTCTGTAAAAATGGAAATCATGAATGAAAGAAATGGAAAGGTGCTTATGCGAGTACAAGGATGGATGGGAAGGAAGGTCTCGAAAGTTCGGTTTATTCCTTGCACTTGGTGAAGAAATTTCCTTTAAATTTCAATAAGGACTTTTTTTTTGTTTTCTTGAGAAAATTTTTCAAACAATTTTCATCTGAAATAGTCAAAAAGTATTGATGTGATAGGAGGAGGGGGCATTCGGCGTCTGATGGAACTTGGTAAAAATAATCATTTCACTCGATTTGTCTCGGTGGAACATGATTTCGGATCAAATTTTCATTTTACCCCTGGGAGATTGGGGCCTCAAAACACGTGATTTCCAAACAAAAAATTTCATCTCTGCGTCTGACTAATTTCCATCACTTTAAAAATCTTGAAATTTTCAATTGGTGCATGTGGAATGCATTGAAAAACTTGAGGAAAATTTTTTTCTGCTCATTTCAAAATTGTCATATACGGACCAATATAAAATTTCCAAAAAAACAAATCAAAGAGGTAATTTTTTTAAAAAAAACTTTCGTTCACCACCTTTGAAGGTTCATAGCTTGTAAAGATTAAATTTTTGAACATAGATATTTTCACCACCTTTTTCATTTAATAGGTGGCCAAAAAAAATCCTCAAAGGGGTACGGTACCAACACATTTTCCGTTTACTGAAAAAATTTTCTGTTGTGACTTGGGCTGCTTGGAAAAGCAAGTCTTCAATTCAAGGTCATTACAGTGATGGGAAGTCCAAAATTTTTTCGACAATTTTTCATGTCTAAACATTTCTCTTAAAAATTTGTCCAACTTCAATTTTACAAGTGAAACTTTTTTAGAGTAGAATTTTTCATCAAAATGTTTTCAAAGTCATGGCAAATCAAATACGTACAACAGACCCAGGCCAATCCTTCAATTCTGAAATTTTTTCCTGGCAATTTTTCAACGTCCATTTTCTGATTGTAAATTTATTTCCTTATTTTTTTCATATTTCAAAGAAAAACTGATGAAAAATTATGAAGTTTTGAAAAAAAAATTGAATAAAAAACTTTGGACTAGAATAATGGACATCGAAAAATTTTAAAGTTCCATGAAAAAATTTCAAACTCAAGTGCGGAAAAAATTTCGGACTTGAAAAATATATACCTATTGAAGAAATTTTCAGGATAAAATTTTGAAGTTTTGAAAAAAATACGAGGAAATAATTTTGGGCTTGAAAAATGATAAAGCAAGTTTAAAAAAGGGAAAAAACCGCTCACCGTCATTAACCACGCCCTCGAGAAAAAGAACGATTCACATTCATTTTCAACTTGGAGCCTGAAGCCCATTTGTGTAGATTTAGTCGTAGGTGCAATTTGGAGATTCTGATATTCAATATTCAATTTACGATTCAGGGAGACTATGATATTTCAGAGAGAGGACGAAGATCATGAAGTGAAGTTCTTTTCAGCTTTTGTTTGTATTTTCATTTTGAAAAAATATTTCCATTCGCTTAGTTTAGTAGATTCATTAAATTTGCAGAAACAATTTAACAAAATAACCGAATTGTGTCATCATTTACTTTCTCATACTCATTGTAAAATATATTCTTTCTGCAGAAAAAACCAATCTTCTTCAAAGTCCATTGGGCGCTTGAAGACTTGATCTAGTATTTCAGCCATTTATGAAATAATTTTCATTTGCATTCAAAATAAACAATACAATTTTTCTTGAAAATGAAAAAAAAAAAAACACTAATTGATCGAATAATGTATTTATCAAAAATATTCACGTAATTTTCATAGACGAGTAATAAAATTACCTAGGTAATTAAAAATTTAATCAGAAAAGGCACATAAATGACAATAAATCACGGAAATATTTTTCAGTCTTTTTTCAATCGACCGATTCGATTATCTACTTAATTTATAGGTACCTAGGTACAATCAACAATACTACATAGTATGAGATTTGATGAGAAAAATCAGCCCAGCAAGTCTTTCTCATTGAATTTGTTTTTAAAATGTCCAACTTCGATAAGATTATAATTGAAAAACCACGCAATTACACGATTAACAATACTTTCGTTCTTAATCAACAATAAATAATTATTCAATTCGGAATTATTTTGATAATTCGATATCTTATTCCGTTTATAATTCTTCACATTTTCTTCATTAACAAAATACCACTTTAAGAATTCGTCCACATCAGCAAACTCTTCCAGTTTATCAATCGACGCTGGCACAGATTCGGATATTTCCTTTTCCAAATCACCAAATCGTGCTGACAACATCGGAATTGCTTTTAGCAGTAATTCTTCAAAAACCTGATCCAAAGGAAGGAATTTTTTGAAAAGAGGACAGCAGCCTTCATAGCCTACCCACCAAGACAGAAATTCGCTCCATCGCTGTGACCAGATTGGGGAATGACCCTGAACATGTTCACTTACAAATTTCAGCCAGTGGTCCAAAAATAATTTCTTCTCACGCTCACTTCGTTCTGACGGTAAGAACCTATCAACCATACTGATTAGTTCTGTCAACAAACCAAGCATCAATTGAAACCAAAAAATTTCTTTGACGTTGGCTGAAAATAAAATCATTTTTTTGATCTCTTTTGCCTCAACATTTGGTAAACTATTATCAATCACAATACCAATGGAGATCAATTCATTGAAAGTAAAATAGTCATATGATGGAATACATTTTGAGAAAATGTTTTTTCTTAAATCTTTAGCCAGCTGCTCATTCCAGGAACATAATTTCGTATAATTGATTACAGTTTTAAAAAATCGTCCTTTCAACCAATGCTTCATAATGAATGCAACTTTCCCATAATTCATCATTTCTTCTTCGACGAATTTATTGTAGTTGCTTTTCGTCAAGCCCAAGCTCATTAACCCACGCAGGGTTTTGGGCGGCGAAAAAAAAATTATGTGGTTCCAATATTTATGCCATATTTTGTACCTCATTTCCATTGGTAAATCGGAAAATAGTTTCACATTAAAATTAATGTAATTATCGAGTCGGTGATAATAATGATAATCACGCTTACTAATTAACGATAAGTATTGAAATAAACTATCCACTCTTGTATCTTGACTGAAAAATTCTGTCTTCAATCGATTCGGCGCAGTATTCCACATTTCCAAAAGAATCGCTTGTGTTTGCGTACGAATCAGAAACGTGTGTTCGTAATCTTCAACGTTATACGCGTATCCCCATAAATTTTTAATAATTTTATGAAACAATTCAACTTTAATGCTGTCTCGTATAATATTCCATATTTTTATTGCATATTCAGAACTACCTTCCTGCAATGTGAATTCAGCAATTAATTTTAGCGAACACGTTTCCAAAATTCTAGCAAATTGGGTTTCATTCAATTTAGAAAGAACATTCTTTAAACCGGTTTTGTATCGGGCATAAATTAATGATTCGATATAACTGTGCTGTTCATCCGCTGGAAATTTATTCACTAAATTCACCCAAGCTGTCCAATTATTCAATGTTGATATTGTTGATACGGTATAAACCATGGTTCGCAATTGGTGATTTGGAGCAGAATTAGCGTCACAGTTTCGAATTTTCATCACCCAATAACGAACAAAAGGCTCACAGATATCAGATTCGGCTAGATTCGGATGATCGGCTACAGTGGGCCAGATTTGCCTAATCTCTTCTTCCAGCCAATACACACAAGCGATCTTGAATTTCGTCCACTGGGTCAGATCACTTCTGGATATAAGATTTTTAGCAGTTCGTTCAGGGCACAGTTCACCATCAGGTCCGTAGGCCAAATTATCAAAATACTTCGGAAAAGTACTATTATTTAGAAAAATACCAAGGCAATTGAAAATCCTGTACAAAGAATTCACTTCCAGTCCAATCGAATGAAAACGTTCGTCAATTTTTTTCGTTATGCATTGAGGAAGAGAAACACGTAAAACTCGTCCACAATTGAATTTTGAGTAGTAGTATGGAGCCAGCGGTATTAAAAAATGGTCTAACCGATTGTGATACCATAAATCTAATGCCAATCTGGTCGTTGCCAGGTCTTCCAACGATGCTATGTTGATGAAAAATCTCGTACGAAGTTCGAGAGCCGCAGGCGTCGGTGCATTATTAATATCCATGTTGGAAACGAATTTTCGCTGAGATCGATGCCAGGAAGGTATCTGACGGAGATGAAGTTCTGCTCAAATCGAAATAAATTATTCTGAAATGAAAATCAAAACATTTTCTTAATAACAATCCACGTTCATTTTTTTAAAAATATGGTACTATGGTAGGAATGAAAAAAATTAAAATGCTTAAGCAAGATTATGAGTATACTTACCATCTGACCCGGATAAGTCAAAATTTAGCTCAGTATGAAATTTGTCACTGCGTCTCGAACTAAATTTTGAGCTACCACAGTGTGAAATTTCGAGTGTGTTTCGGATAAGCAGAGATATGCGAGTTGGGAGGTGGAGAAATTCCAGGACGTTGGAAAAAATGAACGCTGGCTGTCGACTCCAAATCACCTTGAAAACACTTGCAAAGGAGATCGCTTTTTCATTTCGTAATTTTATTTTTTAATGAAATTTTTTTGGACATCTTAGAAGATTAATCAAAAATTCAAAAATCAACTATGAAAGTTGAATACTTTTCAGATTCTCTCGAAGTCAGCATTTTGTAAAAATGTTGTGAAAATTGCAAAGGGCTGTAAAAATGGAAATCATGATGTAAGAAATGGAAAAAACACACGCGAATACAGGGATGGGGAGGAAGGCCTCGAAAGTTCGGTTCATTTTTGGCACTTGGTGAAGGGATTTCCTTTAAATTTCAATTAGGGCATTTTTTTTGTTTTCTTAAGAAAATTTTTCAAAAAAATTTCGTCTGAAATAGTCAAGGGGGGTCATTCGGCGTCTGGTGGAACTTGATAAAAATAATTATATCACTCGATTTGTCTCGTTGGAAGATGATTTTGATCAAATTTTCATTTCATTCCTGGGAGATTGTGGCCCCAAAACACGTGATTTCTAAACAAAAAAGTTCATCTCCGCGAGTTTTCTATCCATATTCTTCAAACTTGGCACATAGGTAGATACTTGAATCAGATTTTCCCGCCTACTTTAATAACCTTAAATTTGATTCTTCGAATATTTGAATAATTTCCACTACTCTAAAAATCTTGAAAATTTTGAGCGGCGTGAAATGCATTGAAAAACTTTAGAATTTTTTTTTCTGCTCGTTTAAAAATTGTCATATAAAGGTCGGTTTGAAATTTTCAAAAAACAAATTGAAGAATTTCTTACCAAAAACAATTGGGTAAACAATTTTTTGAAAAAAATGACTTGTTCATCAACTTTGAATGGTCCTAGTTTGTAAAAATCAAATTTTTAATGATTTATACTTTCACCATTTTTTTGATACACTATATTTTATTTGGTGGCAGAAAAAAAATGCCTCAAAGGCGTGCGATACAAACTCATTTTTCGTTTTCTGAAAAAAGTTTTCTATTTTGACTTAGGCTACTTCGAAAAACAGGTCTTCAATTCAAGATCATTACAGTGATGGGAAAATCTGAAAAAAATTCAGAGTACACCTCTCTAGGTACCTCAACTTACATACTATGTTTGAAACAATTGGTTGAAATAGAGAAGGAATTTTTTGCTCGGAAATCACGTATTTTATCCCCCCCCCCCCCCCCCAGGGCAAGATGAAAATTCTCTTATGCACTCTAAAATAATCATCTTCTATAAGACAACTGAAACGGATTAAAAATTTTGATAAAATTCCGCCGAAGCTCAAATGACCCTCTTTGCACACCACGGCATAAAATATACCTACTTTCTTCCTTTGTAAATCAGTGTAATTGATTTTCTTTGAAGATTAGTCATTTTTCAATGATATTTCAATCAAAGATCAATATTTTCTCAATCAATTTCCAATTTGTCAGGAAAAATTATCGATCGAAAGTTTACTGTAAAATCGCTGATATTCAGTTTTTTGTTGATTTTTTACAATCAATTCGCCATTTTTTTTACCATTTATTTTTTAAAAAAATATTATTTTGTTCAAGAATTCTTGAATTTTGAAAAAAATTATATCATTTGAATACTTATATTCATTTACTTGAGGTTTGTAAGCGAAATGAAACTGAGAGACTTAGATAATTGTTCGAAATCTTATACAATCATACGAAATATTGTAGATAAGTATAGAAAAGATTTTCCACTAAAAAAAATTACCTTATTATTCAAAAGTTCTTCTCTTTAATGAAAAAACATTCCATATTTTGAAAAAATGTCTGTTTTTCAAAAAAATTACAAATACCTAATGCAGTAGAAAATTGAGTGCTCTACTAAAAAAAAAAAAAAAAACAGCAACACACCAATTCGTAAACCTTGAAATTTCCATTTGAAGTTGCAACGGGTTTCGGATCATGACACCAGGCAACAGGTCGATTCAGAATCTTAAATCATAATATTCATAGGTCGTGATATCCTAAAGTATCTGTGATTTTTAACTGAAGAGCAGAGGATTATGCAGCAAAAAATACCTCACCAATTATTACTTCTTTAAAAATTACTCAAACTTCAGCACCTTCAACACCACTTGAAATGTCAGAAAGGGTCGGAAATGAGAATTCTGACAAAATATACCTACCTACGATTAAATCTGCACGAATGACCTTCGGGCATGAAATTGAAAATACACTTCGAATGACTGAATCGTTTTTTTCCCGTAGTTGGTGAACTTTTTTTTTTCAAGTCCGCTCGTTTTGTCATTTTTCAAGTCCAAAATTTTTTCGTCAATTTTTCAGATTTAAAAATTCTTTATACATACCTACGACAATTTTTTTTTTTTCATATTTTAAAAATTTTAGACTTGAAGAATCAACTTGGGCCTATTTTACGAATTTGCCATGACTTTAAAAATATTTTGATGAAAAATTCTACTCTTGAAAAATTTCACTTGGAAAACTGATGTTGAAAAAATTTTTAAAATGAAAAATTATGATGTTTTGAAAAAAAAACTTTGGACTTGAACAATGAACGCTGAAAAAATTTTAAAGCTCGACGAAAAATTTTTGAAGAAAAAAGTGAGAAAAAAATTTTGGACTTGAAAAATAGATGTTGAAGAAATTATTAGCATAAAATTTTGTAGTTTTGAAAAAAAAGAGAGGAAAAAAATTTGGACATGAATAATGACAAAACAACTCTTAAAAAAAGTAGACTTGAAAAAAAAAGAAGGAAAAAATCGCTCACTGTCACCAATCATACCCTCGAGAATATAAAACGATTCACATTCAGTCGTTTCTAGGGTATTTTCAATTTGGTGCCTGAAGCCCATTTGTGCAGATTTAGTCGTAGGTGCAAAACCTTGATAATTCTGATATTTAGTTTGTTTTTTATCAAAAAAATTTTCATTCGCTTAGTTTAGCTTCACTAATTTTGTACGATTCAACAAAATAACCGAATTGTACCATCATTTACTTTCTCACTCTACTCATTACTTATATAACATTTTTTCTGCAGAAAAAACCAATAGAAAATAATAATAATAATGATAATAACTTCTTCAAAGCTCATTAGGTATCAGAAGACTTGTTGTATGTAATGTATTTATTAGTATTTCAGCCATTTTCTATTACTTTTTATGTAATAATTTTCATTTGCATTCAAAATAAACAATACAAATTTTTTTGAAAATGAAAAAAAAAAAAACACAATTTCATCGAATAGCGTATTATTTATTAAATATTCACGTAATTTTCATAGTCGAATAGTAAAATTACCTACTTACTTAATTAAAAAATAAATTAGAAAAGACATACACATATTATGACAATAAATTACTAAAATCTTTCCTTATACTCTTTACCTGCATACAATTAACAACACCATAGTATGAGATTCGATGAGAAAAATCAGCCCAGCAAGTCTTTCTCATTGAATTTATTTTTAAAATTCCCAACTTCGATTACATTATAATTGAAAAACCACGCAATTACACGATTAACAATACTTTCGTTCTTAATCAACAATAAATAATTATTCAATTCGGAATTATTTTGATAATTCGATATCTTATTCCGTTTATAATTCTTCACATTTTCTTCATTAACAAAATACCACTTTAAGAATTCGTCCACATCAGCAAACTCTTCCAGTTTATCAATCGACGCTGGCACAGATTCGGATATTTCCTTTTCCAAGTCACCAAATCGTGCTGACCAGGGGCGGCAACTTGGCATTTTGTCATGTGTTGCTGATTTTGAAACTCACTTGGGGCCCTTGGGAAGGGGTGGGGGGGTCAACCAATGATGTCGAAAGCTTTTTTTTAGGTGGCTGCAAAATGGGTACAGAAATATAAATTAGATATTTAATGCTTAAAAATGTACTTTTTAAATGATGTTGTTGATGCCCGAGCAAAGCTTTGATAAATTTGGAATTTTTAATGCCTAAAAAAAAGTTTCTCAAAAAAATTCTCGACCTCAAGGGAGGTCCAGACACCCTTCCCCCCTGACTACGCCTCTGAACGTTGATCATTTTTTTCAAGTTGAAAATTTTATAGATATGCAATTTTTTCAATTCTTAAATATTTAAAAAGATCGGTAGGTCTAGGTATATTTTGTAACATAGGTTTTTAATATGGTACCCAATTTACAGAGCATTTTTCACAATTTTTTTTTTTTCATGTGTTGCTCAACCCTCTTATTTTTTTTTCATGTGTTGCTCGAGCATCCGAGCAACACGCAAGTTGCCGCCACTGGTGCTGACAACATCGGAATTGCTTTTAGCACTAATTCTTCAAAAACCTGATCCAAAGGAAGGAATTTTTTGAAAAGAGGATAGCAGCCTTCATAGCCTACCCACCAAGACAGAAATTCGCTCCAATGCTGTGACCAGATTGTGGAACGACAATGAACATGTTCAGTTACAAATTTCAGCCAGTGGCCCAAAAATAATTTCTTTTCACATTCACTTCGTTCAGACGGTAAGAATCTATCAACCATACTGATTGGTTCTTTCAACAAACCAAGCTTCAATTGAAACACAAAAAGTTGTTCTTTGACAATGTGTGAAAATAAAATCATTGTTTTGATCTCTTTTGCCTCAACATTTGGTAAACTATTATCAATCACAATACCAACGGAGATCAATTCATTGAAAGTAAAATAGTCATTTGATGGAATACATTTCGAGAAAATGTTTTTTCTTAAATCTTTAGCCAGCTGCTCATTCCAGGAACATAATTTCGTATAATTGATCACAGTGTAGAAAAATTGTCCTTTCAACCAATGCTTCATAATGAATGCAACTTTCTCATAATTCATCATTTCTTCTTCGACGAATTTATTGTAGTTGCTTTTCGTCAAGCCCAAGCTCATTAACTCACGCAGGGTTTTGGGAGGCGAAAAAAAAATTATGTGGCGCCAATATTTAAGCCATATTCTGGACCTCATTTCCATTGGTAAATCGGAAAACAGTTTCAAATTAAAACTAATGTAATTATCGAGTCGGTGATAATGACACATACGAATTACGGATAAGTATTGAAATAAACTATCCACTCTTGTATTTTGACTGAAAAATTCCATCTTCAATCGATTCGGCGCTGTATTCCACATTTCCAAAAGAATCGCTTGTGTTTGCGTACGGATCAGAAACGTGTGTCCGTATTCTTCAGCATTATACGCGTATCCCCATAAATTTTTAATAATATTATGAAACAATTCAACTTTAATGCCATCTCGTATAATATTCCATATTTGTATTGCATATTCAAAACTACCTTCCTGCAATGCGAATTCAGCAATTAATATTTGCGAACACGTTTTCAAAATTCTAGCAACCTGGGTTTCATTCAATTTAAGAAGAACATTCTTTAAACCGGTTTTTGTGTATCGGTTACTAATTAATGATTCGATATAACTGTGCTGTTCATCCGCTGGAAATTTATTCACTAAATTCACACAAGCTGTCCAATTATTTAATGTTGATACGGTAAAAATCATGGCTTGCAATTGGTTATTTGGAGCAGAATTAGCGTCACAGTTTCGAATTTTCCCCACCCAATAACGAACAAAAGGCTCACAGATATCAGATTCGGCTAGATCCGGATGATCAGCTACAGTGGGCCAGATTTTCCTAACCTCTTCTTCCAGCCAATACACACAAGCGATCTTGAATTTCTGCCACTCGGTCAGATCACTTCTGGTTATAAGATTTTTAGCAGTTCGTTCGGGGCACAGTTCACCATCAGGCCCGTACGCCAAATTATCAAAATACTTCGAAAAAGTACTATTATTTAGAAAAATACCAAGGTATTTGAAAATCCTGTACAAAGAATTCCCTTGTTGTTCAACCAAACGAAAACGTCTGTCTATAGTTTTCGTTATGCATTCAGGAAGTGAAACGCGTAAAAAAAATCGTACGCAATTGAAATTCAAGGGGCTGTATTCAATCCATTGTATTGTAAAATGGTTCAACCTATAGTGATACCATAAATCTAATGCCAAACTGGTCGTCGCCAGGTCTTCCAACGATGCTATGTTGATGAAAATTTTCGTACGAAGTTTGAGATCCGCAGACGTCGGTGTATTATCAATATCCATGTTGGAAACGAATTTTTACCGAGATCGATGCCAGGGAGATATTTGACGGAGCTGAAGTTCTGCTCGAATCAAAATAAATTTTTCTGAAATGAAAATCGAAACATTTTGTTAGTAAAAATACACTTTTATGTTTTTAAAAAATTTATCAAAATGTGCTACGAATGAAAAAATTATTATTGCTTGTGCAAGATTATGAGTACCATATACTTACCATCACCCGGATGAGTCGAAATTTAGCTCAGTATGAAATCTGTCACTGGCAGGCATCTCGAACTAAATTTTCAGCCATCCGAGTGCGGAATTTCGAGCTTTTTTTGGATAAGCAGAGATAGGCGAGTTTGGAGGCGAAGAAATTCCAGATTGTTGGAAAACATGAACTCTGGATGCAGACTCCAAATTAGCTGGAAAATATTGGTAATTGATTCGGTGGGGGAGGGGGTCGATTCTATTAAATAAACAAGTTTTAAAATTTTCATATTTTTATTTTGATTTGCTGTTTTTGTAGAATTAGGTATTGACCATCTTTAAGGTTTGTCAAAAATTCAAAAATTGACTTTGAAAGTTCAAAAAGTTTTCAGATTTTTTCGAACTCAACGTGATGTGCCCATGAGGATATTTTTCGTTCTTCAAACATAATTTTTCAACTTTTTCCTCATCAGTGCGTATCAACATTTTTACCAATTTATTAAATACAAACTTGAGAAATTCCCAAAAAATTGCATTTTTTTTTTTTTTTTTTCGATGAACTAAGGTACTTCTCGCATTAGTAATTTTTCAAGAAATTCACATAACACATAGTTCAACTTCATATTACATATAATTTTAGTATCATGTTTCAACAAATAATGAGGATATTTTTAATTGGATGAAATTCTCAAAATTACAACGCATTTTTCTTCATTCACTTTTTCACGTAAATTTTCCAAGGTTTTTTGAATTCTAGTAAACAATTTTCAATTGAATATTGTGCTTTAGTAAATTTCAACACCTAAATTCTCTACTTTTTCAAGTCAAAATTTTCAAAATTTCAAATTTTACCAGTTCTTTACACCATTTGAAAATTTGTTAACAAAACCCTGAATTTTTCGAAAAAAAACCTAAGGGAAAAACGAAAAGAAGGTGATTTTAATTGGGTGAAATTTTTTTTAAAAAAAGGAAGAAAAATTGCAACTTCCAAACAAATGCTGAAACTGGTATAAAACTGAAATTCATTTTGGTTCCAGTTTCAGATTTTCAGTTTTAGTTTCAGTTTTTTTTTTTCAGGCTCCAGTTCTAGTTCCGATTCCAGTTTTCCATAATCGATAAATCTGAACTTTCATACGGTCATTTCTTCTCTTTCATTTCCGGGAATTGAAGCAAATAACAGATTTGAGGCAAGTTTAAGAACCTTTGGTTTCCAAACTTTGAAATAATTAAAGGGAATAATAAATAGGTACATTGAAACATTCATATTATCATTAGCCGACTTCTCGCTCTAGTTTTTTATTTTTTATTTTTTCACATTCGCAATTGCCATTTTTATGTACATTTTATAGCCCCACACTACAGTATCAAATCGTTTTCAAGGAAAAAGTGAAAAGGCACTTGATCAATTGTTTAGCTTATTTTCCCACATCATAATTCAAAATTTTCAAACTATAAATAATAAATAATGTTCGTTCCATTTTCAAATGATGAAACTTTGAAGGAAAAAAAAGTCTCGAAGAAGAATTCGATACAGATTTAATTTTTTTTTTAATACACGAATACTTAAAATGATCAATTAATAATTAGAATAAACAGTCTCAGCGAATGGAATTACCAATTTAAAAAAAAAATGAAAAATACCAATATAAAATATAATCATTAACCACTTATATTTTTCTTGAAATTTTCTTTAAACCGTTCAACTTTGATGAGATTATCATCGAAAAACCAAGCAAGTATATGATTAAAAATACATTCGTTATTCGCGGACAATAAATTATTCAATTTGGGTATTTTTCGATAACTGCATATCTTACTGCTTTTACTCCTTGCAGCATTCTCACTACCAAAATACCACATTAAGAAATCGTCAACAAAGGCAAATTCTTCCAGTTTCCCAACCGACGATGGCACTGGTTGGGATACCATCTTTTCCAAAGAACCTAATCGCGACTTCAGATCCAAAACCGCTACCATTAGTAATTCATTAAAAATTTCATTCACACGTAGAAATTGTTTGAAACATGGCACATCGTCTTTACTCTCCACCCACCAAAGTAAAAATTCGTTCCATTTTTCAGAATCAGAGCTTCTACCTTGTTTACGCAAAAAACGACCCCAACGATCCAAAAACAACCCTTTTTCACGTGAATTTCGACGAGTTGGCAAAAAACGTACAATTGTACTGACTGCTTCATTAGTTCTCTTTGTTTCCATACTTTTTATGAACACTTGTTGAATGTTGTCGGTAAACAAAATCATTCTCTTGAGGTCATTTGCTTCATCATTTGATACATTTTTATCGATAGCTTCGCACAGTCTGATTAAGTAATTGAGAGCAAAAGAATCCGGCTGTATTTTGTACGTGGAAAAAATCAGTTTCCTGAGTTCTCTAACCAGATCCTCATTCCAAGTACATAATTTCGTATAATTGAAAATTTCGTCATACCATTTTTCAGCGAACCAATCAATTATAATTCTACTAATTTTAGTCAAATTCAACATTTTTTCTTCGACGAATCGCCGAATACAGTTTTCATCATTCAGGCACAGCTTCAATAAATGATTCAGAACCTCATTCGAGCAACAAATAATCATTTTTCGCCAATGCTTTTGCCACATACTGAATCTTATTTTCATTGGCATGTCGTAAAACAGTTTTGAAAAAAAGTTCATATTATTAGAATACTGATCTACTTTATTCGCACCCGAGGTCAAGCAGTCGAAAAAATTATCTATGTTATTGTCGTCAAAAAAATCTATTTTCAATTGATTCGGAACAGTGATCCAGATTTCGAGAAGGACGAATTGTGCTTGTACAATTTTATATTCCTCATCTGCATCAAATTCGTATCTGTTGTACACGCTGCGGCATAAAGATTTTAAAATAATGGTAAAATAAAAGACCTCGATGTTATTTCGCACAAGATGCCAGATTTTTAAGGCGTATTCGGTGCAATCTTCATCCAACGCCAATTTTGTAATCAATCTATCTGGATAATTTGATAAGATGTAATCGATTTGTACTCTATTCAATTTGGACAGCAGATATTTGTCATCACTGCGATAGGAAAAACATATCTTTTTCATAAAACGTTTTTGGTGTGCTGTTTTAAGCGTATTCAATAAATACGAACATGCTGTCCAATTACGAGCCCTCGTAGACCGAGAACTTAAAATGCGATAGTCATTTAGACGTATACTACTATTTTGCATTTCCCTAGTCCAGTTGTACAAAATATCAGACGAATCATTCCTCCATCTTAGCAACCCCGTAGTATCCGTTACAAAAGGCCACAATTGCTCAATCTCATCTTCGAACCAATATATACAGGCAATTCGGAATTTCTGGTCTGGGGTCAATTCATGTCTCATTAGAAGATTCTTAGCACTTCGTTCGCAGCACAATTTACCATCTGACCCCCAAATAAAGCTGTCGAAAAAACTCACGAAAGTACAATAATCGCAGAAAATTTCAATGAATTCAAAACTTTCATATAACATTAGCAACTCTCGTCCCATTGAACAAATACGCTCGTCGATCAGTTTCATAACAGGCCCAGGAACAGAAATACGTAAAACTTGGTCACAGGTGAAATTTTCCTCGTAGATGGCTGATTCTCCCATTTGAAAATGCCCCAATTGATTGTGATGCCATAAATCTAATGCTAGACTGGTCGAAGCTAAATATTTTAACGATGCCAAACCGGCTAGAAAATTCAAAGGGTATTCGTCAACAGCTGATGCGTTATTAATGTCCATTTTGACGTTGGCGGGGTCGAAATTCTGCTCGAATCGAAATTATATTCTGAAATGAAAATCAAGAATTTCTTTTTACCATTTAGCCCTAAATTAAAAAAACCATCATAGAAGGCAGAACTAGCTCAAAAATATCATAAAAAGGTAACAATATGAAAAGTGAATCTGGTCTAAAGAAAAGGAGTATCCTGGCAGGAAAAAATTATTTCATCAAGTTTTAGACAACTATCCTTTCCTTTCCTTTCGAAATTATGGTCATTTCATTACATTATTTTCAATAAACCCAAAACGAATAGGAAGGAAATTTAAATTTTCTGTCCTTCGACACAAAGCTAAATCTAGTAGAGACGTATTTACGATAATTTATTCTACAATTTTGGTGCACTCCTTCACGTTTTTCCGCAAATTTCAATTTTACAATCTATGATAATTTTTTCTATAATTTTGGTGCACTCCTTTACGTTTTTCCGGAAAATTTCAATTTTGAAAAGAAGGGAAAGCATATGTATATGGAAAAATCCAATCAGTGACGCAGCCAGAAAAGTTTCGTCTTGGAGAGGGAGGGGAGTTCGGAACGTTGACAATTTCGACTCAAGCCCATGCTCCCTCGCTAACAAAACCTTCTCTTTCGGGTACCAAATAAAACACTCAATTCTAAATTTCAATTCTTTTTATAAATTTTCACAAGTCACACAGGTGCTATGAAGTTTTTATGCAATTTCCATAAAATATTTAAGAAAAGAATCCGATGAATACGCAGTCACTCAGTTCTGGAACAAACAACTTCCACGCCAATTACTTTGGCCTCAAAAATCCAAAATAATAATCCAAGCAGTTGCGCTATAGGATTTTTTCGAGGAGAGTGAAAAAATCGAGTAGGGGGCTTGGAAATTTGGAAAACATTTTCATTTTGTTTGAAATTTCAGATCCACTGTAATCTAAAATAAGTCCATGTTCAAATTAGGCCCATACTTTGAACATTTCTTTCTCAATAAGATACATTTTTGACAAATGAAAAAAAGTTGGCAGATAAATGAGTTGAAAAATATCTGGAGAAAGGAAAATTAAAAATTGAAACAATTTTGAGAATCGAAAAAAAAATGGATTGAAAAATTTGTTGATTTTGGTTTCAAATTTTCAAATATCATACGATTACGATGTTATGACGCGACGTCACAAGACAGGTTGCGAAGTTGCGATTCGAGCAAACGACGATGTAAAAATTTTATCAATGCTTACATAATTCTTAAAATTTTTTAAACGTCCAGCTCAAACAAGTTTATCGTTTAAAAACAACTACCTTGCTAGAACCGTTCAGCTTTTAATGAATTTTTCTACATAATATTCAACAATGTTCTATTTTGAGTCGATACAAGATACAATCCATTTTATTTGGAAAATTTCAATTTTTTATCCCACGCGATTTCAGTTTGTCCACGAACGTATTACAGTTTCGTAGCACAAAAATGAAAGAACATCGGAGAAATTTGAATACGTTTTTCGTAAAAATAATTGGCCATAAAAAATGAAGTTGGCAGAATTTTGCCAATTTTTTTGAATTTTAATTGAGTATACTTACAGCCAGATCAAAGGGGAAGTGTAGAAGGGGAAAATTGGCTCCATTCAATGATATCAAAATCAAATTTAAACTTACAGTAAAAAAATTTGATTTAGATTTGAAATTTTTTGAAAACGATAAACTTAATTTTCATAATGAGATGAAAAAACAGGAAAAAATTATTCTTGGGTGTAAATGAATGACGAAAATTTTTAAAATTCTTCATTTCGATTTTTTTTTCAAGTGTTTTATCACTACCCCTGTGTAGCATTCGCAGCGCAAGCAATTCAGAAAAATCAAGCTACGATCAGCGGTCTTGAATTACTTTAAAAAATTTCCAATATTTCAAAAATGAGACAAAAAATGGCATTCAATTCCTAAATGAAATTACAGACAAAAAATTACGATTAAAATCAAAAATAGAGCCTTAAAAAACCTGTTTTGTCAAATTTTGAGTTTTTAACCTTCCCTGAGCGGCTCAATTTGAGGCCATGGGCAAATATTTTATCTATGTTTTCTAAGATTAATTTTCAAACAATGAAAGCAGCTGCAACTGGCTACAAAAAAATTATGCACCGCGTGAAAAAAAAAAAGTATCATTTAGCCTTGAATACATTTTTTTTTTTTTTTTTTTAATGTTTTTTTTTTTATACTGGGCGTGTATAATTGCCAAGATTTTTACGCCCAGTGTCGGAGAGGGTTAAATTTGGTGTTGGAGTTTGAGAGTTTTGATTAGTTGTAAAATTTTTCCGATTTCTATTTTTGAGTCTGGAATGGTTCTAGTGTTTTCAAGGATATTGAGGTTTTGTCTTTCTTGTCTTAGGTTTGGGCAAAGGAATAAAAGATGTTGGGTGGTTATAGGTTCGGAGTTGCAGAATTGGCAGAGTGGTTTGGGGGTTCGAAGATATAAATGGTTATGGGTAAGTTTTGTATGGCCAATTCTGAGGCGGGTGATGGTTATTTCTTCTGAGCGATTAAGGTGGGAGAGTTTTTTCCATGGTAGGACAGATTTTTTGTGGGTAAGAAGTTTATTATCAGTTTTAGAGTTCCATGAATTTTGCCAGTTTGTTAATTGAGTCTGATATAATGTAATCAAACGAATCGGAACATTTTTTCCGGCAACTCCGCTCAAATAAAATTTTTCAATGCCAACATCGAGCTCTCCCAATACAAAAAATGGTAAAATATATTGAAAAAATTTCAGCGCAGAAAAATCCATATTTCGTTGATTATTTTTTATGTTTCAGCATGATTTCATCATGAAAGAAGCGGGCACAGCAAAGCGAGGCACTTCACATGACGTTGGAATTTCAGTTTTGAAATAAAGCTCAACTTTTAAAAATTATATGTACAAATTCTCATACACACGCATATTCCAATCACTCACGGTCATTTCGTTATTGGTCAAGTGTGAAGAGAAAATCGATGATGTGTAGACGGAGAACATATTAAAGAAAACTCGAATTTTTTTTTGAAAAATGAATACAAAATTTGAGAACTTCTCAAACTCGAGCGGATGAAAAATTGAGAAGAAATGGTCTAATTATAATCTAAATATTGGCGAATATTTATTATGAAAAATTTGAAGATTTTGCCAACATGAGATTTTTACAAGGCCCAATTTTAACAACATGGCTTTGTTGATTTTTGCAACGTTAGAATTCTGATCTAGCCCATTAGGAATATTTTCACCCCATTCTTTCAAAAGGATTGTAGGCCCTCAAAAAAAAAAAGGTAGGTATATAATAATTACTTTCAACTACTCCACATTATTTATTCAGATAAAATGAGAAAAAAATTATTCAATGAAGAATTTATTTCAAATCGATATACCTAATTTTCACAATCGAACAAAAAATAATAAAATGTCTAATAATTACATTGCATAAAAATAATATAGATACTTAAGACAAAATTAATCAGTCTCATCGTATGAAATGTACACTATTTTTTTTTAATTTCTACTTCTACGTACGAGTTAAAATGATATTCGAAGAAGAAAATCAACTCAGAAGATAACCAAAATACTTAATGAAATAATCAATCAACGCGCAGATATATTTTTCTTTACCTTGCCTTTGAATCGTTCAATTTCGCTGCCATTATCATCGAAAAACCAAGCAAGTACACGATTAATAATACATTCGTTTTTCATAGACAATAAATTATTCAATCCAGCCATCTTTTTATAATTCCTTATCTTATTCCGTTTATAACTCCTTACAGCTTTCGCATCAGTAAAATACCACATTAAGAAATCATCAACAAAACCAAACTCTTCCAGTTTTCCACTCGACGATACCGCAGCCTGGGATAATTTCCTTTTCGAAGAAACTGCTTTGATTAGTAGTTTTTCGAAAATTTCATCCTCTGGTAATAAAAATTTGAACATTGGCACATCGTCTTCATTGTTCACCCACCAAAGTAAAAATTCTTTCCATTGTCTAGAATCAAAGTATCCGTTTTTCTTCGGTTTCAGATTTAAAAAATGACGCCAATATCCCAAAAATAACTGTTTTTCAAACGAACTTCGTCGAGTCGGTAAGAAACTATTAATTTCTTCGATTGCATCTTTAACCAAGCCTTTTCCCAACATTGACCGAAACACTTTCTGAACATTATCGTCGAATATAATCGTTCTCTTGAGATCAATTGCCTCGTCAATGCCAAGACAGCCATCGATAATTTGACCCAATTTCGATAATTCCTTCGAACTGAAAAATTCGGGCAATTGAATGTTTCCTTTTTCAAATTTAGGCTTGAAATAGCACCGAATCATCATTCTCTTCATTTCTCTTGCTTCGTCAATTGATATATTTTTATCGATCGCATTGGCTAATTCGATTAGTTCATTGATATGAATAATTCTCGACAATATCTGTTTTCTAAATTCTCGAACAAGATGTTCATTCCATTTGCACAACTTGGTGTAATTCAATATTCGATCGTAGAATTTTCCAGCCTACCAATAATCAACAATCGGGTTGATTTTCTTAAAATTCAGCATTTCTTCTTCAACGAATTGTTCAATATGGTTTTCATCGTCGAAGCACCGATGTAATAAATCATTCAGTAATTCGATCCGCGATCGAGGAATCATTCTCCGCCAATGTTTACGCCACACACATGAACTGATCCCTATCGGCATATCGAAAAACAGTTTCGAAAAGAAATTCATATCGTCGTAGGAACGATGATAAATTACTTTGGAAAATTCGTTCAACTGCACGAATAATCTATTTATGAATTTATTTTCGAAAAATTCGATTTTCAATCGATTTGGTGCAGTTGACCATATTTTAAAAAGAATGCATCGTGCTTGTGCAGATTTAAGGAATTCTTCTTTGTTACTGCCGTTCCTGTTATAAGCATGGTGATATAATTTATACAGAATATCGGAAAAAGTTGCAACCTCAATGATATCTCGTACAAGATTCCAGATTCTGAGCGAGTATTCGACGCAACCTTCGTCCAATGCCAATCCTACGATAATTTCCTTTGAGAAATTCGATAAAACATAATCGACTTGAATTCGGTTCAATTTGGACAGCAGATAGAATTTTTCTTCTTTTATGCAGTATTTAATTAAATTATCAATTGAAACGCATTGCCGTCTTGTTGAAAGTGTATTCAATAAATATATGCACGCTGTCCAATTACGGAAATACTTCCTGGTTGGTATAAAACCATATAATATAGAAAATGCATCCATAATGCTGTAACCATCTCGTAATATCTTTATCCAATAATAATTTCCAATATCATCGGAAGTAATTGAAATCGAGCGCAGCGGCCATTCAGAAGATACAGAAGGCCAAATTTGTCTAATCTCGTCTTCGAGCCAATATGTACAAGCGAGATTAAATTTCTCCAGTGGTAATAACTCGTGTCTCGACAGAATATTTTTAACACTTCGTTCGAAGCTGATTTTACCATCAGGTCCGTACGTTAAACTATCGAAGAATTTCAAATAATTTTTCTTCGTGAGGCGTTGAAAACTATTACAAAAATCGCTCAAATCTTGTCCCACCGAACGAATACGTCTGTCGATTAATTCCGTCAGGCATCCGGGGAGTGGAATACGTAAAACTCGCTCACAGCTGAAATTCGGTTCGCTGTATTTTGATTTTCGCATTAGAAAATGGCCTAATTGATTGTGATGCCATAAATCTAACGCCACACTAGTCGCAGCCAAATTTTTCAACGATGTTAAACCGGCCAGAAATTTCAATGGATAGTCGTCAACAGCTGGTACATTATTGATATCCATTTTGGCGTCCGTGGCGTCGAAATTCTGCTTAAATCGAGACTACATCCTGGAATGAAAACCAAGAAACAGTTCATTTTACCACTGAGCACTCAATTACGGAAGCATTTTTGATTTGATGCTAGAAATAGCTCAAAAATGGCACACAACGGTTCATTTTGATTCTTTCACATACACTTGAAATTAAATGTTAGACACAAAAAATTAAAATTTCAATCGTGATATTTTTGAAAATTATTTTTTTATTGTCTGACCGAGTCTATCCTATTTGATTCGTGTGAGCCTCCATTTCAAACCCGAATCAAAGCTAGATTATTTCCAAGTTCGAAATTTTCAACTTTAGCAAGTATATTTTTCTCAAGATTTTTAAAAAATGTTTCAAAACTAAAAGTTTGTACCATTGAAACATTTTCTCAGCTTTGAAAATTCCTCTTCAATTTTTTTTCTCGCGTATCAGTTTTTTCAGCTCCGGCATTTTCCATGATACATATTTTTCAACTCTGGGAATTTTTCAACAATATATTTTTAAGCCTTCACTTCTTTCCTCAAATCACTTCTCTGGGAATTTGTTTCATTTTTAGTCTTTCTACGTTGAAAAATTTCTTATTATATTTTTTAAGTAAGTAGCTAAGTACCTAGCTACCTACCTATGTTACACCTAAAAATATCAATTTCGGACAGCCACGAGCATTTGAACCGACTTTTTTCTCGAATATGGTGTGAAATCGATGAAAATAATTCAATTTTACGTAATTCCGCCCCTTGAATAAAAATTACATCTTCTCATCCTTTGGAATTTTTAAAATCGACAATACGAAAATTCGTTTGTTTGATTTTATAATGTTAATCAGCATGTAAAGTTATACTCTTGAGATTTTTTTCAAATTATTTGAAGGTGTTCCTAAAAAGAAAATGTAATTTTTTAAAATTTGCAGCCAATTTTTGGCAATAAAAAAGTGGCAACACTGCTTCTTAATAAATCGTTGAAAAGATCATCAAAATCTTTGCTAATTGGAAATTAATGGATAGAATCAAAATTTAGGTATTACCCAATGCTGGCATTCGACAAGCCGTTGCAAAATTGCTAATTTTAAACATAAAACATACATTTTTTTTCTGTTATGAAATTTCATTTTTACAAAATATTTCTCAAGTGAAGTTTTTCATAACCTTTTCAATACTGGTATTTTTCCAAAGATTTTTCTCAACTCCAAAATTCCTTCGGTAAAAATCTTTCTAATTTTTTTTCGACATTGAAACTACTTGAAATATTTTCCCATGCTGTTATAAAATTACTACTCAAATTCCAACTAAAATTTATTTCGACAATGTTTTCCATTTCTGATATTTTGATATTGGTTTAAAAAATTTTCCTCTAATTATTTTCCTCTCAGTAATTTTTAGAATAAAAAGTAAATAGGATTAGAAAATGTTTACGAAACTCAAGAATCAAGATGGAAACTTCCAAAATAATTTCAAATTTTAAAGAATTCAAAGATCAAAGATGGAATTTTAGAGTTGACACTTGACAGTTGAAGAAAATGTAAGTCTGGGTGCTTACCTACCTACCTAAATGAAAAAATTTTAGAGCTGAAATTTAACAAATGAAAAGCGAATAAGAAAAAAATCACGAAGCTGAAAAAAACTCGAAGAATAAAATTTCAGAGAATGAAAAAAAAGTATTAGGTTGAACAAATCATAGAATTTTGAGAAAAATATTTTAGAAACTGGAGAAAAATCGAGCTGAAATTTTGGGGCTGAAAAATGTTGAATTTGAAACCAATCATCTCAAATTTAAGAGTTTCGAATCTCAATCAAATTGACCATTTCAAGGGGATAGACAAAGGTGAAAATTTTCAAATGCAAATCATTGAAACATCAATATTTTTAACTCGTTTTCATTTCGTTTCAATCCTGTCTTCTTCCTGATATTTACAGATGTTTATTGTCACTAAATTTGTTCGAACAGTCTTGATTTTTTTTAGAAAAAAACGTCTCCCCTTGCCTTCAAAAATTGAAATGAGAAAAAATAGATCTGATGAAGAATTTATCTATATGATATCTAAATTATGTAATTTTCACAAACAGATGATAAAACTAATAAAATATTTAAATCATACGTTTTTAAAACAACATTAGTCAGTCTCATTAATTATGGAATTTATACATTTCTTTCATTTACGACAAAATTGTACATAATTAATTAATAATGTAAGAATTGAGGAGAAAAAAAGTAACTAGAAATAATATCAATATTAAAATTCAATCAACTCGTTTATTTTTTTTTCAACTTTCTTTTAAAACGTTCGACCCTAGTACGATTATTGTTGAAAACCCATCCGAGTATATGATTAACAATACATTCTTCATTCGAGGACAACATTTTATTCAATTTAGCCATCTTTCGATAATTCCAAATCATATTCTTTTTATACTTCTTGACAGCTTTCTTATCATCAAAATACCACATCAAGAAATAATCAACACGATCAAATTCTTCCAATTTCCCAACCGGCGATTGGGATCCTGCCTTCGACTTTAGATCCACAACAGCTTCCGAAAACATTTTATCAAAAATTTCATCCACAGGTAGAAACAGTTTAAACATTGGCAAGTCTTTTTCATTGTCCACCCACCAATGTAAAAATTCTTTCCATTTTTCAGAATTGAACTTCTTTATCTGTTCAACCTTCAAATCCAAAAAATGACGCCAATGGCTCATAAATAACTGTTTTTCACGCGAACTTCGTTGACTCGGGAAAAAACTCTGCAGCTCAATAATTGCTCTTCTAGCTGAGAATTCTTTCAACGCTTTACTGAACAGTTTTTGAACACTTTCGGTAAATAAAATCGTTCTCTTGAGGTCATTCGCTTCATCAACATTTGACAAATTCTTTTCGATAGCTTTACCCAGCTTGGACAATTCCTCGAGAGATAGAAAAATTTCCGATGGAATGCATGCGGAGAAAATCTTCTTTCTGAGTTCTACAACAAGATTTTCATTCCAAGAACATAATTTCGTATAATTGAACATTTCGTCATACAATTTATCCCTGCACCACTCAGTCATAAACCATTTAACTTTATCGAAATTCATCATTTCTTCTTCGACATATTTTCGAAAAATATGCTCATCATGAAAGCACAACTTTAATAGATGATTCAGGATTTCAATCGGGCATCGTTTAACCATTCGGTGCCAATGTTTATTCCATGCATAGGGCCTCATTTTCATTGGCATATCAGAAAACATCTCGGAAAAAAAGTTCGTATCATCGGGATATTCATAAATCATTTTACAAAATTCATCCAACTCGTAGAAAAAAATATCACAAGATGTATCCAACGCTCTGAAGAATCCATGTTTTTTTTTATCAACGAAAAATTCAATCTTCAATTGATTCGGTGCGCTTTTCCATATTTCGAGAAGAACGACTAGTGCTTGTCTACTTTGAATTTTTTCATTTTCGGTACTGCTGAGTACAAAATACGCGAAATCGCATAAGCTAATTAAAATTCTGCAGAAAGATCCAACCTCAATATTGTTTCGCACCAGATCCCAGATTCTTAACGCGTGTTCGGAGCAACCTCCTTCCACCGCCAATTCTGTAATCAATCTTTCTGAATAATTTGATAAGATGTAATCGACTTGTGCTCTGCTCAATTTGGACAATAGATATTTTTTATCACTCAAGTAGGATTCAACAAAACATTTTAGAAAATATTGTTGCCATTTTGTGCTTAGTGTATTCAATAAATATAAATACGCTGTCCAATTACGTGCTTTCATTGATTTCATATTGTCCATCACTATATACTGGTTCCTTATGCGATATTCAAAAGGATGATTTCGCATCTGCACCGCCCAATATTGTAAAAAATCACACGAAACTATATAAAATGGTTGCATATTTTCATGATCTGATACAGCTGGCCATAATTTTCTGACCTCGTCTTCAAACCAATACACACAAGCGATACGGAATTTCTGCGCTGAGGTCAAGTCATGCCTCATCAAAAGTTTTCGAGCAGTTCGTTCGGAGCACATTTTACCATCCGATCCGTACGTCAGACTATCGAAGAATTTTAAAAAAGTACCATTTTCGTGTACAATTTCAAGGTATTTAAAACTATTATACAAAGCTTCCAACTCTCGTGCCATCGAAATAATACGTCTGTCGATTATTCTCGTGATAGGCCCAGGAAGTGAAATATTCAAAACTTGTTCACAGTTGAAATTTGGCCTGCTATATTTCGATTTTTCCATTCGAAAATGTCCGAGCTGATTGTGATACCATAAATCTAATGCCAATGTAGTTGAAGCCAAATTTTTCAACGATGCAAAATCTACCAGAAAATTCAAAGGGTATTCGTCAACTGCTGGTACGTTATCGATGTCCATTTTTGATGTCGGTGGAGTAGAAATTCCGCTCAAATCGAAATCACATTCTGAAATGAAAATTAAGAAATAGTTTTTTTTTTACCATTGAGCACTCTCTTAATTTGAATCAGTCAAAAATGCCTGAATTGACTGATGAAATGGTGAAAATCAAGTCACTGATAATCAGTCAAATTCCACTGATTTCCCAGTTAATCAGCGTCATTTCACTGCCAATCAGTGAAAAATTACCGATTCAAATAGTGGATTTTGATTGTTAAATCAGTGAAAATTAGTTGACTGATTGAAATCAGTAAAAATTTACTGATTCAAATCAGTGGATTTTACATTATTGAAACAGTGAAAAAAAAAATTTCACTGATTGAATCAGTAATTAATTAACGATTGAATCAGTGAAATCTTATTTTTACTGATTTAGTAGTGAAATTTCACTGACTGAATCGTACTTTTTTTTTACTAATTCCTACAGTGACTTGATTTTGTCGATTTTAATCAGTCATTTTTGACTGATTCAAATTAAGAGAGCACTCAATAGGTATGGAAAAATCTTAAATTCGATGCCAGAAATGGCTGAAAAATTGGTACATTCTTCATTTTGTCATAATCATGTGAACAGCTCTAATATTGGTAATAACACCTCAAATATTTATTTTCACTTTAACCAAACGTAAAAATAGAAAGTCAAGAAATGACTTCGAAAATTGCTAAATATTTCAACCAAAAAGCACAATTTTTTTGAAAAAATTCATTTTTTAAATGGCTTATTGAAATTCCTGCTATTTTTTTATTTCTGAAAAAAAAATTTGAAAAAATTGATGAACTTTGATTTTGTTCAAAAAAAGTGCTTTTTGGTCCATATAGTCACCAAATAAGCTCTAAAATTAATTTCAATCAATTTTTAATCTTTTCAGGATTATTTTTAAAATATTGAATTTTGGCCACCGCAATTTTTGAAAATTTCAATGCCAGTGCACGATCAGAAGATATGAATCGATTTTGATTTTTTTTTCCATCACTATTCAAGTCTCATCAGCCAACAACTTATGCGGGGGTATGTTTTTAAAAATCTAAAATATTGTTTTTTCGACCCATCCTGATCGATATTGAAATGATCATTTTAATTTCTTAACATACTTTGAGGGGTCTGGTGAAAAAAGTCAAGAGTACATAGTACATACTTGAACTTAGCTTCTTCAAATTAGAAAAATTCAATATGTTACATCACCATTCTCCATTTTTTTTTTTGAATTTTTAACAAAAATATTGTGGCCTTCGTGTTCAGATCTCATCTTGATAATTTACTGATAGAAAACGCGTAAAAGGGGCTACTAAATTTTCAGCCATCCGAGTGTGGAATTTCGAGATTTTTTTGGATAAGCAGAGATAGACGAGTTTGGAGGCGAAGAAATTCCAGTATGTTGGAAAACATGAACTTTGGATGCAGACTCCAAATCAGCTGCAAAATACTGGTAATTGATTCGGGGAGGGGGGGGGGGTCGATTCTATTGAATAAACAAGTTTTAAAATTTTCATATTTTTATTATGATTTGCTGTTTTTGTGGAATTAGGTATTGGCCATCTTAAGGTTTGTCAAAAATTCAAAAATCAACTATGAAAGTTCAAAAAGTTTTCAGATTTTTTCGAACTCAACGTGATGTGCCCATGAGGATATTTTTCGTTCTTCAAACATAATTTTTCAATTTTTTCCTCATCATTGCGTATCAACATTTTTACCAATTTATTAAAACAAACTTGAGAATTTCCCAAAAAATTGCATTTTTCTTCTTCTTCTTGTTCTTCTTTTTTTTCAATGAACTCGGGTACTTCTCACATTAGTAATTTTCCAAGAAATTCACATAATACATAGTTCAACTTCATATACATATAATTTTAGTATCATGTTTCAACAAATAATGAGGATGTTTTTAATTGGATGAAATTCTCAAAATTACAACACAATTTTTCTTCATTCACTTTTCCACGTAAATTTTCAATGTTCATATCATTTGTATTCTAGTAAACAATTTTCAATTGAATATTGTGCTTTAGTAAATTTCAACACCTAAATTCTCTACTTTTTCAACTCAAATTTTCAAAATTTTCAATTTTACCAGTTCTTTACTCCATTTGAAAATTTGTTGACAAAACCCTGAATTTTTCGAAAAAAAACCTGGTGTGTAATGCATCAAGGGAAGAACGAAAAGAAGCGAAATTTTTTTTAAAAAAAGAAGAAAAATTGCAACTTTCAAACAAATGCTGGAACTGGTATAAAACTGAAATTCATTTTGGTTCCATTTCCAGATTTTCAGTTTCAGTTTTAGTTTTTTTTTCAGGTTCCAGTTCTAGTTCCGATTCCAGTTTTCCATTACCTATAAATCTGACCTTTCATACGGTCATTTCTTCTCTTTCATTTCGGGGAATTGAAGCAAATAACAGTTTTGAGGCAAGTTTAAGAACCTTTGGTTTCCAAATTTTGAAATAATTAAAGGGAATTAAATACTCGTACCTTGGTACATTGAAACATTCATAGGTATTATCATTAGATAGCGGACTTTCCGCTCTAGTTTTTTTTTTTTACTTTTCCACATTCGCAATTGCCATTTTTATGTACATTTTATGTCCTCACATTACAAATTTACAATATCAAATCGTTTTCAAGGAAAAGTGGAAAGGTACTTGATCAATTGTTCAGCTTATCTTCCCACATCATAATTCAGAATTTTCAAACTTATAAATAATAAATAATGTTCGTTCCATTTTCAAATGATGAAACTTAAAAGGAAAAAAAGTCTCGAAGAAGAATTCGATAAGGTTTTATTATTTTTTTTAATACACGAAGACTTGAAATGATCAATTAATAATTAGAATAAACAGTCTCAGCGAATGGAATTACCAATTAAAAAAAAAAAAAATGAAAAATACCAATATAAAATATAATCATTAACCACTTATATTTTTCTTGAAATTTTCTTTAAACCGTTCAACTTTGATGAGATTATCATCGAAAAACCAAGCAAGTATATGATTAAAAATACATTCGTTATTCGCGGACAATACATTATTCAATTTGGGTATTTTTCGATAACTCCATATCTTACTGCTTTTATAACTCCTTGCAGCATTCTCACTACCAAAATACCACATTAAGAAATCGTCAACAAAGGCAAATTCTTCCAGTTTCCCAACCGACGATGGCACTGGTTGGGATACCATCTTTTCCAAAGAACCTAATCGCGACTTCAGATCCAAAACCGCTACCATTAGTAATTCATTAAAAATTTCATTCACACGTAGAAATTGTTTGAAACATGGCACATCGTCTTGACCATCCACCCACCAAAGTAAAAATTCGTTCCATTTTTCAGAATCAGAGCTTCTACCTTGTTTACGCAAAAAACGACCCCAACGATCCAAAAACAACCTTTTTTCACGTGAATTTCGACGAGTTGGCAAAAAACGTACAATTGTACTGACTGCTTCATTAGTTCTTTTTGTTTCCATACTTTTTATGAACACTTGTTGAATGTTGTCGGTAAAAAAAATCATTCTCTTGAGGTCATTTGCTTCATCATTTGATAAATTTTTATCGATAGCTTCGCACAGTCTGATTAAGTAATTGAGAGCAAAAGAATCCGGCTGTATTTTGCACGTGGAAAAAATCTGCTTCCTGAGTTCTCTAACCAGATCCTCATTCCAAGTACATAATTTCGTATAATTGAAAATTTCGTTATACCATTCTTCAACGAACCAATCAATTGTAATCATACAAATTTTAGTCAAACTCAACATTTTTTCTTCGACGAATCGCTGAATACAGTTTTCATCATTCAGGCACAGCTTCAATAAATGATTCAGAACCTCATTCGAGCAACAAATAATCATTTTTCGCCAATGCTTTTGCCACATACGGAACCTTATTTTCTGTGGCATGTCGTGAAACAGTTTTGAAAAAAAGTTCATATTATTAGAATACTGATCTACTTTATTCGCATGCCAGCTCAAGCGGTCAAAAAAATAATCTACGTTTTCGTCGTCAAAAAAATCTATTTTCAATTGATTCGGAACAGTGATCCAGATTTCGAGAAGGACGAATTGTGCTTGTACAATTTTATATTCCTTATCTGTATCAAATTCGTATCTGTTGTACGCGCTGCGGCATAAGCTAATTAAAATTCTGCAGAAAGATCTAACCTCAATGTTGTTTCGCACAAGATCCCAGATTCTTAACGCGTTTTCGGAGCAACCTCCTTCCACCGCCAATTTTGTAATCAATCTCTCTGAATAATTTGATAAGATGTAATCGACTTGTGCTCTGCTCAATTTGGACAACAGATATTTTTTATCACTTTGGTGGGGGTAGGATTTAACTAAATATTTTAGAAAATCTTGTTGACATTCTGTGCTAAGTGTATTCAATAAATATAAATACGCTGTCCAATTACGCGCTTTCATTGATTCTATATTGTCCATCACTATAATATACTGGTTCCTTATGCGATATTCTAAAGGATGATTCCGCATCTGCACCGCCCAATATTGTAAAAAATCACACGAAACTACATAAAATGGTTGCATATTTTCATGATCTGATACAGCTGGCCATAATTTTCTGACCTCGTCTTCAAACCAATACACACAAGCGATACGGAATTTCTGCACTGGGGTCAAGTCATGCCTCATTAAAAGTTTCCGAGCAGTTCGTTCGGAGCACATTTTACCATCCGATCCGTACGTCAGACTATCGAAGAATTTTAAAAAAGTACCATTTTCGGGTACAATTTCAAGGTATTTAAAACTATCATACAAAGCTTCCAACTCTCGTGCCATCGAAATAATACGTCTGTCGATTATTTTCGTGATAGGCCCAGGAAGTGAAATATTCAAAACTTGTTCACAGTTGAAATTTGGTCTGCTGTAATTCGATTTTTCCATTCGAAAATGTCCGAGCTGATTGTGATACCATAAATCTAATACCAAAGTAGTTGAAGCCAAATTTTTCAACGATGCAAAATCTACCAGAAAATTCAAAGGGTAGATATTCGTCAACTGTTGGTACGTTATCGATGTCCATTTTTGATGTCGGTGGAGTAGAAATTCCGCTCAAATCGAAATCACATTCTGAAATGAAAATTAAGAGATAGGTTTTTTTTTTTTTACCATTGAGCACTTAACAGGTATGGAAAAATCTTAAGATATGGCTGGAAAATTGGTACATTCTTCATTTTGTCATACGTGAACAGCTGGAATATTGGTAATAACACCCTAAATATTTATTTCCACTTTCGAAAATTTTGATGTTGCAATTTTTACGTAAAATATTTCACCACATTTTCATCGACGTTCTCCAATTATTAAAGATGATTACCAACTTACAATTGCATACTTTTTTCCCCCATATTTTTCACTTCAAGTATTTCATACGTTATTTTCGCATCACGCTGCTCAAATATTTCGAATCCTATCAACAAAGTGAGAAGATGAGTTACTTTTTTCAATCCCCATCTTCTCTGGAAGGCTCAAGAGAAGGTAGGAATGGTAGTTTGTTTCCACAATAATAACACAGTAGCTATGAACGAGGTGAACGGAGCTCATGCTCTAACCCAAACCCTCTCTAAAAGTCGTGTTTTTGTTTCGGTAAGAGCATAGGGAAGGGGGTCGAATCAAACAGTAAGTCGATACGATATTAGGGTGGGTCAAAAAAAAATTTTCGATTTTCAAAAATATCTCCCCGAAAAATTTGAAAGCAAATGAGACATGAAGAATAAAAAAAATCAAAATCGATTCATATCTTTCGATCGCACGTTAGCATTTAAATTTTCAAATATTGGCAAAAATTCAAAATTTTAAAAATTTTGAAAAAAATCGAAAATATTGATTTAAAATAGATGATTTTAAAGCTCGTTTTGCTAATTATTTCAACCAAAAAGCACATTTTTGTTTGAAAAAATCACATTTTTTATATAGCTTATTTAAATTTCTGCTATTTCTTTACTTCTGAAAAAAAATTGAAAAAATTTATGAACTTTGATTTTTTTCAAAAAAAAGTACTTTTCGGTCCATATAGTCACCAAATAAGCTCTAAAATTAATTTCAATCAGTTTTTAATCTTTTCAGAATTATTTTTAAAATTTTGAATTTTGGCAACCGCAATTTTTGAAAATTTCAATGCCAATGCACGATCAGAAGAAATGAATCGATTTTGATTTTTTTTTCATCACTATTCAAGTCTCATCAGCCGATAACTTGGGGTATGTTTTTAAAAATCTAAAATATTGTTTTTTCGATCCACCCTGATCGATGTTGCACAGATCATTTTAATTTCTCAACATATTTTTTCAAAATTATCGAGGAGGCACCGTGGACACTGAAAGATCAAATCCAAAAAATGAGTAAATATCCAAACACCTAACAAACGACTGGTCATTTGCTAATTTCTTTTCAAATTTTGAATTTTTCAAGGGGACTAATTAGGGAGTTCAGAGGGATCTGATGAAAAAAGTCAAGAGTACATAGTAGGTACATAATTGAACTTGGCTTTTTCAAATTAGTAAGATTCAATATGTTACATCACCTTTCTCCATTTTTTTAAAAATATTTAACAAAAATATTGTGGGCTCCTGTATTTTCCAGGAGTGTACAGATCTCATCTTGATAATTTACTGATAGAAAACGCGTAAAAAGGGCTACATACCGAGATTTTTTCAGTGTTTTGAATGGTAGCTTTCATCTTTTGTACTTCATCGTGAAAGTTGAATTTTCACCATCACACTTCAACTTCAAGCTTTTCAACATATGATTATCATTTTTGAATCTCCTATCAATTCTCTTCACAGGCCCTTTAAAGGATAAGAGAGGAAATGATCGTGGATTGATAGAAAGGCCATCAAGAGAAACTCGTACAAAAAATTGAGTGAAATAAAAATACCAGACTTCAATTTGATCCAAAACCGCATACAATAACCCTAACACAGTAATCAAATGTTGCGCTGATATCTCTGATTTTGGGTTATTACTGAAGATGTTCAAATTTTTGAGATAGCAGGCATCGGACGGAAATTTTGAAAAAAAATAGTAACTTTAGTAACTTTTTTTTCTGAAAAAAGTAACCAATTTTTGTGAAAAAGTAACCAATTTTTTGTGAAAAAGTAGATAGTTTTTCAATTTTTCGCCTTTAAAAAATTATTAATACCCCTCTCCTTCTAATTTTTTTTCAAACTTGTATTTTTCTCTGTAATTTTACTACCGAAGAGAGAAAAAAATAACGATCCGGGAAAATGAGAAAATCACGTTCAATTGGCAACATTGTCTCTAAATTGTAATCGAAAGTTTCAATTTTTTGTAATCGGTCTTGGTATCATACTTTTCGAACGGCTTTTGTAATTTAAATAGTGATTATTTTATGCCCGAGCGAAGCGAGGGCAGAGCTTTGAAAAAAATTGATTTTTAATACTCGAAAAATTCATTTTTGAGGGTTTTGATGGAGGTATTTACGCCACAGGCTTACGTATAGAACTTTTGAACTAGCCAAAATTAATAATATTTTGTTAACTTACGCCCGAGCGAAACGAGGGCAGAGCTTTGAAAAAAATTGATTTTTAATACTCGAAAAATTCATTTTTGAGGGTTTTGATGGAGGTATTTACGCCACAGGCTTACGTATAGAACTTTTGAACTAGCCAAAATTAATAATATTTTGTTAACTTACGCCCGAGCGAAACGAGGGCAAAGCTTTGAAAAAAATTGATTTTTGATGTCCAAAAACTTCATTTTTGAAGAGTGTCTAGCGAGTTGAGCGAAAAAAGTAACTTTGAAGCTGAAAAAGTAACTAAAAGTAACTGTTCAGCTAAAAAAGTAACTAAAAGTAACCGAGCTTGAAAAAAGTAACCAAGTTACTTTAAAGTAACCGCCGTCCGATGCCTGAGATAGTGAATTTTTGTTCATCAAAATTATAATAATTAAAGATAACACTTGTTTCATTTGAGTTTAATTCTCTTAAAAGGTAAGTTTTGGGAAAAAAGGTTGAATTTCCATCTGAGGACGAATATGAAAAAAACCTATTACCGTATAAATTGCAAATTTCAATTAAATCAAAATAAATAATTTCGAGGAAATGGCCAAGAAAATTCAAAAATTCCAAAAGTAGTACATATTTTCCAATTTATTATTTTTATCGCAACCCAATTAAATTTCTCATCTTTTAAGATGTTTATTTCAAAGTAGGCCAATATGATTGAGAAGTGCTCAGCCTCCTCAATCAAAATTATTCAATTTTTTTAGATAAAAGTAACACCTCTCCCACACACACACACACCGGGTCACCATTAATCAAAATGATAAAACAAAATCGATTTGAAGAAAGATTTATACGATTCACATATTACGTAATTTTTACAAACTAGAGGTAATGATAAAAATCTGATGAAATATATTTATAAATAGGCACCTAAAATAACATAAGTCAGCCTCATTAATTATGAAATTATCATTTCCTTTTTATCAACGATTCGAAGATGCGATTAATTAATAATTAAATGTAAAAATCGAATAAGAAAATTAACTCGAAGGCTATCAATATAAAAAATTCAATCAACACGAATACTTTTTTTGACGTTTTCTTTAAAACGTTCAACTTCGATACGATTATTGTTGAAAAACCACGCGAGTACATGATTTACGATGCTTTCGTTATTTACGGATAAGTAATAAATTATTCAATTCCGCAGTTTTTTGATAATTCCGAATTATATTCTCTTTATAATCTCTTACAGCTTTCTCATTACCAAAATACCACGTTAAGAAATCGTCAACATGAGTAAATTCTTCCAGCGTTTCAACCGGCCAAAGCAAAGGATCTGATATCACATTTTCCAAAGCACCCAATCGCGACGACAGATCCACGACAACTTCCGTTAGTATTATTTGAAAAATTTTATTCACAGGTAGAAATTTTTTAAACATTGTTAAACATTGGCCAATCACTTTTCTTGTCCACCCACCACATCAAAAATTCTTTCAATTTTCCACAATCCAAGTATTTGCTTCGCTTAGATCGACAATTCAAAAATTGCATAGTGAATTTTCCAAAGTTGGAATAACTCGTTATTCATTTTATAAATATTTGTTTAAATTAACAACTGTGAAATCCTATTCTTTGACCTTGAAATTTTTAAAAACTTGCCATTCCCTCAATTTTTCCTTGCATTAAGTTTCTTAAAATGTTTTCAACCCAATTTTTTCAATTTTTTTATTCTAAAAATTTCACAGCTAGAAAATAATTTTAAAAAAACATGTAATTTTGAGGAAAAAAATTTAAAAGGTGCGTAAAAATTGAACTATGAGAAATAATTTCAAGGGCAAAAAATTCGAGATAAGATTTGATTTTGAGAGAAAATTTCTAGAGTTGAGAAATGAAAAACATGTTTTTTCGTTAAAAAATATCCGGAGAAAATGAAATTAAAAATTGAAACAATTTTGAGAATCGAAAAAAATTGGGTTAAAAAATTTGTTGATTTCATAAATATAGACAGATCCATAAAAACAAATTCGGAGATCTTTCTAAAAAACTGCAATTTTTTCACATTTCCAACTCTATGTATTATAATTTTTCAACAATAGTTTTCTAAATCATATCAACGAAGTGAGAAGATGACCGAAATCGATAGGACTCAGGAGTTGATTTCAAGAAAATTTTCTTCGGATGGTGTAAAAGAAAAGATTGGAACTATGTATTTATTTATTTACGTTTCATAAGAACAGAATATTACAGAAACGTACAATTTTCAATTGCCGAGTACCAATCTCCTTTTAGATGGCCAAATATAATTCTAACAAAAATTAATTTCATAGCTGTACCTAGGATACCATCAAAAAAATTGTAACTTCAAATCATGATTTCAACTACCATATCCTTCTACTAACAGTTGTCAAGTGCCGCTCTGCCGCTTCGATATCTCTGATTTCGGGAAATTTACGAAAATGACGAATTTCAAAAGTATTGGGGGTAAGGATTACATTTGTTTCATTCGAGGTTGATTCTTTCAAGATAGATTTGGGATAAAAGTGTAGAATTTCCGATTCAGGACAGATCTTTTTTAATCAAATAAATGAACAATTACAGAAAAATGGCCAAGGAAACTAAAATTCGAAAAGTAAGATTTTGAAAGGATCAGTATTTTTAAATTATTTTCTTTTTCTCAATTTCATTTTCCTATTAATATTTATCGTTGTTTTTTGGGTAATTGGGAAGAATTTTCAATCAAAAGGATACGTGTTTTTTTTTTTTTTTTCTGAAAAATTACCTCCCTCACTTTCGCCATTGATTAAAATGAGAAAACAAAATCGATTTGAAAAAGCATTTATACATCACACAAGCAATGTTCACAAATGACTGGTAAAACCGATAGAAGATAGAACATAATTATAAATAGATATTCAAAATAACATTAGTCAGTCTCATTAATTATGAAATAATTATTTTCTTTTTACTAACGACTCGATGGAAGATAAAGTTAGACACAATTATTTAAAAATGTAAAAATCGACGATGAAAATTAAATCGAATGCTATGAATAAGTATAAAAATTCAATCAACACGAATACTTTTTTTAAAATTTTCTTTAAACCGTTCAACTTCGATACGATTATTGTTGAAAAACCACGCGAGTATATGATTAAAAATACATTCGTTATTCATGGCCAATAAATTATTCAATTCCGTCATGTTTCGATAATTCAAAATTACATTCTTTTTATAATCGTTTACAGCTTTCTCTTTACCAAAATACCACATCAAGAAATCGTCAACTTGAGAAAATTCCTCCAATGTCCCACTCGTCAAAACAAAATCGGATACTTTTTCCAAAGGACCCAATCTCGAAGACAGACCCATAACCGCTTCCACAATTATTTTTTCAAAAATCTTATCCACTGGTAGAAATTGTTTAAACAAAGGCAAGTTTTCTTCGCCGTTCACCCACCACAGTAAAAATTCTTTCCACTTTGCAGAATCCAAGTATTTGTTTCGTCTAGACTCGCAACTCAAAAATTCACGCCAATAGCTCAAAAATAACTGTTTTTCACGTGGACTTCGTCGAGTAGGCCAAAACCCCTCGATCGAACTAACCGCTTCATCAGCCCTGCTTCTTTTCAGATCTTTCGGAAACCCATTTTGAACAGTGTCGGTAAATAAGATCATTCTCCGGAGATCATTTTTTTCATCAATATTTGACAAATTCGTATCGATAGCTTTGCCTAGCTTGGTCAATTCTTCTAAACAAAAAAACTTCGGCGATCGAATGCACGACAAAAAAATCTTCTTTCTGAGTTCTCTAGTCAGTTTCTCATTCCAAGAACATAATTTCGTTAAATTGAACATTTCGTGGTAATATTTGTGGATGAACCAATGATTCACAGTCTCTTTGATTTTGGAAAAATTCAACATTTCTTCTTCGACGAATCGCCGAATATGATTTTCATCATTCAGGCACAATTTCAATAGCTGATTCAGGATTTCAATTGGGCAATGAACAATCATTCTGCGCCAATGTCTATGCCATATGATGGATCTTACTTTCATTGGCATTTCGGAAAACAGCACGGAAAAGAAGTTCGTATCGTCGGAATGTTCATAAGATAATCTAGGATATTGATCCATTCCAAGAAAAAAACGTTCAATTTTTTCATCGATAAAAAATTCAATTTTCAATCGATTTGGCGCAGTAGTCCATATTTCGAGAAGAACATCTTGTGTTTGTGCCCTTTCACAGCCGATGGAATATAAAATATTTAAAAAAGATTCAGGCTCAATGCTGTTGCGCGCAAGATCCCAGATTCTTAGCGCGTATTCGGAGCAACCTTCTTCCATCGCCAATTTTACAATTAATTTTTTAGTGCAATTTGAATTCGATAAAATGTAATCGACTTGTGTTCTGTTCAGTTTGGCTAGCAGATATTTACTTTCTTTTCTATAATATTTAACTAAATGTCGTATCCAAAAGTGTTGATCTTCTGTTGTTAGGGTATTGAATAAATAAAAAAATGTCGTCCAATTACGGGCTCTCAATATTATATCATTATCATAAGGAATTTCATAATGATAATTTGTCATCTTTGCCATCCAATAATGCAAAAATTTACACGAAACCTTATCATCATAAGCTATCACAAGATCATATGATACAGATGGCCACAACTCTCTAATCTCATCTTCAAACCAATATACAGAAGCGATACGGAATTTCTGCAGTGGGGTCAAGTCATTCCTCACTAAAAGATTCCTAGCAGTTCGTTCGGAGCACATTTTACCATCGGGCCCGTATGTTAGACTATCGAAAAATTTTATAAAAGCAATACGTCCATCGCGTTTTACAATTTTAAGGTATTCAAAACTTGTAAATAAAGCTTTCAACTCTTGTCCCATCCAATAAATACGTCTGTCGATTATTTTTCTAATTGGCTCAGGAAGTGAAATACGTAAAACATGTTCACAGTTGAAATTCGCTCGACGGGATTGAAAACAGTTAGATTTTTCAATTTGTAAATGCCCTAGCTGATTGTGATGCCATAAATCTAACACCAAAGAAGTCGTAGCTAAATTTTTCAACGATGTCAAATCTGCCAGAAAATTCAAAGGGTATTCGTCGACACTCGGTGGGTTATTGATATCCATTTTTAGCCTCCCTGGCGCAGAAATTCTGATTAAATCGAATTCTGAAATGTAAATCAAGAAATAGATTTTTTTAGAATTCAGCATTCAATTACGGAAACATTAGATTCTATGCCAGAAATGGCTTAAAAAATGCCATTCAAAAGCAAATTTTCATTCAACCAAACGCCAACAGTTAAAATTAAGGTAATAAATAATTAGATGCACACATTAAAATTGAAATTTCCACCCTAACGCAAACTCGAAAATGGAAAGTCGAGAAAAAAAGTCGAAAAATTTAATGCTTTAATTTTTACAAATTATCGTCGATTTTCATCTTCATGAAAGGACTAATATTTAGCTGCAAAACTCCATCAGTGCTTTAGCTACGAAGGAGGCGAACCGAGTGACTAACGATATTTTTATGAGGACGAAAATATTTCGTTATTGAACTTTAATATTTTCAAATTGTTATAAAATTTCTGGTATTCTCGATACGAATCAGGGCTCCATCGAAGAAGATCCTTTAGATGACGAATTGAGCTCCAAAGTTTTTTTTTGTTTTTCATTATTTTGAAGTAACATAATAAGTAATTAGGATTTTTTTTAGCTGTAGAATACCATCAGAAAGGTATTCTATGAGCTTCAAAATCATTTTTTTCAACTACACCATCTTCTATGGATGGTCTAATGATTGGCTCGATAACTCTGATTTTGGAAAATTTTCGAAATGTTCAATTTCTTGAAATGAATTTGTTCATCAAAGGCATTAATGCACCCAGAAATTTTCCAATGGGGAGGGGAGCAAACTATAAAACTAATTAGGTCTCAAAAATCTGATTTAGAAAAAAAAAAAATTCAGACATTAGCACATCCAGAAATTAGGCCGAGAATTCGAAAAAAATGAGGGACAAACTTCAATGAAAAAATGGGATGCACTTTCAGTACGCTGATAATACTTGAAAAAAGTTTTAGCGAAGAAACTTTGGAAAATTGCGGTATACTTTGAAACCAATTTTCCATACATCACTTAAAATCTGAAGTAGTAAAATTCACCTGTTGAAATTTGTGAAATGAATTTAATTGAAAATCAGTGATTTTTTTCACATCCTTCGGACAAAATCATTGGGTTTTATCAGGTAACTAAGGAATTGATACAGAAATCAATGAATTTTAACTGAAACAGCATTAATTTTTCTCCTTTTTTTGGGGAGGGGGGAGGAAGGAAGGGAGGGAGGTATTATACTTAGGGAATAAAAATGCACTTTTCAAACTTTTTTTTTCAAATAAAAAAATCTCCGAATTTACGAGGAGTCTTCTAGGCCTTCCCACTGGGTGTGCCACTGATTAAAAACGATAAAGGTGGTTTTTAGATCCAGACCATAACTTAAAATTCTTGTAGGCCCAAAAAAATTACGGTATCAAAAAAAAACAACTCAAATTTGAAAACAAAAAACCCACATTAGGTATTTCATCAATTAAAATGTGACAAATTCATCGACTCTAGATGAATTGAATAAAAATTTGAAAAGAAATCATTGCAAAAAAAGAATTTACTGAAATGAAAATTTCAAAACCCTAAAAATAAGTGGTTCCTCTCACTCGACCTCAAAATTCAAGTATGTCCAGAAATTGCTGAAGAATTGATTTTTTGAACCCTTTCGAAGAGATGAACCAAAAAAGTCAGGAATTCTAACAGTAAGATTTTGAAAAGATGATCATTTTTTTTTCCACGTATTTTCATTTTTTTCAATCCCATATTCCTATCAAAACGAAAGTATTTTTCACTGGATTAATATGATTGAGAAATTATCAGTTTTCGAAATCTTGAAATATATTCATGGAAAAATTCCCAAACCTAATTCATCGTTAAAAAAACATTTTGCTAAAACCATTTTGGCTTTTCACGAATTTGTCCCTTTCCAACATCATTTTTCCACAATAAAATTCTCTGTTACTTTTCAAACGTCGAATTTTAATTCAGAAGAGAAAACAAAAATCATCCAAAATAACAAATTTATTCGATATTGATGCAGTTTTTACACACGGATGACAAAAATGAAATAATAATTAAAACATTTTATCTAATAATATAAAAAGGAAATAGAAACAAATGTAGTCAGCCTTTTTCTCTCTACGTAAGGAATTCAATTTTTTTTTTTCATTTTATAATTCCATACTTAATAAAATCACATTCAAGGATTAAAATGAATTCAGAGAAACAAACCTAATTCAAAAACTACCAATATGAACAATCAACGACCACGAGCATGTAACTTTTTCTCAAAATTCTCCTTAAAACGCTTAATTTTGTCAAGATCATCGGTGAAAAACCATCCAAGTATATGATTAATAATCTGTTCGTTATTTATAGACAATAAATTATTCAATGTAGCCATCTTATCATAATTCCATATTCTTTTCCTTTTATAAATCCCAATATTTTTCCTAAAACTGAAATACCACATTAAAAAATCGTCAACATGAGCAAATTCTTCCAGTTTCCCAACAGGCAATAACACAGGTTGAGGTACCACCTTTTCCAAAGGATCCAATCTTGACGACAGATCCAAAGTTGCTTCCATTATCAATTTTTCAAAAATTTCATCCACAGGTAGTGATTTTCTGAACATTGGCAAGTCATCTTCGTTATCCGCCCACCAAACCAAAAACTCTTCCCAATGTGTACGTGAAAATGGAAAATAATATGACAAATCTCGTTTACAATTTACCTTCAAAAAATTACGCCAATAGCCCAATAATAACTCCTTTTCACGATCACTTCGTCGAGTTGGTAAAAAACGATCAACAGCATTGATGGCTTCTTCAGCTGAGTGTTTTTCCAATGTTGCGTTAAATAGTTTTTGAACATTCGGGAGGAATAAAATCGTTCTCTTAAGGTCGTTCGCGTCACCAACATTTGATAAATTCTTATCGATAGCTTCTCCTAGCTGGAATAATTTTCGTATATGGAGTGTAAAATATCCATCTGATTCAATGCACCAAGTAAAAATCTGTTTTTCAATTCGTCTGACACGATTATCATTCCAAGAACAAATTCTCGTATAATTGATCATTTCGTTGAATAATTGTTGGTCGTACCAATTAGCCATAATTGGTTGAACTAGCTCGAAATTCAACATTACTTCTTCAACGAATCGCTCGATAGAGTGTTTATCATTCAGGCACAGCTTCAATGAATAATTCAACATTTCAATCGGGGACTGAACAATAATTTTTCTCCAATGTCTACGCCATATGCTAGACCTCAAATGCACCGGAATGTCTGATAAAAGTACGGGGAAAAAGTTCATATCAACAGAACGTTGATAAACGATCTTAGAAAATCCGCTCATCGTTTCAAAAAATTCATGTACTTTTCCATCATAAAAAAATTCCATTTTCAATCGATCCGGCGCTGTAATCCATACTTCAAGAAGGACGACTTGTGCTCGTGCACTTCTAAATTCATCATATCCAGTATACGCTTCGACGTGTAAAGAAGCTAAAATATAGCAAAAAATGTCAGCTCCAATGTTGTTTAGTACAAGATCCCAGATTCTTAACGCATATTCAATGCAACCTTTTTTCAAAGCCAAATCTGTAATCACTTTATTCGGATAATTTGATAAGACATAATCAACTTGCAATCTGTTCAATTTGGACAGCAGATATTTGTAATCAGAATTATAGCAGAAGGAACGAAATAACTTGCTCAAAGCGCTATATTGGCGTTCTGGTGTAATTGTATTCAATAAATATAAATAGGCCGTCCAATTATGGGCAATTGTTATCTTCTTCCAATTTTGTAAAATAAAATCTTCAGCTCTACGATATCCAGAAAGATCATTTCGCAGCTTCGCCATCCAACAATACAAAAAAGCACACCCACGATTACCAAACAACCGTTTCGGCATTTTATGGCCTGATACTGCAGGCCACAACTGTCTAATCTCATCTTCAAACCAATAAACACAGGCGATCCGGAATTTTTTCATCGGGGTCAATTCATGCCTCATTAAAAGTTTCCTAGCAGTTCGTTCGAAGCACAGTTTGCCATCTGGGCCGTACGTCAGACAATCGAAGAATTTTAAAAAAGGACAATCATTTCGGTTACTAATTTTAAGATACTTGAAACATTTGTCCAAAGCTTGCAACTCTTGTCGCATCAAATAAATGCGTCTGTCGATTATATTCGTAATAGGCCCAGGAAGTGAAATATCTAAAACTTGTTCGCAGTTGAAATTCGCTTCGTTGTATTTTGATTTTTCCATTCGAAAATGCCCCAGCTGATTGTGATGCCATAAATCTAATACCAAAGAAGTCGTAGCCAAATTTTTCAACGATGCAAAATCTACCAGAAAATTCAAAGGGTATTCGTCAACTGATGATGCGTTATCGATGTCCATTTTTGAAGTCGGTGGAGTAGAAATTCTGCTCAAATTGAAATCACATTCTGGAATGAAAATCAATGTTTTTTTTTTTACCATTCAGCATTCAAATATGGAAAAATCTTAGATTCTGTGCCAGAAACGGCCGAAAAATCAATATAAAGATCAGTTTCGTTCTGTCATATGTAAATAGAAGTTAGAATATTATTGGTAACAGCACCTTAAATTATTTCCAGTACATTAACCGAACGTAAAAATAGAAAGTCAAGTCATCAGTTTGAAAATTTTGATGCTTTAATTTTTTACATAAAATATTTCACTTCATTTTCATCGACGTTTCCTCAGATAGTAAAATAATGGAGATTTTTCTAAAAAAAAATTACCATTTTTTTTTTCAAATTTCCCACTAAATCTTTGCAATTTTGCAACAAATTCATACATCTATCAGAAAGTGCAAAAGGTATTCGTCATCTGTTGTGGTGCCGAAATTCTGCTCAAATTTATATCACTTTCTAAAATGAGCCCCAATTAATGGATTTTTCGAAGTATTTTTCGACCAATTTTGGAAGCATTTGAATTATTTCACGTCGAGAAATGATGAAAAACGTCACACTTCTCTGATATTCATTCTCTCAAAAACAAATATGTAATTCAAAAAAATTATAATGTACAGGGTGTCTAACAAAATTTGTCGAGCAGAAATACTAAGTTATACTGACTTTTTGGAATGACTTTTCGCATGATTTTTCAAGTCCCCCCCCCCCAAAAAAAAAAATCAAGACACAAGCAAAGGCAAACATTTTTGGTAAAAATTCGAAAAAAATTTAATTTCGGCGTTAATGGGTAAATTTTCTGTCAATTTTTCATGTTATTTCAAATCCGTGACTTTTCAGTCAAAATTATTGATTTCTTTGATAAATTAGAAATTGATCGGATATCAGTAATATTCAACCGAAAGATCTGTAAAAAATTATCAAGTCAAATTGAAGCGATTAAAATATTGCTCTCGCTTCGCTCGGGAAAAATTTTTGGAAAAAGGGCATTCAGAATCTGAGATTTAATTATTTGATGAATAATTTCACACAGGAATGATAAAAATGATTAGAAATAATAATTTAAACGAATTCACAAGAAACATAAAACAAAATTCAGGCATCAAACTGAAATTTTGAAAAAAAAAAGTAACTTTAGTAACCATTTTCCATGAAAATAGTAACCAAAAAGTAACCTCGGAATCGTTAATTTTTAGGAGTTTCAGTAGAATCCGGGGGGGAAGGGGTGAGGGGTTGCAAAAACCAAAATTTTTGATTTTTTCAGCAAATTTTGGCAATTTTAGCACATATTGAATTTTTGGAAATTTTTGAAGATTTGAAAGCTTTCGCACGTTTGGAAGAATTGTGGTGAGCAAAAATACTGACTTATACTGACCATTTAGAATGACTTTTGGCATGACTTTTCTAAATTCTCCCCCCACCCCACCCACCCACTCAAAAAATCAATATTTCAAGCAATGGCGAAAATTTTTGGTAAAATTTTTTTTTAAATGAATAAATTTTCTGTTAATTCATCATGTTATTTCAATGACTTTTCACAGATCTTTCAATCGAAATTATTATTAAAAATCAGTGATATTTAACTGAAAGATCTTGTGAAAAATCATCAATTTTTAAAATAAAGGGAATGAAATACTGCCCGAGCAAAGCCCGGGCGAAAATTTTTCAAAAAATACACTTTTTAACATTTTTTATATTAGTAAAAAAATTCTGCCTCCTTCATAGTTGAAAAAAAAATGAGAACCCGGTACAAAAATATTTTCCTCTGTACCTCCCTCTCAACGGACCTGATTGATCTCTGAGCCCGAGCACAGCGAAGGCGAAAATTTTTGAAAAATGGGCACTTAGAATCTGAAATTTCATTATTAGGTCAAAAAAAATTATGATTTTTTCGTGGTTTGCATTGACTTCTAAAAAAACTATATCTATTGGCTCATTTCCTGATCTCGTTCCAAAAAAATCGAAACATTTTTTAAAATTCCAATCGAAAATATTACCGCGTTCTTTAAATAAATATGAGAAAGGACAATTTTTCTCACTTGAAAATAATACCTAGGTAATTGTTTAGGTTGGAAAAGGAAAAGTTTCATACAATCATTTTTAAAATGAAAAATTGTGTAAATTTATTGAGTCCGAGCGAAGCTTGGGCGAAAATTATTGAAAAAAAAAGCATTAAAAAGTTTAATATTTTTTCATTTTTTTTTTTTTTGAGGAAAAATTTTGAAAATAGTAACCAATAGTAACCTCTGAAAGGAAAAAGTAACTTAGAGTAACCAAACTCGAAAAAAGTAACCAAGTTACTTAAAAAGTAACCTGTTTTGATGCCTGCAAAATTAGTAAGTCATTGTCTCCATGTGTAGAATTCAATTTCGTTTTTCATAACTCAGAAGGTAATAAAATCATATTCGATAATTATAATGAATTCATCAGAAAAACAACCCTAATTCAGGAAACTATCAATACGAACATTCAACGAACACGAGCAAGTAATTTTTTCTCAAAATTCTCCTTAAAACGCTCAATTTTATCAAGATTATCGGTAAAAAACCACCCAAGTACATGATTAACAATCCGTTCGTTATTTACGTTCAATAAATTACTCAATTTAGCCATCTTATCATAATTCCATATTTTATTCCGTTTGTAAACCCTAACAGCTTTCTTATTACCGAAATACCACATTAAGAAATTATCAACATGAGCAAATTCTTCCAGTTTCCCAACGGGCATTAACACAGATTGAGGTACCACCTTTTCCAAAGGGCCCAATCGTGACGACAGATTCGAGGCTGCTTCCATTATCAATTTTTCGAAAACTTCATCCACAGGTAGTGATTTTCTGAACATTGGTAAGTCATCTTCGTTATCCACCCACCAAACCAAAAACTCTTTCCAATATGTACGTGGAAAATAATATGGCACACCTCGTTTACAATTTACCTTCAAAAAATTACGCCAATAGCCCAATAATAACTGTTTTTCACGAGCACTTCGTCGAGTTGGTAAAAAACGATCAACAGCATTGATGACTTCTTTAGCTGAGTGTTTTTCCAATGTTGCCTCAAATAATGGTTGAACATTCGGGAGGAATAAAATCGTTCTCTTAAGGTCCTTCGCGTCACCAACATTTGATAAATTCTTATCGATAGCTTCTCCAAACTGGAATAAGTCATCGAGTGTGAAATACTCCGGTGGTCCAATGCACCAAGTAAAAATCTGGTTTTCAAGTTTTCTAACAAGATTCTCATTCCAAGAACAAATTCTCGTAAATTTGATCATTTCGTTAAACAATTTCCGGTCGAACCAATCATGAATAATTAGTCCAACTTGCACGCCCTTCAACATGTTTTCTTCGACGAACCGCTCGATAGAGTGTTTATCATTCAGGCACAGCTTCAATAAATCACACGAGATTTCAATCGGGCAACGAAAAAAAAATTTTTTCCAATGTCTATGCCATATGCTAGACCTCATATTCATTGGCATGTCGGAAAAAAGAACGGAAAAAAAGTTCATACCACCAGGATGTAGATGAACGATCCCATAAAATCTGCTCAACTGTATAAAAAAATAATCTACTTTTCCATCTGTAAAAAATTCCATTTTCAATCGATTTGGCGCTGTAATCCATACTTCAAGAAGGACGACTTGCGCTTGTGCACTTCTAAATTCGTCATTTCTTTCATACGTGTCCAAGCATAAAGAAACTAAAATTCTGTAAAATGTTTCATATCCAATGTTGTTAAGTACAAGATCCCAGATTCTTAGCGCATATTTCGCGCAGTTTTCATTCAACGTCAATTCTATAATCACATTATTTAGGTAATTTGATAAGACATAATCAACTTGAAATCTGTTTAATTTGGACATCAGATGTTTGAAATCAGATCGGTAGGAATAAAATATATTTTCAATAAATCTGTATTGGTGTTCTGGTCTAATTGTATTTAGTGCATATAAAAAGGCAGTCCAATTACGGGCAGTTCTTATCGTAATCCAATCATCTAATACGCGTTCATCAGCTACACGATTTTCAGCATCATTTCGCATCTTCGCCATCCAATAAGACAAAAAATTACACGATTTACTAAACTTTCTCAAATTTTTAAAACCCGACACAGAAGGCCACAATTGTCTAATTTCATCTTCAAACTGGTAAACACAAGCAATTCGAAATTTCTTCAGAGGGTCCAAATCACGCCTCATTAAGAGATTCCTAGCAGTTCGTTCGAAGCACATTTTACCATCCGGCCCGTATGTTAGACAATCGAAAAATTTTATAAAAGTAATACGATCATCGGGTTTTACAATTTCAAGGTATTCGAAACTTTTAAATAAAGCTTCCAACTCCTGTCCCATCAAATAAATTCGCCCGTTGATTATTTTCGTAATAGGTCCAGGAAGTAAAATATCTAGAACTTGTTCGCAGTTGAAATTTGCTTCGCGATAGTTCGATTTTTCAATTCGAAAATGTCCTAGTTGATTGTGATGCCATAAATCCAATACCAAAGATGTTGTAGCTAAAATTTTCAACGATGTCAAATCTGCCAAAAATTTCAAAGGGTATTCGTCAACAGCTGGCGTGTTATTGATGTCCATTTTGGCGTCAGTGATATGGAAATTCAGCTCGAATCGAAATAATTTTCTGAAATGAAAACCAAGTAATGGTTTTTTAAAATATTTTACCGTCAATTTTGGAAGCATTCGAATTATTCTACGTGGGCAAAGGGTGGAAAACGTCATATCTACTGGTTTTAGTCTGGTTTTTCATTCTTTCGCAAACAAATATTATAATCAATAAATACTTGTTCCACTGGAAATTGACATTTTCACCATAAAATATTTCAGAAGCAAATTTCGCAGAAAGGAAAAAGGAGGTAAAATAATTTAATCTAAAAATTTTTACGTTTTAATTTGGTGCCCGGCGAAAAACTAGACGGATGAAACTGAAAAATTTTCATTTTCACTGATGAAGTACACCAAAGACCAACAGTAGAAAGCCAAAAAAATATTTGCTTCGGGTGAATTTATTTATTTGGAAATGAATAATTTTTTAAAATAATTGAAATTTGGTTATATTCGTTTCCAAATCTATAGAAGCTCCAACTGAAGTGAAAATTGCGCCAAAATGTGAAGGACTGAAAATTTAATTAAACAATGTGGAAATAATACGTATTTGTTCAAAAATCGAACCACTAGAGAAATGAATCGAAAATTTTTTCAAAAAAAGTGGAACCTTTTCCGCCAGAAATATCGAAACTTTATCTTGCTGGAACCAAAATTTCCCGATAGAAAAATACTTTGTGGGAAAACCGAGACATTTACAGAAGGAAATTCGTACCTATAATTTAATAATTTTTGGAATTCAAATTTCAAGATCGCACTGAGGCTCATTCAAATGCATAGAAAAATTTATCGAAAATATGAAACATTTTCCGTTGAAAATTTTCACTTTTTTTTAATTAATGAAGAGTTAACTGCGGTAAGAAATGAAATTTTTTTCCAAATATTAAGTACATAAATTTGGAATATCAAAAAATTTTTTTGGATTTTATTTTTTTGAAATTTTTTTGAAATTTTTGTCGAATGTAGTCTTGAACCTTAATTTTCGAATATTATTCAACACTAACACAAATTTCCTTCTGTAAATATCTCAAATTTTCCTTAAAATATTTTTCCATCGGAAAATTTTGCTTCCTCCCCTCCTCCTCCTTCTCAGCCCTGAGATAAATCCATGTTGAAAATGATTTTTTTTAAAATTAAATAACGCTTTATTAAGTTTGTTTTTATTCGTTTTATACACCTTCAAAATAGAAAGCAACATGATTTCTTATTAATTTTGGGTCATACGTAAAATTCGAATTTTCCATTTAATTTCATTTAGCTTGAAGTTTAGTTTTATTTTTATATTTCCTCAATGTAGCATTCATGACTAATTTGCCAAATTTTTGAAAAAAACTGCAGGAAACAAAACTGGCATCACATTCGAGTTCAGTTCCCTAAAATCATTCAGAAACAATTCTCCAAATTACCTCAAAGTCTATAGTTTTGGTGATAAAAATTATTTTTTCAATAACGTATCGTAACACCTTACAATTGGGTTTGCTGGAATTTTCGACTTAATTAGGTATTTCATTTGTTTTCTAAACTTTATAACTGAAACGCTGGTGGTTAAAAATTCAATCTGCTATTTTTTCCCATTTCTAAAACTTTGAACATTATTGAAAAGCTAAAAATGTGTACTTTGCGATAAACTTTTTTTTTGTACAATCATTCATATAAAACTCATCCAAACAGAACTTATGCACAAATATTTTGAGCAAAATCAAGACCCAAAAAACACAAAACAAGCTGAACTAATATAAAATTCAATTACGGTGTTGTGTATTTTATTCACATTCTTTAAATATTTTACTTTCTTCCTCGTAACAACCGATTACTCTCTTACTTCTCAATAGAAAACACAGAAATCATTTAATAAAATAATTAGATTTTTTTTACGATTTTCACAAGAATATGATTTTTAAGAAACCCAAAGGATGAAGTGGTAAAGGAGGCCATTCATCCCCTTCTTCAATAGCGAAAAAATTATATCCAATTTAAAAAGATTGGATTGAGATGGGAAATTTTTGAAAAAATGTTTAAAATTTCTATTTTGAGTTTAAAAAAATGAAATATGATGTATCTATTTGAAAATTTTCAAATTTTTTCTCCCAACAAACCGTCTCTGAAATTTTCATTGGCCTTTCTCAGCAGTTGACTGCTAAATTTTTAGAGTGAAATAGTAATTCAATGCAATTCATTCCTCTATATTTAAAAATAGGCACCGATCTAGCCTAGTAGGAAGTAGGAAGGGGACATAACTTCGATTAAAATCTAGAATAAAAATTACCTAATAAAATATAACCAATTTATTAGGTACAAATAATAGTCAAAAAATATGCCACATTTCAAAAACTAGAATAAAAAATTACAAGAAAACAAAAAAAATATCGTTCAAAACGTCAGGCACATAACAAAAAAGAAAATCAACTTGAAAAAAAAAACTCGTGTTGTCAAACTAAAAATAAATGGATGTAGGTTCAAATTGCAAGAGCAACTGTACTTTTTGAAAATCAGGGCTCAAAAATTAAAAATCTAGGAAATTTTTTCCAAAAAAAAAGATAATCAGATGAAATTGCAGGAGCAATAAGTAAAAAAAATAGGGAAAATTACTATAAAATGTTTTCAATAAATTAGCATTACCGTACCGATCGTTAAATTTCGACAATCAACAACATTGACAAAAATTAAAATTGAGTGAAAACACGAATTCATAAAATAGTATCAAATGGTTAAATTTCAAAAAAATAGGGGAGGGATTCTTAATAATTACATTTTCAAAAAGGCAAGTAGATAATTTTTAAAGCAAATCGAAGTAACCAGTCGTTAATTTTTTGGAATACTAATACCAAGGGGAAAATGCAGACACTTTTTTTGATCTTTCCGAATCGACAAAGCCAAAAACACGATAGATTTTTACACAGAAAAAATTTTCCAATTAAAATTCATCAAATTTTCAAACTTTGAATTTCTATTACAATGATCTCAAACTCAAAATTGAAAACTACAACTTTGATGGTACAAACGACTACTTTAATAAATTTTCGAATTTCGAGTATCTCAGAAACGATGGAAAATGCAGCTCGATTTGTTTTTTGAATTCTTGAACAAGATAATCGTTACAAAATGCCGAACAGAAATCAATATATTTCATAATACTTCCGTAAAGTTGTTTTTCGCTCAAATATTTTACGAGATTTTTGCTAATTTCGTAATTCAACATATTATTTTGTATAAATTCTTCAATATCGTCGTTTTTCAGGCAAAATCTCATGAATCGATTGAAATATTCCGAATCAAAGTTAATTAAAAATATGTCCCAATACTCGATCCATACAGTGGTTCTCAATTCAATTGTCATATCTGCCAACAGCTGAGAAATAAATTCAACATCTAGATCAAAATCTTCGGTTTTGATAGTTGTATCTCTCATGGGCGTGCCCAATAAAGTAAATAACAATGATATATGATCAAAAAAAAAGTTTTTCAAACGTGCCGGAGTGTTTGCCCAAATTTCACGAAGTACCATCGTAATTTGAGATACTTGATCGCAGTTCCAGCGATTTGTTCTGAGGTAAATGATGCTAACCAACTTAATTAAAAGAAATAAGAAGTTCAGCTCGGTCATGGATTCCTTCACAAGAAACCAAACTTTCAATACATACTCGAAGTAACCTTCTTCTGATGCCAGAGAACGTATAATAAAATCAGGATACGTCTGGAGAATATGCTCAGCTTGAGCCTGATTCAATTTTGGCAGCACATACTTGATGCTTTTAAAGCCATGAACGTGGAGTGCGCGACTCAACACTCTGCATTGCTCTTCAGTGTCATTTATACAATTCAAAAAATATTCAAGCCCGGTCCAATTACCGCAGTCCATTAGCCGATAAAAATGCAATTCCATTCTACTCAAACGTATTGTCGCAGTCGTATTCTCAATAACAGGATTGGTCGAAGAATAACACATTTTCTGACATTCTTCACTATTTCTCATATTTTTGAATACCTCAGGCCAAAATTTTCTGATATCTTGATCAAAACGATATACGCAAGCAATCATGTATTTTTCAAATACGCTCAAATTATCGCTGGCCAACATATTTTTGACGGTAGCTTCGATACTCAGAGTGCCATCAGGTCCGTAGGTTATGCAATTGAGGCATTCGACCGCATTTTCGTTCAAATTCGTCATGATACTCAGTTTGTTAAAATTATCGAACAAAATTTCCAGCTCTTTCCGAATCGAACGAATTCGTTTATCGATTATTTCTCGGATCGACGGCAATGTGATTTGCAATTCTTCGCAGCTGAATTCTTCTTCGGGATAGGTCACGATCGAATTAGCGATATTGAAGCCTTTGCGACGCCACAGATCCAAGGCTAGTCTGGTTAAGGCGAATTCTTTCAAAGTTGCAGGGCGAAGAGGATAATAAAATGGGTATACTTTGGCGTTATCCATTTTCGAATCGAAATTTTTCAATTGATGAGGAAGAATGATCTGGAATAAAAATAGAAAAACCACTCCATGTAATAATAAAAAAAACCACATCGGTGAATACCAATTTTTCTACGTAGTTGATTAGAGAAATGAGTGCAGTGACTTATTAGTGATGTATTGAGAAGAAACTGAACCAAAACACTTTTCACGTTTTTTTTTCTTCACTGAATAAACAAAAATGTTGAGAAATCACAAAGCTACTAAAATTCATCAACACTTCATCATTCAATTTCAAAACTGAACAATCGCTTGAAAAATTTTCACTTCTATGATAATGAAAAAATTTTGAGAACATTCGATGAAAAAATACTTGACAAAAAATGATTCAATGGATGAAAAATTGTTAAATTTTAGAGAGAGCTGGTTTGTTAATTCCCAGAATAATTCAGAAATGTGCAATTTGATTCCTACCTTATTCGGGAACGAATTGATTCTTTCAACTTCTGAGTCTTTCGTATGAAAAGAAATGATCAAATGAAGAATCTAACGTCGAATTCGGGTTTAGAAGGTCAAAATACCTCGATTAACATTATTTTCGCGATTTTTCTATTTCAAGTCTTAAAATTCCCCTTCTTCGCTGATTTTTCATCCCAAAAAAAGAGAATTTCGAGGCTTCAAGTTGAATGATTGCGAAAAAGATGTTTATCGGGGTATTCATGACCTCTTAAACACGAATGTTTTTTCATTTGGCAGTTTATTTCTGTAAGAAACGAACAAAATTCGAAAAAGCTATTTAACTAGCGATGAATTTTCCCCAAACTCCTGTCAAATGTGAACAGGAGGCTTCAATTTGTACGTACCAGCGGCGATTTTGAAAAAGAAAATCTAAGGATTAAAGTTCAAAGAAACTGAACGTTTTTCAAAATCGTTCTATGTGAATACGAATTCGTCAAAAAACTAGGCAAAATTCGAGTATATTCACGTCTCTTGTATTTTCATTACTTCTAAGAATTTTCTTCTGATGATTCATTGCGTGTTGGGAATAAATTTTGAAAAATACGATGTTGAAAACATTCTCTGAAATTCAGTTGAAAAAAATGTTTAAAAATATGAATACATGAATTTGAAAAAAATTGAAGAAGTGAAAGTTGGAAAACTTTTTAATAAATACTAAAAAATGTTTTCCAACTGTAAAATTGTTTAAAATTTATTTCTAAAAATTTTTCCAATTTGGATCCAGAAAAAAAACAAAATCTTGAAATTTCTTCTAGTTTAAAAATTTTTCCCAATAAGGTATGTAATTTTGAAATTTTCCTCAATTTTTTTAAAATTTCAACTTTATGTTTTTAAAATTTATTCCGAGTACCTATGCGAAATATTGGAAAGAATTTTTGAGAACATGAAATTGAAAAATAAATGAAGAAAATCAAATTTAGGTTTGAAATAATTTTATAAAAAATTTAAAAATTAGAAACTGGATACAATTTTGAAAAAAAAATCCAATTGAAGTGGTGGAAAAAATTTGAGACTTGAAGAAATTTTAACTCAAAAATTAGATTAAAGGGCTTTGATGGTTGAAATCTCGCTGGTAAAAATAATCAAGAGCAAACTTTTCTCTAGGATAGAATTTAATTTGATTTACCTATTTTTCTGGACCAATTTTAATAAAAAATTGGTAGCTGCTTGAAAAATTTCAATCTTGAAAAAAAAATCAATGGAAGTCTGACTTCTCTAACTTCCCTTGGAAAATCGCCTCTGGTATGTACCTACTTGAAAAGAAAGTAGGAATCAATTCGTAAGTACCCCGAAATAAAATGAAAAGAAATGAATTTCTCAAAAAAAAAAACAAGCGCTACCAGCTAACGCTGGTCGGGAGAGAGTTTATACGTTTTTTCGAATTATTCAGAAACATTTCACACGTTACCTCAAAGTTTAGCATTAGTCATAAAAATAGCACTATTAGTGAGCTCAAAGGGTTGTTGGAAATTTTCGAAAAAAATTGATTACTTTGGGGAATTTTCATTTCGAGTTGAAATAAAATTTATCTATGCAAAAGTTTTAAAATTTTTCCTTCCAACAACCAAACTTTGATAAATACGTAAAGAGAGTACGTCTCTAAATATTCAATTTGCCTATTCTTAGCAGCTGACTGCTCGATTTTGAAACTTAAATAATAATTCAGTGCTATCCATTTTTTACCTATATTTCAAAATAGATATCTAGGTATATCTAATTAAATAAAAATAACAATAATTAATGAAATATAAACAATTTATTACAAATAATAGTCAAAAAATATGACACATTTTAAAAACTATAATAAAAAATTATTCAAAAAAATAAATGGAAAGTCTATGATTACAGGCGCACAAAAATATTCATTAAAGAATCAAAATAATGACGAATTTTTCATTCGCAGTAATAAAAAATATCATTCAAAACAGGCACATAACAATAAAGAAGAAAATCAACTTGAAGAAAAAATACACTCGTGTCCATCAAACCTATTTTAGTACTTCAGACAGCTGATGAATGGATACCATATTTTGAGACTTCCATAAAAATACAGGTACATATTTTTAGCTTGAAACCAATGGAAATGATTAAAATCAGCATTACCATACTTGGCGTTAAATTTTGACAGTCAACAACACTCACAAAAATAAGATTTGTGTGAAAACAAGAATTCATAAAATAGTATTGAATCATTATTTACATTTTTTTTTGAGGGGAGGATCCTCGATTTTTTTCAAAAAGGCAGGTAAGTAATTTTAAGAGTAGGTAAAGGGAAATAATTTGTCATCAATTTTTTGCAATATTAATGAGAAATGCTTAGATGATACCTACTTGTTTTTGTTCTTTCCGAATCGACAAAGCCGATTTTTCCAAAGAAAAAATTTGTCAATCAAAATTTATCAAATTTTCAATTCTTGAATTTCTGTTGATGAGCTTAGACTCAGAACTGAAAACTACAACTTTAAATTCTCTGCATCGTCAAACATATCAAGGGTCTCTTAAAAATACAGGGACCTACAAAATTTATGAATACAGACTCGAACTATTCAATTAGAAATTCATCTACAAACGCATATTTTTTTTATAACTATCTTTAAAATTCCCAACTTCGATAAGGTCGCCATTAAAAAACCATCTTAGGGCATCATTAACGATACATTCGTTATTTATACTTAATAAATTTTTCAACATTGGCATATTCTGGTAACTCAATATCTTACTCCACTTATAATTCCTCACCCCTACTTCGGTACCGAAACACCACATTAAAAAATCATCAACCAAAGCGAACTCTTCCAATTTCCCAGCAGACGAGGGCACTGGTTCGACTCTTTTCAGCTCCTGAGGACCCAGCCACAAAGCCAGTTTTGAAATTACCTCGATCAATAATGTCTCAAAAATTTCATCCACGGGGAGGAATTGTTTAAACATCGTACAATCGTCATCACCTTTCCACCAAGATAAAAATTCACTCCATCTGTGTCCAACATCGACCTCGCTGGCCAGCCCCGCAGCCAAAAAATTAATCCAATAATCCCGAAATAATTGTCTTTCTCGCAAACTTCGTTCAGTACTCAAGAACCGTTCAGTCACCGAAATCACCTCATTGGTCAATCCTTCTTTCAATTTCGACACGAGTAGTTTTTGAATATCGTCGGAATAAAATATGGTTTTTTTGACTTCGCTCTCTTCATCAACGTTGGTCGACATTTTAGCCACAAATGCTCCCAATTCTATTAAATTTTCGAATTTCGACCTTTTCAAATTCGATAGAACAGGCAACCTTACTCGTTTCTTGAATTCTTCAACAAGATTATCGACACAAAATCTCGAACAGAAATCAATATAGTAGACAATATTTCCGTAAAATTCTCCTTTCAGCAGGAATTCAATCCGAGTCCGGCATTTTTCGTAATCCAACATGTTATTTTTTACAAATTCTTCGATTTCATCGTTTCGTAGGCAAAATCTCATGAATTTTTCGAAATATTGCAGATTGAAAAAAATTAAAAATATGATCCAATGCTCGGTCCATATTCTGGTTCTCAATTCAACCGACATATCTGCCAATAATCGAGAAAAAAATTCAAAGTCTAGATCCGAATGTCCGGTGTCGGTAATTTTTTCCATCGGGATTATCATTAAGAAACTGAACATTGTAAAGATACCATGATTCAGGAATTCATTTTTCAAACGATTCGAAGCACTGGTCCAAATTTCATGAAGTACCATCTTAGCTTGTGTTATTTGATCGTAATCCCAGCATTTTATATTGAAAATAAAGTAGGAACAGGAAATCAAATCAGATAAAAGGGTACAAAAGTCAGCTTCAGTGATGGATTCTTTAACATGAGACCAAATTTTCAACACGTATTCGAAATAGCCTTCTTGAAACGCCAACTCAAGTATTATACGGTGAGGATACGTTCTAAGGAGATAATCGACTTGATCCCTATTTAATTTGGGCAGCACGTATTTGATGTTTTTGAAACCATCAGCTACCAGTGTGTGACTCAACACTCTGCATTGCTCGTCAATGCCACCGATACAATCTAAAAAATATTCCATCCCGGTCCAATTATTGCTATTCATCAATCTATAAAAAAAACGTTCCGATCTATCTAAAAGATCAGTTTCAGAAGTCTCATCCTCCGACATCGTAGCCATCAAACTCGTCGAAGAATAACTCATTTCCTGGCAATTTCCACTGCCTGCCTTATTCACAAACAAACTATCAAATATAAAAGGCCAAAATTTCTTGATTTCTTTATCAAATCGATACACGCAAGCAATCATGTATTTTTCAAATACGCTCAAATTTTCGCTGGCCAACATATTTTTCACGGTGGCTTCCATACTCAGTGTGCCATCAGGTCCGTAGGTTATACAATTGAGGCATTCGACCGCATTTTGGTTCAAATTCTCGATAATGTCCAGCTCGTTGAAATTATCGAATAATTTTTTTAGCTCTATTCGAATCGAATCAATTCTTTTATCGATTACTTCTCGGATACTCGATGGCAATGCGATTTGTAATATTTCTTCGCAACTGAATTTTATGTCAGGGCAGGTCACAGACGTATTGGTGGAGTCGAAGCCTTTGCAACGCCATAAATCCAAAGCCAGTTTGGTTGAAGCGAACTGTTTCAAAGGTGCTGGGGTCAGAGGATAGTAAAATGGGTATTCTTTGGCGTTATCCATTTTCGAATCGTCAAATAATTTCAACTGTCGAGGAAGAATGATCTGGAATAAAAATAGAAAAACCACTCCATGTAGTAATAAAAAAAAAACCACGGTGAATACCAATTTTTCTACGTAGTTGATTAGAGAAATGAGTGCAGTAACTTATTAGTGATGTATTGAGAAGAAACTCGAACCAAATTTCAGGGTTACTTTCTAATTTTTTTTCCTCAACTGAAGAAAACAAAAATGTTGAAAAACCACAAAGCTGCCAAAATTTAGCAAAATCGCATTATTTTATTTTGAAACAGCACGATTATCACGATAAATTCTCAATTCTATAATACTGAACATTTTTTTGAAAATTCAACGAAAAAATAGTTGGAAAAAAATTATTAATTCACTAATTCACTGGAATTAAGATTTCATTCGTAAGCGTACAAAGGTGAAATGATTCTCCTTTTTCCAAAATTTTAAAAGGCCGATGACCAATTAGTTGTAAAATAACTTCAAAAAGACGAGCGAGGTAAAAATTTTAAATTTTCCAGTCTGTATTCAGGTTTCTCAACAGAAGCTCAAAGTTTCAACATTTTTTTGAATTTTTTGTGATTATTTTTATAGGTGGTAAGTCGCATTTTGACCATTGAAGAGTAAAAAAAATTGACCTAAAAAACTACTTTCGAAAATATTTCGGAAATTGAAAAATTTGAGAGCCTCGGAGAAAAAGATACGGAAATGGAGTCCTTCCTACCTATATCTATATTCAGAGTGAAAACCAACCTCACAAAGCCGATCAAAACGTATAATAATAATTTTTCGAATTCACTTCCAAAATAGGTACCTCGAAAATGTTTTTTTTTTTCAAACATGTAAGTACCTACTTTTGAAAATGATGCAAACACCCCAAAAATGGAGTATAATCAGACAAATTTTTTACTTGAAGCTTTTGATTTTTCGGAAAGGAGGGGAGGGGGGAGGATGAATATGCACCGAAAAATTCAAATTTTCATCACGTCTTTTTCGAGTCATTTCACAATTTTTTTGGTACCCATCATTTTTTTTTCAAATTCGGAAAAACTTGAAAATCGCGACGACTTGATATTCTCAAACTTCAGGTCACTGATCGATTTTCATTATGAAAATATTTTTTGGTATGATTATACGTATCACTCATAATTGAAAAAAATGAGAAAATGTTACAACTTTTGTTATTTGATGATTCGATGTTTATAAATTAAAATTCCATACTTTCGCGGTAACTTTTCATTTCTCATCTCTTGAAATCTGACTTAAAAATATTAAAATAGAATTATCATTGATGAATAGCTTCATGACTTCATAGAAAATTAACCTATTTCATAAGGACGTCGTCATTTCATGAAACAAATATGGTTATGCCTATGCGTCGAAAATTTTTCATGGTTGGTGGGAAGGAGGATCGAAGTAGATAAATCATAAATTTGTAAAATATATTTCGACTATGGGTTTAAAAGTACAGAACTGATTGATTTTTTCGCGAACTCTTATTTAAGAGCCTAAGAGGACATAATAATAATAGAAATAGGTGTAATTTTGTGTCACTCAAAGAAATCTTTCAAGAATCACTCAATTTCCAAGCTGATTGATTACGTCAATGTGATTTTTCTTCGCTTCTCCACTTCAAAAAAAAAAAAATAGTTTCTCTCAACCATAATTTCCAACTACGTTTTAGGTACTTTAGGAATGAAAAAATTATTTGAATTTGAGAAACAAGTTCTGATGCTGATGATTTCCTCGTAAAAGTCACAAAATCATTTTGCAAGTCTGATAATGAATTCCCTATCAAAAGAAATTACGTATTTCAAGCATTAAATCTCAAAAACTTGACGAAAATTGCAAGGACACCATGACTTCGTCATCAGTTTTTCATTACTTAGGAAACTATTCAAGGGCACTTCAATTTGAACAGTAAAAACACCAAAATCATAATTCATTTTCAATTTAAAATTTCAAACATACGAAAAAATTATTGAAATTTTTCTTAAACCTAAACATTTACTTCACGCATCTTTAAATTTGAAAAATTATCTCAAATATAATTTTTTTATTAAGTTTCTTTCAAGTGAAACAAATCTCAAAATTTTTCGAACCTTAAATTACGAATAAAAACTTCAGAAAAAAGAGAAAAAAATTCGAAAGTAGAAATAAATTTTGCGAGTTTTAAAAGAAATCAAATTTGAAAAAAATGTTGGCAACTAAAAATTTTTCAAGAGTTGATAATATAAAAAAAATGAGAAAATATTTACCTACAATGGCTGAATAGCGATTGGCCATACCTTCAAAATTTCAGGGATACGTACATTTCTAGACAAATATTCAACTGCATCAAAATAAAAATTTACCCTCAATAGAGCCGAACTGAGGGGAGGGATACAAATCTTCTTTTGTGATCACAGAATCGCAAATTTCTTCAAAAAAAAATGAAAAAACCTAAAATTTTCTCCATTAAATTTGCTATTAGTTCGAGAGAGAAAAATTAGAAATATTCCATCAAAAAAATTACGTTACGATGATTTTTTACTCACATTCAGAATTTAAAGACCTGTGAACGAATGTTCAAGCAAATTTTGTAAAATGGCTTTTTGCCTGCCATGAAAATTGAAGGGGAAAATTTCACGCAAAAATACGCAAACTTTGAAAAATAAAATTTCACTCGATGTTGATGCCGAGTCTAAGAAAAAAAAACAAAATTTTATCCCATTTTCATTTTTCATCACTCGATCATTCTATTACAAAAAAAATTCTAGCTCGGCATACGGTATGGTGATCAAAAAACTTTCCAAGTTTTCAAAATCAGTAATATTTAGATACAATTTTCGCGAATGTAAAAGCCACATTTGAACATCTGCTACCTCTTTATGAGTTTTTACTCCGTCAATTTTAAAGATAGACATTAAATTAATCAATGTTCTTTACAAAGACCTAATCCCATCTCGATTCTATTTGAATTTCGTGCCTGAGCAAAGAATATTGTCTCAATCATTGCATTATACAAATCAATTGCACTCAAATTTTAAAAATAGGAAAAAATGAAGATACAGGAAAAGGTAAGAAATCAACTTGGGAAATTTGATCGACAGTAATTATCGAAATACACATTATCATCAAATTTTAAAACGAATTAAACTAGATCAACTTATTACTAAATAAACACTCACCGAATTATATTGAGATTGAAAATTTCATCCAAACACAATAACCCGAAACTTAGCGAAAGTCTCGATAAATATAACAACTATACTCAGTCAAAAGTGGGAAAAAAAACGCAGCTTCGAAATACTTTCGAATCGATCTGTATAAACGCAACTGCTGAAAAACACCATCACATCGAAAGATCCCACATGCCAAACCTGACAAGGAACTATTCTCAGATAGTAATCCAAACGTTTAAATGTTAACCACCTTGCTTCAGGTAAAAAAAATAAACACACGTGCACAAAACAGATACACTGCTAGCCAATTCTTCCCTTTAAAATCAGCAGAGGACAGAAAAGGCGACACATTAAGGGGGAGGAAGTGTACGTATTTATCAGAATAAAGATCGTTAAGTCGTTCACCAGACAAACTATTTCCGTTAATTTCTAGAAGTACAAAACGTTAGTCTTCAAGGCGACCAAAGATAATCGATCTTTGCATTCGTTTCAATAGTTTCAAGTTAACGAGCAGCGTCAAATCAAATTATCAGGAAAAAAAAGGAGGTGAAGTACGAATACAATGTTTTTTCATTGTAAAATAAAATCAACCATTGGGATAATTCTTTTGAAAATAAGGGCTCCAGAGTTAGGTAGGAGCCAATAAAAACCAGTTTTATGCACAGAGACGATACACCATACCCTTACACGATGCTGGATTTTTTCTTAGAAATATTCACCGTTAGCCACCCACCACCAATGTATTCTTCCATTCTTCACGTACGTTCCTTGAAACTTTAGGACGACACATGGACTGATATATACGATACGAATACATATTCACAGGCACCAAGGATTGTGTTTCTCTTCTTGTGTTTCGTTACGAAATTTGAAAAAGAGGAATAGCTTAGAACTTGTCTAGATCAAAATAACATGGTACAAAATTCGCCTCCTTCTCGGCTTCTCATTTACCCTTTCTCATCGATCCTGAAATCTGATCAGCGTCAAAATTTTTTTCGAGAATTATTTATTTCAAAATGGTTCTAAAATGAATGTCTTTATCTCAAAGTATTTTTGGAACCTATTTTTCTATTTTTTCAAGAGCTGCTTGTACCATTTCCTCCATATTCAGTAGAAAAAAAAGGGGAAATGAATTTTTTCTGAAAAAATGTTGAAAATTATCAAAACCGATTTCTCGCGATACATTTTTCTCATTTCGAAAAAAAATTATCTGCGCAAAGATTTACGATGGAAAATCTCCACAGATCCAAAAAATTAATTTACCAATTACAAAAGTCGACAACAAATTGTTTGCTGCGTGTCTCGTTGTAATGCCAAAATTTTGATTCTAGACATCAAAGTAGGTACATCGCCTCGCTTAATTCTGACTTCCAAAGTTTGCGGGGGGGGGGGAGGAGAAGGGGTCAACCTTCACCCCAAAAACAAACTTTGGTCAAAAAAATTTCCCCCTCCATTAGTTACATAATAACAACCTAAATTTTACAATCGGAACCCAGACACAAAAATCGTAGCGACTTGTGTTATTATTTCAGGAGAGCTTTTAATTTTTTTAGGACTTTTGAAAAATAAGGTGGTGTCAAAAAAACAGGCACCAATGATATTTTTAGACCAAGACCAAGACATATGCAGTAAAAACCTTATTGGTCCCCCTTTCTTTACTGAACATTGGAAAAAAAAACACGAAAAAACTGTTATTTTTGAAGGTTAGCTTAAAAATTTGGCGGTAATAAAACACGAATGCATTTTCAAGGTTCTTTTAAAATATGGCGATAATAAAACATATGTAAATGCATTTTCAAGGTTCTTTTAAAAATACGGAGATGATAAAAAATGAATACCTGTGTGTAAATCTTCAAGATAAAACCTACATTAAAACAATTTTAGAAAAAAAAATCAGTTATAATGATTTTCCAATTTTTTAAACAATATTGAAAATAAGTAAAAAATTATACCTATTATGATAAAAGACGAGTGCCAATGGTATTTTTAAAAAGGAATTTTAAAAATTCAATACTTGACCCAAATTTTATCGAAAAATTATTCATTTTACGACTTCTTTCGGCAACAGCTTTCATCAATAATCTAACAAAACGATACCCCTCCATAACCTTCACATATGTAAGTCTTGAAATATGAACAGTTTTCGTAATGTAGAATACAAAATAAGGGGCTTCAATTAAATTCAAGTTCGTTAGTAAATTTTACAATTTTTTTTTGTAAAATTTTTACATTTTAGAAATATTTTGTGGTATGAGCAGTTGAAGCTGTGATTTTTTTTCTAAATTTCTGCCATCGAGTTCATGACGATGAAGTGTCAGGTGAAATTAATGATAGCAAAAAATTTCTCTTCCAGATATTTTCAAAATTTCTGCCAACTTGAGGGAAAAAATTGGAAAAATTGAACTAACTACAACAAACCTTTTGTCCATTTTTTTAAAATTCTTTTTTTCCTAAAAATTGAACAAAAATTTCGTAAAATACCTCTAAAGTAAGGTTGTTTCAAAGCACCATCCATTACAATCATGAAAGAGAATTTTATTCGTCAATAATCAAAATATTACGATCCTAAATTTTTCAGTATATTTTATACTGCTATCGAATTTGATGATGAATATTTTTGGACAGAGACATTCACATTAAAACAATTTTCAAAAAAAAATCAATTATACTTCATACTTCTATTTTTCATTTTTCCTCGATTTATTGCAGGTAAAATATTGTAAAATCCAGAAATTAATTAAATTTTCATTTCCCAGTTCGATACTTCACTGAGCAAATTTACAAACCTTATAAATAGATGTCCAGTTTTCACAATTTCTCTACTTACATTATTTTCAAGTTTACTTAGATATGGATATTTTTAGACAGAAACATCTTTTTTAAAACCATTTTTAAAAAATCTAATTTTATTCAATTTTTATTTCTTTGATCTTTTGTTGAATATTTCCATAAATTGGAGAAAAACTTTATATTTTCAGCGATCCCTTGAAAATTATCACAATGAATGATTTTCAAAAAAAACTTCCCTACAGTTACTATTTTAGAAAAAAAAATTCCTGAAATTTTCAAGCTTTTTCGAATATTATCAATTTATAATTCAAAATCTGATGGGAAGGAGTAAAATGCAGTCATATAGAGTTGAATTTTTACCACGTCATTAGAAGGTCTAGACACGTCTTTCCAGCCATCTCCACTCCAAATTTTGAAAAAAAAATCCAGTTCGATACTTCCATATTCACATACCCGAAATAAATTATCAATATTGGCAAATGGGACAGAGAATTCCAGCAATAAAATTTCACACTGCGTTTATTTCTCGTTCGGTGCATTACGACCCACATACGAGTTATTTCATCATCCACGTGAAGAGATGAAATTCACTTTTCCATGTCAATTCTCATTTTCGGTATCGAAATATACAATGTAGGTAGCTAGATATTCGAACCACGTAGAAATCTTCAAAATACCGTTCACATGGTTCACATCCGGAGCAGTGAATTAATTGCAATATGCACTTCGAAACTTGATCGTCTTTTCAACCATTAAAAACTGGCAACTCCGTATTTTTCGTTGTAGCGATCGGTAAATTGCAGCGTTTTATCGTTTTATGCTTTATCACATAAAGACCATTATGTCTCCCTCCATACCCAATGATAATCTGACGTATTTGTATTGTACGTTAGTAAGACCAGACACCACAAACTACTACGACTAACTACTTTTCATTTTGTTAATGAATGATAATAAAGCAACCTCGAAAATTTTACATCAGTATTGAAAAATGTGCATGCAATTTAAGAGTAGTGCAATCGAAAATTCAACTTACCAACGATGAGAACACCTTTCACTATAACATTATATCTTTTCTTCAACGACGTAGTTCGATATGTAGACGATTCTTGACACACGAACTTCACAAATTAACGATTCGAAATGATTGTTGCCTCGAATAGACACAAGATTGAAGAATTTAAGCTCGAATTATTATCACAGTTCGAAGATAATTATTCAAAATGTACACGATTATACGAAGTGCCGGTATAAACAACAAAGATGAAATACCAATACAGCAACACGTTTAACGAACGTTAACTGCACAGACGGATCACACATCGGTCTGACGACAACATTCAGCTGACTGAATAGCGGTGTGTGGTATTCGTAACGTACGGTTGCGCGAGCTACGTGCAGATAATGAGATCAGTGTAGCCTCGAACGAGAATTCAAAAATTTCCTGCAGATTTAGACGTGAAAACGTGAGCACGTATCCTAGTTTCTTTGTGAGAGTGTGTGCTGGTGAGGTACGACTTTTTTTCGCGAGTCCCAATTTTTTTCTAAAATTTTGAAGCTAAAAAATTTGGAGCTGATGAAAAATTTCAGTTAAAAATTTGACTGAATTAAAAAAAATTAGAAAAAATTGTATGAAATTTTTTTTGTGTTCTAAAAAGATGAACATATCGCCAGAAAAATTTGGGAGTTGGAGAAATTATGTTGAGAAAATTTCATTTTGGTTATTGAATTGATTAAACACGACGAAAATATTACGGACATACGTGCATAAGTGAAATGGAAAATATTTCGCAGAAACAAGCATATTTTCGTCGTTGAGATGAGAATCGATGATTGAAAAAATTTTCTCGATATTTTTTTGTCCACATAATTTAAGAAATATTGAGAGAATACGAATGAAAATTTCAGGGAAAAAAATCATAAAATCAAAAATGCATGAGTGGATAAAAATGGCTTATTGGCCTTGGAACGATTTTGGATTGGATTGATCATGGCTTCATGGCCAAAAGTTGGCCATGAAATGATACAGATACATGGAGAATAGAAATACATCATTCTCTTGAGTTTCAGATCCCCATTTTGAGTAGTTTTTGAGTAATAATGATATAAAGAGGTGGAAAAATGAGTTCTACCTAGATTTTTTTTCAAAGGATTGGCTAAACATCTTTACGCTCAAAAAATTTGAATCAATATTGTGAGGTCCTCCTTACGTACGAAAGATTTTAGGCAAAATTTTCAAAAAATAATTTTAAAGTTCTTCATTAATTCTAAAATATTATATAATTTTTTCAAAATTCTTCACAAGTGGGCCATGGTTAAAATTTACCAAAACAGTTATCTTAAGCCATATGGAGAAAAATTCAGAAAAAACAACCTTTTGATAATTTATGATTTGTTACCATAATTTTAGTAAATTTCTACCTTGACCTACCTAAGGTGAAATTTTGAAAAAATTATAAATAATTCTAAGATTAATAGGATATTGTACCTAAAAATTATTTTTTGAAAATTTTGCTCACAGTCCTTCATATAGGTAAGTGTGGCCTCAAAATATTAAAGAAAATTTTAAAATTGGAGGGAGCTGTAAAAATTTTAGAGTTTAAAGAAAATTGCTCAAGTATATCTTCAGAAAAAAAAATAAAACTCATTTCCTATTTTTACTGCTCAAATGAGGGAGAGGTGAAATTCGATTTAAAATTCTTACCTGATGCTCGATGGAAAAGTTTGAATTTTTTCTTCTTCTTGTATTTTTTGTCGTGAATGAAATTGAGTTTTGAAAAAAAAAATTGAAAGAAAAGCAAAAGAAAAAAATAAGAAACACGGCTAGTCGCTGAATTGAGTCAAGCCACGGCGAAAACGAAGGCAATGAATTAAATTTCGAGATAAAAAATTACATTGGCGAAAAAAATATTTTTTCCATAATAAATATTGAAATTGGATGGACTGGGACAACTGTCCCAAAAAGCTCTTGCCATACAAGATTAGCAAATATTATTTTAGCATTTTCAACTTTTTTTCCTCAAAACATAATTTTTTATGGAAGAAAATTTTTGAGCAAAAATATATTTCCCAAAGTGGTGTGCTTCAGGAAGGCGTAACCTTGAACATTGTGTTTTTTACATTTCAGACAGGTACACGCATCATCTTGAATGTTTTGGAAATTACTTTCGCTATATTTTTTAAAACCAGAAAAAATTCATAACTCGAGCAGAATTACTTTTTCATTAAGCTAACAAACTTCTGAGTTTTTATCACCCGATTTCAGGGACAAATTGAACAGATTGAAGAAATTTTTTCTTGTTGTAAAATCGCATTTCCTCGAAAAATTAACGAATTTTTCAAGGAAATTAATCAACCCTTGCTTTGAATCGATTAATTTTATTCTAGAAAGAAATTTTTGATTTTTTTCATCTTCTCTCCCCTTCCTCCATAATTCAACTCAAGTTCATTTCTATGTTGGTAAGTAAGTAATTCATTCCCTGCGAAAAAACAATGATTGACCAATAAATTTTTGGAATGATTGAATGCAAAATTCACTGTCGATTGAAGTCACGATTTTTCGATCTTTCAGATTTTTTCAGCTACCTCTATTACTTTAGATCAATAATTTCGGTTTTCGAACCCAGAGTAGTTGCTCAAGTTTAAAATCCATTCCTAAAATCATAATTGAGTAATATTTTCAGATTTTAAAGAAATATTTGGAAATTTACCATCATAAAAATAAAATTCCTAAAAACAGATACAATTTTTTTCAAGTTTTTCTCATTAGATCGTTTCGCATTTCAAAATAAAAAATACTTCGATCTTCGATTTCGAAAATCATCAGAAAATTAACATGAATCACGAAAATATGCTAAAAAGGTGAAAAAAATACCTATTTCAATTGGAAAATTTTAAATTTTGACTTCTTAAGTCTCTATATTCATTTGAAGGTTTAAATTGTGCAAATTTTTTAAAACTGAATTACCCACCAATTTAAAAACTCAAAGAGTTGAACTTTTGTAACTTTTTTGAACCGCCTCCAACAGCCTAATTCATAATTTTAAACTAATCAATTGCCAAAAGAATTAAATTTGCCTGGAAAAGAGCAAAATTTTGAAAATTTGCGGTGACTTCGGCACAAGAGATTGATAAAAGGCTAATACGAGACCATCACTTTGAAATTCTAAATTGTCTAAAAAGAAGAATGTCAGTTTTGAATTCCATTCACGATTTGCAAACATTTTTCATGAGAATAAAATATACTAAAAGAGCAAAAAATATCATTTTTTATTGAATTGAAACTGGACCCATCTCCAATTAAAATTTTTAAAATTTAATTCAATTTTCAACATTTAAAATAGCATGCAATACCTATAATTATCTTAAAAATAACCCGTTAGACGCAGAATTACATATCACAACAATCGAGCGAACAATAAAAATACCTAAGTACATAATAAACAAATACGATAAATTATCAATTCACTTAGAAAAAAAATTAAAAAATAACAATCAAAATTTCTTACATAAAAATGGTATTTTAAAGAACACGCTTTGTTTAACAATTTTTTATATGGTTAACCTCATAAATTCTTCAAAGTTCCTTTGGTCATCATCGAAACTCCATTTAGCTAAAGCTGCAATTTCACCAGGAAATTTTCGGTTTTCTTCAACAAATTTGGCCATCACTGGCACTTTTTTGTAGTTAAACAGCTTATCAGATTTAAATTTCTTGACAGCTTCATCATCATCGAAATACCATTTGGCAAAACGGTCGAAAAATTCAAAATCTTCGCCAATGAATATGTACAGATTCTTCAAATTATAACATATTTTTTTCTCAAAAATATCATCTATATTCAACGTTTGCTTGAATTTTTCGACATCGTCCGTGCACCATTCGAGCAATTTTATCCAATTCTCGTGATTAAATTTAGCTGATCGATGTTTGGTTGGATATTCGCGACAATAATCTTGGAATTTCTTTTTCAGTCTGGTCAACTTTTTATCACTCGGAGCGAAAAAATTGATCACCTTGGTGAAATCTTCCAACGAGTTTTCTTCAAACGCCAGTCGTAAAGATTGCAGGCCAGTTTTGGATGAAATCACATCATCTTTGAATTTATCCATATCTTTAACCTCATTCGAAAAAATATCACGGATAAAAGCGCCGAAATTATTCAAATTGGAGCTATTATGGGATACAATTGCATCCAAGTTCGGCCTGAGATTTTTTTTGACTATACTTTGCATCTGTTTCGCATCCTTGGAAAAAAATCGCAGGTAATCGCCGAAACTCGAAGGGTTTCCTTTTTGGATGAACGATCTGCAGAGTTTTTTCATTAAGGGGTCCGACACGAGACGTTGATTAAAAGCTGCGATGGCTTCGGCATCCGGTAAACTCAACCTGATGAATTCTTTCAGCTGAGAAGGTTTCGTGAGTAAGACCATATTACGCCAGTTCGTTTGCCATAACTGGTTTCTAATTTCGTAATTTGCATTACCGAAGAGTTGCAGCATGACCGTCATATCGTGGCCATAATTGGAAAAATCTTTCGAAATGGTAAAAAATTCGAAAAATTTTCTGATTTGACTCGACGCATATTCTTTCAATTCGTCCGAGGCATTGGTCCATATTTCAATGAGAAAAACGTTGGCTTGACTGCGGCTGGTATAAGTCCAATTTGAGCAGAACACCGAATACCATAAACGGGTAAGAATATTCAGAAAAGTTTGTGGGCTTTTGGAAATATCATTTTTCATAATTAGCCACAGGTCAAGCACATGGCAAAAATACTCTTCATTTTGAATTAGAAGACCGAAAATTTTGCAGCCACATTCGATTAATAAACTTCGAGCCTGGTCTCTGTTGAATTTAGGCAATAAAATCTGACGAGCTTCCGTATCATATCCATTCAAAATTATAATAGTTTTTGATAATTGCTCGTCCTGAGACAACATCTTAAAAAAATACTCGAAAGCTGGCCAATTTCTTGAATAATATGATTGATCAAATCGAACAACGGCAGACACAGGATCATTTATGGATTTCATTCGATGATTCCAATGGTTTATAGGATTAGACACAATTCGATCGACTCGTTTACTTTTCGACACCAAAGGCCAAATACGTCGGACGTCGTCTTCCAGGCAAAAAAACGATGCAATTTTGTATTTCTCCAAATTACTAAATTGGTTTCCTTTCGCGATACTTGCAGCTGTGGCTTTGAAACTAATGGTTCCATTTGAATTCGACACGATGCTGGGGAAACACTTTTGGAAAATACCTGGGAATTTTTTTTTTCCTACGCCGAATATTTTCGATTTTTCATGAAAATTGATCCAATGTCGCAGTTGGCCACACGTTTCTCGAATTTTGTGATCGATCGTATTTTTAATACGAGGTGGAAGCCAGAGATACTTTTCGCTGGTGAAATTTGATTTCAGAAACGTAAAGTTAGGATCAGTTTGGCTCGTAGGATAACCGGAGTATTCAAGTCGCCATAAATTTAACGCGAATTCCGTCGCAGCTAAGGACTGAAGAGATTCCGGCGAGTTTAGAAAGCTGAATGGATATTCCATGAGTTCGCAGTTCAGAATTAATCCGGTTACAAAATGGATACCAAATATGAAATTAATTACGCCTGAAAATTCGCAGAAGATACAAAAATTCATCAGTATTTCGTATTTAAGATCATTTCAACTTTTAGTGAGATTCACCAAACACCAGTAGAAAATGAAAATAAATCAAAAAATATGTTGTCTCAGTAAAAAAATTATACCCACCAATGAAACAGATCAAACTAAAACGAAAAAATGTAGAATTCAATCAAGTAAGTACGTCGATTTTCCATTAATTTTAATCTCCTTGACAATCAACCATTTCTTCATATTGATAAAGTTGACAAAATCTAAAAAATAAAAAACATGAAAGAAATTTTCCAAATTCGTAGAATTTGCATTCGTAAGTCAGAAAGCTGTGAAAATATTTTTAGATAAATTAAACCTAATCGAATGAAATGACGAAATAGTTGGTATTGTAAAAATGGTTGAAATATTGAAGAAAAAAAATTATTCAAGTAGGTACCTACTTATTCTGAAATGGCTCGAAAATTTTTCAATGTACATCTTGTGAAAAATCAATCAAATAAATCCTGCGAAATTCACAGATGTAACAAAAACGCATATGAATGATGGGAAGAGGAGGTGACATGAAATTTTTGTATTTTTTTTAGATTTTTCTGAAAAAAAAAAAAAAAAAACTATGAAAAAGTAGTCGACAATAAATGATATCAGGAAATTATGTTTAGAAAAAAAATCCTGGGATTAGGAAAAATGAAAAAAAAATCACGTAGGTACCTAATTTGTGAAAAAAGTTTTTCCAAATGAAAATAGAAAGTGAAAAAAAAATCAAAGAGACTCTAGGTAAGTTGAAAAAGCAAAAGAAGACACATGAAAAAAATTATTTGAACAATTTTCGAAATATTTTGTCCCTTTCTTCTGAAATGTTCATCTTCGTAAAAATTGGGACAAATCACAAATCACATTTTTTTATACTACAAGAATACTTTAGAAATTTTCGAAAATTTTTTAAACATTCGGTTCATGCAAGAACATTGTTTTGAATAGGTAGGTAGTTTGAATATTTTTTGGATCTTTTTCAAAATTTAAATGTTTCAACGTCCTCTTATATGAAATTTCTCTGTAATATTTTTTAACAAAATTGAATCATTTTTCGTCATTTTTTAAAACATATATTCTTACTTACGACATATTGCGAGTAGGTACCTACCTACAAATTGTTAAAACCTAATGAAATTTTTTCAAAATTGGTTCGTATATTTAAATATTTTTTTGAAATGTGCGATTGATTGAATTTTCATTACATGTCATTTTCAATTTTTTTTAAAAATGTAATCCAAAATTATAATAAAGACTTTAATTGTTTTACAGTCTCTAATTCTAACAATCATTTAGAAGAAGTTTTAAAAAACTTAAGTACACGAATTTTGCAACATTTCTATAATTTTTGAGGTTATTTGTTGAATAATTTCATACCTAAGGTATAATTCAAAAAACTCAACAGACTTTGATAAAATTAAAAATTTCAATGTAATTTTTATGATCATAAAAATGAAATAAGTAGGTAATATTTTCAACATTTGCAAAATAATTATTCAAGAATTTTTTCAATTTCTAGCAACTTTTAGAGTAAATAATTCCCTCCTTTTTTGGACAAAATTTGTAGATGGCCAATGATTTTTTTCTCAAAATTTCAAAATAAAGTTTGCAATTTCTAACGATTTTTTTTTATATCGTAGATAATTTCAAATTGTATCACAAATGTTGAGTAAAGAATCGTAAAAATTTTCAAATTTGTGCTTCAAAATTTTACGTTTTTCAACAAAATACCACAATTCATTAACATTCTTCATTACTTTTCAAGATTTTGATTAAAAATTTGTGATCAATTCCTAGCAATTTTTTCAACTTTTTAAACATTTTGTGAAACATTTTGAACATTCAGATTTATGAGTTGGAAATATTTTCAGTTGAAAAAATCCGGTTCGAGTCAGTTATTTTCAAATTTTTATGACTTATTTCAGAAAAATTGCCAATTTTTTGATCTTTTATCACAATCTAGTTTTGTTACACCGTCGTAATTTTTACAAAATTTTCCATCTTTCTTACAAAAATCAACATTAGCTACTTCGGATAGGTACCTACATTTAGGAATTTTAAGTAATTTGATCACTTTTGCAATTTTTACGAAATTTTGCCCGCTACATAAGCTACATTTTTGAACAATTTCTACGAAATTTCAAGGAATTTTTTTTCATTTTTGGGAATACCTCAATACCTTATTGTTGGAAAATTGAAATTTGCACTAAATTCTCAATTGATATTTCACCACGTTTATTTCAACAATTTTTTCAATATTCAACATTTTTACGAAGTTTTTGACAATTTCATGGATACATAAACCACCTTTGAACAATTTCTACGAAATTTCAAGAAATTTTTTCGATTTTTGAAAATATCTGAGTGTCTTATTTTCCAGAAAATGTAATATTTCATTTATTTACATTACATTCTTATCAATTTTTCACAGCTTTTATTCGAATAATTTTTTAGAAAATTCAACATTTTTACGAAATTGGTCATGGTCACAAAACAATCATTACTCACCGTTTATCCAAAAATATACAACGAAATTAATCCACGACACGAAATCCATGCAAAGTTCTGCTTGATTCATATCAAATAAATTATCAGCTTACAAGTTTCAAAATGCTTCTATGGGTCAATTTACGTTACCTAATAAACTTCTCAGAATTTTTTTTCGAGTGAAAACAATTTAGAAAATATTCAAGATTACGAATTTAGATTGATCGAACAATATGAAATATTTTTTTCTTAAACAGAAGCCGATATTCGAAGGAAAAAAACCACAACACAGATTCACTTGGTTAATTATCCAACGCAATGGTATTCATTTAAATTAATAGGTACCTACATAATTTTAAGACTATTTCAACATAAAAATAAAATTTTACGTAACTCGAGGCAAAAAAATACTCGAAATACTTACCCCGAGCAAAAATCCATCAAAAATTGGCACGATAACAAATAAAAAACATCATTTTGCGCCACTTTTAGAATAAACCTAGAAACCGATTTGAAGTCTACTGAACTATACCGTTCACATCGTCGATGGACGGAGACGAAATGAACTTGCAAATAATTTCAATGCGAGCAAAGAGACCAAGATAACTGATAAGTGCATCATTCTCATTCGCCTAAAATTCACCAGCGTTTTATCTCGATATCTCAAAACATGATCAATCTAATTCACATATGGCTGCGGTTATTTCGATTGGTACACAATAAATAAATCGATGGGCAAGAAAAACGATTCCATATAATTCACAAATTCAATATAAAATTTTTCAAAAAATCGAGCACTAAAACACAGATCATTTTTTCAAAAATGGTGACTACGAATGGGGGAAAAAATCATAAATTTCAATACATCGGTGGTTCAAACCCATCTTCTTCCATTCTTTCCTGAAATGCGGCCACTTTTTCAGCATCTTTGTCATAAAACCATCTCAACATTCTTAAAATGGTAATAGTCGACCCACTTGTGAGCACCATATCGCAAATAGCTGGTATTGACTTATAATTATCGATCCTATTTAGCTTAAAATTTCGTATGGCTTGATCGTCGGAAAAATACCATTTGGCAAAATTATCAAAAAAAAATAATCCCCTTCCGATTCCGGAATGTTTGGATCCGGAAACCCACGAACTAAAAGCGTACAGATACAGGTGAGTTTGGAAAATATTGTTTATATCCAACGAGTCTTTGTAGGCTGCGAATTCCACCTCGTCTTTGGTACACCATTTTATCAATTCGTCGAAAATCGGAGCACTGAAATCGTTATTCTGCCGAACGATGAGGTATTGACGAGAATACTCTAAAAACTTCACCTTTAGGTTTTCCACGTCTTTTTCGCAGCTCAATAAACGACTCACGATTCGTTTGCAGTTATTCGGATGGCTTTGGATGGCCACATTGAACAGAGCTTTTGAGCCAGGAGCGGATAAAAATAGATTTCTTTTGATTTGTCCGACATCAGCAGCGTTGGTGAAAAGACCGTTGAAAAAAATATCAAAATTGTGGAATTTTCGGTCATCAATCAGACCAGCAGTAACGGTGGCTAAATTACTCTTGATGATTTCTCGAGCTTTAACATTGACAATGTCGGGAACAATCCAAACAAAATTCAAGTAATCTTTTAAATCCGAATAAAATCCTTGTTTGATTAACAACGTGTAGAAAAGTCGAAAATCGACCATTTTCGTGAATTTAAAACGTTTCAACTCATCGTCGTCTGTAAAACACAACGCTGTGAATTGCTCCAAATACGAAGGTTTCGATCTTAACACAATCTTTCGCCAATTACTTTCCCAAATCGATTTCCTGAACTCGAGATTATTTTTTCTCAAAACCTCCAACAAAAATCCCATATCGTGACCGTAATTATAAGCAAATCCGGGCGAATGATGTTTCAAATTATAGAAAAATTCATCCGAATGGCGATTCAAAACGTAGGTTTTCAGGTGATCCGGAGCCCTGGTCCAGATTTCCATCAATATCCCGTCTAAATTGAACCGACTCATACGATCTCTTCTTTCTATATTCCAAGTGAGCTTCCACAGACCTCGAATGAGCTGGAGAAATACATCTTTGGAGATTACGTTTTCCATATGAGTCCACAGGGCCAGCACGTGCTCAACGTATTCGTGATTTGATAACAAAATGGTCAAAATTTCACAGGCTTTAGCTTCGAATACAGTTTGAGCTTCGGATTCGGTCAGTTCGGGCAACAGACACATCATGGCATCGGTATCATTCGTCTTAAAAATTTCCAAAACCTTTGGAAGCCGTGATTCGTCCTTTAAAATTCGACAAAAATATCTCAAAGCTGCCCAATTTCGTCTCCGGTACGAGGTCATCAGTCGTTTCTCAATCGACACCGGGTCTTCGTTCGAGGTCATCAAATGACTCCAATAATGAAACGGCATCGATTTTTCGAACATGTGGCATTTAATGAATTCCCAATTGGTCACCACCTTGGGCCAAATTTTTTTGATTTCGTCCTCCAAGCAGAACATGCAGGCTATTCTGAGTTTCATTTTGTCGTCGATATTGTCCCTCTGCAAAGCTTTGGCGCCTGTTTTACCGTAACTAATTTCACCAGTGGAATCGCAAACGATGTCGTTGAAATTGGTTGAAAATACGGATTTCATATCGGAGTTGAATTTCGAATAGAACTTGACCCATTTTTGCAGATTTTCTCCCATCGAGATGATTTTTTCGTCGATTAGACCTTTGATGCGGGATGGCACGGTGAAGAATTCGGTGCAGCTGAATGGCTGTTCCAGGAGCGAAGAGATGGTGGTAGGTCCACGAGTTGAGGTTTTCTGACGCCATAAGGATAGCGATAGCTCGGCCGAGGCTAGGGTGATCAAGGAGAGAGGACCGTTGATGAATCTGAATGGATATTCGGCTCGAAGTATTTCGTCCATGTTGAAAAATCGGTCGCCAAAAACATGTAGAATTTTAGTTCGAAGTTAAGCCGGATTTCGAGTTGGAATGAATCTGAAAATTCAAAGGAAATTAGATAAGAATGCATTTTTTGGGTATTTCAAATGAGGGAAGGATGAGGAGGGGGGGGGAGGGTAAACGGTCATATTTATGCAAAAATTTATCAATGTAACTGAAATGATATTCATAGAGGCAGTAAAATTTTGAGTAAAAAAACATTAAAAATTCAAATATTAGGTACCTCATATTTAAAATTTCAAGTTTATTTCTTGAATTCCTGTCAATTTTTAATTTTGCTATTTTGCAAAGGTATGGACAATTTGGCATTACCTTTGCAAAATAGTAAAATATGAAAGCCAAACCTAATCAAGAATCGATACAGTTTTAAAAGGTACCACGAATAAGATTTCAATATTCTTAAATTATCCAACAGACCAAATCTTCAAGTTCAAATTTCTTCAATTTCCTAAATTCTAAATTTTGTTCAGAGCTAAGTTTAATTTCAGCATTTTTTCATCAGTAAAATTTTATCACATAATTTTTCTCAAAATTATTCTAGATTTGACTTTTATAGAATTTTTAAAAACTGAAGTAGAAAAAATTTTCAAGTTGGAACTTTCTATTTCAAAAAATTCAATATAGGAAAAAATTTCAAGAAATTTTCAAAAATCTTTCACCGGTATTCGAGGAACATCGCATCAAAATTTCAGCCACGTTGGTGAGATCGGAGACGAAATATCGATCTAAAAAAAAAATTCCCCCTCAGAAAAAGGACTTTTTTAACATAATGGAACTAAATTGTTAACAAGTTTTCAACAGATGTTGACGAAATTTTTGGGATTCTTTCATCTATGTCGATAGAACACCGTATCAAAATTTCAGTCATTTTGGCCAAATAGGAGTCAAAAAATCGATTTTTTGATTTTACATTTTTCAAAAAAAAAATCATTTCAAATTTAGTTTTCTCAAGACAACTTTTTTGTAATCAAAAACCACAAATGCTCGTATCTCGGAAACATGAAGAGCCGAAGTCGAATTTTTTTTTTCAAAATAAAGCTTAAAATCTGCACTTTTACATGGTGCCAAAAACAGGAAAAAATTTTCCGACATAAATCATCATTTCATAGAACGCATCTTTTCTTAATTTCTTCCAACACGAAATTTTGTTTTCGATTTTTTGTCTATTTCACGTTTTTGAATTTTTTTTTCACCTTGATAATGGGAAGAAATTTTTTTAAAATATGAAATTGTAAAAAAAAACATCAAAGTTTTTAACTGATTCGTCAAAAGTTTCCAATTTTTTTAAATCCAATATTTCGCACTCCCCTCCCTCCTCCCTGAAAACATCGTCCTATTCACACCTGATTTAAAAATTCGTTCGAACCACACATTGTCGATTTCAATGATTTTTTTTCAACATTCAAATATTTTTCAATAACAAATTTGATACAAATTTCAATTTTCAAGCAATTTCAACGTTATTTTCAAGCATTTTAATTGTGTTTTACGTCACTCAATCTTTGAAACATTGAGATTTGTGATACATTAAAAGCTTAATACTTACAAAAATTGAACTAAGCAAAATTAATTCCTTGATCAATTTATGATTAAACGAGCACATTTACTTATGCTTAAAAATAGTAATCCTGGTGGGAATTTTAGCACCAATTTACACAAAACGAGAGTGAATAGGTCAATTACTTCTGGATTGAAACGAAATCCTTGTGATTTGTTTGATTTCACATCAGATAGCCGAATTCTATCATCAAAATCAATCAAGAATCAATTCACCGGCTTCGAAAATAAAATTGAACTTAAATCGTAAAATGTAGGTACTAGGTACGTCGATCGAGAAACGACAAATAACATATTGCACAGTAAACAACGTATTCACAAAAGATCACCCAGATTGAGAATGACTGAATGAGATAGCCACCCGCATCTGACAACGAGGGACAACGAAGACGAGAAATAACTTCTCCTACCATCTCTTGCGAATAACAAAAGACCAGCATCATGGAATTCTGACGTCAATGATACCGTTTTAAAAAATACCCTATTTTTGACCTACCAAATCGATTGAAAGCAGTTTCGAGACGTAACAGAGCCACCAGAAAATTTTCAGTTTTTTCAGCGCTGAAGAAAAACCCTTAAAAATGGTTCATATGAACTTCTCAGCACTATAATGGGAGGAAAAAAATTGATGACCTATTTGATCGATTGATTAAAGTATATTTTTCCTAGATCCGTAATAACTTTTAATCCAAATTTACATTTTTGGGCGAACATTTTTTAATTTTTACCAGAAAAAAGGTATAGACGGTCAAGTAGGGTGTTTTGGCCTAGGAAACTGATTTCGATCGTTCCTATCCTAAATTCTGGCGAAAAACTTCTAAAATTTTGAACTCCTAGCTCGAGTATTGGGGGGGGGGGGACAAAATGTGTGTCTGTGTGTCTTCTCTTGTAAATTTCCAATTTTTTGTGAAATACAGATAAAAATTTAGTTTTTTTTTTTTTCAAATAGTTTCTAGAGAGTAAGAGGAACTCTGAAAATCCTCCAAAAAAATTCCATTTCAGGAAGTATACAAATCAAATACTAGTTTTTGAGCAAAAAATATGCTGCAAAATTTCTCTTTTTTGCACTTCATATTTTTATGTTTTGATTGAAAAATTGTTCAAGACACTTGAAGGCTCCAATTGCATTTTCGATTTCATATTCGAACTTAGCAGGTTCTATTTATTTGAAATCGACACCCATATTACCTACTTTGATTTTACTCAAAATGGAGGGGGTGCTCAAAATGGCGTCCTGAGAGTTTCGGGTCCTTCGATTACGATTTTATGTTGATATTAATGTCAGACATAATCGTAAATCCTACTTACAGGGATGAACTTTTTTTTAATGCTACTGAAGTGCATGCAACATAGGTAAAAAACAGTTTTTTGTTGCTCGGGGCGCGGGCGTCAGTTTCGATTATTTTCCACAAACTTCCACCCGTCTACCCCTTCGAAATTTTCAAAAATTTTGTGGTATACTTTTAGATAAATAGCGGTCAGCGTTCAATTTTAGGAGGATTCCATTGCACCTCTGACCCTTCATTGCGAAAGAGGGGTTCAATATTTTTAAAAAAGCGTAACTCGGCGAAAAATTGCTCAAAAATTTTGGAAAAAAAAAATTATTCTTTCTTTTAACCCCTAGAAACTAAGTATCTAAAAAAAAAAACGTGAAATTTTGATTTTCATTTCACGAAAACTGAAAAAAATTACAGGAGAAGATACATGTTTCGGCCTTTCTTCTTCCCCAAAATACATGAGCAAGATTTCGGTTTTTTCGGTGCTTCAATCAAATTCCCATATTGTGCAAGGATACAAGGAAATTGAAAAATGTAAAAAAAATCGAGAAATGCACTTCAATGACTGAAATTTTGGATATGTGGTCTTTCATGATATAATGTACTTTGATTTTTTTGGGCTCAAAATGTTACTTTGAGTTGGGATACCTCCCTTCTTAGGATGGTTTCTGTATCCAGGCTCATATTAAATTTTGACAAATTTTTGGAAATTGAAAAAATGTGTTTTTTTTCATCGAAATATATTTTTAAACTTAATGAAATTCGAATTTAAATCTGAATTTTTTCTGCATTATTCTGAAATTTAGAACCTCTATGTAAATGCAACTGCCTTCTGGATTTTCAAACTTTTCCATAAAAAAAATCCAATAACTGAACTTGGACAATTAAAGATCATATTCTCTCGTTTTTCTAGCCGAAAAATCCATTTTGGGCTTGATATCCAATCGCTGTACTTTTTGGCCCACTATTAAATAAATAGGAAAAAATTAGAAATACTTAATAAAAAAGATCGAAATCAGGTCACCGGGTACCATAGAAAAAGGAAAGAAGACGAATTTTGATTTTCTATAAATTGATATTTCCAGGTTAAAAAATTGAAAACCACCTATTCATTTCAGTGTTGCCAACCTTTGATCTGCCAAAAATCTATTTTTAAGATGAAAAGTTATTGAAAATTCAGCTCAATAAAATTTTTTTCCTATGTTTCAAAGTGAATTTTTTATTGATTTTCCAAGAGGGAAACGTAAATTTCAACGAATTTTAGAGTTGAATCTGTCATTGGAACAAGATATATTAAATCAGATTTCGCCTTTCAAGATTTTTTTCTTTTTTACTAGGTACGATTTTTAGGGCTTAGACAGGAAGCATTCATTTTTTCAAACCAGTTGAGTTAAAAAATGAAATTTCAAAAAATTATTCCCAATAGTTACCTCTGAATATATTTTTTTAAAAATAATATACAAGAAAGAAAAATCGCAACATGAACAATTGAACATAGCTAAAAAATAAAAAAAAAAATCAATATTACTCACGAGTAGGTACATATGTAGATAGATACCTTTTTCATTTGATCTCTGAGCTCCAACATCAAAATAGGCACATGAGAAGATAATAATTAATAAAATACAAAACGAAATCACAATCTAAAAAAATCTAAAAAATTTCAGGTAATTACACAAGAAGATAAATTCAAAATAAAATGCAATCATTTTTCATCAATTGCAACAAAGCAACGTAACGATACAAAAATCGAACACAAATTCCATCGTATAAAATAACCTAATCAATTTTTTCCAAATCCTCTTCATCGATCTCTTCATCCTTATTCGCTTCAGATTCCAAATCATCATCAGTTTCCTCCTCAATAGTTTCCCAGTCGTCATCCCTCTCCATCGCCAGCATTTCCTCAAACTTCTTCCTTTCCTCTTCATTTCGAACAAAAAACCAATTCAAAATACGTTCGACAGTCAAGCCATCCCCTTTTTCCAAAATATCGCGCAAAGGGCCTAGTTGCTTATAATTAAAAATCTTATTCAACTTGAACGTCCTTGTTGCTTCGGCGGATCCAAAATACCATCTTAGAAAACGACTCAAAAAAGGCAAGTTCGATAAAATTCCGGCAGAATGAAATGCATCACTGAAAAGTGGGAACAAATTGGAAAACATGGGATGGATGAATGAAGCGAGCTCGCCTTTAATTGCTTTCGTTAGTAGTACATCGAATATGTCATCGATAGGTAATGTTTTTTTGAACTTGACTATTTCATTTCTGCTGGGAGCACACCAAAGTAAAAATTCATTCCATTCTCGTATTCGGAAATCGGTGAACGAAACGGTTTCCAACGTATGTTTACATTTTTCGAAACATTTTCGTTTGATCTTCACCAACAAATCGGCATCGGAACTGAAGAAACATTTGACTACATTTTTAACTCCGTTTAGGCAATCTTCGTCCAATAATTTGTACCAGTTTTCCAAACAATCGTGAATTTTTTCTCGTTTAAATTTCTCAGCCAGATCCGGGGTTGGAAACGCTTTATCGATGAAGTTGCTGAATTTGACCACATCGTCGTATCTTTCGAACGTGTGCATTTCGCTCAAATTCGAAACGATAATTTCTTCCATTACACTTCTCACACGGTCCTCGTTCGAAGAGCAGTATTTTAGGTAATCGATTAATACATCAGTTAAACCGGTTCGGATGAATTGATCAAAATATTTGCACGATTTCGCGTAATCCATCATCTGGTGTTTGAAACTTTCGATATCTTCTTCATTGTCGGCCCAAATTTTCAATAATTTGTCGAAATCAGCCGGAGTCGCGATGAGCATCACCTTTTGCCAATTTTCAAGCCATAACGTACGATGCTTCGATAAGGCTTTCGCTTGGGATAAAATTTCTTGATGAAATCTCATATCTCGACCATACCAACGCATATCACGATTGTCATCTGGCTCGCACAAATCTGCGAAATAACAGTCGCAATAATATTCCAAAACGTAGTTCTTCAGATGATCCGGAGCAGTAGACCAAACATCGTAGAGCAAAACAGCCGCGTGTTCGAAATGGAACCTCTTCTCAACAAATGCCAATTGAAATAAATCATACACAAGTCCGACGAATTGAATCTCATTGATCAGATTTTTCATGTAATTCCAGGCTTCGAAAACATAATGGCAGTTCAAATCGTGTACTGCCAAGCCGTAGATTATCTCACGTGGTATCGAACCTTCCTGCAGAACTTGATCCAGCCGAGATTGGTTCAATTTTGATAACAGATCTTTGACCAAGGTAGTTCGTGAAAGCAAGAAAGTGATTCGAGATGTTTGCAGCGTTTCGTTCAATTTATCCCAGAAAAATTCCACTTCTGGCCATACGGAGAAACAACCCAATGATATGACAGTATATTCAACCATCTGTCCATTTATACTTGGCACCTCGCTTAGTTCATTTTTCATTACACAAATCCAGTAATATAACGTTGGATGTTTCACGAATGTCACATCTTTAAGCTGATCATCTTCGGATACCGAAGGCCACAACTGTCTGATGTCGTTTTCAAAACAGTAAGCGCAGCACAGTTTGAATTTTTCCACCAGGCTCAGTTTATCAGACGAGAGGATATTTTCAGCTGTAGCTTTGTAATCAATGCTACCATTCGAATCGAATACGAAGCAATGCAAATGTTCCGATAGGATTTTGTAATTATTGTCGAACAACTGTTCATGGCAAAGCCACCACTTTTCCAACATTTCGGCCATAAGTCGAATATGACGATCGATCCGGTCTCGAATTTGGCCAGGTACTTTTAATATTTTAGCGCAGCTGAACATATGCCGCATGAACGAAGGAGAGCCGAAGCCGGCGATTTCATCCGGATACAGATGGTTAATCTGAAAACGCCAACAACACAGGGCTATTTTGGACGAGGCGATCGACATCAGTGTTCCGGGAAATGAGAGGAATTTGAATGGCTTTTCTTCTTCGACGATCATTTTAATATGTGGACAATTACGTAGTCGAGCTGTCTTTCTCATAAGAATCGTAGAATTGAGCAACTATACCTATAAGTAATCGAAACGTGAGTTAATATTTCGAGATCACAACACAAAATGAAAACACCAACACTCGCGAATCATATGATAAATTAGTAATGTAGATCAGGGATCAGGTAGATGGATTATCTAAATTTATTCGTCGATTATTTACTTACGTTCAGTGAAGCTTTCCACTTCTCTATACAAAGAGTGAAAATAATAACGAGGAAGGAAGGGTTAACGTAGCGCACATGATAGAAAATTTCGTCTACTCATATCGTTGATGAACCAGAAATATAATTACATCACCGTAAGTATTTTCACACTTTGAATAACGTACGAAATTGAAAAACAATGAGCTGTTTGGTTAATGAAACTTACCAAATCTTGATCGATCACTTTAGATTGATAGCTCGTTCCTTCGCTTCATTCGATGAAATACATGTGAACGTAACGAACTATTACTATACCTTGCACACAAAAGGCATTAAATTAACACGAAAATAATCGGAAATCGCAATTTTTGAAATAAAAACGTAAAATTAATTAAAAATGAGGCACAAAACTCACAAAAGATCACAAAAGAATAAAAGATAAATTCTCTGCTGATAACACGAGCCACAAGTGATCAACGCAGTGTGACCATGTTAACAATGTTAAATTTCACCAATGAAAATTTTTTCCCCGTCTCACGTCGTCACGTCTCACAAATTCATTTTTAATTTTTTATTTAATATTATTTTTTTTAAAAATGAAATCTTGAATTTGAATTCAAATTTATTCATGTTTGAATTTATTTAACTCTTAATTTTTTAATACTTGTTTCGTTGTTTCCAATTTTTAAATTTTTGCAATTTTGATAATTTTTTTTCAGCTATTATTATTTATTTTTCAAGGAAAAATAAATAAAATGAATGAATGAATAGGTACAAAAAAATTTATCAAAAAATTTTATTAAGTAAGTAAATAAAAATAATTTATATCTTGAATAAAAATGATTCAAACCGAATAATTCTGAAATTGAATTTAAACAAAAATTATCTACTTGATGATCAATCACAAAATTCAGAAATCTTGTATGTAGCTGCAGCTGGAAGGACCCAACCCAATTTCGAGTATACTTCTGACTTTTAAATCAATTTTCATTGATTTTCCAGCAATGTTTTCTTATATTTTTGTTAATAGTGAAAATTTTTTCACCAATAAATTTTGGGTTCAAACGAAAATTAATCAAGAGAAGCTGCATCGTAAAAGAACCTCTCATTCTAATTTTAGATGCTGAAATTCTTTTCTACAATTTCAGCGAAATTTTGAAATTAGAAAATTACCTCATCACCTTGAAAAATATGGAAATTTGATCTAATCGTGGATATACGAGCTGAAATTTAATCATTTAGTATGTATGTGACCCTGCCGTGAAGAAGGGACCTTGTGTAAAAAAATCGATGTCTTTATTTCTGCGTTTGATCCAGATTTGTTGTCATTTGGACCGAAAACTTGAAAAATGAGACATCGATTTTTTTTTACCCAAGGTCCCTTATTTCCGGCAGAATAACATATACCTTATTTTTTTGACCTCTCGAATCGATTGGAAGCGGTTGGAAGACGTTTCGTGAATGTGGTGTTTCTTGAGGTATTCGACCTGCTGAACACGAATGCTGAAACACCTACCTATTTCTGATGGCAGGAGTTGTCATGATTCATAAACAAAAATAAATGTTTATGTCGTGACAAATATTTTTTCTGTATCTCAAATATTGGATAATTTTCTAAAAAAAAATTGGGAAAAATTTTTAAATTGTCGCAAAAGATTTTAGAGTTGTAAAAAATTTGAAAAACTATTCAGTTTATAAAATTAAAAAAGTAAGAAGTTTGAAAAATTTCGAGGAAACTAGAATTTCAAAAAATTCAAAGTTGATAAAATTGTTAGAATTGGAAAAAATGTAAGGATAAAGAATTGTCCAATTGCTTTTTTCAAATTTTTTTAACTTCATATTTTTTCAATTTCTTCTAGGCACCTTTAAAAATGTTTCGAACAATTTTGAAATTTTTCTTCGTTTTTTTTTTAAATCACAATAATTTTTGCAATATTGAACATTTTTTCTAGAATTTTCAAATGAAGATAAAAATTTTAAAAATCGCAGTTGAAAAATTTCAAGAGTTTGAAATCTTGGGTTGAGTTTAAGTGAATGTGAAACATTATCTAAATAAAAATGGAAGAATTCTCAATGCTTACAACTTAGTTGGGTATCAATTAAGTATGAATTGATTATCGACGATATTTTCACTCATAATCGTAATACTTAACAAAAAATGAACAATTCTGCCCTCTTCCATTCTCCCAAAAAAATCAAATAAAATAAGTACGTAGATAAATGTATATATTTCAACAAAAAAAAAAAAACTAGGATGATAAAACAAAAATTTTTCAATTAAAAAAAATAAAAAAACAAAGTACTTACACAAAATTTAATATTCAATTCAATCACATTCTAAAACTATTAGGCACAAGATTGTCACTAAAATTTTAGAGAAAATTATTCAAAAATCCTTTTTAAAATCTTGAATACCTAGTTTTAATTACCATACAATATCAAACAATAGAAGAATATAGGTAGGTAGGTAGGTATTTAATAAATAAAATATGCATTTAGATACAAAATACAAATCAACCTTTTTTCTATGTAACATGAAATACAATATCGATATGTAGAAATTTTTAAAAATAATTTTTAAAAAATCTATTAATTCTGCTGGCTTAAAAATCAAAAACATAGATAGGTACCTATCGATTTTTAGAATTTTTCGACATTTATACAATTTGTTTTTTGGGTTGAACTTGAAATTCTTCCAAATAATTTTTTTTAGCGGGTAATTCACGATTTATAAAGAAACACAAAATGCAATAAATTATAATCCAGGTATTTTGTTCAAGTTGGATTTAGTTTTCAATCGAAACGAAAACAAACGAATAGCAAATTATAATCTCCAAAAAAATATATACCTACCTATTTATAGTTTTTTCGGTATATTAAACAAATCCCTACAAAACTGAAATAAATTGTATAAAATATAATCTGTGGAGGTAAAAATGCGAAAAGAAAAAGCAACCAAATCTCATGCAAAATGCTCATTTCAGAAGGACTTTTAACAAGCTCCAAACTGGGAACTCGATTACAAAATCTATTGTATTTTTTCAAGTCGAACTCTGAAAGCCACTGAAATACGTGAGAAATTAATCTCTTCTTGTTTTTCCTTAGACCACTTTGAATAGCGTAGCTCTCCTCGTACTTCTTTATTTTACTCAATTTGTATTTTTTCACTTCTTTCGCTGACTCAAAATACCAAAGTAAAAAACAATTCAAATAATACAATTTTGTTTTAACATGATCAGCACATAATAACCGGTTCACTTTTTTATTGATGACTTTACCTAAGAAATTTTCAAAAATATCATCAATAGGTAGGCTTGTTTTGAGCTTAGCAATATTTTGTTCATTAGGACCACACCATTTAAAAATTCTTCCCATTTGGCTGCATTAAAATTCAAAAACGATCCGGTGCTTAGAATTTTCAGACTGCGTCGATAAAATCTGCGTTTTAGTCCGAACAATCGGTGAGGATCGGTTGACATGAGACATTCGATTATATTTTTGAGCCTATTCAGGTAGATACCTTCCCTCAAAATTTTACTAAATTTGTCGAAAATTTCCTTAATGAATCGTTCTTTGAATTGATCAGCTGAGCTGGACGAGAGAAAAGCTCGATTGATGAAGTTATTGAACTGGGAAATCGAACGTAATTCTAACCATTGAATTTTTCTAACATTCGAGTCGATAATTTGTCTCATTACACTTCGTACACGTTCCTCGTCCAAAGAACAAAATTTTAGATAATCGATTAACTCGTTGCATAACCCTGCTACAATGAAACTGTCGAAATTTTTGCCTAAAATTTCAAAATCCATCATAAAACGTTCTTTAAATTCGGTTATTTTTTCTTCGTTATTGTCGAAGCACAAATCCATAAAAATTTGCAAATCTGAAACTTTCGCGATCAATATCACCTTTGAAAAATGTCTTCGCCATAAATCAGCCCTTAATTCGGCTGTTGCGCTCGCCAATAAATTGAAAAAGAATCTCATATCGCTGCCATACCAACGCAGATCAGATTCAGGATGAAGATGCCTGACGAACTGATCAAAGATATTTGCCACATGATGCTCCGAAATATTTCTTCGTAAACGGTCCGGGGCACTCATCCAAATATCGTACATCAAATAAGGCACATGATCGTCATCAGATTCAGATGGCAATCGACACATCAGGAATATTAAATCGCTTAATATCCGCTGAAATTGATTTTCTGTGACCGAATCCTTGATATGTTCCCAAATAAATAAAACGTGCTGCTGGCTCGCTATATTTTCGGCCAAATTGCACAAGATTACCCGTGGAATTATTTTCAAAGCATTTTCTATTTCTTGGCGTTTTAATTTTGGTAATAAATACAAAGCACCGTTTGGTTTGTAGAGAATATTAATGGATTGTGAATTCCGTTCTTGGATTTCGAGTTTCTTCCAGAAATATTTAATTTGTGACCGCTTAATAAAACGCAAAGTCAGCATCAGCCAACGTAATTCGCGCGAGTGATTAAAATAATACCACTGTTCGTTCATAATACAATTCCAATAATATATCATACGATTCATATCTGTGTCAAGAAATCCATAATAACGAGAATTGATTACCCTATTCTTCGATACTTCGGGCCATAACCGTTTGACATCATTCTCAAAGCAATACAAACAAGCAAGTTTATATTTTTCTTTTACATCGAGATCCCCACTCGATATTAATTTCCTGGCAGTACGTTCCTGAAAAATTTCACCATTCGATGTTAGAGTCATGAAGCCCAAAAATTTCGAAAAACGGAGGTAATCTTCCTTGCAGAAGTAATACGCATCGGTTAATAGCCATCTTTCCAATTCTCTGCCGAGAAATTCGATACGACGGTCAATCAGGCGTTCTATTTGCTCAGGAACTTGAAACATATCGTTGCAGCTGAATTTCATCCTGGGAAATAGGACAATGTCCGGGAGAGGAAAACCTTTATCCTTGGCTTGGATGAAATGTTCGAATCGACAACGCCAACATAGAAATGCGACTTTTGAAGTTGCCATCGAGAGTAATGTTTCAGGTGATGATTTGGATACAAACAAATTTCTCCTTGATAGAGATGATTCTGCGGTGGCCATTTCGATCAAAAAAATGTAGAAGGCGAATTACCTATATTTTGGAAACCTTTCATCAGATTCGCGAAATAAAAAAACCTGAAATTAATACGATCGAGTCAGAAAAATTTTAATAAATTTTTCCAATTCCATGGGTGATATTTCAAATTTTCAAAGTGCATCTATCCAATTTCTACTGGTATGATTATTTTGGTGGGTTGAAAAAAAAAAAACCATCCCAGGCAGATTTCAACAAAAATAGTTTTTCTCGAGTGAAAATTTCGATTCCCCGCGAGGGTATGGAATACAGAGCTCAGAGCCGTGCAGAGAAAATCCTGGCCCGGGGAAAAAATTTGAAGAGCAAAAAGAGATCTTAGAGGGGGGAGGGGTGTCAAAAATTGAAAATTTTGATTTTTGAATTGAAAAATTGCGCAAAGGAGGCTGTGCATCTCAGAAAATAAAAAAAATGAAATCTATTATTATCTTTCAATCGCGCAAGAGCCTTTAATTTTTTAAAAATTTCCAAAAATTCAGGAAGCAGGTGTATTTGATTTTTTTTTTGAATTCTAAAGTTTAGATATTATTCAGTGACTGTACCGGTAGACCGAAAAGCACATTTTTTTGGCCAAAATCCATGTTTTATAGCTTTTTTACTTTCTTTTGTTACACTATAGACTTCAAGTAATTTGAAAATCGTTATAAAATGGCAATTCTCTCGAAAAATCGTGTTGACAATTTTCAAAGAACTGAAGGATGTTTTTTAGTTTTGAAGGGCCCTACGAGCCACCCAAGGATCTCGGATCAGGAGGAACTCCTCTTTCTCCTCTCTACACAAGCCTGACTGAGCTCGATAGGTAACCTCAAACTGGAGATGTGAAGATCCAATTTGAGAAATGCAACCGGCTGAGAATATACAGATGACTCCCCACTGAAACTTATAAATTTAATGTTTTACATTTTTTTTTTCAACGGTGACCTTGAATTCTAATATTATTTTCGCCATCTACAAGTGCTGAAAAGTTGCGTAATGAAAGTTCGAAAATTTTTTCAACTTTCACCAAATTCCACCTGCAAGAATTTTTTATGAAATTCAAATTCCCTCAAAAAGTACATCCGATTATCAAAAAAATGTACCTGGGCTAGATTTTCAGACATTTAAGAGAATATTTTTAATGAAAATAGATTCGCAATCTGTATAACTTTTTAACCTCTGCATACTTAGATGGCGAAAAACCGTACCAAGGCAAATTTTTAGGTCAACGATTCAAACAGAAGTGAAAACTCAAAATCCCAATTTTTTTTAGGAAGTGATCTCGATTTTCAGTATATGACATTACTCAATTTTCGAAAATGACGTCATTTTGAAATTCTTAATTTCATTCTCGTTTTGATAAAAAAACCTCAAAATTTTCTATTATTATTACATATTATTATTATTATTATTATTTTTTTTTTGAAAAAAAAACTCACTCAAAGTGAACGCCTCGATTTACCCCAAGAAATTCATTTTGAAAATGTAATTTTATCAAAAGAGTTTGGAACAAAAAATAATGTTCGTGACATTTTAAATCATTTTGATAGGTCGTAGCAATATTTTCAAAAGCGTTTTTCACAATTTCAATCTTTTTTTTTGGAGGGGCAAGGAGAAAGAGGAGGTGGGAAAAGAAGGACGTTAAAACCATTTTTTGCCTTCGTAAATTCATCCCACTGACGATACTTTTTTTCTACTTATTTTTGTCGATTTTGTTTTAGAAATAATTGCGCTTTTTCAGTATAAAAAAATAAAAATCTAAAAATTGCATAATAATCGCATTGACAAAGCAATAAAGTGCAAGGGTGCTGAATGGAAAATTATAATTTTATAGAAAACCCCTGGAATCGTATTTTAAAAAAAAAATTCTAAAATATTTTCTCAGCGGATTCCAAAGATTTGAGTATTTTTTCACGAATCAGATCAGCAACAAATAGACGTGTCATTTTTGAGTGAGAAGAGAAGCACGAACTCTCACATCAACTCTAAAATATCGAAGAAAATTAAATTTTATTGGATTTTATTTTTTTCTTCGACCCATTTTCAATGTGACAAAATCATATTGAACAACTCTAGAATTTTTAAAAATTTAAACAACAAGTAAGTACGAAAACTGAGAAAAAATTCTGAGAATAGTCAAGCTTGAAAAAAAATTCCATCAAAACGTACCTCACTTTTTGGTTGAAAAAAATTAACCTTACGTACGTAGGTAGGTACTAGGTACCTATATTTTCAAATCTCAATAAAATCATCTGCAATAAATTCAAAATATCCATCTAATTGCATGAGTTTTCAACTTTAATTTTTGATGCCAAGAATTTGGTCAAGTTTGCGACTTCTCAAGATGAAGCGTTTCAAAAAAATTTTACGACTGAATTTTATCAAATACCTAAATTTTCAATTAAATTTTTCAAAAGGATGTTCAGATTTTTAACACAATCTATTTTCTTTTCTAGGGACAATCCTTTTCATACTTAATACTGTCCTAAATTTTATATTCTACCAGATTTTTTTAAAAATAGGAAACAACTTAAAATTGACCATTGTGAATACGTATCTCACACAGGAAATTTTCCAAATGTAATTAACTTTGCAACATCTTAAATTTTATTCAGATAAACATAGTTCTAGCGCCTATGTCGATATTTACTTAAGGCATATAAACTTACTAAGAAAACCGAAACAAGAACCCGCGAACAAATTTGAAAATAGGTAATTATAATGGCGAAAATAATTCCTACAGCACTAATCGGAAAAGAAAAGAGCTGTAAATTGAAAAAATTCTTTAAAATTTTCGAATAAAGTATTAAAGATATAATCATGGTAGGAAAATGACTGTAAAAGCAAAGCAGCAGAAACTTGCGCAACTTGCTTATTCTAGGAGGAATTTCAACCAGCTGCAAACTAGGAACACGATCACAAAATCGACTGTATTTTCTCGAATTGAAATCGAAAATCCAATGAAACACGTGAGAAATTAAAACTTGTTTGCAATTAATTAGACCTCTTTGAATAGCGCAGCTTTCCTCGTAATTATCAGTTTTACTCAATTTGAATTTTTTTACTTTCTTGACTGACCCAAAATACCAAAGTAAGAAACAATCCAAAGGGTACAATTCTGTTTCGACGTAATCACCACACAATGATGGTTTCACTATTTCACTGGTCATGACCACCCTACCTAGAAAATTTATAAATATATCATCTATAGGAAAACATGCTTTCAGCTTGGAAATATTTTGTTCACTAGGGCCAGACCATTTTAAAAATTCTTCCCATTTGGCTGCATTAAAATTCAAAAACGTTCCGGTGCTTAGAATTTTTAGGCTGCGTCGATGAAATTTTCGTTTTAGTCCGAACAGTCGATTAGGATCGGCTGACATTAGACATTCGATCATGTTTTTCAGCCTTTTCAGGTAGATACCTTCTTTCAAAATTTTATCAAATTCGTCGAAAGATTCTATGATCAGTCGTTCTTTGAACTCATTAGCTGAGCTGGTCGAGAGAAATGCTCGATCAATGAAGTAGTTGAATTGGGAAATCGAACATAATTCTAACCATTTAATTCTTCCAATATTCCACTCGATAATTTTTTTCATCGTACTTCGTACAAGTTCCTCGTCCGAAGAAGAAAATTTCAGATAATCGATCAACTCGTCACACAATCCTGCTTTAATAAAACCAAACGAATTTTCACCCAAAATTTGAATATCCATCATGAAACGTTTTTTGAATCTGGCAATGTTTTTTTCATTGTTGAGGCACACTTCCATAAAAATTTGTAAATCTGGAACCTTCGCGATCAACATCAATTTCGGAAAATGTTTTCGCCATAAATCAGTCCTCAATTGGGCAGTTGTGTTCGCCAGTAGATTGAAAAAGAAGCTCATATCGCTGCCATACCAACGTAGGTCAGATTCAAGATGAAGATGTGTGGCTAACTGATCAAAAATATTTTCCACCCGAAGCTCTGAAATATTTCTTCGTAAACGTTCCGGGGCACTCATCCAGATATCGTACAGCAAATATGGCACATGATGGGCATCAGATTCTGATGGCAATTGACACATCAGGCATATTAGGTCGCCTAATATCCCAAAAAATTTATCGTCGGTGACCGAATCCTTGATATGTTCCCATACGAGTAAAACTTGCTCCTGACTATTTTTATTTTGGGCCAAATTGTACATAATATCGCGAGGAATTATGCTGAGTGCATTTTCCACCCCACGTTGTCCTAATTTTGGTAACAAGAATTCGTAATCGTTTTGTCTGGAGAGAATATGAACGGCATAATTCTCTCGTGCTTGGAGACTTAATTTATTCCAAAAAAACTTTTTTTGTGCTCGTTTATCAAGACGAAAACGCAGAAGCATATCTGATTCCTGCATATGTTCCTGTTTTTCAATAATACGAATCCAATAATTCGTCATCCGGATCCTATTTGTGTCGTGTACTGAATGTTCACGATCTCTGATTATAAACCATAGAACAGACCATAATGTCACGATATCTTCTTCAAAGCAGTACAAACAAGCAAGTCTGAATTTATCCCTCGGATCGAAATACCAAGAATTATATGGCATTAATTTCCTGGCAGTACCTTCGTGAGAAATTTTACCATTTGGTTCCAAAGTTACAATATGGTTTTTCAAAAATTTTAATAAAATGCTGTACCCGTTATGTTTGAAGAAGGGATATCCATCATTTATGAGCCATTTTTCCAGTTCTTTACCAATAAACTCGATTCGACGGTCAATCAGATGTTTGATACGCTCTGGAACTTGAAGAATATCATCACAGCTGAATTTTAGTCTGGGAAATAGAACTACGTCCAATTGAGGTAAACGTTTGACCTTGGTTTTTATAAAATATTCGAGTCGGCAACACCAACACAGAAATGCTACTTGGGAAGTTGCCAAGGAGAGTAATGTTTCGGGTGAGGCCTTGAATACGAATGGATTTCTCCATGATTGAATGGATTCTTCGTCGTCCATTTTGATCAAAAAAATCAACGAGGTTAATTTTGTCTTGGATTATTTTCATCAAAGTTGCGCAATTGAAAAACCTGAAATTGATACGAGCGAGTCAGAAAATTTTCTATTTTTTTTCTATTTCGTGAGCGATTTCCAGTGAGCATCTAAGTAATCTCTAAATATTGGTATACGATTATTCGAGTTTGGGGGTATAAATCGAATAAAAAACATCTCTGATGAATTTTGTTTTTCGAGCTCATAAAACTCAAAGAGAAAAATTTTTTCCTAAAACAATTTTCTGCACATTTTGAGTGCCACCGCCGCCACCAGCCACCAGCTGAAAACCTTGATAATCCTAGTATAAAAAATATGAATTTAAAATACGAAATGGTTTCCTAAAACGAGACGAAAATGAAGTCGGGTTTTTCATTTTTTTTTTACGAGTTTCCCTTGGTGGTCTATTCACAAAACATTGTCTTTTTTTTTCTAACCCTCAATTGGCGGAGAGGTGGATATCAAAATTTTTATGCAATTACGATTCTTTAGTAAAATTGTCCAACTTTGCAGGCTCATATCTTGAGATAGGTTGCACTAGGGGGGGGGATTGTTTATAAGGCCTAAAATAGAATTGATAAGAGATTCAAAATTAATAATTATCACATTTTGAAAAACTCAACGTTGAACATTGGAGGTGAAAGCTCAATTTCACAACGAGAACAAAAGATGAAAGCTCCCATTTAAAAATTTGAAAAAATTACGATAAGTAGCTGTTTTTCCTCTCTTCTCAACCAAAAAATTTTCAAGATTGGAAGGGTACAGGGTTGCACAATTTCGACTAAGATTTAAAAATATCGAAAAAGTGAAGTAGCACATCGATTGCTACTAATTCAAAGGTGCTGGTTTCGAATGGGTAATTGGTTTTTTCATCCAGCCCCTCTGAACCCCCAATCAGCCTCCTTGAGAGAGTCGAAATTCCAAAAAATGAAAAATAACGTGTGACCTGTCGTTTGTAAGGTATTTCAGAGCACTGAGTTCGATTATTTGTTTATTTTTTGGATTTGACCCTTCAGTGCCCCTCTAGCATCTGATTTTTGGGAAAGTATGCTAAAAACTTGAAATAACCTGTGAAATATTTATTGTCACTAATTTGAAGGCGTAGAATTCGAATACGGACTAACTTTTTGATTTCACTATTCTCATTTTTTAAACACTAAAAATAGAACTTTTTTATCATTAATGTGTTACGCGGCTTTCTTAAATGATTTTTATCCTCTCCTGGTTGATTTTTTACCGTAAATCGGGGGAAAAATTAGGAAAAGGAAAAAGATGACCGTCGAGCACATTTTCAATTTCTCTTATCAACGTCTTCTACATTAAATATGTTCAGAAAACAGGAAAAAAAATCAACTCAATTAGGTATGTAATACCTACATCAAACTTTTTCAAAGTTGGTAAAATATTAAGAACGAATTGAAATATTTGAAAGAAAGGCAGGTACGAGTTCATCATTTCTTTTATTAAACACATTCGAAATTATTTTCATATTATTAACGTTCTATGCTGATTTTTTAAATTTGAGCCGCTTTCCTTATTTAACCCTTTCCATCCATCAAAATGACAGACGTGGAACAGGCGAAGGAAGGCGACGAAAATGTTCGTCGTTTCATTGTTAAAGTCGAAGAGATACCTACGTGACGTGTGGTATAATTGATTCAATATTTTGATTTATAATTTTTTCAAATCAGCTTTCTTCTTTTATTGCCTCATTCAACCAAAGTTGTATAGGAGAGGAATGAAGGGGTGCGGGTGGAGGAAAAAATCGAATATCGTAATTGTACTCGTTTTACCGAATAAGTATTCCATACGTATCGCTTTATTTATTTATTTTTTTAGATTTTCATTGTAGTAATCTAACCCGGTTTTACTCCTTATTATCCCAATTCCGTCTTTTCATTTGTGAGAAAACGAGGGATAAATAGAGGAATTTTTTTCAAAAAGGCCCTTTTTTTTGACTGCGTCTAATACTTTTAAAATAAGAAGTTTTCATTCCTTGAAAATCTTTCATTCGATGTTTTGTTTTTATTCTCGAAAGATATACCTTGCATGAAGAGTGTTCCATGAATCGTCTGCCATGCGTTTTTTCTATGTAATTGATATCATCGGATATCACTAAAAAAAAAACCTTGAAATTAACCTGTTGCTGATCTTAAAAATTGAAGGGACAAATGCTGTTTCTAAAAAAATTACGTTGAAATTTTTTTCACAATTTAACCATGCAAATATCTACCTAAATAGGTAGTACTTTTAAAAAAAATAATTAAAAATTAAAATAAAATAATCAACAGATAAAATTTTAGTTTAAAGACTTTTTGCCCAACATCAGAAATACAGGAGAAAAAAGGACATTAAAAATTGAGGAAATTTCAAAATTTTTGGAACTCATTTTTTTCCAAACAATTTTCTAAAGCTCCATCCATTTTAAAGGCTCTGATATAGTAGGTGGATCATTCAATCATTTTGCTTCTTGTGGAACTTGATCAAAATTTTTATGCAATTCCACTCGCCCTGATGAAAGATGATTTTAGAGCACCTGAGCGAATTTTCATGTCACTCCTAGGAGGCTGCAGCTGCATCCCCAAATTACATGATTTCTAAGTTAAAAATTCAATCTTGGCGAATTTTCAACCGGTTTTTATCAAACTTGGTACGTGGGTGGAGGTGCTAGAAGGAAATATTTTAAATTTTTAAACATTTTTCCAACCACTAAAACCACTTTAATGCCTTTATAATATTTGTCTCTAAAAATTTTAATATTACCCTGAGCCTCGAGGGACGAGATTTTGGGAGCATTGGGCAAAAATTCATCAAGTAATGGCAAGTTTTCAAAACACTGTCCATTTCATGATAGGGAAATTTTTAACGTGATTTTTTTCAGAAATAGCATTTGTCCCTTCAATTTTCAAGATCGGCAACATGTTTTTCTCAAGTTTATTTAGGTTAGAAAAAAATACTCGGTTATATCGAAAAAAAGTAGGCAGACGATTTATGGAACACACTGTACGTAATTTGGAAAATTTAGTTTGATCTACGGCACAGCAGTACAAAATTCAGGCAGGTGATAAGCAAAAAACACCCAGATTTACACCACCTGCCACCTGATTATCCAGAAATGCTCAATTGAAAAATCTTTTTTCACGCATTTAGAATATTCCACCACGTAAAATGAGCTCATGCATTGCTCAATTAAGGTGGATCGAAAAACTAAAATTTTTGATTTTTGAAATGAAACCTGCAAAAAAGTTGTTGACTAGTGACTAGGGAGACTAGAAAAATAAAATTAAAAATTTCAAAATTTATTCATAACTTTCGATCGCGCAAGAGCCTTCAATCTCTAAAAATTTCAAAAAATTCAAAATTTCAAAAAAAAAAAATAATAATTAATTTTACAGCATTTGTAGTGATTATTTTGGGACCAAAAAACACATTTTATTTTGAAAAAATTGGGATTTTTTTTCAATTTTTCTTCATTCTTGGGCGAAAAAATTACAAAAATTTGAAAAATGGCATAAAATATGGATTTTTCAAAAAAAAATTGTGATTTTTGGTTTAGATACTTAGTCACGAAATAAGCTCTAAAACTGATTTGAATAAATTGAAATTTTTTCATTTTCCAAAATTTTTGTAACTATTGAATATTTAGCAATTTTTAAAAACTGAAGACACTTGCACTATCGCAAGATATGAATCGATTTTGTGGGTTTCAATTTTATATTTCCAGTCTCCCCAGCCACTTTTGCGCGGGGTTTCATTTCGAAAATCGAAAATTTTAGTTTTTTGGCCCACCTATTAAATATTTCATCGTGGCATCAAATTTCACATTTTTTTCAACCCTCAACGGACCAGCCATGGTCTAAAGCAAGTGCACAATTTCGTAGTAAAAAGCCTACTTCAAAATAGACGATACCTAGTCCATGTTGAAAAAATTACAGGTACAAGCAAAATTAAAACTGCAAAGCTGTACAGTCGAAATATATTCTACAAAAAAAATCACAATACATACCAGTACAAACATAAATACTCGATTCGAGTAAACTGAAAGACGAATAAATTGACGTAGACATACGAAAACCATAAAAAATACAAAATTAAAACTACAGAACACGATTCCAGTCGATAATAAAAATTACATTACACTTTGACCCAAAAATATATAAAATCCACATGACATGTTTCAATTTCCTATCCTCGCTCGGAATCTCTCAGCTGCTACCAAATCGTAATCAAAAAACCAAAGCAACAACCTACGTATATACTCGTTATTACCTCCTCGTAACACATGGCCAACAACATCGTCGTCATGGTGATTAATTATCCTGCTCAGCTTGTACCTTTTTGTTGCATCCTCGGTTACAAAATACCATCGTAGGAAGCTATCGAGAGGAGAAAAACACGGCGGTGAAATCACCGCTGCGCGGATGCAATCGGATAAAACTTTGCTCAAAATATCATCCACATTGAGGGATTCTTTCAACATGACAATTTCTTTTTCACTGGTCCTACACCATTCCAAAAATTCCTTCCATTCGCGAAGGTAAAACCTGGTAAATGATCCTGATTCCAGGATACGCTGCCAATGCTCAAACAGCAGTCTTCTAATATGTTGACTAGAAGATAAACAGTCTATGGTATTTTGAGCCTCGGTCAGCCAGCCTTTTTCGAGCATATCATACCAAATGTTAACATTCTCCAGGACAAATTTCTCCTTGAATTGTTTGGCTATGCCTGGATTTCGAAACGAGCCGTCAATAAACTGGTTAAATTTGACAAACGCTTTAAAATCGAAAGAATAAAACATTTTTTTCATATTCGATTTGATTATTTTGACCCTTATGCGTCGAACGAGACGTTCGTTGGGGGTGCAGAATTTCAAATATTCGACAAATTCATCGCACAGACCTCGTCTAACGAAAGAACTAAATTCACAATGCAACATAACATAATCTATCATTAAAGTTTGCTTAAATTTAACAATACAGTCTCGGTCGCCGAAACATAAATCCATAAATTTCTGCAAATCCGACGGTTTCGCCAGCATTATCAATTTGCACCAATGACACAGCCATATTTCTTTCCTCAATTCGATTGTCGAATTGGCAAATACATCGAGAAGAAAGCTCATATCGCAGCCATACGATTCAATAACTCGATCGCTATCCAAACTATCGAAAAAAAATTCAGCCCAGTTGGCCAAAACGTGTCTCCTCAAATTATCCGTGGCGCTGATCCAGACTTCGTAGAGAAAATCAGCCACATGGCTGACATTCGTTGAACTACCATCGAAAGCGAAATTCCACAAAAGATGTAATATCTCGTAAAATTCTTTATCACTGATTGACGATTTGATGAAATTCCACGTCTGCCAAGCGTAATCCGCTGTTTCCCTCTCGATTGCCAGATTCACCACCATCGCACTCGGTATATATCTTAAAATTTGGCCAAGCTGTGATTGAGATAATTTTGGCATCAAATATTTACTAATTAATTCCAATCCTTCGGGAACTTTGATAATTTGCAGAATTTGTTCTCTAGGACTCAGTTTATTCCAAAAATATTCCATTTCGGACCAAAAATTCAATTCGTTTGATAAAATCATACGCCATTCGGGCGAGTCTCGCTCATCTCCTGGGATCCTGTGGAGTTCATTATTCATACGGCAATTCCAGTAAAACATTGTAGGTTGTCGATGAAAATCGCATTCTCTGATTCGAGCATCGTCTCGAACTAAAGGCCACAGACAATTGATTTGTTCTTCGAATCCGCACCAACAAGCAATCTTGTAATTTTCTACCGGATTTAGTTTATCACAGCTCAGCATATTTTTGGCAGTAGTTTTGTAGCAAATTTCGCCATTTGATTGAAGTTCGATATCGTCGAAGCATTTTAAAACGTTGTCGCGACAATTTCCACCGAATGAGTTTTGAGCCCATCGATATAACATTGGACCGATCGATTCCATGTGGAGGTCGATTAATTCTCGAATGGATTTCGGTAGATGAAAAATATCGCCGCTGGAGATATTTTTGCAGGAGACGAACCAATAAGCGTCGGCGGTTTCGTCGGGGTATAGGTTATAATGAAGAGTGTACGTGAGGTTCCAGCAGAGCAACGCGCATTGCGAACTGGCCATCTCTTGCAGAGATCGAGGGGACGAATAGAAAATTAAGGGAGATTCCATCGGAGCTGGAATCGTATCCGAGATCATCTTTGAGCATAGTAAAGGCTTGTGAAAGTTATCCAAGGGGTCACCTCGAGGTGGTCCTGTAATTTAAATGATTTTATTTTAATACTTAATATAATTCGAATAAATTGTGAGATGAATGATAGAGGAGGGGGAACAAGAAATAGGAAAATTTTTCTAGGAAAGGAAATAGATGTCATTGTGAAAAAATCAATTGGGGGAGGGTGGAGGGAGGAAAATGATGGAATGATGAAAACTTGATTGAGCGTGTTTTTTTTTTTTAGAAATTCTCTTTTCCTCTCCCAAGAACTTTCTTCCTTTTTACAATTTTATGAAGTAAATGTTCAACTGAGATCGAGGTACTCTCTAGAAAATGTCAAACAGGTACCCAACATTGATATATTTTCAAAAGAAATTCTACATGACAAAAATATAATTTTTTAAAATTGATTTGTTGAATTCCGTCGCCTCTCAGAAAATAAAAAGAATTAATTGTAAACAGATTTTTCAAAATTGAAGAAATTTTTTGAAAATTTTCCTGATCAACATCAAAATTAATATAGGTAACTACCCAAGCCAAAAAGTAAAGAAAAATTTGAAAGATTTTTTTTGAAAGTAATTATATTAATGAGCCTGAGCCCCTTCAATTTTGATACCTGGCAGTTTTTCAAGCATTAATTTATTTTTACGATTTTTTTTTCTTCCAAAATTTCTCTATATCAAGATACGTTTATGGCTCCTCCATTTCTCTAGGTGGACAAAAAAACTAATCCTAATAATAAATTTCCATTTTGAAGTAGATACCCACCAATAATTTTGCTGATGAATTATTTTCTATTTTTTTTATCTCAACAAATGATCCAAGTACGTACTTTCACTTATTTAACCGTAAGTACCAAAAATAATTATGACAGAATTTGTTCATTTTTCAAAGTTCCATTTATGTATTTCACGGATCACTTTTTTCATAATTAATTTTTCAACTCGGCATATTTATGTACTCGTAGCTTTTTCAATTTTAAAATCATACAAAAATGAACAGATTGAAATTTTTTCAATTAATGATATCCCACTTAGGTATTTCTCTCATTTGGTATGAATTCGTAAGCCTTGATTTAAAAATCATCCTTGGGAATCAAAAATTGGTTTTTGAGTTGAGGCTCTTCTTTGATTACTCTTTCTGAAAAGCCTAAAATCAGTTCGACTCAAAAACCAATTTTTGACATCGAAGGGTGGTTTCTATTTCCAAGCTCACATGTGTTCTGATTTTTAAAATGTTCGAAAATGGGACCATCTGCCCCTTCAGTTTTGAAGACAGGCAACACCTTTCTCAATGCTTTTCTGAACAATATCAATCGTTGACCCTTCTCTCCCCCTCTTCACAACACCACATGAAATTTCCAACAAGCATCAAATCATGTGATTTTTTTTCGTGAAATGAATTAATCTTTGCATTTTAATTTTGTCTGCGTCCAAAACAAGCACCAAAAAAACTGTCTTACATTCTCAAAAAAAATTTTCTCACGTATCTTAATACCCATCCTCCTTTCTAAAACCTATTGAAAGCTCGATAAATATTTTCATATTTCACATTTCTTCCAAAAGTTTGTTCAACGGGAACCTCAGGCATTCACCCCCCCCCCCTAATCATATTTCATCATAATCTTGAAATTTTTTCAACAAAATCTTACGCGATGAAAGCTTTTCAAGTTTTCTAACCGATTTTTTTTTAATATGACACTTTTTAACGATAAATTAAATTTTTTTCAAAAAAAAGAGAACATTCTTGGTATCAAAATTCAACTCCAAAACCATCGTTATTCCAATTTACAATTTTTCTATAAGCTTTGATCGAGACGATTATTTTATGGGGGGGGGGAGAGGGGATGCAATTTTTTCCCATTTTTTCTTTGACTCAACTGGAAGAAAACTTTTGAGTGAAAACTAAAAACAACCAAAAGTATACTTCACCAAAAAAACGACATACACAAAATTTTAAGAGCTCAAGTTCATTGTTCAAATTTTGGCGAATTTCTGAAATTTCAAAATCACCTCATTGCTCTGCAAAACATAAAAATCGATAAATTTTACCTGCCTATTTCTGGTGATTTGATCAAATTTTCCACACTTTGCAAGGCAATAAGATAATCTTGAAATATCAAAAATTCGTCAACATCTCAGAAATGGACTTCAGCATATGAAATTTCGAATAAATTGACCTTTTTTTTTTTACCATGTACCTACCTACTTTCATTTTATTTTATTTTTTGACTAAGTATAAATTTCACTTCCAGTTGGAATACATCCTCGGTGAAAGAAAAGCGAAATTTCTCCATAAAAATTCGAAAAAAGATGAGAGTTTAGTATCAATAAGGTACATTTTTAATATAGATAAAGGCAGAAATGACGCTACTCGAACCCACATCAAGTTTTCGAAGATCCTGAATATTTTTACCCATAGCAATGATAAAAACTAAACAACAAATCTTAGCTGTCCGATGTCTATTTTAGTAAAAATATTTATAGAAAGAGTCAGATTAAGTTCAAGGTGGAAAGGATGTTGCAGATACAGTTTTTATCTTGAATTTTGGGAATTTTTTTTCTTCTAGAAAATATATGCTTAGGTAATAATAGTTAGATTCTTTTTTTTTTTATGTATGTTGCCAGTGCTCGAAAAATGGAGAAAATATCATCAAGTGAGAAATTTCTAATTTTTACCCCTGGCTCATTCCATGTCAACTCACCCACCTTTTGACGTTAGGTCCACCGATTTTGCTCAAAATTTTTTTACGAGTTCCCCTCGATGACCTAATGAAGGAATCACCATTATTTTGATCCTAACTGCTCAGGGGGTGGGGGGATGGCCCTTGTAATTTTCGTATCATCGGATTTTTTGTGAAACGGCTCAATTTTGAAGGCGTATAGCTCGAAGTGGGTTTGGCGTAGAACAGATTTGTTTACGCAGTTTTGTAGAGAATTGAAAGGAGATTCGAATTTGATAATCACATTTCGAAAAGTTCAAAGTTGAACTTTTGAAATGAAAGTTCAACTTTCGTTATGAATACAACATACGCATGCCCCCATTTAAAAATCTGAAAAAAATTGCTATGAGTAGTACTTTTTATGCCCTTTTCAACCTACGAATTTTCAAAATGGGATCTCAAGACCCCTGGGGGGTACCGGGGGTCCCCAATTTTGACCAAAATTCAAAAAAACGTGAAAACTCGAGAAACATGTCGATTTCTACTGATTCGAAAGCGCTGAATTTGAATATGTATTCAGTTTTTTCATCCGACCCCTCTGAGCCCCCCTCTGAGCCCCCCGAATAGGGTCAAAATATTAAAAAAAATGGAAAATTACGTGTGACCAGTCGTTTATTAGGTTTTTGGGGTTGCTGGTTTCGAATATGCGGTTATTTTTGCGATTCGACCCTTCGAGGCCCCTCAGCCCCCTCCCCATTTTGAAAAAAGCATGTAAGAAGTGAAAATATCGTTTGTGGTATCGATTTCTGCTGATTCGAAGGCGCTGAGTTCGAATATATATTCAGTTTTTTCGTCCGACCCCTCTGGAACCCCTATCAGTCCCTTTTTGTTTTTTTTCTAATTGACATGGAATGAGCCCCCTCCCTTTCCGCTCCAATTTCACCAACTCCATGGAAAGTCCATTTAAATTGAAAATTCTCTATAATAAAATTATTTCAACGAAAAAATTGTAAAAAAAAATCAAAGAAATGATTTTAAGATTCTTCAAGAGTAATTGGCGGGATACCATCTCGACCAGTGAGAGGGGGATGCGATTCCCACGCGACAGGTATCAAATCCCCTCTTCAATTCAGAAACTTATTCTTGGTGCTACTGCACTGTCTCCTCCTTCCACTTCCCCAAAAAAATTATCATGTACTTACAAGTAATATTCAAGATATCTTAACATCATAAATAATTTCATTATTTCGGTACCACTCGAACCACTCGAACGATGAATTCCACGAACAATTCCAACAAAAAAAAATCAATATTATTCCATCACCATACGGGAAAACATCCCTACCCATTTTTACAAACACACCGTTCATTTCCACCCCACCGAACACCACAACAACACAACTCAAATAGGCACCGAACAAGTAAAGGAAAATTACATCATTTCGGGATAATCACAATCGATAATAATAATTAATCACGAAAAACTTACCTACCAATACACAGATTGATACGAAATACAAAATAACATCGACGTGGCAATCGCTCTTGACGTAAAATTCGTTTACAGTTCACAGTTCACGAGCCAGAAATGTTTACATTTTTTCATTTGAAACGAAAGTACGCGTGTACTCGTCCGCGTCGAGTATGATAATATGAAGGGAAATGTAGGTATAGTCGCGAGTACAAGCTATCAACGAACCCACCATTATACCATCTCTCTCCTACCAAGCGCGATAATGAGTAAAGCGACCATTACCATTTTAAATTCCAATGGGACTAAATGACTTAAGTAAATAAAAGTATAAAAACGTACCCGCACTATTACTACGAGTTCTTACTACGAGGTTGGATGAATTTTACTTCGAAGCTATTATCTCTCGTGTTTTTTGAACCAGATATGGTATCGTGGTATTATTTACGTTTAGAAATAATCGAAACAATTTAGGACTTAGGGGTATCTAATACCTACCTACATCACTTATCGTCACATACCGATAATACAAAAAAGATTAAAATATGAGTACCTATTTGTGACTAGAACAATGCTGAAGTGTGAACACATGCTAAAATGGGACGGAGGTAAAGCCGTGTAGTTAGTATTTGAATATAAGTATAGGCATCACGTGCTGCATGATTTTTCGACGGAATGAGTTTCAAAATTTAATTTAATCGATAAAAATTGGCGATTAGATATCTACCGAAAATTTAATTGATTTAGATAATGACTCGTACGGAAAAAAGTGCAGAATAGCATTATGATTAAGTAGGTATCTAGGTCCTTATTTGAAAAGATGAATAAATTGATTTTCCAAATTACCCACCAATCAAGAATGCAATTTTTTAAACTTTTAAAATGCTGTTCGAAGTTGAAAGGATTATTCTGATATTATTTTTCTCTCTGATCACGAAGAAGAAATTGGAAAAATTTCATTGCCTGAGGAAAGGAAATAAGAGTCAGCCAAAAAATTGACTCCTCATTTCACCTTGACTTCGGAGTCATTTTTAGACCTCGACTCCAGAGTCCTAACTCTACCTTCACATTGAAGTTGATCTACGGTATGACCTTGACTTTGGACTTCGGAGTCAGTCTTCAACCTCGAATCCCTGAATCCGGCTTTTCTCCGAAATGAAACCGGAGTCTGAGTCAATTTGGAGTTAGTTTGACTGCAGTGGCGTCATTAGGGAGGGGGAAGAGGGGGCCTGGCCCCCGGAAAAAATGTTGGTCCTTCTGTTCTGTTTTATTAAAAAATTACTTGACATTAAAAACCCAATTTTTTGAGCTTCGCCCTCACTTCGCTCGGGCATGAATAAGTTTACAAATCTATGTTCCACCTGAGGCAAAAAAATGAAAAAGAAGGCTCCTTTTTACTCCTCCTCTTTAAAATCCATCTGGAATTTCAAGTCTTTCATACCCACTTATACGTACACTTTCAAAAGTTTCCGGCGCCACTGGATATGTGCATTTTTAGCCACTCAAAAAAGTTACCCCCCCCCCATACTTCGGAACCCCAAAAAAGTTGTTTAACATTGCCTTTTTGTGCCCCCTAATTTTCGGTTCTAACGACGCCACGGTTTGACTCCGACTCTACTCGGCTCTGGAGTTAATTTCAGACCTCGAATCTCAACGCCGTCGCCGGAGTCGAACTTACGCCCTAATTCTCGACTCACATTGACTCCGGAGTCGTTGGAATTTTCAATGTCTAAAAAATGCATTTTTCATAAAAATTCTTGACCTCAAGGGGGAGGAGGGTCCGTCCTGCCCCCTGGCCACGCCCCTGCCTACTGTGAAAATTTCCAACCGATCAGTTCAGTTCAATTCTTTAACGAGAGAAATCGCTCTCGAAAAAAGATTTCAACGAATGTGTAAATAAATAAACTTAAATATGATTATAGCGGATTTCCGCTGGAGCGGAAGCCCGCTAATTAACAAATGTGACATTTAAATAACGTACCTAGGCTACCTACCTAATATACATAATTAAAACATTCAGTCGTCGATAATTTTACAGATACCTATGACCCTTTTTTCTTTTTTTTTTTTTCAGAGGTGCGTGAAACCACAATATGTAGGTAGATACGTCATATCAGTCTGGAATTTTTTTTGTCATTATTCAAAGAGATGTGAAAAATCAGAAAATTCTAATAAAGTATCCTAACTGAAAATAAAATTTGCAGCCCAAATTATGATAAATCTAAAGTACATCACAAAAAACCTCAGTATCAAACATTTTCGGTGATAAATTTCAATTTTCGAATTTTTGAAATTTCAAAATTACTTTCCTGCTAAATTTATCTAATCTACAAAAAAAGTTTAAATTGGGTATATTTACCGAGTATTTGACTTCCCAAATGGATTGGAAGCATTTTTAAAAAACTCTGGAGCTGTACTAAAAATTCGAAAAAATTTTTCGCAGTGTTTCTCTCCCCCTCCCCTTCCAAAAAATACGTGCCTCAAATTCATCAACCCCACGCAAATTCCCGAAATATTTTCAAATTGCCCCAGTAAATAGAAAATGAAAGGGGGGAGTGAAATGTAAAACCTCAACCATTTTGTTGAAATCATCGATCTTAATAAGTACCTACCTAATGTTATCATCGATGTGAAGCTAAAGTAAAATCGACCTACATACCTAAGTGATGCACAGCCATTTTCGCGCAGGCTAAAAAAAGTTCAAATTGATGAGTGATCGATAAATGATAAGTACGTTTAAAGGAACAAAATTCCAACTGATTCGAGCTTTTTTTTCGAAAAATTGATCAAATTGGTGAAAAATGCATTTTAAAAGTTTGAATATCTCATTTTTATTCAATATTTATACTCATATCAAATCACCTAATAAAAATTGAAATTTCATTCAAATTTACACTTGGAACGAATGGCCAATAATTTTTGTTCATATTTTTGAATCATTTTTACTTGATAAACTGCGCGAGTAGGATACACCTTCCCTGCTCCAAGAAATTACACAGCAAGAAATATAGATCAAGCATTCATTTTATATAAGTTAGTAAAGCATGACCCATAATTTTGAACTCTTTTCCATTCTTTTTCTCTTTCTCCTTATTTTTTAAATATAATATCAAAGGGCATCATAGAGTTTCTTTTTTAGATAGGTATTACAAAAGTAGGTACCTAGGTTTTTTTAAAAAAATATCGAAAACCTTTTTTTTTTGAAAATTTATCATTTAGTCGACAAAAACATGCATTTAAATATCAATTTTTTTTGTATTTTGGTACATCACAGTCAACAAAAAAATGATATACCGTACAAAAAATTCAGTCAATAACAAACAATTTGACCCCAGCGGAACAAAAATTTTAAAAAATGATTTTTGATAACATAAGCAAAAAGAAACTCTTTTCAAAATAATTTATATGTACCCACCTTTCTTTTGGATTTTTCATAAATTCTAAAAAAATGCAAAAATTTTTTGACATTTTCCTGACTTTTCTAGACCATCAAAATTTCTTGTTTTCCAGATTTTTTAGAAGGTGGACACGCTGTGAATCAAAAATTTTCGAAATCATATCCAATCGATTTCGGAGCTCAAAAATGATTTTTTCCACAGAAATTTATTGCCAAAAGTATAGATTTGTCCCCGCAATTATAATTTTTTTTGCAAATCACGGGCCCTATCCTACCTTATCCAAACCCTTCTCCCGTGAATAAAAGAAGACGCGATCTCGGAAAAATACACGAGCGGAGACAGAGTCTGTAATCGTTGATGTCCAGGTACGACGCTTTAGCCACCTAAAGTACCGTTAGGTACACATCGTTTAGCTCATTAAGCGATATTGGATTCTCGATGTCCGGCGAGCAGTCGAATATTCAACCATTCGCCAGAAATCGAAGATCTCACTATTTTTATTTTCCCCATTCTGCTTCAATCGATGAAATAAGTCAGCAACATGGATAACCAAGATTGTAAAACTAAAATTCATACGAACTACATATTTTCACGGGCATTTCTTCTGTGATGGAAATTTCCAAAAAAATTGAAGGCTCCAGAAAGTCTCGAATCAGCTTTCAATCGATTTGGAGGGAGAGGGGGGAATAAAAAGTGAGGATCTATTAATTTTTAACGTTTTTATATTTCTGTGAAAACTATAGGCATACCTTATCTTTCAATTTTTTTCACAAAAAAAAATGAATTCGAGCCGGCAACGAGAAATTTTGAGAAATAGTGCTAGCATAAATCTAATAGGTCACCTCCACCGGATTTTCCAGCGAAATTCAAAATCAAAAATTCCCCGATGCCGAGGAGGCCAAAATTGGGCGCCAGAGAGCACTGCAAAAATCGCTTTCAAAATACCACTTCAAAAATAAATTCTCAAAAAATCGAATGAAAAAACTCCATTTTAATTTTTTCAAAAAGTTGTATTTTAAAAGTTTTTCACTTGAATTTGCATTGTATTTTCCATCATTTTATCCTAAGAACAAAATCGAATCAAGCGATTTTTTTAACCCAATTTCTCTTTGAATCTTCATAATTAAATTTCTAATGAGGCAACAATGGAAAATTACAAGAAAACCAAAACTATAACCTTGAAAGAAATCAAACTTTCATGCAAAAATGCAAGTTTGCATATTTTGCTTACCAGTGTAAAATTTCTAAAATAATGATCATTCACTGTACTTAATTTATGAATTGGGATAAATTGAAGATAACAGATTTAATTTAATATCACATAAACAAATAACAATTCAAATATTGAAAGTTTATATGTAGTTATCACCTTCAAATTTAAATTAAGTACATATTTCTATGAAATAATGTTTCATTTTCATAATTTCAAATACTCACAAGTAAATTCAACTATTATTGCAACAACTCGCGATATTTCTTTCAAATTTCTTTCGAAAACTAAGTACCTATTCATTGATAAAAGCATTACAATTTTTTAATTTATCTTATAGTCTTTATCTGAAAATTTCTAAATTCCATTCGAGATTGTCACTTAATCTTTTGAGTAATAAGTAAATGAAAATAATAAATGTTTTCATTTGAAGAAAAAGCCATTTAAAGCTGAAATATCTTAATTTTTTCAATCGATGTTTTAGTACGAGTATTTTAAACGAAAGCGAAATCTCCAACCTCTATGTCTGATAGGTATATATAATTATGTTCTAGATCTAGACTTGGGTTACAAGATTTGAAAAATTTTTGACGATTTTTTTGAGCGTTTTGCATCTAAATTTGCAGAGGCGGAGACTTGGATTTTTTCCGCATGTCGCAAAATTTCAATCCTAAAAATAAAATGATTTTTTGCAGGTAGGGTATTTAATTTTTATATTTACCAAACATAGCATTTGACAAAAATGGGGAGAGGGGGTCAAATTTTAAATTAGTCATATCACAAATTATCAATTTTTTCCAACAAATTAGGAATTTATTGAAGAATTTGTGATTTTTGACTGAAAAATTAGTCAAAAAATTATGAAATTTCAATTCAAAATTTCTATTTACTAAATTACTGCCCGAGCGAAGCGAGGGTGAAATTTTTTTCGAAAAAATACTGTTTGAAAAGCCAAAAAATGAACTTTTTAAATATTTTTTGCAATAAAAAAATCTCTTTTCCAAACTTAAGAGGGGGCTCGAACTCTCTGAGCCCTCCCCCTAGGGTGCACCTATGAAATTCGGCATGTCGCCAAAAAATTTCGCATGTCGCACTTGCGACATGCGCGACACGAAAGTTTCCGCCCTTGTAAATTTGATACTTCATAAGAAAATTTCTCAAAACGTTGCCATAATGTGCCGTAAGTTTGGGACCTTTTTTGAAAAATCCAAAATTTTGTTGAAAATAATGATCAATTGAACTTCGAATCCCGATATCGGAATCGAATGATCAAAACAACTTAGCTAAATGGGCGAAAAAATTTTCAAAATTTGTTCAATTTTTCTAGAATTTTCTGATGATGGTTACATGGGGAGAAGAGGTCACTCCTCTCACTCATGAACTTTTTCACCTCTGTTTCAAATCTGGAAAAATAAACACATAGTAGGAATATATGTATTTCGCTCATTCATAAAAATACAAGTACAATGAAAAAATGGAAAATTTTCTGAACGAAAATCATCTGTTTTCAGCTTTATCACAAACACGAAGTAGGTATGGTAAAACCATTCAGTTTTCCAATTTTGGGAAAATATTAGCAAAGACAATGAATTTTCCCTACTTATAGATCGTTATGTTGAATTTTTCACACTGAACCATGAAAACCCTAGTTGTGGAAGGAGGGAAAAATTGAGTTACCCTCTCAACCCCCTTCTACAGAAGTACGTCCATGCTTTTTATGTCGATATTTATCACGTTTTCTAAGATAATTCATTTTAGCCCCACTAATTTTCTCGACATCACCGTCTAAAATCCATCCGAGCACCACGTCGATACGCTCAACTTCACCATCAATTTCGGGTATAGATTCAATTATTCTACAAATTCGACTGCAGTTGAATTTTGTCGCTTTGTAATCCTTCACAGCTTCCACATTATTGAAATACCATAACGAAAAATGATCAAGAAGAGAAAAACATGTTCCCTCGCCGCCTGAAAAATACAAGTGGTGGCAGGGTTTTATACAAGAGATCAATAATCTATCCATAACTTCATCAATCGGTATCGATTCTTTAAACTCCCTTACGTTCTGATCGCTGCCCGCACACGAGGACACAAATTCTCGCCATTCTTGAACATCACATTCAGTCAAATTACCACTGATTAGGCATCCTCTGCAACGTTCTAAAAACTCTCGTTTCAATTCAGTCGGACAAAGCTCGTAAGATAAGTAATTACATACATCAATCGTTGATTTTAATCGTCCCTCATCCAAATCTGCCAGCAGAGCAGGAAGTTTCGAATTCTCAGATGCGAGCAAGTACTCGATTTTAAATTGTTTGGCATATTCCGCATTTGAAAATGTATTCAGGACGAATTCATCAAATTCAGTGTAGCAAGATAAAGGCAGAGAGTGGTGTAAAGCAATAATTCTTCTCATTAAATTCTCAACTCGTTGCTGATTCGACGAACAAAACTTCACGTAATCGATCAATTCCGAAAAATATTTCGATTTGACAAACCATTCGAATTCCAATTTTAATTCATCATAATTCATCATTACGTTTTCCTTAAAATGGATTATTTCTAGTTCGTTATTAAAGCACATTTTCATAAATCGATCGAGATCCGAAGGTAAAGCTCGCACGATTAATTTACGCCAATTTCTGTGCCATATTTCATTTCTTTGGGGAAATTCTTCCGTTTTCAGAATTTCCAGCATGAAGCTCATATCACGACCGTACATATTATAATTTCGACAGCATTTTTCCCTACTTAAGATATTCAATTCATTAGAAATATATTCTACCAGAATATTATAATCTTGACTGGATCTTTCCCCATAAACGAGGCTCAATTTATCAAAAAAATTTTTCACTGGATTTTTTGCGAGAAATTCGCGTCTAAATGTAAGCGGAGTTTGCACCCATAATTCGTGAAGAATTACCGATATTAGATAATGCGGATTATAAGGTTTTTTACAAGCTGAAGCTTGATATGCTTCACGCCACATACTATTCAATGTACCGCATATTTGTTCAATTGTGCCAATTTTGCAGAAATACGCCCAAATTCTTAACACGTATTCATAATACTGAATATTTTTAGCCAGTTGAGGCAAAACATAGGCACCGATAACATCGAGGAAATGATCTACCTCCACTTCGTTCAGTTCACTTAATATAAATATCTTCGTTCTCTGGTCTCCTGATTTCAATAACAAAGTCACGATCAATATTCTTTCTTCAGCGGTCAACTGATTGAAAAAATACTCCACAATACGCCAATCAATGGCATTATCAAGAATAATCCTTCGCTTTAATATCAAATAAGGTGATTTTGGAAGATTTCCCATCATCTTTTTGTTATTCCAAAAATACATAAGCCGATGTCCACGACTTGATTTAATAAAGTCAATATTTTGTGATACAAATGGCCATAATTTTTCGATTTCATATTCCCAGAAATATTTACAAGCGAGTTTGTATTTTTCTTCCATGGTTAATACGTTACTTTGGAATAGTTTTCTGGCTACGATTTCATCGTCGTCACTTTCAATGTAATCGATACATTTTACGATATTATCGTGGTACATATTTTTAATAAAAATGTCATTATTGTGATCTCGCATCCAATGCATTAATCGGAACCGATAAAAATCAATGGATTTTTCGATGATATAACCAATTGCAAACGGAACACGTAAAAAACGGCGGATATCGAAGCGTTGATTTTCAAGCCAAGTCCTATTTATAATTCTGCCCGAATTGAAATTGATATTACGGATTCTATGACGCCATAAAAGAAACGCTATTTTTTTTGAAGCGAGCATTTGCAAAGATGAAGCAGACGCGTAAAAATGTAAAGGATTTTCTTCAAGGCTGAAATCGGTCACTTGAGATCGATCCATTCCGAGAATCATTAATTCCTTCGATTGGTCGAGAAATTAATCGATTACGTTAGTGTTTCGGTTTTTGCAACGCTGAAAATTAAATTGAACCATTAATGGTAATTTATTTAATACCGAAAGACGTGCATGTACTATTTAAGGTTAGGTTAGATTGAAAAAGAAGTACATATTCGAGTTTGTTCATTTTTTTTTCAACTGGTTTCCTTTAAAAATAAGATCTTCCAAAAAAATGTTGAGTCTTTGGTACGAAGTGGACAGAACTACAAAAATAGATGACCAAATTTATGCCCGGTTTATTGAAGAAAAAATAATGAAAAATTATCTATAGGTACTTGATGAAAACAGTTAATGGTACGTTGAAAGCTTGAAATGTAATTTTTCATTGCTTTTTCCTTTTCTTAGATAATTTGTAAAATTCGAATGTTCACAGCAATTCCGTGCAACGTGAGCCTGTTTTATGGATTCCAGTAGGTTGGTGATTTTTTCAAAGTAAACACATTTTCCTGTTCCGACTTTTTCCCCAACTTCAAAATTTCTTCTAACGAGGTCTAAATTTTTTCCTCAATTTTTTTCCCAACTTCAAAATTTTTTTTGACGAAGTTTCAATTTTTTCCAAATTCTATTCCAAAAATCAAATTTTTTGTCAAGGTTACAATTTTTCAACAAAATATTTTCAACGTCACCGCAAATTTGCAGGTCAATTCTTCAAGTCAAAAAATTTTTCCCTGCCAATTTTCCCCTATTTTTTTAAAATTTCAAATTTATATAGGTACCAATTTTTTACAACATAAAAATTTGAATGTATTAAATTTTTTTTATTTTTCTCCTTAAAATTTTTTGAGCGAAGAAGACCAAAAAAAGTGTTGAAGATGTGTTGAACTTTCAAAAAAATATTAAGAAAAAAAATGAAAAAATTGGTAAATTTTTAAATTTAAAAAAAATTAGGAAAAATTGGCCGAGAAAAATGTTTGACTTGAAGAATTGACCTGCAAATTTGCCGTGACGTTGAAAACATTTTGTTGAAAAATTGTAATCTAGACAAAAAATTTGAAGTTTGGAAAAGAATTTGAAAAAAATTTAGACCTCGTCAAAAAATTTTTGAACTTGGGGGAAAAAGTCTGTACAGGAAAACGTGTGAATTTGAAAAAAAAATCACTCACCAACCTACTGGAATCCGTAAAATAGACTCACGGGGACTCGAACCCTCCCTTAAGCTCGGAAAAAAGATTTTTTTATTGCAAAAATATAAAAAAGTTTATTTTTTTACTTTTCAAACAGTATGTTTTCCAAAAAAAATTGCACTCGCTTCACTGGGGCAGTAATTTGATTTACCATTTGATAATTTTTGACCAATTTTTGACCAATTTTTCGGCCAAAAATCACCAATTTCCAAATAAATTACTAATTTGTCGGAAAAATTGATGATTTTCAACCAAAAGATCAGTAAAAATGAAATAAAGTTTCCTTTGGAGGCAAATATTGAAAACATGGATATGTTTTTTCCTCTCATCTTGACTTCTAATATCAAGTTAATTTCAAAAAAATTATAAAAATTTGTTTTTAAAATTTAAAATTTGGCTTTCAGCTCTCTAATACTTATTTTCCCTATTTTTCTGACTTTCTTATAGACATTGAGTTAATTGCGGAAGCATAAAAATTTATAAGTTTTTGACTTTTGGCGACGCAAAACAGCGTATTAAAAATTTTGGAATGACCTCCCTCCCCCACCCAAGAGGAAAAAACATATCCATGTTGAAAATGATTAATTTAAAATTTGATACCCTCCCCCTATTTTTCTCAAATTCTCAGCCTCTCTTTTAATTAATTTCTGGGTGCGCCTCCTATGGTCCTCAAAGGGTGTCATTATCAAAAAAAACAACTTTGTTTTTACCTCTTTAAGCATTGCCACCTGCAGCGGTATAAGTTTCTACTCTCTCATTTTAAAATCAGTGAAATAAAAAAAAAACTGTCAGATATTGTAGAGCAATTATTAATTATAAATCAATGGAAAAATCTCATTGAACGCAACTAATGAAAAAGTGTTGGAAAAGCAGTGAAAATTCACTCGGAAGTCAGTACCTACAATCCGAAATTCAACGAAAAATCAATAAATTTTTTTGAAAAATTAGAATTCTGCTTATTTTTCCTGTTCTGCAATTCTGACTTTTTTCAGAAGCTTTTCTGATTTGAAATAAGAGAGTAGGTACTAGATATATTTCTTTTAACCATATTGATTTCGAAATTGAATCACACCGTTACGGATTGAAATCACAAATGAAAATGTTTTAATTTTGGTCCAAAAATTTTTTCAAGTCTCGAGCTTTCTTCCCACGTATATTTTCAACATTTCATGAAGAGATCGTCAGAATTTAAAAGAAGCGATAGAAGTAAGAGTCTAAAATGAAAATCATGAGTTTACTTACTTAGTGCTCTTCAACTGAACGCAGTTTCAATATTCATACAATATAATTTCCGCAACATTCAGATTACACTTGAAAAATTTACATTCAAATTTTAATCACACACTTAAATAGGTATGTACTTTTACTTAATTTGTTCCAGATCATTCGCGCACTTGTGATCTGATACTAACACTGTTTACAAACTTGTAAGGTAGGTACAGGAAAAAAAATTACATCCATTCGAAAGCGCGAGATATTCGTCGGTATCGTAAAATATTGCTTGATTCCGCGATTTTGCCGGAAATGTACTTTGATAATAATTTTTATCGACAACTGTTCGCGAATTCTGCGTCAGATTTCATAGTAGTGGTAAGTAAGTACGCACCTAAGTAGGTACTAAGTAGTAGTGGAATTATTTGAAATGAGATGGTCAGCGGCGTCTTGGGCTGTGTTTTTGAAATGATACAAAACGAGGACCATGACTTTATGCCAGAAGGATTTTCGGGGGAAGGAGGAAAAGAAAAATTTTTTTTCTCTGTCGCCTGAAGTAACAATTCAACACGATTTTTGTGTCTGGGTTCCGATTGTCAAGTTTTTCTTGCTTTTATGTAAGAAACAAATTAGGGGGAAAATAATTTTTCCGACCCAAATTTGTTTTTGGGTATGAGGTCAAAAAATAAGGTTTTTTAAAAACAATAAAAATGGACTTAAGAAAACCAATTTCAAATTTTTTTGGTCTACTTTATAGAAAGTTTTACGGCGAATCGAATAGAGAAAATCGCTGACCTCTATCTCATTTCGAAAAAAAAGCTACAGCTTAAACTTACCTAAAATCTAAATTCTGTGAAAAATCCCATTTTTGGGGGCCTTACTCACCAAAAAGTGCGATGTCATCATGACAAAATCTCCAACGAGACAGAAAACTGTATTTATTTCGATTTTGTGAAGACGCAATTTATGAATTAATTATAGGTACTTTGAACTTTTCAACTGGTTATTCTTTCAATAAAAGTTTTATAGATCTTTTTTTCGCATTTTTAAATTTATTATTTAAAAATTGGTAAGTCTGTATAATTATTCGCATAATTCATTGCATTGAAATTCAAAATTATTTTGTTATTGATTTTAAATTTAGGCAGTTACTTGACTTATCAGACTTACAGAACTATTTACCTACTATTCTCAACTTCCGAAAATATGGAAACAAGTAAGTAAGTATAAAGTTTCTTCTATAAAATTATATTTTCTCTTCAAAAAAAAAAAAAACAACAAAAAAACAGGAGAGTACAAATGTACCAACAAATCTTCAATTTTCTAATTTGGAGAAATGAAGAATGATGAATGTTAAATTTTCCGAATCAGATCGATCAATTTTTTTTTAGGGGGAGGGAGGTTGAAATCTACAAATTTTCCGACTTGAAACTCACAACGCTCACTTCAAAAATTGTACAAAATCTTGAAGATGAATTCAAAAATTTTTTGTCAGATATTATTTTTAAAAAAAGAAAATTTGTAAAAATAAAAAATAGAAAATATTTTGTGTTTTTTTCGTTTTACTTTATTCCTTAATTAGTTCATTTCTTCCCAAAAAATGGGAAAATTTTTGATAATTTCAATCGAAATTCTCACCAAGTGCTTTGATTTTGATAAATGAAAAGAATGAATTTTTTACTTTGACAGTATTCAAATTTTCTGGACAAGAAGAGAGAAGAATTTATACAATTATTTTGAACATAAATTCCTATACAAAATTCACTGAGCTCGAGCAAAAAAAAAAATCGATGCCTCATTTTTCACGTTTTTGATCTAAATTACACCAAATCTGGACCAAACACATAAAAATTAAAAACATCGGTTTTTTTTTACGCAAGGTCCTTTTATTACGGCAGGGTTACGTACTTATATTCCTTTATCAATTGAACCGAAAAAATTGATTTCGATTTTTTCGACTTGTGGCCCTATTTCACAAATCGCTTTACAAATATTTACTTACTTCGTTTTTGAAAGATATCTACCACACTGGAACAAAAATTTCGTGTTTAAAAAATTTAGTTTGATTTTTATTTTTGCTAGATAGTGAAAATTCGTTTTTTTTTTTACTTGGAAATTCTTTTGAATTTTGCAGCATCCAGTCAGCTTTCATAGTAAAGTTTCTTAAAAAGTAAATTGCGTAGGTAGTTATTGGAATTGGATGGTCTAGAAAAATTTAAATCAGCCCAATAATTTTCAAAACCTACTCGATTCCTCTAAAATTTTAAAATATTTTTCAAACTTTGCTGACATTGGGGAAATGGCCCATTCTCCCTCCCCCACCATACACACACACACACACACACACACCACATTTTTTCTTCCATTTCCAAATTTGGAAAAATAAAAGGTACAAATGATAGGTATATATTTCACCAATTCATCACAATATGAATACAAATGGGAAATGCGAAAATTTTCGATCAAAAATTGTCAGTTTTCGGCTTCATACACACACAAAAGTAAAACCGCTCAGTTTCCCAACTTGAAAAATATTAGCTAAGATGATGAATTTTCCCCACTTCTGAGTCTTAATGGTAAATCATCCACTCTGAACCTTGAAAAATCTCTTTATAAAAGAGCAAAATCAAGTTACCCTTTCAAATCCCTCTCCAAAGATACTTTCTGGTTTTTGATGTAGGTGGGTATTACGTTTCCGAAAATGATTCATTTTAAACCTATCAATTTTCTCGACATCATCGTCCAAAATCCATTTGAGTACCACGTCGATACGTTCAATTTCAAAATCACTTTCAGCCACCGATTCAATTATTCTACAAATTCGACTACAATTGAATTTTGTCGTTTTGTATTCCTTCACTGCTTGTAAATTATCGAAATACCATAACGAGAAATTATCAAGAAGAGAGAAACATGTTCCCTCGTCGTTTATTACTGCTCCAAAGTCTGGAAAAAATAACTGGTAATAAGGTTTTATGGCATAGCTCAATAATCCATCCATAACTTTATCAATTGGTATCGATTCTTTAAACTTCCTTATGTTCTGATCGCTTCCTGCACACGAGTTCACAAATTCTCGCCATTCCTGAACATCGCACTCGGTCAAATTACCACTAATTAGGCATCCTCTGCAACGCTCCAAAAACTCTTGCTTCAATTCACTCGGACAAAGTTCGTAAGATATGTAATTACACACATCAATCGTTGATTTCAATCGTCCTTTATCCAAATCTGCCAGCAAATCAGGAAGTTTCGAATTCTCAGACGCGAACAAGTACTCGATTTTAAATTTTTTGGCATATTCCACACTGGAAAATGTATTCAGAACGAATTTATCAAACTCAGTGTAGCAAGATAAAGGCAGAGAGTGGTGTAGAGCAATAATTCGTCTCATTAGATTCTCAACTCGTTGCTGATTCGACGAGCAAAACTTCACATAATCGATCAATTCCGAAAAATATTTCAATTTGACAAACCACTCAAATTCCAATTTCAATTGATCATAATCCATCATTACGTTTTCCTTAAAATGGATTATTTCCTGATCGTTATTGAAGCACATTTTCATAAATCGTTCGAGATCCGAAGGTAAAGCTCGCACGATTAATTTACGCCAATTTTTGTGCCATATTTCACTTCTTTTGGGGAATTCTTCGGTTTTCAAAATTTCCAGCATAAAACTCATATCACGACCGTATATATTAAAATCCCGACAGTACCTTTCTCTAATGAGAGCAGTCAATTTATCAAAAATGTTTTCCGTCCAATTATTAAAATCGTGACAGGATTTTTCCTTATTAACGAAGCTCAATTCATCAAAAAGATTTTCCGCTGGATTTTCAGCAAGAAATTCGCGTCTAAATGTCGGCGGAGTTTGCATCCATAATTCGTGAAAAATCGCTGATACGAGATAATGCGATTCACAAGGCTCTTTGAGATCTGAAGCTTGATATGCTTCCCACCATAAGCTATTCAAAGCATCAAATATTTGCTGAATCGAGCCAAAGTCGCATAAATATTTCCAAATTCGCAGCACGTAATCGTAATACTGAATATTTTTAGCCAGCTGGGGCAAAACATAGGCACCGATCACATCCAGGGCATGATTTACCTCCGCTTTGTTCAATTTAGGCAATATAAAAGTGATAGTTCTCTCGTCTCCTGATTTCAATAACCTGCCTATGATTGAAAATCGTTTTTCAGCATTCACCTGATCAAAAAAATACTCCACAATGCGCCAATCAATGGCATTATCAAGAATAATCCTTCGCCATAATATCAAAAAGGGTGATTTTAGAAGAGTTGTCCCCATCATGTGGTTATTCCAGTAATTCATCTCTCTATGCCCACGATTTGATTGAATGAAATTAATATCAAGTGATACTGATGGCCATAATCGTTCGATTTCATTTTCCCAGAAATATTTACAAGCGAGTTTGTATTTTTCTTCCATGGTTAATACGTCACTTTCAAATAGTTTTCTGGCTACCATTTCATCATCATCATTTTCGATGTAATCGATACATTTTACGATATTATCATGGTACAAAGTTTTTATAAAAATTTCATTATTATGATCTAGCATCCAGTGTATCAATCGAAATCGATACAGATCAATGGATTTTTCGATTGCATGACCAATTGCAAATGGAACACGTAAAAGACGACGGATATCAAAGCGTTGATTTTCAATCCAAGTCCTATTTATAATTCTGCCCGAATTGAGATTAATATTATGAATTCTATGACGCCATAAAAGAATAGCTATTTTTTTCGAAGTCAGCTGTTGAAATGATGGAGCAGAGTTGCACAAAAGTAAAGGATTTTCTTCAAGGTTGCAATTGGCTTCCTGAGATTGGTCCATTCTGGGAATCACTGAATTTCTTCGATTTTTCAAAAATTGATCGATGACGTTGGTATTTTGGTTTTGCAAGGCTGAAAAGAAATCGAGCCATTATTTGAGGATTATTCAGTTTCAAATAACAGCGCAAAAAAATGGCTTATTGAAAAAAAGCATTGAATTTTAACATATGAAATGTAAACTAGTTTCCTTTGAAAAGGTGACCCCCCCCCCGCCCTCAAAAAAACCTGAGCCCTTGGTACGAAGAGTTCGAAAAAATAAAAGCCATTTTCAAACAAAAAACCACAGTATTTTCTTTTTAGAGTAGTTCCACTCTCCAATTTAAAAATCACTGAAAAAAAAATTAATTAGGTACTGGGAAACAGTCAGAATTTCAGCAAAATAATAAATTAGTGAAAAAGTTGCTAGAAAAACAGTGAAAAATCCCCGAAAAGTAGTCAGAAAACATAGGAAAAAATCAGTGAAATTCGTTAGAAAATTCGCGAAAGTCCAATTTATTCATTTTGGTTTTAATTTTGGTCCTCTTAGGTTTTTTTGCCTTTGCAGGTATTTTCCCAATTTTTCCTATATTAAAAAAATGTATATTTACGCGAATACATCTCAAGACATTTACCTATATGTTATACAATTCAGAGAAGAAAAGTTTCAAATAAAAATTTCGAATATAATCCTCCCTTCTTTAAACGTAATCAAACTTCATTAAAAATTTAATGAACTTTTACAGTACAAAGTGATAACTTGAAAATTTTTGCACTATACTTAAATTTAGGCAAGCAGCCCCCCCCCCCTCAAGACTTTGGCACACACGTGTCAAAAATAGAGGAAAAACTTCAGTAAAAATATTTAATTTTTTAAAAATCGCTGTAAGTAAGCAAAAAAGTTTTTGAAATTTTTATTTCCTGAACCCATTTTTTGGTATACTTACTCAAAGTTGAGGCAGAATTATTATTGAAAAATTTTCAACTTTAATAAATGAACCAGCGTGCAAGAAAAGCAGGATTTATTCTGACTTTTTCTGCTCGAGTCTGCTGATAATTTCTGCCCCTTTCTGCCGTTTTTTCAACCGATTTCTGCCTTTTATTGAGAAATTAGCCCAGAAGAACAATGCGCGACGCGCAACGGGGTATCAAAAAAGGTACATTCAACGCGCGGGACAGTTTAAATTTTAAAACTATTCGGTAGGTACAAAATTTTACATTTTGAATCTATTCTTACCCTCAAAAGTTTATTTTTGAGATTAGGGTACAACTAATTCCAAAAATAAATTAAGAGGCTAACTCGTAATCAGAATAAAAATTGTTCAATTTTGGCCCTGAATTTTTTTCAAGTCTCGAGAGTTTCTCCACGGGTATATTTTCAACATAATATGAAGAAATGGTAAGAATTTAATGGAGGTATACAATAAAAATCATGAGTTTACTTACCTGGTATTTTTCATCTAAACGCAGTTTTCAACAATCACACAGATAAACGATTTTCACGACATCCGAATAACACTTGAAGAATTTACATTCAAGTTTTAATCGCACTCAAGTAGGTATGCAGTTTTACTCAATTTGTACTAGATAATACGCGAACTTATGATCTGATACTGTTAAAAAACCAGTTAGATGCACGCAAATAAAAATTTACATTGATTCAGAAGTACGAGATATTTGTCAGTATCACAAAATATTGCTTGATTACGTAGGAAATGAATAAATGATAATTACTTATGACTAATTTTTCATGAATTCTGCGTCAGATTTTGTAGTAGTGGTACCTAGTGGTATTGAAATTATTAATGAGTGGACGGATTTTCACGAAATTTCAAAGCGGTTTCTATGTAAGATTCAAAATAATACTTCTATGAAAATCGCACCAATTGTAATATTTAAATCATGGGAGAAGGGGTTAGGCAAAGCAGTTCCGTAACGATGTCATCACAAAATCTTTCGTGAGAAAAATAATGTTTATTTCATTGCGACCACTCTAATGACCTGAAATTTGACCTTGAAGCTCAGGTAGTACTTTTATGCCGCGGGGCATGAAAAAAATTCTATGTTTCACACTTTATTTTACACCATTCAGAATTTTTTCAGATTTTTTCGAGTGTTTCGAGTCCCACATTTAGCCCCACTTTCGAGTATTTTCCAAAAATGGCATGCAACCTATAAAAATGGGATAAAATCTTGTCAAAATCCCCCCCTCCCCGATCGTATGTCGCATATAGAGTTTCATGGTTGTGACATATATTTGGAGGAGAAGGTCTGCTATTACAATGTGAAATTTTTTTTGCGCCCGGTCAAGTTGAAAAAAATGGGGGTTTTTAAGCCACAGCTCACTGATTTTTTTGCGCCCCAGAAAAGCACGCTCGATGAACACTTTTTGTCACTTGGACTGCAGATTAAATTATTTTTAATTCTTTCAAAATGTCACTGTCATAGGAAATGGGTGAATATTGGCCGAAATTCAATAAAAAGCAAGCACGAATGAATTTTTAGCGAGAAAAAAAATGAAAAAGAAGGAATTGATGGGAAAGGTATCATTTTAAAGTACTAAAACGACCGATTTATCAGTTTTTCGGACGCCACGTGTAGGCCACCACTCGAAAAAATCAGAAAAAATTCTGAATGGGGTAAAATAGAGTGAGAAACATAGAAATATATATATTTTTCATCCACCCCACCCCCCACCGCGGCTAAACAGTGCTTTCAAGGCGATTTGAAAATTTCAAGGTCAAATTTCAGGTCATCAGAGAGGTCGAAAAACTCCGAAAAAATTCCAGGGTACTCCCGTCTAGTACCTCTACCTACGTGCTAAGTATGAAAACAATTGATTGAAAATTCGAGGAGAAATATTTTTTTTGAGTTTTTGGCTTGGAAATCGCGTATTTCGAGGCCCCTGCTCGGAGGGGGGGAGGTGGTAAAAATTCGTTTTGTGCTCTAAAATCATTTTCTACAAAGGCAAGTCGAATGGCATAACAATTTTGTCAATCTTCCCCTTCCACCAATGGCTAAATGACCCCCTTACCAAACCAGAGCCTTTAGCGACGAAACGTAAAATAATAATTAGATTTATTTCACTGATTTAAAACGGTAAAATGTAACTACTGTTGAATCAGCAATTGGATGATTACCGAGAATTATGTAGGCATTGTTAGCGTCCTTTGATGACGCAAAAATTGGATTACCTACGTTTATTCATTCTTTCGGGAATTCTATATTTTATTATGATACCTATACAAACTATGAACGAGATAAAGTATAATTTTAACAAAATCTTGATAATAGGTATTTTTTTATATACCTCAAACGAAAGATTCGTACGAAAAAAAAAACACTTTGAACATATTCTTTCAATTAATATATTTTTCATCTTTTCTGATAAATAATTTACATACCTGAACAACATTTTTTTGATTAAAAGTAATTATCTCTATATTTGTCGGTAAATACTTTTTATTAAAAAAAAATAATAATAAACCAATGAAAATTTTTTCTCGGCTGAATTTAAGTAAGAGTATGTATTTAATAACATATATCTTGTTACGAAATATTTTCAGATTTTTTTTTTGCAATTTAATTCAACTCTCAGTACTTATCAGCTACCAAATTATATCACAGATCTATTCAAAACTAAGTTCAAAACATTTGAAAGCTGTTATCGTTTAGATCATTGTTTTCAGTCAAAAAATTAGCACCAAGGCCAATAATAAAATTGAATTTTCTCTTATCACGTCAATGTTTTTTCTAATTAGAATTTTTTGTCGAGAAGTTTTTTTTTTACATTTTTTGATATAAATTTTGACCTTTTGTGAAAACGATTTTCGGGGAAAAGAAAATGCCAAACTTGGGCTTTGAAGTGCGAAAAATTTTTGTTCTGTAGTGTCAATAAAAATATAGAAATTCAATATTGAATCTTCGATTAAAATAGGTACTTCACCTCGATAGCTAGGCAACGCTACTCATAGCAAAATTTTACTCTCTACAATTTATGATCTATTCTTTTTTTTTCGGAAATCCCTTCCTTTGAACCCAAAAATTATCAAAAAATACTTACAAGAAAAATTCAAATTTGAAAAATTCTGACGTGTTGGCAGTTTAAAAATATTTTTCACATCGTTTTGCAAACCTTCACAGCTTAGATATTGTCAAAATAACACAATGAAAAAATATCAAGCAGGATATCTTGCATTGCACCCTCCTTATTTCCCTTTTCTATTCAAGTTGGTAAAGTCCTGATGATAAAGTGTTTTTAGGCAAAGCTCGATGCTCCATCCATAACTACGTCAATTGAATTCCATTCTTCGAACTTCCTTACGAAACTGTTCGTCAGCTGCAGTAAATATTCTCGCCATTCCTGAACACCACGACATTCTCTTCAACTTTCCAAAAGCTCTCGTTTCATTTGATTGGAGCAAAACTCTTGAAATTCTCAGACCAAAAAACGCGTGATCTCGGATTTAAACTGCTTGAGACATACTGCATTTGAAAATTTACTGACGACGAAATTATCGAATTCGAAGTTGGGAGATGAAGGCAAAGGATGATGTGAATCTTTAATTCGTCTCATTAAATTCCCTACACGTTGCTGATTTGACGAACAAAACTTGACGTAATCGATCAATTGCGAAAAATATTGAAATTTGGCAAACCACTCGATTTCCATCTCTACTTGATCATAATCCATCATTACACTTTCTTTGAAATGGATTATTTCCTGATCGTTATTGAAACAAATTTTCATAAAATTTTCAAGATCCTCAGGTAAAGCTCGTATGATCAATTTACGCCAATTTTTACGCCATATTTCATTCCTTCTGGCAAATTCTTCGGTTTTTAAAATTTCCAGCATGAAACTCATATCACGACCGTACACATAATTATCGCAGTATTTTCCCCAATTTGCGGCATACAATTTATTGAAAAATTTTTCCACCGGATTCTCGGCAAGAAATTCGCGTCTAAATTTAACTGGAGTTTGCATCCATAATTCGTGAAGAATTTCAGATACCAAACGATTCGGATCTTGAAATTCAGTATAAGATGAAGTTTGATAGGCTTCCCACCACATACTATTTAAAGCATCGAATATTTGCTGATTTGAGCCAACGTCGCATAAATATTTCCAAATTCGCAGCACGTAATCGTAATACTGAATATTTTTAGCCAGCTGAGGCAAAACATCACTACCGATTACATCTAAGGCACGATTTACCTCGATTTTGTTCAATTTAGACAATATTTTGATGGCCATTTTCTCATTTCCGAATTCCAATAATTTGGCCACAATTGATAATCGTTCTTCAGCATCCAACTGATCAAAAAAATACTTGATAGCGGACCAATGAGTAGGAATCATGCGTGATAATATGAAATAAGGTGATTTTAGGGAAGTTTTCTTCATCATCTTGTCATTCCAATAAGAAACTAAATTACAAGGATGCTCGAGAATAGACTTTTGGTACGACACCAATGGCCATAAAAGTTCGATATCGTTTTCCCAGCAATAGCTGCAGGCGATTTCGTACTTTTCTTCCAAAATTAACTCGTCACCATCCAATATTTTCTTTCGTATGATTATATCGTCATCATATTCGATATAATCGACACATTTCACGACTGAATCGTGATAAGAATAGATTTTAAAATCTTCGAATAAATTCTGTCCCCAGTCCATTAATCGATCGCGAAACAGGTTAATAGAGTCATCGATGACATCTCCAATTGCAGAAGGAACATGTAAAAGATTGCAGATATCGAAATGTTGATTTTCAAGCCACGATTCAGTTATGATTTGGTTAGCATCCGAATCAGCATCATGGATTCTGTGGCGCCATAAAACCGCTGCTATTTGTTTTGAGGCAAGCTGTTGCAGAGATGAAGGAGACGCGTGGAAAAGTAGAGGATTATTTTCTGATTTGGAATTGATCTCGTCGGACTGAACCATTTTGAAAATAATACAAGTCTTTAAAATGTCGAACAGATTTTCCGGGAAGGAATTTAGTTTTCTTCAAATCTGAAATTGAAATTAATTCATTAATTTGAATCTGAGATGAGCTTTTTTACTAGAGCTACAATGCTATAGTTATTTCAGCAATGCACATTTCATTTTCTTCAATATTCGCGGATAAAAAGAAATCCCCAAGGTAAGTATTCCCCCCTCCCACCAAACTGAATTATTTTTAGAATCTCAAGATTTTCAGGATCCTTCTCCTCAATGAAAGCTTTTATTGCTCAAAATTTTTCTCATTTTCACAAACTGATGCTAATTTGTCTAAACTAAATGAACCAAAAATCAGGTGCAAAAAAATCTTTGAATAATCACTTGCAATTTTAAGTCTAGCCAAAGGCATACAAAAAAAACATGTAGAGCTTTTGGATTTATGACATTCGAATGTAAGCCGTTTTTCGAAAAGGAAAATTGTTTTCACAATTATTTTTCATGATGTTTGGCAGGTGAGCTCAAACAAATACCAAACCAGAAAATGGAAAATTCATTTTTTACACGAATTCTGTATGGAAATCTCAGAGTTTAAAATTTTTTAAAACGTCCATTCTTTTCTGAAAGTTGGTCAAAAAATACACTCGTGTTGTTCAGATTATCTGATGTGGAAAATATGGTGATTTTTTTACTGACAAAAAATTCCATCTTCAGTGATCTAATTTAATTTACAAGCTATGAAATAATTTTTTTTAAATACTGGAGAAAATTGAAGTTGATTGGTTGCTAAAAAATATTGATTTTTGAAGTTCGAAAAATTCACCAAAAATTGAAAAATTGATCCCGGCAGCTAAAATTTAGATTAAGAAGCTTTAGAACTCGTCTTTAAATTGATTTGGACATTATGTCCTATTTTCTTTGCAATTCATACAATTTAGTCCTAGAAAACCCAAATCGGGACATCATGTCCCAATTTAACATTTTCGAGTATTTCCAAGTCAATTGTCTCAAAATTTTAGCCTAGAAAATTTGGTTCAATAATTTTTGAACCCTCCCCTACTCCATCAAAAAAGATGAAATTCTTCAATTTGAACCGTCGAACATTGGTGTCTCAAAAAAAAAACTTAATTTGGATTTAATAGGTAAGTACCTACACAAAAAAAATTTAGACATGGTGTCTCAAAATATACCCAATATAAAAATTGAAGCACTTCTTTTTTTTAGATTCTCCTAAATATATTTTTTCAATTTTCTTTCTTTTTTCAACTTCTAAAATATCTAACTGTTGCATTTTCTCATTTTTTCGACAAAGGAAACGTAAAAATTTTCAAGTCCAGCAGCACGTAATTATGTCAATGATCATAATACATACGTACGTTTCTAAATTATTTTTTGAGCTTTCCCCTCCCTAACACAATATTTAATAATAATGAAGAAAACTTCAGCATTTAATGGAAGTAGTATATAGGTATGATATAATATGAAAATCATGAGTCATTAACTTACTTTGTATTACTGCAACTAAACAACGCTTTCAAAAATCAAACAGATAATTTTCACAATATCTATGATAGTACTGCAAATAATATAATAACTTTCAATTTTCACCACACTTATGTAACTTTCGGAAACACTCGGAGAATTATATGATATGAGTATTTTATGATTAAACTATCCGGATACGACTGTGATATGACACTGACTACAAGCGAATGAGGCAAAAGCAAATTAAAATTATCAATTTATAATCCAGGAGTGCAAGTTGTTTGTTGGTATCTCCGAATATCGCTTGATTTTTCCAAAAATAATAATTTTTATGAATAATTTCTGACGAATTCTGCGTCAGATTTTGTATTTTTATTGAGATTATGAGTAAAATGACGGGTTTTCATCTGAATTTCAAAGGTGGTTTTTATGCAAAATTTCAAAAAAGATAATTCTGTGGAAAATGCGTGGACAACGACAGTTATCGGGGAACGGGAGTTATATAACGATATGATTACAAAATCCCGCTTTCGTGAAAAAACGATTAGACAGCTTACTAATTGAACACGTTTTTATCTATCACGATAAGAATTTCAATATTTTTGTATGAAAAATTTTCCCAATTAAAAGTACCTAATTACTTATGCGCTTATTCACCGGTAAATTACTTTTTAAACGTAAAAATTGAAACAATCCGTCATTGATTTCAAATTAAATAGCAAAACTTATATTTTTTTTCACTTCTCGTGTAATCTAAGCCTAGGTATTACCAGTTACTTGCTTGATTATCGAAGAAACGAGGTATTTCAACCAGATAAAAAATTTAGAAATAAATCGAAAGTCCAAAAATTCAGGTGCTGAATTTCTTTTCCAAAATTTTGGAGAATTTTTGAAATTTCAAAATTACCTCATCGCTCTACAAAACGTAAATGAAAATTCCCGGTGGACCAGATTTGTTATAATCAACGAAAAAAGCTGAAGTATTTTTTCAGGTTGTGTGGGTCTGATGAGTCCAAAACCGGGAGTCAAGTTTTACACCTTGGAAAACATGACATTCAATGTGCTATTTTGCCAATTTTTTTTCATATGGATTCAAATAATTCAAAATAACTCCAAACCTTCTTAAACATCACGAATGATGAATGCTTCCAGTTTTGATAAAATTAGGAACCACGAAGGAAACAAATTGAGGAAATTGAGTCAAAAATATAAAATCAATATTCGGACTTCTTATGTAGTTCGCCAAAAAATATTACAAGCAGGCGAAAACTCTGTAATTTTTTCAACATTTCGAAAGGTTTAGTTCTGTGTTTTCTTTGCCCTCTCCACATCCTCTGCTCACCTAATTTTAATTCCTTTAAAAACATTCATTTCATAAGCGCGCCCAGAAATTAAGGGAGAGGCTGAGATTTGAGAAAAATTGGGGGGGGGGGTCAAATTTCAAATTAATCATTTTTCACCGATCTTTCAGTCAAAAATCATTAATTTTTTCAGAAAAACTGGTAAATTTATTGAGGAATTGATGATTTTTGATTCGAAAATTGGTCAAAAATTATCAATTTTGAACATAAAAGGATTAAAATACTGCTTGAGCGAAGCGAGAGCGAAATTTTCTTGAAAAAATATTGCTTGAAAAACAAAAAAAAAATGCATTTTAAATATTTTTGCAATAAAAAATCTTTTTTCCGAGTTTAAGAGGAGGGGGGAGCTCAAGCCCTCTGAGCCCACGCCTTGGGTGCGCCTATGATTCATTTAATTATAAAAATGTTGAATTTTAAGAATCCCAAGTCATTTGAGCTGCAAAGGATGATGGAGGCTCATAACCACGTAAACTATACGTGCAAAGGCCAAATGTTGATCATTTTGAGACATTTCATAAACTTATGAGAAAATGAAAAATTCTGACACCGATTTGAGAAAACTTTCTTCGAACTCGAAGTTTTGTAATAAAAGATGGTATCTGATGAACTTATTTATTTTTAATGTTTGCCAAGAATGGATTACCTAAATATCTAATTAGAGTAAAAATCTTCGTTTAAAATACCAACTTGACAAACTAAAATTTAAAAAAATAATAACGTAGGTAATATTTTTAAAAGCTATAAGTACACAGAATTATCAACAATAATAATACGGATAATAATAAAAACAATAAGGAAAATTATAATAATAAAAAGGATAATAATATGTATAAAGATAATAATAATTATAATACGGATAATAACGATATCCAAAATAAATAGTTCTATATTTATTAACTAGAAGCTCAATATCAATATCACCATCAAGAATCCAGCGAAACACATCATCGACGAACATAACATTTTTAGCGATCAAAATCGCAATTATTCTACTTCTTTGACCATCGTCCAATTTAGTTCTTTTGTAATTCTTCGCAGTTTCCATATCATTAAAATACCACAACAGAATATTATCAAGAAGACTGAATTTCGGGTTTCTATTCGACACCCTCTCGACAATTTTACCGAATATTTTATCAAAGATCAGATCCATCGGTATCGATTCCTTGAACAGCTTCACATTTTCCTCGCTTCCAGCACACGATGTGACAAATTCTCGCCATTCTTTAGTCGAAAACGTTTCAAAATTACCATTAATTAGGCAAGTTTTGCAATGCTCCAAAAACTCCCTTTTCACTTCGCTCGGGCAAAGATCGTAAGTCAAATAGGTACAAAGTTTGATAGCATTTGTTAAACGACCAATATCCAAATCATTGAGTAAACTAGGCAGCAGCACATTTGATGCTAGTAAATACTCAGCTCTGAATTGTTCGACATTTTCGATGTTTGAAAATGCACCAAATAGCAATTTATCAAACTCGAATAACATTTTTTTTAAATCCTCATCAAAACCATAATATGTAAATCTAAATACAATATTTTGCATGGACAAAGATAAAATTCGTCTCAGTAGATCATCAGCCTGTTGCTTGTTGGACGAGCAAAAATTCACATAATCGATTATCTCCGAAGAAAACCCTTTTTGTACAAACGCTAGAAATTCATCACGTAATAAATCTCCATCCATCATCTCGTTTCCTTTGAATCGAATAATTTCATTTTCATCATCGAAACACAGCTTCATGAACTGTTCGAGATAAAATGGTTTGGCAAGTAAGATCAATTTACGCCAGTTTCTCTTCCAAATGTTTTTCCTTTCGGCCAATTCCACTGTTTTTAATAATTCCAGCAAAAAAATCATATCGCGACCGTACAAATCTTTCCAATTGGAGAATTCAAACACATAATTTATTTCATTTCCCATCTTATTAAAAAATTTCTTCACTCCATCGTCAGCCAAAAAAGAACTTTTAAATGCGGCACTAGAACGAATCCATAATTCGTAAGCAACTGGTATCTCGTGGTCATATTTAATATGTTTATCGGATTGAAGATATCTGCCAATATTGAACTCTGTCTCGCAGAAAGTAAGGAAAACGTTGAGCAATTTTCTCATTGAGCTGACTTCACTAAAATACTCCCAGATTCGTAACACGTACTCGAGATATTCCGTTTTTCTAGCCAATTTTCCCATAACAACACCGATTATTCGACTCGGAAGGTAATTCAGTTCCACTCGATTCAATTTAGGTAAAATATTGACGATGGTTTCCTCGCATCCCTTATGTAATATATCGACTATGGCTAATATTCTTCTTTCGAAATTCCATCGATCCCAAAAATACTCTATGGCGTACCATCGCTTCGTTATCTGATGACTGCGAATTTGATTGTACACTGATAATTCACTTACGACTTCGATTCCATCACGCATCTTACAATTCCAATAAAAAAGCGTTATATCATTACTGGTTGCCATCGAAATACGACTGGTATATGAAACCAAAGGCCACAATCGTTTTACGTCGTTTTCCAAAAAATAACTACAAGCGAGTCTGTACTTTTCTTCCGAGTTCAATAAATCACTATCGAGCAGTTTTCTAGCAACATGCTTATCGTCATCATTTTCCAAAAAATCAAAAAATTTTTCGACGGTATCATGAAAAAGATATTGTGGAAAAATGTCCCATTTGATGCCACATGTCCAGTCTACCATACGTAAGCGATGCAGGGTCAAGTGTTTTTCGATGGAATGGCCAATTACAGGAGGAACACGTAACTGACCGCAAATATCGAATTGCTGTTTTTCTAGCCACCATTTAGATATTTTTTTCTCTGTAATAGAACCGTTTTCATTGCTATAGATTTTATGTCGCCATAAAAGGAATGCTATTCGTTTCAAAGTCAATTTTTGTAAAGGTAAAGGAGACCGGTGGAAAGGTAACGGTTTATCTTCTATTTCGAAATCGATATCGTGAAATGGATCCATCATGAGAATCACTTATTCGTTGATTGCTGAAAGTGAGTTGTTCACGGTGAATTTCGGTCCGGTGAATCTGAAATCAAAAATCACCGACCTGTTATTTGAATAAGAGTGCCGTTGCAAAACAGTGATATTTCAGGATTGAAAAAAAGTAGCCAGTTAATTGGCGGGCAGAAAATGTGGAAGTTTTGCAGAATTGCAGGAAGTCTCGTGAGTATACAAAAATAGACCATTACAAGGTTGCAAAAAATTGGGAATCTCAACTACTTAGTCCTAAATTTTCTCAGGTTTGAATTTACAAAAGTTGAAAAAATCCGAAAAGTTTTAGAAATTCTCAAAAAAAATTTCCTCTGGTTCAGTAAAAATCCAGAAAATTGAACATTTTAAATTTTTCAAGTGAAAAAAATTACCTTTGTCATTCATCGGAGCATTTCGTGATAATCCTAAATGGAATTACTTACCAAAAATCTTTCGATTTTTTTTGAAAGTCAGAAAATGCAGCAAAAAGAGCGCGAATTTTACTGAAGAGATTTCAGCTTTTGGATTCCATATTTTCTTCAAAATTTTTCGTTTTTGTTTCGTTCGACTTCGATAAATTTACCCAACTTCTGAAAATATTTTGAAATGGAAAAATTTGCCCTCCTTTATCAGGAGATTCGGTATTGATCTCGAATGGAATTTTCAAAAATTCGTCGACTTTTTTCGGAAGAGTAGTGGTAATCAAATGATTCCTGGATCTGGTATTCAAATTTTGGTAGTGGTTCCCAAAGTTGAGAACCATTTCAATCGGTTTTGGTTTTCCCGGGTCTATTTTGATCTTTCAATTTTTTTTTTTCAAATTTGAATCAAATAAAACATCATAAGCACAAATGTCCTTTTTTGCTCAATTTTTTCCTCAAAACTTTTTCAACTCAAACTGTTTTTTACTCGATTTTTTTCGAAATTTTCCCAAAATTTCCTCAATTTAAAGTTCGTACTTCAACTTTTCTTCAAATGAAATAGAAATTTTTCTGAAAATTTTCCTACTCACAAATGTTTTAACCTCGCTATTGAATGGAAAATATTCATACGTTGAAAAGTTTCTTGGAAAATGATTAAATGTAAGTAAATTTAAAAGAAGGAAAAAAAAGTAAATTAGAAAGATTTTTCAAAGTCCAACTCTATCTTTACTGAATTTAAAATTGGAAAAATTGAAAAATTTGTAAAAAAAAATGGTGAATTTTATGAAAATTGGTTGGGATATTTTGGGAAAATAGGAAAAATGGTCGAGAATTATTAGTCGTAAAATTTAGCTGTGAAAATTTCAAGACATATCGCTTAGTCACGTCATGTTAGGATTTACCATTTTTCAAAAAAAGGCTGAATTCTAATATGGCAAAGAACAAAGTTAAATAGATATACCTACCTAATTACCTACACCGTAAAAATGGAAAATTTCCAGTTGAAAGTCTTGAAATATTTCTACGATCTTGTGAAAGGCGAAATGCACCTTCGCTTCACTCGAAAATTGTTTTCATCTTTTCTTATGACATACATATTGCATATGTGACCCTGTCGTAAAGAAGGGACCTTGCGTAAAAAAAATCGATATCTTCATTTTTATGTTTTTGATCCAGATTTGGTATGGACCAAAAACGTGGAAAATGAGACATCGATTTTTTTTTTTTACACTAGGTCCCTTCTTTACGGCAGGGTCACATATGCATAAATTCTAAATTTCGGAAAATTTAGCCCATACCCCAAATATATTCTATATTCCAATTTAAACAGCCAAAACCCCTATTCCTTCAGTTTTTGATTTCGGTAATATTGCCAATTCTCACTTCACTCTTCCTTTGGAAAATAAAAAAAATCCATCTCTCCTTAAAACTCGTTTTTTCCGACTTTTTTCGAATTTTCAAACATTGTGACAAAAAACAATAAAATTTGAAAATATACTAAGTTTGCCCTGGAGCAATCTAGTCCTTTATCTCTAACTTTGAAAAACTTCACATTCGATAGAAAATACGAGATTCAAATTCATAATTTTTTTCTTTAAAAAAAAAAAAAAAAAAAAAAAAACAGCAAAATTGGGAAAAATAAGTATCAACCATAAAAATAGAAAATTTTCAATTTTAAACCCATTCGCGATAAATCTAAGACTTTTTTTTCTCCTATAGACATCATTTGAATTTAATTCAGTTTTTTTTAAATCACACTTCAACTTCATAATTCAATTGATTCAATTGAAAATGAAATTTCAACTTTTTTAGACCTAGTGAGTATTTGAAGTTTTCAAAAAATGATGCTTTTGAGATCTGGTTTGCAATTTTCCATCAAATTCATGTAAAAAGTAAAGTTGGGGTGGAGGGAGGTGAGCAAAGCTTTACAAAATAATCAGAAAATCGTCCAAAAAAAATTGATAACTATCTCCCTTCTCCCCCATACCATCATATTAAAGGCCACCAGATATTATCTCTGACTGTTATTAAAATCTATCCATACATTATTATGAAATTGAACAATACAGAAAACGAAAATACATATCACCAAAAGTACCATACGTAATAACTTTTGTGTACTTACTTTTCTTTTTCTTGATTTTCAAATATTTTCCGCAAGTGAAAATGAGTCTTAATGAAATCTCCAAATTGAAAATTTTATGTAAGATCACTTCTAACGCTGGTAATTTTCTTCAATAAGCATTGTAGAGAGTAATCTCTACAAAAAAGAAAGTAAAACGCGAAACGAAACAACTGAACAAAAAATACATCGTAAATGAAATTTACACGAGGTAGAATTTAAATCGAGACGAATACAACACATACGAGAAAATAACTAACATAACGAAGGACTCTACAATTACTAATAGAATTAGAATTTACAGACAGGCGAAGGTATAGGTATGGCTAGTGTTAGAGCTGACAATAAAACTAACGGTACGGCGCGGCGGCGGCCACCCTCTGAGAAGCAAGCAATTCTCCAGGGTGGTTGTGGTGATTAGGTGATGGCTATTTGGCTGAATACGAGATCCACGGACATGAGGTTGCCATGAGTATACATAATTATTGTTCGCGCGAATTAGTGGTAATGATAGAAGGAGGAGAATTTATCAGATTATTTCAAGCTCTAGACAAAATTCAATTTTCAAAAAATTCGAAGTTGAAAAAAAGTGAAGAAAAAATTTTAAAAATAAAAAGTTGAAAAAATTTGAAAAAATACAAGTTGAAAACACTTTCAACAAGTACCTAGTATACCTACTTCCCCACCTAAATTTTTTCTCAACTTTTTCAAACTCATTTTTTTTTTTAATTTTTTGCGATTTAACCATAAGTTACTTGTCACGAAAAAAACGGGCTGAGATCCAAAAATTGAAAAATAAGATTTTTATGGTACTTGATTTATTGTTCTTGACGAAATGAATTCAGTGGTTCAACTTTTTAGGAAAACTAGGTAGTGAAATTCTTGGAAAAATTAAATTTTATGGTACGAGTATGTTGGAGGGTAACTCATGAACTAATTTTCAACACAATCTAGCCATTTTTAAACGAATTATTGCAGTTTTTTTCTTAACGATAATAAACTTACATGTAGGATTTCCAAGTAACGAAAATTATTTTTCTTCAATTTTTTTTTAAAACAGAAGTTAAATTTTACGATTGACTCGCGAGGAATAAATCTGGTATTCAGACTTCAGAGAAGTGTAATTTTTACCATGTTCTTTTGAAGTCCAGTTGCAACTCTTTTGCTATTCCCTTCAATTTTCAAAAAAAAAAAACCTGCAAAACTTTCATCTTCAAAGTATATTTCGACCTTTTGAATCAATCGAGAAATTCTTCAAGGTATTTTGAAGTTCATAACACGGTGAAATTTTCCAAAATTAAGAAAAAAAAACTTGCAAAAACGGTTCAATGATTTTTGGCAATGAGAAACGCAAATTACGTACACATTTTTATGATGCAGTTGGGAAAATATTCAATTTTTCAATTAGGTAAATACCTACCTAATAAATGAAATAAAAAGTGACAGAATTAGTCGCGTTTTGAAATGAAAATGAAACGAAGTCTTATCACGATATAAATGTCATTTTTATGTAGGAAAATAAACAGATAAAACTTGAATAGGTAATTTTATTCATTTCTTGATCATGGATCAATTAATCGTTAGACGATGGATCTAATAAAAAAATATATGTAATAAAACAAAGGAAACTTCTTCCATCAAAAATAACACAAACAAAAAATTAACTTCATTCTTAAAACTTTGAGCTTTTTTAGATATAAAATTAAAAATACATCAACTTCAAGGAAGGAGCATTCTGCTCAAAATTCTTCGCTTCTTTTTCCGCCCGCGTATTCGACTATTTTTTCCATCATCTTTGAATTATCTTCTGCCGTGATGTGGTGAGTATCTGGCATAACGTTAGATAATTCCTGCATATAGTAATATTTCCAATCGTATGCTGTGTCTGCTTGGATGCTCAGAAGAAACTCGAGGTCATCTTGGGGTTCATGGCATTTAACATACTTTCTTGAAGGAATCATTACAATTTCCTTAACGCCTTTATGGTATATTGTCTCAAACAGCGATTGCAATGCCCCCTTAATTTCAGAATAGGAATATTCATTCATTGCAGAGTCAACATAACCGATGCTTATCATCACTTTCTTGGGGAGATATGGTAACGTTGCCAGAAGACGATCAAATTTTCTTATTGATCCTTGTATACAGTAAAAAGAAGACATTGTAAATCGTCTAATCAAATTTTCATCCGTTTGAAGAACAGTACGAAGAACACTGTAAATTACGCCATCTCCCAGAAGAAGGTATTCTCCCAATGTGTAAGCGTGTTCTCCTTTATAAACAGCTTGCGAAAATGGACCAAGTTTGCGATCTGTGAGGAAAAATGGACGGAGGTATTCTTGTTGTGGTGATGATGAATTTCCTTCATGCCTTTTGACTTTCCTTTCAAGGGTATAATCGTTCTCTCGTTCTTTTACTTCGTTCCAAGTTCTTTTTTTCGTTTCACAATCCCAACAATCGTTCTCACGAATGTGAAATCCTTCTACTTTTATTTGTTTTTTCTCCTTTGGGGGGTTTTCTTCCAGGTGTAGTTGAAAGTGTGGTGAGTGGAGATTTTCATGCACAGCTTTTGCTTGGCCCTGATTGGCACAAAGAACTGATGATAGGTTAAGAAATATTGCATCACTCTTGGCTTGATCGAATGGATTGATTTTCATGTTGCCACTTTTTTCAGATTCCATTTTTCCTAAAACTGTAGATGGAACCTTCAACGACTCCAGTTTCTCAACAGTTCCGATTTCATCAAGTGATTGTGGTCTGACATGATTTTCATTGACGCAGTTTGCCCTCACTTTTGCAATGTTTTTGTCGAGGTTTTCATCATTTACAATTTTAGACTCGAGTTCAAACTTTTTTTTACCATTTTCTTGCATCAAGTCCACAATTTCGTTGTTGGTTGAAGTTTTGCCAATATTTTTGATGTCTCCAATTGTTTGCTTTATTATAGGTGCGAGGCAATCTTTATTTACAGTTTTGAACTCTTCAGTCTTGTTATCAAAATGGAAACTTTGTTTTTCAAAGCTTTCCATTTGCTTATAAAATTCTTCAACAACTTCGGCGAATTTTTCATTTTTTGTATGAAGTTCTTTGTTCTGATCGATGAGATATGAGTTTTGTTTCTCAACCATTTCGAGTTTCGAATTACACAACTCTAATTTTTCCTTTGTATCAGTACATTCGTCATTTTTGGTTTGGAGGTCTTTAATCTGGTCAATTAACAGTAAATTTTGTTTTTCGACATTTTCGAGTTTCAATTTTTGCAGATTCAACTTTTCCATAGTTTCGTTGCTTTTGCCATTTTTGGTCCGAAGTTCTTTGATCTGATTAACTAAGAGCAAATTTTGTTTCTCAACATTTTCAAGTTTGGATTTTTGCTGCTTCAGCTTCTTGATTTTTTCAATATATTTACTATTTTCGGTCTGGAGTTCTTTAATCTGGTCAATATGGAGCGAATTTTCTTTTTCGATGCTCTTAAGTTTGGATTTATGAACCTTCCATTTTTCCATAATATCGTTGAATTTGTCATTTTTATCCTGACGTTCTTCAACCTGGTCAACAAGGAACAAGTTTTGTTTTTTGACGTTATCGAGTTCCAATTTATGCAGCTTGAGCTTCTTAATTGTTCCATTGCACTCCTCAATTTTGGCTTTGAGTTTTTTATTCTCGTCGACGATTTTCACGTTTTCTTTTTCGACTCTTTCAAATTGGGATGATTTGATCATAATTTCTTCTCTAAGTTTGCGGGTATCTGTAGTAAGTTTGGCTATTTTTGTACGATTTGCTTTTGTTGATACCTTGTAGCCATTAATTGTAGCTTCCAATTCGGCTACCAAAGGTGCATCAGGTGATACAATTATTTCAAATTTTACAACTTTTAGGCGTCTTTTTTCGATATTTTCGTCACAATTTTTATTCTTACAGGGCACCACCTTTTTGTCACCAAATAATTTCTCGATGCAGGAACGGTGAAAAATATGACCACATGAAACGGAGATGACGGTGGTTTCTGTGAGTTCGGAGTCCTGTTTATTACCCAAGGGAAGTAGATTTTTGTGGCAAAATGAGCAAGCAGGGACTGAATGCGTCATATCCGCTTCTTTACCTTCGCAGATGGTTCGGTTCGAATTCTAGGACGATTAAGATTTTCTTGAAGAGCTTTATTAACTTGAGTTCAACCTAAAACATATTACATCGTAGACCATGAATGATACATAATAATGCTATTAGAATCGAGTAAAATATCAATTTTCAAAAAATTCAAAGTTGAAAAAAATGCGGAAAAAATGTTTAAAATTGTAGTCGGAAAAAAAATCGGAGAAATAAAATCAAACTTGAAAAGAATTTTCATACCTGAATTTCTTTTCAAATTTTTCAGTACGTACCTATCAATTTTTTGAATGTTTTGTTTTTTTTTTTCAAAAAAAAATTTCGAATCAAACGTAAATATGACTTATTGCTATAAAAAAAACTGAAATCCAAGAATTGAAAAATGAAATTTTTATGGTACCTAAATATGCTTTCGAGAATTTTTTCAAAAAAAAAAAAAAACATTCCATGAGCACAAAATGTGAGCAATTACCTACAGATATAAGTATGGTAATCTAACTCCGCTTTCTTTTGACCAAAATTAAAAATCACGAATACACGAGATGAATGTACGATTATCTAATATAAAACTTGAACTCATCACATGATTGAAATTGGTCAGATCAAAATCTTTTCATATTTATTCACTTCGTAAAATTTACTTTATCGTAATAATTCGAGTCAATTACTTACGTATAGTGATCCCTTGAAATGAAAATCCACGTAACTTATAATCGAGACTGAAATAATACCGCAAAATAGCAGAGCAAAATATGCACACGAAAACACGAAATTAACGAGATGTTCATTCCACAAGCACGAAAATTCAAATGCTCACAATTGTCAGTTCGTTCGTTCAACTTGAAACCATTATCTCAATAGATTAATTCGAGCGATTTACAGGCACGAAATTACATAAGCTATACAAAAGAGCAAGTTACATATGTATCATATTACAGAAAAACCTGCAGTAACTTCGATTATTCTACCTTCCACCCCCACCATTCCACCAACTTGACTACACAGTGTAATTTTGTACGAATCGCTCGAGATCATTCATTAGTAGCATAAGATACGCGAGTAATTTTTCACATTTTCGGTCATTTTGTAAGTTTCGCCTGTAAAAATACGACTGAAATTTTTTGGCAGGTAAATGTGATTTTTTTGAAAAAGATTCCACTTGGATTGGAAGAGTGACTTACGCGTAATTTTTGAGAATTTTTTGGAAAAAAGACCGATAATGCCCGAAATGTTTTCAGAAACAATTTTTTTCCACATAAATAACTAAAAATTAACGAATTTTTTTTCTCAAATTCTGTCTCGACTTCGTAAGTGAAAGGAAAGAGTAAAAATTAAAAAACCGTAATTCGTAAAAATTACCTAAAAAAAATCCAGGGATTAAGAATTGACTCCGGAGTCGAGGTCATGCTTCGACTTCTGAATCCAGCCAGAATCTTTTTTCATTCTGTTTGTTGTTTTCTTTTTCTTTCGAATCAGTTTTGAATTCAATCAAAACAGTAATATTGAAAACAAAAAATATCAAATATTTTTATGACTTTGTTTCCGTATATCAAAAATTCAAAAACCCAATCCAAATTTTTTTGAGCCACTTTTGAGAATTTCAAGCCACAAATTAAGTCAATTTTTGGTAAATTTTTAAAAAACTAGTATGTAATCTATGAAATTGGGGTAGAATTTTGCCTAAAATTCAAAACGTTCATCATAAACTTTTGTTGAGTCACTTTTGTGAATTTTGGAACTCAAATTCAGTCAAAATTGGAAAAAGTTCAAAAAATTGACATGTGACTCGTACAAGTGGGTTAAGTTTTAGCCAAAAATTCAAAAATTCCATCCATTATTTTTTTGAGTCACAATTTCACCCCACATTCATAGGTCGCATGTCAATTTTTTAAAATTAATCAAAATTGATTCAGAGACTCAAAATTATTAGAAGTGACTTATAAAATTTTCTGATGCTAATTTTGAATTTTGAGCTAAATTCTACCCCAATTTCATAGGTCAACGTCAATTTTTTCAAATGAACTGAAAATTGACTCAATTCGAGATTCAAAATTCTCAAAAAAATTGGATGGAATTTTTGAATTTCACGTAAAATTTTACTCCATTTTCATGGGTTACATGGTAAGTTTTTGAATTTTTTTTTCAAAATTCACTCCATCTGAAACTCGTGACTCAAAATTCTCAAAAAAATTGATGGAATTTTTGAATTTTTGAGGAAAATTCTACCCCACTTTCATGGGTTACATGCCCATTCTTTGATAATAATCAAAAATTGACCTTTGATTGAGACCCAAAATGGGTTAACTGATATTTGCATGATTTTGAAAGAAAAAATAATATTTCACCTTCAAAAGTACATACCTATTTTACGCATATTTTGGCATTTTTAGTTGCATATTCATCTTCGCTCAACACATAGATGCAGGTAATATTTTTCTGTAAGTAAGGAAAAATTGAACCGATACAATTTTCTCAACTTTTGAAAATTATCAAAGGCCTGCCAATGAAAGTTCGCGAAATAAATGGTTCTCTTCTATTTACAAACACATTTGCGAAATATTCCAGATTCACCAAAATTATTAATTTTCAAAAAAAGAAAAATCAAAAATTTATTCAATACGAAAAAATATTAATTGGAGTTTCTAATCTTCATACCAGGTACATTTAATCATCAAAGATACCTACTTACAAATTAGTTACTTAATTTTAAAATATTAAGAAATAAAAGATACAATAAATGATGGCGATACTGAAATACAACCACGCCTCGAATCTCCAACACTACTAAAAAATTAATATTTAAATTTCTACTTCGTTACAAAACACAATTCAGAATTATTCTTCACCGAAGTTGATAATACTTGGCAAAAATGTTGTAAATTGGATCCCCACGTCCCGGCAAGTGCTCAGATTCCTCATCAATCGAAGGTATTTCCTTGAACTTCTCAACAACGTGTTTGCTAGCGCCGAAACACCACACAATCAGATCCAAAATCACCGATTTTTCAATTTCGGTATCAAGACGAGACTGTTCAAACAAATCATTTTTCACTTTGACCAGGCTTTCTTCGGACGATACGAATTTCTCGACGATTTCAATCACATCTTGAAGCCTGTTGGGAGACTGTACCGCGTAACACATTTCCTCCGTACTACCAGGATCGGTGATAATTTCATTTAAAAACAGTTTCAATTCATTTTCAGCGAATACTTCGTCCAGATATTGATGAAAATCCATCTTCATTGCATCGGTCGCCCATTGCAATAAAAATTCCATGATATCTTGTTTTGACATCTTCATCATAATTTTCTTTTTCAAATCTCGGATCAGCTGCGAATCCGAGGTACAAAATTCCAAATAAGTTTGTACTTCCTTGATACGACCGTTGTAGATCAACCATTCGCAATAATTCGCAATACAATTGTAATTAATCATTACGTTTTTTTTGAAATCTTCGATTTTCTGCCCGTCTACGATGCATAGCTTCATTATGCGATCAATAATGCCTCGTTTTTCAGAATCCAATTGACCGACAACAAGATAAGGCCAATGGTCTGACCAATATTTGAATTTGCGTTCGAGATCGCAATGAGACAGGAAGTCTAGAATTAGGGGGAAATTCGGAGAAAAATAATAGTTGTAGTCCATATTCAACTCCGATTCAACAAAATTGCAGGTTTTCTGGTTGATAATGTATTTCTTCTGATTTTCAGATAAGCAGCGCCAAATCTCCCATAATAAAGGGTTCACGTAGCTCCTTTCGTACTTCAAATTATTCAAGTAATGTACGATATTGGAAAGAGGCAGATCGTCGATTATAAGCACCATACGTTTCCAGATCAATTTTGTGTACTCGATGTAATTACGATTTTCCACCAACGCTTTCATGATTAAAAAATTACTTCTCTTGATCACAATTTCCAATTCGGAACTAGTTAATTTGGGAAGAATATACAATGTGAGTCGGGGTATGGCAAGATGAACTAGTAAAACAGCAATACGCACTCGCTCCACGTCATTCATCTGATTAAAGCAATATTCAATGGTTGGCCATTCGTCGTAAATGGTTGCACCTAAAGAAATTTCGTCTTGTAACGACAAAATTATGTTGTTCAATAATTGTACATTATTGAATTGGACAACCCCATATTTATAAGCCCAATAATTTAAGAATCCTTCGTACAGATTACCACCAAATCTGATTTCTTCTTGAGTCAATATTTGCTTTAAAGGTTCAACAGCGTCGATGATACAAAAAGCACAAGCCAGCTGATATTTCAGCGAATTTGTGAGTTCATCACCATCCAGCATATTCTTGGCTGTTTGCTCGTAATTAATCGTACCATCGTCTGACCACACGATCTGATCTATCCAATCAATCATATCATCAGCAGGTGGGATGGAGTGTATAAAAAAAACGTGCAAGTGATGAAACCACCATTTGGTCCAGTTCTTTTCCATATTATCGATAAGTCCATGAATTTTTTCTCGAATACCATTCGGGATTGAAATTTCAACCAGGTCCAATGCATGAGTTCTGAATCCTCGTCCACCATTTCGACGCATATATGTTATTTTATTACGCAGAAGGGCTGCTGCGAATTGTACCTCGGCGAAATCAGCAAGTTTTCCGGGCTGGAAATGGATCAGCAGCGGTCCATTGTTCAAGTTTTGGTCGTCGTCTACTTCCATTGTATTCATAATCTCTAATGGGAAACCTGAAAATTCAATTTTTTATGAGAATGGGTCGATACTGCATTAATTTTTCAGGAAAATATTCAATTATCGGAATAAAATTTAAAATATGTAGATTAGATAGGTACTATGAAATTTAAAATTGATCACATATTAGCAGTTTGTTATAAGGTCTTATTGGAAAATTGATGTTTTTTGCATTGCAGATATGCAATCCAATTTCAACTTCAAATGATGAGATGAGAAAATTCTTCAAGGCAGTTGGGTGAGTTTTCAGCCGATAGGTATGTCACGAAAATGATCAGAATTTTGGAGTTACCCAAACACAGCCCAAAATCTCCTTAGAAAAAACGTCCTATTGAATCAAACGATAAAAGGTATGGTATGTTGGATCCATTGTTTCCTGTTGTTTTTTTGAAAAACGACAGTTTGAAAATTTTTAAACACGTTGAATTTACGTAAACGACTCAAATCTTTTTTATTTTGGAAAAACGACACAGGTACTAAAATTACCCCAACGACTCAATTTTTTTTATTTTGAAAAAACGACAAAAAAAGATAAGTTTTAGATATTTTGGATCAGTCGTTTCCTGTCGTTTCTTTGAAAAACGACAGCTTGAAATTTTTTCATTAAACTGAAATTACGGCTTCGACTCAAATCTTTTTGGTTTTGGAAAAACGACTAAAAAAAGATCTTTTTTTTTAGGATTGCTGGATCCGTCGCGTCGTTGTGTCAGTCGTTTTTTGGAAAAACGACAGTTTGAAAATTTTTAAACGTGCTGAAATTACCATGAAAATTTTTCAATTTATATTTTAATATCAATTTTTTCAATTTGAATTCATTTTTTCGTCGAATTTTTAATTTTTGGCTTTTTATGAAGCCCTCTTCCAAAAATTTTCAATGACAAATTGCTCGTCAAAAATATGATCAATTAAAACAGAATTTTTCATTCATAACTTTATAGATTCAAATTAATATTTTTTTGCTGGCAATTTTCCTGAAAAAATTTACTTGATTGCCAAGAAATATGGATTTGAATTCACAAGTTACGAGTTGCGGGAAAATCACCAATGTAGGTTATCCGCGATTCTGGGTGTAGAGGTTCATATGGACCATTTTTATGAGATTTTCTTTAGCGCTGGAAATTTCCCTTTTGTAGAGGCTCTGAACCGTCTTCAAAATCACTTTCAATCGATACGGAAGGTTGAAAATAGAGTATACCTATACCTTCAGTTCTTTTTGTTGATTAAATATTTATATATTTTGCAACGCGATGAAGCAATTTCAAAACTTCAAAAATTCGCCAGAATTCGAGAAATGAACGCCAACTCTTGAAATTTTGGAAATAAAATTCGTTCATAATGTACTTTCAATTTATTTATGTTTGATTTAAATTTTTACCTCTTGTTTGGTAAAAAAAAATGCAATGGAATGAGTAAAAAATAGAGGAAAAATCATACAGTATGACACAAAAGTCTTGTCCACGAAAAACACTTCATGATATCTCGAAACTGAAAAGAGATATCGGGATGATTCAAACGGCAATATGTTCCTGGAGACAAGGACATTGAAGATTGATAGTCAAATTTTCAGTTCTACCTACAGGGTGTCCAGAAATTGAGAAACCGGTTTTGGTTAAAAAATGGGGTCTGGGTTTTTTATGGATTTGAAGTCTACACACTGAGACGATTAAAATGTGATAATTTTTTTTCGAAACCGGTTCAATAATTTGCAACCGGTTGCCAAAAATACCCCAAAAATCGAAATTGGAAAAAATTTCCGATATGTACGTATGTAATGTAATCTTACCGAATGTATAAAATTCAATTATCGAATATTTTTTCAATCTCTCAATTCCTTACCAAGTTCACGACAATATAAAAAAGTCGCAATGAAATGTCCAATAATTAGACACCAAAATTAAAATAGCACAAAATTAATTTATTTATACACCTACCTAAGTACTTGCGGTGAACATTTTTAAATTCATTTTAGAATTACTTATCAATTTCCTATTTACGCAGTCGAAAAAATTTCGTTGGAAACCTCGATCACCCCCCCCCCCCTCCCTCCCAAAAAAGACCCAAGTTTTTATTTTGCCTCTAAACATTTTTTTTTTTGTCACTTAAGAATAATTTTTGATGAAATATTTCAAAAAATTGCATGCCAGTGCAGCCAACTGCATTTTGATTCGTGCAACTTTTATAAAATTTCAAAAATTGCAATTGGTAACACTGCCATGAATTAAAAATTCATTCAGGTAACCAAAAAAAACTATACCAATGAATTTGAAATGATTGAAGAAACTATTTGGAACACGTATCGTAGAAATTAGAAATTCATACCTAATTCTGTTTACAAACAAATTTACAAAATATTTCATTTATTCGCAAATTTTGATCAACTATTCATGATTTTTCAAAAAAAAAAAATCAACAATTTGTTCAATAAATAAAAAAATAATGGGAGAAATAAATATGTATTGGATAAATAACTTCTCACAATTCAATAAATTTAATCATTAAAAATATCAAATTACAAATTACCTACATTATGTAATGAAGATTTAAAATGAAAGAAAAAAATCCTGGAATTCATTTTAATAATGCGTTGTAAAAATTTTGTAAATTTCATCTGTCGAATTTGACACCTCCCCAGCAGTACCCGCATTCCATTCATTACTCGAAGTCAAAAGTGATACTTCCTTCAGTTTTTCTACGACAGATTTGTTGGCGTCGAAGCACCACGCAGTTAGATCGAAAATCACTAATTTTTCGATTCCGGCATCCAGACGACACAGTTCGAATAAGTCGTGTTTAATCTTGATAATATTTTCCTCAGACGAAGCGTATTTTTCGACCATTTTCATGACATCTTCGAGTTTCTCGGAAGTCTTCAACGCGTTCAACATTTTCTTCAAATTACGAGGATGCATGATCATTGCATTTAAAAACTCTTTTGATTCGTTTTCACCGAAAATATCGTTCAGATAGAGATTAAAATCTCTGGTCGTTTCTTCGTTCGATCTCTGGAATAGGAATTCAAAGACACATCCTTTCGAGATCCCCATCAAAATTTTTTTCTTCATATCACGGATCAGTTGAGAATCCGATGTGCAAAACTCCAAATAGGTTTGTATTTCTTTGATACGGCCGACTAATATCAACCAAGCGCAATAATATCTTATGTCTTCGATATTAAGCATGACAGTTTTTTTAAATTCCTCGATTTTTTGATCGTCTACGATGCATAGCTTCATTATGTGATCGATAATGCTTCGATTTTCCGAGGCCAATTGACCGACGACAAAGTAAGCGAAATTTTTCGACCAATATTCGTGTTTCCGTTGGAAATCGCAGTGAGAAAGGAAATCTAAAATTAGGGGATAATTAGGAGTGAAGTAAGAATTATAGTTAATGTCCAACTCTGCTTCGGTGAAATCACAGGATTGCTGGTTAATAATGTACTTTTTCTGTCTTTCCGACAATTGGCTCCAAAATTCCCATAATAAAGAATTAATACTGCTTCTTTCGTCATTCAGCCCGTTCACCTGCCTTATGTTTCTGCCAATCGAATCATCGTCAATTATATGTACCATTCGTTTCCAGAGTTGTTTTGCGTACTCGAAATAATTTCTTTTTTTTAGCAACGTTCGCATGATATTTAAAAAACGATCTTCCTTGATCAACCTGTCCAATTCGGAGCAAGTTAATTTAGGAAGAAGAAACAAAGTAAGTCTCGGCTTGGCAAGAAATAAAATTGAAAAAGCATTAAGCGGTCGATCCTTGTTATCCAGCTTATCAAAGAAATATTCAATAGCCGACCATTCATCGTAGACTTCAAAAGAATTCTTGGAAAAGCGATTCATTACCTGGCAACATACCTGCTCCAATTGTTTCTCTTCGGATCGATTTTCATGCGATCTATGACTCCAATACGGTATTAGCCCTTTGTCTGGACGCCAAAGCTTGTCGATTTCTTCTGAGATAAATTTTTGCGTCAAGGTTTGCTTCAAATTTTCGACATGATCGATAAAACAATACGCACAAGCTACCTGATACTTCTGCATATACGTAATTTTATCATAATTCAGCAAATTCTCGGCTGTTCGCTCGTAATTAATCGTACCATCGTCTGACCAGACGAGCTCACCTAGCCAATCAATCATATTATCCGGAGGTGGAGGTACAGGTAGCAAAAAAACCTTTTCTGAGTGATGAAACCACCATTCCGTCCACTTCCGTTCCATATTATTGACGAGTTTATGAATAATTTCTCGAATAACATTCGGGATTGAAATCTGAGCCAGGTCCAATGCATGAGTTTTGAATCCTCGTCCACAATTTCGACGCATATGTTCGATTTTATTACGCAGAAGGGCCGCTGCGAATGATACAGCAGCGAAATCAGTTAGTTTTCCAGGCTGAAAATGGATCACAAATGGTTCATTGTTTAAGTTCTGGTCGTCGTCCACTTCCATAGCGTTCATGATCAAGACCTATTGGGAAAACCTGAAAATTCGACCGTTTTATGAAAATGGGTAAGTAAATACAGCATTGGATTTTTTGGAAAATATTAACAATCGAAATGAAATTTGCAACATATTAAGTAATATCATGCAATGCTCAAAATATAGCTAAATGATTAGACTGGAGAAACCGAAAATTAATCACACGTTAGCAGTGTGTTTTACTTATAAGGTTTTCTTGAAGCTGCTCAATTTGGGAAATGGGTGGGTTTTTTTGCAATTTTCCATCTACCCGGCTACTACCTCCCCCTATAGAACAAAAATATTATGTAATTCGATTTCAACTTTCTGTTTAAAGTAAAAATCTATAAAAGTAGGTACTACGCAGGAACCTACTCGAAAACGATGACGGTGAAAAATTTTCAAAAAAAGTTTGAATGGGTTCCCTGACTAGGGATTCCAGAGGGAGGGTTGAGTCCCTCCGGTTCCGGCTCCAAAATTTTTTTCCATGTGCTTCTGGCTCCGACTTCGGCAAGGTTAAAAACGCTCCGGAGGGCCCTCCTCCCTCCGCTCCGGGATAAAAAATAAAGATCAAAGTTTCAAAGTTTCCCAAACAAAGCCAAAAAAATTCATCTGAATTCATCACGGTCACGCCAATCCTTATGAGAACGAAAAAATGGCGAATTTACCCAACTTGACGAAAAATGAAAAATGTCACATTATCTCAAGTTTGAAAATTTTTTATACTTTCCAATGTTGGGAAAATTTAGGAATCCTACTCATATTTTTCCAAGCTGAGGAAGTAGAACATTTGTATGTATTTTCATAGTTTTACGAATCAGAAAACACAAAATTAAATATCATTTTCTAGGGGGGGGGAGGAGGAGGAGGGGAGAAATTTATTAACATGGATATGTTTTTTCCTCTGGGGTGGGGGGTCATTACAAAATTTTTAAAGCGCCATTTTTTAAGACGCCGACTTTCAAAAACAAATTTTTATATTTTCGAAATTACTACTAAATATTAGAAAGTCAGAACCTGAAAATTGACTTGATATCACAAAGTCAGAATGACAGGAGAAATATCAGAGAACTGAAAGCTGATTTTTAAAAACAAATTTTTATATTTTTGAAATTATCTTAATATCAGAAGTCAGGATGACAGGAAAAAACATATCCATGTTACCAACATTTCCTTTCAGAGGAAACTTTACTTTATATTTCATTTATTATATTTTCCCAAGTAAAAAAACAAACGGGTTTGGTTTTTTTAAATAATAAAAAGAAAAGAAATTTCTCAAACACGTTTGCATTATTGCGCTCGACCTTACTTCATTCCTCCATCCAATTGTTTTAAAATTAATCATAACTCAAGGAAAGTGATTTTTTTTCGAAATTCCTTCAAAATTATTAACTACTATTAATTTTTATATTTTTCCTCTCCTTCAAACTCAATTTCGATACTTGAAAATCAATATTTTCCTCCTTTAAAATTAGTAGTTTCAAAATAGAAGTGACCGGTTTTTGTGCAAGCTTTTTAAGACAAAACATTGTTTTATGGCACTTAGAATTTGAAATTTCCAAAAACATGCGCCCAAATTCAGCCAAAACAAAAATCGAAAGTACTTTTTGAAAGAACCCCATATCCAAAATTTCAGACATTGAAATTCTATTCTAATTTTCAACCTCCTGAATCGATCGAAAGCGGTTTCAACTTTCAAGACGCCCTAAGGCAACCAAAAAATTTTAGAATTCGAAAGTCCTGGAGAAAATGTCAAAAAATGGACCACCATACAGACTTCGGCATCTATTACAAATAATCAATATTATAGTGACGACCTATTTCATTGATCAAGGTAGAACTGACCAAAATTTACAACTTCAAATTCCAAATTTATATTTTTTAGTTGACAATTTCCCTGGAAAAAATTTAGAGATTGGGTAAGTTGAAATTTGAAGTGAATTATTTTTATCATGCAAAGCTAAAAATATAATTAATTATGCAACTTGAAAAGCTGAAAATGCATTCGGGATCAGTCAGAGAAATATTTTATAATTACCAAGGTGCCTAAGTACCTACGTAAAAATTTTTTTCCGAAAAAATGCACCTATAACAAGGTTAATGTAAATTAAATATTTTCATAAACAATTTTTGTGCATAAATATCTGAAAATTAAGGAATAAAGTAGGTAATTCCTCTCTACAGCTCTCGACTTCAAACGTGAAGAGGAAAAAACATCACAATAATACTATTGAATGAAAGCTGACTAAATTAAAATCATTGTACCAAATTCGTAGAAAACAGTGATGCAGAAAAACCTGAATCCGTGAGGATTTCCCAAAAATATTCTTTCGAAAGGAGTAGCCTCTCAGAAATCACAATCGAACTCTCAAATTACCCTGAAAAAATCCCAGCCAGCCCATTTTTGGCTGAAATTACCCCCTCATCAGTCATTTTTTTTGAAAAACTTCACCCCCGATGCCCTCGACCTTTCTGGATTGGAACTGAAGGAAATGAAAAAGAAAGATTTCTGACGGACAATCGAAATTCCCAGCTGAAGAATTTTCCCAATTTTGAAATAAATCCGAGGGAAATATTTTCACGTGTTTTTTTCAAAACGAAAATAAAATGATGAATTGATGAGAAATTTGTGAAATTGAATATTTTGCACTTCAAAGCTTCACAGTAAAACTTAGGTTTTGTAATGAAAAATTGAAAAATTCAGCCAATGAAATTTTTTTACCAAAATTAGAAATTACAAACGTAGAAATTCAAAATTTCATACCTACGAATGGATCCACTGCCTCTCCTTTCTTAAAAAAAAAAAACTGTGAATATTTTTCAATATGTGCCATTGAGTCAAACTCCATTCTTCAACCCACCAGAAAATTTTTTAGAGTACCTAACAATATTTCAAAAATCTAATTATTAAAAACTCCAGATAAACCAATTTTAACCCGGATTACACCTTGTAGAAGAGTTGTAGAAAAAAAAATTAAGAAACAAATCAGGAAAAAAAAATACGAGGTTTAAATTCCTTGTATTTTATTTTATAAGAAAAATATGACAGATAAGTAGATTATTTAATTACATACGACCCGACATAATTATTCAAAATTATATATCATAAACGCGATAATCCAAATTTCGCATCCACTTTCGATTCTTCATCAATCTGAGACGAAAATTCCTCGAACTTTTCTACGGCAGGTTCATCAGGGTCCTTCACACCATGACCTCAGATCGCGAAAAACTGATTTCTCCAAAATACCGTAATAATTACTCAGTTTGAACAAATCACGTTTCACTTCGACGAGGCTTTCTTCAGACGATGCGAATTTCTCTGCTATTTCGAATACATTATTTAGCTTTGCGGAAGACATCAATGCATAAAACATTTCATTCAAACTGCCAGGACTGGTGATAATCTCATTCAAAAACTGTTTCGATTCATTTTCAGTAAATATTTCGCCAAGATACTGATGAAAATCCATCATTTGATCGGTTGACGACTTCAATAAGCATTTTATAATATCTTCTTTCAACATTTTCATTATAATTGTTTTCTTCAAATCACAGATCTGCTGCAAATCCGAGGTACAGAATTCCAAATATGGTTGGATTTCTTTGATACGACCGTTCTTTATCAATTTTTTGCAAATGGCTATGCAATTGCGTTTAATCATGGTGGTTTTTTTGAACGCTTCGATTTTCTGGTCGTCGACAATGCATAGCTTCATTATTCCATTAATAGTGCGTTTGTGATATAGTTGACCGATAACTAGGTAACGCCAATGTGTCAACCAATATTCGTATCTGCGTGCGGGCTTGGAGCGAGAAAGTAAATCCAGGATTAGTGGGAAATTAGGAGAATTAAAATGGCCAAAGTCATGTTGATATTTTGATGATTTTTCGATAAAATCGCAGATCTTGTTGTCAGCGATGTATTGTTTTTGGCGGTCCAGGATGCAGTGCCACATCTCCGTCAATAAACAGTTCACGTAGCTTCGATCGTCATCTAAATCATTCACATAACGTATGATTCTGGCCAGATGAGCATTGCTGATAACATGTATCATACGTTTCCAGACCAATATCGTATTCTCGAAGTAATCTCGTCGTCTTAACAAAATTTGCATGACTAAAAAAGCATAATCACTGCGCCTGAGCAACAAGTTTAAATTATTACTAGTCAATTTGGTAAGGACATTCAAAACAAATCTTGGGTTTTTATCATAAAGTTCAACTACAAAAAAAGCTTCAACAAGACAATCCTCGTTGCTCAGCAGATCAAAATAGTAATTATTGATGTAAGACCATCCGTTGTGATGTACCACCGAGTTACCAAATCCAGCATCTAACAAATCCTCCAGAGTACTTTGACGAGGTAATTTCGTCTTACACCGCCAGTAATTGTGAAATTCGTCCTCAAATTCACGATACGTTCCGACTGCGTATTCTACTTCAGCTTGAGTCAATTCTCCTTTCAAACGTTCGACATCATCCATCAAACAATACGCACAAGCAAACTGAAATTTTTGCACTTTGGTTAATACATCGCCGATCAACATTTTCCCAGCTGTTCGTTCGGAATTTATTGTACCATCAGATAGCCAAGAAATTTGATCCAGACAAGTAAAAAAGTCTGGGGACGACCACCCCAAAAAAACATCCTCTTTATGATAAGACCACCAATTTGTCCAGGATTCATTCATATCATAGACCAGGTCGTCGATTATTTTTTTAAGACGGGTCGGTATTGAAACTTGAGCGAGGTCCAGTGTATCAATATCAGCTTCTCCTCCATTTTGACGCATACACGTGATTTTATAACGCAGCAGGGCAGCTGCGAATGATACTGCAGCCAGATCGGATAGTTTTCCGGGCTGGAAAATAATCACCAGAGGTCCGAAGTCTACGTTTATGGCGTCGCTCATTTTGACGGTATTATCGATCTGATGGATGGCAGATGTGGAACCCCTGAAAATTTCATAGTTTCGTAAAAATAAAGCAATGCCATTGAATTGCGAGTAAATTACCATTTTAGTAAAAATTCAAAAATACTAGTAAAATATATGAACGGATCATTCGCTTGTCTAAATAGATTGAGGAAAATCATTTTCCTTACTCTGAATTTTCCCAAAAAGAGTTCTCCTCGCGTAATATCAAATTAAATATTGGAAGAAGTGTTGAAAAACGTGAAGCCAAAATTTTAAAAAATGCGTAACTCTTTGGAATTGAGTTGGAAGATATTTAAAAAAATCAAAGTTGGAAAAATGACGAGAAAATTTACCATAGAGAAAAATTTCAAAGTTGGAAAATTTTAGTAAGTAGGTACTGGAAATTTTTTCAACTTCAATTTTTTCAAATTTTCTTCAACTCAATTTTATCAATACTGTTTTTCAACTAAGTATAAAGTTTTTATTGAATTTTTTTCAACTGCACGTATGAAATTTTTCCAAGGATTTTCAAACCATCAAAAAATGTAAAAAAAAAAACTTTTATGGGACATTGAAAATTGAATTTTTCTAAAATCGTAAGCACATATTTGAATCATTTGAGAAAATAATTTGAAAGAAAACTCCTTTTTCTTCCTTCTCCTAATATGCTTTTGGTATTCCAAGTCCAATAAGTCACTATACCACTCAATATTTGGTACCCTCTCAAAAAAAAAGCTTTTATGCCACTGATTGGTGTTCGATTGATTCAATAATAATTTGTTGACACAAGTAGCCTATAGAAAATTTTGGTAATATTTCAGCCTCAATGGCCTGGGGCTTTAAAGAAGAGAAGGGGCTGACTAATTATCGAAATTCCCAAATGAGGAAATGAAATGTAAGGAATTTTTGGATTTTTTTTCAAAACGAATATAAAATGATGACTTTTGATGAGAAATTCTTAAAATTGAACATCGTACAAACTTGAAAGCTTCAAATTTTTAACTTGAGTAAAAATCAAGTTTTGCAAAAAAAAAATGGGAAATTTAGCCAAATACAATTTTTTTGCCAACATCATTAAAATCAGAAATTGACAAACTAGAAAAATGAGAAATTTTAAATAAGAATAAATTTCATATGAATGGATCCACGTGCCACTTTTTATGCATTTCTGATGAAATGAAAATGTTTTCTATCAGAGCGGATTTTTTTTTTTCGAAAATCTAGTTTTTCTCATCACAATGGCTAAAGAGAAAGAGCGAGAGAATATTTTCGTGATCAGCAATCCTCAACAAAATTGTCAAAAATCTTGAGCGAAGGCTCATATTTTTGTCATTCTTACATTGGAATCTAAATAGTAATAAAATCTACCTGGGTAAGAAAATAGATTTTTTATGACTGGATTAAAAATCGTGAAAAATAAACTGGTCCTCAAGTATATGAGATTTACATCGGAAGACGACGTCAATGTGAAAAAGCATCAAATAAAAGGACCAACTCACTAAAAAAATCTATTTTCATGTATATTTTCGGACTAATAAACTTCATTTTAGTAATTCTTAGAAATTAAGTGGAGCTGAATTCAGATCCCTAAAGTTGAGAGAAATCTGGTTAGGGCATGAGAAACTTGGAATTGAGCGGAGATCAAGTAATTTTTTTTTCAAAAATTAAGAATCTCAGGATGCCTACCACATACTCGTACATCTGAAAAAGAAATGAAAATTCCAGCTATCTTCATACTTTGTTTGTCATTTTTATAAATGTACAATTTTTCTTACTCCAAATATGCCCCAAAAAACTCTCTTCACAAAATTTATTTCGAAGGAAATTTCAAGCACATTTTTAATCACACCTCCCCCTGTGTATTCTCATTTTACTGAAAAATTCCAAGTATTTTTCTAGTGGTTTTATTTTAATAGGTAAAATATTATTCATTGCATAATTATGATAAATACATTCAATAGGTGTATAATAAATTCTTAAAATCAACATGCAGAATTTCAGCAGGACTTCATACGAATTTTTCAGACATCTTTAGATTTCTTTTTTAAAAAACACGTACTTTTCATCACCTGTAGGTAATCGGAAAATTCACGTTTCCCCGCATTTTCATACACAGGATCAAGGTGAAAAGTCAACATTTGCAAACACTTTGAAAAAAATACCATAAATACTTGTTTAATTCTACCTACCCAAAGGCAGATTTTTTCAGTTTCTTGCAAAAAAACGAAAAAATTGATTTTCTAGAGTTGACATTGATGAGATTCTTGAGTTGAACAGCTATCATTTAAATTATGATGATAAATTTTGTTTTGAAAATTGTGATTTGGTTTCATGATCGGTGAAGAAAATAACACGTAAAACACAAGTTTTTTGGGAGGGGGGGATAACGAGGTAGAAATCTAAAAAGCCGACTTCACCTCTACTGCCCCTCCACCTGTCCTTAAAATTCGACCAAACATGTCCGAAAATTTTCAGAAAATTGAAAAAAAAACTGTTAAATTTTTTTGAAAATAGACTGATACATATTTTTCAATCCTTATCTCATTTCTTTTTCGAGGATGGGATGCTAGAAATCCATAACTTTTTCGTATTTTTTGAACATACCTAATACCTATATTCAAATAAAACCCAGACGCGACTGTTTGAAAATATTATTCCGGTGGAAATGTTAACGAGAATGAATACTTCAATCTTTCTGAATTTTTAAAAAATTATTATAGGTAGCTCTGAAAAAAATTTTTTCATTGCAAAAATATTTAAAAAGTGTATTTTTCAATTTTTCAAATGGTATTTTTTCAAAAAAAGTTCGCCCTCGCTTCACTCGGTCAGTATTTTCGCCTTTCAGTGTTCAAAATTTATAATTTTTAACCAATTTTCGAGTCAAAAATCACCGATTCCACAATAAATACCCAGTTTGTTAGAAAAAATTAATGATTTTTGACTGAAAGATCAGTGAAAAATGAATTTGAAATTTGACCCCCCTCCCTTGATTTTTCTTAAATTCTCAGCCTCTCCCTTAATTAATTTCTGGGTGCACCTATGAACCATTTACAAGCAACCGACTTCCCGTAAACAAAGTTCGGAAATTTTTTCCAACTGATGTCGACGATTTTTGCCACTTGGCCAAAAAATCTGAACAAGATCAAAGAAATTTATTCTTATTTAGTAAACCTAATGAAAAAAAAAAAAAAAAAAACTATCAATAGAGATGAAGAATGTTCATTGTTCTCTGACCGACGATGAAATTTGAGACATTCGTGTTGGGAAAAAATATAACCGATTTTGAAAGCACACGACCTATTAGGCACAGTGAGTTGACGTCACAACTCGTATAACTGGTTGCGTTTCGTGTTCCCCTGAAGATTTTCAGGCCAGCTGCTATTGTAATCATAGCTATGAATGCGCGGATTGTTTCATAACTCTCGCTCTATTGCCGGCATAACTTTCAAACTTATCCCATCTTGTAGAGAATTTTACGTAGATTATTTTCCCTACCTTAAACACCTATGTGCTTACTCAAATTTTCGAGTTATTTTAATGTGAAGTTGAGGTATTAGAGATGAAAACATATTCTTACAGTTTTAAACTTTCGTAACTTCCATTCTATTGACGGCACGACTTTCAAATCAGTCCCATCGTGTAGGGAATTTAACGTAGATCACTTTCCCTACCTCAAACGCCTATGTGCTCACTCAAAATTTCGAGTAAATTTAATGCAAAGTGAAAAAAGTGCAGAATATTTGTAGTGAAACCGCATCTTTAGAACTTTGAGCTTTCATAACTTTCGTTTGGCTGGCGGGATAACTTTCAAACCTAATCCATCTCGTAGAGCATTTTACGTAGATTATTTTCCCTACCTCAAACACCTATGTGCTCACTCAAAATTTTGAGTTAGTTTAATGTATAGTGAAAAAAGTGCAGAATATTTGTAATGAAACCGCATCTTCAGAACTTTGAGCTTTAATAACTTTAGTTTGACTGGCGGGATAACTTTCAAATCTGATCCATCTTGTAGAGCGTTTTACGTAGATTATTTTCCCTACCTCAAACACCTATGTGCTCACTCAAAATTTTGAGTTAGTTTAATGTAAAGTGAAAAAAGTGCAGAATATTTGTAATGAAACCGCATCTTCAGAACTTTGAGCTTTAATAACTTTAGTTTGACTGGCGGGATAACTTTCAAATCTGATCCATCTTGTAGAGCGTTTTACGTAGATTATTTTTCCTACCTCAAACACCTATGTGCTCACTCAAAATTTTGAGTTAGTTTAATGTAAAGTGAAAAAAGTGCAGAATATTTGTAGTGAAACTGCATCTTCAGAACTTTGAGCTTTAATAACTTTAGTTTGGCTGGCGGGATAACTTTCAAATCTGATCCATCTTGTAGAGAATTTTACGTAGATTATTTTCCCTACCTCAAACACCTATGTGCTCACTCAAATTTTCGAGTTATTTCAATGCAAAGTGAAAAAAATATGTGATGGGTATGCTGCGCTTGGCGAGCTGGCCTGAAATCATCAAGGGGTAATAGGCAACCAGGCCAAACTCACTGTGCCTAATATCGTGATCAAAAACCAATTCCAGTCTGTGCCATTTACTTCCAAGCCACTTGTGCTAATTTGTTGAAATCTTTTGAAATTGTAACTCATTACTAAGTATATCGAATTTTTTTTGTCTTAAAATTAAGAAAAACATTGTAATGAGTCCAAATTCAGCATTTGGGTGCATATTGCTCAACAATTTTTATAAATCGAAAGAATCACGAATTCGCAGGACATGGGCATATTTCATATGTACAAATAAAACGATCTTCAAGTCTTCATCTCTCATTTAATCATAAAAGTTGTAAAACAAATATTTTTCTCATCACACTCAATCACAATTCAACACCTTGAATATTTCAATCAACAAAAAAATTATTAAATTTTAGATTTTTTCTACACAATTACACCAAGTCATCATTCCTACGACGACGCAGATACGATTTCATAAAACTATCATAAATTGGACTTTTCTGTTCCGTCCCCGCTCTCGAACTACTACTCCGAGGTTTAGGTATAACCTCCTTCAATTTTTCCACCTGACCTTGGTCGCCGCTCAAACACCACGCATTCAAATCGAGCTGCACCGAAAGGGGAGTGTTCGTATCACGACGACTCCTTTGGAAAAAGATGAGTTTCATCCGGGCAAGATTTTCTTCATCATGAACGAATTTCTCGATAAATTTAATCACATCTTGAAGTCTTTTATCCAACACATGACGCATTCTCTTCAAATTATTAGGATGTGAGATTACTTTATAGACAAAATTTTCGGTTCTTTTTTTCGCGAATCGAATTTCCTCCAGATAGTCATAAAAATCCGCTATTGAGCTATCTTGCGAAAAATTGAATAGGAAAGTGAATAAATCATTTTTCGAAATCGTCGTAATTATTTCCTTCTTCAAATCGCGAATCACTTTCTCCTTCTTGGTACAGAATTCCAGATAAATTTGTATTTCTTTGATACGTCCGTTGATTATCAAACGTTCGCAGTATTTCGCGATTGATTTGTACTCAATCATGGTGGTTTTTTTGAAATCTTCGATTTTTTCATCAGTTTCCAGGCAAAGTTTCATAATACGATTGATACTGCTGAGATGATTTGATTGGCCGATCACTAAAACAGGCCAATTCGCCAACCAGTATTCGTGTCTTTGCTTGGGATCCAAACGAGAAAGAACATCTACGATCAATGAGAAATTGGGAATATAATAATTTTTCGGATAGTCAGATACCTTCAATATATTTTTATAGTCTTTTCTGTCAATAATGTAAGTTTTCTGGGGTTCCGATGTGGCCAGCCACATTTCCCATAATAAAGAGTTCACGTAGTTTTCTTCGTATTTCGAATCATTCATGCGATGCATGATATATGCGAAACTGAAATTGTCGGCTACATTCACTATGCGCTTCCAGATCAACAAAATGTACTCCAAATATCGACGCTCCTTTGCCAGAGTTGTTATAATTACACAACTTTCTTTTTTAATCAGAATATCCAACTCTGGACCAGTCAATGCTGCGAGAAGATTACACATAAGTCTGGGTTTGCCTGAATTTATTATCAAATTGATAATTCTTGAACGTTCATCTGCACTTGACAGATTGAAAAAATATTCGATTGCTGACCAATCCTCGTAGTAGTAATGCCTCGATGAATTGATCATGGAATTTATTATTGTAAAAAAATCATCCCTGAACAAGCCAGATACGCTTTTGAGCTTCCCACACCAATAATTCTGAATATCATTAAACTTACGAAATCCACCGACTGCTTCATTTATTTCTTCGTTTGTCAACGTTTCCTTCAAATATTCAACGTCCTCGACCAAACAATACTCGCAAGCTAATTGAAACTTCTGCACTTTGGTCAATTTACCACCATTCAGCAGCTTCTTGGCAGTTTGTGGGTAACTAATTGTACCATCGGGTAACCAGACCAGCTTATCAAACCAATCAATCATATTATCGCCGGGTATCCGTCGTGAAAACACGAATTCTTGATGATGAGCCCACCATTGGGTTCTGGTGGTGATCATCTTTTCCGGCAGTTCTCTGATCGTCGTGACGAGATCTGGGGGTAGTAAAACGTCTTCGGTTAAATTCAAGAGATAGTCGTCGATATTTAATTCGTTTCCATCATTTTCACGTATTTGCTCGATTCTATGATGAAGAAAATTGGCTACGAATGAGACCGTGGCTATTTCAACGAGTTTTCCGGGGTTGAAGCGTATCATCAGTGGCGATGGAGCGTTGTCTACATCCATGGGGTCGCCCATTTCGATGGGGTTGTTGAATTGATGGAAAGCGGCGGTGAAAAACCTGAAAATCCCATGGTATCATCAAAACGAGCAGATACGAATTATGGTTTTCGAAAAATATATAATATTAGAAAATAATCGTATCAGGCTGTGGTAGCTTCGAGAGCAGGGTCAGTTGAAAAAAATGAGGTAAAATAAATTCAAGAAATTATGGTATGTGATTTTTTTTCAATCTGCACGTGCTTTAAATAATTAACGAATTCTACGAAAGCTGCGGTAATTTTTTCTGGTCGTCTCATGGTATCAAATGTGAGAGGAGGGAAGGGGGAATCGAAAAACCATCTGCCGTTTTTCTGACATACCTTTGCAAATTCATCATCAGACCTATGAAGCAACTTGGAATTTTTCACCAAATAAGGCGATCAAAATTTGACTTTTCATTATTTTTAGATACCTCAAAATCAAGATCATCATTTACCAGAGAAAGCAATTTGGAAGTCACTTTCATCAGGTTAGTCACCACCACCACCCCCTCCCTCAAAAAAAGGAGAAGAAGAAAGAAGAAAAGCAATGAAAAAAAGTTGCAAGGTGATATTGAAAAAAATATGGTGAAAATATAAAATCTTTGTTTTTCAGGTTCTTCCAAATGAAAACAAATAAAAAAATTTGGAAACACAAAAAATTGAACTTTCACTTCTTTATTGACAATTAATCGTATTATATTATTTGAAGAGCAAAAATTCTAAATTTTCTCACTTTTTGATGTGCGTGTGTGCGAGGTGGGAAGAAGAGGTCAGTTCAATCCAATCAGACGACTTTTTCTCTATTCAATTGGTCTAAAATTTCGTAACACGACGCGACGTTTTTCAAATAAAACAGTGGGATTTTCGAAAATAAGTCAGTGCTAATCGGAGATCAGGACAAAAAATCATCTAAGAACCGCTTTCAAAAAATGAAAAGATCATCAGCGAATGGCAACAAAAACAATTCAAATGAACGACCTTCAGTTTACAATTTTTTCAAAAATCTGAAAGAGAATCGGAAATGTGTTAAAGCTCACTTCCAAACATTTTAATAAAAATATCATGCTCCTGACCTCACCCATGATACTATTTTGTGGATCCTTGAATCCAAAATTTCGAAAACTTGAAGAAATATATTTGAAAATAATATTTCGGTACAGATGTGGATGAAGTAGCATGTATTCAGATATGATCAGTTTTTCAAGAATCCATCACAAAAATCAATTTATGATTTTTTTTCAAAACTTTCAGTAGGTACAAAATTGATAGAAAAATTTGGAATTCACTTTTTCCACAAAAGATGTTTCCAACCAGTTTTTTAGAAGAAGAAAAAATTATTAAAAAATTAGGAAAATTATTTATAGTGATTTTATGGATTTCTCGGCTAAATATCTAATGCATGTTGAAAACAAAAGATTTTCTTAATCTCTTCTGAAAAATAAAAACCAATATAGAAGTATTTTTGGGTAAAAACCTTCATATTCATATCAAGGACCATTTGAGGGGAACACAAAAAAATTCTTTCATAAAAATTTTTTTAATACATAAATTAAGGAAGGACGATCTCTGCACTTGTTGTCTCTTCAAATCAATGTCAACACATGCCTGCAAAGCTCAATATTTCCAAAGTTTGAAAAAAAAATTAAAACATGCAGCGAATTGCGAATTCATCAAAATTTTTAATTTTCATGTCAAGCTCATTTAATCCTGGGAAGTTAGTAATAAAAATAGTCATACCTAGACAAAATTCCCATCAAAAATTTTTTTTTTGAAAAATGTTTGGGACGTTGCCCTAAGTAAAACCTACAACTTCCCCCACTCCCCTCCCGCTTGCGTTTCCCCCAATTGTGGATCAAAGCCCCCCAAAATCAGTTTTTTTGATATATCTCTGTAAATATTGATTTTACGTCAAAATTAGTTCAGTAAAATTTTAAAGTAGACTGAATTTGCTACAACTTTCATTCTATGAAATTTTTTGTAGCTATCATGGGTGAAGAGTGGGAGAGTCCTGAAAAAGAGGTGTTTCCGAATCAGCTGTAGAAATACTTCTAATACATGATCGGGGAGCCTGCGTAATACATTCCGTTAAACACGTACGACAATATTTATTTGAAATATTAATTTTCCCTACTCCTTCATCTCCCCCATGCCCCTCCCCCCTCTGAAAACTAAAAAGTAGTTAAAATTGCAGCACAGTGAGTCCTGGGAATATGTAGTAATAAAAGTATAGCCATACCAAGACATAATTCTCATCAAAAATTTTCTTCAGAAATATGTTTGGAGCGTTGCCCCAAGTTAAACCTACATCTTCCCAATCTCCCCCTCTTACATTTCCTCCAATTGTGGATCAAAGCCCCCAAAAATCTGTTTCTTTGATGTATCTTGTAAATATTGATTTTACGCCAAAATTAGTTCAGTATAATTTCAAAGTAGACCGAATTTGCTTCAACTTTCATTCTATTAAATTTTTTGTAGCTATCATAGATGAGGAGTGGGAGGAGGTGTTTCTGAAACAGCTGTGGAAATACTTATATGTACTTAATACATGACCGGAACTATGCATTTCGTTGAATGCTAAAATATTCCTTCTCCCACCCTTTCATCTTCTCTCATCCAGCACCCCCATCCCCTCTAAAAAATCACTTTCAACATGGATGTTTTTCTCTTGGGTGGGGGTCATTCCAAAATTTTAATGTCAGGTAGTCAGAAGCTGAAATTTCTCTTAGGCGGGATGGTTATTACAAAATTTTTAAAGCTTTATTTTGCAACACCAAATTTTGTGTGAGTAAAAGTCAAAAACTTATAAATTTATGTATTTTCAAAATTAACTCAATGTCTGTACATCGAAAAGTCAGAAGCTGAAAATTTACTTGATATTTGAAAGTCAGAATTTGTTGATTTTTCAAAGAATTTTATGATAAAAATTTTATTTTATTAACTTTACAGTGAATTGTCACTGATCTTCCAGCAATTATTTCACACTCTGCTTTCAGTGAAATTGTTCACTAATTTTTTTATTGCTGTACTGTAGTTCTAACCATGTTATACTTGGTGATTTTCTATAATTTTTACTGATTTCTTGATAAAAAGTTGTTTTATAGATATGAGTCGAAATAAAAACACACAAAGCTAATAGTCTTAATGAATGAAGTACCTACTAATAAATTGTCCCCTAAAAATCAAAATTGCCCCCTAAAAATCAAAATTGCCATTCTCCAACCCGACAGACAATGGTCCTTTATTTCTACAAGAATATCTTTTACAATTGATACACTTATTTGAACAATTCATCCTCCACGTAGGTAAGCCAGGTAGTGTGAAACATATCATATCTCTACATAATTGTCGCCGTTATGAGCGAACTCGTTTGAGGGATGGAAGGGGGGTAAAAAATGAGTAGAATACCAGAAAGATTTTCGGCGAGAGGGGTAGAAAGAGATTTTTTCGCTGCCACCTCAAATAATTCGCATAATTGTAATTTTACTTATGCCTATTCAAGAAAATGCATTACGTGAGTTCTGGTCATGTATTAAGTACATATAAGTATTTCCACAGCTGTTTCAGAAACACCCCCTCCCACTCCTCACCTATGATAGCTACAAAAAATTTAATAGAATGAAAGTTGAAGCAAATTCGGTCTACTTTGAAATTATACTGAACTAATTTTGGCGTAAAATCAATATTTACAAGATACATCAAAGAAACAGATTTTTGGGGGCTTTGATCCACAATTGGAGGAAATGTAAGAGGGGGAGATTGGGAAGATGTAGGTTTAACTTGGGGCAACGCTCCAAACATATTTCTGAAGAAAATTTTTGATGAGAATTATGTCTTGGTATGGCTATACTTTTATTACTACATATTCCTAGGACTCACTGTGCTGCAATTTTAACTACTTTTTAGTTTTCAGAGGGGGGAGGGGCATGGGGGAGATGAAGGAGTAGGGAAAATTAATATTTCAAATAAATATTGTCGTACGTGTTTAACGGAATGTATTACGCAGGCTCCCCGATCATGTATTAGAAGTATTTCTACAGCTGATTCGGAAACACCTCTTTTTCAGGACTCTCCCACTCCTCACCCATGATAGCTACAAAAAATTTCATAGAATGAAAGTTGTAGCAAATTCAGTCTACTTTAAAATTTTACTGAACTAATTTTGACGTAAAATCAATATTTACAGAGATATATCAAAAAAACTGATTTTGGGGGGCTTTGATCCACTATTGGGGGAAACGCAAGCGGGAGGGGAGTGGGGGAAGTTGTAGGTTTTACTTAGGGCAACGTCCCAAACATATTCCAAAAAAAAATTTTTGATGGGAATTATGTCTAGGTAATTTCCTAATTGCACCATATTAATTCTATTCAAGTACCTAATTTCTTTTTATGAAAATGGGTCTTAGAAAATTCTCCATCTCATTGCCCTTACGAATGAGTAGTTCTTGGACCGTATTAAAGAATTGAAAATTATTACAGAAGATTTTCAATTTTAGGACTAGATTAATCAACACAGAAGAGCACTAAAATGTTACTTCAAAATTTTTCCATAAAAAATGAATCAATTGGAGTAGTTTGTGGAAAAGAAATAAAATTTTCAAAAATCGTGGAAAAATTTGTACTTTTTATATTTTTAATAAGGAAATTTGATCGTGCTGGAAGAAAATTTTTTTAATAGAAAAATATTTTGTGGGAAATTCGAGGTAGGTTTTTACAGAAATAAAATCGTGTAAGTATTGAATAATATTTGGAAATTGGGGTTCAAAGCTACATTTGACGAAAAATCTATCAATTTTTTTCAAAAAAAGAAAATCGAAAAAAAATTGTTTTTGATATTCCAAATTATGTACGTATAATTTGGAAAAATTTTTCATTTTCAACCGAAGCTATCTCTTTATTAATCAAAAAAAGTGAAAATTTTCAACGGAAAAAAATGTTTCATATTTTCGATAAATTTTTCTTTGCATTTAGATGGGCTTCAGTGTGATCTTGAAATCTGGATTCCAAAAATTATTGAACAATTTTCTCCTGTAAATGTCTCGGTTTTCCCACAAAGTATTTTTCTATCAAAAAATTTTTCCTCTTAGCATGATCAAGTTTTGATATTTTCGGCGTAAAAGGTTTTACTTATTTTGAAAAAATTTTCGATTTATTTTTCTAGTGGTCTGACCTTTGAACAAATACATATTTATTTAACCAAATTTTCAATTCTTTACATTTCGGAGTAATTTTCACTTCAGTAGGAACTTCTATAGATTTGGAAACAAATATAAGCAAATTTCAAAGATTTTTAAAAATTATTCATTTCAAAATAAATTAATTCACTCGAAGTTGGGTAGAGGGATTACTGTAAATAGGATTATAAACAATAATGAAAAAAATCATCCGAAGCAAATACTTTTTTGGCTTTTAATTATTGGTCTTTGGTGTATTTCATCATTGCGAAAATTTTTCAATTTCATCCGTCGGCTTTTCGCCGGGCACCAAAAACGAAATGAAAAAAAATCAAAGATGGGTTTGTACATAGAAATTAAAAATCAAAACTTTATATTTTTGTTTTCAAAATTACATTAAATGTAATACCATAAAAACAATTTACATTAGGCATTGAAAAAAAGGGAAATTAAATATTCACTTTCGGTGAACAACTTTCAGTTGACGCGAACAATAAATTCCGATGTCAATGCAAAAAAGAAAATTGGAGAAAATTTTTATCATAATAATTTTTCAGTCATAAAAAATAACAAACATCAAAATTTTATGATATTGACGTAGATGCAATACAAATGCCATTCCACATTCACAACTACATACATCATCATCATCATCATCAGAAAAATTCAAAATTACAATTTCAGAATTAATCATCCTCAGAATCGTCCGAGATGAAACTCATAAATTCGTCAAAAACAGTTTTTTCCGACGTCATTTCCACATCAGATACTTCACAAACCCTAGGTGACAACTTTTTAAATTTTTCCGCCACTCTTTTATCACCGTTGAAACACCACACCGTTAAATCGAAAAACACCTCATCGGAAAAATCCTCCTCGAGCCGATAGTTTTGAAAAAAATTGTGTTTCACTTTGAGAAGATTTTCTTTGGAAGATACGAATTTTTCGACGAATTCTATCACCCTGTGAAACCAAAAATTCAATTGGCTACGCATTTCCTTCAAACTATCAGGATGAGTGGTAATCCCATTCAAAAATTCTTTGGTTTCGTGTTCGGTGAATATTTCGTTGAGGTACCGATCAAACTTGGCCATATCATCAACCCATAAATAATTATCCAGCAGAAATTTAAACAATATTATTACTGGCATTTCCGTCAATATCTTTCTTTTCAAGCCTCGATTTACTAGCTGATTCGAAGTGCAAAAATCTACATAGTCTGATACTTCATTAATGCACCCATGGCGTATCAAGCGCATGCAATATTTTCCGATGTAATTGAAATTAATCATGATTGTATGTTTAAAAGCCTCGATCTGTTGATCATTCCCGATACACAGTTTCATTATTTGATCGATAAAATTTCTTTGACGAAACTGGCCTAATATCAAATAAGGGTAATGCTGGGTCAAATATTCGTATCTGCGTTCCGGACTCGAACGTGAAAGCATGTCAATGATCAATGGGTAATTCGGAGTATTAAAAGTATTGTATTCGTCGTTTTCGAGATTCTCAACGAAATCGTAAATTCTTTCATCGACCATTATTTTTTTCTGGCGCTCTAATGTGCCAAGCCACATTTCCCACAATAAAGAATTCAAGTATACGCGTTCGTGATTCGAATCATTCACGTGAATTATAATATCAGCCATTGTGTCGTCGTCGATCAAATGTACCATACGTTTCCATATCAACACAGTGTTCTCGATGTACCGACGTTCTTTCACCAGAGTCGTCATAATTTGGCGACTTTTCCCTCTAATCACGGAATTCAACTCTGGACCGGTTAGGGCGAGAAGAAGATGCCACGTAATCTTGGGCTTGTCACTATCGATAAAATCATTCACTCTGAGCAAACGATCCTCGTTATTTACCTGATTGAAAAAATACACGATCGCCGACCATTCGTCGTAATGTTTCAACGAGGAAATCAAGTGATTCAATAGCATAGTATGACTGTTCACGTACAGGATAAAAAATGGTCCCAGCTGCAATCTGTTATACCAATATTTCGAAATTAAATTTTTGGAATCATGGTATCCACCGCACGCACTATTCATTTCAGCATTCGTCAACGTTCCCTTCAAAAGTTCAACGTCTTCGACGAAACAATACGAACAAGCCAATTGCATTTTCTGCACGTTGGTCAATTTTCCACAATTCAGCAGCTTTTTAGCAGTTTGCCTGTAATTGATCGCACCTCCGGGTAACCAGACCAGTTGATCTAGCCAATCAATCATTGTATCAGCTGGAAAATTCTGCAAAAATACACATTCGTGATGATAAGCCCACCATTGTGTCCGGGCTTCAACCATATTGCATTCCACAAGTTCGCTGATCGTTGATTTAATTTTCGGAGGCAATGGAATTTCATCCAAATTTACCGTATAAAGATCAAATGTTCTATCGCGAGTTTGACGGTATTTTATAATTTCATAATGCATCAGTGCAGCTGTCAATGATACCGTAGCCAAATCAATTAGTTCGCCAGGATTGAAATGAACTATCAGAGGTCCATCTTCTACGTCATGGTCGGAGATCATTTCGTCGATATTCATAGGTCGATCGAGTATCTGAAAATCCCACATATTAACATCAAATTAGGTTAGTACGACAAATGCTTTTTGGAAAAATATACTGAAATTGAAAAATGAATAGTGGAATTGGTCAACACGGATAAGAAGACTCAGAAAGATAAAAATGGCAGATCTGGCGTGAGTAAGATAAAACTGATTCAGGGGGATCTTCAATATTTTTTTCGAATTTTTTTTGCATTTATTTTCATAGAATAGCGACCTTATGGTAAAAAATCAATTTTTACGATTACTATGAAATAAAAGAGACGAGTAAGGTTTATATAATAAGTAGGTGAGAGTTTAGATTTCGGAAAGATGCACATTTTTTCCCCCATTTCACAAATTGTAATCATAATTAATTCAGCATACTCAGAAATTACGAGAAAATATGGCGTAGGGGTCAAATTTTCAATCATCAGTCATTCAATGATATTTCAGTCAAAATTATTGATTGTTTCTGATAAATTTAGAATTTATTGAGAATTCGGTGATTTTTGACTGAACGATAAGCGAAAAATCATCAATTTTCAAAATAAAATGATTAAAATACTGCCCAAGCGAACCGAGGGGAAAATTTTTTGGAAAATACTGTTTGATAAGAGAAAAGAAATGCACTTTATTATTTACGTCTCAGTAATAAAAAAATCTCCTTTCTAAGCTTAAGGAAGGAAAAAAAATGCCAAAAAAATACAACACCTCATTTCTCAAGAAGGGGGGGGGGTGCGACTTTTCATAATTTTCTGAGAATTTTCAAGCTCGTCTTTCCTTCCACCATTAAATTTGCTCTCGCTATAAAAACACTAAATTCAAAATTGAAATCATTGATGAAGATGTATTTTTGTAACTTTCATACTAAATATTTTGAATTCCAAAATAATTCCTTACAAATTCCAGCAGTGTCCTTTGGAGATTTGTGTTCTTGCCCGAGTGCAGCAACGGCCAAACGTTGACTTTCAATTCTCCAAGAAGATATTATTAACCTCGAGGGTGGTGTAGAAATCTATAAACCCTTCTTTTCAGAAAAGAGCGAATTAATTGGCCATAAATAGGCAATAGAATGACCATTCAACTTTTTTTTTTGCAATATTAATGAGAAATAGAAGTTTCGTGGAAATTGTTTCGAGAAAAAAATACAACTTTATGAGAATTTCATCCCCTCCTCTTCTAACTCGACTCTGAAATTCCAGTACTTGGTCTGAAATCCGGATATTTCGAAACCTTGTATTGAAAATTTCCAAAAATCATACAAGTTGGCCATAGGAATTTTCTAAACAAAAATCAATAGGTACATTTCCAACTACACCAATAAAAAAACTTGATCAGGGTTTTTCTCCTCCCCATCGTCTCATTCAATCCATTTACTGAAACTTCACAATTTTTGTATTCTCCGTTTTAAGTATAATCCTAAGATCTCAAAGTTTTAAAAAACACATACTTCTAAACTTATCTTCTCAAATTCTCATTACAATGCAATTAAGGATGTAGAACTTGCATTACGATTTGATTTTCAGCTCACCAAGTTTATAGATTGAGACTCAAAGATCGATTTAAGAAATCGAGAATGCCTGGCATAGATTCGGGAGATCGAATTTGATATTTTTACCTTGCATTTTACTATTTTTACAGAAAATAAGTAGTGAGGTGATTCCCTAAATATCGAAGTCTTCAGCAGTTGTTACAAAATTTTTTTTTCAGTAATGTTCAATTTTTCAGACCATTTTCTACACCGAAAATGCGTTTTCCAATTATTTTCACGAAAATATGAAAGAGAAAAATGTTGAAAAATTGTCAACAATGAATTCATTTAATCAAGTTGAAGGAGATATCTGTTCGTCAAATATTTTTCTGCAATTTTATTCATCAGTAAGAAAATCAATATACAAGTAAAAATATCACTTTGACAAAGCTTTTTCAAGAATTTTACCTACAATTTGTTTTGAAGAAGGTTTCAATTAAATGGAGGAAAATTTTAGAAAATAAAGTTTATGAATTGGGTAACCTATGAAAAAGGGAAACGAACCAAATGGTACTTTGAAACATAGGAATTTACTTTTAAATTTATTCTTATTCCTCTCTATTCTTCCAATAACTACGTGTTCAACCTTGAATGAAGATCAACAAAATCCATTCAAGCGAAAACCAATTATTCATTTTCAATTCAAAAAAATTTCAAAATTTTAATTCAAACATTTACAAAACTTTTGCAATAATTACAATGAGATATTTTCTACCCCCAGTGGCGCAACCAGAACTTTTTTTTGGAGGGGGCTAGAATTCATGAGAAAAGTAAGGGGTGTAGACCTGCGTAGAGAGGGGGTCCCCCGAACCCCCGTTTTTTCAAGGAGCTCATTAAGGCTTACCATGGGTGAGGGACCTTGAAATAAAGGGGTAAATTTTCCTAATTACATCGAATATAGATGTTTAAAATTTCCTGAAAGACCTTTTTTCGCGTTTAGATTACCCCCCTGGGACCCAAATTTTCTCGACATGGCTCCAGGAGGGGGGGTGTTAATCTATTTTTATAGAATATTGAGATTTTTTCCCCTTTAAATTATAAACGTGAATTTTATTCAAAACAACAGAGTACAAAGAGCATTAAAAAACAAATGACAGTGAATTTTTCAAAGAGGAACACCTCATTTGGGTAAAATGAAGAGAGAATCGTGTAAATTCGAGTTCCCACCTCCTCAGTCTCATCTTAAAATTCGTTTTGGTCGATTTAGGGCAGTAATTTTGAAAATGTGCTGATTTTCGACACCAGTGGCGTAGCCAGAAGAGTCCGAAAGGGGGGGTCTGGGTCGGAAGCTTTTTTTGGTGAGTACAGAGACTTGAAAAACGAGTAATTTTTAGGGGGAGGGGAAGAGGGAGGGGTAAAAATGAGCCCTTTTTTTGCACTTTAGTCTTAAATCGTTCATATAACAGCGATTCAATTTACGCCCGAGCGCAGCGAGGGCGAAGCTTCGAAAAAATTGGATATTTAATGACTAAAAAAGACATTTTGTAATGATTTTGTTAATGCCCGAGCGAAGCGAGGGCGAAGCTTTGATAAAATTAGATTTTTTAATGTCTAAAAAATACATTTTTCATAAAAATTCTTGACCTCAAGGGGGGTCCGAACCCCTCCCCCCGGCTACGCCTCTGTTCGACACATTTTTAAAACCACTACCTTAAATCGACCCGAGGTTTTGGGGGGGGCTTTAGCCCCTTAGCCCCCCCCTTGGTTGCGCCACTGTCTACCCCCTGCCCCCTCATCAAAAAACTCAATTCTCGTCCAATCTGATGACAAAATGACCTGATATTTCATAGACATTATACTTAAGTTCCTTTGATTAGAAAAAAAACAACAAGATGAAATAAATCCAAAGACGGCTCGCATAGAAATCAAAAATAAAAATTATATATTTTTTCGTCATCAAAGTTACCCTAAATGTACTTGTAGTAAAATGAAAAATCTGCATCAAGTCAATTGAAAAAAAAAAGAGGGGGAACATTTTCAACTTCGGGATAATTTTTAATAATTTCAGAAACAAACAGTAAATAAAAATTCAGTAGAGTAATGCAAAAGAGAAAATTGAACAAAATTTCTATCAAATAGTTTTCCAATCACGTAAAAAATTGAAAAGTTTTATGACAAAAATGTTGTTACTTACAATAAAAATGCCATTCCACATTTCCAACTATATCAAACACCACTTGAAAAAAATTCAACATTACAATTTCAAAAGTTCACAACAAAAGCAATTTCAGAATTAATCATCCTCACGTCGGAACGATTTCATAAAAGCTTCGAAAACAGTTTTTTTTGATTCAGGCACAGGCTTCATCTCTACATCAGAAACTTCACAAACCCTGGGTGACAACTTTTTGAACTTTTTCGCCGCTCTTTCATCGCCGTTAAAGCACCACACCGTCAAATCGAAGAACACCTCATCTGAGTAATTCTCTTCGAGTCGATAATTTAGGAAAAAATCGTGTTTTACTTTGAAAAGATTTTTCTCAGAAGACACGTATTTTTCGACGAATCCTATAACCTCTTGAAATGAATCTGTCAATTTCCTACGCATTTTCTTCAAATTATCGGGATGTGTGACAATTCCATTGAAAAATTCTTTTAATTCGTGTTCGGTGAATATTTCGTTCATGTACCGGTTAAAACGTACTTTTTCTTCGGCGAACCAATAACGATTGAATAGTAAATAAAACCACTTCTTTTCTGGCATCTTCGTTATTATCTTTTTTTTCAAGTCTCGATTCACGTGTTGATTCGAGGTGCAAAAATCTACATAGTCCCATACCGCTTTGATTGATGTGATGTGCATTAAAAATTCGCATTCTTCCGAAATTAAATCGTAATTAGTCATGATTGTGTTCTTAAAAGTCTCGATCTGTTGGTCGTTCCCGATGCACAGTTTCATCAATTGATCAATAAAATTTCTGTTACGCAAATGCAATTGGCCAATTACCAAATACGGAAAATTAGTGGCCAAATATTCGTATCTGCGTTCCGGACTCGAACGTGAAAGCAAATCAATGATCAATGGATAATTCGGTTGATTGAAAAATTTATAATCAAAGCTGTCGAATTTTTCAATGAAATCGCAGATTCTTTCATCGACTATGAACTTTTTCTGTCGTTCCAATGTGCAAATCCACATTTCCCACAATAAAGGGTTCAAGTAGCTGCGTTCGTAATTCAAATCATTCACGTCATTAATTATTGCAGCCAGTGCATTGTTATCGATCAAATGTATCATACGTTTCCACATCAGCAAAGTGTACTCGACGAAACGACGTTCTTTCACCAGAGTTTTCATAATTTGACGACTTTTTCCTCTAATCGCAGAATCTAATTCGGGACCAGTCAATGAAAGAAGAAGATGCCACGTAATATTGGGCTTGTCACAATCGATAAAATCATTCACTTGGAGTAAACGAACCTCGTGATTCAACTGATTGAAAAAATATTCGACCGCCGACCATTCGTCGTAGTATTTTAACGAAGAAATCACGCGATTCAATAGCATAGTTTGACTGTTGACGTACATTATAAAAAATGGTCCCAGCTGCAGTTTGTTATACCAATATCTCGAGATTAAATCTTTGGAGTTATGATATCCACCGCATGCATTGTTTATTTCAGCATTAGTCAACGTTTCCTTCAAAACTTCAACGTCTTCGACGAAACAATACGAACAAGCCAATTGCATTTTCTGCACGTTGGTCAATTTTTCACAATTCAGCAGCTTTTTAGCAGTTTGCCTGTAATTGATCGCACCTCCGGGTAACCAGACCAGTTGATCTAGCCAATCAATCATTGTATCGGCTGGAAAATTCTGTAAAAATACACATTCGTGGTGATAAGCCCACCATTGTGTCCGGGCATCAACCATATCGTATTCTACGAGTTCGTAGAGCTCTGATTTAATCTTCTGGGGCAATAAAATTTCATCCAAATCTACTGTAGGAAGTTCACATGATTCATCACGATTTCGACGGAATTTTATAATTTCATGATGCATTAGTGCAGCTGCCAATGATACTGTAGCCAAATCAGTTAGTTTGTCAGGATTGAAATGAACTATCAGAGGCCCTTCAATTACGTCATGGTTGGAGTTCATTTCGGCAATGGCGATATTCATGGTCCGACGGAAGATGATTGGTGGGGCACCTGAAAATTTCACATTATCATCAAAATTAATACGATTTATGATTTTCGAAAAAATTAGGAGCTGAAATTGATAAATAATCGAAACACTGAACACTCAGAAAAATAAGGAGGATTGGTCTAAAAAAAAAATAAAAAACTGTTTCGGGAGGACCTTCAATTAATGTGGTTTGTATAATTTGGTGCAAAAAAATATACAACGAAGAACAACTGCTAGCCAAATAGAGATTCTAAAGATGATAGCGTCTTTCAATTACATATTTTTCAAGCATGGATTTGTAGCAGCAGAAAATTTTTTTCGAGTGAATTCCAGTCAAAATCGTCTTAGGTAATAAGTTCTCTCTCCCAAAAATATCGATATTGGTAAATGGTGGTTACCAATTCCATACCCAGATAAAACGATTGATCTGAAAATCGTCGCGTCGCATCAATTATGAACACTCTACAATACATTTGTGTCGTACCTAGTCAAAAATTTCTCAGTCCAAACTTTCTTAATTTTTTGAGAAATTTTCAGCCCATCCTCTCCTCCTCCTCCGACTGAATTTCCTCATACTAACGAAAACACTGAATTCAAATTTTAAATCAGTAATTAAAATGTAATTTTGTAACTTCCATACTGAATATTTTGACTTCAAAAACCGAAAATACAGTACCTAACGATGAGAAATTCAAGTAGTGGCGTTGGGAGATTTTTTGGAAGGATGCAAAGTGGTTATGAAGATTCAGAATACCAGGAGAGGTTTTTTTTTGGTATAATCATCTTAAATTATTCATCATTATGGCTTTGTTTGAGTCCAAGCGAAACAAAAACGAAGGCGAGACCTCTGTTTTCAGAAAAGAACGAATTTACTGGCCATTACTTTTTGATTTTACCATTTTCTCCCAGCGATGATTGAAAAATATGTAATTTACGATATATTTTGTAGGGAGTCGATTAGAGCACGAGGAATGGGGAAAAATCAATCAGTAAAGGAAGTCAAAAAATGAAATTTTCATCAATCAGAATAATTTTTCAACGATACAAAAAATTGCAAAATTTTACGACATAGACGAACACACAATACAAATTCTTGGGATAGAGAGGCTCTGAAGGAGTAAATTCAAAAAAATAAGCAAATATTCGAACTCAGTGCCCTCAAATACCAAACAAAAGACAAGGTCAAACGTTTTATCTGATTTTTTCAAATTTTGACCCTTTTAAGGGGACTAGGGGGGTTCAAAGGTGTCGGACGAAAAAACTCAGTACATATTCGCAGGCATCAAACTGAAATTTTTTAAAAAAAAGTAACCTTAGTAACCATTTTCCATGAAAATAGTAACCAAAAAGTAACCTCGGAATCGTTAATTTTTAGAAGTTTCAGTAGAATCCGGTGGGAAGGGGTGAGGGGTTGCAAAAACCAAAATTTTTGATTTTTTCAGCAAATTTTGGCAATTTTAGCACATATTGAATTTTTGGAAATTTTTGAAGATTTGAAAGCTTTCGCTCGTTTTGAAGAATTATGGTGAGCAAAAATACTGACTTATACTCACCTTTTGGAATGATTTTTGGCATGACTTTTCTAAATTCTCCCCCCCCCCACCCACCCACCCACTCAAAAAATCAATATTTTAGGCAATGGCGAAAATTTTTGGTAAAATTTTTTTTAAATGAATAAATTTTCTGTTCATTCATCATATTATTTCAATGACTTTTCACAGATCTTTCAATCGAAATTATTATTAAAAATAAGTGATATTTAACTGAAAGATCTTGTGAAAAATCATCAATTTTTAAAATAAAGGGAATGAAATACTGCCCGAGCAAAGCCCGGGCGAAAATTTTTGAAAAAAAAACATTAAAAACCTGAATTTTTTTTTTGAGGAAAAGTTTTTAAAATAGTAACCAATAGTAACCTCTGAAAGGAAAAAGTAACTTTTAGTAACCAAACTCGAAAAAAGTAACCTGGTTTGATGCCTGTATTCGAAATCAGCGCCTTCAAATTAATAAAAATGGATATGCTACTTCATTTTTTCGATTTTTGTAAATTTTGGTGAAAATTGTAGACCCCTGTACCTCTCAGGGATCTAGAAATTCCATCTTGAAAATTTTTGGTTGCAAACAGGGTAAAAAGGGGTGAACGGAAGGTTCATCATTATGTTGATTTTTACCATAAAAGTTTTATGAATTTCATCATTTTTCATTCCTAAAAATTACCTTCAAAGGTAAAAAAGTGCATAATTTTTTTGATGGACATAGAACAAGTGTATTGGAATTCGACGATGGGACTTTTCCAAAATTTTTGCAATATTTTTGATAGGCACTTGAGATTTTCTATCACCGTGTAATATTAAGAAATGATCTAATATTTTATAGACATAGATACCTAATCAAGTTTCTTTCATGCAAAAAAAAGATGAAAAAATTCAAAGATTGGTTCGCACAGAAATCAAAATTTAAAATTTTATATTTCTTCTGTCTACGAAGTTAACACGAAATATAATATAAAAAACCCACATTCGGTACAGAAAAAATAAATAAATAAAAAAAAGGAAACTGTTCATATTCGATGAACACTATTCAGTTCACACAAACAATAAATTCGGTAAAGGAAATCAAAAAAAAAATTCATCATTCATAAACATTTTTCAACCGTACAAAAAATTGCAAAATTTTACGACATAGACGAAGATACAATACAAATTCTATTCTACATTCAGAACTACCGACAACAAAAAACTTCGTAATTTGAGAAAAATTCAACCTCGAAATTCTAAAATTTTACAAGAAGCGAAATTTCATATTTTCAATTATTTTCAGAATCGGAGTGGTAAAATTCCATAAAAGTCTCAAAAATAGGATTTTTCAAATCGGGCGCCATCTCCACATCAGACACTTCGCGATCTCTAGGTAACAACTTTTTGAACTTGTTCGCTATACTTTTATCGCCGTTGAAGCACCACACAATTAAGTCCAAATACACAGAATCTGAAAAGTTTTTTTCAAGTCGATAATTGTGGAACAAATCGTGTTTCACTTTGACGAGATTTTCTTCTGAGGATACGAATCTTTCGACAAATTTTATCACCGTTCCAAACCGAGAATTCAATTCGCGACACAATTTCTTCAAAATTTTAGGATGTGTGACAATTCCATTCAAAAATTCTTTGGATTCGTGTTCGGTGAATATTTCGTTCAAGTATCGGTTAAGCCGTGCATTCGTTTCAACGTTCCAATAATGGAATAAAACATCAAACAATTTCTTGACCGGCATCTTCGTTATTATCATTTTTTTCAAGTCTTGATTTACCTGCTGATTCGTGGAGCAAAAATCGACATAGTTCGATACCTCATCAAACATTCCGTAGCTCATCAAGTATTCGCAATCTTCCGAAATTGGACCGTATTCGATCATGACGCTGCTCTTAAAATTCTCGATTTGCTCGTCGTTTCCAATGCACAGTTTCATTATTTGATCGATAAATTTTTTTTGATGCAACTGGCCTAATATCAAATAAGGGTAATGCTGGGTCAAATATTTATATCTGCGTTCCGGACTCGAACGTGAAAGCATGTCAATGATCAATGGGTAATTCGGAGTATTAAAAGTATTGTATTCGTCGTTTTCGAGATTCTCAATGAAATCGCAGATTTCTTCATCGGCTATGAACTTTTTCTGACGTTCCAATGTGTCAAGCCACATTTCCCACAATAATGAATTCAAGTAGTCGCGTTTGTCATTTCTATCATTCACTTGAATTATAATATCGGCCAGTGCGTCGTCGTCGATCAAATGTACCATTCGTTTCCACACCAACACAGAATACTCGAAATATCGATGTTCTTTCACCAGTGTTTTCATAATTTGACGACTTTTTCCCCTAATCGCAGAATCTAATTCGGGACCAGTCAATGAAAGAAGAAGATGCCACGTAATCTTGGGCTTGTCCAGATCGATAAAATCATTCAGTTTACGTAAACGAGCCTCGTTATCCAACTGATTGAAAAAATATTCGACCGCCGACCATTCGTCGTAGTATTTTAACGAAGAAATCACCCGATTCAACAGCATTATACGATTATTGACGTACAAATTAACAAAAGGTCCCAGCTGTAGCCTATTATGCCAATATCTCGGAATTAAATATTCAGAAACATGATATCCAGCAACTGCATCATTTATTTCTGCATTCGTCAACGTTTCCTTCAAAACTTCAACGTCTTCGACGAAACAATACGAACAAGCTAACTGTAACTTCTGCACGTTTGTCAATTTTCCACAATTCAGCAGCTTTTTAGCGGTTTGCCTGTAATTAATGGTACCTCCGGGTAACCAGACTAGTTGATCTAGCCAATCAATCATTGTATCAGCTGGAAAATTCTGCAAAAATACACATCCGCGATGATAAGCCCACCATTGTGTCCGGGCTTCAATCATATTGCATTCCACGAGTTCTCTGATCGTTGATTTAATACTCGAGGGTAATAATATTTCATCCAAACCCACTTCACTGATGTAAAACGGTTTTTCACGAATTCGACGCCAATTTAAAATTTTATGATGCATCAGAGCAGCTGCCAATGAAACTGTAGCCAAATCAGTTAGTTTGCCAGGATTTAAATGAACCACCAGAGGTCCTTCATCTACGTCGTGGTTGAAGTTCATTTCGTCGATTGATGGAACACCTGAAAATTCCACAATATCAAAATAAAGACTGCTTGTGCTTTTCGAAAAAAATTAGGAACCGAAATTGAAAAATAATCGAAAGGTCTAAGAAAAAAAAAGGGTTCGAGAGGGCCTTCAATTAATATAGTTTGTAAAAGTAATTCTAAGTAATTGGATGAAAAGAATGCACGACGAAGAATAACACTAATAGCCAATGAAACAAATATTCTCAAGATGTTAGCTGTTTTTATATCAGATCTAGATCATTTCATCTTAAGATCAAAGATCATTGTGTTAAAACGATCTTGATCTAGATCATATCTCATTTTTTGCTCTTGATCTGATCTAGATCACCTTTTTAAAAAAATTAGATCATTTTTTAATTTTTGTATTTCTTTGTATGTAATTCTGGGTAAATTTTTTTTTTGTGATTTTGGTACTTCTATTATTTTTAATCAATTTTCTTCGCAGGTTGGAAACTTTTTCAACTTTGGTAGGGATTTTTTCCGAAATACATGTTTTTCAACTCTAGAAACTTGTTCTCGATATAGAATCTTTTCTCCAAAATTTCAGCCCTAGAAATGTTTTCTCAAAATTTAATTCCTGCAGTTCTTAAAATTTTTCAGTCCAAAATTTTTTCGAAATAATTTTTAGAATAAACAAATTTTGAATGATGAAAAAATTAAGAATGTAAATTTTTTTCCAGAATTTCAAGGTAAAATGAATTTGAAGGAATGACAATTTAAAAAAAAAAAATTAAATGAAATAATATATCATAACATGTAATTGATGATTGAGATGAATATCATAAGTAAATGAAGAAACTGGAGCAAAAATACTTAGTATCGATCGGTAGATGAATACAAATTTAAGAAATTGGTAACAATTTGGAGCTGAACAATTTGAAGCTATGAAAATAAGTTTCAAGAGCGAGAAAAAAATAAAATTAAAAAATTGAAATTTTGAGAAAATAGTACATCTTAGGGACGAGGATTTTCATCACTGAGCTGCCAGAGTACCAAAAAAGCTAACTGCCCGATGAAAAAAATTTAGATCTGATCATATCTCATTGTATCAATTTCATATCTGAAAAAATTATGAAGTTCAGATCCAGTTTGATATGATTATGATCAAATGACATCTCATTTGATCAAATCATAACCAAAAAAAATTAGATGTAATTAGATATAATTTGATTGGGACATTTCTGAGTTCAAATTTCATCTGTTTTGATAAAATTCGATCTAAATCAAATATGATTTGATACAATTTGATCTAAAAATTTTTTATCGGGTGAATGGATCAGAAAGCTAAAAACATGATCCAAAAATTTCATTTTTGAATATTTTTCACAAACAGAGGTTTCATCTTACAATTTTTCATTTCCGCCAATTTTTTTATACTGAAGTCCAAAAAGAAGAAAACTGAAATTGGATGAAAAAATCAATCTTTCTTACCATTAGAAAAATATGAATTTGTTCAAGAAAGTCGAGGACACAAAAAATCACCTCTTAGCTAAATTACGACGAATGCAGAAAAAATTGAAATGATCTGATTTTGATCTCTTTTTTTAAATTAAAGATCAAAGATCATCGTGTCAAAATGATTTTGATCACGATCTAGATCATATTTTATTTTTTCATCTTGATCTAATCTAAGATCACTTTGTAAATGATCTTGCCCAGGTCTGGCGTTTCTATCACATATTTTTCGTGTATCTATGACAATTTTTTCGAGTAAATTCCAAGTAATCCAAATGATCTTGGGTGATAAGTGTAAAGGTAGATAATTTCTCCCCTCCCCAAGAAATATCGATTAGTAAATGGTGGTTACCAATTTCATACCCCGATAAAACAATTGATCTGATACCCTATATCAATTTAAATTTCTTAAGCCAAAAATTTTTCAAGAAGGGGTTCCAAATTTCGATAATTTTTTGAGAAATTCTGAGGGTTTTCCCATTTTTTCTCTGACTAAATTTTTTCATACCATTCAACACTAAATTCAAGCATTGAATGATTGATGAAAATGTAATTTTGTAACTTCCATACTTGATATTTTGACTTCGTAAACTAAAAATAATACTAAACTAATCCAAGCAGTTCGAAAATTTTTCAATACCTATTGAAAAATTTTTCGATTTTTTTATTACATTTTTTCCATCTTTGACTTCTCGAATTTTTTTTCAAATTCGTAATTAATGTTTTAACATATTTTTTTCAGGTGTAACCTCGAGCAAATTAGAAAACTAATCACACTCGCAGTTATCTAAATCTTTCTCAGTCACAATTTTAGCACAAACTAAAAAGAAAAGAAAAAGTAACCACGAACGAATCAATTTTTATATTCCAATAGAAAATTACAGAATACAATACATAATTTATGTAATAATTTAACATCAGAAAGTTCTCATTTTACAAAAAAAAAAGCAATCAATCATTCATTACGAAACATTGATTTCATAGAATTTACATCAATGACGAGAATACATATCGACAAACCTATCATAAACGTCTTTTTCTCGCCCTAATCTTGTTCTCTTTCGAGGTACTTCATCATCAGAAGATTCAAAATCATCCGTCGAAGAAAAATCCGCAGAATCGGAAAAATCCGTAGATTGATAATCATTCGAACATGTTTCATCTTCATCACTCATGAATTCTTCCTTTTTCGAAGATACGATTTCCTTAAATTTTTCTACAAGAGGTCGGTCGCCATTCAAGCACCATGCCATCAAATCGAGACGCACAGACGTTTCAATTGATGGCTTACAACTACAACGTCGGAAAAAATATAGTTTCACGTTGGTAAGGATTTCCTCGGAAGATACGTACGTTTCAATGAATTTCATCAGGTCACGAACAAATACTGAAGAAAACATCATATCGGACATTTTCTTTAAATTCGAACGATGAGCGACCATATCATCGAAAAATTTTTTTCGTTCGTTTTCGGTAAATACGTCATCGAAATAATGATTGAAATTCGCCACCGATTCGTCCTTGCATTGGGATGAATAAAAGAAAATATCAAATAATTTGTCTGCTGGAAACCTATTAATTATTTTTCTCTTTAAATCACGAACCAGTTGCGAATCCGGAGTACAGAATTCTAAATACGTTTGTATATCTTGAATTCGTTTTTTACTCAACAAGAAGTTGCAATATTTCGCGATCGAATCGTATTTGATCATGAAAGTTTTTTTGAAATCTTGGATTTGCTGGTCGTTGTCGAAGCATTGCTTCATTATTTGTTCGATAATCCTTCTGTGATTCAATTGACCAATAACTAGATAAGCCCAATAATTCTTCCAATAATTTAACCTGCGTTCTGGATTGCACCGTGAAAGGATGTCCATGATGAGCGGAAAATTAGGAGAATACTCATCTTGAAATTTGTAAAATACCTCGATAAATTCGCAAATTCTTTTATCGACCATGAACTTCTTTTGGCATTCTAATGTGGCGAGCCACATTTTCCATAAAATATCATTAACGTAACTTCGTTCGAATTGCAATTTATTCACGCGACATAAAATGTCGGCCAGCTGACGGCGGCCGATTAAATGTACCAAACGGTCCCAGACCGACATGGCGAAGTCCAGATAGAGACGGTTTTTTAGCAAAGTCTTCATGATTCGACTACCTTTTTCACGAAGTATCGAATGCAATTCGACGTCACTCAATCTAGGAAGAAGTAGATACGTAAGTCTGGGCTTATCGAGTTCGATTATATCTTTAATTCTTGACGAACGATTCAGTTCGCGGACTTGCCTCAACAAAAAATTAATGGCAGGCCATTCGTCGTATGGTTTTAGATCATCATTCTCATCATCCGAGTCCAATATAAAGATCAATTCATCTAATAAATCTTCATACCTGACATCTCTTTTCAAATCCACCCTGTAGGACCAATAATTAAGAAACTCATCTCGATACCTACGAGATCCATCCGCCGTCAACCGTTTAACTTCGTCGATGAAACAATAAGCGCAAGCCAATTGAAACTTTTGTTCGTTGGTTAATTTTTTATTACGCACCATTTTTCTGGCAGTTTGCTCGTAATTAATCGTACCATCGGGACGCCAGACCAGGTGATCAAACCAGTCGATCATAGTATCGGGACGTTGGCGTCGGAAAAAAACGTCTTCGTGGTGATGAAGCCACCAACCTGTCCATGACATTTTAATACGAGTGAGGAGTTCAGAAAGGATTAAACGAATAGATGTTGGTATTGAGTCAATTTTTAATAAATCGAGGGTCAAAGAAGAAGCGTTCGTCCTCATGTCGGTGTCTCGACGCATGTGAAAAAGTTTCTTGTGCAAAATACCAGTTACAAGTGATACCGCGGATAAATCGGCGAGTTTTCCTGGATGGAAATGGTTTGACAGGGGTTCGTGGAGGATGCTCATTTCGATGATGTCGACAATTTGACAGCAGATTGGTTTCGGAATGAGTACCTGAAAATTCCACGATTTTATCAACATGAAATCCGACTGCAGTTTTTGGAATAAATTAATTTAAATTGAAAAAAATCTGTACGATTAGTTTATAGTGTAAGGGAAAAATTACTGATCACCGTTCAAGGTAAAACCATGCAGAGTAGTTCAAACTCCGATCATTTCTTGCGATTTGTGCTAAAAAAAAATCAAATTGACTTCAATGAAATTGAAATTTTCACGACTAATGTGAATGATCATGGAGCAAAAAAGTTGGCTCACTGAGATACAAGTCGAAAATAGCATTTATACGATACGATAGGTAATTTCAAGAATTTCAAACAAAAAATGGGACATTTTCGTTTCATGGGCAGGCATCAAACTGAAATTTTGAACAAAAAAGTAACTTTAGTAACCATTTTTCATGAAAATAGTAACCAAAAAGTAACCTCAGAATCGTTAATTCTTAGGAGTTTCAATAGAATCGGGGGGGGGGGGTGTTTTCGAAAACCAAAAAGTTTATTTTTTCAGCACATTTCTGCAATTTTAGAAAATATTGAATTTTTGGAAATTTTTGAAGATTTGAAACCTTTTGCACATTTGGAAGAATTAAGGTGAGCAAAAATACTGACTTATACTGACCTTTTGAAACGACTTTTGGCATAACTTTTTTAAATTCTCCCCTCCCCCCACCCAAACAATCAATATTTTAAGCAATGGCGAAAATGTTTAGTAACAATTTTTTAAAAAATGAATGAATTTTCTGCAAATTCTTCACGTTATTTCAAATCTGTGACTTTTCACTGATCTTTCAGCCAAAATTATTATTGAAAATCAGTGATATTTAACAGAAAGATCAGTGAAAAATCATCAATTTTTAAAATACCAAAAGGAATTAAATACTGCCCGAGCGAAGCGAGGACGAAAATGTTTCAAAAAATACACTTTCAAAGTTATAGTGAAAAAATTCTGCCTCCTTCATGATTGAGAAAAATGAGAGCCAAATCGAGGAAGAGAGGCAAAAATGAGTATTCTTTCGTATTGCTACCTCAAATTAGCTCGTTGAATTGTAAATTTGTAGATACCTGAGCGAAGCTTTGAAAAAATAGGGTATTTAATGCCTAAATATGGTAGTTTGGTAAGTTTTAAGAATGGCACAGTTCATTCAAAAGCATTTAACAACAAAACACCATTTTTTGGGGAGGATAGGTTGCCTTTATTTCATCGAGAGGACCCAAAATCCCCTTTGTGGACCAGACTACCTCTCTCAGGATCCTTGGTTTATTTCATCGCCAGTAAGCCAACGCCATATGAGTAGATAAAAATGAAAATTCTTACCAGGTATTCTTGGGCTAAAAACTTGAATTTTTAAAAAAATTTTCGACTCATTTTTTCTCTTAAATAAAAAATACGTATTTGAAAATCGATAAAAATCGTATACAAGCCTCTGCAATATTTCCAATCTGCCCTAAAAATGAACGATTAAATGAAGGAAATAGATTCATGAAGAAAAAAGGCTCATAAAAATTCAAAAATTATCAGTTATTATCATTTTTTAAAGAGGGATCAAGCCTGAACGAAGCAAGGGTAACAAATTTTGCTGAGACAAATGATTAAAAGTTGAAATTTTACAATTTTTCTCAACATTTCATCCATTAGAGAAAAGCAAGAAATGAAAGAATCATTCAACTTTTACTAACAATATTTATAGAATCTTCCTTTCTTGAGAAAATCAAACTTTTGATCGTTGATCCTAAATTAATTGATTTCAGCATGAAAAAATGAATCCAATTTTATCATCATTTTTATATAATTTTTTGCTTCAAATTTGCAAAAAAAAGACCTTCCTTAAATTCAAGAAAGACCAAAATGTTGGGCGTTTAGCTTTTCATAGTAGGTACCTAAAATTGTTCAATAAAATCATTGATATTCTCAAATTTTCCTAGCTCGTGGATATTTTCATTCTTCAAAAATGGCCTTCGACTTTTACAGATTTTCCAGAATAATTTTTCAAATTTACCAGACCTCTTAAGGCAGAATATTCTCGCAAAAACGAAAAAGCACATCTACAATTACCAACCCAAACCGGGACGAAGTTCTCAAGAAATTAATCAAAACATTTTCCATCAAGTCTCAAAATTTTTGAGAGCAGATAAAGAGAAAAAAACACTTCGTGGCTCAAAAGCCACCACTTCGTAGCAAAAATTTTTGGTATTTTCTGTAAACTAAAAAAATCATATTTCACTTCTCTTTTTTTGACGACTTTCAAGAGTAATTATGTTAAATTCAAAATTGTTCAGTGTTCTTCGTCATTCAAGACCTCGAATCGATCAATTTGATGCAAAATTCTCAAAAACAATGATTCGGGAATTTTTCGGAAAATGAAATTAAACCAAGAAGAAATCACTGGGTAGTTTTCGATTTTGGAGAATTGGTAAATTTTTTTTACAGCAGGAGATAAGAAAAGGATCAAGAACGGAGACTGGGAGAAGGATAAAAATTTACTAGTCGTTTTGAAGTTCAAGTAATTTGACATGGAATTTGGGCCATCTTTTCACGAAAGCTACAAATATAAAGATGAAAAAATATTGTCAGAGATTTTTCGGTGAAAATATCACAAACCAATTAATACACGGTCAAGTTATTTCAAACAATTTTTCAATAGTCATTCCGTGGAAATCTTTGAAAACGTAAAAATACCCGCAAACACTGAATTTTTTTCAAAAAAAAATGATGAGAATGGTGTTTTCGAATAAAATTATCAACAAAGAACTACAAGTCATTTTAAAATTCTTCATATTTCATTTATTCGTTGAAAATAAAGAATTACAAAAAATTACAATAAATTCCATAAATCCACATGTACCTATTTTATTCAATATTTGGAACATTTATCAATATTTCAAGCACTGAATCGTCATCAACGTATCTGAATCACCTATCGACTTGACATACGGTTCCAAAAAAGTTATATGAATAGGACTATCAAACTCGTCCATAGTGATATTAGATTTTTCATATTCAGACGGTGGCAATTTCTTGAACTCTTCAACCAGAGCTTTGCTGCCATCGAAGCACCACCTCATCAAATCGAGGAACAACGACCTACGCTCGAACCTCACCTTACGACAATTTTCGAAAAAGTGATGCTTCACTTGGGCGAGAACTTTCTCCGACGCGAATTTTTCAACGAACTCCACCACTCGTTGAAATTTAGTACGCAAAAAGCTGCGCATTTCCTTCAAATTATTACGGTCTGTGACAACCTTATTTAACAATTCTTCGGATTCTTCTTTCGTGTAAATATCGTCGAGATAATCTCTAAAATCTGCCAATTTTTCGGAATTCAATTCTTGAAACAGAAAATGAAATATATCATCTTTCGGCGTCTTCGTCATTATTTCTTTCTTCAAATCGTAAATTAAACGCTGGTCCGAAGTGCAGAATTCCAGAAAAATTGATATTTCCTTCACACGTCCGTTGAGTATCAAATATTCGCAAAACGTCGACATGGAGTTGTAATCAAGCATTACTGTATTTTTAAATGTTTCGATTTGCTGGTCATTTGAGAAACAAAGCTTCATTATTCGATCGATAAAATTACGATTGTCCAACTGACCGATAACTAGGTAAGGCCAATGTTTCGATAAATATTCGTACCGACGTTCCAGATCGAAACGAGAAAGAACGTCGAAGATCAATGGAAAATTAGGAGAATAATAATACTTGTGATAATAATCCAACTTTTCAGTGAAATCGCAGCTTTTTCCATCGATTAAAACCATTTTCTGGCGTTCTGAGGTGGCCAGCCACATTTCCCACAAAATAGGGTTCATGTAGCTTCGTTCGTATAGTGAGGGGTTCAAAAAATTGATACGTTGTATAATTTTGGCCAGGGTTTGATCGTCGATGATATTTACCATACGTTTCCATATCGTAATCGTATAATCGAAAAAATAACGATTTTTCACCAAAGCGTCCATTATTTCCAAACCTTTCACGTTGATTATGACATCCAATTCGGAGCCAGTTAATGTGGGAAGAAGATGCCATACAAGTTTTGGCCTATTGAGATCAATTATGGACTCAATTTCAAGTAAACGAGTCCTATTATCCAACTGATTCAAAAAATACACGATGGCCGGTCCCTCGTCGTAATACTTCAACGAATATTTTAGACGGTATAGAAATGAAGCAGGATCTTTGATTTCGCCCCTAAAATATATGTTGGTCAGCCTAGCACCCCAATAATTCAAGATTGCATCGTCAAATTTACTATACTTTTTGGTCGCATCGTTTATTTCTTTTTCCGTCAAAGTTTTCTTCCACAGTTCAACCTCGTTGACGAGACAATACGCACAAGCGAACTGAAATTTTCTCACATTGGGCACTTTATCGCTATTCAGCATCACGATGGCAGTTTTTCTATAATCAATCGAGCCATCGGGCAGCCAAATCAGTTGATTTAGCCAATCGATCATATCATCAGCAGGAAACTTGTTTAGAAATACACATCTGTTATGATGAGTCCACCATTCTGTCATGTTCGGTTCCATTTTTTCAACTAGCGAATCGATCGTTTTTCGAAGAGAATTTGGAATTGAAACTTGAGCCAGATCCAGAGCGTGGTCGTCGTATTTTTGCCAACCATTTTGAAGCATTTGAAGAACTTTATTGTGCTGAATGGCTGCCACGAATGAGACCGCAGCCAGATTTATAAGTTTTCCTGGATGGTAGTGAACCACCGGAGGCCAATTTTCCAACTGATTGGTGTCCATTTGGAAGAAATCGATAATTTGATGGGAAGAACTTCGAGGTAAAATCTGAAAAAACCGATGGTTTCATGAAAATAGAACTCGAGCATTTCTCGTCAGTAAATTTTATCAAATTGCATAAAAAAAGCAAAAAATGTCGAGGTAATCTCAAATTAAATCAGCATGCTGGAAAAAATGAAAATTGCGCAATTTCTAACGTCTAGAAATTTTCAACTGGCTGGATATCAAACATTTTTCGAATTATTCTACATGACAAACTAATTTTTTTGTGAAGAATAAGGTAAGAAATTAGAAAACTATTAATACTACTTTTATACATTGGAAATATGTACCCAATTACTATTCAAAAATGGCTGCAAATTACACAATTTGTCAAACTTTAAAAATTACTCGATTTAAAACCCAAAAAAAAGGTTCTGAGAATTTTAACTTTCACTTTCTATTGATTTTTTAGGGGGGGGGGAGGGAGGAGGGGTGGTGATCATCTGAAATAATCTGAAATTTATACTTTCAAGAAAAAAATTCATCTTGATAGCTAAATGCTATAATTTTGCAAAATTCAATATTCTTCCATTTTTCTAGGGAGACCCCATCAGAATATTCAAAAAAATAACATTGAATATTAGCGTCATTCAAAACCAAAACCACTAGGTACCTACACTTCACGAAACTTTTCAAAATAGATGGAAAAATTACATATCTAAATTGAAGAAATTTTTCTTGGTACAGTTGAAATTTTAAAAAATTTACAACACATTTTTTGTGTTCTTCAAGTTTTTCCCCAAAATTGATAAATTGAAAAAAAATCAAAACAATTTTAATCGCTAAAAATTAAATTTTTTCACAACTTTTTGTTCACTCCTCCACTTGAAAAAATACACGTTCTAAATCAATACATTTTAGGGACGACCTGGCGAATTTTTCTGCTTGCCCTAATAAATACTCAAATATTCAGATAAGAGGATAGAAATTCAAGAAAAAAAAAAACATTACCAAAATTGAAAAAATATTGGTTATTTTTATTCTTTCAATAAAGAGAACACTTGTATAAGCCCAAGCAAAATGATAAAAAATTATCGGGAAGCAAAACAAATAAAAGTTGAAGTACTATATCGTAATTTTTTTCAACGTTCTAGATAAGTAATTTGTGGTCTCAAAGATAAATTTCAAATACGTTAAGAAAACAAATGGATGATACCAAGAAATTTAAAAAAACAAAATGAGGAGATTTCGGACCTTTTTACATTTCAGCCAAGATTTGTACCGATGCCATTTGTTAACAAATTTCATCAAAATTGCGACTTGTTTCGTGAGAATTGTACTTTTTTTTCTTTTTTCGGATTTTAAAAATTTTAGAACCCAGTAGACACCTTGAAATACTATTCCGAGAAATTTTTGTTGACAATTTTTCACCATCAACTTTTCTGCTTCTTTCAAGAATTTTTTAGATGTAAGATTATCAATCAAGACACCTATTTTCGTGAACTTTTAAAAATAGATCTTATGCTTTCTACCACAAAAAATTGTAAACCAATTTTTTTTTTTCAAACATCATATCATTTGAAATAATTAGAAAAATACAAGAAAATATTCACATCGAAGTCGCTTTAAAGAAGAGTCTGATATTCCTGAGAATCCTTAAATTTTTCTCATACGGTTGAAGTGGGGGGGGGGCATAAGGGCCAAAGGGCCAAAAAGAAGGGTGAAAATTTACAGGATTCTTTTGACTATCTTCATTCATGGTGATTTACAATTTTCGTAAAAAATTAGAAAAAAATCAACTTTAGACTTTTATACGCATAAGGTAAGAGTAAAAATCTTTTCCAAGAGCAAAATTGTACATAACAAAGAAATTTCCATTGAAAAAGCTTCACAATTGAAAATCATCAAATTTCACGTATGTACTGTTTCGGAGACAAATAAACAGTCAGAAGATTATTTTGAAGTATCTGCTTACCAGTCCAAAAACGAGATTTTTTCCAAAAGTTTTTCGAAAATTAGTCTTCAAAAACGACGAGAAATCATTACAAATAATTCTATTTTTGAGCAAAAAGGTGCCTCCACATCGAAGTCATTTCAGCAGAATTTATTTCTGATTTTTGAAATTGAAGAGGGATAGGAGTTGAGTCAAAAAGAATGGCGATCAACAAGATTGTTTGATAAATTTTGACATAATGTGAGCTTAGAAATAAAAACTATCCTTGGATTTAAAACTTGCAAGGCTTCCTCTTGATTTAGCTCCATCAAAACCACCCCAAATAAAATCGTCAACTCAAAAACCAATTTTTTATTCTCAAGGGTGGTTTCTAAATTCAGGATCATATATTTATTTTATTTCATTTTCTATCCCTTCATGTGAATTTCGAAAAAAAAAACACCAAACTAAATACACTCATAGTTTATTCAAAGAATTTCAAATTTCAAGAATCAAAAAATTTCTCACAGACAAATTTACCATAAGAGAAAAAAATGGGTAAAACAGGTAGCCTGGAATCAATTCATTTTCAATATTCTATTAAAAAAAAATTCACATACAAAATTAACTTAATATCTAGCAGTTTTTATCGTACAAAATAACCATAACCAATTATTCATTACGAAACATTCAACTAAAATTTACAGCTCTTCTTTTTTATACGTTTCAACGAAAATTGTATAAACATTACAATGCTTTCTTCTCTTTCGAGCAACTTCTTCTTCGGTCAAAGATCTGATTTTTTTGAAATTTTCCACAAGTGCTCTGTCGCCATTTAAGCACCATGCAAGTAAATCGAGACGCTCAGACTTACCAATTGATGAACCACAACTAAAATCACAACGATCGAAAAATTGTAGTTTCACTTTGATGAGACTTTCTTGACAGGATACGAAAGTTTCGATGAATTTTATCACATCACGAACTTTTTCCGAAGACGAAAACAGGTCTGATATTTTCTTCAACTTAGAACCACGAGAGACCATCTTATAGAGAAATTTTTCGCGGCTTCTTTCGGAAAATATGTCTTTGAGGTAACGATTGAAACCATCCATCGCTTCATCGCTGCGCTGGTACCAATACAAGAAAATATCAAATAATTCGTCTTTTGGTATCTCATTAATAATTCTTTTCTTCCAATCACGAATCAGTTGAGAATCCAAAGAACAGTATTCTAAATACGTTTGTACCTCATTGGCTCGCCCATGTCTTAACAGAAGCTTGCAGTTTATCGCAATATTTTCGTACTCGATCATGGTAGTTTTTTTGAATTCTTGAATTTTCTGCTCGTCATCAAAGCAAAGCTTCATTATACGTTCGATAATCCCTCTATGATCCAATTGACCGATAACCAGATAATCCCAATAGTTCTTCCAATAACCATACCTGTGTTCTGGAATAATGGATCGCGAAAGTACCTCGAAGACTAGTGGAAAATTAGGAGAATAATAGCCATATTCGAATTTCTGACACATCCGACCTTCAGCGAAATCACAAACTCTTTCATCGACAATGAATTTTTTCTGAGATTCCGATGTGACGAGCCACATTTTCCACAATAAATCATTCACGTAACTTCGTTCGTAATCCAAATCATTAATATACCTTAAAATTTGAGCCAGCTCGCTGTTGTCGATCATATGTACCGTATGGTTCCAGACTGACAAAGTAAAGTCAAAATAGAGACGGTTTATTACCAAAGTCTCCATAATTCGAAGTCCTCGTTCACAAAGTATCCATTGCAATTCAACATCACTCAACGTTGGAAGAAGCAGCCAAATTAATCTGGGCTCATAGAGTTTGATTATATGCTTAATTTTTTCTGAACGTTCGGGTCCGTGTAGTTGATTCAACAAAAAATTAATGGCAGGCCATTCGTCGTAAGATTCCAATTTGTACTTCGAATAATCTTCATTTCTTGACCAGATTACTGCGTCTAGTAAATTGTAATACTCGAGCGTCCAACTCAAATCTAACTTGCAGGACCAATAATTAAGAAATTCATCTGGATATAAAAGACATCCTTTGGTCGCATTTTTCATCTCATCATTCGTCAACGTCTGCTTCAAACGTTCAACATCGTCGATAAAACAATAAGCGCAAGCCAATTGAAATTTTTGTACATCGGTTAATTTTTCACCACTCAGAATCTTCCTGGCAGTTTGCTCGTAATTAATCGTACCGTCGGACAGCCAGACCAGGTCATCAAACCAGTCGATCATGTTATCGGGATTTTGACTTTCGAAAAAAACCTTCCTGTGATGATGACGCCACCATTCTGTCCATGATTTTTTCGTTCGAGGGATGAGTTCATTCAGGGTTGAACGAATAGATTTCGGTATCGGGTCAATTTGGTCCAAATCTGGCGACGAATAAATTATAATTCTCAGGGCGGTGTCTTGACGCATATGAATAAGTTTCTGGTGCAAAATACCAGCCATAAATGATACAGCGGATAAATCAGCGAGTTTCTCTGGATGAAAATAATTCGTCAGGGGTTCGATGCCTCGGAGGATGCTCATTTTGAGGATATTTACGAATTGACAGCGGATTGGTTTTGAAATACCTGAAAATCCACGATTGTATAAAAATGAGAACGACTACCGCTTTTAGAATAAATCACTGGAATTTAAAAAAAATAACTACCCGATGAAAAAGTTTTAGATCAAATCTTATCAAATCATATCTGATTTAGATCAAATTTTATCAAAACAGATAAAATTTGATCTCAGAAATGTCTCAATCAAATCATATCTAATTACATCTAATTTTTTTTAGATATGATTTGATCAAATTAGATGTCGTTTGATCACATCATACCAAACTAGATCTGAACTTCATAATTTTTTTCAGATATGAACTGATAGAATGAGATATGATTTGATGTAATTTGATAAAATTAGATTGGGACATTTTTGAGATATGATTAGATCTGAAATTTTTTCATCGGTACCACTATTTAAAAACTTTTAAATTACGATAAAGTGATATTATAATCAAAAAATTAACGATATTTGGATTGAATGATCACGTTACCAGAAAATAATTGAGGGGAAAATCAAAATTTTCGAATTTTTAGTGAACACATTTTCAAAGACTTTTTTGTAACGATTATAGGCACGTAAAAATTAATAATTATTAAGTTGTTCAAGCCTTTTGATCATATCTTGTGATTTTAACTTACGAAATTAAATTTTCATATACTCATTCGTGGTTTTCAAAATCTGCGGTGGGGAGGGGCGAAAAAAGTGTTTTTTTTTTCAAAAACAATAAACACGAACTTCTGAAAAAAAAATCATTTTTTTATAATCCAGTCTTATAAAGAATTTAGAGCAAACCGCAGACCTATAACTCATTTAGATAGTTTTCAAGGAATTTTCGAGTAAAGTGGAACATTGGCTGAGAAAATTAATAAATAAAACGGAAATTTTTTCTTTTCCTTGATTACTCTCACTATGCTGACGATGTATAGAGTGTATCCATGAAAAATACACGAATTTCAACAAGAAAATTCGTTCCATTTTCGGATTATCAACTTCGATTTTTTTAAACAAATTAACTTGTTCTTCCCGCAGGTCCGTAAAAAAGAGAGATGGATTTCTCTTCGAGCCCGAATTTTTTTTAGGAGACCAAAAAACCGTCTTTTCACTGCGAAGACCCTTCAACAAAAAATTTGGTTTAACCACGAAGTATCAGCGTTCAAAAAACGTTTTATTTGCTTTTAAAATTTTTCCCTGTAGCCTCTGATTTTCTCTGCAATGTCTTCTCTTCCATGGTCTTCAGAAAATACGTACTTCAGAATTAAATGAAAGAGAGAAGCTTCCCGAAAAATAGAATTGATTACAAAATTTCGAAAATTAAAAAAGGAAATTAACTTTTTATATCATTTTACCACAATTTATCTTTTTTCAAATTTGTCAAAAAGTCCCCCTCTTCTCATCTTTTATACTTCGACTCAAAAATACAAGGAAGAGCAAAATGATAAAAATGCTTGTTTTTCACAGTCAAATTATTTTTTCATTTTCCTTGCTCGAAAAATTATCATTTTGAAAAAAAGAGTCTTCTCCAACTTTTCCAAGTTCTCCAGAATAATTTTCATTTTATTTTCATTTTCGTAAAAACAAAATAGAACATTCATTCTTACACAAGTCATACTACCGCAGTTCTCAAGAAATGAATGGACAGCTTCTCCAATCGTAAAAACACTGATTTTGTTTATACCATTTTTTGAAATGGAATTTTTCATCTCATATTTCTCGAATGAATTTTATAAATGTAATAAATTATCATGTAGTGCTCGAAAGTTATGATTTTGAAGCACAACATACTTCATTTTTCAATACTTCGAAGATCGAAAAAATATCCACGACTTTGAAGCGAACATTTTAGTAGGTATTTTTAGTGACTTGAAAATCACATTTTCTGTTTTTGAAAATTTTCACAACTTTTAAGGTCAAAATTTTATTGAAAGTAACCATTTTTACTGACAATTTCTCAAATCATTGTTTCTTGCTGCAACAATTTTTGCATTCATTTTTCAAAACCTTGGCAACTTGCTATATTTATTTCGTGGCAAATGACCACTTACTTTTTTCTCTGTGTACTTCAATTTTTTATCAAACGATTGCGTACTTTACTCGTATCACAGCCCCATCAACAGAATACGATCAATCATGCAGGATAAATATTAAGCTACAAAATTTCTGGTAATCGAAAAATCAAATTGATTCCATAAGTGGTGGACCTCAAAGGGGAAAAAATTGCAACCAAAAAAATGTTGCACTTTTTTACCCATGTTCAAAACCAAACGTCAAAATTTTCCCATCAATCTAAAAATTGAAAGAAAAACGTATAGCCCGAAAAAAATTGTTCGGAAAGTAGAAATTCGTACTTATTTATTTAAATCAGATTTTCGAAATTTTCGTACCCAGCAGATACAGTGAAATATTATTCTAAGAAATTTTTGTTGACAATTTTTCGCCACCAATAACACTGCTTGTTTCAAGAATATTTTTGATAAGATTTTTAATCAAGGCGACCGTTTTCGTGCATTTTTTTTCAAATAGATACATCTTTTCACATTCTACTACAAAAAATTGTAAACCACTTTGTTTACCTAAACACATCATAATTTGAAACTGGAAAAAGACAAGAAATGACTTACTTGATACTTATTGTGCGGAAGAAATAAAGTCAATTTAAAAAAAGGTTCAAGAATCCTTTAATTTTTTTCGTTCAATTGGACGGGGGCACAAGGACCAACTAGAGACAGAAAGGTGAAAATTTACCCACAGAATTTTTCGAGATTTTCACATTGATTTCGCCATATCCTTCAATTGCAACTTATAAAGTCGAGCAATCAAGCATAAAAAATTCACCTTTGAATAGAAGAATAATTGAATATCAATATTTATAATAAAAATACTTAATTCAACTGATACCGAAAATAGCTGGATACGAAAAATATCTCGGTCATGTTTAAAAATTCATTAAAAATTCCAACATCAATAAAATTAAACAACTTTCTCACAGATAAATTTACCATCCAGAGAAAAAAAATCGGTAGAAAAGATAACCAAAAATTTATTTATTTTCAATGTTCTATAAGAAAATTGCACGTACAAAATTAACTAAACATCCAGCAGTTTTCATTCTACAAAATAATGAACCGATTACTCATTACAAACCATCTAATAAAATTTATAAACGATACTTATCGTACGGGTTAACGAAAATCTTGTAAACATCACGTAACTTTCTATCTAATTTTCTTTTCTTTCGAGGTACTTCTTCATTGGTCGAAGATGTGATTTTCTTTAAATTTTCTACGAGCAGTCTGTCGCCATTTAAGCACCATGCAAGTGAATCGAGACGCTCAGACGTTCCCAAAAAACCACGACTACAACAAGCTTTGAAAAAGTGTGATTTTACTTTGGTGAGGCTTTCTTCGGAGGATACAAACGCTTCGAAAAATTTAAACACTTCACCAAGATTTTTCGCAGTTAACATATTGCACATTTTCTGCAAATTAGACCGACACGTGACCACCTTATTGAAAATTTTTTTGCGTTTTTTTTCGGTAAATACGTCATTGAAATAATGATTGAAATCAGCCACTGATTCGTCGTTGCGTCGATGCGAATAAAAGAGAATATCAAAAAATTCGTCTTTTGGTATCTTATCAATCATCTTTTTCTTTAAATCACGAATCAGTTGCGAATCCGAAGTGCAGAATTCTAAATACGTTTGTATATCTCTGACTCGACCTTTTTTCATCAAAATTTTACAGTATTTCGCGATGGCATCGCATTCGATCATCGAAGTATTTTTGAAGTCTTGAATTTTCTGATCGTTGTCCAAGCATAGCTTCATTATACGTTCGATACATTTCCTCTGAGCCAACTGACCGATAACTAGATAAGCCCAATGGTTCTCCCAATAACGAAACCTGTGTTCTGGACTGTATCGTGAAAGTAAGTCCAAGATTAGTGGAAAATTAGGAACATAATAATCATCACCAAATTCGTCACACATCCGATCTTCAGTAAAATCGCAAAGTCTTTTGTCGACAATGAACCTTTTTTGGTGTTTTGATGTGACCTGCCACATTTTCCACAACAAATCATTCACATCAGCTCGTTCAAACTCCAAAACATTAACGTAACGTAAAATTTTGGACAGCTTATCATTGTCGATTACACATACCAATCGGTTCCAAACCGACAATGCGAAGTCGAAAAAATAACGGTTTTTTAGCAAAGTCTTCATGATTCTATAACCTCTTGAACGAAGTATCGAATGCAATTCGACTTCATTCAATGTTGGAAGAAGTAGCCACGTAAGTCTGGGCTTGTAAAAGTCAATTATATATTCAATTCTAAACGAACGCTTCCGTTCGCTAATTTGATTTAAAAAAAAATTAATGGCGGAAAATTCGTCGTAAAATTCTAGATCGTACTTTGATAAATAATACGAGAAGGATAACAGTCGATCAAGTAATGTTTTATAGTCGACATTTCGTTTCATATTCACCTTGCGAGACCAATAATTCAAAAATTCATCTCGATATCGACGATGCCCATCAGTGGCGTTTTCCATCTCATCATTCGTCAATGTTTGCTTCAAACGTTCAACATCGTCGATAAAACAATAAGAGCAAGCCAATTGAAATTTCTGTACTTCGGTTAATTTTTCATTACTCAGCATCTTCCTGGCAGTTTGCTCGTAATTAATCGTACCTTCGGGAAGCCAGACCAGGTCATCAAACCAGTCGATCATAGTATCAGGATGTTGGCGTGAGAAAAAAAACGTTTCGTGATGATGATGCCACCATTCTGTCCATGATTTTTTCGCACGAGTGATAAGTTCATCAAGGGTTGGACGAAAGGATTTCGGTATCGAGTCAATTTGGTCCAAATCTGGCGACGAATAAATAATACTTCTCATTTCGGTGTCTTGACACATATGAAGAAGTTTCTGGTGCAAAATACCAGTCACAAATGATACTGCGGATAAATCAGCGAGTTTCCCTGGATGAAAATAATTCGTCAGGGGTTCGATGTCTCGGAAGATGCTCATTTTGATGATATTTACGAATTGACAGCGGATTGGATTTGAAATATCTGAAAATTCACGATTTTATAAAAATAAGATTGGCTACAGCGCTTAGAAAAATTCACTGGAATTTTAAAAAATAACACTAAAACCACCATTAGAAAAAAATTAAATTACGATAAAATGATATAAAAATCTAAAAATTTGCGACATTCAGATTAATATTTTTCGACTTACTAGATAATAATTTAGAAGAGGGTTCAATTTCGAATTTTTTATTGAATAACAAGAGATGGGTATGCCATGTTCAAGGGCTCTTTCGACGACTAGGTTTGTATGAAATTTTGTTCAAGCTTTAAATAATTCTTGTAATTTTTACTCTAAAATGCTCATAACAATAAATCAAAAAAAAAAAAAAATCGCGCTCTAAAGTACAAAACAATTTCAAAAAAAAAAAAAACCTGGAAAATTTTCATTACACTTATGAACAGAATAAAATCGACAAAATTAAAATCAAAAATATACTTTTTTCAAAAAATTATTTTCCTGGACTTTTTCATGTTTTCCACTATAATCAGACGACTGCGTAAAATGAAGTTTATTTTGATCGGGAATCGTGATGATACAAAGAGGGCCATTCACAGTGACTTCTCAACTTTGAAGTGAATCGAAAGTCCGACAGAAGCAAAGATAGAGAGCTTCATGAGATTTTTAGGAATTTAAAACGTATCCATTTTCCTGAGAAATGTAATTCAAAAATACTCAAGTTTTTCGGTCAGGACGTCAGTTTTAAAAAATTTCTAGGAGCAGAACGAAATCAGATTCTTAGAAATGAAACCACAATTTTACGAAATTCAATTTTTCAGGAATCAATCTGGCTAAAATTGGTGGTGCCAAAGATGTAGAGTACATCCAAAAAAATACACGAATTTTAACCAAAGTATTTGATAAATTTAAGAAAATGTAAATTCCCACAATTTTTGGACCAGAAACTTCGATTTTTTTCACAATTTTTTTCTCGTTCGACCTGCTAGTCTACACAGAAGAGAGGAGGGGGGGAGGGGGTTCTCGAGCTCGAATTCTTTAGAAGGTCTTTTCGGGTTAGAAAAAAGTCTCTTCTATACAAATACCACACATCAAAAAATTTAGCTAAATTGCAAAATTTTTAGCTCGTTCCATCGAATAAATAATTGAGAGAGAACGTCGCCAAGAAAAATAGTTTATTAAATTCCAAAAACTAAGCCCGAGTGAAGTGAAGCGAAGGAGAAAAATTATAAAATCATTTGTTGACCATTTTTTTTGCTTCAAATTTTCCAAAAAAAAACTCCTTCATCCATCGACTAAAAAATTCAAGGAATAGTAAAATGTAGAAAATGCTAACTTCTGTCAGTAAAATTCCTAATTTTTCAAAAATGGCTTTCTCTTACTTTCGCAGGTTCTACAGAGCAATTTTCAACAAATTTTCAAGTTTTCCCAATGCAAAATATTTTTGTAGAAAGGAAAAGGCACATCTATGCTAATCCAAACCAGTTCTCGATAATTAAATGGGCACATTTCTTCAATTGTCAAAAAAAGTCCAAATACCTACTCAATTTTCGGAATGGAAGAGAGTGATTCATGAAATTTTTTGAAATGGGAATTTTTCGTCGCACACTTCTCAAAATAATTCTTTGTCTCGTGCTTCTCAAACCAATGCATAAAATAAATTCATCTCAGACTTGAAAGTTGTTATTTATAAACACGACACAATTCATTTTTAAATATTTCAAAATTTGAAAAAATATCCACGACTTCGAAGCAAATATTTTGGTATTTTTAGTGACTTGAAAATCATATTTTCTGTTCTTCAAAATTTCCACAGCTATCAAGGTCAAAATAATCCAAAAAATTACCATTTCCACAGCCAACGGACCTTGCAAAGTAAAAAAATGTGAAAAATGATGCAACACATTTAGCCAATTTTCAAAATTGTAGGATAAATTCAACCTGTCAATCTTTGAAAAATTACAGGTCCCTTCGACTTTGAAAATAGGCAAAAAATTTACAAGCTCATTTTTATGGAAAATTTTTCTCATGCAAAGTCCATCTCTTATGAAATTAGTTTGAAGAATTTTTTTCATCAAAACTATTGAAAATGAATTTCAAAAAATTATAAAAAGATTTATAAAATGACACGATCACACATGTACCTTTAATATCTCAAATTAATAAATATGATTTTTTTCAGCATTCTATTTGTTTCTCCAAATTAAATTTTTGCAGTAAAACTTGGATTATTCAGAAAATATCACAGATCATTTCCGAATCGGTCTAATTGCCATTCTATTTCAAAATGATAATGTTGGCGCCATCAACACCTTGTCGCCGAATAGAATAGAAAGCATTGTACTAATGAGAGCTGCACCCTCTCTTCACGTCTTTAGCAAACGAAAACAGCACCGAACTGTATCCAGCGATTCTCAGAATACTAATGCAGTAAACTACCTATCGGGCTATCGAAACACCTGCAAGATAAAATTAATGGTATAACTGTCGCCAAAGTCTGGCAACGCTGTTGAACAGTATTGAAATTGAAAAAAATAATTCAAGCACTCGAGCAGTTCTCGATTGATCCTTTTTCATACGCTTTTTCAAAAATATTCATAGGCGCAGAGAGGCTGAGAATTGGAGAAAAAAATGGGGAGGAGGTCAAATTTCAAAATAAGTCATTTTTCATTGATTGTTTAGTCAAACATCCTGACAAACAGAGAATTTATGGAGAAATTAGTGATTTTTGACTGCAAAATCAGTCAAAAATCGTCTAGTTTTGAAATAAAAGAATTAAAATACTGCCCGAGCAAAGCGAGGGCGAAAATTTTTAGAAAAAATATACTTTGAAAAGCCAAAAAATGCACTTTTTTACATTTTTGCAGCGAAAAAGTATTTTTTTCGAGCATAAGGGGGGGAGGGGGCTCAAACCCCTCGAGCCTCCCCTCCCCCCCTGGGTGCGCCTGTGAAAATATTCTAGATAGAATTTCAAATTTCACTCACGATATTGATACTACGCCTATGTAATACAAAGGCAATCAGCTTTCATTTAATTTCTCATAAATATGTAATAAAATCATCGACCCATCGAAGGAAATAATTCAAGTCAACGCTGAATTCAAAAAAATGTAAATAGCACGAACACAAAATCGATTAGATAAATACTCAATAATTTCATCACCATTCTAAAAAAATTGGGAAAAAACCAAAAAGGAAAATCAAACACGACACAAATGCAACAGACTTCAAATATGAATTTCACAGCCCTTCAAAAATAATTTAAGCTCGATATTCAATACGATGACTTATTTGAAATGCAAATAAACAAAATACCACGAATTCAGTATTTTCGAGCGCATCATACAGGGTGCCTAAAAATTTCTATCGTTTGAGATTTTCGTGTTGAAATTTGTGGGGTTGGTAACACGTGAATAAATAAATGCAAAATAACGATAAATACCGTGAGATAACACAGGACGAAGTAAAAATTGTACTTCAAACGTGCGAAATATCTTCACGTTTGTTCAGACTTTGTAATATGAAAAATTAAATGCAATAATTAATCTTATTCGACTGATTTACCATAAGTCAGAACTGCCAACCTACAATTATCGACACAAAAATCCCAATAGGACTGGAATTTTTCAGACACACGGTACACAGAGAATGAATCCGGTTCAAATTCACTACTTCGTAGATTGCAAATTACTCAAATAACACAAAAGTGATGAAATTTCATTACGTCGACACTTCAAAGTGAACAGTGTCGTGAAAAATGATTCGTCAAGAAAAAACATAATGTTATCAATGTTCGATTCATATCTTTGATCGTCTTCGTCTACGATACCTAAACCAATGTTAATTATTCATATTTTCTCTGACGATGCAAACTGAATAAAATTAGCAAACAATACAAGCACGGCAAACAAGCAAAGCAAAACTTAAATTATTTTTCAAAAATCGCATTATTTTAGCTCGGAAAGAAACCACTGGCTTGATACGAATTGAAGAGTCGATGTTTCACACGTGGTTATTCATGACACCGTATGATGCAATATCATTATAATCGATAATAATCTTCAAAAATCATGCACAAAATTCTGCTTCGGCTGTGCAGCTGCTGTTAGCAGGCCGATCAAGTAAGTTATGGTAATATAATTTTAAAATCACTCACCGATATCGTTCAATGGATAATAATTTTCGTAGTCGAGCGTTTACACATGGATATCTTCGGTTCCAAGACGGCGGAATATTTTTCGACGAAGCACGAATGGATTTTCGACACAGGAACGAAATAATAGTTCGAAATTCGTAAAACAATTAGCTCGCAAAATTATTCGATCAGTCGATACACTAAAAATTTACATAATTAAGAGAGATGAACAAGCTGAGCAAATCAAAGCACGCACGAAGGTACAGGACGAAGTGTCGACCAACTAAAAGGCTAAACACGACTGAAGCACTGAGAAGGACTGAACACTGAACCGTTGAAATCGAACAAAGCACTACCAAGAGAAACTGGTTTTTAGTTGACAATATTAGAGGGTAAAAAGAAACGGACCATTTCGGAACGTAAAACGAATTATCAGATACTGAATCAAGCAGGGATCAATGCATGTGTGTGGGTGTGTGGTCTGGTTACGTTGATAAGGAAGGGAGATTATGTTCCCTCGTACAACCGAAAATTCTCGTTAGCAGCAGGATATTTTTTTCGTTAGAATTCGGCAGCACTGTGGTAATTATTGTTCGAAATTTTTATTTCTAACGAGGATTATACAAGTAGGTATGGAGAAAATTTCAATTTAAAAAAGTTTATAACAGGGAAAAATTTTCAAGCTTAAGTGATTTTACATTTTAGCATTAAAAATGTCCACTACATTCTTCAATTTCTTTAATTTTTTCCTATTTTGAAAGTACGTATTTTTACAATTTTTTTTGATTTTTTTTTTTCAACTTTAAAATTATTTCCAATAATTTTAAAATATTTCTTCAAATTTTTTCAGGTACCTATACGAATTTTTTTCAATTAATTTAACAAAATATTTGAACTTCGATTTTTCAAAGGAAATTTCCATCTTCGTGGTTTTCAATTTTTTTTTCAACTCCATAAGTAATCTGAAAAAATTAAAAAGTAATAATACTTAATATAAAATGAAAAAAAAATCGGTTGAATTTTGGGAAAATTTTAATTGAAAAATTTTTACTAATATAAAAATTTTGAAATTGATTCCAGCTTTAGAACTAATATAAAAATTTTAAAATTTATTCCAGCTTTAGAAATTTTAGCATACAAATTTCTTTTCAATTAAAAATTAAATTTTTATTTTTTCGAACTTTGAATCTCCAAAGAAATTTTCATCTTCGTAGCCAGGGGGGAGCGACGGGGGCGATTGCCCCCATGGCCGTTTTTTTGTATTTTATTGCTTTTTTTAGGTGTGATTTTTCAAAAAATTTTGCCCGAGCGCAGCGAGGGCAATATTTTATCACCTTTCTTTCTTAACTTGATACAATTCTGTTTTTTTTTGCGCCAGTGAAATAATTTTAATTGAAAATCGTTAATTCGTTACTGGTTTTTCTGTCAATATACCATTTGTCGGAAAAAATTTGACCCTCTCTTCCATTTTTTTTTCTCTGTTTTATGTTATCTTATCTAGATACCAAAATACATCGTTCTGTTAGTCTTTTTATTACACACCTCTACCACAGACTCGGTTATACGTACACTACAAAATACGCCATGAAAAAAATACTTGCTATATTTCAAATCGACCACAGAAAATTTGACATAACTTGTTCTTGCCCCCTCCCCTCTTGACAAAATCCTGGATACGCCACTGTTCGTGGTTCCTGGTTTTCATAATTTTTTACAACCCTATAAAGAATCTGAAAACAATTGAAATGTAATATTAATATCACTCAAAACGCAAAACCTCATACATTTTCGGAATCCTCTCGTCGAGACGAATCGAATGGTATTTTACGATTAAATTTAGAGCATTAGAACGAAAGTTGATTTTTTTCTGGCGCGGAAGGTTGATGTATGGTCGGCGCCGCAGAAAAATGCCGGTAACTCGGCCAAAAATTGTTCAAAATACAAAAACCCATACATTTTCGGAATCCTCACATCAAGACGCATCGAATGGTTTATTTACCATCCCATTTCGATCCTTAGAACGAAAGTTGATTTATTTTCCGGCGCGAAAGGTTGATGTATGGTCGGGGTCGGCGAATAATGACTGTAACTCGTTCGAAAATCACTCAAATTGCAAAAACCAATACATTTTTGGAATCCTCACTTCAAGACGAATCGAATGGTTTTTTTACGATCAAAATTAGATCGAAACTTGATTTTTTTTCCGGCGCGGAAGGTTGAT